>JAUMJM010000005.1:76377500-78877500 GCA_033558235.1 Neomorphus geoffroyi
TGTGGCACAGTTTAAAAAAATTACTATTTGAAGACTATATCGTTTGGATAAAAAAATAAATTAATTATTGACTTTGTCCCTTTATTTTTTCTCCAGCCCTCCACTATCTTTGAAATGCTGCTTCTTGAGGATAATTAAATTCATTTCCAGTTTCATACAGAGCAGACAGTGATCTCTGGAGTTTATAAGACAATGCGTTCTTTACATGTGGAACCTTGAACAATTATTAATACAAAAGCCAAACTTAGCATCAATCGCTACAGAGCCTTATTTGTATTTGGATTTCATTTGTACACTGCTTTGCACTACAAAGCACATGAGGTTAGTTCTTAGAGGTTTAACTTTGTAAGAAGATACGATGTAGTATCAGTCTTTCTGATAAAGCAACTTCATAATTGCTTAAGAGCTATTCTCCCCTCCCCTCTTACATACTTAACAACTCCCTTGGGTATTTGTAGTCACTTTAAGTTTCATTTACTGTAGAAATACAATTGCTTCAGATCTCATGGTCAAAACTGCGGGTATTTTTCCTTTGCATTATCCTAGTGTGCATATCCAGAAATGTTTGTGTAGATCTAGGATCTTCTCAAGAGGAAATAGTTATTTTTGAATGATAGAAAAGTCTAATTTACAATTTAGAACATTTGCAGTATGCAAAAGGCTTAAAATTGGCCCATGAGAAAATAAAACCCGTAAATTGAAAGTAAGATAGTCTGAAGACCACACTAACAAGCATGGAAATATAAATAAATTCATAAGTGGATTTTTTTAGTATTCATAATGAATATTTTGCCTCATTTTCTTGTCCTGAATGAATTGCAATCTCAAGCATTACTCTTCCTGATTTAATCACACACATACGGACATAAGAGTCTGTACAAATATTTTTATCCCAGTTTCTGATCCGCCATTTACTCTTGATGATAAAACAAATATTTTCTACATTATCTTCCAGCTTGGTTCTTCAGTCAGAATTCCCTGTACTTACTAGCTGTCCTTACTGTTTTACTTGCTGAGATCCCAGTGACTCCAGACTCTCTGGGGACATAGGCAAAGTCTGATGGCAGCATCAGGGAGCAAAGTTCCAATAGGTGATCCTTGTCTTCAAAGGCATATAAAAGCAAGCAATCTACTCTTCAGGCTGTTGCCTACCCAGGCCAGTATTCATCAGTTTTTTTCACAATAATCCCTAGAATCCAATTATCTGCAAAAATCATCACATAATGATAATAACTGACATTAATGATAATAACTGAAGTGAATACTACAGCTTAAACTCAGAAAAAAATCCTGTCCTGGAACCAAAAGCTTTCATCTAATTTCCTTGACTGATTTTTCAAAGACATTAATAGAAAAAGAAAAGTTTCCTCATACTCAAAAAGCCACCTTCCTCTTTAAAACTCTTCATATGTTTTTTTTTTCCCCTCTTATAAGAACACTGAGGAATAATAGGGAATACCAGGAATACTAAGAGGAACACAAGTGTCTTTGCATAACTGATTTGATTTTTCAAATTAAATGGAAGCAAAAGTTTTGTTGGATTTTTGTTGTTTGTTTTGTTTGGGGTTTTTTTCAGGATGTTAGGAATACATGGAGAACTTAAATTTAAACATAAATACACAAGCTATTTCAGAGACTCAAAGCTCATTCCATTTCTTGCCTTTGAATAAACTTATTCTTCAGACTGCACACTATCCATTAACAAAGCTGGATTGTCAGAATAAGAGGAAATAAACTTTTTAGAGACTTCTCTTTTTTAAGGGATTAAAAACTGCTTAAAAATATGACTAACTGGTTCCATTTTATTTAATATTAAGTTAATAACTACTTGTTTTTAAACAACATTTTGGCAAAGGACAAACAAAAATTCAGCTCCTATGCTTTTCTTAGTCAAGTTAAGCTCGATTGGTCGCCCCCCAGCAGAGATGGTCTCTGTTCTCACGAGTCAGAACACTGTTTGCAGTTGTTTCACCTTTAGTGTAGAACCTACTTAGCACCATTACGCATCTGCTGTAGAGTAGCAGTTGTGCCATTATAAAGCAAATGGATTTCTAATCGTAATTGCAAGTTTACTTTTCCTTTGCCCTGTTTTCTTTTTGAAGGTATTTATCGAGTACAATGCAATTTAGTTAGAGATTGAACCAAAGAGAAACCAAACAGGTCTCCCCTTTCAGATATTTAAGCCTCTGCACACTTCGGTTAGACTTTTAAAAGCAAATACCTGGCCTACGTGCAATAGCGTACAATTCTTTTCTCCCAATCACTACTGTCAGCCACTAGGTGGTAATGTTCACTATGTGGACCTCACAAAAGCCAGGATAAACCCTAGCTGATATTCATATCTATTTTCTCCTCACTTACACTGGTGCATCCACGTCATAACCCAGAACTGATTTTGACTTGTTTTCTTTCAGATTAACAATTTTATTTGGTTTTAACTGTACTCAGTTTTATGCTAAACAGAGAGAAGCACGTCATAGCACCTGTATGCATTTGCTGCTGGTTATTCCTCAGACCTATAAACTGTTCCAACGCAACTTGACGTACTGGATATCAATTTTCTGCAATGGAAGTTTAACAGTGCAGATGCAAGCTGCATTAGTACCGACAAAGTGATCTAATATTTTCCTCTGATTCTACAATATTGGAGCTAAGAAATTATCTAGGAAAAAATACAGTCTTTATATTCCCAGTAAGTTCAAGGTTTATGATTAGCTCATAAAATATTGCGTTTAAGTTATGATGAAAAGCACACAAAAGAGGTCATACCAATTATACCCTGAATTTAATAAAGACAGAATAATCATCTATGCATCCAAATTCTGTCCACCAAAGAATTTATGAGCAAGCGTGACAGAAAGAAAAGGAAGAAAAATGTATTTCACTACAAAATTCATACACTTAAAAATTTGCATAGAATGAAAATGAACATGGAAATATTCTGAGCACAAAGCTGAAAAATTAAAGTTCAGTTTCTACTTCCAGCTATTTAATCACGTTATTTCCCAGATATTACCACGTCCCTTGTTCTTGCACCTGTTTTATGAAGTATATGAAAGGAGGTAACTGCCAGTTATTTGCAATATCATCATCTTTTTCTCTCTCTTTTCTTTTTTCTTTTTTTTTTCCAGCATATTTCCGGTTCTGCAGGAACTGCAATTTAAATGAAGGTGTTTGTTATGTGGATTGAGAGAGAAAAAAGATAAATAATTTTGCTAAGCTATTTTAGAGAGCTTCCCTCCGAAAAGACCAACAGCCCAGGGGTTAGATCTATGCCTGACTGAGAGCAGCGATGTGGAATTGAATCTCTCATCACAGTGCAAAATGTCCTTCCTATAAAGTCAAAAAGATAGTTTCCCTTGCTCTCTGTGTTCAAATAATTGAATACTTAGAGATCCAAACAGAAAAAGCTTCAAATATCACAGATAGAAAACAGGCAGAACCTAGCCCAGCCACACTTGCTCAAGAGATGAAAGCTTCCAATTGCTACTATGAAATTACGTAATGAAAGAAACATTCTTCTGTCTAGTCTGGTCTCTTACTGTCAGCTAATTAGATCCTTGTGCAAACACTTACTGCATCATGCGCAGATGTTGCCTGCACTGGGGTCTGATGGGGGAGAGCCCTACGTACAAATGCTTGCCCCTTTAGAAAACAAACCACTATACTGGCCATAATCACTCTCTCTTGTAGAACAAAAACAATCTCTAACCATAGTCAAGAAGACAGGAGGAAAGCAGCTGCTTAAACTGGAAATTTCACTCTTGTTTGCAAGTCTCTTGCATAAACTTGCACGTATTACTGCAATTACTTTGGAAAAAATGGGGAGCATTAAGAAATGAGGAAGAAAGGAGAGCAATTCATCTTATTTAGATGATTCACAAGAAAAGACAGCCAATGAAATTAGAAGAAAAATTAAATACACCACATATTTCTGGTGTTTAATTTCATCAACAAAATGATATTTTATAAGATTATATAACAAGATAATTTGAATTGCAGTTAAAGGTCTTGGATTGTTTCCTCTTTGGATAAACCATAGGTCCAAAGGTCAAACTGAAGAATGGTACGAAAAAAAGGAAAGCTAACGGACTTCTACCTATTTATACCACATCATAATCTGGCTTTTTTTCCTTATATTTCCTCTCTGTACCATTGAATGAGAGCACCACAGCCGGTTCAATTTAATTACATTTGTTACATTTGTGCATTCTTCCATTGTATTCAAGGCTACCCTTGAAGGATTCCTAGTTCCAAATAAGAAAAGTCTCATGAGTTGCCCTTGACTATATTTGTTACTGAATCACCAGGAAAACCCACACTAATACTTTCATGTAAAATTGGATCAGACCTTATGAAAAGGAAAAAAACTTCTTACTTTTTTTCCATACATCTTTGTTACATTTCCTTAAATAACTAGAGAACAATAGAAAGGTTTGGGCAATGTCCCGTGAAACAGAATGTCAGTTGAGCCACGGTCTGAAACTATGCTTCACTATCATCAAACAGGAATTATTCATGTAAGCACTTCTCACATATCCATACGTTGTATCGCACATGCCCCAGGAGCTCCTTCATAGAAGCAGCCTGCTAGCTAATAACATCAAGTCTGAATGTTCTTAAAAAATTGTCTCGGTCATATTCACGGTGTGTTTGCATTCAGCATGAATGCCTTCATTGCTAAAGAATTCTCCGAAGAGAGAAAAAGAGGGATTTACCTCCCTTATCTTTATATACCGAAAGTATAAAGGCTGTATATGAGAAGGCCACTTCAGACTCTTGTACAGCCAATGAAGAGATAGAGATGCTTTCAAGACAATGTTTCACTTTGCCTGGTTTTGCTGCTTGTTTTAGGAAGAAATGAGCTGCTTACCAGAGGTACGCCATCTCCCTCCTCCAGCAATAAAGGGAATATACACTGAGAAGGATGACATATGGTAAGCAGAATGCTATGCCAAATAACTACACTTGACAGTTGGGCTGTATCATTATACCAACTACAACCAAATGGCAAATATGGGTAAAAACAGAAAGTGCCTCCGACCTTGATATTACAGAGAAATTACATACAATGAAGTAACACATCCTGGCAAAAGCTGAAATAAATTGAGTGTTAATGCAACGACTACAGAATTATTTCTTCTATTCCATAAAACACGTGACAAAGAAGACCATACAGCTAGACCATACACGTAATATAGTAATCAGATGCTAGTTCTTCTGCAGCAGGCACTGACAGCAGCTGAACATTTTTTGTTCCTGTAACACATATTCGCAAGATTTTAGCTTTACTAAGGTTTTCTGAGCCAGGTCACTTTTCCTGACTCTCTCTTTAAGCATACTATGACACACTCACAAACCCAAATAATTAGCCAGGAAACTTCAAAACCTGAGTTTATGTGTTAAGTCATATTGAACGGCAAAAAAACCTGGAAAACTATCTACAAGAAACCCATGTTTTCTGGATTATATTTTATGGGAGGTTTTCAACACATCTCCCATAATGTTCTTGTATACAAGTTCAAATGTTATTGTCTGAACAGGTGGACAAAAAGGATTTTAAAAAACCCGGTTGAACGGCCAGGTCCAAACCATAGTAGTCAGTGAATCATACTCTACCTGGATGCATGGAACAAGTGAAGTATTGCAGGAGTCTGTAATGTGCCCTATCCAATTTAATATCTTTATTAGTTTCCTGGAAATTGCAGTAGAATACACTCTCATCAAATATGCAAATGACACCAGCTTGAGGTACCAGTCAACGCACTTGAGGGCAGGGTTTACATGCAGAGAAAGGCAGACAAACTGGAAGAATGGATCAACGAGAACCTTATGAAATGCAGCAAGAAAAAATCCAAAGCCCTGAAAAAAGGGCCTTTTCATGGGTACTGCCAGGCTGGAGGAGCTCTACCAAAAGGACCTGACTACGAGCCCGCAGCATGCACTGGCAGCAGAGGCGTTCAACAGCGTCCTCAGCTGTATTAACAGGAGTACAGCTGGCAGACTGGGTGAAAGGATGATGGCTTCTCTGCTCAGCATTTGATAGACAACAACTGGACACTGTGTCTAGTTTTCAACCATATAGTAAAAGACAGGCATGGACAAACTGCTGCAAACATTGGCAAAGTTCTTCAGGGTTCAGTGTGGCTGGTCAGAACTGGAGCACTTACCCTGTGAGGAGGAGCTGAGGGACTGAGGCTTGTTCAGCCTTAGAGAAGAGCTGGTTTCAGGGAAATCCAACAGCAGTTTACCAGTTTGCACAGGCACTGAGGAGTTGGAGCCAAACTTCACAGCTGCGCATGTCAGGAAGAGGAAAGGTGACAGGAGTAAGCTGAAACAAGAGAACTTCAGACTAGACATAAGGAGAAATATTTTCTGAGTACCGATGTCAGATAGTGGAGCAGTTTGCCCAGAAAGACTGAAGATTTTCAAAACCTGTCTCGAAAGCCCAGAGCAACCTGATCTGACCTCATGACTGACTGCTGTTTGAGCAGGAGACTGAACTAGGGACCTCCACAAGCCCTTTCCAACCTGAATTATCCTGCCCTCACATGAACTCACAACATTGACATTTAATATGAAAGGAAACTTTGGCATTAAATTACTGAGAAACAAGTTGTCTTTTACACTGGCTGTGATGAAAATCCAGATAATTTTTCTGTGTACATCTGACTGGAGATCTCAAAACAGTCCTCTACCCAGAAGTCAAGTGCAGGAGATGATTTTTCACACACTGAAGGCCCTTTGAGGTTTTGCTCCATACTTTCTTACCAGCAAATATATTACTGAAAAAAAAAAAATCATGAAGGAAAGCAATAACAGTTGTTTTAGCCTGTACTCATGCCTCTGTAAACATGCTCCTGGAAACTGAAGATCAATGACTTGTAGAAGAATCAGCCAGATCTCCTTCTTTACCTTCTGAATGACTGAAAATTCACACAGTGCTTGGGAGAACTTCAGAGTATAAATAGTCTCCATGGAGATACAAATCTGAACAAACTAGAGAAGAGGTCTTCTCCCCTGGATATCCTGCTGTGTTCCTACTGGTATTAGAAGAGGTGTGCATTACTCCAGAAGGCAAATAGTTGAACATCTTAAAAAAAAGGTGTTTGTTTGCAAATCTTAATACAAGATGTGTGCTAGGTAACTGCTAGTCACGTGTCATTCTTCTTCCTGAAATCGATAGGAGGTTTCCTATGAGAAGGAACAGTCTGAAGTTCAACCAAACTAGATGCCAATATTTCTGCTCAGGGAGGTGGGGGAGGGAAGGAGGGGACATAGAGGTATGGACAGATGACATACCAACCTATTTCCTATAAACTTTTATATTTTTTTTTCCCACTTGGGCATTTGAACTTGTTAATACAATATTTTGGTTTCTAAAGTAATATTATTTTTTTTAAAAAAACCTCAAGGGTTATTTTGTTTTATGATCTCTAAGCAAATAAGTCTGAGTAACCACTAGCTTGATTTAGAAGCCACACAAGTCTTACAGAGAGCAATTCCCCTACATACAGGGCTTTTTTTTTTTGAAGTTGTCACATATATGAAATAGAATCACCACAGTTATCATAGGAAGAGTGATCTTTCTACCCCAAATTCCAGCATCTTAAGAAGAGCCAAAGCTTTGAATAACCTATAATTGTTGCAGTGTGTCAGTGTGTCTTATTTTTACATCATACTTCTGTATACCGGTGATCCTAGCAATGTTGCCAATAAGGTAGGTGAACTTCTTAGTTTAATAATAGGAAGATACTCCAAATAAATCATTACATAGATACAGAAAATTTGAATTTACTGTGGTGAAGTCATCTGATTCTACCAAGAGAAGTAATACACATTAGCAATTCTTTTTATTATCTCTTTCATATTTCTAATCATAAACTTAAGTTTTAATAAGAAAGAATTACTTTTACATCTTGATTTCTGCCTGCAACTTTCTTCAACAATTTCAGTGTGACAGAGCAGAACTAACCTTGGGAGAAAAAAAATAACAACTAAAACAAAAATAAAAGTCAAACAAAGCAACAGAAACTTTAAGTTTTATTCCCAGGATCAGCCCTAGCAAGGAAATCTACTCCAAGACACCCAGTCTGTTTGATACCTAGAAGTGCATAGTTTCAGTGCTGGGAATTTTTCAGTTGGAAAATGTGGTGATGGGTTGTATTCTCAGTGATATAGTTCATCCAGTTGTTCTCCATCAGGGGAATACATTAGAGTACAATAACCTCTACGTCTGACTAAATCAGTGTAAACGCTGAAGTAATGGGACATCTCCCTAAGAGAAAAAGCTACAATCCCAAGATCTGATCTAGTATCTAAATTATTACTCACAAAATAATTAGCCATTCAGACTTTTGGAATTTATCCAGCACTGTAGCTGGATAAACCGCAGAGAGATCCAATAATTTTCTCATCTTGTTGGTTTACCTACTTTTTCTCTTATCGTTATTAATTGTTCATAATTGACTACTACATTCACATCCCATTGATCATGACCTTTATTATTTATTGTCCCAGAATATTTTACCTCCCTAGATGAGAAAGTATGGCGCATTGTTAGACATTTTCTTCTCTATCCACTATCCTGACTCTTGTCTCTATTTACTGGATTCAGTTGTGAGTGATTTGAAACAAACACCAAAACTGACCTATAAACAAAAGTTTAGGTTTTACTAAGTCAAGTCCCTGCAATGACCATGCTTAAAGGTTGAAGCATGAGATATTCTCCTGAGGTAGAGATATAAAATAAAAATAATCTAATGCCACAAGTTTTCAGCTTCAGGTCTAGGTGCCTGCACAGCTTTAGAAACATCACCTGTAGGCATTGCAATTTATCTGCGTGGAGCCTCATAAAAGTTCAAACCCTTTGAACAACCTGTGGTTTTGTTATGTTTGTTTGGTTTTGAAATTGAACGGTGCTTAAGAGAGTGATTACATCTCTTGAGGGTGACCCCTGATATCCATTTTTTTAAGAAAGAATTTATCAGCAAATTTTAGCAAGATTTCCAACAGACTAAAAGGTGACATCTCCAAATTAAAGATATAATCATAATAAACACTAGCTGAACACTGCATGGAGAGAGATTTGAGTTTTCTCTGTTTGGTGTTACCTTTAACACTATTCATCTCCCTTTTCCCTTTCCCTACACGAAGCGTATAGTAAGATCTTTCTATATTTTACTGTTAGGATTTAAATTCACCTTCTGTCACTCTTCTTTCCTTTATTTTAATTTTTCCATCTAGAAATTGTACTATTTCTGATTCCAACCAGTGCATTTTCCTTTTCGCAAAGGTGATTCTGCTTGCCTATGTTTTCAACACTTTCTCTCTCACCTTCCCGACACTTTCCAAGTGTCTAATTCCCAGCATTTCCACCTCAGCCAACAACCTTCCTCAGGTCTTCCCATCTTCCTATATCAGTTAAACCTATCTTGCCAGGATATACTATCTTCTAGCCTTTCCCCTACAGTGACCCTCAAAACTCTGGGCAAGGCTGTGGGGCCACCAGTGCGATGCGACGTCCTCCTTCCTCAACCAACCCATCCCACACACTCAGCAAGGAAAAACAGGCCAGGGACAGTGAGCCCTGGCAAGGCTCTCAAGCTAAAGGCAGAAATCCCCTGACCAGTCTTCTCACAGTTTTCACACACTGCTATTTTTCACATTTAAAAAAATAAATTAAAAAATCACAAAATTCTAGAAATTAGAGTTGGAGAAGATATATCAACTTTCCATGTACTAACGTATTATTTTCTCCACAGTAATTGTAAGAAACTTGTCTGATGAAACTTTAGAGTGTTTCACTTGAGTTCAGCTGAGGGCACTAAATGTGTTATGTACAACGCTTTGCCTACAATAAAGCCTAGAGGTGACCCTAAATCAGAACTCAAAGTCAGTAGTGTCATGGGATATGTGCAGAATGAGCTGAATAAACTCTGACATATTATAGGGAAAAAAAAAAAAAAAAGAAAGAATAAAATATCACTTGTCTCTTTCAGCCCTACTGTCACTGATGTTGTTTTCAGAATGGATCTGATTGAAGCATCAGGCTGATCAAATGACCTAGGTGGTTACAGAGTTGGGAAATATTTGACATTTTTTAACTGAATCAATTAAAGAGCAGGTTTGCTGAAATTCACCTCTAAGAGGACAACATAAAAACTGCTTTAAGGGTAACATTAAGACCATCAAACCAGCAACACTAAGACATTTCAAGATGTAACATGTTTGGCTCTTCGTTCACGTCACTGTGTGCAGAGTGGAGCTACCCCTTCCCAAAGTTATGGAACATTAAAAAGTTTCCAGCTTTTTCTCTGGAAAAAAACCCTTTTCCCTCAAATTTATCACCCTTTTTTTTTTTTTTCCCCTAGTTCTTAAATTTCTACTTCATTTAAGTTCAAATACACCCAATCATTTTTTATCCTTTTCATTTTCATGACCACATCATCTCTTCCTTCCCTCTGCACCTTTCCACACCACTAAAAACTTCCCTTGTTTCTGTCCTTATCAGTTTGGAGCCCAGAATCTTGTCAGTGTCAAGCTGCCAGCTCACAGGTGCAAACCACTGGGCTCTATTTTGTCACAAGGAGACACTTGGTCAAATAATCGTGTAGGTTTTAGAAGTTGTATGCTTCTATAAATGCAATAAATTAACAATCAAGTGGAATACACTGATGTTATCTTCAATGCTGAAGTGGAGTCCCTAGGTCTGCCAGTTAACAGTCCTGAGGCAGGAAGACCACTATTGCCAGAGCTGAAGATGTACATTGTCTGATGTGGGGTTACAAACTGAACTGCATTTAAGAAGGAACAAAGTATCATTATTATTGCGCCTCTCCCTGTGCTCAGCTTCCTTCTTCACGGATAATGTGAAATTCTGCTGTTTAAGTAACAACTGCAAGGACAAATACCCACAAGCAAAAAAAATGCAGTATCATTTTTAGAAGGCATTTCTGTTAACAAGGACTGCAGTGTCTGTCTCAGCTGTACAAGAAAAGTAGCCGCATACAACTGATGATAGGATGACATTTTTAAATCCTGGCTTCAAATACCAGATTATGTTTACATCCATTCTTTTTTTTGCTTAAAGCAATGGGCTGACATAAGCAGAGCCTAATGGCATAGGTTATTTATGCAGCGATTTCACAGACTTTTAGTGTTAAAACAAGTTCCATTAGTTCAGTCAAAGCTCAGGACACTAATGCTGCATAATGCCATGTCAGTGTGATGGGGTGTAAAGTCACAGAAACTACATTTATGGAAGTGCCCACTCCCACAGATCCAGTTAAGCCAATGGCACCTTTTACTTCCCAGGTATAGATGCCATGAGCACATCCACCCTCATGGGCCTTTGGCTCAGGGCCTGCCCAGAGTCAGCACAGCCCAGGGCAGCCCAATCCTGCTGGAGCCACAGGGCCAGGCTCCCCCACAGCGCTGCATGGCCAACCAAGGCCAGCCCCTCCCAGTGGGAACTGCTTTCAGCTGAGGCTCCCCTCCCCTGCTCAGTCCCTGTCTGAGCCACAACCCTGCCCCATCACAGCCCTGCCATGCCTGGCCATACAGCCCACCCAGCCTGGCCTCAGGGAGTACCGGGAACTTCCCCCAGACCCCCCCAGCCATGGGGGCTCCTGGCCCTCCTTGCACCAGTGCTCAGAGGCACACATCAGTCCTGATTCGGTTTGATTTGTCTTCAGATTTATACACTTCACAAAATTCAAGTCTGTCACTTTAATCTCCCATCAAGCTCAGACGATACTTACTGGCCAAAATAATCTCAATTCTATCCAAATGATTTAAACTATAATTTCTAAGCATGGTGAATTAAATTAGTAACTGCCTGAAGTGAGCACAGTCAGTTTCGAATTAACAAATTATATAATACAAGTGGATGAAAACTTTGTGTGATAACACTTATCCAAGCTCCACCAATGAACACATTATCCTCCATCCAGCCACAACAACTTCTCAGACACTTTTCTGAAAACTAGTTAAGGGTTTGTTGGGGAGGGGGGATAGTTCTTTTTTCTTTAAAAAAAATATTTCAACAGAATAAATATTTTTTGATAACAAGCACCTATGAGTGTATAGAACAGTCAGTTCTATACACTGAACCAGCATCCCAACTATTAATTCATGGAGCAAGAAGGACCTAGACTCTAGTTCCTCAGCAGCTTACTTTAGACCAGGAACAAAACCAAAGAAAACTCTGAGTCCCAGGCTGGAGAAGGGCACAAGGCTGAAGAGTCACCAGTCCCAGTGAACAGACGATGGCAATAACTCAAGCAAACCCTTTCAGGCTGATGCCAAACACTGAGCAATGGCAAACACGCTTGCCCAGAGACATGCAGGCAGTTTAAGCACAGCACACTTAAATGTCTGGGTGTTTTTTGGTCTTTGTGTATTTTAGTATTCCTCTCTGTAACAGGGAAGAAATTCCTTTGAAGCAGCAATCTGTATAAAGAGACCTGGCATGGGAGCAACAGATGCTGCTTTAGGTGGAAGCAGGTTAGCACTATGCCCTTTCCTGCTACATACAATATAGACATTGGTTCAGAAATTCAGCTACATGGAGGACTTTTCTTTTTGCTGTAGCATGTTGAACCAGATCAGGTATAGCAAAACACGGATTTGGGGAGGCAAAAGTTTCTGGGAATTAGTCATCAGAGCTGGAGATCCTACTCTGGGAAAAGGAAGGGAATGAAGCAAGGCACGGTCCCTCAAGGAAAATTTTGGTACACAGTCTTTTAGAGAGTAGTGAGCTCTGTCCAGCAGCAGTGTGCCTGCTGGTGTGGTATGCTGCTTCTCTAATGCTTCTGATCACTCAAGCTGCTTTTTCTTGTGCAGCTGCCACAGAGGGATCTGTGTGAGCACCTGGCATGGACCAGAGCCCCCTGCTCATAAAAGCTGCTGCATTTATAATCCCGCTGTGTTGAAAATTATTGTGACCTCCAAACAGAACATGTCATGGACTAGAAGATGTCCTGTAAACTATTGCCCTTCATCTCTGATTCTGTTTAGGTCTAGACACATAGATCACAGCCTGTGGATTAAGCACCACAGAACTGTTGCTGAATGCCACGACATCTCTGGAAATAAAGGCAGCCGCTATTTCCCTGCCATGCTGTCAGCTTCCTGCTGTATTTACATTAGGCCTTTTTCTGTGTCACCATACCAGACAGAAAGGAAGATAGAACACAATGAGGGGGAATTTCAAATACATTTTTCCACTGACCCAGTACAACACATTTTATCTGTGGTATTAAACCTATAGACTTTACTCAGATACACTCAGATTTGGTTGTATGTGCTTGTCAGCGTTCTTTATTCACCCGTCCCCCCTTCTCCCAAGATATAACTGAATGGAAGGCAAATAGCAGCAGTATCATTTATTTCTCTCAGTGGCAGATCAATCCTACTCTACAGTATAAACAATGGAAATTAGAAGATCATCTGTACCACAATGTAATAATGGACAGAGACTTTATGTCCTCACAGGAATTTGTTATTATGAAATGAACTTTAAGAGTAAAGTCTCAACTCATTAAATATATGACATAGCATTCATAGGAAAAAATATAATTTATTTGATTATAATCCAATCTTCCTGTTTACTTGCTATTACTATACTGAGATAGGAATCGGGGGAGGAGTTTTTCCTGGTCTTCATGGATATCTTCAGTAAAATCATGTTACAAACCGTATTAGGCTGATAAAGACCTCCATTAATATTATGCTAAGGATCCTACTTCATATTATGCAGAGTGGATTAATTGGGCTAACAGCTACCTTTAAAGAAACAAGTTGCCATCAGCTGCAGACATATCTGGCAACTGTGACCCTACCTGCCTCAGGAAAACAGTCCTTCACAAAGTATCACTATCTTAGGAAAGCAAATAGGAAAAGTTCATTGTTATGTTCGAGTAAACTTGTAATAATCACGCACATACTACTTAAAAGAACATTTCTTAAGGCATTTCATACAAAGTAGTCTTTCACTATGAAAAGTTGGTTGGAAGGATTTGTTTGTTGTGGTTTTAGTAATAGGAGGAAATTAAAAACCAAATGCAGTACTTACCAGCTGTTCCCATAAGGTTCCAGAGAAGGAGGAAGTTCTAGTTGTATTGTCAAATACTAATAGATTAGTTCCACACTGTGGAGAAAGTCTGAAGGAGAGGACTAAGCCAAAATCTGATTCAATCTGTGCCTCAAAGCATCACACTTTCCCATCTGCCATCTTCCCCTTCTATTGCATGGCCTGTTTTGGTATACTGTAATCACAATCCCAAAATAACCAATAGTTGCACCACAGGCAACAACCTCACACTGAAGCTTCATCTGTGGGGTTTTTTTTCCTCCATAGAAGAATTAAAAATACAGCTTGTTGGAAATTCTCACTCTCTGAACATACTGTATGGTTTTTTTTCTTTATGTTCCATCTTTCTATTCTGGACCAGCTTACAGTAGCTTAGAGACCCCTTCATTCTGAAATAGTAAACCCTCCTTGTACGAGCTCTAGGTAGAAAGAAGAGCTTAAATGGTTTTCTGAGTTTGATTGTTAAAGGGGTTATAGAAGCATAAAGATATTTTGCTTGTTTATTTTTATAGAAAACACATTTTTTTTCATAATGAAAGCTCAAAGGCTTTTTGGGACAATTCTTGCATAGATACTATGAACTGAGATGTAAATAATGCAGGAAAATCCCTTTTTCTTAAAAACTGGAAACCATTAAATTAGCATTTTCCATGCATTCAGTGTAAGCAACTTGTACCGCAGGGAACCAGATTGTTTGGTTCAGCACTTCAGCACCAGAAGCTGCAAAACAGGTAAGGAAGAGAGGCAGAGGGAAAACTGAAAAAAACAGAGAACATCTATTTGCAGATACATATAAAACACTGATCGCTTACAAGATTAGGTAGGAATCTTTGTTCTTAAATACATATTTCATCCTACTTTGCCATATTAACTAATCACAAGTGAAGAGATGCTTTTGAGCTGTAGTCTGAGCTGTCTAGTATTAAAATAGTTCGTAATATCAAGGCATAAAGAGCTAATAATAAATGACTCAAACAGCTTCTGCCCCAGTTATACCATCCTATATATCTTCATGCTCACATTTGCACTTTTATTTACATAACTTTCATGGACACAAATAAAACCTGTGTTCTGTTAATCATCTATTGCTTCCAAACAGAAAAGAAGCTCCATGGTCACCAGCAGTATAAAACAGCTCAGATTTTACTGTAAAACATGTTTGTGTAACTGATAAATCTGCATTTTTGAAATAAAATTCTTTTAATACTCAAGTAAATTTAATGTAAAAGACACATAGAAATTATATAAATCTGTCCTTCTTCCCTTCTCTTCATACAATTGTATTTTTTAAACAGTATCCTTCATGCAGTAAGACTACTTGAAGCAAGAGAAAGCTCAATTAGTATTCTCAGTAGAACTAAACAAAGTATTCTTAATAGAAAAAGCTTGTGACTCCACAAGAGCAAGCTGTATTCACTGCATCCACCAAATAAAAGTCCCAATATTCAAAGCAGTCAGACATTGCGGAAGTGATTAAAAATGGGACCAAGGTAATGCAATACAGACATAATCCACAAGATAATGAACTTCAAATGCCAGGATGACAAGTATAAAATGGAGAAGATGGAGAAAGATAAGCTCAGCCCTGGTTTAACTTCACTGACTTCAAATACATCTCTCAGGAACAGGACACATGCAGGCACAGAGTTAGTTTGAAATGTGTTTGTATTTTGACTTGTCTAATTTTTTTTTCCTCTTACACCTTTAAGCCATCTGATGCTATTACTTAAGAAAATAAAACACCTGGCTTATTTGATACTATAAAGTTGGAATCAATGAAAGAGAAATCTATAGATTCCAATAGAGTCTATAGTCTTCATTTCACCTTATCATAGGATTTTTATCTTACAAGAAAGATTTTGAAAACTTGAAGAAAAATAGATATTTGTTAGGCCAGACAACACTATTTTAAAAACATGTATGTTTCAGAGTGTTTCCAACAAAATACAAGTCGAAATACAAATGAATCTTTATGCAAGTACCTGAAAATGGACATTATACACACAAATATAAAAGATGCATTGCAAGCTACTAGTGGATGAGTACAGAATTTTTAACTACTTCATTTGTCTTGTGTAGGAGCATAGTAGACATCCTGTAGGATATTTGGATAACCTTGTGCCCAAGACATTCATCTCAATAATCTGAGTACAATGATGGTAACACACAGTTTGCTTGGTTTCAACTGGGATAGAGTTAATTTTCTTCTTAATAGACGGTATAGTGCCATGTTTTGGATTTAGTATAAGAATAATGTTGGCAATACACTGATATTTTAGTTGTTGTTAAATAATGCTTACATTAGGGCAAGGTCTTTTCAGCCTCTCATGCCTTGTCAGTGAGAAGGGAAGTACACAAGAAGTTGGGAGGGGACATAGTTAGGACAGCTGACCCAAACTGGCCAAAGGGATATTCCAAACCATATGACATTATGCTCAGTATATAAAACTGGGGGGAGCTGGGTGATAGGATAGGCTGAGCATCAGTCATCAGGTGGTGAGCAACTGTTCATCATTTGCACCATTTGTTTTTTCTGGGGTTTTATTTCTCCGTTTTTTTAATTTTCCTTTTCATTACAATTCATCACTAGTATTATTGTATTTTATTTGAATCATTAAACTTTTCTTATTTCAAACCCTAAGTATTCTCATTGCTACCCTTTTGGTTTTCTCCCTCGTCCCACTGGTGTGGGGGCGGTAGTGAAGGAGCAATTGTGTGATGCTTAGCTGCCAACAAGGTTTAAACTATGATATGTGTCCATTTGTCAAATAACATGCGGTTTCTCAGTGCTTTTATATTCCACTCATGTCATATCTGCAGGTAATTTTACAGAGGGAAATTTCAGCAGAAGGAAGACACCCAATTAGGGCAGAACTTTAAGGCAGAGCAGAGACTAACAAACTAGGGAAGGACATATGGATCACAGAGGTCACAGACTAGTGAGATGTCAAAGAAGTTAAAAAAATCCAAGAAGGCTACTTCTTATTAATGAAAACTTCCATGAATAAGTGGAAGAAATAGTCTCTTCTGGGAGGGGAGGGAGGAGGAATAATTTTCCAGAGCTTTCCTGAAATACTATATCGTTTCGCAAGAATTAGTGATGCTACTTAAAATGCTTTTTCAGAAACCCTGAAGAAAGGCAGTGGGGGATTTTTTGAAGGCAAAAAAATTAATGCCATGATTAGGCTTACCATCCACTAAGTTACATGTATTCATTCACAAAACAATTTTGTTGAAGTCCTCTTGTATACATAGTTGATGTGTTTTATTTTTTTGTATTATGTCACTTTCCACAAATGGAAATTGCATGCAACATTCAAATACTCAAAAACTGAACAAAACTTGCTTTCTTTCCACCAGCAAGCTTGCTTCCTCTTCCACATAAAAAGGTGACCTTCAAATACAATTGATTGAAAACATCAGAAATATATTTAAGAGAATGTAATCATTTGAGCTCTGCCATAGTTCACAATACAAAGCCTGCAACATTATAGAAAAGTAATAATAACAATAAAAATAAGCTCTAATAAAGAAAATTATTTTTCCTATAGATCCGGGGTGTTTTCTTGTTAATTTATTGAAATCATCATCCTTTCATTGAGAGAAAGAATTAGCAGAGAAATGAACACAGCTGTCTACACATTTTATGATAAACTAAAAAATACACAACACGTGGAAAAGAAATAGTGGAACTTTCAAAAAGGCAACTGCTTCCACCATAATTTATAGCAATTAAGTACTAATTTTAAAGTGCCATTGTCATCAAGGCACTCCAATAAAAGTATTCCCAGTAGGCTTAACAATGTGACTCCGATAAAAAAAAAAAATTAAAAAGAGACTAATTCATATTGATCATAATGAAATATATCCTGAGGTGGTGTTTGTCTTGCAGTAAGTGGCTTGTGGAAACTTTTCAGCACTTCTCGTGTTCTTCCTGCCAAGCAGCACAGATTTCCTCTAGGACTAGTATGGATAATCAAATCAATGCAAATGAAGCCTACTAGTTGGTGGCGGATTTTATTGGCTTGTTGCCTCAGAGAGAAGCCAAGCTGAGTCCTACACTTCCGCTGTCTTTTAATATGCTGCTACCTAGGCGCAGTCTATCCAGAAGCGAGAACAGAAAGGAACATACATGCACCACTGAGATGCATGAAGACATTCTGCTTTCGTACTGCTGTGTTAGCTTGCTGTTTACCTGACAACAGCAGAAGCACAGACGAAAGAGCTGAGATGGCTTATTCCAATGCATATTTACCTGAATTTCCAAAGCACAGCTCTGCCCACTCCCAGCAGAAAACAGAGGAGAATGATAAGGAAAATAAATTAATAAAAATAATGCAAAAGAATCAGTATCAAGAATGTCTCTCATTAAATGCTTGATTTGCAGGCAGTTTTCCTAAATACAAAGGCTATGTATGATCAATACTGCCTTTAAGCATTTACATCTTTTCATCTTTATCTGCAGTTTATATCCTTGATAGATTTATCTCCACTAGTCCTAAAAGAAATGCAGAGGTGGCAAGCATAATTCAAGTTTCATGAAAGTGATCAGTCAAATAGTGTCTGCAGATCCTATACAGGTTCCCTTCCACTGAGGGGAAAAGCTCTCATATGACTTTGTGTGTTAAAAATCACCAGAGTATCCCAGCAAAAGAAATAAGTCCTCCAAGCCTATAATTTGAAGTCTGCAATTACCTATTTCCTCATTTCTGGTGCTCAGACTGGTACTTGATAACAGAGACAGAGAGTTTCCACACAGCATACTGACACACTGTCTGAACACTAGCAATTGGTATTTCCCAATGCACACCTCTATTGCCCTCATTACTGCAACAATATAGTATTGCCGTAAGTCATCCTCCACCTCCTCCTTCTATAAAGACATTATCTGCAATTATATCACTAATTCAATAGAAAGCAGGTGGTAGCTTCAAAGTTAATGAGAATGGAACACAAGCAATATTTTGTTTTCAGGTTAAGAATTCCCTAGAGAAATGACTACTTCACAAAATCACTTACAAAGTCAGACTCTGCCACTTGGCAGCAATAGTCCAAAACCCAAGCACAATTATATCACCTTATTGGGACTATTCCCATAGAGCATTGGTTCAAACAATGACTGAGTAACCAAAAGCTAAATGCAAAAGGAGCCTTCTTCATATATCAAATGAAAATGAGGTTCTAGGAAATAATGTTTATTAAAAAAGTTTTACAACTTTGTGAACCTTAGTCCCACAGCGCCTATTCAGACTTATGAGGTTTTCCCTCTAATACTTTGCTTTGTTGTGCTGTTTGCAAGGTTATCTTCTCAGTGCTCTCATTTCTTTCTTGCTGGTCTTAGAAAGTTCAGGTTGTAGAGGCTCTTTTATCTGTTGGGTTACATAGAAAGCTATTGAGTCTTCATCAGAAGTTGTTTCCAAGGATGATACCAGACTACACTGGAAAAAAAAGCACCCAAACTAGTTTTAAGAGATAGAAGTTCCACTGCACCTTTTCACTGTGGGACCAAACAAGATATTGTACTAAGTATATGACTCTTTACAATACATGACCCCAGAAACTCCAGAATTAATGCAAAGCCCCATTTATTTCTATACACTTCAGAGTAATGATGCCATTATTCAAGTAGAGTATGTCCTAAAAAGTCACAGAATTTTAGTTTCTGAACTTTTAATGGGGTAAGCCTTTCTGTCAAGAAAAAAAAATCCCCTACCGCAACGTATAAAAAAACCCAGACAAAGTAAGAGAAAAAAACCTCAATTTAATAGACAGGGCAACTATTAGGATCAATCTTGGAGTTTTCAACTTTGGTTATTTCAGAATTATTTACTTTCTCTGCATTTTTTGTTTCTAGTGCTTATTTTATGGGCTATTTGTTATTCAGGTGGAAGAAAAAGAGAGAAAAATTAACTTATATTCTGAGAAGTGCTTTGATTGCAATGAAGTACTAGTAATTAATGGCATAATGAGATTATTGCAAGTTGCATAACATATCAACATTATTATAACCAACTTTTAGCCCAAGAAATAAAAATATGTAAATGTTTCCAAACAGAAAACATAGGTAGGCAGAAAACAGCTTTTCAAACTATAAAGATATAATATTAAAGTCAAATCTTACTTCCATTGACAGTGTTAAGATGGCTATGATAAACTGCAAGTATTAAAGACCTCAGTTTTACATTCCCTATGAAAAATGGCTTCTCTGTAAGCATAAGACAGACAAACGACATGCTTCATTCACCTTAAAATGACCCAGAACAAACCAGATGTCTGTTGATTGCTAACGGCATTCTGTGAAGCTTCCCTAGGTCCTCAATAACATGTTTTTTTGTCGTGCCAGGCCAAGTCGGTCTTAGCTAAAAACAACTGTAGTCTGCCTGCATGGATGCACTGGATTTGTGCTCCCAGCTGAAAGCCATACATAAAGAGAAATTTTATACCAATTTTGCCTTCAGAGGTTTGAGTAAGCACTTGCTAGTTTCAAGGACAATCCCAGACATTAATCCTACTGCTGCATATGAACCGGTAGCAGTGTTTCACACAATATATGATGCAAAGATAAAGAGCAATACTGGGTATAAAGTCCCACCTTCTGATGTCCCAAAAATGTTTCTGAGAATGCGCTGCAATTCCAGTTTATTTTAAAATACGGAATAATTATTATTCTCCAGTTAAATGTAACCAGTACTTTGTTCTCAGTGCAAACATATTTAGAACAGCCAGTTCTTGTGTGCTGTTTTCAGCTGACATGATAAAACATGGTATTAAATATCTTCTTCATATGCTAAGGAAAGGGGAATAGCTGAACTTTTATATTCTAGGGATTCAGGCAGTATGAAATAGGGCAGAAAATGCTGTAGTGAAAGGGTGTGATAGAGAATAGCCTGTGTCAGTAGAAACAGCATTCTCCAAGAACTCCTATTCCCTTTCCCAAGGTCTGCATGTGTTTAGAATTGGCAGAAGGTTCAGGCACTTCCCCCAGATTAGATCCAGAAATTGCCTTCCACACATGGAAGTTCCTCAGACCCCTCCTGGCTGCTTACTGCTCCTGATCTTGTCTCAAAAATCAATTAGTGTCTTTAGGACAACTCCTTTATTCACATCTTGATGACAGTTCAGAAAGTTAATAGCATCCACGGCTCCAAGGCTCTTGCCTTCTAACTATCCACATACTCAAAATGGCATAAGTCTGTTCTAGTATAGAAGACTAAAAAAGCTGCTATTTCTGACATATACAGTTCCAGAACAAACTATTACAACCTAAGTTGCATTCAGTGATTTAAGTAGATCTACAGTCTACATACTGGCCCATACAATTTCTTCATAGCTATTAATCACTGAGGTTGGAAAGTTACCAAAGTATCATTAAGGTAAGCAGGCTCCTGAAGGTTGGTGATCAAACTGGCAATGGAGCCCAAATCTGCTTAGTCCCATATTCTAGGACTTGAACTAGATGACTCTTCTTAATTCCTTATCTCAACTTGTTTGCCCGGCAACAGCCCTGCAATTTCACATTATGCTGAAAGTGGGTACACAGTGCACAGAAATTTGGGAGTCTTCTCTTTCTTTTTTTGTAGTGAATCTCTTTTTCTTACTGTTCATCGTTCTAGAGAATAGAAGGCCTTTATCTTGTGCTTCTTCACAGAGAACATTAAACACACACACAACGTCCAACACCAAAAAAAGACAAATGCTCTCTAGTCTGATTCAATCATGCTTAAGCACCAAAACCACAACTTCTCATGAAATCTAGCAGCACACTCTTTCCAACACATTTTATACATTAAAATGTCACTGAGTTCTGAAACAGTACCCTGCGCTTTAGATTTTGAAGATTAAGAACCAAAATAACTTTTCTCTAAAAACTCTGTGAAACAAGTCTTTCTGTTCTGCCAGTGAAAATATGTCTTCAGAGAAGATCCAGCAGGCTTCATTTCATTATGTTAAGCCTTTTAGAAAAAGATACTTATGTGTGTTACCTTCTTGTCCCAACAAGTTCACTACATGGCTGTTCTTCAGAGTAGACAAGGTTAGAATGCATGCAGCTTGGCCTGTCACCAAACTTTTCTGTTGGGTCATTATGATACAGATTGCTCAGACACAAAATGGACATGGTAGGTCAAACCCAAAATAGAAAAGAGGCTACACCATGTGGAAGTTAAGAATCAGCATTTTTACTTTCAGCCTGGCTCTTTTCAGATGAGCTATGGGTTAGTAAATGAACCTCGGTGGGAGTTCTTCAAAGAACTGAAAACAAACAAAAGAAGTTAGAGTCATTAAGCATTAACTGTTTGTCATTAAACAGTACGTACAGAGTACTGACAGGCATTTGCCACACCACTTTTGGAGACTTTCAAAGGCAGGCTAAAGTCAGTAATAGTCATGGATAAGTAGCCATTCTCAGACTGGATGTACTCCTGTGTGATATGGCTTTAACCCAATTCCCAGCTCAGGTTATAAAATCCTTCCAATATCTCAGTAAGACAGCTCAACTTGATTCTGCAAAACCTTTTGTTGTACTTCAACTCGCATTTCAAATATTATAATGCCAGTTCCCAATGGGTGGAGTAACAGTTTCCGCAATTTTATCAATAAGGAAGTGACCTCATATTTAATACTACAAGTTCTTTATTAAATCCCTTTTCATTATACAGCATTTTAAAGTATATTGTAAAAATATGGTAGTAATTTACTGCTGTAATTTGAAAGCAGTTGACTAATCCATGTGAAGCAGGACAGAGAGTGTTGAAAGTAATGCAGTTGGAGTCCTATACCATCCAAAGAATATCAAACATCCCATAAAAATGTATTCTATGACTTTTTCCACGGTAGGAAGGCATTAGACAATGCACGTCAGATTACCTCCTTCATGGATTTAGTTTATGTTCATGCTCCTAACTATTCAGAAATACTTAAGATTTTTTTTCTTTTTATAAAACCATCATCACACGAAGAAAAACCATGCTTATCAAATTCTTACATTCACTTGAACAAATCCTGTCAGGCTTATCATTATTATTTCGACCACATTTTGAAGAATTTCTTATTTTCTGAACTCGTCCCTTACCAGGTAATCAATAAAACCAGAATCACAAGAATAGGGTAAAATGGAGTTTATTAAAAATCTCACAATAACAAGATTATGCATTAATCACTCCAGGTTAAAAAATATACAATAAGACCTAATATTTATCATATTTGCACTTGAAGGTGACCAAGAAGTAATCAAATTCCACATTATTTTCTGTCTCTTCACTACACAAAGAGACCTGAATTCTGTAAGATTGGTATCCACACATCATATATGTGAATTATTAGGAGTGTCATTAATTAACACTGTCACTGGCAGAGACAAAGTAATGCTCTGGAACTGGAGAGACCTTACTGAGCTTCGATTACCCCTTCAAACTTAGGAACAGCCCCTTAGGCCTTTAATGACACTCATTTAATATTACAGTCTGTTAGAAAACTCAGTTATCATAATAAAGGTACCAAGGGTGAACAGAAGATTTTACAGTTCAGCACTACCCTGCTCAGAATTGTTCACAGGCAATGACAACCACTCATCTTGAAAAAGAAAGACAGAGATAGGACAACACATTTACATATTACCTGCTACAAGGAAGGCTAAAGAAGGGAATTAAGTTCCCTAAGAAGAGAAGAACAAGAACATCTGATGTAAAATAACTGTAGCTCATATATCTAACAAATGAGAAACAATTATTAAAGTTTAGCCTATGCTGCAATTGGGTTTTCTGCAAGACTAGATATGACAACAAGCATGTCATCAAGCTTTCCCTCAATATTACTTAATATGACAGAGGAGAACACATTCAAATTGCAAAAAAATTGTGTGAAATCCAGGGGCTCTGGTTCACAGGACAAGGCTATTTAAGGCCAATGAATACCATTAATAACCACTGTTAATTATTATTTACATGTTAAAAATGTCTTATTGTTTTTCCAGAAAGCTTTTTCAGGACTCCAAGAAAAGTTCCCATGGAATCAATACAGCAAAATTTGTCACGAGGGCATCAGACAATGGCTAAACAGTAGCAATACATGCAGCAAACTCTCACCAATTTACACACATTGCTCTTCTGGATAAGCTGAAGTGAAAACAAATTTAGAAAGTAACTTCTGAGCTCATGTAAATGTATACATCACAAAAAAGTTACTCTGAGAACACATTTAGAGCACAGCTAATCAAAATCTCAGCATACGCTGCTCTTTGCTGTCATTAGAATGAGGCAAGCCAAAAAGCAAACTATCTTGCATAACCATTTGCTTGAAATAAGATATAAATAACAGAGCATATGCTGTTTTTCAAACAACTATCCAATATTTCAGTGCATTTGCTCTTCCATCTTACAGTGAAACAGCAATTATTTCCAGTGGAATGGGCCCACCATCTGAAGCTATTGAGTACACTTCAGCTTCCATGTCTCTGAAAACAAATTAGCTTATATAAACATTAGTGTCATTATTTCATCAGCAGCCAAAATTGATTTACTGTTTCCTGGACCACAAAGCAAGGAAATATAATTTAACTCTTCCCATATCATCAAACCAAAAACTTCACAGTATCATGAGCCTGGCTTGAAGAACTTGCACCTTAGAACTACAGCCTCGATGATAAGTGCCAACCAGGAAAAAACAGCAACCACGATGGTCAGGGAAGCCCCATTTTTGCACAGAGTAACAATTGGGAAAGAAGGTAGTCTATTCCTCAGCCTTTTCATTGCCATCACAAAGACAAGTGTATAAGTCACCTAAGTCACACAGTCTGTTGGCAAGATGAAGATTTATTCTCAGGACTTTCAGTAGTATCTAACTTTGCGAGAATTTAAAGCCTTCATGAAGAGGGCATTGGAGTTTCTATGGAGGTAAAGATGAGGCTAGAGCATTAAAGTCTGATTTAACTTCTCTGAAGACATTTACTATTTATTTAAGGGTGACACAGCCTTAAAAAGAGCCAACAGTTCATATATTCTGAATTATTTCTAACCTTACATAAAAACTGATTTTAAAAAATGAATAAACAGTCTTAAAATTACTTCTATAATGATATTGTTACAAAAATAAAGGGGAAAAAAAGAGAAAAATGGGTTGGATTCTTCCTCTGTCTTGATCCTGTATTTTTAAACACTCTTAACAGGAATAGATAATATCCTAATTTCATACAATTTTAAACCATTGTTTCACTCCAGTCAGCAGTTACTTAATTTAGACTTAACTCTAAAGCAAATCCAGATCAGTTCATTAGGTATTAACTTTCACATTACATTTCAGAAACAAATATTTCAGCATTTGCTTCAAATGGCATGTCATTCATAATAAGAGATATGCTGCACCATCAAATTATGTCAGACATATTAACATCTGAGCTCACAATTTCTCATAGACATCCATGACAGTTTTTAATCTCTTTCTCTCTACGGTGGTTTTCCATTTGTACTGGAAAAAAGACCTATCTAGAAGAATGAAAAAAATAGAAAACATATTTCTCCTTCTTCCTGTTCATGTGATTGTTCCTTTCCCAGTGAAATGAGGAATAAAAGGATCAGTAGCTCTCAGAGGTCCAGACAGCTCAGGAATCATACTTCATGGAATCTATACCTAGCACATCACATATAGCAAACTCTCTCTGTCAGTACAAATTTCTCCAGATTTAGGCAAATTATATCAATTTTTACCATGCATAAACATTTATCTGATATTTTTACCTAGTAGACAAAAGGTGGACAAGCAATATCTCAGTTTATCTGAGAGAGATGAGCAAATATTTAATCCCTTATTTTAAGAATTAAATTCCAGGTTAAACTCACAACAAAGTCCTCAAAAATACAAAGCTAGAAACATTCAAGGGCTGAGAAGATGGTAGCTTCCTTGTAGACAAGAACTTACATTCGTTACTCCCTATCCATTAAATGAATGAAAGATTCCATTCCATTAGAAGAATAAAAGCAGTGCAATATTGACACTTGAGCTTCACATTAGAGGATGTGGTCCCCTAAAAATGCAGTAGATTACTTCAATAGCTGACTCCTGTTCCCAGTGATCAAAGCGACAAATCTGCACTGCAGCAGCTATGGATCACTCAGCACTTTTCTTTTTTAAAGGCTACTCACTTTACTTGTTATTTTGTAAGCAAAAATCATATCCCACAAATGTAAACATGAACATGAGCCAGGAGTAGTGTGCCCTGGCAGCCATGAGGGCCAATCACATCCTTGGGTGCATCAAGCACGGCATTGCTAGACGATTGAGGGAGACGATTGACCTGTTCCACTCTTCACTATCCACCTTGAGTATCGTGCGCAGTTTTGGGCACCACAGTATGAAAAAGATATGAAGCTACTGGAGAGTGTTCAGAGGAGGACACAAAGCTGGTGAAGGGTTTAGAGATGAAGTTGTATGAGGAGCAGCTAAAGCCACTTGGTCTGCTCAACTTGGAGAAGAGACTGAGATGAGGGCCCATCGCAGTCGACAGTTTCCTCACAAGGGGAGGAGGAGGAGGCAGCTCTGATCTCTTTTCTCTCGCGACCAAAGATCTGGCTCAAGAAAATGGCAGGAAGATGTGCCAGGAATGTTTAGGTTGAACATTAGAAAAAGGTTCTTCACCTAGAGGATGGTGGAGCAGTGGAACAGCTCCCTGGGGAAGTTGTAATGGCACCAAGTCTTGTTGGAAATTGGCTCAGAGAGCAAGGACACAGGTCTTTAGAGGAGCTGTGCAAGGCAGGATCAGAAGATTATACGGCCGTGTAGGCCAGGGACAGAACTTGTCAAGGCAGCATAACTTGGCAAGTCGGGAAGGACAGTCTGTCTTTGAGAAGGAGATAAACAACTAAAGAGGAGCTGAGATCTGGGTATAAGAGAAAATAACATAGAAGCTGTAACCGCAAGTAGAAGGAATATGTTAATGTTACCTTTAGAACTTGGCCAATAAGATAATTACTAGTAGGCATAATTAACTGATTGTGTATATAAGTGATGGTTTGAAGCAATAAAGTTGAAGCTTGCTTTATCACTCATATTGAGTCAACTGCCTGCTTCCCCGCGCCGAACTGTTAAAGGGTTAATCTTGGACTCAGCGGAGGGTTCCCCTTCACAAAGTCTGACAGTATTCAAGAAACATTTGGATGACACTGTCAGACATGTGGTGTAAATACTGGGATGGTCCTGTGCATGGACAGGAGTTGGACTTGATGATCTTTCTGGGTTCCTTCCAACTCAGGTCATTCTATGATTCTATTATAACCTTCATTATCCTCTTCTGAAAATGTTTGCCAGCACTGTCAGCGACATTTATAAGCATTTTCACGTCTGTATTTATCCCATGCACCTCTTTATAACCTCCTGTCTTTGTTTCACAAAATCTATACATTTTTCTCACTTCATGTACAGCATTTTTGTACTTTTGTATTTTGTACTTGAATTTAATGCGTTTTCCTCATTGCTGTGACACAGCTGTTTCCCCAGCTTTTTATCAAAGAATTGACTTCTTATTAATGAGTTACCTGGACACCTTCTAAGGACATTAAAAGAGCAGAACTTCCAGCCCATTTCAGAGCTGCTAAAAATATATGAATATCTTGTAAATCTAAATTTTTTGAGCTTGAACTAAAATTCTCAGTCCCCAAATGTGTTTCAGCTGGATTTCATGAATATCACATCAGTAAAAACCTTGTAAAAACCACTCCACAAGAATTTCTTTAAGAATGCAATTTCTTTTGTGAGCCAAAATAACCAGAATACATAAAGAAATTCCACTACTGCATTATAGTTAAGCCACAAGGACCATCACAAGAACTTTAAAAGTCTGTTTGCAAAATGTGCAACAACAATAAATACTCAAAAAACTTTTTAATCACAACCAAACCAAAAAAGAAGCAAAATCAGTGAATAGTACAGTCTGACAGAAGCAGCCAGCAAGTTCGAAAGTTAAAAATCTGAAACAAAGGTTTGAAATGGTGTTAGCACAATAACACTTTTTCAAGTACATCAGAACTCAAATTCATCAAAGTTCATTCCTTTAGCCTAAAATATGCCACATTCTTCTATTATACTGCTTATATTATTACATACCACAATCTAGTTCTATTCACCTTTCAAAATGTTACTTAAAGACAGCTTTGCAAAAGTTACTGCACTTATATTGCTTAATGTATAATCAATATAAACACTGCCATCTCCTATGGCAGATGGAAAATTCAGGTTTTAAGTTTCAGATTAGCAAGAAACTCTTGGTTTTGGCTTATCTGAAAAAGGCAGTGAGAAAGATGTGGATTAAAATTCAACTGAAATCACAGGAAAGAACTTGTTCAGTGATGAACTAGACAATTAGCAACACAAGCATTCCCTGATTTGGTGCAGGTTATGCTGAATTAGGAACTTAGAAAGACTTTGGCTATAATAAAGATAGGAGGTTTTCAGATATTTTTGCATTTCTGCTGTGTTTTCCCAGGAGGCAATTTCAGGGCTTAGAAGTCCCCCTGACTGCAATTTGTTCTGAGTTAAAAATGCTGTAGTCATCTTTGACTAATGGTGAGCTATTCTACAGCTATCTACCCTGATATATGAATGATATGTCTTGGATACATGTCCAGGACAAAGTCTGTGTCATTTGGCTGAGTCATCTAAAACTAATGGTACTTACTGGCATAAAACAGGGGTAGTCAGGAACTCCATGGAAACTTTAGTTTTCCACAAAATGGTAATTCTTACATAGCATCTCTTTAAACTGAATATCAGTGTGTGGATAAATATATAACCAAAGCACACTAGTGGAAATTCAATATAATTAGAATATTCATTATAGGATTATATTCATAATTATATTCATAATTAGGAAATTCAATAACAGAATATGACAACAGAGAAACTGAGAGATTAAAACAAAAGAGAATCGGTATGCAGCATCTGCAATGCGTATGAGGTATTAGGAAGTTGTATGCAAAGTAAGGTCAAATGAAACCACACCTAAAGCATTTTGATTCAAATTCAGTTAACTGGAGTTTACTTTTATGTAAAAAAAAAACCCTGTCTACGTGGTAGTCTTGTACTATCGTTGTCTACAACTACCTTATCACTGTCTTCAACTGCCTGAAAGGAGGCTCCCCTCTTACCTCTGCCTGGCCATCAAACTGGAACTCAGAGCTATCAACCACACCTATGCCACCCATCCTGTCTCCCAAAAGCCCCTGTGTTGGCAAGGGAGAGAAAAATTCCCCGAAAGATTTTTGAAATTATAAGAACCAAAAGGGTTCTCATGCCACTGGAATGGCTGCCCCAGGAAGTGGCTGAGTCACCATCCCTGGAAGTGTTTAAAAGACGGGTAGATGAAGCCCTTAGGGATATGGTTTAGTAGTGGACAGATGTGGTTAGACTCGATCTCACAGGTCTTTTCCAACCAAGCAATTCCATGATTCTATGAAAACAATTGATACTTCCACCTGGTACAGGTCAAAATTTTAATTTTAATTTGAGAATTAAAGGGTTTGAAATACTGAAACTTCCAACCAAAACAAAACCCATGGCTTTTAATCACTATGCTCTAAATAACTAGACATGCTGCACATAAGACTTGAATGAATAAGCTGCTGCAGAACTGATATAGTGCTTATAAAATATTGTAAATATGTTTCCCCCTTGGATTGAGATATATAACAGCTACAAAATCTCTGCCCTATGAAAACAAAGAAAAGCATGTAACAGGGTCAGAAGGCAGGAGAAGAATTTGAACACGAAGTGGGCTTGTGTCTGACTATCGAAAACTAAACACATACATCAAGCAGTTCCCTAAAGACTACTGCCTTCAGGCAAGATCTGTCGTAACTATTGGCCAAAAGTAAATGGAAGAAACCTGGGAGGAGATATTCATGCAAATTCAAAGGTAGTACAAGACTGCAATGACCCATAATGTTATTCTGTTGTTTGCTAATTTAACAAATCCACTCATTTTCTCAAGCACCTGTAGGAATAACTACATTATATGGTTATTAACTGAAGGTGTTACCAGTTGGCTCAGTAATGAAAAACCCAGGGGTTTTGAGCTGAAATTTTGAGCACCTGGGAAAGTTTTAACAAGGAAATAAACTTGTTACTTCTACTTCAAATAGCAAATGAAGCTGCTTTATACGTCGCTTCAAAGTCATGCTTTCAAAGTCAAAATCCAGAAAGCAGCAACCAATTTTGTGAACTAGCTATATTGTATACCGTGACATCAACCACAAATGTGAACCTAATACACTTTCTATTACAACATATTCCCTCACGTTTTTGGTGATCCAAGGAAGAAAGGGATAGTCCCATTCTGTGACACTGAAAGGGCTACAGACATATTTTCTAATTTTGCTTTTCTTTTGCAAAATTTTCTATAAGAGTACATACTAAAACTATTTCCCACACACTGTCATTAAGATTGCAAATGGAAGATTGGAAGGATAGCTACACACACAGATGATTTCTTAGGCTTTTGTATTCTTCATGGGTAACACTCTTTTGCAATTATTTTCTTGGCACAAATAGTGATGTAATGATAGATATGAGCAAATCTCTTTTCAGTTCCACAAATCTTCATACAAACTAATTTTGCCCATCTCAGAAAAATCCTCCAGAAATTAATATTAAATGCCAGAGGAATATGACAACTACCTACTCCTAACATATATTTGACTCTTCTTTTTCACTGAACCTTCCCAAAGAAAATAAGGTACCCTAGTTAAGCTATTTACTTGAGAAGAAGGGAAATCTGAGAAAATAATGTCCCTATAGAAAAGTCTTCAAATACTGCTATCAAAGGATTAAAATCTACGTGCATGAGTTAGGAGGACGACAAATAATTTATACACTGTTCATTTACTCTTAACTTAGATTGACAGGGATTAAAACTGACTTTGTTCCTATTATTATTATCAAGGCAGTTCTATTTCTTAAGTTTACACTCATAGAATAATTCCATTAGGATAAATTACACAAGAAAATAAAAATGAAAAGAAGTTGCACTATAGCTGTCAGAAGTTAGCTCTCAGCTTAATCTTCTTGGGTTAAAATATTTTTAGTAGGTCACAGCTGGAGACAAAAGGTAGAAACAAGTCATATGGTCAAGTATCTCAGCTTCTGAAAGACTAAAAATAAACCTTGTGTTGCTTTTTTCCTAAAAACACTAGCTAAAAACAGTCCCAATGTTTTAGAAAGTCCTGTGATCTTTGAGTCAGTGTCATGCGGTATTAGACTCTAGGCTTTACAACAAACTGATATGAATTAGTAGTTTAAGGATCTATGTGTAATTAATCAGTAAATTATTCACACAGCCACAAACAGCTGCTCTGTAGGATTCAAGACATGATCCATGATATTTATAGAACATTATGCCTAGTCCTGCTTAAACAACTGGTAAACACTGCAAGTGAAATGAGTATTAGAAAGCCACAAAAAAAGGAGTTCATGTAAGAACCCTAGTCTAAGACCCTATCAAAATACAAATGCCTTATTCACCTATGTTCTTGTAAATGTTACCAGAAGCTTGCCTTTTTCATTTTGGATAACAGCTATAACAATATTGCTAAATTAGGATGATTTTAAACTTTTCATTCAGAACAGAGAGAGATGACACAGTAGAAGTAATTCACTTCATGAGAAGCATTAAAATTAGGACACAAAAAAAGCTTCTGATGAATGAAATTTGTAATACTGTTAGCTGTGTTTTGCCCTCGTTCTATTAAGATGACTATTTCTCAGGGATTAATCAAATAAAGACATCTGTTTATCCTTCCACTTGAAGACTGTAAGGCTTCTAACCTATCACTATCCCAGTCAGATTTTCTTCCTTTAAATAAGTGTTAATAGATGAAATATGACTTTCAAAATATTTCAAAATATTTGAAGTTTTCATCTCCAACTGTGACCTACTAAAAATATTTTAACCCAAGAAAATTAAGTTGAGAGCTAACTTCTGGCAGCTATAGTGCAACTTTATATTATTTTTATTTTCTTGAGTAATTTATCCAAATGGAATTATTCTATCAGTATAAACTTAAGAAATAGAATTGTCTCGATAACAATAATAGGAACAAAATCAATTTTAATCCCTGTCAGTCTAAGTTAAAAGCAAGTAAACAGCATACAGCTTGTCATACCCCTAACACACATACATAGATTACTTTATAATATTGGCCAAAATTATTTCTAGATTTTACCTTGTCCATTAGCTATATAATGCCTTCACATTACAAATATATTTTCTCATTTTGAATGATATTCAGTTCTTAATGTGGTAAATGCCAATAGCTATGATTCTGAAATACAAGGTAATCAGCTGACTGACTTTCATAGAGTAAAAGTAATGGATTTTTTAAAAATAAAAATGTTTCAAGAATATTACTAGAAAAATATACTATTTCCTTTTTTCTTTTTTTCCTCTTTCATATTTAATTTTTAGATCAAATGAAGATGATAAAAGCTGTGAGAAATTAATCAAAACAAGGGTTCAATCTTAGACCACGGTCTGACAATGTGATAGTTCATAGAAGGAAAAAAATGAAGAGTCATAGCAATTCTCTTAAAAATGGTTTTTAAAAGGTTGCTGAGGAATTTATACAAGACTTTGAAACAGTATAAAATGATGACTAATTAATTGTTAGAATTATGACATTTTTATATTCAATATCTTTACAAAATATGCCTGAGGCATCACTGTATAAAGATTATTATTATTCTTGAAGAACCGTCTCAAATATCACTATTAAAAGATTCATGGTAAGTAAACTAGAATAATTTCAATGTATCGAGCTAACTACTGTAACACTTTAAGGTTCACAGACCAGAGGTTGTAAATTAAATGGAAACTGAACCCTTGGTAATCCTTTAAATAACAGCAGACCTATTTCTTTGTCCTAAGCCATAGCTTATTCTTCATTCTCCTACACCTTGCACCAAACCCATCTTTTTTCTAGTACTATGGTGATAGCAACATTGGCATTGCTGAATGAAAAGCAAAAAACCCTACAAAAATAATCCTGCCCACTCCTGCTTCTAGATTACTTTCTACTACAGTAAATTTGTACGTGTTTTCACTTTCTTGAATACTGTCATTTATTTTCATTTGATAAACCAATTCAGAGCTCATTCACATGCAAAGCTAAACCAGACACTGCTTAATCAAATCTGATTTATGCTTAGATTTTGCCATCTTTGATCACACTGAGCAATATATATCTAAAATTATTTCCACTAGTATCAATATAAGTGAATGGGCAGAATAAGTTTTTTAGAGATTATTAATACATATAATTTCTGTCAGAGATATGAAGTGTGTTGCCTTTTTATTTTAGCCATGTTTTGAACATTTAGAGCTGGATTTATGTTAAATGCCTATGAACACAGACTCGGGCTGAAGTAATTTTGATACAAAATCATTTTTAGAACTCTCTATTTTCCAGCCAAACAATATAGCCTCCAATGTAGCAGAGAATCGTTTCAGTAAAAGAACACACACACTTACCAGCTGCAAGTATTCATTCTCAAAATAGCAGAAGAGAATTTGCTTATTTGACAACACAAACAGCCGGCGTGTAATGCAAACACTACAACCCCCAAAAATATTTCCAAAGACCAAGTGGAATACATACTGAGAACTCCTAAAATGCAATTTGCACCCGCAATCACATTTACAGAGACAGATATAAGAACAAATTCTGATATTTCTCAATCAGCTCTCAGGCAACTTTTTTCCCCTTGCACTTTTACACTTTAATATCCCATGTTCCTTAGCAGAAGGAAGCTACCACTAGGTTAAGAACAGGTTAAGAAAGGGATGAGCCAGTGTACAAGCTATATACCCAATCTGTCCTTGCCTTCTCTTGTGTCTTTTGCCTCTGGACATGAAAGGGGAGATTTCCCTACTTAAAAGGATTTCCACCAGTACCAGTGCTATTTGTACGTACTGTAAATCTAGCTGAAGACATATTAAAGATAGCAATACAAATTTGTTACAATGATACAAAAATAAAACTGTCAGATTACTAACTTTCTTATTGTATTATTACTCCCTTTTCCTCCCTCGATGAGGATTTGTGATTAACCAGTGGGGGGTCTGGGCACAAAGTTTCACTTCTTACAGTGGACAGAGACCAGCCACTGCCAAAGCTACAAAAAAAACCCCAAAGCAACATGCAGTATAGCTACAAATTCAGTCCTCACAAAAGCTACACAATATATTCAGTTAGCCTGAATCCCTCCTGTGATCAGTGCTTCTCCTCTTCAGAGGCATATCATCTCTAATAAATACGGGCACGTTGATGTCTTAGCTGGAATAGAGATCGGTAAAACAATTCAAAATTCAAACATGGATAGGATAGAAAAGGTGAGACTGAGGCTTAATTTTACTTTTAATTCCATCTTTATTCTCCTTGTTTACTCCTACTTACACAATCTACCCTTAAAGACTTGAGACTACCTGAACTAAGTCTCCTGGCAGAATATCAGCCAAGTCTGAACTCTAATCCAAACTCTATTAATACTAAAAAAATAAAAATTCAAAAGACAGGAACTTCTAATAGAAGAGAGATTCTTGTAATTTTATGATTTAAAACAACAGTAGGACTCCCAAAAGCCTGGCAACTAGAAGTTTATCTTGATCTATGATATTTTGTTGTTTTCTCAATTGAAGAAGCAGAGCTGAAGTAGTAGAAAGTAGTTCTAATTATTAATCTTACCATACATTTTTTCTATCAGGTCTAGTTAGCAACCCCTCACAAGCGATCTCCCTCTGCCTCTGTATTTAGGCAAGGAAAGGTCAGCACTTGGATTTCTACATGAGTCTCTTGGTGAGAATAGAGATCAACCTAGCATCTCACTCAGCACATCTGTCAGAAGGTTTATGGGCCTGCAAACCAAAATAAAAAGCATCTTGCTAATTGTGACACAGATTTGGAAGGACTTACCAAGCTTGAAATTATCTGATTATTTATAATGCATTTATAAATTTAACTTTTAAGTCCTGCTACCCAACTAGGAACTGTCTTGCATAGTACAAAGCAAAAAGTAAAAATTTTTATGGAAGGAGATAGCATCATTTGACACAATAAAGATAAAGTGAAATACTAATTGCTTCACTAGGCTCCAAATGCTTCTCTTCCTTCTCATTAGAGATGCATCTAATGCACGAGCTGGTCTGAATGTTCCCTGATTGAGAATCAAAAGACAAAACATAATACATCCTAAGATTATGGAAGCCATAATACTCTTGTCTTGGGACAACTACTCAAATTTGTCCACCATCTGTGTTAAGTTTTCTGTCCTTTTTCCATTTCTATATAGAGCTTTATACAGCTTCTGTATGGCTTGGCAAGGTAAACAGCAACATAGCCCGATATTTAGATGTTCTATCTGGACACTAGAAAAAGTCAAAATATCTGAAAATTATTTATACAGGTACTACTTTTCTCCTCAATACTACTTCTTTGTGAGTCCCAGTTTCATAAAATTATATATATATATGTATAAATACATATATATTTTCCTGGCTTCAAAATTTTGGAGACAATGCAAGTGTAAAGGCAGCAGTGAGGGGCAGAATTGTTTGAAGAGAGAGTAATAATTACCTAAAGACTAGACAGCTCATAGTTCTTTTGTAAGGCTCAGCAGAGCCATATGCCTAGCTTTCTCATGTGCAGACACTATTTCAACAAGATTTTATTCACATTGCCTCTATTTCACCCTAACATTTTAAGCAGATCTTCTCTGATATGTTCAAGGTAGAAGTTCTTCATTCAAAACCTCCAGCATTTGAAGCTACAAATTTTTGTAGACATGGCCATCTTAATGACGTTTTCAAGAACATCTAGTGTAAGTAAAAAAACACAAACACGAACAACCTAACACTTGTTTGAAGTGGGCAGCAATTTCCCCGAGAGAGGGAAAGAGTCAAGAGAGAAGGGCGGCAGCGCGCCTCTCCACAACCCCAGAAGTGGCAGCGGTCACTGGGCACAGGGGGGCGGTCCTGGCATCGGCCAAGGTAGACTGAAACGTCCCCTTGGGAGTGCGAGCGACCGGAGCGCAGCTCAGCAGAAGAGCGCGACTCAGCACTTCATTAGGGCAGCGAACCTGAGCGGGGCAAATAGGAGTGGGCAAACAGGGTCGCTGAGAGGCAGTTCACGCAGGCAGGGGGAGCAGGCACTCCTCGGGTAGGTGTTAAGTGTGGTCGTTTGGTGGGTGTGGTGTTTTGTATGTTTTTGTTTTGGCGTTTCCTGCTCCCCTGACCAGCAGTGGTGACCAGGCGAGCTAAAACTATTGCCACCAGGAGTGTGTCAGTCCAAACAGTGCCTCCACTGAAGGATGCAAGTGTTCAGACTGTCAACTGTAGTGAGTGCCGTAGCCTGCTCATAATACCTGGAGACAATCCAAAAAATACCTGCATGAGGTGTGAACAGGTCAGTGATTTGCTCCAGATGGTTTCAGAGCCTAAGGGTCAGGTGGAGATAGCAAAAGGGAGATAGACTGGTGGAGTTGAACCCTCTCTTTCCCCAGTAATACACTCCAGGAAACAGAGGAACAGTATATTACTGAACACCAGGATGAGGGGTGGGACTTAGTTGTTGAGGAGGAATGGGAGCAGGTCTGCTCTCATGAGGGCAAGAGATTTCCCTCCCATCCTCCGACTCCCTTCAAGATGCCACCCTTCCAGCTGCCCTTACAAAACATGTTTTGTGTCCTGGAATTTGAGGCTCAGGTAGACGATAGCGATGAAGACTGTTCGTCTGGGGAACCTCTTGATATTGCTCTGTCTGTCAGGCGGATCAGAACTTCAAGTACTAAAAAGAAAAGGAGGGTAGTTGTAATAGGTGACTCCCTTCTAAAAGGAACAGAGGGTCCTATATGTAGGCCGGACCCAGCCCACAGGGAAGTCAACTGCCTTCCTCAAGCCCAGGTCCGGGATATCACTGAGAGACTCCTGGATCTAATTCAACCCTCAGATTAATATCGCCTGTTGGTTGTTCAGGCTGGCAGTGACGAACTCGATAAGAGGGGCACCAGAGTAATTGAAAAGGAGTTTAGGGAGCTAGGCCAGCTAATGGATGGGGCAGGAGCGCAGGTGGTGTTCTGCTCAGTCCCTCCAGTGTCAGAAAGGTTTACTACAAAGAACAAGAGAATCCACGTTCTCAACAAATGGCTCAAGGGCTGGTGCCGACACAGGAATTTCGGTTTCTATGATCATAGGGAAACCTTAACTGCACCCGGCCTGCCAGACCCAGATGGGTTCCATCTAAGTAATAAAGGCAAAAGGATCCTAGCCCAGGTGTTGGCAGGGCTCACTGAGAGGGCTCTAAACTAGGTCCGAAGGGGGAGGGGGATGTAACCAGTCTCACCAGTGATGTGACTGCAGAAAGTGAGTCATTATCAAGGGTGAAGCCAGTAGCCCAACTGAAGTGCATGTACACTAACGCACGCAGTATGGGGAACAAACAAGAGGAGCTCAAAGTCCTGGGCCGGCAGGAGAACTGTGATATAGTTGCTGTCACGGAAACATAGTGGAATGACTCTCACAACTGGAGTGCTGCCATGGAAGGTTCCAAACTCTTCAGGAGAGACAAGCATGAGAGAAGGGGTGGAGGGGGTGGCCCTGTACACTAAGGAAACTCTTGATGCCATAGAAGTTGAGATTGGTGATGACCAGATTGAGTGTCTATGGGTAAGAGTAAGAGGGGCAAGCAAGACTGACATCCTGGTTGGAGTATGTTACAGACTGCCTGACCAGGATGAAGAGGTGGATCTACTATTGTTTAAGCAGCTGGAAGTTGCCTCAAGATCGTCTGCCCTGGTTCTTCTAGGAGATTTTAATCTCCCAGATATCTGCTGGGAACTTAACACAGCTGAGAGGAGGCAGGCCAGAAGGTTCTTGGAGTGTATCAAGGACTGCTTCTTGTCACAGCTGGTGAGTGAGCCTACCAGGGGTGAGGCTCTCCTTCACCTCTTGTTTACAAATAAAGAAGGGCTGGTGGGTAATGTTGTGGTCGGAGTCTGTCTGGGGTGGTGTGACCATGAGATCATCGAGTTTTCCATTAACAATGCAACAAGGAAGAGCAAAACCAGGATGACCACACTGGACTTTTGGTGTGCTGATTTCAGATTATATAAGGAACTAGTAAGGAGAGTACCCTGGGAGAAAGTTCTTAAAAGCAAGGGGGTCCAGGAAGGCTGGAGGTACTTCAAGAATGAAGTCTTCAAGGCACAGGAGCAGGCTGTCCCGATGTCCTCTAAGACGAGCCGCAGGGGCAGACGGCCGGCCTGGATGAGTAAGGAGCTTCAGAAGAAGTTAAGTGAGAAAAAGAGGGTGTATCGCCTTTGGAAAGAAGGGCAGGTAAGTCAGGTTGTGTTCAAAAATAGGAAGTAGGAAGGAAATAAGGGAGGCAAAAGCCCAGCTGGAGCTCAAGTTGGCCACTTGTGTTAAGGACAATAAGAAGTGCTTTTGCAAATATATTAACGGCAGAAGGAAGGGCAGCAACAATCTTCAATCCTTATCGGACATTGAGGGAAATACAGTAACTAAAGATGAGGAAAAGGCTGAGGTGCTTCATGCCTTCTACAACTCAGTTTTCAACAGTAAGGCAGATTGTTCACTGGACAATTGGTCCTCTGAAGTGATGGATGGGGACAGGGTACAATATAACCCCCGTGTCATCCAGGAGGAAGACGTTAGAGACCTGCTGAGCCACTTGGATCCTCATAAGTCTATGGGACCAGATGGGATCTACCCTAGGGTGATGAGAGAGTTTGCAGATGAGCTTGCTAAGCCACTTTCCATCATTTATCAGCAGTCGTGGCTCACTGGGGAGGTCCTGGGTGACTGGAAGTTGGCCAGTGTGACACCCATCCACAAGAAAGGCCATAGGGATGATCCAGGTAACTACAGACCTGTCAGCCTGACCTCGGTTCCAGGTAAAATTATGGAGCACATAATCCTGGGTGCAATCATGCGGCACCTGCAGCATAAGTGAGAGATCAGGCCCAGCCAGCATGGATTTAGGAGAGGCATGTCCTGCCTGACCAACTTGATCTCCTTTTACGATCGTGTGACTCGCCTGGTGGATGAGAGGAAGGCTGTGGATGTGGTGTACCTGGACTTCAGCAAGGCCTTTGACACTGTCTCCCACAGCAGACTCCTGGAGAAGCTGGCAGCCTGTGGCTTGGATGGGAATGTTCTCTGCTGGAATCGGAATTGGTTGGATGGCTGAGCCCAAAGAGTAGTAGTGAATGGAGTCTCATCCAGTTGGCGGCTGGTCACTAGTGTTGTCCCCCAGGGATCGGTGTTGGGCCTGGTCCTGTTTAATATCTTTATTGATTATCTGGATGAGGGGATTGAGTCCATCTTTAGCAAGTTTGCACTTTAGCAAGTTCGCAGATGACACCAAGCTGGGAGGAAGTGTCGATCTGCTAGAGGGTAGGAGGGCCCTACAGAGGAACCTTGAGAGGCTGGAGAGATGGGCTGACTCCAATAGCATGAGATTTAACAAGTCCAAATGCCGGGTCCTACACTTTGGACACAACAACCCCATGCAGAGCTATAGGCTGGGGACAAAGTGGCTGGAGAGCAGTCAGGCGGAAAGGGACTTGGGAGTGCTGGTGGACAGGAAACTCAACATGAGCCAGCAGTGTGCCCAAGTGGCCAAGAAGGCCAATGATATCTTGGCCTGCGTCAGGAATAGTGTGGCCAGCAGGACTAGAGAAGTTACCATTCTCTTATACTCATCACTGGTCAGGCCGCACCTCGAGTGCTGTGTCCAGTTCTGGGCCCCTCAGTTTAAGAAAGATGTTGAGATGCTGGAGTGTGTCCAGAGGAGGGCAACGAGGATGGTGAAGGGGCTGGAGCACAAGCCCGATGAAGAGCGACTGAGGGAGCTGGGGTTGTTTAGCCTGGAGAAGAGGAGGCTCAGGGGAGACCTTATTGCTCTCTACAACTACCTAAAAGGAGGCTGTAGTCAGGCAGGGGTTGGTCTCTTCTCTCAGGCGACCGGCAACAAACAAGAGGACATGGTCTCAAGCTTCGCCAGGGGAGGTTTAGGCTTGACATTAGGAAGAAGTTCTTCACTGAAAGGGTGATTGGCCATTGGAATGCGCTGCCCAGGGAGGTGGTGGAGTCACCATCCCTGGAGATGGATGAGGCACTTAGTGACATGGTGTAGTTGATGAGTAGTAGTAGGCGTTGGGTCATAGGTTGGACTTGATGATATCAAAGGTCTTTTCCAACCTTATGATACTGTGATACTGTGTAAAAAATTAAGTTGGATAGACATAGGCATGGTCTTGCAAAGTTATCTACTGGCTGTAGAAGACTCAGAAACTGATTTTTTCCTTGCCCTGTTTAAACACAACACCAAGACCATGAAAGTAGTCTGCAGGAGATTTGTTCATTTAAATAAATATATAAAAAGCTTAAACATCATAAAGAGAAAAAAAGGAAAAAAAGGAAATTGCAGAAGTATTCACTAGATGGAAAAAAACAAGCTTTCTTTCATGGTGTCATCATAATTATGGAAGCCATTTCTACATAGAAACAAGAAGTTAGTTGCCAGATGCATAGAAATACAGAAATAGATCACAACCCTCATTTATTTAGTAAAATGCAAGAAAAGAAAAGGTCATACCAGTCACGTGTTTTAAATCATGTGAGAATTTTGTCCTTCACACTTTTCATTCCTTTGTCATCTTTAATCCTTCACTCCCACTATATGCTAATGGACATGGTAACACCATGAAAGAACTGTGGCAATCCAGATGTTAGTACTACAGTAAGCAGGATCCATTATTTCAGTGTGACTTGCATCTGTGGGAATAAATGGCTCCAGCAGAATCAGCAGCCAGCACAAGCATTAACTAAGGCACCCAAAGCATCTGGTCACACAGGGCGGATGAAACCTCTGTCTGAATTTACACATGTACTATGGCTCTAGGCTTCTTCTAGCATTTGTTTGGACATGAAAGTCAGCAAGCCTAAAACTTTGTATTTTACAAGAAAGAGTCCTGCAGCAGTACTGTAGAGAAGGGAGGAAAAAGCACATAGTACGCCTGGGGTCACAGTGCTGTGGTCTGGCACACTAAAATAGCAATTACATATGTAGCACATCTGGAAGTAAACAGCAAAAGGGAAGACTTCTTCCCGGTTTTATAAGGTCCTGAGCCTAACAAGGGCTGCGAGCAGCACAGCAACAGGCTGCCCCAACACTGTCACTATTTGTGCCTGTGAACTGGAGGTATGAAACTAGTATTAACAAGGACAAATTTAAAGTGCAAAGAAATCCCTGAAGACAACAGATATTCTCTCAGCTTTGCTCAAAAGGAGATAAAGACACAGCGAAAATGAAACAATAACTTACTCAAGGCCTTGGCCTTTTTTCCTACAGGCCTTCAGTTAATTCAGGTGAGGGTGAACTGCTGAGACATCATTGCTGGTTCCGCTCTTCCCTGAGGAGCTACAGAACAGTGATATGACAAAGCGTTTCCTGAAGAAGCCAGCATTTTCTTCATCAACATCTTTTATTAACCCATGTCTTCTATTAACCAACAATTTATCAGTTAGAGGGATGTTATAGTTTCGGATCTTTCAGGGAATTTTTCTGCCCCTTGCCAACACAGGGGGCTTCAGGGCTCAGGAGAGATGTCACGGGGTGTGGGAGGGCGTTTCAGGGCCGGGGCAGAGGGAGGGTTACCTCGCGCCCTCTACCTCTCTCGGGCACGGGAAACAGGAGGCAGCGGGCCCCACGTGTCCTGTGCAGTCCCTGGGGGAAGGAGCGATCGTCGCCCACCTGGATCTGCTGCAGACGTCCTGGGGACCAGCGGTGTTTGCCGAGGAGTTGCTGCACTGCCCTCTTCCTCTTTTCTCCTCCCCTCCCTCCCTTTTCCCACGCTGCTGGAGGCACCCGGGGCGACACTTGTGTATCGCCGGGTTTTTTTCCCTTTGAGAAGCGACATCGCGTGTTGCTGCCCTTGAAGAGCCCTGCGTCGCAACGGTTTGGGTACAGGACGCGACTTGTTTTAAGGTTTCAGTTACAACTGTTGTTAATTCTGTTCTGTTTGTGGTTATATATATGCGTATTTGTAGCTAAGAACTGTTACCCTTTCTATACATTTTTCTGATTAAAATCTCTTAATTTCTGATAACGCATTTTAGTTTTCATTTAAACTGCAACAAGGGAATACAGCAATTAAGGATCTATGTGTAAATATGGATAAGCAAAATGTGACTCATCCAAACTGACACAAGAGTAGGCAGGAGCATTAGATCTGTCTTTCCAAAGTATTCTGCATTCAGGACGTACAGCCAACATCAACACCTGAGATTCTCTGACTCACTTTTGGACAACAATAGTATACATCTTGCAAATAAAATGTGTGTCTTTTCCAGTGGACCTCAACAGAATGGCTTCTGCCAACCATTTCCGCACTTTAGCCAAACAAAACAAATCGCACTGCTCACAAGACCACAGCTGATTCTGCACATGTTCATGTTTTATTATTCAAAAACATCACAACAGGAATGAATACTGTTAAGTCCTAAACATTTTAATTTTGCAATCCATCACAGCTATTAACTGGAAATATTTTTTCACGTGAAAGAACACAACTGCTGTATGAAGCAACTGAATTTGTATCACTGCAGTTTTAGATTTCACTGCACTCAAAGCAATGGAATAATTTAAGAATTCGTACGAGAGAGGTCTTCTGAGCAAAAGTGACCCTTGTTTACCTTATATATGATAAACTAGTTGCTACAGGATTAGCTTATAATTCAGTGTTCACGATATTCTTGTCAAGAGTATCGTTGCAGCAGCTAACCATCCAATGTTCCACAGGAAAGATCAGCCCTCATAGTACTACTACTTGCATGTCTGCAAAACTAACAGATAAAATATCTTAAAGCCATTAAGAAGAATATTATTCACATTTATAAACATGAATACTTGACAGGAGTTAAACACCTTGAAGTCATTGGCTACTATAAATCTGAGCTGCTGCAATATTAAGACCTGCAAAACTGCTTGAGGTTGAAAGGACGAAAGGATGCAGCGTACTACTGAAACAGCTTTGATTCAAAAGGTTGGTTTCAAGAAGAGCACAAGTAGCTCAGCAGGTGAATTCTCATACAAAATCAGCCTGGAATGTCAAGTCAAGTGAATTTCACAATAATGAAATGAATTAGCCATGCTGACAGATGGAAGCAAGAAAGATATGCATCAGTATGCTAATTGTGCAAATTTGTCCATGACTTCATCAAGTTAAATCTGTTTAGTTGCCACTCTCCACAGCCTCTGTAGCAAGACCACTCCATCTGTCTGGGATTATCAGACACATCCTCTCTTTTCTTAATGGGTGCAGCTTCATCAGACAAGCAGCAACTGGCATGGAGAACTCCAGGTTCTTAAAGTGTCAGGTTCAGAAAAAAAAACAGAGAAGTACTTTTCAAGGAGAAAAAAACCCCAATGTTAGAGCTTTAAATGCCATGGAAGCACATAAAAGCCAAAGTATAGCCATAATGAATGGACTGTAAAACAAATACATTTAAACCACTTAATTGTATTGGATCTGGCTGAGGTGGAGCTAACTTTCTTCATAGCAGTCTGTATCATGCTGTCCTTTGGATTTATGACTGAAAGTGTTGATAATGCCAATGTTTGGCCTGTTGCTGAACAGTCCTTGCACAGCATGGAGGATGGGATGGGATAGCAGGGGTTGGCTGTTCCCCCCCCCACTACTCTCCCCAACAGTGACTAGGCTATGGGTATGCAAGAAGCTGGAAGGGAACACAACCAGGAAAGTTGGCCTGAACTGATCAAAGGGATATCCCGTACCATATGACAGCAACAAAAGCTCAGGGAAAGGTGGGCAAGGAGATGGACAGCAATGTTTGTGGTTATGGCATTTGTCTTCCCAAGCAATCATTACATGTGCGGAGGCCCTTGTTGCCACGAAGTGCCTGGACATCTGCCTGCCAGTGGGAACAATTCTTTGCTTTGCTTGCACGTGCAGCTTTGCTTCACTTATTAAACTGGTTTTATCTTGACCCAAAAGTTTTTCTCTCCTTTATGCTTCCAATTCTCTTCCCTACCCTGCTCTAGGGAGTGAGCAAGCTACCCGCTGGGTGCTTGGCTGCTACCTGGAGTCAGCCTGCCACACACTAATTCAAGGAAAAACCAGAAATAGCTTCTTTGGAGTTCCACTATGAATAGATGTGCATCTTCTAGCTGTGATACCCACTGAATTCCTACCTGGTTTTCCTGATAAATTCTCATTTAAATAAGTAGAAAGCACAATGGCAGTAACGCCAATGCAAATCTGTATAGCCTGTAATTATTAAGACCTTAAGAGTATATGCGGTCTTCACAAATAATACAAAGTATTGGTTTAAAAGCGTTTGGATTCAGAAGTATGCAGATTCACATTGTCACAACATTTGTAAGGTGTATGATAGGAAAAAACTCATTTTTCCACTCAAAAAAACTTCGAACAGGAGCAACAGAAGGCTGTAGTTGCATTTTTTTCCCGATCAAAACTGAGATTAGCCTCAAACTTGAAACATTTCTAACCTTGGTATAATGCTCACGCTTAAACATGAACTATAAGGTTAGAATAAACTGGGCTTGTGGTATCCAGCCTTTAGTGAAAAGCGGGTCATGTAGCCTTTAGACAGCAGCACAGAAATGTTCCCATCAAACTCCTGCCTGGGTGGTCATTTAGCTATGTGGCTGTCGTCCCAGCTTTTTTCCATTACAACAGGCCTGTGCCCATGTGTAATGTGTGATAAGGTGTAACTGTCTGCACAGCTTATAAGAAGAAAGGAGTCTGATCACAGAATTCATCTTCTACCCAGTGGAAAGTGATGGCCTCGGTCCAGCAGGACCTTCTAGGTAATTCCGTGCAACTGCCATCATAACATTTGGGCTCATTGGTCTTAAAGGTCTTTTCCAACCTAAAAGACTATGATTTTATGTGATTTGCTAGGTTTTTTTCCTCAAAAGCCAGTCTGTGAAATAGTTTAAAAAGCAGTCTTATGAAGTTAGAAACTAATCAAATACACATTTGTAACAGGATAAAGGGTTACAAAAAGTCTGAATGTGAATAAAACTCTATTGAAAATAACACTCCAATTAATCAAGTTGGTGAATAACCTGGACTAAAAACATTATAATTCTCAACAAAAGTTGCAGTATTATGGGGGTCACACAGAATTGAGAAGAGCTTCCTCTTTTCCCAGTGTGTGCATGCAAGCAAGTACCCATTCTCATGCATACTGTCACCTACAGGAGCAGCCCCAATATCGGGCCAGTCCCTTGCCCTCACAGGGGACTTCCAGCTGCTCCACTGGACCCAGCACACATCCTTGGCTGCACCCATACAGGATCTGCAGGGGCCACTCCTTTGCCTCCCTGGCTGCAGTCCTCCCCTCCCCACCATTTGAATCTGATTTTCTCTGCTTATGCTCATCACAGAATGTGCGCTTTCACTTATCCTTCAGGCTGACTCCTGAGGCAGTTCACCTAAAAGAACAAAGACTCAAAACTGAGAATGAGATCAAGCCCTCCATACAGGCATAGTTGTCTGTCCAAAATAAAAGCAGAGACTAAAAACCTGCAGAAAACCTCCTGCCTTTTGGGGAGCACAGAGCAGTACCTGCAGCAGCCAGGGCATTCCCCAATGACAGACATCCCTCCTACAGTCCTTTCAGCAGGTGGCTTCAATGCCTGCAGAATTTGAACAACTAGCACACAGCCAGATCTCTCTGCCAAAATTGTTGGACAGAGTAAATAAGAGTAAAATTTAGTCATCCAGGACAGTCCTCAGACTATAAACAGAGAGAAACAGGCTTTCACAAGTTGTTCCTAGGTACAGCTGAGATGCTTGCTCTTCTCCTAAACCTATGACCAAAAGTAAAGAATAATTTCCCTTCCTCGAGTTGTATATTTCTCCAGATCTTTTCTGTGTTTCCATAGTTCCAGATGGTATCCACAAAAATAGCTATATGCTGCAATTTGGTGGAACAGCTAAAGGGTCCCAAACTCCCATTTCCCAGGTTTAATGCATGTTCAACACATACTACACAAGCAGCAGCACAAGCAGGAAGAGAGCTACAACCAGCCCAGCTCAAGGAAAGGGAACAGGAAAGACCTGTAGACAGGAGAGCTCGCTGCCTCTGACGTTGCTAGAAGAAATGGTGAAGACTGTAGGAAAGGGCAAAGCTTCCTTCTGCTCCAAGAGGAGCACGGGATTCATTTTTAAGCCCACTTCCATACCTAGACAGCAGCAGCAATCCACAGTATAAGAGCAAAACCATGTGATTGAACAACATTCAGTACTTGACTTTTCTAAGGCAGAGAGAAAACCATGTCCTAGTGGTAGCCAGTAACTAAAATCAGCTTTTTGTTTGAATCATCTTGTTACCCAATTGCTAGCATAGCTGCTGCAGACTGGTCAGAACACTTGAGAACTCAAAAAATGTACATGGGTAATGTTAGATGGAGTTTGACGAGATTTTATATATACAAAGCAATTTCCTAATATTTAGACTCTTCACAGAGGAATTCCTTACATTTATCCCTTCAGTTTCAAATTCCCTGAAAATGATTTGATACCCATAAATGCAAAGAGAATGTAATTGTATAATCAGTATAGAATTTGAAAAAAAATCCTTAAGACTACCTAGTGTGAGCAACATTTTGGTAAATTTTGGATGTCTGAATAGGAAAGGTTTCCTCACTGTTAGTAAAACCAAGGGCACATGAATCACAAACCACACAAAGCTGGCTGTTCTGAAACAATGTTGTAAGACCACTGGTGCTCTCTACCTCTCTATGTTACTGTCACAGTCACTGGGGAAAAAAACCCTGATAGATTTCATGCACAGATATTTTAGAAGAAAATAACTAGGATGTTCTTGTAGTCTGACTTTGTCCACAACACGACATTTGCCCTTCAAACAGGCAAGAGGATTTGTGACTTTACCAGAAATGACACCATTTTGATCAGATGCCCATCATATCTTTCAGGAAATGAATAAAGGCAACAGTTATTGACACTAACATCTTGTTCATTATCCATAATCCACAAATCATATTCGGTACATATTAGAGTTCAGACTCTAATTTTCTCTTTTCATGTTGTATGGTACATTTAAGAACATATTCATTTCCACAAATCTGATATGCCACATTTTCTGATGCCTGCGCTGAACTTACAAAAAAGAGTCAATAGTGAAATGTAAGCGAGAAGAGCTAGTACCGAGGAAATCAGCACTTTATTTTCCCTTTTTTGTTGTCCCTGAGATTTTATTAGCACAGTTCTGACACTCCTTCTTCTGTCTGGATCACGTCAGAGTTTATCGGTGTTATTATCAACACCTGCATTTGTACATATAGTGTATGTATCTACACACAGACAAAAGAACATGTCAGGAGGAAATGTTACTCAGACTTTTCAGAGTGACACGATAAACTTGAACAACCATTTTAAGTACTCTCTCTCTATTAACACTGGGACTCAATCCAACATCATCCTCTGGATTTCTACCACCCCACATTAGAGAAATTCTGGCAGAACTTATCAGCAACATAGGCAAGGGACCTTGAGTTTCACATATACAAAGAGGAGTCATGTTTTTCAGGACAAAGAACGTGAGGAAGAGAAACTGCCTATTTCTTCGCTCTTCAGAGAGAAACATCGATGAAATGCCTAGAAACCACAGCTGAAGCTACATTAAGTAATTAACTTTAAAACCTGTGCTCAACTTGATGCCTAAAGTGAAGGAAAGAGAAGCAGCTGCCTTACTGATGGATAATTAATAACTAATGTTATTAGAGCAGCTAAGCAGCAGGTCAGGATTTTTTGTATAAAACATTTGCTACTCTGCTGGCATCAAACATTTTCACTATAAATTATTCCCTTTCACTCATTTTTTTTTCCTTTCACGTTCATCAACAATTTTTTTTTACTGTAAAGTGCTGTCTCTTGGCTTAAACCCATTAAGAATGAATGCCTTTGCCTTCAATTAATGCTCTTCACATACCCATTTTACTTGGAAATTCTTAATTCTGATATTAAATTTCCCACTGTAAAAAAGCTACAGAAACTGCAAGATGTTCCAGTGTCTTTACCCATGCATTACACCAACTACGTGAATTTAAAAAAGAAATAGGAGGGAGGGATTGATATCTAACATTTTCCACACAGAATAAAAATGGCAGGAGAAATGCCTACAGCATACCTATTTAAAGAGCTTTTAAAAGCTTGTCTTTCATCATGTTACTCACAGCAGTCGCCACAGAAGTATTATCCCTCTTCATTTTCTTACAATATTACCTTGTTACACATTCTGATGAACAGTCATGTTTTAAAACTTCACTCAGCACATGCCCAAGGATGAGGAGGGAAAAAAAAAGATATCGAAGGAAAATAGTCAGAGGCACTAAGGCTTTCATTACTAGAAGACAAATTTTAATCCTCTTGACTTCAAAAATTATAGTGCAACACAACAGTTTCAACAATTGCATGCCTTGGCTGTGCTGCTGAGTGAGTGCTGCACATACATCATGGTGGAAAGAGAGCTTCCCTCGATGACCCTATCCTGCCTATAAAATTGCAGTAGGGTAGAATGACAGTAGGCCCAAGACCAAGTTCCCTTTGCTACAGTGCTGTTTCTTAAGTAAACAAAGTATTAATGTGAAAATATTTTAGTGAATGAGAATGCTACTGTACATCAGAAACATGCTTAAGGAAAACAAAACACTGGAACTATGGTGCAATGCAGCACCTGGATCAGGTTGAGTGCAGTACAATTTGGGCAGAGGGGCAGAAGGCACCAGGAGCCAGCACACAGGCTTGGCGGGACAAAAAGTGAGACAGGAGCAAGAACAAGAAAAGGAAAGGAAAATATAGAACTAGCAGAAAAAAAGGGGTCATTGTAATAATTGCAATTGAAGTATTATTTTAGAGTTCATACCACTTGTCTATGACATCACAGATTTGTTACATAGCTGTGAACAACTAATTCATTTCTGTATAACATCCTTACCTGTACAGCTGAAAGAACAGCCTTTCTTCATTTTATCTCTATGTCATATGAATAAAGGAGTTCATCATGAATCGTTCAGGTTCTACCACCAAGAAGTCAGCTGTGCTGTAGCAAGCCTACACTTCTCCCCATAGGATTAACTACATCCTACAGTTTCCAAATTATACCATTCATTTCTTACCAGCAAATACTGGTTAACCTCCCTAGCAAGGTGCATGTCCCCTCTAATTAATGGAGAACCTGCTCACTCAATGAAAGCCTTTGGTTGGTAATGTTTAGCTTTATTCATCAACACTGAAGTTGACTTGACGCTGGGGTCAGCAGAGTTTCTGATAATCCTTTGCATTTTTTTGATGGATGGGCCAGTGTACTGGACAGGGCTGCTCAGGAATGAAGCAGAACTGTATAACAAAAGAAGTCTTGATGTGTGTTTTAAGTTCATGGAGTGCTCTGTACTGTAGACACGGAAAAATCAAGTCTTTAGTGTCTTCTTTTAGACATTTCAAATAGAGTACTTTTTTGACCCTGACATTTCTGCTTATTCATTCCCCATAAGTAAAGCAGGTAGACACCGCTTTTTGTCACAGAGCACCATGAAAATAGATGCATTAATGGCAACAAACTTGTAAGATACCACAGTGCTATAGTTTCAGATTTTTTCGGGGAATTTTTCTTTCCCTTGCCAATGAAGGGGGAAAAAAAGCGCATTCTAGAAAGTCATTGTAATAATAAATGCTTTGTAGTCAGATCAGGATTTGGATGACACTGTGGATAATACAAAGGACCACTTTAAAGCATAAAATCTTAAACCAATATCAACTTGCTTTCAATGCCATTCATCTTGCAACTCTGCATGAGGTAAGTACCCATGGGAGAAATAATATATAGCCTTATAAATAAGAATAATTGTAATGTACACAGGAAGGAGCTTACGTAGAATGATGTTTAAAGAGCAAGATGAAACAAAAATTGATTGCATTAAGAGACCAAAAGGAAGTTTGGGAAGAGGTATCCAAAATAAATAAGAATAAAGATATTACTACAGTAGCAGAAGATAGAGGGAAGTAGTCTTTAGAAGTAGCTTTTTCTTGTTGAAATAAAAAATAAATAAAAAAATACTTTCCCTTTTTTTAACATCTTTAAGTCTCTATTGAAGACAAGATCCCAGGCTAAATAAATTAGTACCATGAAACAGCATAGAAGCTCCTATGTTCTATAGTTAATCACTTTTTTGGCAGTGTCTTTTCACTGAAGTTTGCTCTTTCAGAGTATCTTGTTTTCTAACAAGCAATGGAAGCCATCTGGCCATTTCAGAGGTGAGAAAGAAAACGTAAAAATTTGACCTTTTTAACAGAAAAGATAGTTTGTTGAAAAAAAGATCTTTAACTCCTATGAAAAGAAATACTGATATTTCTATTTGTGGAAAAGCTATCACTGAAAAGTAAATCCCTAGTTAGCTTTCACTTTGTTTCTATGCCATCTCATTAGTCACTTACGAAATCTCAGATATGAATCTTTAACTCTTACTATATTTCTGGAGGAAGCAGAATTCCTATGCAGCTGCCATCTATGTTCTGCCTGTAATACGGCTAAAAGGAACTTTGAAATCAAAATTTTCCTGCATCAGCTTCCACTTTCACAACATACTTATGACATAATGAAATGAGAGACAATGGGGCAAAATGCTTCTATTTATAATATTTCATACATAAGAAATGCTAAGAAAACATCACAATAAAGGGACTGCTGAAGACATTTCAGTGACTTGCTTTATACAAGTGTTATAGAACAGAGATGCACTCTTTCTTTTGAACTCTTTTAATGTAGGACTTGTAATCAATCTCACCATAACCCAGTTCAGAAGACGGCTGACCCACCATCCAGGAAAAAAGTAAATAGGAAACTAGTTTACCTTCCAAGTAACATGTTGGTGATATTCAAACATGAGAAGTTGCCAAACAAAAGATCTACAAGCAGTCATTCCCTAGTGCCAATGCCAAATGGCTGAGAGTGGTCACATCTGCATCGCCAACTACAATTAAAAATTTAAATTGGAAATGCAAGGACATATAAAGAAATATTCATTTTATCAAAATTATATTCAATACTAAAACAGATAAGCAACCATGATGTGAAATTTTTATTTACTGTTTAGAGTATGGATGACATTTATTCCACAGTTATGTGCTTTTCATTGGCCATGGCTTAGAATTACATTTATTAAACTATAAGCCACGCTCTTTTTTGAGAAGAAGGATGCAGAGTTGCTAGGAAACAGAAAGTTAAGATCATAGTGTAAACTTTCTTGACAACTAGAGGAAATACTTGATTAGATGTCCAACTGGGGCGTTCAAAGAACAGAATAAAAAAAGACAATGGAAGTGGGAGTCTTTTCCATATTTAGTTCCGCTACATTAATTGGACATATTGTGTAGGCAAGTTCCTGCACGTTATGCTAAAAACTTATCTTTGAGGCAACAAGCTAATGAGAAATATTAAACATAAAAAAGCTTCCTCCCTCCACCCCTCCAATCATCTAAATACCACTTACACCCCATACAAAGTCATAAATGCAACATTTACAAACTAACGGGAAGTCTTCAGGTTGACATTTGGGAGCTTATGAGCTCAAAGTGATTGAATAGGATCAGAACAGGGGTACAATCATGGGATGGCTATAACCAGGGCTCGAAAATGCACGTCTCAAATATATCAGGCAATCAGGAGGACTGCTTATTACAGTATTAAGCATTCATAAGATCTTGTCTTTAACATTACACCATTTAGTCACTGATGTCCAGTTTGAATTAATCCAGAAAGGTGCAGAAATGCAAGAAACCCTTCCTTATTAAGTAAACAGTGTTATGAGTATATAAGTTCAGGAGCCATGTTAGGCAAACAGCTGCTGTGTATATGTATACATACATACATAAGTGTGTGTACATTTAAACACGAGTGTACGTATGTTTCTAAGTGAATGCTACTGGGTGTAGGAGAGTATTCTAAATAAGATTTTGTCTCTGATCTACATAGAATAACTATTGTCTCTCTTTATTTTGTTGCCTCTAAAGAGTTCAGGTAGTTCATTTTGTATTGAAAGACTAAGTCTCATTCATTAGCCATGCAAAACAAACATGGAAAACAGACTCATTTGGGAGCAAAGCATATGAGACACTGCAGCAGAATTCATGCTCTCAAATCCAACAAAGAACACTCAGGGTTATACTATAACTCAATCCTTATCACATCTATATGACTGTTAAGCTAACTCACTTCAGGAGTAGATGGTCACCTGAGTTTTGCTGTCATGCTCATGCAAAGAAAATCACCCTCTCTCCTTCCTGTTTTGCGGTTACTGCATATTGGAATGTGTTGTCCCATTTCTCCTCCCCTTCCCCTACCTGCACAGAGAGAGGAATTCCTCCTAGAGACAAGAACAACCATTCGTACATCGCTATCAGTCCATCTATGGAAAAACTGGCTTCTGATCTAAGAATCAATCACTGCTGCAGAAGACCAGGGCATACTTAAGACATTCAAAAGATTTTGACTTCAGTATTCTCCCAGCTCCCTTGTTGTCCTCCAGTATGGAGTTTCAAATAAAGCCACACAAGGAGGCATGGAAACTAAAGCATAATATAGGCTACTCTGGCTACCTCCCCAAGTGTTTCCAAGGGCACCTTGGCACCCAAGCCCAGCCCAGCCCAATGCATTCCTGCCCTATGACAGTTCCAGGAGGATGCAGCTGACTCGTGTCAGAGATTGATGTTAGGGGCAGTGGAAAAGTAGATATTGCCCTCCTTTCTGCTTCTTTCCAATAACAGTCTTGGTAGCACTTCCATTTCCATCAATTCGACATTCCGACCAGCAAATATCATACCAAATTAACCTTATTTCCAGACTCTGCACACTGATAAATAACCAAAAGACAACACACAGGTGAAGCATGCCACCCTTATAATTCATTTCAATAACAAGCACCAACAGTAATATTTGCTGAATGTGGACTGTAAGAGAGCTTTGTGAAAGGAAGAATTTCTTTACTGAGAGGGTGATCAGGAATTGGAACAGGTCACCCAGGGAGGTGGTGGAGTTGCCATCCCTGGAGGTGTTTAAAAGATGGGTAGATGAGTTTCTCAAGGACATGGTTTAGTAAGTAGACAGGTACAGTTGGACTTGACGATCTCAGAGATCTCTTCCAACCTGATGATTCTATGATTTGATAAAACAATATCAACCATGAGGACAGCGAGCACCAGCACTGCAGTTGGATAAGAGGTCATCATAATCTCAAGTAGGCTGCACAAATACACAACATTCACAACAAAACACTAAGAGAAATAGAACACTTAGAAATATCTAAGAAAAATATGCCGTTCAATGCTTTTCTCTGTGCCTCTCTCTACGAAACACATTATTTAACCCAGTGCAACATCATGTAGAAAAGAAGTGCCCAGTGCTTATTTCCCACAGATAAAAGCACTCAGTTTAAACCATGGCTGGCAAAGTGGAATGGGTGCAGAATAGGGACTGAAACACAAAGGCCACATTTGGATTCCTTCCAAAGGGGATCCAAAGAGCTACTTTCATATTTACATATTTTTACAGAAAATCTCTAGCCTGGGCTCCAAATAGTTTTAACAACATAAATTCCTTACTCTAGAAAGTTTGCAGGACATAGCTAGTAATCAGAAAGTCTCAAAATACTGCTTCTGCATGTGATCTTTACTTTGCTTTTGTTCTTAGATCACTGCTATAACTCTATTAGTATTCTTTGCAAACCCTGCTGACAGTGTCTATGTACACTTTGTAGTATTGATCTGACAAAAAAAAGCTGAAATCTCCTCTGACATCACTACAATAAACATTCATCTTAGAGGACAGGATGTTTGGCAATACCTTAGTGGCACATTCTTGACTGTACTGAAATCCAACACCATCAAGTAAAACCTGTCATTTGAAAGGCTACATGATGCTTTGCAGCAGGGGGCTTGGCAAGGCTCCCCTTTTGTTCCACAAGCAAATTCCAAAGCTCCTGAAGTTTGTGAAGATTCACAATTGATACACAGATCTCTTACAGCTGATATGTCAGATGAGATACAAAGATCAGGTTTAAAACCAATTTAAATGAAATTTGCTGATGCCATATCAAGGAATTTAATTTTGAACTAAGTACTCAGAATATATTCAGGGTAAATCTACAAAGGCTCAGCTGACAAAACATTAAGTGTCTGAAACCTGACACTAATATAAGTCAAAAACGGAAAGGGGTATTCTAGCATACACATAATAAATAAGTCATTATTCCATTGTTTTATGTCAATGACGATTTTCAAATATAGCACCAGCAAGCAGGTGAACAGTAACAAAGGAGAATTTGAAGACAGACTCCCTCCACAATTTAACAATTACTGACTCATTTGTCAAGATCATGTGTAGGATGTCCAGGTTTTTAACAAAAGGAAAGCCCCACAGGGATTTATGTGACAGATAACCTCTGCAGAGGTTTGCTGGCCCAATGTGGAGGCTCAGGCCTTGTCTTCCCTGCTCCCATCCATTTCACTTCAAGACCTACAATGTCCCAGGTCTTCTTTCCAGCAGGGAGAAGTACAGTAAACCCTCTGCCCTCTACAGAAAGGCATTTGCTGCTAAAATCAGGGAGAAGACAGTAACTCAAAGGCTGTGGAACCGACATCCAGACACTGCTGCCATTCCCGTTGAGGGCAGCAGCTCTTTGTCTATTTGGCATGTTTGACCCTTTCCTCTTCTAAATGAATGCAAAAACCCTAAAAAACACCCCTCATAGTTGCTACTTGCTGATCAAGATGTTATGTGAAAAGCATTTAGTGTTTTTAAATTAAGAAAAAACTTGCTAAAAAAAGCAGTTCACAGAAAAATGGAAAAAATGGAACAAGAGGATTCGTGCTGTACTCAATTCTTTGTTAACCTGGGATTTTGGAACATGAACAGTGAAAGCAAGGTTTCCATTGATTATCATTGTGCAGGGGAATAAATTGATGGCCTGTTCCTCAAAACATCACTGGTTTGGCTCTGAATACTAAGTCAGTCCTACAAGCAACAGTAAAAACCCCTGCCGAGAAGGAAAGATTTTAGAAGAAATTATCTCATTTAGTTCTGAATCACTGTAAGTAGAATTGGGGCAGAGACATTTGCAGGTGAAAAGTCAGGCACTATAACTCAATATCTACTTCAAATAAAATCCCAGCAGGCTATTCTGGGACATTTATATAATGGCAACTAAAAACCACACTGCTTGTTGGGGTTTTTTGTTTGTCTGGTTTTTACAAATGTACCCTGTCTAACTGGCTGGTCTGTCAATGACAGAGCTGGTTTGCTCCCAATTTAACAGATCCTCCAGTGGAACTGCATGCAGGATATGAAGTAAAAGTTTCATTCTAAAATTATAAATATTTTGCAGGTTGTTGAGAGTGTGGATCAAGGCCGCGCTACTGATCAAAACCTCCAAGCCACATTAATTATTGTTTGTCATTTATACTTGCTTCATACATAAGGTATAAAGCCTAGGTTGTCCCCTCTCAATACATGTGCTCTGACCCTCTAAGGTGAAATACCTGAGCAATTTTCAGGACTGCATTAACTGCTGATTAGTTGGGTGCTAAGTCAATTAAGCACGCCTCATTATCAGATACAGCCAAAAACTCCATTTATTCATTAAGCAGAGCACTAAGGCCATTATAGGTATTCTGAATTCATTCTTCCATAGAGGGAGATAAACAAATTTATATCTTTGCTTAATGTTTATCCATTTTGTATATACATTTAAAAAAAAAAAAAAGCATTCTCTATTAGCTTGCATATCAGACAATATTCCTCAAATTCTCTTGCATTATTTTATAGAACTGTTCACACACTATTGATATTATAAATATTACTGGGTTTTGGCTTACCATCACATTCTTTCCAGCTTTTCCAAAGTTCAAAACAGAACCATTTTCTATATTAATTAATTCTGTCTGTGCAAAGCACCACAGAGATAACAGACACCAATGCTGTGGAGAGATCAAGGCTTCCACACCGCAACATACCAGGTACACAGGGCATCCTTATAGGAAAGGGATGACTAGGTTACACAGCCAGCTTGTGCCAGCTGGGCAAAGATCCTGGAGGCCCTCCACATCTGAAGCACCTTGATCTAAGGGGTCTGTGCCTTACTTTTACTTTTCATACAGTTGCTTTGAAAGCCCAGTAAAGTCAAAATATTTCACTACATCAGGAAACCATTTCAGCCTGAGGATATTTTTTAATTTAATTCTTAACTAAAAAGCCAAAACTAACAAAATCTGGCAGTGAGCAGGTTTTCCCCAGGTATGAATTCAAAACAGATTTTTAGTAAAACATCACAAATAAAGAAAACAAACCCAACAACTCAAAAACTAAAAAACACATTCTCTATTAACTTTAAAGTTTGTTTACCAATTCCTACCCTGAGCCTGATAAAATACAACAACCATAAGCCTCTATTCCCTGGTTCACAGCAAAATCTCTCTTCAGAACTTAATGTTGAAATTTCCTAATAAAGCTGCTAAAATGTACTCAAAGAGCTATCACACTTCTACTGAACTTCAGTTCACCTGATCACCTTAAGCCGAAAAAGGAGCCAGGAATTCACCCACAGGGAACCTTTATCTGTGAATCAGTTTGGAAGCACGTAACACTAATAGCCTGGTGTAGCTACCGTAGAAACTGGTGTAAATATCCCTCCCTTCTCTGTTCACTTTCCTCATCTCTCACACAATGCTTCTACATATGCATACATATTTGCATTTCTCCTAAAAATGTGGATACAAAATTGGAACCTCTGCAATCAAGGACCCAGAAAGCATCTCTTGTTATGTTCTCCTATGGTCCATAATGAAACTAAATCTATCTAGATGGAGTAAACTAAGTTTATGTGAAATTAAGTTTGCCATAATGCAAATAACAAATGTAAACTTTGTAAGTGTAAAGCCTATTTGAGGATGGTTTAATAGAAGATGAGGATCACATCATTTCTAACACCATGAGTTTGAAGTGGCACGGAAGACAAGGAAGTGTTTTGAAAGACAAATCTAGATCTGTGAATAAGATTTGCATTAGTGACTCCTCTTTGTCTCTTCATTATTTGTATAGTAGCAAAACTATGGAAATTCACAGGCTTCTAAATCCATGACTATCAATGATTTCATATACTATCATGAGTCCTTTCATCTAAAGCTTTTGATAACTGAGGAGTGTGATGTTGAAGGAAATTTTGTTTTAATGACTTAACCTATTCAACAGCATATTAAATAAACAACAGAATAAACCATGGGTAACTATGAGTAAGGGTTGAAAATAATTCTGAAATAAAGCAAATCAAAGTTATTTGTGCATCTACAGGATTCCTATAGTGAAACAATGGCTCTGTCTCATTTCATTATTATATTTAAGTATTTCACAACTAGAATTAAATGTTTCCATGTAAAGAAAAAAGTATCCCTTCCACACCTATGAAAGCTAGATCAGATGCAGATAATTTTCAGAGATGGCCTACTGTTCAGCAATACTTTGATACACTTGACATTTCAATTAGAAGCATTACCGAGACAGAAGCAGACTGAGAGTTAATTCAAGAACTTTGTGTTTTATTTTTTGTTGTCAGAGCCACTCTACTCCTGTAACAGTGTATAGGCATAGGTACAGTACTCAACCAAAACTAGAGATTATTGTTCTAGACTACAAGCTGACATAATACAGGGGAAGGGGAGGGGCAGAGGGAAGCAGAATAGGAGTAAAACTGCGGAACAGCTTGTGAGTTATGTCAGTCTAAACTTTACCAAAACAGGAGAGGTGATAGGGCTCACGCTGTTTTATCAGCTCATTCTGTTTGACCATTTTGAAGGCAAATAGACTGACAGCTTGACACTAGATATTCTCCAGGAGGATGAAGCCAGCTGACAAGAAGTCATAGTCTCATCTGTCTTTCACAGTTTCTGAGCTGCCTTTGTGTCAGTGTTTTATCTGGCTGCAGTTGCAGCTGATAGATTTTTTTGTGATTTATATGTACTGCATTTCCTCATAAATTACAGCAACAAAGTGACATCCATTTTGTGATTTCTGTAATTTCTTGTGCTGCCTCACAGTATGGCAAATCTCTCTCCTGTAAGACAAACACCAGAAAAAAAAAAAAAAAAAAAAAAGAGGCAAATTCAGGGTGTGCATACTAAGATCAGACACATGCAGATTTAAAGAGCAAATTCACAGTAACATTGGGCTGACCTATGACTCTGTGTTCTTATGTAACCAGTGAAGCACAACAGAGGGCAATTCAGGACAGTTCAGGAGTATAGCTTTCTCCATGGACCACAGAGAGAGCTACAGCTCTTCATTCCAGCCTTCTAATTTAGTTGAACTTAGACTCTGAGATATTCATGCCATCCAAGAGATAAAATGAGGTCATTTACATTTGTCTGCTATTCACCTAGTATGCATCTAGTAGACTTGAACAAAATTCAGTCCTGGCACAAACTGAACAAATGTTAATTGAGGTCAAAAAGACATTCATTTGCTTACTGCAAGGCTGCTGTCCATTCCGTGAGTGTAAGGACATCATGCCATTACACTTGGAAAATCTTTATCTCCCACCTTCTAGTTAAATGCTTTTGTCACACATCTCTTCCCATACTCGAGCAGTATGTCTTCTTTGCTTTTTCCAAGCTTGTGGAAAGGGGACTGTTAAAAGTCTAAGACTATTCTGAGTTATGTCTTTATACTTGGGAAAGTGTTTGCACAAGCTGTACTCCCTAAATGCCAGTCTTATCTGACTTTGTTGACATAACTAATGAGAACAGCAACATCTACCCAAGGCCTTGGTTATACCTTACCTATCAACTTCCATAACTCTAAGTTTTACTTCTTCCAGGCATCGAGGTACGTCTCAATATCACAGAATAGAGGAAAAAAAAAAGAAAAAATGTTGAAAAAAATAGTTTGGATTGTATTATACTTCTTGAATTCTTACAGCAGTAGTAACATTTCATCTTCGTGTCTTATCCTCATTGAAAGATGCAGGAGAACACGCAGAAGAAAATGAACATAAATCCCGTAAAACAAAACAGAAAGCTGAGCTCTTAGCCTGTGTGCCTCAGGATTCAAAATAGAAAGGAGATGTGTCATTCCACCATACAATGAATTAACAAGGTAACAATAGGTACAGACTACAGCTCAGTCTATGTAGTTTAACCTAAAGATGGATAATGACATTAGATTTGATTGCATTGCCTGTCTACCTGAGGGCAAGAATTCTGTCAATAAAGGGCTTTTTAATCTACTTTCTAAAAGCTAAAGACCAACGGCAACAATTTCATGTTACAGTAAGGGTACTTACTCTAAAAAACAAAGATAACTAATTAGCAAGACAAAGGGACATAGCTTTCATTCTGTATCAATTTTAAGCCAATGTGAGATATTCTGTAGAAGGTGAGGCTATTGCAAAAGTCACCTGACAAGTATCTACAGCCTATTCAAGGCAGGAAGGCAATTATGCAGTTTTAAGTATCTATACTTAATAAGAATGAGAAAAGCCATAAAGAGTTTGGCATGAACAAAAAGCCAGGTATATCGATCCTCAACATTCACCCTTAATTAGAAGAACAAAACAGCCTTCTCCTCCTTATCATGCTATCACCTCTTCTTGTTACTGTTCATCTATATGTAGCATTATATCTGTTCTCTGAGGATGAGACTCACTTTAGGTTTTTTTCAAATATTTATCCCAAAGACTACTCTCTGAAGGTATGGCAGCCAAAGAGAAGACTGCCGTAGCTTCTCCCAAATCATTTCTGTAGTTGTCTCTGGCTTCAAATAGCTCAGGACCAAGGGGTTTTTTTTTTCCAGTGAAAATTGCTATCCATTCAGTCAATGCCAATCAAAGTACCTGTGTTCATGTCTACTGAACTTCCATAATCAGACTGTCAAAAGCAGCTGGCATTTTTGGTTCTGTGAGCTGCAAGATACATTTTCTCAATTAACTGCTTTTTCCCCAGTGGGCTGTTTGCAAAAATACCAGATGGGTCCCTTAATATCTGCCTTTTTGCTGCTTCACTACAACGTCTCTGGTAAAATCCAACTTTATTTTATCCAAAAAAAAAAATTAATCAAGAAGAACTCACTTGACTTTGCCCAGTAATTACTGTATAAAGTACTAGCATTAGCAACAGACCACAAGGTATATACAATGTCCAATCCCGAGAAAAAATGAAAGGAAAAGAAAGATAAAAAGTATTGGAAGGTGTCTGGGTTTAGCAGTCTGGTAGCACTAACAAAGCTGTAGATCTGAACTGATCATAGGATGTCAACAGAGCATTAATATATTCCTATTATGTACTGCTTGCAAGAGCCAGTAACAGCCTAGTTGTGTAGGAGGAAAGAAGAGGGAAAAGTGGAAAGTGAAAGACTACAGCAAACTAAAGCGTTATGTAAGGACAAAGCATTATTAAACCAGATACAGGTGGGAATATAGCTTCAGAGCTGCTGGCTCCCCACTCAGCCCACAGAAGCACGCTGTTTCTGGAGGACAAAGACTTAGCAGATTTAAAGTCTAAAAGTACTTGATGTCGAAAAAAGTAGCTTGATGTTGAACAAAAGTAGCTTGATTTAGCATCTGCCTCGAGCACAAGCATTCCTCAAGATTCTCAGGGCAAAGTACAGCCACCCAGCATTTTGGAGTTATCGCCATCCTTCCCAAGTTCTTTCTAAATTGAACTGAATACATGAAGCAAACCCACAGCTTTTCCCCTGAAAGGTACAGGAAGTCAATTCAGCTATTTGCATTATCACATCAAGGGTGGAAAACCCACTCCCCCACAAAAACCCCAACCCTCCTCTTCTCTGCAGAAGAAGGAGGAAACCAAGTGTTCAAGTATCAGTGATTGTAAACAGCCCTCAGATTTCAAAGATAGAGGTAGTTTTAAGGATATACAAGATCAGGTGCAAAGCTAAAACAAGACAAGTCTTCACACAATAAATAACTTCAGAATCCTTAAAAAGATATGTTATAACCCTTAAAATGAGTAAAACATGTTTTCTTCAATTGTCATTCCACAGATTATATACTTGACCACAGCACTATCCATACTAGAGAATGCACCACAAGTAGCAGAGTTGCATTGGTAGGATTAATTGAGGTTAATTAACTGACTTTGTTAAATGAGGTAGCTGTACTGAATTAAGTATACATCCCATATCACCATAACAACTTTTTTTAAGGCCCAAGTCTGTGAAATGCTCTGGATGTACATGTAAGAGTCTGAAGTTTGAAGGAATTTTACCAGAAAAATGCATATCTGTACCTCAAGCCTCTTTCTTCCTATCTGTGGTGAAAGCATATCTCACCACCGGGTTTCCTTAACAAGCCTACATTTCAATTACCCGGGAGAAACCTTGAAAAAATCTGAAGAGACCACACTTTATTCATGTTGTGCTACTTATATATGATGATTGATTTTTGCATTACTAAACTAGAACAGGAAAATAAGATTCTAGTAAAGATACACTTCAAATCTATTATGTAAAAACTGAGTTTTTAAATTTGAAAGTGAATGTCAAAAGTTTAGCAGCCTGTGTGCTGCAATAGGATGATAAGGATCTTAAACTTGGAATTCTTACAACGATGAATAGATATTGAAGAGACCTAGGGAAGGAGATTATGGTTTGTTTAAGCAAATTTTTAAAAAAACCCAAACTAGTTACTCAAAAGATTACAGATAAAAACCTCCAGCTTCTGCTTTAAGAAGTAATTATATTCTCTCTTGAAGAAAATGTGTTTTAAGAGTGAGCTGACATTCAAGGACAGTTTATACTTTGTACGCATAAAGATGAATCTTCAGGAGGTCGGTAGGAAGAAATAGATCTGTCAACATAAAGAAATAAGCTGTTGTCTGAAAGAAAAGGCTGAATCCAAAACATTAATTGAGCAAGGGCCTAATTATCCCCCTAAAAAATCTCCCAACTCTCTTCTTCTCCACAGAGGGTAACACTGAGCCCAAAGCATATGCAGTGCTTTATCATATTCAGCTAAACAAAAAGATTCAAAATCTTACCATCCTCAGCACAAACCCCCTCAACAGTAAAATCAGATTCCAATTATGAAGAAATACACTATTAAAACAATTCTAACTGGGTTCAATTCAACCATGTACTGCTTTACGTTATTTTTAAAACGTTGTTTTGATAAAGTGGTTTTCTACTATTCTCACACACACACCCCCACCAGAGTCTTGTCCTCAGGATTCAGGTCACTGATCATCCAGATTCTGAGATTAGGTACTCCAAAACAGAAACTGTGTTCGTTTTCTTCATCCTCTGTGATCAGGGATGACAGAATGCAGGGGATCACTTCTCTCCTTCTTTCTCTCCTCAGAAAGAAGGAAGTCATAAAAACTACTAATTGTTGGCCTGTCCTTAGGGCAACACAATATTACTAGATTGTATTTGCTTATTAAACTGTAAGTTTAACTCTCCATGAAAGTAATCAATAGTTCCATTAGTAATTGCACTATTTATACTTAATTACCTTCCTGGAAGGAATCTCATGTCTAATTTCATCCACAGAGTCTCCCTCTCATTTAATTTTTTTAGTTGCTCCTCTCTATTATATTTTCACACTGATTTTGCTTTGCATTTTCCAGCTCTTTCAGTAATATACCTGCTCTTAAGTAAATTCCAGAACACAAACCAGGGTGTTTACAATGACCTGAGCCTTGAGATGGGTGTATCTCCACCTTCTCCCTACAGAAAGATCTCTCAATAGCAAGAAACAGATTTTCAAACACAAGAAGTGTTCAATTTGGTTTTGCCAGAAAATAAGAAAAAGTAGATTTCTTTTTAGTGTAGAGAACCCAGCAACCATATCAGACAGAAGAAAGAGTTTCTGCACAGCTCTTCCTAGCCACTGTGCTCTCGCAAGCTGGCCCATGCTTCCAGTCTCAGTTTCTGTTCAACTCAGGAAATTTGTGAGCCTTGCCTATTTGCTTTTCTCTCTCAGGCCTCAGATGCTCAAAGGTTCTATTAGCCCATTGTTCCCCAATCACATCTGCAACTCTTCCTGATCCAGGTCACCCCACCAGCCTGCCCTCAGTCTTGTTCTGGCACCAGTAGCCAGGATCTTAACTGGAACCCATTAAGTAGTTACAAGAAGTTTCCTATTCTTCCCAGAAAAGCTCTACCCCATACAAAGCTTGGGAAGACTGAGGAAGCAGCAGATCCTGAAATGTTATGAAATTCCATCAACATTTCAACACAAAATGCAAATATAATCCTGTTGCTGAAGCTTGTACTACAAGTGGTTTTTAGGGGGGAAGGGAATTAATGTGATGTTGTCTTGTTATACTAAAATCTCAGTTACAAGTTATTCTTAAACGAAATGTGGCATTAGAAGCACAAGTAACAGGCTGTCACACCCATCCTTATGCCTCCTTGCCCAGCTCCTCCAGAGTCAGTCACAAGCCTGAACATGCATTTTTTTTACCTTGACAAAACACCCACTGGAGATATTGCAGAAAAGTATAGAGCTAAAACATTTTCTCCTAAGAAAACTAGCATTCTCCCCAGGTGTCAAGAACTATACGAGTTTCCTTCTAGTCCAGTAACACTTGCAAGCTGCAAATTCAGTTATTTTCAGCATGTGTCCTGAAGAAGATAAAGTCACATTCAGTAACAGGAATCACTGAGAAGAAGGACAGACATCTATTAATCTCCTGATTCAGTGTTGCTGGAACAAAGACAGCAAACTTGAGATAGATTTAAACTAAATACGAATGTGTGCTTCAGCCTAAGAACGAACAACAGTAAAATAAAGAAATAGCCTTTTGGGGACTGAAAATACCTGACTTAAATTTTTGTCTCAAACATTATACCAGAAGTTGTCCAGTTTTGTTATTGTGAGGAAGATTACCCTCTCCACCATGCTGTACTACAAGAGAAATAAAATCAGAACAAGTTTAATCAAGGGAAGGAAGATGGGAAATGCCCGCCCCCCCTGCACTCTGCTGTAGAACTTGGCAGCAAAGTTTGCCAGTCCAGGGGTTTCCAACACAAGCAAACCAAACCACCACCCTGTACTAAAGTAAACGGACATAACAAATCACTATATCAGGTCCAGCTTCCTTTACTCTCAATGATGGTTCAGAACAGGAGTCAGTTTAGTTCAGGCTTTAAAAAAATTGCACAGCAAGACATTCTGCCTTCTCTGTATTTTGCAGCCAGCCTGTAATATAAAATTTTCCTCTGCTCCTAGTTTACAGTCCTAGGAAACTCTGGCACTAAAACACATATGTGATGTTACGTTTTCAGATAATTTCAATAAAAGAAAATGACAATGAGGAGCAAAGGAAGTAAGGAGAGGAGTTTTCAGAACGTGGTTAATTTAAACACATCTATGGTTAAAGCATCTCACTGGGTTCAATTCAGATTTCTTGCTTTAGTGTTCACCTTTTCAGTGACACATTGTCTTAAGGAAATTTTGAATCAGAAGCAGCTAGTGTGCCCTTTAAATGATACTGATTCAACAAACATGAAAATAATGTGTACCTCTTAAAGACAGATATTCCATCTAGGACAATTTTTACTTTGCTGAAGGAAACTGAACATAAGCTTTTTCTCTGAACAAAGGATATCCTCTTCAAACACATTCTTATGAGGATAAAAAGGAAAGGATCTTATGAAATACTTTTTTCCTTTGCTTCTTCCTCCTACAATACTTTATGAATTTTTCTCTTAAAATTAATTCCTAAATGGCTTGTTTGAAGATGATCTATACATTCTTACAGGAAATCTTCTTTGCAATGAAACTGTCATACGGGCAGTCTCACAACCTCATCCTTAGAGCAGTCCTTTAAGAATCTTAAGATAAAATATTTCAGCACAACCTTCACAGCAGTAGTCAGTAGACAGTTTTGATCTCGAGGCGAATAGTTGTTCTACCAAATATCCTTCTGTCCCCAGTAGAGTCACAAAAGAAGCCAAGCAGTTACATTTCCAGCAGGTGTGTGCCCCTTTTGTGTGATGTAGTAATACCATGGACACAGTAGTCAACATCGCCCAGGAAGAAGAGAAGGTGAAGGAACTGCTGTATGAAAACCCTTGCAGTGCACAAGTATCCATAAGAAAGGAATCCGTGGCAATCAGAAGCAAAGCATTTCCTTGCAATCCTCCCACATTAGCCAGCAGATTGCCACTGAAGCTCAGAAATCCACTGACTGCCCTGAACATATTTTTTTGATAGATCTAGAAGAATGATGATAGAGGAAATAACATCTTTAATCTAATTTGGAAGAAAAAAAGTAATCTAGAGATCTCTTTTTAAAGGAGTAGAAATGGTATTGAAAAACATTGCTTTGTACCATTCACTGACATACCATGAAACAGACCTGACTTCTGATATTTGTATTTCCATGAATCTGAAAAGCATTACCCTGGCATTATAAGTGTGAAATGGCATCTAAAGAGCATTTTCACCACATCAGTGGCATTTCCCTTTCTCCCTAATGTATCAGCCTAACCTGAACTGATGTCTTCTGAAATATCTACTCTATGCTTTCATAATAGCTAAATGCCTTGGCTTTTAACTTGAGCTACTGTAATAAAATTTTCTCAAGTAAGGATAGTAAGGAAGACTCAACATGTGATATTTGCACAAGAGATCAATCTGTGTACAACTATATATTTAAAGACAAAAAAACCACAATGCAACGATTAATGTAGACCTTCCTGTAGTCCCTTACTGAACCCATGTCCTATATTCCTAGAATATACAACAGCCAGATAAATTTAGGTCAGAATATCTATCTGCTCTCATCAGTAGGTTCTGGAGGCACTCCTTCAGCCTCTGACACCGTGGCAAATACGGCAGCCTGTATATATGCATTATTCTGAGCAATTTATATTATGGATGTTTTTTCAGAGTAGAAACCACACCACTGGCTGAATCCAGTAGAAATAGCTTTTTATCACCTTAATTGGTAAAAATATATGTCAGAGGATAGGCACAATACAGACTCAGGGAAATGTGATATAAGGTAAAAGGGAACTTTCAAGAGTGAAAGAATTTCATGCTCAAGGACAAAACCTGTCCTAGTAAATACTTTCATAACTATGAATTCTCTCAAGATGGAATATGACAGAATTCAGCTGACTTTAGATGCCACAGAATACAAGTCAAGCATCCAACTCATTTCTTCCACCCCCAATACCCCAGACCCAATTTTAGTAGTTATGGAGTTCAGGATGTCGGGTGAAACCATACCTGTAGCTATAGTGATTCAGAAAAAAAAATCTGTAGAGATTTTTACTCCAATTGTGACATTTCCATCCTAGAATGAAAAACAGTAGAACTTTTATTAGGAAATCATCAGGAAGAAATCTAAGCATTACAGGCTGGTTTATAGAAGAAATCATTCTTCGGCAAATTCAGAAGATTTTCCTATTTTCATAGAATCATGGAATGCTTTGGGTTGGAAAGGGATCTTAAAGATCATTCAGTTCCAATCCCCCTGCTATGGACAGGGACACCTTCAACGAGATCAGGTTGCTCAAAGCCTCATCCAACCTGGCCTTGAACAACTCCAGGGACTTCTCTGGGCAATCTGTGCCAGTGCTCCACCACCCTCACAGGAAAAAATTTATTCCTAGTATCTAATCTAAATCTCCTCTCTTTCAGCTTAAAAATATCATTCCACATCCTATCACTACACTGTCTGCTAAAGAGCCTCTCCCCAGCTTTCCTGAAGCCCCTTACGTACTAGAAAGTGCTATAAGGTCTCCTCAGAGCTTGTCTTCTCTAGGTTAAGCAAGCCTAACTCTCTTGGCCTGTTCTTGTATGAGCAGTTCTTCAGCCCTCTGTTCATCCTTGTGGGCCTCCTCTGGACTGGCTCTAACACATCCATGTCCTTCCTGTGCTGAGGACTCCAAAAGCGAAAGCAGTACTCCAAGTGAGGTCTCATAAGAGCGAAGTAGAGGGGCAGAATGACTTCCCTCGACCTGCTGCTCACAGTTCTTTTGATGCAGCCCATGATACTGTTGGCTTTCTGGGCTGCAAGTGCACATTGCTGGCTGGTGTTGAGCTCACCCATCAGCCCCCTGAAGTCCTTCTCTTCAGGACTGTTCTCCATTCATTCTCTGCCCAGCTTGTATTTGTGCTTGGTATTGCCTCAACCCAGGTACAGGACCTTGCACATGGCCTTGTAGAATTTCATGAGGTTCACACAGACCCACTTCTCAAGCCTATCAAGGTCTCGCCAGCATGTCAACTGTGTCACACAGCTTGGTGTCATTGGTAAACTTGCTGAGGGTGCCCCCAGTCCCACTATCCATGCCTCTGACAAAAACGTTAAACAACACTGGCCCCAATACTAACCCTTGCAGAATACCACTCATCACCAGTCTCTACTTGTACATTGAGCCATTGACCACAATTCTTTGAGTGTGACCATTCAGCCAGTTCCTTCTCCACCAAGTGGTCCATATGTCAAATCCATGTCTCTTCAATTTAGAGAAAAGAATGTCATGTGGGACAGTGTTGAATGCAGTTTTGTATAACACAGTATTGGTTCCATATGGTTGCATGAGATATTTCATTACTATAAAAGTAGTTAGAAGGCACTCACAATTCTTTAAAGAAAAAGAATACAGTTTGCACACAATCAGAGTAATCCTTAACATAAACCCCTGCTCATTATTCACAGTCCAGACTAATGCTTACAAGAATGTTAGGTAACTAAATTTTGGTGTTTGTTTCTTTTTTTAAAAAAACAACTTTAACATACAGGACTGATCCAGAAAGTTGCTTGAAACAAAGTATTTGTGTCTGCTTTTAAGGGGATGACAAAACAAAACTGAAAGATGAGTCTTGTACAGTTGAAAGCACCAATGTATTAAACTTCAATTTTCACACTGCTGAAAAAAGATTCTTTAAATTTTATTTGATATTGACACCTTATAATAATGTTAATGATGCCACATTAACAAATTTACTTGGTGACCATAGCAAGCAGAATACACTAATGAAAAATTTAAAAGTTACTTTTTTACCAGACTTTTAACTTCAGATTTATAATTTACACAAAAGAATGCTAAATACGCCTTCTGAGGACATAATATGAAGGATATATTAAGATAGATTAATGTTTATGAACAAAGATTGTGTACTGTACTAAGGATCAAGCACCAAGGGGAGAGTTTGAATTCTGGTTTATTATTTAAATTGAAAGCTCATTTTAAGAACTAGAGAAATTAGAGTTAATTTAGAAGAGTGTTTTGAGTAACATTTCAGCTGTTCACAATTGAGTGAAATGATCCAGGGCTCTTGCATTGGATTTGCAGTAGGACTGTTCATAATAGCTACTTAATCTTCACATCAGCTCTAACCAGGTTCCTGGATAACAACCAGCACAACTAAGAGAAGGCAACAGGTGATGGTAATAGGAGACTCTTCTGAGAGGTACGGAGGCACTCTTTTGCTGACCTTAACCACTCTCTAGAGAGGTGTGCTACTTACCAGTGGCTCGTATCAGGGATGTCACGAAGAGGCTTCTACAAGACTTCTACAGCCCAATGACTACTATCCACTGCTCTTGTTTCATGCGGTACCAGTGATATAGCCTGGGGCAGTCCAAGGGGAATCAAAAAGGATTACACAGCCCCGGGAGCAGCAGTAACAGACTCTAGAGTGCAAGGTAGATTTTTAATAATCCTCCCAGTCAATAGGAGAAGGTCTGAAAGGGCCAGTCAAGTCTAGCAAACCAACAAATGGCTGCAGGACTGGTGCCACAGACAGGAGTTTGGCTACTTAGACCAAGGGTGTCAAACTCATGGCTCCCACCATTCTCCTGCTCCTGTAGCATAATGCGCGTCACACACTGCACACGTGACCAGTGCTGGCAGGAGTGTAGGGGCAAGAAGCTCAGTGCTGCCACGGGCTAGAAACAAGGTGCCAGGCTGGATAAAATAAGGTGGAGGGCTGGATTCAGTCCACAGGCTGTGAGTTTCACGCCCCTGACTTAGACTATGGGACTCACTGAGAAACCTGGTCTACTGGGGGCTAATGGGATCCATCCGTTGGAAAAGAGGAAGAGCATCCTCGGTCATAGGCTTGCTGACTTTGTGAAAAGGCCTTTAAACTTAAGTTGCCAGAGGAGGGAAACCTCAGTCCATCCCACTCCTACCAGTTTGTCATCAGTGCCAGCAATTGATGCCATAAGAGACTGATTCTCTTTTGCTGCCTTAAACCACTTGGGTTTGAATGTTGAGACTGTAGCAGAGGCAGTGTCCTTCAGCTTTATCTCACTGTCACAAGCAGCCTAGCTGCACTTGCTGCCCAGAGAGGTCATGCTGTGGTCTTGCTGGTAGTGAAAGCAGGGGCAGAACAGTACCTGAGATTTGCCGGAGAGCCCCCTGGAAGAATCATTCCTTCCCTCCCTCTCCTTGTCCCCCCATCCCCCCAAAAAAGTTCCAGAACTTTCCTAGAAGAAGCACTGCTCAGGCCCTCCAAAACCCATAAATAATACTCTGCAGGAGGGGCCATTTGCATGCCTGCTATCCTGGAAGGATTTTTCCAGCACCGGAGACGTGGGGTGGTGATTATTTACTATTTTTCTTTTATTTCCTCTTTATTTTCTTCCTTTTCTTCTTTTTGTTTTTGTTCTTTTACTGAGGGTATGATAAGCTGATATTTTTCCTATTCCCAAAATTCTGGCCTGTGAGAATAAATATCTTTTAGATCAATTGTTAGTGTTATCTTTCACTCTAATCAGTCAGGGGGAGTGCCTAAATTTACAAGGGGGACCTAGGTCAGTCCCCCCCACTTTGTGTCCCAGATTGATCCACAACAGATGCCCATATCCTGGAGAAGGATCACAGGTCAGCAGAAGAGCACCTGAAGAGAAACACAAAAGGATTCCCTACCACTCCAACCAGTAAGTCAGCTTCATTGGCAGCCCAGTTTTAATGCCTTTATGCAAATGCACATAGCATGGGGAATAAACAAGAGGCATTAGAGACATGCACATGCCTGCAGGGCTGTGATCTCATTGGCATCACAGAGACACAGTGGGATGAATCTTATGACTGGATCTTATGACTGGAGTGCTGGGATAGAGGGATACAGGCTCTTTCAGAAGGACAGGCAGGGAAGACAAGGAGGGGGTGTTGTACTCTGTCAATGACCTGCTGGAGTATGTGGAGCTGCATCTGGAGATGGATGAGGAGCTGACCAAGAGCTTACACGTCAGAATTAAAGGGAAGGGAGTAACAGGTGACGTTATACTGAAGGTCTGCTACAGGCCACTGGACATGGAAGAGCAAACAGATGAGGCACTCTAAAGACAGATAGGAGCAGCCTCACATTCACAAGTCGGAGCCCTCACAGGGGATCTTCAAAGACCCTAATATCTGTTGGAGGGACAACACAGTAGAGCATAAACAATGTAGGAGGTTCCTGGAGTGTGCTGATGATAACTGCCTTCTCCAAGTGATAGAGACAGTGAGGAGAGGTGCTATGGTGGACCTTGTTCTCAACCAGCAAGGAATGGCTGGGGAAATGCAAAGCTCAAGGGAAACCCTGAATGCAGCAACCACAAAACAGTGGAGTTCAAGATTCAACAGGAGGCAACAAGGAGGGTGCAAAAGCTCACTACCATGGACTTTGGTAGACCACAGTTTGGCCTCTTCGGGGATCTGCTTGGTAAAGTACTATGGGATAAAGCCCTGGAGAGAAGAGGGGCCCAAAAAAGCTGGTTAATATTCAAGAATCACCTTCCTGCAAGCCCAGCAGTGATGCATCCCAACAAAGAGGAAGTCAGGCAAAAACACCAGAAGGTCTGCATGGATGAACAAAGAACTCCTGGACAAACTCAAACACAAAAAAATAGCTTACAGAATGTGGAAGCAAGAGCAGGTATCCTGGGAGGAATACATAGAAATCGTTTGAGCACCTTGGGATCAGGTTAGGAAAGCTAAAGGCCAGATAGAATTAAATCTGGCCAGGGAGAACAAGAAAAGCTTCTATAGGCACCCCAGTGATTAGAGGAAGACTAAGGAGAATGTGGGCCCTCTCCAGAAGGAAATAGGACAACTGGTTACCCAGGATATGGAGAAGGCTGAGGTATGCAATGACTTTTTTGCCTCAGTTTTCACCAGCAAGTGCTCTAGCCACACTGCTCAAGTTGCAGAAGGCAAAGGCAGGGTCTGGGAGAAGGAAAAGTTGCCCGCTGTAGGAGAAGATCGTGTATGAGACCATCTAATGAAGCAGAAGGTGCACAAGTCTGTGGGTCCTGAGGCAGATTGTCCTGGAAAATCTTCTGATTCACAGGGAAAATAAAGAGGTAATTGGTGACAGCCAACTTGGCTTCACTAAGGGCAAATTGAGGCTGATGAATTTGATAGCCTTTTCAATGGGGCTACAACATTGGTGGTTAAGGGAAAAGTAGCTGACACTATCTACCTGGTACAGGGTGAAGCAGCACTGAAACAGGTTTCCCTGGGAAGCTATGGATGCCCCATCCCTGGAGGTGTTCAAGGCCAGGCTGGATGAGGGTTTGAGCAAACTGGTCTAGTAGAAGGTGTCCTTGCCCACAGCAGGGGGCTTGAAACTAGATGATTTTTAAGGTCCCTTCTATTCTACAATCCTATAAAGGTTATGAGGGATATTAAAGTCACTTTGAAATTCAAGTTATGGTTAAATATAATCTATATTTCTTCAGTTTCCATACATTTCCCTCAGTTTTTCAGTTGCAAGTAGAAATACTGCATATTTTTACAAAAACTTAAGTCCATGTCTCTGTGGAGTTACTTATTTAAAATATTTCCTTCTTTTCTTGAGTTTCAACAGATTGCATTTAAACATCAAGGGACATCACTTTCACCTAAAAAGAAATAGTCTTTCTTCCTCAATTTTTTTTCCTAACAAAACTAAAGGAAGCCGCCTCAGGAATCAATACACGATCTTCATGGAAGTATGGTATTGTTCCCATTTATTGCCAAGATAGCTCAGATTATATACTATTTTTGCCAGAGTACACGCAGCTAAGCAATTATTATGATTGGTTACAATACAGTGTCTACCCGCCTGACATAAGAATATAATTGGTCCAGCTAGACTACTCACCCGCAAGCACACTTTACAGCCACCCCTCCTCCTTGCAATTAAGCCTTGCATTCTTGTTCTGTCCTTATCGCCTGTGAAACATCCTGGTTCCTCTTCCCAGCTCTATCCAAGGACGGTTCTGAGGCCACTCTCACCGTAATCGTAGGCAGGGTTGTGCACACAGGCTTCTTGTAATATTCCATGGCCTTGCGCTGCAAGAAAATCCCCTACAAACAACAATTACAGAACTCTTGGTTATGACATCTTAAGAACTATCCTGGTCAAATTTAGACTTCAGCCATTGAATTTCCAAACCCCTTCATTGCTTAAACTGAATGTCAGAAACACAGAAGTCCCCGTAGGATCACTATTTGCCCACTAATACCATGAATATCCATACCATGGGATATCATTGCAAGGGCTCCCTTATAGGTAGGGAGCACATACCAGAAGGCTAGCAATAGAGGATGAAGATACATCAGCTACTTATATGTAGTTAGAGTGACTTGTAGAAACATTTTGGACTGAGGACTTGCTGACCTTGGTTCTGCAGACACTTATGCACTCCTCTGACAGTGCCCCTTAAGTTACAGAGGAGTTAGATGCTTTTAGCTTTTCCCTGTTTTCCTGTGTTCCAGGACCTTTTGCAGCTGGGTTCTCTTTCCTCAAGGCAGTCTATTTTCCACTAAAGGAAGCTACACCAATAACCAGAATTGTTTGCAGCCATAGCAGATGTTGTTGTTTCAAAACAGATGAAAATATTTGGTTCTTCTTTCCTTTTCCTGTCGTAAGGATATCACAGTAAAGCTAGAAAATCAAACTTCTCCAGAATGATTTACTTCCACAATATAGAAATCCTCATACTTGTATGCTTTGTATTAAAACATGATTTTTCGGAATATTCAATACCTTGAAGATAAAACAGTTTCCAGTAATGTATTAAAGTTTTAACTTCACTTAAGGGAACTAGAATAGTGCGAAAACCTGTCCTCCACGAAATAAGGCTGTAGATTTTGTAAAGGAAGAAAAAAACACCCAGCATGGAACCCTGATATAATACATTTCACGCTAAAGGGAATTAAGTTTCCCTGAAATTTTTTAAAAAAGTGAACAAGGACACAAACACAGTTGTTATCTCGGCCTTCAGCTGAGGGACTGTGTGGGTAAACTAATCTCTTGTGCTATGTTTATCTGCACAGTAGCAAACACGATAATTTTTTCTTTTAAAAACAGGAAGAATTTCCTGTGTGGTGTGGCAGCCTGCCAGCAAGAGGCAAAGAAGGTAGCACAGAGTCCTGCAGAAAGCTGGCAGGAGCACAGAACTCAAACTTGGTTGCTGGTTCGTGTACGCCTGTCTTCTTCACAAAAAAAAAAATACCAGTTCTTTTTTTTCTGTCCTCCACTTGGAGTAAACACCTATGAAGTCAGTAGAAGAGAGACAATGAAAACAGTTCTCCAGAGGCAAGTTTTTTCCTTCGATGCCTTCCTATATTCCAGGATGAAACAGTATCTTCTAAAAGACGTGGGGACTCAACCTGCTGCTGAAGTTGAGCCAGAAGGTCCTGAAGAAGGCTTGTTTAGGAGCTGGAATGAGACCTCCAATGGTTACTTAACTCAAAAGAGAATGGTGATAGGATCTCACTATGAATTTTGGTGGGTTTTATTCTGTCCTGAATTGCTCTGTCTCACATGTTACTTAGTAAGGAAGTCTCACTTCTAAAAACCTCTGTATTGCACCAGGAGACCGTAGGTTGAAGTAATTAGATTGCAGTGTAGGTACACAAAGACAACAAGGAACTGCACAATGTTTCATGTAAATGAAGATGACAGGATGTTGAAGAGAGTTACAATGAGCAACCTCTTCTTTTCAAACGCTATAGCACAAAAAGAAAACTGAAGCTTATTAAGCATCAGAAAAGAACAGCACTTTCTTCCTTACCCAGCTTTCACTGAGCCGATAAAATTCAGCTTGACGTTCCATCTTGCTCTGACAGAGGGAAGTAGTTTCTAGGTCAGATACTGAAACTAATGTTTCAGAGAAGCTGAATGACCATTCTTCCAGCATCTTCAAGCTCCCAGCTTATCTCAGCAATGTGAAAACATCTCATTGTTTGGGAGTAGGTTGGAAGGGAGTCACATCCCTAAAAGACAGAGTGGCAGTGAGGAAGAAGATGAGATACAGTCATTTGGAGAAGAGAAGGAAAAAAATGAAGCTGGGGTAAGATGAAGGAAGAAGGATAGGGAGAATCTCTGCAGGAGAAACAAATGCAATGGTACAATGAATGCCTGGGGATGGGGCAGCAAGGAAACTGGAATTAAAACTCAACTGGTAGACAAAAACTGAAGGTTCCTGATTTGCCAGGAAACAGGAGACAGTATGGATCAAAATGGCACGTGCTGGAGTTGGAAGTGAAAACAGGGGAGGAAGAAGGCACTACCATAGCATGAGGGTTGGACAAGATGCTCAGGGTCCCATGCATGAAGGGTAGCAGAGGGACACACCTCTGTCCCCCAGGAAGGACTATGCAGTTTGGGGGCAGAGGAAGAAAGGCACAGAGGGTCCCCTGGGGTAAAAGGGAGCACACAGGCACTGCCAGTGAGCTGCAAGTCACTGCTGCCTGCCTGACCCCAGAACAAGCACTGAGCACTTAGAGGAGACACTGCGAGAGTGTCACAAGCTTAATAATTTGTCTAATGCTAAACCCATCACCTATGTGATGGTCTGCTGCACTGCAGACACTGGCCACAGCACCCAGGGACAGTGCAGATCAAGTAATTGTCCGTAGGAAAGGACAATTTTGTTCAAATGATCAATCTTAAGCACATGAAATCTGCTGCTGCTCAGGCTGAATATGTCAACATGCATCCTCTGCTTCTTCCCTGCTTTCTCCCATTTTCCATACTACTTTCCCTTCCTTTCTTTTCTTACTGCTGCTCACAAAAATCTATCATTTATACTTGTCCAGTCTGACCTCCCCTAGTTGAGCACCTTGCTCAGTTTTGGTTGTCACAATAAAGATGAAAAACATCCCTAATGTTTGAAGAGGAGAGATTCAAGCTCAGTGATGTGGAAATGATACAGCACAGTCTGTCCTGAAAAGTGAGAGATGAGAAAAGAAAAAGAAAAAGAAACAGTCTGCATTGTTCCTATTGTACCAAGACGTTTCCCAGACTCCTGTAGACTAGTGCTGAATCATCTTAATATGCAGCCCAATATGCAGACAACACTGATCCATATGCATTGACACATTACACAGCATTCATAATCTCCAAACAGCTGTCCTAATGTAAACTTACTTGTCAGTCAGGCCTCTAACTTTTCCAGTTTTTACAGACAGCTTGGAGGAAAGTGTTCAGAGTGACTCTTAATGAGTCACAAAGCAGACTGCCCGTCAGTATTTTCAGTACAGTGATTAACACTGGAGTTTTTTTAAAGGGGTGCTTTTAATGTTACCATGAAAAAAAAACAGTGCCACAGCCAGTTTTTAGGCAAAACTGAAGCATAACCTTGTGAATATGTATCTCTGCCAATGCAAGTCAAGCAACTAAAGAAGCAATAGGGGCTACTTACAAACTTAGTACCCTTAGTTTATGAAACTCAACCCATATAATGCAAAGAGTCATTAGAAGAGCCAGCAATCTACTCATCTGATAGAGTTTAAATAATTAACAGGTCTTATCTCTCAACAGACCAGTGCATAGATGGCATCTCAATGTTAATTTTTTTCTCATTAAAATGACACTCAAAGATCTGTAGAACTGGCTGCTATCGGTTTATCAGCTAAACAAGATATTGTGAAATATAGCCTTTTAGCTTGTTTTTACTTACATGGGGGGAGATATACACACAAAATCAGATGAAATGTAAGGGATCCTTTAAGCTGCTTAGTGGGCCGCCATCCTCAATGCCACTGAAGTACTTCCTCTGCCTGCATTAATGCAAGAAGGACTTGAGGCTTTTCAATATTTCTCAAAAGTCAGATTATCCTTCAGATGAAAAGCTTTTTCTAAAGTTCTATTTGCAGATATTGCCACTTTGAATTTACACATTAACAACAATACTTGTTTCACAGTTCTTAAAGGCACATGCACTCTGCTGCTACATCAACTCTGGGCCATGCAAAAATGTTCAAAGCACAGACTTGCACGTATCTCCCTTCTGATTTCCAGCCTTGATCTTTTGGACTTAACCTCCCCAACAACCTCATCCCAAATCTCATCACCTTAAGACATTACACATGCAAGAGCCACATTGTATGCTACAGCAATGCTCACCACTAAACAATGATACAGTAAGAGAAATCTCTAGCACTCCTCCACTAGATCCAGAGAAAACACCATGTGTCAGGTGAGATTTCACTCCCTTGGTTTTGTGGTGTTGCTGTTTTCTTCCCGAGTTATTAAGTATTCATTAATGACAATACTTCTGCTTTAGGCTTAAAAAATTAAGAAAAGTTATTTCTTGTGGTTGTTGAGGGAGAGGTGGGGAATGACAAAATCAGGCAAGCAAAATATTTGATTGTGTTCGGATTCCTGTGAGGAGTCTTGGCATCTCAGTAAAAGCACCAAGGCACTTTATAGGCAAAACATAACATGTCAATATATTAGAAAAAGTCTGTGAGCCATCTAGTACAGGCAACATAACTTAACTCTTTCAGGTCAGTAGAGTCACAATATGCATAATGTACTCATTGGCTCCAAGAGTAATATTACACCTTATTCATTTTATGGAATAAGTTACATAACTAAATACCATCTGTGCTCCTCTGGGACACCTGTATTTTGCTTAGAAAATCCAACAATAATACTCTAGCGAAAGTCTGCTTTCTAATAGATATAGAAACCTTCTTGACCTAATTGTTTCATAGTTTGAATTTAAGGTGTAAAAACACATACTTCCCCACATTTTACAGTGATCCTGCTTCCACTGGAGGAGGGTACAAGTTAGAAACACCACTCGCACTAGCAGGAGGTCCACCGAGAAATGGATAAGAGTGTTTGCCCTAGACAGGCTGTCTCAGCCCCCAACACAGACTTCTGCAGTGCTGCGACAATCATCCTTACTCAAAAGGGCAAATACCAGTGCCCCAGTGTGCTCACCCTATCCTTGCCTACCCAACAATGCTCACTAACTGTGGCTGGAGACCTCCTGGCTAGAGGGAGGGCTCTCAGAAAGCCCTTCTCTTTCCCAAGGGGTAACGCAACCCAGAGTCCCTTCCACAAGACAGGACCAGCAACTACCACAGGCTCCCCAGTGCTCATGCTGTGTGGGACCCAGCTCCAGGATGCTAAAGGAGAGCACTTCTGGCACTTGAAAGCTGCCATGTACTGGTCACCCGGTCTCTCTTGGAGCAAGCAAGAGAACAAACTCCAAAAAACAAAAGCCTCCAAAAATGAACTTTATGAAGACGGTCCAAGCCAGACATACACTGAAACGTATCTCATTACTGTCCACAAGGCAGTAACAAAGCATTAAGCAGTTGTAAGTGGATGTTTGCTCTTAAGCAGCTTTCAGCTGCAGTTTATAAAGACAGCTTATGCTAAAGAAATATTTTCAATTAATTTTGCTAGCAACAGTTCATTATGAAAAGTCAGTATGTTTGCATTACAGATTGTTAATGCCGTTTTATATGTAAAAGTAGGTTAAATGGTTTAATACAGCAGTCATGACAATATTTATTGCTATTAGAGTACAGGTAATTAACTTTATCACCGAATGATGTACACTTATTTTTTCAGTATTCTGGAGCAAACTCTGCAATATCATGCACACATTACACATCATTGGAAGAACAGACAGGTGAGTGATTAAAGACACTATATTGCAAAGAGTATCAGTTCCTAAGCAGTTATGAATCCTGAAATAAAAAACTATTTCTTTCGTGTGGACATAAAGAGAAGCTTTAATAGAATTAGCTCTTTCATTTGGCTGTTGTTATGCCACAGGAGCATTCATGTGCTATTAAGTAATTTGGTTGATTAACTCTTCGGTACACTGGAAACAGAGTTGATTGACAGATAAGACAAATGCTGTTAGGATCTTGTTAATCAGTATCTGAAACAAAGAAAATGTTCTTTGTTACACAACGCAATTGTGTAAATTAACATCATTCTTACAGACATAGAAAGCAAAAGCAAAACAAAACAAATCTCCTGTAACTGCAAACACAATATTCAAAGATTTTCAAAAAACCTTCTGTTCTCTGGTATAAAATACTGTCTTCTTTATTTGAAACTAATAAAATTAGACCTGCCTAAAATCATTCATTACTCAAAAAAATTTCAAATAATCATTAAAAAAAATAAAATCACATAATCATTTAAAAAAAAGGAGATAAGTCTTGGTTTAAAACCAGAGAAAAGTCAGCAATTCTTTAAGTACCTTGTGGCTAACCTTTCCTATGATTTCCCACATATCTATTGGAATATCCTCCATCATCTTGTAATGGCATTGACCATGCTGAACAGCAGGTCCCACAGATACCATTTTTAATGCCACTTACCCTAATATCTCTAAATTTAAAATTGCTTTACTAAAAAGGAACATAGAACCTCACATTTTTCTGTGAAAAAGTTTCAGCTTTATATAGCATTGTTAGCCAAATCAGGAACCTGGTTTAATTTACAAGTTAAGCGGGGGAAGTTACAAAATGCCTGCAGCTTTCAACATTTTTTAAGCAGCTCAGCAAGTCCCCACCAGGTTAGGGGGATCAAGCAGCAGCAGGAGGCAGCATTCAGCCAGCTATACGTGCAGAGAAGTTGCAGAGCGTGGCTGTTGTAGAGCTTAAACAACAAAACTACAGACACCAGGTAGACCTCTCGTGTTTCTCAGAGTTACTAGAATTGTGGGTTTGGGGGTCTATGAGTTGACACCACACTGCAGCTTCTCAGCATTTCAGAGTTCCTCAGCTCAGTTTGAAGGTGTATCATTTGTGTAGATCAAGGATATCTATCCCTCTTTCACAAAGTTCAAAGTCCTGATATTACTGCAAACTCAGTCTCCTCAATATAGATTCCTTTGAGGACCAGTCCTTGATCGATAGCTTTCAATGCATCCATTACCTCATCTACAAATGGCACCTAATTGCAGAACTAGGCAGCCAGTAGATGACTATCCCACCGAAATCTCTGTAAAATAGACTACTATTCAGTGTGAGTCCAGGTGACACACAACTGGACTTCGGCTACTCTTCAAAAAGTAATCTCGATGTTTTATCACTTGGCAGCATGATCAGAAACAGTCTTGCCTGGCCAAACCCCAGATATACCTCTCCAAGAAAATTCATTTGTCAGACTACCATGTTATCTAGTAATAACTGTGGGCACATCCTGCATGAAATTACATAAAAGAAGAGTACAGTGAGGGTGTTGCAAGAAGGAAAATGGGAAATAATGCAAGAAACAACTTCCACAAGATGACTCGGTAATTTAAACATTTTCATGAAAATGCCTGAAAAGGAATACAAAAAGGCAAAGGTGGGGGAGTTGTAAAATATTGTAGTTACCAAAAAAGAAACAGCCAGAAGTATTAGCTAGTAGGAAACAGACGGTGTCAAGAATTAGTTTAATTTAGAGGAATTTTGTGTATGCCTCAGTTGCACAACTAGCAGATTGCAGAAGCCAAATGTATTTCCAACTCTACTGAAGGTAACTTGAAAACAAGGCGGGGGGAAGTTTCTTCTGAAAGGAAAAAAAGCCTCCAAAGACAATGCAAAAATCCAGAACAGTTGCTTAAAACAGTTGAGGTTTAATCAGAAACAGAAAGGTCCATTAAATGTTTGAAAAGCTTTTTCAACACCTTACCAAAAAAAGAAGATAATATATCCTTTGAACATGAGTATGAGACATGGGAGTCTAGGATTCAGAGACGTACAAAGTAATTAAAAACTAGAAGTTAGAGGAAAAACAGGGGCGTGTTGTTGTAATTTTAAAACTCTACCAAAGCGAAGGGTTACTTGAACACCACATGTGCAGATAGTTGGACTCTGCAGTTGGGTTATTAAGAGAAAACAATTAAGTCTGCATTGAGGATGCAAGACTAGAGTTACCTTGCAAGAAGATAGCTATCAATCTGCCTATTTTAATTACATTCTACAATTCCTTAGGCAGCTCTGTGAGAAAAACTATATATAACAGCACCATGTCCAATATTCCACCCCACACCATTGTAAACAGCGCCACACTGCTACTAACATGAAGACTACTGGTACGTGCAGTCAAACACATCATTGACCATAGATTCTCTTTTCCAATAGTTTTGTAGCCTTCTCAAAGTATCACTGGTATTTGTATTTCAGAGAAAGAATACAATCCAGGAGTCATCTGTAGAGTAGTCAGCTTCTGCTAGAAAAGAGATTTCTACTGCCTCCCATTTATTGTGAGTATATATGAAAAAATGTAAAGAAACTACACACTCAGTTTGTAGTTACTTCATTTCTTAGGACTACATTAAAAGAAGGTAGGGCTGTGTAAAATAACATTTCCCCATGGCATCACTCAGGTGAACAGCAGAATTTAACATATTTTCAGCCATCACTTAATCCAGTTTAGCATCTGTAGTTACACTTCCTCCTAGTTTTCTATATCCACAATATTTCAAACTGCTCTTTGTGACCAGAGCTGAAGGACATTGTCTTTCAGTTCAAGGAAGGATCAAGTCCTCTTTTCCCCTAAAGCAGAAGAAATGAGCAGACAGGATAGGAAGCCAGATCAAACATCTAAGGAACAAATAAAATTCCAGATTATGAACACACAAAACATCTATTCTACATCTGCGGAATCTCTCCCTGGGGCTTCACTGAAATCCATTTGCTTGGTAAAAGCAAGAAGACAGGACAGATTCAATTGTTTATCCTACAGCCGCTCTCATTCTAGAGGGGAAGCTGATAAACAGGTTGAGAGAGAGAGAAATATAGAGAGAGGAAAGGTGAGTGTGTATGTGTGTAAATCCTAGATAATAAAACTGGAGCCTTGGACACCTCAGCTGACATATACACTTGCTCTTAAGGAATTAATGTTCAAACAAGCAAAGAGAGATCCACTCCAGAATAATCTCTAAGGGAATAGGCCAGGGAATATTTATTTATATGAAGTAAACAGAAAGAACAGAGACTGAGAGATGCCTACTGCACACCACTTGGTAGCATGATGCACCAAGACATTCCGGCTATTAATTTTCAGTGTTTGCCTGTGCTATTGTTTTGGTTTTTTTCAAAGGCAACAACAAGTAGTTTAGTAACTTGCCCACAGAGAGGGAGGTGTGATGTCTGCACTTTTGCATGAAAACTGTTTCACTGCAAAATCATTTCTTCTTCTTTCTACATGACAGAGGCCTTCCAAAAGCATTACTGGAAATGCACCAGGGACACCTAAAGCACTAGCCACTCTCTCCGAAAAGCTTCAGTTTGCAAGGCAATTCATAGAGTACAAAGTAAAACAAATCATAAATCCACATATTTTGCTGAAATATTACACAGCTGCAAGGAAACATCAGAAATGATGCTATAACAAACATCATATACTGACAGATAAGCCATTCTCAAAATTGCTGGAATGAAACATCCTTACTAGAAAACACAGGCCCAAGTTTTTGAGTGAACTTCAGTTTGAGCACCTTGGTCATACATTTAAAAAAAAAACTCCAGCAGAAAGCAAGAGAATTACAGAAAACTGAGCTTCTGTGAAGCAAACAAAAATCCTCATCTCAGGAGCATCCAGCATGCATTAGTTGGTAAAACACTGGAAAGTTGCTTCTCATGGATTTCCACAACATAGCTGCTAGTGTCTGCCTACGTAAGCACAGGTGTCCTCTAAGTGTTTTAATTGATGCTGTATAAGAGTCTACAGCTAACATGAGTAAAGCTTTCTGAAATAATAACAGAAAATGTAGTAGTGTTTTAAAGTCCAACTCTTTACTACTCACTTGCTGATGACATTGTAGAATCTTGAGAAATCCCAATCTTATAGCTAACTTCCCATGTCTACTTGGGAGTTCACCAGAACAGTCTGGAAAATACTTAGATATGCACTTTTGCTTGATATTTACATGCCAGCACTGTTTTTTCTTGGGAGGCGATAGAAAAATCACAGTCTGAACACACTAAATATCAGCCCTCCCAATTAGACAGAAAGAGTTGAGTTTGGTGACTGCTACTCTTCAGGCATCTTCACATTGAAGTCTTCTGAAGTTACACTCTCCTGTGTGTAAGCAGATTGATGTTCTCTACTCATTGCCTTTCCAGCTTCTTCAAGAACAAAGCTTACATTGCAAATCTTGTAAATTAAGCTATTGCCACTCTCTGTGCTCAAATCCAAAACATCCATTCTGATTTTCAAATACTTGCAATCTGTAATGCTAAGGACCTAATGTACCGGTATATCTATTCTCCTTAATGGCAAGCTATTCCAAATATTCCTTGTGGGGTAAACACAGACTTCTCTATTGACTCTTCAGAAAAAACATGGCTGGTATCTAAAACTATGATTAGGATAAAGGAAATGACAACATTTAAAGACTATTATCCCACATGATATGAAAAGGCATTTGTAAGGGAAGCACAGTTACATCACTACTCAAATTTGGACAAAATCAGCAAATGTTAATTGTTTGTCTTCTTTTTGTTGGAGGGAGGTTCCTATTGGAAAGAAAGGCCAAAGTCAAACTCTGAAAATACTAAACCCAAATTAACTCACAAATGTTATTGCTGGGCTCTGCCAACATAGACACCAAGTTGTCAGAGAGCAAGAACAAACATGCTAGCTAAGTAGGTTAGTTCAACCATTTACCTGTCCAACAGAAACTCAGCCTAGGTGAAGTTGGTTAATAGGAACAACCTTTACCAGGGAAGATACCACAAAAACTTGGGCAAAACATGAACAGTGTGAAACTCTTCAATATGGCAAGAAATAAAATCAGTGGTTCTCCCAAAACGTCAAGGGTCAGAAGCTGTGAAGGAGGGTAACAGTATTACAAAGTGAATCCATATAATTAATTTTCTGTTGTTTCTGTGAAAAGAATGGCTAGAACACAACTTCACACAAGAAAAATAGCAAAGAACATTGTCTAAAACAAGTCATAAATCAGCAGTGTTGAGCTGGTTTGTGTCAAGTAAAACTGACTGACAGACACTAAAGCGTATAGAAAACAGTGAAGAGCTGTCATCATACTTAAGTGCAAAAGAGAGCAAGCAGGATATGACTAATTATTCCATCTGTGATAAATAATGTATAAAAGCCAACTTACAATAGTTCGTAGAATCTTTGTTTTTCCCATGCTCGGATCACAGAATCATTTAAGTTGGAAAAGACGTTTAAGTTCAAGTGCAACAATAAACTTAACACCACCAAGTTCACCACTAAACCATGGCCCTAAACAAACAAACAAATAAACTTTTAGCAGAGGATGGTTTCGATCCATCGACCTCTGGGTTATGGGCCCAGCACGCTTCCGCTGCGCCACTCTGCTACTCTTGTGAAAAAAAATAAAAAAAATCCCTACATTTTTCCTTACACCAAGATGCAGAGAGAAAGGTTTGGATGTTCTCAAATCAGCTTGTTTTCCTAGCATAGTTATGCCCATTGGGTTAATAAATAGAATAAAGTGCAGACAATGTCAGTGTGTATGGGAATAAGAAAACCCAAACATACATACATCCCCCAAAACAGAAGTGAGTCTCAGTATCATCTTCTAAACTATAGAAATATATTAGGGTAACAGACAGAAATACCCATTTAGTCCAAAATATAACAGGTATATTAGAATAAGTGTTCAGTTTTCCAAAGCCTGCAGCAATAATCAGCTCAGCTTTTGCTATGTAACAGTAATAGACATCGCTGCCTAAATTTCAGCTGAAATGCTTTAAGAACACATTTCAGAATGAGATTCTTGAACAGTGTTAAGAAAGCATTAATAACATAGCAGAATGGGCACATCTGCTCAAACAGAGTGAACTGTCTAGCTTGAAAAGACCCGATTTATTGAACTGTAAGCAGAGATTTCAGTCAAATATCTTCTTGCTGTAGCACGTAGAAATTAAACCACAGTTCAGCTACACAAGATAACAAACAGTGCAAAGCATTAAAAGCAGCATTTATCTTTCTTTCATATCTGACCAATGAAAAAGTCCTTAGAAACCATCTATTAGCTGACTTCCCATTTCAGTCATTCTGGACATGATGTCAAAATAGAGTTAAAGAGAACAATAAAATTAACTACATTGTAATGTTCTACTCTGGCTTGTATTGCTCAAGAATTGCTCACAACTGAGAAGATTAACATTTTCTAAGAACTAGTACTATGACCGTGTCATTCAAACATAAGTACTCTTAACAGTATCATTTGCAAAAAAAACCCTCAGACACATAATACTCTGTCCACTCAATTACAAAACAGAGATAAGGGTCAGAGAAGAAATTCTCATAGAGGATGTGCTACAGGAGCACTAGATGAACTGGGAAGAATATGTAAAACAGGACAGCTACTCTCCCAATAGCCCTTTTAATGTGATCCCCACTCAAGGGCTTGAAAGTTTCCTTAGGCCAAACCACCAGTAAAAGTCTCAGAAAACTGTTAAGAACTATGCTGGGTTAGATCTACTTATTTCTCCTCGAAAAATGCAGCTCCATGTCCTTCATAAGTTGCTAGGATTCAGAGTTAATTTGTCTAGCATATCCCATCTTATAAGGTTGTTTTTTCTTTCACTCTTCCTATGACAGCATACCTTTCATCCCCAGTTAAACCAGAAAAATGAGTAAAAACCCAAAAAGCAAATCAATTGGACCAGAATTAATAGCCCATCTGTTTGGAAGAGGATTTGATTTGAACCATTACCAGTTACTAATAATCATTATGAGAAAGTTAGTGTTTTCAGCTGCCTTTCTTGTCAAACAGCTCTAAACTTTTGCAAAACACAAATCACACTCTAATGCTCTGCCTGATGGCACCCTGCATTTCTGCAGCTAGTTGGGGTTTGTGATTCATGACCATTTTCACAGGCAACATTAGTGAGCAACAGCTGAAAGCCAAGATCCTGAAAAAGATTTGCAGTTTTACAGTCCAATGCAAAAGGTACAACAATCATAGGTAATTGTTGCCTTGTACTGCATTTAAGTATCAGAGTTGAGATTCTAAACCTATTCCATCATTTTGGGTTACCAGAAGAAAATGTATGTCTCCAAAACAATCAACAAGATGGCTCTCGGCCAGCTATAACTTTAGCCGTTTAAAAGATAGTTATGTAACATTTACCAGGAAATAAAGCATTTAACAGCATGGCAATCTGGTGTGTTCATACAATGGAAACCTTAGCCCTCTCCAGCTTTGTAACAGTGCTTTTAATGGTCCCATTAATAGTAAGCTGGAAGTTCCTTATGCAAACTTCACACCAGATGCACAATTAGACTCTCTGTAGTCAGACAAAGGAGAAAAGTACACATCTCTCTAGGGGGGCAATCCATCCTCTCAGATTAACATCCAAGTCTCCAAAAGGTATTAATTTTTCTCTGATGACTCTAAAGGAAGCCTTGACCTCTGATAGACTGGACACTTAACTTACAGATGATGCAGTTAGGGAAGACCGATCACATCCTGGTCACTGCAGAGACATCATCTTCCCCAAGTACAGTATGAGATGTTCCATCATATCTCCCCACTGTAGTCTCTTCTATGATGGCAAACAACTCAAAACCTACCGCTAACCCAGCTTTCTCCTCCTTTTCATGCTATTGATACTATCATAAAAATTCTTCTTTGACATAATGTTAAGAACAACCATGTCCAAGATCAAATCTCTTTCACTAGGAATAGGAAAGATAGAAATTGTCCTAAAGCACCAGTACACCTCCCATTTTTAACACAGCCTCGACACTAAGCAAATTGGGAAAAGTGTTTTCTTCACTGCCTTTTCAAATATAATTCTGTACTAATTACTACAAGCAGAATCACTCTTCAAGATGCAGCAGCAATTAACAGATCTGCTGCATAACCACCGACTGAGTGCAGACTACACACATAGTGAATTTGTTTCTGAAGACTGGAGTAAGTTTAAGTAGAACTTATAACGTCAGCTTCAACGCAGTAAAAAAATACTTCAGTGGAGAGTTATATAGACAAATGACAGCTGTTGGGCTCATTCAGTTTTGGAAAGGATTTTCACCTTTCAGGGTATCCATTTCAGGGACAGAAACACCAGAGGGTTACAAGCATAGTAACTCCATATCCATCTGTATGGCTTTCAGGAATCTGAGTCATGTAAGATACAGTAAAATATATTGGATACATTGAACTATTCATCTGGTCACTTCAGTTGGCAAAATGATTATTCACTTCACCCTGGATTCTTTTACCAGTTTCCCTCAGCTCCCTTTGATAAAAATAAAGGAGTTTTTCAAGACCAGCAGCTTTAACTGATAAACAACATACCAACTACAGTATGATCTGGATGGAGTTATTCACCAAGTTGGAAATACTGCAAATACCACTAAAGGATTCCAGATCTTGTTTCTGGAAACAAGTTCTGTTATAGTCCAAATCATTACTTTCCCAAGGGCACGATGATTCAGACACTTTGCTGCATAATAACAATTATCTAACAATTAACAAAGTAAAACATTAGAGTGTGTGTGCTATGGTAGCTGGAGAATCACAATTTCAGCAGTAACAAAATTCTTTTTAAGGAACAATTAGAATTTCCATTTCTTTATGCTAATCCTCTTTTTGTGTGTGTGTCTTACACCCATCTTATCATCACACTGCTATGTTACTATTTTTCTATTCAAAACCAGAGCAAGCTTAAAAGGTTATCGACATCTAAAACCTCCAGTCACTGAAAAGATTTAGATACTTATTGCATGACTAATACTTCAAGCAGGATTTAATTTATTCATTTTTGTCTTGAAAGACCATTTCTCTGACCAGCATCACTCTAATCAGAGCAGATCCCAATCTTTTTTATGGTGCACCAAAAAGAGAGAAGGAAAAATCTTCCTTCTTCCTCACTTGGGCCAATTCAGTTCTTTTCCTTCTTACTTAGCTTCATATGATGAAACTGCGAACACACATAAGAACGGGACCAGTGTCATACCTGTTTATCCAATATTGTCACATTTTCCCCATGCCTTTTTTATTTTAGTAAAGGGCTTTTAAAACCTGGGTGAGAAATATTGCACGCTGTCATTTTCAGTGTAACAAAGATAAATATAGTAATGAGATAGCAGAATTTTCCAAAAATCAACAAAAGTGTATTTAAGGTATCTCCAGATGCTGGTCCAGAAATTCAGGCTAATAAACAGTAAGGGCCCTATACTAGGAAGGTAAATGAAGCAGGCGAGATATGTTGTTCCCATGACACCTGATGCTGAAGTATATACTGAATTTCTACCTGCCCAAGTCTTTCAGCATAGCCTGTAGTTGCTGAAATGCATTTTCTTGATCCTCTTTACAAGCTTTCCACCACCTGCAACGTGCTGGTGAGATGAGGGTCCATGTTATCACTCTTGCATTGTAGTGGCAGAGTGCTCTTGAGCTCAGGCACTTACTGAGTCTTAGGCTCATAGATTAGAAAATGCTTTAATTTTGGCTAAAGAATGCCTTCCTATTTTCCTGCTAAACTTAACTCATACTCTACTCAAATCATCATAAGTGGAAAAAAAAATCATAATTTTAAAAAGCCATAACAAGTTTATGTAAGAGAGTTTTCTTTCACCTCTTCATCTACATTTAATCTATTTATACTAATATTACATTAAAAAAAAAAAAGTCCCTCTATTTAAGCTGGCCTTTTTCACTCCCAACAAGGTGCTAGTGAAGAATTCATGTGCTGTGTATATTTTCTTTCTTCTTAATACAGTGAATCAGCTGTTACAACCACACTCTCTTTTTTCTTCTTTTTTTTAAAATTTTAATTATTAGAGGAGGTGGGGGAAGTGACAAGGAAGGGGAGAAGACAGAGGAAACTATCTTACCTCCTTCTTTCAGAAGGCAATCTGACCAACGTTCCGAGCAAAAAAATTTGTTTAGACACAGGTGGTAAAAATTAACTTAATGATATCACAGTAAAATGAAGATGCAGAGGGTTGTTACGATTAAGTACTTTTGTAATAGCCCTGTTCTATATAATGAGCAAAGTTTATCTGAATTTCAAACACGTGTCTTTAAGAAATCCGAGAAATAACATTTCAGGCTACTGGAAATGCTGGAAAAGCACAAATCAAATTACTTGCAGTTCTCCAGTCCCTTATGTATCCATCAAATAGGAATCAAAACACTGACTTTAAATTAACTGTCTGACAAAGCTTTACAAATTACAGTGATAGTGGAAAGAGTGATATTTAATCTGTTATGCTAATGAAAAATTGAATAAATCTATAGACCTTACAAGGACGAATTCAGACTTTTAAAATATCTTATCCCAACATCATTGATACATCTTTACTTTCTAGTTCAGCTCTATTAATACCTTCAAGAATCTTTACAAATTCACAATTTAAAAGCATGTTTTCCAACCAGTCTGCAGTACCTCTGATGACTTCCCAGGTTCATTTCAGGAGAAATCTTTATGTAATGGCCTTGTCACCAGTTACACGGGTGGGAAAAAAAAGCCAGAAAGCCTTATTTGTATATAATGACAGTTATAACATAAGATTATACCTAGACCTAGGAATACATTGCTATGCCAAGCCACTGAAAAAAGATCACATAACTAGAAGTACGATATCTGTCCATGGCAACATATACAAGGACAACAGTTACTAAAACTGATCAATGCTAAAAACAGAAGATAAAGTCACAGATAAGATTTTCCTTATGCAGATAGATAAAAAATGTGGAAGTTGTTGAATCCACAAAGCACAAAACTTCATATTTTCTTTAAATAGTGCAATACTTTGGGCTCATGAAGCTATTGTAAATCAAGATTGCTGTGTTTCATGAGTTACCCTACCCTATCCACACTAGTGACGAGGGTACTTAATGCCTTCTTTCCCTCAATCTTTACTATTGAAGTGAGATGTTCTCGAGATAGTCAGCCCCCTGAGCCAGAAGACAATGAGAATGAAGCTCCAACCATCCAGGAGGGTTTGGTTAGAGACCTCCTTGGCCAATTAGACATACGTAAGTCTATGGGATTAGATGGGAAACACCTGAGGGTACTGAGGGAGCTGGCAGAGGTCCTCGCCAAACCCCTTTCCCTCATCTACCAGCAGTCCTGGCTGACTGGGGAAGTGCCACTGGACTGGAGACTGGCAAATATTACACCCATTTACAAGAAGGGTCGGAGGGAGGATCCAGGTAACTACAGGCCTGTCAGTCTGACCTTGGGGAAAGTCATGGAGCAGATGATCTTGAGTGCTATCATAAAGCACATGCAGGACAATCGGGTGATCAGACCCAGTCAGGGTTTATGAAAGGCAGGTCCTGCCAGACCAACCCAATCTCCTTCTATGACAAGGTTACCTGTTTAATGGAAAGTCTGTGGGTGTGGTGTACCTGTACTTCAGTAAAGTCTTTGACACTGTTTCTCACAGCATTCTGCATGAGAAACTGGCTGCCATCGGCATGGACAGGTACAGCCTCTGCTGGGTAAAGAACTGCCTGGATGGCCAGGCCCAAAGGGTTGTGGTAAATGGAGTTAAATCCAGTTGGAAACTGCTCACGAGCGGTGTTCCCCAGGGTTCAGTGCTGGGTCCAGTCCGGTTCTCATCTTAATCAATGATCTGGATGAAGGGATCGAGTGAACCCTTAGCAAGTTTGCAGATGACACCAAGCTGGGTGCAAGCGTGGATCTGCTTGAAGGAAGGGAGGCTCTGCAGAGGGATCTGGACAGACTGGATCGATGGGCTGAGACCAATGGGATGAGGTTCAACAAGGCCAAGTGCAGAGTCCTCCATTTGGGACAAAACAACCCCATGCAGCGTTACAGGCTTGGGGAGGAGTGGCTGGAGAGCTGCCTGGCAGAGAAGGACCTGGGGGTGTTGGTTGACAGCCGGCTGAACATGAGCCAGCAGTGTGCCCAGGTGGCCAAGAGGGCCAGTGGCATCTTGGCCTGTGTCAGACACAGCGTGGCCAGCAGGAGCAGGGAGGTGATTGTGCCCCTGTGCTCAGCCCTGGTGAGGCCGCAACTCAAGTGCTGGGTTCAGTTTTGGGGGCCTCACTACAGGAAAGACATTGAGGGGCTGGAGCGCGTCCAGAGAAGGGCAACGAGGCTGGTGAGGGGGCTGGAGAACAAGTCCTATGAGGAGTGGGTGAGGGAATTAGGATCGCTTAGCCTGCAGAAAAGCAGGCTGAGGGGAGACCTCATCACTGCCTACAACTGCCTGAAGAGGTTGTGGTGAGGTGGGTGCTGGGCTCCTTCCCCAAGTGACAGCAACAGGATGAGAGGAAATGGCCTCAAGTTGCACCAGGGGAGGTTTAGACTGGACATTAGGAAAAATTTCTTCACTGAAAGGGTGGTCAGGCATTGAAACAGGCTGCCCAGGGAGGTGGTTGAGTCACCATCCCCAGAGGTGTTTAAAAGACAGGTAGATGAGTTTCTTAGGGACGTGGTTTAGTAAGGGGACAGGTACGGCTGGACTCAAAGATCTCAGAGGTCTTTTCCAAACAGGTAATTCTATGATTCCATCAAAGCTTTCTGACTGTACTATATCCTCAAGAACTTTCTATTGCAAATAATTTGGGGGTTTTGAGGGGAGCAAACTAAAATAAAAATAAATAGATGTGTGGAAAAAAGCATAGGCCACAACAGGAAACATAATTCAGAAAACAGCAATCCAAAAGCCTTTCTAGCTTATGGCAAAAGCATTTCCTTCCGTATAGATGACTAATCACGATGCCCTCAGAACAGTAGTTGATGTTTGGTTCTTTCATTCTCTTCCTTGCCCAAGCTTCTCAGACAACCCATCTTGTCTGTCACCTTGTAGCTTTAAGGTTACCAGAGCCCCACAGTATCTTTCAAGTTGTGTATTACAGGAGATGCAATTACACAATTCAATCTTTAAAGAACAAGAATACAATGAATACAGCTCCCCTGAGGTATTACGATATTGGTTTTAAGCAGAAGTGTTTAGAACTTGGTTTTTCATTTAGAAGATGATTATATAAAAATATTCAGTCAAAAAACCCCACATCCTCCTGTTCCTAGGAGAGAGACATGAGCACACTTTTGGTTGCAGGCGAGATTTATACAGATAGAGTCTAGGGACATAGACTTTCTGCATATGGTGAGAAAAAAATAATACCTCCAACAGGCACAAAGATAGTCTGTTCAACCCCTGCTACTGCTTAAACAACATTTGTGTGGTATACAGAATGGACTCCTGTTGGCAATTTTAAGATTTCTTCCTAAGGCAGCACACTTATCAGCCTGTGATCTGTCATTATGATCTTGATCAATAAACTCCATTTCTGCCCCTGTTTTCTGAACATAGATTCTCCACAAGCCACGTTAACGTTTTGTGTCCTCTCGGTGAGTTATTTTCCAGAGCACATCAGCTTGCTGCAAAATAGTCCCTGTAGCGAAGTGCTGGATTTGACTTCTAGGCAAGATAGAAAGCTTGCGTTACAGCTTAAATGTTGTAAGGATACATTTATTTACAGCATTAGTAAGTCCTTGAGTTGTGCTTTGTGAGGGGTGCACAGGGTGACATTAACATATAAAAACTAGCATCTTCTTGCTCAGCTGTTAACTCACTTTTCTCCTATAAATTTTCTAATTACTATTAGGAAGCAAGATGTACTTTGTAACCTTTTAAAGTCTGCTAATTTGATAATAAAACCCTTCCCACATATTGGATGTTTTACATACATGTATGCTCAGCGCCAAAGAGAAGAGAAACCTGAGCTCACATAGACCTCCAGCTCAGGAGATGTGAACACAAACTAAGTACTATGAAATCAACTGAGCAATCATGTGTAAAGCAATCACCAGGCAAGGCGAGGCAAGGCAAGGCGGGAGCCAGGCAGAGTTCCAAGGCAATCCTTAAACCAGTTCTGCAGGATGGGATCTGGTCAGAAGGTTCCCACAATTCACCAGGGAAGACACGTCTTTCTCCCTCAGGCATTTCCCATCTCACTTCTTTCAGGACAAAGTGGTCATTTAGAAGATGACCAATCACATGCTCATCAAGTTGCAACTAAGAAAAGTGACTAATATAGAGGCAAACCAATGTTTTTAGCAAGTTGGGTAAACTGTAAATGTCCTGGGACAAACAGCCTGGAGCTAATCCGCTCCGAGTGCTGTGCCAGAGGGCAGGCCTACAGACAGAGCAGATCTCTGTAGACAGATCTCAGGAACAGCTTCTTCCCTTTCTGTAGGGAGAGAATAAGGACTAACACTAACAAACTTTTGTCGGTTCGCCACCTTGGCTGCACTACAGAGCAAGAGCCGTTTGCCTTCAGCAAGAGCCTACTCGGCATCTTGGGAGGAAACTGCTGTAGTCAGAGCCCTAGCCTTTCTTTTGGCCACACCAGCAGTGACAACAGAGCATAAAAGAGAAACACCACTCTCAGTAATACTTCACATGGAGGTCTCCAACCAACCCTTCCAGCAGCTGATGTGTGACCAGAGAACAAACTACCAGACTGTATGGTCTATACTGACAGAATTACTGCTACTAGACCATACTGTCCATGCTGGTAGACATACCTAGGAGGAGCAGCAGGTCATAGTATAACATATAGTATACCCATAAGTACGCTATCACGTGTCAGAAGATTGCACAGGGGGTGGAGCTTGCTCCAGGAAGCCACATTCTCCTCCATACGTATGGCTGAGCGAGCCATCAAAGACTTGGCTTCAGCCACCAGAACCAGTTTACAGGAAATGTGCCTGTTCACATGGCATATAGTCATGTCTCACAAGACTAGTGCAGACCTGCATCAGAAGAACACCAGTAAATTCAGTGGATTTCCCATAGTGCTCTGTGAGACTGTTCACACATATTACAGCTCACCTGGCTTGGTCTTTTACCATAAAGGTGGACCAAATCTGTAGCCAGAAATACTAACACTAAGGTTTATTTAGATGAGTGTGGAGAGGAAATCCACACAGCAGCTCCTCTGCTTTTTTCCCCTAGAAGAGCCAACTGCATTTGGCATAGCAAACTAGTAGGATACAAAGTACCCCCCCAATTAAAGCTGTCAGAGGCCTGTTATGTCACAACTTTAATCAGCAAACATATGACAAAATTAGTTTCTTAGACACAAGCTAAGAGAATAATTATCATGAAAATCCAACCTGTTTGTCCAAGCTTTGAAAAGCCTTGGTGGGTGATTAGAAAGTGATTTAAAAGTTTCAAAATTTCAGCCTTCTCTTCTGCAAAACAGTTCCTGTGTTGCTTAAGCAAAAGGGAAGATGATACCATGTACTCTAACAACATTTGCGTCAGAGTGACAGCTTGCAACAGCTAACACTACATTTCTGTGATCACACAGATTTTCTGGCCAGTACCATTTTCAGGTTTTGTTTTTCTCCTTCCCTGAAGGTATGACAAGCCCATGCAGAGAGCACATCATTAGGAATTGGAGAAAGGAACGTGTAAAAGTGTATTCAGTTCTATAACTCTTCTAATAAATTGACAGTTGACAAGTACATTACAGCTGTTCACATATGGATACTTGTTCACCTGAATTCAAATAAATACTTGCTTTGTATTCTTGCTGTTGATAAGCCACATCTACCTCTTCTAATCCATCAAGTGTCACAGCAACCTCAAATATTAGAAATACAGGGAAAGTTTTCCATGTTTAGTAACAGCTCCTTTTGTAATAAGGAAGTCCGTGTTCCCTGTGTTTGTGACATGAATCTGAACAAGTATTAGCTACTTGTACAAGCAAGCAGCGCCATAAACACAATGAAAGTACTAAGCAAACAGCTATGTTGGATGCCTTTGTGCCCCAGCCTGTGAAATTAGCATTGAAGGAAGTCAAAACACCACTTTTCCAGGTTTATTTCCAAAAGGCAAGTCATTATGGGGATTCTCTGCAAAGGTCTTGCTCAGTGACTGCAGTGAAGTTGTACAGACTCGTTAAAGTTTTACAGACTTCAGTAAAAAGGGGATCTCTACAGGCCCAGAGAGCCCAGAGTCAACTGCATCACCATTTAGTCAGGTTTGGAAAGTTAGCAGTCTTTCAAGTCCCAGTGCCTAACATTGTTTCAGTATTTTTCCTTTCACTACCTAGCGCCATGGTTTTCATTTGCCTAAGAGCTTTTCCTCTTTTTCTCTTTCCAGTCAAACTGTAAGCCTTGGTAGGACATCTCAGAAGATCCACAGAGAAGAAATGAGCACTGTGCAGAAGTCTCCCACATACTTAGCGGAAGAGATGAGATTAGGATAACAAACTTCTTTCCTCATTAAGAAGTCTGTCCAGTCAGGCACTAATGACAAGGACTAAAGCAGAACCTGCTCCTTTTTCACATCATTTTCTCTGCAGAAATATGGGTTTCAGTGTGACACTGGACAACATGTACTCTGCTCAGGGTTGCTATCCCATGTTAATTAAGGCATCCGTTAACACATGTTGTCTGGAGACAGTAGTTCTCACACTTGCCAAGAGCATTTGGAAACCAGCATGCACTCAGAAATCCCACAGCCTCACACTTTCTACAGCAAAGTAGGCTGGTACTAGTTAGACTTCCAGATCCTAGTTGTGTTTTTCCCTAGGTTGTTAACAGTCATCTTTTTCAATTTCATCATGTATAACCACTCCAGTGATGGACACATGCTATATCACAGACAAGGTAATGGGCTTGAAGCAAGACAGTGTCACATTGCAAGAGCAAATTTGCTCTACACTATAGTTTCACTCTTTGCCTTTTAAACAAGTATGAAAAAATATCAGAGTACCGTGCAATACAAATATGTTTCATATTTCCAACAGATAGATGAACTTTGAAAATAAAGCACTTACCATTATTTATTATTCTTAAATATTGATCATAAACTGGATCAGTAAACTCAGTGTACAGACTGAAGTATTAACATCTCAACTAAAAATCAGGCAGGCAGGATTTAATATTTTAAAAATAGGCTCAATGAATAGAAACTGAATTTTAATTTTGGGAGTTCAAGCCTCAGTTGCTTTTATTTATTGTTTTTATACTTCAACAACTTCACAACTATGTTGCTTTTTTTGTTTTACAAGTGAATCCAGAAAACAGTGCCAAAAATCTGTAAGTGGAAGGATTTTTATTGCTCCCAAATCAGGGCCTCTATGAATTCTACAAATGAGATTTTCATACAGTTTTCCAGATTGCAGATGTTAGGATGAACATCTCAACTTTTGGATTCTTTATTCAGCATTTAAACCTTCAGATTTTTCAAATCATCAGTGTAAGTTTTACAAGTAAAATATTCTCCCTTATGTAAAATATGAAACTATTTCCACTGAATTTGATAGCTGAACTCCCACTCATTCCAGAGGAATCTGGATAGAGACAAGGATGTGCATTATTAGTCTGATGACATAAAGTGTAATCAAGTTAATGAATTTGACAACTTGAGACTGAAAAGTGGAGATTGAGGTATGTGCTGTTGACAAACATAGGAAAAGACGACGGTTTCAAGTAAAATATAGCATGCAGAATGCAATGTTAAAAAAAGGCAGTTTAATTTCATGAACTGTATTTCTTATTATTTTGAAAGCAGTAACTAAACAAATTTCCAAATGATTGACTGGAGAGAAAGAAAATGTTTTCCACTTTCTTCACTGAGGTGCAAATAAATGTATTTGCATATGAGCAAATCAGTGAACACTGTACTGTGAGACTTTCACAAGCTAGAAAAAGTTAAAGTTCAAAAGTGGCACAATAAACTGATTGCAAGCAAAGCATTTCTTGTTCCAGACATGTGGTAACTTATCTTGGAAAATCACCAAACCTCTCCAAGGCCCTATAAACCAGGCAACCCTTGATGTAAAACTCACTAAAGCAAATATTTTGCCTTTTCTTTGTTACTAACTAGCTCAAATTTTGACAGTCACTCTAAAGTCCAAATCTTGCACATCGTCTTCCCAAGACAAGGCACAGAGCAGCATGTTTAATACGTCTTGTACAGCAGTATCAATTTTCTTAAAAGCTTGAGATGTTGAAATGCCAATAGAATTGTCCTCCTAAATAAATCTTAAAACATCATTCCTTCTCAAAAAAAGAAAAACGTAACCCTAAAAAACATTTGTGGCAATTATTTGGACCAAGTCCAAATTATTTTTGTAACTAGTATCCAAGCATTGCGAACATATCTACTTCATTTTAATGTTACAGCTGACCTTATTTAAAACACTTTAAACCTTCTACAAGAAATAAAGAGTCTGGTTCTCCATCTTGGAACAATTCACATAGGTTTACGTCAGTCCTCAACTCTATCCTCCCTACACATTATACCATAATTCTTCCAGTAAGCTAATTATAAATCAGAGTATAACATAGCAATATAAATTGATCTTCAGTCTTACAATTCGTGCTGTTATTCAAACTTCAGAAAAAGTATATTTCAAGAAGTAAAAAGATATTTTCTTTCTATCCTTGGAATGTTATTAATCCTTACCACTATTATTATAGTAGTAATAGTAATAAATAATAATAATAGTAATAATTATTATTATTATATAAAATATACTAAAACAGCCCCAAGTTTTTTAATCCCGCTGGAAAGCTTTATCAAAATTTACCTTATTACACTGAAAATTTTGAACAGAGACCTGTACTTCTTTTTGCAAGAAAAGCAATATGTAGTTATGTGGAAAGATCAGTGGATTTATATTAGCAAGGCTTTAGATCCTTTAGATTCACAATCAAGTATGACAAAGTTTTGTTTACCATTATTTGCAGTGAGATGAGGGCAAACATACATAACCAGACAGTGATGCTGAAGTGAGCTAGTATACCTTAGCCACAACTTAAAGAGATAAATGGTTTCTATCCAAGACCCTTTAGGTTCAGATCCATTACGGCAGGGCACCACGATACCAGATAGGGGAGGCACCATTTGGTTCAAACATCAGCCTGCTTTTAACTTGACATAACACTATTTTCTTGTCTATCCATTCACATTAGAACCACCCAAACCAGGATTTCCCATAGTAACTTCAAAAGCCCCAAAACAGGCTGGGGCAAAAATGCTAGGGGGCTCTCCTGTTTTCGAGACAGAAAAAGCACACCTTGCATTGTTCTGAAAAATCTCATGAAAGAGTTTTGAAGCCACACTAACAATTTGCGATGTTTGAGCCATACATTCATCTCATGACAACGCTCCTTAAGTTTCTTCACTGCATCCAGGATCAATAGGGACCTTTGCTCATAACTGGTGCCTCACAGTCACAAGAGGTATCAGTCAGGGGCTTTCAGAAGTAAAACATAATGACTGAATATGCCAAAAAAGCATAACATCTCATCTGGCTTTCCATCTTGTGAAAAGTTCTTCAATCCCATTTCATTATTCAGGTGTATTTTCCCACCAGTTACTCTTTTTTTTGTTTGTTTTTGGTGATTTTGTGGAGTTTTTTTGTTGTTGTTTTAATCCTGTACAGATTTCTAGGAGTATCTGTGGCTGAGATTAATGCCATATGCAGCAGACAAGCACCACAGTTCACAGCACAGGCTGCTCCCTGTGAGCAAGATGTTTCTTGTCATACATAATTCACAAAGCAAATTAAACATGTCAGAGTCAGTGAAGGTTGTGAAAGCACACAAAGGAGAAAGGGACTCTTGGAGCTGAATCAACAGATGGAAAACAGCAAGGTAATAATGAGCTCGCCAATTACATACAGGCTGAGCTTTAAAGACTTTTGACTGTCTGTGATGGATGCATTCCACCCCCTCTCCTTTAACCAAACCAGCAGCAGTTTGGTTCAGGCTCCAGAGAACACAAAGGCCCATCTGCAGGTAAGCCAAAAGTCCTCTAAGAAACCCACAAGGAACAGAGCAACACAGAGAACACCAATAAGGAGCCTCATGCATAGCTCTATTATATGCAATTTAACTATGAGTCAACAACTTTTATCCCATAAATATGGCAGCCTAAATGAGCCTCCTTTGAGCTCTCCCTGCTGGGCAATGTGACAATGATCCCCTTTGTGCTGGAACACGTTTGAAGGGTGGTCTTCAAAGCCATGACATCTTCTAGCAACAACAGATCACTGCTGAACCTCATTTGAATCTTCCCTGGATGACAGCTGCACAACTACTCTTTATTAAAGTTTAGCTGTTTAGCTTGCATAAATAACATTAAGTAGAATGAATCATTTAGATTTATAATATTGTGTGACTCAGTATGCCATTAACCTAAGTATGATTCTGAAGTTGGAATATTGCATGACTTAGGATGCTGTTTGCTTAGCTTTCTTAGCATGAGTAACAAGACTTGCTCTGAACCACTAGGCCACAAGCTGGGAATTTCCAGTTGAACTTTCCCAGCACGTATAACCTGTTCAGTCAAAACATGGCCTCCAGAATCAACAAAAAGAGGAAAATACAGAGGCTTCAAGGCCACAATTCATCAGCACCAGTTGCAACAAGACAAGAAAGCAGTCTGTCTGAAAGACAGAGAAAGAATTTAATGAGGTACAAGAAGACACCAGTTCGAAAAATTATTACTGGACAGAATCATCACGTGAGGGGGCAGGTAAATAGTCTATAAGAGTATAATTGCCTAGGGATTTCTTGGTTCACATCAGCCCCTCTCTACAGAGGGAGTCGATGGTGCTATATCTCTCTATTAAATTATTTATTTTATAAAATCTGATGCTCAAGAGCCTGCTTAGCAAAGTCTCAGATATGAACTCCAAAGTGAACTCATGTGAGATGCCCACACAGGAATGTGAGTGAGTTGGGGATAAGCACTATGAAACTTTGAAATGTTGGCTGAAACTGGATGTGCACATAGAATCCTTTGGCTATAAGCAAATATAATTCTTTGGCTATGAAAACATGCAAATCAGTTTTCCATCATATATTTCCTCTGTGCAGTAACAGCATGACCTTATCATCCAACCCTAATTAAAGTTGCACTTTTATTTAAATGAGTTTTATCTAAAAAAACATTCACGTCACCATCTCAGAGCTGTGGTCGATATACCATGGTGAGACTGGAAACATCTGGAGATTACTGAAAGAGCACAGGTTCTTGGAAAGATATCTCACTGAAATAAAAATTCATCTCCATACCAAAAGGCGTCAAATTCCACCGAAGCATAGAATTCAGGTAATTTATAAACTGGAGTGTTGTAGTAATAAATTAGAGTACAAGAATATCTTATGTTTCTTAGTGAGCCAGAAGTATTTTGTACCTATGCTACTACAACACTGTTCAGTGTGCTCCATGTCAAACGTGATAAATTGGAAATGTGAGTGCAGTGCTTTTAAAAACCCTTAGGAGGGCTTAAATTTTTAAAGATAAAGACACTGGCGTAACTTCCTGGTTTTATACCATTGTTAACAGTCCTTGATCATTACTTAAACAGCTTTGTAGTTCCCGTTAGTTCCAGAGCTTGCTTAGGTAGAAACCAAACCATTTTGTGTCAAATGTCAAGTTAAAATGGATAACCACAGTTACCTTGCCACAACTCTACCTTTTGGTCCTGCTCATGAAAAGAGGATGGCTTAAGCTTGGAAACTAGCCAGATCTCTGTAATAAATCACATTTCCTCGTAATTATGTTATCATTCATAATAACTCATTCTTTCTCTCCCTCTCTCATGCCCATCTTTTAATAAGGACTGTGGCATCTCATCTGAGCACGAGAGGGTAAAAAAGGAAGAAAGAAACAAAAGGGAAACCTTAATGAACTAGGGAATGTGAGGGACAAAGAGGAGAAAGGAGCCAGTATAATAAAGTAAAGTAAGCTAAACAACAATATCCAACATTTCATATCTTTGGATAAGGGATACCTTTTGCTGAAGGTTAGAAGGTTTTATTCATTATTCAAGCAAAATTTTAAAAAGGAAGAAAATTCCTTGCGTGGAAAAAGTTCTGTGTTTCAGTAAACGCCAATACCCCAGCAAAAATGTCAATGCCTCAGGAAACTCATGTTAAAAATTAATATATACACCCAACTCTATAGTCGCAAACACACAGAAACCATTCAACCAAACCTTAATCAGGAGCAGCACTTACCAAAATGCTTAATCTATGGTCTCAAACTGGATTTTAGAAAGAAGTTAAGGCTTTCTTTTCCACCCTGCTTGCTGCTTCTCTGATCAATCAGTGGGCTCTGTCTATGCATTTCCCAAGAGATATAAATACATGTTATAAAAAACTTTAAATTAATCATGGGTCATGAATAGTTCAATGCAGCATCCGAAGCAACCTACCCCTACAGTGGCTGCTCACTATAGAGCTAAAGCAAAATCTTCTGTAGTTATTGTGCCTGGCTCATTTCTTCTTCTGGAGAAACCTTTTTCTAGGTAGAGAAGTACTTTAAATCTGAGCTCCTACAACCAGTTCAAGGTATGCATCGTACTTGAGTTCTAGTTTTACTAAGTTTGCCTTTTGTGATAAGGCCACCAACACAATGCCGGAAGCCAAGACAATTAATGCATTGCATCAAGAATCATAGAAAAAAGTATCACAGTATCATAAGGTTGGAAAAGACCTTTGAGATCATCGAGTCCAACCTATGACCCAACACCTACACCTATTCCTACTGGTCAACTACACCATGGCACTAAGTGCCTCATCCAATCTCTCCTTAAACACCTCCAGGGATGGTGACTCCACCACCTCCCTGGGCAGCGCATCCCAATGGCCAATCACCCTATTAGCACGACCTATAACAACAGGATTAGATACAACTTTGTGATGCCCTTGATAAGATCCGAGGTGTCATTTGCAGTGAAAGAATACCAGTGGTAATGAGAATTTCCCCATAATATGTTTATCATTTATATAACAATTATATTAATAATATAAACAGGTGAGAAGAATAAAAGGGAGAATAGTTTATTTCAATTCCTGTTAGACTTCAGTGGTAGAATGTCATTATCATTAGTGCTAAAGGACCAAAAATATTTCACATTAACATAAAATTATCTTGATCTGTAAACCTTCATCAGTAAATACTGGAAGCAGATGATTAAACTTTCTAAACAAGAAGGAAAAATACAATGTAAACAGATTTGTGTGTTCATGTGCACACCCATACAAGGCAAGGGTGTCAGAACCACTGAAGAGATTTGAATATCTAAATGCCATTCCAGTAAAGACAAAATAAGCATCCAGATCTCCACAGTGACTCAACAATGTTTTTTGCTCTGGGCCAAGACTGCAGCTCACTGCACTTACATATGTAGCTGAAAACAACATATTTATTCATGCAAATTAGGCAGCAATCACCAAGCATTAGAAAACCAGCTCTACCGGCATGAAATAGTAATTACTAGGTTCTCACTAGTGAGGATTTGTCACTGTCATCATTTCCCACACATGCACTTGGGGCCAATGGAGACATAAATGGCTTAAGAAACACTCAAAAAAAGTTCTATCAAATAGGAAACAAGAAGACAACTAAAAATGACTACATTTATATTGCGATTGAAAGTCTAAACTGTTTCTGTAAATGATCCCCAAATTCTTCAATGTAAAAAAATTAATAAAAGAAAGAAAAAGAGTAGAGTTGTTTTTCAACTTTGAACTGCTTTGGTTTCCAGGAGTTAGTTTCAATTTTTAATCCACACCTTCAAGCACAGTTAAGTCCCATCTTCCATTTTGTACAGCTGCTTATCCTCCTGTTTATATTTCCAAGAGTTTACAAATTCATATTTCACAGCAAATGTGCAGATCAGGCAAACTTATGAAAGCACCTACCTCCACTTGTCCTCCTGACAACCTGCTTATACCCAAAGAAAAAGCAATACACAATGGCTGAAACAGGTGGCAGATGTACCAGCACTTCTTGAATCACCCTGCACAAACATCAGCATTTCTTAACACAAGAACAAACAAGGATTTTTCCCCATCTCCAATATAGGCAGTGCCTGTAATCAATGAAACCCTTAGTCCTTAAACTGAGAAACATTGTTAGCAGGCAGTCCTCAAGACATTGTGTGACCTTTGGACATTCTAAGGATGAAAACCCAAAAGCTCTTGCAAGAATTTGCATATATTTGATTATAGAATAAATGATGCCATCTCATTTCATGGTTGACAAATGAAGAAGTAACAGCTGCTCTTTCAGCCACTGTGACTGTAGCCTAGTGACTTGCTTTGATTTGTGAAACTGATTGCACATTCTCAAAATTCACTGTACTGTGATACCATGAAAGTAGTTTGATTTAATTCCTGGTTTAGAAGCAGATAGATCCCTGTGTGATAAGTTCCACATCTAGACATCGAAGACATTAAACAGATCAGTTTTTTCATAGCTAAATTAATAGTTAATTAAATCTATAGCTGAGTATGTGTTCATGCAAGTGCATGCATGCGTACCCACATACACCGCTAGGAATTTAGAAAGTTCACAGAAAGCACGTTCCTGTGTGCAAAGCCCACTCCATGGGAAACACAAAGCGAAAGCCTCCTCTGGTCTGTTCAAGGTACCACAGACACTTCAGAACCAGGGTGGTACATTAGATGTAGCCAGGAACACACAAATGAAGAGCACACAGAAAAATTAGCTGATTACTACAATGTCTAGTGATGGACGAGGTTCAGCAGCAAAACTAACATGGAGAGCTCAGCCATTTGATTATGAAAAAGGGTTGAGTGATCATGTTTTTCACAATCATCAACCACGTTCAAAATTATAAAAAAAAGTTCTGTCTGCTGGCATACATTAGAGGTTTGTTTAAAACCCCATTTATATATTTCTTTCTCTCCTTTTACACCCATTTCCTTGGCCATTGCCCTGATCCCTCTCTCCCCATTCCTGTTTTCCTTACAGACCACCAGGGAAGGTGGCTATCGTTCATTCAGCACCTCACCCCCTGGCAAAGAAGGATAAGCGCTCCCACAGCTCTACATAGTGTGCAGTGTATAGGAAAAACCTGGTGTCTCCAGAAACAGCACACTTCAATTTTTCAGTGACTGACTAGTAATTAATTATCTCAAAATAGTAAATGAATGTTTGAAGCTTCTTAATAACACAAAGCTGATGAAACTGCTCAATATAGTCATCTGCAAGAAAGATGTTCACCGTCAATGTGCTGTGTATTTCTGGAGTTAGAGCTTTCAACACCCTAATATAAAGTATTCAGGCATTTTTTGTGCATTGGCATACTTACTTTATACACCTAAAAGTATTAATAAACTTATTAAGTAAGATATATCATTTAGATGACAAATCTGAAAATAGTATTTCTGAGGTTACAGCTTCCAAGACTTCCTAAGTCACAACATTGACAAACAGAGAACCATTCTCTCTCATCCACCACTGAAGACCTCGACTGAATTTGGATCTTTCAAAGGGGGTGTAGAAGTGTCACTTCAGGAAATCCCGTACTAAGATCAGACACAGTATCACAGTATCACAGTATCATAAGGTTGGAAAAGACTTTTGAGATCATCGAGTCCAACCTATGACCCAGCACCTACACCTACTCCTACTTGTCAACTACACCATGGCACTAAGTGCCTCAGCCAAATTTTCTTTGAACACCTCCAGGGATGGTGACTCAACCACCTCCCTAGGCAGCGCATTCCAATGAACAATTACCCTCCCAGTGAAGAATTTCTTCCTAATGTCAATCCTAAACCTCCCAATCCCTGTAGAAAGTCCATTCAAACAACTGCTTGTCCAGAGTGACCAGTAGTCAGAGCCTTTCCACAGTTTACAAAGAAACCAGGGTCAAATCCCCATGTTACTTGACGCAATTAGAGTATTTGGATCTGACACACTGAACAGAGGTCTCAGCTGAAGGAAGGAGGAGGAAGGACTCTACATAGCCACATTATTGTTCCTACATTCATTGCTTACACAGAGTTTGCCAACGCACATAAAGAGGATGTGCAACAAGCTTAACTGGCCCCTAACAAAGCCTCACCACAGGGACCAAGTGTTTCCTATGATAGGTGGTTCTCCTTTCCTAATTATGGCTCTTAATCTTATCCAGGACCCAAGAGGGGTTTTTCCCAATTCAGTCCTGTCTGAACGGGCACCTTTCTAAGATAGATTTCCATTGTAAGTTCATTGTGTGGCAAGTGTGGCTGGGGGCCAGGTGCCCACCAAAGCCACTCTGTCACTCCACTCCCTCAGCTGGACAAGGGAAAGAAAATATAACAAAAAAGCTTGTGGGTGGAGATAAAGGCAGGGAGACATCACTCACCAATTACTGTCACCAGCAAAACAGACTCAACTTGGGGAAAATTAATTACCAGAGTGGGATAATGAGAAATAAAAATTGAAAGTTAAAGCAACTTCTACCCATTCATTCCTCCTTCCTGGGCTCAGTCTTACTCCTGACTTTTCTACCACCTCCCTTGCAGCAGTGCAAGGGTAGAGGCAATGGAGGTTGTGGTCAGGTCATCAGTTTCTGCCTCTCCTTCCTCCTCAGGGTTAGGCTCCTTGTACTTTTTGCCTGCTTCAGCATGGGGTCCCACCCACAGGACATAGTCCTCCATGAACTTGTGCAACATGAGTCCTTCCCTGTGGGCTGCAGGTCTTCATGAACTGTTACTGCATGGGTGCCTTCCACAGGGTGCGGCCCTTCAGGAATGGCACGGGTCCCTCACATGGTTACAACTTCTGCCAGAAAACCTGCTCCAGCATGGGCTACTTTCTCTCCATGGGCCAACAGGTGCTGTCAGGACCCTGTTCCAGCACAACCTTGCCACGGAGTCACAGCCTCCTTCATATACCTCCACCTGCTTTGATGTGGAGTGCTCTATGGGCTGCAGGTGAATATCTACTCCACAGCAGAACTTCATGGGCTGTAGGAGGACAACCTGCCTGGCCATTGTTTCTCTAACATATTCTTAATCCTCTCTCCAGCAGCAATTTTTGTTTTTCTTCCCATTCTTAAGTATGTTATTCCAAAGGCACTACCACCATCACTGACCATCTCAGCCTTGGCCAGCAGCAGGTCTGTCTTGGAGCCAGCTGGATTTGGCTTCACCTGAAATGAGGTGGTACAGCTTCTCACAGAAACCACCCTTGCTACCAAAACATGGCTACACAAACATAAAACATACTGCCACTACTATTTTGAAATATGCTCACATAGCCCCACCTCAGTAAAAGAAACGGACCAGTGGTGTTACTGCTGCTTTTTAACAGGTGGACACTGTGCTATCATTTTTATAACTGACGTATTCCATGTATTAAGAATTATGCAAGAACTCACTTCTATAACAAAAATGCGTTCTCCATAAAACATTCCAGATAATTTTAAAACATCTGCTAAAATGTTATTTCCCCCCTTTTTGCCACTCTCTTCAGCGGTCAGTTAAGCCAGTTAAGCCAAGTTTCACAACACTCTTGCTTTTAAGTCTCTTGTACAGGTAATTGAGTGGTAGAGAAATGAGCAAAATGCTGCCTGCAGTATTTATGCTTATTTATCTTAGCTTGAAATTGAGTTGGGACATGGAAAGCATTTCAGAGTTTGTGCAAATCCTCCCTTTGGATTATTTACAACTTGTTAGTGCATATTCAGGAGCACACCATAAAATATCATTAAAGTGATAAATCTGTCTTAAACTATTCTGTGCTTCCCCATCTCTTCACACTCCTCCATACACTTGCAATTGTTGTTGTCTTTACACCGTAAACCCAAATAAGATCTCTTTTTAATAATAAAACAGTCAGATTGAAAGTGCATGATCCTGAAATGCCTCTGTGGTATCCTTACCTATGGTGCTGTGAAACTAAGTACAGAGACTATTTCACTGAAAGACGAATGATGTTGGATGAAGAACAGGAGTGACAACTCCTTATTGTAAATGGATGCTGCAGATATCAGCTGGAAGCTAAAATGCATTTCATCATACCTAAATAAGTTTAGATATAGAAGTAACAAAAATACATGAACTTCCCATTCATGGCAGAAAATCTCCTTTCTTGACACTGTCCCCTATGACACTTGCACAGCAACATTGCTGTTACTGGAGTTTATAGTCCAAATTCTTGCCTTTTAAGGCTCCAACTCTCTATTCTACATGTATCTATTTTATTGTTTTTCCCCTGTGCTTTGTCTCTTTATACTCAAGAAACACCTTAAACCAAAGTCAAGCAAAGGAAGCAGTTAAATTCTTGCCATCATTTCCCTCCCCATATACTAGGTAGACTAGGCTTTGCTAGAAAAATGTGTATTCTAAAATAGGAAAAAAGTCAGATTCCCCTGGAGTGCTGTATTTCTTTGCTTTATAACAAACATTTGTATACTAAATGGCATCTGTCTCACTGGAGGACGTTTTCTTTCCTTCTGAAGCAGTCAGATATGTAGTGTACTGCAAGTCATATTTTGTGATTATTACATGAGAGAAGAAAAGACATTCCAATACGTATTCTCTTTCCCCAGGTGGCTATCAAACTGCAGCCAACTGTAATTCACAGAGGCTGGGGACAAAGCAGAAGTGCTTATTCAGCAAGTATGATAGTTCACAAAGTGATGGTGTGCATTCATAAGCAAGTATTTTGGTCACAGTAGAAGCTGACTTTGTTTTAGCAATGTGCTATTTCTGCCAATATCATCCTCAATATTACAGGACTCTGCACATTTCCAGAATAAACACACACATAGTGAAGGAGCAAAGATTAAATGAGAGTTTTATTACTCAGACACTGAGGCCTCACATGCAAGCACACAGCAAGAAAATAAAAAGAATAAAATATCTCTCCAATGAAAGTTACAAGACAACCAAGAACAACATTTTTATTTGCCAGGTAAAAAACTAAAGCAAAGAGATTTTTCCTGCCAGCGCTCTTCCCCAATGCATTGCCCTTGCCCTGCCCTATCTCAAGTATCCTTCAATCCTTCTCCTCAGGACTGTGCTACAGCAGCAGATGACATGCTAAACCACAGCTTGAAATTCACCCAGTCGTTTGTCCTAGGAAACGCTCAATTATCATCCAAAAGGAAAATGGTACACTACTTGCTAACTGCCTTTTGCTTTATTTGCAAGCTCTTAAACCATACAAGCAGTAAATTAAAGTAACCCTGCCTCTTTAGAACGACTGCTTTAGCTGCTCCTGCATCACAGCGCCCAAACCTGCCGAGGTACCAAGTGCCATACGGCTGAATTACACACTTCACTTCCCTCTTCTGCTTCATACAGTGCACACCATACAAGGAATATTGGGAAATTTGGCTTGGTTGGCAATCTAATGGGGAGAAAAAAGAAAAAAAAAGGGAAAAAAATGGTGAAGAATTCCTCATGATCCAAGTATCTATTTAACTAAGCAGAAAAGTGCAGTATCAGGTTGATTATTTTTCCTGTTCCTACCCAGACTCCTAGACAAGTCTTGGCATTGCAGTCTCCAGAAAAACTATTTTCCTAGTACAGCTTGCCCAGTCATGATGCAAAGCATTTAGAGGCTAAAACTACACGGAAGAGTACACCTCCCCCACCTCCCTCCAATGAAATCCAACAGAGGTTTCCTCAGGAATGTGTTCTGTGGAGCAAAGGTTGCACACATCCGTCCTGGCATAGATTATTCATAGAGGTGCTCTGCCCCCTACCAGCACACAAGGAGTGGTCGCACTGCACCTGTACAACTTCTCTGCATGGAAATTTCTCTAATTGGGGCATATGCAGAAGTTCCTTCAGGAAAGTTCTTGAACTGGGGCTGGGGTCACTGGCAGTTCTATGGACTCTGCCATCAAAAACCATCCAGTTCCCCAAATCCTTCTGCCTTCTGCTCACAAAGTCTTATGTGATCACCCCTCCATCAGGCTGACCCACTGGACAAATTCTGTCTCCATCTCTTTAGCCAGCCTGTTGTATTTCTTCTGCAATTTAGCTGGTTCCATAACCACATATGGGGTTTTCTTTGTTACAACAGACAATCATTCAGACAATCATTCAAGATAATGTTTAAGACATACAGACAAAAGCTACTCTTTACAGGCTGCCTCAGAGAAGCCCTGTGCTCTGCAGCTGTTTTTGACACCACAGTAAACCTGAAACACTCCCTGTGCATCTCCTAACTCCCATCTTGACCTGAATTGGAGGGATGACAGTTTTGGATTTAAAGCAAAACCACATTAATTCTAACCTGTAACACAAAAAAAATCATTGAACACTTTACATACAGCAAGATGGTGCTACAAAGGCATATTGAAACAGTGCACCAAGCACTGCACAAAGGGAGATAATTGCAGACATGCTACATCAAGATTTACAGATATTAAAGGAAAGCTTCAGACCAGTCCTAAATATTTAGAAAAGCCTGGCAAATTTCTTAGTCTCCAAAGATTCTTTTTTAGTGCTAAAGTCTTGAGCAAAACATTAACAGCATCCTTTGTTTTTTACGTTCACAAAAGAAAAGTGAGTGTACAAATTCTGTCATATATAAATAAGGCATTTGAGTATATTGACTGTAAGTCTGGATAAAATTTATTATCTTCCATCTCAGTGTAGTAGCAAAAAGAGACACCTTGATGTTGACATGAGCTGTTTTGGAGGAAGAAGAAAATAATAAATTGGGCTACACGGAATTCAAAGTTTAAAAGGTAGGCTGTTCATCAAACTTGAAAGTGTTATTTAGCAATACACAATAAAGCAAATAACTTGCATTCCACGATTCCCCAGTTTATTGATTAATCTTTTGTTAGAAAAAAGGCTATTAGCAGTCCATATTCTTGGACAAGTGCTTAAAGCAAGTGTTGTAACTTATATCTAACCATTTATTCAGTGAAAAGCATTTACAAGGAATTGTTTTTCCACTCTTTCGAGGGGAAAAAGTGGGAGTCATTTGCAACAATGCAAGCAGAACAAATTGGAAAAAATACATGCTATTTTATTGGGTTATAAAAACAAATTATTGCCAAATTTTTATAGAGGTACAGTTAGTATGTTCAGCTTTACATTGTACTCAGAAAGTCATTCTTCTATTTCTAGACTTCAGAGAAAGCTTTGGGGAAAAAAACTACTCTAATGCATCAGAAATAGTTACTGAATTACTAGGACATTAATTTCATGAAGCATTCCATTTGTCTGCAGCTCTCCTGAAATTAAACTACTCTTGAACATTAGTATTTCAGCCACTATTCTAGCATACTTTATTCCTGCAAAGCACAGGTTTTGTCCTGAATGAGTCAAAAAAAAATTTACAATCATCAAGCAGTTACATTATTTCTGAAAAGGCATTAAGTAGCTGACTCACTTAAACCTAGCCAAAACAGAGCTTTCCATGCTTTCACCACCCTTCTTTTCTTCGCATCTTTCAAGAAAAGAAATTTAGTAAACAATAGCATGATAATAATAAAACTTGCAAACGAGTATATTTACAGTTGTTTCTCAACATTCTCTTATGACCTTCGATTAAAATAATCACAGGCTTTTATCTCAAATAATTTTATCTCTAATTGTAATTTGAGGCATTATATTTTGGTCCACATTGCAAATTAAGTTCTATCCCTGCTCCTTTTGGTGCAGTTATATTTACAGACAACAGGACATGGTGCCACCCTCTCCTTGTCCTTTTATCTGAAAGCGGGAATGGGGGGTGGGGCTACAGGTGAAGAGGGGAGTGTAGGGGTAGCAGTTCCTCTGCAGGTGACATCGGCCCCCAGGGAGTCTGCAGCAATTCCAGGTAGTGATGATCACGCTCTCTCCAAAGGACAGCACAGGGCGCGTGGCGTTGGGGCTGAGTCAAAGGAGCTCCCGCTCACTGCAGCCGCCGGGCAGAAGTGGCGCCAACTGGAAGAGACCTCTGCCCCCCTTCCCCCTCCCCTCCACCCAGCCATCAAGCTGGAACCCAGAGCAGTCCCCGGCACCCATCCCTGGGTCCTAAACCCCCAGTGCTGGCAAGGGAGAGAAAAATTCCCTGAAAGATTTTGAAACTATAACACAAGGCAACTATGAAAGTTCGAAGAAAGCATGAGCTGAACTTGACACAGACAGGAAGGAACTAATGAGCCACTGGTCACACCTATATCAAATAAATCTTAAGATTATGGATGTGATAGATCTCCTAGTCATATTTTACTATTACTCCTAAATATTCTAGGCCATTCTAAGACAAAACAGGAGTAGAAAGAAAGAGCTGTCCTTAGGTGTACGAAAAAGATTTTGAAAGACTGTCCCTACTAAATGTTAAAGCCAAGGTTTCATTAGATGTGGGGGGAGTGGAATGGAGCCTCAGAAAGCAGAACACATCCACAGCACAGGAATTATAGGGAAGAACATGCCTCAGAAGGTTGTCTTTTTTATGATTGAGCAGGTGAAGGTCTAATGCTTTTGGATGCATGTAAGGGTGTGCACGATAGAAGAGAGAAAAAAAACACAAACGAGGGAGAGAAAAAAATGTAGAAAAGTGGATGTTTCTGGTAAATGTATGAAAGAAAAACACTCAAATCTCCATGGTGACAGAGGGACCCCCCAGAATCTCTCAAAAAAAGAGGGAACGTTCAGGGGAGAGTAATGCAAAGCAGAAATCTTAAGAGAGCTGGTTATCTATTGGAAAGCACTTGAATGCATAGCTAAAGTTTTTCAGGGTAAAAGCAGAACTGCCAGAAACTTCCCCCGTCATCAGGTCTTTCAAGAAAGGCAACTGTCACCAGGTTTCTCTCCTCTGTAAAAAACTGGAAGGCTGACTGTAGTGAATGACCATGAACTTTACCAGCCACTGATCTTGGGGATCTCATGTAATATGCAGCTGGTCAATATAAATCTATATTTGATTAGTATTTTTTTATAAAACACACTAACAATCAGTATTTCCCCATGACAGTCTCGCCATCACTTACAAAATTACACTTAATTATATCTTGAAAAATAAAGGCATATACTAGTGATTTACTTAGAAAATTACACAAAAGAAGCTTTTTCTATATTCTTCCAGCAGAACTTTTTATAGTTTCAAATTCATCTGAGCTTTGAAAGGATATGCTTATTTGGGAACAGAGGAAAACATGCAGATTGGTGGGGGTCCTAAAATACGATTTATGCTTTCATAAGCCAAGAAACTGGGAAAAAAAAAGATAATGTTACACATTTCCAGAGATATAACTCAGTGAAAAAGCTGCTTTTAATAAAACATGGACTTTTAAAATCTCAAATACATTCATTCCATAGTCTATATTTAAAACAAATCCACCAAGCTCTTGCACAAAAAAAGGTGAACGATCAGCAAGCTATACACAACTCATTAATGATGCAAGAAGCTATTGCAGAGAGTGGGACTCTTTAAAAGCAAAGGCTGTTATGGAAAGATGCATTTATTTAGAAGCCATTAGAATATTTATCTCTTCTATTCTTCCATATCCTCACCTGATCTAAGACTGTTTAAGAACAATGCAATCAGTCAAGTTGTTTAACAATGGAAGATTCAAAATCTTCACAATAAAAATGTCCCTAGGCTTTTCATTTTCCAATGGAATCTTCTAAATATGAATCAAAGCAGCAGAAACCAAAAATTCTCAGGCATGTCTGAGCAAACTCTAATAATTTTAACTTAAATGTTCTCTATCTTGCACAGTCTATTTAATTTTTAGTCAATCAGAACCACACACAAAGATTTGTTTAAGAGACAAATAGCAGCTATTTATTGCCAGGCTGGATTGGAAATTTATCAATATCTTTCTGGATTAAGAAGGATAAAGGAAGGGGAGGAGGATATTTTCGAGGACAAGTCCTGCAATCTTAGTGGAAGTGAGCACTTGGCGGAAGCATGCAGTGGCAAATACTGATCAAGCGATGGAAAAAGTCGTTGGCCTTATTCAGTCAAGATCAGCACAAATGTCCATGAAAAGCATTTAAAAAAAGGATTTAGAAGAAGGGATGTTGGACTTGAAAGCACTGAGACAAATGCATACACAGCATTCAGTCACTGTGGAAGATGCGTTCTTTTAGGTAGCATTCCTTTACCATTTGGGTCTCTTTTTCTGCTCCTTCTCCAGCATGAAACCTAAGTGCCTTTTGAATAAGATTGTGTAGATGCCTCCTCTGTCCTTCCTTATGACTGATGTCATGATTTGTTCTTTCCTGAAGAAAACAGATCCAACTACTCATAACATTTATATTGTTAGACCTGCTTTTTTACATCAGAGTGGAGGCCATTATTCACTTCAGCAAATTTTCGTTAGTTTTGAAAATATCTCCAAGATGACAAAGACTCTCCTTCTCGGTGAAAACAGCTGAGCACCACAGACTTCAATAAATCTTCAACTAATCTGAATCAGAACAAAATTAGCCCGCTTACTGAGACAGTGCCTTAGGGCAGAGACCGAAGTTTCTTATTATCGAAACAATTCTGATGATAGCCTATTAGCAGGGAATGAAGCCCTGGGTTTTCCAGGCAGGAGTCAGACTGAACAAAATGCTCTCAAGATATCCAAAGGGAAAGACTGTTGCAACATCAGAACGTGCTATGGGACATAGTTTACATCTTGTAGTTGACATTGCTTACATGGGTTCATTCACAAGGATTTTGAAATGCCTGCATGTGAATTTAAGAAAGGGAAGGCACAGCTTCTTAGTAGTGATATTGAAGGGAAGCTCTTCTTCACTTTAAGTAGGTGGGAATTTCCTTTCCTCTGTTCTTCACAAGCTTCTTGTACTCATTTGATATGGTACATTGTGTATTTTTTTTAACTATTGTTACTGGGTTGCTTTGAACCTTCTCTGTATAGAAAAGTAGTAAAATTCTTTAAGTAAAAATGAGTGAACTTCAAGAGAGAAGACAGATAAGAAGATACCTCATCTGCCAGTGTTTAGTTGTCTTTTATTCCCTTTTGCTGTTTTATCTAATTACATGGGAAGAAGAGATTGCTGCCTATCAGTGGCATCTGAAGTTCTTACACAGTGGACACTCTATCTTTGTTCAAGCCTTCCAAATGCAACTTCAATAGAAATCATTCTAACAAAAAAAAAAGACAGCAAATATAGAAGCAAATAGAAACAAATAATAATAATAATAAAATGTACAAAAGGCATAGAGACAAAAAAATACAGAAATGACACAAAATGTCAGGGAAAAATCTGCATCCAATAAACAAACATAAGAGCAAAAACTTACAGAAAAAGCAATGCCTGCAGAAATCTTAATAAAGTAGAACACAGCAGAGGCAGTTTTGTACCTTTTTCTTCAACTAAAACTGCTTCAGATAGTGTTGAAGCAGCACAAAATCTATTTTTCTCAACTGAACGCTGTTTTTCCATCTTCAGAGCTGAATTCTATTACTGGCACTTTGGCATGTATTTAAGCAGACACCACTTTTATTTTTCCATTTTCAGAATTCATCCCCATGCCACTGAGTTTTTTATCAGCATTGACACATCTCTACAAGCACTGCTGACCAATAATTCTCATGATCAGTATTTATGCAAAGCATTACTCTGTGGGGAAAAAGATCTACTAATTTTTTATCCTTACCGAGCTCAGGTCTGAAGTTGTTGTTTGTATTACTGTTTAACATGCTACAGCAAGCCTTTTAGCTTGAAGTAACAGGTACGTTTTAATGATGTGCTGAGTAAAGGCACTATTACCTGTAGCTACAAGCATCATTTTGCCCTCTAATTAGCATTTCTTCGTATTGCTACTCAAACTCATATGTTTCCAGTTGCATATTGCTGTGATACCAACCTCTGTGTGTTTGTGTGCATATGTGCAAGAGTGATTCACAGCAGCTGACAGAACAGCAGCACTCAGCCAAGTGGAAAACACAATTTCCGGAAAACAAAAACATGCATTCCCAGACACAAAAATCTGCCTAAAGAAGTAATCTGTTAAATGTGGTTAACCAGCAATTCAGCAGTGAAAACCATCAATATTTCTCCAGAAATTCTCATATAAAGGTTCCCTCAAGTACTTACATTGTTTGTTGTAATCAGGAATACATTTAATACTTACTGAGGGCTGACATATCCACCTGATCTCTTAGGTAGTTATCACTTTGGATGAATAATTGTATTGCATAGTCTCTAAACTTTAGAAAAACATGAAATACGGAGGACATCCTCACTTTTGAAGGAAGGAGGAAAACACTGGGATTTTGCCAGCTTCCGTAGTTTTTTTCACTAATGAATATACACATTGATATATGTTAGCTTGAGGAAAGCCACTAAAACCCTAGTGGACAATTGGAAGTTCCTAAGTCTAAGAAAGAGATATTAAACTTCTTTCTGATACAATCTAGTTGTACATCAGGACACAAACATTCTTGTCCTCCTTCTCAGCTGTGTGTTATGTTCAGTTTTCACATTCCGGAAACTCTGTAAACAAATTTTTCTGGTAACCATAGGTTTCATGGTTTTGTTCTGAGTGACTTCCCATTGCATTTTTCTTTTCCTGTCCATCATGAGGCAAAATTCATGTTTTTAAGTTTCAGTGTCTTTATTGTTCTATTGTTCTTTATTGTACATCTCCTTTCCCACCCTCTGTCCATAGAAGTTTTGACATTTCTCTGTTTTTCTTTGGAGAAAAGTAACCCACATAAACCATGCTAAATCTGCCGCGGGGCATGCTTGAGCTTGACCCAATGGCCTCTGTGATGAGGATAGGTTTGAATATGTGAAGTGTAAGTATTATTTAAAGGATAAACAGTTTCCCATTTTTTTTGTCTAGATACACAGCAATGAGATACACACATTTCATTAAGCAAGAACGATCGGCTGTTTTCATAAGCAGCGATCTTCATTCTAACTTAATAGTCAGACTTTAAGAGAACCGAGTGTTTTAATTAAAGGATGCAAACACAAACAAATGGTCTGATTTTGAGAGATGCTGAGCACCTGGTATTGCAAACCACAGATGGTCAGTCACTGCACCTGCTGAACTGCTCCACTGACCCTCATTAGGGGCACACCATAGCACATTACTGCGACAGCTATGCAGGGCAGGGTCAATGAGGCTACATTCCTTACTCTCTAGACACAGTAATGCAAATAATAACATCATAACCCCTGTCATCTCACTGAAGTTGGCTGGGAATCCACATATCATATTTTTATCCCAAGTATGTAAGTATTTATAGTGAAGCAGAAAAAGCAAGAACTGTGAGGCACCCGTGCCTAGGTCACCCTGGGACTCAGCAACAACTCCTAAAGATGGCTCTGGTGCACTGCAGGTTCTGCAAACTCCTTCTCACCCATCCCGTCCACAAAGCCACCCACTGAGTCCTTTCACTGCTCTGAGGAGGTTTTATCCTTGAGCTGAGCCTGCTACAAATCTGTGTGTCATGCTGACTTGGTGTCCCTTCACACCATGCAATCTAGTCAGGATATGTGCAATAGATAGATATGCTTGGAAAGGGAGAATGTGGTCAACTAGAGCTCTTCTAAGAGGAGAGCAGTAAAAATTAAAAAGTTATGTGTATCCTCTGTGATACTGAGTTGCTGATAAATGTCTCTGTCAAGGGGAAGCATCTTCTCCAAGATAGTGTGGCCCTAGAGGCTGAACTGCAGCTTTTACACTTACATTTCATAAACTCAGTGGGAGAAAATCTCTTCCGGCAGCACTATCTGCCACATTAATTTCTTACATCAGTTTAAGATGGTTTGTCTTATGCTCGGTGTCTTTGGTTTTGTTGGGGTATAAAATGGTCAGGGCCTCTTCTCCACTCCCTAGAAGGCAAATGTATTATGTCCAGGGATGGCTCTGACCAAGGGCGTAGTGGAGCCCATGCCCACTGCAACCATAAAAAAATTTACTGAAACATTTCTTTGTCCCTCCGCCTAACACACAGCAATGAATTAACACAGCAGAGGTAAGGTAATAGGGAGGTATCAGGTAACAACAGAAGCAGCAAATACCAAGTTACAACATATAGCAGTTTACTACTACGGATGACTGTTTTCCATTGGAAGGGGTGGGTGGTCAGCAGTGTGAAACAGTTCACAGAGCTCCCACACTTTCAAGCACCAGCACCTTAGCCATTGAGGATTCTACTGGTTATCCACAAGGTCACAGAGGATGGGAACATGGCAATTCAGGCTGAGTATAAAAAGGAGCATGTAGGAGGTAGCTACGAAAGCCCTTCACAAATGAATGGCTATTTTTTGTGGTGGTGTTTTCTGCTACATAACTAAACCCTTCTATCTTCTTAGCATTATCTTGGTAATGTATTATATACTGATAAACACACTACTCCCCGCTACAAAATATTCTGCTGAGATCTTCACAGCTAAAATGCATTACGGAAGCCACTCACTGTATCCATATACAGCTAACTTTAAATCCACCCCACCACAGTTTAGCATAAATACAGTACCTAAAATAAACAGTCCTTGACTTGTGCTCTGCCCTGAACTATGCCTGGTCATCATCTGAGTGTGCAAGTTAGCACAGGCTACTATCACACCCACAAATGTGATATAAATTGAACAGCATAAGAAATGGTGTGTTCATGCTCAAGTCCTCTCTCTGGTCCTGTTTCGTTTCTGGAAGGATGTGGGTCTATACAACTGCACTGGTACATGACAAGCTGAGGAAGGAGAAGGGAATAGTAGCTACTCGATAACCTGATAATCCATTCACAACCCACCAGCATAATATTATCATGCTCTTCCAGGACAAAAGTCTTTCTTTTCTTAAATTGATGCCTGGAAAGGAGGAAGTATATGAGGAAAAAACCTCCTTCATCCCCACCTGATTAACCTCCAGGCCTGTGGATACGATCCAGGCAGAGAGGAAAGCTGGCTGACAGCAAACCCAGTCACTAGATTTATGTTAATGAATGGGAAAGGATGAAGCAGCAGGGAACAACTAAAGCTTCTTAACATCCCTGGAAAGAAACATCCCCGAAAGAAACAGAACCTGCAGACAAAAGAATACCATATAGGAAATACAAATTATACACCTGATTTATTTCACAAGGGGGAATTGAAATGTGATGAAAAACTTCCTAGACTTTCAGGTGTATCAAGTCTATAGCGTCAAGAAGGGATGCCAACTTACAAAAGATGGTCACCTTCTCCCTCACCAGCTTTACACGGCAGCTCATTATCACCTACCACATTAGCCCTGGGGAAGGACAGCTGAGATGCCGGCGAGGCCATTAGCTGTCATGCACAGGAAATAAGTAACTCCACAAGTCACATATCTTCCCTGGGATCCAAACACAGTGCAAGGTGTTGCTTTTTGGATCCCTACTCCCATCACCCCAAGGTGATAAATGCAAAGAGCTGAGAAAAACTATCTTTTGAACTGGAGAGTTACTGTGATTTGTGCCAATCTTCCATAGCCTTGTTGATGTCTTCTGATCCAGATTTTCTGATTTAGTTTGTGAAGAGTATATAGTAAAATGGACAGAAACCCGACCACTGACAAACCTGGACAATTGTCTCTGAACAAACCCAGTCAGCTAAAGGAAGAAACGGGGACTAGCACCATCCATCACTGATGATGAACATTGCTTGGAAACTATAGGGAATGTAATCTTGAATTCAAGAAACTCAATTATTTTGTTGTTCACCTAAGAAAATGTTCATCTAAGAAGATGTTTCTCTCTGCATCGAGTCTCTGAATGGTACTGAAATGCATGTCACAAACCTCAAAAATATTTTGCATCCACAGCCTACCCACCACACAAAATTTTTATTTGCTTTTTATTCATCATTCAAACAATCAATTATTATTAGTGTTGGTGTTGTTGTCATCATTGTGTCTTGGAGCCTGAGTCCACCATCAAGAATTTAATGCAGTACGTGCTGTGGAAACTCAGGGCAAAAAGGCTCCAGTAAGTGTATTGGTGTGGCGACTGATGACTAGCACTCAGATAAGGTTCCAAGCACTAATGCTTTATTCTGCTTTTATACAAGCTTATACATCTTTATTATCTGTGCAAGCGCTCAGTCTAAGCTTCTAACAGGCTCAAGCTTTATGTTCATGTGCTATTCTGAACATTATAATTGGCTCTCCCACATTTTCAAATGTCAAACCACCTCTTTGTTTCTGCTGGCTTCTTCTTCAAAAGTTGCTTATCCGTTGGTCCAAGGGCAGAGTCTTATCAAAGCCAAAGCCGCCTGTGGCCCAGCTCATATCCACAGCTACTCCCTTTTTTTTTCAACCATAAAAGCTGTGTTTGTCATCTTCTGGAGGACCCTTTGCAGATAAGAAAACAAACACGGGACTACCAATGCTATAACACATAACCAATATTAAAAACATTCCTGTTTTTACGACTTATTGAATCCATTCTGTAATTCCCCATGCAGATAATAAATTTTCAAGCCAGTTCCATCAATCATCAACTTGCAGCTTCTTAACTCCATCCTTTAGTTGTTGAATGCTTTTATGAATTAATTCAGAGTAGTCAGACAAGTTCATACAACACATTCCTTCAAAATCTTCACATCCATGCCCTTGTGCTAACAACAAAAAATCAATAGTAGCTCTATTTTGAAGCATAGCATGCCTTATAGAGTCCACATCTGCTAACAACTCACTTAGTGCCACAGATATAGCATCATTTTGTTTAGCTAACCAACAACTCAACTAATTTAGCTGCATAAATGCTGCTGTGGCCCCAGCCCAAGGAAATAATCTACCTAAAAATCTTTTCCCCTACTCCAAAATGTCACTTTGTGATCATATTGAACTGTAAACGTATGTACAGTCCTCTTTTTTTGACCTTGTCACATAGTATGCCATCGATCCAAAATCATGGAAGTATTTGGGGTCAATAATGTCAGTTGACCTAAGCTACATGGACCCCCTACCGCATTCGATGGGATGTCAGGCCACGCTCTATCTCCACATATCAAAAAAAATCCACTCAGTAACTTTTGGGGTGTGGGTCCAACGTTATTCACGGCTCCCTTGGGTTTACTCTGAGTGGCATTGCACCAAGCTGTTCCATTCCTATATACGTCAAGAGTTGCATTAACATTTTGTAACTTAATCCAGCCCATGTCCAGAGTTTTGTTTACACAAGATTCACACACAAGTTCAAAACACACATCCATAGATGCTGATCCCAACAATTCCAATTCTTGGGGCTCACTACTTGCTTGGGACAAACAATCTATCAAAAGAACCAAGTTAGTATTTTTGAAATTTGTGTTTAACGACGTACAACACAAGTTAGTAAGATTACATATTCTCACTACCAAATTATTGTACTCAAGGGGAAAACAAACTAAACAGGTTTGAAACGGGTTTTTTGGTGAGGCAGTTGCGAGACATATAGAATCCTGTCCCGTCATGTTTGCTAATGTGACCCATACATTGGTCTTAGTTCGTGGCAGAATCCATAGAGCAGTGCCACGCATCATGCGGAGTCCACAGATGATGGTAAATAGGGTCGTACATGGTGTGCTGGCATCCATCGTGGTCCACTATCTGTGGAGACACAAGCACACCCACGCCCCCAGGTAATCAATTCCCAAGGCCCTTTCCCATTCACGGGTATGCAGTGTCCGTACCCATACAGGCAACTTTACCGGGGCCATTCCTAAATCCTTGGCCTGTAATGACAAAAAATGAGTTAACAAAACTGGCAGTTTCCCTTTTGCAGGGAGATTCTAGTGATTCAAGACATATACAGGCTTCATTACTCTGCTGCCAGGGTTTTTCCCAACATAGCTTTCAAAGTGAGATGTGTCCGTTCCCTGATGGCTTGCCCTGTAGAAGAATGATGTGTTGGACACTCCATAAACGTAAAAAGTCCTGAGTACATGCGGCAACATATCCTGCTCCATTGTCTGTCTTAACCTGTTGTGGAACACCCAGTACAGCAAAGGCACCCCTCCAACAGGATACGACACCACAAGCCTTTTCACCTGTATGAACAGAGGCCCATAAAGCACCAGAAAAGGTGTCCACAGAAACATGTAGATATTTCAAACGTCCAGACACCAAAATATGGGTAACACCCGTTTGCCACAGTTGAAGAGCCTGCAAGCCACGGGGGTTAACTCCTGCAACTGCTGGTGGAGCAAAATGTTGACAGTCTGAACAGGACACAACAATATCATATGCAGCAGTCATTGGCAGGTGAAACTGCCTGCTCAGTGCACGAGCTCCTTGGTGAATAAAGGCATGGGACTGTACCACTTGCGTTATTATATCAGGTAAAGATGCAGCCCAAGCAAGTGCCATCAACGCATCCATGTGTGTATTGCCCTCCTGTAAAAATCCTGGCAAAGTAGTATGACTTTGGACATGCAATATATAATACAGATGTTTTCGGTTAGCAAGTAATAACCACAAAGTTTTTAACAGACAAAACAAGGTTTCATTATTAAGTTTTTAACAAAGCTCATTCAAGTTTAATAACGATGTTGCATATATATCTGAAATCACATTAATAGGTTCGTGTGGCTATTTCTCAAAAACTACCATCATGGCTTTCAGATCCACTAATTGTGGTGAGCCCTCCTGCTCAGCTATAATGTCCTTCCGCTCCCCATTCTCTTTCCAGGTGATTACAGCCTTACCAGTTTTCTCAGAGCCGTCTGTCAATATAGTATGGCCATGGACAGGAACAGAGAAAAAACAGGAGATGACTAACTGCAGTGCACCATGTATCTGTATAAATTGGTGAGCCAGGTGGTGTAAAGAGATTTCCCCAGTAAAGGTAGTCAAAGCTATTTGAAGCTCCCTGCTATTTGCCATGCGCCAGTCTAGATATTCTACCATCAAAGGAAGCGTTATTAAAGCAGATTCTTTTCCACTAAGTTGGACAGAACGACATCGTGCCATATGCACAATATGAGCTATCAGCCCAAGGGGTGCCCTTACTGTCTTTTTTGGCTGATACAGTAAAAAACCCATTCTTAAAAATGCAGTGGATCTTTCCACTCATCATTCCATAGTGCTAACAGGACTATCGGTTGCTGTTGAGATATGACCACACATACATCACAGGCAGATGTTCTTCCACACACTATGCCTTTTGGGCACTGATTGCATCTTCCACTCGATATAAAATCTGTTGAGCCTCTGATGTTAGACAGCAGGGTGACAGTAAATATGGATCACCCTTCAATAAACCAAGCAAGGTGGCTAACATTTGGATACTGAGACCTAGCAAAGGCTGGACCCAATTAATCATGTCTAATAGCTTCCGCAGATCATTGTGTACTTATTTCCCGTTTGATGCAAACTGGTTGCGGTTCAATTGTTGGGTCCAAAATTTTCATGCCTAAGTATTTCCAAGGCACTTCCTTTGCACCTTCTCAGGGGCAATTTCCAGGCCATATTGTTTTAAACAATCAACCATTACTGGCAAAATGTTTTGCAATTGGTGTGGTGATACATCTGCGATCAAGATGTCGTCCATATAATGACAACAATAGGTTGTGGGAAACAGTTCTCTTAGTGCAGAAAGCGCCTGTACTACATACTATTTACAAATTGTAGGGCTATTCTTCATACCTTGGGGTAATACTATCCATTGATATCGTATACAGGATTCACTATTATTGACTGCTGGTATATAAAATGCAAATTTGGGTGCATCTTGTGGGGCTAAAGGAATCATGAAAAAACGGTCTTTCAAGTCTACTATATAAATATCCCATCCCACTGGAATCATGGTGGGGAATGGCATGCGTGGGTGCAGAGCTCCCATGTCTTCCAACACTGCATTGATGTGGTGTAAATCATGTAACAAGCACCACTTGCCTGATTTCTTTTTAATGACAAAGACTGGAGTATTCCATGGACTATGAGAGGGCACTAAATGACCTTTCTGCCTCTGTTCTCAAACCAGTTCTTTAAGGGCTTGTATTTTTTCTGTTGTGAGGGGCCACTGATTCACCCAAATAGGGGTGTTGGTTAACCATCTGAGGGGAATCACAGGTCTATTAAGGCCCTTATCCTCAGTGGTATCTACAAAAACCCCTGTGAATCATTACCTACTTTCACGCTCCACATGCTCAACACATCCCTCTCCCATAGGCTGAGGGTCACTGTGACTACATAAGGGTATATAGTTGCTATTTGTCCATCTAGACCGATGGGTAATGCACTTTGTCGACTAGTGGTAACTCCATCAATACCTGCTAGTGCTCCACGTGCTGGAATTATGTGCCATCCTTGTGGCCATTGGCTGCTAGAAATGATGGTTATATCAGCTCCTGTATCAATCATACCCTTTCTTCAGATTTCCTTTGGACTGCCCTTTGTTGTTCGCAGGACACAAATCGTTGTCGGTCAAGCATCAGAAATCAATTGTGCCCAATAGATTTCAGCGGTTCCTGTTGACCCAAAGCCACCCATGCCTCTTTCCCTGTCCTCTGCCACAGGTATTTGAGCTACAGAAGGAACTAACTAGGCTATTCTACTTCCCTGAGGGATTTTGACTGGGGATGACAGTGTCTAAACCATTGCACATACCTGTCCTTTATAATGTGCATCAATCATTCCTGGTAACACAAATGGCCCTTGTAATGTGACACTAGAATGCCCTACCAGGAGCATGCTCAGCCCACCCCCTATAGGACCCTGGGCTGTAAAGGCACCTTATGAGCACTACTGTCTCCTATTGTGATGTTGGAGGCTGTGGTGACATCCACTCTGGCACTCTCTTGTTTTTGCTCACAATTGACCGCATATGCCTGAAATGGATTAGTCGGCGGTACTTGTGTCAGTGCACACCCATCTGTTGTGCTCTTCTTTCCATTTCCTGGGTTTCCTCGTAGTAGAAGAGGGTTTCCCTGGGCGTCAAATTTGGAACAACATTGATTAACATAATGTTGCCCCTTTCCACAACAAGGACAAAAACCTGGAGCCGAGTTTGGGGTAGAGTTTTGCATTCCTCTTTGTGGACAAATCTTCTTAAAGTGCCCAGGCTTCCCACATAAAAAGCAATTCTTTGGAACTTTCACCACTGCCACAAAAGTAGCAGCCAAAGCCTCCATGTTAAACTGTATAGTACCTACATGATTATCATATCAACACTTGCGGGATTTTTCAGGGTGCTCAGGATCTGCTTACAACCAAGGTTTGCATTTTCTGTAGCCATTTGTAGCATAAGTGCTTCTTTTGCTGGTGTATTTCCTATTTGTTTATCTAATGCCTCTTTTAAACGATCTACAAATTGCATGTATGGTTCCTAAGAACACTGCTTAACATTAACAAAAGAAGAGACCCCGTTTCCTGAGTCTGGGATTTTCAAAAAGGCTTGGTAGGCTAAGGGGGCCGCCTGCTGTAAAATCTGCAGTGCTAAATGAGATGGCAGCTGTGGAGTATTTATAGGAGCTTTCCCCATTAGCTGTGGCATACCAGCCCCTCTCAGGGGGTCACCATCAGGTTGCTCCAAATTAGAAATCATAGCTATCTAACAAGCAGATTTCCACATTGACTCAAACAATACCATTTGTGTTGGGGTTAATATTAAACGTGTGATTTGCCAAATATCAAATGGCGTTAACTCATTTCCCCCAAAGCAGCTTGCAATAAGCTTTGTGAATACGGTGCCCCCAAGCCGTGCTGCATCACTGTATGCCTTAAATCCTTAACCAGTTCATAAGGAAAAGGAACATATTTATTAGGTGGGTTAGTATGCCTCAAAACAAGACAAGAAATAGCAGCACCAAAGTCACTGTCCCCACTCGCAACCACCTGTTGTTTTACTTTCTTCCAGTTGGCAGCTGGATCAAATTGTTGCGGGGGTGAGTCCGATGAGTCTATTAATGGAGCCTCCAGGATGGGCTCAGTTCAAGTAGGGGTGAAAGGAATCACAGTGGCAAAACCTTCAAATCCAGGTAACAGAGGGGTTTTTCTTCTGGGTGCTGTGCTGGAGATGCTTAGGTTGTCCAGGGGTGTCAGCATCCACTCCTGTCTTTGTCCGTTTTCCCCATGTTGCTGCACCTCGTCCCTGCCCTGCAGAAGCCCCTCCCCTGAATCATGTACATCATCAGAGGTGAAAGCTTCTTTGGCAGATGCTGCAACCGCAGAGTCAGATCTCATCTACTTCAGCATCTCTAGCACTAGACCATGATGTTAAAAGCCCAGTAGCAGTCCGATCCTCCTGAGAAGCAGCACCAAAGAGTGTTTGCCCCACATCCTCCCAGGTAGAAACACAAAACACAATCTGTGCATCTGCTCTTTTAGCCATGCCAAAGGAAAGCGCAATCCATTTTCCTCAAATTTGACCCCTCGTTTCTTAAACAGGGTCATTAAAATCAAAACAATGGATTTCTCCTCTGAGGACATAGAGGAACCCATAGTTACAGTTCTCAGCTGCTCACCTCTCTCTTGAGGGATTGATATGGTCCAAACAGTGGCTCTGTCCCGGATCATCCCAACTGCTGCTTTTTATTTGTCCATCTGAGCGTCACCACGGCTGCTCTGAGTCCACAGTTGTATCTATTACCGAGATCACACCAGGGTCACCATTTGTGGCGACTGATGACTAGCACTCAGATAAGGTTCCAAGTGCTAGTGCTTTATTCTGCTTTTACACAACCTTATATATCTTTATTATCTGTGCATGCGCTCAGTCTAAGCTTCTAACAGGCTCAAGCTTTATGTTCACGTGCTATTCTGAACATTATAATTGGCTCTCCCATAGTCTTCTCAAATGTCAAACCACCTCCTTGTTTCTGCTGGCTTCTTCTTCTTCAAAAGTTGCTTATCCATTGGTTCAAGGGCAGAGTCTCATCTCATCAAAGCCAAAGCTGCCCGTGGCCCAGCTCAAATCCACATAGTGGCCCTGTATGCAGCCATTATCTGTTCATTGATCTATTTTTTTTTTCCAAATGCAGGGCATTAAATAGCTTTATCTAAATTAATACCAATATCACCTAAGCTAAGTAAAACTCTCCCACCATTGCTTGACTTTCAGTTTGACATACACTTTTTCTAAACAGAAGTTTAAAACAATCAAGAAATACTTCTTCATAAGCTCAATGGTTAGGTGTGCTGTAGAACAGCTTGTTGGAGGGATTGAGTGAATACCAAAAGCATAAACGTGTTCAAAAAAGTATTTGTAAAGACTCTTAAGAAAAGATCCCTCAAGGTGGTTGCATACAATGGCATAGCTGATGTTTCAAACTTGTATTCCCTAAGCTTTAGCAAGATGAGGGGGTGTACCGGGACAAGGATAACTCTGTATTTGCCCAGGTGTTATACTCTTTTCCTAAGTGCCTACTGCCAGCTCTCCTCAGAGAGAAGATAATGGATTTAGAAGGACTTTCTGCCTGACCCAGTATGACTCTGCCTATGTAAAAGAACACAACAAAAAATTTGGTCTGAAAAATAAGCTTTAAATTGCTACCTATTACAATCAAAACAGAAAAGGCGCTTCTTGCTACCATGAAAGCTATTGCTACGAGGCACACCGGCTGATCAAGATGTCACTATACTGAGTAGGGGGCAGCTTTTCTCGTGAAGCACAATCTGAGGATGAGCCACAGTTTGAAACAGAAAGAAAACACAAAGAGCAAAGTAGCAATGAGTAAGCCCAAAGCAAACACCATAGGAATCAAGAGGTCCTAAGGAGATATTTGAAGAAGGAGCTGGAGGGACTACTTGCTCACACTGTGACATCCAATGCCATTGCACACTGTTTTGGGAATTACTAGAGAATTTCTTCCATCATCAATGACATTCAAGCAGTTTTCCCTAAAAGAAAATCTTTTTTAAAGATTTACAGGCACTGCAGAAAAATCATATACTAAATTATCAGTTCTAGGGAGGCATTTTCACATTCCTGTTAGACTGAATGTAATGTCATCTGAAGCCAGATGCAAACCACAGAGTGAACACAGGTTAATCATAAACAGTCAACTCTTACTCATCAGGAGCAGTAGAATAGCAAGACTGTTTTGCTTAACTTCTGCTGTTTCTAAGGTCACTTGTGGTATAATTAAAGCTTCATTCATTAATTCAAACAACAGCAGGAAATACACATGACTGGTAGCTGGGGCGAGAGAAGTCTGTATGTGCTATTGCCAGAAGCTGGAAAAGCAAAAGCTGTGCTTAGCTATATAAACTTGGAACTTAAAAAGCTTGCAGAAGACAAATCCTAAACAGCCACCTCAGAGCCTGGCAGACACCAAATAATCCGGGGAGATTACCTTTAATTAGACTGATGAAACTATAATACAATGAGGCTGTGTGATGCAGGTAGTTGTTGGAGCTTCTATCTATAAAGGTTTTCTTCTGCCTTTTTGAATAATCAAACTACAAATGAACTAGTACTTTCAGCTTTTTTAAGCTTTTGCAGAATGAAAGTTTGCAATGGCATGTGTGGGCTGGTTTCCCTGAAACACATGTTGGTTTGGTTCAGAAACAAAGACTTGTATAAACAGAGGTCCAAGCAAACACCAAACATCATGAGTTAAAGGAAAGGGTACTAACTAGCACCTAAGATTACTTAGGTAAAATATGCATCAGGGAAGTGAATTGCAAACAGCAGGTAAAAAGAAGCTCAAAGCACTGCTTGCAGATAGTTTGTCTGTGTGGTACTCAGCTCCACAGGTGATGGGCTAGAGGCAGCCACTGAGACATGGTGAATGTAGAGGCCCTCTGCTAGTGCTGAGAAGAGGGTAAGAGAAGGCTCTGGTGTGCAGCTCTTGGTAGGTGCTGAAAAGCCTGGTGATCAGCCCAGGGACAGCAGGTTGGTTACCTCCCAGTCATGTCTAAGCACATCACTAAGGTATCACTTGCTTCAAAACCTCCTGGTCCAAATATATGACTCTGTCAGCAGTTCTTACGCCTTTGCAGAAGAACTGAGCACACACTTGTCCACCTCTGCACCACTTTACATGCAGCTTGACACCTCTTCCTCACAGCCCGGTCATAACATTTTGCAGAAGGCTTTATACAAGAAGTAGTTACTATTATAAAAAGTGCAATATTTTGATTTAAATCACAGTAAAGTTCCATTTAAGTAGCTGCATTTTTTTGAAAGTTAGACAGACACAGACTGTTCTTCTGATAGTCTTTCCCAGACAATACTTTCCAAAGGATGTCTTTCCTTATCTAAAAATGCTCTGAGGCTCTAATTAGCAGAGATTTGGCTGTTGTGGAATTTCTAATAAAATTAAAATTAGTCCTTGGAAAGTAATAGAATATGCATAGGATTTCTGGGAAAATTTATACATACGCACGTAAGTGGGACATATATTCTGTAACCAGCTATTGTCTTGTTACGCATGACTGATGGGAATCAATCCCTCATGCATCCAGCACTGAAATAAAGGATGGCCGCAAGTTGCACCAGGGGAGGTTTAGAATAGACATTAGGAAAAATTTCTTCACTGAAAGGGTTGTCAGGGACTGGAACTGCAGCCCAGGGAGGAGGTTGATTCCCCATCCCTGGAGGTGTTTAAAAGACAGGTAGATGAGTTTCTTAGGGACATGGGTTAGTAAGGGGACAGTTACAGTTGGACTCGATGACCTCAGACGTCTTTTCCAACCAGATGATTCTATGATTCTGTGATTATATGATTCTGAAACTCCATAATGAGTCTTAGAGAGTTGATTTGCGAGCATTTTCAGCATCAGTCTCTTCCATGAACACACACATCACAAGATCTAAAATCCCACAGAAGTCAGGTGCTTGAAACAAGACCTTCTCCTTCTTGCCCCCATAAGGCAGAGATTGAAAGGACCAAGCAAAAGCCTTTCCACCCAATTTAGGATATAGCAGGCATCCCCCGCCCCCCCCCAGGGACTCGCAGGGTTCCTCCCAGCCCGCATGTGGCCGGGGGAGCCGGGCAGGTGCCACAAGCACAGGGCATCCCTCCGCATGGACCGTTGCACCGGAGCAGGGGTGGGACGCACCGCCCGGCAGGTAGGCGCATCCCCGCGGGTGGAGCATGGCATCGCCGAGCATCTCCGAGCCGCATCCCGGCGCCCGCCCCCGGCGGCAGCCGCTCCGCCCCCTCCCGCGACGCGCGCAACTTGCGCGGAGGGGGTAGCGGAGCCGCCTCCTCGCAGAGCAGCTGTCGGGGCGGTGGCAGAGTTTGCCCGGCCGGCTGGTGCTTCCCCTCCCCTCTCCATCCCTTCCCTCCTCTCCTCTCGTGGTGTTTTCTTCCTTTTCGCTTTTGGCGGGGGGAGCGGTGGCTGCGGAGGGGAGCGCTTTGCTCTCCGCGCTCCTGCGGTGCGGATGCGTGTGGACGAGTCCTCATGAAAACAGCGCCCGACGTTTCCAAAACAAAACCCCCCAACCCAAACAAACCGCCCACTTGGATAATTAAAACGGTAAATCTAGCTAACTTTTGATTATTTTGCGTGTTGTGTGCTTATATATGTAGATATTTATGGCTTAACCGGCTTAATTTTGTCATCCTTTGGTTTCCGTTAATTAGCGTCTCTTGTGCTGCTGGAGAACTTGAAATATTGGGATTTTGAATAGAGCAGGAGTCTGCTTCTGCTTTATTCTAAAGTTGGACTGAGGAATGAAAACCTTCCCCGTTCATACCAGCCTTGCAAATGTGTTTGCTCGTTTTGTTAACCTGAATGTAGATGAGATTTCATGTGGCAGCATCCCTTTGAGTTTGCTTTTCCATGGTTTAATTTTTGCCAATGCTGTCTAATACAGCATGGATGTGTGTATGCTACGCACATGCAGTCCTGTATGCTGGTTGATTTTGTATGCTGGCACTCAAAACTGAAAATCCAAGTAGGCTTTGGATCGCTTTAGTTTATGCTGTTAACAAGTGAATTGCCTTCTGCTTGCATCCTGATTCAACTCATGGATCCTGCCAAGACAAGGTCACCCAAACCAAATCAAGTCATATTTCTCAGCCCAGTGATTATTTGGTTTTCCATTTATGTGATAGAAACATGCCATGGTTTGTGCAGTTTGCACAATTTGTATAGCTTCTGAATTCAGTAGGCTTTTTTTTTGAGTAATTAATTTTATATAGTCACTTAGTTGGATGCTTTATGAGAGTGGGCAACCTCAGGCTTTCTGCACATTATGAAAACCAACTTGGGGAGATTATATGTCTTTGCTTTGTTAGATATTACAATTTCATAGACACTTATGCTCCCTACTATTAGCTACTATTCTTGGAGCATTAACCCAGCAGTCATTTACCAGAGGGGAAAAAAAAAAAGAGAAGTCAGTTAAAACAAATAAATCAGTTTATACATGGAGAAAATAATGCCTTATTCTCATAAAATGAGAGAAAGACAGATTATCGGTTGCATAATTAGTAAAAATTATTGCCCTAAACTTTATTGTAAAATATGAGATAAGCTTCCAAGTTTAACTCAGGAAAAACTTAACTTAGTGTAGATTCTGTTGCTTTGCATAGAATCGGTTTCTTTTCTTTCCGAGAAGTCAATTGTGTATTGATCTAACTACCTTTATATAGATGTGCATACACACTTGCACGGGCACACATGCCTGATAGTGTCCAAACATGGAATTTGTGATTCTAGGTTTTGAGTCACAGAGGATTACAAACAATGGTAAGGAAAAAGAAAATATTTACAATATTTACTTATGGGGGTGTATTTTAGGGACTGTAGCTTGGAGACTGATCTCAGTAGTCAAAGAAAAGAGACAGGACCCCACCTGCCCTTCAAAGCACCTAGCGTATACCTCTGCTCTAAACTGCTGATCATTGTGATTTCATCTCTAGTTGAATTCATCTTCCAAAAACTTATGTTCATCCACAATTTATCTTTTTAGTGTTGAAAATGATATAGAATACATACTTGTTGGTCATTTCTAGACCACTAAATTTTAATATCTTTTGGCCCAAGAGAGAAATATTTTGCTTAGGGACGAAAAATAATCTTTATTCACAATCATACAAACTGCTGTGTGTTGACCCTGCACACTGAGGTTCTGCTGTGTCGCCCTAAATGGCAGTAGGAAAACAGGGGGCGTTGTTTTCTCCTGCACATGGGATATGAGGGACTAGTTAAGTACCTGGTCAGCAGTGCTGCTCAAATCACTGGTAACTCTGAGGAACTTCACTGCCTGAACACTGCAAAAGGTACAGCAGTGGTCTTTGCATCAGGTTGTTTTATGATACTGTAAGCACACTACTTTTGGTACCTCTGCCCCTTCACAATGACCGTCAACAGGCGTGATAGTGCCGTCTTTCTTTGGTGTGTTTTCTGCTAAGCTTGTCAAAATATCTGGAAGTTTCTTAATTTCATTGTGGAGACTGAAGTGCTTGGAGTGTCAAAGGAGGAAAAAAAAAGGTAATCGGCTCCAAGCCATTGTGAAATTTTAATAAAATAATTAAAATTCAGTTTTAGTTAAGTCAGAAGTTCTGCTTTCTTAAGAAGAGATTAATCATACCTCTGTTGTATTTTTTTTTCCCCAGAAGTTTTTGACTCTAGAGTTCTCACTGCCTTCAGTGAAACCTGCAAATAAGCAAGTTTCCTTGCATATTTCCTTGCAGAATTCCTCCTCCTTCCTTCCTCCCCGGGAGCTCCAAATTACCTGGTTTTTTCATCCAGGCAGCAAATGAAAGGGCTAACAGGATATACACGGGCAGGAGGCAGTCACTGCTTGTGTCAGCACTCACTGACTTTTCAATACGAAGATTCTTCTTGCGCTGAGGTTACAGACAAAAAGGGCTCACGCTGCACTTGGCACCTCTCAGGTGACAATTCCACATCTGAGGATGGCATACCACTATTTCAGTGTTTAAGAGGATATAAATTACTAATATCCAGATTTCTTTTATAACTTACTGATGCCCATCTTTTAGAAGTTACAACTGAAGTTATTGGATCTGAACGAATCACATCTTTTTGCCCCAATATTCTTCAATTTATTGATTTGTGGAAGCCTTATATACTGCCAGATTCAGTGGCTGGCCTCTAGTATTAGCCTGTCATCCTGAAACAGGGAAAAAATATGCGAAATATGCATATTTTCAAAGTGAAAGAGAAATTTACCTTAAGACAGCTTTAGAACTTGAAATCCTTTTTTATACCTTTGTCTTTCAAATGACTAATCTCCACCTGTGGGTGTCCGTTTAACCTGTGAGATAACTTTAGAAACTGCTGAAGGTAATTTGTGCTATAGAATATTAAGTGATTAATGTTAGTGCACAACAGAATGGGTTTTCAGTATTTGATGGATTTTATCTCTTGGCTTTTAATGCCTTTTTTTTTTTTTTTTTTTTTAGTGTTACATGTTTGCCTGCAGGGTTTCTCTGTAATTTATGATCACAAAAAGGTTACAGACTCTCTAATTCAAGTTTCAACTGTTATGGCACTTTTGTACAAATGCTCATTTATTTTGTCATAGCATTTAGTAAGAAGGATCAGTCAATGTGATCTATTATTCTGCAACTATTGTATGAAAAAAGAGATTCTATCAAAAATGTGTCCCCACTTATATTTTTTTGCAAACTAATTATATATATCATGCATAATGTTGCCCTCTACAACTACATTATGTTTCCAATTGTAATGAAGTTGGAGAATTTTCAATGCAAGAACAAAACAAAGTATTTTTTCAGTTGACATTTGATCTCCATGGTGGGAAAGTTGCACAAGGCAGCTGCTCCTGGCAGAGAAGCAAGTCATTGTGTACACTTCACATTTTAATTAAAACCAAGGCATATTTCAGAAAAAGGTTGGAATGTCTATTATATATATTTAATTTCAAGAGTTACTTTCATGATGATTCATCTTACAAATCAGTGATGGAGCAAGAGAAGAGAGTTGGTGGCCATTTCTTTCCCACTCTCATCATGTCCTCAGTTCTATTGCTGTTCCTGGAGGAAGAAAACACACATGGGAGCAAAGTAAACTATGCAGACCTAGACATCCTCAGAACTGAATAAACACTTTTGAGTTCCCCTTGCCTATGGTAGGAGTGTATCACATTGTAATTTGGGAGACTTACTTGGAAATGGAAGAGCTATGAAACTTGGTTTGACTCTTATATCTGCGCATTTCTGTATATGCATTTACAGTTTTTCTGCAGGAGAGAGGCAGAGAGCCTGGGACTAAAGGCTGGGTGGCCAGTTTTAAATAGCAAACATGGCTTATTTTATCATGAAGCAGCAGCAGCTCAGCACCACAAAAATCTCTATCCAAGGACATCACTGACTTCATAAAAAAACAAGAGGATTTCTATAAAGCACTAGGTATTGTCTTTAGAGAAGCTACATTAGCATACAAGCAAGAAGATTTTCTGAGTATGTTTAAGCACTGTTTCCTAGTTTCAAAATGCAAGCTGATTTTTTAAAGTTTTGTTTTGAGGGGCAAGAAGATAACTTGAAGATGGGGCTTATCAAAGCAGGAAAAAAAAACCAAAACAGCCACCTAAATTCAAGTTTTGGATTATTATTCCTTAGACATGGTTTGCCACCTTCTTGAGCCTTTTTCACTACTTTTTATAGGAAACCATTATTTCATTGTGTTCAGTGACAGAGTTACTGTTTCAGGCTTTGACTGAACTGGATTTTTGTTAATGATGGAAAATAGAAAGGTTTGATATAGATAGCTTATATTTCCTGAAGACAGTTACTGTGACCTGCAAAGAGGGTATAAGGTGATCTGCTTACCTGCTTGTGTATCTAAATATGCGTGTGTGTTTATATGCGTATGTACACAAACACACATAATTTCATGGAGACCAAATATAAAACCCATATGAATGAACAAAAAGTTGCAAAGAATTATGAAGGAACATTGGGAATGTGATCTGCTGGATAAAAAGGAAAGGAGAGCAGAAAAGGGTCTCACAGAGAGGTCAGATCCATTATGTGAACTTTGGACAGAGCAGATGAGAAGGACTGAACTGGCTTACTTAAGCCAGAAAAGCTACTGCTTCTGCAGTAATGAGAGAGGTTTAGACTTTGATGGATGTTTTATGATGACCCAAACCCAGGACCTCTGGCGGGTATTTTTTTGAATAGATATTGAAATGTCGTTATGCTTCACAGCTTCTCCTGAATTGAGAACTTCTGAACTCTGCTGCTCTAAGTTACAATCAAAAATATGACAATTTTACAAGTTTTTGACCTTCAAAATACAATTTATAAGCGTTTAACTACTGCACACGTAACTACGTAGCGACTTCTGCAATTATGAGCAAACAGATTCTTCCTTCACCTTTTTCATGGTGGTGGGAATAAAAGTTTATTTTTACGAAGTTTCATTCCTTTTCCCCACTTCCTTCCTAGAGCTATCTGTAGTTGGTTCCTATAACAACTGCATGAGGAGCTCAGAACAGTTGGCTTGAGTCTTTCCATGGACAGGAATGCCAAATGTGCTCTGCTTATTGCTTCCTACCTCTGGCAGAGGACATGGTGCTTGGTGAATCACTGTTGAGGTCAGAGCGTAGCATAACTTCAGCATCACAATGCATCTTCCCTCCTCCCACTTTGTCCCAGTCCCACTATCTTTTTTACCTCATAGCAGCTAGGTTTCAGGCAGACCATGCTCTCATCCTCAGGTGTCTGAGTTTCCTGGTCTTTTGACTTCCTGGATTGCTACTGATTGTACTCACATGAAAGCATTGACACTGCCCTGACTGAAAAACTTTCTGTGTGGGCAGCAGTAATCATCGTGGCTGTTGTTTTTCCCCAGAGTCAGTGTGCATAACAGTTGTAGGGCTGCTGCAATATATGAAAACCAAGAATTATTCAGTTCTAAAGTGCAGATGATTTCTTTGTATCATAGCCACATTTGTTAGTCTCTAAATGCATAGATTTGGTCCATAATTGCATCTTTTGCTGAAGATGAGTGATCCTTCCTCTGGGAGAAAAGGAACGTATTCCTGTCTTTTTACCTAGCACAAATTCTGTTGATTTGGTAGCATCAGATCTATTCAGTTTATTTGTACTAAGTGTAAGATTGTCTATAAAGTTTAATGTGGAAAAATAGTAGCTATCAGTACTCATTCTCTTATCCTTAGCTTTGTGCTATATTATAAAAGATCAGTACAGCTTGGACAAACCAGTGTAGTAGGCGGTGATGGAGCCCACGGAGTACAAGTTTCCTAACTCACTGTGATGACTGTGGTTCACTGAGTCACTGACGAGAAGGGGGTGCTCTGAAACTGTGAAAAAGACAACTGAAACAGAGAGGTCTGTTATCAAAAGATGATCTTTAGGAGAGTTTTCAGCCTGTTGTTTATCTCGGCCCCTACAGGATGTAGGCAAATTTGGATCTATCTAGTATTGTTTAAAGATGCAGCCCAGTCAGTTATCATAGAATTTTCCTCCAGCTGGGGTTATAAGAAATCCTAGTAACTACAGGACAAACATCTAACATTGTCATGGATACAAAGCAATAAATGTGGCTTGGGTGAAAATATTAGGAGCGTGGACAACTGGCTGGAAAACTTTATGTAGGAAATAACTCTTAATAACTCATTATTACAAGTGCTGCCAAGTTGTAAGGCTTGCACTGCTTGTGATTGTCCAGGAGACTCTCCTGGGTATCGTGTCATGTTTTAATTAATAGTTCAGTAATAATTGATATTTAATTATTCATTAACAGTTTGGCTGAAGGAATAACTTGTACACATGGTAAGTGTGCAGGTGATACAAAGTTGAGGACAAACGCAAACAGGTTGAATGATTTAGAATTTAAAGGGTTGAAACGTAGCTCAACAGAACAATGTCAAGGATACTTTTGGGCAGGAACAACGGAGAATGTAAATGTAACAGCGGAAATGACTGACCGACCAGAGATGTACGTCCCAATAGAATGTCAGCAATATCACAGAGCTGATTCATGTTCAGATGATGTAAACATTGGATCGTTGTTGAAAAACTGCTACATCGCCATCCACATCCTGAATCTGGGCATGTGGGAAACAGAGAGAACAAGACTGCTCTGCAAGGACAGACGTGGTGAGAGCAGAGGTGACCCCAGCACAGGTACTGCCTCAACAAGGGGGCACAGCCAAGTGCAGGCAGGCAGAGGCGAGTACTGGTAATGGGACCCGCTGACAGCTCCAGCACAGTGAGGGAACAAACCAGGGTCAGGGGCCACCTGAAGGAGCAGCCAGGAGCAAAAAATGACATTGACATAATTTAATAACTGAGAAAAAATCCAAATATGCTGGACAAAACCAAAAAATAAGATAATTATCTACTTAAGAAAATAGGGAAGTCAAACTTTAGAACTCTAATAGCACTTCGGTGTCTGTAAAAGATATGTTTAAGGTTGTTAATTTCTTTCCTAGGGAATGCTTATATTTACGTAAACAATCTTCTACATTGGGCTTGCCCAACATAATGACATCATTACAATGTCTTCTGAGGAAAGACTTTTTGCATTAGAGTTACAAACCAAGCTCATTCTCACTCTGCATTTTAGGGAAGACTTTTAAGTTTTTTCTTCCAGCCAACCCTCTCTCTTTTCCAGGACTATATTGTAGGTCTTATTATGAAATTACCTGAAGAATTACAGTTGCCTTTGGTAAAAAGGGCTTCTGCTGTTTTGGAAAAGATGAAATGTATGTTTCTTTTGATGTAGACCAAAAGCCCTGGGTGGTTTGGGTTTTTGTTTAATTTGTTTTGATTTTTAATTAATATTCTAGGTATAAGCATCTTAAAATAAACAACTATCTTCTATTAATGATGAGGATCTAAGGGTATATTTACACTGTTTCTCCCCTGATTTGCTGTTAAGTCCCTATCTCCTGATAATCTAAACTTTATCAGTGCTAGCTTGTTTGATCCCTGTTATGGAGCAAATCAACCAATTTCCTCCAAGACAAAAGCCAAGCATGGATTTGGAGGTGATTTGCTGAGGAGACGATTTCAAATAAGCACAATAGCAGAACCACACTCAGATTGAGATCTTTGTCCTACACAGTATTTTCCAGCACAATCCCAGCAGACCTTTTGCCCTTAAGGTCTCACAAGCCCTTGTGCCATGTCCAAGGACATGCAACATACCTTCACTTTGGTATTATGCTATCAAACTACCATTCCACTGGGTCAGCCCTCACATCAGTTCAGATATTTTCAACCATAAAACCTCTAAAATATAGTAATTGTGTCTTTCAGCCTCAGGGCCCTGTGTTAGATGCCGTGCAGTGAGGACACAGCTGTTCACACTGCTCTAAACAGACTTAACATGAATGTTGTAGGCACCAGCCACGCTTAGGCTGGGGAGCAGGGATCTGTCATCAACAGAGACATCTTTTCTAACTGTTTTGGATATACTTGGTTCAGGCTTACATTTTTGTTTGCATTTCAGATTTTGATAATGGCCTAACGACACTAAGTTTTCTCCTTGGGGAACTCAAACAAGGCTCTCCAGCCCAGGGCCAGCCAGTTACCAACAAAATGTAACGGCAAGGTGAGCAGCTTAGGATGCCTGCATTTGTTTTTGGCACAAAAGCCAGTGGTGCTTTGAACTATCTGTAAAGACAAATTTGGCCGGAAGAGACCTATATTTGGATACAGCTACTAAGGAAAGACAAGTAAAGGAAGGGTAAGTGTGGGGCTTGCTCATGACTGTCTGTACCAGCAGTACCTCTAAGAGGTGGGCTTTCCAAGTAACAGTTGAGATCCCCAAGTAACAGGAAAGAATGGGACCTTTGTAAATGCTGACAGGTTTCTAGAAGATTATTTGCCCTACGGTGAAGCAGTTGCACTCTCTCTAGTTAACAAATGTCTGACCTGTGTATATACAACATTGTGCCATGACTTGATATTCACACTGGAATTCTCAGTCTACTGTAACGACCTAAAAGCTAAGCATGCCATCTGCACTTAGTTATGTGAGTATGTCTTGTTTTCAAGATGTCCTCTTAAGGAATCATCTGTAGCTACTTGACCTATGACAGATAACGCCATCAGGAAAAACAAGTGCTAAAATGGAAAACGGCTTTGCTTGCTTTGATAGCATTCATCTGACACTGCAAAAGGCTACATGTGGGCCAATGAAACCGTGCACAGTGTGCAAGTTCATCATGACAGTGGGCCTTAATTACCTCTTTCTAGTGCATTTATGTTTCTTCTCTGTTCTCAGGTAACGAGTCAAGGCTGCTGCTCATCAGCCCCATCCTCGATCTTGTACTGAAACTATTTATTGGCTCTCCTGGCAGTTTGTTAGGCTAATGGCACTCATTTCTTGTTATATATAGCTACATGTAAGAAAGAAGAAGATCACAGTTAGTCATTTAATCACTTCAAACTAGTAAATCTATATAAGAGAAGAAGAGGGGTGCAGAGCTGGACTGAAATCTCACTTGTTTTTAATATAAAGAAGCTAAATTAAAAAAAGGTATCAGAAAATTATGAAAAATATGAATTAGGAAAAACAGATGTTATATTTATAGTGTGATTCTTTGAAGTTTTTAGAAATTACCCTTCACAAGCAGCTGCTGTCTGAATGGTGCACATCACTGCTTACGTGAAACATTTCTGTCTAAAGCATCATGTTTGATTTCAGAAAAGTTGTCATTAATTTCTAACTTCAAAAGTCTCTAAAGCATGTCAATCATTAATGAAAACTAGCAAAAAATTCTGAATGTAGCAATAATTTACTATTTAAAAAAAAGAAAGAATTAATGTACCTTTTACATTTTCAGGGCTATGTAATATAGCTTTCTGCCATGAAAAGTACTTCTGAATATTTAAACAGCTTCCTCTATGGGTGCTGGTTGGAAAAAAGAAGAGGCATAAGAAAAAGACTAGGTTGTAAAACCAAAGAGACAGGGAGCTAAGAGGCATGGGAGGAGCGTAGGCTCACAAGAGCAGCCTTCAAACTCCAGAGATTAGGTAAGAGAATTTTGTTTAGGTGCAAAACGTGAAATGCACGTTGACACTTTAAAAAGGGAAAATAAAAACGTTAACTGAGAACCACTAAAACAAAGAGTAGAACCACATAGTTTTGAAAACATATTTTGCCTTCAACATCAAAATGTTTCTTGTCTTATGTTCTGAAGAGATAATGTGGAAGAATAGCTGTAACTGGTGGAGCTGGGGAAATAACAGTTGTGGTAAACCACATATCCACCAAAATTATGCAATTTAAAGCACTAAAATTATTTGCAAATACACTCAAATAGTTTTGCCAGAACAAACTTTGACAAAACATTATTTACTTCAGAGACCTTCATTTTTTAAGTTTTGATACAGCAGTGAAGGAAGACAGTTGCAACAGGACAGCGGTATTTCAGGTTCCCTAATAGTTCAGCAATTAGAAGGCACATTCTGGACACAACTCCTGGCATTCAGGGGTTTCCCATCTTGCAGCAGTTTAATCTTGTGAAGGACCTTGCTTTCTGCCTCTCCTCCTCCTCCCGCATGTTACAGGCTGATCTCAAACAGGCTTGGAGACACCTAACAGCAGCAAGAATGGCTCTCTAAGCAGCTTGTTAGGACACTCTATGAGGTTTGACCTAGTTCAAAGCACCTTTTTTTTCCGTTTAAGAAGAGGGCCTGAAATAGACTTTGGTCAGTAGCGTGAGCGGAGGGGAGGAAGAAAGCAGCCAGCGCTGCTGTGTGCGGGTGCCCAGGCTTTGAACTGTTTGCCCTTCCCCAGCACAGGCAGAGCTGACCTCTGCTGAAATAAAAGTGAACAAAAAGAAAATCAAGAGATTTGACTTACAGCCAAATGAAGAGAGGAGTACATTTTTGTCAGACTTCTCTTTTCTTTTCAATTCCTGTTTGCAGAAATCTCCATTAAATTATTCTTTTGCAAGACCTCTTTTTGAAAGCTTCCTGATGCAACACATGGCAACCAGGGGAAAAACAGTACACTAGAAGCACGATGCTCGTGTTGTATCCATGTATCACTTGCAAGAATGAGCTGTATCTGCTGTATTTGGACATATCCTGAGGCACGGATGGAGAAAGAGGCGCATGAGTCCTGATTCTCTTTGGCGAATACTTTCTGCTGCAGGCCTGCACAGATGCTTGTCTTCCTTAAAGGACTCATGGTCTCCACTACTGTAATACAGGATCTGTAAGACAGAAACATGGCTATTCTTTTTATTTTATCGCTTCAGGGAGAGAGCAGCGCACCCTTGCCATGGACAAAGCCAGGAAAGATATGCTAGGTCAGGGAGCTTGCCTTTCGTCTTCCCAAATAATACAGCAATGATGCTGACTGACTTCTCAGGTGTGTGGTGAGGATGAACTGGTGATCATCTGCACAGTTACCAGGACCCTTGCCACATGAATATCAGCTGGCAGTAGTCAAAGGGAACTTCATCTAGTGGTTTAGAAATTTCTCATCTCTATCTCCATCAGAAAATTCACAAGAAAAAAGCTTTGTACAAATTTTTGGAAAAATAGATCTAGTCATAATTTTTCTGGGAAAAAGTAAAATGGGATTAAAATGGACACAAAATGCAGGAAGATGAGAAAGAAAATGGTATTTTTCTGATCTGGATACCTCTGTCTACTGAAATCCAACTTCCAGTGTGTATCAAAGAGGTATATAACCAAGCAAGAAAGAAAGGGGAAAGCACATATAACTTTACTTCTTTCCTAAACCTTTGAGGCACCTTAGTGGAAGTGGCATAGGAATCTAGGTAAGTTCTATGCTGTTGCATTGAAATTACAGGCATACTAATAGAAGTGTTGAAAATAAGTGTGGGATGAAGCACCATTTACAGAGCAAGGAGCACTGTAAAAGTCAGGAGCTGTTTCGATTAATCAAAATTTACTTAACTTAGAAATGCAATCCTGACTTCTTTACTGCTGATTCTTTTTGTAAAAGCCATACTCATTCTAGGTGTGACCAACTCTCAAAATTTCCTTAACTGCTATTGAGAGAATTACTTTTTTAGTGTCATAATTTTGTGATGCTTTTTCTGCACATCTAAGTTGTAATACACCTGTGACTAACTGATTTTTACTTTCTCATTTTTTATTGAGCCAATATTGTGTAGACTTCTTTGGCAGTGACCTGACATAAAGCTTTGTCTGTAGAGCTCAAACACATTTGCTTTCTCGAAACTCATCCATCTAATCTAGAGAAGCATAGATAGTTTGAAGAACGATAAAATTACACGGTCAGACTGAAAATTAAGTCATTTATATAAAAGAGGTCTGCTCTTGTACAGCTGTAGGTATGAGTCACTGACCTAAGAACTCAAAACATCGCAGAGATATTAAGAATATAAAAATAAATATTTTAAGAAATTGGTGAAGTAATTCAAGAAGACAGGAAACAAAAGACTTATTTGTCCTGACTGAAACAGAAAGCTACTTTTTGTGGTAATGAGAACAGATCATACCCCTCATGTTTTCTGTTACGAATCTTCTGGACCAACATCTGTCAAGCAAACGCTGTGCTCGGATGCATTGCCCTTTAAAGAGTTACAGGAATTAATAAGGGCAAGGATCAAGAAGTATTGCTCTTACTTTCCGTAAGAAAGACTTTGTCACCCTGTCTCCTTTCTTCATATTCTCCTCTTCCTGCCTGCAACAGCTGCCAGCTCTGATACAGCTGAGCTGCAATAAAGAAATACCCTGGAGGGTGAGAGTGCCTGTGGGCAGAGCTGTTCTTCTCAGACCACAGCTGCCTCCCAGCTGAGGAAGAGAAGGTAATTTTGATTGAGGGTGGAGAGGGGGAAAGAAGGAGAGAAAAATACCTTTCTTCTTTTCTTTGCATCTTCACTTCCTTTTAAAACCTATCATAAAAATGAGAATAGTTTTTTCTTGCATCTCTGTAGTGCAGGGAACTAAAAGAACCTGTTGTCACCTCTCTCATTCACTGGCTTTTGAGAGTGAGCGGGGTCACAGCCAGCTTTCAGGCATGTGCCTCATCTCCAGCACCTACAGGGGAGCAGCTCATACACTGCAATAAGCTGGCTTAGAGTCAATTCAATTTAGATCCAAGTGATGATAATGTGTTAAAGGAAGGAACTAAAGAGGTAATTCAGAAGATGCTTCTGCCTTTGAAAGGTTATTCAGCTAGCTACTCTTATGGTTTTTGTTTGTTTGCAATCTAGATTCCCAGTTACATCTAAGTACTCAATGCTCAGACCCAAGTGATTTGTGTGCAAGTGCTTGTCTGGTTTTTTACCCTGTTTTATATATGGGATTAGAGGAATCAGTGGGGAGGCAACAGTGTCACTATCAGAATCATAGAAGGGTTTGGGTTGGAAGGGACCTGAAAGCCCATCCAGTTCCAACCCCCTGTCCTGCAAGGACACTTCCCACCAGACCAGGCTGCTCAAGGCCCCACCCAATCTGTCACTAAACACCTCCAGGGAGGGGGCATCCACAGCTTCCCTGGGCAACCTGTGCCGATGCCTCTCCACCCTCAGCGTGAAGAATTTCTTCCTATTGTCTAATCTAAATCTTCCCCCTTCCAATTTAAGGCCATTCCCTCTCATCCTGTCACTCCTTGCCCTTGTAAAAAGTCCCTCCCCAGCTTTCCTGTAGCCCCTTCAGGTACTGGAAGGCTGCTATGAGGTCTCCCCGGAGCCTTCTCTTCTCTAGGCTGAACACGTCTAACTCTCAAGCCTTTCATCATCCCCATAGCCCTCCTTTGGGAGCAGGGAATCCTAGGGAAAACCAGGGAAATGCATGAACAAATAGATTAAAAGGATAAAAACATTCCTAGTGCAGTCTCTGCTTTTCAGGTTCTCCACTGCCATAACAAGGAGGCTGTACCACTACCTTCTGGCCCTGGGCAACATGTGAGTTCAAAAGCAAAACCATATTTGAGCAGGCACGTATAGAAGCCGCCACCACCACGATTATGCTTTGCACTGACTACAGCACTGCTTGTCAAGGAGTTCTGAAGGCAGGGGACTTGTCTTGGAGAACAAGGCTTGAACCACACAGTCTGACAAACTGCCTCTCCTTTCTGTGCCGTGCTGAGGAAACCAAGCTAAAGGAGGTACGAAAGCTGCTGCTGCTGCCTCCTGCAAGAAGAGAGCAAGCACTGCTTGCTCTGGGGGGGGGATCTACTCATTCTGGTGTTTTCTTCCCTGCCCAATTCCTCAAAATATTGTGGTCTCATCCTGAGGAACGAGCACCATGACAGCATCTGCAAGAGGCCTGCCAGGTGATTCTTCCTTAGCAAGGAGGCAGGAGCTGGGCTGGACCTGCTTCCTTGGAGCAGGGAAACAGAGAAATAATTCCTTAGCTGGGGGAAATATTAATGGGTTACAAGAGTTCAACAAGTCTGAACCAGGCATTCCAGTAAGAGTAGTATTCAAATGTAAACGCATATGTTAAACATGGTCTTAAAAAGACTGCTAAATCAAAATGCAATAGAATAAACACAGACAATAAGAAACAGATGGAATAATTACAGGTGTGAGACTGAAACAGAATTTCTGCCATCTACATGTTTTTTCCCCTCAGACCACCCTAGAGCCCTTATTAGACTCAGAATAAATCTAATTAAGTAAGTAATTTCAGATTATGAAAATTAATTATCTTTATGCAGTCAGAGCCACAATCTAGGCTGCTACGAACTACTTTGGACTATTTCTGGACTTAGTTTATAAATACTGAAAGGAGGAGAGTAAGCAATTTCTGCAAGCAAGTTTGTAATAGAGTCTTGCACCCGGATGTGCATAAAAGTCGCCTCAAAAGTTATGGTGTAAAGGTCAGTTTGGTGACAAGTTATGCTGAAATGCAATCAGAAACAGAGCAAACAGGTATCACAGGTGGTATGAGGAGGGGGCAGAGATCATATGAAAGAGGCTTCCACCCTGCAGGGAGCCCAAGACTGTCCCTTCCCACATCTTGGCTCTTGGAGACACTGCCAGCCTACAGTTCAGAGTTTAAATTCACCCTCTGGCAAAGGTTTGTGACTTTGGTCTCACCTGTGTCTCACTTTCCTGACTCATAAGGCAAGGTGAGGAGCATTCACCTGCTTAACAAAGCACTAGGAACTAAAATACATTGAAGAGTAAGAGGTACCTTGGGCCCTGGGTGTGTTGCTCAGACTGACAGATCATTCTGTGATGATCTTCCCTGCAGCTTTAAGTTCAGAGTTACTCTGTATTGTCTTTGTATGGAAGCATGCAAAATACCTGCGAACGAGTTTTAAACAGGGCATGCAGTTCTGGATCCTCCACGTAAGAGATATGCCTCTAATTTTACCAGTGGAATCAGCAAATAGTGGTTCGGTCTTACAGGTCTTCTCTCACAGCAAGGCAACAGAAGGCTTTCACAGCTGGCTCTGCAGATCTTTTTAAGACTTTTCCATCTTCCCTGCATGCAGTAATGTCAACTGACCATTGATTTTCAATACAGCTTTTCATCACTGAAAGGTTGACACTTTAATTACCAGGGGGCCCTGCACAGGATGGAATTAAAAAATTAAGAGTACTTCTATCACAGAGCTTAGTATAGCGACTCCCAACAAGTTATCTGAGTAGTGAGATATTTGAAGCTTGATTTCCTGTAGCTCTGTTCTTACGAAAGTTTTCAGTTCTTCTGTTCCCTCATACACATTCTCTAATGTCTAATAATAAGTTGAACACACGCTGTGGCCTTTCCATTAACAGGGGCTTGCCTTGTATCTATTTGGCAGCGTGTTTTCATTGAGCCTATAAGAGCTCTCTGTCTCTCTAGAAGTTTAGTTAAATCCAGGCGATGAGTTCAAAAGGAAATCATGGTGACTGACAGACAGTACGATCCTTTAAGTGTCACTTCCCAAGGAAATTGGGTTAAAAGATGGGTGGCGGGCTATGTGATAGACTAATTCAACCCTTCTTTTTCTGGCAGTGAAAAAAAAAAGGTGAGAAAACATTTTTTTAACAATGATAATTAGCAGAGTTTTAGTCAGAGGGGAAGCTAACTCCAATTTTTTTTTCATCAGTAAGGTCTAGAAGGAGGACAGCTTTATGTCCTTGTATAACTAGAAGAAATTACTTTTATAAACTACTCTTTTTTGTTTATTACTGGTGATTTGCTTTGTCAGGGATTTCCACTGTATGGTGTCTCCTTTGAAATAATTGCAAAATCATTATCTCTTTAAGGTTGTTTTGAGCAACTTGACAGAAGCCTCCCATAGCCTATTTTCCTACTGGAATTTTTATCCTTCTTGATTATCGACTGTGTTCCCATGACAATTCCCATACTCACACATCCCAGAATTAGCTCCTAACACATTCCAGCCTGATAGTACATCAAGCCCACACAGTGCTCTGGAAACTACATACATGCAATCGACTCCGAATGTCTGGCGAAAGGAAGGTCTCTAATTTCGGTATTAAGGCTATGTGGTTGAAAGATGGGAGAAGGGATGGACAGAAGGCGGTGGAGGAAGTAAAAGATGCTTAGCTTTATTCCTTTTTTTCAATTACTATTTTTTAAATTGAAATGCCTCCTATCTGTAGGATAACATCTATATAATTAGTACATACTTTGGGTGAAATGCAGTACTTGCTTGAAAATGGGTTAATTTAATTTCAGAGTCAGCTGATAATGTAAGCAACTCTATATTTTGAATTAACTTTCTTGCAGCTTTCTCATTTTTCAGGTAAACTCGGTTTACCAGGATCCTCACTGTTTCCATGAGGTGTCCAGGTGTCATTTCCACTTTAAGTGCTGCTTTGTATCTGCGTGCATTCCTGCTGCAGATCTACATACCTTTCTCAAGACTACAACAGTCATCTTACTCAAAACCTGAGCAAATCCTAGTAGATATCTACTCCACACACCTCATTGCTCAGCTCCAGCTGCCAGAGATGATGGTACGCATTCAGCAGGGCCACTAGCTGGGAGGGGAACGTGCGCTACAGCAAACTATGTCAAGGACCGTTGATGAAAAAAGCTCCCAGCAGCTGCTGGCTTGGATTAAGATGGCACTGGTGGTTATCTAGGAAGGTCACCATTGTGCTACCATGTTTTGTGGCGAGAACTAATGTTTCTCAGCCAATGGATTCTAGCCAGGATTCCTGTTAGATCTTCATGGGCAGCCAAAACTGCAAGCAGAATGTATTCAAGTCTAATGCAGCTACCTAGAGATCTGCTAGCTAACTTTTTTCTGCCAGAAGTTGAAGTTCACAGGTTAAAGCTTTTCTGAGGTTTACTGGATGTTTTTGTCCCCAGCCTGTCCTCAAGAAGCTGTCCAGGCTGGAGAAGTAAAGCTCTTCAGCATGTCTCCATCTGAGAACAACCTACCATCTCACCATCTGTCACAACAGCATTTTCTAACATTTTCTTCTCCCTCTTGGTGTTTCTTATGCCTTTTCAAAGTTTGCCCTCTGGCATTCTCCAAATGGCACGAGAGTGTTAAGCAGTGACAAAACACACCTTGGGACACTCACATTTATGGAATATCAAAAAGTCTGCCTCCTCTCAGCTAATCACCTTTTCTCACTCAGTATGATGGTACTACAAGGATTAAAAAAACAAGCTTATTACCATGCAAGCATGGTTACTAAGATAGGAGGTATAGGAGAAAACACATTTGAGGCAGTGGTTTGCTTTACAATTTGAATGATGCTCTGAGCTTTCAGCTGCTTTTAAATTTTATAAGATATATTACCCAAAGTAAGATATTTAAAGATGCATACAGATTTTAAGATATTCAGTTTTCTTTAATCACAGTCTCAGCACTATTAATGATTTGATTCTGGAAAAGTTACTGCAAAAGTCTATTTTTGCTTTGTCATTTGTGAAGAACTGCAGATGATATAAACCCAAATTTAAAATAGGTAATACATTGAAAGGCAAAACGGTCTCTCTGAGGTAGCTCCTGTAGTCATATTGACTTCTCACTCATAGAACGTCTGCAAGAATCCTTCCCATAGAAACATCGCTGCCTATTGCACCAGCTGTTACTACCATTTCAACAAGACCCTTTTTGCTCCTTGGTGGCACATCTGATTACATCTGCCCCCCCTCCATAGGAATAGCCAGCAGAATTGCTCAAGGAAGTTACCATTTCTTTCTCTACCTCTCACCAATTTCCCAACAGCCTTTCCACCAATTCAAAACTGTGCAGTCACCCTCCAAGCTTCTGCGCCCAAGGCTAGTCTTCAGGCTGAGCCCAGAGCTCAGCTCAGCCCAGAAGGAGACCATAGGAGGGGAATTCCAGGAGTGAGGGAAAAGCATCACATTAGTGTTGCTATGGAGATAAGAATTAGCACAATAACTATTGTGTTTAATTTCAAAGCTTCTCAGTCTCCAGTTTTAACTCCTTCCCCTGCTCCACTACCACTTCAGTTCTGTCCCAGAAACACTCCAGCATACCTGACAATTTTCTGGGTCAGGAACTGGAGAGGGAGTGGCAGAACATATAAGAACCTGAAGTCTTGCCAGGGACCAGAAAAGAGGGAGAAAAAAGGTGAGGGAAAGTCTTGTAGAAAAGGACATGGAAAAGCAGGTTTGGAGATAGCACAGGAACAGACAGAAAATCAAAAATATTTTGATACCATATGGTCACCCTTGACCCTTCCTTAATGAAACCCTGACCCTCATGGAAAGCAATGAAGAGGTGGTGGCAGTGAATACTGAGACTACCATCTTCCTTCCTTCCTGAATGGAACAGCTTCTCCTTTTTCTTCAGCACTAAGAGGAAAAGCAGAGCTTCTAGAAAGCAAATACATCATCACTCTTTCTTCTGAGAGGAAAAGCATAACTTGGAATGAATTTGACAGCTTTCACATCCATGCTGTTAAATTCCATTAGATGGTTGTGCCATTTACGATGGGGTTTGTGTTCCAGTGCCCTAAAGCTTGCACTGCTAATGTACAAGTTCTTGTTGACATGAGTTCAATACCCTTCCATAAAAATCACTCATGCTGTAAACATAATAATGCCCTGCCTTTCTAAAGAAACACTAGAAAATTATTAGATTATTAGATTATTAAATATTCAATTAAGCTTGTAGGTGAAAATTAGGGCAAAGTCTTTCTGATCCACTAGGCTTCACAGTTAGCTGTAGGTGCTAGAGGCAGCACTGCCAGCTGTGTAAAGCCTCTCTGAACATCTTTCACCTGCCAGTAGCGTCATCTCTTGCTGTCACAGCCATTGTGCAAAACTCAGCAAAAGAGCCTTGGTCCACTGTTTCTGACCCTGCAGCAAGCACCGCCTTTGTTCTTTTATTCTTCCAAAACCATATTCCTCTGCAGCCACCAAAAGTACAGCTGAACTTTTATTTTGCCTAGGTAGCAAAGATACCATAAGCCAATCTACAAGCAGAGGATAAAATGTGCTTCCCAGGAGAGCAACAGGATGCCTGGCCCTGCCCAGCCACCTCCCAGCAAAGAGTAGGGCTCCAGGGGAAAGCAGGCTGCCAAAATATCCTAAAATGTGATCGGGGGACATTCACACTTATGCTGTTGTTATATATCCTCTTCCTGCATCACACCCTTTCCTCAAAATTAATGCCAGTTTTCTGAACCCAGAAACTCAGATATTGGAAATTTATTTACTGTAGGCAGATCTCACAAAAACTGCCCCTTAGATTTTATCCTCCTTTGTCCAAATGACTGAGCAACTGGCTGTCAATGCCACCTGGCTGTGCAATGGCACACACAGACAGTAGAATCCCCACAGCAAGAGCTCAAGGGATTTCGCTGCCCCACCCTCTCTCCTTGCTGGCTGACAACTTGAAAAAGTATAGTTTGCAAAAGACACATGAATGGTACAGCTGACTCTTTTTAGTCTTTTCTGCCCTGCAATATGAGCATTTTCAGAGCTTATATGGATTTCTAATGAAGCTTTGAGGAGAAAAAAACAAAAAAACCCACAAAACAAACCAAAAGAAAAAAAAAAAAACCACCGCAAATTGCCTGCAGCCCCATGATGAGAGAGAGCACCACGAGACTAACCTTTAATGTGGTGCTGTGGTATCAAAGATGCAGTACTGTGGTATCAAAGATGCAGTACTGTCTGGATTTAAAAGGGTAGTGAGAAATGACCAGTCTTAGCTATTAGTTGCTGTGCAAAAAATTTCAAATAAAGTCATAATTTCTCATAACTTCGCCTTGTAGGCAAGACTTCAAAAGAAAGGAATGCGCTTTCTTCAAGAGTTTAAAGAGGAGGGAGAGTCTTTGCTTGTTTATTGATCTATAAAGCATATTTCATGGGAGATCAGGAAAGTCCAAAAGTAGGACGAGGTTCAGTGGGGCTCTTGGTCCAACTATAATTCTACCCTCACCATTTCATTTCCATACCCCTTCCCTCCCCCAGCCTTGCAAAGGAAAATACCTTCAGAACTTCAGTCTGACATCAGCTACTTCTGAACATTCATTCCCATATCTTTGGCGTGAAGATCTATGGAGTTTTTCTATAGCAGAAGTAAGGAAACACCTTTCTCACCATTCATGAAACACAGACAGAAAAAACTGGTCTGAGCTTGAAAAGGTCAATCCAAATCAACCTTTTAATATTTCTCCAGCTAACAAAGCATCTTACTATCTTCTTATTTGCTTACTATTAAAAGGTTATCTTGGTAGCAAATAATCAATTTAAACTTAAAACTTGGATCCACTATAAAATGTCTGAAGTCTGAAAAGTATGGTAATCATGGGGAAGGGCAAGTGTGGTACCAATTACCCAATTCTCTTGTTTCTTTTTATGAAATATAATAAATAAAATTATGACAAATAACTGTGATCTTCTAATTGAGAAAGTATCAGGAGCCAGAGAAGCAGCAGTGCGTGGTTTTTGTGTACATGCCAAAAGCACAGTATGTGGAAATGTCTTTGTGAAGTGTCAAAATCAGAGTTAAAAAACTTGCTCAGCAGCTGCTTAGTTTGGAAAGTTACCTGCTTAAACTTCTAGTGGTGAAAAAACTTTGAGCGCAATTTGAAATCTTCTGCGATTCTACCGCTTTTCCCTGTTATGCTTTAGAAAGATGGGCTGATGAAATCCTTTATTTTGTGAAATTTAAAGACAAGAGTTTATTAGAAGATCATTTTTAGCTATTGTACCTTATCCTTTCTGGATTTCTGAGTTTTGCCTTTAGAATTATTTACTTATCTTTATCCCTGGCATTTTATGTACTACATGTAGAGCACCATTTTTTTATTTTTTTTTTTAAGTATATACTCATGTTTCTATTCAGGAATCACTTGATAGATAAAATACTTGTATGAATGCCTAAATTATTTCAGTTCTCAATTGCACAGAAAGTCAATACAACCCAAATACCCAAACTACAAAGACAGTTTTGGAAAATGCTATGTTAGGCTGGGGTCATACTGTCTTAATCTAGATGTTTGCATCCAGATGTCACAGAGATGTTTGGTTTTGCAAGACTGATTAATTTAGTTTTCCCTCTAGCGTCATGAATGGCACTAAGTACTCTGTCTACTTCTTTTCAATAACAGTATTAGTTAGTTTCATGGGACAAACAAAATTTAGTCCAACGTCTCAAGAACCTGGGCATCATCCATATTAACAAAATCTTGTTATACAAGATCTTTTTTATGCTCTTTTTAAGCGTGAACAATATGGTCAATGTTAAGGTACAGTGAAAGTTTGCATCTTTAGTGGGGGTCAGTATTGACAGCTTGCAATGTCATGAAACAGCTCAGCTTGATCACAGTGATGTTCTGTTACACGCAAAGCCACGCCTGGGTCTTTGACTTTGAACAATACCTGAATCTAGCAGAGCTTCTCAGGGGACTCAATCCCGTCTACCCCAAATTCATCCTAAAGGAAACACGCTACTTTCTTGGCCTCTGGTACGAATGCCATCTGATCGTAATTGAAAAAGTCTAAAGTAATGTAAAAAAATAGAAATCAAGGCTGTTCAAATCTTCAACAAGCAGAGTCGTGCCACAACATCCAGTGGAGAGAAGCTAAATGGCGAGAATTGCTTTCTCTCTTCCAAGGCGTGCTTCGCGCTTAGCAAAAGGAGTTAAGCCTTTTGTACATAACCACAGGTAGGGCATGAAGTATTGCTGGAGTCTCTTCACTGTCATGTAAAAATCACAAATGCAGCAGCAATTGCTATGCTTTGATTGCAGCAGTTTTCAAGCCCATTTTCACTCTCCCTTGCTTGCCTTTTAAGCTTTGATCACAATGCTGTACAGCTAAAGGCACCTGAGAAACAGATTGCTAGGCAACAGATGCTGCGAAGGACAGCTTCCCCTCCCCTAGCAGTGAGATGGCAAGAGACTTTACAGTGGTCAGAGATGCCCATTACAAAATATTCAAGACAAAATCAAATTACTGTTATGAAAGCAGTCAGGTGAAGCAAAATATGGCTTTGAAGGTAGAAGTTAAAAATAAGCATTAATAGGAAAGAGGCAAATGAAACAGAAATACGATGGGAATCAACAAAGGGCAGCATTAAAAAAGTTGTTATCAAAAGTATTGGAGCAGGTAGAGAATATGAGGAAATAAGTTAGCAAAACACAGGTACAAGACAGATTTGAAAACTTGTGCTGTAGCATAAATATATATAAGTGTAACTTAGTGCCATTCTTATAAAAGCTTATTTATTGCTAAAATTCTGTTTTGTGTTTGTTTTATATCACTGTATCAAAAATAATGTCTACCATGAGGAAAGCAATATTACTGTTGTGGGGTTTTTTTCTGAATTACAAAGGAGAGTACTTTACATCATTTCTACTCAGTCCATAAATGTCATCCATGGAGTAAATAGAAAAGTTTCACGTGGTCACCATTTAGGATAGAATGCAGAAGCTATAAAAAACTACATAAATCTTTATAGAATACAAATAAGTATTTCACCCAGAATATAAATTGGAAGCCAACATATAAACGCAAAATTGTAGATACTAAGCAATGCTAAGTAAGCAAAGGAAAGGTTGCATCTGACTAATGAGAGCTTCTTTTAGGATAACAAAATCAAGCTGCTAAAGTAACCTGACCTGGAAGTTGTGAAGCATAGTGCAGCACTGCAGTTAGGAAACATGTTTTTCCTTATTTAAATCCTTAATTGCAATTTGAAATATATAAATAGGCTTGCACATTAGGATAAACAGTGGCAACAGAAACAGATGCTCGGTACACAGAACCAATAGGAAAGTACTGAGTAACAAAGCAAACTGAGTGTTCAATATGAAGAAATGCCAACATGCAATGAAAATTAGACTTTGCAAAGATATTAAAACAAATGGAGGGCGGAAATAGAGTTACTGTGCAGGAAAAATGGGACAGATTAAAGATAATCTAGGTAGGGCCCAAAATCTTAGTAAATACTCTGCCTCATTTCAATCAGAGGAAATGATGTTGAGTATTGAACAAAAGACAGAATAGCTAGAGGGAATCAGGTTAGAGAAATTGCTAAGGAGCTTATTTAGTCTTTTGAGACAAAATAATCATCCCAGCAGAATTCTGAAAGAACAGGATGCAAAATAGCAGGTAGAAGTAACTAGTATTTCAATAATTCTGCCAGGTCAATCCATTCTTTAATGAATATACAATTGCAAAGTGGTTACTGAAAGATTATTTGGTTTGCCAAAACAGCAGGCAAGGTAAGGATAGAGATTCTGCCCAAAACATATAATTTAAGTAAAAACTAGAAAGGGGAAAATAATATTTTAGCTAAAAGGGAATGACAGCACAAACGCATCCTGAAGTTAGGAAAATATTCCTAACCTTCAATGCAGTGATGTTTGGGAACAATCTTGCAATGAGTGTAACTGGCACAGAATTAGTTAGAAGTGAAGATTGATCAGTTTGGAAAATGAATTTTGCGGTAAACTTGCCCAATGTAAAACTGAAACCATTTCTAGTACTTTTTTTCCATAAGTTTCTTTCTAATCAATTTTCTGTGATTCCTCCATGGTTTCTAGACATAGATGATAAAATATTCCAGCATTTAGTATTAATCCTTTGCCTTGTTACTACTTGCAGCCAGCTTAACTATCATCCATCTTGCATACCTCTCACCCAACAACAAACAAGGCATATGTATTCCTTCACAAGGCAATGTTTTTTCTTGGAGAAGCTGCTATGGCACACACCTTCCTGAGGGAGGAAATTATAAAACCGAGCCTCAACAGTTGTTGAAATTCCTAGATGGTTCCCCCACGGCTCACGTAATCAGCTGTACCCATGCTGCCTCGACAAGAGACACATTTAAGGAAAAGCAGCCAAGCTATTTCTGCTCAATCCATTACTTCCAAACTTAACAGAGTTTATGCAAAGTTCATCAAAGCTAAAATAAAATATTGCAAATGTTGAAATATGAGAATAGAAAAGGAGGCATTACTCTTTTCAGATACTTTTATGCTTTTCAAGTTTGGAATACATGGGATATTCACTCCATGGGTTTGACTACATCTAGGTTTATGTTTTGTTTGTGAACGCCTCAGCCAGCTGTTTGCCACTGACACGTCACCTTGCTAAGTCCCTTTTTTACATTTATTTCCATGTATCCATTTAAAATATCTGCCTCACTTCACAAACATACTGTAAGTTTTCTTATTAAAAAGTCTTACAATAGTCTAACAGAAAAAGGGTTCTGCAAATAAAGAATAATGTTAACTATTCTATTTTTGTAAAACAGGAGAGCAGTGCCAATTAGCCTGCAGCAGTCTGAAGGCAAAATTCCCCATCCTCTACCAGACAAGGTCACTGGAGTTGTGTGTGCATGTTGACACAACCTTTTAATGCATATACCCATTTAAAATAATTATCTTGCATGCCAAGCCATATCTTCTTCTTTTAAGTTCATTTCCACTGTGTAATGGATGGCTTGAAATCCAATTTAATCCATTTTGTCATGCAATTTTCTTCCATGTCTACTATTTTCAGTGCATATTATATCTTAACTACTTCTGAATGTATCTTATTAAGTAGCAATTGCAAATATATGTATCATAAATTTCAATTCTGTAATTTCTCCTTTTAGTCAATTCTAGCTTCCTTCATTCTTGAAAGCACAGAAAAACTCTGTAGAACAAATATCCATTTCAGTTGTACTCCATATCCCAGACAAGGACATTTCATAGCTTACCTGTATTTATTTCTTCTTAAAACTAATTCCTGTTTCTATTGAATCTTCTCAATGTATTTTGCCTTTTTTACAATTTATATATAGTTATGGAATTGTGATGATTTTTTTTTTCAAAGATGGAAAGACATTTGCTAGCATACTTTTTCTCATCCTCAAAACATCAATTTAATGTATTTAAGTAGCATTTGAAACACCTCTACATACCAGAGTTAAAAGCAGAAGTAAGAGAACCGAGGATTCTGTAAAACCTCAGAGAATTCGCTCTGCATCTTCCCCAGCGGAAGCATGGAAGGGACCTACAGGGATGCCAGGACACAGTTATCATTAGATCCCGAATAGAGAAGGGTATGGAGATTAGGTTAAGGCCGGGGGGGTTGTGTATTTTTGCATTCTCCACATGAAGGTCTTCCTGCTTATGCAAGACTAGTTTTTTCAAAAGAAAAAAGATTCAACTTTTAGAAGAAAATTCTTATCTGCTTTAAAACAAACAAACAAACAAAACCAAACCAAAACCCACTATCCTAAATCTGACTTCTTCATAGACACTAAACTTCACAGGCATTTCTATTAAAACTGGTTTTTCTACATTTCTGTTTCACAGAAGGGACAGGCTATTTGTCAAGAGGGTTTTTTACGTTGACTTTGAAGAGGATGTGGACCCAACTATCCTGTTCTAAACAGACTTCGCTTGATCACAATTAAACCTTTAGGAAAGGGTGGTAGTGCTTTCTACTTCCATATAAATGATAGTTCTGCTTTCAAAGGGGCCATAAAAGCAGCAGCCAGGAATTTTGTAAGTTGTTGTCTGTCAGTTATTTCCACGTAAAATATAGATTATTTGCAAGTGTAATTTGTTTTGTTTTCCCCAATCTACCAGTTCTACAAACTCAAGCTGACAATCAAGCAAAGTTCTTCTCATGCATAATTACATTTTAGTGAGGAACCTCTGGCCAAATTGATTCACTAACTCTTGAATATTTTGTTTCCTCTCAGCATTTTTCACACAACCAATGCGGACCAGAGATTAACAAACAACACTGATATGCAAGAAAATGTTGAACTTGGTTAAGTGTCAGCACATCTCTGCTGGGCTTGCACACCAAAGAAAACAGTTAAAACATCATCTTTAAAGGCAAGCAAGTAGCTATGACTGTGAATACACATAAATAACATATTGAGTAGGCGGTAATTTTATATCAGAGTGGGAGATGTTAGATAAAGTCTTTTCTCAGCCCATCTTTTGAAGAACCTGGGACTGTGTACTACTATCTTTCACATTTATTTCACTCTGCCCTTTGCTATGCATTTATAGCACCTTCACTTTACCCAATCCCTTGAAAAATTTTCCAGGACAAAGAGGTTTTCAGGACTTGGGAATAGATAATTAGACAATTAGTTTTGTTCTCTAAGAAACATTGCATATGCCTAAATGTCTCACCTTTTTCCAGTCTCCTTTTGGCCTTCAAAAGCTGGGAAGTTTTATATGCATTGTGCATAGGTAACAGCATGGCCTGAACACAGTTAGGGTGTTCTCTATCTGATACAATAAGCAGTTATTGAAATTGAAAGCAACAAACTGACAACTGCTACTTAAAAAATGTATTTTATAAAAAACACTCTAGCATATGATATTTGCCTTGTATCCAAAACAGTGGGCCAAGCAAAAGCTGATTTTCATTTGGAACACAGGTTGGGAACCTCTGCCCATCTCATGTCAATATTCAAGTACTCATCAACAGGAGTGAACTGATTTCCCTCCTTGTCTTTATTCATACAGAGTAACATCCACTGCTACCTGTAATCAGGATTTACTTTTTTTTGTACTGCAGTCAACTTTTCATAATAATTGGTGGAATCATATTACACACCGCTGGTTTAGTAGTGAGGAAACACTCAAATTCCGCTTTGATGAAAGATCACTATGCAACATGCAATTTCCGCAAGACATCTATGTCACACACAGTATCACAGTATCATAAGGTTGGAAAAGACCTTTGAGATCATCGAGTCCAACCTATGACCCAACACCTACATCTACTCCTACTTGTCAACTACACCATGGCACTAAGTGCCTCATCCAATCTTTCCTTAAACACCTCCAGGGACGGTGACTCCACCACCTCCCCGGGCAGCACATTCCAATGGCCAATCACCCTCTCAGTAAAGAACTTCTTCCTAACGTCAAGCCTAAACCTCCCCCTGTCATATCCGCTCATATCAGGAAGTCAGCCAACCCTTCATACCCAAGTGATTACTTTCAGTGGCAGATGAAGCCACCTTCCCTACTTAACCAGATGAATGAATTTTTCAGCTTATGGCCTTTTTGCAAAAGAGGGATCAAAGTAAAGACGGTAATAAATATCTCTAACTCCATCCATATCAATATTTTCAGACATAAAGATGAAGAGCTTAAATTTGTTTGCACAAAGATTCTTTCAGCTTTATACTGATCTGCAAGAAATGACATAAGTACTAGTGTCAACAGTGCAGAACTTTATAAAGATACTTAAAGATGAAATTGTCGATTAATAGCAAATAATCCTAGCATTTGCTAACATAGTCAACAGAGGACTGTTTAAAACAGACAGATTGTTATTTACAGCTGTGCCAGGTGAGGTAGTTTGAAATGTTTGACTGCTCTTTAGTTGACATTTAACATATACTCTTCAACATCCCTGAATATTTTTAAATTGCAGAGATTTTTTTTTTTATGAAAAATTTATCTGCAAATATTTTTATGTTCCTGCTGTCTAATACAATTATACGCGCCTGTAAATGAAAGACAAATTGCCTGCAGAAAACTATTACCGGAGCTCACACAGCAGAAGCATTAAATATTAATAAATTAATGTGTCAATTTTAGTACAAAGTGATTGAACTTTGTGGGAAATGTGTGTAATTTATTGTAACACATTATTTAAACATGACACTTATACCGCACTATACATTGGAGGGGATTAGTGCCGTCTGTGTATCTAGCTCTCCATTAATGGTCAATAACAAACCTTGAAATAAGGACATTGAGGTGGCAGAGTTTTGATTCAGTGTTGTCTTCATATTTATTTAAACCCTGCAAGTCCTCTGCAGGTCTCTGCTGTTTTCTTCCACCCTGTTGCAATATAGTTTAAGAAATCTAAAATTATTTTAACAACAGATTTTAGCAGAATGGCTGAACTAATGGGGTAGAAGCACCATGGCATGCAGAGCTGGACACAGCTTTATGGCTTAAAACTAAAGGAAGCATTCATTTTTCTAGAAAGACGGTAGCAACTGGTAATATATGATTGCAGTATTCTCATCAGACCTTCAGCAAACTACTAGATAGCTAGTTCATACTTGAGCATCAAGCTGTACAGCTTTACAAGGCATTAACAATTTTGTTTAACAATGTGTGTGTAGAGGTCACATACACATATTCCCAGGCACATTCATCAGGTAAGAGATTTTTTTTTTTTTCCTCCATAGCAAGTATGTAGTCTAAAGCATCTGAACTGCATAATTACCTTCCATTGCCTCTTGGATATGACTCAGCTCACATCTTCAATGAGATCTCTGGGGATGTCAAGACTTCAGTCTTTGGATTATCTGATAAGACTTCTAGCAGTGCTACCAATTATTTTTTGAGGTACAGCCTCTGATCCACTGAAATATGGGGAAAACTTGTTTTACATACACCAAAACAGACGCTGTTAGCCTGGACTAGATTTGAAGAGGCAGCCTTAAAAGCCAGATCTAGTCCCCCGATTCCCAGTTCCCTGCAGCTTAGGGATAAGAAATAAAACGCAGAGAAAGACAATACAGGGAGTTGTCTTCTACTGCCAAGCAGTAAAAAGAGGAAGTAGTAGAGAAGAAGAATACATAAATATTCTCTCCTGTTTACCCCATTGCCCTTTGCCCACATTTTATCTCCAGTTACGACAGAGGGCTGAGAGAGAGGAGGCAGAGAGAGGAAGAGGACAACAAAGACAGCAGCTCTTCTATTAGGGAAAGAAGAAAGATAATGCCTTTGTCACTTGCCGGACACAAGCCAATGGGTGTCTTTGTGGACTATACAAGCTACCAGGTGCAAGCGATCCACATTGAAACTCCCCATGGACTAACTCTCCACAGCAGGCTCAGGCAAGGTTCCTTCAGCTGTATGGCAAAATGTAAGCACTTCTGCCCCCGAGGCTACAAGGCACAGGGCTTCAGGATAACTCCTTTCCCCATGGCACACCAGGGCATGATTTTTCTGCAGCGTTCTGCGGTTCAGAATGCTAAAATCACTGTAGCGTGTGGCCTACCCCTCAGAGCAGCCAGTTTAGGGTGCAATGCTGAAGAGTGGCACAAGGAGTCAGTGACTGCTGGATGGTGCTAGGAGTACCCTAACCACAGGGGTCATACCCAGACCAGACCCCATCCTTTACATCAGACCCCACAAAACCACAAGGGAACTCTCCAGGCCTCTTGGGCTTGCACATCCAAATGGGAAGGAATTTTTGTTTTTAGAAGCACATAACTCATTAATACAGCGTATCAACATGCATAAATGAAAGTCTTAAAGTTTTCATTTTGATGCACACCAGTAGCTTGTATTTTTCTCATGGCATTGCCTAAAGCATGAATTTTAGCACATTTGCAGAATAGAATTTTTAATTTCCATTGGTATTTTAAATACTGTGTCTTCCCTACACAAATTCTTATTGCAAGTACAGGCATTTTGGATGAATGTCAAAGAAGTAAGAAGTTGGTCTTAGCTTTTAAATGTATCAAGTAGTTTGGACATACTCAGTATTTTATAAGCTGTTAAATCATTTAGTATGTGTACTATTTCTGCTGTTATGAGCTGAAAACACAATTTGCAAGATTCTTGTAGTGGGAAAGTAATACACCTTGTACTTTTTCATTTTTGGTTTGTCACAGGTGGGGTGCGGCACTGTTTCAGTCACTTCTTGTATTCACCTATGGCTCCTGTGATTGTAATTGGGCTTATACTTGTCCTAATCTTCAATAGAGAAAAACAGAAACACAAGCAGGGCTAACATTTCAAACTTGCAACCAAAAGTGGTTCTGGGGTGGTTTTTTGGTTTGTTTTAATATTGTCCTAATAAAAGTAGTCTCCACCGCTCAGGAAGAACATGGAGGCAGAAAATGCAGTATTCCATCTGGAGGAACTTAAGATGTGTATTTCCTTTATTTTCCAACTACAGTAGCTCCAATGACAATGATAGAAGTAACGTATTAGATCAATATCCAACATGGCTTCTACTCTTCTGGTCCTCTTTTCTCTGTGCAGTACATGAACAGGGAAAGGGAATAATAGGGAACAGAAACAAAAAAGCCCTCAGAGACTTGAAAGCTGAGTTTAAGTTCTCTTATTCTCATTTAGAAATTAATCTTTTAAGATGATAAACCCATAGTCGTTAATGCATGGTAGTTTCAGATTTGGCACAGTCCTTCAAGTACTGTTCACGTCTCAGTAAAGGTCTATATGCTGTTTTTAAAGTGCTCATCTGAGACAGACTAATTAACTAATATATATTCTGTATTATACTTTAACATGCATCTTTAAAAAAAGATATGTTATTAGGGAATGCTTGTTTTTCAGGACTGTGGAAACTACAGCAAGTAACAGCAACTGAAGACTTGTGGAACAGATACAAGCCCCCTAAAACACATTATTTCTGGTCGTTCTTGATTGTCATGAAGACCTGCTGCTGAGCACAGGTCTGCGCTCTCTGCTCAGGGCTGTGAAGATCTATCCCACCTCAAGATAGAACATAAGATGTCCGATTCCTCCAGTAGATTTCAGGCTAAACGTATGCAAATAATGAGCAACCTAGCATTTCCACGGCCAGGCGGGTACTGGACTATATACTGAAGTGCATGATACAGGAATGCACTCTACCCAGATTCTCAGTGGAAAAAACCTAGCTTACTAAGTGGGATTTGCTGAGTGATATTGCTGATCCACTTTAAAGTATATCAGTTTTATCATAGCCTATTCTTAGCCCAGCCAGATATTAATAGAGTATCTTTATGAAGTTATATCAATTAGTGCCATTACTTGAGACAGGATTTTCATATGTAACATATAAACTTCTCTCTCGAGCAAGTCATCTTATACTCTCTTTCTCTTCCTTGACTACAAAAAGACAATGCAGGTCCTCTCATCCATTTTAGGCATTTTATTTTCACATGCAAAGCACTGCACTGTAGAAGAGCTATGAATATAAGTAGAATGCAAATAAACCCACCTAGTTTTTATTAATAGGTGTTTGCATTTACCAGTCTCTTCCCTGGAATTTTTCAGACCACACTAATGAACGTGTGCATTATGAATGAGTGCATTAAAATTGTTTAAAAAATTGTGCTTCTCTCGCGTCACTTGAAATGCTGGGTTAAGTTTCTCAAGTAAAGGGACTGTCTTACAGTAAAAATATTCTCAGTCAGATATTAAGCTGGTCCTGGACAATGAAAGGAAGAGAGAGATCTTTACAGCCAATTCATAGAAGAGTTATTCATCCTAAACACTTGGGAAAAAAAAATGAAAGCAAAAAGCTTGTTTCAAGGAAGCATAATATGAGAGAAACAATACGCTAAGCATAGTCTTTACTTTTATTGCTCCTTCAAAAAAATCCTGCAAGAAATTCTTGATTCACCAAATAGTTCTCCCACAGCATTTCTTTTCAGTATAAGCATTTCACTTCAGCACTTGGGATGTCAATTTTGTGAGCAGCAATTTATTTTCTAGCTTTCAGTGAATTTGAAATACTTTGGTAAAATTCTTAAATTTTCTGATGAACTTTTCTTCACAAACCCCTATTTGCCTACTATTAATTCCTCTACATGCAAGTGTCCCAATCACAGCAATGATGTTGCTTAGTTGATGCTAATTTTAAAGCTCGAAACACTCTGCAAACATTGTCTTTAGAAGTCATATGTAGGATTTCAGGGTACCTTTAGTGTCTTTCACTACAGAAATGCTAGGAAAGTAGATGGCATAAAGCTTCTGAAGCAGCAAAACTTTGTGATTAGAACTCTCATCTCTATATATTCATACTCTGAAAAACTTATTTCTCAGCCAAGATCTGCTTTGGAGACTTAAGTCTGATGTAACAATAATCTTCTGAAGTTGGGGGGGGGGGGTTTAAAGTTATGTAGCTTTTCTTGTAGAATTGACCTGTTTTGATTTTGTGCATCTCAAAGAGAGAACATTACCTGTCCCTTTCTCCATTCTCTCCTGCCTCTTCCATTCCACAGTATTTTCAGCATCCCTTGCAGCTCAATATTCCTTGAGAAAGTAGAGATTTATGTTTGGCCTCTGCAAGCTTACCAGATGTAGACTTGTGGGAGGCACGGATTGTAATTTTTTGTAATTTGTCACTATTGGGGAATAGAATAGTGGCTTTTGTTTGGTTAGAAATAGTCTCCTTTAAACACTGCTTGGTAAGAGTTTCAAGTTTTTTGCAATCAAATATGTTTTGTTCAATTGTGCCATTTATACACTCAGTTACTTCTTCCTAATAACCAAAAAAATACCTGATTACTATTCTATTTATAGACAGAATATCAAAACAAATTCTGGCATATTTTACTACAAAGCTGTAGTAAAACTTAGAGATCACCTACTAGTATGGCAACTTGGAGTGGTTCTTTTAACAAGCACCTTGTTTCTGAAAGTAGCTACTCAAACCTCAGTGATCAAGTGATGTCTATACAATAGGAATCTATTATTTTTTTTATAGTATTGGTACTATATTCAAAATCATATTTGTTTTGGATTTTACACATTTTAAATGCATTTTGTTTTAAGTCTGAACTTTGGTGCTCAACTTCAGTTATCTTAATTCTGCCTCTTTTGTTTTATTCATAACTTTAGTTCAAATTATCAGATATGGCAACTAAAACCATGCCAGGGCTTGCTAGGTTGTTTTAACCAAGACCAACAACCTGCATGAACCACATTCTCAGCATTTTGTATTCTGGATCACATATCTGGCTTTTTATGTGGCTCAGGAAATTCTGGAAGTTTGATTTGATAAATGAAAGAGATTTATGCTTTCTTTTTCCCTTCAGATACAACTTTTCAGAATTGTTGGCCAATACGGCTGGAGGTTTTGGGAATCCGTGCCAATAGGCAGTAGCATATTCTCATAATAAAAACAAGAAGGCATTTTACAGTATAGAAGATGAATTCATATGAGTAGGGATCAATAACAAGAATTCTTACTATTTCCATGGATATTATTTGCCAAGATAGGTAAAAGGAGGAAAATCAGGATGCACTGGTCAATCAGCATATGGCTGCAAGCTCTTAGTGGGATGCAGATCTGGAAAAAGCTAAAGACATTTGAAAAATACTTTAGGCAAGATAGTTTTGGAAGAGAAAGAGGAGACTGCCCTTTTGAAAGGATTCACTGAAACACTATTTGGACTACTATTCCGGTCATTTACATTCTGAAAAAAATAACGTAAACTAGAAAGGGTACAGGGAAAGAATCAAAAAATTTATTAAAGGAATACTCACCAGAGAAGTTACAAGAGCTTGGATGGTTTTGTCTTGCTCAACAAAAATTGAGATGGGGCAAAGAAAGAAGTCAAGAGAATGTCTGTTTCAAATATAACATCAATAAAAGTTCAAGTAAATAAAAAATGATAGAGAACCAACAGAAACTGCAAGTTAAGAAAAAAAAGTGCCTTCAGGCTTATCAGCATGAAACTCTGCATCAGCCTTCCAGACAAAGAAGCTAGGACAAGGAACTTACACTGTTTTAAAGCAAAGAATGATCACTTTATGTAGGGATTTATATACCTAAGAATGGCTTGACAGAAAACTAAGCCTATGCTACAGGTCCTTGAATTGCAGACGTGGAGGTACAGACAAAAAAAAAATATACTTGCATGATATACTGCACTGAAACTCTCCATCAGAATTTCTTTTGGTTACTTGCCAAGAGCAAGACAGTTCTTTTTTCCTATGACATATCATTTGTTTTCTAAGGTTTTCTTCTCTTTCCTCTGAATCTTGTGAGATTAAGCCTAGATTGTCTTTCAGCATTCAACTTTATTGCCCCAAAGTCAAGCTCATCGATTGGTGGCAGCTAGAGACAAGCTGCAAGTAGCACTTGCCACCTTGCCTACAAATATTCAATTCCCAGAGCTAGGGCAGCAATTCCTCTCTGCCTCAGCCCAAGATGAGAAAAGCAAAAAGATGAGCCAAAAAAAAAAAAAAAAGCAGCCCCTTACCTTTAACATAAGACACAATTTTAAAACCTCTGGAGGTTTCTCACATTATGGTCCCTACTACTACAAGTACTTACTTAATGCATTTGCAGTATTCTTCGTCTATGGCTTCTGTCATTTTACCACGTAGAGCCTGTGTTTGCAACAACATTATCAATTTGTTCCTGGACTGCTTGTAAACATGCAAAGTAGATGTTTTGAAAACCTTCTAAAACAAACAACTTCTGAAGTTGGTAGTACTTAGCTTAAGCAGGAGCATTTTTCATGCTCTGCTTGAAATAATTGGCAGCAAGCCCTGTAAAACTTGCTCTGAGAATCAGACTGCGGAAACACAGTAAAACGCCCAAATCGTTTCCTAATACTCTTCCAGCCCAGAATCAATTTTAACACTTCTCCCTCAACCAGAAGCTCTGGCTGAGAATAGTTAACCCCAGAGACTGGCCTCTTCCTACATATAATAATATATTCAAATAATTACTGTATAGTGAGATCCCAGAGTGCTTCTTCCTCCTCCCCAGCAGGCTGTTTGTTGGCCTTCATCTCTCCCTGCCTCATTTTAGAAGCTTTTCCTTCCCTGAATGTCCTCCAGAAACCACCTAACCCCACCCAATTCCCTAACCACCCCACCCAGCCCATTACATCACCTTTTTCAGCACTTGCCTGCAATAAACAAGGATGAAATTGATTTAGCTGGGGCTAATCTATATCATCACGCTCCTTACCTGAGCCAACCATGCAGGGCAGGAAGGCAGACATTCAGCATACTATTTTATGATGCTATTAATCATTGGAATTGTTTTTACTGAACAGAACATCCTGCAAAATCAGTAAGCAGTAGTGTTAACTATTATCATTTGTTGCACCTGCAGTTACCAGGCAGTAGGGCCTCACTGCAGCTTTCCTGTTGTTCAGTTATTGTAAATGTCACAGCTGTGATTTTCAAGAATGGTCACGAATGGCTGACAAAATAACATGTGGACTGTGAGTTCAGTGTCATAGTCAGCTTTAAAGATTATTTCATTCCCCTGGTTTTGTTTACTAAGATCTAAGATCTCTGCTTTTGGTTTTAAGTAAACACAATACTTACTGAAACAGAAAGGGGATCTTGGGCATGTACACAGGAGGATTCCTTCTCAAAACAGGAGCAGACCAAAAATGAAACCAGTTTGCCATATAAATGCAGGAGTATATTCTATGTAAGATCAGAATTAGTATACTGTTTCAAAGTAAACTGGGGGGTTGGGGAGGGGTAAAGTGTAAAATATCCATTTTTTAATAATGCATCCTGATTACAGTTTTCAAAAGTGTGGTCTTCTCTAGCCACTTATTACTTCTGAAATGGTTTAAGACAGGTGGGTGGAAGTTCCAGGCTTGGGAGTTACAATATAAGCTATCAAGGAAAACAATGCACAGATAGATATACACAAATCAAAACTGAGGAAGATGACCTACTTAATCATTTACACAGGGCTGTAGTGCAATATGATTTCTCACAAATACCGATCCCTGGAACATAAAAGATTAGTTTTCCTCATAGAATAGTATTTTTAGAGACAATCATATACCAATTAGTATTAATTAGGATCATAAAAGATGAAGTGTCACATAGGAAGCAACTCTGTAGGCTGAGAAATGATCTAACACCAAGTCTATAAAGCATCTGTCTGCTTAATGGGCGCTTAATCACATCTGCTTTGAGGTGCTTAATCACACGTAAGCACATCAAAAACACCCTGCTAGGTAGGAAGCTATCAGGATCCACACATGTAGTGTCTTGTATCCTGCGGATACTCTCAATCTGTTTTCTTTCTAGCTTCCTAGGAGTTTTGTTTGCAAAACACTAGTTTAAAACAAGTCACTGTAAGGATGTGGATTATGTCACCCAGTGAATATCCTGTTCCCCTGTGTTGCTGGTCACTTTTTATTTCAGTATCACAAAATGTGTTGAAGCCAAGGAATTTGAAGGAAGTTGTAAGCTAGGTATACCTAGTGATGGACCCTGCATCTCTGAATTGTTCTTTTCCCTTTCAACAGCCACATCCTGGAGACAAGCATGGTTCCTACACACTGCAAGTGTGTTCTTAGTGCATTACCATCAGAAAAAAAAAAAAAGTTTGGAAAATGGGAATGAAATATCTACAGATCATAATCGATAGTAACATCAGGGAAGGAGATTAAGCAGAATCTTTATGAGAGGATACCGAGCCACCAGCAGCCCTGGAGGTAACATCCAGCAAGTAAAAAAGAGCTGACAACAAATGTCACAGCCTCTGGCCCAACCAGCCAAACCCCTTGAAGCCAGAGTTTGCAGAGTGTGCTGATGCATTCAATGTCCTGACAGTGAGTCTAACCCTTCTCTGAATGGAAAGGCAAGTCAGGGAGGGGAGAGCAAGGAGACAGTCGGTTCTCATATATACATATATTGGAATAGGGTGACAAGATGACTCAATTTATTTGGAGAAGAGTGAGATTATCAAGGAGGTTTGAATAGTATGTGCAGAAAAAAGCTTATTATGCAAAATAGGAAAAAAAAAGGAGGCAGAAGTAGAGTCTTGTGTCAAAACCATTAGTTTGATAGACGAACATCAGCCAAAAGACTGGCCTGCAGACCAAGTGGAAAGCAATGAGAAACAGGAGAACAAAGAATAATAAGAACAAAAAGAAGCAGCAGTAATGGGATACTTCACCAGGGAAGGTTTAGGCTTGACATTAGGAAGAAGTTCTTTACTGAAAGGGTGACTGGCCATTGGAATGCGCTGCCTGGGGAGGTGGTAGAGTCACCGTCCCTGGAGGTGTTTAAAGAGAGATTGGATGAAGCACAGTGCCATGGTGTAGTTGACAAGTAGGAGTAGATGTAGGTGTTGGGTCATAGGCTGGGCTCGATGATCTTTTGCAACCTTATGATACTGTGATACTGTGGTACTGTGAAAACAAACCTGAAGAGTTTAAGAGGCAGATGCAAAAGTCACTGCCATGTAGAGGTCTACATGGGTGTGGGAGGAGAGTCGGAGGGTCATCTAACATAAAATACTGATTCTGTCTATTGTCCGGAGTTGCTGAAACCCTATTCTAAAGGAAGTATGCTTTTACACAGATAGTCTTACAATGTAACAGTTTCTTCGCTTCAAAACCTGAACCCTTCAAAGAAATTCAGGAAGAAACTTTTGAAATCATGCCAGAAGTAAGCTGTGGTATCACGTGTTAAAACACTTCAGTTTCTTTTCACTTACTAAATTTAAGAAGCGATGTGAAAGAGATTATAAAATGCTAGAGAGAAAGAGCTGTCTACTAAAAGTCATTAAAACTACCAAAGATGTAAAGCCATTTCAGTATTATGTAGTCCCAGTCACTGAGCTGGCTGTCAGCATGTGAAACATTGCAAAACATTTACTTCTATATTTTACAATGATCACAAAGAGCAGGCCTTCCCTGATTTCTAGGTCTTAAGCAACAACTTTATTTGAAAGTTGAGACAGTTTCAAAAGGAGATCTCTCCTGCAGATGGTCTAGTGAACCTGCAGAGCAGAGTAACAAATGCTAGGCCCTGTTCGCAGCCATGTAATCCTACTGACTCCTGAAGAGAAAGCGACACATACGATGGAGATAAAAAGTACTTAGTGGCAGAGGCTCAGTTCTCTAGAGACAACTAAATGGCAGAAGAACTGCTCTGAGGCATGAAAGCAGTGAAAAGTACAACTACAGAAACTAGGTAAAGCCAAAGTCTGACAGAGTTTGAATTTTGGCATTAATGCAGAAGTAAACATTCAAAAGAAATCTTATAAAACACCTGTTCCTTGTGTTTCCTGCTGTTGCATCCAAATGTTATTTAAATTCTGTTCTTTTCTTAATTAGTTTTCAAGTTACAACATCATGTCACCCTCACAGTCAGTGTCTTTCTTCTCCTTTTATTCAAGCCAGAAGCAACTCTTCTTTTATTGAAACCTGGCTATTCTTGGTGCTTCAATCCTTCATTTATGTACATGTACACTTATATACAGTATATGTATAGGTATAGATATATAATAACCTTTTGTGCATTTTCTTCATGATCTATAGTAGCTGCATAATTTTGTAACACACTATTCCTATTTTGATGATGAGGACTGATATCTAGAGACTGGAAGATAAACAATATAGAAGTGTTTACTTAAAATGCTCAAAGCAAAAGCCCCCTCTAAAAAAAAAAAAAAAAAAAAGTCAGCTATGTCTTGTCTTCTGCTCAAAAGCACAGAAGAAAAAGAGGTTGCAGTGAACTCGGGATGCTGAGGGAGGTTAGGTCATTTAAGCGGGCATCACATCATTTACTGAAAACATAATGGAAAGTTGTAGCTTGTACTGTGTTTAGATTTTGAGAGTGCATATATTAAGCCAAGATGTACCCAGAAGACAGGAAGAACAAGAATGAATTGAGAAACCCTAGGAAATTGCCTTTGGCTTTTGTCTCCTTCCTCACACTTCCCTCCTTCACCCTTCCTTCTTCCACTCGTTTTTTCTCTCCCCATTCCTAGCAGCTTCCCTTGAAACTCTGCTCTTCCTGGCAGCATCTAGAGTTCAGCCCTGTTTGCACCTACCCTTCTCCCAATCCTTCCTGCATAGCTGTAGCCAGCTGCTGTATGTTATTATCAACCTTTCCTTAACCTGACATGCATACCTACTAGGAATCAAAAATAAACATAATAATAAATGTAATTATTGAAACCAAGATCCTTAGCTGTAATTCCTACCTGAATTGCAGCCTAAACCAGAGTGACGTGACATCTTCCTCTTGCAAAAACACCCATACGTCAGTGGGTTTCGTCAACAGAAGTCCTAAAGATGCTGCAGCAACCAGCAATAAATCTTAGTCTTCAGATCAGCATCGGGTATAGGCAGTCGCTAAGTTGGCATTATGTGCTCAGCTTCCAGGTCTGCCAGTGGTGGAGCCCTGCAGGTCTCATCTGTCTGCCCCAGCAGTGCAGAGTCACAGTGTGTGAGGAGTCACTGTCCTCCCTCGTGTTTCCCATGCAATAGCCAGAGCAGTGAATGTGAATCTCCCCACTCCGCATTCCTCCCTGCCTCACCCCTACCCTTCCCTCTGCCTCTCCCTCCCACATCTTGGCCAGACCTGGCCCTCACCACTGACAAACCTTGAGCATATTCTGTCTCAGATGTTACTGTGTCCAGTGCTAACCAAGGCATTAGCCACTGCAGAGACCTTTCCTACAGCATAAAACCTCCCTGGCATTAGCCTTCATCTAGCCATGTGGGTTTGATCTAAGAATTAACCTGCTTTCTCAAGCTCAAATCATAAACCCCAAACCAGCATTAGCCACACCCTCAGCAACGAACACAGCAGTCTCTGGCTAAATATAAGCCATTTGTCTCATATTCACCACACCCAAACTCTTCTTGTCCTGCAGAATCCTCTGTAACCTGAAGGTTATGGTTAAGCTGAGGGCTCACAGGATCCCTCTGTTCAGCACTATTCCATCACTGCATCTCTCTACTCTCTTTGTTTTGCCTCTTGCTCTGGCAAAGTAGTTGAAGAAGAACAAGTTCAGTAAGATAGGGGAGTATCCGGGCTCACCTCACTCCTGCCTAGGCACGGCCTGCCGTGGGTGCATTTTGCTTGGTCTGCTTCGTGTTAGAGTCCCCACAAGCAGATCAGATTCTGTCAAAGATGACCACGACAGCACTTGCTTGAAGCAGTCCCAGAGCAGTCTCAGTTTTCGCAGGAATCACCCTGCGGCCATTGTCAGACCTCCTTTGCATTGCAGGAGGCAAGATACAGCGATGGAAACTATCAGGTCACACATTTTTGAAAACACACAGCCAGCCAAGCCTTGACAGGTGCCACATTGGCTAAAAGAGGCTTCAGACAACAGGGCCTGTCTTAAAACCCCAGAATCATGCCTGTTTCAATGTCCTTGTGTAGAGGATTTGCTATTGTAACACTGCTAACCTGAAATGTGGCACACACAGAGGCAAAACAATATTCCATTAGAATCTTCCTCCTGACTAGCCAGGCTTGCAGTCCTTCCATATCCCTCCCTAACCCTAACAAGGATAATGCAACATTTGGTTAGACCTTGTAACTTCTGGCTTAAGCAGCGCCAACTCTAACATTGGAAACTATTTTAAGAGGTGGTAGAAAGGTTTTCGACAAAGGGAAGCATTGCTTATTACTGACAAATGAGCAGTTGTATCTGCAGAAGCCAAGGGGGATGATATGAGCCTGAGATTTAAAAGAGGAAAATAAAACACTTCTTTGCCTTTTCCTTGTGCATGTCGTTTTCTTAAAGATGCTTTTTCTCTGTGGAAATCTGAATATGAAACTATGAGATGCTCTGCATATTGCCCTCTTACCTCACAACTTTTACCTGAAATTTTGCAGCATCGAGACTTGGCTTCAAGTTCTTGAACTGTCTATAAACAGTAGTGAAAAATGTATAGTGAAGTGAGTGCAATAGAATTCTCATTAAAAAATAATTAAAAAAGAAAATATTCTCTTACTCCCAAACAAAATTCTCTATGAGTACTTACATAATTTCAGTGTAAAATTGCAGCTAATCTTCTGCATGAACACCGCGTACTTAAAATCAATTGCATTTTTTCCATTTTCAAATGTTCAGATTTTGATGACTAATTTTCATGCTACCTGCACATTCCTGCCATTTGTAATGTAAAGGGACGCTGATGACAATGAAAAATTTGTTTTCCCTCTACTGGAAAGGAGTGAAAAATCCTGTTTCAATTATGGTTGATTAGGGTCATGTTGCTTACCTTTGTCACCTCCAGTGAAAATGCATGCCTCATTCAAGCCTCTGGTCCTTCTTTGACCTCTCTTTGCTTTCCCAGTGTTTTATTCATTACTAAGGTACGGCAGGAAATATACGGTCATTGGTGTTGCATTTGTCTACTTTGAAGATCATCTTTGTGATAGATTGTGTAGATTCTTCCATTAACTAATCAATAGATCACCTCTTTTATAAAAAGTTTTAACCCATTGTCACTACTTATAGCATGAAGCTTCTTTACGATAGATGTTTAAATATTAGTAACTTTTTGGTTCTAAAAGTTTCTAACAAGGAGAGAGCACTTCTGTAAGTCTCGTGGTCTGATCAGTATCTCCCTTACTATCCTCTCTTTTCTTATTGTTAGATGCTCAGATTCTCAAATGCTTTATAGGTGATAAATTGGTGAGATGTGCCTTGAAATTCCCAAGTTTTCTGTAATACACATCTGCTCCAGGGAACTGGCAAACATAAGAAGTTCAGCTGCAAGCGTGTCAGCCTGAACCTAAAAAGTACAGACTGGAGGCAGTGACTCATTAGTTCACGATGGAGTAGCTTTGTGCATCAACTTTCCTACATTAAACATCTCTAGGAGAAAAAGCTGGGAGGCTGGGAGCCGTTTTGATTTTATTGCTCACATGTAGAATTTCATTCCATATTAGCCTCTGGTTTTGTATAAAATGAAGTAAACTTAGCTTTCTTCACAGTGGGGAAAATCTTCAGAAAAGGCATTTAATAAACTCCATAGTCTATCATTCATTTTTTCTTGGAATTTGCCAAGATAGGTTCAAGTATGCACAGGTACCCCTACCCGCTCTAAGCAGGAAAAAAGAGCATTTCTCTGGAGAGACTGATCTGACAAGTGTGTGTATATATGTATGTATGTGCACACACGTAATTGAGCAAGGAGAAACCGGATAAGGTACAAGTGGCCAGCCGTATCATTAATAAGTTATCTGGCTTCTGATCCATAGTGAAAGAGAGCACTGGAAAATTTCAGTTCTTTCCACAGAGGATGGGTAACAGGTGGCTCAGCTGTCTCGGCTGTCACAGGTGAGGTTACCTACAGCAACTGGAGCAAATGAGAAATAATGTAGTTTTTACTCATAGCAAAAGGCTAGCCATGAAGAATTTGTGGCCCGTAGCTGGATGTTGGGGGGATGAATGCTTGTGTCTGGGAATAAATAACAGCAGCAATGGTCTGCGACTTACACTGGAGTGTAGTAATTACCATGCAGCATCAGATTTAGTATCTCATCTTTAACCAAAACCAGGCAGAATGCTAAGCGGGCCCCCTAGGTTGGAGAAGGATGAGGAATATATTTTATATATTTGGCACTGAACTGCGTACTTTTTGAGCTCTGACACCTTATTTTTTTAAACTAAACCATACTGTGAAGCATAGGCACTTCTAATGAATAGAAAGATGTGGTTTAGTACATGATTAGGTGAAAGACTGTGTAAAGCCTGTCTGTGAAAAAATGAAAATTCAGGCAAAATCCAGACATATTTACCTAAATCTACAGTCTCTCTGTTTGATGGATTTTCTATCCTCAATGTAACAGAAAGCTTGCTACTTCTTACTTCACTGTTTTTAGAGAGAAACGCTGTTACTTTGATGCAGCTTTCAGGTACAAAACAAAAACAACCAATGCACAATATTTTCAAAATGCCTTAATTTCAATAGCATTAAAAATTAATTTCTTTATAAAAGAAGTCCTAGTTTTTTCTTATTTAATTTCAAACCTCTCTACAATGTTCTCAAAGCCACTAACAAGATAACAGCTTTTGTGCAGAAAGTTGAAAAGTGATTTATGACTGCATATAAATACAATGTGTTTGAGATGCATGCTCAGCCTGGCTGCTGGCTAATTTTTCTGAACTGTTGAGTATGGCTTCAAATTGAAAGAGACCTGAGATTGAATGTAATTTAGCAGAATGGAGAGCAATTATTTGACTGCATATCACCCTTAAAATAAATCTGCTTCAAAATGTGCCTCTGAAAGTGTCATCCTTTAGAGCTGTATTCATCAGGGCCCCACAAACACCAGTCAGTTTTGAAAATATTGAGTAGAAGTTGAGATTCTTAGACTGCCCAAATTGTATCTTATCCTCCTTTTACAATGGTACTTGCTCCTACACGTGTCCATTTTCTATTAAGCAGTATCAGTTGCCGAGGTGATTCTTTCTGGTACATTCTTGTGACTTTCAGAAAACTCTGATGAGAAATTGCTTTGGCTGAGGAGAAGCTTTCACTCCAGTTGCATCCTGCTCAAGTACTCCTCCCTGCTCCTCCTTGGCAGCAGCTCTCAACATTTGCTCCAATGCCAACTCATCATTGCTGAAAAACTTATCAAACAATGATGGAAATATTCCACGTCTAGGCTGGCTGAAGTCATTTGTCTTCAAAAAATACTTACAAAGAAAGCAATCCAAACCAGTGAAAAATAACAGAAACATTTCACAAGGCTACTTATGCTTCATCTACAGGCTGTTTATTTGCCTTCTCTGGAAGAAGAATATAATCAGTACCTTTAGCAGACCCCAGATATATCCATTAACATTTATGTGCTCCACAGAGGATTTTTTTTCCCAAAACCTATTCTGACAGCAGCACCTGCGTAGGGGAGAAAGGAGTTAAATAATCTCAGCAGGTTTCTGTAAGTCACCGTGGTGTCTAGCACCCCAAACTCTGATAGTGAAGGTGAACCAACAGAACAGTTGTCTGTCTCCCAGTCAGTTGCCAAACCACGGATAAAATGTACAGCAGGTTTTCCCTTCCTTTTTCCGAAAAGTCTGTCTACATTAAGTCCTGCATCGCCAATAGCACCAATGTTACCATTTCTGGAAAGTCTTAGCTATGTGAGTGCTTTGGTGAAAGAGTATTATGTAAGATTGAAATGCTGTCTGCTTTAAAGATATGCCCTTTTGATACGTAAGACATTGCTCTGCAGGAGGGACAATGTACTTAGTCTACCTGTTACACAAGTCGAGAAACAGCATATAAATTTTAAAATCCTAGGCACTCTGCTCTGTTTGTTAATCCCTGATTTTCCTCGCTAAAGTGCTCTGATCAAGTGATTAAATGACAAAACTAAGTCATTTTAGTGACACAGCTTTCACAGAAAGATAGTGGTGTACATCGTGAGTTCAGATGACCAAGAAGCAGCATGTTACATAAACAAGTCTATTTAACACAACTGAAACAGTTATGTTGCTTTAATTCTGAGAATACTGAGACATTTAATTATTTCTTTAACTAAATCATAGATCATTTTCTAAATTACTTTGAAAAAATTTTTTCCCCTAAATTTTGGCATGGGAGGGACAGAGAGATGTGGAACTCTGGTTACAGAGTACTGATAGGTTAGACAGGGAGTTTTACTGCATATTTCCTTATCTTTATTAATTAAAAGCCATCCCTTCTCCTTGAAAATTAAGTCCAAGCTCTTTTTCAGTCTTAATCAAGAAACTGTCTTTTTCAGTTTCCTTATCTGTCAAAGTTTGACAGACAAGTCCTGAAAATTGTTACAAAACACTGTGGTTTTCATTAGATGTCTGAAGATAATTAAATTCTGTCTGGCTCAGTTTTGCCACTTTTTGGAACCGCTGAGTCACTTTTTTACCTTGTTGCAAGGCCTGAAGAAAAGGCTTTGAAAGAAAAGAATCTTTTTTAGAAGTAGATGAAGGGGTATGTATGTTAACTTCTTTCCTCTGCTGATGGAATAAACTGAGGAATAATCTGTACAAAGAAGTGCAAAGCAACTCTGGCTACTTGTCCTTGCTTATTGTGTCTTATCTCCTTATATTTCAACCCATCAAAGAATGCCAGGGCTAGTATAGTGTCCTTCCAAGTATTTCACAGCCTCACATGGGAGCTTTTAGGTTCTTTATGATATAACATTTATCTCCGTGAGAGAAAGTTCTCTCGGTCATGGTTAATCAATGGCTGCTACCCTAAATTATTATAAATGCGTATCTATTACTTTGATTTGCATTTTGTAATTGACTCGACCTGAAGCAAAAGAGGGGGAAAGGCATGCTGACGTAATTTTGTTCTGTCGCTACTTAATTTATGTAATTCCTTAAGCTTATTAGTCAAATTGTTACCTGTTATTGCAATTAAGTGACAGTAACTTTTACAGTCAGTTAGGTCTTGTATACTTGACCATCACTCTTTCCACACTCATAGGAAGAACTTGTATGACAGTAATCGAAAGTTTGCAGTCTGATAGAATCAACGAAAAAATCGCGGAGGAGGGAAATACAGTCCCACAACTGTAATCTGGCATCTTTTGGAGTTTAGAAGTGATGCCTCTCTGAGACCGCTCCTTCTCTTGTGGCTTTATGAACAAACTAACTTTGTGTACACCTCATGGCAGATATGGATCTTTAGGAACAGTCTACAATAAAGAAATCAGTCTTTCAGCGGAAAAGTTAGTCTTCCGTCATGTTCAGCAAGAATCAGTTTTCCCTTGCCGTAAGATTGGGACAGATGTGGAAGCTGGGCTAACTTTCTGGCGCCACAGAAGCAGGCACAGAGCATCCACACAGTCTGAATTAAGACAGGTTGGACAATCCCATGTTTCTGTTTCTGCTGCCCATCTCTGCCTTAAATCCTTATTTGCAATTAGTGATGACATGTTCTAATCCTCTTCATACAAGCTATCAGAGGATTGTAGCTTCATATGGGAAATATCAAGGGAAGAAAAATTAAGAACAAAAATCCTTCTTTTTTACAAAAGCATTCAATAAAAAAGAAGGAAGAATTAAAAATAAAAAGCAAACAGACTGCACAGGAAGGTTTGTTCAGAACTCAATAACTTCAGAAACCAACTAGGCTTTCAATTTATTGCTGTTCCTTTGTGGGTTGCGAGTAGACATTATCCTCTTTAGGTAATAAAAGAAATAATGATTATAATCAGATTAGTTTCTAGAATCAAATGGTAGCTTAAAAATTGTCAACAAAAATTACTCACAAAGAAGGCCATCCTACATATTTAACCCTTCACTTACTGTTCATTTTCATTTTTGCTACCACCTTCTTCACCATTAGATGGCAAAGTTTAGGGGTTTTTTATAACTTCATGTCAATGAATATTTGACAGGAATCATTTTCACACAGATATTACATAATGCTACGTTCTCAGCTTCAAGCTCAGAAATATTTATTGTGCTCAGATAAGTAGTTGTTGTTGTTGTTATTATTATTATTATTATTATTATTATTATACCTATGCAGAGTAAACACATTTTGAGCATCTTTCTTTTTGTTTCATTTGTGGCAGGGAGTTCTTGACATTTAAGCATAGAGTCTTCCTTCCTATTTTATGCATTTGCCCTCTGGTCATTGTCAACCCTTACAATCAGCAGAGTGAATTCCTCTTTATTGCACTGTCAGAGTACTGTCATTATTGTGGACTTTTTCTTCTTCTGCAAGGCTGTTTTACAAGTTATTTTCAAAAAGCTATACTACATATGTGTTTGGGTTATATAAGACTGTATTAATCCATCATTTTCTGGCACATCCAATGCAGCCTCTGTAAATTTAAAGAAAATGAGAATTCTCATGCAACTGTGGACATCAAGCCATTCTGGGGAGCCTTATCCACTTCTAATTCCTTGCCCTTTTTGTGCAGGATATAAACTCAGCTCAAGATCACAGATTGATTCCTGTTTGCCTTTGCAGTAAGGCTGTCATTTGCTTTATGCCACCTCCAGTTCCTGTTGGCATTTGAGAAGACAAAAATTTGTGTGTGATTCTGAACCTGGGTCTTCTGCACCACAGCAAATGGTGCTGCCAGTTCAGCTTTTAAAACAGCTGTCAGATTCATGTAAAGCTGTTTTTTCCCCACAATTATCTTAGCACAAGATACCATTTAAAAAGTCTTATTTAGCAACCTCCACACAGTAAGAAAGTCACTTTTAGTCTTGCCATGGAATTATTGCAAATACTATTTTTAACCATAAAAAAGCTTGCCTTCGTATTCCACACATTTCACAAGACTTTTTCCATTGTTTTTCACAAGACCAAAGCCCTCATAATACTGATGTCTTTGCTAAGAAAGGAGGGCTGAAATTTATAGTTTTGCTTTTTGTTACTGGCAGACTTCAACCTGACATAGTAAATATTCAGACTTGAAACAGAAGAACTCTAAGGCTTGAGAAGTGTTGGAAGCAACAAATATGTTTCAGAAATGGAGGCAGGTCCAGAATTACTTCTGCAGGGCTACGTTCCTAAAGGTAGTTGCTGCCACACATAAACAGAGATTATTGCAGTTTTGAGCAGCTGTGAGATTAATTTATGTTGGGTAAAAAGAGGTTAGTTTATGTTTAAAAATATTAAGGCCTGATATGTACAAAACAATCCTGTTCATCTGTTAAAATCTTGGTTTTTATTTATTACACAAAACAATTCATAGAATTTCAGGCAATTTCATGACTTTTCCCTTTGCCTGAGGATGTTCTGCCACAACAAAAAATATGCTAGTCGTAAATTACTTATCAACAGTTCCAGAAGTCCTTAGTTCTTCAGTTCTATAACGTTTTCCTCTTCGTTCTCATTTTATAGGAACCACTATTCTAAAACCAGCCTTAGCTACTGATTGAACATTACATATTTTTTTCAGATGTTCTTAGAAAGCTAAAAGAAAGCATAATTGCATATGAACTTAACCTGATGGCTATGCAGGATTCTCCTTGGAGATTTCTGTTCAGGTCCTGTGCTGAACCTCTAGGTTCAGGGTACTTGTATTTTAATTAAGCTGAAAATAATGGCAGGTAAAAAGCTACGTCCATATTGCTATATCATCGACAAGGACTCCCACATCCATCCTCCCTTCCCATCCAGAGAAGTTCTTCACAAGAGTTTGTAGCCAACTTGCAAATCTGCCTGTGCAGGAATGCCTGGCAGCGCCCTGTGCTAGATAACAAGGTGGAAATTGTGGTCTCCCGTTCCCTTTCAGAGGACGCTCTTTCCTCATCAAGAATGAGGACATTGGATGGTGTGCCGACGGGGAAATTCTTGACTACATAAGCACTTACATTTCAGAAATATTCCTTTTTGCATTAGAGGACCAGGAGAAAAAGGAAGGACAATTAGGAAGAGCCCAAGTGCAAAGAGCCAGCTGCTTGCAAATGCAGGCAAGATAAGAAGGATGAAAAGAAGAATATGCAGAAGTTGGAAGGAAAGGAGGATAACAAAAGAATAAACTGTAGGGAGGTGGCATGTACAAAAAATCCCAAGAATCTGACAAGAAACAGAACCTTATTTTTTCTAGAAAACCTTATTTTTTTCTCAGGTGTGTAGGTGCTATGCATTCTAATATCTATAATTTTTCACTTCAGAATGAAATACAGCATAGAAGATCTCAAACAGGAACTAAAGCCAGCTTCCGATCCTTCCACCTCTCAAGACATAAATCCTTTTGAGTATTATAAGATCACACTAAAATAATCCCAGGTCTCATGCACTCTTGCATTCTCATACAGTACATAGTGTTGCCACATCCAATGGAGTGCGTTTTTGGAAGAGGATGCAGACAATGGTTATGCTAACAACTTCCAAAGCAGACAAGAGAGCTATTCTGCCTTCATCAGTTGTTGCTAATCATCTCTTAGATGTTTAGTAAGACACAGCTAAGCACATAATTACTCACATTTTGGGCGTTACATATTCTCATAGTAACTCATACTGGCCATGCTACTTTCTGTCCTTCCTGGCCTTGCCTAGAGATAGAGAAATCTGCGTTGCAAAGGAAGCAGGGACAAAGAGAGCAGGGACGCTCATTTTACTATTTAGACTCTGTCATTACTGCCAACGAGATACATTTTGAAGGTTAATGCTCTATACTGAGCAGGAAACTAATTTTTGAAAAAATCCTGGGTACAAAGGTACTAACAGGTTTTTCTCCAGATTTTTCAACACATACAAGACTGATGCTATAACTCATTATTTGCCGTGTGCCTCCCTGGCTGAGAGGCTATTGCCCTTTCTTTTGCAATAACAAAACTTGGACTTCCCAAAGTTGCACTGACAATCTCAAGAAACCACCTCACTGACTATCCTAACCTAGGCCATAATGTCAAGTAAATCGAATGACAAATAGGTCTGTAAACATCCTAAAAATCTGTCCCGGACAGTTTTGAGCTATAAAAACTCATTTGGCACCAAGTTGCAGTAAAATGTTGGTAGAAATATGTTCTGGATAAATTACCGTGTTATTTAATAATGTGTGAAAGATTATTAGTTTCCATCCTTTTTTTCCAGGAAATCAATGCTCTTTCCTAATTCCTTTTGTCACTTTGTCTTGGGTTTTGTTCATTTTTCCTACTGACTGTTCTTCTGTTTTGAATCAAGAACTGCCTTTGATATCTGATTTCCTATGTTTCAAGCACATTAGCCATTTAAAGACTATGTATTTAAAATTAAATGAGCCCATTCCTGGTAGAAAGCTGTATTCCTGGTTTTCACAGTGCAGACGTTACGCAGTGCATACTCTTTTGAGGTACATTTCTTTCCTAGGTAGTTGCTTACTGTAAGACAGTGTTAACTGAGGAGAAAAAAATTTAATATTTTGATAAAGCAAGAAACAATGTCTTGCAGTTCAAAAAGCGTATACTCTGGCACATTTATGTCCTAAGCTTAATAGCATGAGGTAATGCTGCAAAATGCCAAGTGCTCTGGGCTGCCACTGCAGTCAAAATGAGTTGACTATTAGCACCTCACAGATGCACTAGGGTGCTGATAGCATGAGATCCACTAAAACTATGGCTTCCCTAAACAGCACAGGCTTTCTCCTCCTTTTTCTTTTACTGACCATTTATCTTCAGAGAAGTCCAAGTAATTTTTTTCTGTACCTTGAATACTTCAAGTGGAGCCGATTTCTGGACTGTCAGATCTCAAATCCTGCAAGGTTTTTCCTGGTCATTAGCCTGTTCTAAAGGATTTCAGACGTTATCAGCTATGTTCTTATGCAAGTTCTGTGGGGTTTTCCTGACCCTGGCCTCTAAGCTTTTAAAGAATCATCCCCAGTTAGCTGAAGAGATCCTGAAAATTACAGTTGAGGCCTTCTAAAAGATTTTTTTTTCCATCCCCTGAAGTAGAGATCTTTCATTGTCACTCAGAGTCTGTATTGATGACTTTTTGCTTTCTCACAGGTTTTTGGTGGTATCTGGTGGTGTTAAGGGTGATTTAATTCCTAGTTCCAGTCCAATCCCCAGGCTTCGTGGCACAAAGGCAGCTTTTCCAAGACTATTGGAAACACTGGAAATGGTGAGTTGCTTTTTACCCTCACACGTAGAGACCGTTTACATGCATTTGTGAAGGATATACCTAATTTAATCAGATTAATTTAGTTGGGTCTTCCAAAAGGGTTCTGCAAAGTACATTGAATAGAGAGTATTGCCAAGCTCTGCAAGACTGACATTTCTGTAAATTAGTGCAGAAGGAGAGAGAAGTCTGTAAAAAGCCTTGGGTAACAGAGGAGACAAACCCAGGCAGGTGAGGGCTGACATACGGTGTTATTGCAGGCTTTAATCAGGCAATCTGAGTAGACAGAGCACAATGAAAAACTGCAGACCTGCCAGGGAAAAGTTGCCAAAGAAGACAATTGGTTTGAGAAAAGAAGGGCAGTGGCCAATAGAGGGATGACTAAATAAAAGAAGAACATCCAGCACAATCTATAAAAGTTCAGGTACTGCGGGAGAAACTTAATCTGCATTTCTAGATATTACTGACCTTCTCTGCAGCCTTGGACATTTAAACACTCAACATCCACTTCAACTGAGGGGAAAAAAACAACGGTGGCAGTATAACGCCTCATTTCACAGGTATATTTTAAAGACTTAACCTTTGTAAGACGTTCTGAAGATTAAAAGAACAGCAGCACTCACTACTTTGCTTAACAAAATGTCTCTCTGCCTAGCTGAACCTAAAATTTTTTGATGTTAGCTCATCAAAAAGATGTTTTATGAGAAGATTTTTCTCGCTTTCGTGTTGGCCTGTGGCTATTTCATGCCACTATATGCTTGGTTTTATTTCTGGTTTTGCCATGTACAGTTTTGCAAAGTGACTTTTCCCATTACACATAAATGTAGTTTTTTAATAACCACAGAGATGAAATACCCAAATCCTTGTTTCCCATAGTGAATCAAATAGAACAGATTAATGATAACATTTCGTAAGGCACTAACAACTGGCTTGAATACAAAAAAACCTTAAAAACAGAAGCGAAAAAGTTCCTGCAACAGTATCAGGAGGCAAAACTCTTTAAATTAAGACATCTGGATAATAAAGTAACATGAAGCAAATTAAAATCTTCAGCAGTAAATTGCCTGAGCAAATGCAGATGAAGTATGATTGCTCATAAGCAGACCTGAAAATTGCACATGAGTAGAGAAATGCACCACCATTCAACGTTCGAAGACATCTTTCCTGCAGTATTTCATCTCATTATTTTTTTACTAGAGAAAGAAAAAGACCCTCCAGGCTGATGTTTTCACATGTTCAACACTCCTTACCCTCATATTTATCTATACAAGTTCAGAGTCCTAGGATCTCAGGACTGTGTCCACATGCTTGGTATCTGAAAGATCCAGCAAGGTGCTCTTTAAAATTCTTACTTACACTGAGAGATGCAAAACCAAGATTTCTGTGCTTGCAATAACAGAACAATTAAAAAGAATCACTGATTAGCTGTAAAGTTGTTCAAAATAAACTAATTTATTCGTGGTAATCATAAAGAAACAGATTTTATGAAAAAATAGGCCAAAATACAGTTTTAACCCTTACAAGCCTTATCTGCTGCCGTGAAGAACACATACAGAAAGACAGAGAAAGTACCCAAAGTTCTACCATTTTATACTTCTAAGTTGGGTTTTACCTTGGCCAGGAATTCCTCCAACTGTTAAATTAAAGGACGAATGAACCAGGTAATGGAGGTATGTGCTGGGCAGGAGCTCTTGTGATCAATGATGTCACCCCGTTGCTGCCTAATTTAGCTTTTATAAAGGGGACTAAAGAGCACATGGTAACTCAGGAGAAATTCATTGAATATCTGTAACAAGACTCACATAGCAAGGCAGAATAACTGTCAAGTCTTCAGCTAAACAGCAAGGTAGATGATGCTCTTGGTCTCTAACAGCCTTTGAGTTGTGTGCTAGACTGCATGCAATGCGTGCTCTGGGTTCAACTATGAAAGTTAGCAGTGTCTGAACCAACTGCAGGTGAAGAGTTACTGCCTATCAGTACAGCTGTGCCCATAATACAGAAAAGAAGGAGTTTTATACTGGGTCTGGGAAGTTAGCAGATTCAGCTGTGGGGAATGTTTGTTTTGAAAGCTTGTCTTTGCTCTCCTCTTACCATTTAAAAAATCTGCTTTCTCTTACTATAATTTTGGCTATTTATTGATTCTACTTTAATACCTGAGGTGATATTATCGAAAGAAATTATCTTGTGGGAGAAATGGAAGGAAAGCATAAACAGGGCTTCTTTCTTTTTTTATGGAAATGAGTTTGCTGGCTGTATGCTAGTTTCCAAAAGGCAATGACAGACTGGCAGCTTAAAGAAAACAGGTCCTGACAGCACACTTTAGTGCACTGAACGTTTTGTAATAGTTTGTGTCATATGAAGCACTTTCCTACCATCTGTGCTCCAGCAGCACAGGCTTGCTCTGTCCCAGGCAGAACCTTTTTGTCCTTGCAGAGTCATAGGAGTCAATGGAACCAGCTATCAGAATTATAAAACTTATCTCCGGCTGGATGTATGCAGAGTGTCAGCTTCTTCTGTAAGCCCTCTCCGCGTTCCTGACAAGAGCGGCAGCGCAGCTCAGCAGACAGGCAGGGATGCACAGAGGTATCAGACAGTACTCCTGTTATGTTAGTGCCACTTTGTTTTTTAATACTGGCCTGACTTGCTGAAAAAAAGAAATAATATAAGAAAAGGAGGAGAAGTGAATGCAACCGAAAGGCGACCGTGTGCCTCATCAGTGCTTGCTATGTGAATTCCTTTTATACTGGGGAAGGTAAAAATATATTAATAAGGAAAACAGCACCTTTTCAAATATTTCTTTTTTAAAAAGGCTTTATATGGACAACTTATTTCTAAGATAAATATAGGTAACATAAACATTATCTGCAACTTAAGTAGAGACTGGGAGCAAAATTAGAAAGCAGAGTGTCTTGATTACGTTAAATTGCCTTCTTCAGGTGGTGTTGTTTGTTGTTATTAAATAATTGTATGCTTCTTAGCATTGGAAGAAGGGAAATCATTAATACTAATAGCTACATAAGTAAAATAAAAGGTTATTCTTTATAGCAACAGAAAGCCTTGTTTCTGTGCTAGTAAAATGTAAAAACAATTGAGTTGCCAAAATATTCTTTCTCAAAATTTACAAAAAGAGACAGATCTCTGAAAAGAGAAAAAGCCCCTCCCATGCCATAAGTCCTAAATGCAGTCTCTGCTTTCCATATTGTTGACTTTGAGGCTCAGTCCTTTTCTCATTATCATCACTGTTTCATGGATTTTTCTTATTTTAATGAATTTCTGTGCTTAGGCACATAGCTATTTTCTTGGCTATCTTGATTCATTATTCTGATGGAAGCAGTCTTTTAATTTAAAACATTATTATTAAAAGTAATGCATGAAACGCTTATCTGAAAGATATATTGTTTTGGCAATAGATGCGAATCAAAATGCAACCATCTAGATAATTATACATTTTAATGGAAGACTTTGAGTAAAGCTTAGGCACAAAGAAGAAATGTACTTATCAGCATTTATCATTCAAATTACCAACATATTTGTAGACTAGTCAAATATTTCTTGTACCTCAGTAAGGTCGAGTCTGAAGCCGAGTAGTCGAGTAGTTCAATGGACCCCGGTTACCTTTTGAAGTCTCTGTCCTTGGAATACATTACCACAGTAGTATTCCAAAAGGGCAAGAAGCTGTTCTTGCATCTTTTCTCTCCGATGCATTGAACTCTCACAACTTCCAACATTAGGTAGGCTTATATTATGCCACTTCCTCTTTGTAATCCTCTTAAATATTCACCATCTATTTGTCTTTGAACGTACTCCAAACTTTTTCTTCTTTGTGATCTTACAGAGTACTCAGTATCACTTAGGCTGAGGGTGGTGCATTAGAATGTATACCTTCACTGGGACACACATCAAGCACTGTTGTTTAAATTATCTTTGTTTTTACTTTTAGTTTTGCATCTTGCAGGGATTTCTTTCTCAGCTCAATACAACACAGTTTAGTGAAAATCCTGAAGTTTACTGTATAGTGGCAAAAGCATCCTGCAGGCTGGGGCTGACCAACAAAATCAGATGGTAGAAGTTTATCTGTACCTCAGCTGAGCATATGCCATGGAGTTTAACCCCCACAGGGCTCCATATAACTCAACCCTTAGCTCTTTCTTCAGACTTGGTATGTAGATCCAGAGACCTTTGTGATGCCACACAGATTGCAGAGATCTCTGTAAGGCTGGAATATAGAATAATGTCTCCTAAATACTTATGAAGCCAGAAAATCATTTGGGCTCACAGAATCTTCTAAAATATGAAAGACAACTCTCTGGTAACTTTCTCATTCCCAAAGTGCCATATAATGCAGATTTGAATCTCCAGCCTATCAAGCTCACATGTTGCTCCCCATGTAAGGAGAACAAGTGTGCTCTGAAATCTCAAGGTCATGAAATACTTTGCTTTCCTGTACGAGCAGCTACAGCAAGACAGAGACGTAAGCTTGTCTTCTCACTGTGCAACCAATTAATATCTAATATGCAGAGGGAACTTCACCACTGTTACTTGCCTGCTGGCCATCTTTGTTTTGAGGCAGTCTATCAACTGAAATATAGCTACATATATGCTCATGCAGAAAGTCATAATATAAACATCAGCGTTTCCCTATTTGTAGACTTCTCAACTAAACCAATTTCTCGAGTCTGTAGACAGCAACAACGCTGGTAGGTATCCATTTTCCTCAGCACTGAACCAGAGTTCACTCCAACATTTTGGCCATTTGCTTTCCTCTCTGACATGAAAAGCAGATAGTCTTTGCTTACAGGAGAGTTTCATTTTGACGTAGTGTTTGCCCCCCATTAGTATCAAATAGGCAGAGCAAGGCTTTTTGTTCAAATATTTAGGACTTCCCCTGACATTCACTCAAATCTGAAAAGCTACACTCAGGACAACTGATAATTTAAAAATTGTTTTACTTTCATACAATAGAGTTCATTCGAAGAGTTTTATCAAAATTCCTACCTGTTAAACTTGACTTTGAGGTTATTTTAATTATACTATAACCTTTTAATTTAAAGTTAACAAAGCCACGGAGATGCTGCACTTCAATCAGAAGTTCCAGACAAATGGTACAGACGCTGAGGCAGAAGAAGAGGACCTATCAGAAGATTGTACTTAATGACATTTCTACAAGGCGTCTGAAAACCTGACCTTTGCCAAGTGCTTCTTTTATCATATATTGCAAGAAATATGTTACTTCTTTAGGTTACAGTTGCAGTAGACTCTATCAGCTGAAATCATGCAAGCTGTAATTCTGCTGAAGTTAGTGTACTCTGGGGAGGACAATTTTAGCTACAGATGAATAGGGTCAGTTATGCTTGGGTGAAAGAAAGGCAAGTTACTGCTATTTTAGTAAAATACATATATTTATTATAATTGGGGTAAAAATTGTTCAGATTTCTAAAATTTGTTTCTAGAAATGATGGTAAGTGCAATATGCTTGATAAGTTTCTGTCCTGTTTTGAATATGGTATTGTCATCACCTAAGCATGTTTATTAGAATCAAACTAAGCTTTGTTATTGCAGATAAGGCTGGTACAGCAAAGCTCAGCAGATTCCCTTTAGAAAGGCTCAGTAGATAAACCATCTAATTTTGGATTTTATTCAAGACCTAAGAGTAATAAAGACGTTTTTCTGTTGCACTGCAATTTACTTCAGGGAAGAGACATCCCTTTCCCTTTCCAAAATGCCTCCAGTGCTGGATTTTTAGGATACTAAACATCAGGACAATGCTATATTAGAATCTACTCCTCTCTATCTCAGTAACACAAATTTCCCTGCAGAAAATGGTCGTACCTCCCTTATTGTTCTCAATCAAAGTTTAAACATTCAGTATCTGCAAATGTAGGGTGGGAGTCATCTGACCAAAGATAGATATTTGTACCTGAACATATCACTCCAGGCTTCCTTTTGCAGTTACGGAGAGAAACAGCCACTCCTAAGGTGCAAGTGATCTGGTCTAAATAGGTCAGCACAACCTCACCCGAGTATTTACTTCACTCCTTGACCCATACAGAATGGTGAGGAGCCAAAGGATACCTGTCTAGCACAGATAGAAGCATCACTTTGCTTTTATCTTAGGCAGACACCTAAAAGCTGATGAGATGGATCCTACCAACAGTAGCCAGAAAATATAGAAAAACGGACAGTTTAGTTTCCCTCTATATAAACAGGTGTGTGAAATTTTCTAACTTGGCAGGAGTGAGTAACTCCAAGAAGAACAGTAGCTTACCAAAATCAGGGTGAAGAAAAAGAAAAAAAAAAAAGTAGTTTAAATTCATAGAGTAAATTTTTTTTTCGCAATCTCTCCAGTGCAAGGAAATAGGTAGCATGGTCTGTTCAATAAAAAAATGGTAAACTTCACTTTCTTTACTTTGTTAAGTAGCAATTCCCATGGGTTCTTCTGGGTGACAGCTGTTGCATGATTTAAGAGTCCTTGCTGCAGTGTTTTTAAAAAACTCTCTGTTGTTATAAGGCCTGTCTTCCATTGCACTAAGGGCTATAACCCATAAAAATCAAAGTTTGTATGTAAGTGTTGTCCTGAAAGAGTATGTTAGTTTTTAATTGAGCCTATCGCTAGAAATGTCTCCCCTGGGATCTTTCACATCCTTGGAAAGACAGATCAATGTTTCTACAGAGATAAAAATGCAAGGCAGCCTATTGAAAATATTCTAAATACAGGACTTCTTGACATGGCTATAACCCAGAGCAGCTTGCAAAGATTAATCTACTAATAAAGTATTGTTTGACAAAGCAGGATACTTCGGAGTCACACTGCTGACATGCTAGAGGTGATGGAGCACGTAAGAGACTGCTGATGGCCTGAAAATGGGATAAAAAAACACTGCCTCACATTTTTCCTATGAGAAAATGGGAACTCCACACTGGTAGTCTTCGTAGAGTTTAGTTGTTAAAAAACCTGTTTGTACTAAACCTGTAAACATTGCAATTATTTTTTTCAGTAAATAATTTAGTTGAGCTTTCACAAAGATCTCAAGGCTATGTGTTTCACCAACAAGGTTATCCCATGGCAAATGTCAAGGTCATAAAAAAAACCCCAGACTTTTGCTAGAATTTATCAGTAAAGAAATATATTTGTAGACGTTTTCCATTGGCATTAAACTGAAGTACCAGACAACATCAGTGGTTACAGGTAGGATAAACACGATTAAAACAGCACATGCAAAATCCCTGTCCCTGTTTGAAAGGTTTCTCTTTTTTGACTCTCTTCAGATACCTGATCACCAGAGGGGGATTTCAATTCCCAGAATGATACCTGTTTTTCAGCCTTTCCAGCTTTCCCCTGTCCTTCCACCATAGTAGTTCCAAAGGATTTTTCCAATTGGAATAACAGACTGACCAGAGATATATGGGATACATAGGAAACGTGAAGTTCTTTTTCAAGTTATCTAAGATATTTCAGTGGTAGAAAGAACCAGTGGCAAAGTTTAGCACTTTATCCTACAGAAGGGAAAATCAAAATTTTGTTGGAAAAATAGAGACGTCTCGGTCTTCATGAGCTTATCTTAGGATCTAACTATGAAAACCCAAGGCATAAACAAAATCTAAGGAAATTAGGCTAACTAGAGCCTTTTTGTATTTTGAAGCACTGGGCTAACTTGCTGACTTGCATCTCATTCAGTTATTCACTCATAAGATGCACACACAAAACGACTCACTAAGTGACAGCTTTTATACCTCAATGTGGTGTGAACTCTGGTACAGCAGAGCTCTGGCTTGTTCTTTACTGAAAAAAAGGCAAAGCTTAAAGAAGAAGCAAGTGAAACAAATGATTGTGCTGATGGATGGAAATGATCAAGGCGTGTGGCCAACCACAGCACAGAAATCACTGCTGAAAGGGAAGCTGCTACTTTTGTCACAGTTGTGTGATTACAACTTGCAGGTGATTCTTCTCAGTTCTTAACTGCAACTATGATTTTCATTTCCATAATTAAGACAATGCTGCTGGATTCAGTCTTTCACCATCCCAAGTTGCACCATTTGTTTGTTATAGAACAAATCAACAAGACAGAAGAAAGCTTTTCATCCTGGTCCTCCAGGGCTTAGAAGCATTCTTTGAGTCAATTAACCATATGGCAAATGCTTTCCAGCTTGAATACAAGGATTTCAAGACACTAAACAGAACATTGTCCCTGTTAAATCTTTTACCTCTCACAACTATGAACCAGCAGCAATGAACCAGTATTCCTTGTCACTACATGGTTCTGTCCAGTGAGGTGTATAAAATTGCTGGTACTGGGTCAGACCCTTGTGACAGCCTCTAAATGCAGTCTCGTCAGGACAGTCCTGCTCAAAATGCCTTAAATGTTCCTGAGATGGAGGTTACACGTAGAGTCATCGTGTTCAGTAACAGTGTTGGATCTTGACTTTACCACCACCCATTTTCAATCTGGTTTTACCTTTGACTGCTTCATCAGTCCTGTAGCAATGAGTGCTGCAGTTTTAATAACTTCATAGCCAGTGTCTCATGAATTCTGTAATAGGATGTGTCTTTTGTCATTGAAAATATGCTGGCAGGTATGTCCACTACCTCCAGTGGAATTTCTTTGTAATTTATCTTGCATAGCTAAAGGATGAATTTATTAGTTGGGGCCTGATAAACTGAAAATGCGTTTTATTGACTGGAAAAACTTGAGAGGATTTTTCTTGCATATTTCATTTCTAAACAGTTCTAAATTAAATTATTTACCTTCAAATAATCACTTTAGTAGTAGAAATTAAAATTTGTAAAGTCTATCTAAGTTAGGATCCCACTCCCCCCTGATAAACATCTGGGAACAGCCAGTATGGTTACAGCCCTAAAAATAATATATGAAATATATATTTAAAATTTTAAACAAATCTGTCACAATTATATGGATTTTATATAAGGTGACTTGAATTTGGAAAACTCTTGCTGTACTACATTTACACAGGCATTCAATGTTACTGAAAAAAACCCAACCTTATCTGGGTATATTTTTAAAATAATAGAAAAGACATTTCTTAAGAAAGCTTTTAGAATGTTTAGGACCAGATCTGAAGATCAGCACTTAGATGAATTCATTATTTGCTTAAAAACAGTTTTTTCAGAAGTAATGGAACAGAAACAAATTAAAGTATCCCTTCAGGTTTCACTCAGGGAAATGATTCACTCATTCTTTTAAAGGTCTTTGACTCCAAAATTTTGACAGCTAAAATTAGCTTTGCATTACTGAAACAGATAATGCACCCTCCTTATTATATTCAGAGATAATACATCAAATACTAGTTAGTTCTAACACAAGATTTACAGAAAAACATTGCCTAAATTATACTAGCTTATGTGCATGCATGATGTCAAGTTTTCCATTAGGCTTCACTGTTTCCCAGTTTCAATTAAAATTGATATTTGCCAGCTCTAGTAAGGTTTGTTTTTTTTAAAAAAAAGGTATATTAAAAATGCTTACATGTATATATACCAGGGGAGGTTTAAACGTGATATTAGGAAAAATTTCTTCACTAAAAGAAAGGTTTGTCAAGAACTGGAAGAGGCTGCTCAGGGAAGTGGTTGAGTCACCATCCCTGGAGGTATTGAAGAGACATGCAGATGTGGTGCTTAGGGACATGGTTTAGAGATGAAATTGGCAGTGTCAGGTTTACAGTTGGACTTGATCTTAAACGTCTTTTTTAACCTAAATGATTCTATGATTCTATGCACATTTATACAAACAGTACATTAAATCACTACGATTTAAAAATAAATATTTGCTTTATCTCCAGGTGCCCTATCAGACAGCTTGCTTGTATATGAAAACAAAACATATTATGTCAGATTAAACCTGTTATGTATTTCCAGGGAATGTAATAATCTTCATATCATAGCAGAAAAGTGTACAGGAAGTCATGATTTTATAGTGTCAGAAAATACATTCTTTTCCTTGGATTTTCAAGACTGCAATATGCAAGTTGATACAGTAAAGAATCAGATACATAATGTGGCTGGCAGCGATGAGAACAATGTGAAACTATCATGTTCACTATATATAAGGTGGATGCTTTGGGATTTGGTGTGTTGTGTTTTAAAGCAATCCTGCCCATTTTCACTGTTGGGAAGACAACTTTTGTCGGTGCAGAAGTTCTAAAGCCATGTCACAGAGCCAACTTGCCAACATCCCATACTATCCAGTATATTCCAGAGGCTCAGATGTATTTCTGAACTAAATCTTGACAGTTAAATTGTAGTTCATGGAAACAATCTATGGTGTTTTAAAAGCAAGTGTCTGTGTATTAAAACAGCACTTGACCAGATAGGTTTTTTACAGTTCAGACAGGTACACCTTGAAAGCATTATCAAGGATAAGTGGTAAGTATTTGAATAAGTAGTACACTATGTCTACCTCTGGGATGAAACAAAAAACTTCTCAGGGAGTCCACAGTGCTGTAAAGCACAGTCATAATGTTTGGTATTTTGTTCTGCTGCAAGAATCCACAATCTACTTAGACACTAGGTTGTTGTTCTCATCCTCTTTCCGCAGTAGCAGTGGTGTCTTACCAGCCCATGTAGCCAGAGGTGTTATTATTCCCATTCTCTTTAACTCCCCTCTCTGACCTATATTCACTCATCTGCTTTTTAGTCTTTCACTTATAAATAGACTTTAAATGTTACTGTGTGACTTCAGACTTATGCTAATAGATAACACCACCCACTCCTACTAAAGAGAAATACTATTTTTCATCATCTTACAAGTTTAGAGCCATAATTAAGATAAATCTGAAACACACTTTAAACATCTCAGTCCAAATGCATGCACATTTTAGAAGCGCTTTTACTAATAACTTTGTAGTAATTATTTCCTTACTTCTTACAGATACAGAGGTGATTTTTTTTATGACTGAAAAAAGTGTTGCTTTGTAAAGAACAGTGTCTCAAAGTTAATCCCCTCCTTGATTTGAAATTCTGGTTTTCATTTGCAACAGCTTTGACCTTGCTTGCCCTGTGGATACTACTTTACAAAACCAAACACACCAGTAGGAGTGTAAGAGCAGGGAAGGCAAGCCAATGTTCAGCAGCATGTAAGAAGCTAAAGGGATAGGAAGAGTAGTGCCTTAGTTAAAAATTGCCAGCAGACATTAATGTGCAATTTAACATGGAGGCCACTTCTTGAATAACTCCCAGAGTTTTGAAGTTTTTCACAGTTAAACTTCTGTAAGAATTTTAAAAGTGGCAAAATCAAACATTTTTCCTTAACCTGTGTCTCTGAAACAACCCAGCCATTTCAGGTCATCTCACTACAATTCATCCCAAGACACAAAATCAACACTATGGTTCTTTTTTTCCACAATGCTACAACAGGTCTAAAATCACATCTTACAGTGGAAAATATGTGGATAGTTTTAGACATCATCACCTGAATTATTTGCGTGATGATTACATTCATTTCCAAGGTGTGAAGTAGCAATTCTCTTTTTCTTTGCATTCTTCACTAGCAAACCTGGAGATTCAATAATGTCATACAACATATTGCACGGTGACAGCTGCGCAATGATATGTCCTTTACAAGCATTTGTCATTTTAGGTGTAGGATGGTTTTTCAATATATTCAACAACACTGTAAAATATTTGCCTAAATCAGATTTTTACATTCTGTTACACAAATCCAGATTCTTTTCATGCGAGGGACATTCAAGTTAAATGGAGATATTATTGAAGTTAAGAGAAATATTCTGTAGGAAACGGAAAGCGCTATGAAAACCAAGAAGATGCTGAATAAAGATAATGTATTCCACTGAGTGTATAGGAATACAGATGTGAGTTTGACAGGCATTTTTAATTAACTAGAGAACAGTCAAACTACTGGCATAAATACAGCAGTGCTCCCTGTTTTATTCAGAAATGTGCACACTTAGAACTAAAAAATTCTGTTTGCAATAACAGGTCATCTATTCCTCTCAAACACAACTCTTAACTAGCATGACAGATAACAGAACCAAAGGGATACCAAAAAAATGTTTACAGTTTAGCTTCACAGTTAATCTTGCATTTGGAAGGCAACTGTCTACAATCCAGATAATGCTATTATTTCCATATCTTCCTCCCAGCACTTTTAATCAATAATTTTCAGGCTATGTTCCCTGCTCACTGCAGGGGTTTGGACTAGATGACCTTCATGGTCCCTTCCAATACAAATCATCTATGAACGCATTTTGAAGAAACGGTTAACTAGAATATCACTCTTTCCTGCCCAAAACACCTGGTATAACTGTAGTACTTCTACATGTTTTCACGTTATTTCTTATAAGCAATTTAATAATTTAGATGTGACATCAGCCTAGACTAAGATGCTAGCAGATAGCTGTAGTGACTACAAAAGTAATTTTGGAACATGAAAACAGTGAAGGTTGCATTACATATTTTCTAGTTAATGAACATAAGGCAACAAATGTAATGCTAATTCACAATTTATTAGAATAATCTACTAAACAAAGTTTCCTTATTGTGTTTCCTTAATTATTTTGCATACTTTACTTACTGTTTTTTTCCTCAAGCTATTGCCATTAATCCTTGGTGTAGAACCAGGCTGTTTTGTTTGCACTCAACTTATTTGAAAAGTGCCATGACTTGCAGAACTGCTAAAAGTTGCTACTTGAAGACATTAGGCAACAAACATTTCTTTTAAAACTGTATACTTCCTGTTTTCCTTAGAATATTCCCACTTTTTTTAATCTTTGAAGGTCCACAATGCCAGTGTTTTCTACCTGAGCTTTAAGTCCTCTTACGGAATGACAGTCCAAGAACAGACAGTTGCTCTTCTCAGGTAGCTGCATTGTGAGTTGTCACCCAAATCTGACAGTTAGGCCCTAAATGAAAAGTGTTTGTGGCAAACCGGAGAAAAAGCCCAGTTAGAAAGAGATAGCCGTTATCCTCAGTGAATTTCAAAACACTACATTTAGGCAGGAATAATCAGCCTCATAAAGCAGGGCTATGACGAATTCTACAGAGAGGGAGCTAAGGGATCATATGGTGCACGTAAGTGAGCAATGTGATGCTACTGAAGAGAAGAGAAAAAGAAAATATTATACATTGATACCTAGAACAGGGATACAACAAAGCTTCAGGAAAAAGAACTCATCCTTCTGCTCAGCTCATCACAAAGTAAATGTTCAAAGAGCTAGGATAGGAGGCCTAAGGAGATGTATCGAAGAAATTAAGTTCTAAGAAATTAAGTCTAACAAGGGAAGCAGAGAGGAAGCACATTTGAAAGCCTAAAGGCTGGTGCACTGAGGGAGGGAATAAAACTGTCTCCATGCCCACTCTGAGCACAGAATGAAAGTGTGCCTGGCAACAAGGAAGATTCAGCTCAAATTTTTGTGGCTGCATTGGAAGATAGTGCATAGGAATTGTTTTACTTCTACTGCTGTACTGCCTTAAACAAGAGGAATATAATTATTTGTCAGACATGACAGCAACATTGGCAAGGTGGGATAGTCAAGATTACTGCTAAAACAGTTTTCAAGCAGGTTATATTACTGTCTTGCGCATAAAATATTTAAAAAAACAATTTTTCCTTCACAGAAGCTTGAAAGTGGGCTTGACATTAACTGAATGCTTGGTTAGTCTATACAAGGAGCTTTAAGGGGTACTAAGTCTTTGAACTTTATTTTTGTCACCAGCACAAAGATTGTGATTCTTTGGATACATTTTCTTCTGACAACTTTTATTTAGAATCACTGTTTTTCAAGAGGAGTTAACAAAAGTATAAACCAATAGCAAACCCCAAACTTGTGGTCTGTGGAAGTCTATCATTGCACATTTGTGGAAACTTTTGTACAATCTTTTATTTAAAAAATGCTTATCAAACATACTTACAAACTTACTTTAATTTTATCTGCTTCGTGTCTTCCTTTTGGTCCCTTAAGACTCTTCACACTCAGTAAATTGTCTGGAGGACAACATGTCATGTGTGGTTTGCCAAAGCATAACAAGATAACTATCAGAAGAACGCTAATACAGAAAGTAGAGGATGTTTCAGGCTAACGGCTTGTTATTGGGTTTCAGAGAACATAATTGCACACTCGGGAGGCAGTAACTTCTTAATTACAGTCCTCTGGGGAATGGGAGGAAACAAAGCACTAGCACATCTGAAAGGGACGTGACACAAGTAGCCAAAGTGGCCTAATCTTATCAGAGGAGAAAACACTTGCTCTGTACTCCAGAAAGCACCCAGCCTTCTTCAGACAGTGTATAATTAAGTACTTAAAAATTGCTCCCATCAGTGCACTTCTCTGCTTCTGCTCTTCTAGCAGCTTCATCACTTAAATCACCAGCATAGTTAACCAGCGCTGATTTCTACTTCACACCTCATGCACACTCCTCCAGCTCAGTGGCAGAGGATAGGACTATGGCTAAAGCAGAGAGCTAAGGGTCAGATGTGACAAATCTGATAGTTCAGATGTCATTTTCTGCATGACCCATATGATCCAAGTTTTGGATCCTCAGCTTAATGTACATGGGACTACTGAATGACTGAAATGATTCTAGAAATAATTGCTTTTTTAAAGGTAAAAGGCCTGGATGTCAGAAAGAACTTATGCTTGAGAACAGCATATAAACGTATGCTAATTTTATTTATTTCAAATTTTCATCCAAGTTTAAAAAGAACCAAAACACATGCCTGGATCAGGAAATGTGACTGACTAAAAAAAGGGAATATCCACACCACTTCTAAAGTATGTCATTTAAAAAGGAAAGCAATTATTCATTCTTCAACCATCAGCCAACCCATAGCTGATGGCAGTTAGAAATAAGCACTTTTTGTAGGCATCCTTTTTCATAATTGTCCATGCGTGCGTTTCTTGCACTCTTTTCCTTATTGTCTAGCCCTAGTGTCAAACAAAATTAGGATCTTGGAGTTGAAAGAGAAAACACTGATAAAACCAAAGGTGGTTTCCTTTACAAAGCAGTGTGAAGCAGCTGCTTATTTTAGCTGAAGAGCAGAGTGCTGCTCAGCCCTCCAACCAACACCAATCCAGAGACCACTTTGTGAGCAGCTGGTTTGGACCATCTCTCCTACACACCCCACATTTCGTAGGGGGGAAATAATGTGGGAAACTTCCAGGGTTATTATCTGTAGGTTCACTTTCTGTGAATAGAGCAAACCACCATATCCACAACAGCTACCAGAGATGTCCTCTGACTTGGCTAAACTCGGCCATGACAGGAATAGGGTGGAAGACAATGAAATTGCAAGCCTAGGCATCTCTTTATATAAAATGGATCATTTTATAATGCTTCCCACAAAGAAAGGAAAGAAACAAGGACAATGCCCTGTAGAACGAATGAGGCAATCTTTTTTAAAAATTGTAACCTGTAAGTGTTTGCACACAACCCTACCAAACTTCAGCTGAACTTTGGCAGCAGAAAGACATGCTGTACAAGACCCAGTGCCTCATTAATACAGGCACAGTACAGGAATCCATGAAGGAAGAAATGGGGAGGAGGACTGAGCTAATTTATCTCTGAATCCCACTGAAGAGAATGTCACACTCACTCCCCCTCAGCAGTGGGTTTTTCATATGGCTGCATCCAGGATAGTTAGCGGCTAAAAGAGAAATTGCGACTGCTAAAGAGAGACTGAGCCAGTCACTCATCAGCCTAGTGCCTTTTTGCTGCTATCCTTCTCAGTAGCAGTACACCTTTTCCCTGTTACAATACATTCCCTTTAACCTACTCCTCATCTGGGTTGAGATAGGATGTATTTGCTTTCTAAGAGAAAGGACAGAATGAAATGTGTTGATTTCATGTTGTAAGTTTTGGTTGAAGAGCAATATCGAAGTGAAGGATTTTTGTAGTTTCTCAAAAATAGGTTTTGCTTAATAGAAATTTATCGCTTAGTGAACAAAGCAAGTCAAATATGTTTCGCTGAGAATTCTGTAGGCAAAACTAGACAGAATATATTGCATATACTTATCACCATTCAGCACATACTGCTTTCTCTTCTGTAAGCAACTGCCTAAGAATATTCCTTTTCCATTTGCCTTCATCTAAAACAAAACAAATGTTTTCATTTTTAGGTTAATAAAACTTTATATGAACTAAGAGATCTGCCCAAAACCATTAGAAACACAAAACCCAAACTTGTCACGTTACTGGAGCAGGAAATCAGACTTATCAACACGGGGACCTGCATTTCTTCTGCAAATAGAAGAGGTCTTCAAATTAGCTGGATAGAAAAGGGAGAAAAAAATAAAAGAATTTGAAAACTACTGCAGCAGCTAAATATACCCAAGTGCATGGTCAATAGCAGAAGACACATATCCCTTGAAAGAGAAAAAGTAAATGAAAAAGTATGCACAGAAATACGTCCATAGGGATTTTAATGTCTAAAATATTAAAGTGGGAGGTCTGAAGAAAATCTGAGAAAAATCAGGAGCATCAGTACTAAATATGATGTGAAGAAGAAGGTTAACAAGAAAAACACAAAATAGGTTAACTGACCATAAGTTACACTATTTACAAATAATGGAACCTTAATAGAGGGAAAAAAAGCATGAAGACAAGCCAACATTTTATGCTGAACAATTATTAATGTACCAACAGTCTGAACATTAAGTTAAGGTTGCATAATGAGGCTAACTGTCTGCGGAGCTTGTTCAGTCATAAAACTGTTCTCTGCCTAATGGGTTCCATAACCGTTAAAGATGAAACACAATATTTGAAAGGCAGAAATAGACACAAAGCAGAAGAACATCATAGCGGACAATAGAACTCTTGTTCTATTCAAACTTCAGCACTGCACAGCAGAGTGAAAAGAAAGGACTATTGTAGTCTCTATCTCTCACTGTCCTAATGTTTGAAAGCTAAAGCCAACATACAGTGTCTCTTTGCAGGGAAGACCCTCAAAAGCCAACATTAGCTGAGAGAATAAATCTTCCATGATTTCCTCTATAGTTAATGGGTAGAGAAATATTTCTCAAGAGAATAAATCAGAGCCGGAACTTGCCTGTAAATATTCTGGATTATACTCTTAAGATATTAGACTAGAACAAGTGTCTGACATGACAAAAGGAAGAGCTTCAGTTCAAAGGGACTTGGCCATATACATGGGACTTGGTGCCTGAATATAAAAAGGACATAAAACTATTAGTGTTCGTCCAGAGGAGGGGGACTGAGATCGTGAAAGGTCCTGAGGGCGAGATTTATGAAGATTAGCAGAGGTCGCTTGATTTGTTCAGCTTGGAGAAGAGAAGGCTGAGGGGTGACCTCATTGCAATCTAGAACTTCTTCAAGGTGGGTAGTGGAGTGGGAGGTGCTGGTCTCCTTTGGTAACCAACTGTAGGGCACAAGGAAATGGAAGGAAGTTGCATCAAGGGAAGTTCAGATTGGACATTAGGAAAAGGTTGTTCTCTGGAACCGGCTCCCCAGAGAAGTGGTCATGGTACTGAGCCTGTCGGAATTCAATTATGTGCATGACGCTTAGTCGTATGGTTTAGTTTTAGATAGTCCTGAGAAGAGCAGGGAATTGAACTCATTGATCCTTATTGGTCCATTCCAACTTCAGATATTCTATGGTTCAATAAATATGAGGACTGGGCAAACAACATCATGAAGTTCAACACAAAGTGCAAAGCTCTGCACTTTGGGAATAATAACCACAGCATCTGTAAAGGCTGGAAACTAAATGGGCCAATTACCAACCCTGCCAAAAGTGTCCTGAGGTTACAGTGAATGACAGATTAACATAAACCAACATTACACTCTCTTCTCGAGTAAGGCAAATGACTGCATTAGAAATACGTCCAGCAGATTGAGAGAAATAATTCCCTTCTAGTGTGATAAGGCTGCACTTGTAGTTCTTCATCCGCTTTAGGGATGAGAGATGAGTTCAAGACAGATGTGGAGGACTTTGAAGCAGTCCAGGTCTAAGACTGTCAGGGCACATGAATTGTGAGGAGTGGCTGAGGAGCAGGGCTTATTTAGCGTTCTGACGAAGGTATGATCCAGTAGAACTACTTGAAGGGAAGTTACAGTGAAGCCAAACTGTTTTTGAAAAGAGTGACAGGCAATATAACAAAGGATGACATTCACAAATAGTGTCCTGAGAGGTTCAGGGTGGAGACTAGGAAAAACTTTCTCATTGGGAGGACAGTGTAGTACTGTTTCTCAGAAAGCTTGTAGTGTCTCAGTTATTGTGGATTTTCAAAATTCAGCTAGACAAAGCCAGGGCTGATCTGGTCTCCAAAATTAGCAATCTTTCTGCTACAAAGAGGAGGTTGCATGAGGTGACTTCCAGCTGTCCTATCCAACCAACACCTTTGTGATTCTCTGAGTCCCCACGGGAGCCTTACTATTAATGGATTAAAGAGACAAGCGTCTGCACACAGGAAAAAGCTATTTAAGTAAACCTCTCTTTCTGAATCTGCAGAATACAAAGTTGCAAATCACTTTGGCCTTTCAATGGATTGTATAGACTAGAAAGAAGAGCTCACTGTGCTTTTTCTCATTTGACCTAAATCACTAATATTACAAACAATCATAGAATTATCTGATTGGAAAAGACCTCTGAGATCATTGAGTCAAACTGTACTTGTCCCCTTGCTAAACCATATCCCTAAGAAACTCATCTACCCGTCCTTTAAACACCTCCAGGGATGGCGACTCCACCACCTCCCTGGGCAGCCTGTTCCAATCCCTGACCACCCTTTCAGTCAAGAAATTCTTCCTAATGTCCAGTCTAAACCTCCCCTGGTGCAACTTGCAGCCATTTCCTCTCATCCTATTGATTATCACTTGTGAGAAGAGACCAGCAGCCACCCCATCACAACCTCCTTTCAGGCAGTTGTAGACAGTGATGAGGTCTCCCCTCAGCCTCCTCTTCTCCAAGCCAAACAACCCTAATTCCCTAGTCTCTCTTCACAGGACTTGTTCTCCAGCCCCCTCACCAGCCTCGTTGCCCTTCTCTGGACGTGCTCCAGCCCCTCAATGTCCTTCCTGTAGTGAGGGGCCCAAAACTGAACCCAGCACTCGAGGTGCGGCCTCACCAGTGCTGAGCACAGGGGCACAATCACCTCCCTGCTCCTGCTGGCCACGCTGTGTCTGACACAGGCCAAGATGCCACTGGCCCTCTTGACCACCTGGGCCACTGCTGACTCATGTTCAGCCGGCTGTCAGCCAACACCCCCAGGTCCTTCTCTGCCAGGCAGCTCTCCAGCCACTCCTCCTCAAGCCTGTAACGCTTCATGGGGTTGTTGAGACCCAAATGGAGGGCTCTGCACTTGACCTTGTTGAACCTCATCCCATTGGTCTCAGCCCATCGATCCAGCCTGTCCAGATCCCTCTGCAGAGCCTCCCTTCCTTCAAGCAGATCCACGCTTGCACCCAGCTTGGTGTCATCTGCAAACTTGCTAAGGGTGCACTCGATCCCTTCATCCAGATCATTGATAAAGATGTTGAACAGGACTGGACCCAGCACTGAACCCTGGGGAACACCGCTCATGACCAGTTTTCAACTGGATTTAACTCCATTTACCACAACTCTTTGGGCCCGGCCATCCAGCCAGTTCTTTACCTAGCAGAGGGTGCTTCAAAGTAAGCATCTATAGGATCAACCTCACAAGTTGCAACAGAAAAAAAAGCCTTTGAAAATAACGTGACAGGAATAGAGATATCCATTAGCTACATTAACAATCTCTACACAAGAAGCAAGTTAGCGGTGAAAGTAAAATAAAGCACTAAATTTCAAGTTAGTTATTGCAGGCTGGGAAACAAACTAAGCATGGAGGACAGTTAACAGAATAGATCTAAACATCATATGATTGATAACCCTTGGTCTCAAATAAGACTTTTGCAGTATTATTTTTTTAATAATTTTAAATAGTGGAGTACATTATTTAAATGAGATTATAGATTTTTAAGTGGCGCTGCATGTCTGCTATGATCAAGGTAAATGGCATATTTAGTAGTAAAGCAATCTGAATATGTGCCCAGAATTCAAAAAGTGTTTTTTGTTAAGTATCTCTTTTAACACACATTCAAAGGCTTATTTAGCACAGTTCTCACCCACATTTGTGGTTTTTGTATTTCTGCACTTCTTGAATAACATCAGAAGTAGGAATGTTGCAAAATAGTAAGAGAAGGTATTTCAAGGTTTTTGACTAAGCCTGAAGCAGGAATTAAAATACTTGACATCCCACAGAGAGCTTGTTATTTCAGAAAGTTTTGCAAGTTCAAGAGACTTACACAGTTCTCATTGGGTAAACATCTAAAATTGCCAAGGCTTATCTCACAGAATTGCTTTGTGATTAACACAACACTAACCATCCATGTCATATCTAGAGATTAACTGAAGCATGGTGCAAGCCACAGATGAAATAATACATATCCCGCTCCTTGCTTCTACATCTCTCTTGGGAGCAGTACGGTATGAAGATTTAATCGGAAAGACTGCAATAACTTCAGAGGCAAAGAAAGGCACGAGTTGTAAAAGGCCTTTTCATACAAACACAGCTAAAGCTCGGGTTTAGCATCTTCGAAAGGATCAACCTTCATTTCTAAAATTCAGAGCTCCTCTCTCCCCCAAGAGTGCCTTCTCCTGTGGAGCATTTCAGCAGTAGTGTTCCTGTTTTTAAGCACTGCAGCATCTCTGTGAAGGCCAGAGCTCCTACCCTGTATTTCTGATTTGCGCCGTTGTACAGGGCAAGTGAAGTGACATTGGTTGCTTGCTTAATGTTCCAGTATGGGCAGTAAGGTGGGAATAAAATTAGTCTATGCTGACCAAAGTAGAAATGGGTAGACATACATGCTTGAATTTACAGAAGTAGACTCAGAAACTGAGCAGTGACTTAAGAGATTGCCATCATCACTCAAGAGCTTAGTTTATAAATAATAATTGATTGGCAGTAACTCAAAGGGTAAGAGACAGAAAGATTAACCCCTAGTAAAAAGACATAGCAGCATAATTTCTTGTGGAAGAAAGCACACATTACAAGTGGTTAGATGCCTCAACAACACAGTATCTAGAAGTATACAGTTGTGCACGTTTTGGAGAGGAAAGGGCTCTGAGATGAGAAAGACAACGTACACATTTTCACTGGGGTAGGATGGCAGAGGGAAGAAAGGGGGCGGTACAGCTAGAGGCATTGCACTGCATGGGAAGGAACAGCATGCAAATCCAAAAGGGCGTACTGCTGAGCCAACCTTAAAATTTCTCATGCTATAAATGCAGACGAACATTATTAACAGTGAATGAATATCCACAAAATATGTACACTGGAGTTCTGGCTTACAGATGTTAGCATATAAAAGAAGATGTGCCTTTCTAAATAATTTCACGTGGCTCATCTATAGCTGTAGTAAAATCCCGATCTTTGTTAAGATTTATGGTGAGGCTAGAAAATGAGGGAAAAAGAACCAAAAATGCTGCTAAGACAAGTTTTTAGTGACTATGAAGTGAGCATTTCAAAAAAGGAAAGAAAGAAACCAGGTTTTACCCAGAACACAGGAAATACATTCTTAGTTAATGCTCTGAAGGATCAGTAAAATAATTAATAATAAATAATAATAATTAATTCAATCAATCAACAAGACAAGCCTGTAGCTAAAGTTGTCACCATAAACAACCAATGATGAAAACTGGGAAAACTCTCTCTGGGAGTCCCCCTTGTAAATGTCAGGTGGTAGGTATTATTGCATTATATACAAATAATTTGCCTGATTTAGGAAATGTGTACAGATACAGATAATAAAATTCTAGATATGACCAACCTACTTCAACACAGAGAAAAAGTTTCCCATGACAGGATGCTTCCAGTTACAAATTTTTGTATCTTATCATGAACAGTGATGTTTCATAACTACAAATGAGACCTAGATCCTGCCCTTAACCTGTGAACGGAATTTCTGACATTATTTCTAAAAGTCTTAACTGGCCTTTATGAGCTACATAGCTATATATCTGTTCATCAGTGATGAACTACCAAGGGCATTGTGAAGACCTATGTCTTAATAAAAGGTCTGTAATCTACCTACTGATTTACAGACTGCACAGTATCCCCAAGCAGCAGATAGTGTTGTGTGATGATAATTTTGCAGAAATCTGCACCTTTGTACAACAGTAGAAGCCTAGCAATATGTTAGCAAAGCACACACAGCATGAGGCCAAGGAAGGATAGATAAACCACTGAGCTATCAGGCCAACTGTATCCCAGGAACCCAAACTAACAATCTTAAAATCACAAAAAAAAAGGCCAGTGTCATTCTTGTCATAACCTAAAATAGAATTCAAGCCTTCACCTCACTCTGCTCATGACAAAACTCTACCTACAAAATGAGGATAAGCCATAGATATTACAGGCTCTGGGTCTTGCAGCAGATAGATTAAGCTGTACCTGGTACTAGAAATATTTTGCAAGCTGGAACCTTCCTCTCTGCTACTTCCTCATGATCTCTTTTCTACCACAACTAGAGGAAAGACTTGATGTGACACCAAAGGAGAAGGGAGGCAGTTTATAACTTATATGCCCACTTATCGCTTTAGTTTTATTAACCTTTCAGGTTTTGTCACAACTTCACTCTTACATTCTACAATTTTGCAAGAATTGCAAATTGTCAAAAGTTCCTGCTTTAAAAGAATATTTCAAGGCTGAAGCAATACTCTGGATCTAGACACTACATCTCATACTTCCTTCTTTGAGACCTGCAAACACTACTGACTCAACCTAAGCAGATGGCTAACTGTGGGCTAAGAGTAATGTGCCTAATTATTCCAGGAACTGTATTTGAAAGCAAAAAGGTACAGAAGGGCAGCACATTTACCTATCCTTTCCCTTCTTTTCAAATACATTGAAATGTAGCCCCTTTGGGGCTTGTCCTTTTCAAGGCAGATAGATAGTAAATCCATATAGCAAGTTGTTACTCTATGCCTTTAATGATAAAGTACAAGTAGTCACTCATGATCCTACCATTAATTTCATAAATATCATTAAAAACATTTTATCTATACATTAATAGATTAACAAATAGATCAGTTTCAAGCAACATCCTGTTTTGTTGCCTTTCGTTATTTAGAATCTCTAGTTTGCTACTGCTAAAAGTCTCCCACTCATTATTCCCTTAACTGGGGGTCAGTCCTCATATAGGCTTTTAGCCAGGGCAGAAATATTATTTTAAGTGAGTAGGAGACCCTGAAAAGAGACAGAGGTTTTCTCAGTGGAACCAGAAAGGGAAGAAATTGGTAAGTTGTTTTTAGAAAACCGTTCATTTGTATCAAACGTGAAATTTAATGCTCCGAGCAATATTGAAAATGTTAATTAACTTTCATCTTCATGTAATGTGAGTGACATCGTCCACCATAGTATGCATAGTTTGGAAATATTGTTGCTTAGGGTACCGAACTTCTTTACAATCACACAATCACAAGTGATGGAAAGAGAGAGAAATACCAAAAGATAACCACACTCCCTAAAAATTCAGTGTTTTAGAACACTGGGAGGCACTTTCCACATATATGGCCATGTCCAGCTGACAGCAAAGCTGAAAGTCAGATGGTGTTGCACCTCCTGCCGACTCAAAACAATAACTTTTCTTGCAAACAAAAGAGATCTCCCTAAAAGCCAGCATAAAAGAAAACCAAAACCTATCAAACTGCACCGAACAACACACCCACACACCACCAAAAAATCCCTCAGCATCTGGAGAAATAGAAACAGTTTTGACTGTGATGCTCCTTCATATGTGCATTGGGGCTTCTTTTTATTTTGGTAGTATTTCTGTGCTTCCTTGTCAGCAGTGAGGTTTAAATGAAAAGTTAGGAAAGTTCGAGACTAAATTCCTGCATGTCTTGCATCCATTCCCCTTGCCACTCAGAGCAAGGGAGAAGGGGGTGGAGCAGCAGAAGGAAGAACATGCACAAGTGAGATCATCTGTTAAGACCACATTTTAAAAGAAACCACTATAAATAAGCACTTACAGAAATCATAGCATCCAGTATGTAAGAAGTGAGTGCAGTAGCTGTGTTTGGCTCTCTGCCCCAGTCCCAGCAGCCCAGCATCGGCAAGAGCAGGGAATGCAGCTTGTTTGGCTCGATGGCTGGGCTAGCACCAGCTCTCTGAGGTGAAGCTGGGTGTATTTGCAGGTTCTGCTAGGAAAGTGTTTAAATACTTTGAGATCTTGGTGAGCTTAACAGTGATCGTATTTAACAGTAACTGCTTTTAATGATGTTAGGTGGACATCCATGTATAGGAGAAGTTACTCTCTTGAAGCCTTTTAAGGACCTTCTACTAATCAAACAGTTGTGGATAGTATATCTAGATCTTTTTAGAGTCTGAATGATAGAAAGATCCTGGACCTTACTTCAATTGTTCATTCTTCTGCCTCTGGCACATCCTTCTATACGCCATGTCCTATGTATAAAATGTGTTCAGTTTGAATGAACTACAATCTTGTCATGAAATCACATATAGCATAGCTGCACAACACAATTTTTTTCCCATAGAAAATTAAATAATAATAAGCTTATATACAAAGAGATCACACAAACCACTTCTTTTGCCTTTACAACCTTGAATATACTAGACTGTAAACACGTACACAACATTTGGATAATGCATATATTGTAATACTTGAAACAATGATAGCTATTATCAATAACAACTCTAAGACCATATCTCTAGGAAAGATTCTCAACCTTTGCAAAGCTTTCTAGGATTTATAGGCATGAGTTCAGATGCAAAACATAGCTAATAATGTTCTCCTAGGTTTCTTCTCTGAGATAATTTACTTCTTTGAGTCCCTGTGGGACAGCATCCAAATCCTTCATAGGATGCTCAAGCTTCTCAAAATATCCAGACTGCTGGAAAAAGGAGTAGCTAGTAATGTTCACAGCTTTATGCAACTTCAGTCCTGTTCTTCACTGGGAGATTTCAGGCTAAATTATCAAGAACCTGGCAAAACTCCTAGGATGGTCTTTTCTTAATATTCCCCCAGGGGATGGAGGAGTTTCTTCCCAGCTGGTTTCTTTCCTGCCTCTCCTCTCATTGCAAACTTCTTTTTTTCCTCCTATGAGGTCCCACCATTCAACCACAAGTGGAATGAAGGACTCCTGTGGGTGCCTCACCAGGCTGTCCCTGACAGAAACTGCTATCACTGACCTTAATGCCATGCACATTCAGGATCAGGGTAATTCTTGCCCACCCAGCCTATGAACATCCACACGGTTCAGCAAGGTTAAAAACACACGCCATTCTGAAACCATAAAATGCATATGCTCTGTCTTGTTCTTTGGCTGATTTATGACAATTTAATACCCCACTGCAAGCTGGTTGCTATCATTTCATGAAAGGTTTCACGGGTTTCATTGCAGGAGGCTCTCTTCTGAGCTGACTGCAAAATAATGTGTTGGCATGTGACAGCAACACTTTTTGCTGTTTCCACACATCTTTAAGTGTTCGTGCTGATGCAGGAGGCATAAGTAAGGTTGCACTGGCCATTTTAACCATCTAGAAAACTACACAGATCCATGGAAAGCGAGCCACAGAAAAGGTTGCTTGATTCTTAAAAGAAAGTGATTCACTAGGGAAGAGAATAGTTTATTTGTTTCTTATCACAGTATTACAGTATCACAGTATCATAAGGTTGAAAAAGACCTTTGAGATCATTGAGTCCAACCTATGACCCAACACCTACACCTACTCCTACTTGTCAACTACACCATGGCACTAAGTGCCTCATCCAATCTCTCCTTAAACACCTCCAGGGACGGTGACTCCACCACCTCCCCGGGCAGCGCATTCCAATGGCCAATCCCCCTCTCAGTAAAGAACTTCTTCCTAATGTCAAGCCTAAACCTCCCCTGGCGAAGGACTCACTAATCCTACTAAAGCAAATGGGCAGTGAAGAGGAGGAAGCTTAAACAAAACATGATATAGGTCTGCCAAACAGCCCTGCAGCTTAGCTGTCCAGACTACTGCACTCCAAGTATAATTTGGTGAAGCCAATCCACATGTTTTGTGAGACCTAGGTCAGAAAATTTCCTGCAAATACAACCAATGGAAGAAAGAGAACTTGCATTAGACCTTGAGGCTGAAGAACACGTGTAGTTTCCAGGACAGAGCACACAGACCTGCTGGGCTGTGAAGAGCATTAGATGAGTGAATGGCTTAAATTCCCCAGAAGCATCAAGAAAGGGTGCTTCTTTCTAGTCCAAATTACTTGCTAGAAGTATATTTATTGTTCCAGCTCAGCTCAGAGAATTTTTATTCATCAGACAGATCATCAATATGTGAGGCTCTGAAGACAGGCTCTGAGAACAGAATTGGGTTTTGTTTACCTCCTGACTCTAAATCAGGATTACCTGACCTTGAGTTACAGCAAAATAAAAAGCAGTCAGTGGACTGGCTGCAAGTGGAGGTTAAAAAGAAGTAAAAAAAAGAAAAAAAAGAAATAAAATCAAACCACATAATTCATCAGGTGTTCTGGAGCCGGACTAATCTTTGTTTGATGCTTTCAATTTTGACTAAAACATCTTAATTCAGAATGGTGATGGTCTTGCTGTAACCAGGCTGGTAACAGAGACTTTCAAAGCTGTCATCAAGACATCACAGTGATACTCCATCTGCTTCTCAGCTGAGGTTTTTAAGAGACACCACCCACTCCAAGGAGGGTTTCAGTCTTTGTAAATCGAGAGCTAGACACATCCACTTCAGTGACCATGCCCTGCACTCTGCATAGTCGCGATATTCCTGGCAAAGAATTTTTTTACTGGAGATGTAGGTGGTCAGAGAACAAAATATTTAATGGGCTAGAAATAAGACATCTTGCAACACTTTGTAAGAGTAGTTTAAGACATTTTCAGTACCACTGCCTTATAGGCAGAGATATTTCTCAAAAAAAAAAAATATTAAAATCTGCCAGAATTCACAGCATATTTAGCACACAGAGACTGGGCAATTTTCTACTTCTCTTTATCCTCTATTACCAAAGATTTTTAAAGGCAAAATACTTTCTGTTCTTTAAGAGGAGACAGTTGTGTGCTTTACAGAACTGAATAAATGACCTCGCCATTTCCCGTAGGCAATCATGATACCGGGCTGTCCCTAGTCTGAAGTTAAACAGAAATGTTTCCAGGAGGCAGTAAATCTAGAGGCTCACACGGAAGAGAGGGGGGAAATCACCATGAGAGGAAAAGGTTTAAGAGCATAATGGGAAAATCCTTCTAAGCAGGTGCAAGTTTTAATACTTGGGAGAGTATGGGAAGGCAAGGATCCCTATGGAGCTGAACACACAGACTGTGGACTGCAGAAAGAAGGAAGATGCTTGCAGCACTTTTCCATTTCCGTGTTCTTTGTAAAGGTTCCTAAGGAGACTTACACAAATAAGGCAGCCTCATACTGGGATGACCCACTTACCAGGAAGGTTGCCTTGTTCCTTTCTCAACACTACAGGTTTGAACTTAACAAAGCCACCGGAAATCCTACCTGCAAACTACCAGCAAGAATAGCTAGTGCTGCCCACCAAAGGGAAAGGCCAACCACCAAAACAGGCAAGAAGAAAAGACTGGTTCCCCATTTCAAGTCGTTAAGCATGTCAGCATACTCAGTAAAAGTACTCCTCTGCTCTCTTCATCTGTTTTTGAAGGTGGATTTTATGTTTGGCACTCCTACTGGTGTAGGTACTCCTGCTGGAAAACACACTCAATAGCCAGGTTAGGGAGTACCACTGAGAGTAAAGGGGAAGATGATAAGCAAACTGCAGGCTGGGGCAAAGAACATCTAGAGGTTTGTTCTGTGCTCTTTCCCATTCTTTTCCTCTGGGACATAGGATGAGGCATTTAGCCTTCCTAGACTGTCTCTTCTCTTTTTGAATGAACAAAGTATAACATGGAACTGACACTGAGAATTAGTTTTTAAAGGGCTTTAAGATAATGTAATAGAAAACTATAGAAATACAAAGTCTGTTAGTCATAGTTTATTAACATATATTTATTTTGTACAGGGATGGACAGTAATACTACCAGATCCACACACTAAGTCTTAGCAGATGCATCCATTTCAACAAAATGGGACAGAATATATGTTCTTGAAGAGAAGAGGGATGTCTGCCACATGCAGTATGAGTAACGTTTGTCCTGTCTCTGGTTGTGAAACACAGAAGCGGAGAGAAGGTGCGAGATCATTGACGATAGATTGCCCTTCACCAAAGCACATTGTTTACAAACTGAAATGATTATTTCCATTATGATAGCATCATCATGTAAGCTAACAAGGAGAGCCAAGAGCCCTTAAATTTGAGAGCCTCACAGTAGGCCATTTCAGGATAGACAATCTGGTTATTTCAAGCAATTGAATTCTGCCAAGATTAATGATATTTGTAAAATCAGAGGTTGAAAATGTAAGAACAGGATCCTTATCACTGTTGAGAAAATAGGTCTTCAATTTCTTACACAAAGATGAATAAAAGCACTACTCCTCGAAATAAAGCTGGCTATAAATCAGCTGAACAAGTACATTATGCTCTTAGCAGACAGTACATATTTGTTTAGTACTCTGTTTCTTGCAGTTAGTGTAAGCCTCAGCATAGCTTTAGGCTTCTTGAAATCAATAGTGCCAAATTAGGTTTGTCCTGTAATGAACTAGATGTCAGTTGGCAAGATCTCCAAGACACAAAGTGCTGTGCAATGGCATTTCTCCAGAGGGCACGACCACAGCCCTTAATCACAAATCTGCGCTTTGAATCACCTTGAGTCCCACGTGGTAGCTAATGGCAGTTGGTTTGGGATCTCCATATTCGCAAAGTTTCCAGTACCGCACCTGCTGCCCAACTGGGAGATACTCACTCCTTCTCAGTTTATTCCAGCACAGGGGAATCATCAGCTTCTCTGCTTGCCCGCATGGGACTTGAGCAGGCTACCCTTGCACCCTTGCCAGACAACAAGAATTAATAAATAACAAGCAGAGCAAGACTGAATCAAAACCCTGCCAATCTGGACACCTGGGAGGCACTGAGTCTGAGAAATGATTGCGATGTTCACCCACTGGCTCCATAGAGGCCCTGGAGCAGAGTGCCACATCGCTGTGCCCTGAGGGTGGTTTCAGCACTGCCTTGCTGTAAAGCTCATTCTTCCCCAGGACAGTAGCAGTGGACATTTTGGCAATTCATAGTGACTAACAGACTCCATGGAAAGGAAAGAGAACAATAAGTCTGTGACCTAGACCCTTACATAGACTTAGGCTTCCCATTAACGTAGCAGTTTGGAGCAGTCAGTTTTTAAGACATTGTGGGACAGAGAGGTCCAATTAGACTAGAAGAGCAGAATAGGAGTAGCGAACTAACACTCTTCTGACCGCAGCTTTGGAGTAAGCACTCCATCTGTATGTTACACAGCACATTCACCTAGCCAGATGAATTTTGTAATGAATAACTACTGGTATATCTTTATGCAATCCAAATATAACTATCAGAAAAGGAAAACAGCAAGTCTCTTAACTTTATATTTTTTTTAGTTCTTAAAGAATATAGGGTTGTCTAGGAATGCTGACCCTGCCCAGAAAGCTCCAGGAGAAAATCAGCTGCATCTTCATTTGCAGTAGGATCCACTCATAGAATCACAGAATCATTTGGTTGGAAAAGACCTTTGAAATCATCGAGTCCAACCATACCTGTCCACTACTAAATCATAACTCTGAGCACCTCGTATACCCGTCTTCTAAATACCTCCAGGGATGGTGACTCAACCACTTCCCTGGGCAGCCTGTTCCAGGGCTTGACAAAAATTTTAGTGAAGAATTTTTTCCTAATGTCTAGTTTAAACCTCCCCTGGCACAACTTGAAGCCATTTCCACTCATCCTGTCAGTTGTTACTTGGGAGAAGAGACCAACACCCACCTCGATACAACCTCCTTTCAGGCAGTTGTAGACAGTGATGAGGTCTCCCCTCAGCCTCCTCTTCTCTTGGCTAAAAAAACCCAGTTGCCTCAGCAGCCTCTCATAAGACTTGTTCTCCAGCCCCCTCACCAGCTTCATCGCCCTTCTCTGGACATGCTCCAGTCCCTCAATGTCCTTCCTGTAGTGAGGGGCCCAAAACAGTATTTGAAGTGTGGCCTCACCAGTGCCGAGTACAGGGGCACAATCACCTTCTGCTGGCCACGCTGTATCTGTTACAGGCCAAGATGCCACTGGCCTTCTTGGCCACCTGGGCCACTGCTGGCTCATGTTCAGCTGCTGTCAACCAACACCCCCAGGGCCTTCTCTTCCAGGCAGCTCTCCAGCCCCTCTTCCCCAAGTCTGTATTGTTGTATGGGATTGTCCTAGTCTCCTATAAAGAGGTTTTCTCCCTTAAAATGTATTTAATTTTCATATCATTTTTATCTCAGAATAAAAGAAACAAGTTTTTATAAGCATATTGCTTGACTGCCAGAATTTTGTACATAGCATGAGCTGTTTGGTACAGGTCATTCTTCCTTTCCATGGTAGCTCAACTTTCACTTCTCTAATGAATAGCTTCTCCCAAAGGAGTTTGCTTTCAATTGGGCTCTGCAGAACAAGGTGCTAATCAGAGAAGCAGACCCGAAGCTGATATTGTTCTGCATGCTCAGTGCTTTCCATCCATCTATTACCTCTTGCCATGCCGGAGCACGCAACTGAGATAAATAACTATTAGCCACAAAAAGAACTGAGAACTATCTTTCTTGCTTAACTGACCTTTCATAATACACTTACGAGCTGTATTTATGAAGGTTTGAATATCCCAGACTATATACAGCTGAAAACTATTTCTTACTGAGCAGTTAATTCTTACAGAGTACGTTGTTTCAAACAGACAAAATTGTCTTCTAAACCAAATTAATTTGTGCAACTCTATAGTCTGGTAGTGTAAATCAAGATTATTTGCTACTTCTGGCCTACCAAAACTGTCTTAAAAGATGCACATTAATATTTTTCTGAAAAACATATGCTGTTCTTTGTTTAAAACGAAAACAAACTTCAGCTGCACTCACTTTGAAGACTGTATGTCATGGTGCGTGCCTAACTCGGTCATATTCCCCTTCTAGTAAAAGCAGGTCTTACAGAATCTGATCTTCTATAACAAAACACAAAGACAGATTTCCCCCTACGCTATTCTGAGATATTTAAATTTATGGGAAGCTATTTGTAACAGCCATCAAATGGCTTCCTGGGGCTGGTGCACATTGTATCAAGCAGAGAAGAGCATTTCTATGGCAACTGTCTCATGAAATTTTGAAAAATGGGTGAACAAGAAGCACTCGTCACCTCTGTTTTTCGTTTCTTTAGTAGTATTTTGTCTTTCCATTCATCTAGCTCTTTACAGCCAAGATAGGAAGCCAAAATTGTTAAGCTCCATAGAAGTTGTTGGCTGCTTGGTGATTGGTCATTAAAGCTCTGAAATGATGCTGCCAAAAGATGTGCATTATTCCTGCTTCTGCTACTGACCCACAGTAAGGCACAGCTAGCTGTAACTTTAAGTGTTTCCATTTGTCTAGGACACTAGGCTGACAAGGATGTCCAGTTTATCTTTGCCAGAAGTCTTCTAAGTAATCTCAACTACCACCACCCTGGGCTGGTTGCTACCACCACATGACACAAGGGAGGAAGCCCGTGGCTCATCCCAGCACAACTGCTGCCAGAAGCATTCCAGCAGTCCTCTGACTTTCCAGTCTGGCTCAGTTCCTCCCCCCTACACCTCCCCTTCAACCCTCAAGGCAGCATTAGTCACACTTTCTCCCATGCTTCAGAGGAGATCTGAGCTAGCTCTGCAATGCCATAAGCAGCTTGCCGATTTCAGAATCATGGCTTTACTCCAAGGGGCTACAGAAAGGCACCGTTCATGTTTGCTCTGCTTTTCTAAATGCTTCTCTTTAGCGTACCTTGTATAACATCATTGAAAAAATTGCTCTACGAGTACTGGAGTCTGACAACCATGAAGGACTGAGGCACTTATCTTTGGGAAAGAAGTACTCAAAAGTAGCATTGACAGGGAGACTGGCCTTCGTACTGTAGGCTTACGTACATGCACCTGTGCTTGCTGAGGCTGCGATGATCTGAATGCAGAGCTAAGCTGCTCAAATTTTAGAGTTTCTAAGGAAGAAACACAATGGTTATTTTTAGGAAGCAATGTGGTCTCTGCAGTCAGGAGAGACATGGAAATCTCTTCTGCCCCTTTTTTATTGCCCAAAATGTCCAATTTAATATCCTCAGATAGAGAAAAATATTTAAAACTTTACAGAAAAACACTTCTTTCCCCTTTAACAAGGACTATAAACAGTTACATCTCCTCATTCTGCACTTCAAATTGGATATCATGGAACAGACAGGCAAACAATGTGATTCAACCATTCTGACTTTCAAGGTCTTTTTTGAAAAATATTCAAACTTCTATCATTTCTAAGACTGAAACTTGTCAGTCACAACCCCCACATTTCTTTATGCTTTGTTCAAAATACAAAATATGTAATTTCTTCTGTTAAGGGACTTTTGGAAATCTTTCAAAGAATGAGCAATTTCTGCTTTATTTCACTTTCCTTTTGTTTAAGTTCTGAATAGTTCTGCAGTGAACTCTCAATCTTCAATAAATGTAATCTAGAAACAGAAGATGTTTTCATAGTCATTTGCTGTATACTATGTGAACTCTACTATCTGCTTTGCATACTATATTTGTACTTGGCTTACTTGGCTTATTACTGAAAATGTCATTTTAAAGTAGTTATTTTAAACATTTCCATTAGTTACTTAATTGATTGCCTAAACCAGAAGTTCAGCAAATTAAAAAAAGCCAGTAAAACATGCTTGCTTAGCAAATTTCTCTCCTGATGGCTTACTTTATATATATACACACAAAATCTTTCTAATAATCTTCCTTCCCCCATCATTTAGCATTAGCTGTATGCAAGATTATACTCATTTTATCAATACAATTTTCTTTAATACTTTCCATAAAAATTAATGCCATTAGTCATGTAATTACTGTTCTAAGTACAGCTATATATTTATTAAAAACATGCATTGTTACAAAAGATGCATAAACCAAATATTTATTGTACTGTATAGTATGTATTGTTGTAACGGAATGCTGTATCATGATGTCAATCAGCAATTTTCTTGTACAAATGAGTTTTATATGATTTAAAATAGACAGGATAATATAATTGGAGAATCGATATTCTATTAATGATCCAGTGTAATTATTGCAGAACTGGTATGATTATTGCAGAAAACCTTCCTCATCTACTTTGCACTGTAGTATCAGATGGGATTCTAGAGGCCTGGACTCTCCTCTCTTAATTCAGCAGGGGATTCACAGAGAATATATATGACAAGGTTGCCCTGGCCTCAGTGTAGTTTGAGCTCACCCACTCAGTTGTTGGCTCCTGAGGACAGCCAGTTCAGAGAGTTTGTAAAGGAAACAGAACTACCTGAGGAGGACTCAAACAAGGGACGGTGCTCAGGTGCAGCAGGGTGGGCAGAGGTTCTGTAAAATACAAAATTTCCTATGTTTCTGGGTGCACAAGTCTTTGAAATCCTTGCTGTTCATCCTTTCTAAACACAAAATAACTGCAGAGTAACTCCCAAAGTTCCCCTTCCTCATACACAGTGCTGTCGTTGGGATGCAGGAGCTTGAAGGAGCACGGAGGAATCTTTAATTGGTTAGAAGCTTTCGTTGTTTTGCCCCAAAATGAAGAAAAGTCTTTTGTTTATCAGCATTATCAGAACTGCTACAATGCAGGAAATATTTGTGTGTCTCCTATTAAAACAAAGCTTCCTGCTAGCCCAGTAGCTGTAACATTTAAATCCCTATCCCTAGCCGAAGGAATGAACAGAAGATTACAGTAAATTGTCTGACAGTGCTTTGCAGTTGAGAAACAGAATGCACAAAACAGTACTACTCTGATGATGAGGGGGTGAAAATTCAATAAGACTTTTCAAAGCAGATGTTTCTTCACGAATCCTCTCTTATGCTAGTGAAATACTTAATATAATCTTAAAGAAACCTTAAATCAGCCATCTGGATGCTTCCTGCAATGAAAGTTATAAAATATTTCTGCCTGAACTGAGCAATAAGATTAGATAAAACATTGCTTGACTTAATACATTTTACTCAGATTTAAGAAAATTAGTCTAACTGATCTGAAACTACCAGGAACCCAGTCTAGCAGCATACATTACCAAAAGTAGTATTCTATGACTGTTTAATTAAAAAAAATGCTAACAACAAACTCTACTTCAAATAAACACAAATTAAGCAATAAAAACCCTTGAAGCCTGTTGAAAGTACCAGCATAATAGACCAGCGAGATGGTAAAGAGAGTGACAAGGTGTACCTGCTTCCCATAGGAGAAAAGTAATGGCCCAAAAGAACTTCTCCATATTATTCATGGATCACTTAGGAGGAAGGTCGTGAAAATTACTTGAAGTAACTCTCAATAGCATCAGTGTGATATGAGGGAGGTAACCAAAATCCAAGTGGTGAGAATGTCTCCAAGTGTGCCTTGTTGAACCTTTCCCTGATGTCCTGGGAAAAATGTGGGCAAAGGAGCTACTGGCAGCTGCCAAATGTGCAGAAGAAGCAGGTGGCTCCTCACTGTATCCCATTTGGCCCAGAGTGGACTGGAAAATACAACTTAGGAACACCAAGCCATGGTATCTGAAGGGAGATTCATCGCCTCCCTCCATCCCTGCCAGTTTTTGCTTTGGCACAGGCACGTGGCATGCAATTAACTTTCAGAAGTCCCATCAGCAACGTGAGATGTAGCAAGAGGTAATTTTTGTGAAGGCTGCTCAGTCCTGGCAGTGGGAGTTCCATCTTTGGGTCCAGGTGTCTTTTTCAGGCTATGCTGTTTTCTCACTACTTCCTGCAAGAACTCCTCCTAATACCAGGAGGAATGTCCCTCCAGTGCTAATAGGAAAGACATCTATTTGTTTCATCTTTTCATTTTTTATGTAGATATATACACACATAGATGTATGCATGCATATATGTATTCTTTAATTTATATAAGTACAGGGTTTTTTCACGTAGATATGTACTTCAAAATTGCAAGGAGCAAAAGCTTCACCATTAAAGATTTCCTGCCTTCAAATACCAAGGTCTCCCTAGTGACCTCCAATACTTACACATTTGCTGCAATCTTTCATCCTAGAGGAAATTTTTTTAAATAATTAGACTTTTCATTTAGGACACTTTCAAATTCAACTACCGATCTTTAAAGCTTTGCCTTCTAAGACTCATTGTTCTTTCCACAAGATGAGAAGGCAGTCACAATTAATTGTCTTTAAAGATACACATATTTATTAAAAAAAAAAATTGTTTCACAGCTTGTAATTTCATATCCTTGAAATTTGAAATGCTTTTATAGTTTAATATAGGGAAATACTGTGTTAGACATATGTCCTCAATATATCCCTATGGTCATGGCATGTTTTAGAAATGTATAAATTCTTTGAGATTTTAACTGTATTGTTGTAAACTCAATAAAAGTTCTTTAGTTCCATATATTGGGCTATTAGCTCACATCTGAGATTTCCATATTCTCATTTACAGTAAAATGATTATTATAAATAGGATAAAATCCAAGTGGCAGTATATACTATTTTCCAGTTAGAATAGAAGGAAAATGAGAATTTTAATGTCAAAAGTATTACAGAAAAACACCTAACTTACAAGGTCCGACAAAAATAAAACCCAAGATTAACCTTATAGCTCAGAAACCAAGAGTGGGAGAGGAGAGACAAACATATAGTTATAGAACATATTCTAACCTGTCACAGTGAGACAAGGCTCAACTCAACCACTTCACTCAGTACAAGTGGATGCTTATTCAAATACAGACATTTTCTCACCCTCGGTCAGAAAACATTGGTGTGTGCCAACCCACAAAGCTTTGTTTGTGAAATAGTATTTAGCTAATAGCAATATCCTTGTGCTTGAGCACTCACCGTATTCACCAGATCAGCTCCCTCTACCCAAAACATTGGTGCTCAAAGGAACCCATTCTTTCTCGATAGAAAATGTGAAAGCAGTTAGGTTCAACAAGGCCAAGTGCAGAGCCCTCCATTTGGGTCACAACAACCCCATGCAGCGTTACAGACTTGGGGAGGAGTGGCTGGAGAGCTGCCTGGCAGAGAAGGACCTGGGGGTCTTGGTTGACAGTCGGCTGAACATGAGTCAGCAGTGTGCCCAGGTGGCCAAGAGGGCCAGTGGCATCTTGGCCTGTGTCAGACACAGCGTGGCCAGCAGGAGCAGGGAGGTGATTGTGCCCCTGTGCTCAGCACTGGTGAGGCTGCACCTCGAGTGCTGGGTTCAGTTTTGGGCCCCTCACTACAGGAAGGACATTGAGGGGCTGGAGCGTGTGCAGAGAAGGGCAACGACGCTGGTGAGGGGGCTGGAGAACAAGTCCTACGAGGAGAGACTGAGGGAATTAGGGTTTTTTAGCCAAGAGAAGAGGAGGCTGAGGGGAGACCTCATCACTGTCTACAACTGCCTGAAAGGAGGTTGTGACGGGGTGAGTGCTGGTCTCTTCTCACAAGTGACAAGTGATAGGATGAGAGGAAATGGCCACAAGTTGCACCAGGGCAGGTTTAGACTGGACATTAGGAAGAATTTCTTTACTGAAAGAGTGGTCAGGGATTGGAACAGCTGCCCAGGGAGGTGGTGGAGTCGCCATCCCTGGAGGAGTTTAAAAGATGGGTGGATGAGTTCCTTAGGGATATGGTTTAGTGCAGAGACAGGTACGGTTGGACTCGATGATCTCAGAGGTCTCTTCTAACCTTATGATTCTATGATTCTAACAATAACAGAGATTCTCAAACAGCCTTTCAGAAAATGATCTGTGGAATTGCTTTGAATGTTGACAGCATTGTATGCAGCTGTGTGTCAACTCAGCAAGGAACTATTTTGGAGGTGATTGTAGTCGATTTTATTAATTTCTTAAATAAAAAATGTTACAGGCAGAGTCTCAGGGTTTTATGTCAGACTGCACATGAGAAGGGAGTTATACAGACAGGCTGAAATGAGGTGAAGCCTCAGATCCCTATTGGCTCTCCTTTTTTCAAGGGTGTAAAGATAGCTGATGAACGCCTATGGGATGAATTCCCCAAGAGAAGCAACATCTACATTAACATTACTACAAACATCCTGAAAAATATTTTTTGCATGCCCTCGCTCTGCTGGTTATCTTCATTGATAATTATTGGAGGTCTGATATCTCCATAGCTCAGGGGTGTCAGACTCACAGCTCCTGCCATTCCCCTGCTCCTACAGTGTAATGCGTGTCACACGCTGCACACGTGACCGGCACTGGCAGGAGCATAGGGGCAAAGAGCTCAGTGCTGCCGCCAGGTAGACACAAGGTGCCAGGCTGAATAAAACTGCTTGGAGGGCGGAATTCATCCCATGGGCCATGAGTTTGACAGCCCTGCCACAGGTTAAGCACTTCTACAATGTCCTTGGAACACTGTGTAACACCACTACAGACAAGATAAATGTTCTGTTTGGGAATCTATCTGCCAAGTTTCTGTTATTGGTATCTTGGGCAGGATACATTTCTCTAGCTGTATAGATCCACACTGCAGGCTTCTATATCTGAATTAATTAGTCTTCCTAGGCTCCCTTTATAATCAGTGGAGGGAAATAAGCACATTGAGGCATAATTCATCTGACTCAACTGAAACATCTACTTCAGGATGAAAATAACTGTGCCCTAGAGATGCCTGCTTCTGCATGTAGGGTAAGAATTCAGGATTAGATGGCTGCATTTAGTCAAATAAATGCCATCATTTGCATTTTAAACCATTATTTTCCCCCACCCTCCCAATGTGGAGCACTGAAATCTTATACAGATATAAGAGGAACTGGTACACACTAGCATTCTACAGAACTGACCAACCTCTGAAGAGCTGCTTTTGTTTTGAGAGTACAGACTCAACATTTTCCAATAGAAGGAAATCATAATTTTTCTCTAATTAATGTGACTGAACATGTGTACTAAAATAGACTTCTTCCATTTTTCACCCTTATTTTCAATAATCTGGCAGAACCTTTCATGCTTTTAGATGCTCATTTGAATCGAAAACACTGACTATATAACACTTGTAGCTAATTGATTTGTCTTAATTTACTTCCAGCTTGCTCTGTAATGCTCTGGCACAGTGCGTTTTTTAACTCTGAACACAGCAGAAAGTCCTCCTTTCAGAAAAGCTTCTCTGAGCTTTCCCATAAGGCTTTCAAGCCAGAGTTCACAGATGAAGAGGCAATGGGAGGACATACACCACCTCCAGCCATGCTAGAGGTGCACAAGGCAGCTGTCATTCCCACACACTTCCCAAGTGATTAGGTTTAATCCTTTTGACCAGTGCACACAAGGAGAGAGGGTGCCCACTGAATCTTGCCCCTTTGAGGTTTATAACAGGGGTAGCTGCTAGGGACATTTCTCTTGAATTTCTAGATAGGAATTTCCCTGAGGGAACACAGGGTACTGCTTTGGGAACTAGCTGATTTTCCCAGTCCCCAAGTCCATTGGTGCAAAGACAGACTCAACTAGTTTTTATTTCACCCATACACTCAAGCAATGTAGCACTGTGATAGAATAAATATTAACTATTGGCTTTTCTCCATTGGGAGCTTTAGTCTAGGGATAGCTTTTTCTAATAGAAAAAGAAAAAACTTTCTGTTAATTTTAATCCTTCATCCATCTGCCAAGAAGGGCAGACTTATTCCATCTAAACCACAGAGGTAAAGCTCAGCCTAAGAGAGGAAACTGCCAATGTTAAATGTGCTTTAAGGCAGCCTACCAACTCCACAGATTACTCCATTTTTTTTTCATGAACTTCATGTGCACAGTTTGCTTGCTGAGGTGCCAAATGCACAAAGAATAATGCCAGATCCCTTTGTGGTCCATATGCAAGCATGTGACATGGATAACCTGCTCCAGAACAATACTGGTGATGCCTTATCTGGTGCTGAGTCACCTGCCATCCTTGGCAGAAAAGTTCTTATCTGGTCCCACTGCTTTCAAACAATACCTCTTGCCAACAGCACTGAAATCAAATGTGTCACAGGTTAGCTTCAGCCATCTGAAATGGAAAAAAGGACTGACTTTCTAGTTAAGCACCAAGTTAACTTGACAAGCAGCACAGTTATTTTCAGCAGCACTCTTGTTTCTGGAAAAGTAATTTTCTTTCTAGAGAAAATAAGACTTGGAATGAAATCTTACAATATTTTTTCTTCATGAATACATCCTTGAGTTACATTGTTTTATGTAAGAGACCTTTAACCCGTACCACTGCTTTGAGCACAAGAAAACCCAAGGACCTCCTTCTGTCTTATTATCCTTAATTTAAACACATCAAGGAGTACTTAGTCCAATAATTTTTCCACTAGCTTTACTTGGAGAGAAGTTTACAGCTGTGGACCAGCTAAATTGTACCCAGGTTATTTAGACTCTGTTCTCTTGTTGCACTAGCAACTAAGACAATTACAGCAGCCTGTTATACAAGGCATGGTGAACATTTTGATTTGCCATTTCTGAATCCATGTCCTTAGAAGTTTAAAGCATTTTAACTTAGATGGCCTTTCCTCAGAGAAGACACCTTTTGGTAGGATGATTGTAATGGATCAATTAACAGGTTCAGCATTTGATTTCAATTCACTCTGCACCTCTACATATCCACACATGAGTGAAATCATAACTGTTTCAAGATAAAACTTATTATAAATGCAAGTACCACTAAGACCAGTAAGTGATTCTTAATGTACCATTGCTTCAAATGGTTCCTTATCTCGAAGGAGTTTTCAGCATGCTAGATGCCCATCTTATTTCCTCAAGGTTCTCCAAGTTTAATAAATTACCCAGTGTTCTCAGGATTCCCCCTTACACTCATAAGGTCACATTGTACTTTCTCCATAGAAAGAAGTCCTTGAGAAGTTCAAGCAACAGCTAACAAGGCCATCTGTAACCATTCAATGCGCTTAAACTGGCTTTCTACCTTATGGATCAGAATTATTGGAACTGAAAGGCTTATTTCCTACCTGGGAGATGCATCAGGAATGATTTGCTGCTGGTTCTCTGCTGCAGAGCTAATGGGCAATGCTCAATTACTCAGACTACTTGCAGACTGTACAGAGATGGGCAGGCGAAACATAACCAACTCGCTGCTGCCAATTGATATAGCTGAGGAAAGAGCCAAATGGGAGCATCTGGTCAAATTGCACAGAAGGATGTCCTAAAAGCTGTATGAAACAGGGGACTGAGCTCAACTTGTCCTCAAGACACTTTCACCCCTAGAGCAAAAGGAAAGCATTTAGTCTACTCCTCTTGGAGCACTAAGTCATCCTTTATTTACATTGCTTTGCAGCTAAAACAAAAGCCAAAACCTTGTCTTTAACCTCTCTAGTTTCTGTGTTTCCAGTACATAAAGAAGGAAATCAGAAGCAGGAAATATTCAGCTTCTCTCCCTCATCATAGACACTCTGTTGCTAATGCTATTAAACATCTGAAAGGTTAATGAAAAAAACCCAGCCAATTAAAGTGTCATGTACTGTTGGCAAGCCAGATGTCCAAACACAGAAAATCTGTATAATTAAAGTTATACGTATGTGAAATTTCCATTGCCATTCATTATTATTATTACTATCATAATTCGAAGTACGGAAAGAAGGGCTACATCTCCTTCCTAGAGAAGGTCTTTTCATTAACTCCATATGTACAGGCAGGAAAATTGCCGTAGCACCTAGAGGAACAGCAGCACCATTAATCCTAGGTATTGAGTGCACAATTGAACAGATTAATACAGACCCCGACACAGTGTTTGCAATAGAGCAGCTGAGGGAAATACTATTAAATGATACTTAATCCTTTTAAATATCACCACAACTTTAGACACTTAAGCATAACTTATTTCTTAAGGTTGATCCTCAATTGCTTTAAATATTTAACCAAGATGAAATATCCTTTAAAGATGTGCAGAAAGTCAACTAGATGTTGAAAAGTTTTCAAGAAATTGGTACATGATATTCTTTGTCCTGTTTCATAGGGGACAAGATATCTTTATGAGCTTTTCTCGGGTCATAAACAGAGCTTTAGGAATGCAAGCAGTTGAGTCTCTGCTTTTTGGCTGAAGTTGATAAATCTAGGCGGTCTTGGTTGTCTTTCCAAACAACTCTCCTGCATTTGACTTACAGCAATAGTACCAGAAGGTTCTTTGCAGCTGGTAAAACATCAATTTTAACCACACAAAACTAGATCCAGAAGAAGGCATTTGTATTCATCATACCCTACCAACTGAATTAGCGATTCTCTAGCATCTGTAGCATACATATAGGAATAAAAATATCCTAATTGAAGAAGACACAGGAGTTGAACATGCCTTTACTGCTCTAATCAAATGGTCTTAAAGGGCAGTAGACTCTTAAATGAAAATCAAAGGCTTGAAACAGCAAGGACTGCACGGACTGACATTTTTACTATGGTCAGAAGAAAGTTCCTACGCTCATTGGTCACTTTCTTTGATAGAAAAAAGATCCAAATATTCTCCCAGGGGTCCCAAGCAAAAATTGTGACATTCTTAAAAGAAATTATTTTTCAGTCTGCTTGCTCTGAGGCCACATGCATAAACAATTACAAGCACAGCTTATGAAAACTTTTCAAAGGCAATTGCCTTTCCTGTGACACACCTTTTTCTGGTTTTATGTGACTGCTTTTAAAGTGCAAGCGTAGTAATCATCATCTAAGGCAAATTGAGAATATTAATAAGACCTATTCCCATATGTAAGTCATTACAATTTATAACATCATTTTTATTATCAATCTGCAACGCAGGCAACACATGCAGGTAAAGAAGCCTGAAGAAATAAATTGTTATTATTCTTGTATGATGAAAGTGGCACATACATTTACAGTCAAAACCCAAATATTTCATGTTCAGTTTCAGGCTGGAAAATAACTTGTCGTGCCATGGAATTAAGCAAATTAAGAGCCCCCTGCTACATTTCCTAAATGGATGTCTCAACAATTATGCTGCAGGCTTTTGTTAGCATAATACCATTAATGACACATGCAAGCTTCCTTCTAAGGCAAACTTCTTACACACAAAAGCTCAAGCAAGCGCACTCACAACAGCTGGCTAGAAGGTCACAAGTACTTCTTCTCTGCTTTTACACGTTAGCAAAGGAAGAGCCACCAAGACACCAGTTTCTTGTACTTTTGAAGACTGGTCAATACCCCTTTCCTGGTTATTCTGTAACAAGCATGATGGCAGCAAAATATTTTTAATTACATTACAATGGGGAAAAAAAACCCAAACTCATTATTAAGAAACAATCAAACAACTCTTTTCTTAAAGCCTGCTAAGGCTAAAAGACCTTAAGTCTTGGTCAGACAAGTGTTCAGAAAGACAGAAAAAACCAAGTATGATACTGTCAGTGGCACATGGCACGGAGCCTCACCTGAAATGCATCTATTTTTCTAGCTGGAATAAAATTTCTGGGGAAAGAGGACTCGGAAATAATTGCCTCGTGTTCAAAACACCAGTATGCCAGGGTGGTGCGGAGGGCTTTAAAGTAAGGTTGCCAGGGGATGGGAACCTTAGTCCATATCGCTCCTATTAGTTTGATGCCAGTGCCAGCAATAGATGCCCAAAGCCTGGAAAAAGATCACAGGTCAGCAGGAGAGAACCTGAAGAGAAACACAAATGAATTCCAGCCACTCCAGTGAGGAAATCGTCTTCATTGGTGGCCCAACTTAAATGCCTTTATGCAAACACACATAGCAGGAATAAACAAGAGGAGTTAGAGACACGCACATGCCTGCAGGGCTGTGATCTTATTGGCATTACAGACATGCTGGGGTGTCTCCTGTGAATGAAGTGTTAGAATGGAATGATACAGGCTTTTTCAGAAGGAAAGGCAGGAGAGATGAGGAGGGGGTGTCAGCCTCTCTGTCAATGACCAGCTGGAGTGCATGGAGCTTCACCTGGGGATGGATGAGGAGCTGACCCAAAGCTTATGAGCCAGAATTAAAAGGAGGGCAAAGCCAGGTGACATTATAGTGGGGATCTGCTACGTGCCACCCAGCCAGGAAGAGTGAGTAGATGAGGCCCTCTATAGACAAATAGGCACAACCTTGCATTTGCAAAATCTGGTCCTCATGGAGTCTTCAACCACCCCAAAAGGGAACAAACACAAAAGGGAAGCCAAGGAAACCTGCCAAGGAAATCTGCCAAGGGTGGAAGGAAGAAAAGAAAGGTAACCTGGAAGGAATACAGAGAAATTGTTTGAGCAGCTAGGGATCAAGTTAAGAAAGCTAGAGACCTGATAGAATTAAACCTGGCTAGGGACATCCAGGGCAATGAGAAAAGCTTCTATGGGTGCATTGGCGATAAAAAGAAAACTAGGGTAAATGTGGACCCTCTCCACCAGGAAATGAGAGACCTGGTTACGTAGGATATGGAAAAGGCTGAGATACTCAACATCATATTTGCCTCAGTCTTCACCAGCAAGTGCTTTAGCCACACTGCCCAAGGTACAGAAGGCAAAGTCAGGATCTGGGAGAATGAAGAACCACCCACTATAGGAGAAGATCATGTTCAATACCACGTAAGGAACCAGGAGGGGCACAAGATGCATGATGAGATGCATCCACGGGTCCTGAGGAAAGTGTCAGATAAAGTTGCTAAGCTACTATCCATCACATTATGTCCAAGTGGAGACCAGTGATGAGTATTCTTCCTCAGCGGTTGGTATTGGGACTGACGCTGTGTAACATCTTTGTTGGAGACATGGACAGTAGGATTGAGGGCACCCTCATCAAGTTTGCCAATGACACCAAGCTCTGCGGTGCAGTCAGCACACTGGAGGGAAGGGATGTCATGCACAGGGACCCTGACAGGCTTGGGAGCTGGGCCTGTGGGAACCTCATGAAGCTCTACAAGGCCAAGTGCAAGGTCCCACGCCTAGGTCAGGGCAATCCCAAGCACAAATACAGACTGGGCAGAGAATGGATTGAGAGTAGCCCTGAAGAGAAGGACTTAAGGGTGTTGATTGACAAGAAGCTCAACATGAGCCAGCAATGTGCACTTGCAGTCCAGAGAGCCAACCATATTCTGGTCTGCATCAAAAGCAGAATGACCTGCAGGTTGGAGGTGGTGATTCTCCCCATTACAACCCAGCCTGCTGGACCTGCTCAGTAGGATGACAGGAATAGGTTTCATTCGTATGTTTGCTCGGCAGCCCACAGTGACAACAGCCACTCCTGGGGTCTACTCAAAACTCCAATATTTACTTTGAACACAAAGTTACAACTCTTTACTTTGAGCTCTGTCAAAGCAAGGACAATATACAGCAACAATCTTTTAAGCTGAGCTCAAAGTAACAGTTTACAACAAGAACTTGCACACAATTAATTTCACCTGAAAATGCCAAGGAAAAATGAGGTAGATTTAAGGAAATAATAAGGCAGAGAAAGGGAAAGAAAAGAAGCACCAGAAAAGGAATAAAATGCCATAAAAATAACCACCAGCCCAATGAAATTCCATGGAGGTTTCCTCAGGAAACATGGTCCATGGGGCACACATGCCTCTTGGCAGGGATTATTTAAAGAGGAGCTCTGCCACTTATTAGTGTACAAGGAGTGTACCTGTGTCGTTTCTCTGCATGGAAAGTTCTCAAACTGAGGCACACACAGAAGTTCCTTTGCGAAAGTTCTTGAATTGGGGCTGAGGGGCTCCTGGAGTCACTGACAGTTCAATGGACCCTTGCCATAATAACTGCCACGTGAACCCTTTGAGCATGTATGTGCAGTCAGGAGCACTCCTGCCTCTTTAAAGTGTGCAAATCGCTTGCTCCCACACCTTCTCCTTCTTTACTCTACTGCAATCACACCGCACAAAGCCTCAAGCACACACAGCCTTGCACCAAGGCAATGTTTAAGACAGGGACAAATACAAACAAAGGAATTGATCTTTATACCCCCTCTACTCTGCTCTTGTGAGACTCTACCTGGAGGTGTCTACAAGGAAAGTGGAGAGGAACTCTCTACAAGGGCATGTGATTATATGAAAAGGGGTAATGGCTTTAAACTGAAAGAGGGTGGATTTAGACTAGATATAAGGAAAAAAATCTTCGCCTTGAGGTTAGTGAGGCACAGGAACAGATTGCCCAGAGAAGCCATGGATGACCCATCCCAGGTTGTGGTAAGGCCAAGCTGGATGAGGCTTTTAGCAGCCTTGTCTAGTGGAAGGTGTCCATGCCCACAGCAGGGATATTGGGACTAGACAATCTTTAAGGTCCCTTCCAATGCAAATAATTGTATGATTCTATGATGATATGTCTGACGAACAAAACTCCTTTTCATTGCATTTCATTATCCCATCATGAGGGAGATGAAAGAAAGAAAGATCTGCTGCTTCCCTGAATACAGAGCTGCTAATAGAAGTCCCCTGATCCTCCAGCTATTTACTGCAGGTTTGTTTCAGAGACCCAAACTTGTAACAATCATTTGTCTTTACAAGGTTACCTGGAGCAATGTGCAAGCATTTGACCATGCTAACATCCGTAAATATTAAGCATCATTATTTCAGAGTTGCTCTGCAGCACGACTTTCGGGGGATCATTAGCAGCACACCACACCATGGCATTTGAGCAACCTTTGATGAAATTAAATGGCTGTGATTAAACTAGCCTACAGTCAGATCAAAGGAAGAACAATTGCAAGTTATAACAGATTATTTGAACTAGATTGTTTCTAGGTCAAGTGCGTTTTATTCCTCACTTCAATCCTTATCCAGGACTATACACACAGCTGACAGTTTACAAAATATTTATGGAGTACAAGTACTGGAATGTCCGTTTTACATACAGAGACAATTAAGTCATTCGTTCACCTAAGATCTCCTAGTTTCTTTGCAGTCATGAAGGAATGGAAAGGACCCCACCACACTGCTTGGCACCAGCTACTGGGCATTGTGGGGCATGTGGGATCCTAGGCATGCAGGGTGAGTGCCAAGGTGGCAAGGAGATCCCCTGGTGTAGAAGAGACAAAAATCAGTTCAAGGAGGCATGAAGGTGCCAGCACACTTGCTTGATCTGTATTGGTCTGCTCCAGCATCCAGCAGGGACCTTCTCAGTATAGTTTTGGCACAGATATCATCTTCTTCTAAACGAATAACAATCTATCTCTAGCATTTAAACTAACCCATCTATTTCTTAAGCCTGAAGAGGCACACTTTGCCACAGTTCTAAAATGAGTGGAGGCAAATCAGCAAAAAGGGCAGCAGAGATCGATGCACTGGGAAGAGACAGCTAGTTTTTAATGCATTACATACAAACCGTAGCTCCATCGTTCTGGCTGGGTGTTCCTGCAGAAGCAACATCTGCACAAAGAACTTCCTTCTTGCCATCCAACTTCAACACTGCTCACTACAGGAAAAGTAATTATCTCTTAATCATCACAGAAGTCAGAAGCCAACATAAAAGCTGCAGATATATATAAAAAATAACAGACCATGTCAGGTACCCATTTATCTAAATTAAAATCTTTATCCATTTCAACATAATGAGGAGCATAAACTTACTGATCCCATTAAATACAGCTGAAACACATCTTACAGCAAGGCTTTTCATCATAAAAAGAGGTTAATCTAATGATCCTGTACTATATTTGATGGTTATTAGACAAAGTCAAATTTTATTTTAAGGATTGGTTTGGGCTTTTTGTTTGGGTTTGATTGCTGGTTTGTTTGTTGTTTGTTATTTGTTTGGTTTTTTTCCCAGGGTTGGTTTTGTGCTGTTTTGATTCTTTCTTCATTGTTCTTCTCCATTTTCTTTCCACATTATACCTCTTCTCCAACCCAGATATATGAGAAACTTTCATGGCATTTAAAGGTCTGCAGCTTTTTTTCTCCACGGCTAGCTGAAAATAATAGGGATTTGTACATTTGAGCATTTTTCCCTCCTACAGTGCTATCTTAAATCATGTTTTCTGAAACCTCCTATGCTGTTTGCTGTAGGGCTTTTTTAATTAAAATTTTGATTCAGATAAGTGGATGAATAAATCGTTGTGTCTATGAGGTTTTCTTCCATGCAGTGCTGCATACTTTCTAGTGAATTGAGACTATTGACAGTCAATATCACAGTCAAGACAGGTCATACTGGAGTAATCAAAAGAAAATACATAGGTGTAATATTAATAAAATTTATTTCCAACATAGCAGATTCAAAAATTCTACTACTAAGTTAGCTGCATGGCCTAAATTATCTCCTAATGCCTCCTAATGAAAGAAAAAAAGAAATCATTATCAGTAACAGGGAGAACAAAGCAACTGAAATAAATTATTTGCAGAAGGAATGTATTGTGATTGTTTGCCAGGGTTCAGAGCAACCCATTTGAATTATCAGAAAGGACAATAAATGTTGCAGAAGATGTCAAGCAACAGCAAACCCAGCAGCAGCAGCTAATGGTGTTAGAACTTTTCAATCCCAAAACACAGAGTTAAACACCTACAGAACAGGCAGAGCTTCCCAGTAAATACATTTGATTTCTTCAGATGCTGACAACTGCATGAATTTTATCTGTTCCAACAGCTTTTTGTAATCACTAACCAGACCCTGAGGGCTCAGTTATTTCCCTATATTAAGCAGGAGCTGTACCTTGGAGGTGGATAGGAACATACACCCACGGCACACAAGCGCCCAGGCACGGACAGCCATAGGAGGAGCAGGCGATGGAGCTTGCTGGTCTCTGACAGCAGATGCAATGAGGCTCCTCACCTCATAGGGGCTGAAAGTCTTACTGGAGGTGCAAATATCCACCCACACCCTTCTGGGAGTAAACTTCCTGAAGGGCAGACTCCTCCTCACCCCCTCACAGTGTTTGGGTGCCATGTGGCCTGGCCAGGCTGGAGGCCACCAGGGCAGTGTGGTGCCCTCCCACCCCTCAACCAGCCCTGCCCTGCAGCCGCTAGTAAGGCAAAACAAGCCAAGGACAGTGATAGATCAACCACAGCCCGGCCACCCCTAGCCACCACCCCAGCCAGGGAAGAAATGAGGAATTTCCATGGGAGGGAGCAGGAGTACCTCCCCAAAGCAATGATATACACATGCAGTGTGCCTACAGCCGGAGCATCCTCTGTCACCACCCATTCTAGACCACCACATCACAACTCCGTAGTAGCCAGCAGGCAAAAGTTTATTTGTGTGCCCTTTTAGATTGACTGTGGTTTTGTGTTGACTTCATGCTCTGGTTGTATAAATAAGTGAGTAAAAAGTTGAAGTAGCTCCCAGACGCATCACACAGGAACATGCTCCACTTGCTCCTTCACCAGAGATATCATTGCCTTTCACAAACTCCCTCTCCGGGTTTGTCTGGGGCTTTTTTGTGTGAGTGTTTGTTTTAATTTACAGGTTTGGTGGTTGGTTTGGGGGTTTGGTTTGGATTTTTGCTTAAAGTGCATGCTCCAAAGAAACCACAGCACAATCTTCAGGACTCCAATCTTCAAGCATTGGAGAGCAAGCCCACGCACCACAGGACTTACATACTTAGGCAGTCCTGACTCCACAGTGGGTAGAGCCCAGTGGTCTTTTTTAGGGTTTGCTACACTATTATTTGCTATGCTATACCTATTATATCCCAAAGGTGCTGTCATATAGCTGGACATGCCATATAAAATTAGTGTCATCAGCTAGTGATATCGCTATTTCACTTCAGATTTGCTAGTTTTAATCAAAGCTGCGGATAGTTGAGTCAACTGATTAGAGAAAGCACTCTCTTTATGTGTATGTAACTATATGTAGCTGTATCTGTGTATTCTTAAGAAAGGCTCTTGGCAGTATGAGGGGGAGTGTTTGATACATATGACCTAGCTACATCCTAAAGAATGTGAATCGAAAAACAAAGAGGTAAAAGAATCCCAGAATATAATGTCATTATTGAATGGCTAAAAATGGAGAAAAAATGAAATTAGAAAAAGAAACAAGGGACTACACAGGTGTGGAGGCTTGCCTGAATTATTTCCAGAAAATTTAACATTAAAATATTATTCAGCTTCAAAGAGCAAAGACTCATTTTGAACACTAAGGAAACATAGTTTTCAACAATGTCTTCTTAAAATAGGAAACACAGAAATGATGGGCAAAAATACTAGGGAAAACATACATGTGTACCCACATGAGGGCACAGAATGAGACCCTGTACTATATTTTTCATCACTCGTCAATAGTATATTTTTGTTAAAATGATAAAAGTTTTTTTTTCCATAAGCTTCAGCAGCTTCAAAAGGTAAAAATGAAAAGGCATTTTTAGCAGAGACCTCCAATATTATAATTTGGTCTTTTCCAGTCTCCTGGTAGAAAAATAATTTGTCGTGCTGTAGTCCATAGTTTAAACCCTCCCAGCTTGCCAATATGAGAGTTGGGCTGTAAACAATTCAGGGAGATGAATTCAGCATTTCCAACAGTGCTAAGCGAAATGATGCTGCCATAGATAACAAGCAAGCCAGATCATACAGAAGCAGTGGCTTACCTTTGATTTTTCCAGGCCTCTTCCAGTTGCTAGATCAATACATTAACATTTGCTTCTGTCCTTTACTCCTAGGTTTTACCATTTTATTATGTGAAAGCACATCTTGCAATCTTTGTCTCTCCCAGAAACTAGAGCAGCCATAGAGACTACAACTGCTGAGAATCCACAGGATGTTTTTGAACTCTCCTAAAGCAGCTCAGAGTACTGATGTATCTTCTGTGGATTTGGGCAATTAGATACAGTCAGTTTAATGCCTCACTTCACCGCCAAATTAATATTACAAGTTGCCATGTGCAAGTACCGTAAAAAATCTTTTTTTAAACAGTCCTTGAAAGATGTTTTGAAATGTATTGCAAGTATACACCAATATTACAAAGAATTTTTCTTATCGTAAAGACAAAATTCATTTTCTCAGCATACAATTAAAGAGAAAACAGCTGCTAGAATTATTGCTTCTTTGTGTTAGTACTATAATATGAACCTAAAAGATAACTTTTTTGAAACTCTCTTTTGAAACTGTGTGCTTTTGTCTTACTCCAGAAACAAAGAGCTGAAGTGCTGTCTACAAACATTCCTAGCATAAAGTTGTATCTAATCTTCTCTACAGTGCTGAAGGCTTCCATAATTGCAAAGTTATGTTTTAAAAGATCTTAGAAAGTCAACATCAATAAATCTCCAAGTGGGCGGGAGGGAAGGAATATCAACAACAGAAAAAACTTTTGCAATTTATTTAGAAATAGTTTCTTGGGCTTATCGTGTAAGATTCTTTAGCTGCTTTATCAATGAGAAGCTTTGGTGTTCAATTGAAGTTGGATAATCCTGTTAGAAAATTGCTGTCTACTGAATTCCTAGGACAACAATAGAGTTGGTTTTCATAATTCATTCTGAATCACCCACTTAAATTTTAAGAAGCCATTCACAGTCATCTGTGCTGCATGTCAAGTGTCACAACTACATCAGAATTATGCAAAGAAAAAAAGTTGTGTGTGACAGTCTGTTATTTTCCTATCAGAAAAGAAAATCAGTTCACAAAGTGTTAGAAAGCTTAAAACCTTATTTAGTAATCACAGCATCTGTAACAGGAAAGCTGACAGATCCAGGAAGTTTCCAAGGGAAGACAAATCTTGTTCTCTGAGTCTAAACACATTTTAACACCATTCTGCTACTACAAACTTTCTTGAAAGTGCTGTACCCCTAAAAATATGCCCAAGGCCAAAGGCTTCTAGGCATTATTCAGCAATCTGTGACGCCAGTTGACCATGGAGACAATCATCCCTTGTCATAACATGGGGCTGACCACACATAATTTCCAGACCAGTGGCCAATCTGGGCATGACAGCGGCTGCTCCAGCTCTCCTGCCTCTCAGCCTCACCGCAGCAGGCCTGCACAGAGCCAAGTAAATGTGCCAGCTTGCTCAGAGACAGCTCAGCAATCCCAAATGCTGACTTCCACTGCACCACACAGGCATCCTCGTTCTTCAAAGAAATTACTGTATTTGTATACATTTCATGTGATTCAGCAACAGCGTGAAATATATACGCACACAAGTGCTATGCGGGAGGTACTCCAGCACCTCTCCTCCTCATGCATTCCACTTCCTCAGTTCCTTCCCCTAGCCTTCCCCATCTGTTGCACTCTCACTGACTCCTCAATCTCCGTAGCTCTCCTAGCCACACTTTTGAATTTATCTAGGCTGTCCTGAGACTTGCTTTCCAAATATTGGTACTTCTAAAGGAGATAATGTTATAATTTAATAATAATTCAAAGTAGTAAGAATAGCATCTTCAAGAGTTGCAAAGTATTTTGAAACTGAGAGAAGGAGAAAAGATAAAGCCTGATCTGCACTGGAGAAGTTTTACCAGCATAACTGCATCTCAGATCTCAGACATAGATGGTTTCTACAGACCTAAAGCAAATGTTTTTTTGCCATTAGAACTTACGCCAATTCATCGAGTGAACTAAACTCTTCTGGCTAAAACATTCAGTTGTGTCAATGCTAAAGTTTAAATTATTTTTTCTAAGAAAACAAAAAAACCCAAAACAAAACACAACACAACCAAAACAAACAAACAAAGAAAGAAAAACAAAACAAAAACACTCCACTCACACCTACAAAAATATATGAAAGCAGCAAATTAAGACTTCCTAGGTATCTGGTATCCCTTTCCCCTTCGAAAGCTATGCTGCCTAGATAAACATTTCCTGTTGTGCTCACGGAGAGTCTGAATAACTAGTCACCTGCGAAAACCCAGTTAACATTCCACACAGAAGAAAGAACATATAAGAACACCTTTATGTTGAGTATTATCGACACTGTGGTACCCAATGCGGACTCAGCAAAGATCATGTGCTTTTTAATACAGACTTAAGTCTGAAGGCACAGGATCTGGATTTTGGAAAGAAAACCCTTACTTAAGTGTACACAGTGGTGAATAAGTCAAACTTCGTAAAAACATCTAAAAACATTCCAGTGCCAGTCAGAAAGCATCAGTCTCAAATGTACAATTACACCTTTCTGCCTGGGGACAGCTACTGCCACTTCTAAAATAAAAACTCTGGGGCGTGTTCCCATGCTGAGATTTTATCTGACGGCTCCATTACAGGACCTTCTTGTGCAAGTATCTCAGATCCACTTAGTGAGATTTCCCCAGCCTTCCACTCATCTGTTCAGAGCTCCACTTGAAGTTCACTTTTTTTCATGCTAAGCTTCCGCATAATTGTTTCAAGACAGACTCTCTGCATTACAGACCTTAACTCCAGAGCTCAGGCTCGCTGCTTCCTGAGAGTCTGCAGTTTGTCTGAAATGCTGGCAGGACAGAGTCTATTGTGCCATTCCCTCACAGCATGTTCTCCTCTGTGCAGTGGTGGAAGCCCTCTGCACAGAGAAAAGCCTACGGCCCTTTACCACCTAGGCAAACAGCAGGAGCTTGCGCTCACCTTTCACTTCCTCATACCCTTTAAGGGGTCTCTTCCTAGAGCTACTGTTGCTCGCTGGTGGAAGTCATCAGGGCAAAGCAGCTTGGCACCCTCTAACAGAAAAGCACTGTCTGAAGTGAAAAACAAATATTCCTCAATAACCAAATCCTTCCCCACGGATGCACCACTTTGAGAAATCTTTCAATGATTTCTGCCTGGTTTTCTGGCACCATGTACATCTTGTTTCCTCTCTTCCTTTCTCAAGGATACTGGAAAAAAACATTTTGAGTTCTACTTCCACTAAAAAGTTGACGTTCTTAATTTTCCTCTCACTTCCAAACCCATCAACTTTAAGGACTGTTTTGTTTGTTTGCTTAAAATACTTCCTGGCCAGGGCTACATGTGCGTCATTCAGAGGAAACAACCTGAATTGTCTCAGTCTCAATAAAGAATATATTAGAGAACTGCTGTTCAGTGAAAATCCAATGCAGAGTTTGCTGTCTGAGAGGCCTATTCCATCACGTATGGCTAACAAAAACTAGAGAAAGAGCTGAAGTCTACGAGATGATCAGATGAGGACTAGATAAAGACAAATGACACAGTGAAAAGAAGTAAAGGGAAAGACTCTGGGAAGCATCTAGTGAGACAGTCTTTCCAAAAAGCTTCAGTATCTGAAAACTAGGCAGAACTGAGACGGCAAATTACGTGAATATTGTCATCTCTCCAAACTGTCAGTGATTAACCACAGACTTGTTCTGTTCTTGTGTCATGCAGAACCCCTGCTGTAGAGGAGGTTCACATTGACACATCGCCTTCACTCGTCTTCCAACAAACTCTTTTGAGACCAGTTGTCCCTCAAAGCTGTCCTGGTAAGCAAACAGCAGAAAAATAAATATCATACTGTTAGCCCAGGTGATAGTTTGAAAACCATGTTTTCTTATATTGTAGATTGAAATAGAAGTCTTTTCCAGACACATACATGAAGATATTGATTGTTTTGTCCGGGAATAGAAAAGGTAGTTTCTTCCAGCTGAAGAAAAGCTTTCACAGTTATTATATAATAAACCCCACATTTGATAAAATTCCCAAGGAACTAAGACATGTTACCCACATAATCTTAGAAGTCAGTCAATACAGGAGCCATTCCACCAAAATGTCTATTAACTGGAAATAATTTATATTACAAGGAGGAGTTCAGCTTTAAAAAAAAAAAAATGTAAAAAATTTCAGAGGTAGGTGTATCAGTGAAAAAGGTTTGTGACTTATAACTGCGCAAGATGTGTTTCCAAAGGGCTGGCAAAGAATACATGAACTCAAAGCATAAGGATGAGTGGGAAGTGGGAGAAACAAGGCTGCATTTTATTAGTGTTCAAAGGAAGCAAACCTACCTCTCAGCCTCCTTGCTCCTATCCTGCTTTGTGATTCCTACAGGTTTAAAGCCCTTATGTGAAAAGCAGTGTTTTGAAACACAAGCAAAGCCATTCTGCGTTTTCACCTCACAGTACAAATTTAGTTGATAATCATGAAAGCAGGCTCCTCCTACACAGTGTGAAATTAGTTGTACAAATTATATATAGAGATGAGTGAATAGTCACTTCTTTGATTCACTGCCAATCCAAAGAAATTTTTAAACAAAAACAAACACCTTGCTTTTTCTTCAACAAACTGAAAATGTAATTTTTAAACATCCCCTAATACAGAAAATTTTTGGTTGAATGGTACATTTCAGGCTGGTAGATGCAAACTAAATTGAGGATGGGTGGCCAAGGAGTGGGATAAGAAGGGAGTAGCCTACTTATGATACAGATCCTGGTCACCCACGTAAGGAATCACGTGCCTCTAAGGACAGGGTGCTGACAACATGGTTATATGGGACTTTGTCCATAGCATAATACTTGCCATCATGAAGGTACCATTTTGCTCAGTGGAGAGGTTACACAGGAGGATGAGGTGTCCAGACACTACTTTGTTTCTCACAGACATTTATTTACACAGCTCAGAACATCAGCAACAAAAGAGACGGCTTGAAGCAGCTCCCACAGGCACTGTTGTCAGAACCTGAGTCACCCAGGCCTGAGGCTCTTCCACATCATACAGAGTATGAGGCAACTATCCATATCATTATGCTGAAAGGTCTAGACTATAGATTCAGACCAGCATCAAAGAGGAAGGGAACTGAAACTCCTCATCTAATGAATTACAGAAATAAATTGCTGCCATCTCCTCTGGAAAATTATGGCTATGGCTCTGAAGTTTTCCCTTTCTCCAGACAAAATGATCACATTTATAACAGGTTCACTCTCCAGTCATCCAACAACTGAAACTACATTTAGGAGGAATATTTACTGTTTTATATAAGCAAGCCTGTCATCTTGTGAACCATGCTGTTCTTACTGCTCCTCCTTCCCTCTCTCCCAGAGGGCTGGCGGAGAAGCTGGCTTGCCTCCCCCCTCTACCCCCCTCAGCTAGATTAAAACAGATGGCAGAGGGACATAAAATAAAGAGCAAACACAGATGAGTGACTAATTTTCAAAAAGGAGACAAAACCCCCAAATACTCAACTTCAACACTAGAAGCAGCAAGGAATGCATAATTACTTTCTGAATATCATTCTTCCATATAAGCAAATGCAGCAGTTGCTACAGATATGATGACAATGAACAGGGTATCCTCCAGGCAGGCTCAATAAGCAGCATAGGACTACACTGCAGTCCAACAGACACATGCAGAAAACATGGCAAAGGCACCAAGGAGTGCATCACAGACTAACTCCACTTCCACAGAAAGCCTGCTTCCCATGCAGGTTTTGCAAAGCTCATGGTTAAGTGGCTGAGTTTAAAGCTAGCTCAAGTGGTATCTCCCAAACAGTTTTGAAATTCAGGAAGCCAGGAACTGCCCCCCTGTGACAGAAGCGCGGGAATCCCAGTTATGTGGGGTTGTCATGTTTGGGCTTGAGAGGTCTGGTATTTTGCAGACTGGAAAACACGAAGCACTTGGTAATGCTCTTCAAGTAATGAAGCAAAGACCAAAGCCTTCTGGAGTGACATGTGTCAAAGGAGTTACAACAAGCATGCTGCAATTTATACAGCTTCAGTAGGAAACATGAAGGTGAGTTAATTATAGGAGGGCGATGAGGACAAGAGATAATTCAGTGCTTCAATCTGACCTATTGCAAAAGATTTCTGCCTTCGTTCTGGTCCTGACGGAACTGATGCTTGCATCTCTCATCAGCACGCAGTAGCACAGGGCAAGTTCACCTTCCCTGACAGTTTAAGCAAGCCCTCAGACTTTGCATTTCAGCTGCTTCACTGCTTCTCCCTCCTGTTGATTTTGCTCTAAAAGCAATAACATAACTCAAAAGACACACGAAGTGGTAACTTTCAGGGCTAAGTCTGTCAGACCATTTTAGCCATTTGGGATTATTTCTGTTGACTGAAAGAATTTAGAGAACCATCCCAAAAATTAAAGCAATCATCATCTTTGTTGTGCCTGGCACAAAAGGTACTGTAGCATATCATTTTGCCAACACAGGGACTCTTAGACTGGTAACACAGCTAAGAAAAGCATCAAATGCAGGTTTACTACGCAGCTTGTGTGCCTTGCATTCAAGGTACAGAAATGGACTTTTCTTTGCCATTCTGTAAGAAAACAGAGTGTCTGTGCTTGGGCAATAAATGGGTTTGTGCATCTCTAAGCTGGAGGCATCTCTAAGCTTCTCCAGGACACTCAAATTTATTTCCTTCATGTGTTATATTCAGGGCATTCTGCAAAGCCTTTCTGTTTACCCATGTTTCTCCTGAGTAGTACCTGGGAATCAGACTTCTGTATTACCTTTATTTAATATTATTACAATTTATTTATCTGTATTTTTATAGTTATCTGTGGTCTGTGTTTCTAGAAATGGGTCTATTATGACTTTCTACAAGTGGAAATGATAAATAACTCAAGTTAACAGAGACTCAAGCAGTAGAACCTAAATAGCTTTTGAGTTATTCCTCCAGCGTACCAATATATCTGAGGTCCAGAATGTGATCAGTCCCATGGACTGAGACAATACTATCCAAAACAGGGAATCCTAAGCATTAATTCAGTATGTTTATATGAATATTTGCTGACAGATTAAGAAGTGGAAATAACGGTACCTCCTTGTTAAGCAGCAGATACGAGGGTTAGGGGGGGCAGGCAGGGAAGGGAGTTTTAAGCATGCAGAAATACAGACTGAGTGTGGAAAGTTGGCAACCTTGTGATTTCTGCTTCTCATTTCGAATTTCTGACAGACATCTACTTTGCATTCCAGGGATGGTAAGTTTGCAGCAGCTGCCTTCAGTTGGCAAGTAGCTCCTCTTACAAACCTGCCAGTCACTCCTACCTTGTCCCAAGGGATGCACTGTAGCTTTAGGAGGCTAAGGAAGAGTTATTGGGAGGGAAGAATTCACAGATAGGGAGCCAAGAATCAAGTGAAAGTGCTCCTCTCCTCTTCCTCCTCTGTTGGGATGCTAGGGCTCAAGCTCTAAAAGTACATATCCCCTATCAGATCCAGTAGAAGTTCACCCTCTTTAAACAGATTTGTTTAATCCAAAAGAATACAATTTCTCTCTTGCCCATTTAATATGATGGATCATTACTAAGCTAATTACTGTTAATATATGACATTGTTGGTATCTAAATACACACAGCCACATCAGGAAGGATTTTTACAATCTCATAGAAACTGGTTTCAGAAGCAATTTTAGCTCCCAAGTAAGGCTGGTACTTAAAACTACTTTATCTTTTCTATGGTTGTTTTAGTCTTACCTCAACTAAGTATCTGGTTAGGCTATGCAGGAACAGGTGACAAAACCAGGATAACTGAAAACAAGAGACTTCCCTTTCATCAGAAAAAAAGTTTGCAAGATCAGTTTCCACTGCAGCAAGAAAGCTAGGCCTAACAGAGCAGTTTGACCAATAGAGCAAGGGATCCGGCTAGCGGATTAAACACTTCATCATTTCAAAGCCAGCCGAAGCCTGTTTGAGTGAGAGAGACAGGCAGGATCTTTTTCTGCCGCTGGCACAACTCTGTGTATACTTAGTGCACAAAGGCTGTTATTGCTGTCTCTAACTATCTAAATACCCTTTTCTCAATCAGTTGCTTATTTTGCCTTCTCAGTGTTGGTACTGTTTTCAAAGACACATTTTGCTAAGGAACCCACATGGAAAGAAAGCAAGCCAACAACCCTCCCCCGCCAGTACACTCAGAAAACTTGCACTGAAAAACTATTAATGAGCAAGTTTTCTCACTGCCAGTGCTTAAAGCAATATGAAATTAACCAGGACCAAAAATAAAGAGCTGTAAACTTCTAACAGTTCAGTCTAAATTCAGGATCCCAAAAAGTAGGCTTATGATGACTTTCCCAAAGGCACTCCTAGCCATGTTCCTCCAACAACCAACGTTTCACATTATATTCCAGGTTTACTCAAAGTCAGAAGAGTGCCGTTTTCCAAACCTGAATGGATGGACTAATGCTATTGAACAAGAGCGATAATATTACTGTTCTGTAAATCTCAGACATAAATGGGTGCTCCTGCAAAACTAATGAGTACCAACAACACTGTCTTCGAGTCGTCACTAGACAAATGTAATATTTACTTTTGTGATAAGGCAGAACAGATGTTTTTCCTCGTGCCTTCAGAATAAGATCAGTAAGATGATAAATGTGCTTTTACAGACAGGGAAGTACTTAAATTCTGGTCACCTTAACATGCCATATCTGTGAGAGAAGAAAAAAAGCTTTGTAGAAGTGGCTCATTCCTCAAAAATAATAGCATTCATGTATCCAACAGACACACTAACTTAAGTGAAAAGCAGCTTCCTGTGTTTACAAGGCTCTTGTTCAGCAATTGAAGGCTAATATTTTAATGGGTCAACTGAAATACCATACTTGTATTTCAGTAGCAGTTACACATTAATTTACTCTGTTAAGACTTACAATGAAGATAAAGTACAAGACATCATTTTCACCAGCCCTAAATTCAAGACAATGTAATGCCATACACATTATCAAAGCTTCAAGTCTTTCAAAAATTTTCCAACAACAGCTGCATATTGAAAAGGTAATAATAAAAGACAGCATTTCCAGCTGTAGCAACTTTCATGGAAGTGGAGATATTAGTGATAAGGTCAGACCTTCAAGAAGGGACCTAAGTTGCCAGTTCCATAAAAGTAGCCTTAAAAACATCTGGAGCCACTACCTGAGATTAGATCTTCCCTGAACTAAAACCATACAGGAGAGAATTCTTGCTGCTAAGAGAAGACAATTTAAATATGCAAAGTAGGGTAGCAGGGAAGTACTCCTATAGCTATTTTACAGAGAATAAACTGAAGAACTTCAATGAATTTGCTCAAAAATTGACAAGGAAAACCTACAGTAGTAGGGTAACAGCCAGCTCTCCTTCATCTTAATGCAGTGCGCTGTTTACAGGATCGTTCTACATACTCCTGAAAGTGGTTTGGTTGCTGCTTAGGACAGAAGCCAGTGATGGCCACTGACTGAACCAAGTTCAACTTAGCAAGAGGAAATCCAGAATTAGTCAATACAGGAAGTGATCAAAAGAGAGAGAAGCAGCAGTCCTTAAATGCCATCAGTGTTTCAATTCCACATATTTATAAAAAGGTCTTTTTAGCTAATGATCCCCTGATAACCTTGTCTGAATTCCCACCACAGTTAGCAGAGGTTCCCCATCCCTCTTGGAAAGCCCCCAAACCTTGTGACTGGCACTACCATGCAGCACAGCCAGCTGAATGGCTCAAAGGGAGCCACCAGGTTGGAGGGCAGATCTTGTCACCATACTGCTGGTTAGCTTGGACAGAACTGCACTCTTTTGTCTGCACAGCAGCCCATGGGGACCCCCCTGGACTGCCAGGGCTCTGGAGGTAATAGGAGAGGGTCTTAACACTCCATGCAGGAGCAGGAGGGCATATGTCCAGATGGGTACCATTGAAGAACAGGTTATATCCCATGAACAGGAATGTCCAGCAAAATTATCTATATAACATTAGTACACTGAAAACTTAACGTGGTAGTCTTCAACACTACTGCGTTTCCATGCTGGTAGTCTGAATGAAACCTGACCGTACTAGCTGATAATTTTAAAACCAGATAGAGAAGCACAGTCACTGCACGTGGCAAGTAAGCACATTGCTGTCACTCTGCTTCTTATAAAGAGCCTCCAAATCACTGCAGCACTAAGGAAAACCACTTATACCTACACGCCAGTTCTGTGAATCCATCCATACCAACTTCCTTACTCCATGGCCTCAAACTGAATAATCTTTCAAAAGCTATTAATCAGCTTTCATTATCTCTAAATTGCTTTTTGCTTGCTTGCAATTAAGGACTAATATCCAGAGAGATAGAAATTTATAAGGTAATTAACCATAATGAGTAACTGTTCTAAAATACGATCAACAGAAGTCTTAGTTTTTCCCAATAAACTTTTTTTTCCATGTATTTATACAAGCTCAAAAATGAAGGCTTAGTTATAAGAGGTTGAACTTTCACCAGATAACACTATATGTGCCTATTCTTTCTCTGGAAGGCAGCTAGCTGTAGACAAAAATATCTGCAAACTAGCAATTACTGTAGATTCAGAAGGTTTTAAGGTGACACTGACATGATGAAAGATCTATTTTTATCTGTGTGATGTATATTTCAAGTTCAGAGAGAGGGATGTAGAGAGAAAGAGAGCAAATGCATGCTGTAATCAGCTCATGTACAGGACAAGATTCTGCTCAGTATTTGCAAATATCACCATACAAAATACATTTGTTTTCCTTTTTTTTCCATACAATTAAATGTTGGTCAAGTAATGCTAAAAATTTTTTTTTAGTAGGTCAATAGCATGTTAAGCATTGCCCAGGTTAGAATATCAAGCCAAATTAGTGAGCTGGGTCCAAGTTTATATATAGCACATCAGATTCGTTTTCAGCCACTCTAGCATGATATAAAAAGCTTTATATATCCCATTTTTCCTAAGAGAAATTATTAACTTATTTCATGTATTTCTCTACATGTGGCATCCAATGCAACACAAGAGCAATCCATACACTATGCTCCAAGATTTCAAAGAAAAACTCACTTAGAGGTCCATCAGGTAAGAAACTGCAAGTCAAAACTCATGAGAGGATGAAATTACAAGCCCTAGTCTAACAAACTAGAAACTCCTAATTCAGCTGCAGTCTGTAGAGTGCTCAGAACCCCTTTGTGATAAGAAAGGAGGGTGCAAATCCCCAGAATATAGCTAAGAATTTATTTCATCAGTATTTCCCTGCTTTTTGCTTTCTGCAGAGCTGTAAGAGGAGTTATCCTGTTTCTGTAGAGGGAATTCATTAGCAGAACAAAGAGTATCCAAGTTTTATGCTGTTTTCTTCAGAAGCAACCACAGAATAGCAAACCTTACAGAAAAGAATGGTGTTCTCAAGACTCTAATCTACATTTAATATTTCAGTTAGACAATAAGTCAACCATTTGAAGCTTTAAAATATATGCAGCTGTTTCATTTTAGAGCTGTGTAAGAGGAAGGTCTAAAATGAAACTTTCAACACACAATTGTTTTTTCTCCTGTTTGTACTGCAATGTTTCACATTTCTGTTTACTCTTGAAAACTATATCACAGTTTAGAAAGCACATGCTTGTCTATATACAAGGAAAGACCCACATAGTGATGAGGAAAAATGAGTTCATATAAAGAAAAGAAGTGTTATGTCTGTTTAAAGTGGATTAAAGTTTCCAACAGTCATTACATTGCTTAGTGGAGTAGACAGTGCTAGCCTAAAAGAAGTATTTGTGCTTGCTTTCAGATGACCTTGCCCATGTTTAACCAATTTCAAGATTTCAGTACAATCCATCCAGAGTAAATATTTAGCAGGAGGCCTTGCTTGAAGAACAAATCTGGTTCTCCCATGCAGCAACAAGTAGCATCCTGCAAGGCAATGCTGTCTCAGGCACCATGGCACACTCTTCTCTCCTGCCAAGCAAACATGCCCTTCCTAACAACACAACAAAGGAGAAAGAGGAGGCCAGTATTCTGAAGGCAGAGCATCCCATATAGTAATGGCCAGAAAAATCTATCAGGAGACAGAATCATTTCTAATGATAAGTCTGAGATTCTTGTAAGTTTAGGGCTCATAGTCTTTTAAGATGACAAAAATCAAGATTTCCTGAAGACTAAGGGTGTACTTTCTGAATGTTTTTACTTTTCCAACAGGTAACTGCTACTGGTAAAGATCGCCTTTAAAAAGGAACATGGATTTAATAAACTCAACTGAACAAAACGGTACATCAGAAGAACTATTCGAATGGGTGACATCCAAGATTCTCATTTCCATTACTCTGTCTGTGCTTGCACTAATGACAACGGCGATCAACTCTCTTGTGATGACTGCAATAATAGTGACAAGAAAGCTCCATCACCCTGCCAACTATCTAATCTGCTCTCTTGCAGTGACCGATTTCCTTGTGGCAGTCCTGGTGATGCCCTTCAGCATTGTCTACATTGTAAAAGAGTCCTGGATCATGGGGCAAGTGGTGTGTGACATTTGGCTGAGCGTGGACATTACATGCTGCACATGTTCTATCTTGCATCTCTCTGCCATTGCTTTGGATCGGTATAGAGCAATCACGGATGCTGTGGAATATGCACGGAAAAGGACACCTAAGCACGCTGGCATCATGATTGCAGTGGTATGGATCATATCCATTTTTATCTCCATGCCGCCTTTGTTTTGGCGGCACCAGACAACCAGCAGGGATGATGAATGCATCATCAAACATGATCACATTGTTTTCACCATTTACTCAACATTTGGCGCCTTCTATATCCCACTAGCCTTGATTCTAATCCTTTATTACAAGATATACAAGGCAGCGAAGACATTTCACAGAAGAAGCGTCAGCCGGATTGTAAGAGAGGAAGTAAATGGACAAGTCCTTTTGGATGCAGGTGAAAGAAGTACCAAATCGGCTTCAATGCCCAGCACAGCAGAGAAGACATCAGATCCTCTGGTGGATTGTGATAAAATCAATAGCACTGTACGAAGCCCCAGGTCTGAATCTAAGCATGAGAAGACCTGGAAAAAACAGAGAATCTCTAGCACAAGAGAAAGAAAAGCAGCAACTACGCTGGGTCTGATCTTGGGAGCATTTGTGATCTGCTGGCTCCCTTTTTTTGTAAAAGAGGTAGTTGTTAATACCTGTGAAAGATGTCACATCTCAGAAGACATGTCTAATTTCCTAGCATGGCTGGGATATATAAACTCCCTCATTAACCCTCTAATCTACACAATCTTTAATGAAGATTTCAAAAAAGCCTTCCAGAAGCTTGTGCGGTGTAGGCAATATCTTTAAGAGCTTTTGTTCATGTAAGCAGAATATACTCATTGTTTTTTAACCTGTATAAATTTATATAACTGAGATGACATTTGTTGTATTTAAGGAAAAGCACCAAGACTCTGCATTTACATTATGACTTTTTTGTATCAGTAGTACTGGGAGCATAAATTGCCCAAGTTTTAAAGAGATGGATCACCTGGGATCAGTTTTGCTCTGATAAGAGAGGTAGCATATTGTGGCTCTAATGCAGCTGGGATTTGTACAGCTGTCTAGCTTGCAGCATAAGGTATTACCTTAAATATGAAGGAAGAAAACAAAGAACCATTTTTTTTAAATTTAACTCTCAGTCATCAATGAAATTTTAAGTAAAACAACACACAGGTTTTAAACCCTAATCACAATAAGAAGATAGAAAATACACCTTGGAATTGAGACATGATTTTATTAGTTTGGCACAGGCTTGCAGCATAGAGCAAGCCGTTTCCAGCAAAGGGTGGCTGCGCTATTCAGGATGTACAGATTCAGGCTGTGTAACTAAGACTCCAGCTTTGAATTCACTGCCATCCAGTCAATGCTGTCTAGCAGAAATAGGTACTTAGGTTTCTTACAGAAACTAAAAACCCCGCTGTCAGCAGCAGCAGTCTCTTGCAAAGCTGTTCCAGCATGGCATGTGGGCCAGCAGTTTAGGGACATCACAGAGATGCTGAGACATGAGACCACTATGCACACCCATAAAGGAACCATCCGTGTCATTTCTATCTCCCCCTTTCCCTCCTCTGTATTACAAACTCTAAAACTTAATAATTCTTGTATTTTGCCCACTAGCTGCCAGCTGACACAACAGCTGTCAGAGGTGTTTCTTGCCAGATGACGAGATTTGAAACCTGAGATATTGAACTAATTTGTTTCTGTCACTTGCAATTTACTGTATTCTGCTTTCACATCAAGGTCCAAATGAGATGCTATTCAGAAGTACTAGAAATGGTGAGTTTGTTTTACTGTTGATTTTAACCCAGCCAGGAATCTAATGGAAATGTCACTTTCCACACCGTGTAGCTCTAGCAAAGTGGTAGCACAGCTAAATTTTGAAGACACTAGGATATGACAGAATAGAATTTGGCTCATGCTCAGTGCATGCTAGTGCACTTTACTACCATTGCAGTCAGAGCACAGCCTCTGCAGCCCCCGTGACCTCAGCAATGGCTGCATTATGCTGAAAGAAAGAACTGCTTTAAACATCAGCTGTGCTCTACCATCTCCAGAAAGAGCTATGGAATTCAGCTTTCTAAAAGGATTAAAATATTAAGAGAAGGCAGCAAAGGAAACCCCAACAAAACTTTTAAAATTGAAGACCTCTGTTTCCCACGCTTCCCGAGTACTGAGTCATAGCACTGGATATTTAGGGGCAGGACTTCCTCTCCCTCTGCTTCTCCATTGATGACTGCTAGAGGGTAGAGTATATCATTTATTACCTTACACATAAGAAGTTTGACAATATGTTGTGAAATCAAATTGGAAGAAAAAATATGAATTGCTTTTGAGAGGAAAAGACACTTAAAATACTCGTATTTAAATAATATTGAATACATCTCAAAGAATGGAATGATATGTAGATAAACAGAAAACAGCTGTCATTTATGCACTGTTAACAGTATTATACTCTGAATCTAATTAAGCTGCTAAACATTTCTCAAGATGCAGGGTGGTTTCTTTTGTACCAGTTTCATTGAGCTGTATCTGCTCACTCTTCAACACCCCAGTGGTGAAATGTGCAACTACAAGGAATTTAAGCAAAAAAAAGCAGGGAGTTATCCTATTAAAAGCACTTGTGGCTTGTGGACCATCATTTCTTGGTGTCTGACTTCATCTCATCACTCGCTCTCTAACAGAATCGACTGTGCCGAATGGTTTATCACACATCCCCGTAAAGTATCATTTCATCTCTAGGATTTATCCATGCATGTGATATGTTAAGAAAAAAAAATATTTCCTCTTTTAAAGCACATAAAGGCTAAGATTTCTGTGGGATTTCTTTCCCTTCCCCACAAAGTACACAGGCATCTACTGGAGCTTAACACTTAACACAAAAGGGTGCAAGATTTTATGCACTGGAGCTAAGATTTTTTGCAAGTATCTCTGTGCACTGGGATAGTTTAATCTCAGCAAATAGAAAAATTTATGTCTGGTTTCCTATCGCTATTTATTAGAAGACTGTGCATGCGTATTGCAGGGAGAAGGTTTACATCTTTTCTAGGGTTTGCACAAATCTTCCTGGATCCCTATCCCTGCTGCAGCTGCCCTCCCTGTTGCTGTTTGCTGCCCAGCATCCACCCATCAGTTTAGATTCGTTCTAACGCACAGAGAACTGGATTTGGAGCAGCAGACCTGCTCCCACTTTCCCAGCCTTCACAGAGAATGATTCCTGAACCAGCTCTGAACACTATATCTGGATCAGGTAGATGGGTTTTGCTAACAGCAAGGAGTTGAATACACCTCATTATCCTATACTTATTTCTTTGCCTATCTTCCCTGACAGATGCTTTATTGGTGTCCTTTCCTTTTGAGGACTACATATCCCTCCAAAGGGCTTGGGGATACAAATATACTTTTGTTCTAGTGATGCAGTCACACTTGTTAACACATGACTGTACCACCCAGAAACACCCACCTCATTCCAAATGTGCTTTTGGCAGTCACTATCTTCAGCTGGTGCCTAATTGTTCTTGATGCTGGGGAGGTACATGGAAATAAGTATGTGCCAAATTATTTTCTCCAGTAGTTACAAACTCAGCACATTATTTCTAGGCAAGTACACATTACTATTTGGCCTTTGAATTTCAGATTCCCATGCAGAGAGGAAACAGAAAATCGCCACTGTAGCCCTTGGAAGGAAGGGCTGTTTTGAGGTCTACATACTAAAGAAAAAATGCTGAATAAAAGCAAGAGTAAACTGTTGTAGCAGCCCTGTAATGATAAAGCATAAACCTAACACTGTGTCTCATCTAGAAACAAGAGCTGCACCGCTGCATGGGCAGCTGTTCTCAGATGGAAAGCTAACAGGTCAGCAGTCGTTTACTAATCACAGCAGGCACTCACAAGCACTCCAAAATCCAAGAAAGCAGTAAATGAGATCTGCTGGTGGCTCTGTATTCCTCCAAAAAGCACTGCTACAGGGACAGTACTACCAATAGCAGAACTGCTAAAAATTACCAGGAAAAAGGTTGATATTTCATCCCCTGCAAAGTCCTGAAATGAATTAAAGAGATTATTTTTTTCATGATGTTTTGAGTTGTCTTCTAGGGAACCTGGAACAAATTTCTTATTTTCCTACACAACGAGGAAAGCTAAAACTCTGAAAGAAACATAAATATTTCTTAGATCTAGTGTCTCTAGATGTCACTTAGTAACTCAAGAAATGAAATCCTTGATGATACCAAGCTTGACTAAGAAGAAAGATTACAGAGAACATAACAAACAGAAGCCAGCAGCATTAGCAAGAATGTTCAAGGCTACCAACTGAATTCAAAACAGCCAAAAAATCTGGTACCAAATCCCCTACTCATAATGGGCATCAATGACTGAAAGCAAACTTCCTAGAGTGTGAGTTTCCTAAATTCTTGTTGTTTGCTTCATGTTCAAGTGAGTTACTTCTTAAGTAAGAACTTTGCATCCCAGGAAAATTTCAGAGGGAAATATTTTTAGGCAAGGAAAATGTACTGTCTTTCATTAGTCAAACTACCTTAATACAATTACATCTTAAAAATCTTGTTTGAGGCCAGGTAAAGTCAAAGAAGATGCTTATTGAATGCTATTACTTTTTATCCACTAGTATCTCAAATCAATTATATCCACTCTTTAAGGTATATATTTATTTATACTATAGTTTTGAAGGCATCCATTGTTACATACTAGATGAGCAGCACTAACAAAATTAGCCTCTCTTTCCACTTTAAAGCAAGTTAGTTCCTACACATGCATAATACTTTCACTAAATTAAATCTGGTTTTCCCATACACTCATTGATTTGAAACTTAGAGCAGTATTTTATGGTTTGGGCTTAAAGACGAAAAACATGTTCAATGCCACAAAAAATGCTAACTGCTAAGATAATGCTAAAAGAGCGATTAATCTTCTCACTTTCAGTTTAGATCATGACTGGTAGTAGACATTTAATGCAATAGCTAGCTCTCTGCTGGCAGCACTCCAAGATGCAAAAGCTGTGGCTAATTTGTATGACAGCAAGCGTCTGCTAAGCAACTCACTTTTGGCTAAGTCTGGCTTCCCATATTTCACAGTACAAAGCTGCATAAAATAGTCCCCAGCCACGAAATAAGAAATCAGCCAGTTTGCACCCCAGTTGTTCCTAGTCTGGCAGTCACTAGAAGATAAGTTTCTCCACAAACACACAACATTAACCAGCAGGAGCAAAGCTGTGTCTTGATCCACAGCAAAAATAGTCAAAATCTTTCACATCCAATTATTATTGTGGTGGTAACCAGGAGGCAGCCTGGACAGACTTGTGACCAGGTGGGCTCAACACAGAGCAGCACTGCTCCCAAACCAGATGCAAACAGAGATCTCTTCAAGAAGAATGCCACCAGCAGAAAGCTTAGTAAGTACTAACCAGTAACAAAACATACAGTAGTCCCAAATCTAGCCCACCTTCTCTTGCAAGCAGAGTTCAACCCAGATGTTAATGGTCCCTTAATATCAGTTCTTGCAGCTTACTGTCTATCCTGATTGAGCTGGGCTCCTTCAGCCCTTCCAGCAAGACTGTGTTGAACTACCTCATCAACTCTGTGCTGGTCAGTATAGGGTTTGCCTGGACTGTCACCATAAAGTTCAGCTCTGAAACTTGAGGCCATCATCAGCTTGGGTAAACACAAAAATATTGGATTTCAAGGTGACAAAAATTCAAGTTAAGGGTTTTCAGATTGTGGACTTTTCTTGCATGCCTACTTTGATAGCATGTAAACTGCAGTCATTTTGAATCCAAAACATTTTCCAAGCAAGATCTATCTATAATAGGTAAGCATGATCTTGTTTTTCACATACATAAATATAAGTTGTATTACCATTGGATTGTTTCTAACGTTGTTCATTGATGGTCTTTCACATTCTGACAAGTATTTCTCCCATCTTGATCTCAAAGTGTAGAAGAAATAATAATTAACTAACTATCTGAGGTAGGTAGGAGGTCTTATGTCCCTTTTACAGGTAGAACTGCATGAGGAATCATATATTGCAGTCTGAGGGAAGAAAATAAAGGCTGTGGAGGAAAGTAAATCAGAAAGGGGGAAGGAGAACAGCTGGGAGACAAAGACTGAGCAGTTTTCTCCCTATAGAGCCAGGTAGCCTTAAAATAAACTTGCTAGAACTCTTCACAGTTCAGATCCAACTTACAGAAGTGCCAGTTCACTTTGAAGCTGCCTAGAGCCTCCCAGGACGTGAGCACAGAGACGGAGAGGAGGTTGTTTTGCCATCTCCATCCCCCACAGGGTCAGTACAGTACTCTGTATCTGCGTATGGAGGCTCCTTCTTGAAGACTAGTGTGACAATACTGGTCAGCACCAGGTACGTACAGCTGGTGAGACTGGTGAATTGCAAGTGCTGAGATTTTAAAGGCTACAAACAGAAAAAAAAAACATATCGAAATACATATATTTTACACAAATACAAGTTACACAAAGTTAAACCACTACAACATTTCCTGCCTTTCCTCGTTAAATACCCTCGTGTATTCCAGTCGTCCTTAACCCCTGCCAGCCTGGCTTTTGCCTGAGTCTCCAGCTCACTGAACACAGCATTAAAGCACTTCCTAATCAATTTATTCCACTGCTTCTCTTTTTCCTTTGACTGGCGAAGAATAACAAAAAGCAACTGAAATATCCTCCAAGCTCTAAACCTGCAAATAAGACAGGAAAAAAAAAAAATGAAGTAAAATGAAGCAGTCCAAATTCAACAGCAAATAAATCAAGTAACGCTCCTTTGAACCACCCCTTCAACTCAGCCCAGTCTGTGCTTTGACTGTTCTTAACCACAACACAATGAAAGGCATGAATGAAGGGTAAGAGTTATTTCAGTGAAAGGTTTGACTTATTCTGTGTTACTGGACAAAAGAGCTCATTTAACGATCCTACAGGGGAATGAGGAAGGCTATGAAATAATAACCTGTTCTGCCTTCTCTCATACTTTGCTGCACAAGGAAGAAACAAAGGAGCAGCAATGCATTATAGACTAAGGGGCAGACAAGGAAACACAGCACAGATGAAAGATGTGTCGGAGAGAAGAAAAGCCAGAGCAGCAAAACAGGCTTTCACCAAGGCCTGCATCCGGCCCCTGTTCAACAAGAAAGCTTTGAAGAGACAGAGCACCTTTGCCTCAGCCATCAGACTCTTCTCAAAAGTGTCAGCTGGCTCGGCTATGTATGGGCTGCTGCAGTGAATGGGCAGAAGCAGGCACAAAGCCACAGCATCCTTGCAGTCATGCTCCTGTGCACCCAGGGAGGCAGTGGGGTGCAGGGTGGGGTGGGGAACCAGAGCCAAATCTAAGCAAGAAGAGTGGCAGCTCACCCCTCTGTCCAAAAGGTGCCTTGGCTCTGACAGGTCTGGGCTGCTGTGAAGTTCAGGCTTGGCTATATTTATTAAGCAGGCTTTGAAAATAGAAACCCATCTATCTGAAGGCAAGCAACCATGTAGCCATGGTACCAAGGTTAACAATTTTCAAGAAATTTTTGGACAACACCCTCAGACACAAGGTGTGAATTTTGGGGTTGCCCTGTGCAGGGACAGGAGCTGGATGATGCTTGTGGGTCCCTTCCAACACAGGATATTCTATGATTCTATGTATACTGGAATATTGTGTCCAGTTCTGGAATCTCCAACATAAGAAAGATATGGAGGTTTAGAGGAGGGCTATGAAGATGATCAGAAGGCTGGAGCAGGACAGGCTGAGAGAGCTGGGCTTGTTCAGCCTGGAGAAGAGGCTCCAGGGATAACTTACAGTGGCCTTCCAGTACCTGAAGGGGCTACAGGAAAGCTGGGGAGGAACTTTTTACAAGGGCAAGAAGTGACAGGATGAGGGGAAACAGCTTTAAACTGGAAGCGGAAAAATTTAGATTAGACATTAGGAAGAAATTCTTCCCTCTGAGGGTGGTGAGGCACTGGCACAGGTTGCCCACGGAAGCTGTGGATGCCCCCTCCCTGGAAGTGTCCAAGGCCAGGTTGGATGGGGCCTGGCGCAGCCTGGGCTGGTGGGAGGTGTCCCTGCCCGTGGCAGGGGGGTGACACGGGATGGGCTTTCAAGTCCCTTCCAACCCAAACCATTCTGTGGTTCTATGCAGTACACAAAGAGGGGATTTTGTAAATAATCGAAACAAGAGGCAATTTATGAACTTGTGCCGAATGAGACCCTGCTGCAGCGTCAGGGTTTGGGTCGTGCCGGCTCGCCGGGACCCGGAGCCCCGTCCCCAGCAGCGGGGCACGCCTGGGCGGCCGGAGCGGGGGCGGCCCGGATCCCGAGAACGCCGCCGGCTGAGAGGCAGCCATTTCCCGGGCGGGCAGTTCCCCCTAGTGGCCCCGGGAGCGCCCGCCGCCTCTGCTATCTGGCAGCACGAAGCCTTCGACAAGTTGGGAAAGCATCAGCGTGGGATTCCCTCCTTTTCCCAGCAGGGTTCTCAGATCCCACATGTATCACAGTATCATAAGGTTGGAAAAGACCTTTGAGATCATCGAGTCCAACCTATGACCCAGCACCTACACCTACTCCTACTTGTCAACTACACCATGGCACTTAAGAGCCTCATCCGATCTCTTCCTGCAGTCCCCTTCGTTAGGGCTTGGCTGTTAAGGATCGATGTCTAGTGATGCAGACTGGTGTTGCGACACGCTGGCACACATGCACGACGAGGAGTTTCAGTCGGACATCAAGCTACTGGAGAGTGTCCATAGGAGGCCACAAGGCTGGTGAAGCGTTTAGAAGAGAAATCATATGAGGAGCAGCTAATGTTACTTGGTCTGTTCAGCCTGGAGAAAAGGAGACTGAGGGGGGACATCATAGCCATCTACTGTTTCCTCACAAGGGGAGGAGGAGGAGCAGGCACTGATCTCTGCTCTCTGGTGACCAATGATAGGACCTAAGGGAAAGGCAGGAAGTGATACAGCTTTTCTCTGAGCTAATACTTACTTCAGCACTATGAGGCTCCTGGGACAACCAGACACCAATAGCAATGTAGATTTCCTGTAAATGAGAAGGGGACATGACATTTGCGCCCTCTTATTGCTGCTTCAAGATTGAGATAGTTTGTGCCTATCATTTTGCTAGCTGCATGAAGCTCTAGGCCATTACAAATAAAGTTGACAAGTCTAGAGACCTCAACAAAGTTTGTGAAACCTCCCAAGTAAGGGTCAGGGAGGATTATCATTTGAAATGGTGTGTGGAAACATCTGCACAGTTTGAAAATGTATATGGGAAAAAAGAGTACTACAAATCACTGGAGATCACCTCCTCTGATCATGTCTAATAGTACAGGCCTCAGCTGCAGGTTAAAAGTTTCTAGGTTTCTTAGAGAAGCTTTTTCTTTTGTGGCATGTTATTGGGTATAGTTCAGGATTAAATTCTAAGACGTCATGAGCAATACCAAGCATGCAGGAAATAGTAACTCACTTCTCTATTTAAAGTAATGACGTTAGTTTTAATAGCTGTTTCTTATTTGTCTTGTTTATGGTTACCAGACTAGAGATTTCACAGTTGCTCTTCATCACCTTTTTATATTGCACAGTATTGTATAACATGGTCAAAACTTTCTCATTTTCAAAAGCCATAACCCTTCTCATACAGCACTGGTGTAAAGGATAACACACGTTACAGCGCAGTGAAGAATCACACTCTAAAACTATAGGCTGCTCAATGACTGGAATTGCATTCTAGGAAAGAAAAATGCACAGTTCAACATAATTTAAGTCTCACTTCATATATTTTCTGTTAAATTCTACTGACAGGGTCCTTGGATTTGGTGGGTGGCAGGCTGCAAATCATCCAGGTTTACAGGGCAGTGACCACATAAGACAAATACATTCACAGGAGCTGCAGCTCAGGAGTTTGAAGGCAAATCTTCTCTCTTTGCCAGGCTGCATCTAGTGTACCTGGTGTTGAGTTGACTGCAGATCCCTCTGCAGAGCCTTCCTTCCCTGAAGCAGAACACCACTCCCACCCAACTTGATGTCATCTACAAACTTACTGATGGTGCACTTGAACCCCTCATCCAGATCATTGATAAAGGTATTAAACAGAACCATCCCGAATACTCAGCCCTGGGAGACGTCACTTGTGTCCAAGCCATGAGCAGCCAGTTTTTCCAGGAGAACGCTGTGCAAAATGGTGTCAAAGGCTTTACTAAAGTCTAGGAAGACAACATTCACAGTTTTTCTCTCATCTACCAAGTGGGGCACCTTGCCATAGAAGTAGATTGGGTTAGTTAGCAGGACTTGCCTTTCCTAAACCTGTATACCTGTATGTGACGGAAGATCTTTTCTGAACAAGAGGAGAACCCAGAAGCTGAAATGACTCTTTCTAATACCCCTGGGTCTTTTCATGCTAAGGAATTTTCTCTCTTGCATTGCATAGTCACTGATTTATACCCAGGTGCTTCAGTTTATCTCTGTCAGCTGTTCAATTCCTTTTCTGTTACTGGGAAAGTGAATCTAGAACTGTTTATGCAATTCACTTTCAGCTTGATTTTTTTAAAAAATATGGGAAATGCAGGAGCCATTTGAGCTGCTTTGTGAAGTGGAAAGAAAAATCATGACATATTTTCTGACTCCTGTGCTTCTGTCAACATCTCTTCTCCATTTTTTCTGTCTCATGTGCTTCCTTTCTCTGTCATACAGACAAATGTCACCAGGCCTGGAAATTTCTTTCCTTTTCCAAGCTTTCTGAATTCTAACGGGGAGAAAGAATCAAATCAAAGATTACTCCAAATCTTTCATAAGAAGTGTGAGGCCAGTTAGGTCTGACTATGCTGCATTTCCAAGGAAATACACAGTAGCAGTGTGATTCCCTTCAGCTTCAGGAAATATTGCTATAAAGAAAGCAGGACTCAGCTAATTACAAACGTTTAGACACCCTAAAGACAAGAGAGTTTTATGTAGTGGACAGCTCACATTTTCAGGTTGTTTAGGGATAACTTTAAATTCAGCATGGTCATAAAGTGATGCAAACCTCATTCTCCTATTCAATAGCCGAGGAAAGCATGGGTAGGATTTTTTGCCAATTAGTACTCTTCACAATATTTAACATGCAGAAATACCGCAAGGGTTCTTTCTGCCTGCGACATTTCACCATATGAAGTAAACTCCTTCCCTTGTTCCCCTATCCCAACATTTTTCTTTCTGTCACTACATGACGTACTCAGATAAATGTTCTAGCACAGGAGGTCTCTGTTCTCAAACATATCTCCTAGAGTTTCATTGCTGAAACAGGCAAGAAGTTCAAACACTATCATCAGCATTGCAGGACATCACAGATGTTAAATGAGCTGTCTTCTCTGCATTACAGAAGATATCTGTCAAAGGCCCTAAGGTAAAATGAAGCGAGTCAATGATCTAAAACAGGTAAGGACAGCAGCTTCCCCAGGCCCTGGAAACGGAAATGAAGACTGATGGTTAGCCTGGCTGCTGAACATGGCTTGAAGCACAACAAGCAAGAGTGAAATCTACGATCGAGCACCCAGGGAGAGCACCTTGCCAACAGGTCTCACTGTTCAGCTAAGCTGCCATCCCCTCTGCCTGCAACTGCTGAAGGACAAGGCAAGAACATGCTGGCTCACAGGGTCACGGTGTCTCATCTCTACAGGGTTGAGGTCACTACAGGCAAGGAAATGCCAGCCCACACACAGAGCAAAGGAAGGTGCTTAGTCCTGTATCCCTGTAGTACCTCCACTTAATACAAGTACTACCTCCTATACAGGGGCTGCTGTCATTAAGCTGTGTTAAGGTATGAGCACTTCTGAGCCTTTCGAGGGCTTTTTACATGCAAGAGAATCCCCTGCTGACCAATTAGTACAGCTTGCCCTTGGCTTAGCATCATGCTGCGGGAACAGTTCAGAGCAGGCCAGCGTGAATATGCTCCAGATGACTCTGATCTTTGTTGCCAGGAAGAGGCATGATGAGCATCACTTCCCTCAGCAATGCATTTTCTAGTCTGGTTGTAAATACATTTAAAGCATTGCTAAGCTACCCAAAATATAAACACACAAAAAATCCTTTACTAATGAAGCAAAAGATGTCTGCTACCATTTCTTGCTGCTCTTTTAGAGGCGTATTTCTATTTCCTTCTTTCATACTATGTTCCACACTTTGTGGTGGCTTCCTTGCTCATCATCATGATCTTCTCTCCCCTCATGAATCCAACTCCATTTTTAAAGAAAATTAAGCAGAGGGGTAAAGCAGATGCTCATCTGAACAACAGCTCTATCAGTCAACAGTTTTCTCTGTCAGGTGGCTGTTTTGTCCAGAGCTAGCTGGGGATTTTCTTCCTTCCAGGCAGCTTCTGCCTGAAATTCATCAAATCCAAAGGTATTAGCTAGTGTCTTTTGTGGACAGCCTTTAAGGCTATGGGGGATCAATGTGCTCTGCAATCTCCTTGTACTCATCTCTTTTACTGAGTTGTTTAAATTTAGTACTAGACCCAAGCTGTAACAATCTAGACACAAAACTCAAGCAGCACAAGAACAGTTGATTATGTGCCTTATTTCCTATTTTAACAAAAAAACCAAGCTTATCTCTCTCTTCCATTTTACAGATGCATAGGTTTTCTACAGCCAGCTGTGGTGTCCAGGTCCACGAAGTTTTCAATCATTTTAAGACCCAGAAACATCAGATTTCTTGTATAGTCACAGAGTAAATCAAACAAAAAAAAAAGGGTCCCAAACATTTGAGATTTTAAGGTAAAACAAAACACAAAAAAATCAGAGGCTTTATGAGTAGTCAGTGACAACGAACAATGTTGTAGTCAGCTTGTGTTCTCAGAGATACTGGAAAGTGAAAAGTGACTCACAAGAGGGGATTTTGTATGAAGCCAGGAGGAAGAATGTTGTGCACATGTCTGTGAAAGTCCAGAATCAAATTTTTGCTCTGTCTGTTCAATATTAGTCCCCAGAGTACCACTTGGTATCCTGAGGAAGGCGTGTGATCTTCTAAGCAAAGTCACCTGCATTCTGGCCCACTGTTGTCACATCATCACAGCCAGCTGTTTTCTGATTCAGATAGAGTCACTGCAGGATTTGAGGAGGGGTACATCCTGCTTAGATGAGTAGAGTTGTTTGATGTGTGCATTTATCCCCATTCCTAAGGAATGGACAGAAAAAAATTAATGGGAATCATCCTAAATGTTTGCCTTCTTTCGAGATAAATCTGTTCATTTTCATCTCTGCCCAAGCACTTGCTGAATCCTCTGATGTGAACTCACTACACATCAAACTAGTGATGAAGCTGATAATTAAAATTTCCTAACAGTTTGCATGGGAAAGACGTTGCTGGGATTACTTCTCTCGCGTTTTCGCTGCTTGGACTGTCCCTTTCTGCCCTGAATAACTGCCTCAGGCTAAAGAGGTATCTGGCCTGGTCTACTTCACTGTGTGATGAAAGCAAACTTCTACCAAAGTATTCCCCTTCTAACAGAAAAGAATCTAAATATTTCTGTATGGTTGTTCTTACTGCCGCACATCCCCCTCCATACACTTTTTCTACTTACAGACCACAGTCCCTGGGCGTGACTCCAAACACAAGCCCCTGGCTTTCCCAAACTGCAACAGCTTTGGAGTTAAGAGCTGTTCCCACCACAGCTCTTCTCCTTGCACACACCCCATGAGACCCCACTGCTCAGCATTTGAGGGTGTTTTGCAATACTAGCCTTAGCACAGCTGCTTGCAATTCCCCTTTTGTCCCTGAGCTTATTGGACATTAAGACAGATCTTTTTGCCAAGTAACCATTTTTCCATGTCATTGGAGGGTCTCTGTGTGTTCCTAATGTCCATTTCAAGAGAATGTGCCCTTATGTCTAGAGATGGCTGTGGCTATTGTTACTTTTGCTTTAGAAGACCCAAATAGCTTTACATCTTTAACATAAAGAAATTCCACACTTCATTTAAAATTAAATCTTTGTCTTCATAGTCCATTCTTCACCATTTAGTCCACTCCACTTGTGAAGAGTTTTCCCTTTTTAAACTAAGAATCACAGACCAACATTCCAGGTCGCATCAACTAAATCAACATCACTTGCTCACTCAAGGTATTTACCTACAATCCTCCTCTAAGTTGTTAATGTTCATCACATAAACAAAGTTTTGAGAAGTATCACCCTCTGTTGGTTCATTGACTGCTCATTTAAACATATATTTCAATTTTCACACCCGTGGCCTATGATTGCTAATGGTTTTCAGTCTCAATGACTGTGAAATTAAAATTTCCTGTGATACAAATCTCAGGGGTATGTCTCTCTCTAATAGCATTAAATAATTCTTTGTTCATATCTAAATTCAACTCCCTAGTCTATCCCAGAAGGGTCTTCTTTGACATCATTTTCTAAAATGATTTTGATCATAACTAATCCACTTCATCCGCATTATTATTCTTTTTTTATAATGTCTTAACATCTGTAAAATATTATTTTACTCCTCCACTGACTTTAAACTGCTATTTCTATAATTTCTGTACATTGCATTTCCAACATGATTGCTCCTTCTCATGTAGCAATCACTCCTGCTATTCCATCTTGATGCAGTCAACATCATATTCAGTTTTGTTCCCTGCACATCACCTGCAATATGCTTTCCCGGTGTGAATACACAAACATGTCTGTTGTCTCCTACTGACCACACACTTTCAAGTCATCTGGCAAGTCATTTGACTCTTAATATTGCCAACTTGACTACAGTTGGCAGCAGTATTACTCCTTGTTTCCCCTTATCCTTTTATAGTAAAAAGAGCTGTAAGGATTTCACTACTCTCCCAAACCGTTTTCCTCATTTCTTAGTTTAAAGCACTTCTCATAAGTCCTGTTGACCAGGATCTCAGGAAGCTATGAATTCAGCATTATGCATCCTCAGACAGGTCCCCATTGCATGGCTTTTTCTCCTAACCACAACCCTTGTACTGACTGTACTAGTCATTCTGGTACAGTTGTTTTTACTTCACCCCAGGCACTGATCCTTGTCTTAACAAGGAAAAATCCACTACTGATCCTTCCTACGTCCTTCGGTGTCTTTTTCATCCCCAACATCCTGTCCCAGGTCCTTTCTCAGGGCTGTAGCCCATTATCCTGCCACTCACTAGTGATAACCTAAGTAGGTTTTGATCAGCCAGGGTTGTTCACGTTCCTATATGTGCACTTTAGAGGGCAGGTGGGTAGTTCTGGGGTCTTCTTCCTACTGTCCTTCATTCTGGGAACCTGTTGTTACAGCCTCTCCTTTGGGTCACTTTAGGAACCTTTAGCCAGGCAAAAAGTGTAACACATACATAACTATGAAATATAAAGAAATTATCTATCAGCTAACACACATAAAAGACAACTGGTATGTTTTTAAACTGTTAGGCTAAGCACTATTGCACTCATGACCTTGATAGGGTATCCAAGAGCCTATGCTGGCCAAGGAGAGACAGATAGAAGGAGCAGCATCATATCCCACCCCTCCCTGGGACAGATCCACAGGGATGGTGGGGTGCCCTCTGCCACCAGCTCTATTCACACTGATGGCATCAACAACCTCACCAAGTGGCTCGGCGTTTCCTGGCTGTCCAACTAACCTGGTCAGCGTGCTATGTTTTGGTTTGCTTTTTCCTTCAGGATTTAATACTTCTCCATGTTGATGTTTTACCTCTTGAACCCCTGAGCTACTAACAGTCCCCTGACTTTTGCCTCTGTTCTCGAGGAGTGAGCTGCTTTGCTTGTCTTTGCCACTTACTTCTGCTTCTTTTTCTACTTGTTTTTTGTGTTTTTTTTGCAAGGGAACAAGCTTTCATCTCCACTACAGTACTCGCTCCTCCTCTCAGGACATAACTTCCAGGTGCTGTGATGAAGGTCCATGTAGCCTTTTTTCCACCATATCGTCACTTCTCCATTAGCATTTTACCATATTGTCCCTACTTGCACATCTGGCTCATAGGGTTCTGTCCCACTACTTATAGTGGAGACACTTCATATATAAAAACTTTCCAGAATATGTGTCATATACCTTTTGCCTCCAGTCTCTAATATCTCCTGAAGCCTTTCCATTTCCTCCACTGGTCACTCAGCTGAACTTACTGTCCTCTGTTCTGGGGCCTCCCTTTAAGAAAACAACAGCCACAGCAGAGAACACCCCATCCCACCATATTTGTGTATTATTGCTTTGTTTACATTTCAGACCACTTAGCTTCTTCAGGAGGGACATATGTAAATTATGAAGAAGCAGATTTCAACAACTAGAATAGCTGGTTTTTCACAGAACATAATTAAATTAGTGGAACTCAATGCTGCATTTTATTTTGGAGTTTAAAGCAACAAAAAAAAAAATGGGTTAAGAGGTTGGAGTCATCATGCAGTGCAGGTTTATCAATGGCTATTAAGAGATGGTTCAAATGGACCCTTGTGATCTCTCAATTTCATACTGAGTATGACATATATGGAATGGAATACTCCGTTGGTCAGTTTGGCGTCACCTGTCCTGTTCGCCCCTCCCTGCAGGTGCAGCCTTTTTTCGCTGTTTCAAGGATGGCCTTTGTTACTAGACAAATAAGTATAAACATTGGCCTTTCTGCGTACCAGTGTTCTGTGTTATAACTGCTAGAGAGAAACTGTCTGAAAAACGTGCAGTTAGCTTTCAGAAAATGAAGTAACTTTAGCCTAAGGCCAAGCCAGAGTCAGGAAACCAACCCAAATTCATTCAAATCATAACACCATCCACTATCTGTCTCAGCAAAGACCCATGACAAAGATGTTTTTGATGACATGGATGCCAATCCACTAGAAATGTACAGCTCGTTTAGCACAGGCCAACCTAGCTGGCAGGGAGAAACAGTCTGTAATCCTTCTTAAACAAATTGAGATGAAATTGGTAAAGGATCACCTTAGTATTTATCTTTGAAATAAAAATGTCCATGTCTAGTATTGCAGTTCTGAATCACCCTGTAAGATATTATACAAATTTAGAACAGTCCAGAGCCATCTCCAGCATGTCACTTCTCCTATATGCCTAAAAGACAGATGTATTTCACAATATCTGGGATAGCTTGTTTTACAGCCGACTCCTTATTCAAACTATAAGGCAGTGTAGAGGCATTCAAGAAGAGGCTGAGCACAAATTCAATCAAATTTCAACAAGGCTGATCAATGGTACTAAAACCAGAAGGGTAACAAAATTGCCAGCCTATTAGATAGTGTCGTATACAAAATGTTCACTGACTGTGAACTCCAGAGCTGGGACTGGTCTTGACATTGTATCTAATAAATGTATTGTAAGCATTTAGCTTTTTGATTTTTTTTTTCAGATATGCTAATTCTCAGATTTGCACTTAAGCACAATGGGTTTTTCAATGCAAGCTGTTGTGTGATAACAGTAGAAATTCTGTGCTAGTTTTTTTATATATAACTACTGAATAAGTCAAATGGGTTTCATGAATTTGCAAGTAATTGTGCAGCTCGACATTACATTATTCTTTGTCATTTTTCAGCATTTGTGAAGAAAACATGAGACTTATCTGGCAATGCCTGCATTCAGCCATGGCTCCCATGTTTTCCTTCCAAGCAATCCAGGGTTAGCGGGTCACCAGAAGAATCAGTCAGTAATGTTTTTTTCCAAGACAGAAAGGCACGTAACAGGAGCATACTCTGTATTTGACCCCATCTTTTCCATGCCCATCCTTTGCATAATCAAGAGAGATCTTCAATACACAAGCACTGCAAATCAGCATTTTTCAGAGCCTTCTTGGAGCTGATGCTCAAGATATTTCTTGCATATAAAACAGATTAAAAAAAATCACACTGCGGGAAGAGCCTGTTTAACAAAAGCTATGTTTATCTCATCAGCTGAGCAGCTCAGCAGGAGTAGTTTGACAGAGCACAGCATGGATTGAGGGGATTTTATTTTGGGCTAATCACAGTCTGATCCTGTGAACTGAATGCCCATTAGCAGCTGGAGAGCTGCTGGGTGTAGCCCTAGGGTGCGTATTCTGCTTTAGCTCCATTAGAAAAGATGCAGTGTTTGCTGTGTGCTCCAAGGCTCCTTGATGGTATGAACCCAGCCCAGTAACCACAGACCATGAGGAGTTTCTTTCCAAAGGCACATTCCTGACCCAGGCTAACATTTTGTGAATGCATCTGCCAACAGACAACTACAGAAAATAACAGCTATGGAAGAATCTCGAGGAGAGAATATGGATACCAGCTTTAGCATGATTGAGCCTCTTGATACCAAAGCCATTGCTACATACACAGTTCAAGTCACTTTTAGCTTATTTGACAAACCATATTTGAAACCAGATTTTCTAAGAATGTGCTATAGAGGGATGATGACAGCTGCAGCTGAGAGCTAAAGAATGTTTTGAATTTAGCAAAACATTTCCTCCTTGCCTTAGCATCTTCTTTAGTCTTTCTCCATTCCTCCTTTATACCCTAGCCCAAGCTGATTCCTACATAAAAATTAACTCCAGTGATGGCAATAATATCAACATTTCCAACAAGCTGCTGCAGCTGGTCATAGACAGGCAGTAAGTAATGACAACCAGGAATTACATTTTTTTCTGCCTTACACCAGACTAATGCCAGGACAAGAGTGGGGCCTAAAATACTCACAGAAAAGGAAAAGAAAAAAATTCCATTAGTCTGAAATGCACTTCATGGTCACAGTCAGATGGGATTTCCATTTGTGTATCAGCAATTCAAATTCTTTTTCCTAAAGGAAGAAATTATATGCAAACAGTATTCTAATAGAAGACAAAGACTAAATTTTTGAGTGCACAAAAGAAAAACTTATTTTGAGTTGTGGTTTCCACAGCAACTTTTATTTTTATCTCTCACGTGCCTATCTGCCTAAGAAGGTCTTTCACAACATTTATATATGTAATGAGATGTTCTGTTGATGTGAAGTTATTAAGAAATAAATTTCTTAAGGGAAAAACTAATTTTTTCTTTATATATTCACAGTTTCACACACAGAGAACTGGGTGTATGCATAAAGATGTTTGCATATATGTGTATATTTTTATTTTTGCTATATATATAGCAGCATGAAATAGGCAACCACTTTTGATTACACAAGAATGACAATGACAAAGAACGTGACACTAAGTGCAGCTGATAGAGATTGAGAGCTGGAGGCAGGCAGCTCTCACCAAGATCTCACAGCTCTGCAGGCACTAACTTGCCTGATTAAGGAGACAACTCTAACAGTACACTAACGGGTGTTGTTCGATTCTAATCTTCCTGATTTGAATATTTCAAGCAAGCTGAAGATAAAGGCAAGGAGCCAGGCCACAGCTTTTCAGTTGTTGGCTCACTCATCTTTTTTTCCACACAAAGCTGCTCTCTCACACAAAAGATAAAGTGAGTAGAAGCAAGACTTTTATGTGGCAAGCATATTGCCCTGCATGTAGCCGCTTGTTTTGCACAGAAGAGGTGGGTTGTGTATTTCAGAGATGGTAAATATACCATAGAAGGGGTTTCAGAGGTTTTGGTGGTGATTTCTCTTTCATACTCGCTAACAGAAATCCAAAATAGAAGTACAGCTAGATATAAACACTAAACTATGACATATAAAATCTGTTGGACTGTGGTAGCAGTCAGACAAAAATCAATCAAAAAAGCTCTTATCTTTGTTTGCTCAGCAGTACTTATTGTCAGCTGAGAGAACAGAATGAGTGGAAATGAAATTTTCAGAGCTCAGTACAGAGTGATAAGATTAAAGTCAGAAGGTCTAGAGATGTATCATCAGCATAAAATACCTTAATATGGTATTGGACCTTACTATTACCAAAAATGAAAGGCTAGTGGAGAATGTGAACTGAAGGGCAGCCTTGGCTGCCGTGACAACGAAATGCTGGAGTTCAAAATTCTTAGGGCAGTAAGGAGGACACACAGCAAGCTCATTGCCCTGGACTTCAGGAGAGCAGACTTTGGCCTCTTCAGAGGTCTGCTTGGTAGAGTACCATGGGATAAAGCCATGGAGGGAAGAGGGGCCCAGGAGAGAACCAAAGAGGGAGAGGAAAACCAAAGAAAGTATTATTTTCTCATCAGACAAGAAAAGGTATGACAAATAATGTAAGGAAGGCTAGACCAAAAAATACAGCTACGAAAAATGCCAGTTTAGGAAACTGTGCTTTTCACTTAACTGGCAAATACCTTTAGAACATTTACTCCATGTCTAAAATCTGCAGGAAAATTATTTACCTCCTTCATTTCAAACCTAGTGTTGAAAATAGGGATTTTAAAAAAACTTTGTTCATAATCTGAAGTTACATTCCGATTTGTGGGGTTCTAGACATAACTTTTTGTCAACTAATTTTTTCATATTCAGAGAACAGAATGAGAATAAAGAACTGTTCAGCAGCATTGCAACACCCGCTGTTACCAGATTATAAATTGTTCACAGGTTAATCAGAAAGCAGACATCATGACTATTGACAAGAGTGTCCTATAAAAATTATGTGTGAAAATCCGCACAATATACATAAGTGTTTTCATCTACAATCACATCCAGTGCTAAAAAGCGCAAGTGACATTCAGTCAACTGTGCATTTGAATAGTCTGAAACAGCAGTGGCAAGGCAGAGTTGCTGCAACAGACCTGAAGCAGGGGCTCACGTTCCAGCCTTATTAATTTATTTTGTCAGAATGAACTCACTCCAACACCCATCACCTTTTAGTAGCGCTCTCACAATGATTATTCAATAAATAGTCAGCATCTTAGTGGTCATTTTGACAAAGCCATAGAGAAATATGTGGAAGTGTGCAGTCGAAAACATTTGCCTGGCTTAAATTTGCTTTCAGTGCAAGTAAAATCAGTATATGGTCACCAAAAGTGTTCTTGAAATTAACAAAAAAAGCGTGGTAAATGTAATCATGAAAACATCCTCAGGTTGGTTATTCTCCAAATCAAATTCCTGCAAGAGACAAAGTACACAATTTTGATTATTCTTTTGATTATATCAAGATGCCTATTCCATTACAATGTCAGCATGACAGAAAATATTTAATTTTCCTCTCATTCTCAAAACACTCAACAGATCAACTGCAAAATTAAATCCAGGCAGGAAAAAGGCACTTTCTCAGCCATCAGCCCAGAACACAGCTTGGGCAGCAGCCAGCAGCCCCTGCGGGTAGGTCTCAGGCCATGCAGGGAGGGCTCCTGCACCCACCCCGCTGCACTGGCCCAGCAGCCGGCCACTGCTGCACAGTGGTCCCTGCTTCTGGGAGGAAGGGAGCTGGCAGAGGTGGGCCTGGCTACAAGCTCAGCTCAAGCCTTTCTGATGGAGGAGGGGTTAAACCCCTGGTAAACCACTGAGGCAGTGCCAGACCTTTCCCTCCTTCCCCTTTCCCCAAATAGAGATGTATGTCTCATGGCAGTTCACGAGACCAAGAAGCATGACACACCCCTCTTTGGTGATGGCAGGCACAGAGGAAACCATTGAAGCTCATGCCTAGTTTTTCACCCTGAGAGAAGAGTGTAGAGCTTCCTATATGACAAAAGCCTATCCTTCACCTGTCACAATCAACAGTTAAAGTACCCAGTGACAGGCAGTGTGAATGGAAAAAGCAATTAATCACTATCAAGTTGCAACAACCCAACATTGTGCTCGCTCTCTTAGACTTACAGTTCTCCTCTGTCAACCCCTTTCTCCATTCTCTCCCATTTTCCTCTCCCTGCTTCCCTACAAAATCATTCAAGTCACAGATCTCTGTCTTATCTCAAGCACTAAGGGCTTCTTTTATGAGCATTTACATAGACCATTGTATGGCTAATCCCATCTTCCTGCTTTCAGAGACAATGCCATTAGCAGAGCTGGCAGGCCCACTAAAGTAGTAGTCACCTGTTGGTAGCTTGGGTGTAATACATAATCCCGTGCTCCAATGAACTGCAGACAGCTGAAAAAGAAGCAAACTCTGCATCTGAAAGTACCTACCACTTGTGCCAGTATTATAACTCATACTAAATTTGAGCAGAAAATTAAGTGAGATTGTTCAATTATTTTGCTCTGTCTAGAAGAATTATTCGTGTCTCAGCCTTTCTTTCAATCACCCCCACTAGCCACATTATTCTCTTTGGCCTAATAAGTTTTAATAATCATACACAACAGGCTTGAAAAGCATAAGGACCAATTTTATTGCAGAAGGAAGACACAAGAGTTAGGCAGCTAAGGCCTTTATTGCCTGCAATGTGTGGATTTGCCTCAGCCATGGGTTGATAACTCAAGGTTTTTGTTGGCAGTAAACAGGTTATTATCAAAGCCTGGCTGGGCTACAATGCTGTAAGATAATTTTCTGATAGGTTGCAGCAGGACTGGCTCTTGAACCATCCCAGAAATAAGAAATCAGTGAAACCACAGTCCATGAGGTTGTTAAGAGCTGTAGGACCACCAGGAGAGCCCATTTCACTGAGTACATGCAGCATGAAGAGACTTATCTCATTGCTATCTCATTGTTTCAGCACATCAAAGTCTGCTCAGAATTTCTAGGAAATGCTGACATGTTGCAAGTGGCTGAACCAATTGCACCAAATATAAATTAAGGGGGAAAATAAAATCACAAGCACAGAAACCATGTTTCTCTGCCAGGACTAATTATCACAGTGATGTTTCTCCAGAGGACTTTACACCCCATACATCATCTTCCTGTCCATCTGCATTAGATCTTGCTCTTCACTTAGTGCAAAGGAATTACAAAAAGTTCTTGCTTTGCACCCTAAAAATCACAACACACATAGAATCATAAGGTTGGAAGAGACCTCCAAGATCATTGAGTCCAGCCGTGCCTGTCTCCACACTAAACCACCTCCCCGCTAAACCATCTCCCTAAGGAACTCATCCACCCATCTTTTAAACACCTCCAGGGATGGCAACTCCACCACCTCCCTGGGCAGCCTGTTCCAATCCCTGACGACCCTTTCAGTGAAGAAATTCTTCCTAATGTCCAGTCTAAACCTCCCCTGGCGCCATGATTACCAAAAGCAGACTGCTCCACATATAACTCCCTTCATTTTGACAGCCATATTATCCTTAGACCTGACAGCAATGGTCCAGTTTCTTGAATAAGAACACAGACCCATATTGCTGTAGTTGTCCACAGGGATGATACATTGTCATTTGTCATACTTAGCAACACCAGCCTAGGAAGCCAGGTTTAGACCCAACTGGGCTAAGCAACAAGAGATCTTCCTCCTATTTCAAAGATTTCCCATAACTGTCCACAAGGAACCATTAGAGCTAGAATTAGGCTTAGGGTTAAAAGTGTCTCACATCAAGTTGTCCAGTAGACAGTTGGCCGCAGAGAGCTGACCTAGACCTCTGAGATGGTGACCCATCATTGCCACTTAACTCCATAAGAAAGGCTTCACTCAGTTACCAAACGTAAATAGGCTACCTTCTATAGGCACTTTTTGTTAAGGCAGAATGTTGCTCTTCATGCCTTTCTGACTAAAATGAAAAGCTGGAGCAATATCAGTAGGTCCCCAACCGTGTCTGTTTAGAAGAGATAAAGACACTTGGCGATCTTCATGCCTAAGAATACTAAAGGAGCAGAAATTACTTCCTCCAGCACCAAGCAGGCAAGGTCCATTCAAAACATACATTTAAGTCTTAACTGCTGCATTGTTGCTGGGAAGGCTTGACAAATCTGACAGACTAAACTGAAATTAACAACCAATCTGTAGGAGGGCATTCAGCTTGGGGGCACAAGGATGAAAGGAAAAATTCCTTGGTTGAGGGGGAGGAAGTGTTTGTTTTAAACAAATACCCCACTTGCATTTTTCACAACTTAACGCTTCTGTTCTCAATAAAACCATGCTGTGATCTCAGCTTGTAAGAAACTGGTCAATAAACATTTATACAAATGGCCCCAGAAATCATTTCGGTAAATATTTGCATATTTGCACATTTACTTTAAATTTAATCTTAGAAAATTGCCCATTGCTATTTTGCTTTTCCATATCAAGTACAATTTCAAATTGGCTGGTTTTCTTCCATTATCAATGCAAACACAAAGTTTATTTGAAAAATAAATACATTTATAAAATAAAAAATAAACAAAGATTACAAATACCGGATTGTCATCTGCCACATAAATAGCTCCCCCCCCCCCCAAAAAAACCACAAACCTATTTCTGCATAGCTGTTGGATATATTTCTTTGATCTTCTGTGTTTTGGGCTCTTCTGTGTCACTTCCTGGTTTCCAATGCAAAATTGGAAAGAAAAATTGATAAAATGGAAAAAAGAGCTCCATCTTCACCAGCAGTCTGTTACTGTAGCACAGAAATATGTCAATTATTGATTTGAGGAAAGACAGCACATACCTCAGAGTCCATTTTCATATAAAATTCAGATAGGTATTACTCCAGCTCAGTCTTTGAAAGCTTCAAATGTGTCAGGAGCTGTACTGATATTCAGAAAAAGAGAGAAATAATTTACTGAAACAGGTTGCTGTCCCCTATGGTCTTCAGGTCAGAAAAGACAAATGCTTTTGTGGGACAGGTTTGAGTGTTCTGCTAGCCGGCTGCATGGTAAGGTCTGAGACTTGTTAGTTGAAGTAAAAGTTCAAATAACTGAGTATCATTAGTAGCTGAGTAGGTATTAGACTGCGTATATACTGTTCATATATATAATTCTTGGATTGTAATTCTGATAGATGCTCTCTGACAAAACAGGAGGCTTAACCACATCAGTTTTCTTACATGGTAGTGTGGACCTGAAGTTCTTAATCAGCAGTATAAAGAAAAACAGTACCATTATATTAGAGTATAATTTTGTAGAAACTTCATATCTATGGAGTCCATACAAAAAAACAAGATCAGAAGAAACCTGATGGACAACAATACTTTTACAAAGAAACTGGGTGTTTTTCTCTAAGCATTGTGAACACAGAGGGTGAAACCTGAACTGACAGACAGATGCAACAACTACCTTCACAAAGCCTAAACAAAACAATCTTTTGGATTATTTTTAAAAAAAAAAAATTGTAAATGTTGGTATTTTTAGAAAAATAGATGACAATGAACAATGAAAAAAAAAACAAAAACAAACAAAAAAACCCCCAACAAACAGGGAGGCCACAGGCAATGCAATTTAGGCATCTAAAATTACTGGAAGCTTTTGACTTTGATCTCTGCAACTCCCACTCCTGTCAGTCAAACTGTCCTGAATGTCATAGAAAAGCATATCAGGAAATTAATGACTCTAGCTTCCGAGCACTGTTTGACTAGTTTGCAGCAAACAAGACACACGACTATTAATTTAACCATGAGCAGAAAACAAAACATGAAATAATTGCTCTTCCAATGTGCATTAAATGAGACAGAAGCCCTGAGGAAAGAGCGGCATATTATAATGCTGTTAAATGTGTATCATGACACACTGGAATTAGAGAGGAAGTAAAAGTTGTGGTGGCAAATTTATCACTGCTGTGTCCTAACTTCTAAGTGTTTGAACTGCAGCTTAAAAAAATCAAAGTTTCATAGCTGTATATGTCTTTAATATAGCATAAGGAAGTGCACCAGTGCACCCTTTTGCCTCATCGTAAAAAGGCTGTCTGTTTTCATCCAATTTTTAAATTGGCAAATTTCTGCTGTCAAGGTCAATACACATTCTTAAGCAAAAGATCAGAGTTAAGATTACTCTATGAAGAAGAAATGTGAAAATATTAACTTTTAAGGGATTTAAAATTCAGCTTGACCACTGGCATTGTAAGTGTAATTTACAGTGTTCTTGGGCAGGAAGTGCACTACATTCCACGCTTGATCTAGTGCTTAAACAATTACTCAAATATTCTGCATATACATGAAGATAGGGCCATCCAAGCAATAGATAACCTCCCAGATACACTGTTCCTCCCCTTTCCATGCATACACAGAAATAAATGGATGTTTCGTCAGAGCGGATGTATTACAAGGAAATTACATGTTTTAGTGAAGAAGATACAAAAAAAAAAAAAAACCACAAAGCACCCACTAAACCCAGGTCAAATTACTGCAAATGGTACTGCTCATCCATAAGTGAATTTATATTACCAGAAAGTTGAAAGTAATAAACTATTGTCTGAGTTCTCAGCATTAAATTACTCAGTATGATCCTGTCTCAGTGCCAGTGAAATCTACACAGCCTGAGAAACTGTGAGTGTACCAGAGTGAAGTATGTACATTTGGCCTATTCTTACACTTGCTCAAGGAGAAATTTATGATTGCCGATGGAAAAAAGGGACTTGTTTGTGTCTAGTCATAACACTTGTTTGTCAGCTGTCATTCTTGTGTGTAAAATTTTGTGTTGGTAAATGCAGAACAATCAAAATAATTCTAAAAACTCGGAACTTACCCCACTCTCAGCAAGAATTCTCTTCATCCTGGATGACTCTCTGCCATATATGTAATTCATAAACATCATAATAGCTGTGGCTTTTACAAAACTGCAGACTTCTTTTAAAGTTCCACCCCTTTAGTAGGACTTTTCCAAAAGGACAATGCATCATATATGGACATTTTCCTCAGTCCTTGCCTCTCACCCCGCTCTCAGTAATAAAGTACATGTCCTTGCACCCGGAGATAGTCAGCAATGGAATCGTAATAAATTTCAGGCTCATAAGACGACTTACCTCTGCACCTGAAAATCAAGCATAAAGTCACACCACTGACAGCAACAACACTTGCAGATCCTCCTGTCAAGAGTTAGGGCAGCCTGGGGCAAGTGTCTGAGAGATGAGAAAAGAAAGGTAGTTGCAGAGCTAGACATCAGTATGTGCTGATTATATGATGTTACTACCTACATTAACCAAAGGAGAAAGCTAATCCTCCACCCTGAGAGCTCAAATGAGCTGAGAGACACAGATGAGATGTCTGGATGTCAACCAGCAATAGGAAGCTGCCTCAGACACCCTATCATTTTTATGTACAAACACATTTTCATTTTCAACGCTTCTGCCTGCACCATCTCCCTTTCTTCAAACGCTATTAGGACTGCAACAATAGAATTGACCAGCCATGCCTGCAAAATGCTGTTACTAATGGCTGGCCTATGATGAATTCTGTTCTTCATGTCTCTTTTGAGATATTTTAGTGATTTGAGCGCTTATTTAGCTGTTCTTACATATCCTACTGGCACAGCCTTCTAACAGGTCCAGCATAGCCAGCTGAAATGCTGAATTTTACTCTTTACTACCTTTGGCCCTGGGAAAGATCACTTGAAAGCCACAGAGAGACATTCCCTAAGGAATTTTAATCCAGACCATCACCACTGTGGGAAGCTGAACAAAATTCAACTCCAGGGGTTCAAAGTTTCATATCCAAAATTATTGAGCTATATCATGGTGGCTGTTGAAAGCAACTTTTCTGTCATCAAGTGATTAAAAAGGTCAGTGGAACAGAATATTGGGTTTGTGTAGCAAGGTTTTGGTAGCAGAGGGACCGTAGGTGTAACTTCCATGAGAAGATACCAGAAGCTTCCCCCATATCTGACAGAGCCAATGCCATCTGGCTCCAAGATGGACTCACCGCTGGCAAAGGCTGAGCCAACCAGTGACAGTGGTAGCAGCTCTGGGATAACGTATTTAAGAAGAGAAGAAAGTTACTGCACAACAGCTGGAGAGAGGAGTGAGAATATGTGATCTAAACAACTCTGCAGACATCATCGTCCTTGGAGAAGAAGAGGGAGGAGGTTCTCCAGGTGATGGAGCAGATATCCACCTGCAGCCCATGCGTGTGTCCAAAGGAGGCTGTAACCCTGTGGGAAGCCCAAGCTGGAGCAGGATCAGGGCAGGATTTGTGGATCTGTAGGAAGAGGAGCCCTTGCTGGAGCTCAATTTCAATATGCATCCAAAATGAATTTGGTCTTATACCACCAAATCAAATCATTTTTATCTACAAACACACAGACACACAAAAAAAGTCCAAACAAAAACAAAACCACAAGGTGTGTCTTACCTATCACAGTCAGAGAAGAGAAAATTGCCCTGCACTGCTGGCAATTTCACAGGTGTAATCACTAAAGTTCACAGGGCAAATACAAACAGCAGGATCACTGTCAGGTGAATATTTCCACATCATCCTCTCACTGTTGTTTAACTTCCTTGTCTCATTGTGATCTCTTCTATAGATCAACAAGCAGCGAAGTGCTGCATTTCATCTTTCATGTCACTGTAAGCAAAGACACCTTGGAGACATAAGGGCAACTCAACACAGCCTCATGACCCACCTCCACAGTCACCATGTCATAAGCTACAGAAGAAGAAAAATGACACTAAAAATGAGTGATGCTACAACCATCACCAAAGCCTAGAAAACTCTTGGCTTCATCACACTGAAAAATTTCTACTTCCTTACTGTACTGGCAGCCTTGGAAAAACATTGCTCTCTGCAGACACATGTAAGTGGTATTCGGCTTCCAGATCCAGCTTCCTGCTGTCACTCTTTGAATTCTGGAAATGCAGTGGAGATGGTGCCTTTCTGCTGTGCACACCATGCAGGTATGTGGTGCATGCTGGTGAGCTGCAAATCCTCCATCTTCTTCTTTAATATGGTCATTGAAAAACTGATGGATAGGGCAACATTCACCTTTTAAAAAAACCTGTTCTGTTATTGAACTAGGCACCTCCTCAGTTAAGTTAAAGTGCAAGTTAAACCAGGGATAGCAGTGGAACGAACACCTGTTACAAGGTTAAAACACTTGGTGCAGTAGTTCATGATGCATATTTAGGTCCCTTTTCTACTAGAAATCTTTACTCTCTTGATATTTTCGCAGTCAAACAAAAGATGAGTCTTCAGATGATCTGTGTTGGGCTGCTATCAATTAGATATATCATCCTGTGCCACTCTGGAAGGCCCATGATTATTTTGGCAGCTGAGGTGACATCGCTCTTTGCATTCACATTAACAATAAGATTTCCCCTGGCAAATTGCAAAGTTTTGGTGTACTGATGAGTAACAAAGAATGCTGCATGTGGTTTTGGGTCATTTTCCACTTACCTGGTCCTACAACCAGATTGATTAGCAAGGAGTCCAGCCAGAACTGGTCATGTTTGAGCCATTTTTAGCAGAAGGGATCTATGCTGCAGTAAATGAAGGCAGAGAAAATGGCATGTAGTCACAAAATGTTGTGCAAATCTCTTCAAAGGGAACAGGTAGTAAACCCTCTGTTTCCTTTCAACACAGAAGTTCTAAACAAGACCTCATGTAATGTATCATTCTTGTATTGAAGAAAGTAAAGCAAAAAGGGGTTTGAAAAATTAAAAAAAAGAGAGACCACCACTGTTTTCAAGCAAGTTTTAAAAATCTAAGATCTCTGATACCATTTTACAGGCATCTCTAGCTGCCCTCTCTAGCTGCTCACTGTTCATGCCCAGCTAGCTAGCACAAAGATAGCTTACAGATCTCCTACTGCTGTATCACAGACTTACCTACAGAAGGTGAAAGAAAAGGTTTTGCAAAAGCAAACATGCATGCATTACAACTCTTTCTGAAAAATCAAGGTAACACCATGCTAGCTCCTTTTCAGCAAAAGGACAGCAGTTCACTGGTAAAAGCAAGACAGTGTTGTCATCCCAACACTTCGTTGTCTGGTTCACACAAAAAAGCACAACCCTATGCTATCCAAAAGCTTTCTGATCAAAATATATATGGTTCTCAGTGGAGAATTTTGATGTAAACCCCTTCAGCTGTTTCTTGAACATGGATTTGGTTAAGAACATCACAGATACTTTCCTACAGTCAGATATCACATATAAATGACAGCAGTTTGGTACGGCAAACTTCCACTACACTCTACTGAACGTTATAGATAAGTATTCCCACGTTCATACTCTCAGCCTCTTCTGCTCAGGTCTCAAGGATGAGCACCCTTCAGTAGGTACTCATGCTGGTTCCATCACAGCAGAAAGGTTCATAACCAATGCACTGCTGTGCTTCCAATCAGCCGAGAGACAAAGCTACGGTCTCAGAGTGATATTCCTGTTTCCACAACACTACAGTAGTCATATCCTGACTGCATCCTTTTCTGATGTTGCTATCACAAATCAGTGGCCACACTTTTGTCTTGAGGCTCCCTGTAGCCTGCCCATAAAGCTATCTCAGTTTCCATTACTCAACCCTTCATTCCCTCAAATTGTCTTCTTGGCAGACCTTTTATCATTCTCTCCTTTATGCTGCCATTTATAGCTCTTCAGTCTTTTGCTTTCTGAATCAATTACCTGCAGGTAGACATGACTGGAAAATTAAGTTTATGTCCAATGGGAAATACTGATACATTGTTTTTGTTCCCAAGTCAAAACCCAATACCCACCGGACAAGCAAATATTTTTGTGCAGTGGTTGATTCAGAAATGTCGTATATGTTGCGACAGGAATTTGCTTCTGCCCTATCCGAATCACGCACTGTTCACACCTGTATTTAAATACACATGTGCTTGTCAGTATGTGTAGAGAGGAGGAGGAAAGGCAGCCAGGGTTCACTGTGCACACTGTAACCTAAATCTTCATCTGGTATCAATTACTGTAAAAGGAACAGGCTTCAACTGTGCAGCATTAAACCTTTCATTTTAAATATATAATATGTCGATTGAGGACATCTGGTGCACAGAAGAAAAACCAGAACACTGCCACACTTGAGGCACAGGAAGAACAAACACTGCCACATTTGTGGGTCAAGTGCAAGAGGCAACAGTATTTTCTTAAACACAATGCAATATGTTTGCACATTCAGGCAACAGCCTGATGGGTTTCCGCACAGTTCCAGAAAACTCTGATGCATCTAGATGAAAAACTTTCATAGCAACCTGGAAACAATGCCAGTGCAGCCCCATTTATCAGTATTCTGCCACTGACATTCAACAGGCAATGTAACTCATATTAAAAAAACTCCAAATTTATTTTGTCGTCACTTAAAAACTTTGGCACAAATGGAATATTTTGGTTTGTTTCATGTTATTCAATACTGCTAAAAGGTTCGGGTTTTTTTGCAATTTGGGTAAGTTATGCATACAAAATTGTTTTCAATCAGAAAGTTTGAAAGTTTGGACTTTTTTTTAACAAAAATATAAAAAATATGCTTTTTGACCAGAATTATGTCCTGAATTTGACCCAATTTGCAAATATTTTTCAGTCTCTTTAAAAAGAAAAGTAAAAAAAAAATATGCACAATGTTTATCAGCAAGTTAAGTATTCACCAATTTTGATGGATCTATAAATATTCATAAAGAGAATATTGTCATATTGGAACTTGTCTCACAGAACGGGGTTTTTTAAAATGCATATAAGTCTCATATATATGGGGTTTACTTGCTCAAAAGAACAGACATTAATGATTAAAACCAGGGCCTTAAAGAAGGAACAGAGTACATTACTCTCTTTTAATATTCATGTATGAAACAGAGAATTTAGATTGTAATTTTTAAGGTTCACAATCCTCAAATACTTGTGCCTGTAAGCGAGAAGGAAGTCTCAAAGTAAAACCCCAAAAAGAGAGACCAAGCAGAGCTAAATCAAAATCATTTAAAAATAGCAAATGAATATTTGTAGATTGTCTTGTGTAATTTCCTTTGATGGAATTAAAATGCCTCAATAACTACATTAAAATAAATCAAAATTTTTACTCAGCCTTGACAGCAGTGGCTGGCACAAGAATATGAATTATGTGCATCAGTCTTCCATTAGTTTCAGCCTTCCAGCTGGAGAACGGCACCGCTCCCGCTCTCGTTCCAATGAATGCTGAGGCTGGAGGAAAGTTACCTGGTTGTCAGCATGGAGAAGAACCCTCTGGCCATGGGAGCATGGGAGAAGGAACAGCAGCAGTACCAGCATAATTTGGTCTTCTTATAGTCACCATCCTGGAGATGAGAAGAGAGATGCTAGTCAACACAACTGGTCCAACATGGACGCCGGTCCCAGTGGCTGCTTACAGCGTGGCTCCAGTGCACCAGAGAACTGCAAAGATATGCCTAGAGCTCCCCTACAACTCTGTTCTCATGAAAGTCCCAGATACAGAATCATAGAATCTTTAATGTTGGAAAAGACCTCTAAGACCATCCAGTCCAACCATTAGCCCAACAGCCCCATGCCTACCAAACCGTGTCCCAAAGTGCCATGTCTACACACTGCTTGAACACCTCCAGGGATGGAGAATCCACAACATCCCTGGGCAGCCTGTGCCAATGCTTCACCGCTCTTTCAGTAATGAAATTTTTCCTGATATCCAATCTGAACCTCCCCTGGCATAACTTGAGGCCATTTCCTCTCTTTCTGTCACTTGTTTTGGTCTCCTTTCAGGTAGCTGTAGACAGTGACAAGGTTTCCCCTCAGCCTCTTCTTCTCCAGGCTAAATACAGTTGCAAAGAAGTGAGAACTTTTTCAGTTTAAGACAATCTGTCCCAGATAGTCCCTATTTTCAGCTGTATGGTTCATTAATTTCTTTTCATTGATGCTCCTGAGATCCTAACACATGGCTAATTTGTCTCACAGACAGAGACAGCCTCCTCCCCCTCTGAAAAACCTTAGTGAAAACAAACCATCTGGTTGCACACTGCTCTGAAGAGGATATGACATAGTTAAAACTAAGGAAACTGACTGCTTTCTGACATGAATAGCAAACCACAGCCTTAAGTTGTCTGCTGTTACACATCAAACACAAGCTACAAACATTAAGATAGCCAAAGTACCAATTTAAAATAGGATAAATAGTCCAATGTAATGAAAACATATTTTAACACAAGCAGAAGGAGGAAAAGGTGCAAATCATAAAGAACCAGGTATCACTCAGGGCATCGGTGGTCAATATAACTTTTTTTAAAAATAGCAATATGTCACACAGCCATTCCTGTGCTTAACTCTGCGAAATATGGTTATGCTTTGCAGCAGGAGCACATTTTAAAGGGTAGAAAAGACCCTGCCTCAAAAGCCTGGTTTTTATAACACATTGTGTCTCTGGGGAGATGAAGGCTCCAAGGGACGGCAAGAAGAGGAAACAGTTGCTTGCAGTTTCATCAGCTCTCCCACTTCTTGTACAAGGATAAGACAACAGTAAAGGCTGACTAGTCAGAGCAAGGCTACACTATTTAAAACCCAAACCCATGCTTTTAAGAGTGAGAGCCTTCATGTAGCAGCACCATCCACTACAAGGCATTCAATATTTCCACTTCACCACCAAGGCCTCTCATCAAAGCCATGTTCTCCGTCACTCAGCTCTCCGGGGAGGTAGGGTTACTGTAGGTGTGAGTCCTTGCACCCTACGCAGGGTTGGCTGTCATCTCAGGAGGCCAGAAAACTTTATATTGAATACTTGCCAACCACACAGCAACCTACTCATGATCCTGTAGACAGCCAACACATTTTCTGAAGTGAGAGATATTGGTTATGCCATATTTCCAACATCCCATGTCAGCCTGCACTTTTAGCTGTCCTTTGGAACACAGGAAGCTCTGGAAGCTGTGGTTATCTTCTAGTAAGGTATTTACAATAAATAACTGGAGCAATTTAAATGGCAGTTTTAGAGACTCTACCATGTCTTCTCAAAGGCTTAGCATGAGCCACTAGACACCTGAGTTGTAAGAATTACCCAAAGAAATGTAGCAGTAGATGTGTCTGTGTGTCTGCACTCATTGTGCATCTCAGGGGCCAAGCCCCAGGCTACTTTTGTGCAGCCTGTTCACTACTTCAAAAGAGTTTTGCATCAGGTCTGGGAGCAGCCAGTAGTCCCAACTCAGGGGACGGATTCGGCTCAACTAGTGCCCCTGTTGCTCTCGAGTAATGGTCTTTTCCTGGGAATTCCTGATGTCACTCCACTGGAAATGAAGTTACGAAATATGGTAAGACTTTGAATGCCCTAGAAAGAAGATAAATCATACTAAAAGGCACAGCAGGCAGATATTCCCCAAGCTGTTCATTCTGAGAAACTGAAAAGTTTTTGAGGAAAAGAAGAGGCTGTGTGTTTGGTCTGCTCTTAGCCATCTTCCTTAACAATAGGCAGCTGGCCACCACAAATGCGATTGGGCTAATAGACCTTTGGTTTGACTTCATGGACTCCTCGTGTATTTATTCTCTGAAAGATGCCCTAGCCCGAAAATGCATCCATGAAGCCCTGTACTAGCACAGCTGAAGGTTGTTAGCACCGCTAACGACTAGAGGAGCTGTACCTCTGCAGTCCTTTTCTTCTCAGGCTCCCTGTTTGTCTCACACTTGCTGGCATGAGTGGAAGCCACAACTGGTTTGTAGCTGTGAAAGTCAACCCATCCAGTTCATGAGCCAGTTTCTTTCGGTTCCAAATATGTAAAACTGTAACACTCTCCATACAAACTGGAAAACAGACGGTAGATGGCTTTCTGAAAGGGAGAGAACTAGCCTAATATAAGCTCTCAAAACAATCACGAACAAGTTATTTAAAACAACTTTAAAATTACAGTGTATTGGTAACATACACCTGAAGGTAAATAGATTTGAAGCTTCCTCCACAGCAGGGCAGATGTTTGTAGCGTCTGTGCGTTGAATTCATCCAGATATTGGTATTTAGATTAATAGTAATATTAGCATTACAAATAAGTGGGGGTTTTCCCCAGGCGGAAAAAAAAAGGTAATAAAAATGCCATACAGCCGTTGAGTATTTTGTCTGGCTTCTTTTTTACATTTAGTAACTGTAATTTAAGAAAGCAGGTGGGCATTTCCTTTCTTCTCAGAAATATTTACCTTTTTAACACCAGCCCATCTAGAAAATAACTTAGTCCCATTAAGTTACTACGTGAGCCAAGATGTACACGTCTCATCTGTAGCTGCCTTGCAGCCACCATGTTTGGAATGCACTGTAACCCAATATTGGGGATGAAGAGTAGGAGCAAAGGATGAATGAGAATGAAAACACTTCCTGGTAGCCTGTCTTTTTCCTTTCAGAAAGAGAGAGGACATTTGCTTTACGTATTCCGTGGCATGTGAAAAAAAAAAAAACAGGTCCACATACCTAACAGCTGACTTTCCCAGGTATGAACCATCTGCAGCTCTCATCAATGTCATCAAATATATGGGGAGAAGACTTGCTGAAAACGAAGTCTTTAAAACCTGAGACTTCCAGGTAAAAATGTCCAGCGGCAATTACATTGTGATTTCCAGAGACCAAGAAAAAGGATTTCTTTTTTTTAACTGTAGCTAATCCTCCCCTAATTGCATAGTCACTGGACCAGCATGGCTGTGCTCAGCAACTTCTGCTCCTGACCCTACAGAATTTCCTTATTTGTGCATCATTAGCCTTGTGGACATTTGTGACCTTAGCTACTTTAATTCCTGCTCCTTGTGGTTTACTGCGCCTTGTTGCTGGTTTCCCAGGAAGAACCTGGGAAACAAGAACCTATAAGCACAGTTACTGTCTTCAGAGCTGTGGATATTCCAAGAAAAAGTCTCCCATACAAGTATGTAAAGATGAACAGAAGTGGTTTATAGGTGGACACTTAACTCTCAAAACCCTTCAGTATGAACTGGTGTGTATCTCAGACTCCCTGGATGAAAGTTTCCTTCCCATCTTTCAGCCAGATGTATTGGCCTCCCACTCCACAGTCAAACGTGACTGAAACGCACCACGCACCCTGAACTGCGTGTAACGAAGCTGTAAACTTCAAGTAATACCCACTTTTACAAAAAGATAAATAACAGTAGAACTAACGGGTAACAGAAATAAAACCCCATGTCATCTTTCCTCACCTAGCAGTCAGTCTTACATGTAGCATCACTGACCATGGTTTAGGCAGGAGGAAGAGCCACAGGACTACCAGTTCTCTCTCCTTCAGTTCTCCACTGCTCCTTCTCCTTCACTGCTCCTCCTCCTTCACCCTAGAGAAGGTAATTTTCTCTGAAAGCTACAGCTTACTGCTCCCATGGAAAGCTGTGAAAACCCTGCCAGACGTCCTAGGAACCCCCAACACTCAGCTGGGAGTATGCTACTCCAGCCTCAAGGATCTGCATGCTTAGACCTCCTCAGACTCATCACACAGAATTAGGGGGTTTTAATTGTTTTGTGGGAGGGAAAACCTTGTCTCCTCCTCTATGTTTGTAAAGCAACTGGATCAACACTTCCGAATAACCATACTGTTACCACTTGGTGAAGGAGAAGGCTTATTAGTTTTCTTCTAGTGGCTTCTATTTCTGTAATTTTTACATGAAGTAGAATAAAGCAGTTGTATGACAAAGCATACCTGAAATAGAAACCCACATGTACATTGGAGAAAACTACACATTCTGCCTCTCCTAAGCAAACTCAAGTAATGAAATCAGTGTCAAGATGGCATTTATCACTGCCTACAATCTTTCAGTGCAGTGTAAGAAACTAATGTGGATGATTCTGCTTTACATGTTTCCTTCCTCACCATACAGGCTTGTTTGCTGTTATAAATTCCCTTTCTTATGAGCCAGGTTAACATGTATAGTTCTGCATCACTTACTGGTTTAGAAAAATCCTCCACAGTCATTTCCACCCAGATTTTTCAGCTCATTTCTTCTCTGCACTGCAACAGGTTAGCAGCACTTCTGGCAGTTTTCATGCCCAATGCAAGGGAACATGATGCCAAAGGGTACATTTGTTGGGGCAAGCCCAGTCCTGTGGCATGGCCTCATTCAAGTTTGTGTTGCCCAAACTGTCTGCCCTTTTTTGTAGACCAGATGTTGGCATGTGGAAAATGTGACATGAAGTCCAGTCAGCTCCCACAAACTTTGAGGCTATCGTGGGATTGTGGGCATTGCTGGTAAAAGTTCTTCTTTGCCTTCTCATCTTCCCAGAATGGCTTAAAATACAGCTGAGAGGAGAAGCTCCCCAGAACAGAGTGGCAAAGCAATGCCTGCTGCCGGCTGAGAGAATATGCACATCAGGACTTTTGGTTCCTTTTCCAGTGTCCTATAGTATTATGTGGAAAGCTGGAACAAGGCACTACAAAATAAGTGGGAGAGAGGGAAATAAGATGCAGAAAAAGGTCAGCTAGCACAGAGTGTGCAGGAAGTGTCAGAAGCGGACTCGGGAAGCTTCTCGATCCCCACCACAAGGCCTTTGACGCACGCATTCATGCTGCAGACCACAACCTTCTTCCTACCGCTTGCCCTCAGTCCTGCACAACCCATGCCAAGGTGCACAGCTCGTGATTCACTTAAACTACATGTAAAACATTTTCATTCACTGAAGTATCTTCTGTGCTGTAGCTGTGTCTGCATGTGAACATTGCTACATATATGTATATTTATCAAAATAAATATATAGAGACACAGCATTATGCACACGCTTTAAGAGCTATTACACTTCAGTGACAAGGTATTTGGGGAGGCTCAGCTAATAAGGTTGCGTCACAGATTATATACCCTTTTCCGTACAACTCTCTTATTAAAATGGATCCTTTTCAGCAGAGCAGTACAACCCCCCGAAAGCCCAGCTTGCACAGGCAGATGCTGGACTCTCTCACCACTGGGAGCCCCACAACATACAACAAGCAGCCATTAAAACTTACCCCATAGTGGGCATCCATCCCCATGATGTGGCCCAGACAGAGCCCTCCCACTAACTTCCTCCCCTCCCAAAGAGGGAATGTCTTCAACTCTGCAGAGCTGCATAACAACTTTTCCTCCTCAGCTCCCTGCTTGGAGAGCCAAGAGCTGCATATCTCACAGCCCTCCTACTCAGCAGGAAAAGTTATTTGGCCTCTTTGCAAAGTCTCCATTACCAGAAGTCTTGGTTGCACACTGCTTCTGCATGGATTATTGTCAGAGCTAGTTTATGATTTCTGCAATGATAAATAGCATCTGGCTAAAGGAATTAAAAAATTAATCCAAAGGGATGCACCCGAGGCACCTTTGAACTATATAGGCTTCCAACAAGCCCCTTTAAACAGCATTATTTTTCCCTCTGAGGCCATGTGTCATATAAAATAGGAGAAGTTGTGGAAGCTGGCTGCAGTTTACGTGAAAGTCCCTGTAACTGAACAACAAAGAAAACAAACTAATTCAAAGTCCCAGTTCAATATCTTGGAGTTCATCACCTCTACTCCACCAGGCTTACACACATATGCTAAAAAACCTAGTCCCAAGCTAGCTTTAATGCAGTTATTGAGGGCATAAGGAACAGCGATCTCATTATGTCCATGAGGTACCCTGACTCAATGCATACTTGGACAGTTAGCTTGAAAATCAGGTTTTCACTGATAAAGATATTTTCATCTGGAAGTTTTGGACTAGAAATCTGTATTTCTTTATAGGATCTATAAATATGTACTTTACTATCTACTCAAACCTGTCTTTTTCAACTTCACACAGGGCAGTTCTGAGACGGTTACCAAAAGGACTTTTGGTCTTTCCTGTGAAATGGGTAAATTGACTTGGCAAATAAACAAGAAACAGGCCCTACAATCTTTCTTATCAGCTCCTGAAAACAAAAAAAACCAGCTCTGGCTGTACTGTTGTAAAAGACAGGTAGAGGTCATCAAAAGAGGACTTTTGAAAGAGATTTTTATTTGGAAAAATTAGTGTTTTCTTATTATTGAAGAGCACTTACCTCACAGAATGCCTACAGTCCTGGCTGTGTCCTCTGTAACAGCAAGTACCTCTATAACAATTGTTTTTCTTAAGAGTATGTACAGATATTTTACAGACTTCAGTTTTACTAGTTGTGTTCATGCCCCTTCCCCGTTACCATGGATATATACTCACTCCCTCTCTCAGTATAAAATGTCTGTCTAGTGTCTTATTACTTACAGTCCTGCTGCAAACACCTTGTATTTATGACCTTTCGGCTCTAGCAGTCATTTTCATAATCGTTACAAAGCAAACTATTTGGAAACAGCTTCTATGCTGATATAGCATAGAATATCGAACTCTGAAGAGTTAAAAGTCTCTCTGAGCCCAAGAGATGTGCCTCTTTAAAATTCCTACTTCATCTTCTAGTGCCTTGCAAAAATAAAAACATCGTTCTCTTTAGCCTCTTTTCAGCTATTCCATATAGTTGCCAGGAGGTGGAAACATAGCTACACCAACCTCCAGGAGAAGCATCATGTTGATGTGCAATTGTACAGCACGCTGCCTGCTGAAGAATAGTGCTAAAAATATCTGCAGTCTGAATTGGCTCAGTGGAGCCCAAAACATAGAATCATGCAATGCTTCTCCTGACCCCCCCGTCTCCCCCTTTCCCCAGCTAGTGAGACATCTATACTGCTTGTTACTGCTTCTCAGCATCAAGAATGCCCTTTAAGCAGCTGGTTCTGTCAGATGTGACATACACATTTATTTCAGCAGGAATTCAAATCAGGCTGTCTTTGATGGAAAAGCTCACAAAGCAGCAGCAATTGCAGCCCTTCAGAGCTGATAAACAATCAGATACCTGGCCAAGTGATGAGGAGATAAATGATCACTTATTTATTGAGGAGATACATGTCTGCTTTGACATTCAAAAGGATTATACAGATGCCCAAGTATGAAAAATATGGCAGAGGTCAGAAGCTCACATCAGAGAAGCTTTAGCAACCACAGAAACAGTTCCCAAACATGCTAACAGATACAGATATAGCCATCTTCCCTTTGGTACCAAATTCTAACTCCTAAGAGAGAACCCCCTTACACAAAAGGCAAATTTATGTTCAAGAGCAAAATGTGCCAATCCAAATTGATAAAATGAGATCTTGTTAAAAAAGTGACTAATCCAAGACCACATCTCAGAAGTTATATTGAGGGGTCATCTGGAGAAGAAGAGACACTTTCACACATCAAAATCAACCGCCTGAGCTCAGGCTCAGTAGTGCATTTGCAAGATACCTTACGCTACATTAGCACACAATTACATATTCCCAAAAGGCCATACAGAAGGTATCTGCAGTCCATAAAACAATGGTCCTGTGCTCATTTAGTGCACTCTGGCTTGGCATAACCAGGAACTGGATACTGAGCCAGGTGAATTCTGTGGATGTTGGCTGGAATCCAGATCAGCTACACCTTCTGCAAAATTATTTTAAATTAAAATCAATGCAAGTTAGTTGGAATCATTTCACCTTCTTGCCTGGGGAGTTTTATTAGCCTAGTAACTTCTATGGAATTATTAGAATGGGAAAGGGGTCATGCCAGAAATTCACCTGTAAGACTTGTGATTTTATAAAATCAGTCATAAGATCTATCTGCAGAAAATATATAGAGCTATAGATACAGATCTACTTGCCTTTGACATATACAATTATCCAGGTTATTATGACCACAGGCAGCACCTTCTCCAACTCAGAATCCACTCCCAGAGCTTTGTTGTGTTACAGGTCACCCTCTGTCTCCTCTGTAGTATTGACAATGCTCGCATCTGGTGTAACAACGAGCAACATGCAAATAAAAGTCTGTAGAACGGCATCTTTTCTTACCTAAACATAGTGGCAAAGAGTTGACTGAAGGAGTAATTTATATTTTACTTTTGGTCAAAATATGTTGTAGAAAACTTTAAGAAGGCAAAAGCTGAGTATAAACCCTACATCTTAACCAAGCTGGGAGAACAGCTTGGAAGGAACATGAGTTGGTTGCTCAGCCTGTTCCTGATCAGAAGCAACCTATAAAGCTCTAGCGGCTTACCACCAACACAATCACCAGATGAGGACCTTGACTAGTTAAGCTGAATAGATATTCGCTTCTGCTGGAGGCTTGGAGATTAAGTCATTTGGCACAAGTAGAGGACACCATACTGTACAATCAGTTAAGGCTTGTATAGAAAGGATTGCACCGAGGCACTGCCACTGTAGATTTCAGCCCTCCCAGTCTTTCTGCACAATGTTTTTCTCTTCTAAGTAATCAAGCAAGAGGAAAAAATCACCTCAATAAGAACAGAATAATTCACAGTGGTGGCTGCCATATCCCAAGTCCTGCTCCCTCTAAGAACCAATCCTCCCTGAGTTCTACACACACTACAGTGAATTCAAGGGGCTATAAGCCTTGACAAAGGTCCCAATTTGAGAAAATACCTACATCTTCATTTTAGAGAAAATAACTTTACCATCTTTGAATACAGTTATTGCTATAAACGGATAGTAGATGCTGGGTGAACTGGGGCAGACCTGTGTCTAACCTGAGACTAACACACATTTCCCCACACTGCTTTTTTTTCACTGAATTCCTTTCAACTCTGGTCAACAGTTCTCAGAGTAGAAATGCCATGGGAAACTTTTCCCATTTAGCTCAGAGAGATCCACAGCCAATCTAAAACAAATCCCCACCATTTTTTGTATGTCAGTCTTGCATTTAGCATGCATAGACAAAGAGAGAGTGAAGGATGAAACGTGTCACAGTGTGGCAGCAATAATTTTAGTTTCACACCCTAGAAGGAGAGGGCACATCTTCATGAACACAGTTTTTGTTATGCAGAAATTTTGCTTCAGAGACAACCATGTGACTTCCCAACTCCCTCTCCAAGAAAGCTCTTGGACACAGAAAGCTTACCTGTTACATGCAGTCTAATAAAGTGCCCACTGCAGTTAGAACAGAATTCCTTATTTTGGCCTTGCACTGATATTGGCCACTGACTGGTTGACTTTCTGAATTTTCAGAAGCACAAAAGACGTGACTTCCGCTTTGGGGTCTGAGTTTGGTCAGAGGTACAAGCTTTCTGTCTCTTTTCCAAACCCAGTCTCATTTTGATTCTCTGCTTTTTTATACCAGTTGAACCTCCAATTGCGATGACTGATTCTGTTGATGCTTGGTGAGGCACTTCAAATCCAGGGTCTGCCCTTCTTTGACATATTTTGTGGTAGATGCATAAATGATTTCCAGCATACTGTGTTCTGTGGTGGAAGAGAGCAGACATTAACTGAACTGACCTTTGTACCAGGTCAACTCCCCCTTCTTCACCATACTTCTCCAGAGGTACGCAGAGTGCTCAAGATAATAGGTGCCACATTAAAGCTAATACTTTTTCCCTAACATGAGAGGAAGAAAATTCTGTTTCCTGTCATAGATCTTGCAGCAAAGGCATTATGCAAACAGAATATTCTCTATGAGCTTTGCTGTTTTCATAAAATGGAAGATGAGAAGAACATCCTTTCTTCAAAAAACGAAAGCAAAAACATTGGGGAGAGGGATATTTGGGCGAGTTGTTTGTTTTTTCTTTTCAACTTGAAGGTGTTTGCTTTCATCTAATATTGAAGTATTCCATGGAAAGATAATGTAAAAATATTAATTGGCTCAAAATACTGTTCTTTTGGGATCAGATTTTACCACCTAGCTCCCTGGGCAAAATTTAGCATGGAGAAAACAAAAAGTTGAAAAACATCATGCAGAGCATGCCATGCTGGAAGCTTATTGCAATAGATATTCTTTCTTTTCCATAACCCAGGTAGCATCTCACAGCCACACAAAGTTAATCCTAAACAGGATTTTTAAAATGCCAACAGCATGCTTCTCCTTGCCAGGGCTTCTTACCTGATACAAGTGTTGCTAGAGCTGCCATTAGGAACGCCAGAATGGGGCTGCTGCCTCCAGCTCTACCAAGAAACCCCACAATCAGTGATATTCTGCATTATAAAAGGAAAAAGAAGAAAAAATCATAGACAGTTATCCATGAGTTCTCATGGTACTGAGGAGAGCTAGTATTGCTTAGCGTGATACTGCAAGTCTGTCCTAGTACTTACAGAACAGTCAAGAGCACACAGACCTTCCCCTGAAGCAATGAGCTTGTAAATGACAGAGTAACTCTCTGCATTTAAATAAGATAGAGGCGTGAAAGTACAACTCTCCTTTTTTTTCTCCAAAAAAAAAAAAAAAAGCTATAAACCAACAAGGCAACAGAGGCCACAAACCAGAATACCCACACACATGAAACTCACATTGCCGGCAACAAGCTTATTGAGTCTCAAGGCACACTAGCTAAAACAGCTGAAAATTCGAACTTAGACCACAATCACACAATAATTGCTGCAGTCTGCAGTGAATTGAACGGCTGTCAACAAATTCCTGAAAGCTAGGAAAATTCCCTTGTAATTGTTTCTCCTCCTCAAGGGACTACATGCATAAATTATTTGGCTAGCACAGGCAAGAGCCTGGCTCCCAGCAAACTGTCTCAGGATATTAAAATGAATGTAGAGAACAACAGGTTATTGGCATCCCTTTTTCAATTATTAAAAAAAAAAAAAAAAAACCCAAAAACAATTCTTGCTACTAATCTTAGTGTGTCTGTACTCTGAGTAGGAGAATTTTGGTGTGGGCATCAGGAAAAAAAAGAGAGATTCGAAAGAAAAAAATAATGCTTGCCACCATATCCTCCTGGTTTTGACTAGTGTTAAGAGGCAATAGAGCTTCTTTCTTTACCTCAGAATACAGATTTTCCTTTTCCCTAGAAAAACAAAGCTGTTTTTTAGAAATGTCCTTAAGTGCCAGACCAGTAAGTGAAGCTTGGCATGCTGCTGGGAAGGAGAGAAGCAAGAGTGCTTTGCTTGTCTTCAATTATCCAAAAGGATAGGTGCCTGGAAAGATTCTGAAGTTAAATAAGTAACTAAAAATCAAAAGCTTGGGTTGGGTTTTTTTTGGAGTTTGCTTTCTTCCCCTCTTGCTTACAACCTTGGACCAAGAAGACACGGAAGAAAGCCGTGGCAGGTCTCCCGGTTGTTTTGCATTCTCCAGTGCCTGTCATCTGTGTACTTGTATCAGTTAAATTCGTTCTTTTGGGTATGCTCTGATCTTCCTTTTGGTAGGGAAGGACAGCAAAATAGTGGGAGTAAAAATGACAACCAAGCGATTATCTGCACTCTTCTATACTGCAAAGAAATTCCTGTGTGGGCTTTACTTGCAAGACGTTGAATGTCTGGTGGGTTTCAGTGTGATTTTAACTACAATATCTGTTCTTCACTTGTTCTTATTTTTCAGCTCTTTATTTGCTTTCTCCCATACTGGTGTTAAGGTTTCGGTTATGGGCCAGCTACCCAGGACCAGGAGATTTTATTGGCTTTTACCAGCTAAGGCCAGCTTAGCTAACATTCGTTCTCCTAGATGACCTAGTTATTTTCAACACTTAAATGACTTCAGAAGAGGTTTCATTTTCAGAGCGCAGATGAGCAGCATGAGTTCAGTTGCTCTTTTCACAGCTTTTGAGATGCGTAGAGCACAGTTGTTGATGTAAGGAGAATAACTGGAGCTGTCAGTTGCCTAGGCAACTCATTAAAACAATCAAAATCCTTGTTATTAATAGAAGGTAGTTTACTGTCCCAAACACATTTACTGAAATGTAGGCTCTCTGTGTGGCAAAGCCATTAGTTACTAGAGTTGCTTCCAGACTTCCTTAAGAAGACAGCACACCCATGACTTGAGAGCTCAGGCACAAATATCAGCCATTCACAAAGCACGCACGATTCAGAGAACAAAATCTCAGATCAATCCCAAAGCAATTACTTCTCCTGCAGAAAAAGCAACATGTTCTTTGAAGTCCATTCAGCATTAGGTCTGTCAACGGAGCATAATCCCAGTCACTGAGCCTTCATGGTAGAGCCCGTGGATACATATTCACAAGCCAACAAGACCGAATGAGCCTCTGAGGTTTCTCCCTCAGAAATAGGGTAATGAAGAGCCTTTTTATTTGGGAAAGGCCTAGGGAAGCTTTAAGCCAGCGCTGTGAGCTGTGTCTGCATTCTCAACAGACATCTGAGCTGAATAGCAAAGTAATGAGGGTGCAATGGAACACCCCCTAGTACACCCACTGTGTTACTTTGAACAGGTCTTAAGAGAGGAAAAAAATCCCCTATTTCAACCATTTAAAAAAGAAGAGCAAGTATCAAAGTTCCACTTGGTGAATAAATCTGAATAGGTGTGCATTTGTTTTAAGGCAAGTGAGATCTCAGATGTCTCAGCGTTAGCAAATCCATCAGATTCAATACAACAGCTAACAAATTTTCATGACAGGATTGCAAAGCAAGGATATATCAGGACTAGGAAAAGCATAGATCACAAAGTCAGATAATATACTCTTTGATGTTCTCATGTATCCTATGTATAATATTTCCTGCTTTAGGAACCTACCTTCTCATGATAGAAAAAATAAAAGATGACACTTTCAGCTCTTGTGTGTGTTTATATTAAATCAAAAGCTAAAACCAGTGACAAATTAATCCTGATATTTTCACCCTACTTTGTTAAAAAAAAAGGAGGGGGGGGCAACATGGGAGAAATACATACCCTAAAAATGTGTTCCGAACGTGCTTTGGACTGTCACCTTCACATATATATACCCATGATAATGGAAGAAAAAATTCAATAAAGCAAGTTCCAGGATTTGTCTTGGTTGTATTCAAATCATATTCAGATGCAAGAGAGAAAGTAAAGTCAGTTTCAGTTAAATCTTCTGTTACAAATGAAAAAAAGTTGTAGTCATGAGGAGAAACATATACAGAAGATAATGAAGTCAGATTAAGCAGTTCACAGCAACTGATCTATAACTAGGTAACATCATATTCTGTAGTTGCAACAGAGGTTCCAAAAGCGCATTTCAGAGGACCTACCAAGTTTTCCTAGAATCAAATCCTGACAGCTCCATCTTTCAGCTCTGTAAAAAACGATGATGGGAAAACCTGATCCTCATCATATCTGTGAAGAAGGACATGTCCTCTAGATAATCTGGAGCTGACCTTTCACCACTGTGGATACAAGAGCACCAGAAACAGGCATGACACATCTGTGCAGCAGATGCTCTGGATTTCTAATATTTCTATTTCCAATAGTTGTAATTCGAACTACGCACTTGTCTTTGCCATGAACATATGACAGGACTGCATTTTGAATGCAGTGGTTTACAACTCAATAATGACCAAAAGGCACCTTTTTACCCTCACATTTTACATCAGTTTAAGACCTAGTTTGCTGGGTGTGTTTTTGTGGAATGCCAGTTCCTCATTAAACATCTTATATATTGGCTTCTATAAATGACAAATGGGCTATAATTTTTACTTTCTTATATCTAGAATTTAAAAAAAAAAAATCAAAACCCAAGAGTTCTATACTGAATTAAAACATAAGGCTTTTTTCCATAGTGATCATTATTTTTATTAAACATGCTGTGAAGCAATTTAGAATTTTGAGGAGAACACAAAAAGCTTACAAGTTTTGTGCCTCGAGATATACTATTCTCTGACTGTAAAGAGAATAAGACCAGGTACCAATCAATGAAAGGATGCATCTTCTTTTATTGTTGTTTTTTTTTTTTAAAAAAAATCAAAATAATAAAATTAATAACTTCAATCAAAAAAACACAAAGGCAAGCAAACCTTGAGAAAGCAACACCCTGCTGTTATCTAAGCTGATCAAATATGTAACTTCGCAGTTGTACAGTGAATCAACAGACTAACATAGTCAAGTGATCAAAGTCTCAAACCAATGTAACAGATTATCAACGCTGACAAAGTTAACCCTAGGAGAATTTAAGACAATGAAAACATCCTTCAGTTTCAATTCCCTGATTTAATGTAAATACCTACCTGATTTCAATGTCCATTAGCTACTTTTTCCTTACATCTCGTTGTCACAAGACTCAATTATGAAAGGTTCTTATTCCATCATCCTTCAAGGGGACACAGTGGGCTTTAAAGAAGGTATGACAGCTAAATCACATAGCAGCAGCTTAAAATACAGCCATTAACACAAGAGAATCTGACTCAGTGACAAGCTGTGGTTTAAGTTTAGTAAATCATTGAAGGACCCTGTTGGAAATATCTCATGTGGGCAAACAAATCAAAACCAAGACGTAACAGTACAAATCCTCCCCTACAAAGGTTAAAGAAAACGCACAAGAGAGCAGAGTAAATTACTTCTGGTTAACTTATTGGGATCTTTTTATTGGCTATATGGACTCAAATACTGTGGATCTTACTGCCACACACACGAGTTCCACTCAGGCTTATGTTGGCTTCCCCAGTGCCCTAAATCTTTTAATTCTTTCTCCTTTGGATCATCTGCCAAGGAAACAGCTTAATGTAATTTCAGTTATGTCTGTGGTAACAGTATTTTTCTTTCTCTATTCTTCACTTCTTGAGAAGGCACATCCCAGTTCTGAACCAGTTCAGCATTTCAGTCGCATGACTCAGGATAATCTTCAAGACATGTTGTAAGCTAAGATGTAGATGGGTGTTTCCTAGAAAGTTTGAGTGTTGTCTTCCAGCTGAAATCAGACACACACAAGCTCTCCTGTCACCAAAACCCATTTTTACTCTTACAACCAAGTCAACCTTATTTCCATGTATGCATTTTTATGGAGATTTATTCTGCCCTTAGAACTTAAGCATGGATTTCTGGCAGTATCTGTTGCTTGTTTGGAGGGTATTTTAAATGAATAAATATAAGCTTATAACCAACTCTACTAGCTTTTACACCATAATAAAATAATTCATTTGTATACTCTTTTTTTCCCTCATGTTTTATAGCCTTTTTTTCTCATATTAAAGTAATCTTGAGCTCACGTAATATCTAGCTTAATATTCCTCTCAAAGCCTATAATAACATTTTTCATTAGTCATGCAGGAAAAGGGCTGCATTCTGCATTTTTGCAGTGCCTAGCATAGCCATTTCCTTTTTGTGATAACAGATAACAAGCCTTTCAAAGCCACAAAGTGACAAGAACTAATAAAGAGCAGGCATTATCCACCCCCACGTTTCTATTAACAGTTCTATAAGCTTCATATAAGCCTCATCAGAGCAGAACACAATAGCACCCCAACACAAAAGCAAATATAAAGCGACTGAGAAGATGGAAACTTCTACAGGAAGTTTGTAATTCTCTCTGCCTTCAAGACTACATTCAGACTTCCCATTATGATCACTGATCTCAGAAAGAGAGGTAAATGAATGCTATTCCAATTTAAATCCTTCTTGTAGCAAGAGTAGATGCACTCAGTAAGAAATTGGAAGCAAAAACTAGGTCCCTGGCATACAGGAAAGAGTGAAAATTATTCTCCTCTATTCTGTGAATCAAGATCATTTTTGCTTGCTGAAGCTAATGGACATTACCCCTCCAGACATCAGCTCAGCCTTAGCTTAGGGTAATGAAATGTCAGAACAGTATCCTTCCTGACAAAGTGAAATTAAATAATGTTATAGAGGTTAATACAGAAATTAGGGACATTTCCTGGATGGATTACAGACTTAGGGGAAGACAGGATGAGATGGGACACATGCAGCAGGAAGAGGAACAGAAGATGGGAAGAGAAAGGGATTCACCCTGCTGCTGTCAAAGCCTTAGGCTGGATACTTCCTGTCCCACAGAGCTGTATTTTTGGAGGAGTGTAGCGACTGTATAAGCACCTCTTTCTCACGTTCCTTGAAGAAAATTGTGAAGTAGCCATAGCACTTGTTATTTAGTACTAGTGGTAGTACTCATTACTTATTATTATTTACATGTTTCAAAAGCTTAAAAGAAAAGGAACGCAGTCTAATGTCAAATTCAGAAATCCATCTTCAGAGGACAAGAAATACATATGCATTTCAGACCTAAAGTAACTTGTTCTGTTTTTCCATAGATTGGGAAAAAAAAACCAGTTTTAAAAGAGTCCATAACCTAGGAAAAGGAAACCTCTTTGTGATGAATGAAAAAGCCAGACTAGTAAAATTATAACATTGCTTTTTATGTCTCAGCATCTTGCATGTCCAAAGACTACCGAATGATACAGCAATTAAAAGGTAGAACCGAAGAAATACATGTCCTGGAAATGCCCAACAGAAGGAGCTGGAAAGACAAGTCTTCCCACATGTTATGAGTGCCAGAGGGAAGATGAGAATTCTAAAGGCATTGCCATTCAAGCGGTGTTAATCAAATCAACTCCAGTTGCTGTTATTCAGTCTTGCAGACAGCCTGATTGCTGTGCATGCATGTGAATATATATATGTGTACAGCCATTTACTATGAATGAACACATAGCTTCACCAAAAAGTCTACTTGGCTCACATAATTTCTCATTTTTAAGACTTTTGAATTCATGCTTTAACACAAATTTCTGGGTTTTAGCACTGATTACAGTCTGACATGACAGCAAAAGAAGCTGCACAGACGCATTTCACAGTTAACTCAGTAAAAAATATTCATCTAGGAGCGCAAATTCATGATCAATACAGAATATTTGTTGAATAGCTAAAGAAGAAAGCATGATTTATTGTTTCTGTTCTCCAGTAAAATGGTCACCAGGGAAGATAATTCAATATTTAAAGCACAAAGACCAAATCCTGGGGGAAGAGGACTGCCACTATAATTTCTTACAGACAGGTCCATGGGATAACAGATCTTTCTTCATTGCTAGCACAGGGACTGCAAAAAATTTTTTTTTTCCTTCCCCATTTTTTTAGGAAGACATAATCCCAAAATGCAGAAGGAGGGGTACTCTGCCTGCAAACCAGCAGGATTGCAATGTCATTTGTGTTTGCTTCCCCTGTTTTTTTTTCCCTGACTCTTTTTACCATATCAGGAGCATGTGGTCACCAGCAGCAAAAGAATTAATTACCACTTGGCTATGCACAGGGTGACTGATGAATATTCATTTGGTAGCTCAAATGGACTTTACCTCATGATTAAGGAAGACTTCAGTGAACCAAATATTCCTATTAGCAAATCACATGGTGCTTTATGCAATACTTGCCAAACTAGAGCGAAAAAGCTGTCACTGGCAAAATAAGGGGCAAAGGGAGAGGGCTGTACTGATTTTTAACAGCTTAAATACAACAACAGTTTAAACGTGCCTTCGTACTGCTCTACTGAAGGAGACTTTAAAGCAGTCTAAAGCTCTGATTCACAATCCTTGTCAGACTTAGCCACGGAAGGAAAGACTTAGCTGAAGAGGCCACTACCCCCTCAGATGGGAACAGCAGCTTCTTCAGGGAGCATATCTCTACCTGACAGAGGTTGTGAATCACAGCCTTCAGCCCTCGCAGTTCACAGCTTTGCATATTAATACAAAATGGAAGTGATGTTACCTCTTTTTAATACATTGGGTTGCAGTGTCTTAGACTAGGCATATCACCTTTTCAGAACTCAGCTGCAGGGGCATAAGTTTCTGCTTGGAGTAAGGGACATATTTACAATTGTCCCAGCTGGAGTCAGCAGAGGACATGAATAAGCATGGATTCTCCCAGCGTGCTGCATTTGAAAATTAATTTTCATTAACTATTTTGTTATGAATTCAAGAAAAGGATGGCACTGCACGGAGACTGGTGAGCTTGGGTAATTAAAACAGATGTCGTCATTGCAGTCTGCTATAGGCCACCCAACCAGGATGATGTTACTGATGAATTATTCTTTAAAGAACTAAGAAAAACCTCCAAGTCCTCTACCCTTTTCCCAATGGGGGACTTCAATCTGCCAGATATCAACTGGAAGTACTATACTGCTGGAACAAGCAGATCAAGAAGATTCCTGAGGTCCCTGGATGGTAACTTCCTAGCACAGGTGCTGAGGGAACCAGCTGGAAAAGGTGCCTCCTTTGATTTATTGCTGATCGGCAGAGAAGGTCTGGTGGGGGTTGTGATGACTGCAGGCTGCCTTGGTCAGAGTGACTCCGAAGCAGTCAAGTGTAGCATATGTGGTAAGAGGAGGAAAACCGTCAGCAAGACCTCAACCCTGGATATGGGGAAAGTAGACTTCAGGTTGCTCAGGGAATTGCTTAGCAAGGCCCACTGAGAAAAAGACTTTGATGGTGCTGGGGTACATCAGTGCTGGTCACTTTGTAAGTACTGCTTCCAAAGCGCACAGGACCAGGCAATCCCAAATGCTAAAAATCAAGCAGGTGAGGCAGAAGGTCAGCCTGGCCGAGTAGGGATCTTCTATCAAAGAAGATGGTGTAAGAAGATGGTGTATGGCCAGTGGAAACAAGGACAGGTGACATGGGAGGACTACAGGGATACTGTTTTCCACTGTAGGATGCTGGAGAGCAGCCCTGCAGAGAGGGACCTGGGGGATCTGGTCAACGGCAAGTTGAATATGGACCGACAGTGTGCCCTGGCAGTCAAGAGGGTCGACCATGCCCTGGGGCACACCAAGCATGTCATTGCTAGCTGGTCGAGGGATGTCATTGTCCTGCTCTGCTCTTGCACTTGTGCACCCCCACCTCGAGTACTGTGTGCAGTTTGGGGCACCACAGTGTAAAAAGGACATCAAGCTACTGGAGAGTGTCCAGAGGAGGCTACAAGGCTGGTGAAGGGTCTTGAGGGGAAATCATATGAGGAGCGGCTGAGGTCACTTGGTCTGTTCAGCCTGGAGAAGAGGAAACTGAGAGGGGATCTCATAGCTGTTTACTGCTTCCTCACAAGGGAGGAAGGTGCTGATCTCTTCTCTCTTGCAACCAATGATAGGACTAGAGGTAATGGCAGGAAGATGTGCCAGGGGAGGTTTAGATTGGGTATTAGGAAAAGGTTCTTCACCCAGAGGGTGATGTAACACTGGAACAGCTCCCCAAGGAAGTGGTCATGACACGAGTCAAGAAACATTTGGACAATGCCCTCCGTCACATGGTGTGAATGTTGGGAGTGTCTTGTGTAGGGATAGGAGCTGGACTCAATGAGCCTTTTGGATCACTTCCAACTCGGGTAATTCTGTGATTCTGTGATTCTACGAAGTGTACAGTAAGCACTGTAAGTGTACAGTAAACGAGCACTATTTAGAAATCCTCATTACATAGATTTTTAAGGGATGTATATGATCCCAGTCAAGAAAGTTCAGCTGTGATCGGTATAGTCACCGTCACAGAGATTTAAGAAAGGGAATATTTTTACACCAAAATATCCACATAAAACTTCTGCCAATAGAACAATTCTGGCAGTAATACATATCCTTTGAGTACATCTTTATTTTCAAAACCAAACATATATTCATTCAAATTTAGGACTGGCCTCCTACAGCTGTGTTAATAACAAAGGCACCTTTTAGTTGACTGACCTTTGTAACTTTACGCTTGTATTATAAACATTAAATATCTACTTCACCTATCTTTCATCAACAGCTCTCCTATCATTCAGTGGAATGGCAGTGAAAGCTGTTTATTCACCATGTTCTAACACAACCTTGGTGAGTCACAACTGAGAAAAACAAAAAAAAAGAAAAAAACCCAGACATAAATCTATACAAGCTTTTCAGATGTCAATAAGCAAGTTAAATAAAGGCCATCATCCTGGCACCAATGGGCACACACTCTTCTCATACCTGTGTCCAAAACAGGGCCATGAGACACATACTTCCTAGGAAAGGGCAAGTCTTTGGTAAACAGCACTTAGTGAAACTATGCCCTGACACAGTATCAGCTGCGCCACGTTTGGCTCTCTCTACATTGCAGCACTCTGCCAACCCTGTGAGACTCGAGAACAAGCCACATGCACCCCCGATTTCAGTCTACTAGAACGTGTGCAGCACAGCTGTAATCTAATTTCAAATGCTAAGTAGGAAAAATGCCATTGCCTTTACTGTCACCATTGCTCATTTGCCAGTAGAGGACACATTTAGCCTTCCTTGAAGTTAGGCAGCTCTTCAGGTTGTAATGAAGAATATTTGGACAAGGATGCTGAGGCACTTTCTGTTACTGCTATGTGCTCAAGTAAGCTTCTTTGAAAGCTTTCCAGAGGATAAAAATAAGGTCCCTCAGACAGACAATACTAAAATATCTTTACAGTCCCTGCTGTTATTCCAGCTATCCTGCTGGAAGGACTAGAAAGTGAGAATTTCTTTCCTTGGGGGAAGGAGGCTGGTACTTAGCAAACCTCTGAATTTACTAAAGCCAGAGATCCTAGAAAGTACCAAGGTTAAGGTGCTCCCTCTCCATTTACTAACATGCTTAGCAAATAATGTGATCGCTTACATCCACTAGAAAAGGTTTATTTCTGCTGGGTTTTGGTAACGCAGGTAAGTATCTCAGAATTTCTTCTAACCAAAGATCAAAAACTCTTTGGCAAAAAGAGTCAATGAAAATATTTTGTAAATGTTAACCCACAGGGGAGTGTAGTAAGGATAGTAACAAAGGTCTTTATATTACTATAACCAAGCTACACATGAGAAAAAGAAGACCCTCTAAGTCTGGTGCCTGTGCTAACAGAATCACACAACCTGAGTCACTATGGCCATCTCCTGCAGAATAAGAGTACAGTAAATTCAGAAGTTTTCTCAGGTTTATTAGTTTTCACAAAGTATTAAACAGTAATTTTTTTTCTTTATTCATTTTCGAAGCTGTATGAATAGGCTTGAGAACGCTCTTCCAAAAAGGCTTAAGAACCAGAATAAGGGATATTGCAAACTGCCTTTACTCTGATCCATTGTTAAATAATTTTCATTCTACTGGTAGAGGGATGCGAGAATTTCTGAATTCTTTGCCTCGAGGGCTTGTCAGCATTGGATGCATTAGTTCACCTTCCATACAATTTACACCTGAGCCCCACAAATGCAAACATCAGCTCTAAAACATGCAGGGTCCTGTTCTTGAGTGCACATGGAGCTACAACCTCCTGGCACCTGGTCATCAGCATCCCATTCAACCTCCTGTCATGGCCCTAGGGCTAACTACCAGCCTCAACTCAAAGAATCTTTGCCTCATCATTCATATTTACTAACATTTCATTATTCACCCCACTAGGAGCTTAAGCATTTTGTTGACTGCCAGATTTTTCTCCCTCAACAATCTTTCCAAAGCCTTTTTAAACTGCTGCACAGCCTCTATTTCCTTCCCACTTGGAAGATGACTATACTTTCCCTTCTAGAAACATAGAATGTTCCTGTGTTTCACTCACGTGTTACATTTCTGTAGCACCTTATTCTTAAAAAATCTGGTCTGCACCCAGCATGACACCAAGTGACTATCACAGGTGCACTACAATTTTAAAAATACATCTTACTTCAAACACTGCATTATTTCCTTGTGAGCTAACCTCAGATCTTCGTATATGTTCCCATCTGCACTGTGCTTAGCTGCAAAACTATGAGTCAATGTGATTCCCCTTCTCTGTGTTTCTTCTCATCCAGGCTTTTCTTACTTGTCTGAAAGATTGCAAGCCATCTTAGGCAAGGTCTGACTTCTCTGGTGCTAACAACATTAGGGCTCACTTACTTAGCTATTTAGATTGTATGTTATACAAAGAAGAACAACTCCTAGTCACAACAGGCTTGCAAATCCACTTAGAGTAAGTGGATTACAGTAAGGATTTTATAACATCAATGACTGTTCTGTTAAAGCACATTTAGATTATGCTTCTTTTCATTACCTTTCCTTTGAATTAAACAGTTGGAGCAGAGAGCCAAGTAAAACACAGGTATTATTTCTAATAATCCAATTCCACAGCAAGTCAGTGAGAGAAATCAGTTATTTTAAATCTTTCTAAAATTGAAAGAGACCTCGTAACAAGAACTTCACACAGTCAGTTCATCAAGAATCTCGGTATACCGAGATCTCAAATTTGGAGGCTTCCCCCACATTAGAAACACTATCAGTTCAATCTACGTCTATAAGCATAGCCTGCAAATGCTTATGGCCAGTAGACGAGATATGCCCTTGCTCACCCCCAGCCTACTTGTTTAGGAAGAGGGAATAGGGGAGAGAAAATATTGATGGTTTGCAAATGCAGTTCACAACAGCTAAGACAATAGTGCTATCAATAATGTCTGGCCACAAATGCAAAGCACAGCACCACGTGGCCTGTCAAGAAGAAAGTTAACTACATCCCAGCCAGACCCAGCACAATCTCAATGACCTATTCTATACGATTCACGTCGTGCTCAGGTCCCACAGTATCTGATACATCTAAGTTTTCTCTGTCTCATTTATATACTTTTTAATTTTTATACCTTACTCAAACCTTGTAATTCTGTTTCTCATTCCTGAAATTCTCCTTTACGAACACTTACAAGCTATACTATATACTTAAACCACCTTTACAACCAATAGTCAGGATTATACAGCCTCATTAACAACTATATCCCTTGACATACATACAGAGACTATCCCCCCAATCCATGCTCCCCCTCCACAAATGTCCATAAGAATGTCAATGACTTTGGTCCCATCTGTCAAGTAGATCATTCAGCACGGGAGAAGCAGCATATTGGATAGTTAAGCACCAAGACCACTTGGGCTCGGTCAGTGTTGCACTCATACAGTTCCTTGTGTGGCTCATTCTTAGTTGATCCAAGTGATTCCTGCTGTATTGCATCCTATATCATACAAGTCAAGGACTATTTTACCCCCAAGGATAAATCTCTTTGAGGTACACCCCAGATTTTTACTTCCTTCTGCACTTCCCACCTAGTGTATCTGGGTCCTTGAGCAAAGACAATCCCACAAATCATGAATCCATCCCTTCATTTTATCTCTCCCAGTTACCGTCCTTATACTCAATTTCTCAAGTTTTTTTTTCCTATTTTTTCCCCTTGATCTGCAGAGGAGGGGAGCAAGAGAACCTTCATGGACATCTGGCTGCTAGCCAAAGTTAACCCATCACAGTCCTTTTTTTTTTTTGGCACCCAACATGGGGCACACAGATTTGAACTGGTAATCTAATGATCTGCAATCGAATGCTGCTGACCCAGGTCAATCCACCACAATCCAAACCTGCTCCCTCTAAGACATTTCTTATAGCTGGAGAAGACTTTTGCCCAGAGCAAAGACCAGGGTGGCCTTGGATGACTGCTTGACTGAGTTTTTGAGTATCATTATCAGTAGAACAAAATTCAAAGCTGCTGAGAAATGCACGTGATTAGCACTTCTGCAGGCAAGGACAAGGCAGCTTATCAAGGAGTTGAACATATTCAGTGAAACTTGGTTAAATAAATCATCTTTTAAATCAACCTTTGCCCAATCAAAGTCCAGCTTTACTTATACGTACAGCCACAGAAGGGACAACAAAAGAGAATTCCTGTGAAGGCTGCTCCACAGAGACATACAGGTAAGAAATTCATTTTGCTAATCCCTCTTCCTCTAGAAAATTCCTTTTTATAATCCAAATAATTTTGCATATCAAGATTTCATGGATTAAAAGGAGTAGTATGCAGTATACCGTAACCTTGCCTCCATTTCTAAATATGAAAACATAATCTTTCTCATAAAAGCCTGCTGTTTCTTGATTTTTATGTACTACTAATTTAGGAATTAGCACAGATGTTTCTGCTTGTCAAGAAAAACTGCTTTGAGTTGTAGTTGCAATTAATATAATCTGGCATGTTCCAAACAACGTCCAAATAATAGGGCAGCCCATGCCTATATGGAGTTAGTCCCAGTTCCTATATAACTATATGGAATGAGTGCAACTACATAGAGACTCAAAAAAGCACAAGGCTCCTGACCAGTGGAACAAATGAATCATGATATTAGGCTTCATATCCTTGCATGCTGAAATTCCCTATATTCTCCAGCTTTAGTGACATCTATGCCAAACCACCACCACACATACATATTTTTCTATATGCTGTCCAACAAACCTCAGCCTAGCATTTTTTTCCTCAACACACATAACATGTAGCACAGGCAGGCGTAGAGGCAGTTCAGCAGTAGGTTGGTACCATGGAAGAATTTCACTGCCAGCTACCTCAAAAAAAAGAAAAAAACATGGTTCCCACATACATTAGTCATATAGGTGATACAAGGAGAATAAAAACCACAGATGTGCAAAGAAATCTTTACATTCAAACAGATGAATTTTCTTAGTATTTTTTAGGCTGTGATTAATGGCTAATCCCTGCAACACAACTTCAGCTTTTTGACAGGCTTTATTCAGTAGAGACAGAAAAAAGTCTTTCCCATAAGATTAGTATTGCAGCTAACAGTATGCGTTACCCAAACCAGAGTTTCATTAAATCATAGAAGCAAAACACAGAAGAGTTTAGGTTGGAAGGGACTTCTGGAGGTCATCTGGTCCAATGTTCCACGCAAAACAGGTCCAACTTAGTTTGGATTGCTCCTAGCCACATCCAGGTAAATTTCTCCAAAGACAGCTATTCCAAGTCTCTCTGAGCACCTGTTGCAGTATCTGACAGCCCTCAAGATTGAAAAGCTGTCTTTATGGCTGTCTAGTTGGAGTTTCTCTCACAGCAGTCTGTGCCTGTTGTCTCTCATCCTACCAAGAAGAGTCTGGGCCTGTGTCTCTACATAATCCAGTTAAGCTGTTGATGATATCGTTAAGATCTTCCCTTTACTTTCTTTTCCCAAGACTGAACAAATGTAGCCCTCTCAGCCTTCTTAAACATCAAATGCTCCAAAACTTAAATGATTTCAACGGACTAGCTCCAATATGTCAATTACTTGGGGAGCTCTAAATTGGAGACAGCACTCACATGTGGTCTCACAAGTGCCAAAGAGAGGGGAACAATCCCTTCTGTTGTTGGCTACCGTCTGGTATCCCCCAGCACACAGCTGATCACCTTCACCACAAAGGTATACCACTAACTCATTTCAACTTTGGCACTTGTGTGGTATCCAGCAACACTGCCTTCTAGCCGGCCAGCAGTCAGCCTGCATTGTTGTGCATGTCTACTTAGAGAATTTTTTTTTCACTTTTCTTTGTTGAATTTCATGAGGTTCCTGTCAGCCCATTTTTCCAGCCTGCTGAGCTTCCTCTAAATAGTAACCCTAACCTCCAACCTACTGACTGTTCCCCCTATATTTGAAGAAGGTGTATTCTGTCTCACTGTCCATACCAAAAGATAAATGTTAAACAGTATCAGTATAGGCCTCTGTACCATCTCTAAAGAATGCCACTAATAACTATCCAATACCTGGATTATATAGCATGGATCAAAACCCTGTGAACACAGTGGCCCAGCCAATTTTCTGCCCATATAGTGGTCTGCTTATCCAGTGCATATGTCTCCAAATTGGCTACAGTGACTGTAGAGACTGTATCAAAGTCATTGCAAAAGTTAAGAGGAACAGCATTCACTGCTCTCCCCATCACAGAGCCGGTCCACTCATCATGTAAAGTTATCAGGTTCATCAGGTATCATAAAAAAGGTAAATGCATACTGCCTGATCCCAAACACCATCCTGTCCTTGGCACATGTGCTTTGACACAGCTTCTAGAAGGATTTGCTCCAAAACATCCAGAGGACAAAGGGCACTGCCTAATAAATCGGTAGCAATCACCAGCATCAAGTATCTTGAACTACCTGGCCTCAAATTCTCTGAGGAAGTAACACAGAACCCTGGAGACACTGACTGAAAATTCTGCTCCAGTGGTCACAAATTCACTGAGAAATCATTTGAATCAAACTACTGCAGTTACTTGAGCAGCATGTAATTCCTACACCAAGTTTCATTCCTTTCCTTTCTCACACAACCTCATATTTTCATATTGATTACATCTCATAGCATTGCTAAAGTCATCAGAGTTGGAAGCAAAGTTTTAGTCAGGCAGTAAACAGAGACTTTGTGCTCATTTCAGGATTCCTGTGAGAATTGCAAGATAAGCATACTGTCCCAAATCCTGGTTTGTTCCACATAGACCAGGTAGTATGAAATTGCCTCTCCTTCAAATGATTACCTGATGGCACATTCACATTGTCAGTAGGTGTATGCTTGAATATTCCAAGCTTTTGTTAGACCTCGTAATACCTGCATTCGTCTTACCCAAGTCTCACTGCAGTGATATACCAAAAGTGAAGCAGTCCTGTTAGCTCTTCTTCATAACAGAATCAATGAGTATTCAGAGGCAGAAGAAAATGTGGACAGCTTCAAGAACTTTGGCTATATCAGTAAATTCTAAAGGATGTGGAAGTAAGGCAGGTTTACCATTTTGTATGAAAACTGAGATGTAGTCATCAAACCCAGACAGTAGGAAAAAAAAGCTTTGTAAGTGGAGACAAGGGTCTTCCTAGTTCCTTTGTAGTCCTTGCTTTTCACTTTCCAATGCAAACCCTGCTCTCACGAACAACAACACCACAGTTAAAACGTCTTTTCCTTAAACTTGATTTTGTTTAGCTAAAATAACCAGTAACAGGAAAGACTGGTTAGGACAATGAGGTCCTTCCTTGATCCCACCCACAGGTCCACATACACAGACTGTCCAGACAAGCCGTAGAATTTCTATCCTTGGAGATATTTAAAAGACAGAGAGTTGGGACTGTTCAGCCTGGAGAAGTGAAGGCTCAGGGGGAACTTATCAATGTATAAAAATATCTGAACCTAGGGTGCAAAGAAGATGGAGATGGGCTCTTTTCATTGCTTTACAGTGACAGGACAAGAGGCAATGGGCACAAACTGAAACATAGGAGGCTTCCATTTGAATGTAAGAACACTTTTTTACTATGAAAGTGACTGAGCACGGGCACACATTGCCCACAGAGGTAATGGAGCCTCCCTCCTTGGAGATACTCAAAAAACTGTCTGGACTTGGTCATGGGGAACTGGCTCTAGGTGGCCAGTCTGGCTGGACTATGAGCCCTCCAGAGGTCCCTTCCAACCTTGACCATACTGTGATTCTATGAAATCCCATTTTGTCACATAACTTCCCTGCAGTGTTGCAGTATGTTTGAGCTGCCGTTATTTTTCCTCTCTAAGACTTAATTCTGATATTAAATCCTCAGCTCAGTTCTTACTATGTTATCACATGCAGGTAACTTCTTCCTTCCAGTTCTACATCTTGCTTAACTTCATTTGAGATTGGGAGACAAGAAAAGTGAGGAGGGAGAGGAAAAAGAGGTTGGTTTCTTCTCCCTACTCCTTCTTAAATAGTGCCAACTTAGCAAAGTTTAATTTTTAGGGAAACAAAACCCCTAGAATTCCGAAGCAAACTGTCTCAATATGTATTTAGGGGGAACATACCTAGGTAAGCTTATCGTTTTTACTCACAAGTATCTTTTTCCATCCTGTCTGGTAGAGATGTCTTCTCTTCTCCAGCCTCGAGAATGTAAAGTGACCAAAACACCCCAAAAGAGCTATGGATTCTTCCTGCGTGTTGAGAAAGACACAGCAGGGCATATCATTCGGAATGTGGAAAAGAACAGTCCTGCTGAAAAGGCTGGTTTGAAGGATGGAGACAGAGTCCTCAGGGTTAATGGAGTGTTTGTAGACAAGGAGGATCATGCACAGGTACATCTCTGTTAAGTCCAGAATCCACATCCCTCTCCCATTACCCAGGCCCACTGCCACTATGAAACTTTCTCTTCCAGTTTTTATGGAAGGGACTGGTCTCTTCTCTCAGGTGACCAGCGACAGAACAAGAGGACATGGTTTCAAGCTTCGCCAGGGGAGGTTTAGGCTTGACATTAGGAAGAAGTTCTTTACTGAGAGGGTGATTGGCCATTGGGATGCGCTGCCCGGGGAGGTGGTGGAGTCACCGTCCCTGGAGGTGTTTAAAGAGAGATTGGATGAGGCATTTAGTGCCATGGTGTAGTTGATGAGTAGGAGTAGGTGTAGGTGTTGGGTCATAGGTTGGACTCGATGATTTCAAAGGTCTTTTCCAACTTTATGATACTGTGTATGGCATCTTCAGCTGGGAAATCCAAGAGCTATCTCAACTGCTCTGAGTATCTCCTTGCATAATTCATTACCCGCCACAGGCACAAAAAGCCTTTGATGTCCTACACAGTGCATAACCAGAGAGATGAGACAACAAAAACATTAGACAGTGCAACCCTTCCTGGGGAGAGCTTTTAGGTCAGTTACTCTTAGCACTTACTTGCCATTTCACTTTCTTCACTACAGGTAGTGGAGATCGTTAAAAACAGCGGGAATTCTGTCACATTTCTTGTTCTGGATGACGCATCCTATCAAAAGGCAGAGAAAGAGGGAGTCAGCTTGGAAGAGCTGGGTCAAAAGGTGCCAACAGGACAGCAGCAGGAGCAGCAGTCCCCACCACCCATGACCAATGGAGCAATCACTGAAGTTCCACAACCCCGGCTCTGCTACCTAGTGAAGGAGGAGAAAGGCTACGGCTTCTCTCTGAAAACCACAGAAGGTGAGACCCTGGGGAGAAGAGAGGGGGGGGGGGGGTGTATATATGGCAGCAGAGACAGAGGCAGCCTCAGTTAACACGAGAGTCAATGGGGGCACACAAATTGCTCTTGCTATCAGAAAGAAAGTGAGAAGCAGCAAGATGAGTTCAGATCCATCTCTAGTCCATTTCCATACAGCACATGCAGTGCATGGTTTGCTGAGGACCACATTTCTAATAGGGTGGAAAAAAGATGAAAAAAAAGATAAGTGAAAACCAGATAAAAAATAAAGCTATTTCCTGCTTGTTATTTAAGCCCAATTACCAAACCAAATTTGCAGTTCCTGCTTACACACCAGATATGCACTCAAGATGTTACATTAAGTCCTCTTCTGTTCCTCCAAATCACCCCAGGAATCAGCACACAAGCTTCTAGACAGCTGCAATGAACACTTTTCCTGATTTGTAAATTATTTCATTTATAAAGCAAAAGGACTTTGAACGTCTTCTCCATATGCATTTCTTACAAGGCCAGTCAACAGAATAGGGAAGCCTTCTAAAAATACCTCTGAAGAAGGTATTTTGGAATACAGTATAACTGAAAAACCAAACACGGAAGCCTACCAAACACGGGAAATTATGGAATGTATAAAACACCAATAAAAGCAGCTTGTTATTTCAAATTGAGGAGGGGGAGGAAGGGCTAAATCCCTTTCAGCTATCTTAATCAGCCTCTTTGACACTGCTGGTGGAGAAATGAAAGATTCTTTAAGGTGCAGATAGTGAACAAATGCCTCCCTCTTCCATGGAAGTGATTTTTCCAGGACAGAATAAAAGATGGAAGCGTGTCTATGTGCAAGGTTTGTGACACTGTAATCTACACGTAAGCAGAGACCAAGAGTCTCTAAGGACATCAGTGTTGAGTTTCCTTAACCATTAAATTCAGGCATATTTCAGTGACTTACCCTATGTAATGAGGTTTTATTTATTCTAGGGCAGAAGGGGTTGTTCATAGTAGAGCTTTCATCTCAAGGAGCAGCTGCAAAGGCTGGTGTCCAAAATAATGACCGCCTCATTGAAATCAATGGAAAAAATGTGGAAAATGACACACATGAGGAAGTGGTGGAAAAGGTATTTGTTTGTATACTGCTTCATTTTCTGTTCTGGTCCACTTTCACAGTAACCTAACAGGGTTACTGAGGAGGTAGGTCTGGCTGATTTGAATGCTTCACAGTAAATCTTGGAAGCTGCTGTTTGTGTATCATCACCATGCAGAGTGTCCCTCTGCTTCGGCTCTGTTGTCAAGCATCCTCTTGAGCTGATTCTGAATGAATACCAACAACACAGGCCAAAGAATTCTAAATAACAGAAGTATACTGCTGCCAGGAACCTTATTAAATAAATCATGCTCTGTTTCTAGAAGTCCAGGAAATAATCCTAACGGTAGGAGGGCAAGTTATCAAATGTGACTTTCAGGGCAGAAAGAGGGGGAACTTTCTGATAATACAGTTAGCATGGAAGAGAGAAAAACGTGATTTTAGACAGTAGATCCTTTCTCCTGTTAAGAAGACCAAAACTAATGAAAATTACTGTGCAAGTAATTCCACTGCCTGGCCTCAGCTGCAAAAAACATTTGCTAATGAGGCTTCCAGCTTTCCACTGTTGGCACTGCTAAAAAGCAGCTGGAGCTGAAGAGATTTCAGAGAGCCATGAGATAAACAGTACATGCTATTGCATCCCAGCATCATGATTCGGTGTATGCTACCAACTATGGAACCGTGCAACACCTGTGTTTTGTTGAGCTGCTGTAACATCAACAGTAGGGTGATGTTGGTTAAAATGAGTAAAGAGGGTACCTGTTAGACTAGAAAGGAATAAGAGAAGGAGGGACTTGGAGAGGTTGAACAGACCAAAAAGAAGCCACCCAAAACCTCAGAATCACTAATACAGGGAGATGGAAAAGGACCAAGACTGACAGAAACTTGACTCTTGTCACTGTAATCTAAAACAGTGATATAGATGGCATGATATGACAAAATTGTAAAATTCCCTATCTAGATAATCCAAGTACTGTCTACTGAGGCTCACTGGATGCTACTGGCACTGTATGCCACCCTCACAGCACTTTATAGGTAACTCCCTAGAGGTCAAGAAATAGTATGAAATACAGAAAATTGCCTCATATACAAACTGGCTGTTACATGCTTAGGTTTTGTCATGGGCCAAATATCTGACTGGAGAAAAAAAGAATCAATTTATAGTAGCATAAACTATACCTTATGGCTCATTCATTAACAGCACCTACACACCACTATATATCAGTACACCAGTTACCAAAGTATCTACAATTCCTACACGTTTAAGGGGTGACAGCTGAGACTGTACATGTACTATCACAGGTAAAGAAGTCTGGAAATCATATTATGTTTCTACTTTCAAATGAAGAAACGGACCGTCATTACACAAGCCAGAAGATGGTACTGAGCAAAGAGAGTGCCAACCTAAGTTTGCTTCCCCTCAAACCACGACTTATTGAGATCCAGAAAGGAAACAATGGTTATGGCTTTTATCTACGGATGGAACAAAACAGTGGTGGTAAGAACCAAATAAACACACAGATCACAACATTTGCTGTACAGTTTCTTCCTGCACAAGGTTTGCAAGCCTCATTCACTTTGGTTTCTTAGTGCTCTTCTAGAAGTCTTCGATGGACACATTGCAAACAGGGCTACATCAGGGAAATTGTCTGTCTGAAGTACAATTCAGACAATTAGCCCTTGGCGTGCATTTTCATGTGTTTAAACAAGCATACACCTTCACATAAATCATTTTCCCTTCTGATCTTAGATCATGTAATCAAGGATGTTGAATCTGGGAGCCCAGCAGCCAAAGCAGGTCTCAAGGATGATGATATCTTAGTAGCTGTCAACGGCGAACAAGTGGATGGTCTGAATCATGAAAGTGTAGTAGGAAAAATCAAGCAATCTGAGGCAAAAACCACACTGTTGGTAGTGGATAAGGAGACTGACGCCATGTATAAACTGGTAAGAAAATGCAGACTACTGAAAAGAATTGGTAATTTATCATTACAAAGAGACATATGCAGCAATGAAATAGTATGTTCCAACAGACACTTCTCCAACTCGCAGGAAATGTATGATATATCCATATTTCAGCAACTCTCCTTGCACTTGTACAGCAAGTCACTAAACACCCAAATTTTTGGCCTCTTCCAGATTTTTATAGGCACTATTGGAACAACTCTAAATTTAAATACACCATGAGAAAGTTTAAGACAGCAAATCCAGAGCTACATGGCTGTGTAACCATTTACGAACTAAACAAGAAACAAAATTTCCTTCTCACATAGATCAACACTGTAGTTTTCCGCTCAGCCAGAAATTAAGAGGAAGGAGTTCTTCATTACAGCTCAAGTCTGAGTCATTAAAAAGGTTTCAAATAAAACACATTGAGCATGAAAGCCTAATACAGATTTCACCACAGAAGTTTTTACATTAACAAACTTATATTTGTCATTTTTTCTCAGGCCCAAATTTCCCCTTGCTCATACAACTACAAAGCACAAGATCCAGCTCCAGCTAAAATGGAGGAAAGAGTGGAGATGCACACTGAGCACAAAGTGAACCATAAGCCAAGAATCTGCAAGATGGTGAAAGGGCCCAGTGGATATGGCTTCAGTTTAAACATGATCAAGAACAAGTCTGAACTGTTCATCAATGAGGTATTAATGTAGAATAAGGAACAAGGAAAAACTCAAGTAGTCTGTCAGACAGGCCTCTGCCTTCTGTCCTGCAAAGACATTCAAGAAAAGCCACAAAAGACAAGTCTCTTCACCAGTGCTATCAGATAAAAGCTGTATTTGTTAAAGTCAGACTGACATTGTAGGACCAAAAAAAATAAGCTCCAGAAAATATCCTTCATTTTGTTAGAGAGCTAGAGGGAGGGGGAATTCAGCTTTTGCATCATTTCTGCTTTTATTCATGGGGCTGGCACTCTAAAATTAGTATATTAAATAGATTTTTTTGACTGTGGAACATCCTAAAAATGTAAGAGAGACACCTTCACCCAGATCTATCTCCCTTCTCTGAATTCCATAGCTGGCAAAAGTCAAACCTCTACTGTCTCAAATTACGTCTGTGCCTTTAGCTTCCTTGTGAGGAGGGTTTCCACTCATTACTAAGGAATGCGTGCAATGTAGTGAAGCTAACTTTAAAGTTACTGGACAGGGACCTGCAAATAATAGGAAGATTGGTTTTCCACCTGCCTTCATGATTCTACCGTGCCACATTTCTATAATGAAAGTCTATCAAAATCAAGATGCATCTGAAGCTCAAACTGATGGTTTCCATGTTTATTGCCTCTTCCAACTCATTTCTGCCCTACAAAACTCCCCTTCCCCACGCTTATTTTCCTGTCTTGTAAGGAAAGCAGTAACGCAACAGTCTAGTTAATCATCAGCTTCCAAGCTTTATGCTAATATCATTCTTTGAACTTGCCTTTCCAGGTACAAAACCACGGGCCAGCCGACAAAGCAGGTGTAAAAAATAACGACTTTTTGGTGGAAGTGAATGGGGTGAATGTGATGAACGAATCCTATGATAAAGTGGTAGCAAGAATCCAAGATAGTGGTGACAGACTAACACTACTGGTGTGCAGCAAAGATGCTTACCAATACTTCCACAGCCAAAACATTCCTATTACAGCCTCCATGGCAGATCCAGTCCATGACACTCCTGAACCTCCTGCTTATACAGAAAATCATCCATCAGAGCCAGAAAGAAACTCACCTGAACCAAGGGAAAGGGTGAGTAATACTGCATTAAGCAGATGCTGAAGGATCATCTAGGGGATAAGAATGTTTTTCAGCTAATTCCTGAGCTAGGATTTTTAACTTGAGCCTGGATTTTTACAAGCCAGTTTATGTTATTAGAAGGGAAGCTACGGTCCGATTATCATATACAGCTCTTCCTTTCCCCACACAGAATACAAGTGGGTATCTTTAATAAAAGATTAAATCACAGAAAGGATGCACATACAAGAGACTTTAGGGAATAAGATGATCCAAATACAGTGATCCTTAATGAAGATGGGAAACAGGCAATGCAATTCTGAAAGTGCAGGATAAAAAGTGCTTATACACGCCAAAAGCATTAACCGCTTTTGGGGCTTTACTCAGGTGAACTATTTCAAAAAGATCATTTTGTAGAAGGAAGAGCAACCAATAGATTATGATGACATTTTATAGGTAATGTGCTGATTTGGAATTATTTTACTCACTTCATGACAGTAGAATCTGAAGCATGACAGAAGCCAGTAAAACAGGCAAGTTATTTCTGATTGGAACAGTCATTTTGAACCCTCTGTGTGGGCAACCTTAAATGCTTCTTTCCTGACCATGCAAAAGAGACACAGAGGGAAGAACAAGACCAATATTGTCTCCTATACATTTTCATTAGCTTTGACTGCAAATGTCCAGCTGCAAGTTTTTTCAGAAATTTCTTATTCACCAAGATGCATTTTGCACCGCTTTTGCATGCAAATTCAGCAAGTATGGGGATTAAGCAACAGTAAACCTCTATTGAACCAATTTCTCTCTAAATGCACTTAACCAAAAAGTGCCTCAACAACAAAAAAACCCACATTTGTTGGCTCATTCTGCCATCCAAACTAGTACATGATTAGTGCAGATCAAAACAGGACTCCTTCATGACACTGCAGTCTAACGAGCATGTTTACAAACTAAAAATATTCAGAATGTATTTGTTACTCCTCTGCAGGCAAGCTCATCCTCCTCTTCACAATCAGCTGCCTCTACAAGAGCAGACAGTGACAATGATGACACAAAGTTGTGAGGAGACAAACTATGCCAAGAACAAAAAAAGAAACCTCCCAAATCCTCTTTCTTCAATCATTCTTCACTACTTCAGCTCCCAGAACGTGACTATTCCTAGGAGTGCCATACCTGCATAGGACTGCAATTTCCTGCTGAAAAGCAGCTGTCTGAAATAAACACTTCAGTGTAACGTGCGTTCATTTAACACACTGCATTTGCTTTCTGCCTTATAAAGCAGGCAGTTAGTCACTTACTTCTGTAATGGCTTAAATAACTAGAAGTATATAATTAAGTATACTACAGCAGAAGGCAGAAATGTTTTACAAACTCATAAACATTGTAGTCTATTAAACGTAAGCTCTTCATAAAGAGCAACTGCCCAGTTCCCAGGAAAGGCACTTCTCCTCTGTCATGGTTTATCCCCAGCCAGCATCTAAGTACCATGAGGCTGCTCGCTCACTCACTCCTTCCCCCGCAGTGGGATGAGGAGGGGAATCAGAAAGAAAAAGGTAGTACTGGTGGGTTGGGATAAAGGCAGTTTAATAGAACAGTAAAGGAAGAGAAAAACATTAACAATAATAGTAATAAAAGAATATACGAAGGAAGTAATACAGAGGGCTACTACTCACCACCCAGAAAACGATGTCCAGCCTGTTCCAAGCAGCAGTTCCCTGCCCTCATCAGCCAATTCCTCCAGCTTTATATGCCAAGTATGACTTCATATAGTATGGAATACCCCTTTGGCCAGTTTGGGTCAGCTGTCCTCGCTGTGCCCCCTCCCAGCTTCTCGTGCACTCCCCATCTTCTCGTTGGCAGGCCAGTATGAGAAGCTGAAGAAAATTAACTCTATCCCAGACAAAATCAGGACACTATCTAGCCCTTATTCTATACCATTTATGTCATGCCCAGATCCTGCACTTTACAATTGATCACCACCACTTTTCCTGTCTGAACATTCCCTGTACATACATATACACAGATATCATTCCCTTAGTCTATGGGCCGTCCATCTACCATGTCCATCGAATTAATCTAAACCACGACTTTGGGCTCCACCTGTCACAACAGTTTTTCAGAGCAAGAGAGATGGTGTATGATGCTGGTTTGTTGCATGCTGCAGCTGGAGCTCGTGGCTGATGTATCTGGTATGGCCACACTCATGGTCCGTGGGTTGAAGATGTTGATCTTGGATCTTGAGGAAGCTGCTGGGCACCAGTTGCTGAAGCCAATTCTGGTTCCATCACCAGAATGCACAGTTCCATCAAAGTTCATTCTTCATTAATTTGGGTGATTCTTATTGTAACATCATTGTTATGACATACAGCAACTGGAGTAGTAATGACATACAGCGGCAGGGTTATTTAACAGTTAACATCACACAGTTTAATTCACTTGCTATTCTCATCCAAAATCAAGTGCTCTCAAGGTACACATTGGTCTTCCATATTCTTCCACATCACTCACAAAGTGCACCCAGGTCTTTGGGCAAAAACAATCCCATGGATGGTTTTGTCTTTGCCTGAGGCGGGACTAACACAGACTGTCTTCCTTACCATATTCTTCACGTGCACTTCATGTGCCCCTTCTACAGTAGGTGGAAGTTTAGACTGGGTAGGGCCAGCTCAACTGGTGCATCCCCTAGTGCTGACTAACCAGATGTTTCCCACTAAACGTGTATCCCAATTTCTTAAGATCCCACTATTCACTGCTCTCAATGTAGATTTTAGCAGCACCTTGTATCATTACAATTTCTCAGAGACTGGTGCACGACCAGGGAGTGTGACAGACCCACTCAGTACCATGCTCTTTGGCCCAGGCGTCTATAAGGCTGCTTTTCAGAAATAGGTCCCATTGTCTGACTCAGTTCTGAGGCGCTCTATCACCATAAGACTTGTTCTTCAAGGCCCAGGTTAGTGTTCTGGATGCTGGCATGGGGCCCAGGATATGTTTCCAGACATCCAGTGGTTGCTTCCACCAATGTAAGCACTGGGCGCTTGCATTGCAGGTTTGTGGGAGTGTGATATAATCAATTGGCCAGGCCTTCCCACATTTATATTTTAGCCACCACCCTCCACACCACAAAGGCTTCACCCACTTGGCTTGCTTCATTGCAGCACATTTCACATTCATGGATAAGCTGTGTGATAGCATCTATGGTTAAGTCCACTTCTTAATCACGAGCCCATCTATATGTTGCATCTTCTCCTTGATGGCCTGAGATGCCATGGGCCCACCAACCTATAAATAATCCACCAGTTGCCTGTTTAAATCCACCTAAACTATTTCAGTCTTAGCAACCTGATCTACCTGGTGGTTTTTTTGGCTTTCTTCAGCGGCCCAACTCTTAGATACATGGGCACCTACATAACATACTTTTAGAACCAGAGTCTCTAGCCAAACAGCAGTATCTCGCCACAATGGGGCAGCCTAGATGGCTTTGCCTCTGTGCTGTCAGTTGCTCCGCTTCCATTGCTGTACTCACTCCCACAGCACATTCGCCCTGTAGTAGAGAGAAAGAGGACTGGACATTTTGCTTGATTACCAATATTTAAAACTACCTGGATGGCTTTCACTTCCATAGACTGCCTTGATTCACTTTCTTCTTCAGCAGTTCCCGTAACTTGTTATGGGGGACTCTATACAGCAGCCTTCCACCTTTGATGCTCTCCAACAAGGCAGCAGGATCCACGAGTGAAACGGGCATACTGTTTCTCACTTCCTTCTAAATGATTGGATGGTGGGGCTTCTTCAGCACATCACCACCTCCTCTGGTGACATTTCAAAGTCTTTGCCTTCCAGTCAGACCATGATTACTTCTAAGATTCCTGGACAACTGGGACTTCCTGCAAGGGCTCACTGTGCGATTAATGCAACCCACTCAGACCACATAGCATCAGTGGCATGATAAGTAGAAGAAACCTTACCCTTGAACATCCAGCCCAATACTGGTAATGAGGGCACTAAGAGGAGCTCTGCCCCAGTACCAATCTCTTCCAAAGGAGCTCTAACTCCTTCATATGCTGCCAATATCTCTTTTCCAGTTGGGTATAGGAGGTCTCATATCCCCAAGTCCAAAACCTTAAAGGTAAACCTCAAGTTTCCCCCGGTGCTTCCTGCCAGAGACACTCTCTAATCCCAGCCTACTGTCCCCTTTACCCCTGCATCAGAGAAGGCAAGTAACAATGTACTTGCTTGGATGGGAATTGAAATCTTTTTGCATATCTCACAGCTCACTCAGGGATAGGAATTGGGTGATTATCTCTCATTCTGCCTTTTCCTCCTTTTCTCCCAGGGACCCTGGTTCACTTTTTCCTTAATAAGGAAACTGGGGGATTTGTGGTTCTTTGTCTGTATAGAGGTGACCGATACCAGCATGGACCAGTTCTCTGGTTCAGCTGCAGTGCCTATTGCCACAGTTTAAGAAGGCTGTCACAATAGTTGGAGCAGCCACAGTGCCTGTTGTCCCATTTTTCCTCTCTTCCTCCTGAGAAGGCTGTCTAACAATATTAGCAGTGTTTGGTAGATACTGCAGAGTGTAGCAAGTTGTGCCTCTTTGGAACAGTCACATTTTCCTTTCAAATATTCTATCACTTCATCGCAGTCCTGTAGTTGTTCAGCAGTGAGGTTCTAAAACACTGGAGGTGAGAATTTCTCTAGATGCCTGCCCATTTTCTCCCATGTGCCATGCGACCCACAACTATCCAGCTCTGGAGCAGATCTCTGGGTTGTAGTCTTAAATTTTTTTGGAGGGCGACCTTAAAGAAGACCTGAAACGCATTCAGGAGACATGGAAATAAAAGCACGCTGGCTCAAACACCCCAAGGATATTCAAAACTCTCAACAGCTGTTGTAACCAGCCTGAAGGAGAAAAGGAAACTAAAAGAGCGGGGGAAAGTATTCCCCCCGTCTTCTCCATAGATTGGGTGTGATTAGTAATAAATTACAAGAGATGTTGCCCGAGGTATGGACATGACAGCAATGCTGCATGCAAATAATATCTTAATCTCATGGTTAGTGACATTATCATAAGTCGATATTACACAAGACAGCAACATGATAATTCTGATTCCTCTCCCAGAGGTGATAAACAGGCACCGCGAGGAATGCATAGCGCATGTAAGTATTTACATAACACAACCATGAGAACAAACAAAACAACATTGTGACCAGTGACTAATTAATTAATTTAATAAATGCATATAACAAATTTGTGTTAGCACACTCTGGTCAGATCTGTCATTATCTCAACATTTCGAGCCCTATATCTGGCTCCAAAAATGACTGTCATGGTTTAGCACTAACCAGCAACTAAGTACCATGCAGCCGCTCACTCGCTCACTCCTTTCCCCCAGTGGGATAAGAAGAATCAGAAACATTGTCATGAACTGGGATAAAGACAGTTTAATATAACACCAAATGAAGAGAAGAACAATAACAACAAAAATATACAAAGTGAGTAATGCACAGTGTAATTGCTCACCACCTGGAAAGTGATGTCCAGCCTGTTCCTGAGCAACGATTCCCTGCCCCCTGGCCAGTTCCCCCAGTTTATATGCTGAGCATGATGTCATATGGTATTGAATACCTCTTTGGCCAGCTTGGGTCAGCTGTCCTCACTGTGTCCCCTCCCTGCTTCTTGTGCACTCTCCACCTTCTCATTGGCAGGCCAGTATGAGAAGCTGAAGAAACCTAACTCTACTCCAGTCGAACCCAAGGCATCCTCCTAAACCAAGTCCATCAACTCAATCTGTGGCGACTCCTCTATGCTATACTTACAGCAGTATGACTGCTGTGAAATGGCATAAGTGAACGTATTCCATGCATTACTCTCCTTTCTCCTGCTATCATAGCGGAATTTTTTTTTCAAACATTCAGCTAACTTCACGATTCACAACTCGGGATGTTTAAGCGCTGTTTTCTCTCCTCTGCATACAGTTGTGGACCATGGTAGTTAGAACAGCATAGATAACCAAGTCATGCAGGTTTGCCTAACTCCAAGCCAGCACCACATTGCCTTGAATGGATATAAATGGCTCTAACACCGCTGCTGTATACTTTGCATCCTTGCTGTACACCGAAGACAACGCTGAAATCAATCATCTAGAGTGGCTATTTTTTTTCCCCCAGGTCTTACTCTTAGTACCTACAATTTATGTTCCAGAACAATTTTAAAACAAACAAAGCCTGGGAGAGTGGCTATGGGAAGCTGTAAGTTTAAGTCACATGAATAAAATTCACTTTTACGCTTTGAATTACATCAAGAAGGGGAAACAGGCTACTGCAGAAGAATACACAGGTTGTGCGGAACACCAAATTTACATCATATAAGGTAAACAAACTTGTTTACATTAAGATGTAAACAAAGCATAGCTGTAGTCTTTGACTTCACAATGAAGTCTATCAAAGAGGAATTCAAAACCTCAGTTCCATTTATACAGAGATAGAAAACAAAGTTGAGACTCAGGATAGTGGGTACTAGTGACATGCAGTAGTGCACACTCCATACACAAATGGAATTTCACTTCTGCCTGGCAGCAAATCCTAGACACTTTGTAGCCCACTTCCAGCCAAATCTTTGCAGCTGACAAAAAACCAACTTTGATGCTTGCATGAGATATTGCAAAAGCTTATTTAATTCCACAGACTCAAACATTAAACTCCAGAATTGCTGTCCTCTGAATACCAATTATGAGTTCATGTTCAAAAGAAAAGTCACATTTTCTCTGTGCCTTCTTTGAAGATTATGTTCTTCTAAAAGTAAGAGGTCTTACCCAGGAGAGCCTACTATGCAAGTTCTGATTGCCCTAGACATTGGTGTACCATGGAGTGCCCTTATTCCTTTGCAATAAACTATCTCACATTCAATACATGCATCCCTTTTACTTAAGGCTGTGGCACCTTAACAAATTGAGTCACAGAGCTTGATGAAGACAGGTGGAATTTCAGAGCCAGCTACATTGCTGGAACACACGGAACAGTCCCGGCTCTCTTCCAGTTTTGCAGTCCACAGGAGTTGCAGCAGTCCAGTAGAAAGGACAAAGAGCAGCATGTGACTGTAGTCCTTATAGGGCCATGTGCTTTTCTGGGGCTTGTTTGTGTGCTAAATAGAGAAACAGGATACTGGACAGTGCACTAACTAGGAATATCACATCAAACCAACGATGATAAAAGTTGAACTGGAGCTCTCCCAGAACTTCTGTAATAATAGTGCGATACTCTAGAGGCATACTCATCCGGATCAGGAGCACTGATGACACAAAGTACATACCCTGTAAATTAAAAATGAGAAAGCAGCAATTGTTTCACAATTGGCTATGTGGCTACAATGGGTCAGCATGCAGAGGTTTTATGATGTCTATATGTACACGCAGACAAATGTGTATGTATGCATAAATGCATACAGGTGTGCCCATGGTTCTACCTACTCACCATTATCTGTGCTAAAAGCAGAACAATAACATTGGAGGACTTGCTGCTGGAAATGGCATAGAAGAACTAGGGGAAAAAATGGCACAGGAAATAAGCAGTCAGATAAATCTGATGTGCCTTAAGACAGCATTCAACATCTCTTAATTTAAAAGAAAACACAAAAGCATACTTTCTGGAGCAGTGCCTGCACCCTGCTTTCAAAAACCTGCAGTCTTAGCCTTAATCTCCCCAAGCCAGTGGTGCCATGTGGCAAATCATACAATGATACATACTGAAGCTTAAGCTTAGGTACCAAAAGTCAGGTCAAGACAACAAGTTACATGTCTCTTGTGCCAATTAATGCCTTAACAGTTCTACCAGCAGCTCAAATTAAGCAATCTGAACTCTTTAATTAACATTTCATCAGCTTTAAAAATAAACCCTGGTTTACAGCATCATTTTGAAATCTTCCTTACATTTAACATCTCATTTAACATCTACAGCTCTTCCCCACAGACTGAGCAGTGAAATATACTGCAGAGGGTTATTTTTCCTCCCTTCTTCCCTCTGCAAGTATTTATATTCAGATATTTATGTCCCATCTAAAGTTAAAGACTCGATAACAGCTTTCTTGGTTCAAAACCACATAAAAGTCCTGGCTCTTACCTTTGTAAGTGTGATTAACAGTCCTCTGATAGAGGTAACAATGATTATTCCAACAAGAATAAAGGAAATGTGTTGAGACCAGAATTTCACCTGTAGCAACAAGAATACAGTTAAACCTTTAACACTAAAACCATTTACAAATCATACAGCTACCAATTCTTCAGGGCCTTTGTATCCTAACCGTACAGATATCCACTGTAGACAGGTTTAGATAACAGATATTTTGGCAAATATTTTAGCAATTGTTTACATCAAACACAAGAAAAATCGATTTAGCTTACTCCAATCACAAAGAACCCTGTTTTCACAGAGATATATTTTAAAAAACACCTACGTGCATAAGCAAACATAATTACTCTGTAGATAAATGTATTAAACTAAGTAAGTTGGCTAATGTGTTTCCGTTTGCCCCAAACAAATCACTGCCTCTCTGGCAAGACCATATTACCATCTCAGCATAAAATCAGTGTAAAAGCAAAGCTCATGGTGCATTGTCCCTTCCTCCTCAGTAAGTCAGAAGTCAAAAGCACATTCTCAGGGCTCTATCACTCTCTCCCTATCACTAGTATGATTTAATTTAGATAAGATAAGAATTGCTTAAAAGGCTGTAAGAATTTATAATAAAGTCTCACATCAAACTGGATTCCCAGATAATTTACAGTGATCTCAATTCCTCTTGTGACTGGATCAGTTTTCCCCACACGGTCAAATACAATATTGATGGTTGCCTGCAAGAGAGGTGGATTTACATTCAAACAAGAAAACAAAAAGCATACCCCACCGTTACATGTGAGACACACGTATGATTCTTACTTTGTATCACCAAGGAAAGGGGCGGGGGGTGGTCAGATTGTCTAAGAAGGTGCAAAATGCACACATGTAAGAATTGCTTGTCTAATGCTCTATACCAGAAGATTTATTTCAACCAACAGCCAAGATTTTTCAGAATTTCCAGAAGCAGGATCTTAAAGAAACAGGAGCAAGGAGCGTTACTTGATAAACTGCATGTACAGTATAATCTATGCAGAGTATGACATTTGCATATGTCTATATAAAAAATATTAAAACATTTACATACCATGAAAATTTTCCAGACACAATAGATGGAGAAAAAATAACCCAAAAAATTAAAGTATTTTCCCTGGAAAGTTTTGGAATACTCTATTCTCTCCTGGAAATACAAAAAGAGGGAGAGGAAAAAAGTCATTCCACAATCATCCATAACACAAAATTTTAAAGTGGCACTAATAGTAGCAAACACAGCTTTACACTTCTACAACTCTTAATTCAAATGCTTCTGAACTCAAAAGTTTTAATTCAAAAGTTTCTGAATGGCTTTAGAGACATGTGTGTACTCGTGCACCTGAACTGGAAGGAAATGGCCATCTAGATCCCAAATTAAAGAAATAGATCCTCACTCCACTGAGTCACAGCATTTCAACATTCACTTGCTGAATAGCTTTCAATTTCTTCTAATACACATTCTCTTTCAAACTACTCTGGCATCCAACACCCATCTGGGCAGTCATGTTGCTGTGTACCTTTGTTGCATGCAAGTCAGCAGTTTCCAGAAAAAGCTGCCGACTCAGCTCTTCTAGGGCATCCACTTCTTGCTGGATAAGGGACAGATCTGGCAAACCAGCACAGTCAAGGCTAGAACATGTCACAGATTCTTAATTAAAAACAAAACATTCCCCACCTTCAGCTCAAGGGCCACATCTAATGGTTTGACCACTTCTTTGATCCAGATCAGGTTTTTTATTCAGTGTTAATGCTCTTTGTTAATACTGCACCTAATGAAATCTCAAGGATACACACACACGTTGCACACTGCTCCATTTTAAGAAAGCAGGCAATACACAGTAACCAGGCAGTCATGCAATAAGCTATTTAACTCTTCTATCTGGGGAACACATCAAAAAAGAGAATCAGAGCTCTTGAAAACTGCTGCCCCACTTTGATCCATGTCCCTTGTCACTGAAGTGCATTTCACAACATGTTGCTCTCACACTATCTTCATAAACAATAAACAAAACTGCTGAGTAACCACTACAAGAAACTAGTGATTACTATGAAGATTCTTGCCAAATAGCTAAATTCTGATTTTAATAGCTAGTGCGAAAGGAAAGGAAGAAGAGTCCTCGGCCTTGAATGTGCAAACTGTACACTTAAGTGGTCTGGCAGAAATTGCTGGTAGGCAACTGTGAGTTAGAGAAACAGACCCTTATAATTCCCCAACAGATTCACTCTACTCCTTTCACATGGGCAGGACAACTCCTGTTCACCTGTTCCTATCCACCTTTTTGTCCCACTGGTAGAGTACAAATGGCCCGCCTATATCACGAGAACAATTTATTGGGTCAAGAAGTTGCTCCCTGCTCTTCTTTTTCTCACAGCTTTCCAACATGGCCAGAAAGCCAGCTTTAGGTTAGGCAAATTGTTCAGTATCTCAGCCAACACCGCTCTTCTGCTCAAGTACGTCACAGGTTCTCCATGCCAGGAGGGTATATTTCAAGCTAGCAGAAAAATACATAGGCAGGTCAGTCATATGAGCAGAGGATAAATCAGAATAGAAAGTTGCCTCCCACTACAGTGATGTGAGGGGGTAGACACCGGCAATGTGACACCATAAGTGTGCACACCTGTCCTGTGATCTGCCGTATGCCTCAACCACAGTGGTGCAATAACACATAAGGCAGGGCAGCAGCAGACAGCTCCTGACTGTGTCAGAGAAAAACTGTGTGTCCAACCTCTGGGCAAAAAGTCAGACAGTACAGTGCTAGAGAGTAAACTTCCCAGGAGACATTAAGCCTTTTGCTCAGACTGCTGAAACATGTTGAAACACAAATGCTTTGTAACTGGCCCAACTAACACTCTTCCTTTCAAAATAGAAGAAAGCTGGAGCCATCTCCAGAGACAGGTGCCAGCAGGTAGATGAAGGATACTTTCACTGCCTGCAACAGATGTTGTAACACTTTTTATCATTCCCCAGAAGCCAGTAGGTTTGTTATGCACTTCTCCTCTCTGGAACATTGTTCTGTGAGCCACCGCTATCCTGAAAGAAGAGAAAACCCAAGTCCTTAGGAATAAAGTATTTTTATAAGAAATCCAATACAACAACCCACCAAAATCCATTTCCTTAGAAGACACTGTTAAATTAAATTCACTGCAAACAGATGTCCCTTCCCCCCCAAGCACCAGTATCTTGCTTCATAACATTATCTTGATTAGATCTGGAGTAGAGCCCAGATCTAATCAAGTGAGATTCAGTGAGACACTTCCCAAAACTTTCATTCAAGATCCTTAAAGGGATTTAAACCCAATTAAAAATAAAAATTCAAATGGATTTCTCAATCATATGATTAGTCACTTTCCTTTCCTCAAACACACGACTATGCTATCTCAAATTCAGGAATGAGAAGACTTCTCATGCTCCTCTCTCTCCTTGAACACCTCTTTATCACTGCACATCCACCTCTTTCACAGAACTGTGAGCGCTGTATCGCATGCAGCAGCACACTCTGATATGCTGTCACTCACTACTGGGCTGCATGACAAGCTGTCACGAAGCAGAAACACATAAATCCATTATTGGACTGAACCACTGGATGCTTCAGGCAATCTAAATGTGACTCCTAATTCCAACCGTACAGCACTAGCTGCATATTGTCCCTCACACTCCCACACGTACTGCAGCATAATCCCCACAAGCAGTGCTGGCTTCTGGCCTCATTCCCTCACATTTCACCCCATTGAAATTTGTGAGCCAATTATCCACTCCTAAGCTGAAAACTATTCACAGGATTGTCAAGGCAATCCATGATTCGACAGTGTTCAGGCCCTTTCTTGTAGCTGCAGTCAGTGTTGCTACATTTGGCACTGAACCTTTTTAAAGGTTGTTGATAAGCAGTGCAGTAAAAAAAAAAAAAAAATCACTCCTCCTTCACATCTAGCAAGAGAGACGCCCTTGGGGCACCCCACATAATACACACAAAAGCACGTATGGCCACAGACTACAAATAATCTTAGAACAATTCAACTCATCTTGATAGCTGCCAAATATAAGAATTGCATTTTTTAATCCTTGCTTTCTCCCTAGTATCTGATTTGCATCTTCCTTCCCAAATGATCCACAGCATTGCAGTAAAAATACAGCTACGTCAAGATGAAGCATAAGGCTATATATAAAGTATACAAATGTAAATCTTTTCTTTTGAGAGGTGACAGGGATTTCTGTATCCACACAGCAGTCAGGAGTTCTGGAGACCTCACAGAAAGAATCCACACCCAAAACCCGCTCACTTTGTCCATGCAGATATGTGATACGCCTATATCAGATACGGTGACTTGGCCCTAATGTGAAGCAAAATGAAGCAATGGTGTCACAGAACCTAGGCATTTCAAACCTAAGGCTTAGTTATGTTATATCTGCCAGGATGAGTATAAAGAACCTGCCAACATTAAAGGTGAGTTTCCATAAGGCTTTACATGATTACACTCAGGAAGGAAAGAACAGTAATTCATGTGCAAAAAGCATCAGGGAAAGCAATTTTCAGCAACTATTTCCTACTGACAAGGAAGCCAGTATAAATAAGGGCTGGTATGAGAAAAAATGTCAAGATCAGCAAAGAAAACAAAAGTTTTATGTGCTATTGCCTTATAACCCCTGCGTGCATTGATAAGCTCTGAGTTATCAGCAGGACTGAAAAGGTGGCCAACAAGTAACTGACAATTTATACAACTATAGCATTTACCCTACTCTGTAAACAACTGCTTGTTCTCCCAAATTATTTAGATTGCATTTGGACTAATACAAATCTAACTTTTGTAAGCTCTGCTTTATTTGAGCAAACAGTCAAATTTTGCAAGTCACTGCTTCCTGTCAAAGCAAAATGAGAACAAAATCTACACAACTCAAGCTTCTGCTACTTCTTTGCACATTTCTGAGACTATACAGTTTTGGGAGGTTTGGAGATTTGGTTGGTTGATTTTTTAAATTCAAATACATGAACCTCAGCGTAACTCCCAAGGAATTAACACACTTTTTGTGACTCTTCATAATGATTAGAAAGTTGCTCTATTCAGAAGATTCCCAAACCATACGAAGGCAAGATCAGTTACAAGTCCCAGTCATCCTTACTTCACCCTAGCATCACTCTCCCTGGAACAAAGGTTCAAAAACACTGTACAAAAATAAAGAGCACAGAGTCAGTAGCAGTACTACACAATGTCTTTTAACTCCAAAGTCAGTATTTTAGTACAGTCCTAGTCAATTAAACCAATTAAACCTGAATAATTAAATTCTCTCACTACTTACCTTCTCACACATGACCACAAACACCGAGTTAACATCTGTTCACCACCACATTTTCAAAGAAAAAAGTTATGCTATAACTAGATTTTCATACGCTAATACTGATCAGCAGATACACACACTGGTGACTAATTCAGCTAGATTAGACTACCTAAAAGATCCCCTGTAATACATTAAAAGGGTCCATTAAAACATTAGTGTGCCAAAACTAAAGTCTGAGGGACTGCTGTGAGAATTTAGTGTCAGATAGTGAAACTTTTGAAGTGACTATGGCAATTGTATTTATTATACGCAATTAGTAAGGCATGCAATATGTAATTCACAACAGCAGACAAAAATCTTTTCAGTGTAAATGAAATTACAATGTTTCCAAAAGTAGCTTTTTCATTTGGGGTACATGGAATGAGCTAAACCAACAAAAGCAGAGTTCTGATGACATGCTTCTGCACTGCACCACATTCACATTAGCAACGTTTTGCAATTCTGCAAAACATAACTAATATAAACCTCACCATTTGCAAAAATATGGCTGTGTCCGCACCAGATCACCAACATGCTGCAGCTTTTACCAGGAAACCCCAGACCCACAGAGCAGGAGAGCACTCAACATATATGAACCAATTTCTGTACTGAAACCACCAGTAACAGAGCCAGCTGTGATGGCTTAAGGGTCACTTATTCATCAGGAGAGAAAGGCTTCCATCTTACAGACTAGTCAAGCTACCACCAGAGAGTTACAGTTTGTCTTGTAAACCTAATCTGTGCCACTGCAGTAAGAAAGGGTACTATTTAGTGCTCATGTCTGGGAAAACAAAGTTGTGTATCAGGCCAAAACCAAACACCACACAGCTCAGCCTGCTTCAGCCACCTGTTTCACTAGAACACGTCCTGACAGGAATAATAATTTTGGTAATTACAAGAACCATCTTACTCCACACTGACTGAAAGTCCTTGAAATAAATCATTTCATCCTACTGTCGCCTTCTCACCTTTTTTTCTTGCTAACAATCATGTCCATAGTCTGAAGGAGTCGTCGCTCCAAAGCCAGAATATCTGCATCTGTTACATTCCTGCAAAATGAAGACACCTCATTAAGCCTGCTATCCCATTTCAGAGGAAATATGCACATGCCCATGAAACAAAGAGAGAAGCCTGTATAAGGAGAACAGGCTTCAGCAATGGGAAGGTTTCTAGTGCGTAGACATGGCAATAGCTAGGCTGAGGAAAAAAGTTAAGAAAAAACTCCAATCAATACCGCAGTAAAAGCAGAAGACTAACCTCAAAAAGGTGGACAAAACATTTCACAAGGCTGCCGTTACCTGAGAAAGTAGGACATATAAGTGTATGGACAGTTGACAGCCCCAAATCCTGACAGCAAAGCCATGAGCGTCACCCCAATCACACCCACACGACTGATGAGCTGTTCTATAGACAGGATTCCTGAGAAAGGAAAAACAAGGCATTAGTAACCTCACTCTCTTCATTCTGCTCCACATTGGGTGCCTACACAACACAACACTACTCAACACAACACACATACAGAAATGCTTAATGTATCCGACTGCCCTCCCACTGACCAGAAATAATACAAAATACAGACAGGGACCCTAAAAAAAGGTAGAAAGTCCCCCTCAGAAACCATGGTTAGAAACAGGGGTGGGAAACTCAAGCTACAAAGAATCTGGAAAGGATTAACAGTCACTATTTTGGTTCTAAATCAGTAACACATGAATTGCATTTTGCTGAGGTGGGAATACAGATCATCCACCAAACACTATAAAGGAGGCATATTCCATAAAGCTACTTGTGCAATAACCAGGATTAGAGTTTCCAAACCAGTTAGTCCTGGCAAACTAGCCCAAAAATATCTGAACCATAGAGAGGAAGCCCTATCCTGTCAATTGTCAGCAGAAGCGACCCCTCCAGATCAGACGCAACTTCTGCTTGTAGGACAGTGGAGTTAAGACAGCACGGGAAGCTTATGTTGCTCCTGGCTGTTCAGTACTCGTCTTGTGGACACACACGCACATATTGTTGAGGTGACCACCAACAAGGTATTCCACCTGAGCACCAAGTGGACTCTAATACGTGTATTCAAGTAATACAGCATAAGTATCAAGCTTGTGCTGTAACCAACACCAAGTACTGAAGTTGCATTTATCCCTCTCAGCCATTACACATGGATCTCAACCTGACTTCTTAGGACACAGTGCCATGGGCTACTAAACTTCACTCACTTTTTAGGGCAGCTGCCACACACAGCACATTTGAGCTTACGTGATTGCAAAGCTGAAGTGGCCAAGCGCCAAGTCACATTTCATGCTTCAGAGAAGGGGAAGAAATGATGAAAACAAGGCAAAAAGACTTCACAAAGGCAGACTGAGACATCCAGTCATGTGCAGCTGCATAACAATTTACACAAGCTACAGAATGTGCTACAATACACCAGTCTTTTGCCCCACACGCTGTCAGAGAGCAGCAGTTAAAACAGAGGTGCCTTCAAAATGACGTGGCATTCCACTAGTTACTTCCCTATAACACTCACAGCAACCCTACTCTTGTGATCAGGTAAGATAAAAGAATGTTTTACCAATTCAGATAAAGGTAAGAGTTTCATTAGAATCCTAGTATGTAATTGAGTAAAGTAGCAGAAGGAAGGCTACATAAGCTCCAAAACTCAGGTCTATTAAACAAGCTGCAGACCAAACAGAGCTCCCGACTCTGAACCTTTGATTGCTGGTGCAGTCCTCAGCTGTGACACCCTGCCACCAACATCCCAAGGCAAGGCACCCCCTGACAGAGGATGCCAGTCAGCACAATTTCCCTGCTGCAGCACGCCACCATACATGCAGGGGAGCAGGGTGGAGCACACCGAGAGAGACACTACAGGTAATGTACCACAGTGTGAGGGGTTCATTAAGCATGGCCTCCTGTCACGTCTCCCTCCACAACAGGATTTCACCTGCCTAAAGTGGGTCATCGCCACATGATAAAGCCCCATAGCAGCCTTGCAAGACAGCAGCACCACGGCAGTACAGCAAGGAAAAACAAACCTAGATTCCTTTGCTCTAACCTTACTTCTATACGTGGTAGGTTAAGGCACTGTACAGCTGTTAAGTGGAGGTATCATCCTGTAAAGCAGAGGTTAAACCAAGAAAACCCTCCACTACCAGTTCTGGAAATCTGCAGTTGTTATACAGCTTCACAAAACTTTTTCAGTGATCTGAGGAGGATTACCTAAACCCCATGGCTAAGTTCCCATTGGGTTATTATATTCTGCCAACTAAAACGCCTTCTGCAACTCAAAGTGGATACACGTTTTTCTTGGCAGTGAATCACTGGGCAGAGGGATCTGCACTACATACTCACTGCTGTATTTCAGTGGCAAATGACAATTACAAAACACAAATACATGCATTCTCTTAGGAAAGTTTTAGGATCACAGATGAAAGGGTGAACAGACCCCACAACAGCTAGTATCCTTCAATTTTTCTTTTACTGGTTAGTACAGAGTAAAGCAGCTTCCTAGTGAACAGAAAGATTAAGCTGACCATTATCTATGCAGACAGATATATTCACCAATTTGAGTAAAACTGACTGAATTTCACCTGTTTAGAACAATATACAAACAATCTTCCAGTGCAGGGGAAAAGGGCAATGTAAGTCATATAGGAAACCCAGATGACAAACACTCTAGTTCTACAATGGTATAACTCTTCAGCACACTTAAGTGCCTGAAGGAATTCAGTGCAGTTGGACACAACATAACAAGCTCTCCTGGACCCAAACTAGCACAAGTGCACACAGTATCTTCTCACTATAAATAATCTTGGTTCCATGAGTGCAATACAGAGATATTCAAGCTAATTCTGCACATAAATAGCACTGGCATCCAGCAGAACTTACCAGCTCATACTCTGGTACTGTGCAACTGTTCTGCCTCTAGGCTCAGGCAAAGTATGAAGCTGCACTGAAGCCAGTACACACTGCCAGACATGTTGCTGGCTACAGTCTATATAGCTCTGCTGATTAGGCATCCTGCCATGTTTTGTCAACTGCACAGCCACCACTAAACCAATCTCATTTCAGTCACAAGAAACAACAATCTGACTGAAAAAAAAGTCAGACAAAGAATCAGTTTCAGCTCTCTTCTTAGATAAATTAGCTTTACTCTCCACAAGAAAAGAAACCAGAAAATAAAAGCTGTGATCAACTTTTTGCGGAGGTAAAGTGTCTGTATCCTTAAAAACTACACAGTGTTCTTACATAGCCTAGGTTCAGTTAGGACTCATTCACTTTCTTAAACTCTTCCTGCGGTATGGGAAGAAAACTGACACAAATAATTCAGACATATCCATCCATTTGTGTCAGTGTGACAATCTCCAGATTGGAGATTTCAAAACAGAGCAGACCCTCAGTTGCAAGAACTACTTTTTACAGTCCTAACTGTAGAACTGAGATAAAGCCAGCTCTAAGATAAAAGTGAGATAATAATGTCTATTTTCAGGATGAAAGAAATCAGCAATAATACGAAACTCACCATGTTTTGGGCTGAGGATAGGAAATGGATCCCCCAGCTTCCAGAAGAAATACATGAATGTCAACCACAAAACACAGGCAAAAAGCAGTTTCCGCCTGTGCACTAACAGAGAGGGAAAAAAACAGTATTTTAAAGACATTCTTCCAATAGGACTACTTGTAGCTTGCAAAATTGCTATATTGGTCCAGACTGCTGCTTTGAGCACAGGTGCCCAAAAACAGTGTCAATTGACAGAGATACAGCTAGCAGTATGCACCCCTTCACTTCCTACCAAACCAGCTATTTGAGAGACTACTGTCTGCTAATGCAGCAACGCACCACTTTGGCTTTTCGCCATGGATGCGAAGAGGGCTGCAGTATGAACAGGGGATCACTTATGCATTTTTCTTGCATTGTCCTGAACATAAAACTTGGAAAATTAATCATCATGCTAACACTAGACATTTAACGCTTCTTAACTACATGCCTAAGCTTAATACAAAAGAGTGATGACTATCAACAGCACAAGGGTATATGTCCATTAGCACCCAGAAGAGGCCTCATCCAGATAGCAGTAAGCAAAGAAAACAAAAGTAATTCATTGAGGTTCTTTGCTTGCTTCTTTTACCCTCTAGCAGATCAAAACAGCCTTGCAATGGGTTTCACGGTTTGGTTGCAAGCTTACAATTGCAAAGGGATAAATACCAGTAACGTTACTCTAAAATGCTCAAAACCCATCCAGAAAAGCTGCATTTGTGGGGTCACGTAAACTATCTCCTAACTGCTCAATAACCAGTTCATGCTAACGCATTAAGTTCCAAAGGGAAGTTATGTAACCAGAAGGAGGGAGCTACAGTGAGAGCGACCAACACATCTCTCTCACTCAGAAAAGTTACTTCTCATTTGTGTGCATGGTCTCAACTTTGCAGCCCCACTGCCATAATGCAAGTACTCACATAATCTGATGTTGCTCACAATAAAGTAACCGATGTAGAAGGGTACCATGAAGACTAGGATAAGCAAAATGACACACAAGTTCAGCTTCCAGTGGAAATATCGAGAGCTAAAACAAAGCCAAAATACTAATTAGCACATTATCATATCAGCACATTTCTCAGGCACTTGCACATCAATGCAATCCTTTCAATTACATAAAAAATGGGATAATATTGGCCTAGCATATACTTTGGATTTTGTTTGTTTGTGGTGGTGAGGTGGAGAAGGATGTTTTGGAGGTTTGGTTTTGTTTGGTTTTTAAAACAGAGCTCAAGAATGTATATTTCAAAATTAACAACTATCCAGAAAAAACACATTAAGCTACTTTACCAAATACTATATTTTCTATGGTGACTAGTGCTGGTTGCAAAATTAAGTATAAGCAGAAATTAATTTTGTAATGAGTGGTCAAGTAAAAAAACCCTGCTAATTCAAACTGAAAAGATTAAAGATATTTAATGTTCATAATTCAACATGTTTTACATCAAAGAGAGTTAACTCATGTGCAAGACACTGCAAAGCAAGAATTTGAAAATACGTATATGTATGACAACGATCAATATTCCTCTGACCAAAGGAGATCAGTCAAATGTAAATGAGATTTACCCTTGCTGAACTGACTTTTCACTTAGCTTGAATAGAAAAATATATGTCCTGTTCTCAATATTAACTCATACCCTCTTTATGCCTCAGGGAAGGAGAAATTAACTTTTTCCTAGCTAATTCAGAGGCAAACATTTTCATCTATATTGATGTCCAACCCTTTACTGAAGCTTAAAAAGGCATTCTCCTCAGTGATCTCTCTGGCTGCAAGCTCTATAGATTAATAATACACAGTCAGAACTAACATTATCTTTTATCAGTTTCGAACTTTGCACCTTTCAACTCCTTCAGCTGCGCTCTTACACTAGTACGATGAGAGAGAATAAATAGGAAACCCAGCTAGCCTCTACATGTTACTGTCCTATCTTCTCTTTCCTACTGCCTTCTGAAGCAGACAGTTTTAAACATCCTCCTTATGTAGAAGTCCTCACCCTATGTCAAGGGAGGATGTGCCTTTGATTCACAAATATTATGTTATTACAGAAGTAGTTTTCACTCCATAATTATCTTCACATCTTCTTCAGTGCTCTGACCACCACACAAAAACTAGGGCTTATAGTTTCTACGGCCCTTAACACCTGAAAAGTGCTCTTCAACGTGATCTGAAGCTTCACAACACTCCTAAAAAAAGAAACGGTTTCTTTCAACTTCACAAATGGAGAAAGTCAAAGACTAAAGTCTTGCCCCAAGTATTCAGACCACACTAACGGCATCTGCACGGAAAATCAGGAGCCTATGGCTTCTGGTCTCGTGTTCTATCAAATAAACAAATCCTGCTACTGAAACATCTTTGTCAAGCTGTTGACAATTTTCTCACACAATTTCCCCAACCCAAGACTAACTCATTCTGTTAGAAGTTGGACTGGAAGCTGAGGAACACAAGGCAGGCTAGTCCTTGAGTCAGTTCCCAGACTCACCTGCTGTTCAGCACCCCCAAAATCTCAAAGATGATGAGTTCAAACATGGTACAAGAGAAGGCAAAAGTCACAGAGAAGATGACCTGGACAACATACTGTCGCACCTGCAATGAAGAAAACAAGCCAGAGATATCAAGCATTTCCATTCCCAGAATAGCATCCTGATATCCTTCAGGTACCAAAAAACAAATCACAAAATACAATGGCACACAGTTGGGTGTCTTGCTTCAAGGTACTTTGCCCTTTATCTGAACAGGAAGAAATCATCAACCCATTTGGAACAGAGGGTAAACAAATTGCTCCAGATTACACTGATTGAAGCTATCAGCACTTTTAACAGAGATGCCTACACAGAAGGGTGTCAAGCGCACAATGCCCTACATCAACTTGACTAATGATAGACCCTTGCTAATAGAACTCTTCATTCTTAACCTCAGATTTAAAAATAAGATCCATATCAGAAAAAACTTTGAGTCTGAATTTGGCTCGCATTTAAGCCATCTCTGACCTAGATTATATTCCGTTATCCCTAGAAGGTTATGAGAGAATAACAGATCCATGCCATCCACTCAGCCAAAATGAACACACCTCACTGAGTTTAAAGTTAACTACTGAATTTGATTTAGTCTCAAATATTTTATAATTACATAAGGCAAGCTTACTCAAGCAAAAGGCAAAACAGTTTCCTATTATCCCTGCACCTCCTCCACTTTTTTTTCATTTATTTAACAGTAGCCAATATGGATACTTCTACTGGCCCCAGAATCCATTTCCTCAGACATCCAGCAAACTTCCAAACAGAAGCACAAGAGGAAATGAAAAAGAAAGTAACTGTAGAGACAATTAAAAATAAGATAAGAAGGCTTAAAGAGAGGAAAAAGGCCAGATGCAGTTCTAAAAATATTTCTATAACAATGTTAAGATGTAGACTCATAATGAAAGGCCCTTTCTCACCTCATAATCCTTGAAGAGCTTACGCATGAAGAACAGCCACCCAAATCCAAAGAACAGCACCTGCAGAAGAGATGTTTAAAAACAATTAACATTTGTATCCAGCAACTTGCAAAATACAGAGCTGCTTCAGTACTGACTGCAGATGAAAGAAATGGAAGGAGAAGAGGTCAGCCAAAGTATCCAAGATCTATAAGAGATTAAAACTTCCAACAGTACCATGGAGAGAAGAATACTATAAACATTCAAGTGTAGTAAGCACTGAAGGCTACAACCTCACGGAAGATCCAGTCAAGACAACCCATTTCTGTATTTCAAAGTTCTCAGCATTACTCAGTTGTTTCTTGTTTCATTCTTCTAGAGCTATAGAATTAGAGTTCATAATTTTTACAGGAAACACAGTAACAGAGGCAAAGTGTTTAAAAAATGGGTGGATGAGTTTCTTAGGGACATGGTTTAGTAAGGAGACAGGCATGGTTGGACTTGGTGATCTCAGAGGTCTCTTCCAATCTAGTGATTCTATGATTCTAAAGTAAACATTCATAGGCCCACAACGTACAAATCTTCTACTGTTGAGCAAATTTTATAAAAATATTTGCTGTTTCTTGAAGACCAGAAGTACATTTGATTTTTCTGAAGAGGTCTTAACACTACATCTGGTTATACTCTGACACAACATTAAAGAAAGGTGTTAAAAGCGTCTCTAAGGTAAGGAAAAGGCAGTGTTGAATGTCTCAAACCACAGTCTGGAGTTGCAGGAAAGCCACACAGAAAAGGTAAGTGAAGCAGGAAAATCCAATGATGATTTGCATTTCAATGCTTCTCGGAGCACTTTACAAAATTTAGTTATGTTCCAACACACAACCTGAGTGTGCAATTGGTAACAGCTGTCAAAACTTGCTTGAGGAGGACCTCAAACTTCAAAGTAATTGGTAGCAAAATGAAAAAGGTAAGATATTCAACAAGCCTCCTACCTAGCAGGCAGAGCAGCATAAGCAAGTGATATTTACATAAAGTAATTCCACATTTAACAGTATAAAGGAAGAAAAAGGTAGAGACAAACTATTAAAAAAGAAATAAGTAAAGGAAAAGAGATGAGGAGATAATCAAGTAGAATACTACAAGAGGAAGTTACATATAATCTTCAATCAGATTTCCCTGTATATAAACATAGAAAGATATTATCTTAAAAGTTCACACTTTAAAACACTGGAGATGAATGTGACACAAAGAAAACTCTTCAGCATTTGGCAACTACATGCAGCAATTTAAATACCTAACTTGATACTTTTGAAGATGATGGGAAGATGCAAAGTTGCCATCACAAAGGAAAGAAAAGCAGAGTTAAGTTAGATCTTAGAATGCAAAACAAATGATGAGTAAAGCTCAAAGCATTAACAAGCAGAAGGTTGTTGCACCTCTAACAGTCAAAAGCTGTCCCGAAAATTGGTAGGAAAGCTAGAGTTGTACATGAAAGTCTATATAAGATAACCAACTGCTGTTGAGAGGGGAAAGGTCCTCTTTTCTCAGCTCATTCCTCCTTACTACAGAACAGAAAACTCACACCACCTCAGAAACTTATCAGATTTGTCTGTGACCCAGCTAAACTTACTCAAACCTAATATTGGAGAGAGCACAAGTAAGAGAGTATAACTGTGTATCAGAAGTGGAAGTGGAAGGGGGGCTGAAGCCTCTCCTTTTGGCAGAAGCAAACAGTTGGGCCATCACAGTTGCCTGAGAGGCAGACAGGAAGAAAGGGTATTTAGATCTTATGATCTCTTGAGGAGAGCGCAGGGCAGCGTGGAGGAGAGCAAGGTCAAAGAGAACACAATGATGAGATAAATTACCAACAAAGGAAGTTAATGAAGAAGGAGGGATGTTTCCTCCCAAAAAACAATCAGATAGTTTCATGTTAGGACCACAACCCATTTAGCCATGATAAAGATAGATTGACATGAAAACGTTTAAAGGGCTCCTAGCTGAATCTGGCTGATGTAAAACAGACTAGCTGAAAGATTACTTTGATGGCAGCAGAAAGAAAAAGCTCAAGGAAGTGCTGAATCACAGATGACTCAATGGAGAGTCATTTAAGATAAAGTAGTGGCGACTTCTTACAATTCTTTAAAGCAGACCATAAATAATCTTCCAAAGTTGTAAATGGGTAAACTTCTCAGTGAAAAACCAGGGGCACAAGACACAAATAGAATGGAACAGGATAGACCAGGGGTGTCAACTCATGGCTCCCACCATTCTCCTGCTCCTGCACCGTAATGTGCGTCACACACACTGCACACATGACCAGTGCTGGCAGGAGTGTAGGGACAAGAAGCTCAGCACTGCTGCTGGGTAGAAACAAGGTGTTGGGCTGGATAAAACAAGGTGCAGGGCCAGATTCAGCCTGCAGGCCGTGCGTTTTACACCCCTGGTATAGACTATTTCAGTTGGAAGGATCCTACAACTATCATAGAATCGTTAAGGCTGCAAAAGACCTCCAAGATCATCAAATCCAACCATCAACACACCACCATTCTGCCTCTTAAACCACGTCCCAAAGCACCTGATCTACACGTTTTTTGAACACCTCCAGGAATGGCGACTCCACTGCTTCCCTGAGCAGCCTGTGCCAATCCTTCACCACTCTTTCAGTAAAGAAATTTTTCCTAATATCCAATCTGAACCTGCCCTGGTACAACATGAGGCTGTCTGGTCATAAATCATCTGGTCCAACTGCCTATGACTGACCTTCCTGAAGAATACAAGAAGCAAAATAAACACTAAATAGACAACGGCAAGATGAACTTCCTTGTCAGTTCCAAATAAGAAAGCTTAAATTTATGAAAGTGACAAAGTATTGCCAGAAAATCTCCAGTCCCAACAATCACATTTACTGAACCTTTCTATACATTACACTCTGACTTGACAGCTGCATGATAGCAACGGTCACGTCAATAAGGGGTGCAAAGACGCATGCACCTTATCTTCTCCTGCAATAGGAGCACGGGCAATGTGAAAGGGCAGGCTGTCATAACGAGACAAACTGGCAGCCCAACATCCCTAAACTTGCAGCCACGAGGTTTTCTTCCATCTATGCTGCTGTGCAGTGAGCTGTGAATGCATATGTGCATGGAGCCGTTCCCTCCACTTGATACAAGGAGTAGTTACCATTACAAGAAGTGGAATATTGTGATTTAAGCTAAAGTTAAGTTTCATCTCAGTGACTGTATTTTTTTTAAGTTAGACAGAATGACCCTCTGGCAGCATGTTTTCTTTATAGCATGTTTTTTTCAAACAGTGTTTTTCCAAACACTGTTCAGAGAGAAATGATAACGCCTTGTGTTCAGCATCGTCTGTGCTGAACAGATGTGTCTCCTGCTGTAATCACCTGTTTGCAGCCTTTCCCTGTCTAAAATACAGGGTCACACAGAGCGGGCTCCAAAGCTCCAATCAGCAGAGATTTGGCTGTTGTGAACTTCATAACAACATTAAAATGAGTCCTTGGAAAGTAACAGAACATGCGAAAGATTTCTGGGAAAATTTATACATGTAATTGGGAAAGATATTCTGTCCCCAGCTCTTGTCTCGTTATGCACGGTTGATGGGAATCATTCCCTCACGCGCCCATCGCTGAAATAAAGGATGCTGCTTTCTAAAACTCCCAAACGAGCCTTAGAGAGTTTATTTGCCGGCATTTTCGGTGTCACCCTTAGCAGGCGAGGCCGGAGCGGGGGAGGAGGGGGGGGGGGGGTTGTTGAGACAGCGGTGCCGCCCCGGGGATCCCCGCGCCCCGCAGGCACCACCCCGACGACCGGTGGACGGGTCTCCACCCTCCAGGGCGGGGTGGGGGCACGGCGCCTCGCAGCAGCGGGGGTACCTGGGAGGTGACCATGATGCTGGAGTCGATGAGGAAACTCATGGCGATGGCGCCGCCGCTGCCCACGCCGCTTCCGGCCCTGCGCTCGCAGCCGCTGCTCTAGGGCGCATGCGCGTGGGCGCCTCGCTTAGCCCCTCGCAGCGCCCTGCGCGCAGCGGGGGCAGGGCTAATAGAGGGGCTGAAAGAGGGCGGGGCTAGGGACTGCGCCTGGGCGGGATGGAGCTAGAGACGGGTGGGCGGGGTTAGGGACGGGGCCAGGTATGGACGGATATAGGGCGCTAGTCTAGGGGCGGGGTTGAGGGCAGGGCCGAGGGGTGGGGCCAGGGAGGGGCGGAGGGAGGGGCAGATCTGGGGAATGGCAAGAGACTACCGGGGCTAAGGATGGGTGAGGCTGGGGCTAGGCCGGGGGACAGATCTAGGGAGAGGGCAGGGAGAGCGAGGCTAGGGAGGACCCAGGGAGGGTGGAGCTAGGGACGGGGCGGGGCTAGCGACGGGGCCGGGGAAGAGAATGGAGCCAGGAACGGGCGAGTCTGGGGGCGGAGCTAAGGGCAGGGTCATCGAGGGGCGGGGCCAAGTCGGAGGGCGGGACCGACAGGAAGGGGTGGGACCAGAGGCAGGCTAGGAGAAGGAGCCCCGCCCCTCTCGGGGAGGCAGCCTCGGCGGGCGGGGTTGGCGGTGGAGGGGGTGGGGCTAGGGGCGAGGCAGGAGAAGAAGCTCCGCCCCTCGCGAAGCGGGCGGGTTGACGGGGAAGCAGGGTCGGACTTGCATCGAGGCGGGGGTTGGGGAGCACGGGTGGTCCCGGTGGCTCGGGTTTTACTGCCGCAGGCAACCTGCCCACTTAGCAGCCCCGGAGGACACCTGGCCTTTCTCCTGTCCCGCTGCCGAAGCTCCGGGCGGGGCTTGACCCTCTGACCGCAGAGGAGAGCCAGGGGAGGGAGGTGACCGGCTGGAAGTGCAAACACCATTCTGCCATTTTGCCACCGGGAGGTGATGGGGCATGGCACACCTTAACTGCGCCAGACCCACATGGAGAGCCATCATCCCTTTCACCCCTCCCCTTTGGTGCTAAGAATCACAGAATCACAGAGCGGTTTGGGTTGAGAGGGACCTTAAAGTCCATCCAGTTGCACCCCCCTGCCACGGGGAAGGACACCTCCCACCAGCCCAGGCTGCTCAAGGCCCCATCCAACCTGGCCTTGGACACTTCCAGGGAGGGGGCATCCACAGCTTCCCTGGGCAACCTGTGCCAGTGCCTTGCCACCCTCAGCATGAAAAATTTCTTCCTGATGTCCAATCTATATCTCCCCCTTCCAATTTAAAGCCATTCCCTCTCATCCTGTCACTCCTTGCCCCTGTAAAAAGTCCCTCCCCAGCTTTCCTGTAGCCCCTTCAGGTACTGGAAGGCCACTATGAGGTCCCCCGGAGTCTTCTCTTCTCCAAGGTGAACAACCCCAGCACTCTCAGCCTGTCCTCATAGCAGAGGTGCTCCAGCTGTCTGATCATCTTCGTAGCCTCCTCTGGACCCATTCCAACAGTTCCATATCCTTCTTATGTTGGGCATTTCAGAACTGGACACAACACTCCAGGTGGGGTCTCACAAGAGCAGAGTGGAGGAGGAGAATCACCTCCCTCAACCTGTTGGCCACGCTTCTTCTGATGCAGCCCAGGACACTGGGTTGCCTTCTGGGCCGCGAGCGCACATTCTCAACTCATGTCGAACTTCTCATCAATCAGCTGCCCCGGTCCTTCTCCACGTCATGCCCCTTTGTACCTTCCTTTTACACCAAGAACCAGACTGGGGTTGGCTTTCAGGTCTTGTTGATTATAATGTATCAAGGAATGGGGCCAGAAGGGAAGTAAAAGTTCAAACAGGGAATTTCCTGATGCCTATCGGTGTGAGATCAAATCCTTCATGTCACAATCATGTCCCTGCTTGAACTTGAAGGCGTCTGTATCTTTATTTTACTCTAAAAACATAGCTAACCTTTGCCACTTGAAACTCTACATTTGGAATAATAAATCACACAGAACGAGAAAGAATCAAATGGGGTTATTCGGGAGTATAAGAAAGCACGGAGGCCCTGCTGAATGACAACCAGGAAACTTTATTCATTGCAGCTCATTTCACTAGGAAAACAGATCTACATTTTGTTGTGCCAAGTCACTGGGTTAGTCCCACAGTCTCTTTGATTGTTTGACTTTCTGTCTTGCTGTCAGTTGTCTTGGTTTGACATTTGTCTCGTTGTCTAGAGCATTGCAAGGAGAAAAAAACATTCAGTTTTCACAGGGAAATGAACTGAGGGAGCAAATTATTGTATCTGATCCGAGGCTTCTTTTTTTTACAACTTCTGGTATTGCTGCCAATTAATGCAGGGCTGAGATCTGAGCTTCCCTGTCTTCCTTTCTGTGTCTGCTACATAGAAACTGATCTTTCCTGAAGTGATGAGATTCCTGAGTTTGGAGAGATTTGTGAGTGTTTTGTTCTGTATCAGTAGGTTGTGAGGCAAGGTTGGGTGTTGGTTGCTTTTAAGAACAGAAGCTAACAGGAAATACTTTAAAAAAATATATTATACAAAGCCAAATTCTGCTCTTGTTTACACCTTGGCAACTCTGCTCACTTTAACACAAGGTTAAAAAACAAGGCAGACTTTGGTTATAGCTCCTTAAACTTTCTTCTTTGCATGTGTATAAATAGCCTTGAAACGTGCCTCTGCTTCGCTGTAAATTACTGATCCCTGAGCCTTGGGAGAAACACACAAGGAAGAAGATAATTCCTACCAGAAAAACTCAGACCCACCTCCAGCCCCCATCCCCAGGACCTCTCCTTCAGGGAGGATAAAAAATTTATTTATGCTGTGTCGTTTCTCCCTAGATAGCTGCTGGTGTGCGTGTGTCAGGAACAGGGTCCATGGCACTCCACAGGTACAAAATCACCTCAGTTGTGAGAAGCTGGTGATTTCATTAAATAGAATATGGATGGAGGTGGGCAGAGTGGAGAGGCAGCACATGAGGAAGAAGGGCTGGTCAGTATCTTGGTAGGTTTCCACTCAGTTCCCTGTTTTATACTTCTGCATACTAAAGTGTGAATGTGGCTATTTTATGTTCAGTTTGTAGAGGCTACTAAAGCCGTATCTTTCAAATAAAGCTGAAATGTGGAACATATTGAATTGAAGCAGTTTGTTGGCCAAGAATATGTTCAGAAATAGCATAGATTTCCAGAAGGTGCTACGGGGCATATTCATGACCAATAGGCTTAGCTAGTAGCCAGCCATCAATTTTCTTTTCTCCAGAGGTTTTCATAAACAGGAGCTCTGAAGCTAGGAGCAATCCAACATCCTGATTTCTGAATGTCTTTTGAATTTATATATGGTGAGTTCAAATTATGATATTTGCTGGAAATAGGTGAATTCCTTTATGGGTTTGTCTATGACTTTTCTTTGAACTAGCATAGATGTATTGAAAAACATACCTGAACAATTTTGTCCCAGTAATTCTTCGTATGCATAGGCAGAAGGATTAGGAAAAAAAAGTCTTTGCCCATGCTAGTTCTGGTTCTCGATTCTACCAGTTAAATAGATAAACTGGTGCATAAAAGTTCAATTAAATTAGTATAAAGTGTCTGACCTTTTTAAAATCCAGAAATACTGGATTTGGTTAACAACCTGGGTTTAATTTGTGTCTCAGGTTGGTTTTACAATGAGATACTCAGCCAATGAGCTTGCAGGGTTCTTCGCTGCCTGCAGCCTGCCATCAGCTGACATGCTATGCTGGTACCTGGGACTCCCTGCTGCCCTCCTGTGTGACCTCTGCCCTGCAGCTGCCTGTAATCCAGGATTTTTTGCTATTCACATTAACAACTGGATTTCCTTGTCCTGGTCATCCTTCAATCCAGCTCTCCCCTGAGCTTCAGGAAAAGACCATAGGAGCCAACTTTTCTGTTTAATCAAATTCTTCGCTGGATTGACTTAAAAATTTTTCGGTAGGCCCCTCAATAGCTTTTCCAAGCAATAGAGCCATTTCTCCTCAGAAACCAATAAATGGCTTATTTTGCTTTTACTGTGCCAGGCTGGATCTAGCACGGCAAAGGCCAACAGTCTTTGTTTTTTTAAAATGTTCTGTCAGTAGGTCTGTAATCACCATTTCTATTCAGTTCTGCTTCATCCCAGATCAGCAAGCTTTAAAATATCCAGGTTTTTGTTGTCAGAACACTAAAATGCAATCCTCTGCACTTTCAGATGGATTTAAAGGTACACTTGATACTGAAATTAAAAGGAGCTGGAAAGACCTAAGCCCTTTTTATTTCCATGATTTTCTCTGTTGTCAAGCATACGCTTTTTTATTTTATTTGTAATGCTCTTTCCAAACCAGTCACACAACACATGGTTCTGGCCTCAAGCAGCTTTTCTAACTACCAAACATCAGTGTTTGTGCATTGGCCTCTGCTGCAGTGCCAGTTAATTGGTGTTGCCTGCTGGGGCAGTCTAAGCAAACTCCACCAGAACACTCCAGAAAAGCAGAAAGTACCTCTCCCACCCATTGCTCAGTGGCTGCACTGAGCTTTCAACCTCCCATGGAATGGGTAGTTCAGGCTGGAAGTGACCAGCTGGTCCAACCTTCAGCAAAATGCAGGGCCAACATCAAAGTTAGACCAGGGTGCTCATTGCTTTTCCCAGTCAGGCTTCATCCTCCAAGGATGGAGAACCTACCATGTCTCTGGGCAACTGCTTTGCTGCTGAACCACTTTCCATTTGAACAATTTTTTTCCTGGTCAGAATTTTTTTCTTTGTCAGATTTTTTTAGTCAAAATTTTCATTGCTGGTCCATGTGACCATTGCCTCTGGCCTTTCGCTGTGCAGCTCTGTCAAGAGTCTGGCTCTGTGTTCCCTGTAACTCCCCATTAGACACCTGAAGGCAGCAGTTAGACCTCCTCACTCCCTTAGCCCTCTCCTCTGGAGACTGACCAAACTTTCAGTGTCTCTTTGTACATCAAGCTCCTGACTTAAATTGTTGACAGAGGCATGAGTCTTGCTGTTTCTACTGAAATAGGTGCATGCCAAGCTAGTTGTAAGAAAAGGATTGTGTGCAAGGCTACATCTTGGCAAGTCAACAAACATTTATTTGCCATGGTTACAACTCAACTGTATAAGCAAATTTGGCGTTGGCAAAAAGCCTTTTCTGAGCCATGTTTAAAGTTGTAGCATGCATAGAACCTAAGAAATGGTAGCATAATTCTGTTGGGGGAAAAAAAATACTCCAATACTTAGATAAGTCCCCTGATTTTGGTGCACTTATCTGACCCTGGCTCTCAGAAGCCTGGCACCATATTCCATTTTATCACAACTGCCTCAGGCTTATAGGAATGCTTTAGTCTAGTTCTCATGGATGTTCCCATCTTTACTAAACAAAACTACGCCTAGGCTAGGATTACTTTCGGTTGTCAGTCTGAAAAGCCATTTTCTATACAAAACAGCAAACTGCCACTTTTTTTTTTTTCAGCATTGTGTCACACAGCCGCTCTTTAAATCTAAAACTGCACAGTCAGTGAGTTACTGAGTGACAGGACAGACTGGACTTTCCTCCCAGTAAGTAGATTTCATGCCCACACAGACCTATAGAGCAGAGATCCCCCCTAAATCTCTCCCTTCCTACAGGCAGAGGAATCTCTACCTCATTGTGTGTCAGAGCTAAGAGATCATTGGCATCCATCTCACTTAGAGGAGAGAATCAGTGTAACATTATAATTTGTGGGTTTGCATTCATGAAGGGTGACTTTTTTTGTGTGTACCATAAGCAATTGTAAACTCTTTCACGGAGACTCTGGAAAATTTACTTAGAGTTTGCACTGACTGATTTAAAACAGAAGCCCAGCAATACTGTGCATTGTACAACCCTCTCCCACATACCTTGCAAGGCCCCTAAAATCATTAGAGCTTCACAAACCTGCACCCCCTCCAGGAACTGTCCTATTTAAGCATAAATGCTGCCCCACATTGGGTGCTGCCATTGGAGGAGAAGGTAACAATTTCTGTCACCATTGCTTCATAAGGCCAGGCCAAGGCTAAGGTGAGAGAAGTGGGTGAGGGATCAATGGAGTCTTTTTCCCTCATCGCAAATCTTGTGTTGATGTTGTCAGTGCAATACAGTGCTCACATTTTCAAACTACTACCCTTCTGGTTGAGGAGTCATGTATTAACCAAGTTGGCAGTTCTGCCAGGAAATAACAAGGATACCGTGCATTTCAGTAGTGCTTTTCATCAGATCATTCCTACTTGCTTTACAAACAGAATTAAGGAAGCCTCACAACATCCCTGTGAGGTAGGTGGAAATTCTTACACCATTTTACAGGTGGAGAAAACAGGCACTGAGAGGTAAAGTGATTATCACAGCAAGTCAGAAGCAGAGCTGGAAATAAATCTAAGATTATTATCCTAGGTCCACTGTTCTAGACACTAGAGAACACCAACTCCCACATGCTATTGTAAGCTAAGGTACTACCTTTCTCTTCTACTTTCATCTCCTTTGGTGATTTTGACATTTGCATCTTATGCTCCTTGCAGAGAGCCAGTTAGTAATTCATTTGCACAGGGAGCCAATGAGGTACACATGCCTTTAAACGATCCAGGCACGACTCAGATTGTCCAGTGGCTTTCCCTTTCCCAAGAAGATAATTTTCCCTGTTCTTTACATTTATATCTATGTTTTGCTTAATTATTTTTTACTAGAATCGTACACTGAATCCACAGCTCTGAGGCTGTTATGCAGCTTCACTAGGAGTTTCTTGGATAAATTAGTAAATTTGTCTCATTGAGAGGGAATAAAACACATTTATGTGCTATCACATCCAGAACTAGCAATAATCCTTTGCTCTTCTGTTGGGCCTCCTATCCAAGGACCGCCCATTCTATTACGTATACAATATATTGAGCCTTACATCATCTTTGTGAGTTAAAAAATTATTCCCAATTTTACAAGAAGGAAGAATGACTTGCTGACAGTCCCACAGGGATTTAATTGCAGAGATGAGTCTGAGTGCTGGAAGACCAGACTGTCCAGTTTGCTGAGAAGCGCTGTCTTGAGGTCATGGCTTGCGCTTGGTGGCTACAGATTAGCTAGCAGCTTGGCAACTAACTTGAAAAATAGCTTGAAAAGAAATGGACTAGCAGTTGATTGGATGCAGGAGGAAAACACTGGTTTGTTTTGTTGTGCTGTTGTGACCAGGAGGAAGAACAAGATTTGATGACTAAAGACTGGACCCCCCTGACAGCCATATTGCAAACCATATACCTCTGATGAATAGGCACTGATCTTTAAGGTATGCATGTCAGAGGTCAGGAACAGGAATGGTTGTTAATATACCTAGTATGTAAAAGAACTTGTCAAGTAATTAGAAGTAAATAAGTGTGGGAGTGATCCATCTAGTCCAGTACACTGGTATCTGGAAGGGTTAGATGCTCTGAAGAAAGCATAAGATACCTCATACTGAACTGTTACATGGGTTTGGGTTTTACCTACAGGAAGGTGTGTTTCCAAACCCCTTCAAAAAGTGGGCTGGTTTATGCTCAAACCAATTGAAACTCTGTTATATCTTTCCATGGAGAAATAAAGCAATATATCCCATGTAGTTTAAGTGGGGTGTTTGCTGTTCATCAAAATCTATGCCCTTGCTTGAATTCTAGTACTTTGAATTGGGCACAGTGGACTCTTCCTGCTGGAAAACATTCTCTTTCTTCAGTTGCCTTTCTTTTGTGTTAACTGTTCTCCTGTTTCTGTATTAATACAGTGGATAAATGGTAAGCCTTCAGATTCTCTCTCTGCATGTTCCTTCGCATGTGTTGCTTTGTCATGTTCCTTCTCAAAACTGAGGAGTTAGTTTCCAGTTTTCCTTCACAAAGAAGGACAACCCCGAAGCCTTTGTCCAGGGAGCAGATTTTGACCTCAGGCTGCAAACCTTGGGAAAATACACAGGCCCAAGAGGAGCAAAAGGATTAATAGCATAAAAACATAATACATAGCACCGCTATGGTGCTGAAGAATCCCAATGCAACTTACAAACTTTCTGCATATGTACACCTTGCTTCACTCAGCAGCGAAGTCCAGCCACCTTTGCGCTCACGTAGGGCAGCTGCATATCAAGGCAGGGGAACTCCACCAAACAGGTTAGATCCGCTCGTGGCAGGACTAACAGTACTGGTGGCTGCCTGGGCTGGGTTGTGGGGCAGCAGGACTGAAGGCGTGAGCCCAAGCCTACCCAGAGCTCTCTCAGGCACCCGTTTGACTTCAATGGGTTTGGAGTCAGCCCTGCTACAATGGGAGAACACAGGGGGTCTTTTCTAGCTAATGGCGGGATAAGTTTTATGCATTATGCCAAAGACCTTTTTTTTCCTGATCTGGATTAGAGCCTGCCCTGGGAACAATGGGACGGGCTGCAGCCCAGCAAAAAGAATTTGCTGAGCTGGCAGGGCCTGAGGTCTGCAGAGCAGAGCAGATGAGAATGCATACCTGCACTTTTCTGCTGTGAGGCTCAGTTTTTGGGGGACATATCTGTTAACCTGAAGCTTTTGAACACATTGCTGCACTGTCCTAGACAAAAGGTGCTGCTGTAGTCCAAAAATTAGAAATCCATAGACATTTAAACATTTTCAAGCTCATGCTTTTCTGCTTTCTGTAACAAGAAAGATTTTGCTAAGGCTCTGAGAGTTCTATACAGACATGTTGGCACAAAAGGTCTAAAACGTCTTTTGAAAGCCCTTGTTTTACTTGAGATTTTGGTGTTTAATAGAGAAGTAGACCATTGAATGGCTCCCATCCATCAAATTAAAAACAAAGGATGTCAAAAGATTGTTATCACCTCAGATTTTTCAAACTTAAACCACCAGGTTTGTATTTCAAGGTTCAAATAGTCATATAGTTACCCAGACCCCTGGTTTAGGTTCACAGGTGCCTTCAGGATTCTGTACCTAAGATTTGCTGAGTACCTATAAGTCTGGGAGCTCCAGGTACTGAGCAAATCAGGATCATGCTGGTATATATTTGGTTTCCTGCTCTGAGGGCTGTAGCTGTTTCCTCCTTCCACAGAAGCCTTCCCACGCTTGCTTTGCAAAATTGAGTTTCAGATCTTTGAGTCACATGACTACAAGTAAAAAAATCACTTGAATTTTTCCTTTCCAGTGCTCTGAAGTAGGCTTGGGGCTGGATGACCCTCTTGGCAACAAAAATCCATCCGTGGGCATCTGCTAAATCCTAGTAGAAAGCTAGTTTTAACCTTGCCCACTGTCAATGTCACTTGCACTTGAAGAGCAGAAATATTTTTGACAAAGGGAAAATATTTTTACCTAACTCAGATTTGCATCCACAGAAAATTTTGGCCTTTATTTTCTGAATAGAGGGAGGAATTAGTGCTTACTGTTCCAGTGTGGTGATGCTAAGCGCAGAATTCACTTTATGAATTAAATAACTGCAATTCTCTGCCAACAGCGAATGGGAGATCTGCCTAGCATGAAACAGAAAAAGAAATACTAGATACAGTTTTTGATGTCTTTCCCTCACTTGCCGAAGGGACAGATCTTCCCCACGTTCCTAGAGAAATGTGGAACACAAAGCTTCCAGTAAATACATTCACAGTGGTGATATCTGGGGTTCACTGCCATGTTATGTTTTAAAAGACATCAGTTATGTGTACAGTGTAAATATTACTGTAAGGAGTGAGCTGGCATGTGGAAACAGGGAAAATGTTCCTTTTCAAATGGACATACAGGGTAAATAAGGCACGGTTACCATAATAGAACCTTTTCAGTTGAGATTCTCAAGAAGAAATAATATTCAAATGGCCATTTTAGCACTTTGCTTAAAAAATATCTTTTGGTTCTTTCTCTATCTCTCCTTTGCTTTTCTACCTTTTCTTTTTCATGTGCTCCCTATATCCTGCACCTTCATACAGTCAAATCATCTGACCTGGCCCGGCTGCTGGCTTTACTTAGCCTGCTGAGGGGTCTCATATCAGTGGAGAGTTCAGCAGGTGCTGAAGACCCTTCCACTTCATCGCTCACCACCTCCTCTGCTTTCTTCACCTCTGGCTCTTCCGGAGGCCCTGGCTGCTCCTCTTCTTCCTCCTCCTCTGCTCTTACCTTCTCCTCTTCCGGTTCCTTCGCTTGTGCATATGATGGTAATCTCTCGTCAAACGCCCTGGAGAGATCTTCCAATGGTGCCATCCCAATCTTCTCCTCAAACTCATTGAAGGCTGATGGAAGGGGACTGGGCTCAACTCCTACTTCCGTGAGAGGGAAATAGTGGGGCACTGGTTTCTCTTCTTCCAGCAGCTTGTAGCCTTTGGTCTTTGGGATGGAAGGGACTGTGATGGCAGGGAGGGGCTTCTCTGGGACCTCCCCAAGCTCCTCTGCTGGTCTTCTCAGAGCCTTCCGGATTCTTTTCAGAATCAAGTGACTGATCTCCACCAGATTGAGGAAGAGGGACACGGAAGCCACCACTAGCATGAACATAATAAAGATGGTCTTCTCCGTGGGCCTGGAGACAAAACAGTCCACAAGATTGGGACAGGGCCACCGCCCACAGCGGTAAAGGGGGAGAATTCGGAAGCCATACAGGAAATACTGACCTACTATGAATCCCACCTCAAAGAGAGTTTTGAAAATGATGTGGAAGATGTAGGTTCTTAAGAGAGTACCTTCTAAGCGAAACTTCTTGGTCCCATCAGGGTTGTTGCCTTTGTTTTGATTTGGAGCCAAGGGCAGCTTTTCTTCATCTACCTCCGCTTGCTGACGCTTCTCAGCTTCCTCTCTCTCTCTCCTCTTCTCCTCCATGCGAACATGGTGCACTGCATGCCCAAAGTACATTAGCGAAGGCGTGGATACAAATATGATCTGCAGGACCCAGAGCCGGATATGGGAGATGGGGAAGGCCTCATCGTAGCAGACATTCTCACAACCAGGTTGCTGAGTGTTGCACACAAAGTCTGACTGTTCATCTCCCCACACTAGCTCAGCAGCTGTTCCCAGGATCAGGATGCGGAAAATGAAGAGCACTGTGAGCCAGACTCTCCCGATGACAGTGGACTGCTCATTCACCTGCTCTAAAATGTTTCCCAAGAAACTCCAGTCACCCATTTCTTACTGTCTAAGGAAAGAAAAAAAGAAAGAGAATGACCGCAAATTATGCTGAACTGAAAAGATTTCAGGTTTTCCACTGATGCCTATTGTTACTTTCAACTAGTATTTCCCTAATATGTTTTGAGAACAGAAATAATGTTGGTTGCTTGCTTGCTTATTTGTCTGATCACAATGATTTATTAGCAGAAGACAGGCTGGGCAGTCAGACCAAACAGCTTGCTAAATTCTTTCTTCCCTGGCTCTAAAAGGACAATTACTTTTCAGCCAGAGAGTATGTTTAACATTTTTTCCAGGTAAGAGTCCTCTGTGGTGCCTTGTAGACTTCATTGCTTGAACCTGCTTAGATTTTGTACACGTACAAAAACTCACCAGCAGTACAGTAGAACAGATTTGTCAGCATGCAGCTGCAGTGGTTAGGAAAGAGAATGAAGCTTTCAATCACCCATGAAGCTTTCAAGCACCCAAACTCTTCCACACCAGAACCACACACAGAAGTCTCTCTAGGTTGCATATATTAATTCTACATTAGAAATCACTCTGTTAGAACATCATTACTATGTTAGTAATACTGTATAAGCTTGATTTTGCTACCTATCATGCATGATCACAATATAATTATTTGGTGGGATCTGGACTATTCTTTGTATCCTCTTTTGAAGTCAGTTGCCACACTGACGCTGGAACCAACTTGGAGAAAAATACAAACATTTATAACTGGGACCTAAAATATTTCACTCTCTAAAATATCTGTACTGCTGTCTCAGGCTAAAACAGAGCTGGAAGCCAATAAAAGATGTCCTATTGGAAAGCTAAGAAAGTAGTCCATTTTCAAGTAATGCAAGTCAAACATTACATTTCTCAATAGTTTTCCTGATACAAAATTTTTCCTAGTCCAGGACTTCATCTTGCATATCCTAAACTTCCCACTCTATAATTTAAGGCAAGGAAAAATCTATGAATGATGGAAATAAAGAGGAAACTTGTTTGGGATGGGCTGATTTAACACATCCCAATTGTGTGAAATCTCTCTGGGATTCAGAATATTACAGTGATCCGGAAACACTGAGTTGTGGACAATGTCAGGTGAAACAGAGAACACCATTCATAAAACTAGTGCTCACGGGGACCTAGAAGTTCTTAGATACTTAGGTACTACCTCTATCTACAGTTTCCTAAATGTAGGAAACATACACAAGTACTGGGAAAAAGAAGGTACAGTCAACAGCATGGAAATCTGAGTATCTAAACTTCCCTCCCCCTTCAGATACCACTGGGGTGTATCTGTAATGCCATATGCTACAACTCACCAACACATACCAGTCTGTTTCAGCTACTGTGTGTAGGTATTCACACATAGGAAAACACACAAAATATTGAGACTTCTGTGACTCTGGGGAGGTTCAGAAATTTTCAACCAAAAAAAATCCTTCTCATGTCATTTTTCTAAAACAAGATGGACTCATTTTCCTTGCCTGCAAAGCTTGTAAAATTTTAACCCCAGACACTTATGTTAGAAAACAAAGAACAGAACACAGTCCTTCAGCTTGCACAAACACCTTACATGCATAAGCGGCAAACATGTAGTTTAATCACCGAAGAAAATTGCTACTTTCTCAGTCATTAAAGTTGTGTAAAAGAGTGTGTTAATGTCAGCACTTACATTAACAAGTCTAGCAGAAGATTATGCTGTTTACATACATTATCTAAACTGATTTAAACATTCTCTTCCTGCAAATTCACAGAGCAAAGTACACTCAACAGTTACCAATCATGTGCAACTCTGTAAAAAACATGACTACACACAATATAAATTTCATTGTCCCCCAGGCACCACAGTTAACTCCATCCCTTTCCTTTCGTTGTGAGTCACACTGACATCCACAGCTCCCGTTTGAACATTTCCACTGCAGCACACAAGAGCAACATTCTAGATGTGGTAAACCTTGTCATAAAGAAAACTCACTGTACAAGAGAAGCAAAAATGTTTTCTATCTAACTCTAACAAATGTCTTGCTTGCAGCTTGCTGCATTTGGCTGAACTCTCCCTGAGATCACTTCCCAGCTAGTCACATTTTTCAAAAATCTGCCATGACCATCGTCTCTATTTTCTGCAAGTCAAGTGGTTTGAGTTTGCTCAATCAGTTCAACTGCAATAATTTTGAGTGGACTGAAGGTGAGTGCTACAACCAGTTCAAACACTTAGGATTCCCCCTCTAAGCAGTTAGCCCCTCAAGTCCCCGAAAAGGTGCAAGCAATGAATATAGGCAGTCATCTTTTCCCTTAGATTGCCTGTCATGAGGAAAAGAGCAGGAGACCGCCTAAGCCCACTCAGAGTCAAGAGACTCGTGTTCTTAACTCATATGGACTTGTTGCAGACCCACCACCCTGCACTTCCAGGTGTTGCAACCTCAGCATACTACCAGTGAAAAAGACTGTATAGGTTAAGGATGTTGAGCAAGCAACTTGCCGCTGTGAAAGGCTCCACCGAAGAAATGTGTCCCCCTCCTCTCTTGGCACTCTGCAGTGAAGAGTGAACTTTTGTCTCTCTTCTTCCCTACCCTAAAAGTCCCAATCTTGTCGCACGACTGAGCAGATATGACTGAATTGGCTCTGATGGTGGGTTTTAGTTGCCCTGCAATATTTAAGCTCCGAGCCAGACGGCTTTATGAAGTGACTGACAGTTAGTGACGTGGGGAACAATAGGGAGAAAAAAAATAGAGAAAGAGAGGCAGAGAGACAGGAGAATCCACTGAACATGAAAAAGCAGAGGGGGGAGAGGAACAAGCGACAGGCTGTGAAAACCTAATACGTGCATAAATGGGAATTGGCACCGTTAAGCAGGGACCAAAACATCTCTACAGTTCTGCCATGTTTCAGCACAGCTCTCTATGTGTCCCCACTCACTAGTCTTTAGGTGTTGTTTCACCTTTAGGTGAAAAGGGAGTGTGAACATCTCTGATGCTGGCAGAACTAATTGAACTCATTTGTTACCCTACACCCAGCTCTGACAGCCAAGTCGCATTGCTTATTTCCAGCACAGGTGGTCACTGAGGTACTGGACCTGTACTTGACATTGTCAGATACTTTGGACTGCTCTTTAACATCTTTTTTTCAGGAAGAAGAAGCAGTATGGGAAAACTGGATGATCCCTCACTATTAACCAAAACTGAAAAATACCAATTTTACAACTCTGCCTTTTAGTGTCTTAGTTCTGCTTAATTCTTCCTCCAAATACATCTAGCAAATGCACATGCATCAAAAATGTCTAAACAAAACTGTTTTGTTAAGGAGCGTATCCAAATTCCAGCAGCCCAGCAAACAGGAATGTTACCCCAGGCATGCTTGCCTACCCCCAGCCATTTACAAAAGTGCTGGAGAGCCTGCAGAAGAGAAAAATCACAGGCTTAGTCCAACTAACTGCCCTGTGTGTTTTAGTTATGAGCCAAAGGATATAACTTTATTCTGAGGTGTTATTTTGTAGTCTTTCAGTATGAATTGCTCTTGCTGCCCAGCTCTGAAGAAAAAGAGGATTACTGGAAGCAAGACCTGCTAAGCAATGGCAAAGATACCAGGCTTATAAAGTGATGAAACAGCAAGTAGCTCTCCTCTCTCTTTATGCAGACTCAACATTGAATTTAATTCCCCAGAATGGCATTGGGAGATGCTCTGTCTCTAGAAAAGCTGTAATTTGAATGAGATATGAGGGCCACAAAATTTTTTATCTTCAAGCCAATGGTTTCAGGCCTTTCTTGAATGTTTCTGGACATTTGTGCCCACTTAAGTTCAGAGCTTCATTTCAGCAGTTGTCTTACCAAACAGCTTTTAAGCTGAGTTGCATAGCCCTGAAGTCCAAAACACAACTGAAGGCTGAGATGATGTTTTCCAAACTGTATTTCAAAGGAGCTAAAGGAAAAGTGAGAGGTAAAAAATAATCACATTTTGCAAGAGATGCAGAAGAAAAATCAACCCCTATGCATGCAGTTGGAGTGAAGGTCATATTCTGAACACCTTAATAAATCACTCTCTTTAAAGAGAAATAGTAGAAATCTATACATGGCATTTTTTCAGTCTGTGCTACATAAAGCTTGGGAACAGTCTTTCTGGAGAGAGGACAAACAGAGTCTCCCTTCTCACAAGTCCAAAGAACATGAAGTAACAGTTTGATCAACAAGAGGCATAAGGATAGTAAAGAAGAGTAAGGAATACCTTTGTGGATTTGTTTTGTTGTATTCTACTGAGATAAACTAGGATTAATATGGGTGACTGATCATCACTGCCACCCTCACTTCCTTTCTGAGAAGCTGTAAGAGAGGGAGGACTAAGTGACACCACCAGCAGCTAACACCTTTAGAAGAGTTTCTGCAAGCTGCTGCACCACAGAGGCCAGATGGTTCAGATGTTAAACTGCCCATCCCTTTCCAGACTGAAACCATCTTTTTGGAAAACTCAGCTCTAGCTGAATGTGCATATCTCTTTTCGGTCCCTAGCTCTCTAATAAAATGAGCCGAATCCCACATCCAGTATCTCGCTACATGGCTGCAGTCCGTCTCGGTATTACATCCAGCCACTGTCAGACATTTCCTATTAACCTTCTATCTGCCACTTGCAAACCTATCCAAATATCAAACACTATGTGGCAAGTTGCAGAACAGCTTTCAAAATGTAGCTGATGCAGAAATTATACTCAAGTCACTGACCGCTGGGTATACATTACCTTCGTCAGAATGATCAGGGTGACCTTCTTTGCTATCACTAGGATGCAGAACCTTTAACATGGGGCACATTGGGTTTGCTGGACACTTCTGTTTTGGCTAAAAAGACAAAGTCCCTTCCACTGCATACCTTTTAAAAAGGCACTACTGAACTCTTGGACAGATTCTCCAGCTTGCTAAGGCCTCCTCCTTCTGCAGCAGTACAGAAAATGGCCTAAATGAAGGTGAAGATAGCCAATGAGGAATTCTTGTTGTACAGGGGCTGCACGGAGAAGGGGGTGGTTGAGATAGGGATGAAGAGGAGAAGGCAGGAGAAGAGCAAGAAGGGACTTGATTCTCCCAGGCATCAGGGTAAAGCTGGAAGTCAGGGCTGCCTTTGTAATATGAAAGCAAGAGTTTTGAAAGAAAGAAGTAGAGAACATAAAAAACAAAGGTCTAGAGGACTGGACCTCACATGCAGCATGCAACATTCACTGAATCTGCAAAAGAACTGCAGTGCCAGTCTGATAATGGCCAACACTTCCAACCTGTGTACCCGGCCCAGCATTTACACTCTCATTAGGTGACCTGTAGAAGAGCTGAGTACTTCCATCTCCAGAAAACAGTGCTAGAAATAGTAGCAGCTAATGAGAGTAACACTGTTACTCAGTGACTTTCTCTTGCCATCAGGACTTTTCTTACCTTCAAAGAACAATGTACATGTTCTGCACTTTTAAAACATTATTTTCTTTGGAAAGAAGCTTGCTTCATTGCTGGCTTCTCATCCTTAGGCTTCTTTGAGGCTGGTGACTGAGCTCCCGTCTCTGGCACCACTGGGACTGTAAAGTCTCCACTGCAACTCAGCCTTTTGCTCAGAGACTACGAGGTCACTTGGGGAATGTGGGATTTTTAATTCCAAATGGATTTTCAACACAGACATGATGTCAGGACAAGGCAGGGCCATGCCATTGAACAGCTCTGTTCATGCATGATAGCAGATTGTGCAATTATATAGCGCACAACCCTGCATAACGATACCTCTCCCTCAAACAAAGTTATCTTCTCCTGATCTGCTTAGCTAGAAAATGGCACACGCTTCCTCTTCTTCTGCTGAACACGCAAACCTTTCACTCATGGCTGAAGCTGAACACTGGATATATTCAGCCTCCCTACAAGAACCTGGGAGCTTTACCCAACACTCTTGTTTGCTAGACACTACCCAGCTTAGCAGACACTTGCTTTCTAGTAACACATCTCTTTGTCCATCCTACAGCCAAAGCAGTCTATTGGTCCGATCACTAGGGCGAGATTCTCCCCAACTTCATCTTCTCTCTGCCATCTACTGGTCTCAGAAATCATTTAAAGCTAGCTAGCCCTGGGCAAATCTTTAGGTAGAACTTGCCATGTCCCTACAGGAATGGTGAACGTCACTGACCACATTTTAAGGGCAGAGCTGCGAGGTTTTTTGGGGGACTCTCTTCAGAGCCTTCCAGGCATGGAGGGGATATAAATTGCTGGGGAATATATTTTGCTAAGGAGCTGCAAACAGACTGTAAAGAAAAGAGAGGGAGAAAGATATAAAGCAGATATTAAGCATCAAAAAGAAGGGAAGCTGAGGAAGTATGTAAGTAACAGGAAGGTCTGGGCAAAAACACGCCAGGAAGAGGTGAAGGCAGGGTTGGATTGTGCTGAGCCTCAGGTGGAGGACAAATACTTACGGGAAACATGTTTTTAATTTAAGAGGTGGAACAAAAGTAGACAATGAATAAAGATAAGCAGGGCGGAAATGGAATGTCTTTCAATATCTATTTAACTTAAATGCAGTTCTTCTCTGAAAATTACTGTTATGAGAGGACCTGGGGAATTACAGGCCAGCCAACCTAACTGTGATACCTAGAGAGATACTGGAACCAATTATGAAACAATCTATTTGTAAGTAGCTAAAGAACAATAAGGTGATAAGAAACAACCAGCAGGGAATTTTATAGAACAAATCCTGTCCAGCCAGGCTGATTTCCTTCAACTAACAGGCCTGGTAGATGAGGAGGAAATGGTAGTTATATAATACCTTGACTTTAGTGAGCATTTAGAAAATATCCAGACTGCAGGCTCCTGGAGCAACAAGCAAAGTCACCACGCAGAGGCTACACATGTTGGAGTACCATAATCAAGGGTAATTATCAGTGCTACACTTTCCCAGCTGGGAAGATTATGTCCCTGAAGTTCTGCCTCCAGGGCTACTCGGTATTTTCTTTCCTGTTTTGGACAACAGACAAAAGGATGACAGCTGGGTTTGGGGGAACGGAAGTCCCTCCTGAAGGCAGTGGGGTCAGGGTGATCAGAATTTGAGAGGAAGGTGAGACACTGGATATCTGGGCTGCCCTCTGCAGAAGCCAGCACACCAAGATACAGTTCAGGAAAGGTGACTGCACAGACACTGCTCCAATCTAGATTGTAACAATTTAAGCAGCAGTGCAGCTGAGGTGGAAGCAAATATGAGTGAGATTCCGGAATGACAAATCTCATTTTGGATGCTTTAAGAAGAGTTTTGTGTATAAGGCAAAGGAAGCAATTATTTTGTACATTTACTCACTACTACTGAGTTCTCAGCAGGAACAGTGTGTCCGGTACCAGGCACTACATTTTACAGGAGATGTAGACAAATTGGAGAGAATCCAAAAAAGAACAACAAAATGATAAGAGATGTGAGGAAAACATGACTTATAAGGAATAGATAAAATAACAGAGTTTGTTTTCTCTAGGAAAATAACAACAGGAGGGAAGGCATGATAACAGTCTTCCAGCACATAAACATTTATTATAATGGGTGAAGAGACTAAGCAGTTGTCCTCTACATTCACCAGAAGTAGAAGGAGAAATAATCAGCTTAATTTGCAATAAAAATGATATAGCTAAACATTAGAAAAACACTTTGCGATGATAAGAATAGCAAAGCACTGCAGCACACAGCTTAGGGAGGCTGTAGAATCACAAGACGTTTTTATGAAGAGGTAAACAAACATCTGTTAAGGATAATCTTACCTCACAAGCAGGAAAAGAATCAGGGGGAGAAGGGGTCTTTTTGAGGTCTTTAACTCTACAGTTTTATGTAGGGTCAAAGACCTAGAGAAGTCTAAGAGAAATATTTTCAGTTTTCAAAGTAAAAGGTATCCTGCCACCAACCCTGCAAACTCAGCCTGGACATCCCACATTGTCTACACCACCTGGTGCAATGCTGAGCTGGGGACATACCAGCTCAGGTCTGGGAGAGGGCTGGCTGTCTCAGCAAAGCATTCCACTTGAGTTAATTATCTCCTCTGGAGTGCAGCTAATTAGCTGGGCTGCTGTGATGCACAGTGCTGCTATGCTGCTTCCCATGCTGGTGCTATCTCATCTCAGTCTACCAGAGGTATCACCACAGCGTGCCAGAAGAAGGGCTGCCCGCAGGGAAGCTTCAGGAGGGTCACTGCTTTGTTCTTTAACCTCAGTGATGGCTCTGAACGTGCTGCAAATTTAGAGGTGTTTGCCACCATAATCACATTTCAATAAATTTGTTCTCTTACTGCAGTAACTGTGAGATTAAATGCCAAAGCTCATTTAGAGAGTTTCATTCGGGCATAGACTACACACGAAAATCAGGGTGTAAGCGACACGTGGCGTTTCCAGTAAGAACCTCTTTTCTCACTCAGTTCGGTGCTGACCTTTTCCAGCCGATTTCATCTGAGGGCAGGAGGAACAACCCAGCTTGTCCCAGTAGGATTGCTAGAGTAACATCAGCGAAGCCGAAATAGGGAGCACCTTCTGCCAAGCCGTCCCTCGGGCTGCTGCAGCCTAAACCACTAGCGGGCGGTGTTTTCTCATTGATACACCGCACAGTACCAGGGGAGACTGAGGGATGCTCTGAATGAGAAAGGAGAAGGCACGGTGTTCCCCTTACACTTTATCTAAATCTTACCTTCCTCTTTCCTCATCCCTTATTTCTTAATCTATTTCTGCAGATACAAAACTAAGGCAAAGCAAACACAGGAAAGCTGTGGTGATGCAGTAATATCTATTGTGAATATGATTTTTTTAATAGTATTTTAACAATGATGAAATAAATGGACTTAAACTGATATGAAGATCAGCATTACATTACTGACTTTACCTATGGAATCAGTGTAAACTTTGTTCACAAAGCATTCTTTTTGCTACTATAATCAGTATTTTCACCTGAAGATGCATCCCTTTTTCAGCAAATATTTCTAATGTATACGAGCTGACCTGCATGTTTCTCCCTTTAATAAGAGACTGGTTAATAATAAAACTGATGAAACTTACAAAGAACATGTAAGACAAAGGAGATGAACTGTCATGTGTCACAGGTAGGCATTATGGTACTGTGGCAGCAGCACAAAAAGGGCTAGGGAGAGAATAATCTTTTAGATACATGATTTCATGGATCAGCATGATTTCACTTAAAACTTGGCCAGGCTATTTCTAGTAACAAGGACATGTACAATAGTGTTCTGGTTAGAAATTCTAATTTCTTCTGCCAGTGCAGATGCTGTTTCTGAAGAGGTGCCCTGGGAAAGGGCCCAAAGCTTGTAGGCAAGGGGTAGCATATGCATTATGAAGCCATCACATAAAAAAATTACTTTCCTAGGTCCCCACATACCCTCCCTCCTCTTACCTGTCCCTTTCTCTGTCCTCTGCGTAGAACCTACCACCTAGTCAGACATGGAGATGGAGTACATCAGCTGGAGGACAGCACTGAGAAGATCTGAGAATACAGGCATGCTGCATACTTACATGGTCCATAAACTCAAATTTCTCTCTGTAAATATTTCAGATTATGGCCCTTCCACCATTATTGAGATCCTCATCAAAGAAATGGATTACATGCTGTCGGGAGTTGTGAGGTATCAGACCAATTAGGGAACATGTTGCTTACAACCAATCTGGACTATGTAAAGTGGATCCAGGGAAAGCAGTGATAAGCACCTGATAATATTTCTGGCAATAATTAATTGCTCCAGGCTGGCCAGTAAAAGAAGGTCTAATAATATCTCCCAGCCTCTTGAGAGATATCTCCATATGTTTGTTTTATGAAGACTTTTTGTACAATCTCTTAATATCCTCAGACACAAGGGGCTGGGAGGGACAAACTTCTGAAAGATCTGAACAAGTAGATATGTCTGGAAACATCACATGTTGCCTCACTGTCCCTGAGGGGATTTGTCTTCCAGTTTCTTATAGGGTCTCATTCCCTACTCCTTTCTCCCTTCTTCTAGGCTCTTCTAACACCACCAAGGTCTGCTTTGTTGAGTGGTAGGCTCAGGGCTCTCAGGAGCATTGTCACCACCTACTCTCCACCTCTATCTCCCTGCCTTAATTTCCACATTGCGGAATGACACAGTAGAGATGCGCTGTGCCTTTGAGGTGTGGAGATGGTCCAGCAGAGCTCATAAGCAGGACAGGGGAGTGATGGGGATTGCAAAACAGGTCATTATCTGTTATTGCAGTCCCAAGAGATGTACTTACCTGCCGTGCACTTTGGCTGACCTTAGCTTCCCATTTCCCACAGCAGAGCATGTTCCCAGCCTCTCTGGGGAGGACATCCGTGGGGACGGTTCCTGTTTCCCTACCCTTTCAGTCATTTGCCTTCCTGAGCCTGATATGATTGTTTCTTTGGGCACAGTGTAAAAGATGCCAGCAAGGAACGGAAGCCTCTCATGCCTCGGCAATTTATTAAGAAGAAAAGGAGGTTATTGAACTTGGAAACTGTTGAGCCAGTCGTTCTCTTTTCCTGATCCAGAAGATAACCCGTCCATAGATAAATCATCCATCCAAAGGTCTTCAGCATTCCCTGAGACAACAGGGAGCTGGGTGGAAGAAGGCAGGGATTATCTGTGTACAGACCTGCCAGAAAACATAGGTGGCAGGGCTGAAGGGTTTGGAGAGACCTGTGGGTATTTTTCCTTCATTATTTCCAGCAAACTTTAATCCCTTTAAGTCCTGCTACTGCTTAGTGAATATGATATTCTTTACAGCAATATGGGTTAAAGCTTTATCAGGATCTTTGTAAGAGAAGCATTAGGACTCTTTAGGGTGCCCTGTCCTGTGTCAGACCTGGCAAAATTTTCAGCAGCTACCTCTATGGTAAATGCCACCTTGGCATAGCAACTGTTGATTGTGATCTCATTGTGATTCCACATGTCCTGTGCTACAAGGCCGCATTCTTGTCATAATGAATGCAGCTATTACTACAGATAGTTCCATAGCAAAATACAGCCATGCATTTTACTGGCCTGTGTCTCTCCAGTCCCTGAAGCTATGAAACGATGGCACAAACTCTAATATTTCTGTTGGCCACCCTGCTTTGGCCCAGAGTGCAGCAGGTTTGGTGGGTTTCTAATCGCTCTGCTGCATATCAACTCCATCGACCAGTGCTCGGTGTGTTCAGTTACAGCCCTGGCTCTTCCTTTCAAAAGCATGCCCTCCTGTACAGATGCACACTATAGAAGTCAAGTTCATTCTAATATATCCTCTTTAGCTGTATTCAATTGCAGCATAACTTTTCATTTTATATTCATCAAAGCTTTGCTTGCCCAAGGAACTACACTACAAGGCATTGGAAAAGATGCCAGGGTGGTTTGTACGACTGAATGATAAAATCGATGGCTATAGCCTAGCCCTAGAAAAGACCAAGTGGGCAGAAATGATGTAAAAATAGAAAATATTACCTGCTCGCTTATTTGTGATTTTTAATCATAATTTCCTAGTTAACGATATTTAATATTTGTGAGTCTGTGTTTAGCAACTGAATTGATGATTTGGATCTGCAATAGATAACCAAGCAACAGTGGAATATGGAAGCACTAGTTATTCGACCACTAATCAAATCAAAACCAAACATAAGCTATTGCTTAGTTTAACATGTGCTGATGTTGCTGCCTCAAAAATAGCCTTGGGGATTTTTAAATGTTCTAAAGAGCTTCCTCATTTTGGAAATCTTAAATCCAAAATGAAAAAAAAAACCCTTTATTTCCCCTCATCAGGATGCATAAAATGATGGTAGAAATTAAAGGCTGCTGGCAGAGTTACTGATCCTCAGTTAACTGCACTGTTATATGAAAGCAGAAGAAGGTCCAAAGTGGAAATGCAATGCTTTGAAAGACATGATGTTTAAAAAGTCCTATTTCCCAGTCCTGAGTAGAATTTTAGGCTAAATCAACACAAAGAAAGAATTTAAATAAGAAAATATAAATAATCATTGAGAATGGCTTAAAATTTTTTACTAGATGTCAAAAATACACAACTCCCCAGTAAAGAAAGAATTGTGTAATTGAAAAAGCACAACCAGATTTAAAATGGAAATTGAGGTGGCTTTAAGTAAGCAAAAGCCACATAGCAAAGCACAAGAGAGGAGAAGCTGAATATAAATTAGAAGATAGGAATTATTAAAAAAAATGGTGATGGAAGTGATAGAGAAAAAAAGACTGACAAACTTATTTTTTTAAAAGTAAACTAAGAACAAAATGAGTCCTAATCGTGGTATTGATCTATTATCAGATGGGAATGTTAGATTATTCAATAATAATGCAGACAAGAAAAATGAAATCAATAAATACTTCTATCCTACTGCTGCAGAAAAAAGAAAGTAGATGATGAAGACATTGATGACATGTCTATTCTTGTATTATCTCAGAGAAACTAAACACCACCTTCTACAGTCAGGCATTTTAAATCTACAGGACCAGACACCTTGCACTGAAACTACTTTTTCTTTTAAATAAGCCACATGGGCTGTCTCTGCATTATTTATGTTGATTTTCAGTACTTCTTGGTGCAATGGGTAAGTCACAGAGGAAAAGAAGAAAACCCATAGTCTGGTATTTTGTAAAGGCTGTAGAAGGGCATAATTATTTTGTAATTATCTCATAACTGTAATTACTCACAGGTAACTACAGAGCTGTGATAGGATCTCAATCCTGAACTAAACAATGAAGTGGCCAACACAGAACACAGGGAATAAAAAGCGGGAAAAAACAGAAGCAATCAACATGGTGACATGAGTTTATAGAAAATTCATCCCATTGAACTGTGTTAATACTTTCCTCTGAGGAAACTGCAAATACCATTGCTAAATATAACAAAGCTGGAGCAATATACTTAAGATCCTGGAAGGCAATTTCGCTTTTATCACACAGCAATTTGATTAAAGAACTTGCTTGACATAAAAATAAGATAGCAGTTGTTAAACAGACTATAAATGACCTATCAGACTAGTCCCAAAGTACAATTGAGAACGGGAAGTGATGTGTTTGTTTATAGCATGTTTGTACCAAGATCTTGAAGGGTGTTTGATACTTTTAGTCAGTAAGTTGGAAGAAAATATCAAATATTTTGCAAGTGTCACTAAGTCTGGGAGAGGGACGAATCCTGAAAAAGGGGACCGCTGGTCTAGAGCACCCCTGAAGGCACGGTAAGCTGAGCAAACACAGAAAGGGTTTGCTGTAGCACAAAGAAGGTCATGTCTTGCACATCCACAGGTATATAAATTGTAACTCTGTTATGGGGAACATTTTCCCAAGAAGTAGTGACTCCGTGAAGGACACTGAGCTCAGGGTAGCTGAAGAGCTGCATATGAGCTTGCAGTGCAACATTGTGCTTCATAGGGATAATGTGATACTTGGATGTACAGCAGTGTCAAACTCACGGCCCACGGGCCGAATCCAGCCCTCCACCTTGTTTTATCCAGCCCAGCACCTTGTTTCTTTTCAGTGGCAGTGCTGAGCTCCTTGCTCCTACGCTCCTGCCAGCGCCCTGATCACGTGTGCCGTGGGTGTGACGCGTGTTACACTGCAGGAGCTGTGAGTTTGACATCCCTGATGTAGAGGCAAGGTGTGTACATATATCACCTTAGTCCTGCCTGGTTTATTCTCCAGTTTTCGTGACAGTCTTCTGCTGTTGAACTCTCCCCATTGTGTTCCATATGACCTCTAATTCAGCAAATTAGAAAAAGGATGCTTGTTTTCTCATTCAAAAGTCAGTTTACTTTAATGACTATCTGCCAGGTGGAATGAAGAAGGTACCCTAAGAACTGTCTTCTCACCCTCTAGTGACAATATGAGATCTTATATCTACACTTGGGCTGCTAATATGTAATTGTATGGGCTTAAATCTGCTCATCTCTAGTCCAGCTCCCAAAAATAATTTGTGATCTGAAAGGCAGCCCAGAAAGCAATGTCACGAGTGGTGGTGTACAGCATCATCCTGAGGATTCTTGCTCATGCATTTCAAAAGTTGGTCCCATCTATGGGCACTGTCTCATCTCTCAGTTGTGGAAAGATAGTGCCTATCTTTGCTATCCGTATAAGGGAGGCAGCTTGAAGGACACAGACAAGACCATGTGAGAAGCAAACATGAAGCGAGAAGGCTAGAATTACTGCAAAGCAGAATAAGAATAGCAGAGAACACTCAGCAGAAAACAAAGCAATAAAGACACTGCCAGAACAAAATCCACACATGCCAAAGGATAGCTCACAGACAACTTAAACACATATCTGCCTTCTTCAAGCTTAATACAGGTGGTGTCCTACAAAGCACCTAAGTGCATCTGTATCAAAGGGTATCACACACCAGCACTTGAGCTGCCTGTAGCAGTGTTGTATCTGCCTGGCATGAAGGTGCCAGCAACGACCTGTTTGTTACCGTTTCAACGCTATTTGTTGGAGTGCAAACGCCCATCCTAGCAAGCTGTCAGCAAACCTACAAAGACTTATGAACAACCAGCCACCAATCATGTATCTAGAATAGAATCAAAGCAATACAGAGACTTCTGCAAATTCTCTTCAATGCTACTTGTTGTACACGTTGTCATGCCTGTCAAAAGCCATGTGACTGTCCTAGGAGTAGGTTTTCTTTTAGCTGGAAATAGACACTTGCTTTAACAGGTCTCCCTGATGCCAAAGACTTTAGTCACTGTTGAATCTCAGGTGTCAAAGGTTGGAATGACTTCATTTCCTGCAAACTAGTCCAGTGCTGTTACACTCTTTGAATATATTGCCTATCCTTCCAAAGCATGGAAAATCTGGACCTGTCCTAGAAAACATCTGTCCTGGAAAAACCAAAGACTGACAGGGAATTAAGGAAAGGGTATTGATTTCTTCTTTTCAAGAAAGACAAATGAGGGACAATAAAAGTCTTATTCACGGAACAAGAAAACAAAATAAATTGTGTAGGCTTTCTGCTAGTTCAAGGAAGAAGGCAGGCACAGGCTGGGACTTCTAGAAACAGCATTTAATCTAGCTTGTGTCAATTATACAAAAGATAAAAAATCCATAGATTGCCATGGAAGGAGATCTGTGAAAATGTTTCTGATGATCCAGGCCTGACTCTGTCTTTTAGGCAAGATATTTAACAGTGATGAAAATAAAGACATTTGTACACAGACCACACATCCCTGACCCATGGAGACCACTGCCACAGACTGGGTCTGAGCCCTGACGGACTGCCTTTATCCAAGAGTACTCAAGGTTTCACCAGCTATGTGTTTGTATCAGAAAGGAGAATGGGCTTCTTGAGAAGGATATCTATCCAAGCAGCAAAGTCTTCATGCAGCATGGACCGAACATTCTTTTTGAGTCATTAGCTCAGCTGTTTTGCACAGCAATAAACCCTAGATAAGGAAACAGCCAAGAAAAGCACAGATTGCCAGAGAAGGGTGGGGTAGAGCAGAGATCCCTGCTTCAGTTCCTGACAAAACCCTTCACTTTTACTCCCCACAGTTAGTTATCCACCTCAGTTTCACAGGTCATCCATGAGCAGAGGCAGTTCCAGTACTGTTGAAAACAAACCCAGGGAACGGGGTCGTGGCATGTTTTTGGTGAAAGTCATCAAAGCCGAAAGCTATAAGGACTGGAGAAAGCCTCCTGGGGCCTGACTGTGTGAGCACAGCCATCCCAACTCTGTGCTGGCTTGCAGTGATAACATTGTGTGCTGAGGTTGGCAGGCAATCCAGGTGAAGTCACAAGAGGAAAAGCTTCCCACCCCATGCAGCCGCAGTGGTCACATCCACAGCTCCTCGCCCACTTACCACCCCTCACCACACTTCGCCCAGCTAGACCACCTGTGCCACAGGGGAAACGCTGCCCTAACTGGCTTTCTTCCACTGTGTCGGCATAGGGTTGGCTCACAAGTGGCCATTGTGTTTCCTAGGAAGCACTGTTACAGAAAGTACCTCTTCATACTGGCTGCACACAAAGCCTCAGAGCTTGTGCTGGTGCCTATTAATACATCCCCAACCTCCATCTGCATCAGTGCAGTTTTCAGAAGTTTATAATGACACGTTACACCACCAGCCCTCCTACGTGCACGCTCTTGGTCTCTGCCAAAGTAAGTTTGTGGGAAATAAGGTAAGAAATTAAGCAAAATCATGGCATTGTAGGAATATAGGTTTTCCACAAATAAATTAAAATGTCCATTGGGGACAGAGGAGAACTCATTCTTGTTTGGCTCAGGAATACAGGAGAATAACTGTTTGAGGTTTAAAGTTTGAAATATATGACAAAGCCATCAATGATGGTATGCAAAGAAATGCTTTGGTTTAGCCAGAGGAGAATTAAAGCAACACCAATAAATGACAATTATCACTGAACACTTCAGTAAACACTAATGAAGCCTCATTTACTCTGGGATATCACTCCAGCATAACCAAATAAAAAGGTGAGTCAAACACCCTGAGTTCAGGTGAGAGGTTTGCATCTACCCCACCCCCTCTTCTCCCAGCAAAGATGGTGCCTGGTTGTTCTTGCTGGCACTCTGACTTATCCAACCCTGTACAACCAGATCCATGGGTGCCACTACAGAGAGTGGAACAGTGCTGTGAGATGAGGGCATGGTGGCAGGGTGAGGCTCCTCTTTGAAATGTTGATGCTCACCTCCACCATCCTCAGTGGTCTTTTCAGTGCCACAAGTGTTTGCTGGTGGCGTGGAGTGGGAAAAGGGTAGATGGTTACACGGGAAAAAGGAATGAAGGGGGGGCAATGCTGCTTACTGGAGCAGTAGCATTTGAAACTTAAAGGGGGAGGGTGATGTGCTTTGGCTGTTTGCATCAAGCAGGGTGAAAAAAAGTAATGCCTTGGATCGAGAGGGAATGCCTTCTGCTCTTGTCCTGAGGTCCCAACTCACAACGCCATAGCTGCCAGCAACGAGCCATCCTCCAGCTGTAATGCTAGAGAGAACTGCTGTGATCATCCAGACCCACACCTTTGAAAACGTGGATCAGAAGACCTGGCAGAAATCCTTTCCACCTCTGCAAGGGTCTACTTTCTGAGAAGAATCTACCCACAATTTAAAGCTTCCTGTGGAGAATTCTCCACAACCCTCAGTGAGTTTTTCCAGTGGTTAATTACAGACAATGATAAAAAACAGTGCCTTTTTTATATGATCCCACTCAGTTTCAAATTCCAGTTTTTAGATCTCAATTACTCTTTAGTCTGCTAAACCGTAGAAAGTTTGTTCCCCATGTTAGTATATATAGACACCAAAAAAAATCAGCCTACAGCTTTCTCTTTTCCTTTCAACTCTTCGACCTCTTTCACTGGAAGGCACGCTTCCAGTTCTTTAGCAACCTTGGGCATTGTCCCCGAAGCCTCTCCCATCCAGGAACCACCAAAAAAAGCACTAAATAGAGTACATGGGAAGTGATCGTGTTAGTGCTAAATGACACACGCACTCAGCCTCTCCTAGAGCTATTCATCTTGAAGTTATTTACCGAAAGCTGCTACAGCACCATCCTGGAATTTTGTGATCAGCCAGTGAGCCACTCCAGCCCCCACTTCTTCCCTGTTACTGCTTCCTGAGACAAACTTGCCAGCTGATAAGCATAGCCTGTATTCTTTGTTCTTTGACATGTGACTTACAGCAGCTAGCGTTATGCTTGGCCCCATCTTTCTGAATCATCCACACTATAACAGTAATGTGGTTTTTTTTCGCTAGCTTACTGATTTTTGAGTCATTCCTACTGATCAATGACTATTTTGCTGTCTTTCAGATCATTGTAGAGTTCAATAGTATACAACTATAAATGACTAACTTTGCAATGCTGATGCACCCTCACCATTACACATCTTAGTCCATTTGGAGAACCAACACATTTCCAGTAAAACTCTCACGTCTGTGTGGTAAGAAACAGCAACAACAAAAAGCTCTAAAAGAACTACACCACAGCTACCTCTTCTTGGCTCAGTCTACCTTGTGTAATTTGATTGTGAGTAAGTGCTACAATTTGATCCTGTAATTTAATTTCTGTAGGGCCTACTAAAAATGGTCCCTCAATTAAGAAACAGTAGACTTCCTCCCTGGCATGGCCATAAGCAAGTGACTTACAATTCTCAAACTTCTGCTAGGATCTCATCTTTTAGGCACATAAAATTTCTCATGAAAACACAGGAATGGAGATTTGTTCCTGAGTATCTGGTGTGTAAGTCCCTGATCTGACAAAGGTTACTCACATGCTCAGCTTTGTCCTGTGTCAGAAGTGCTAGTCTCAATGCACGGCAAAATACCCACTTTGTGGTTTTGCAAGACTGAGCGCCCAGAAGATGCATGGCATGCAACGGGGAAGGTGAAACAGGTTAGACAGATCTTTTCTTTACGCTGTTGTAAATTAAAACCTCACATCTTCGTTTCAGTTGTTAAACGCACAAACGTGCCATTGCATTCCCATCTCTGGTTGCCTCAGGGGCAGTACACAAATTGAAAGTAAGCAAATATAAGGATTTTCTTACTTCCAAGGGATTTTTGAAGATTAACTACATAACCCCTACTCATACTGACACTGGATGGCTAATGAAGGAGGTGAGGCAACACCCCTGGCTGGTGAAATTCACGAGGAAAAAAAGGGGATTTATTGAATCCCAGGGAGAAGAAGAGCTCATGGGTCTGGCATGTCACTGTGTAGATGGGACAGAGTCTCAGTAGTCTGTATCTACAGGAATATCAGATCTTTCCTATTTTATTGTAGGATCGCTGTAGGAGAAGTTATGAAATCCAATGGCTTTACTCAATATAAACAAAGGGTTCAAGTGACACAGGTCCAAGTGTCACAAGTCCTTCCTGTAGAAACACTTTCCCCACTGTCATAGCTGATTCATGTGAGAACAACCTGCATCCTAAGAGATTTCACTTTAGCTATGAGGAATACTTTGGTTCCTGCCCATCCATGTCAGACTACACACAGAGAGGAAGCTGGCACACTCTGGGCTGCTAGGGTTTGGTGTTTCTGGATGGGAGCAGAGATGTGGTTATAGCGTGAAACAGTAGTCATTGCTGTCAGGAAACAGCGCCGCTTGCAATGTGCTTCTGCATATTTAATTTACAGTAACCTTCACTTTAGTCTCTTGGCTAGGGCCAGGAAATATAAAGCAGTGTATTTTAAGCACTTCCAAGCATCAACACCCTGCATACTCTGCACCCCAAGGTACAGCTTTGGCCTGCGGTGACAGACCCCTGAAGGTTTTTAATGGAAAGAGCCTGAATGTCAAGAATGGCTTTGGAGACTCTAACTACAGTGCCATTGCATTCAAGCTTCCAAGAGAAGTGGCAATAAAAGGAGCATAAGACACTTGCCCTGTGACCCACAAAGTAAAATAGTAAATACGTCCTTTTGATCATATCTTCATTCACATTACTTTTGGGAATACAAACTTACTCAGAAATGTGATACAGAGGATCCAGACCCTGCTAGAGCAGCACACGCACACAGAGACGAATCCAAGACAGTTACCTAGGGCATAGGTTCTTCTTTCATTGAATTTGGAGAGAACAATGGGACTTGGAGAGCCATTATTCCTGTACCTGCCCCTACAGAGACCCTTAGCCTACCTAGTCGAAATAATACAGTATTTATAGAGCATACTCAATGGCTGGGACACTTCTCCATTGTACAAAGCACTGCCAATACTTCTTCCACCTTTCCCTAATTCTTTTCTTTCTCTTTCAGTCTTTGTTTAGTTTTTGACTCCTTCTCCTTTATGTCTCCTTCTGCTTCATCTTGATTTGGCTTTCATTTCTTCATTACCCTATGACTCTATCTTTGATACCCTCTTCTTCAATAATCCACACCAGCAGCACTGGGCGCTTCTATCTGCCTTGACCAATGGGCTTCATCCCCCTCACAAAAGTATAACCCAGTAGTATTAGGCCTGTATGTAAAAGCAGTCACCTCCTGATTACTGTTGGATCCTTATTGCTTCATACAGGAAGACCCTGTTTATAGCCTGGAGCCTGCAAAGACTTCTGGAATTTGAAATGCTTTCTGCTTCCATTTCGAGGGCAAGCAGCTGTAGAGACCAGGAATCCTGCCTCCTCTCAAAAATATCTTAGCCTTCCATATATCAACCTTACCTTTCGATCCTGCAGCTCAGCAAATGTGCTATCATATATCCCGCTGTCTATGCAGCCTAAGCAATCTGATAGGCCACCTATATTGAAGGGGACGATCAGCGTTTAAGAACGGATGGGAGGTGACCTTCCGCACAGCCATGATATATTTTTGGAAGGGCAAAGCAAAGTCAGAAGGGCTTACTAAACTCTTTGATCATTTAAGCTTCTGGTTACCAAATGACCACCAGTATCCTTTCCACAAACCCATTTATTCTTAGCTGCATGAGTCCCCATCCCTATTTCTGCAACATTAGCATCTACTTCTAATCTACCTCTTTCCTCCCAACCACACCATCATTCTTCAGCAGTTCCAGTAATGCATTCCTCAACTGCTTTTCTTTTCCTGATCGAAGACACATCATGTATCTTGCTTTCTGCACCCTTCTCTCAGCCTCCCCAGCTTCCCAATCACTTGGCACAAACACCCAGCAGGCCACAGCTTGAAAACTGCTGCTTCTAAGCCCCCCACAAAACAACTGTAAGAGAATCTACTTAATTCATGGGTTTCTCATAGCTTCTCTCATTCCCCTGTCACATTCACATCTGTAGCTAACTCGCCTCATTTTTAGCAAAGCACAGCAGAATCTAAAGAAATATAAGTCTGACAGAGTTCTAATATCAGAATTACTCCATCACTTTCATTATCTCCGTGTCCTGCCTTTTATATTCTCTATTCCCTTTTTCTTCTCCTTTCTTTTTTTCCTGGCATGGTCAACAGTTACACTAGGCCTGCAGCAGAAGTGAGCTGGTTGGTGCTGAATTCAGGAGCAGCTCAGCTAGCAGTTCACATCTCCTCTTGTGGTGCATTGGACAAACATGACTTCAGGAGCACATGGGTATCTCACACCTATCTGTAGCAGGGTTATCCATCTCAAAACAGGACTCATCACCTTGCTGTCTTTCCTGGTCTAGGTAAACAATGCTGGGGGAAAGGGGCAGGGAGCGGGGGATGGCAGTGGTGGTAGAAGGCATTGCAGAAAAAAAATACAGCAAGCAAGGTTGGTGGCGACATGGCCTTGTAGGTCACTAATTAGGACATTTTACTAGAACATGGGGGGAAAAAAAAGAATTCAAGTTCAACACTTTCTCCATTTGACCACAAGTGGCTTGGGCAAAAGGCTCTGCCGTTCAGGCTGGAGCACATTCCAGGATGAAATTCACTCAAATCTGACAGGGAAACTCCTTAAAATTTCAAAGAACAATAACCAGACAGCTAGAGAAAGTGCAAACGTAAGCCTTGGTCATACATGGGCAGATTACCAGAGGGATATAAAAGAACAGTCCTACTTTTTACCACCATGACAGCTTCCCCTAACATTACATAAACTTCATTTCAAACGCTCTGCTGATCCACTGAGCAAATTTCAACACCACAACTGCCTCCATCTCTACAAACAGTGGTTTTCAGAGGTGAGGGGGGCTAAGTGCTGTCTTCATCCTCCAAGAGAAGAAGGGATTTAAATCTGGTCATATACCTCCAGGTCTTAGACACTGGACACAACACTTGCCTTCTCCACCGGTGCTGAATTGTGCACCAATTGATCTGGTGTGACTTCTCTGAAGCCCTGTGTGACATCAGGCCCTGACAGAGAGATAGGCAGAGAGGCTTCTTGCTTATTGGTCCCAATGGACTGAAGCATGAACAAGATATCAGGTTCCTCAGGCTCTTTGCCAAATGCAGACTTTGACACATTACTAAGAGATATAACAGACTTCCAGGGTAACGTGGTGTCAGCAGCATAGGGACTCTAAGTTCTGGTCTCAAGAGGTAGTAGTGGGGTGCCTGGTGGCACATTGGTACAGGAATTCCTTTTAATGATATTCAGCTGCCTAACTCCTAGGTGAGCAGATATTCAGTATTAATTTCAAGAAGAATTAGGTGTTTACTGTCTTCAAGGTGTTATGCTCCTGGTCCTGCCTAGTATGAACAGAGTCGAGAGGAAAAAATGTTGAAAAAAAAAGACATTTCTTTATTTTGAAGGCTTGGAAAGAGGCATAAAGGTAAGCAGATGCAGAAAGAGTCAGTAAATGGTTAAACACCACTCAGGAAGATGGCAAGTGTGAGGGGACAGCAGATAGCCATGAAACGGGGACACAAAGAGTCTACATGGAGAGGCTGAAACCTGACACAGTAGCAACAGAAGGAATAGGAAGCTGAAGAATGACAAAATCTGGAAGGCAGGAGGCTGGGGACAGCAAACAGCACTACAGGAACTGAGGACAACTGAACTTTTCACTTAGATGGTGTAGGCAAAAAGCCAGGTTTTAGAGGAAAAGCTGGTGAGATTTGACAGATCAACATGCAAAGCAGAGCCTGGATACAGTAAAATATGCAGTAATCTGGATGTCACTACCAGCGAGAACTAGTGGAAATGCTGCACGTGATGAAGAGAGATGGTCTTGGAAAAGGATGGGTTTTCCCACACATTGACTTCCAGATACCAGTAGGGGATGATGGGAGACTGGAGAAATGGGAAGACACTGGAACAGAGAGACAGTAGTACAAGATGTTGGACAGAAACGAGAGAGCACAAAGGGAGAACAGTTCAAAAGCAGAACAAAGATCAAAGCTAGTGGGGAAAAAAGTAAGAGACTCCTAAAGGTGGCTGGGGCAATACTAGATATTCCTTTGAGAACAACTTTGGGATTATGATACTGAAAATAAACTTAAAGGTATCCAAGTAAGTATTGGTGAGGGAGAACTTGGCAAAGAAAATGTGCATACAGGGAATGTGGAAGGTGTTTGTTCCATTCCAAGTTTGCAGCATGTGGAAGAGATTACAGGGGTGATTACAATATTAGTGCTATATAAGAGATGCAGATAACATTCAATGAACAACAGAGTAGAGCTGTAGCCCAAAAAGAAAAAAATATGCTGAGAGCTGTATAAGCCCCTTTTCTGAATAAGATGGAAAAGTAAAACAGCAAGTCAAATTGAAACTTTTCATTGATTTCATTGGAAGTTTCTGTTATTAATGATTATTACTTCCTCTAAAGAAGTCCCCTGTTTCACCTTTCATCATTTAAAACAGTTGGACCAGTGAAGCTGAAATCAAATCTTCAGCCATGCAGAGTGAAGGACTTTGGCCCCAAGGTCTTTCAAAAAGTCTTCAGAAGTTTTTATCCAGCAAGGAATTTTAACATCATTACTTTTCTCTCCAATTCAGGAAGAAGGACATTGAGTCTAGGATCCTTTTCTTCTAAGGAAGGAAAAGAAGGAAAGGAAGGAAAGGAAGGAAGGAAGGAAGGAAGGAAGGAAGGAAGGAAGGAAGGAAGGAAGGAAGGAAGGAAGGAAGGAAGGAAGGAAGGAAGGAAGGAAGGAAGGAAGGAAGGAAGGAAGGAAGGAAGGAAAGGAAAAAATGCATACTTCTCACTCAGAAGGAAAATTCTTCTTTCTTGTCAGTTATGACAGGTTTTGTTGTTTTCTCGTGGCAAGATATTGTACTCCAGTTTGGCACTGGTTACAGGTTCCAAAAACGACATACCTGCTCAGTAGTTACTTATAACTTTGTATTCAAGGTCTCTTAGTTTTAACCCCTAAAGAGGATTCTCCCAAGTGTATCACTGCAAGTTACTTGCCTGTAAAAAAAAAAAAAATTAAAATTAGCTTAAAAAATTCCTGTGGGCTTCAGGTAGCAGTTACATGTTGAAAAATAATACCCTCTTCTAGTGATAATTAAGATTTGTACAAGAACTACTTAGGTGCTTAGTACTCCAAGAGAGAGAAATCAGTTATTTCTGGAAAAAAAAGAAGGACAACAAAAAGCCCCGTGCATTCCTTCCCATTGTCATAACTCTATTGTTTATAGCTCTGGGTACTAACATAGTGCAATCACTTCAGATGCCTTACATTTCCAGCTCTGCTAGGTACTAAAAGCTATCCAAGCTATTGCAAGCCTCTGTTCTAACTCAAAATCCATGTGCTGCCGTGCCAGTTGTAACGGCACACCTGGTGCTCCATACACCTAGGAGATTATTCCACGCTCACCTTGTCTCAGGTTAGGGCCATTTCTTTGTTACCTTGCTCTGGACCAGAGTCCCACGCTGCTTGCTGGCTGCAGGCGATTCAGCCTCCCATGCTCTGCAATGTTTTCTGCAGAGCTGCTCGGGAGATTACACCAGCGATGGCATTTTATCCGTGCTGGTACGAGGTGAGCGCAGACACGATAAGGAAGCGTTAAAAGTCAACGAGGTGCCATTGACAAGGATTGAAGCTGGGCTCACACTTCCCCACCAATCATGTGTGCACTGATGCTGTGCAGTCCAGTCACCCTCTCACCAGCTGCTGCTTTGGCAGGCGGCACCTTTCCCCCTCTCTTGTCCAGCCAGCCGGCTCATCTCTGCTGGAAGCTGTCACAGCATCGGGCCTGCAGGGAACAAATCTTTTCTTGTGAAAACCTGCAGGTTCCCTAGTGAGCATTACAGAGATTTTTCATTGCTCAAACACGCTGATGGAGTTGCTTCAGTTCCTCCCCACCATTCCCTGCCAGAGAGGAAAGATCTGCTCCCTGAAGTGACTGCCTTGCCAGTGCAGAGCCCCCAGCAGCATGCCTGCCATGCACCCCACAGAGATCAGCCCCCTGCACAGGCAACCTTGGGAAACCTGCTGCGATTAGGGAAACAGCTTGATTAGGACCTAGGCCTTTTTCCACCAGGTTTTCAGGGGCAGATCAAGAAGCTCATAGGAAATTTATTTATTTTGTGCAACCACAGTCCCTGAGCTGGAACCACGCAGGCAGCAAGCTGTAGGCTTAACTACATCACAGGTCAATACATGCTGTTAGAGCAAAAACATCCATTAACTCCACGTAGCAACAGCAGAGATAGCTCAAGTGGCCACAGAGTGATCAAAGTGCTTCAAAACAGCCTGAAACTCTGGAATCTCTTCCATAACCTACAATAACGAGGATCCACACATATACCAAGGACACCAAGATTGCTCCCACTGAGCCACCACAGATGAGGCCCAGTGGCTCAAGCAGTGCTGCTCTGCAGAGCAACTAACTCACAAGAGCATCACTCACAGGCTCTGATACCCAGCGAAGTCCCACAACCATTGCATTGAGCTAAAGGACTCTGTTATATTCCCATGGGCAAGTGTGGTTGTCACAACTTTCCCTTTTCCAAGCTGGTGCCAATGAAGTCCTTAGCAGCTCCAGCACAGAAGCCCAGGTCTGAAAGAAATTCTCAGTTCATCCCAGAAAAGCCCTGTCTGCACGAGATTGACCCATTTAACAGGCAAGCTGCCTCCTGCCGATCCTCTGGCACCCTGATTTTACAGGAGAGAAGAGAGAGGTACTTCTTGGTTTGTGCTTGCTGGAAAACACCTTCTGAGGTACCATGCTTTCTGTTTCCTAATCTTCATAGAGGCCAGCAGCAAGAAGAGTCTCTCCCTACCCCTTAAGATTCAGTACCAAACCACATTTCACCGATGCACATTGCAAGTGGCAGGCAGCACACGCAGAGTTCCCTACTCACTCCTGGGAGAGCAGGCATGTAGGTTTTAGAGTTGGGAGCAAGTTCTCGGGGCCAGGCCAGCCCTCACAACGCTGCACCATGCTTGCATTGGCAAGCACTGCTTCCTGTGCTATGCAAAACAGATTTGAGGCTCCCAGGAGACAAAAAGACCCAGGAATATCATTAAAGGGAGATATTTCTTTCCCAGAAGAAAGAGATTTCCAGTACAGGAACTCCCTCTAAGGCTGCTTAACCGTAGATATTGCCCTGTTTATATTTTCAGAGGGGGAAGAAGTTGTGACGCTATCTGCAATGTGCATCACTGTAGGGATATCTGAAAGCAACAGTCACAGGTTATGTGTGATAAAGACCCTACTAAAATACTTCTTAGAAGCTGTTTCAGCTTAGTCTGAAATGATTTCTCCATTGTCTGCAATTTCTTTCTCCCTCCACCCCCACCCTTTCAGATAAAGGCTTTGTCCGAAGACAGGATTGTGCCTCTGCCAAGTACCACACTGGGAACCTCGGAGGTTTTTCCTGCTCTGGATTCTTCTCCTTTATATTACTTTTTAAACACACCCCTGCTCCCAACCAGGGCCAAAATGCCATCCCTGAACCAAAAGTTGCTGGAGAATGACGGGCAGGAGAGGTGGACAGAAGTGGGCAGGTATACTAGCGTACATGGGGAGGGACAGAGGAATACTGAGGAGGGCCTTCATGCCACCACCTCCTTGGGAGCTCTAAGCAGCCAGAGCTGCTTTAGCCTACAAGTGAGGGCAGCACGGGTGGCTGCTGGGTTCTTTCAGTGCCGTCTCCATGGGGAACGCAAATGCTGGGCCCTCAAAAAGGGCAACTGTCTGTGAGAAGATTCTCTGCAGGACAACTCCACACAGTTGACTCTCTGTGTGGACAACTCTACATGAGGAGGTTTAGGGTTTGGGGCTCGCAGTGTACAGTTGTCCCCACAGAGAACTGGCCACATAAAATTGTCCCACGGAGAGTTCACTGCACACAGTTGTGCTAGACCCCTGAGGCCTCCATTCTCCCTGTCTCCATGCCTCCTCTGTGATCCTGCCATCAGCTAGGCTTCCTCTCTTGCCTGATGATGTTCTGTGGCCCATGAAATGAGCTTTTGCCACATGAAATTTCTCCTTCCCTTTGAATCCTAGAATGCTAGAATCCTAGAATCATAAGGTTGGAAGAGACCTCTGAGATCATCAAGCCCAACAATACCTGTCTCCCTACTAAACCCTGTCCCTAAGAAACTCATCCACTCGTCTTTTAAACACCTCCAGGTGTGGCGACTCCACCATCTCCCTGGGCAGCTGTTCCAATCCCTGACCACCTTTTCAGTGAAGAAATTTTTCCTAATGTCTAATCTTGACTCTAGGAACACAGAATTCTTCCAGAAATTCAGCACCTTTGGAAAGGAAAAGAAAAAAAAAGAATTTGAAGGTATCAAAAAAACTTTGAGAATAGTTTCCTTTGGTACAGTGGGTCCTGTGGCTGGGATGTGTGCCCTCCACTTTGGGTTTACAGGCCATGTAGTGCTTCCATGGTGTGTCCCCTGAAGAAGCCACATTTGGCAGTCCCCAGGACTCCCTGCCCCTGGATACAGTTGTCCTCATCCAGGGCACCCTGGGCTCCCAGTTCCTCTGCTCCACCAGTCCTCAAGCATTTTAGTCAGGGACCTGGCAAGCTCCTCATTGACCTAGCAAGTACCTCATGGATGGCCACTCAATCTTTGGTCCCAACCCGATACAAGAGCAACAAGTTTGTAAGTCTGGCAGGCTTCCCTCCAGCATTTCACAAGCAGTTGCCATACCTTGTTTGAGCTTCAGGGAGTTCACTTTAGGGTGAAGGGTAGGTCAGCGCTTATCTCATATCTACACACACAAATGTAACCCTTACCAATTCCCTTTCTAGCTCTGAGAGTTCCTGCCTGGCAGCACAGCGAGGACCACACATTCCCCCTCTGTTGAGGCCTTTCAGCAGGAGGCAAACAATGCCAAAGAGCCACAAAGATTTCCTAGGAACCCCCCAGCCTTGAGAAAAATCCTGGGAGCATCTCTGACTGTCTTCCTCTGAAGCCTTTGACACAGGGCTCACGTCTAGGGGAACAAGCAGAGACAGGGTCCCCCCAGTGCAAACTGGTGAGAGCAGCCCTGAGGAGACACTCATGGATGACAGGAGCTGAATGAAACCCCCACACAGGACCCTGCAGTCCCTGTGAAATTCAGAGACTGCAGAAAGCTGCCCTGGTCCCCTTCTTATTCTGCAAAATATTTTTAGTGCAGCTGAGGTGGATTCAAGAGCCCGAGATACAGGATCTTGCAGTTTGTGTAAGCAAATATCGCTTTTGTCAATTTTCCAAATGTCTGTTCACACACAGATTGTCCTAGCATCCTGCCAGGGCTCCAAACATCCATCTATAGAGAAATTTTCTGGGAAGCTGTGCCTGCGTCCTTGCCTTGCCTTCTGACTGTTTTAAGACCAATCACATAAATACGAGCCCACGTGGAAGCATAAGAGTGAAAGATTGCGTCCTCCAAAGCCTTGCAGATGTATGTGACTTGGAGAGCCGTGCTCAGACCGCTTGTCCTAACCACAGCACGTCACACTCCACTCAGAAGTCCAAACCAGCAAATTGTATCTATATCCCTGTGGAGGTGACCACAGGACAAAGACACCAAAACTAAGTGAGGGTGGGTGGGAAGGGAACAGTGGAGCAGTCAGAGACAGTCGGTCCCAAGTGTTTTCTTTCCTTAAAGATAAAAATTTACCCCATTAGAACAAAAAATTGGGAACAATGCAGGAATTTTAAAGAGGCCCAGGCTGCCACCTGACTCAGCGTCTAGGCAGGATATTGATTAGAGACGCTATTCTTTATTCCTCTGCTATTGTTTTAGACCAGCCCTCCCTCATGACAGCGACAGCCGTGGGAACACAGCAGCTTTGGTGTTAAAATGTGCTTTTATCACTGAGTTGAGTTGAGGGGTCTCTGGGAACCAGAGATGGTGTGTCTGATAGTCAGGGAAAGGCATTTAACTGCAAAGCTGTGTTCTGAGATCTTTAAGGCCCTGCTTCCAACTCCAAAGCGCATCAATGTGATGCAGCACATCCCGAGACCAGCATTTCTTGAATTATATTCAGGCTATGGCGAGTTCAGAGAGATGCAGAAAGAAAACACCTCTGCCTGCTAAAAACTCTTGGATTTTTCCTTGAACCTCAGCAGCTGCTGCAAGGACTGTTCCTATAGACATACCCACTCTGGTTTTAAACAAAACAGGCTGGATTCTGTAAATGGTGTGGCACAGCACAGAGAATAGGCTCCCCACCCAAGTGCTTATCTCTCCTCTTAAGCAGGTTTTGCTAGCCAGGTTGGGCTCCAGCCTGCAATAGCTACCACAATAATGTCAGTATGCAAGGGTATCTCCTCCTTATTAACCAGAATCAAACATCTATAGGATGGCAGGCATCATTTCCACTTCAACTATCCAGGTGCCTGCAGCCTACCAAGCCAACACAAATTCCTACCAGATGAACTGACAGACGGTTTTTGTAGCTCCAGGCAGGAATAAAGCAAAATCTTTGGTTTTCTGGTAATTCTTGATGCATTAAATAGCACCGTACTTCAATATGTGAATACATCTGATTTGATCAAGGCAAAGAGCCACTAACCAACTAGGTTTTCAGCCAGCTGAAATATTTCTGGTTCCCCTCAGGTCTGTACAACTGGCTCCCGATGTTATGTTCTCTGAAGTTTTGTTCTTTGTTTGCAACAGAATTTCGCATATAACCACCATCTATATACATATGGGGGTCTTCGTTTTCATCTACCCTTAAAATAAAATAAAAATACTAAACTCTTTCAGGCACTGACTGGGTAAACATGAACATATGAATTCACATCAAAGACACCCCAAATGAAGGTGCACAGTGCGCTGGACAGTGGACCTCCAGACACAGGGCATGCCCTCATTAGAACCAACATACTTCTTGTAACATCTAGAAATACTCTCCAACATTGCTTCACAAGTCTGTGTAAGAACATGCAGTTTGGTAATAGCGTGACCGCATCAATATTTTCTGCAGGCTTCCATCTTCAGATTCATTCTTTCCATGCATGTTTCACGTTCCTAAAGTTTAAAAGCAATCATGACTCAGCCAAGTTTCTCCTCTATGACAAATGGACAACCAAGATAAACTTAGATGTTCTTAATAGTTGTTAGCCTCCCTTCTGCAAGAACCATGCTGGCATGCAAATATTAATTTTCAAAGAAGATGCACTTATCTCAGGACTGGTTATTCATTCTGCCTCCATGACAGCTTGCAATCAGTGCCTAGAACAGAGCAAGCGGTGCACCAGACCAGGAAGCTGAGGCCCAGAGGCACCATAGACACCACAGGCTGGAGGCACTTCATTCTGCAAAAATAAACCCTACTCCTACACGCGAAAAACAAGTACTAACCTGCACATCAATCCAAAGATAAACAAAGTAGCTACTGCATCAGTTAATGAGCTTAGGGAAGATGATGATTATGCCCTTATCGACATATTTGGGCAGTCAGGAGTTGAGGAATCTATAACCTTACCCATTACTCTACAGTCCAAAAAGCAATCCAACAAATGCAGCAGGCTGCAATTTAAGGGACTGCTCCTCTCTCCCTGAGCTCAGTGGTATGGTCACATTTTCATTGCTATTTCCTGACCTTCCTTTTCCAAATCTAGCTTGCTCTCAGACACTGAAGGTCCATCTATTACTCACAAACTAACAGGACCAAGGGACAGGTTGCCTATATGATCCCAGTTATCATCAGTACTGTTGAACAGTCAGCACGCTTCCTGGCAATTTCTCTCCAGGTCAGGAATGCTCTCTGAGGATGGTTCAGGTGCTGGCCTTACGAATAACAGCTCCCACAGAGCAGCATGGACAAAGGCATCCTGTTTGGTGTCTGAAGGAAGCAAAGCCGAATTTACATAAGCTCTGCCATGTCATTTGCTCTCAAGATCAGCAGAGCAGTCTCTAATGCTAAGACATAGTCTTTTTGCCCAATATTGATCGAACAGCAGAACCTCTGCCTGCAGCAATAAGCCCAGTCGTGCCTCTCTTGTCAGGGAGCTGATCACAAGAATACTTCTTATCATTTTTTCTATGAGGACTTAAGTTTACTCAGGAGTCTGGAGAACTTAAAGATCAATATGCTTCCTTTTCCAATGCAGCGGCTCATACTCCTCCCATTAATTTCATCTGTTACCACACTGCTTTGTCTCCTGGCTATTTTAGATTACTCCATCACATGAGTTCAGGCTGCAGCCCCCACAAGACTCGGGACATAGTGTCTCGCAGAGCAGGAGAGATGGCCCTCCAGGACTGCCTCAGAAACGCCCTGGCACATGAAAAGAAAGATGTCAATCTATGAAACACTTTAACAATTGTTCTTTAACTGGAACAGGAACTCAAAGGCAAGGATAGTCTACGTGAAACCTGGGGATAAAGTATCCTCTGTCAAGTGAGTCCCAATCACAGCACAATCTTCCAGAAGGAAGCAAACAAATCCAGAATGCAGGTATCTATTTTTCAGGAGACTTTCTTGTTGAGAAAAGCCAGCCATGAAAATAAATGTTGATACACTTTTCTAATCAGGTGAACTCAAGTAACCAAAACCCAAAAACTACTCTGACAGATCCACACCTAGAAAAGCAAATAAAATATGGTTTTGAACATGAAAGACTCTTTCTCAGTGAGCAATCTAACCCTCCAAATCAGGAATGTTATTGATGCCATGGTACATGCGTGCTAATGTATAATATTACTCACCAGCCACATACATAGGTAAATAATTGCTAGTTGTGAATTTGGTCATGTTCTTGTGCCTCTCCAGGTCACTGCTATATATTTTAAACAGCATCTGTGCTACAATACGCTTTGAGACATGTCCCTTTATTAATATTTTTCTGTGTTAGACTGGCAATCTACTTCAGTAATTTCCTTCTTTTAATTTGTTCATAATCTATAAGAAAGCTTCCTTCTTAAACCAAGGCCACTTGGCCTTCTGAATAGCTTCACCCGAGGAACTTTTGAAAAATAATATGAATAATTTTTTTATTTACAACTTTTCTTGATATGCTGAAGACTTCCCATACACTAATATGATTTACCTGTATAGAAGCTGCTGCACTGACCTCGACCTGCTACAGATCATCTGCTCCCAGCAACTTATAATCATAGCATAATTCAGGTGGGAAGAGACCTCAGGAGGTTTGAGCTCCATCGGCAGAGACCAGCCTTCCTTTTTGGCATCCGTTTCCCCAACAACTTGTCTTTACTACCAGTATTAGACAGACTATGAGCTTAGCCTGGACTGTGGCAAAGCCAAGGAGCGGTACAGCTCAGAGGGCAGTCTGTTATCAGGTAACAGCAATGTGGGGGCAGCTCTGTGTAAAGCAAGAAGCCTCATACAATCCTAGAGTCAAAAGGGCTTTAAGGTGGCTTAAGGTACACAAATGATGCGTTTTCTCTGCTGCATCCCCATTCTCTTTCACTTCAGGTTACAACCCAGAACAGAATAAATTCCTCCATGTTAACGACACTTACTATGTCACCATCCGTTCCAACAACTGGAAGTGCTGCAGGGCATCTCTGACCATCACTAGCTGTGTCCAGCAACATGGACAGGAGGCAACAGCAGAAAACTAAAGAAGAAGGAAGCCCAGAAATTTCCATCTTTGGAGATGTCTGGCCACTACTGAGGCCAGATAATATTAATGTTGGCATCACATTAAGTTTCTTCAGCTCCATCTTCTTCTTTTTTCATAGCTGAACCCTCTTACAGCTTTGTTGCACTTGGAATGTGATTTCCCATCCAGTTCAGCACCAAACAGATTGCCTGCACAAAGCAGACCTCTCCACAGATCACCATTGACCTCTGCGTGGATATCTGTAACACTGGTCTATTTGCTTACACAGCTGCAGGCTACTATTTCACATCACTTTGGCAGCTGAAAGATAATCTTGTGTCATTCCTGTGCTGGAGTTTACATGTGGGTCCGCTTTTCAGAGTGAAAGATAATTCTTTTTAACTACATGAAGCAATTTCTCAAGGTATCTTTTTTTAAATGCAAAGTTGATCACACAGTTCCGAGCAGAGGAGAAAAAATGGAATGGATTGCTCAGGTGGAAGGAAAGGTTTGTGACCTGGATCAGAAAGAATTTAACTGGAAGACTGGCTTGGATTTGCCCAGACCTATCAAATAGGAATGAGAGAAGAACTTCTCTCAAAGATTTCGGGATGGGGCTGCAGGGAGTGAAAGAGAAAGCACCTCATGTGACCAGTATGGGGAGCCACAGGAGCTCCAGGAGAAACGTTTAAATCCGGTTTAGATTTACTCTGGATCTCGGCACTTGGGGAATTCTCCAGCTCTTAGGAATCAAATAGCATTAAAGCATCAGCAATTACTCTCAAGGCAGCATTCCTCATGTTTTCCAAACAATCTGGGAACTGCAGATCAGTGCAGAATTCTCAGCTCAGTAATTGTGATGTTGCCTCAGCATTTTTCTATCAGCATACTTCAAAGCCCTTTAGATTTTCTCCCCAAATGCAGCCATCCATCCTCCTCCAACAAATCTCAGACCTCACTGATTATTACCAATAAAATTATTGATGTTAGAAGTGCTGATGCAAGAAGATGAGGCTATTTAAGAACATTTTACCAGATGTTAGTTGAGTGATACTGCATCATTTCACGCAGCACATCGCAAACCCTCTTTCTTCCCTGCTGTGTTAAATTGCCACTTTCCCTGAGAGAGAAACGTAGTTCTTCACAAAGCTGGCCTGAGAGGAAAGTGGGGAAAGAGTGTAGGAACAGCAGACAACATCAAGGCTTCCTATTTTCCCATTTTCTGCATCTTGTGAGCAGTCTTGTGTGGCTTTTAACCACTGCCATCATATTCTGAAGTGCTCTTTCAGTGGGCACATCCTGTGGTGTGCCTGGTGTGGTGACAACACTCCTAAATAGTAGGTGCATTGTCAAAAAAATCAGTCTTGGGTTCCTCTTGGTCTGAAAGAGTCAATTTACTTTTCTCCTTCAAAAGGCGTAGGATAATTATAAGAAGCCCTCACATCATACCATGTGGGTATCACATGCAAAAACCATCTATCCTTCTTACTTGCACTGCTCTGCCTCTCTGTTCCTTACACACACAGAAAGAAAAAACCCATCATCTCAACCAGGAAAAAAACACTTATTATTTTAATAGCCATTTCTGTCATATCTTAATTAGGATGAGAGGTAGTTTTTAAGGGAAATAAATATCAGTTTTCTCACCAAGAAGCAAAACTCTGTATTTGCCTGCAGAACTCCAAGATTCATCTCAAAAGCAATGAATTTACAGCTACTTCGGTCAAGTTTAAATATCTCTTTCTTTCTACCATTCTAAGGAAAGCAATAAACATCAGCAAACAAACACAATCCTGTCTGACATCATCTACTGGTCAGATTTTATCACCAAGTTTCTGTGTGAGCTCATACACGGGACTTAGCACAGTGCAAGCCCGCTTTGATATCATCTGTCAATCACCAGATAGGAGACATGGAAAAACAGCAATCCACAAATGCAATGCCTTGGCACAGGCCAGCAATTTTGCATATGGATTCTGCTAGGTGTCCCATGATCACATTTCATCTTTGCCTCTGCTACTGTCAAAACCAAGAAGCTACAGCATGTGAAGGACACAGTGAGAATGTAGTGCCTGGATTTTTAGGGAGCAGTCAGCAGTAAGGATCGGAGCAGAATGCATTGAGTTATGTATGAGGAACAAGGGGATAAAATTTAAATGAAATTAATTAGGGAGTTAAGTGGGGAAAGCACTACGTTAGGCCACCAGCAGGACTTCAGTGCTGAGTTTTCCAGCCTCCTCCCCACTCCTCCTTGCAGCTTTAAACATGAGCCTTATTGTGGCCACCTGGAGAGCCAGCTTGGCTCTCTGCATGGCCTCAGCTGGCCGCTGCAGGGAACCCAGGGCACTCGCTTCCTTGCCTTCGTGGCTATCGGTGACTAACACACACATCTGCTTCCTCTGCAGGCTGTCACCTCTTTGGGACAGAGAGGACTGTTAGAAAAAGTCAAGCAGAGAGCATTTTACCAGAAACCCCAGGTGTCTAGAAGCACAATTGCAGAGATATGAATTGACCGAATCCTTCTCCCTTCCAGAAAGCAAAACTGGATACAAACATTTTCCAAACTTTCCTCTAATAAATACTCAGGACATCAGGCTGAAAAGTATAGTTGCCTAATGCATTCCTGTGAGCCTATTCACCTTTATGCAGCTACAAGGAAGGTGCAGCATGACGATATGAAGGAGCAAGGCTGCCTGCTTCCTTCACACTTCTTGAGTTGACCTCACGGCACACTCTGAAAAGAGAAGCCCCTTGCCAGGCACATTCTCTGCATGCTGTGCACCACAACATTGCTAGGAGTTAGTCTAGCTTGTGTGCTTTTGCCAACAAAATAAATGTAATTTTGTTCTATGCGTGTATGTGAGAGCGCACGCACATGCACAGGCATGCTTCTCACATGGATATTCAGTCTTCTAATATAAAATATGCCCTTCTCATCTGCTTGGGCCAGCAGTGTCCTCCTTCCCCTTCCATTTGCTGTAATTTGCATTGTTCACAGAAGGCTTCAGAACCCAGCCAACACACATCACAAACTTGGTAAGAAGAACCATTACTCACAAATTTGTGCAATTAATTAAGTTCTTAATTTTACCCAGGAGATCACGTCTTGAAATGCTTTCAGACCATCACAAAAGAGAACAAGCTGGCTGGGAGCAATAAGCACCATATGATAATGGTCCCATAACTCAGGCTGTTTACTTTTCAGTTTCACTCACTACTGTCCACGCACATGTCTATTTTTCCTCAAATCCTTCTACTGTTTCTTCCTTCGAAAATTATTTCCAGAGAAAGCTCCAGAGATCTTGGCCTCCAGAGTAGATTCAAGTCCTAATTTCTCTCCCCCCTGCAGAGAATGTATAGAGCAGGCTGAGGTCCTCCTACCCCACGGCAAAGCTAGCTTGCTTTACAATGAGATGTGTGCCTGTGATTATTTCCACACTGGCAATATTGCTTCAGCGGTCTTTTTCTAAAGCCTTAAGCTTTAGACCTGTGAGATCTCACAGCAGCACAGCTATCTAAATCCACCATGGGAGAGCAAGTCGCAGGAACTGGGTGCTGGCACTGGCACCATATGGCAGCACGTCACAGCCTTCTGGGATGAGAGGTCCTCCAGCATCCATTCATCCAGCCAGCCAGTAGCCTCTATCATCCCAGATACTTCTGAGCAACTGTATTTGTTCCTGGTAGAAAAAACAAGAGCTTCAACAATTTACAGCATTTTCCAGTCTACAATACTTGCACACAGAGGGACCTTTACCCCCACCAATGGCCCCAAGCCATAACTATATCAAGTTGCTCACATGACCAAGTCTTTGCTGGATCCCAGCCTCAGGGACTACTGAGAGTCCAACAGTCCTGAGCAGCTGACAAAAAGACTCTCACAGCATATATTTGGGATTGAAATGCAACTTACAAGAACAAAGTGCAAATTAAGTAGTACCAGTCTGGAGGATGCGGATTCGAAATAAATGCAAATAAAGTATTTTCCATTGCCACAACATCATTATGTGATTTGCACGTGGCACCCCTTACAGCAGAGGTGCTTGAGAAGTATATTGACTAGCTGCTGTCTGCCTCAGAATTCCCCCAGAAAACTGGCCTGGCTGGCAGTGTAGGGTGCTTAACTTCCACTCTATTAAATCTCATTGAAATCAATGCAACTCAAGAATGTACTTAATTTTGAGTAAATGCCTACAGACTGTAATGAACTAGGATGTTGCAGTGGCCTGTACACTTCTTTGGCTGAATTGTTTAGCAAGAAAACATCTCAGAGGGAGAGAAATTACAAAAACCTTCTAAGAGCTGTACGAATACCTTAAGTAAATGCAAGATTGTTGCATGTGCATTAAAACTACCAAGTTTAAGACTCAGTTTCTTAGGCCCAACCAAAGATCATGCACTCATGCTTTGACCCTCTTATAAGCATCTAACATGGATAAATTAAAAGGGACGTATAAACCCAGATCTTTTACCACTTGCCAATACGAGATATATTATTTCCCTAGGTCTCAGAGAAAACCATAGCGGTTTGCGTTCCCACTTTTAGTGAAGCTAACGAGGAGATGAATGAAGAGAATTTTTTACTTCTTCCCGCCATCTGAAAAGTACTTACTGAGTTGTCCAAAGCTTGTGTGCACAGCTCTGCCAGCTCAGTACCTCTCAGCACCTGACTGACTAGAGATCACTACTGCATTGTTGAAAGGAGAGGAGAGTTCTTCCTATGTGCTCCCTGGAAGCAGCTTAAATCCTCCATTAGCAGAGAGCCCTCTGAAAAAGTAATATAGCTTTGCATTAAGCAAAGTTTGTAAATAGTGCTCAATTATTTGTTTAATTCTCTTCTTGTTTCTTTGAAAATGGTGAAACTCCTCAGAAAGGCCCGGGCAGCACAGACACTTTCTGCTTGTCAGTCTAATAGTTTGGCTGTCCATTCTCACCAGCCACATGCCAGCGTGTTTTTGGTGACTTAATGGCATTGCTACTTTGGGGTAGCTGAATGGAGCAGCAGACTACAGCTGCTTCTAAAGGATATAAATATCTTTTACAGTCTTGGGGCTCCAGCAGTCCAACAGGATCAGGGACACCTGGGCTCTATTCCTGGCTCTTCTGCAGACTTGCCGCATTGTTTTGTTTCTTTCAGTAGCTCTAAATGAAGACCTTTTCCTGCCAAATTTGTAATCTCAGGTGTAAGGCTTTGATTTGAAAATGTGAGCCACAATAAGGAATTTAGGGTGATGGGTCTGGCCTATGAATGCAAGCCTGGGCACTCATTAGAAAACAAAATCCCACGAAAGCCATTGCTCTGGTGAACACCACCAATGGCTCACAGACCAGCCTTACTTGCACCATTTACCAGTTAGCCATCTGCTACCTTCAGATATTATTTTATGGCTTTCCTTTGTTTTCACCGAGGCCTAAACAGGAATGAGATGTCGAGTCTTGTCGCTAGCCCTTTTAAATAAATAGCTCTGCCATCGCTCTAATAAGTTTGACAAGTTGGTCCCAGGCCCTAGGCAGGAAGCTAATAAACTTCAAGTTGCTTTTCTATTGTTTTCCTAAAACAATTTGACTTCCTTTCTGATAGCCTCAAATTCCTTCAATAAAAATAGAGTAGCTGGGAGCCAGAGGAAGAGCTGAACTTGAGCCAAGTTGTGCTTACAATGCTGCCTGCGTAAGATCACATTTTTATCCTGATCCATGAAGACTCTTTAAAAGAATAGCAGGCAGACAGCTGCCAGTGTATGTCAGGAAGAGTCCAGGAGCTGGTCTCCCCCAGCATTGGTCCTCTAGGCTTGAGGGAATCTCCAGCCAGTGAGCCAGTATCAGACCAGGTCCTGGGAACTGACTGGGGTTTGCTTACCCTGTCCAGAGTGTCCTTCCTCAGACAAGGATCTTTTCTGGGAGCCAAACACCGACGGAGAGGTGGGCTCCAGCAAGAACAAGAGCTGTGCTAAATCCCAGTCTTCAGTCAACTTCACCTGCTCCTCCCTCTACTGTGCAGGTTCATCAAAAAGAGGTAAAGGTCTGTTCTTTCTTTTCTTCTCACTTTGGGAATCTGTATATGTACGTACGTATACACACACATGTTTTTGTAAAGCAGTGATTCATCTAGCTGAAAGTTTACAGGACAAGATGAATGTCTGGTGGCTAGGTAGATGACTGCTCCTTGCTTGAAAACAACTTGCTGATCCTTTGGACAAATCCTTTACACTCTCCACGCTTTGGTTCCTCCACCTGTAAAGCAAGGAGAGTGTTTATATGAATGGTAATTACAATGTCATTTGCAAAACTACTCAGAAATGCTACAGAGCTGAAAAGTGGAAGCTGTAGCTCTGAGAGTGCCGTGCTTTTTTCCAGTAACATAAAGCTGACAACTAAGCATTTGCTTCGGGATAGAAGGTCACCTCTTTTCAGTGAGATGAAATTTGCTTCCAGTTTTTCTTCTTGAAAACTTTATTGGCAAATGAGACTGTCACACAGTGACACTTCATACCTTGCTATTTCTTGTTTCGTCTGTTCTCACTCTGTGCTGGTTTTATACTCTGGTCCGGGAAGGGGAACACTTCCATCTATAATGAAATGATTTATGTTTTTTTAACTAAATAAGGAACTGCGACTATAAAACTGTTCCCCCTCACTCAAGGGGCCCATCATCACATGCCAATCCTGTTCCCTTGGGCCCAGCCTGTCCTTGGGAATTTGCCTGCTGCTGGAGGATGCCTTCAGGCTGTCTCCAGAGGTCTCATGTATAACACAGAACTTCCTTCTCCCTCCTTCTCTTTCAGTCATACCCACACTTAGAGATTTTAGATAAAATGTTTTACCAGGAAGGTAGCATCCATTGTTGCTTTAGAGAAGGGACTAGAGGTGCCTGTCCAGCATGGGATAATAAGAAGAATCAGAATGGACAAGATGAAGGATCAGAATAAGTGCAGTGCTGTGGCCAGGCAACAGAGGTGAAATACGTAGAAGAAGTTTCTATCTCAACCACTGTTGGGTGATGTCTTTTTAAAATTTCCCAATGCAGTAAATCTGGTATTGTCCCCAAGCACAAAGTCCTTGGTAATGGCAGGGAAGTACAAGACATTTCCCCTTCAGATGGTTTCTTGAAGTTCTCAAATCTCAGGAGAGCATCTACCCACATTTGAAACAGCCTTCTAGGAAAGCCAGGTGTTCCAAGAACATCTGGCTTATGTGAAGAAGCTCTTTCATATGTGAGCTTTCATCTATACTACTGCATATTTACAGACGCTCTCTATTCATTGTGTTGGCTTGCTGTTTTTGTTTATTTAAATCCCTGACACAGAATGAATCCTCCATTAAATATCCATGGGATCACTGCCGAAAAATTCATCACACAAACTCTCTTCAGGATTTACCTGACTTCTGTGTGAAAGGGAGCAGGTCTGATAAGGCAATAAGGCGAGTATAGGAAATAGAATGAAAAGGGGACTTCTTGGCTTATCAGGTTCAATCCCTTTGAATAACAGGCAAGTACAAAACAAATGGCCTTTTCTCAACTTACTAAGCTCTAACCTAAATCTCATTAGGTTTCCACTCTCACTTGTGCTACTAGAATGCTGTTCCAGCACCTCCTTCTCTGCTCTGTTGCTTAGAAACCTTCTGATTTCCAACTTAAATTCATTCATGGCCAATTTATATCTATTTATTCTTGTGCCACATTGTCCTTTAGCTTTTGTAGCTCATCTCTCTCACTAGCACTTACTTTCCCAACCCCCAATTCCTAGAAGTATTTATAGGCAGCAAATCTCTCCTCTCTTAACCTTTGTTCTGCCAGAATAAGTAACTAAGCTCCCTTATAGTATTCAACCTGTGGGCATATCACACTGTGCTTTAACTGCTTTGAGTAGCTGCCCTAGCATGAAGTTCGTTGCAAAATAATTAATGCAGAAAAGCTCAAATTGGAGCTGCATTTGTTTTCAAATCAGTTCAAATATTTCTCTGTGGTCACATCTGTGACTGATAAGTAAACATACTCTTGGCCTGTTCCAGGCTGAATATCTTTCTTGAAAGAGGGTGAGTAGCACTGCACACAATATTCTGATGGGGGCTCCCCTCCTCTCGGAAGCTATCACTCTCACTCACTGCAACTGGAAATACTACTACATCCTCAAAGCTCATTTGCCTTTTGCACACCCACATAGCACCAGTGGCTCCTCCACCATTTGTGACCTTCACTCAGGACTTTCAGCATCTCAGTCTCATCTAGTAGGAACCCCCAATTACTAAGAGTGACTCTCTGAGCAGCTAGGTCTTAGTGTGTGACTTTGCACTCTCACATTTAATCTCACCTTGATCACTCCAGTCACAAAAAGCCTTCAGTTCTCCTGGTGCTGGAACTCACCTCTGCCCTAACAATACCTCCTGACTTTGTTCCATCAGCAGACTTCATTAGGACTTCTGCTTTCAGTGCCAATGTAAATAACACAAATATTAAAAAAGACCAGTCCTAAAAGCAATCTTTGATCACCCTCACAGATAACTTCCCTTCAATCCATTAGGGAGCTAGTGTCTCAATTCTGTCAGTCTCTTACCCACTTGAGGACTTCCCTAATAATCCCTGTCTTCTTCAGCTGAATCTTCTCCACTAATTTGCTTCTTGTGGGACACCACAGCATATGCCTTACTGAAGTTCACGTAGATAAGGTCTGCTGTTTTTCTTTAACCTAGATGTTCAGGAATCTTACACCAAGAAAGCTATTTACCTTTGATCAAAAGATGGTACATACTGTCCTGTTTTCCCCTTACCTCCTGGCTTTATTTCTCCTTACCTTCAAAATCTGTTCCACAGCATCACAAACTGCTGAGATTTGCAAGCTGCACAGGGTAAGCTGTCAGCTGTTCTCATTTCCACTGTCTGGGGGAGCATTCTCTTCCACTTGCTCTCCTCACTCAAGTCGTACAAGTTTTACATAGCAGTCTCTTGGGGAGGGGAGGAAAAATCCTTCTTCCCAGCTTAGCAGTGGGCAAAAGAGCTATTTCTCTAGCTGTGCAGCTGCAGCAGCTGCCATTACACCTCTGTTTTCCCTTGAACAGGGTGCAGTAGAGAAGAGAAGGTTGACAGAGGTATCCGTACAACTCTAGGGACTTTTCTGGATTTTGCTTCCCTGTCTGCCTTCACTTATTTCCTTTCTGTGCAACAAAGTTCAAGCAGTTACCACCACCATCAAAAACAAAGAACCCATATCAGTTACCTCATGTGCCTGATGCCTGTATCAGACAGAAACCTTCTCTGCTCCCTCATTCATTCAACTGAACTAGACTGTATCTGCTGGGTACAGATTAACTCTGTTAGAGAGTGAGTGTGCCATTCAGGAACAATACTGGGATAGGAAACACAAAAGAGTAAGCAGGGAGAATCACCCCGAGTGTACGGCAAAGTGTCAGCCACGGAGCAGGGGGGTGGGATTACATTTCAGACAGCTTGCTTACTGGACCTTCCTCGCTATAGCACGTGAGAAGCACTTGACAAGCTTTAGCTAGCCTATCCCAAAGCCATCTGTGAGCTAGATCTGTACTATTAACACCTTTTTTGGACACTTCTATGATGAAGTCTTTGATAATTTCACTGGCATAAAATCAACAGGACTTGACACAATAATGCTTTATGGAAATTACTCTAGAGAGATGAAAGAACACAGGGATGTTCTCCTTCCCATGAAATTCCATCACAGGTAAAAAACTGCCAGGCAGGAGAGGGAGAAACAACTCCAGAAACATTCCTATTATCTTTGAAGTCACAGAAGGCTTTTCAATAAAGTCAGAAATGAAGAGGCAAATGACTGTGGGTTTCTCCATACCAGCAGTTTACTGAGCTGGGGTAGGAATTTATTGTGCACTGTATGTCCTACAGTAACCATCAATGAGGATTCAGCACTCTTGAAAAGGAGTTGCACTCTTAACTTCAGAATAAGTGTCCACATAGGACATGCCTCTAGAGCAAGGGTGTCAAACTCATGGCCCACGGGCTGAATCCAGCCCTCCACCATGTTTTATCCAGCCCAGCACCTTGTTTTTATGCAGCGGCAGCGCCGAGCTCCTTGCCCCTACACTCCTGCCAGTGCTGGTCACCTGTGCAGCGCGTGTGATGTGCGTTATGCTGCAGGAGCAGGAGAACGGCACGAGCCAGGAGTTTGACACCCCTACTCTAGAGGTAGCCTCTGCACAGCACTGTCCTTGTGTATTCTGGCTTTCAGTCTTGTGAATAAAGGGGATACTAAATTAGTGGGAGAACAACTATTAAATTACAGCAATTGCCCACCCTTTGTTTTAGTCTCTGAACTGCTTTTGCTTCATGATCTACACCAGCTGCTGCATGAGAACCACTGATCAATTACGTTCTCGATGGGAGGTATCTAGCCCAGGAAGGATTGCTGGAGGGATACCCGCCAAGGCTTGTGCGCAGCAAACCATTTCTCAGGGTAGCAGACTCCTCTGTGCAAACCTCACTCTACTGACCAGCTTTTATCAAAGCCAGATTGCATCTCTGATTCACCCTCCCCTCTGAGGCCTGATGTGCGGGAATCAGAGACTCGACTTTACACATATATGAAACACAAGACCTTCAGACTCTTTTTTTTTTTTGAGAGACCATCATGATGCATGAGCATCAGACTTATGGGACCAGGGAGGACGGGTGGTGTGCCAAAAAACACCCCTCCCGACAAGCAAGTTGTTTTCTGTTTATCAGTAAGGGAGCCTGTAAAGCCCTCCTGAGAATCATCAGGTTCCCTTTGGGACAAAGCTGCAGCTGTCCAAGCCAGCAGAGCGAGTCCTACACTAGTTGAAGAGGTGAAGGACCCTGCTCCATATGAACTCTGCTTTGCCAGACGAAGCTTGAACGAGTCAGAAAACTGTCCTGTGTAGATTTCTTGCATGGAAAAAAGCTTCCCAAGGACTGGCTGGTGTAACTGTGTTGCAGCCCTGTCCCTTTTCATTTAAAGGAGGCTTAGACCATGGCATGTTAGCTGTGGGAGGAGATGCAAGGAACGGCAGCAGTGGCAACTGGAAGGGACAGCACAAAGCCAGCAGCGAGTGCATCCTGTCGGCATGGGGAGGGTGGCACAAGGAGAAGCTGAGAATGGAGAGGGAGGAATGAGATCCATGGTCTTTAAAGGAAAAAACCATCAGGAAACTAGGTTTGAAAATAGAAAGATTAAGCTGGAGGGGGTGGGAGAGACAAGAAAAGTAGGTGAAGAAAGAAGAGGGGGAAAGGCAGAGAGGCAGTGGGGAAGACAGAAAGTGACACAGAAAGGGGGTGGAGAAAAAGAGAGGAAGAGAGAGAGAACCATATGGAAGGAATAAAACCAAGCAACTGAGAAGAACAAGGAGTCCAACTCAACTACAGAAAGGAAAAGTGCTAAAGCAAGGAAAGGAGACAGAAGACAATACTGGAAATCAGGTAAGTAACCATGGGGGGGAAACAACAGAACTGCTGAAGCACTGATGGTCGATCAAGCTGTTACACTCAAAGGGAAAACAGTATGAGGGGAGAGAAGGACTTGGTGAGGCAGGAAAAGAAGAATGGCCAAAATAACTTAAGAAATTTACTTTTTCTTTCAATTTCTCCCAGAAATATTCCTACTAGTAACAAAAGGGTCTTGGGACATTTTAAAAATTAAACTTTTTGCCACAAGCAGCTACAGAAATGACGAGGAAGCCTCCTTGCCTGCAATGAACACGGATACCGGTAGATTTCATTGTACAGGAAAGCAGGATAAGAGCCCCAAGTATCCTCAGACCGAATAATGTGCAAATTGCAGTTTCTGTCAGATCCCATTTCAGTGTGCTATCAGGCTGCTTGGGGCAGGGTGGTGAAGGGAACTCTTGCCTATGAGAGGCTCTCAGAGTATAAACACTTCATCAAGTGTTTGAGTAAACCGCCTGTATTCCAAAGCTTGCAGGATGGTTCCGAAATATTTCAGTTTCTTTTCCTTAAGAGTATTTTCTCGTGTCTGGTTTGTGACATGGAGCCTGGGAACATAACTCAAATGTAGAGAAATGCCTTGCTTGTATCTCCCAGTCATCCGTACTGCACGCGCCAAGGGGGGAATGCCTTTCTTCTCCATCCCAACATTGCCCAGGGCAACCTCAGCAGAGGCACACAGACCTAAAGGGACAAAAGTCTGCTCCCACTAGCAGTTACTGCTTCTTTTTATTTGCTTTCCTAACACTTTTCCCATTTTTGCTCTTGGAATAATTATTCAATTACATTTCTATAATTTAATACTTCTAGCATTGTCACTGCGTGTTTCAAAGAATAGCCCTGCTTGAAATCACAGTACCCCTGTACATCCACCTGGAAAGAAGAAATCACAGTGAGTGGAAAGACTGTCTGCTAATTGCCATCTCTGATTTGTGGTGGCTCAAGTAAACTGAGGCAGTGCCTCTGTCCCTGAACTCTTCTTCCATGCTAATAAACTAGTGAACGAATTGGTGTAAGAGGTTTTTCCTCCTGCTGCTTATGTGATCCTCTCTTTAATGCTAAAGAACTTAATGTGTTTAATTTATGTGTGCATATGGATATGCAGCTAAGATGAGGTTAAACTGTTATTCAGAATCCTCACAGTATTCAGCATTTGCACCAGAAAATTCTGCATTTGTTAGTCTTTTCGAAACCTACTCTGAGAAGGGTGCAGGTTTCTAACTTTCTTTCCCAGGGAGCAGAACAGTAGTTCAGGAGAATTCCTCAGGCTTCAGTTTAAAATACTCATCAGACTCCAATCGCTTGGGAACTATGTTAAGTATTCCTGCTACTGTAACTATTTGGGGTTGTTGGTTTTTTTCCACCCAACAGTATATATCACAATATTTTAGTATTACAAGCTTTCACATGAAAAATTTAAACCTTGCCAAGAAATATAGAACTCCATACCCTAGGCTCTCTTCTCTTTTTGACCTTCAGAGAGATTTCATACATTGTGCACGTTTGCCCTTGTTTTCTGACTTATCTCACAGCATTGAAAATAGACAAGAAGGAATGAGTAATTCAGCACTATAACATGTCATTAGGGAGCACATTTCAGAGACTGCTCCACACCTCGGGTGCTGTTGTACGAGGCACAAGGACAGAGGCTTAAAATTAGAAATAGTTCCCAGGGCACCGGAGAAACTTCAGTCTTTGGGCTAAGAATTCATAAACAGGGAGGAAAATAAGAATTTTATGGCTACCAATAAGCAACAGAGAGATGTCTATGAACAATACTCTAGCATGCCAGCTTTTTCCTGAAACAAAGAAATATTCACGCCATACAGTCAGTAGTGAGCAAAGAGATGCATGCTTCTAAGTCTCTCCAGCGTATCCTTAAAGAGAGGTCAGTGCTTTTTAATATAAGAACTAAGGAATTTACACTTACATATCCCTCTCTCTTCATTATCTTTGTCATTACGGACATGCTTTGAGAATGGCTGAGAATTTCCACATGAAATTCCTCTCCTCTAGAGGTAGAAAAGCTGACAAATGCCTTGGACAGGGTACAGGATTGCTCGGGAAGTGAAGCAATCTGGTAAGGGTGACTGCTGCAGAGCTCCAGGGTCTTTGGCTGCATTCAGATGTCTGGTGAAAAAGGGAGGGACTAGTGGGATGTGGGGAAAACTGTCTCCAGCTGAAAATCAGATAAAGCTATCCAAAAGGACTGTAGTTGCCTCTTGCTTCTTACTCCAGTTTCCTCTCTCATGATGGGACAAATCACCTAAACCATGTTTCTTTACAAATGTCCCCTCAGTGGTGTCTCTCGTCTTCTGGATATATCTGACTTCTAGATGCAGTCCGACTGGCGGAAGCAATAAACTCTCCCACTCCAGCATTAACCAGACAGAGCTATCCTTTGAACATACATTATACAGTCCTCAGTATACTGAAAAAAACCCCTAGATGAGCAACATCACCAAACAGCTTCCAAAATTAATGAATATTTTTTATCTTAATCTCTGACTGTCTTAGTTCCTGAGCTATAAAGCTGATCTAATACAATCTTCTCACCTCCAGGTGGTAATGAATGTAAGTAATTTAATAATTGTGAAGCAATCAGATATTGTTGTGATGAAAGCTATAGGAAAACCCACGAGGAAACTAATAATTCTGTCTTTAGAACTAGACTTGAATAATGTACAGTAAATGAGGCACAGGCCACCCACTGAACAATGAGAAGAAAACAAAACATTGAATAGCTGCTGTTCAAGAAAACCTCAGCCAGGCTGGCACATAACAAGGCAGGCATCCTGTGCAAAGAATGAGGTGACAATGTGAGGATGTGGTTAAAGACTCATAGCTATAAGGCACGGGCACAAAGAGATTGAATTAAGATTACTGAGAACAGTAGTTCCAGCATTTCCTAACTCCCTGCCGCTGGAGTTGGCAAATGAAATATTTTGTTTGTGCATGTGTGGATATATATATGTACATACCCTAAGTATATAAAATAATCCACTCACAAGCTATGGCCAGACTTCACCCTGAGTGAGAAATTAAACATTTGAGGCAAGGATCCAACAATGAGGTTGGAGTGTGAAAAGAATCCCACAGATTTTTAGAAAGAAGGAAGAAATGAGACTTGACAAGGCAGTACTAAGTGGGAAGTAGATAGTCACTGAAAATTTCCCCTTTCTAAAGCTGAAAGCGTTAGCAGTGTGGGTGCTGTAGAGAGTTAAGTGGTCAAAACTGCCAAAAAGCTGAGTCAAGGCTCTGCAGGAGAGAGCTTGACTGTAGGAGAACAATGGGGAAGTGATAAACAGGGAGAGAAAGAAAGGATGAAAAAAGTCTGAATGAGAGCCCTTTCCTTCTCCCACTACCTCTCCAGTATGTTTTATTTCAACACTATAACAAAGTGCATCTCATACAGTCTATGAACCATCTTAAAATCACATGGCCAGGGTTTTGCTGCTATATCGGGCCCAATGTGATGCCAGTCATAGCTGTCGTGTCTCCTTGTACCGGCCTCCCCCACTGACTAAGCAGTGCTTAAGATCAATTTCTCTCAGCAGAGCCCAGGAACAGCCTCAGTACAGCAGCTCCCAAATTTCTTATCACATTTCTGTTTTACAGAGCTCCCTCTGCCCTGTTTGGCTGCCCCTCTCCTGCAGGCAGCACTGCCCAATTTAGCATCACCTACAAATTCATATAGGTTAGCTTTTCCCTGCAAAGATAAAGAAGCTGACTGTAATCCTGAACTGGGTGCTCTTCATCCTGATAGTTAAGGAGTAAGCTGAGTAATATCCATTAGCCTTTTTGCAGCATTTACATCAGAGAGAGAACTGATGTTTTTTCCTGACAAAAAGCACACGGGAGCTTTCATTTAGCTTATTTCAAGTCCAGTTTTGTCATGTTTGTTGCTCTCTCTAAGGACACATTTGTCTCTAAGGCAAAAAGAGAAAATCCCAAGAGAACTGGAGGATGCTGCCTGCATGCTAAGTGTGAGCCTGGATACCACTGCCATGTAACTATGTGAGACGGGCTTTTCAAACACAGTGGGACAAATTCATTGCTCAGCTTTACTCATCTGAGTTCAAGGTCTTTTCTGTTCTTGGTCTCCTGCACCTACTTCAGACAGAACTTGGCCTTAAAATTTGAATATAAAGAAACACAGTTCGACTCTGGCCAAGGAAGGGTCAAGAACAGCATTAGATATCCTGGATAGACATATAATAGAAATTCAGCTAAATGGGAGTCCGCAGCCTCCACCATCACTTCAGATGAAAATATTCTACATAACAGTGTCATCGTGTGTGTAACACTTCCCTGATGTACACACTTGGAGGTGCTGAATGATTTCCCTCTGTCTGAGTTTCTGTGTGCGTCAGGGTTGTGCGTGTATGTGTGTTCAGGAGGCGACAGGTCATTCAACTCCCTTATCTTCTCACCTACTCTCTTTTTTGTGAACTCTAAGATTTTCCACATTTGGAGAGAAGGGGGAAAGCACATCTCATCAAGGAATAACAAGCTGTCTGCAGGGCTAGAGGTCTGGATACCAGTATGACCCTTAGAGAAATTTCAGGGAACTCAGGAGCAGAGAGATGACAAATATTGGATGTCTGTCTTCTAAGACGGGAGCTTTTAACACAGAGCTGTGCCTCTCCCATGAGATTTAAGCACTGGAGTCAAAGTCACTCCCCCTGATACTGGTTCAGCACAGTACTTTGAACCAAGGAACTATAATGGAACCCATTCAAATATGTCAGATTTAATTTTTTTTTAAATCAAGGAGTAAAAGTCTATTCCAGATCCATGTGCAGATCAGAGCTACAAATCTGGCTAAAGAACTGGTCTATTTCAGGCAGAAATTTGTCATAAGCACATGTGTGTATATAGGAAACTGGAAGGATGGTGCTTGGACAAAAATGCCTAATAGGTCATTGCTTGTCTATTGTATACATATATGAAGGAGCTAATGTCAGTAACAGGGAACAAAAAGATACCCGCTGAGGTGGGATTTAGCATCAATCTATGTCATAAAGCTAGGAAAAGCCTCTGGAATTGAAAGCATCACATCCACACTGGGCAGTGCTTCTTTTGTTGTTGTGAGCCATCTGCCCCCAAAATGTTTCCTGACCAGGTCCTGGCAGCAAAAGCACATTTCACATGTACACTGAAAAAAATCTGTTTCTTCCTTCTGGGCACTGGCGATGGCTGCAGGCTCTGCAAGCAGTAACAAGATGTTTTTCTCTTAGAAGAGCATGAAAAGAGAAGAAAAGAGAACCTCTGGTTCTGCCAACTGTACCTGCTATAGAAGGGTATCAAGAGAGAGAATTCTCTCAGGTCACCAAGACAGTATTATCCCAGGGCACTGGAGATAAGGGCTGCATTCTATAGAAGCAGATGTTCTTGTGCCTTAGAAGCAGCGTTGTGTTGCCATCACCCAGTCTGAGAGGCAAGTGCTGCATAAAAAGGACACAAGTTTGCAAATCAGTGCCCCTGAGCTCTGTTCCCAGACTGCCACTAACATAGTAACCTCAAACAAGCAGTTTGTCCTTTCTTGTACCCCAGTGATCACCTTCTGCAAGGTAACGATAACAGCATTTACACTGCATGGGGTGTAAGGCTGGACTGTTGCTAACAGAGTGCCAGAGATCCTTGAGTAAAACATAACCACTGTGTAGCAAAGGAGCGTTAACTAACCTCCATTGCATGGCTGAAAGTGTCCTTCCCAGGCATCCACAGGTGTGAGCATTCTATTTTGTGGGTGTAGGGACCACTCAGCTCTGGTTGCAGCCTGACAGTCGTCAGTACATGGGAAAAGCTCTCTGCCCTCATACTCCCACAATAGTTATCTCTTGTGCCACACGCTTGTCTGGACCTGCTACAAGGTGACACAGCTGGAGGAAGGAAGGCCACAAGCAATTCCTAGGCACTGATCATGCCACTGCTGGTCTGGATGCCTTGTTGCACGGGGCTGTTGCTTCTCGTGTGCCCAGTACCTGAAGAAGACAGCTGCTTCTCCATCCAGGAGCTCAGAGGGGCTGGACTTGCTGCATGGTCTCTATGCATAGCCCTGTGCCTGGTGTGTGAGTCTCTCCACAGCATCTTGGGCCTCAGCTTTCTAGTTCATTAGGACATCTCATTAACTATCAAATACACATATTCGCATTCAATTGATCAAATCCCACACACGCATTAGGCAAAAATACTATGTCTTTTTCTTTATTACTTTCCTGCTCCCTGGGGACCAGACTTCCCACACGCAAAGGAGCCTTCCTCGGAGAGCCTCCTTGTGCGCCTGGGACCTGCCAAAGGGAAGAGGTGAGCCCAGCGAGAGAGAGCAGAAACAGCATTGTAATCAGGCTCTCCACTTTATTTTAGAAACATCCTGCAGAGATGGCAACCTCCTGACACCTGCGAAGTGTCAAGCTCAGCTATTTATATCATCCTGATAGTCTTGTCTGTCTTCTAAAGAGGTGAAAATTTTCTTCCTAAAAATTCCAGGGGAAATAAACTCATATTAAAAAAAAAAAAAAAACTGGACCGTGAAGGAATAGCCCTCCTGCTTCTTTGGTGTGAATTTCCCAGCTATTCCCCAAAGCCTTAGCTGGTCCACGCAGAGCAAGCATGCGAGCCACAGCAACCGGCAGCAATGCAAAACTCGCCTCTGATTCAGATCACACAGCATCACGAAGAGGATGGGTAAAACTGCTCTGAAAATAACACACACTTCCCTTCCCACAGAAAAAGGTAGCACAAAAAAACGATGGCGAGAGAAACCCATGGCTGGCAAGGCAGCCTGGCGTACTGGCGTACCCACTGGGATATTTTTATCGTGGAATTTGGCAGTCACAAGACAGCCTGGAGCTAGGTGGAATCCATGCCTGGGCTGCAGTGTGATATTCAGATTTCCCTAGCTTTAGTAGCATTCCAGGTGATGATTAAGTCACGACGGCCACGGTCACTGGGTTTGTGCCAGGCTGTGCTGGTCTTTGTCACATACACGTTTCCCAGTGCCAAGATCCCCTGACTGCGCACAGCTCCTTTGTTGAACCAGCAGAAAGCTGACAGCTAAACACAGCCGGGCAGTGGCACAGCCCGCCATTCTGCATGAATATGCATGACTCCGCTGTCAAGACAGTCTGCTATCAGGTGCTGAGACCCCACAAAGATACCCAGAAGTGTTTTTTGCCGAGTCACACCATAGTGAGACAAGATTTGTCTGATTGAGTCCAAACTAGGAATATAAAAGGCTGCAGATGCTCACATGCTGAGAGGTCAAAGCATACAGGGACAGCAGTAGTCTGGGAATGAGGAAAAGGAACTATACGGAAAATTTCCAAGAATAGTAAAGCCCTGATGAGAAAGGCTAGGTCACTGGCAGTCCTGCATAGCCAGGAAAAGCTGTCAGGAGGTGACAACAATCCCTCTTTGCTTGCTGGCGGCAGAGCACTAGATACTCTCTTCTGTTCTAGGAGGCCCTTGGATTGGCATTGCAAGAATATCTTGCTAATAACTAAAAAACCTCCTGAGCCAAAAACACTGCACGAGGAGGGAATCCCCTTCTCTTGGTATCTAATACCTATTTTCTTGTGGCCACCTACCCCTTTGCAGCAGCCACCTGGCTCTCTGTGGGACTGTAGCAGGATGATCAGGAGGCACTTGGCTCTTTGGGCAGCCCCTCCTTTAAACAGCCTGTACAAGGGAGGAGCCAGCAGGAAGGGTAGAGGGAACAGCCTCAGGGCTGCCAGCCTCGGATCCTTCTGATATGCCTCCTTTCGGAAAATATTTTGCATGTGTGAGACAGGTAAATTAGTGTCATTCTCACATCCATTATTTTTTTTTGTTATTATTTCTGGACTTCTTTTCCACTTACATTTGCCAACTTCATGTTCTGTTTACGTTAATTTTTACAATTTGCAAGTGTCTACATGTCCTTTCGCTGGGGAAAAAAAGCCATAGTAAAACCCCAAACTACCTGCACATGGTAAAACTGATGGGAAGAAATGCTCAGCCTGTGATTGCACACACACATGGCAGGAAGGAAACTCATCCTTAGCACAACCAGGGAGAACTGTGTCCATTTTTATGCCAAGGTGAATCAAGAAAAAGGCAGCTGTCAGCCAGCAACAGCAGGAGCAAGAGGGGCACCTGCAAACAACACGCATGGAAAAATAAGGACACACACTATATGCTGTCTTGGAAGGAATACTCCACATGTACAGTTGTGCTATGCACCTGTACAGTGAACTGTATTTAGCTGGTTGCCTTTTCTGTGCTTTGGAATAGAAAAATTCAAAATCTTGATTTTAATGTAGTTCTCTGTAAATCCTTCACCTCACTGATTTATCGGCCAGTATGTAATCCCCTGGTCCCCACACTTGAGGTTGCACGCTAATTTCTCCAAAATGCAGTAATTGCAAAGCCATTTCAGGAGATAAAACAGACCCACAGATTCACTGGTTTTTACCAGTGCAGAGGTGTCAGAAAGACTAGCTGATTTTCAGTGCTACAGCTTCTTCAGTTCAGGGCTGGCAGCAGATGAAAGCTTCAGGACACTCTGAACAGCCACCATCAGCATGATTGCAGCATGCTTGCCAAAGCAAGAGGCAAAGCCTTTGCTTCCTGGTATGACCCTTCTCCCTTCTGACACTGCTTTCAGCTAGCAGTGGGGCAGTAAGTGGTCAGCTCCCCATCTCCTTACCTGGGTAATCCTCACCTTTCCTCAGGGCAGCCCTCAGTAACACAAAAAGCTTAAGGATTTGACTTTTGATCTTTGTCCCGTCTATCCTTGCAGATGGACACTGCACATAAACAAGTGATGGCATAAATCATTGTGTGCACTACTACATTAAATTATACCACGTATGTAACTAAAGAAGGGGATATTGTTCCCTCAGCAAGCATCTCTCTCTGTTCTCCAGCTTTTGCTCACAGGAAATCTACACAATATTGCTGTTGTAAATTCTCAGCGTTTAACTATGTCTACTCTCCACAGACACTCTTTGTACAGTAAAAGTAATTGGCTCTTAAAGACAAGACAAGGGACAATAAAGAAGGAGAATTAACACTTTTGGTCCCTGTGGCTTTAGGATTTACTTTGTCTTGTGCTTTTAATATTTCATTATGACGATTATGAGGTTTTAATTTATTTATTAAAAGGATATTTTCAAAAAGAGTGACCGTGGGAGAATATTACCTCCAAGGTAATACTGTACACTTTAGAACACCTAGCCCTTAACTCATGCACAAGGGGAACTTTGCAGTGCCCTGGAAAGTTAAGCATGGTGAGTATAACTGGATCAAATGATTGCTCAAGCACTCCCACAGAGCCCCACAAAAGATGGATTAAATCCATCTTTCTCTCTTTATCTAGAGGGTTAAGTGACTTGGCCAGAAACAGTCTATCAATCAGAGTCAGAAACAAAACTGAAGCAGGCTCTCCTACACCCTCATGTTGCAATCTTACTACCAGCCCACCAAACCTTTTCTTTCATCAGACCACCTACGACACAGCAGTTCCCAGGAACTGCTGGTCCTTGTGAGGCATTTCAAAGGAGGCTTTTTTCTTTGCCTGTGTCATTTGAACTGTAAATTTTGTCTCAGAGCTTAAGAAAAGAGGAGGGAGCAAGATTCATCATTTAGATTTTGCAGCAGTTCCCTCTCAGAGAGACGTGACAGGGTGGCAGCAGATTAAGTTTACAGGACTGGTACAGCTCACTAATGTCTTTACACTCCCAGAACATTTGAAGTTGTAAATGAAATGCTTGCAACTGCAGAACCAGAGCAAAACCTATGGGCAAGGGGCAGGTGGGCAGCAGGAAGGTTTTCTCTGTATTTCTTTCAGTGATGGCATCAAGCTCAGAAATGAAGCCCAAAGCTGTGAGCACTTCATGTTCCAAATGTCAGTGCAAGTATTACAAAGAGGTCACGTATGAAAGTGCCAGAGCACTGCTCAGATCAAGCTGTAGACTCCAGTCGTATCTCCTAGGGCATCATCTCTTGACACAAAGCAAATAATTTCATTCCATGCATTCCCAGTTGGGCATTTTCTAACCCTACTTTAGAACTATTCTCTTCTATTTTCTCCCACAGAGGCTGCATTGAATTCTCCTTTCAAGACCCCTCACCCCTCCTGGTGAGCAGAAATGGGAGACTGGAGTTTCCTGGGAGAGTTCCTTGAGGAGGTTCACAAACACTCCACAGTGGTGGGGAAAGTCTGGTTGACCGTGCTCTTCATCTTCCGGATGCTGGTGCTGGGTACAGCAGCTGAGTCATCCTGGGGAGACGAGCAGTCTGACTTCATGTGTGACACCCAGCAGCCTGGCTGTGAGAACGTCTGCTATGACAAGGCCTTCCCCATCTCCCATGTCCGGTTTTGGGTCCTTCAGATCATCTTTGTTTCCACCCCATCTCTGGTGTATATGGGCCACGCAATGCACACAGTGCGTATGGAGGAGAAGAGGAAGATGAAGGAGGCAGAAATAGAGGCCCAGGAGATGAAAAACAACGGTGACACATACTACCAGCAGAAGTGCCCCGTGGCAGAGAAGGCTGAGCTGTCTTGCTGGGACGAATCAGGAGGCAAGATCATACTCAGAGGCAGTCTGCTGAACACCTACGTCTACAGCATTTTGATTCGCACTGCCATGGAAGTGGCCTTCATTGTGGGACAGTATATCTTGTACGGGATCTTCCTGGAGACCCTGTATGTCTGCCAGCGGGCACCTTGCCCCCACCCCGTCAACTGCTACGTTTCCCGTCCCACAGAGAAGAACGTGTTCATCATCTTCATGCTGGCTGTGGCAGTGCTCTCCCTGTTCCTCAGTCTAGCCGAGTTGTACCACTTGGGCTGGAAGAAAGCCAAAGAGAGGTGCTCCCGATCTTACAAACCCAGCCCCAGCACAGCCCCCGCCAGACTGGAGTCTGCCCCACAAACAGAAAGGGCCCAGATGTACACTCCTCCCCCAGATTTTAACCAGTGCTTATCAAGTCCCAATGGGAAGTTCATCAGCCCATTCAGCAACAAGATGGCCTCCCAGCAGAACACTGCCAACTTCGCCACCGAGAGGGTCCACAGCCAGGAGGACGATGCTGGTGAAGGGTCCTTCATTAAGTCCAGCTATACGGAGAGTCCAGAGGTGGCAAACGAATGTGCAGCACCTGCCTTCCCTGAGAACTACTTCAATGAGAAACGTCGGCTCAGCAAGACCAGTCGTGCCAGCAGCAAGGCAAGATCGGATGATTTGTCTGTGTGAGCCATCTCCAGGAGGGATGAGGAGAAGTAGCAGTCTCAGCGCTTAGTAGGACTTCTGCAAAGTGGGCTCCAGACTCTTGCCACTAACCTCTCTCTGTTTTAACACTCCCTTGCTCCTTTTCAGTGAACACCATTGTTATATTGCAGACAGCACCTCTCACAACTTAAGGCAGAGGCAGCCACCAGGAGACACGTGTTGAAGAGAGACAGCAGTGTCAAAATGTGAAGCTCTCAGCCATATTTTCAGCATGGGAACCACAAGGACTGAAGACTTGCCATCTTTAGCCTGGTAGAACACAGGCCAGCAGACTCCTGAGGCTGCCCAGCCCATATCCGCTACGACACTGTATTCAACAGACCGACCGGACCTCAATCCCCTCACATCTTCTTTGGTGTCTGTTCAACATGTGCTACATCAGCTTGGCAGTTATACTGAGTTGAACCTTCTCACCCTTGCAGGGAGAAGAAACGCACCAGTAGGCTTTCTGAAAGAAAGACTTTCTCATCTGCTTTTTTTTCACTCTTTCTAACCCTCCCTTTATCTACCTGAGCCCAGATATTCAGTTTACCTATACTATAAATTCTACTTGAATTTTTTGAAACTGTGTATATAGCTCTTCCCAATAGATAAGGACATCCGTGGTCCCCCATGCACAGCTGTCTCATGTCGAAAGTTGGAATTCCTTCCTCATTCCTAAGTCAGAGCAGCAGACTGGCTATGGGGCCTGGGGATATCACTTAGACGACCAGTTGATAAAGAGTAGGGAATTTTCCCAAGATACTTTTGTCATCAATTCTAAGCAAGACATCTCTTAACAGAAATAGAGACTCTCCTGCGAGAACAAATATCCTACTATAAAAAAGAAGCAATTACTGTGTGAAATCAAAGTAATTTTTCCCCTTTTTAAACTCATCTTTCAAGCAACATGAATGCTGCTGAAAGGGTGCTGCCAGCTGCCAACTTGAGAGAAAAAACATCCTCTGCTTATCTGCAGAAGAGGTACGACCTGTGTCTTCTCTCACTAACCTACCAAAACACTTCAGTATCTTTTGTGAAGAGCAAGAGTCCTCTTTACGTCCTGCACATCATTCAGCTCTTGACTGCTCTCTCAAGACTGTAAGCCAGTGAAAGCCAAGATATTTGTCTTCACAGCCAGTCCTTGTTTTGTCATCAAGTCAACTCCATCCCCAGTGCACATGGCATAAGAAACCACCCATGGACAAGCTCTTTCCACCAGTGTAGCCTCTCAGAGCAGCCACTGGGGCACAACACTGCACAGTGATTCTGCTGGGTGGGGTCTATAGGTAGCTCTCACTCCAGATACGTTTTTTCACTGCAGAGCTGACATCCTAAAGAGAATTGCTGAATGAGCTAAGCTGCTCCCTGTTGTTTAACCTGTGCTACCCTTTCAGTCACGGGCCACAGCTTCCCAACATTGAACTGTCTGAGTGAATGGCCTTGGGACCAGCTTACGAGGGGACTGAGCCATTCCCTCTCTTAGGGGCCGCTGAAAGGGATTGTGAATCCTTGCTCCAAATACATAGTCAGCTTTGGTACAGCTCTCTGTACATATAGATACATAGTCACTCGGGGGGGAGGGGTCTTAGGGAGGGGAGGTGCAGGGAAACTAATTTTTTTGTTTGTAAGGTGTTTTATATGTGTGTATTTTTTAATCCTGAAAAGATCTGTGTGCTCTCATTAACATGAGATTTTAGTCAGTTGTGCCTAGGTTTCTCCTAATAAAGTTCTAACTCCAACTCTCCTTGGTGATGTTTCTCCTCTCACATGGCTGAGAATGAGCTGCTAGCATCAATCAGGCTGCCCGCCAGCCTCTGCTGCTCAGAGATCACAAAAATTCCCATCACCCAGAATGGCAGGGATGAGGGAAGGGTTCAGCCAAGGGGGTAAATAATAAATGTCGGGAAATGATTGATTGACTGGCTAACAGAAATCCCCTCCAGCTCCCCAGCTTGTCTCTGCATTACACCAAGGAAGACCGAGAAGAGCTGGCCAGAGAGCAGAGCTTCCACCCTTTTGCAATGGAAACACTCCTTCCTTGCATTCCCTAGCACCCAAAGAGGCCACCTGTGACATGAGGTCAACTCAGTAGGAAAAAGGTAGCAAAACCTGTCCTCTGGGCACCTGATCACATGTCCAAACAGTAACAAAGCTTTGAAAACCTTTTTAAGAGGCAAGGTCTTGAGAAACATTGAGAATCCACTGCTGAGCATCTCTGCAAAGTGTTTCTGTGGATATTCAGCTCTCAAGATGTAGTTGACCAGCCCACAGAAAACCATTTCTTCCCCTAGCTGATGCTTCTCTGAAGTTCATTTCTTGCTCCCACTTTCTAACTTTCACAGGCTCCCTCCTTCTGACCTTGGTTCCTCCGATCCAACAAAAGGAAGTCCCCCTCCTTCCTTTCTCTACAGAATCTCCCATCCCATGGGACTCTGCAGGCTGGGAAGCTGGAGAGCAGTAAAGTACTGGATCCTAGCAAGAAGCCTGAGAGGGGGCATAAAAATGAAACTGTAATTTGATGAGGACACCAGAACAAGGATCTTTAACTGTGTTAGAAACTGCAGGGACCATTAAAGATGAAAAAAGCCTTGGTTTGGAGGTTTTCTGCCCAGAAAGGAAGATGCCACCTAAGCATCCACAGCCACACAATGAAGCAAGGAAGCAGGATTAGTCCTAGAAGGCCTGGAGTTTTTAACTGGCATGTGCACAGCCCTGAGTATGCCCGTTTCCTAGCGTGCCACCTTGTTGGGAGAGATAGACAACGAATAGGTCAGGAGCTTACTAAAGCATGCTCGCAGCAGATCATTCCCCTTGGAAAACTTGGCTATTGAGGGATATCACTGCTTCATAGGGCTGTTTAAGCAGGTCTCATTTAATAAACTTTTCTTGGCTACAAGCAGTATCCCATATGTTAAAAACTCTGTGCTACAGGCACTCAGAAGAATAGCATCTCTGCTAGAAAGCAAGGTATAGCCAAAAAAAAAAAATGAGGATAAGGATCTCCTCTACGCTGTATCAGACGTCTATGATCCAAACATATTCACAGGTGAGGGGTTTGTGATCTTTGAGACCACAGGAGTACAAGCAATCCAGCTCTCTGCCACCCAGCCTAGACAGTACATGCACCAAAGCAGATAATCTCTCTCTGCCACTCATTTCTTTTTGCCTCCCTGGTTCTGTCATCTAGGTAATGAGTGGGGAATATTTGATGGATGGGCATTTGCACTGGCTGACAGACTATAAACTTGAGATTCTTGGATTCCACCATCAAGGCTGGCCAGGCTATCACACCATGACAGGAGTACATTTACTTCAGCCAGCAAGGAGAGAGGCTGGCCTGTCATTTCAGACAGATTTTGTATTTATTGCTTTGTACCAGATGGATGGAGGGACAACCTTATAGCTGTGATCTAGATCAACATTATATATTAAATTCAGCCCTTGGATAGGCACTCAGTCTTTAAATAGCAGCATTACAAAGACCATGTTCTGAAGGAAGGAAAAGAAAGCATGTGAGAACTTATTCTGCTCTTGTTCCTCTTTTCTTCAGCGCCTTACCTGTTGGCATCCGCTCAGCCTCTCAAAGATTGTGAATTCTCCAGCAACAGCTGGATCCAACAGTTAACAGAAATACTGTCCTCAGTCATCTCCTTCGTCAGCACATCTCAAACCATTTCAGCACCGCCACCTCTAAGTGGTGTCTGAAGGAGCCACAAGTTAGTTCTGACCTACAGCTTTGTGCTGATCAGCTGCCCAGCCTAAGAAAGGAGAACAGGGAAACGTGTGTTTCACCAGGCTCTCAGAACAGAAATACTTAATCCTGTAAAAGGAAAATCTATATTTAAAATACATAGAATGCCAAAACTAACAAAGTAATGAATCAAGACAAGGTCATGCCTGTAGTCCCTCTCCTCTCCCCAAAGAGCACAGTGGGACAGTTGGGCAAGCTGAGAGACAAATGAAAGAGAAATTGAGAAAAATACTTGAAGTAATGGCTGATGTAGAACACATTGGTCGAGCAAGTTGTTTACTCTTTCAGGATGTGTGAGAAAGGCAATACTTAAGCAAAATCAAAGCTGATAGCATTTAAAACTTAAATGTAAAATGTTACCGGAATATACAATGTCCCCTCAAACATTCTTCCACAAAATATCACTGAGGCTGAGGAATTAAGAAGATCCAAAAAAACCCTAAAGAATAAAAGCACTGCATGTCCATAGAAACAAGATTATGCTCGACTGGACTGTAAATGGCCAAAGTACAAAGAATGCAGAAATGCATATTTCAAAATGTCAGAGTGGCGGAAAGCCCCCCCACCTGCAGCAATGGCAAGCATTGCTGACCACCAGCATCAGCAGAAGCCATGGAACAGCAGCTCTCCTGCCAACACTGCTGCTGCTCCCCCGGGAAGCCTAAGGCAGGCAGGAGGGGAACTGCTGTCTCCAAGGGAGTCCCCTCTGCCACTTCTTCTCCCTTAGGAGGCTCTCAGCAACAACACAGCCAGGACAAAAGGATGCCCAGGGTCTTTACCAGCATGGGCTCAGCAGGAGAATGAAGGTACAGACAGAACACTGTCTCTCTCATTCTGGGCCCAAGAGTAGCTGTTGCCCAGTTTTCTACTCATCCAAGCAAGGAAGAATGACTTTTAAGAATTGGATTGAAGGTGAGAGGCACCTGAAGGGATACAGTGTCACTATTTCAATCATATCCCATTACAGGTTTTCTCTGCTCAGTAAAGGTCCCAGGGCAGTTTGACGCTTTTCTTCCAACCTGGTGGACTATCACCAGGTGCATAAAAATCAGAAATTTCCCAGTGGCAAAAAAAGACAGAAAATGACAGAAAAGGGCAGCAGTGTCTTTACAAATGGCATTAAACTAAAGAAATAAATAACCCAACCAAACAAAAAAACTAGGCAGTGCTGTTCAGGGCTACAATGTGAGTAAGACTGGTTTGCAGTAAGAAACACCAGGATAAGAACCGGTCAACTTTAACCTTTAGCAGTCAGCTGAGAACTCAGCATCTTCTTTCTTTCCCCAACAAGACCTCTAACTGCCCCAAGGAATTTTGGCCCCTTCTCCCAGCAGGGGTTAGAGGAGACATCCTGTACTGGGTTAATGCCAGGTTTTGCAGACATTTATGAACAAAGCACAACATTTTGGTGCTCCACCAGAGGTGCAGATGGACTGAGAATGAGGATGGAGAGTCACAGGTTCTTAAGATACAATTTTTAGGGGGAAAAGCTGCGACTTTAAAATGCAAGATGAGTAGCTTTTCTTTTTTCTTAAGTGTTCATTGCTTACATGGTCTAGTTGTTTAAAGATCTTTCTGGTGACCACAAGAATTGTCATATCATATTTATATATTTTATATATATAAACTTACATATATAAACACTGTCATGAAAATGTAATGGCAGAAAAAGAGGTTCAAATGAGATTACAAAACTCAGTCTAGCCAAATAATGCAGAAATGCTTCATTTTTCCTCCAGTGAACACTGGGTTACATTTTTTAAAATTAATTTGCTGAGACCACATTCTCATACCACCACTGGTTTCCCACAGACATTTGAGCAATTGAGTTTGACAAACAACAGAGTTCTCAGAAAGCAAATGTCAGTCATGGAAACTAAATTTTAAATTCATATGGGCTGATATCCCCCCCAGAGGCAGCTTCGTGTTCCTCCAGCCATCAGGAAGCACAAACAACATTGCGTAACCATTCCTGCCAATCAGAAACCAAAGAATGCACCTCCACCAGAGAGTATGTGCAATAAATACACACCTAAAGATGCTTTAAACACAGTCATGCATCAGATCAGTAATAGCAAACATCTGAGAGAGTAGTGATGTACTGGCTGGTGGAAAAGGTGGTTACTTGAAATGCATTCTTAGGTCCCTTCCACTAGTCCCGAAGTGTTGCCCAAGACATGGCTGGCAATCCTCAGTGCCCATGTATGAATGCCACCGAAGAATGGAGTGGATAATGTGCATAGAAAATCCTGCCTTCTCGGCTACTCACGAAGTTCCCATGGCAAGATTTAAGTCCTTCAGCAGCTTCTCCACGTGAACACTTTTCATTATTTTGTGCTTCTGCACAAGGGTTTCATCACTCCCTTTCAAGCCTAACACTCCCCAAGCACAAACATAGCAAAAGCACATTGAAAGTACTATGGGACGGCAAACAACCTGCTCCCCACACCTCTAACAGGGTTTGCCATCCCAAGCTTCATAGCCTACCTATTAATGCAAAAGCACCTGTCTCTGGATGAATAAAAGCAACCAAACCATGTTTACTGGCAAAAAGTATCCCACTCAGAGCAAACCAGGAAGTAAAACTCAGAGAAGCCTCAATATTTATGTATAACTTTAAAATAATTTCTGGACCGAGGCCTGTAGGACCATTTCCTCCCTCGAGGTGGCTACATCTTATTAGCGGATTAGGCACTTTTTTTCTTGTTTTCGTTTCTGTATCACAGGCTCTGTTTTTCTGGCCCATGACAATATTCTACAAGGAAAGCAACTACAGTATTTACAGAAACATGGCCAAGCACCCTGCACACCACTGTTATTTTTTGAAAGGACATCTCCATCTCTCAGGTCTGGATCACAACAGGAACATGTTCAGGGATTGCTCAGAGTTCAGGTTTGTGTCTAACTGTTTATATGCAGGAGGTCCTTTTTTTTAATCATAAGGTTAATTTAGACAGGAAGGAGTAAGACAGATGGGGTCAAACTAGAGATCAAAATGAATTGTTAGGGGCCCATAAGAGAGCTGAAGCTTCTTGTTCGTGTGGGACATTAACCTTAAAAAGGCCTGTTGGTGATGGTCAGCAGTGTGACAATATAAAGAAAGCAAAAGACACATCGAGCAATTTTTCTAGAAACTGTATATGGGCTGGGAGGACATGACATTTTTAACAGCAGCCCCAGCAACCAACACTCTCACATTCAGCTACACACTGGGTTTCACTAGATATCATATTGGCCACCAGCTCCTACCCTTAAAAGGAATCAGATTAGCAGGGAGAGGCAAGCCCGAGGTCAGAAACTTGCTGCTATTTGTTTGGGTTTGTTTTTTAAGTAAATGCTGTGCCAGCTTTTCAGCCTGGGAACAAAGTCTGAGGTTGAAAAGTGCTCCTGACAAAACCAGTTTGATGGGTGCCAGGCTACAGGCAAGACGTTTCAGAAACAGTGTCTAAAATTAGCCATTGCCAAATCACATAGTCCAATGAAGCCATGTTCAGTTCCCACCTTGCTTTTCTTCAGGCCAGATTCCAGAAAGCACTTAGGTACACCCATATAGCAAAAAGTACCATCACCTTTGCTGCATAACATGAGCTGTCAACCCAAAAGGATATGTGGTAGCTGGTATTTGAAAAATGGACTTTTTTTTTCCAATTTGTTTCCCCCTTACAGACCATGAGAACTCTTTTCTCACCTATTTTTTTCTCCTTCTGAATTTAGGCCTGGGATTATTTTCTCTCTCTGTCGTCTTGTATTTTCTTAGGATACAGTTACACTTCCCTGACAGTATTTCTAGTTTCTCAAGATTCCTTTCATCTCTGGCATTTCCAGAGAAATGCCAAATTTGAGGGCTTTCTGAAAAGTTCATGAAAGTACCCAGTCCTAAATCAACAATAAAGACATTTATTAAATGAGAAAGAAGTCAGGATAATCCTCACTGACTCCTGATGGATATCTCTGACCACAGAAGCATGTCACAGCTCCCAGCAAAGTGAGGTACCTGAGAGCTTGGGAGACTATCAAAGGAAAAAGCACTGAGATAGTTTAGTCCAGGGGTGTCAAACTCACAGCCCACAGGCTGAATCCAGCTCTCCACCTTGTTTTATCCAGCCCAGTACCTTGTTTCTACCTGGAGGCAGCACTGAGCTCCTTGCCTCTACCCTCCTGCCAGCATGTGTGAACTGCGTTACGCTGCAGGAGCACAGTGGGAGCCATGAGTTTGACACTCCTGCTTTAGATCTTTTCCTCTCCTAGTGCATACCTGGGGCTATTGTGAACAACTTGCTTCTTACAGTGCAAAAAGGCTTTAGTTTTCCAAAGCACTCCTTCCCACATATCAAATCAGAGCTGCCACCATCCCTATGTGTATTTCTAAGCAAGCAGCAAGGCTGCAGTGTATGTTCAGACACGCATCACACCACAGCATCACACATCCATACAGTCTCAGACCCAGAAACACACATACGACCAGACCTTTCTGCACCGTACTTACACACAATGGCAGCTCCATCACCCCCAGCATCTCTGCACCACAGACTGGTCTGCAATGGGAGTCCACAGCTTGCTCTCTTTCACTTACCAAGACAAAGATAAGAAGCATTTTAATCCTGCTACCCAAGTCCTTACAATGGGGACAACATTCCTGACAACCAATTGCTCTTCTAACAGAAGCACTCCTGTAATGAGAACTATTATTTTAATTAACAATTGCAAATCACAGTCTAGGGATGAGGTGATTTTTAATTATTGCAACAGGGTTTAAAAAGGTGTGCACTGGTGCTAATAGAAGTTACTGACCTCGCTGGATATTACTGGTTAAGGTCCTCTTCCCTACACTGTGCAGACAGTTAGATCAGCCACCCCAGCATTAAAACCTACAAATCTGTGAAAAATTTGCTGCGGTTGATACAGTGCAGTTCATAATGATTATTTTTTGTCCACAGTGCTGCTGCTTGTTTCAATCCGTTTAGCAATATTCATCAGCTCCCTACTTCAAATTTGAGTAATTGAGAGCAAGAGAACATGTAGTAAACTTTTTTACTAAAGGAAGATATGCCCCATTCCCTCCTCTGATTCATTTGTTGACTCTGTTGACTTGCAGACTTGTTTTACCAGGAATCTTTCTTCAGAAACGCTGAACGCATTGTGAAAAACATCACAAGGTCGCTTTCTTACAGTCTCACTGTCAATGAAGATTTCAAATCATACATTACTCTTCCCATTTATTCTATTATTTTACAAGGGAAAGATATTAAAATCCAATGCCAAGATGGTTTTGTCTCTAACCCTTTTTCATGGCTGAAACCAATGATACTAAGGCCCTAGAAAAACTCATGTGTGTCAAGAATCCTTAAAATAAAGACTTAAAACCAGGCTAAAATCAAAACCAATGTTAACTATACCATTGTCTGGGATACTTCAAATTTTTCTTCTCAAGGCATCTCAGTCATCCGCATTAAATGACTCCCAATTGAGACATGAGAACTGGCAGCAGCGTAAATATCCATGGAGCATTGGCTGGTACAGCTAACAGCCAGATGGGATCAGAATGGCAACAAAAGACAACACTGAGTCTGGACAAACAGCCTTAAACTTTGGAGAGTGCCCTCAGGTCCCTACTCCAGCAAGTTTTGTGTCTGAAAATGGGCACATCACCTGAACCTTTCTTTGCCCAAAATTCCCATCTGGAGAATGAATATACTGTTTATTGCTTCCTGCTAAGGAGGTGCTGAGATCCCACAGGAATGCAATGCCCTCAGAGAGACAAAAGATGAACAGGGGAACCAGAACAAAAAAATCTTTGTGTCCAAAGGAAAAGCAGTTGCAGAGGAAGACAAATGAGGATAAAAAAGTTTTAACTCTGCCAGGCGCTGCATTAAAACACAGATACAGAATTGCATGTTTACCCATGCAACATGCACAAAAGCCACATGGGACTATTCCCATTTTGTAATAGCAGTATTTTTGTAACCATGAGAGTCTAGAACTGTCAGACAATACCTGAAGGAAAGAACGCATCCATCATTCAAACAGCTACTAACACAGTTTGAAAAAAGAGCTGAGCTCTTGCATATACAAAGCCTACTGCATGTGCTTTGGTACCTCACAGCCTTCCTAGTGAGGCAGGGAATAAGTGTTATTCCCATCTGCCAAAAGATTATCTGAGTTTGAATGGCCTACTGAACTCTGCATGTGATATTACACTGACTTTGATTCAGCTCAAGTTCCCTGTGCTCCTTCCACAATTCCCATTGTGTGTCAGGACCCAGTTTCAAGTTTATTACTTTGACGTTTTGAATTAGCACCTGCCATCTCCATACAAGTATACTGTTTGCAGCTAACATTTCAACAGTTTATAAAAACTGTGAAAACCCTCAGAAGAGATGCAGCTCAGTCCTTCCAGCATTGTTGTGTGACTGCGGTTCTCGCGTGCTGTTCTCTGTTTCACTATGGATTCACGGTGTCACCAGGGCACATCATTAAATCTCCTCACAACACCATCTCTCTTGGGTGCACATTAGAAATCACAATGATGTTTGTATTACTTTGCTGGGGAATGGCACAGATTAACGACTCTGAGCTGCTTTGCACTGCATGGACGGAAGACACTACAGACATATGAACCATAAAGTTAATATGGGATATCTATGTATTTCTTCATTAAAATTATCAGCTGCTGGTTTGTACTGGATTTCTCTTGCTAATTGCACACAATAACAATATGCACGCCCTTTGTTTATGAATGTAAAAAAACATGGTATGTCTCATCCCTCTGCTGGTTCTTGATATGAGGAGCTTTCACTCTGTAATTCTGCAACTGGTATCACACCAGATCTGGAGACTGCCCAGCCTCTGGCATAATTCAGCTGGGTTTGTGCTTCCTCATAACTGGTGATGGGGAGCTATCTGCTGTTGACTCCCTACAGATTTACACCATTCAGTGTCTGTGTCAGTCAGTCTCATATGCAAACTATTTTTTCCATTTGACCATATGAAACATACTACAGAGACCTGCCATACATTTGCAATTATACACTGAAAAATAAAGTGACAAGACTCAATGTCTGCTTTGAAAAAGCTCTGTTTTAGGCCAACAAAACTGATTTTTACAAACCTGTGGGGGAAATGCAGTTTTTAAAAAAGGGGGGATTTCTTCCCAGGATATGAGAACTGCAGGAGCAAGAATAGAAGGATGAGTTATAAACCTTTCAAAGCAGAGATTTATCATGGAAATTCTGACAACCGTCAATGTGAGCAATGCCGCCAGGCACCACTCACAATCCACAGCATCTTTCAGACCTGTCGGGGTTTTTTAAAAAGGACTAAAAATAAATTCAGAAAAGCAGCAGTACACACACACACACATATATATATATTATTGTTGAAAAAAGAGCAGGTGGTCCTGTCAGCACTGTAAACACAGAAAACAGCTAACAAACACCCAGTTAAGCAGCCTTTCCTAGCCATAGAAGCGGCATATTCAGAGCTCTCCTTGACTTCTCCCAGTCTGCAAGCAATAATCATCTGGGATCCTGACTTTCTGTCATGACAAGGCCTGAGGACTTCCAAACGTCTTGATCTCCTTCACCCGACTTATTCACACAATTTCACCCTCCTGACCTCCCATGGATTATTGCTCTTCTGAAAATAACACACATTGAACAGCTGGTGGGGCCACAAATGTCTTCAATGTAAATAGCATAGGTCTCTGAGACGAGGTTTATGTCCTCTCTTCTAGTTCTCCAACACTTGATCTGACCCTATACAACAAAGAGGGACATATAACAATCTGAAGGGGAAGAAGGATCATGGCATTATGGACAGTCCGCAAGGACTCAAACAGCAAGCCTGGATGACTGCATGTTGAAACCCATCAGGGTCCACCACCTGCAGGGAAGGCAAAGAAGAAAACTTGAAGTACTCCTAGAGTCTCAGAATTTATCCTAAACCTGAAGCAAAATAAAAGGATATTATTTTACCATAGATTCCAATTATTTCTCCCCAGTCCACCTCCTGAAGAAGACTGAGGTCACAGGTTGTATCACACACATAAATCCTACTGCTTTGTTACTTGTGTTTATGAAAGCATAATGAAACAACTTTGCTAGGAACTCGCTGTAAGGCTCAATCTGATCTCCTTGCAGCCCTTCTCCCATGGGGACTTATTAAAAAAGCAACTGTAATTACATTTGTGTCATCTCTTTTAATTTCATATTATCCCAGACCACTTGGTATAATATATATTCACTAAAAGCAAAGGAGATGGTAAATATTAAAAGTTACAAAAGGTTAAATTAAGCCACAGGGTAGCACGTGTGCCTCCAAGTCAGAGTATCGAGTCCCAGGATGCAGCAGCTCAGCTGTGGTGAAAGACTGGTGACTCTCCCATCGCAGACGGACAGCTCCACCATGCAGACACAGTAAGGCCACCTGACATGGTTAGGAACAGCTTATCCAGCTCACTTCTGGAGGCTCCTACTTATCTCAGCCTTCATTTGCAAAGGAAAAACACTCTTCCAAAGTTGAAGAGGAAACTGGCCTGCTGCTATCCCAGAGATGCACATAATTGAGTCGGCATGATGCCGCAGACTACCAAATGTAGCAGATGGCAGTAGGCATCATCCAGTTTAGGATGACAAAGTTTGAACAAAAGAAAAACAGAAGGCAGGGAACACATCTTCTGTGCTAGGTTACAGAGCAGGAGACGAACCTTCACACAATCAGCGTGCCACCCAGCACACAGCCGGCCTCCAGCTCTTACGCTGTCACACCGACAATGACCAAATGCCCAAGCCTGTAATTTAAAAGAGAGGGAAAATCACGTGACCCCAGGTGAAAGGGACATGAAATAACTGACTGTCTGATACCCAGTTTCTAAAGTCCACAGAAGAAAATCTCCAAAAAGGTCCTCAAGATACCAACCCTAAATACTACAACTCTCACTTCCAGGACTGACCCACATAACCTGCAAGAATTCAGAAATAAAATTATGATCTGCAAGTATCGACACACATCATTTCACTGCTGGGAGGTAAATCGCTGATAGAAAAGCGTGCAGAAAAGCAGATGAGATGCTGTACACTGAACCACGAACGGTGCCTCGTGGGAAGGGCTTGGTTTGCAGTGGCATTTAGGAGTTTATTTTTGCTGATTCCACCCCAAAGGATCACAGAAATTAGGAGTGGAAACATTCCTTCCATTTCCCCAGGCGCCTTGCAAACAAAGCAGCTGGCAACAAGGTTCATAACCACAGATAGACTGGAGTGGACAAGGGTGATACAGCTCCACAGGAGGCAATACAGCACACTTGAACAATTTATAAATAAATCTCTGCCCTTTGTGAACGCAATACAGCTTACGTGCCCAGACTGACTAGTTTATAATAGCCACTGTGGTTGCCGATCCTTGTAGGACAGAGACAGCATCATTAGCTCTATGGCTGGGAATGGCTAAAGTCCTTTTGGCTGCAGGATAAAGCAGGCTGTGATATTTAGTGTATTCTTGCCCATGTTGCAAGAGTGGAGACCTGCCAGTCACAACACCTGGGATTTCAGTAGCCGTAATCACTTCAAGGGACCAGAGCAAAAGCATCTTAATCATACTCAGAGCCAGGCATGGGAACATTTTGAGGTAGAAGGGGTATTTGGAAGGGTAGAAAAACACTTTGTGCTAGAGTAGGGCAGCAGATACTCCACCCAGAAGTGGTTCTGGCAAGCAAAGTACCTGGCCACTAAGATATATTCAATGTAGTTCGCCAAGCTGCCCTAAAATAGGTATGTGCCCCACAAGACTGGGACAGTGAGACATCATGCTTGGCATGAGCCACTCCTGGCTCACTTTGCGCAGTCACACCAGTCTGGTTATGTCATTTTCCTCCAGCAGCCACACCACTGCCAGGTTCCCAGTACAGCTCCAGCCTTTGTTGCATAGAGCGGCAAGAGAATACTTCCAGTCCTTTCCCCTTGCTGGGCAAAACACCTTTTGGAATGAACAAAAGAAATCAAGGTGACATAAGTCAATTTTTTGACCCCTACCATTCAGGTGGAGAAAATCCCACCTACCTAAGGTGTGTCCAAACACTATTTGTGTCTCTACCACACAGACATTTTATGGTGCATCTCTGATATTCACCAGAAAGAGCTACAGCCCTTTGTTCAGGGAGAAGGTGTTTGCCTAACCCAAGAAACAATAAAATAGTGGAACTCATCAGGCTAAATTTTTTCTTTGGTGGATATTTTTTAAACACTACTTAATTTCAATCTATGTTGTGGAACAAAAGTCTAAATATGATAGTTGGTCGCATATCTTATCAATGTATCAGCCATGAAATGACTGCATGTCTTGGTCGAACTAAGAAAATCACTACAACTCTCTAGTGGGAGGTGTCCCTGCCCATGGCAGCAGGGGTGGAACTAGATCATCCCTAAGGTCCCTTCTGACCCAAATCATTCTATTATTCTATGATGATTCAGTTTCCTTATCAAGAAAACAAGGATGTAAATGTAAGCCTACTATACAGGAGTGTTCTGAGGTGTGACACCTTCATGAAGCACTATAAAAAGGCAAATCATAGTAACAGTAATATTTCACAAAGGTAGCAATCATAGTAAACTGGTTAAAGTCCAGAAAGAAGGAAATTTGCACTCTGCTTTCAGAGTGGGTTTCCTGAAACTCGCTTGTTCGTTGGAGTTCATTAAACTTCCCTCAGTGGAACAAAACTCACCCACAGTAGCCATGAGATTAGCCTTCTGCTCCTCGTCTCATCACAAAAAGCAACAGAAGGGTAAAAATAACAGGTCTTTTGAAAATGTTTCTGTAAAGATGATGCATCTTAGAATAAATTTTTACACAGTTGGACAAAGGAAAAAAAAGGGCAACACCATTTGCTAAAAAATTGACAGCCGCCTGCTATTTTGGAGAGCTCTCCTCTAATTGCACGCACCTGCTGTGGCATGGTGTATTCTAAAATACATCTCAACAGAAATGCTGCTTGGCAGCAGCTAAGTCCCCACAGGAGGGACCCTGTGATCCTAGTCTTCACAGCTTCACAGGAACTGGGCATTTCTTCCTGGGTAACATTTGGATGGAAATTCAAATAAATCCATTACTAGCCTCTTTCCTTGTTCCACCTCTCCTCATTTCTATCACATCACCTCTTGCTCTTTTCCTCCTTCCCTCCCTGCCCTTAACTATATTTTCTTATACCCTGTCCCCTCAGTATCCTTGGCCCCTGCACCCCACCACAAAACAAGATTTAGGCACGATTCCTCCATTTGTTATTTTCTTGGCTTTTGAAATATTTTTCCTTTATCTATCTGCTTTTGTCTTGCCTCTGTGTCCCACTCGCTCTAAGTGCAGAAATCTGAGGCAATCCTTTCAGAATCCTTTCACTGCTTTGAGAGACACAAGGAGGTCACTAAATGCCCTCATCTGCACATCCTTACGGCTGTACCACCCCCTCACCATCTGCAGCAGCTACTCCCTCTGGCCTTTGTACAGGTCACCATCCTCTCCCTCTTATTGCTCCTTCACCCTTGTCCCACTCCTTGCACACACCAGCTGCCTGTGACCCTCCTGTCACCACCCCTCCAACCAGAGCTCTCGCAAGAGCTCCACTTGAATCAATGCTGGGTACAGCTCCTAAGAGACAGATAAAGGCATCCTCAGAATTTATGATACTCAAGGGATTTGGGTTTTATGCCCAGGTCTTCCTCACAACACAAAGTAAATTATTCAGTTGTATTTGCCACAGATTTCTGTCTATAATATGGTATTTCTACTCCAAAGTCTGGCAAGCACTGAACTGTTCTGGTGACAGGGGTCATAGATGAGTTTCCGGCAGGCCCCCTGGGAGCAGGAGATCCCAATCTGCCAAGTGAACCTTTACAGGCATGTGCATTCTGCCTGCATTAAGCTCCTTTCCCAGCCTGATATCAGCTTGGCACCCCTGCCATGTGGCCACACAGGGCTCCTCTTTCTTTCGGGGGTGACCTCATGGGAAATAATTTGTCTCGCTTTCCAGGGTTTCTTTAATTGCCTGCAGCGGAAAAAGTGGAAAGCAGGAAAAGTGGAACTAGGGAAGGGTAGATGGGATAGGAGGGTATGATGGGGATCGGTACACTGTGTCCTCTTATTCTCACTGTCCAATCTGCCCCCAGATAGCAGAGGAAGACTACATGCTGCCAGAATCCGCTGTAGGTGCTGAGCTGTTGAATTCAATGGGGCCAAGCAAAGGCTCTCTGCTGGTGCAAAAGGGCTGCTGATGCCAGGCCATCAACCATGATGCCAGCCCTGCTGTTAAGTATCAGGTAAGGCTTTCTGATGGTCACCTCCTGTGTCACCCAGGGTGTGCCACTGGCAGCAGACCAAAGAAGAAGCAGCAAGCATACAGATACCAGGAAGGTCAGAGTCCAGGCAGGCAACTGACCTGCACATTTCAGGCCAAAATCAGAGTCTCAGAAACAGAGACAAGACCCCCCCAGTGGAAGGGGTGCTCCGGACTAGGGCAGCAGTGAATCACAGAATGGACTCTTTTACCCTTGTAATGAACTGTAGGCACTTTATGAAACTGCAGAGACACTAATGCCTCACTGCAGCAATCTCCACCCAGTAGCTTTCCTGAATGCCTCATTTACTGTAGACACCCTCTTTGGCCCAGTCTCCATGGCATTTTTCTGGTGCACTGCCTTTCAAAGAGTAGGATCTACCAGTTCCAGCACTTCAAGGAGTGTTCCAGGTCCCAGCAGACAGCATCTGCTTCCAAATGGGAAAATCAGGAAGAGGGAGATAGTGAGTGCAGATAGTTGGGTGTGCAGACAGGTGCATTTGGTGGCCTCCTTATGCCTCCCAAAGCAGTGCCATTCTGAAAGGATTACCTCAGTTTTCTGAGTTTTGAGAGTGTGAAACACGGGAACACAACAAGAGCAGAGAGAGGAGGAAGAAGTATCTCTGTAGTCAGGTCTGCAATTGCCTATGGACAAGTTAAAGAAATTACCTTTACAGACAGTAAAAAATAACAGTTTGATAGCTTCCATTAACATCTCAAATTTCTATAAAATTTCCCCTGATCTCCTTGGAGAGTTTTAAAATGTTGGCAACCTGAAAGAGTAAAGAGAAACAGGAAGAAGACAGTGGACAAGGGAGGCGAGGAGAAGGAGGGCACCAAGAACCATAAGCACAACTAGCAAGAAAGAGAGAGATAAAAGAGGTCCTAGGTAGAGACTCAGACCTACAGGAAAAGGAGTACTTGGACTTATAATGTACATAAGGAGGCAGGATGGTAGACAAGGAGGAACACAGGAATCTATAATAAATCTAAGTCAAATGGATGTGGTCTAACAAACAAGTAAATTGCTTATTCCCTGATAAAAATATTACTTATGCAAGAGTGACATCACCACCGAATTTTGAACCAGAAGATTCATAGGAAACAAGGAGCTGGGAACCTGCTAATTGCTTTATAATGTCCAAGAGAGGCTTCATGAATGCACAGCTTTCTAGCTTTCAAATATATCAAAGTTATTCACAGTGGAAAAAGTCCTCCTTTAAACAAGAACAACAAACAAATTGCCGCTGCCACATTTAGCACCCAGTACAAACCCTTGCTGGTGAGGTTAATGGAGTGACTGAGGGAGGGAAACAGACTTCTGGGAGTAAGGAGCAGAGCTGTTCCCTGCCTCAGTGAAATGCTACCGTTAACACATGAACCAGAAGGAAATATGAGAGGGAAGTTTCTCCTGCTGTTCGTGTTACATCCACACAGGCTGATCAAAGACCAAAGCACTGTGCACAGGTGATTGGTCCATGAAAGATCTGAGCCAAATGCAACATCCTCTCCTACCCAAAACTTTGTTAAAGGAGGATGCAAGCAACCAGAGGAGAAGGATCTCAGGGACCCTCTGCCTCCACGCAGGCTCTTCCCTCTCTACTAAATTCAATCCACTGATAAGCACCAGGTGTAGGCACCACTGCCGTGGACAAGTGTGCCTTCAACAGGCATAATCTGAAGAAAAAAAGATCCAGCCCAGAAGGATTTCTCCCTCCTGGGAAGCCGCACAGTTGCAGCCAGTGAGTTAGCCCACAGGGAGCACCTGTCTGGCCACTTCCCCATGGAAAAAGAACTAATATAGACAAGAGAGAAGAGACAGAAGCAAGAAGGCTGCAGGGAATAATACAAGTTGTAGCTACTATGACCAAAAGTGGAATATTTTGATTTAAGCTAAAGTAGAGTTAGGTTTCATCTAAGTAACTGTATTTTTTGAAAGTCAGACGGAACATCCCTCTGATAGTGTGCTTTCTTATAGCATGTTTTTTTCAAATAGTGTTTTTCCAGACACTGTTCAGAGAGAAATGATAACGCCTTGTGTTCAGCATGGTCTGTGCTGAACAGATGTGTCTCCTGCTGTAATCACCTGTTTGCAGCCTTTCCCTGTCTAAAATGCAAGGTCACACAGAGCTGGCTCCAAAGCTCCAATCAGCAGAGATTTGGCTGTTGGGATGCTCGTAATAACATTCATATGAGTCCTTGCAAAGTAATAGAATATGCAAAAGATTTCTGGGAAAATTTTATACATATGCATGAAAATGGGAAATACAGGATCATGAATCACAGAATGGTTTGGGTTGGAAGGAACCTTAAAGCCAATCCAGTTTCAACCCTCTGCCACGGGCAAGGACACCTCCTGCTATACCAGGCTGCTCAAGGCCCCATCCAACTTGGCCTTGAACACCTCCAGGGAGGGAACACCCACAGCTTCCCTGGGCAACCTGTGCCAGTGCCTCGCCACCCTCAGCAGGATTTCTTCCAAATGTCTGATCTAAATCTTCCCCCTTCCAATTTAAAGCCATTCCCCCTCATCCTGTCACTCCTTGCCCTTGTAAAAAGTCCCTCCTCAGCTTTCCTGTAGCCCCTTCAGGTACTGGAAGGCCGCTATGAGGCCTTCCCAGAGCCTTCTCTTCTCCAGGCTGAACAAGCCCAGCTCTCTCAGCCCGTCCTGTCTCGTGACTGACAGAAATCATTCCCTCGGCGCTCAAATAAATGACGCTTTTACTTTCTGAAACTCCAAAACGAGTCTTAGAGAAAGTTTATTTCCCGGCATTTTGGGTATCAGCGGGAAGGCTGCGGGACGACAGCGCCGCCAGATTTGAGCACCCCGCCGCATCGCCGGCGACTTCTCTCACCCCACCCCGCGGATGCGCCTCTGCGGGCTCTGCCGCACCGGGCCAGGGCGGGGCGGTACCGCGCCTGCTCACGGCCTCTCCCCTGCGGCCCCGCCCCCTCACAGAGGGGCACGCTGGGAGTTGTAGTCCGCCGTCGCCCCCCCCCATATCCGCTAGCCAGAGCTCGCGGGGGACTCCGCTTCCCGTCGGCCCCCGCGGCCCCCGTGCTGCCGTCAGGGAGAGCGGCGGCACAATGGGCTGGGGGAGCCGGCTGGCTGTGCTGGGCGGGCTGGCGCTGTGGGCACGGCGGCGCCGGGCGGCGGCGGAGGCCGGCAGGGAGCGGCGGGAGCTGGAGCTGAGGCTGGTGCAGGTGGTGTTCCGGCACGGGGCGCGCACCCCGCTGCGGCCGCTCCCGGCAGCGGCGCCGGTGAGAAACGGGTCAGGGTGGCATGACGTGGGATGGGGTGGGATGACATGGAATGGAATGGCACGGCACAGTTGGAGCACTGCACGGCTGTGGTCGTTGCTCACCCCGAGCCAGTGCCGCGCCAGCTGCTGAGCTGCTGCCTTGCTTCCATCAGCCCAGAAATAGAGGGTTTCCCCTCCCAAGGCACTACTGGGAGTAAATACGGGGAAGAGATGGTGTATACCCCATCCCTGGAAACATTCAAGATCAGTTGGGATGAGACTCTGAGCAACCTGATCGAGTTGAACACGTCCCTGCTCACTGCAGGGCAGGGGTGGACTGGGTGAATCATAGCAGCACAGAATGGTTTGGGCTGGAAGGGACCTTAAAGCCCATCCAGTCCCACGCCCCCTGCCGTGGGCAGGGTCACCTCACACTAGGTCAGGTTGCTCAAAGCCTCATCCAGCCTGGCCTTGAACAATTCCAGGGAGGGGGCATCCACAGCTTCCCTGGGCAACCTGTGCTAGTGCCTCACCACTCTCATTGTGAAGAATTTCTTCCTAATGTCCAATCTGAATCTTCCTCCTTCCAGTTTAAAGCCATTCCCCCTTGTCCTATCACCACTTGCCCTTGTAAAACGTCCCTCCCCAGCTTTATTGTAGGCCCAGTTCAGGTTCTGGAAACCCGCTCTAAGGTCCTTCATGGTCCTTTCCGACCCAAACCATTCTATGATGCTATGAAAACATGGGAATTAGGGAGTTCACGTGGAGTGGCAGTAACATGGTCCCACTACCTGTGAGAGGGGCAGGTGATGGCAAAGGGAAGTCTCCACAGTGGCTGTGGGAGCTCTCATAGGAAGGATGCTGGGATGGGCATCACAGGGCTGAGGTGCTGGTAGTGATAACAGGAGTTATTGCTGCTCCCAGGACTTTGCTCCTTAACACCCAGCACCAAGCCATTCCCTGCAGCACTATATGTTACACCAGGTACTCAAGAGCATGTGCTTTCTTGCCTCAGTGTCATTGCAAAGGTTCCATCTCTCCCATAGCTTCCAGCGAGGCAAATATCAGTGCTGGTAGTTTGCTAAAGAAGCATTTTGGTGTGCAACAAATAGAATCATAGAATGACCTGAGATGGAAAGGACCCACAAGGATCATTGAGTCCAGCCCCTGCATAGGACAACCCCAACATTCACACCATGCGTCCAAGGGCATTGTCCAAATGCTTCTTGAATATTGTCAGGCTTGATGCCATGACTGCTCTCCTGGGGAGCTGTTCCAATGCTCCACCACCCTCTGGGTGAAGAACCTTTTCCTAATACCCAATCTAAACCTCCCCTGGCACATCTCCCTGCCATTCCCTTGAGTCCTATCATTGGTCACCAGAGAGAAGGGATCATCACCTGCTCATCCTCCTTCCCTTGTTAGGAAACAGTAGACGGCTGTGAGGTTCCCCTTTGGTCTTCTCCAGGCTGAACAGATCAAGTGACTTCAACCTCTCCTCATATGATTTTTCTCTAGACCCTTCACCAGCTTTGTGGCCCGTAGCAGTAATAGCTATTTCTGACAGCTTCTCCTGTAAGGGGAGGAGAGCAAGTATTGCACTTCATGCACATCATCCATGCGTGATGCGCAGCAGATTGGCAAATCCAAGCTGCAGCACTGCTGTCATTGCTGTGTGAAGAGATCTCTTTGGCTCTGCATTGTGGTATTGGCAAGACAGCCTGGCATTGCTTTAATGCTTTTGAAAGTCCTTGTTTTCCACTGAAGCACCATTTGTTTGTTTTGGAACAGGTGGAATGGCATCCCACTCTTTTAGATGTGCCTGCTCAGACTAGGTTTGACTATGTGGTCACTGACCTAAATGGAGGGCCTCAACCTCCCTCGCCTTTTGAGGAGCATTACAAAAAGGTCACGTTCAAGGTGAGACTGTCTTTCATGGTGGCTTCATGGTCTCTCTGTCGACTTGTTTGTTTCTGTGTTCCACTGGAGACCCTTCCTTTTCTTCGCTCTTAGGGTGGTGCAATTGCAGGACAGTTGACAACAGTAGGGATGCAGCAGATGTTTGCCCTGGGGGAAAGGCTGAGGAGAAGCTATGTGGAAGAAGCCAACTTTCTCTCACCAGCATTTAAGCCTGCTGAGGTCTTGTGAGTCTCTCATTTCCCTGCTGGACCTTCCCTTGCTTCCCCCCTCTAACAAGTAGCCCTGTGCTAGGGAAGCTTTCCACCAGCATAGAATTCATCAGCAGACCAGCTGGCCTCTGGGCTTTCATCTTTGCTCAGCCTGCAGAGCCCATGCTGGAACTCACTGATGACACAAAGCACCCAGTTTTCTGACAGTCCAGAAAGGGGTGCCAGGAACAGATTCATCTCACCTAGGTTTAGCAATTGACAGTGGTATTATGCACCTTTATGGTAAGTGAAGAGAAACAGGTGTTTCTGGAGCACAATTTAACTACTGTAGATTAAACAGCTGAAGTTCAGTGAGACGAAGTGCACCCCTGCTGTTCACATCAGTAACGCTGGAAGTGCCTGGTTTAGGATGAGATAAAAATCACACCAGAGAAGTGCCCTTTTGTCAGCTTCAGTGTCTCTGAAGGGAAGTTAAAGGGCAGTTCACATACAGGTGTCTGTCTTTTAAGATAGCTATCATGAGGTGAATCCCACCAGCACGTTTCCAAAGCCACAACGAAAGCACAACCCTCTGTTCCAACAAGTCTTCCCCAGCTGCAGCCCTAACCATGTGAAAGAGAAAGTGCTACCTCACGAACTGCTTTCTCTCTTTCAGCATCCGTTCCACTAATATTTTCCGGAATCTGGAGTCAACACGGTGCCTGCTGGCTGGGCTCTACCAACAGCAGAAAGAAGGTTGGGGAGACTTATGACCAGTGCTTTGCCCTTCTCAGTCTTCCCTAGATGTACGAACACCTCGCACATCCAAGCTCTCTCTGGCTTCTGGTAGTTACTTCTTCTCTGGCTGTTCGTGCCTGGCCCTGTTCCCCATACTCTTCTGATTCTGTATGTTCCTTATCAACTTTTCACTTACTCCCTCTCTTTGTGTAGCTTTCTGCTGATGCTCAGCTTGGATCTGTTGCCATGAATGGTGCAATTTCAGACCTTCTGAGGAGGCTAGTGTTAACCCATTTCAGAATCAAGGGGGCACAAAGTTCCAGATCCAGTGCTCAGAAGATGCACATATTAAAAAAGTTGCTCAGAGAAACCCAATTGTCTCAGCCATAGGAACACCAAGATCCTTTACAAGTTCTGTATCTGGCGTAACTTTCAGCTGTATCCTACAGTTGACAACTACTTGTACGTCCTAGAAATACACTCTGGGTTTTGAAGATCTCACTTTTGTTCCATCTGTATTCAGTCCCGGGAACAAATAGCAAAAGTGACTTTGCCAGAGCTCCTTGCACCTCATGACAGAGAAACTAATTTTGGTCACGTACAAACACTAGAAAGAATGAACACACAACTGAAAGCTTTACAAGGTGCACAGCAGACATCCCTACGGAATTAAACCCTGTGCGCTCAGAAGCAAGCACAGTGGCTTGTGTTGCAGGTGATAGCTCAGGGGGAATTGCTAGTTGACAACAATGGACTCCAGCACAAAGACTGTGGGAGTGATTAAAGTCTAAAGATGCCCAGATGCAGGAGTGATCACAGAAGCTTCCTTCCATTCCACAGGATCCGTTGTCATTCTCACTGATGAAGCAAGCTCTGAAATCCTCTACCCCAATTACCACAACTGCCAGCGCCTGAAATGCTTGAACAGGTAATTGCCAGCCATACCTCCCCCTATGATTTCACTGCTGTTTCATTTCAGCAGTACTAATTTAGAACAGCACGTTTTCTTCGCATTTCCCAATTTCTTCCCCTGCCACTTACTGTTCTGCAGGAATGGTTAGCTAGTTGTTTAAAATACTCAGTGAACAGAGTCATTTCCCAAGCAGTGGCACCAGAAGAAAAAAATAGAGGCTTTTCTTGAAAGACCAATTTAATTTAGTCTGTGTCTAGCAAACACTCATTACCAGCTAATGTACAGCTATTCTGCAGCATTGCCGCAGGGTACAACTAACATCACCTACATCCCCTAACAAGTCTTTCAAGTGTGAAGATATTGGGACTTTTTATATTCAACTTTTGGGTTGGGGGTTATTGCAACATTCCTGTCACATTTACACCTTGAACAAATTGCAATATACTGGCCGTGACACATTTAACAGAGATTAATGAAGTAAAATAAGGAACATCCTACATAGAAAGAACACTCATGTTTGCAGAGTGAAGTACTCTAAATGCCTGAGTCAGGTTGGGCACAGAGTGGGAACTGAATAAGAAAAGGCAAATGTATTACAGTTTGATTGGATTATACACTAGCATATTTTTGCCCAAAATTCAAGAGTTGTCAGAATTCGCTTGCAAAAGCTCATTATATAATGCTTAACTCTGCAGACAAAGGGTTGTTCTGGACAGCAGTGAGGTGATGGCCCACAGAAGCAGTACATTCAGCCTCCTTTAATAAAATCAACTGTCCAAAAAGGGAGTAAACTTCAAGCTCTCCTGTTCACTTTCCCCCAAGTCCACCAACTGAGCACATTTTGTGACCATGTCAAAGGAAATTGTTTAAACTGCAGTTAAGAAGTGCTGCCTCAGTTTACAGGCCACCTATGCCAGAACTTCTAGAATGTTTGAGTTCAAACAGAAACTGGAGCTGTTCCTAAAGAACATATGAAGCAAACTTATAAAACTTTTCCCACTTCCTCCTCTAGAGATGAGGGTCAGAGAAAATAAAACTTATGCAACATATCTTGCTTGAAGTACATGGCCAGCATCGAGATTCTCAGCTAACTTTTTAATAAAATTTAAAACAGTGTAAAGAAGCAAATGGCTTCTAACAAATCAAGCGGTGAATTTGAAAGGTACGAGTATCTAGGTGTTTCCTTTTTCTCACACCATACAGCAATCAAATTCAAAGCTTCTACCCTTTCTTCTTTCATGACACAGTTAAAGGTTACTCCCCAAATATGTAGACTTGCACTATTCCAGTATGACCAGATCTGTTAAACAATACACAGCCCTCACTTATAGGAACCACTTCTGAAGTGTTCTCATCTTAATTTCCACCCCACCCACACTGCCTGTGAGGGCAGATAACCAGCTCCAATCCTTGACATCTAGACAAAGTGTATGTCTGCTCCACAGCTTAGACCCCTAACATCAGGAATCCATCAGTATCCTGTAGTGCTTCTCTTCTGCCCCTCAGTGATGGGAGACAACTCCACTGTGCTGGGGCCACAAAAAAAAACCAAAACAAACAACAACCAGCAACCAGAAGATAGTCTGATGTGTAAAAAGGTTTTGTTTTCTTAATTCCCTGACAGGCATAAGTTGAAGGATGCTCTGCAACAGCCAGGTATCTCTGATGACTTGAAAACAATTAAGGAGAAGATGGGTATTGATGATGATAAGCCAGTGGATTTTTTTCTCCTCCTTGATAACATTCGTGCTGAGCAGGTGAGCTGAGCAGTTCTGTTGCACTGTCACGGACAGAAACATCCCTTTACCACACATATGGAGGAAGCCATGGAGGGCCAACATCCAGTGATACCAGTGGGTACCCCGGTACCTTTCTACACAATCCACAAAGTTTCTAGAAATAGCATAGCCTTTTTAAAAAGCAAAACGTGGAGTCAGCCTTGCTGTAGGATGGATAAAGACTCATCTCCAATACTTATGTTCTTACCTTGAAATCCAGTGTCTCTTTCAAGTGTGATGAAATAGAGCTATGAGAGCAGCTGGGCCTTGCTTACCCCATTACAGAGTGCTTTTCCTTTTCTGGCAGTCAGCACTGTTTGAGTCATCTTAATCCTGGTTCCAGGACACTATCTATGAGCCAGATTGCTTCTGCTACTGGAATGGAGCTGGGCATATTTGTACGCCACTTAGTACCTCTTTTTTGCTGAAGCTAATGGTAATTGATCTGGCTATCAGTTGAATAGCTCAAGGCGTTACATGCCCTCCACACAGAAATGTACCCTCAAGAACAAACATCCATCCTTTTGGTGCACCAAACAAGTCTGTGTGTTTAAAACCATCCTAGAGCTCCTCACATGAATATCACATTACAATTCTGTACTACCAATGCTGTGACATGAACAGGTGTTTTCTTGGAGCTGTCATCCATGCTTTCAGACTGGGTTCAGAAAGGGGCAAACCTTTGTTATGCTGCCTCTTCTTCTTCCAGGTGCACGATTTGCCAAGCTGCCCTGTGCTGAAAAAGTTTCAGCAGACAGTTGAGCGTCGATCTGTTGACTCGCTGCTTTTCTTTCTGGAAGACGATTCAAGGTGATTGCCTGTATCTATGCCTCCAGCCTTGGAGGTTGTCCTAGACTTACCCAATGGGTGGATGAGCTGCACCAGTTTACTGTGGCTGAGAGGAGTCCTTTCTGATCTGCTGCATTCCCCCATCAGAGGCTACTGCCCTCTACCGAGGTTTGTGCCTCATCTGTCTCAGTGTAAACTCCAGTGCCTTGAGTCAGGAATGTGAGCTATGGAAAAGGGAGTCTATGCTGAGGAGGCTGAGGTGTGGGCTTACATCCTGTTCTGCTGACGATGATGGAGACAGCAGTAAGCCAGAGGCAGGCAGCGAACGCCTCAGTTGACACGGTTGTTCAAGTGAACTTGTGTCAAAGGCAAAAGCAGAAGAGAATAGGAGCACTGAGGCTGCACAAGCGAGGCTGCCCTTGCACAGGCACAACTACCATCTGAATTCCAGCCTGGGAAGTTTATCTCAGGGATGGCACCAGCACAGCTGGGCTGAGAATTGTTGGTGCTAGTGGAAAAGATGATGACGGGGCCTGCACACATGTAACTACTTGCAAAAGAATCTGCTGCTACATGCAGTTAATTACCTCCTCCACAGTTGTTTGTAAAGGTGGCTGAGTCGTTGGCCTTTTCTTTAACTTGTGCTAGAGATCTCAGGTACTGAAAGGCTGATTTCCCCCACTCCCACAACACCTGGGAGAGCCACAGTCACATTCATCCTCCCTTTCCATTGATATGTTCATTAGGTAGAGGGAAATTCTTCACACCAGAAGTTGTCCAAGGATATCTTTGTTCAATACTAGTTTTTAAATTCAGCTGCCCCCTTCCTGAATCCTGCCCCCCTGCCAAAGACCCCAAGGACTTCAGTTTCTCTTTTGCATTCAACTTCAGTCGTCTTCCCTAGCTGAAAACCATGCATCCAAAAATCACAGCTAGGGAAACAAAGTAGCATACAGAACATAAAGGAGTTTCCAGGTTTCCCTTTATGTGGGCCACACCTCATGAGACTCCTTGTTAACACCTCTCCCCTAGGAGGCTGCCATCACCTTAGAATCTCTGTGGTGACTATGCAACTGCTGAAATAAAAAGTAACCATAGGTATTGCACTCCGCAGTTCTTAGCTACACTTGATACATGTTATCAAGTTGTAAGAGAAAAGCAGGTTCTCAGGTGTTTGTTTAAAATCATTTAAATTTGAAAGTTTAAAAACCATTTCTGCTTTTTTTTATAGAGAAGTTCTTCAGATGAGCATTGGTCTCCTTTTCCATAACTTAAAGAAGAATATTACAGAAGCAGTCAATCCCTCATCTCCAGCTGAAAAGGCCAGGTAGAGGGCAGATCTCTTTTTCTAATCGTTATAAATTCTGGCTCACTGTCAGTGTGAAAAGCTGGCTCAGAAAGATGCTCAATGTGTGGTGTAAAGAGAACGAGCCGTTACTTGCTAGAAAAAGCATGAGTGCTACTGGCTATCCATGGAGGAGCTCAGATTAACATTTTAGGTTTGTTTTTTTTCTCCTTCCCCTTTTTATCAGAAAGCTCATCCTCTATGCTTCTCATGACACTACCCTTATTCCTCTCCTGGTGGCACTGGGCACCTTTGATCGCAAGTGGCCACCTTATGCTGCAGATGTGACTCTGGAACTGTATCAGCACCGGCAGTCCAAAGAGTGGTTCGTTCGCATGTCTTACCATGGAGAGGTAAGAGCCCAGGGGAAGCTCATCATACAAACCCTGGGCTTTTGGTTTTGCCATGCAGCATGTAAAGCTGTGAAACAAGACGTGTTCTGAGCATGCCACCAAGCCAGGTAACAGAGTAAGACACCTACAGCACATCCGTGGTCACTAAAACATATTTTCTGCTGAGCTGGCTATGGATCTAGTGACCTTAGGCAAAGAGGTTGAACCTCAGTCTCTTTGTGTTTGCCTCGACCAGTGTATTTCCCTGCCACAGAATGCATCTGCATCAGCAAAACCAAGGCTTTGGCAGTGTACAAGATCTGTGATTTTTGTCTTTTTGCCTTTGCAGGAGCAAGTGGTGAAAGGATGTAAAGCAGGTCTCTGCCCACTTGAGGAATTTCTAGAAGTTCTTTCACAGTACTCACTCAGTCTGGAGCAGTACAGTAACCTGTGCTCCCAAACAGAAGAGAATCAGCCAACTGACTCATAAATAAGTTGCCTTAAATTAAAATTAGTCTGTTGTCACAATCTTTGACTACTTTGCTTTAAGTTCCTGACAGACTTTCCTATTCTAAAGGTATTTTAGATGAGGGGACTTTTCCCTACCAGACACAGGGTGGCATAGTGTCACTTTTCACTGTTAGCAGCCAAATGAAGGAAGCCCCATAACAGAATGGCTTGAGTTCACTTCTGAGGTAGCCACACAAAAGCATGGAGAGGCTGAAAACAGCAAAGGAGAGAACAGACCTTTTTAAATTGCCCTGCTGCTTCAGGAATAAGAGAGAAAACATACCTGTTCATCTGCTGGGGCTGTGGGATGAAGCCCAGCTACCAGACTCGAGAGATTTGACATAATGATTGCTTTCATGCATGGTGAACTGCAGAAGCCACTGTGCCTTTCCCTTTCTTTTCTCACGTTGGAGGGTCGCTCTGCAGACAGATGAACCTCCCGACTCGCATTAGCATTTAGCTACCCAACCTTCTTGAGGGCATTTTAGCACACACATCTCCAAAGGGACAGAAAGCCTTCAAACCTCTTCCCTGCTCTCCTCTAATTATGGAAATTCTGCTGTGAACATGCAGAACAACCACAGTGGGACAAGTACAAGAACACGCACTCTTGGTGAACTCTATCTAATGTGCTTTAAACAAGGAAGCCTGGGGAGCTGCTGTTGACTTCAACTTTAGGCAGCATTGCATCTGTTTTGCACTTTCTGAAACTGGAATACACCAGCATAGCCAACAGAACTACTTCTAGCTGAGATGATGACACTTTTTCCTGTAAGATAATACCAAGGATCAGTATGTTGTCAAAATCCCTATTTGTCAATGAGTAAATAAAGCGTGGATCCCGACCTACTTTCTTTGGGATATGTAAAGATTTAAATAGGGGGAATACTTCTTAAAATGGCCCTGCAGTTTTGTTTCTGCATTACCCTTCTCACTTAGTGAAAACAGACCGCAGCGATGTCAATGCAAGTCATTGACAGATATGTGGCTGGAGGCACTACTGTACCTTCTCCCTGAGAAGCGTAGGCTGGATTTACCTCTACTCTTTCATTAGCCTGCCCCCACCACAATTACATGTTGACACCATGCACAGTGAACAGAGTAATTTGAATACTAAATACATTGCTGGAGGTCTCACTGAACTGCTATTAGAAGCTGTCAAAAAAGCAAACAAAACGTGATTTTCCACCAATTTTTTTATACAGCCTAAAAACCTAATGCCATTATATAAAAATCAATGGCCTGCCTTCGCTTGAGAACAGTGCGTTCTGCACTCACCAAGTGCTCTCATCTGTACGGTATAAAGTATATGGAGAAGGGCAACAGAAAACATAAGGCATACAATCGCAAGTTATTTGCTAGGCATGGATCTCTTGGGACAGAGATATGAGGGAACATCATTAGAAGCTTTTGCGGTGCCAGCAGACAAAGTGGGAATTTGCATGCCTACTCCTAAAGGAGGGCTAGGAACATCTCCCAGCAGAACTGATCAACAACCATGTTAAAAATGGCAACACAGTCCAGACCCACAGAACATGGCACTGCCTTAGTGCACATAAGATTAGTAAAGGGCACTGCATTTTCACTGTTAAAATAATCTAGGCTGGGTAACAAACATTTGAGTAACAGCAGAAGACCTCAGAAAAACAAGCCAGCTTCTTGGCAGTGGGTAGGAAGACGCCTCCACTGGGAACAGGTTATTCCATCGTTGCCTCTTACAGGGTTTCTACAGTGCCCTATGTGCCCTGCCGGAGCATCACCCTTCCCCTCAGTGTGGAATTGGTTCGGCCATGCATTGGTCTCATCCCACTGAGCAACTCTATGGTAGTCGTGGCCCACAGTATTAAAGAGGAGTTATTTCTGACCACAACTAGCATAAATAATGATTTCAAGAGAGGATTGGTGGGACAGTAGGAAGAGTTTTAATATCGAAGGACACAGGTAAGTGGGAAATGCTGAACTGGAAACACCATATGGAAGAGCTGAGACATTTCTGAGAACACAGAATGAAAATTTCCAGAAATCTGGAATTTCCCAAGCAACTCATGCATTTACATGGATAAGGCTGACTCTTTGCAAGAACTGAGAAGGACAAATCCCAGAGGACAGAAAAAGAAATCAAAAACACTCATAGCCATGGCTGTTAATATGAGAACTGCTGACATGAACAGCTAATGTGTTCAGCCTCAAGTCCCCTCAAACTTGAGCTGCTAAACCAAGTTAGTCTGCATCCCTTGCTATTTTAGTCCAATGCGGTTAACACAGGTTGATCATCTAAAACTTAAAGACTTTTTTTTTTTTTTTTTTTTTCCATTTTGCATTGCAAACGTATCCTCATAAAGTATATTTCACTTAAGGTAATATTAGTATAGTAGGTAACTGGCAGGAAATAAGTCAACTTAAATTTAGGGGGTTGTTTTCTCCTCATGTAAAACAACTTATTTAAAGTTTCCAGTATGCCAGACCAAACAGCATCACTCTTCTCTCCTGCCTCATGCTCTAACTCAACCAAAACCAATTGTAAGCTTAAAATCTGAATGTGTAATGAGTCATGAGGACTTACATCTCTCAAGACAAAAGGTTTGCTGGTTGAAAGCCAAAAGATCAAGAAGACAGTAAGCTTGCTATATTTGTCAATAAAACCACAATAACAAAGTTAGCAGTTTGGGTTTAGATCTTTTTAAGGCCTGAAAAACATTACTGATAATACATTTTAAGCTTAACCAGAAAAAGCATGATAGAGCTAGGTGTAACACATCTATCTGAACAAACAGCACTAACACAAATAATTGGAAACTATGTGGCCTGGCTAAAAATGGAAAAAATCTTTAAATTAGAGGTCACCTCATCAGAAAGATGGCAAAGAGCACATGTGCAAGACAACTTACCTTTTTTAGGTTAAGAATTACTACCAATCGATACAGTGAAGTGTGTTCTACTAAATACAGTCCTACATCAAACACAGATCATTTCTCCTCCACATATATCAAGATAAGGAACATGTTTCAGCCAACAGCCTGCTAAGGCTGCATGAGGAAAGCATTCACCATCGTAAGTGCAGACCACCACCAGTGAAATGTAGCTTTTTCTGCTACCAGAATGAAAAACAGCACAGCAGACAGCATACCAAGCAATGCAAAATTAAGCCCTGTGAATACCATATTTTTAATAGCCCTAACACTTTAGACCAGCAAATGCTGCATTCCCAGTCAATGAAGTGCATTTAGGATTCACGCTTCCCTCGGGAAGAACTGGACACCCACATCTACTCCAAGTTAGTATATGTGTACTGCTCCAGAAGCATCATCAGCATTCAAATCCCAACCAAGACTGATGCAGATTACACCTCTACATACTGGGTCTGTCTTCTGAAATGTTACCCATTAGGTACCACTAGGAGGTCAGGACTAAATTGGCTACTTCCTTGTCATATTCTTTGGTAGCTTAGCTAGCCCATGACACAGGTACAAAGCTTGAGCTTATTTGTATGGTGCTTAAAACTGCCAGTGTACTTCACAGATGACCTGTTTGCAACAGTCTACTACTTTAAAACAAACAGATTTCAAATATTTTAAACTTATGATTTAGCAGGCACATTACTTTGCGTTTCAGAAGTTCACCATCTGCTAGGTTTACCTTTTAAGTCTCTCTGCACTCCGGCTGCGCAGCCATCTGGGATGAGATAATTCGAACAGCAGACTGCTTCCTCCCATGTTACTAGAGAGGAAGAGCAGCCAAGCATGTATGAATAAAGTCTATTTCATTCTTTCAAACAAAGGTGGAGGAGGATGATTTGAAAGTTTAAAAAAAAAAAAAAATAAAGATAGGGGGAGGGAAAGAAAACTAAAAGTGGCAACCCCACTTTCCATCTTCCACTACACCATGACTACCAGAGCTGAGTCACAGCTAGTACTGATTATAAACAAGCAGGAGAGAGCAGAGACCGACTTACAGATCCCAAGGTGAATTTGCAATGCTGGCAGCTAGAAAGCTTTCTCATTTGAGAAGCAAAAAGAGGAGAGGTAGAATCAGAGCAAAACAAAGAAGTTCAGTCTACATCTACTGAGTTGTTTTTCTGACTGGAGCCAGCTAAGGCATTAGCATCCCTTGTCCATCAGCCACTGAGGTTAAGTGCACCTATGTGGACTGAGGAGAATTCACATCTTCTGCATTTTCTGTAGGAAAAACCTGATTAAGATATTAAATGCCAGCATCTTCAGTTAGATGGACACAGAAGGAACTTTAATTATCCAGCATCTTTAAAACATATCCTTTTGCTATCAAGTAGCTTTGAAACAGTGAATCCCTTATGCCCAGGGTGTCAAAATCTCAGCTTCCGCTGTTTTGCTCCTGCAGTGTAACGCACATCACACACACTGCACATGTAACCAGGGTGCTGGCAGGAGCGTAGGGACAAGGAGCTTGGCGATGCCGCCAGGTAGAAACAAGGTGCTGGGCTGGACAAAAGATGGAGGGCCGGATTCGGCCCACAGGCCATGAGTTTGACACCCCTGGCCTATGCTACTGTTTCTACAATAAGTCACAGTCACCTCAAGTCCTTTGCTATTCAAAATACCTCAGCAAGCACATGAGATACTAAGAAAGGCGGTTTGTTGTTTGTTTTTTTTAAAAAAAAAGAAGCAACAACAAACCAACCCTGCAGGTTATTTCCATGTCGATCAAGCATTCTGCTTTGTTCAGCTTGCTAAAACCAGTCAGAAGTCATGGCAGAAGCAGCAACACTTAAAAAGGCTGCAATGTGACAATTCCTGCACAAGGTCCTCAAAAGGGAGCTGTGCAACCATTTGAAGAGGTAACTCCACTTTACAGAAATAACACTTACTGTGTCATTGTCAGCTCTTTCTAAATTCTTGACAAGCCCGCGCTTCAGGCACGCTGCTTGTCTTGTTAAGAGGGAAGCATCACAACATACATCCTACACTTTGTCAAAAGAGTAATTCTCACCCAAAATCATTGTAAATTTGCGTGACAGCACAAAGGTGAATTTGGAAGCAGGCAACAGAAGGCTCCAAGGCTTGCGTGTCTCCAACGGTGCACAGATTCACTCATTTTGTAACACTAGCAACAGGACTTCGGTAAGCTGGCCACAGACAGTAGTTCTTTTTCCAGAGTTAAGAATCAGTTAACTCTGAAAAACCCTCACACACAAGCATATTAAAGATACTCCTTCTCCACATGAAGTTTCACACTAATAGCCAGCCCTCGGAGGAAACTACTCATTGAAATAATTTCAATAGTAAGTGAAAGGAAAAACAGAGATTACACACTCCATATACAGTGCTGGGGGATGAGAGAGTAGACAGACACAGAGCCCACTCCCTGCTCTACATATACACATCTGGATTTTCCTGTCCTTCTCCAGAAGCAGGATTCAACTCTTGATCCGTATTTCAGCATCCAGTCTTTCACTCCCCATAGACAAAACCATAAAGCCTTCTTGCTGAAATTCTCTCAAAAGGCAAGTTTGAAAAGACAGGGGATTAGGAAGCGATCAATGAGAATTGTAGCAAAGTAACAATTTTCCCAGCAGGGTTGTCTTCATAAAAATCTGCTCACTGACAATTTATCTCTCACCTTTGTTATACCTGTTGCTCACTATCTCAGCTTCCGAGCGATGGCAGTGAGAGACTCCACCCAATCCAAAGACCCCAGGGTTACACACAACCCCAGTGCCCTCCCTGCCCAGCATTGGACTTCGGCACTCAGCAGGCAGATGCTGCTGTTTAGGGAAACCTCAAAACCACGTATCTTGCAGTGCTGAAAACTCTCACCAGGAGGAAGTGACAAGAGGCAAGCTTCATCTATTCCTTGGCTCTCAATAAATTTGAGTAAGAAAGATTGTAACTACCATCCCTGGGTGTTCTGAAATAACACCTCACTCCGGGCAAAAACAAAGATCAGGATTAAGTGAACAGAAGTGTCTTGCAAGTAGCAGAGTTGCCTACAGACCAGACTTCTAGGAGCTGCCAAAGCTTACTCCATCTGACCTTTAGTCTGGTGGTGATGAAAAGGAAGAGCAGGCAGTCATGTGGGCAGCTGTCTGATGTACATAGAAACAACTGGACTGGATAAAGAAGACAGTTCATTTTTGTAAGAAACAATATATTTTATTTTTCTGACACCACAGCCCTGGCAAGTGGTTTTGTACCAAATTTAATGGAGGTTACACAGAACGTTTTACGCTGGGGAGGAAAAAAAAATAACCACAAAAAAAATCCTGGATAACTTTTAGTGTCTGTTCCACTCCCACATTAATAAAATCACTTGGGGTTTCTAAGAAAAGGAGAATAGGAAACAGTGAGAGACTACTGTAGGATGTAACAGTGTCTGAGTCCAGCCCCTTCCTAAAAGTGGGAGGAGTCCCCACGTGAGAAGAGGCTCTCCTAGATTTACTCCTCAAAATAACACAATGTATTGCAGCTGCCATAGGAGGAGACAGAAGGGGGACAGGGAGAGAGAAGCCTATTTAAGAAAGAGTGGGAGGGAGAGACAGAAGGTGCTGGACAGCACGCCATAATTTGAAAAATATGTCCTTAACTTATTATTTATTTCTTTTAAAAGATTCCCCTCACTGAACTTAAGTTCCTTTTTGTGCTTTTCATTAATACTCTGCTCTGAGGTCGTAGTTTGGTTTTTCTATACAATGGAGTTGAAGGAAAATAGTCCGAAGTTCTGAAGATGGATTCTCCACCTAAAGTAAACAGCCTAGAATCCCATTCTCCTCTCACCCCAAAGACTAAAGTCTCTGCTAAAATCCCTTTTACAATATAGTACAGTACACAAAAAAACCCCAAAAATAACCGACAGTCCTGGGAGAAGCCAGTCCAAAGGACGTAAACATACAGAGAATGGTGCAACTTGTGACAAATGGCAATTCTCAAAATACAGCTACAGATTCTCAAAGCAGGTGCCGTTCACGGGATACCCAAGTCCACAAAAATAATTTTTAAAAAATAAATCTTAAAAAAAAACAACCTGTTAAAATGAATATTTTTTTTTTCAGGTAATTCCATACATTCGAGATTTCCCAAAGCGTCCTCTGGTCTCTTTTCACCTATTGCATGGCCAAACTGTACTCCTGAAGCTCCCAAAAAAGCCCTCAGGATTTGGAATCTCATCTTGACAAGGATCAGAATATCCAGTCTTATGGTAGCAGCTTAAAACATCATGTTCCCTGGGTTTCCAGGGCCTTGGCTAAATCCTCCCATGCCAACGTCAGCAGCCATACCTCGGGGCCTCATCTGGGGAGGAATCATGATGTTTTGTTGGGGTCCCATCATGCCCTGCATTGACATCATCATACCAGGTGACCCTACAGGGCCCGGGTGGCTGTACAGCCCCGCAGGGGCTCGGTCCTTGCCCGGGATCATGGCCACAGGGTTACTCATTAGTGCGGGCTGGCCAGGCATCGCTGTTTGTGCTGGTGACATCATACGGTGGTGTGGCCCCATCATGCCTTGCTGCAGGAAGGTAGGCGGTCTCATCGGATTATGACCTGGCATGGACGGAGCCGTCCCAAGAGGGATATCTGGAGTTCCCACTGGCCCGGGGCCCCCCATGCCAGGCAACGGTAGTCCCATCCTTGGAGTCTGCTCTCCTATCATTCCCTGCATGTGGGAGAACCCAGGCCCAGGACCCTGTGGCTGCTTGCGGCCTGGCACCTCCCCACGAGGGAAATACTGTAGTGTCTGGCTAGGCTTCTCTGACGGGATAATCCTGGACAGGTCAAACTCTGGTATTCCTGTGGCTCCAGGACGGATCACCTCCTGCAGCTCTGGATCAGTGAAAACTGAAGGCATATTGTTTCCAAGAACAGTGAAGGAGTCTGGACCGCCAGGGCCTCCAGTCTTGCAAAGTGCTGGATCTGTCGAACTTTGGGGCAGGTTGGTAGGACGCCCCAGAGGTCCTTCTCCATGGAAGCTCATTCCCGCTGGGAAATTGCCTTGTCCACCGCTGGGCCCGTTGTGTGGAAATGGCACCTGCTGTGGAGGGGACTGTACAGGAGGGAACCCCTGTGGGAAGCCCAGGCGTCCTTGAGGTACCATTGGAGACTCCTGGGAACCGTGCCCCATCATCGGGTTGTGTGACATCAGGCCGGGTCCCACAGGGACCCCATGAGGAGGTATATTGGGTCCCATAGCATTTGGAGAGGGCATCTGGTTGTTATGGGAAAGAGGCTGGGTCATTCCCATTGGGCTAAGGGTTGGCATTGGACCCACTGGGTTTGGACCTGAAATTCGAGGATTCTGAGAATTAATGCCCATTCCTAGGGAAGAAATAAGGAATCACATTTAGATAACAGCCAACAATAATCAAAGCAGCTATCAGAGAGCTTTCTGGTCATCAAATACACACACACACACAAAGATTACTGCAAGTAAAAAGCATTACTAGTGGCTCTGGAAAATGCTACTTTAACCAGAAAATTGATGCCACCTGCACAGGAGCCTCCCTAGGCTAGTCACTGCCCTACCAAAAAGTGAATAAAGCCTGCTCAGCAAGTAGGATCTCAACCCAGCCCATACCTTTACCAGTTCCCTGGCAGCCTAGATGATGCAGGTAGCAAAAAAAATACCTGTGGCAGATTATATCCAGCAGATGGACACTTGCCCATTGGGAGGTGGCTGAATCTCCTTTCAAAACTCAAAAAGTGATGAATCAGGTAACCCTCATTAAGAGTAGGAGGCGGAAATCTATGAGGTTAATGAGCTATCATCATGAACTTATTCAATTAGCCAGCTTCCCCAGGTATATTCAGCCACTCTGATCATTACTGCCTGTAGCAGACAGCAAAGCTACAGGGTAAAGTAATCAAGAATTCACAGCCAGTTGTCACTCTCGTGAAACATCTACTCATCCCCTCTTTCAGCTACATTAGCTCAATTGGCTGGAGTGGCTACAGTCTATTCTTGTATGAACTATGTACCCACAAACTTCAATCTATCAGCAGGGATTGGATTTCTCATACAAACAAGCTCACCCACAAAGGACAGTATTTTATTTTACTTTGGCTTTAACTCTCTCAGGTAGAGACCAGGACAGTTTCCCTCAGTCCTGGCTGAGGTTGCCTGCCCTTATACATGCCCTATATGAAGAAATGTATGTTTTGAGAAAGCACTCTTAACATGCTCTTCTGTAACAAAGACAGTCCACAAAACCTAGGGAATGACCAGATGATTCAGTGTCCAAAAAAAAGAAAAAACCCAAACAAAAACCAAACCAGAATATTGTGAAGCTTCTATGACACTGCCTTAAGACAGCAGAAGAATGGTTTCCTCCGGATAACATATTGTAGGCCTGACTCTTATTGCCAAGAGCAGCCTTTGCTCACACAAGTAACTCCAGTCTGCCTGAGTGGAAATCTCTTCCATACATAAGGGTTTCCCAGATTAGACACTTCCTGAGAGCAGACACTTCATGGACAGAAAAAAAAATTGGTTGCAAGGAGAATTTCCATTTCCCCATTTTGGAGAACTGCAACTGCCCTCCACAGAAGCAACCCATGGCTACATATTCAAAGTTTTTCCCTCTCACTGTCTTCACTTGATGAAGCCTCCATTAAAATCGCCCTCATTGTATGGCCTGATAGCTTGGGCTTATGTTTCTTCTGAGTTTCTTACCTGGTACACTGTTCATAGATGGCAAGTTTGGAGAGCGTGCTGGAGGGGAGTCATCATCCGAGCTGGCCACAGTTTTGATGGCATCGTGATAGAGTGGTGTAGAGCTGGGCATGGCAAATTTGGACATCCTGGACATCATGATGGAGAGGGGATTCTGGGAGAGGGTTGGCTCTGGAGGCATTGTGTAAGGACTACTAGAGGGAAGATTTCCAGGGAGAGTCACAGGAGCAGACTGGCTGACTGTGGAAGGAGGTGGACCGCCTTAGGAAAAAAAAAGAAAAGAGACAGAAAGGAGAAAACTTCATTTTTTTCCTCCTTACCATTTTTTTCTTTAAATTACACCCTTTTCTTCTAGAAATCTCAAAAACTAGAAGTCCCTTTTATTGCAGGAGACCATCTGACTAATTCATGAACGGCAACCAGAAAAATGAGCCAAATGTTTAACAGTTGTTATCCTGGATTCTGCACTTCTATTGAAACTACCTTGAGCCTCTACAAACTTCCATGAATCACTATCAAGTAAGTCTGAAAATTCTACTCTTCAACTTCTGACTGAAAACAGACTTAGATATCAGGTCTAGCCATAAAAATCGAAATCCATACTCAGTTACTTATTCCTGCACCTAACAAATGTCAACTGTAACTCCTTTCCCTTTTTCTTTAGGAGGCATCAAACAAACACAAAAGACATAGGCAGCACAACAAAAGCTGTAGCAGATATTATGCTCAGACGTGCAGGCAGACTTCTGACAAACTGCATCCACAGCTACAAGTAAAACTCCCTGTTTATATTTCGTTTCAGGTTTTATACACACATATTTACTACTCATTCCAGTTAAAGAAGAATTCTCTGCACCTGTTAGCTTAACAACATCTTTTGCTCTCCTAAAACTACAAATAACTTAACTGCACTTTCAACCTCCTTTTTTCTTCACTGATTAATTTCATGGCACCCAGACCACATTGGCCATACAAATAAGTTGTACTGTCACTGAAAATTCACTGCATCTTCCTCAGCACCACCCTTCCCCTCAGAAAAAGGAAAGGAGAATAGACAATACGAAAATCCTGCAAGGTGAAAATGTTTATGCTTTGGAAGAGCTGCATGTAAAAGCATTTGTTAAGCATGTTAGGCATAGACCAAAGGGAGATGGGTGTTGGTCTCTTCTCCCAAGTAAGAAGTGATAGGACAAGAAGTGGCCTCACATTGCACCAGAGGAGGTTTAAACTAGATATTAGGAAATATGACTACACCAAAAAGGTTGTCAAGCACTGGAACAGGCTGCCCAGGGAACTGGTTGAGTCATCATCCCTGGAGATATGTAAAAGATATGCGGATGTGGCACTTAGGGACATGGTTTAGTGGTGGACTCGGTGGTGTTCAGTTTATGGTTGGACGCAAAGATCTTAAAGGTCCTTCCCAAACTAAATGATTCTGTGATTCAGTTCTGACTTGCGGGCACCTGGGCTCACACCAGGTAGGGCCTTAGCAGCCATGACAGACACTAAGACTCCAGCTGCCTCCCCAGAGAGCATGACCCAGCCAGCAAGCCAGGTAGGTGTGATGAGGGGTCACCATCACTGGCAGGACCCACCACCATGCTGTTATCCACCGCAGCACTAGAGGGCAACGCGGGCCCAGCATTCCTCTTCCAGCCTGTCCCAGCCAGGAGATCTGTCTGGGCAGGAGGGATCCCCCGGGCTGCAGCTGGGAGCCTGGATAGAGAGGTGAGCATGCAGAAGGATGAGCTCTGGGAGTAGGAAGGCAGAGACCCAGAGATTTTCAGGAGCAGATGGGGGAGTGCCAGCACTTCACCCAGAGGTCCCAGGCACGGTATGGCTCCAGTAGTGTTAAGCTTTCTTGGAAATGGTTGAAGCTCTGTCTGTAGTGGTAAATGTAGAAAACTGTAACCATACCCAAACCATATCTAGATAGACAACTGGCTAACTATGCTTGGGACACATTTGTCAGAGCCTTTATTTCAAAACATTTTCATAACATCAGCAGGAACTTCTTCAGAAAGCTATAGTCTCTGCAAACTACGGCAGAACGGCCAAAAATCACACTCTTAAATAAAAGAGCCTTCTCCCATCAACACACCACATCTTTTTCACACCTTTTGAGCGCACCCTTTAACTTTCATGTCCTCCAAGCGATCAGCCCTCACTCTGAGCAGGGTGCAAATCCACAAATGCAACAGGAGGAAAAGCACTTGTACTAGACCCATTCAGCCACCAACCAGACCCTCAGTCAAAGGGCTGTCTAGGCTCCTGCCCACCCTGCAAGGAACCTCCTCCCTCATCCTTCCTATGCTTGCTGCACACCTCAGGGTAACCAAGCACCAAATCTGGCTAGGAGAAGCAGCACTCACCAGATTCCACGTTCCCCAGCATGGCTGGAGAAGACATGGTGAGAGACGCCTTGTGGTTTGGGGGAATCCCAGGGCTCTGCAAAGGAGGCTTTGGAGACGAAGTCCATCCGGGAGAAGGCGCAGGGAGAGATGGAGACTTGAGGTGGACAGGAGAAGCAGCAGCAGACCCCAAGATGGGGGGGGACTTAATGGAGGCAGCGGCAGCTGCAGCAGTGGGACCTGCAAGCATTCCTGCCAGCTGGGAGGGCGTCTGAGGGGACTTGAGGTTCCCCGAGGGAGACCCCATCATAGGAGACTGGACCTGGCGCATGGTGGGGGACTTCAGGGGATTGATTCCTGGCGAATGCACCTGACCGGCTGCAGAGATATCCAACGGCTTGCGGCCGAGGCTGCGCTGCGCAGGGGGAGCAGTGTTGAGGCTGTTAGGGTTACTGGTGGGATTGAGAGGTAGTGGCGGCATGTGGCTGAGCCGGTTGCTAGTCCTTTGGTCAGGCCCCATCTGTTCTCTGAGGTTTCGGAGACCGACTCCTGGGCCCTGAGACATGGGAAGGAAAGGCCTGGGACCCATGCCATACTCCTGCTGCGGGTGCTCCCCAAACGGCAGCGGCACCATTTTCTGCTGAGAGGAGAGCATCTCCGAGACGCCGGGGCGCAGTTTCATCATCTCTTCCGGCCCAACTCCTGCCTCCCTCAGCTTCTGAGGGACCAAAGGTGGGTTGGAACCCATGCTGACATTCATGCCCATGTCCCCCTTCATGCTGCCAGGGCCCATCCCAAACTCCAGCTCCCTGCTAGAGCCCATTTGTGGGGGTATTCCTTTTGGGAAGTCTCCCCTAGAGGGGCTCATTGGCCCTTCTACTGGCATGCGAGGGAAGATGGGGTTATTCCCAGGCTCCATGTGTCTCTGGGAGGGCATCATTCTGTTTATCTCCATGCCAGGCCTGATGCCTTCCATGTTCAGGCCAGGAGGGAGGCCCATCTGTTTCTCAGCCAGCTGCTGCTGATAGAGCTCTTCAGGCAGGCCCTGTGGATTGGGGAACCGTTCCCCTCGGCCAGGGCCGCTGAAGACACCCTGGCCAGGAGGGAAGTTTCGGCCATCTGGGATTTTTGGCACATCGTCTGGCCAGGTAACTCCCGAAAGCCCAGGCCGGGACGCGGGATTCGCGACATTGGGGCCTTCCATGTCAGGGTTCATCATTCCTGCAAAACCAGGCAGGCGCATCTGGCTCCCAGGCATGTTGGGATGAGGGGCCATGCCCCTGGGGGGCAGAGAGTGTGACATGTTCATGCCTTCAGGGAAGGGCTCTGGACCCCCAGGTCCCCAGCCCTCCCCAGGGGTCATCTGGTAGGGAGGGGGAGGGCCTCGGACCACCCCACGAGGCCCGTGCTGATGGACCATCATGTCCTGCAGGGAACACTGCTGCACAACCACCTGCTCTTGCTTTCTTCTCTTCTCCTCATAAAACTCCTGCTGCAGCTTGAGCCAGGCCACCTGCTCAGGAGTCATGTGGTCTAGGTGGTCTGGGCCTATGGGTCCTGACTGGGAGTTCATTGGAGGTGGCCCCATTTCGTCTGGGGAAAAAGGCATGTCTCTGTGTCCTTGAGGGCCAAACGGAGCCCCTCCATCTGTCCGAGACCCTGATCCTTTGCCTAAACTTTGGGATTGAGCCATCATGGCCTGTATTGGCCCTTCAGGTTTCTTTTGCGGACCATCCATCACCCCAGCATTTGGGGGTGGCCCCCCACTTTGCCCTCCCGCAAACTCCTTCTCATCAGGGAAAAGCATGCGTTGTATGTCTCTCAGGGTCTGCAATGAGCGCTCTCGATGCTCCAGCTGTTCCTGTGACAGTCCATCTGGATTCTCACCCAAACTGGATGGGTCCCCACCAGACACCTGCTGGGGAGGACCTTTAGGGTCTGCAGCAGAGCTATTGCTACCCTGGGAAACTGGGCTAACTGCTCGATTATTTGGGGTTGAACTCTGCCCAAATGCTTCTGTCTGCAACGGGGTAGAATTGGCAGGGCTGCCCACAGACATCACTTTGCTTTCCACACTGGGACTGTCCTGATCTATGGGACACGGGGGGGCAGTGGATTTGGATACCGGTGCTGACACAGGTGGAGTTGGCTGCATTTTGGCGTTCTGGGGAGGGTTCTGGTCCTGGGCAGCGGGGGGCTGGGGCTGCGGCAGGGGCTTGGGTTCATTCCGAAGTGCAGTGATCTGGGGGTTCTGCAAGAGAAAGCCACACACTGTCACTCTCTCTTCTTACAACCATGTCACATAAGTAGACATGCAAATGAAAAGTCCTGTCTCAACCCCACCAGCCCACACTTTGCAAGGAATGGTAGCCTTCATGCAGCGATTAGAGAGCAGCATCTTGGCCATACAGATGCCTTTTTTTCCTCAAGCATTACAGCAGGTACCCTTTACTTCTGTGCTAGCTCTGCATGAGCAATGGGTCAGAAATCTACTACCCAAGTACTGGCAAGACTAAAGCTCGTCTTTGGACATTTATGTACAGAAGGCTAAAACAACAACTGCCTCTCTCTTTTCCACCCTAAAACTTATTTCAGAGTGTAAATAATCATCCATCTCTGAATCACACAAGCACATTTACCGCTTCCCACCCACACGCAGGTATTCCCTACCAAGGGTACAGTGTTTCGTTCCACCTTGCTGTTTGAGATGTTCTGGATATGAAAGGACACGATGGTTTCCACCTGTCCCTTCAGCACAGCTTCTGCAGCCCTGCAAAGACAGACAGATAGGTGCATATATCCAGCTCAGGCTCAGAAACAATTCTTCTCAACCGCCCTTCCTTTCATCCTTCAGCTGGCAGAAGGGAGAAAGACTTAGCCACACATATTTCACTCTAGATGAGTAGCAAAAGAAAAATGCTTACATCTACAAGCTCATCAGCATTCAGAGCTTGTGTTTCAGTTTACACCGTCCTGGCTGGTACTCTCTACATGGATTGCAAAACAGTATCTACCAGCATCTGACAAAAACACCCACAGGTTGGAGGAATAAATAATCACATGTCAGAGGGCAGTGACATTCTCCACTCCAGCCCCTTCAGCATCCCCCAAACAAGTAATGACTTTTTGCTACAAGAAAGCACTTGATAGAGAAAGTGCACTTGAGAATCTCTTAAAAGAAGCACAAATATAAGCCCTCCTCTCTGAAGACATTCAAGCATCTACCTACTTACTTGTTGGCCATCTCAGTAGAAAAGACGTAAACCACTTTGGATGGAGTCTTCTGCCCACTTGCTGGCTCCAAAGCAGCAGTCAGGCCATGGGAAGGTGTGGAAGACCTTGGGGCTGAAGCATTTGAAGGAGTCATGGAGTGTGGTGTGTGCTGAGAATCCTGGGACTTCACATGATCAGCAGAATTGCAGTCTGAAAGGGTAGAAAGAGGAAAAGAGAAAGGAATCACTACCTCAGGACCTCTTTGGAAACCATTTCTGGAAACTGACTTTTCCTCCTCCAAAATTTCCTGCTTCTCCCTCAAGCACAACTAAAGGCAATTCTTCTATTACAGCACACATCTTCCATTTAATGCCATGTTGCTCTACAGGCACTGCTGAGAGAATGCTCATCTTGTCCCTTTCAAAGGCCACTTGCAGTCCCCAGCACCGACCCCTTTGTATTCTCTAATGGTCACACGGAAGAGCATGAAAACTACTGACCAAAATGAACCATAAATGTCTGCACCCAATGAGAACACTGTGCAAAACTTTACTTTTTTTTCCCTCCGTCACCTTAGCCAGGTGACCTAGCAAATGGAAAACAAAGGGAAGACGGACAACTGCACATCTAGTCTGTTTTTACACTGCCTCACAGAGGCAATGTTGGAGCCAGGAACAGAATGCAGAAATACCAACTCTGGCTTGTGTTACAAGTCAGGGTGCTACAGGTTATGTATCTGTGTTGACAAAACACACTCGCATATTGTTCAAAACCCTAGTTACAACAGAGTGGTTCCTGAAAGGCCAAAGGCCAGAAGGAAACCAACAGGTTGCATTTGTACTTTCAAATCCTCTAGGGGAGTTTCAGAGTTACAAAGAAACTTTCCCACCAGAGTCAGGTCTGCACTTTAACTGAGCATGAACAGGACATTTACTGATGCCAGCTATGACAACCTCTCGACCTGCTCAAGACCTTTAGACTTCGTTGGCTGGAACTGACAGAACCGCAGACAAATAAATGTTTCACTAACACTTGCTGAGTGATTCTCCATCTCACAGAAGACTCTAACTAATTGTCTGCACTTGTGCACAAACCCTAACAAACATACCTTTGATTTCGGGGTCTTCATTAGGAGTCCCAGCTTCCCTCTGTTCAAAGGAGTCTGCTGAAATGCTCCTCTCTCTCTTCCCCTTCCCCTTGGCACCATTTCCAGCCCCATTCTTCAGCCCCATGCTCCCACCTGGGCCAGGGATCACCTTGGGGGGGTGACCTCCACTTTTAGGGTCACAGGGAGAGGGCTGGGATTGGCTGGTGGAGCCCCCTTGTTTGCCTTGGTTGGAAAATTTGGAATCCAGCTGGGGGTTGCCAGATGGGGACATCACTGTAGGGGGACGGACCATCACCTCCTGCTTTGATTTGGGGCTACTGGGGACAGAGCAAGAAAATGAAAAAAGGAAAAGAAAAAAAAGTTACAAATCACACCATGGATTCATTCAACCCTGTAGGATCACATTAGAAAGAAGCAGAAACAATCACTGTCACCTTTGCATGCCAAGATGATTGCTGACAAATAAGAAACGCCTGCAAGCTTAGAGTCATGCAGGTGCTTTTTTTGAACATGCCCCGAAAGGGTTATTATCCAAGATGGGATCTCATTGCTCAAGAAGGCACTAGGGCACGCTACAGACCTGCCAGATCCCAGGAACCGCTGTCACATGAGGACCTACCTCTGGGGCTTCTGTCAATAAAGACAACGGTTTCTATGTGCACAGAGAAGCACCTCACACCAAGACCAGCTCAGAGTAAACAAACAAAGCACAATAAAGTTCACCTTGTCACTCTCCTGGACCCCAACTATATCTATATGCTGCAGGCCTGATCGGAACAGAACCCCCACCCCCTCCTTTGCACCTCCCTATCCAGTTCTACAGGGAGCACAAGGAAAACCCAGCATTACTGCAGCATTCATCATACATTGGGGCGAGCTGCCAGGAAAACACAAACCTCTGACCGTGAAAACAATTAAACCAGCTACAACCTGCCTCTGAATAAGGAAAGAGAAGGATACCAAAACCCTGCATACTCCTGCAAAATGGTGCAAATGAAGCTTCTTTAATTTGTCAAAGGAGACTCGAAGTTTTTCCCTCTCTATTCCATTCAGTAAGCTGCATCCTAAAAATATTCTGCTTCTCTGGGTTTTACAGAATTATTAGCTGCCCCTTCCCTCTCACCCTCCAGTTACTCCATTGCTATCGGATCTTCTGCATTGTGTTTTCCCCTCATCACCGCCACCTCCAACAGGCAGCGCTTGCTAGAATCCTCACTGTGGGATTTGCACAAGCTGTTTCCTCCTTTACACAGGCATCTGACTCAGAGGCATTCCCTCTGAATTACTCTTAAGCTCCAGACGACCTCTATGAATAAATAATCAAACTCAAGAATGCTGTCAATCAGACCACTGTAAGTCCCTGGACACTGCTTCGCTTCCATATTTTTCTCTTTCCAAATTAGCAGAGGAGAGATGCTGACCTGCTGCACTGGCAGGTGAATGATGCAGAGGATCCGAGAGCAAAGCTGATCAGTTCTCTGGCCCGCTCAGGCCAATAATACCGATGAAGCATTTTGTGTGAAAGTATAGACAGTATATATATAGAAAGTATAGAGAGTAAAGACCTTTAGCTGCTCAACTACCCCTCGGGGAAACAGATAATTAGAAGAACGTGAATAATAATAATAAAAAAAAAAGCCACTAGAAAGAGCATGTTTACTCTCCTACAGTCTACCCAGACACCTGATGGGAGGGAAGAGGGCACAGGAAATGGAGGATCTGCACCCCACAGGTTCAGAGCTTTCTGTTCATCCGGCGCCTAGCAAACATGAAGGCTCATCAGCACTGTGCAGCCAGCACTCGGGTACTCAGTGGGTCTGATGGGAGCACAAAGCAGGACCAGTAAGTCGCATGCACCAGTCCTTGGCTGATCCTGCAGCAGAGTATCATTCACCAATCCAGAGCAGCTGATCACAGGCTCTTTTCCTTACCTCTGTGTGTTGCCTGACGGGGAGTTCCTCACTTTGGGGTTACTGGAATGCATTGACAGAAATCCTGAGCTCACAGTCTCACACACACGCAGATGGGCTCTCGTCAAGTTCCTCTGGGGAGTGTGCCGCCAGAGGCAGCGTCGAAGCACTTTCTGCCACCCGCTTCTCTCAATGCTGGCTGTCTGCTTGCCTTTTTTCTCTTTGCTCCTCTCTGGTTTTGCACTGGGCGCTTCCCTCCTGCAGCTCCAGCATTCTCTAGACGTGTGCCTCCTGCTGTCCAGGGGAAGTCTCGCATCTCCAGGTCACACTGTCAGAACCACCCCACAGGAGAACAGAAAACCAGTGAGGAACTTCACAAGCAGCTATGAGTCTGGTGTGAAGCAGTAAATGGCAATTCTTCCTCCATTACTGAGAAGGCACAGGAGAAGAGCTTTTGAATGGCTCAGTAGAGCTGTGTATTTCAAACCCTCTGGCCATTCAGTTTACAGGCAGCAAGTCCAACTTCCCTTCATCCAAAGCAAACCACTCTCCACCCAACAAAACAGAGAAGCAACTTGTATCTGGACACTTTGATTCTGCATCTGAGCTCAGCCTGAAGACACCTCACAGCAAGTCAGTAGGAAGCCAAGAATACAAATTCCCAACATGACTTAGCTATCCAGAACTGCCCTGTGAATGGTCGTAATCTGATATTTCTTAAGAACATAAACTCAGCTCAAATCTCTTCTGTCTCCTTGGTCCAATATAACTAGAGATATGTTCAATGATGTGTGCTACAGGTTGCACAAAGGCAGGAAAATAAAATAAAATGCCTTCCTGGCCACCTGTAAGCAACTAGCTATGCTGTGATTACTCTGAAAATACCAGGTTAGTCGCTCATCATATCTATTTGAAAGGTCAAAAGACCACTAGAGAACTACCCCTCTACATTTGCTCAGCAGCCCTACACAGACTATTGAGACTTAACCCCCCCACACACACAAGTGCTTTTTCAGCATCTTTCTAAGAAAAAATATGCATGACGCAGGCAATAAGGTACATAAAACTGTTTCTGGAGGAGGATACTATTGAACACAACTGTTTATGTTCTTTGGGCTAAATTATTTTGGAACAAATTTCTGTCTTGTTTATGTTTCAACAAAATCTCTTCTGTTCATCTCACCTACTCAGATGTAAATCCACTTAATTTAGAATCTAACCAAGATTTATTGTTAATGTATTAAGCATTGCTAGTTAAATATTATTCAAATGTAAATATTCCTGGTATTCCCTCTTAGCACCAAAGAAGCAGTTTCTTCCTGTGTATATCAAATGAAATAAAATAAATCTCACCAAACAGAGTGCCTTGAATTTTACGAAGAAATTACTGTACAAATTGCCTTTAGAAAACAAAAGTTGGTTTGCTTCTATGCTGACACCAGAGGATTAAGAAAGACAGGCACTGTACGACCACTTCTGGCCAAGGAGAGTTATCAGTAACTTGTAGTATTGAGCATCATGTTTTTCCAGCTCCCCAAATTTATCTTGAAGATGACAGTGGTCCACATTGCTCCATGAAGCTATGCATCATCCCCAGAAATTCTCCTCTCTACCACATGCCTCCTTCGTAAGCCACAGAAATAATCCTGCTCCCTATTCTCATCTCCACTGAGCTGCACAAACCCATTAATGAAGGGAATGTTTCTGCAATAAAGGTCTCATTTTTAATGCCTCCTATTAGGTACTATCAGATGAACTCCAGTCTGAGCCGCAGACTCCACAGGATCCACATGCCTCTCTGGTTATCAGCTGGTCATCCCACCGATTCCGAGAACAATGTTGGAGTTACTCTGTTATTATTGTTACTACTACCATGCCGTAATTGGAACTGTTGCTATACAGACACACTAAAGACAAGAGAAAATATCTTCACAAGTATCTAAATTGTACCATTTATGCATGCAAATTTGGCTCCTACATCTGTTTTGACAACAAAAGCATAATATGACCAGCAGCACCCAATTCCACTTTTCAAAAGAGTTTTATGCATCTCTAAAAGTCAGGGGAACTCAGTGATACTTCAGGGTCCTCACTTAAGGTGAAAGTATGACTGAAAACACAGTGAATTTCAGGTAAAAAAGCAAAAAAAGGGAACAATGGTATTACAGTGAGTAGTGCTTGATGTTAAAAGTGGGATGTAGATACCTGTGTGATAAACTTAAGTATCTTAGTTGCCTCATCCTCTGCCTTTCCACTTTTGATATTTATGCATTATCATGTTACCTTTTACTGTAAGATGGGAATTTGCTCACACTCCCAGTCTTGCAAAGTGCAATGAGGAAACATGAAAAACAAAACGTGGATCACAGTCTGGACAATATTTCTGACCTCATCAAACTTTCAAGTACTTCACGGGGCGAAAAACACCTCTGATTTTTTAACCCTACTTTTTTTATTATCCGGTATGCATGTATCTTCCATCTATTAGAATTTATGTGCTCTGCAAGGGAACCGTATTTTCCAATCTCGGTTTAAATTTCTTCTTACCATAGAGAGCTATAAAGGATACAGCAATATATTCATTGGTGGAACAACTGCAACTCAGCATCCTCTGCTTCTCATTTCTGCACACTGCCAATGTACCATCTTTTATAATGTGAAATGGAATGCTTCATGATTTTTCTAAATGCACTTCTAACATACGTATGTCTGGGAATCTAGGGTTCAATAATGGAAAAGCTCCAGAGAAATGGGGTTTTGCAGCTGGAGTTTGCCTGCTATAGCAAAGCCTTTATCATTGCTCTAAAATTAGAGGCAGGGCCGCTGACAGTGAGTGGTCAAGCCACTTTTCAAGATATTTTGGCAATCTACATCCAAGGCTGTTATTTTCAGGATTGCTTTAAGGTATGCAAGGCAACAGCTGCAGGAAAAAGTGATGGTTCCACTGGCTACTCATTCTCACTACCTCTCCTGGCCACATCAAGGAAAGACCTAAATGGGAACTAATCCAAGGGAAACAGCAGAAATCCCTATTCAGCTCGATCAGTCTCCTACAATGGTTGACCAAGTAACCACACCAGTGCCACTGCAAGCTCAAAGAAAGAGGTGAGAACAGGTGAAAAGTAGCCTCACCACACTGCATTGCAGCTTACATCTGGACGGTTTAAAATTACTTCAAATTTTGACTGCAGAGACAAAAGAAATGAACCCGCATTTGTTGAGCTATGATAGGCCCTCCCCTTTCCAACAAGTAGCTTACCAAGACCCCTGGTGTCACGACACAGCAGTACTCATTGTGGAGGCCATGAGCTGCAAACTACTCGTCTCACAAGAAAAGATCACCTGGAAAGAGAAGAGAGAGGAAGTTTGACCAACAAGAATGCACACCCAAGCCCCTCCCATGCATCCAGCCATAGAAGCACAGGAATCCAAACTTGCTCTGAACCACTCACTGACAAGGAACACCTGTCACTGCCCAGACTGGCAAGATTTGTCAGCAGTGAAAGAGCCACCATCAGACTGGAAGAGTATGAAGATGTGTGGTACATAGGCGGAAATAGGTCAGATCTGCTTTAGCACTCTCATATTTGAGCTAGCTGGATTCCCAAGAGCTCATCTGTGCTTAGAGAAACTGGCACACAGCTCGGACACGCAACCTCTCCTTTTCTGCACCCATTTATCTTCAAAGGCTCACCCTCACCTCACTACAGCCCAGGAGTTTCTGCCAAACCCCTGTCCTTAGTATATACAACCTCCTCCACAGCCAGACAAAGTATAAATAAAAACATCAGGCATCAAGTAAAGCCAGGCAATCACTCAGTCACATTTAGGGGAAAACCAGGCAGGTTTTGAAGGAAGCAGCTCTATCTTCTGTTCTGGCAGCTCCTACTTTGCATCATTGTGCTACACTACAGGAAGAAGGGAATCCAACTGCAAACCTTCCCAAGACATACTGTAAGTTTGCTCAAGGGTTAGCCCCACCTTGCAGTACAGTTATTTCCTATAAGTCAAAAGAGTTCATGGCCCAAGAACTGATGAGCCACTATTTCAGTAATGGAGACAATCCTGCATCAATTTATGTTTACTCACATGCTAAAGCCAATTCAAGTGCCTGAAATTCCATAATACAAGGAAACACAGACTCTGAGGCATGGCTTAATGGTAAATTTGAGGTCAGCAAAGAAAGGCAGAGCAGCTACCTACCATCTTCTCCCTCACGCTCTGTGAAAACTGGAGAGGCTGCAAGAACAGTATCAATCCAGACAACATTCACACTGTCAGGGCCAGTGTGGTCTCTCAGAGCACTCTCAGCTATTTACGCAGCACAGACAGCCTTAAAGTACGACCGCAAACCAAAATCTCTACCAGAGGTTTTCTGTGTAATCCCAATACATTCTGCTGCCCAGATCTCCCAACAGGAACACAGGAGCTATTGCAAGGCTCAACTAGTCACATATTGTGAAATCCTGTGCATATTCTCATCTCTCGAACTATTATCTCTTGCAGCTTCACCTTAATAGTGTAGCAATGCATTTCCATGTAATCCACTTCAACAAAACCAAACTACAAAGCTATTCCCAAACAATGCAGCTACATTCTCCACCCAGTCCAGCCAAATCAAACAATGAAATCATCAACATGATAGACCATTCTTATCTAGCCAAGTCACACCTGCAGACAGAAGCTGAAGCAAACGCCTATCGCAACAAGCTGCTTCATCCAGTAAAACCTACCATAGCAGCACAATCATCCCCGAATCCAATTAACCAGTTGTATCTCCTCTCCCCTTTCCCCCACCCAATGAAACAATACAGGCTAAGCCATGACCATGCCCATACTGACACACCTCTATCAAAGCAGTGACAGCGATCATCTTTTCCAGTGAAAGGGAAAACATGCAAATACTAGAATGCATCAGGTTGGAGAGAATCTATCACAGCAAATGGGTGGAGCTCTATTGCTTGGAACATTCAAGTCCAACTTGGCAAAACATCGGAGCAGGGGCAGCCTTACAGACCATCGCACAGGACTGCAAGAGGGACAACAAGTGAATAGAAATGATCAGTCCTCAAGGCTACCCAGGCAGTTATTGCAATGTAACTCCACCACGTAGCTTACTGTCTGTGCTGCTCACCTGCATGGTCTTAGCCCACAGCTGGCGCAAGACAGTTTGATTCACAAGAACAAAAAGGGTGAGAGCATGTACATGAGCAGCTACCACAGAGTAACTAACAAGACACAAATGCAAATCTTCGCTTAACCTTTTGGTAACTTATTTATGAGCCATCCCTGTACTTCTATGAACTAGCCACCGTAATATTGTATTCCAAATAGAAGGAAAATAACCATCCCAACTAGCTTATTGCTCCTTGTACCCTGAAACTGCAGAAGCTTGTTAGTGACATGTGGTCAGCTACTTGGAGGTGTACAGCATTATGGCTGCTTCAGCAGGAACAGCTGCAGTTGTCATTGATTCACTTCAGTCTTTTCTCCCTCTTTGAGAAGGAGAATGCAGAGAGATTAAATAAAGACATACCAGGTAGATAAAAGTATCAAACTTGTGGCCTTACTGTGACATGAAGCATTAAAGGCAAGAAACCTCTTTCTCTGTGTACAAGAAAGAGCATGCTTCTTTTTTCCCCTGCAGCCTTTCTGAGACTGTCAGTTTGTGCTGGGCTGTGGGCGGCGAGAGCCCAAAATCAGCATGGAAAAAAAAAAAAAAGGCTAGAGACCTACTGCTACAGAAAACAAATTATGACTTTGAATGCAAGTTGAGCCAGAATTGTAGCTGTGGCAGTGGAGTGGGAGAGAAAGAAAAGAGTGGAGTAAGAGACTGCTCTGAGAAGAGCAGTGGCTTCAGGAGGGACCAACCGCAGCACCAGCAGCTGGAGCTGTTTGAGCAACCTCTCCTCCTGACAGCCATCAGGAAGCAAACCTCTGCATGTGCACCAGTGGACTCCCCATGCGACAAGGCAATGAATCAACTGATGTACTCCTTCAGCGCAATTTTACTGGGAAGGGCACATTCTATTTCTCAGACCCTCATTCAGCCACATAAGAGGCGGAACAGCTGCACTGGCAAAAGGTGACTCCATAACACCCAAGACACCCCACAAGCTACCACTGGTTTTCACCACATGCTGTACTTACCAGTTTCTCTTAAGCATTTTCTTGTTCTGCACACTTGCAGCTGAACCACATGTTACTTTTAATAAGCTGCTATTTAATAAAGTACTTGATTACACACCTCATTGATAAAGAGTGCAAGTGGGAAACAAGGAGGATGCAGGAAGTGTTATTTAATGCTTTTATTGAATCGTCAGACTCCCTTAAGATCGTGTAAAAGCAAATAGATAAATTGACATGAGTATTCTACACCACACACATCTTCCCTTGACACTTGAGGATATGGGGGACACAGGACACTCTTCAACTCCTTGAATCAGTCCCAACTTCTAGACAGGGCCCTTACTAAGAGCTTATAACTACACCTTTAAATCTGACCCTACTTCATAGCAAAAGCTGTCCTCCTCTTCCTTTCCCATGAATGCATTAAGCATGTGATTATAATACAACCAATACGGGACCCATCAGCATTCAAACAGGTTTGTCAAAAATGGCACCTTACCTTCCGTACACTAAGTGCATGTGAGACCCAGAAAAGCAACTTCGAACGGCCTAAGTCTATCCAACTCGATCCATTCCAGCCATCTCTGTCACTTGTGACACAGGCAAAAACTAACTCTAGGTAATATAATTTTCAGCAGACAAGCTTCCTGTTTCAGCACACCAGGTGGCCACACACTCACTGGCATTGGCACAGAGGAGGCAGCAGTGCCCGATGGCACAAGCATGAATATGCTTAAGCTGGTTGTTTAAACACACTTACATCCCTCTCCTGTCAGGTCCTTCTGCTCTTTTTCTTAAACAAGGGCAGAAAAATATATCAGGTAGCTGAAGAACTGCTAGGGCTAAACACACAATATCAATACACATCATCTGGACACAACACAACTCTGCTTGTCCCAGCAAGTCATCAATAGATGGCCTGACTATGTACTGTTCAGACTCCTTCCACTGTAGGGTTTGCAAACCTCGTCCTTTCAAAGGTTATTGCACTGCAGGCTTTCAGCTGATTTGCTCATGTGCTCTATCTGCCAGAAAGCCAGTCACCACTTGCACCAGGGGCAACTCATATGGTACTTGGACCATGGTCTACTCAACAAAGATGGTGACTTGGGGAAAATACCATGTTCTGTCATTGTCTAATAAGCCACATATCCCCTTTACTTATAAATTATTTTCTCAACATGAAGAGTTATCTTGTTAATACTAAGCTGATTATATAGCAACTCATAGCCAGTCACTAGTTTCTAGATAGTCCTAACTTATCCTGAAACAGTATGGTCTTTTCCACATGCATGCCTTGGCAGTAAAATGATGGCATGTGCAATGACCTCAATCTCCCAAAGTCAAGAAGTCCTCATTATGTACGTCAGAGAAATCACTGCTGATCTGAGGTCTGCAGAACCTTACCTCTTTGCTCATGATCTTCCACCAGAAGTGACTCTCAGTCGAAGAAGAATCTAGAACTCAGCAACTAAACTCATTTTGCTACATGAATGTAGGGACTACATAATCATCACCCAGGCAGTGTTACAACCTCCACAGAGAAAATACTTCCTCTTGTACACCCGGTGTATATGCACCCCTCAGCTTCTAAACAGAGGCAAACTATCGCTCACAACTACCTCCATACCTTGAAGAGAAAGGGGCAGAGCAGAGACACGATCACTTAAAATTAACACCTTGATAACCTACAAGAACACTGAAAGGGAAAGAGCAGGCAAGACTATACCATTATATGGAAGAGAACTTCTTTCAAGCAGCTCAGATTAATTTAACAATTCAGGATCACAAGATAAACCTCCCAGAAACTATAAGAATATACTTAATTACCCCTGTACAAATTCGGTATGTGCAGTTATATAAATGTAGTTCCACTGAGCCTACCTGTGCCTGCCCATCCACATATATTGAGTAAGACAGTGCAGACACTTTCTCACATTATCCCTACCCAGCTCCTGTCACCACATACATGAACATTTCCCAAAGAACCAGTCTCTCCTGAAGTCCATTCAAAACAGACAGCCACAGAAAGTCCAACCTTTTGCTCTCTATCATTAAAAAGCAAAGTTAAGACAATCACTGACAAAACACAATACAAACCTGAAGACAGAGAACAAAGTGATTTATGACATTTCTCATATATCCATTCCCTGCTCTCAGACAATGCTATCTCCAACTATTCTTTTCCTTCCGCCTTCTGGCAAGCTGACGGATAACCAGCAGTAGCCATGATGTAAAGGCTGTTTAAGTAACTATTCTTTTTACATATTTACAGAAATCATTCTAAAATAATCTTTGGCAGCAGGCATGCTGTTCACTACATTCATAACCATTGCTTTTATGGGCTGTGAGTAATAATAACACTTCTTTGACAAAAAGACAACTATATGTCCATTAGACTTCAGTGCATCTAACAACACTTCAGTGTGGTTTTAATACATTCAGGATGAAAAACTCTCCTAGACACTTGATGACTTTGTGCAACTCCTTCCCCAAAGCAATGGGAGGAAACACACTTATGGACACTGGTGAGCAGATTCAAAGTGTACACACAGCCAGACACTTGAAGTTCCTTTCAATTTCCCAGCTGCTACTACATAAAACAAGAAAACCCTTGAACTACTTGGTCCACCTGGAACTAGAATAACCTCTTGGCAAATTCTGACACAGTTCCAGAAATTAATTTAGGGAAAACGGTAAAAAAAAAAAAAAAAAAAAAAAAAAAAAACCAAACTAAAAACCCCCAAAGCCTAAGGTACCACTATCTGCTCCTGCACCGGAATGCTGTAGATGCTTCCCCTTGCTGCTCACACCCTTTAAGCTTTGCCAGCATTAGTGGCATTTCCAGGTGCAGGTTGGCCAGACTGCTGCCAGGGCGTTAGGCACGCTGTCGTGTAACCTGTAGTGCACCATGACGTCACAATGACCTCAGCTCAGCCTTGGCATACTGCAACACAGCTGCCAACATCATTTCTGCTCCACCTATGTTAGCAATGCTGGGAGCAGTTTATGTACATTACAACTGGAGTTTTAAGCACTTTACATGGTGCATCACTTACCTTAGCAGCAGCCTGTCTGTTCTAGAGTTCTTACTGTTGTTAACACTGATAAAGATCAAAAGCTCTAGCAATAAGGGATTTTTCAAGAAATGTTTTACCAGTATTTCCCTAATATATGACAGGCTTCTGCAGCTTACTACATCATGTTAGCAGTTAACAGCCCCAGCATCAGTCAGCATTACATACAGGAGTCCGGTGGATAACACTAGAGCTTTCCACGAGCTGATTCCATAGCTTTGCCTTCTGTCAAAACTTCATCTACTTTTCAGGAAGTAGTTTAAGTGTTCAGAGCCAAAGTGATCTCTTTTCCCTTACTTCTCTGTGCTTCTTTTTTCTAAAATTTAAATAGGGACATAAGCACGAACAGGACACCTGTACCAAGCTTGCCAGCAGCCCATTCTTCAGAAACTAATCCGTGGAGAAGGGGGAGGGAAGGGGGGGAGAAACATGCAGAAATAATTGATGGGAAGACAAAACCAAGAAGACATCAGTTTGTTCTTCAACATGTAGTAACACCACACTATTTGAGCAGAAGGTCTGGGAGAAATAAGACGCCTATCAGTTCAGCACAGAAAAAAACCAAGCCCTTTTTCTTTTCATTTCAGCATCCCTTTGCTAGACTTCTAGAATGAAAGATAAGAAACAGTCCTCAGGCATAACTCCTCAGGCTGCAATCTTGTCAGTTCTCATAAGCTAAGTCGGGCTGGGATGGGTCAGTACACGACAGACCTCCTCCGAGGAAAAGCCAGTGCTACAGCAAGCAGTAATTCCCCAGTATGCTGCAAGGGGACATCACACACAACACCTGTCAGAATTGCTGGGGGCGACCCACACAGCTTCCTTCATGTTAACCTTCACTTTAACAGGTATCTGGTCTCTCTCTCAACCCAAATGAGCGGTTTTTCAAGGCTTCCCCAAGCATCACTACCTTCCAGCACTGTCTGTGAGACCAGTTTCCATTCAGGACTGTCACCACCCTCTGCTCTCCCGTGCACGAGCCCTCCTGCTGTTTTATAGCACCTGGGGAGCTCAGCTCTGCAAAGCAGGCATTCCCACAGGGGCAAAGCTGAAGAATTACTATATTCCATGCAGCTTACTGCTTGGTAAGATGCATGTCAAGGGGGATGCGTTCCTGGTGCACTGAACCTCTCATTACTTTGCTTTCAGAGCCACATTAGGCATGTTAGATGTGGCACGACCTCCAGTGACACAGTGCAGTGCTGTTGCACTCTGGTTTCCTAGCTGTTAAATGTAGGATCTTCAACAGAGCAATGACTCCTCTCAGGAGTAAGGCACTTCAAAGAACTCCAGCAAGCTAAGACTGCACGTACATAGCACTCCACGATGCTACATGATTATATCAAAGCTGCTGGGATGAAAAACTGACATTTGATAAATAACATGAGGTCACCTAAAAGATCTCAAAACATTGCATGCAAAAATGTTACTTTGACAGGAAATTAAGCAATTGTATAATCAGGTCTATTATCAGATCTATTGCTTTGACATGATCTTATAAAAGTATGAAGAGCATGCAATTCCAATTGCTGCGGGATCCTCCCTCACTCAACACAAGATGTACACGTTTAATATTCTTCTCATTAGCCACGCATGTACAGCAAAGCCTAACATACTTCAAAGTATTTACTCTACTGTATAAACAGAGCGTTAGTTTCAAAGACTTATAGCTGTCAAATCAAAGCTAGCTTTCACAAGAACATTCAGAAGCATTTCTGTTGGATGGTGGTTATTTGCCTGATAGTTTCAATTTTCTATCCCAAATCAGAAGAAGGTTAAAACATTTTTATATACATATACATATATATATATATATATATTTCTTTTAAGAGACAGAAGAAAGCACTTTCTTGCTAACAAGCTGTCAGCCCCTTTTGGCCTGAAGTTCTTCACTGCCTTCTCAAGCATACATACAAAATGTGGTAGAAAACTTCAATTCCACTGGCAAAAGTTCCAAGAACAGTTTCTCCATACATAAGGCTGCCTAAACTCTCCATCATAACAGTTCTCACTGTAGAAGCTGTGGCTATAGCATAGTTTTATATTACACTGCAAATACATTTCTAATCAATCCTCAAACAAAACCAGATTGGTACATAGATAAAATACTGCCATTTCACTAGCAGTGGAATGGTGATAAAGACACTTGAAGAAATCAGTTTACCAAAATGCAGAGAGCACAGTTCTCAGTAACCTGAAAAAGCATCTAGTGCTTGATCTTAACCAGTGTGTTTAGCAGTGACCACTAAACCAGAATCCTTCTTCAGGTTTTGCATAACTCTATACGCACTGCAAAGGTGGAAAAGATCACTTTATGCAACGCACACAAGCAGACTCACCAGTTCAAAGCAATTTGCAGAGCATAAGTAACAGTGTTGAGTAGATATATTGCAGGCACATTAAGAAACAGGTTCTGTTCTCAGGTTCACCACCAAATCCAATCTAACCTGGTTTTTAAATAGCCCATGGGCCCCAGTCACTCTACTGATAAGGTAAAACAGATATCTGCACCCTTTGTTCAGAAGGCACAGAGAACAACAGCAGGTACATGGTGACCATCTAGTGACAAGATGGGTCAATGATTTAAAGCTTCCTCACTCTGCTACTATGCTAGACAGTCCCACCAAAAAGACAAGTAACAAGAATAGAGTGGCACTGTTTTCTTAAGAGGCCAAACAGCCTGAAGACAGGATAACAAGCTCAGTGTAACTGCAAATGCTGGGAGCTGAGCAGGTAGCTGATTCAGGCTATCTGTGCCTGAATCACAACTGCTCTGATCTCAACACAGAAAGCAGCAAGCTCTTCCTCAATTCTATATGCAGTTACATTCTGTATACCATGCACTCTTTTTCTGCCATAGACTGTACCACTTAGAAGCACTCAAAATCAGTGTTGCTTTCAAGACTACAGTACCCAACTTTCAGTGCACTCAGAAGACATAGCTCCACCACCTCTCAGTGCTGCTTTGTTGAAAGAAATTATGTCACTGGTAAAGCATACTTTCCATTTTCCTTCCTTCAAAAGGATTTAATTGATTCTGCCTAGGCTTTAAAAACAAACAAATAGGCCAACCACCTTACAGTTCCATTTTTCATCTTCCTTCCCTATTCCACAAGCTCCTTCCCAGGAACCAAACAAGGAAAACCTCACCTCTGCTTTTAAGTCTGTCTGAAAAAAAAAAGGTATCTTGGAGCACGTCTATCTACTCTAAAAGAGATAACATGCATTCTTCAGGTATAGTAAACTGCAATTTAATAACAGCCTTTAAAATAAATTCAATGAGTGTCACAAAGCAGATCAAAAACACAGCGCTGAGATCTGACTCTACCAAAGAGCAGCTAAGAACAACCCCACAGAAGCAGGAATAAAGCAAATGTAAGAAGTCAAGCAGCAGCAGTTCACTTTGCAATAGACACAGTTTGGTAGCTCAGACCAGATTTCAGGATGGACCATGAGGACTATGCAGTTTAATGGCACATCTCACACATCGGTCTCAATCAAGTTTCCAGAGAAGTGGGCACAGCAAACTCGGCACAACAAGCTATTCCCTTTCTCTCTTTCCCAATGTAGAAGCACATATGTTAGAGCAGAATAAAAATCGAGGTTTAGACCACTAGCTTAATACCTCTTCCTAAATTTCTACTGTCACCAATTATGATAATTGAATATTCTTCATATTCCTACAGACATCTGATCCTTTTTTACTCTTGTTGAATTGTTGCTCCTGATGATTCTCACAGCATGAGTTTCACTGCTTAATTGCAACCATACTAAATAGCCTATCATCAATTTACACTACATGTTTTGTATCATCAGACAGTCTTGAAGCAGCAGAAATTTTTCCATAGCTAAACCACCATGCTCTTCTTGTTGCCCTGTTTAAACCTTCTTAAGGAGGGTTTCTCTTTTTATACATTGCAGAAATTTTCAGAGATAAGAAACATTTTTGGCAAAAAAAACAAGGTAAGCTGAAGGAACTGTTCTCAGGCAAAGGAAGCTGTAACAAATAGGTGTAAATAACCTTTAGCAAGTTTAGCAGACTCTTACGGTACAATTAGATGAGCGTTCCTTTTGGCAGCAACACCAGCTTAAAAAAACTGCTGCTACCAACGTTTACTTCCACCCCTGCACCACACTGTCTGATGTGCCTGTACAACCATTTGCATGGCCAAACAGTGAACCAGTTTGGTAAACTGATGCAGGCCAAGTATAAACATTTTTGTGCCAGGCTACTTATATTCCAGATCAGTTCCCTGATCCATTTCAGCATAGAGCAGCAGTACCAGCACACACAGAAGGGTGGTGTAGTCAAAACAGGTTAAGTGCCCAGGAGTCCTCAGAAACCAACTCTAGTACCTGAAGAACCACTCACAGGCATACAAAGAGCAGACAACCAGGTCTATAGGTAATGATATAATCACAAAAGACAACCTAATTTCTTCAAAAATATGAATAATGCTCAGATTAAAGTCAACAGCAGAGCCATTCATTTGGAAACAGCACACATCAAAATATCACTTCATGTTTTGCTATTGTTGTTGAGCTAACAGTAAGACCATGCTGTCTTAAAGGCAATTCTTCAGAAATCTCCCAACAGATATTTTTTTTGCTCTAGTTCTTCAAGATTATCTGGAAGTCCTAATTATGAATAAAAGTCCCTAGTCTTCTGCACTTGTATAGTCCCTACCACAAAGCAAGTCCAGCTCCAAAATTGGTATTTTTACTGTTTTTAAAGTCTAATAACAGACAAGTAAAGGTACAGGGGGAAGCAATTTTAAATATGATAGGTAGAGCAGAGCTCAGACAGAAATTCAGCAATGAAATCTCTTTCCATTCACAAATTGCTCTGAAAACCCAAGTTAACACCTTCATTTTGCCAGCAGGAAGAATAGGTGGACTCCAGCAGAGCTTGTACGCAGGAAATCCAAGCCCATAGCAAATCTTGCTGGGTTAAAGGACTTCATATCTATGTAAACAGACCACAGACCTTACTGAGACACAGAGATTTCTGTGAAGTCCAAGGCCATGCAAAGTAACTAGACAGAAAGATTTTATGAAGGCTGTCTGCATCACTCTGAAGAAATTCTGGTAAACTTCTAGAAAGCAGGAGAGATCAAACCCTGTTCAGTAGCGCAGCTGACATTTAAGATGGGAATTAGTTTGAATACTCACTTGAGTGTAAATTGCTCTACAGGATAAAGTTGTTGGGGGGGGGGGGTCCCTCACTGAATTTATAAACGACCAAAACCAATCCTAACCCACTGGCACAGTTGTTCATAGGGTAACAGAATTGACACAACGTGTCAGAAACGCAAAAGGAAAAAAAAAATCTAGAAAGAAACAGAGAAATAGGTACAGGAAGTCAACATATTACAGTGTAGCAAGCCTTTGAATAGCTAGCAAATATGGATCAAAGGTATTCCATTCTTATCCACCTCAAACATATAAACTGTTCAGAAAAGCTGTGGTGTAAGAATATTTTAGCCCCATGGCTTACAGTTGCCTTAGTTTCTATATTTGGATATTTAGTAACAAATGCAGTTTCCCTGGCTGTGGACTAGCCCTAACTGAAAACAATCCAAGTACAAGAACTGCAAAGATGAAATGCAAGATGGGGGGAGGGAAGGGGGCAAAGCACAGGGAAGAAAGAGTCCACACCCTTTGTATTCATAATATACAGAAGACATCTACAAAGTTTCTGGTTGTATGAACAGAAACCTATTTATTTTCTTTCACATTAAAATTCAGATCCTGCCTAACTTAGAAGACTGTGTTGACCAATAAATAAATTAACTGATCACAAGAAAGGAAAATAAAACACCTCCCCAGGAACACAAAAAACTAAAAAAACACCTCCACACATACCCCTAAAACACAAAAAGATGGTCACAACAGTACTATCATAGTTTGGCTACTTCCCTCTCATGAGAGTGGATCGCAGTTTTGCCCAAAACATCTTCAACGCATCTATGAGCTAAATAATCTGTATTGGGAAAACTATACTGGGAAATGAGTAACAGAACGTTTACCAAACGTAGCCAAAACCAAGTACACAGTCGAAAAATACAATCCGAAAATAATTTCTAATGTTAACCTGACCAAAGATGAGCAGCTGAATGGGAGGGGGACTTAGACAAAAACTTGTTTAGGGTGGGGGTTTTTTTGTTTGGTTTTGTTCACACTTATTTAACGTCAATGATTGATTAACATTTTGGATAAAGGAGGTCTTTGTTAGTGATTCAGCATCCCCACCCCTTCAATTAAGGTGTTAAGAGTTCACAACAGTGCAGTGAGACCGAAGATCCCCAGCCCCCTCTCCACAAAAAAAACCAACCCAAAAAAACAGATCAACGAAAAAAAGCCACTCAGCCCACTGGGAAAATTCCAAAATCCCAAAACTGACATCGTTCCTAACTCCGACTTAAAAAAAAAGAAAGCTGCCTTTCTTTTGTTGTTTGAGGAGGGGCCAGCAAGGGAGACAGGGAAAGAATATGAGCCCTTGAGCCATTTTTTATGCTTCGAGTAAGAAAAAAGGACACATTCATTAAAAAATAATCTCTTCGGAGATCACTGTTAAAAGGAAAAAAAACTCTACCACGCATAACATGGCCATCGTGCCAACTTGTCCAAAATGCCTATAATATCTCACCAAAGCAACTCTTGTGATTCCCAAAAGGCAGATCAGCCTGCCATGGAATATGGACATGTGCACCTCTGCTAGCACAGCTCTGCTGCAAGCACAAGATGAACGCAGCACAACTGTGTGTTTGCCTCTATTCAGCTTCACCAGTTCAACACCTCTAATACCCCATTGTAGACAGCAATCTGGCATTACAGCCCTCATATAAAGCAGGAGAGAGGTAAAACCAAGATGGGAATAAAGCTGATTAAGTATGTTAATTCTTTCATTCCGTACTCTCTGATTTATTTTTTCATTTGATTTCATGACATGACTTGCCTAGCTTTCCAACACTTGTTTCTGTAATATTTTGAGCTATCACTGACCGAATATTATCCTCCAACCAAACAGAAGAAAAAAATCTACATCTGCATTTAAAGTCTGATACATTTAAGGATGTTTCAGAGCATCCAATTACATCTGTGTGGGCTTCTCACAGAGAAATCGAGGACAAAATACTTCCAAGAAAATAAAAATGTTACTGGAATCCCTCAAAACGGGAAGAACTGTCCCCCCTGCTTCCTCCAACTGTATTTTGACAGTAGAGCAACAAGTCACCAACAGAGAGGCTTAATGAGTCAAATTTGGCTTGGTACAACCTTTTCTTCTCTTCCCCAAAGTCAGTCAGGCTTATGCCCAAACTAAGGAGAAGATGTCACTTTACAAGGTAAAAGACACAACACTTGACGCTTCTCTCCCAGAAAGTGAGGTTCATGGTTATTTCAGATCAGTTTCAGACTCCAAGTTAGGTTTGGCATCTGGAAAATAAAAGCATCTTCCCTTTCACATTGGTGGGCTTTGAACTGTTCCACAATCAGCTCCCTACTGCCACTTATTATTTCACACTTTCTTTCTTTGCTGTATGACAATTTCCCAATTTCTCATTTTGTTTATTATTAAACCACTAACCATGTAATCATCCCACCTTAATATTTTATATCCAAATAACAACCCACAATTGACTGTCACGTCTGATTCTTCCCATCTGTGTCCTCAAGCTTTGTCTACCCTTCCAGACTAACATCCACTTTCCACATCCCAAACATTCAGTCCTCAGAGGCCTTTTTAGTCCCACAATCCCCCCACTTACACAGTCGCCTCAGGGACAGAAAGTTGAACAGCACAGAATACAAGGTGCAAGTGGAGCCTTGTTGCTTGCACGCATCCACCTGTCCCATCATTTTCCTAAACATTTGGAGCCTCCAGTGTTGTTTTTGTTCCCCCTGTTGTTCAACCCTTAACCTCACAAACCTTCAGTATCTCTAAAGATTTAGTGCTTCTCATTCCAGTGACAACATCATGTACACCCCTTTGCTCTGGGCCAGGGCACAGACTCCCTTCTCAAGCACAGTGCCTTTTCTCTACCTGGCAGTAACACTTCCAAATAAACACATTTCCCCTGCCTTGTCAGATACCGCTCTTCCCCATCATCCCTATATACAAGATCCCCTCCCACACTCTTAGTATCCCACAAACTCCTCTTGCACAACATATTAGTTTGACACTATATGCTTAGCTTCCCTGGATTTCTCCTCCCCATTGCTTTCCAGCTCTAGACACCTACAATTCCCTTTACAACCACATGCAGTAACTCTCCTTGTGCTGAAAGCATTTCCTACCCTATATTCTGGCTCTCAATGCTTCCCCCTTCCCCATACCACAATCCCACTACTATATCCCTTTCAGTCACTCAAGTCCTAGCTCCTCATATCACTACACCCATCCTTTCATTATCAACTTATTTCTCCACAGAATACCTCATATTCCACATTTATTCATCCACCTCTCCACACCCCTTTGTGCAGATACCCATATTTCAGTTCTTCCTGCAACGAGGACCCCCACCCCTTCCTCACATCCTAGATGGTCCAATATCCCACCTCCTGCCTGCTTTCCCTCATACCCCACTCGGAACATCTCTATCACAGAACTTTGTTTCCCAGCCCCTCTATCATAGAGTCTACACATCCAGTTCTTACCCCACTTGCACCAGCCTCTTTCTCCTAGGACAGCCTGCACCCACAATCCCAACAGCCTAGTCCTGGTGCTGCATCCTCTCCTGTTGTATGTTCCAGTCCCTCACTAGGATTAAAAACTCTGTACTTCTCTAATCTACCCAACACCTTCTTGCTGTACAGCACAGCCTCTAGGGCAGCTCAGGCACATCAGTGAACCTCAACTCAGCACAAAGCAACTCCACACACCTACTCACACAGCATGGCCTCCATAGCACCCCAGTGCTTCACCCCACGCCACAACCACACAGGCACCCAATGGCCCCAGCACAGCCTCGGGCACTCCACACAGCACAGCCATGCACATGGCCTTCACATATACCCCAGTCAAATCTGGAGCAACTCACACATTCCTCCATATAACAGAAACCCTAGCACATCCGTCCCCTGCTCCAAGCAGCTCAGCTCTTAGGGCATCCCGTGCACCTCAATGCAACCCAGGACATCCCACATAACCATCCACCTCTGTGTTGTCCCATGCAAGCAGGGACAGCACACTTCCATAAAGCACAGTCTCCAGAGTATCCCTTGCACCAGAATGTAATGCAAAGCACTCCATACGCCTCTCCACATGCTCCAGGGCACCCCATGCACCCCACACATCCCTGCACAGAGCACACACCCCGGGCGTCCCCTGCATCCCACACATCCCTTCACTAAACACAGCCTTCAGACATCCTCTGCACCCTACACATCCCTCCATGAAACACAGCTCCCGGACACCCCCTGCACGCCACACATCCCTGCACAGAGTGCACATCCCGGGCACCCCCTGCATCCCACATATCCTTCCACTGAACACACATCCCGGGCATTCCCTACACCGCTCACATCCCTCCACAGAACGCAGCCCACACATTCCTCCACAAAGCACAGCTCGTGGGCACCCCATGCACCCCACACATTCCTCAAAGGGAACGCAGCCCCCGGGCATCCCCTACACCCCACAAATCCCCGCACAGAGCGCACATCCCGGGCATCCCCTGCATCGCTCCGCTGAACACAGCCTCCAGACATCCTCTACACCCCACACGTCCCTCCACGAAACACTGCTCCCGGGCATCCCTGCACACACAACCCCCGCCCCGGCCCCGCACAGTGCGCACCCCCGGGCACCCCTCGCACCTCGCAGCACCCCCCGCCCCCTCAGGCACCCCGCCCCCGCAGCGGAGCCCAGCAGAGCCTCGGGGGCTTCGCTCCCCCCCTCCCCTCGGATCCCACCCCCCAACTCCCAAACTTCGGGCGGGCGGTGCCGGGGGTCCCAGTGGCCGCTGCCGCCCGCCACCCCCCACCCCCGCTCACCGCCGGCCGTGGGGGAGGGGCGGGGGCCGCGGCTGCTCCCTCAGCCCCGGGCGGGAGGGGGCGGCGCGGCGTCTCCCCCCGACGGCGGCGGGTCCTTCCCCCTCCCGCACACACACACAGGCTCCATTGTCCGCCGGCGCCTCCCCCCGTCCCCCCTCCTCTCCGCGCGCAGTGGTACCGCCCAGCGCAGCCCCTTCTCGCTCGCTTCACCCCGCGCGCTCTCCCCCCGCGCTGCTTTCGCTTACATCGGTTTCCCCCCTCCCTTCATCTCCACACCCTCCCCCCCACGCGCCGCGTCCTGCAACGCGGAGAAGGGGAATGGTACCGCCCGTGGCGCGCGCCCCGCCCCGGCAATGGTACCGTCCCCTCACTCACTCGGGCCAGCGGGACCGCCTCTCACCTCCCCGCTCCGCGAAGTGGTATCGCCCAGCCCCCCCGCCCCGCCTCAGCGAGAAGGCGGGCACTGTATCCCTTCCCCCCCCCCCCCGCACACACGCTCTCCTCCCGCCGTCGCTTCCACGGTGGTAGCAGCCGGGATCTTAAAGGGACAGGCGCGCCTCGGGAAGCACCACCAATCCCTCCCTCCCCACTCCGCACGGCAGCACCGCCCCCTCTATTACCATAAGCCCCGCGCCCCGCCCCCTCCTTTAAAGAGACCGCGCGCCGCTTCTTAGAGTAGCCGCCCCCCTCCCCAGCACCCTTTCCCTCCGCCGACAGTAAAACCACCACCCACAACAACCTCGCCCCACCAAGAGCAGCAGCAGCCCCCCTCCTCCGCCCCAAACCCAGCCCCTCCCCCCTCCCTCAGGGCGGGGCTGCGGCGCTGGAGGCGGGGGCTCCGCGTGCCCCGATGCGCCCGCAGCCGCAGGAGGGAGGAGGAGGCGGGCGCGCGGGACCCCCCCTCCCCCGTGTCAAGCGAAGGGACCCGGCGACCTCGCAACCCCCGCCCCGCCCGAGCACCTCGCGCTTCCCCCTGAGGCGGCGCGCCGGCGGGGGGGGGGGGATGAGGGGGGGCTCTAATGGCACCCCCTAAAGGAAACTGCGCGCGGACCCCACGGGGGGTGGAGGGAGGGGTTGAGGGTAGGCGCGCGCCCCCCCGCCAAGCCCCGCGGCTTCGCACGGACTCCGCGAGGCGGGGAAGGGATGAGAAGGGAGGGAAGGGGGTGTGAGGGAGGGTGCCCGCCAGGCTCAGAGCGGGGGCTTTCCCCACCACACACCCACACCAAGCACCGTCCTGCCCAGAGCCACCACCACCTCGGCTGCCAGGGCAGCAGCTTGCACCATGGCACCTTGGCCAGGCAGCGCCTCAATCTTGCGGCAAGGCGCCAGCTGTACCTGTGAAGAGGGGCTTCCGAACACTGGGAAGCCGAGCCGTTCATCCGAAAAGAATGGAGGTTAGCCTGGACCATTATGGAGCAGCTCACTTGCTCAGTCTGCTGACACCAAGCGTGGAATTCCCTTTCCACATATTTCTAGAGAAGGGAGAGGATGGCTGGCCATCAGCTGGACTGGAAGAAAGCAGGACACTTCGGAGGAGAAGCGTGTTTCTCCTACCTGGTGGCTGAGCTACCTGACTGCCAGGGTTGATGGAGCCACTCTGGGATCTGAGAGCCTTTGCTGATGGGAGAAAGCACTGGGTTAAGCAGCAGCTTGCAACCAAGCAGGGAGGAACCAGACAGTAATGACAAACAGACACAACCTATCAACTCCTAAATACGCTCCAGGGCCCTATCCTGAACAAATGCTCCATGTTCGGGGGATTAAACATCAACGTAGTTTTGAAAACCAGCTGGCATTTAAGAGTTTTGAAGATTTGTGGTGAGATCCCCCGCCCTTCTCAGTCTGCAACTTTGTGAAAAGAGCACTTTCAACATCCACTAATCCTTCTCCTTCACCTCCACAAAATGTTCTTAAAATGGGCGATCTTGTGGGTTGTGAGGAAAAGCTTCCCAAGCCACTAGTGGCACACAAATGCACAAAACCGCTGCAGTCTAGCGAGAGAAAGCAGGCTGATCATTTTTTGCATATCCACAATGCCTGAATAACCTGTTTTGCCAATACATTAGTGAATAGAACTGCAGAATGTGTTCTCCCTCTCCCTTTACCCTCAAACGACTCACTCTTTACCCTGTCCAGCTCCCACTTCTAAACAACCCAACTCCTTGGAAGAAGACCCTTTCAACACTGAGTATTCACACTGGGCGTTGCTCTGGCAGATAAAAGCCATGTCCTCTTTCTGCTCAGCCCTCAAACCCCTAAGGGGCTTTTCTTCTTCTCCTCCCTCTATTCCCTTTCCCTTGTTCTTGCCCACTTGGTAACATTGTTGAAGAACTTGCAGTTTCCTGAGCACTGCAACAGTAGCTCATTCACACCTCTTGCCCTCCACAGACACTCAGTCCTTTCCAATTGGCAGACCAGACCCCCTAAATGTTTGCCACCAGTACAGACTTTCAGCTCACTAATGCCTCTTGTTCACTTCTTTCTGTTACCTCTTCCAGACAAGTCCCAGGACCCACAATCCAAAGGTAGAAACCTGTTGGTCTCTGACCAGTCTTTCCAACTCATCCACCGATGTCAGCCATACGTGTTCCTTTCCACCGATCACAGCAGCATTCTCTAAAGCCAAACTGTTGCTGCAACCTGACTGATCAGCTCCACTTGAACCACTACCTTCGTTGCCATCGGTTCACCCGGCTCCTTTACCTGACCTATAAATCTTCTCTATTTTTACGTTGATGAAGGTCTTTCTTCATGCAACACCTACAATTCCCCCTCTCCATTACGAATCCCACACCAGAGAGGGTTCAGTGGACTGAGCCTAGGAAAAGCTGTGAGAGCAGTAGCTGTACAGAGTAGACCAGTCAGGCAGAAAAACAAGATGTAAGGAACAGATTTGCCTCACGCTGCTTTAGACAGAAGACCCAGTCCTGCTCTCACCAACCTCAGGGACCCATTGTGGTTTGCTTAAAAGGAAGTTTGTTTCCCCTGGGCAGCAGGGATTTTCCGAAGGAGTCTAAGGAAGCCAGGCACCCAACTTCATTTCCTGAAGGTACCTTTGAAGATCCTACCCTGTGCTTCAATCCTGACACATACAACAGCAGGGATAAAATACGAGGTGTTAACGGACTGCCTTTTTCGTCCTCCTCCCTCCTCTGACCCAGTACTTTGCTGTCTTGGCCCTTGCAAAGCTAGACCAGGGAAAAGGAGCATAAAATGCTACTAGTTCGCAGATGCTGTGGTTCCTCCAATTCCCTTCCCATCCCCCCGACCCCATCCCCCCACATTTCAAACAGTTATAAATGACTGTGCAACTCTGCAGGCAGCGGTCTCAAATAACCACACCAAGCCTCTCCCCTCCAACGGCTTTATGTCTCTTCCTTCCCCTCTTTGGGGCTCCAGATAGCAACTATCAAGGTGTTTTGCTTCACTCTCAAGGGTTAAGTTGCTATTTCACCCACCACACCTTTGGGAATCTGCCACTGCAAACTGCCAGGAGCAGTGAATTCCCAAGGCACAGATTCTCAGCTGAGAAATCCCTCCTGCTGTCCTTGAAGGATTTTACCATGGGAACTGACAACAACAGGCTCCCAAACGATCTTAACTACAATGGCAGGCTTTAAGGCAGGATCTCAGGTAGCAAAGCCCCAGACCACAGGATGGTCACTCTGAACCTCAAGAGCATCCCCCTGTATTGGGGCCTTGCCCTTCCTCGGCCAAGCTCATAAAAGCTGCCCCAGAGAAACCAGCTGTCCCAGCTCTTTAGAGCACTCCAGCAAATCCAAGAACATCTTGGAAACATTACAGCTCTCACCACACTGCGTACACTTTCCTCACAATTCCCTGGCTGTAGCAGGGACAGAAGATCAGGCTTTCTATTCAAAAGCAAGGTCCTCTTCCATTAGAGTGATCCAAGACTAAGAAAAGTTGCTACAGGAGCTGTTCTGCAGAGCAGACAGAGCAGACAAGATAGGCCAGCCAGCAAAACATTTGCATTACATTTTCTATATGTTTCAGAGCATGGCACACCCTAATCATGGCTTTTATCATCTTTAAGTGCCCAGCCCTGCAAACACTGAATTTTACATGTGTAAGTAGAGTCCCACTGAAACACAATGGAGCTACTCATGCAAATAACGCTAAGAGCGTGTAGGGCTGTGGCTCCATTTCACTATTCCATCTGCAGCAGACCCAGTTTAAGAGGATCCTGACATGCTCTCTCACAGATATTGCAGCTCACTTGTACCAGTTAAACTATTTATGTAGCCACACTCATAGGTGAGCTGTTTAAATGATCCTTTTTTTTTTTTAAACCTCTACTTACAAGAACAAATCCTTAATGCCAGACCAGCTCCAATGTAGATTTCATCCCCACAAGTGGCTGAACTGGCACAACTGGAGGAGGTGAAAACATCTGAGGAACAGAAACTTTTGAAGATGGGATTGAGGGCAGGCAAAATGGCAACATGGAGCCTTACTGTGTGAAGGCTGGTGGCATTAGTCTCTTCTGAAGTTGCACCCTTGTTCCTGACCATCCATTCTTTCAAGAGAGCCTCTTACCCAACAACAGAGTCATTCCACATGAAACAAGTTTCACCTCAAATGCAACAGCAGATCAAGTCTTTTCAGTCATTAAAGGTTAAAAATCTTTCCTCATGAGACTCTGCCACCATTAAGAATCTACCTACAGTCACTTTACTCAGGATGAGGGATGTACACTCCTCCTTGCAGGTAAAGGATGTAGCCACCATACACATCTGTAGCCAGTACACGGCTTCTTCTGCAGTCAAAGGATCCCTTGCGACTAGCTTTGACATGGCACATTTGGGCCATGCAAAGTGTTCCCTACAATTTTTTTCAGTTTATGGGCCATTTTATCTCCAGCAACTCTGTGCTGAAATTGCATCACATATTTCCTGTATGCTGAGGCAAGATTTCCCTCTTTCACTAACCTTGCAGCAGGGAAGCTCCTCTAACTCCCTAAGAGCTTTGCTCTCTATACTGCCTCCCCACTTCTGCATCCATGCACACCTGCACAAAGCGGGTGTAAAACACTATCACTGTTGGAAGTGATGAACACACATCAATAGGAGGATGTTTTGCTTTGTTTGTTTGCTTTAGGATTGGAGGTTTTTTGTCCTTCTTTTGCTCCAGTGTAAATGATCAGAGGATTTGCAGGACAAGAGAAGATCATGCTCTATGAAATCTTTGTCTTACAGGCTTTGAATTCTACATGGCTGCGTGCTCTAATGAGCCTTCTCAAGGAAACAACTCATTTCTGTAATGAATCCAGGTGATTACCATTCACATACCACCAGGATCTCTCTGCATGGGCACAGGGGAGCTGCCTTCACGAATCTTGCTGCAGGATGAAATCTAAAGCTGGACAGTATGAAAGAGTCAGGAAAAGGACCACAGGGAATGGTAGTGTAATATCCACTGTTAACTTGGGAAAAAAGACTTCTTTCAGAAAGTCTTTCATTTATTGTTAACCATTCCTAAAAGATTAGGAAATCAGGCCTGGGGGAGGATTGTGGTTTGCTTTCTAGTTTAGTGTCTTCTGGTATTAGACATTACCCACAGTCTCCCCAGTTTTGCTGAACATCAGTCCTGTGAACGTCACAGAACATTTTTAACTTGATTTGGGTGAACAGTCCCTCTGCACCCTGACTGGTGTGAGACTCCAAGGAGAAGGGAAATGCATATATATATATAGGTGTATCACACAGAATCACAGAACGTCCTGAGTTGGAAGGGACCCACAAGGATCATTAGGTCCAACTCTTGTCCCTGCATAGAACAATCCCAACATTCACACCATGTGTCTGAGGGTTTTGTCCAAATGCTTCTTGAATACTGTCAGGCTTGGTGCCATGACTGCTTCCCTGCGGAGCTGTTCCAGTGCTCCACCACCCTCTCAGTGAAGAACCTTTTCCTAATATCCAACCTGGCACATCTTCCTGCCATTCCCTCAGGTCCTATCATTGGTCACCAGAGAGAAGAGATCAGTGGTTGCTCTTCCTCCTTGCTTTGTGAGGGAGCTGTAGATTGCAGTGAAGTTCTCCCTCAGTCTCCTCCAGGCTGAACAGACCACGTGACTCATACAGCTTTCCCTCTAAACCCTTCACCAACTTTGTGGCGTCCTCTGGACACTCTCCAGTAACTTTATATCCTTTCTACACTGTGGCACCCAAACCTGCACACAGTACTGGAGGTGGGGTCACAGCAGTGCATAGCAGAGCGGGACAATCGTGTCCCTTGACTGTCTGGCAATGCCGTGCTTAATGCACCCCAGGACACAGTTGGCCCTCTTGGCTGCCAGGGCACGCTGGTGGCTCATGTTCATCTTGGCATCGACCAGAACCCACAGCTCCCTCCCCGCAGGGCTGCCCTCCAGCCTCTTACTCCCTGGTCTGTAGGTATATCTGGGGTTGCTGTGTCCAGGTGCAAACCCCAGCACTTTCCCTTGCCCTCATTAATCAATGTCAGTATCCATACACACATCCATCCTCCTCAAACACACATATATGTAACCCCCCCCCACCTTCGTCCCCACTGCTGGCTTAAGATTACCTGTAGCTCACCTGTACCAAGTACCACAGCCTCACTGGCTGCACAGCACGTAGAGCTCTGCTAGGAAGGGGATTGGCTGATGCATCTGACCAGCACTGGCAGCACAGCATCACCCTATAGCAACAGCGTACAGGGGATGGCAAATTCAGGTGGATAAGAAAGGCCCTGCTCTCACTTCTCCTGCCTACTCTGAAAAGAGAGAAAAGGTTGACCTTGTGTTTTCCTATTAACACACATACATCCAAACAGTCTGAACTTTTATCAAGTTTGGGCTGGAGCATGGAACTGGGCCTGTGGTTTAAATACTCTTTGAGATCTCCAGAGAGCCTTCTAGTTGATTTGCCCCCCTTCAAGATATTAACCCACACTGAAACTCCAATGCAATGAACAGATCCCACATATTATAACATTCCAATTGCAGGAAGCTCTTGCCCTATTTAGAAAGTCATCTCTCCAGTCAATAAGCAGGTATGAGGCAAATGCCATGCAGCCAGAGATAAACGCTCAGCTTTATCTCCTATGATTGAAAAAATAAAAAAGGGAGAAGAAGAAGGAGAGAAGAGATACTGAATCAGAAGGGAAACCAGGTAAACAGAATCTGGGGAAACATATGCTCATGCAACACATGAAAAATATGAATTCATACTAAACAAAGGTGGGAAATTTTGGCATAGAGGAAGCTCCAAATCACTGTTTGCCCAGGAACACTACTCTTGTTACACTGTTCCCATGTTTTACAGGGAAACACTAACACACATCAAGTGCTGTGGTGCTGCCAAAAGAATCTGGCTGCGGAATTGTCTGACCCTTAAGATCCTCAGCCATGACTTTACAGTCCCTTTCTATGTGGATGACCACTTTTGACTTCAATGAGAAGCAGCTGCTCAGAAAATTGCAAACTCACCTCCTGCTTCCATCCATCCACCTGCTGAGCCCAGTCCAAGACAGCAAGCACCCTTGCACAGACACGCAGCTATGTTCTCTGTAATGCCTGCCCCACAGCGCCGGGGCACACACTTGTGCACTTTCATGATGTAAAACTAACCAAATGCAACATCATTCCCAAAGAATACTTCTGGGGAAGTTATGACTGTCGGAAAAAAGCACCCTTCATTAGGAGCATCCTTCTCAGAAGATAAGTAGAAGGAGGCTAAATCTGCCCTCAGATAGACAGAAGTCATCATCTGTCGCCAACACATACAACAGCTCTCCTGGCATAACAGGGTTTTTGTGCCTTCTAGTGCTGCCCCTCCAGCATCCAGCTGCTCAAGGGTACCTGCCTGCTGTACAACAGGGCAGCAGCACAAACAGGTTACACCCGCAGACTACAGCTGCCCCTATAGTCAGCGCACAGGTGTTTTGAGGGTAAAATTTTGCTCATGTATCTCCTGCAAGGCTACAATAAAGTAAAAATAACTTCAGCATGACTTCCCCTCTAGATTGCACATGAGGAAGAAACCAAGCCCCCACTGTACTGCAGTCTGGCCCATTAAAGGGAACGGTTAAATTCTTGCTATGAAAAAGTAGGCGTTGTTGTCTGTTTTGTGAGGCAGAAATCAATATTCCCGCCTCCTCTCCTTCTGTTATTTCACCTTGAGATACTCATGCTCAGATAGATGAGATCTGAATCTTACTCACTGTTACCGCAACTTCTCTCTCTCCAGCATTTCACAGGGTCACCGATGTTCCTGGAGTCCTAACCTGCCTGTAATTTACCATTTAGCTCCCTAAACTGAACACCACCGGTGACTGAAGTAGTAACTGATTTTCCTTCCAAATCACACCACTGCCACTATTTCTAACTATTTATCTACACCCTCTATCATCTCAGTCATTTTGCTCCCTGTGTGCTCCAATAACAACCCTCTGTCTGCCACAGCTTCTTTCTTCTCTGGACCCCTATAATTCACTCCCTGGTGCCAGCATCTTCCATACCACAGCCATTTCATATAAATGATGTTTTATTGTGAATTGCCCCTTCTGCTCTATGTCTCACTTTAATCTAACTGTGAGAGGTAGCTTGGTTAAGTCTACAAATTTGAGGATGGGGGGTGAGAGGGGAAGGACCTAGATGACTAATGCTCAGCCCAGGCAAGCCTGAAGCAATGTCAGTTGGGCAGAGACAAGCAGGATAAGATAAGCTAGCACCATACCTCAACAGCTGCTCCTTTAACTAGGTTTCTCTTCGGCAGTTCAGATTCAGGGGCCTGGACTGATTCCCATAGATCAGGTAGCAATAATGCCAGGCTGACCAGACTATTCTGATGAGTACTCTTGGATGCAGCTCTGTCTACTATTATGCCTGCCTCTGTCACCTAAGGATTAGACAACTGCAATATGCTCTGTTTGGCACCATGCTTTAAATCCATTCATAAACTGAAGGCAGTGCAGAATTCAGCGCTGTTAGATAAGCCATGTCTCTCACCCACGATCATTCTCACATTTGTGCTTCATTTTTATGCCATCTGACCACTGGCTTCCAGACAGATATTAACATGTTTCTGTTGACCCCTAGTGCTTTGCATACCAGAACACTTCCCACTTGAGAAATCACCTCTTATATTTCCAAGCAGCTGTAGAAAAGACATTGGGTATTCTCACACAGGTACCTAAGAGAGTAGAGTTGAGGGTTGTTCAGTCTTTAATTTGCCATTGTTTGCTGGTGACAGTCTGATGAAATTGCTTGAGTTATAATGAAGACAGTTTTCATTATCTGTCATTTAAAAATGTCAAGGGAGCTTAGGCTGAATAGATAGGTGCTACCTGTTGTTTCAAATAGCTTTTGATGAAGGAAATACATTTCAAAAGTACCCGTCAGTGATTTACAGGTGCTGAACAAAGATTACATAAAACAGTGAGATCCATCCAAAGAAAACAAGCAGATTTTCCCTTTGCTCTTCAGTTTAGATATTGGTTTATTATCAGTATGGTGCTGACTTTGTTCTGCAGTAATCATCGGCAGCCTTCAGATCTGCAGAATCCTAGATGACGGAGGACTATACCAACAAAAATAGGAGCCTTTGTTATTAGAGGGCACTTGAGAGCTTTGGCTTGGCTGCAGAAATGCTTCCCTCTCAGTTTTCTAAATTTTTACTGTGCAGTTTTATGCTGCAGACTCTGGACCACTTTAGCAACAGATGTCATGACTGGACATACTTCTGCCCAAACGTTTTGCTAGTCCTTCTCTGCTGAAGGTGTTGGCCTCTCACAGCTGAACTGCAATAACAGACTGCATGAATGTTCCTAGTCCATCTGAGCACAAAATCTGCCAGTTTATTTTAAATCATATCTGTTTGTTCCCTAAGATGAATACATCTGCTTACAGTACCTGCCTTGCAGGTCCTGGGAGACACTAGGACAGCATGTTTCTTTTCTGTCTATATCCTTATATTACAGAACATCCATGTAACACGTGAGATGGTGCTCCATAGGAGACTTCCCTTGGTAATGTAACTGTGATGGGATACACCTCCTGTGCCTTGACTGGCTTACAAGATGGGCTGTTCCTACACACAAGCTGTACCTTTTGCCTGTCCTTTCTGTCAAACCAAAGCAAAATAAATGCCAGTAGCCCGGCAAGTGTGCAAGGAATGCAGGCAATACTCTGGCCATAGTGTGTTTAAGAACCACTTGCATTTTTGGCAATTGCTTTTATATGAGTATCCAAGAACAAAGAGTATAGCATGAATCTCCTGTAAACATTTAAACGCTGAAACACAGGAACCTCCCCTTAAGAATCAGATAATAGAGATTGCTGCTGCTCTGTCTGGTTAACACAGTTTCAGCTTGCCTGGGTCCCATGCAAGTCTACTAGATTCCTCATCCAGGTTCCCATTTCCGTCGTGCAAAGAGATTGCAGCGTCCCCCATGGTGTCCCAGCTCTTGGTGGTGTATATGATGTTCAAAACTAAGATTTGATGGTAATGAGGAAGGAGAAAAGGACTGAACCTTAAGATGCTGGACTCTGAAGTCACAGATGTGAGGAAGAAAGAACAGTTGTTCTGAGACCAAATCATTTATGCATCTTGTTTCCATTAGGACAATGTTTCCAAAGCACTTGCTTGAGCCATCCTTATAAAGCATCTCCCAAAGAAAAGGGTTTATGTTCCTGGCAACACATTCCAAAAAAACATGTCCCCAGCTCCCTGCTGCCATAAGCAAGCACAACTCCAATGATTTCAATAAAGCTGCACTTTCTGTGGCCCTAAGGCTATAACACTACAGTAAACAAAGCCGAGTACCGTAAGCCAGATGCTTTAAGGCCTGAATCCAAGTTTTCCATGTCTTACACATACGATCCACCAAAAGATGGCTGAACCTGCACCTTCAATTTGTTTTCACCCACCAGCAGAACACGGATCCCAGGGCCTCATCCCGAGGCAGAGTGATGGCTGGTGGACCTCAGCGAGCTCCTCATAGGCACTTCCCTTGAAAGGGCAGTGGTACCTCACTCCTCTAGGCTCCGCACTGCATCAGCACTCCCAGCCTCCCTGATGAGTTGTCTGCCCTACCCAAAAAGAAATCCTGCACCTCACTCTAATGGCCACAAGGATGAGTTTGAGCAATGAAATGCTGATACGATAACCAAATGACCTTACAATTTCAGCTGCTTACCACTCAAATTTCTTCACTTCCCGATGATATAACTTGTTTCCCCTTTATATCTAAAATATCCAAACAAACACCTCTCAGTCAAAGCAAGGGATAGCTTGAGGCTGTTGCCAGACTAGGTTTAGGATCCACTGGCACATGCTGAAAGCAGACTCACAGCTCAGTTAGACAACAGTGTACATTCTGGAGTAAGAAGGATGTAATGCTGGATAGTTGCTCAGAACTGAGTGAACACAGCAAATGAATGCTCTTCTCAGCTTCAAAAGTGGTCCCTGAAGGCCAGCGGTGAGGGACCTTGGCTTGATAGTATAGTCTGGGGAACGTACTGCACACAGAAGCCAGTGAGTAATGTTGAAAATCCATAGGCAAAGGAAATGTTTTAAAACAGAGGAAGAAAATCTACTTGAAATCAATACCATGAAGGTCTCTAAAAGGAAACACTCTGCAAAAAAGGACACATTTGCCACATATAAATGTTTAATGATATCTGGTAGTTCCAACAAAACGTTTCTAAAAAAAAAGCGCCCCATACTGTAATACACCTGATAGAGCAATCATCCTCACATGGCAAAATATGATTTTCACACCTGGTAAATGAAATTACTCTGCTGCATCCCAAGGCCAGGGTTAGGGGCTAAGGTGAGCTACTAATGGAAGGTTAGAGACCACATAACGGCTCTTCAGGGAGCATCTTTCAGATGTTCTTTTCATGTACAATAGCGCACAGCGATCAGAAGGCACTGGCAGCACATACTAAAGTCACTGTCACTGATAGCGGTTCTAACTGTGCAGTCCGCAGTTGATAGCTTGGGTTAAGATAGCCAGCTCGCATGCCAGCACTCCTCAAACTCAGGATGAGGCTCTCTCTCTTGTAAGAGCAACCCTGTATTCTTTCATCTCCCTCCTGGCATTCTTTCTGCAGCACACTAGAGTTAACCACTCACTCTCTCCTCACAGCCGAAGAGTGAAGCTATAGAGCCGAGACAACAAACTTCTGGACCATTTACACCTAGAGCTGCTGAGCCATTAAAATAAAATTCAGGAAAATACTGATCACAGGCCATGCTAGTAGGAACCTGAAGATGTTCAGAATCTGCCCTGTATTGGCACATGAGACTGCTAGATCCAGGCAGGATGGCTACGTGATTTGCCAATCACTCCAGAACAAGAAAGAAGCGAGACCTGTGGGAAGCCAGCAGGCCCCAGAGGTATGGATATTTACAACTAAAAATCTGAGCGGAATCAGAAAGAGGAAGACACACAGAGAAATACACTCCATGCTGTAACACCAAACAAGACGTGTGGCTTAACAAGATGCTTTAGAATATCTGGCTTCATAAATTAGACTGTGATTCCCAGTTCTGCAGCTCTCAGCTCCTGCTGATTTCTGTGGATAAAGGGGATGTTTGTCACTCCCAAGATCAGACGCCAGATCGAATGCTTTTCAAGAAGTAAACAGATGAGTGTGTTCCTCGAGAAGAATGAGCTAGAGCTAAGCCTTCAAATGAGCACAAGGAGAGCCTCCTGCCCACAGACAGGAAAGTGGTAACCTCCTTCACTTCCTTTGTGGCTTTAACCTAAACCACAACTCCTCCCTTTGGGTTAGGAGCCTCTTCCACTCATTCAGATGTTTGTCAGCTTGTCTCTCACTAATACCCAGCATCCATCACTGTCACATAGGAAAAACAAGCTCTCCTCTTATTTTTTTCCCTCTCTCTCACACCCCTTTTGCAGTTTCTTCCCTAAACAAGAATAGCTTCAATGCACAGCAAAGCAAGTCTAAACTACAGCTCTTCAGACACAAGCACAGAAATTAGCAATTACAACATAAGGGAGAAGGGAGAAAGGAGACGTTGGCATACATGCTACACCAACATTTGGGAATGCTGGCAGTGAGGAAACATTGCTGCCAGGGGGAAGAGTGATGCCAAACCAACTCATAGGGCTTTTCCATGAGTACAAGCACTCCTTCCCAGCCTTGGGCACAACGACCCTTCTTCTTTTCCTCCAAAGAGCTTCAGAGCATGAACAAGGGGCTGAAAGCAGGGGATGGAGGGAGAACAAGCACAGAGAGGAGCGCTGCTGACACAGAGGAGGCCTTTTGCCCATGCATATAGAGGTGAGAAGAACAGGTCCTATTATCCCTAGGGTGGGATGTCCATTTAGGAGAGGCAGCAGTTTCTCCCTCACTGAGATCCCATCATCTGCTGGAGAGGTTTAACCATGTGAGAGACAGTGGCTCCCACTCAAAACCCTCCAGGTCTAAAGGCTTAACCTTATGATACCCAGGTGATACCTTGGGTTTTTTTGGTAAGATTTGGGCCTTGTGAAAGATCTGAGCAACACTGCACAGGCATTTTTTCTACCTGATACCTGCCTATAACAGGTAGTCAGTGAGGTACTTGGTGGGTAACCTCTCCTACTGTTCCCACTGCAGCGCACCACGCAGCCACACATGCTGTCAAGTGACGCAGGCACTCCCTTGTCACTCTCCATTTTCAAGAATTTTAAGGACTGTTTAGGGATAGATGCTTTTTATTCATTGAAAATTTTCAGAGATTTCCAATCATTGTTCTATACCTGATCAAGAAAAAAAAAGTAGACATTTTCAGGGCTTATACCTAGAAACTATAAGCAAGTGAATTAAACACAAGATTTTTACCTTCCTGAAGCACTTCATTTTGACAGCTTCAAAAATTTGCTCCTTTTTTTTTTTTTTTAAGATGGGACACAAAACTGGAATGAACTTTTCCCAAAAATAGCAACAGTTTTGGCAAATCAGCAATTTTCTAAGAAAAATCTATCACTGGAGAAAAATCTTAACAAAATCTAATTCTATTATTTCCTCCCAGCACCACACAAGAATATGCCTCCATGGTGTAATTCAGCCTTAAGTTTCATAGCAACTCTGATTCAGACATATTGCACACACAGATATTAGAATATGCCTTTGACATCATGAGAGCAATGCAAAATAGTTTATATACAATATGGCCAAGCAATGCTGCTATGGAAACCCTTGCTTTGAATTCCTGTATATGGGGTGTTTAAAATCTTATCCCTAATATTGCTTTAACAGAATTTTGTGCATTTTATTTCTTTGCTCAAGTCACCTCCCTCCTTCTGGACTCTCTTGGAAAAGAAAGATGTTTTTGTGGATGAAGCAGAAGGTGATGAGATCTGTACAGCATTCCTAGTGCTACCATACACACCAGCTCCATGAGCTACAGCAAGAGAAGTAACTGATTTGTGCCTCAGTTTCTGCAGATGTAAAGTGGAAATGAGCTGACATCTTTCTTTGGCTATGACTCAAATGTGCTTTGAAATCCTTTGTGACAGCCAGAAGATGCACGCATCCTTATTCCTATTTGTTACTTTCTGTAGGCGAGGAGTTACTGTCCTCTACAGACCTATGCTGATGATCTCTCTATATTGAAAAACCAAACCAGGAAGTACAGTCGCCCACTCATGTAGCAAAGAGATAAGTAATAAAGCAGCACACTTGCCAACTCCTAAGGAGGTGGTTTCTTAAAAAGACATAGGAAGCTTTAGTGTTTTGAAGCTGACTAATTTCAGAAAGTTCCCATTTCGCTCTCTTTTTCTTAAACTTCTTTAAAGAACATCTGTTTTACCTGCTCTTCTGAAGTGTCTTCTGCTAGGGAGGGTCAGACTGGCTAAATTTAAGGTAACGCTGGTAGAAAAGAGGACACTTCATCGGTCCATCGTCTGCATTTGCAGGGTGCTCCTGGTGACCCTAGTGGTACCTTTTGGGTCTCAGCCCGACAAGGAGAGGGCACTGCAGCCAGCAGCAGCCATCTGAAACTCTGCTTTGGGGTGCAGCACATCCTGGGACACACGGCACCACCTCCTGCAAAATCTGAGCAGAATGTGCAACCTAATAATGATCACTCAGCAGCCAAACAAATTCACCCATGCAATCCAGTGATCGCAAATGCAGATTAAGGTACTTGCATTCGTCTGATGATGTAATTGCCAAACTGCACATTCAAATGAGTATTTGTTTAACTGTGTGATATACAGATAGAGCTTATGCACTTGAGGCCAAATTCACCCCTGTTGTAATTTCCCCAACTCCAGTAGCAATTACTCAAAGGATTAATTTGGCCCACAGTGTTTCCCACTATATGTGATTCATCATTTCTTCCCTATAACAAAGAACAATACACTATTTCAATCAGTGGTGATGTCCTGGCCTCCTTGAGGCTGCTGGACTCCCTGTTTAATCAGACATAAAACAAATCACTTGCAGAGGCAGAGGCGTATAAGCATGCTTTAATTACAATATTGTAACACCAATTAGAGATCTATCTAATCGAGGACTCAGTACTTCCTACTCGGGTATTACTCCCATGTTGGGATAATTACTGCTAATTAAGCTTGGAACTAATTAGGCCAAATGATCTCATTTATACCAACATAGATGACTTCTAGGAGTTCACACACACAAAAAAAATCCAAGTGTGATTTTGTCCTTCCTGAACTCATCAGCACTTTGGTTTTGAAATGGTCTGTCCCTCCCCAATGGGTAAGCTCTGTTAAAATTCAAATTCAAGACCTCATATGATCTCAGATTCTTCTGAGGTAGTGAAATGTTCTCTGAAGGCATTCCCGTTGGTTGGCCCAAGTCACCTTCTACTCTAATAGACACAGTGGATTAACAGAGCTGTGTCCCATCAGGGCCTGGTCCATTCAAAACCTACAGACTCCAGTCACTCAGGGATGGTTACAGCTTCTCAGTGCACTTCGAACTACCTACACTGCCATGACTGCTGCATGGAGGAAGGAGGTTTGCTGTAGGCCGCTGTGCAGTGCTAAGATTTACTATAACTTAAAAAAAATATTTTTGAACACACACCAATAGCCGTATGTACTTGTTACATGATTTCCATCAATGCTGCATATGATTAGAAACTACATCCCAACACTGTTCAGTATCAGTGGCTGAGCTGTCCTATGTGTCATGGCTGAGGCAAGAGGCTGACTCAAGCTAATGGAGATTCTTGCAAAGCCCGTCTGTGCTACAAGAATCACCACGTTCAGAGCCTGACTTCCCAACAAAGTTGTCTTTACACTGCAGTCAGAAAAATAAAGGGCAGCCCACGAAGCCGTCTTTATGTTACACCTTCTCCTTCTCCCCTCCAACCTCAAAATTTCCACAGCAGCTCAGCACTGAGAGGCCTGCCCTTGGCTTATAGGAACAGTTGCAGGCAGTAGGTTGGGGTGTTCCACACCTAATATTGACACGGCTGAACCAGTGGGTAACACAAAGCTTAAAAGCAAAATCTTTGAGCATTTTTGTCAGGGTACTGCGAGCTGGCCAGTATTTCAACAGTTGTTTCTCACTCAAAGACAGTGTGCACCAGCAGCATGATTTCCCCCTGCAGTATTCGCTGATTTCAGTTTCATGGCCAAGTGAAAGAAGAATTACCAATATACCAGTTCCGCCTCTTGAAGTGACCGGACATCTTTCAAATGCAAGGAAGGACTGGTATCCAAGAACTGTCTGGGAGCACCCATCCTGGCACCCATCTGTCTGCACTATGAACTTTACAAACCTACATGGCATCCTGTCCCTGGGTAGTCCCTGGGTACTCCTGTTCCTCAGCACCTCTGCTTAGCTCGTCATGTCTGCTAAGTCTGCAAACTGGCAGATCTGTGTTATCGTACAGTACACAGAGTGGTTCAGTCACATTCACTGCACAGACCTTCTCTTTCTGTGTGTCCCTTTTTCCAACTCCTGTCTCAAATTCAAGCCTTCCAGGATCCGCTTCAAGGCATACCATGTAGTAAAACCTGATTTCTTTTTACTTTTGGTTTTCTCTTACCAGCTGCCTTTACTACTCCTAAAGCTCATTTCATTTCATTTTCTTATGCTTGCTCATACTTCAGGCTGGAATCCCGAAGCCACTTAACCCAGGAATTCACCATTGTCTCCAGGTCTTCTTCCAGCCTCCCCCTTTATCCTCACAGTGATCATTGTTCCCTGATGAGTCACAGACAACCCCCCCTTTCTCCCTTCCAAATGCCTCCTGAACAATCTTCTCCTTTCCAAAGTCTGTCAAAACTGAGCCCAGCAGGATTCCCTACACCAGCCTGACCTGGTTACAATACCTCTTGGAACTGATCTTCCAGCTGTTGGTAAAATTCCTGCAGAAGTGCCACTTCTTTATGCAGTACCATTAGCAGAAGATTAATAAATAATGTACAGGAATAACACAATCCCCAACAAACAATGTACTACTACTCTTATTTTCTTAAGTGAGCAACATGGATCCTAAATCTGATCTCCCTCTCCAGTTGTTACCCAATCCTCATCTCAGCTACCAAACACTCTCCTCCCTTTCCTGGCAAGCCTGTCATTTCTTTTTTCCCAGCTGCCAAGGCCTTCACTGCTACCTCCTCCAGCCCAAACACAGTAGCAGACACGAATGCAAGCATCCATACACATATCAGGTTGCATGTTGAAAATGTACATGCTTCCATACGTTGCAATACAGCAGCCCGCAGCCCACAGAATCATATTTATTTGAGTATCTTCTGGAAGCCATGCAGGAAGAGGTGAATTGGAGAAGATCTTCTAATGGAAACAGAATCACTGAACCCAAAGTCTGAGCAAGACAGTGGTAGATAGATGATAAAGGCAATACTCAGAGAGGCCCAGGAGGCCTCTCTGAATGGCATCTTTAGTGTCAAAAGGGGTGAATTCAGGAGTTTTAGATCAGAAGTGCATCCCAGCTGGGCATTAGACTCTAATAAATAAGATGCTTTACACTGATAGAGTGCCAGAAGCCTCCCAAACATCCTCCACAGCCTCTGGCATACAGGCGTCTCTTCAGCCGACGGTGATTTGTATGGCAGAAACCAAGCAAACAAGCTCCCTATGTAGCAGAGGAAGGAAGAGAAGCAACGTCCTGGTGGAGGAACATCAATCTGCAACTACTACAGAAAGCACCATGAATGCTCTAATTTGGGACTACAACAAGTCCTTCGGGACAGAGACTGTCTCTTTCTGGTGTCTGGAGAGCACACTGCACAACGGGACCCCAGTCCCACATCAGCACTTCATTATGTAGTGTACAAATATTTACTGTCACCCGTGGCCTGCAAAGAGAGGCTGTCTCAGAAGGACCTCCCCAGGGGCACCTGCAGAGGATGACAGAGGTTTGAGTCGGTGACCTGACAGCCAGACCTGGGGAGCTCACTGTGAGTCACAGTTCACTATGTCTCCCTTCCAGACAGGTTCCCTCAATTATTTTCAAATCCTCACTAATTTGGGGGGTTTAATAGAAGTTTTTTCTGGAGTAAATCGTATACTCTTATTCAGGGTCTGCCTACATGCAGAGGTCCAGCTGATGGACAGTGCTGCATGGCCCTACCTCGTCAACCCTGTATGAGAAAAAAAGAAGCAGAAAGCACAAGAAAACAGACACAGGCCAGAAATAATCAAACTCTTGCCCTCCCAGAGTGCCAGCTATGGGAAAACATCCAGGGTGCCAGCAGTCACATAGCAGGAGAGTGGGGACACTGGCCTGTCCCCTCCTATCCTGAATACCTGTGTTGGTACCAGCTGCATTTCCAAAACGAATGCAAAGGGGCTACTGCTTACCGCAGGCAGCTGCCAGGTTCATATCCTCAATCCTCCCAAGAGACCTGGCTCACACTCTTGTTGCATAAGGCAGGGACTCATCCCTAAGTCTGAGGTTTAGAAACAAGATGTATTTATTTGTTATTATTTTCAGTTATCCGAGCACAGTAAAGGTCAGAACACTTATCTTCTGGAGATGGTTCTTGCTCCCACTCATGTGATTCAAAACCAACTGAATGATTTTTTCCATACTTCTCAGTCAGAAAAAATCCAGTGGGAATGAAACCTGATACAGGGCATTTTCTGAAGAGGATCAGTGGGAACGGAGGATTCAATGCAATGGGAGGAAGAGTAGGCTTGTAGGCATCCATAGAACGGTTTGGGTCGGAAGGGGCCTTAAAGATCATCCATTTCCAACTCCCCTGCCATGGGCAGGGACATCTCCTACCAGTCCAGGCTGCTCGAGACCACATCCAGCCTGGCCTTGAACACTTCCAGGGAGGAGGCATTCACAGCTTCCCTGGGGAACCTGTGCCAGTGCCTCGCCACCCCTCAGCATGAAGAATTTCTGGGTACCTTCTCCACAATCCCTACTAGACACAATGAAACACGAATAAAGATGGGTGAGAAGGCCACAGCTTTTCAATGACGTTTTAACCCAAGCTGATCCCAAAGAGTAGAGTGGACAGTATCAACTACACGATACTCCCAGAGCCACATTTTGGGTGACAAGACTCAAGGACATAGCTGCATGTCCTGTGGCCTTTACACGGGCTGCTCCGTAATCTCCAAGATTAATTTATGCAAAACATGGGAAGACATGCTTTTTCCTTTTGCAGTGAATGACTTCATTAACCTTTCAGGAGCTTGCCAACAGTTAAGTAAAAGCAATAGAAAAATCATTCTTTTTGGGGAAGGGGACTTTTGCCATGTTGCTAACAGCACATACCTGGGAGAGACCAAAGACACCAGCAAGTGATGGACCCTGATCTAATTATGATCTGCCTTCCCTCTCTGCTCTCCCAGACACCCTCTGGCCTCTGCCTTGCTCTTACAATGGTCTCTCTCCCCTAGATGCTGACAGCTCACAGCATAACCAGAGACAAGGAAGGCAGATGGGAAGTCAAAAGAGGCAGAGGAACACGATTTTTGAGTCTGGAGAGAGACCTAGCTCAGAGGCAGAGCAGGAGGGAAAGAGCAGGTAAAACAGGTGAAGCAGGTATGGAGAGGGAGAGAAACGGCTGTGGGAAAAATGGGAAAAGGTGTACAGCAACTTCATGGACTGTGAGGGATACCCTCTCAGCGTGCTAAGGAAGATCCGAGCTGTTGAAGAGACCGAAGGAAGAAATCCGGAACCATCTAGTGAGGACAGCTGAGGCTCATGGATTTCACGAGCCTGGGACTGAGTCATGCCTGGCAGGGGCAAACGTGGTGCTACCCAGAAACAGAGTTAAACTCCACTGGAAGCCAGAAAGTCACCATGCCTTCTCTTGTAGGACACTGGATGACAATCAGTGCACAGCCATCTGTGTGACCTCTTCATGCTTTGCTGTCAGGAACACCTGATGAGCCTTGATTTGGCCAGCTCTCCCATCAGCCTAGCCGCAGCAGCCACTCCTCCCTGCCCTGGGGAAAGGACTTCTCCACACGCCAGGTCCTCATTGTGGGAAGAAAAACAGAGTCCACATAGGGTTATCCAAAAAGCCACCACCTTTTAACTGTCACTGCTGGCCAGGATAATTGCAGCCTAAATTCTGTCGCTGCAGGGAGATGGTTAAACAGGCTGCATCTACTCCAGCTGACTTGGAGAAAACTCTATACCATACCAGATAATGGGATGATCTCTGTGTGGGATCAGGTGGCTGTCTCGGGAATATAGGAGAGAGATTCTCTCCTATACTCTGCTCCCTAATGCAGCAACCCTGCTGCCCTTTTCCTATCTGAAGATCAACTATTGTCCCCTGCCATGCGCAAGTCTCCCACAAATGGAGCACAGATCTCCTGACCCTCTGGGTGGAGGGCTCAGTGGGCTTGTTGGCTCAGTGCATCTCTTAGCAAGATGCAGAGGCTTCCCCAGATGTTTGTTGCAAGTCCTCTCCGCCTTCCATCAGGGCTTTCCCTGGCAGAGCATGCGAGCCCAAACTCAGCTGGGAGCAATGCAGGGGGGCAGTCACCCTCCTTGCCAACCACAGATGTCTCCAAGCAGCCAGGCAGAACGCAATCCCCATTTTCAGGGCAGCGTGTCTAGAGCCGGGGGAAGTTTGGGGGATAGGAACAGGACAATAGATCAAGACCACAACAAGTCATGAGGCCATGTCCAAAGAGGTAAGTTGATATTAGGAAACAAAATTTGCAACTACAGAATTCATCAGGCTCCCAGGGAGAACTAAAGCATGTGGACATTGAAGCGACAACCATGCTGCAGCTCAGAACAAGACTGGAGCCAGCCCTGTCCAAAGCCAGCGGCACACAAGCAGAGGGAGTCTCACCTTACTCTGTCAGAGGGCAAGCTTCAGCCCACCTGGCTGGCCATGGCTGCAGTGAGGGCTGTCCAGACGGTCCCATGCCCTGTCCTTCTAGCTTGGGCCCTGGCCAGCCAGCCCTGCCAGTGTCTCCCACGTGGCTGGCCTGCAGGGACACACAGCTGGGGAGAACAAAAAAGGGTCCATGGCAGAGAGACACACAAGGGAGGAATTTGGGGGATGAACTAGAGAGAGGCAATAGGAAGAGTATGCGATGTATGAATAGTGGGGGAGGGTAGAAGATACAGGGTGAGAGAAGAAAATGACATGAACAGAAGGAAGGGAGCTGCAAATAGAAGGGGATGTGGAAACAGCAGAGAGAGACAGATTGCAAGAGCGGTGGAAGTAGAGGAGACCTGAAGGGACAGAATATAATAAGAACTCTTAAAAGGAGAGGAGAGGAGAGGAGAGGAGAGGAGAGGAGAGGAGAGGAGAGGAGAGGAGAGGAGAGGAGAGGAGAGGAGAGGAGAGGAGAGGAGAGGAGAGGAGAGGAGAGGAGAGGAGAGGAGAGGAGAGGGGAGGAGAGGGGAGGGGAGGGGAGGGGAGGGGAGGGGAGGGGAGGGGAGGGGAGGGGAGGGGAGGGGAGGAGAGGAGAGGAGAGGAGAGGGGAGGAGAGGGGAGGAGAGGAGAGGAGAGGAGAGGAGAGGAGAGGAGAGGAGAGGAGAGGAGAGGAGAGGAGAGGAGAGGAGAGGAGAGGAGAGGAGAGGAGAGGAGAGGAGAGGGGAGGGGAGGGGAGGGGAGGGGAGGGGAGGGGAGGGGAGGGGAGGGGAGGGGAGGGGAGGGGAGAGAGGAGAGGAGAGGAAAGGGGAGGGGAGGGGAGAGAGGAGAGGAGAGGAGAGGAGAGGAGAGGAGAGGAGAGGAGAGGAGAGGAGAGGAGAGGAGAGGAGAGGAGAGGAGAGGAGAGGAGAGGAGAGGAGAGGAGAGGAGAGGAGAGGAGAGGAGAGGAGAGGAGAGGAGAGGAGAGGAGAGGAGAGGAGAGGAGAGGAGAGGAGAGAGAGCTTTCAAAGGTTTTACAAAAGCAGAGTGAAGAGTTGTCATCCTCATTTTAAGAAGGAACTAAGGTGTAGAGACTGAGAGAGGCAGTGAATGGGTGAGATGGTAAAGAAAAGAAAGCTCCCTACTTAAGTGTCTTTTGTCAGATACAGGTGAAGAACAATCTTGACTTTCTTCTCCTGAACACACCAGACAGAGCCTACTTCCCAAAGACAGCAGGAAGAGGACCTGCTACAAAAATGAGAGAAAAACCAAAGTAACATAGGAAAAAGAGTGACATCTGCTCTTTTTCACTAACACCAAAGTCTCTGGAGATCTGGATCTAGACCTATTCAGAGTAAAGCAACCTAGAATGCACCAAAACAAGCACTGTTTGAGTGCTCACTCGGAGAATTACCCACAGGGAGAAGACATTACAGTATGGGTTCAGGTACTTGCCAACGCTAGCAGTTTACAACCAGTTGTATGGAAATCAGGGATGAGGGGTACACAGGAGGCTGCATGATGGGGGCTCTGCTTCTGCAACACTCACTAACATCCTTCATTTGCAGATTTTTTTTAGGTGTCTAATATTTATCCAGTTTAATTTGTATCACCTTCATGTTTCAACTGCCACTACAGAAAACAAGCTATTTGTGCCCGCATACAAACACCAAGCTCCCAGTGCCACGTACACCCAAGCCAAATATAGTTTGTAAGAGCCATGAGTAAACCAAATACCTGGTGCCTATTTGCACTCCTGTACACACATGGGCAAATAGAGCTTCCCACTTACTCCCTGCACACAGGAACCCAAAGGATCCAGTATTTTCCTAACCCCAGACAACATTATTTTATGGTTTGCTAGTGCAGGAATTGTCTAGGATTCCCTCATCAATGAGTGACGAAGGTCTCTCTGCTATAAACTGATGTTAATGGCAGGTTGTGTACCTTGTTTGTTTATTGCAGAGGAGGAATGTTTGTCGTGCCTGTCAAGTTTATAAAAATATTTCCATGACTTCAGACAGCTTGGCATTTTTACATGCAGCTGAGAGAGTGGGTGAATGTACAGATGAAAAACTAAAGGAACATCATTAAGGGAGGAAAGAGAATATCTCCTAGCACCACCAAGACAGCTTAGAAAGGCCAGGGAGGTCAGAGACATTTCTGAATAAAATGCATTTTTCTTCCCTGGGGGTTTTTAAAGAGCTAGCAATAATTAAGCTTTACAACACCTTTCTGGAGTAGATAAGTCCACTGAGGCCATCTGAGGTTAAAGGACTTGCCCGTGATCACACACAGCAAATCAGTGGCAGAGAAGAGAATTAAATCCAACAGGCTTAGTTTCCATTACCCAAGTCATCCTGCACACCTGGCTGATGTTCAGATCAAAGGACAGGAGCTGTGCCGACTGTGGACCTGACCATCACACACAAGTCTTCCATGACAGTACAGCAACCAGGCGAAAAGCTGAGCGGCAGGCATCCTCACTAACTTAAAGATGGTAATTGTGAAAACAAGTGACAGAAGGCCGGGAAGCAGTGCCTAGTTACAAACTGTGGTGCCAAGTGGATTAACTATACATCGATAGATTCAATTACAAAGAGCAGCATGCAAAATGCTGCAGTCAAGGACCCAGGATGGCAAGACAATAATTCCAAAATAAAATCACAGTTTTTGGTAAGAAGAAATCTATGATCCTGGACCTCTTGGAGAAGGTGTAGCCTTGTCTCTCCAGGGGGCCTGTCCCAGGCCACCCCAGGCAGTGAGCAGACAGTGACACCCAAGCCTCGAGGGCTGGTGAGAAGCCTGCGGGACTCAGGTTTACCAGGCTGAGAGAGATCTGTATCACCTAATGCCGAGCAGCCCTTTGTTATCGCTGTCACCAGAGAAGTTGGAGAGTGAAGTGGTGGAGAAAGTGAGCTATTTCCCCGGCCTCCCCCTGCCACCCCCACCTCACCAGGGCAGGGCTGAGACTCACCCGCTGAATGAGGAGAAAACCTGTTCCATACTTTGATCTGTGCTGCCCTGAGCTGGAGACAAAGCACCCAGGCCCTCACCACTGTCGATATTCAGCCCTGCATCCATCTGTGCCCCAGTGCCCGTTCTGGTTTGGGAGGTCCTCAAAGTACCAGATTTTGCCGAAGGCAAGGCCAGATTCCGACACCACCGACCAACTGAATGGTCCAATACTCCTTGTCTGTAGTGGGAACGGAAGCTCATCTCTTCACTTTCCTTCTTCACCCATGCATTTCCTCAGGATTTCAGACAGTTATGAAACTATCATTGTAACCCCTGCGCTTACCACGACAAATGTACTACCCCAATCACTAGTAATTCCTTCCTTCTTCTCGGAGGAAAAATAGCAAGCATAATCATTCAGCACTCCATACACACAGCCACCACCTGAAAAATGCAGGTGAATGCAGTTAAATGGCAAGGCAAGTACACTTGCAGACCATGTTTTGTACCTGGAGAACTAGAACAGCAATATTTTGCATGCAAGATTACAGGTCTGTGTGCAGTTGCATTTTCACATTCCATTACTGCAATTGCACACGGCCAGTTACGTGCCTTAGCAGCGGCTTACAAAAGCAATTGCTGCTAAACATACAAAATCCAGCCCCCAGATGCACACGCGCAAGACTAAAAAAATGATCCTTGTTTTTCTGCTACAGAAAAAACCATGTATTTGCTAGCTGCCTGCCCCCTGCGCAAACACCACCCCAGTGTATTTCCTAGTGCTTATATTTGTATGTTGATCCATGTATTCATTCAAGCCTTGCAATAATCCAAAATACATACAGCATTTTGCAATTAGAAGCATCCCAAAAATGCAAAAAAGCCTCAGCTTTTGCATAAAAGATTCTTCTCCCAACAAGCAACTGTAACCACCTCTCCAGCTAGAATGTACTGTCTGTTTAAGGCTCCAGAGAAATACAGCGCGAACCCTTTAAGACAGTAAGAGATGAATACTTTTTTTCATTTAAACTATAGGGGAGTTTTACCTAGATAGACTGCAATTTCCTGAGCTCTGAGTCTGGCAAAGTGCCCAGCACTAAGACCACCCCCTCCCCCCCACTCTTCTTTTGGCAAAAATTACCATGGCGTCTTTAATAGTCAGAAGTAGTTTTCAGGGCTTTTGTTTCTGCAAAAGATGCCGAGACAAAAGTCAGTTGTAAGCAAACCCAGGTACTGCAGAATTTCTTCCAGGAACTACACCAACGTGCAATGTCCGAAGTGTATTATCCCCAAATACCCTACCAAGAGATGGTTCAGGACTGAGTCAGAGGGAAGTGGACTGAATCACAAATAGCCATTCCTGCAAACCACTCTCCCCCTCCACCCCACATTTACAATCCGAGCAGTGACCAGGTTGTGGTTAGCTTGGGAAACCTGATGAGATCACAGTCTGGGGAGATACAGCCTCAGACAGCCTCAAGTTTTTGTTAATCGGCTCCTTGTTTTGCATGGAGACACGGACAGCAGTTGTTATACCAGGTTTACCATATGTTTATAATATTGTTGTTATGGGAATACATGTACAGGCCGTGTCACTGGCAAGTTGCGCTGTTTTCTGCTGGAAGGACAAAACAGAATTCACTGCCCGACAGAGCGCCGAGTGTGCGCATACTTGTAGCAAAATTTATCGTAGCATGACTCACGCTCAGTGCAAAACCACATGCATTGTTTCTGCGATGGGGTGCGAACCCGCCGTAGTGTCTGCACAGGAGCACACAGCACTTCATAACAGTCCGCAAAGAAGCCGGTGTGCTTCTCCTTCCCTGGGAGGCAGGCAAGCATTACCCCATTTTCCAGATTTCAGCAGGAAGATTGATCCCAGCTTTAAAGCAATTTTCCTAAAGCTGCCCGTCAAATCAGTGTCAGGACCTCAAGTTCTGCAAGATCTCCATGTCCAAGACCTCTGTTTCTCAAATGGGATGAGTGAAGGATAAAGCAGGGATCACATTAACTCAGTTATGTACCTAAGTCCACCTCCAACAGCAGAAATCTTTGCTTCCCTGTGTGTCCCAAAATGGCATTTAGGGCAATCGGTTTGCTTACAGGGCACCAGGAATAATGTCTTTGTGCCTGAGACTGTTACCAGAACTTTGATGTCCAAGATGCTGGCACCCTTGGGTCTAGGGCAGGGGTGTCAAACTCATATCTCCTGGTGTTCTTCTGCTCCTGCAGCATAACACGCACCAAACACACTGCACAGGTGACCAGCGCGTTGGCAGGAGTGTAGGGGCAAGGAGCTCGGCGCTGCCGCTGCATAAAAACAAGGTGCTGGGCTGGATAAAACAAGGTGGAGGGCTGGATTCAGCCCGCAGGCTGTGAGTTTGACACCCCTGCTCTAGGACAAGGATCACCAGTGGTACTTGCTTCTCCAGTGGGTAGGAGCAATGTCAGTGGTTCCAGTGGCTCTGCCACACAGAAGCAGCACCGAATAACTACTGAGGAGGAATCCTCATCTGACCATCTCCAATGTCACAAAATCCAGGTTGAAGAAGCGAAATGTTTTGTTTACTGCCAGTCCCGCCAACTCCTGAGCTGCCACTGAAGACCTTGGAGGTGAGAGCAGCTGATTGGAGCAACACACAACCAGTCCAAAGGAAAACTGATTTACCCATTTAGACTCCTTCTAGACATCAGCAAACCGCATAAAAAATGGCCAACTCCCCTCCCTGTCTCCCCCTCAGCCCTGACACGTTGCCATTTTCTGTCCGTCTCCATGTGGCTAGTCACATCCCATGCCGCGGTTGAGGAGCGGCGTGCAGGGTTTAATTGTGCACACGCTCTCCGTGGAAGGGCAGCATGAGATGCAACCAACTGTCCACAAAGGAGCAGAGGCAGGAGGCCAAGGCTAGTCATTGGCCTCGAGTCACAGTTGCTGATCAGCGTGTCGAGGATTTTAAAGCGCATAGCTGATCAGATCAGCTGCTTGTCCTAGAAGGAGAAAAGTGACATAAAATATGCACAAGCCTTCCTTCTGTCCTGACAGCAGGTTGAGTTTTCAGATGATGTGGAAACAGCAGCCTGCTCTCCTCCCCCCAACATGGTCTCCTCTCGTGCCTTTGCTGCAGCACTGCCGTCTTGTTCCTGACTACTCCGAAGACTCCATTCCCTCCCCAGCCTTCGTGTGGAGGCTCAGGCTCTGGCCAGGGGGCTCCATACCACTGTTTTTATGCCCGCTCAGCCCTTGGCCTTTCTTTTCAGCATGCCAAGCAGGGGGCTCATTAGTGTTCCCTGGTGTGAAGCTTTTGTGGCTCAAGCTCATGCAGCGCCAAGCTGGAACAGAAAGGCCATCGAATCGCCATTCCGGGGGAGGGGGGTGCAAAAACTTCCCCACGCTGCCAGCCCAGCTGAAATGCAAACAGGTGATCCCAGAGAGGAAAGGTAGAACATGCACACGTGTGATCTGCGTGTGCAGGAGCGGCATATGAGCTGTCTGAGACAAGCAGGCACTGTTGTTCTGCTTTCAGCTTCTTCCCAAAGAGAGCAACTTCGACTGTGTTTGACCTGAGACCAGTCCTCTGCATGTGTATGTGCAGAACATTTTTATGGCATCATTTGTGCACACGATGTCTGTGGCGTGTGCCTGCTCTGTCATGGGAATGCTGCCGTGAACGGGAAAGCTAAAACATGGCACATACTGGGTTTCAGCCTCAGCTGCCCTTCCCCTTCACATAGTAATTTGTGCTATTGCGAAGTTGGCTGTAAAATACCACCGCTACCAGGCTGATAGAATAAGCTATTATGTAAACTGAGGAAAACACGGGAACTGGGCCGTGTCTGTGCAGGCACCACGCTTACAATGTGTGCATGTTGCCCCTCAAGAGGAAGAATGTGCTACACAAGCAGGTGTGTTTGCACAAACTTGCATATTTCCATGCATGCAGAGGAGCAGGGTGTGCAGGAGCACTCATGAAAAAGCTTTATTTCATCCACACACATATTTTTCACAAGGGATGGATATTATCTCCATCTTGCCATTGCCAGATTCCAATATAATTAACAGAAATTTACGAAGACATTTTAACACAAGGTACCCCTACCAGAGAAAACACCTATGGAAAAGGCAAGCCACATGGTCTCTCTCGCCAGCCCCTCAACTGCAATCCTTGCCTGAATCGCTATCACCCCTTGAGATGAGTACAAAGATCTCTTCCCCCTACCAACTGCCCCAAACTTTGCTGGGTCAGAAAACTCAACCTCCGTTTTCTTCCATGCCAAAAAGTCCTGCTACATCACATTCAGCTTATCTATGCTCCATCCTTGCTCGTGTCCTTATTCAGTTCAAAATTCCCCCTCTTTTTAAAAGCACTCCAAGGAGCCCATCCAAGGTCTTCCTTGGACATCCTTCCACCCTGCTCCCCCATCTGTCTACAGCATTTCTCCACAGGTTTTCCACCCAGCATCAGAACCTTAGGTGCCACAGCTTCCTCCTCTCCAGGTCCAGCTGCCTGGAACAGGGATTTTTCCTCCCCAGCTCACTGCCTGGCAAGTCTCGTTTCAAACACGACCTGATACTTCTCCCCCTCCTGTGACGAAAAGCCTCAGTGTCTTTCTGCCTGCTCCTCACATACCTCCATCACTGGACTCCCTGACTGTAAAGCAGGCAGGAGAAAAATATCATGGAAAACGTTACAGCAAATCATGGGGGTTTGCTTTGATTCTTCCCCTGCTTATTTATTTATTTTTTGAAGGGAGGTAACAAGTCAGAGAGAAGCTGGCTGAGATTTCTGCCATACATTTTTTTTGCTGCAGCAGCAGCAAGATCCTCCATCTTCCTCGATGGATTGAATAGGGTCTCAGGACAATTTAGGCTCCCTCCCCCATCTCCCATTCCTGCTCATACTCCTCAACACATGATGCTCTCCTCCCAGCCTTGACTGGGAAAGCACATATCCTCACTCTCTCCCTCTCTCGCCTCGCTTAGGTTGTGTCAGGACATCAGGATGACAAACATTTGTGCAGCTCAGATTCCTGTAGGTTATTTTTTAACAAAAAACAACCGGAATCAATGAAACCTGAGCGATGGCAGACGACAAAACTTAAAAACACCTCCTCGCAAGGATGCACTTAGTGTACCGGGAGCCTTTCTGCATCTCATGCCGAAAGGGGAAAACAACCCTCCAAATTTTTTTAACCGAACCCAGCGCTGTAATGAGGCCAGGCGTGAGGATGGGGGGCTTCTCCCCTCTCTGCCTTGTATTTTTTGGTTGCCCGTGCACATTTTCACCTCACCAACAGCGGGATAACAGCCACAAAACCTCCAGCCACCAAGCAGGCTGGCACACTGCTGCTCTCACGCAGAGCTGGATATTTACTCGCTGATAAACGGCAATTGTAAATACATCTCATTTAATAATCCCCCAGCAACCGGGGGGGTGGCGAGGGGGAAGAAACAAAACCCCACCACTCAACCCCGCAGCAGACTTTCCGGGTCTGGCCGGCTCGGGAGGGAAAAGGATGAAGGAGTGACAAAAGATGCCCCCACCCCCCCGGTTCCCCCCCATCCTCATCCTTACCCCGCCACCCCGCCTCCCCCCAAAGCCTTCGGGACAGCAGCCAACAGGTGGAAGAAGCTTTTTGTCCCTCCTACGCTAGGTCCCGGCTCTCTTCCCGGATCCCCCCAGGGCACAACCAACAGGGGAGGGTAAACTGAGGCAAGGCTGCTGCCTGCCCGCCTGCAGCAAAACTGCTGTCCCCGAGCTGGACTGAGCCAAACCAAGCTAAGCTGAGCTGGACTAAACCAAGCCTTGCCAGACAGATCCGAGCTGAGCTGGACCGAGCCGAGTCAAGCCAAGCTGAGCTAAGCCGGACAGAGCGGAACCAAGCTGAGGCCCAGCAGAGTCGAGCTGAGCCAAGCTCAGCCGAGCCGGACCAAGCCGAGGCAGAGTCGAGCTGAGCCAAGACAAGCCAGACCAAGCTGAGCAGAGCCAGACTGATCTGATCCGGCCTGAGCTGAGCCGAGACGGATCAAGTCAAGCTGAGCTGGACCAAGCCCAGCCAAGCCGATCCTAGCTGAGTCGAAGCAAGCCAAGCTGAGCCAGACCAATCCAACCCGGGCTGACCCAAGCCGAGCCACATCAAGCCGAGCTTAGCCAAGCTGGAATGAGCTGATCCTAGCTGAGCTCAACCAAGCCAAGCTGAACTGATCTGATCCGAGCTGAGACAAACAGAACCGAGCTGAACCGAGCTGATTCGAGCCAATCTGAGTTGAGCTGAGCTGCACCAAGCCAAGCTGAGCCAGACCGAGCCAAGCCAGAGCGAGTAAGCTGAGCCAAGATGAACTGGACCTAGCCGAGCTGAGCTGAGCTGAGCCGGGCCGATCCGATCCAACCCGAGTAGACCTAAGCCGAGCCGGACCAAGGCAAGCCAGACCGATCCTATCCGAGCTGAACCAAGCCGAGCCGAATCAAGCCGAGCTTAGCTGAGCCGGACCGATCTGAGCTGAGCCGGACCAAGTCGGTCCGAGTTGAGCCGAGTCGGTCCGATCCGACCGGGGTCCCGGGCAGCGCCGGTGTTGCGGCAGCCGCCGGCCCGCCTGCACCCACGCGGGCGCGCACGCCGCCCCCCTGCTCCGCTGCCGGCAGCCGCACCGAGCCGAGCCGAGCCGAGCCGGGGGAGGCGGCCCCGGGAGCGTCGGCGCCAGCCACGGCCCCCCCCCGCCGGCAGCACCACGCGGGCTGCCCAGGGACCAAGCCGGGCCGAGCCGAGCCGGAGCGAGTGGAGCCGAGCGGCCGTGCCGGCGCTTACCTGGCTCAGGAGGCGCGGGGCGGCATGGCCGGGGCCAGGGCCGGGGGAGCGGGAGGCGGCGGCGGGTCCCGGCGCTCAGGGCAGCATCAAGGCGACTCAGGGGGAGCCCGTGCGGGGCCTATTGTCTGCGCGGGGCGGCGGGGCGGCGGGGCAGCCTCCCCCCGCGGGCGCCGCGGCGCTTGGTACGGCCCAGGCATTCATGCCAAGCGGCTTTCACACATGGAGGGTTGTCTCCAGCGGCTGCTGACAAGCCACAAACAAGGCGGCCCCCTCCCTCCTCCTCCTGCCTCCTCCCTCCTCCTCCTCCTCCTCCTCCATGCGAACTCCAGCGCCGGTGACACCGCCTCCCCTCGCACCCGCACCCGCCGGGGCAGGGAGAAGCCCGCCCGCCTCGCCGGGAAAATGGCAGGCGCTGCTCCCGCTTCCCACCACGCTGAGCCGGCCCTGAAACGTGGGAGCTTCCAGCTTCCCTCGCCCGGCATGCCGAGCTCCGGCAGGAAAGCGAGCGCTAAGCCTGCAAAGTCAATAATCATAGAACCATAGAAGGGTTTGGGTTGGAAGGGACCTGAAAGTCCATCCAGTTCCAACCCCCCTGCCATGGGCAGGGACACCTCTCACCAGCCCAGGCTGCTCAAGGCCCCATCCAACCTGGACTTGGACACTTCCAGGGAGGAAGCATCCACAGCTTCCCTGGGCAACCTGTGCCAGTGCCTCAACACCCTCAGTGGAAAGGATTCCTTCCTAATGTCTAATCTAAATCTTCCCTCTTTCCAATCTAAAGCCATTCCTCTTCATCTTATCGCTACTTGCCCTATTAAAAATGCTGCTGCACAGCATCCCGGGTCCGCAGCATCCCGGCTCCACCGCATCCCTCCCTTGCAAGCACCAGCACTAACTGTGTCTTCCCACACTCCAGCTCCTCGAGGGTCACCATCGGCAGAGGAGCTGGCAGAGAATTTGCCCATTTCCCCCAAAGTTGTGCCTATAACCTCACACACCAAACACTGGAGACCCAGGGCCTTGGAGTCAGCTTCATTCCAAAGTCCCAAGCCTTCATCACAGCAAGGAGGGAGAGAAAGGCAAGGAGAGTTGTCACCCCGTACAGGAGGAATCAGCAAAAGCAAGCCCTCATGTGCTTCTGAAAATTTTTGCAACCACCAGAGCTGTAATGATGAGGGAGCCCGATTCCCCAGCGGGAATGTCTGGGTGTCTCCAGTCATGGCCACCTCTGGCCACCCAAGAGACCCAAAGAGAGTCTTGCCAAAGATGAGACTGTGCAGTACAAGCTCACAGAGATCAGGGAAAAGCTTTTTCAGCGACTGCAGCTGACAGGGCTCCCTGCACATTCAGGTTTTTACATCCCTCGGTCCAGCAAAAGCTAAATCAAAACATAGCCGGTGTGAATCATTAAACTCTGTGCTTCCTTATGTATGGGTTCAGCAGGGTTCACTCAGCCCAGAAAGCAAACCACATGACCAACTGTCATATGTTTCATAACGAAACCACAAAATTCAATCTCAAAAAACACATCCCTGTCCAGGGACAACAGAAGGTTTTTTTCTGTGAGTCTCAGCGAAAAAGGTCTGTGGAGCCCAGAAGAGTGTTGCACAAGCATCAGCTGGTTTCATTTAATAAAAGTAATTATAATAATCATAATAATCACCACTTGGATAGCTTTTTTGTCCAATGATCTCAAAGACATTTTATTAACTCGAGCGAGTATTTTTATGTAGATTTAACAAGTGATAAAACAGATTCAGGCAGATGAAGTGACCTACACAAGGTCATCTGAACCTGTAGCAGAAGGTGGAATGCACATTTTTGAACTCAGGTGCTCAATAGAAAAATCACTTCCCAAAACCAGAGCTCCTACAATCCCACTCCAAAGCTCAAAAGTTTTATACGAGTCAGGATTTCACTGTGAGAAATTTTAATCAGATCTAATTTGTAGCTTAGATACTAGGACAGATGCAAATGAGGTGCTTCCCAGGAAAGAGAAATAGAGGTCAAGTGGGAAAGGAAGACTACAACCAAGAATGACAAGGGAAAAAGGAGAAAAGGAAGAGCAAAGCTGGGAGAGAAGGCTGGAAAATCATAAATAATCTTAAAAATTTCCCAGCTGGAAGAGCAGGGTAGCACCAAAAGCTCTGGGGGAAAGGACTGCCAGCAGTGTGCTCAGGTGTCACAGCATGGCCAGCAGGACCAGGAAAGTGATTGTGCCCCTGTATTCAGCACTGACGAAGCTGCACCTTGAGTGCTGTGTTCACTTTTGGACCCCTCACAACAAGAAGGACATTGAGGGGCTGGAGCGTGTGCAGAGAAGGGCAACGAGGCTGGTGAGGGGGCTGGAGAACAAGTCTTACAAGGAGCGGCTGAGTGAACTGGGATTGTTTAGCCTGGAGAAGAGGAGGCTGAGAGGAGACGTCATCACTGCCTACAACTGCCTGAAAGGAGGTTGTGACGGGCTGGGTGCTTGTCTCTTCTCTCAATTATCAAGTAATAGGAAGAACATAGAATAAAATAAAGGAAATGGCCTCAAGTTGTACCAGGGGAGGTTCGGATTGGATATTAGAAAATATTTCTTTACTGAAAGAGTGGTGAAGCGTTGGCACAGGCTGCCCAGGGAAGTGGTGGAATCTGCTTCCCTAGAGGTATTCAAAAAACATGTAGACTTGGCACTTCATGACATGATTTAGTAGTCACAGTGGTGTTGGGCCGATGGTTGGACTTGATGATCTCAGTAATCTTTTCCAACCTTACTGATTGTATGATTCTTTGACTGAAAGCAACTTGGAGAATATAAAAGGTGGAAGAACATATGGTCTAGAGTTTGACATGCCAGAAAACCAAATCAAACCATTTGCAATCAGACACTTGGGAGTTGGTAGAGCATGCTCTCACCAAAGCCTTAGGCAAAGGTGTCAGTCAACCCCCCTCAGCAGACTGCAGGAAGCAGAGAGACCAGGCAGAGTCCTCAACAGGACTCTCACCTTGAGCAATGCTGGGAGCTCAGCACTACAAGTCCTCAGAAGAGGATGGCTGACGCACTCATCCTGTTGAAAGCAAAGCTGAACTATACGCAGAGTGGTCATCACATCCAGCCACATCTCCCACAATCTCCGCAATGGGATGTAGGGCAGCTGGTGTGCCTATGGGTCCACAGGGTCTGCAGCCACACGTGCTCTCTGCAGCAAGGCTCTGTCATGTCTCCTGAGCCTAACATCCAGCTCAGGATTTCTGAGTCTTTCAAGAGAGAACAAAAGCCTGGCCGTATTGTCCCAGGTTGAAGCCTGATCATTTCAAGTACACAGTTCTGCTAATATGAAAAAGCAACCCAGGGCTAAACTTACCTTCTCTGGGAACAGCTACACCCAATAGATAGCCTTTCTCCACTGCTCCAAGTCTCACACTTTCAGATCTTTATTGGACCTTGATGAAGGTGACTTGGTCTTCTTTTTCAGTCCCTGGACTTCCTTAATGCCTAATCAGGTCTGGGTGAGGCCATATCTCCTTGCAGCTGAGGAGAGCTGTTGCTCTTGGCAGGGTGGATTTTTCCTCTTCCTTCATTTCCATAACGTTTCTCTTCTGTTTACTTTCCCATTGCTCTCCTCATGGCCCCAGTTCAGGACAGCATGTGAGCACATGTTTAATCTCATTGATCTTATGGCAATCCATGTACGAAGGAAAACATGCGTCCCTTTGCGCAGCGCCTGTTTATGAATTTTATGTTAAAGATACATGAGGTAAAAGTCAGAAGTGGTTGCTTGAGAGTGGACTGGAGTGTGGGCTTTCCCTTCCTCTCCACTAAAACCCCAAACAGCCATGCTGGTGATTCCTGCAGATACTTCTTCTCCGGTGTGTATGTGTGCCCAGGGAAGCCACAACTCTTTTAAGAAAATCATAATGCTTTTGGCAGAAGACGTGAGCATGCCTTCTCTCTCCAGAACAGCCAACAGCTCCCGCTCAGGAGCTGGAGCATGTCCATGGGAGATGCAGACAGGAAAGCCCTGCGGCACAGAAAGCAGCACAGGCTAGGTCTTCCGTCACTTCCATGGGTGCTTTAACCCCTTTGGACACTTCACCTTAAAAAGAAGCATTAGCCTCTCTGGGGACTTGCACAAAGTCCATCCTGGAGGCTTGTTCCTTTGGGCAAAGAGGTATTTTGTGGCTAGCTCCTCCTGCTGCTGCTGTTGTGTTTAGTCTTGTCAAGCGGGAGGCTTTCCCAGATAGGTGCGGAGCAGATATCCTAAAGCTGTGGGGCCTCACTCTCAGAATCTGGTGGGCCTGAGGGGTCTGGACATCCCCAACACCAGACATCAGCTGAACAAGGGTTTGCAGTATCATAATTTACACTCAGATGTCTGTGTCCTGCTTTAGGTGACTAATAGTTTCCTTTTATTTGGCTCATCATTTGTCAAGTAGAAATTACAATGCCCTGTTCTTGCACTTCTGTTAATTTAGATTGTATGATGGGGAATTTTAGGGGGGAGCAAGGACATAACACCTTTTCACTATTTGTATGTACGATGGTCTTGTATGACAGAACCTCAACCCCAGATGTATTGTTTAGGTGGCTGCTGTAGAACAAGTAGCACGTGAGAAGATAGTCTGGGCTCACATACGAGTGTACCTAAGTTTCCTTGTCTACTGTGCTGAGGCATTCAGCTGTTCCCTCCTTCATGAATATACCAAGAATGTGTAAAAATCCCTTACATTTATCCTGTTTCCCAAGCAGAAATACATATACCTGCACCATATAGATGTGCTACGCATGCAGGGTAGACCAGAGACCTTTAGAGCATGCTGCGCATGCTGTACATATGCAGATCATCTGCACAGCATATGCACAGCAGGTCTGGCAGTTTTTGGATTTGTTAGACATAGTGTGTGCATGCTATGCAGTTCAGCTCCCCAGTGTGCAGTCGACCTACCCTGAATTTCTAGATATTCAGCAGCCTGGCTACCTGAAAGGCCCAATGGGCATGTAGAAACTCTGGATAAACATACACATTATTCAGATTTCATCCTCCAAAAATTCCCAAGGTGGAAAAAAGATGAGATGTCCAGGGAAATACAAACATGTGGAAGCTCATGATGCTGAAAATGAAAGGTTTGTTCAACTGTACCTGTGCAGCAACCATCCATACCTCCTCTGATCTATGCTTCTCTGCCTTGGCTAGTACTTCTTCTCAGTTGAGTGCTCAGGCTGTTCTAAAAGCTGGGAGTTCTAAAAGCTGCCTGTACACAGGCACCCTGTCTCATCATGTATGGTCTAGATGTGATTACTTGTCTGCCCTGTGTCCCTTAGAGTATGTGTTCTGGAATGCTGTGCTTGGTCACATTTTGCAGCACTTTGGAGAGTCTTTTGCCCATTGATTTTTCCCATTGTCAATATAGTCCACCTAATTCCATTGCCATTGATGCTTCATTGCCAGGCAGACCTCACACAAAATATTCTTAAGAAAATCTCGAGAATCCCATTATTGCCAATTTTCAAGCCATCTGTTACTTTTCTTAAAGTCCCTGATCTTGAATTCATGGGCTTATGCCTTCGCAAAAAAAGGAGAAGTAGTGTTTCTAGCTCATGAAAGGCTCTGATACTGGAACAGGACAAAAAGACCGTGAAGTGATCATGCATTTATTTTCAAGCCAGATTTCTGAGCTCTTTTTTCATGTCCTGCCTCTCAGTGTTGCTTTCTGAGGATGGCAGTGCATTGTTCGGTTGGTTTTAGACCTTCGTGCTGAAGACGGGATTGTCCTTGAAGTGTGGTGAGAGAAGGAAGGCTTTGGAGCAGTGCCCTGGAGAGGTATCTTGAAGTCTTCTCAGCCAGAGGAGGGACTGTTCCTCTTGTAGTTGCATTGTTTTATGGTGGTGTCATGCAGTGAGATGGTGCCTGTTGTGGTTGTAACCAGCAGGCGGAGCTGAGCTGAATAAACAAGAGTGAGCTATTCATAGCCATAAAGAGGGCAGAGCACTTCTCTCCTAGCAACACAACCAGAAGAAGAGCAGAAGAGCTCTGCCCAACTGGTTAAGAAATGGGTGTACAAAATGTTGATGTTCCTCCCTTCCTGAGCAGCTCTGGCTCCATTGCTGTGCAATGCCTGGAGACTTCTTCACCTGCCCTGCTCTCTCACTCTGGTCTCAGTGATGCACTCATGCAGGTGGTAGCAAGGTCTGTTTTCTGAGGTTTGATCAGTGAAAACATTCTTTTCTTGTTTAAAAGGACAAACAGATGAGAGGTGAAAGGCAGGGTGCAAACCTGCACCATGGGATGCAGCAGCTGGGAGCTCCTCACACGAGTAGGAGGAGAGGGAATGCACACTGCCCTACTGCCTGTCCCGGGGTGGGTGCCAGACCGTCCTTGGTCAAGAATATCCATGAGCACTGTGAGGGCTGCTCCATCAAGTCATTTCTTTTCCTGCTTCCCTTTATCCGCAGGCCAGTTATATAAACACCTACACGTAGGGCCTGATTTTTTTGCGGGGGATGGGATAGGAAATCCTACAGTATAGCTCTGCAAGGTTTGGGTGCAGATAAGTGGTAAAAAGCCCATAACTGGGGAATAATACCAGGTAAAATGTGCAGAGACGTTTTGCAAAGGAAGCGCTCACACCCAGCCATTTGAAAAATTAGGCATGTAGTAGCAAGGTACTGACAAGTGCTCCACACACCTGTAGCACCGCCAGTAAATCAAGCAAAAGCATTTGTCAGCTCGTCATTAGGAGACTAATGAGGTAAGTACAACAGAATTTAGGGCAAGCAGAGAGGCCAGCATCTGTCTGCAGGAGATATTGCCAGAGACAAAGAAGAGTCAAAGTTCAAAAGCAAACACATAGACTCTGAACGGAGGGAACTCAGTCCCTAATGAAGAGCATCCTTTGCTCTGACCTCTGCATGGTGCAAACGTACAGCTGCACCTCTGGGAAGGACCAGGTCTGCCTTTGTCCTGCTACTGCTGTGTAACAATGGATGCAGACTCCTCAACCCTCTGATCGTGAGCCCATGATTGCATCAGTCCCTACACGTAATAAATTTCCCCAAATCAGCATACAGGTATTTTGATCTCTAGCACACCACGATAAGCAGATTGTAAACAGGCATCTTAGTTTTCCAGTGAGTTTTCAATGTGTGAATTTAATAAATCATTGGGAACAAAAAGAAGTGTTGGGGGATAATCAGAGACACAATTACATCGTCTGTCTGAAAGGCTGCATACTAGACTCCCAGATCTCTTGCAAAACATGCCACCACTTGAACTCCCGGAGTAATTATCTTTTATGGATTTTGGCGAGGAGAGGGAGACTCGACTCATAGGTTGCCATTTGGTTACAAACTATTTGCTACATAGGAGGAGAATGATCAAGTCCAGGAATCCTTGGTTCTGCTCCTGGCTATAGGACCTAGAGGTTGAAATAGCAAAGGGGCCAACCAAGTCATGTAGATTTAGCCCATCCAGATGAAAGGCAGAGTAGCTGAAGAGGAAAGAGAACTGTAATCTAGTCTCTCTCTGTTTATTTTGCGTTGCAGGAGGGTTAGGCGTGCAGGGGGTCACAGACCAAAGCCTTGGCCAGCAAATAGGTTAGCAAGTGCCCTGAAATATAAATGAAAGAGCAGTAGGGGAAATCCAGTGATGTAGGGCGTGCTTGCTCCTTCAGTGTAGCCTCCTTGAGCCTGCAGAAATTTTGTCCTGGGACTCTCACTTAGTGTACCTGATTCAGCTGAAAAAGCAAAAGCCTGGTACAGCTAAGTGTACATGATAGAAACTATGATAAGAGAAGAGAGAGCAAAGAATAAGGAACAATTGATTTAATGCCTTCTTCATTCATATTTAAATAAATAAAGATGTCAATAAAAGGCTCTAGGCACCTTACCACACAATTAACACAACCAAAGAGAAACCAAACTATGCACCACTCCCAAGCAGCATGAAATGATTATCCAGAATGCACTGTGCCACTTCCCAGAGGAAAAACAATACTTGCTCCAGCCCTGTCAGTCTTGCTCTCCAAAGGGTGCCATTTGAAGCATACTTTCCCTGCCGACTTCTGCTAGGAAAGAGTGGCGGTACACCCCAAAAAAACTGCTACTGCCCTGCCAGTTACCCCCTCACTTTGTGCCTGCCCACAGACTGAGGAGGCAGGCAATGCTCCTAGTGACAAGCACAAGGGAAGGGGATACAACACACTGCTTTTCTTTTTCTGGTAGTGCTTTGCAGGAAAAACATTGGCTCACCCAAGATCCTGTTGACTCTGAAGAATATTGTTGGCCCCAGTATAAAAAGCTGAAAAACTTCTGTGTCCTAATGAAAAAAAGAAAGAAAAGAAAAGAAAATGAAGTTATTTCACCGGCAGTTGTTTAACTAGCAGGGCTGTCGCAAGCTCCAAGCTCATAACGTTGTTAGTGTTTCCCTCACTACCATGCAGTTTGAATTGTTTCTGTTTTCCATTAGCATCGCTTGCCCAGCACTGCAGCTGCACACACACCCCTCTCTCTGCCAGCATGGCCAGGGCTGGAGCTGACAGTCTTCCCACTCCCGAGCCTATCGGCCACCTTCCCCGTGCCTGCACCCAGCACTTGCATCAGGCCACCAGCACCAACACCACTGCTCACACCAGGCTCCAAGAGGCAGGGACATGCCAGGCACCAGGGGTTTGGGCAGGGCTGTGCGTGCTTTGGGTGCAGTGCCTGGGTGCTCTTAGTGTGCTGGTCGCTTATCCCACCAGAAGCAGTTATACAATGGGAAGATGTTGGTGCTTGGGTCCAAGTGAATGAGCCTAGATTGCAGCCATGAACCAGAGAAGGGTTTTCCAGCAATCATGCCCCAGCACTAAAGCAATTGCCAAGTTGGATTCAGAGTCAGGGCAGAGTGCTCCAAAGTCACCTGCAAGTGAACAGTTCATGCTGTGGGAAGGTCCCTCGTGTCCCCTCTCACCAGCCCCAGTCATCTCCACCCAAACTTTTGCCTAGGAGCCCCTGAGATGGTACAGTGCTACAGTGCTACAGGGGCACAACAGATCAGGGTCTGGGATGATGTAGAGCAGGGCTGTCAAACTCATGGCCCGCAGGTCGATTCCTGCCCTCCACCTTGTTTTATCCAGCCTGGCACCTTGTTTCAACCCTGGTGGCAGCACCAAGCTCCTTGCCCCTATGCTCCAGGCTGAGTGATGCACGCTACACTGCAGGAGCAGGAGAATGGTGGAAGCCATGAGTTTGACACCTCTGAGACAGAGGAATGTCATGTACTTAGGTGTGTTATGGTCCAAAGAAACCTAGCAAAGCTGGGCACACAGCCAGGACTCAGAGTAAGAGAGCACAGAGGCTGGGTGCCATGAGTGGGTACAGTAGGGAAATTACAGCTTCAAATTGTGAATTAGTGTTTTGTGGCTGATTTTTTTTCCTTCTCAAATATCTGTTTCTATTGTCAGGTAAATTAACAACTCTAGTTGCTGGGAAAGAACTCTGCAGTAACAGCTCTCTACTGTCATTAGCCTGAGAGCCACCTGCTCCAGATTCAGCATGATCTGGTATCTAGACTATCTCAGTTCTTGCAGAGATGCCGAGTGGCCAGCCCAGACTGGCATAATGCACGGTGCTGTGTACTACCAGGTCAAAAGAAAGAGCTTACCTATGTGGGTGCAGTAAGGACCAGCACAGTAGCTCGTTCTCTAGACCTCTGGCAGATCTGGTGTGAAAAGGAGCGCAGCATCTGAGTCATGTGTGAGCTGGGTACACGAGACTGACAATCTCCAGCCTTGGTAGCCTGGCAGAACCTGAAAGCACAAGTGGTCTTGAATGAGAGAGAGTGGTTTTGCTAGGTTAATTCTTACATCTCCTCAGCAGTTGCTCTGCCCTCATCGTTGACCTCTGACCATCTGCTCCGACAAACACATAAAGTCTTACAGCATGAAATTACAAAGAGGAGGCTTTCAACACTTCAGTTACTTCCATTTGTCTTTGGGTTCTCTGCAGGTTCACAGTCACCAACCACAGCAATAACCAGAGCGATCCTTATGAAGCAAGGCAGGGTTGCCAAGCTGGGTGCAGGTCCAGAGTTCCTTGGGAATGACGGTTGGATGCATCTCTGTAGTGATGGGGATGATACCTGGTGACAAAGTAGTCCTTTTGAAAGCTACACTTCACATAGCTGGCAGGGCAGCCAGTGTCCCAAAGAGTTAATCTGCACAGTCCTGCAGCGTTTGCTGCATGGGTGACACACCTGTGCAATACAGAGAGCTGGCTCTGCCACTGCTAACTGTCTCAGAGCACAGAAGCATAGCAGAGCTGGTGGAAGACACGATTCATCTTGGGTCCAGTACTAGCCAGCTTCCTTAGTTCAGCAGTGTGCTTTCTGTAACAAGTCTCACCCTTACTACTTTGTACACAGCTTCAAAAAGAGCTTCAAAAAGTTTCTATGGGATGAAGGCCTGAGCTGTGATGTCTATCTGGCTTCATGGTGCTTTCACAAGTAGAGGGGCTTGGGTCTCCACCCGCATGGGCATCCTTGCATCACCTTTTATGTCATGGTGTCAAGCTGTTTGCAATATCCAGCGGTAGCATATAGGGAGAGTGACATCAGGAGCTTTGTTTCTGAGGGGGAGGGAATTCAGATAGTTTGCCCCAGAGGGATCTCGGGTATATTTTGTCACCTGTCCCAGTGCCAAGTGTGCCTCAGCATGCACACTTGCATACTCCCAGGCTGAAAGTCATCATTGCATGTCCCCTCAGTGAGCACTGCCTGGCTGTGACCCTTCTTCTCTAGTTTCCATCAACCGCTAGAAAAACTTCCTCTTTATTGTCCCTGGTGGCCAGGGCTCACCAGCAAGCACAACCTGGCAGTCCTGGGGGAAGATGTGCTTAAGTTGAGGAGCTGAATATATCTTTTCCCTCATCCAGCAGTTATTTTATTTCCTCTCCTCATTCTAGGTCCCCAGCCTGAGTGCCTCTGTGCCCTCGCACACTGGCTGTGGTCCCAGCAGTGCTCAGCCCTGTGTGTCAGCTGGGACCGCATGCAGCCACAACATCAAGCACGATCCCTGATCCCAAACAGCACCAGCTGTCACCACCTCGACCCACTGGGACTAAGTGCAATGGGGTTTTTCTAGTTCATGTGTTCTGGCTGCCCCAAGGCTCAGAAACCCATCGGAGCTGTGCATTACTGAGCAAGCCACAGTCTTAACCACCACCTCAGCAAGGTCAAGCCACAGTTGCTGTGCTGCCTGCTTGGGGGCAGGTGGTAGGCAGAAGGAAGGGATGACCCTTGTATGAGTCAGGGAAGTCTCTCTTCAGGTGCCTGAGCAGTGGGCTCACCCCATCCTTGTGCTGCCAGCAGTGACTGCACAGGTGCCCAGCGGTGCTCCCTGGGAACCTCCAGCAGCACATGTGCAGGGGAGAGTGAGCCAGGGCAGGTGTTATGGATGTACTGAACCTCTGTGGGAGCACGCATAGATGGAAACATCTCCTATCAAGTATCTAGCCTTGAAATAATATGGGTGACCTCGTCTGGCTCCCAGTGTACTCTAAACATCAGGGTTGATGTCAAAACCATGCTGCTTAAAGTAGAAGAGCCTGATCTACTTCCAATGTATTTCTCCAGGAATCTCTTTGCTGGCTCCAAGGAGGACTGAGTTGGAGCCCAAGGGAAGGAGAAGAGTTGAGATGTGATGCCACCATGGAGGGATCAACCTGCCCTTGTCAAAGCCATGCAGCCATTCTCCCAGAGGCAGAGATAGCAAAGGAAGAAAATCCAGAAAGGGGCAAACTGACATCTGGAGCTATCTGGTTCCGTAACTCGTTGTCTCTCCGGTATTTATTGTTTGTACAGCAGCAGTGATTAGTGCCTCTGCCAGTGTCAAGGCCTCCCTGTACACAACACTGAACAGGCGTAATGAGAAACAGCTCTGTTCCTGAGCAGCTTGAATGAAGAAGAGAGTAAGGCATGGAGAAGGGAGACAGGGATGGGAAACAACTTGCTTACAGTGGCAGGGGTCGAGGGAAGAGCTAGGATCATGGACACAGGTCTCCCGGCCTCCCTTCTCTCCCACTCGCCCCGCTCAGTGCCCTCAGCAATGAAACCGCACTGACACTCCTCCATAGCTCTGCGTGGCTGCAGAGTTAATTAGTTAGGTCTGTGAATTAGTTAATTTCCAGGAGCAGTGCTTTCATTACAAACACCACGCAGCAGGCATTTTACATCTACAGCTACAACAGCAGCCTCTAAGCCCACAACCCTTTGTCAAGAGTAAAAATAGAAAGCAGTCACAGTAGATGGGAAGAGAATCAGGAATAAGGAAAGGGCAGGGAAAGATGGAAGCTCTACAAGTTCTACAGAACAGAGGCTTCGAAAATATCCAGTTATCTCCTGAGTGTGCTGCATGCTTATTTTGGCACAGCAAGATGGTAAGGACAGTGGCTCAGCGCTACACAAAGCCATCTCTGACAATTCAGGCACCTTAGATTCATTGCTACGTAATTACGGAGCCCATCCTAGCCCAGAAGTTGCATTTTTCCACATTGACTTAAGCTGAACAAGGTCCTTACAATTCCATCTCACTGAGATCTAGATGTCCAGCAGCCTGGGGGCTTTACCAGAGCTCGAGGCGCCAGAGGTGAGGAGCGGGCAAGGCAGAGGAAGGCAGCAGTGGGCAGGGGCGGTGGAGAGAGGCAACAATTGCAGCCCCCAAGAGCCCCTATGGAGGAGTGATGGGGAATACCAGGGCAAATACATCCTTGGGGAAGGACTTTTGGGGGGATGAAATGCTGCAGGAAGGACACTCAGAGAAGGGGGCATCTCCACCCATAAGCACAGCTGTGCTAGGACAGGTCAAACTCAGTTGCCTGCCTTCAGTTGCCTGCCTCCAGCTGCTACGAACAGGAGATGCTGGAAGACAAGCAAGTACAGGGTTGGGCAGGCAGTAGGAAGGCTGCTTGTGCCTGAGCCATGGCTGTTTGCCTGCAATAGGGGCGGCAGCGGGTGTGCAGCCTATTGAAAGTGCTGCAAAAGGGAGTGTTGTTGCACAGTCAAAGCATATGACAGGCATTGAGTGACTGTGAGGTCAGGGGGGTGTTTCTATGGTGGACAGCTGCAGAGGTTGGCTAAGGCACAGGCAAGTGTTGGTGGCTAGAAAGAAGGAGACAGGGAAGATACTTTAGAAAGTCATGGAAGAGAGAGATTAGGAATGGAGAAAAAGGGAACTGATAGATCTCTAGAAGATAACGCAGTAGGGAAGGAAGAGGCTTTGGTGAAGGGTGGTGGTGGAAGAACAAAGCAGAATAAAAGAGAGGCAGTGTGAGAAAGAGAGTATGAAGAGAGTCAGGCTGAAATGAGAGACTGAAATAATGGTGGGGAGAGCACCCCTCAGGCAGCCTTCAGAAAAGAAGCAACAAAGAGAAAAAAAGGACAAATCCCCCATAAAACACAAAGGAAAGAAGTGGATATCGTTTTATCATTGAGTGTAAGGTGACACTGGTGTGCGGGAACCCGGTGAGTGAAAACCCCAGGCAGAATGGCAAAATTCCTCAACATGTGCTTGGACACCACAGACACAAATAACTAGGGGATGCAAGGACTGTGTGTTAAATCCAGGTGATCCTCGGAAGCATGGCTCACCATCTTTTCTATGAATTTATGTGCTGGGCCTGGAGTTCATGCACAAATCCACCCCAGGCAAGAAACCCTGTGTCGGTGCCCCCCTGGCTCTGCAGCCTGCTGCGGGGGGATACTGCTGCCCTGTGTGTGTGTATGCCAGCCTTGGAAATGCAATCCTGCCTGCAGGGAGCCAAGACACTGAAAATGTTGGGGCTGCTTTGAACTGCAGGGAACTTCATCTCCTCACCTTGGGTACTCTGCCTTTTGCCTACACCAAAGGCTTAAAACAGCCGCAAGGAGATGACCTGAACACCACTCAGGGCTCCCCAGGAGAAGCACGAGGATGGCCTCAACATGTAAAGAGAGGAATCTGAACAGCATGCATCTATGGTCCCTGGTCCAGTGCTCTGGAGAGGGTACGAAAATCAATTTCCCCCTGTAACTTCCTTTCTAATATTGCTAGCTGTTTGGGCTGGAAAATGTGACTGAGGAAGAGTCTGTGGAGAGGGAAGGGAAGGGAAGGGAAGGGAAGGGAAGGGAAGGGAAGGGAAGGGAAGGGAAGGGAAGGGAAGGGAAGGGAAGGGAAGGGAAGGGAAGGGAAGGGAAGGGAAGGGAAGGGAGGAGAGGAGAGGAGAGGAGAGGAGAGGAGAGGAGAGGAGAGGAGAGGAGAGGAGAGGAGAGGAGAGGAGAGGAGAGGAGAGGAGAGGAGAGGAGAGGAGAGGAGAGGAGAGGAGAAATCCCATCCCTTGTCACACAGATGCCACCCAGGAAGACCAGCCTGCTGCTACTCTGGAGGAGGGCTCTGGCAGAGGAGGATTGGTATGCTCATGCAGTGGGTTTCCTCACTGAGGGGATCAAACACATCATTTACAGCTGCACTTATCAAAGCCAATCTTTCAGTTTCATTGGTCAAACTGAGGAAATCTCCCAAGCGTTTGTACTGCTAAAAGAAGATCTTGTTCACTGGAGATTATGCAGAGCCATCTCTTTCCAGGCATATTTTGTTAGCAAGGGATTAACTAGGAATGTTGACATTTAAGTTGTTGTCACTGCGTATTTGAGGCTGAGTGTACATTAATTACAGGGCAGTGCAGCTCCCAGCCTCAAAGCTCCTTTTTTTACCAGGAGGAGGGACACAGGGCTGTGCATTCCCTGTGCGTTGGAGGGGGTGGATCTACAAGAATTTCAAGGAGGACAGATTAGGGGTCAAGAAGAGAGTCCTGTGCTGCAGAGGCAGCCTCAGCTAACACCATATGCAGGGGAACGGGGCAGTGTACACTGATTATGGCTACTGTTGTTTCAGGTACCCTGCAGATGTAAGCAAGCATCATCTTTCCATATTTAAAGAACCGCGCAATTACTAGAGGTTCTTTGATTACAGAATCAAATCTTTCTCCAAAAGAAAAGAGGAAAAAAAGAAAAAGAAAATGAAAGGATGATGCCACTTAGGTGACTTGGTATGTCCTCTTGGTGCTCAGATATCAGGTAACATTCTGGGGGAGCTCTCTTTTCCCCCTGAAAGGTTCTCCCATTAGTATCTGGTTTGGACATCTCCGATGACTCTGAACTAAACCAGCTCAAAATGTCAGTATGACCATCCATCAGAACTCATCCACACTGGATTTCAGATCTCATCAAGATCCAAAAAGGCACGGGCAGAAACCCACAGTTTTGTTATTGTCCTAGGGCTTCCCGCATGAATGCATTCAAAATACCACAAGAGAAATGGTGCCTGGGCACACGGACATATGGCAGGAACAGAAAAAACTGCTCCGGTGCAATTGTTCAGCTCCATTTCACGGAGAGAGCTACACGGAGGGAGCGCTGTGTGGCGGGGAGAGAAACAGAGAAACACGCCAGGCTATACACACAGAGCTGACAGAGGGAGCGGGAGGAAATGGAGAGAGGGCAGCAAGAGGCGGAATGCGGATTACGGGGAGAGGCAGTGATGACAACATCTCCACAGAAGAGAAAAAAAAAAACAGAAAAAGGGGGAAATTGGGGGAAAAAAAGGAAGAACGGTGAAAAAGGAAAAAAGAAAAAGATTAGAGAAAAAAGGAAAAAGAAAAGAAAAGGGAAAACAAACAAAAAAAAGAAGATAAAAAAGAAAAAAGAAAAATAAATTCAAAAATTAGAGAAAAAAGAAAAAAGAGAAAAGAAAAAAGAAAAAAGGAAAAAGGAAAAACCGAAAAGAAAAATAAAAAGAAGATAAAAATAAAAAAAAGAATAAAAATAAAAAAGAAAAAAAGAGGAATAAAAGAAAAAATTAAATAAATAAAAGGAAAAAGGAAAGAAAGGGAGGGAAAAGGAGGGAGAGCAGACCAGGTGCCCGCTCTCAGGCCCCCGGGCCGCCCCCGGGCAGCAGCAGCCCCGCACCAGCCCGCCTGCCCCGGCCCCCGCCCCCCTCGCCTGCCCGGGGCGGGAGGCGGGAGCGCCCGTCCCCTGCCGGCCCCAGCGCGGGAGGGGGGCGGGGCGCCCCCTGCAGGGCTGCTCGGGCGCGGCCGGGCGGCACCGCCCAAACGCGTGTGCGTGCCCTGGGTTCCCAGTTAGGGGAGCTGGGTGGATACAGAAGCCTTTCTTACCCAGTGAGGGGAACTGGATGGACATAGGAGCCCTGGGTACCCTGTAAGGGGAACTTTTAGATAGATAAGACCCCCCTCAAGGGCACTGAAATGGAAAAATAGCTTTTCTGGAGAGACTTGGAAAGAGCTAATGAATCCCTTTCACTCTACAGGCATAGTAGCACCTCTAACAGAGCCTGAGGCAGGGGTGGCTTGAGGAAGATGGACACAGGCTTGCAGCCTCACTCTGCCCTGTACCTTTGCTCTCAGCACACATAATGCAAGGACAATAAATGGGATCCTGCGGTGGGATAAGGGTCATGATGCCCCAGCAAGGGACTTGGGCACTGTGATGGGAAAGGCCATTGAAACTGAACGGGTGTTGCTCCTGCTGTGGTGGGGAGAGGCATCTTCACTTACAGGGATAACCAGAGGTGACCATAATGTCTTGAATCATTGAACAAGTAGTGCAAGCTTTGTGCATTTTTTTTCCTCTCTGTGTTAGGAACTTTGACATTCATCTTCTTCCTCCTCCTCCTCCTCCTCCTCCGCCAGGTGCTGGGAGACCTTGTGTCGAGCGCTGGGCGCAGCAGTGGCAGCAGCAGTGTGGCTGACCATGCCAAGGCCCTCCTGTCTGGGTGCAAAGTGAAGAAGCCAACTGCCTGTTTACAGAGGGAGGGTGCAAATTAGCCTGCTGGAAGATCCATGCTGCTTATTTCCCTACAGCTCAGGGTTAGGGGGCGGGGGTACTCTCCAGCTGAGGAAAACAACCAGGAAGGCGAGTATCTGCCATTTCCTAGGGGGAAAGGATTCAGAGGAGAACTGTCTGAGTCTATTAACTGATGCTGGTTCCTGTGGAGAGATGGTGGCACACCGGTTTACTTCAAATAGCCTGTTTCCATCTCTAATACCACCTTCAAGCATTCAAACCCAGCCGCATAAAACTCCCTTCCTGCTACCTTCTACAGCGTGTCTTTTGCCAATGATTTTATTTTCATAACAGGAGACCTGAAGCAGGATTTGCAGTAAATGAAAAGAACCGTGTCCATTTGCATGGTTGCATAATCACGTTACACAGGGATCTTTCAGATGCTGGAGAGCAGAGTGAGTGAGAGAGAGAAAAGTGGGACGTCACGAGCGGGAGCTAAAAGCCAGATCTCTCGATGAGATCAAGGAATAGATGTGAAGTCAGTCAGATGGAGAAATGTCTGGATAGCTCTTCCAAACAGTGAGAGTCGCAGGCTTAGCTCAGAACATAAACAAAGCAAGATGTTTCTGGGGGTTGGGCTAGGTTTTGTATAAACTCTGTTTCCTCTTCCATCATTGAAACCGGATGAGAAGAACAGCCTGTAGCCAGGATCCTTTGCCTCTCTGCTGAGGGTTTACATAGGGCTCAATTCCCAGGGCAATTGGACCTGGACCTCTCACCAATATCATATTTACTGCAGAGAAAAAGAAAAATCACTCGCGACCATGCTGCTGAATGAGAAGCTGAAGCCAAGTATCACTGAGGAGCAGTATTATGTATTCCAGAACACAAGTTTTTCTCTTACTAAATGGTAATTCACCAGTGCTGAAGATTTTCCCTTTCAGATTCCCCAGTGACTGTCGGTTAGCCCAAGCCTCAGCCTAGGGTCACCAGAACCACAGCCCTCTGGGACAGAAAGCATCACTCGAAGCATAAACACTATTAAAACAAAATGGCAAATTTTGACAGAAATGAAATATTCTCTGAAACAAGAGAAACCAAAATCAGGCAAGTGTGCCACGTCCTTTCTAAGTAGAAGAAATTAATTTTGAAACCTAACACCACCCATTTATATCCCTGCTACCCTAAGATTCCCACCTCCCCCCCTTACTCCATTATTTGTTCTGATGTCAGTAGCAGAAGGGTAAGAACATCTCCATAAACATTTCGTGATCCACTTTGTAACCCAAGTATTCCTGTGGAATTTTTAAAATCTAGGACATTTATCCATCCAAATAATTTGAAATATTTAACCATCTGAAGGATTTCTCAGCTGCTTTCTCTAGTGTGAAGTCTATCCCTAGGAAAAGGAAGAGTGGGAGGACATGTTTTTCACATGTTGTACCTCCTCACCTCCTTTGCACAGTCTGATTTCTTGCTCACGGAGCAGGCAACGAATACAGTGTTTAAAGGCGAGCTACTCTCAGCCAGAGAGGACAAGGTGCCCAATCTAAATTAACTATCTTACCCCTAGGTCCAAAGCTGTCATCACCAGCCACGAACCTGTTACATGGAATAAAAGGCTAACGTGAAAGGCACAAGAGAGCTTTCCCTCCCTGGGCAACCTGCAGCATATGGCAGCAGGAGCCTGCAGGATTTCCAGTGGCACAAAGCATGACTGCCAGGGGCTGCCTTCCCTTTGATGCCTGGGCCTTTTTGCCGCATTTCGGAAGTGTGGAGGCAACAGGCAAAATGCAAACCTGGCCCGCTGTGCTCACATAAAATTCTTCGACATGTGGTGTTTCGTACAAGTGGGATAGCTGTCAGACATTGCCTCTTGAGGACATGCTCCTCAGTGGGCTCTGGCTGCTCAGAAAATCCTGGATTTAGCTCCTGGTTACCTGTCTCCGCACTGCTTGCCAGGTTCTGCCTGCTGCAACTGCACCGTGAAAACTGGGTCATTTATCTGTACCTCTGTGCTTAAGGTAGACACAGCTTAGCCAAGTGCATCTCCTTGCACATCCTCACCACAGCTGTCAACTCCCAAGAGAGGTATGTAAACCTTCCAAGGACTGTGAACATTCCCAAAAGTGGGACTGAAAAATAAGGAAGGAAAGGTGCACATTGCCGTGAAGGGGAGGCATACTTGGCACTAGAAAGGGTGGGTAACTGTTACAGATTTTGCAGGAAGTAATATATTGCAAACCCATTGCTTGAGATGTAAGGGGCTAAGTTGTCTGCAACATAAAGATGAACAGGACTTTTGCACCAAATCTCCTACTAGTTTTTTGGCTGGAATGTCAAGAGGAGGGAGGAGACAGTATTTTTTGTTATGAGAATAATCGACTGTGCCACATACTCGTTATAAACTGAAACAGAGATCAGATATTACATAGGGCAGGGGTGTCAAACTCATGGCTCCTGCTGTTCTCCTACTCCTGCAGCGTAATGCGCGTCACACGCCCTGCACACTTGTCCAGCGCTGGCAGGAGCATACGGGCAAGGAGCTTGGCGCTACCGCCAGGTAGAAACAAGGTGCTGGGCAGGACAAAACAAGGTGGAGGGCTGGATTCAGCCCACGAGCCTTGAGTTTGACACTCCTGACGTAGGGGAAAGCTTCAGGAAGGGCTCAGTGAGAAATCTTTTGAAGCTGCTATAAAGAGCTAACATCCCAGCAAGCTCATACCATGCCCAAGACAAAGGGATTGACCTGAAGTTGGGACAGAAGTGGGAAGAGAAGGTGACTGACTTTGCCCCTGTATTGCTCAGAGACTTCTGCTCTACTTGCGGCTGAGCGTGTTGCCTGGATGAAACCAGCACAGAAGAGCACAAGGAACGGGCTCACTCCAAGCAAAGCATGATCCGTGTGGAGAGCAGCTTTTGCTGCAGCAGCAGTCCAAGCAGGAGAGCTTTGGTAGCTACAGAGCACCATGGAAGTGCTGAGCTTTTAGGAGCTGCTGATGGCTAAGACTAACACTAGGAGAGCTCATACCAAGGAGCTCACCAAGCCTCACAGCCATAGAAATCCTTCCCGCTGCCCTACAGCCAGCAGGACAGATTCCATGCCAGGATAAGTCATAAAATCATAGAATTATAGAATCATCAGGTTGGAAAAGACCTCTGAGATCATCGAGTTCAGCTGTACCTGTCCCCTTACTAAACCATGTCCTTGAGAAACTCGTCTATCTGTCTTTTAAACACATCCAGGGACGGCGATTCGACCACCTCCCTGGGCAGCTGTTCCAATGCCTGACTACCCATTCTTCCTAATGTCCAGTCTGAACCTCCCCTGGTGCAACTTGTGGCCATTTCCTCTCATCCTATCACTTGCCACTTGGGAGAAGAGCCCAGCACTCACCCTGTCACAACCTCCTCTCAGGCAGTTGTAGACAGTGATGAGGTCTTCTCTCAGCCTCCTTTTCTCCAAGCTAAACAACCCCAGTTTCCTCAGTCTCTCCTCATAGGACTTGTTCTCCAGCCCCTTCACCAGCCTCGTTGCCCTTCTCTGCACACGCTCCAGCCCCTCAATGTCCTTCCTGTAGTGAGGGGCCCAAAACTGAACCCAGCACTCGAGGTGCGGCCTCACCAGTGCTGAGCTCAGGGGCACAATCACCTCCCTGCTCCTGCTGGCCACGCTGTGTCTGATACAGGCCAAGATGCCATTGGCCCTCTTGGCCACCTGGGCACACTGCTGGCTCACGTTCAGCCGGCTGTCAACCAACACCCCCAGGTCCTTCTCTGCCAGGCAGCTCTCCAGCCACTCCTCCCCAAGCCTGTAACGCTGCACAGGGTTGTTGTGTTCCAAGTGCAGGACTTTGCACTTGGCCTTGTTGAACCTCATCCCATCGAACAGTGCCACTGCTGACCAAGAGCATGACTATAGGTATCTTTTTTTTTGACGTTTGAAACTGAGGACTCTACCCTCTCCTGTCAGCCACCACAGTAATTCCTCATGGCAGTGGGAATCCATCTCTGCATTTTCAAATACCTCCATCTTTGGCTTAACCTTGAGCCTGAATTGCAAAATTTCTATTTATAGCACATCAAATAGTTACTTCCATCCACCCACAACAGTTTTTGATGAAGTTTACATTTCTGTCTTCATCAATATATTTTCCAAATCCCTTCCATAATTTAAACGTTTCAATATTCCAAAAAATATGTTTCATACAAGGTGAGTTCTACCTCATCAAAGATCTCATGCTCACTAATCCCAACCTGCCTTAATAAATACTCACATGGGTATTCATTTTACTTAACCTTAAAGCAAAGCCGCTCAGCTTTGTTGTGTAGACGATCCTTATATTTTCTTGTTTTTGTGAATTTGTATATGGATAAACAACATTCAGGATCTGACATTTCACTTTGATTGCAAGTTGCTGTAATTAAGAACCAAAGCTTTATGAATTTTAATCATCAGCTGTAAGTGGTACATTATCTCTAGTTCACAATGAAAGCAATCAAGTGGACAAGATATTTTTAGAGACATTACTGTGGTAATATTACATTAAGTAGTGGTTAGTACACCATTTTCACACCCAGCGATTTCACACATTAATGCAGCTATAGATCAGCGTTAATGACAAGAGAAAGTTATTTTTCAAGTAGTATGAGAAGGGTGGTTAAAAGAGCTGCTGGGGATTTACACTTCAGCAGCAGGAGGGGCATGTCAGCAGGGCTGCAGCTGAAGATGCTCCAGCAGCAGGGGCTGCTTCCTCTTCTGCTGGAGACCAAGGCAGAAGACTCCATTGTCCCAAATGGATATGGGTTAATGACTGGAGCAGAATTTACTCCCTGCTTCCAGGGAGGGAAAGAAGGGCAGGGGGAGAGAGCAAGGCAAGTACCCCAATGCTGGCACTTAACTCCAGAGCTGTTTAGAGAAATCACATACCACATCTTGCCCAAGGCTGCCACTTCAGCAGCACAACATTCCCTCCTTTCAAGGAGGGCATAGTAAAGAACAAATCAGAAACACCCTACAGCTTAAATAAAAAAAAGGCAGGTAGTCTGGCACGTTTTAAAGTTTCAGTGCACACTTCTCCATGTGGATATGACAACGCTGTCTAGATAAACCTGTTAATACAGACATCTCTTCTTTCAAGGCAGGAAAGACTAATGCACCAAGCACATGGCCCCAAAAGGAGCACATTTAAGTCATTATTGTCCTACTAAAGGATACCAGTTCATCCAAAAATTGCTTACCTGAAACTAGGGCTAATGAGAAACACTGTTCTAGGAAGGAGAAATTCTTCCTGCCATCTTGAATCTGGGATAGTAGGAGAAGCTCCAGCAGCCTCACCCCGGATCTGCAGACCATTTTATTTTACTGCAGAGGTCCTACAAGGATGGCAGGGCTGGGATTCAGGGAGCTCAGCAGCTAGGTGTACCAGAGGGAGATTATGCTGCGTTGTCTGGGTGTCACAGTGGCAGACAGTTGTTGTGACAGCATCTTGGATTCTGTCAGAAAAGCCCTCACAGAAAGCAAATTCAGCTCCACAGAAGGTGGCACTCAAAGGCTGACACCTCTGCAGCCAGAACTTGCTGATGCCGGCGTCATGGCTTTGCAGTTCCTGTTCAAATCACCTGGTTACACAGGCCAGCTGCTGACAACATCTCATTGAGAAAATTTATAGGGCATCCAGATGCAGTGGTGTAACAGCCTCCTTTGCTACTCTCCCTCACACAGCACCAGTTACACCCCAGCAACAGGCCGGCCCTCAAGTTCAGTCCAGAATTATTGAATGTTGGTATAGAAAGACTGGATGACAACTGCTCTGTGATATAGAGAAACAGTATGGAAATATCCATCAGACCTTATGCACACGTTAAAATGTCCCTTGCAATATCTGCCTTCTTACTTTTCTTATAGAGGAACCCAAGCAACTCTATTACAGGACAATCTGAAGTCGGAGCATAAGCAGAGCTCCAGATTCTCACCCCAAAGTAAGAGAGGAACACCACATTTGAGCAATAGATCATGCTCTCTGACCTAACTGTAAACTAAAAAATTATTTATTTCTCAAAATCCTATAGATGCCTTCAGAAAGTAGCATTTAACTACATATCAGAGGTCTATCAGACTGAAGTGTCACAGAAGCATTTCTGCAGTTCACACAGAGACTGTACAATTTGAAAAAAAAATGTTGAAATAAGAAATATACAGAACAGGGGAAGGTCTACCTAAGAAGCTGAGAAAATACATGCTGTTGATATACTTCACAGTGTATCCCTACACGCTGTGGAAAAGCACAAAGACAGGTGGTTTCCCTGTACATACAAGCACTGTCTCGTGTCCCTCACAAGGTTGTGCTCCCAGCTCTTCCCATGAACCTTCCTGCAGCAGCTCCACAGCTCCCCATTCCCTGGTTTTTGAACAAGTCATTTGAAACTAATGGTACCTTGTGCTCAGGGCTGGGGCTTGGGGCACTGGCTTCATCTGTGTCCTCTCCCGTTACAGGAAAGAAAATGCAATTGCTTGATGATTAGGTCAGGCTGGGGGTGATTTACATATCCATCTATGCCTGCAATTAAAAACATAATGATAGGACAACATTAACTACAGTAATAAAGGATAAAGTGTATAACGGAGTGAGAGCATTCTTAATTATGTATCCAGACCTGTATGTATGGAAAGGTCTGCATTTATATCACACAGGGCTTTCTTCACTGCCTCCTTTTGCCTTTCCAGAGTTAGTTATGTGTAAAATGCAAATTTGGTGCCAGTTGGCACAGGCAGAGGTGTCTCTGCTAAGTGTGAGAGACACAGGGAACAGACACCTTTCTGTCATTCCCTTACATCAAAATGTAATTCTTTCTTTGGACTTCTATGCAAATTGAGACTAAAGTCAGTGCCCTGTTTGTGATGGTGCCACACATGGATGCTTTGGATGAACATGTAAGAGTGTCCCCAAGAATCACAAAATCATTGAGGTGGGAAAGGACCTCTGAAAATTGCCTAGTCCAACCCTGGTCAAAGCAGGATCAACTAAAGCAGGTTGCTTAGGGTTGTATGCAGTCAGGTTTTTTTAATATCTTCATGGATAAAGACTCTGCAAACTCTCTGGACAACCTGTTCCAGCATTCAATTCCTTGTCACAGTAGAAAAAGAAAAGAGAGAGGGAAGGAAAAAAGGTATTTTCTTATATTCAGACAGAATTTCTTGTGTCTCAGCTTATACCTGTTTCCTCGTGCCTTTTCATTATATACCATGTAGAAGAGTCTGACTATGTCTTCTTTACTGCACCCCTCCGTCAGGCATTTATTATACACAACGATAAGATCTCCCTGAGCCTTCCCTTCTCTAGGCTGGACAGACCCAGCCCTCTCAGATTTCCCCCTGATAAGAAATGCTCCAACCGCTTTATTATTTTTCTGGCCCTTTGCAAGACTTGTTCCAGTAGCCCATGTGTGTCTCGTATTGGTGAGCCCAGGACTGGACACCTCTTCAGATGTGCTTCACCAGTGATGAGCAGAGGGGAAGGATCATCTCCTGTGACCTGCTGGTGATGCTGTTCCTTATGCAGCCCAGGAGCTGCTGGCCTTCTTTGCCATGAGGGCACATTGATGGCTGATGGTCAACTTGATGTCCACCAGGACGCACAGGTCCTTCTCTGCAAAACATTTCCCAGCCTCTCAGCCCCCACTCTGTACAGGTGTCATGGAGTTATTCCTGCCCAGGGACAAAGCTGGGCATTTCTGTTTGTTGAACTTCATGAGACTCCTGTTGGCTCATTTCTCCAGCCTCTTGAGGTCCCTTGCAATGGCAGCAAACCCACTCACAATAATCTGCCTTCTGCGGAACACTCTTCCTGATACCACAAAGTTAGAGGTCGCTTACATCTTGAAAAATTCAAGCATTCCACTTGGTCATTTGAATTTTTAAGCACTCTTAGATGTATGTCTGGGTGCTACCTAGCTACATGCAGACCAATGTACCACCAGTATGAGATCACTGCATGACTCCAGATTGAGAAGGAGCAAATCACGAGAGCTTTTTTGAAAGAAATGAAACCTGTAAGGAATTACTAAGCTTCGTACAGAGGTCATACCTGTTCCAAAAGACTTAAATCCACAGCTTTTTGTCAACAGTCTGCAGAGACTATTTCTGTAACGCTCCAGCTTTAGGGGCAGAAATCTTGGCCTGATGGCTGTCTAGCAGGGTGCCATAAATAATGAAAGAATAATCTACAGTCTATGAGTAAATTCTGCTCTTATGTGTCTTCCACACTTCCTCAATCTTTGGAGACTTTTCTTTGTAATAGATTTTAAACTTGGAACATTTCATTGTCTGTGAAAGGAAATTGTTCTTGATCGTCACTTGGGGGAAGGGGAAATTTCATACCCAGTGAAGTTACTGCTACTTCTCCATCAAACTGAAGAGATGCATCAAGCTAGATTTTTGTAGAGAACTCTCACAGAATTTGTATTATTCAATATTTTCTTTAATGATAAGAATTAAGGAACAGATGTTGAACTTACTTAACTTTTAGATGGCACCTTGCTGGGAGGGTCTGCCAATATGCTGGAAAACAGATTTTATATTCAAAACAACTTTGATTATCTAACAAAGTGTGTGGAAAGAAAGATGTTATTCCAAAAAGATATGCAAAATTCTACAGTTAATTAGGAAAAATCAGCTCTTCATACGTAGAAGACATGACTAGGACTAGCTACACAGGAAATACAATGCCAGCATTGGAAGACAGGATTTGGATTTAACATGGAAAAAGGCCTAAAATGAGCAAATATTCCTACTAGCCTGAGCAGGCTCTGTCACTGCATGCTTTTAAGAAGAGGGCAAATGTTGGTCAAGAATGACAGATACAGCTAGCCATGCTATCAGATAAAGGGATGGACTAGAAAGTATCTCAATGCATCTTTCAGTCCTATTTTTTGAGTTTTAAGTGACACTGTACTGACAATAAGAAAAGTTTCACTGCTTTTTTTAGACTAGCGAGCATTTCTGACCCATGCCCTATAATCACCGACGGACCATCTCGGTATCCCTTACAGCAGATCTAGCCCTCTGGCGATAGGAGGTAACAAAAAAAATCAACTACTGCTTTTGGAAGTCTCTTTCAGAAGCAATCCTCTTTGATAACTAAAATCCTTTCTTGATTTCTCTGCCTACACAGAGTCAAAATCAGTCTCTACCTTTCTTTTTTTATGCCCCTTGTTTTAATTAGCACTTTCCCCCACACTTGTTGCTTCTATTCTTCTCAATATACTTCAGTAACCAACAACGCTATCAGGTCGGGATTTATTTTGCTCTGAGGACTGAGTAAGCCTAGTGCTTTTAGCTTTGTGGGTACTCTAAATAACCCAGCTGCTTGTAGCACATGGTTCAAGGGCCTGGATTCCTAGCCCAAGGATATTCTTTCTAGCCCTGTTGAAAGAAAATGTCCCTTGTTGCAGTAGAAGAGTACAAGCCATCTGTTGAATGTGCCAACTGTTTCAAATGTCTTCTGGATGCATGCGTTTCTTGCTTCTCAGATCTTCAATAGCTGATAATTATTCACCCTTTATAAACTGTAGAGTTTACCTAGCAGGTAAAGTGCAACTGTTGTTTTTGTGGCACAGGCAGTGCAGGGAGTACTCTGAGGTCACATGTTCCAGCTGCTAGCTTAGTGCCTCCTACAGACTGGTGATTAGTCCACGGCAAAACAAACACAATAAGGAAGGTACCTTATGGTCTGCAATGGCCTCAAAAGCTTTTGAAATCTCTGGTAGCTCTAATGACACTTCTATAATTTCCTTACCCTTTCCCAATCTCCCTGCATGTCTTACCTTTTATTTTTCCAAATGTAGATAAAGACTGATCAACTTTTTCCACAACCATCTCCTTTCCTGTCGGTGATAGCTCATTCAAGGTGGCCAAGTGCCTGAACTGCTCTCTAACCATCTGCCCTACAAGAACATCAGTCAGATGTGATACTCTGACATTACAGCCAATGTTCTAGTCATTTAAATAGTGTAATCGGATGCAAAGTTGCAATGAAAGATTCAGTTTCTAAAAGAGAAGTTCAGCTTTGATAAATGTTCAAGTCAATGGAACTCTAGTAGGGACTAAGTTAGCCTAAAGACTTTCCTCATGGCAAATTCTTCTCAAAAAGCTGGTTGCTCTCTCCCCTCAGCTCCTATAGACATGAGTACTGAAGAGTCCAGCTGGTTCATAGACCAAAAGCTGTGCCAGAACTGAAAGAAGCCTACTACAAGCACAAGGCTTAGTGAAATAAAAGGATTTTTTAAACCCTGGAGAAGTTCTGATTTGAATTTGTTTTTCCCTGATTTTAATACAAGCTTTAGCTGAACAAGAAGGAACATTCTAGATGCCCAGCTAAGATGGCTATCACCATGAAGAGAAGAACCCACTTCTGGGAAGACATGAACTAGTAATGCTTTTGAGACCTTCCTGTCCTATTAGATATGGAATAAGAAATTGTCCATCTTACTGCCACTTGAGACCCAGCTCTTACAAAGTTTGAGAAAACTAAACTAATCACCATTAGAAAACAAAGGTCAGTAAGTGATAATTAAGTAGCTTGGGGATCTATTAAAAAAACTTTAGAAATCAATGTTTACACTATGTAGTTACAAATTAGCTGCAATGGGCATTGTTAAGAAACCATTTTTATAAGACGAACACTGAACGTGTGCACATTAGAAGAGTTCTCCCATGATTAGAAATCACAGCACAACTCATTTCATCCCTTCCCTAAATTAGAAACTTAATACCTTAGTTTATTAGAAGGAAATTCTATTACATTCAAGCAATGCTAAGATACAGAAAAACAATTTTTGTTTGCAGCTCTGTAGAAAAAAATAGTTGAAACCAAGCTTCTCACCATTACAGTTCAATGCTTCAATGATTTAACAGCTTGAATGGATTAACGTCTAAGGAGTCACAAACATCTAGCAGTTCTCCAGTGATGATGATCTTCAGGAAACAAAGCAGCTGGGACTTCAGGAGGAACTAGATACCTTTCAACACTCAGAATTTTGTACACAAACACACCGTTTGTTGCCAATTGAATTAGCATGCAAGAACTCCCATATTCCACATTGTTTAGGAATTGCGCCTGACCAGGAACCCCAAATTGCATTAATCGTTGTCTGAGCTCTAGCTGATCAGTGCTGTTCAGCGTGAACCTCTGCACAATGACACCTCCTCTGAATGCTTCTGAAAGGTACAGATCCCCAGAACTTCTCTGGGGAGCCAGGTTCAACTATACCAACTAATGGACAATGGCAAGTACATTTGAGCTGTCTGATCCCCCTGGTAAATGGCCTGTTGTCCCAGATGGCTTGTGTTGTCATCTGTGTCCTCTGGAAAACCTGTACCATGATTAGTTAGCAAAAAAAGCCCACTACTTCTATTTGCTTGCCTTTCTGAACTACCTGTGCTCTAATGTGGCACCACCACTGTGAAAGGGAGCAACTCACACTCTCCAGCTGCCCTCTGGAACTTGGGAAACGTGAATCTACTTCTCCACAGCATTCACTGCCTACAACAATCATTTCACACAATCACGAAGTCTCCACAGAGCACATCTAATCTATAACTCTTGTTTCTTGCTGTTATGATGCAGCTATAGCACTTGTGAAACACTGTCAATCGCAGACTACAAAATCATACCAGGTTTTTGTTCCACTTTTTCTGTTTACTTATCTCAATGAGCCCACCCATGTATGACAGAAGTCTCTGCCAGCAAAGAAGTGATGATCCACCGCAGCTGAGTAGTGCCAGAAGTTGACAGGTTGACACTGCCCCCTTCCTGGCAGCTTTTCAACATTGCTTTCCACTGGTGTGGTAGGTTTAGGCACAGGGAATTAGCTGCAGCGCGCATAAGCTTGCACTAAACTGCAGTCCATTGACAGACATTATTGTTGTGTACATGAAACCCAGTGTTACAGCTACAAACAACCTGCTCCCTTATAATGGTGTAGTGCCTTCCAGTGAAGAGTACCCAATGATGTGGAAATGGCAGCTCAGGACTCCCACCTCAAGCTCATACAAGCCTACTTTGTTAACTTCCTTCTAGAGGGTGAGTGTTTTCCACCAGCACACGCTCCTCCATTTAACATCACTGCATTTCTGACTATTGAGGAAGGCAGAGAAGTCTCGCGCTGCCTTCAGGCTCTAAATGGCTTTCTGTGTCTTTATTTTCCAGCAACACTTCAAGGATCAGTTTTCTTCATGCCTCAGAGAAGTGGTATCTAAATCGTTTTAAACTGAAAGAGGGACAGAATAAGCTGTGCAAATCATTTTCTAGTAGAACCTTAATTACATCCTGCAGTGTCTCGTCCTCAGCAAACCACTAGCAATAAAATCCTGCATTTCATTTGAGAACCGACAGGGCTGGGTTTTTCTGGTTTGGTTTTTTTTCCCCAATTGACATATACATAATCTAGCCTGGGACTTTGTTCCACAGCATTTTTGTCAAAGGCTCTGGAGAGTATGCCTGCAACTATTAAATCTTTCTCAGGTTCGCGTTCAATTTGCAAGTTATACAACTGCAGCTAAAGAAAGAGACGTTCTGTTTGCAGGAAGGTGTTTGCCAGATCCCTACTGGCAATGGCAAAAAGTGATTTATGATCACTTTTAGTTAACATGGCCTCTCAAACAGATTTGAAAAAGTCTTTACACCCATGGCCTAATGCCAGGAATATACTAAATTTTAGCTTGTGATGCTGCCCTGTGGCTCAAATACAAAGGGTAGAAATATTGAATGTAACCTCCTGATGAGACCAAGGGCTTTCTACCTTCCAAATCTTCCAAATTCCCCTGTGCTCCACCATTACAAATTGATGCCTTTTCCAATTTGTTACTTGTGCAGAATTGTTGATGATTTTTAATCCCACAGCTCATCCTTCTGTGCAAGAGTCCTATGTTTTAACTCCCTTGAGAAAGGTGGATTTGCCTGTTCCCTTTTTTTAGGGCTACAAATAAAAAGGCTTAAACGTATTCCTGTCCCCATGTTTGTATGTGCACTTACACATACAGTTCACACCAAACAGATGTCCTTCTTCCCTTCTGGGGCTGCTACATTCTGTTGTAACTATGAAAAATGCTTTATAATGCTATCATCACTGTCATGAGTGCAGGCATCCCCTGGCACGTATAAATTCCTCAAGGGATGAAACCACCACCATTCTTGCATCTTCTCTCAAGCACCAGATGTAGTTGATTTGTGTGCCTGCGCAGCATGCACAAGTACTTAGACTTTGACCTCAGGCTTGAGCTATAGACACCTTGCCCACTTTTTCTTGGATCCTCCAGTGTTTCCATTGCCTTCACAAATCCTCAGGCAGGACTAAGAGCTGGGTTACTAATTTCCTTCACTGCCAGACTTGGATGGGGTTTCATCAAGACCAAGCTCTGGGATCTCCTGTATTTGTTTTGCCCAGTCCAACTCAGCAGTTCTGCAGGCTCTGCAGAGTCTTAGTCTGAGCCTTAGTTCACGACCCCAGCCCTTACTGGGTGTCATATTCTCTTACTACACTTCTCATGCAGTGCTTCAGTTGCGGTAACAATGTCATAATTAGCCACCTTTACATGAAATAATTGAATATTCAACACCAAACACTCCCTAGTCTGGTAATGAAGATGTGCCCAGCTTTACTGAATCCTGTCAGCCACAGTCCAACACCTCCACAGGGCTGGGTACTACAGAATTCAGCTCAGAGCCAAAGAGAAAATAAGATCCATGAGCAGCTCACCAGCAGGAAGCAATCTTGACTCTCTAGAAGCTGTGTGGCTTCCTATGGGAAGGACTGGGCTGAGCCCCAGAAGCCCTGGCAATGTCCATCACAGGTTTTGAAGCCCAGCACCCTGTATAGCTTCTTTCCTCCTTCCCTCCGCTGAGCTTTGAGACTACCCAAGCCTTTTGCAGCAGTCCAGCCCCACTGATAATCAACATGAAAGCTGTAAGAAAAGCCACACATCAGCTACCTCACAACTACTGGAAGCTGCATTTATAATGTCTAGGTATTTCCCCTTATACTAGCACCAGGTGCACATAAGCCTTCTCTAATGGTCCGTACTTCCGGAGAACTTCAGTGCAGGTAGGATGGCCGTTCTTCATATGAAAAAAATCAGCATTATTTGAGGAGTTCAGAAAACCTAGGACTTCTGTTTAGCACTAAAGGATGAAGGCAGACAGTAGCAACTAGACATGCCAGACCACAGCTCTGAGAGAAACTCAGGATATAGGAAGTATGTTTTCTTTAGCCCAGTGTTACAACCAGCTTACGGAACCAAACTCTTTCCCAAGCACCTTTCTTCTAACCTATGTTGAATATGTAAAGCAAGGACACTAGACTTACAGCCAAGTGATTTTCCACTCCAGGCACATGGAACATGATGAAAGAAAATTTGTGGGTGTTTGTGCTTGATTTGGCAGAGAAAAAAAATGAGGGAGGGACTGGATTTGAGGGAGGGTATCAAAGATCAGAGCCAGATGCTCCTGCACAGAGCTCTGGATTTGCAGGAAGTTAAGAAGGTAGAGAAGGTGAGGCAAAGGCTGTGTTTGAAGTGGAAGTCAAGGGTTTCTGAAGCTTACAACCATCCAAGGTGCTCGGGGGGAACTACAGTGGGTGCCAAAACCACACCATAGTGGCCTGGGGTGCTTTCATTATACAAACCCTGGGAGAGCAGAGGCTGTAAATGTAGCTTCAAAAGGAGCTTCATCTTAAAGTCTTAGCTCTCAGGGCCTATTAAACATTTATGCTGACTACGACTCCTACTCTTTGCCTCAGAGAAAGCACCCGAAATAACCTTTGCTACAGAGCAAACTACTACAGCTCTACCGGCTGTGTAGGAGACTAGTGAGGAGCTGTGAGAAACAACCAGAAGTGGTGTTGGAACAGCACACCGAGGTCTCTATTCAGTCAGCCAGGAAAGAAGCTGAAAATCTGGTGTGGAACCTGAGAGGGAAGATAGAAATCTGTGCAAGAAATGATGGGTGGATTAGTCATTTAGAGATGGCTAAGGCTGAGTGCCACAGTTGGAAGCAAATGTAGCTATATATAAGTATTGGCAATTTTTGGTTTTACCTTAATTAAAGTTCACACTTTTGGGTGAGTCTTCAGACCAGCCTCCAGTTTTGGATCTATGACTACTGCAGCTGTGAAAGAGACTGTAGAGGAAAAGGAAGAAAGCAGATCCTATGCAGAAACCAAAAGGGAGAAAGAGGCCCTCTAAGAGAAGATGGAAAGAAGAGATCAGTTCTCCTGATTTGCCTAAAAATTCTTTGGCTGTGCAACAGGAGTTTAGGATGAGACAGCCAGAAGTACTCAAGATTTTCACTCTAAGAAGCTGTTACTATGATAGCAGATAACACACACAACGTTCATTTATTCCCTCATAGTTCACTCATACGATCACCCAGTTGCCCTGTTGGAGGACAACCTCAGCTGTATACTCAGTAGAGGATTGTGCTGACACACTACCAGCTTCCAAGCAGGTGTTCAGAAAGTCCCTCAAAGTCATTTATTTCAACAAATGTACACATAATCCTGCATTCCTTGTCTGCAATGTAGGAACTCCTGCTGTACAGTCACACAACCCATGGTTGATACCAGCATTCACTTCTGCCTTTGCACAGATTGAGTAAACAGTTGCTGCCCAGAGCTTATCATCTCTTGAAGGTTCAGCAGGACTACTAGCCTCCAGAATTTATCAGTCTTTGGGAAACCTTCACACTCCTTCTTAGCACATGCTCTTTCTCTTTGGTCTGTTTTCTGGTAATTATTTCTGCATACAGACCTACAAATTCCTACAGGACCAATCCAGTTTCACACAAAAGAGGCCTTTATGACAAATTGAGTTGGTGACTTGAGTGGCTAAACACTCGGTGTTCATTCTATAGGTAGAAAATGATCATAAACGCTGCGTTTTCTTATTAACAAACAGCCACAAGCACCTCCTCCTGGAATCCAAACCAGCCAAGTTGGATCCGAGCTAGGAAAATGAAAGTCTAGTGCTGGCATAATTTAGTGGACATGGTGGTGTTTGGCTGACAGCTGGACTTGGTGATCTTAGAGTCTGTCTTTTCCAACCTTAATGATTCTATGATTTGAATACGCAGACCTCACAAAGAGGGAACAGACCTTTCCAGACTCAACCTAGGGAAGGAACATTGATCAGCTGGTCTGGATTCATATTAGGACAGTGTCTGATAAGCCCCATTCTTTCCTACCTACATTAATTTGGCTGCTTATCATCATGGTTGTTACATCCAGCACCAGTTTAATGAGCCTGTCTCCTACAGGCTGACCCAGACACTAAGTGTGGAGTGATTTTGAAGGCTATGTTTTTAGAAACCATTTTGGAAAGAGAAGGTCCTACGTACTACAGTGATGGCATTCAGCCACCAATTCTCAGTCCTGCTGTTTCTCTTCTTTCCTGTAGTTCACATCCCCGAAGCTGCAGAGGAGGTTATACAAAAATCAGTCTAAGCCTTTTTACTGTAACGGTAAGATTCATGTCTTAATCCTAAATCATCAAATTGACTCAGGTCATGGTGACAGCAAGAGGCTGGGCCAGGAGAAGGAGCTGCTTACAGGTTGGACAGAGGGCTTTGTGAATTCAGGTGTGCAAGGAAGTTACCACCCAAAAAAACCCCCAAAGGGAGCAAGGGCCACCAGGTATGCAAGGTGTGCAGGATACAGGTAAGCATCAGGCAGCACCTGGAGTACTGCATTCAATTTTGGTCGCCGCTATTCAAAACAGATGCGGACAGGCTGGAGGGGGTCTGGAGAAGGGTCAGGAAGATGACCAGAAGACCAGGAAACCTTCCATATGAAGTAATGCTGAGAGAACTGGGTTTGTTCAGCCTTGAGAGGAGAAGGCTTAGGGGAGACCTTATTACCATATACCAGTATAAAAAGGGTGCCTACCAAGAGGGTGGAGACTCGCTTTTCTCAAGGAGTCACGTGGAAAATGTGGTAATGCGTACAAGTTGCTACTGGGGAGATTCCAACTGGATTCCAGAAGAAAATTTTTCACCATGAGAACAGTTAAAAATTAGAATAAACTCCCCAAGGAAGTGGTGGATTCTTCTACACTGGATGCTTTTAAGGCACAGCTTGATGGGGTGCTGTGTTGCATGGTCCCTTAAACTATACAGCACCTAAAAAGGTTGGATCAGGCAATCTTAGAGGTCCCTTTTAACCCCTCATTCTGTGATTCCATGTTTCTATGACTCTGTGATTCTATGATCTGGGCTTGTGGAACTTCTGAGACGCACAAGAGTGGAGCCAGGAGATTATTTGGAGGGGCTGTAACAGCTGCACACTCAGACCTCTGGGCAGTGGGTATTTTTATAGCACAGTCCACGTCTACTGTGGGATCCCCCACGTGAGTGCCTTTATTTCCGTAAGACAACACACGTGGCCCCCGCGGGGGTCTCCCCTCCCGCAGCTCTTTGAGCGGGGAGGGACAGCGCCGCCACCGAGCCGCGGCGGGAACTACAACTCCCATGAAGCCCTCTGCCAGCGCCGCCATCTTTGTGCGGGGCTGTCGGCAACGTCCACCATTTTTCTTTCGGGCACACCACCTCCCTGCGGCACAACGCCCCCTCGCCTGAGCTATCTTTGTTGCGGGGCTGTTGGCGCCGGCTGCCATCTTTGTTTGGGGCACCCCGCGCTGGCCGCGGCGGTGATGGGGCGGGCGGCGCCGGCCCTGTGGGCGCTGTCGGTGGTGGCCGCCGCCGTCCTGTGGCGGCTGGAACCCGTCGTGGCGGGCGGCCCGGCAGGTGAGAGGGCGATCGAGGACCCGTTTTGGCGGCTTGGGGGCGGGGGTGTGTGTGGTGCATGCGGGACGGGACGCGGCTTCGCGGCCGGAGGGGAGGGGGGGCGGTCCTGATGCCGAAAATGCCGGGAAATATACTTTCCAAGGCTCGTTTGGGAGTGTTGGAAAGCAAAAACATCCTTTATTTCACCACTGGGCGCGTGAGGGAATGGTTTCTATCGGTCACAAGACAAGACCTGTGGACAGAATATATTTCCCACTTATATTTTTAAATTTTCCTGGAAATCTTATGCGTATTCTGTTACTTTCCAAGGACTTATTTTAATGTTGTTATGAACTTCCCAACAGCCACATCTATGATTTGGAGCCAGCTCTGTCAGACCTCGCATTTTAGACAGGGAAAGGCTGCAAACAGAGGTGATTACAGCAGGAGACACATCTGTTCAGCACAGACCATGCTAAACACAAGGGCGTTATCATTTCCCTCTGAACAGTGTCTGGAAAAACACTGTTTGAAAAAAACCCATGCTATAAAAAAACACACTCTCAGAGGGACATTGTATCTGACTTTCAAAAAAAATAGTTACTGAGACGGAACTTTACTTTAGCTTAAATCAGAATATTCCACTTATTGTAATAGTGATGACTTCTTGTGTCAGTCCCTGCGGGGAAGGATGTCCCACATCAGGGCAGTTCCCCTGGCTCCCCTCGATGGTCCCCAGGCTTCAAGGGAAGCTGGAAGGAGACAGAGAGGGTCCAGATAAGGGCCGCTAAGATGATCAGAGGACTAGGAAATCTACCATACAAAGTAAGGCTGAGAGAACTGGATTTGTTCAGCCTTGAGAAAGCTTAGGGGAGACCTTATTACCATGTACCAGTACATAAAGAGTGTCTACCAAGGACACTCCCTTTTTGCAAAGAGTCACATGGAAAAGACAAGTGGTAATGGGTATAAGTTGCTCCTGGATAGATTCCAACTGGATTCCAGAAGAAAACTTTTCACCCTGAGAACAGTTAAACACTGGAATAATCTCCCCCAGGAAGTGGAAGATTCCTCTACGCTGGGCAGTTTTAAGGCTCATCTCGTCACTTGGTTGAAATATTGATGAGGAAAGGAGTCACCACTTTCCCTTTCAGCCATGGACTGTTGAATGGTGCCCGACTCACAGCCCTTTTCCCTGTCCATCATCCTCTGGGTGTCCTCTCTTCTTGCCCGTCACCCCTCACAGCTCTTCTTTCCCTCGCTTGCTTTAGGCACACCGTAGTTGAATTGCAAGGAGTGGAGCAGCCCTTGAGTGTGTTGGGGGACTGTGGTGTGTTGGTATTATCAGCTGGACCAGAAAAACTGTTTCAGCTCGCACTAGTTGCTCCCACTAGTTGAAGAGATACAGTTCTTTTGACTTGTCCTTCCTGTGCATTTTAGATGCCAAGTGGAAAATGATCACTGACCAAATCAAGAAAGCTGTGGAAATCTATAAGCCGTGTGTAAAGGAGAATTGCAGCTGCTACCAAAGGTGAGAGGCGGATTTTCTTTGGATTGCACAGGCCTCTGGCCACGAGAGGGAATACTTTTGCCAGTACTGATGGATGGGAATTGGCTAGAGAATATTTGGGCTCTAAAGGGTCACATCTGCAGCCATCATCATAGACCATAGTACTTGCAAGAGGGACATTATTAATGGCACTGTGTGAAACCAGTGTTGTGAGGTTCAAAAAGGCCAAATGCTGGGTTCTGCACTTGGGACTCAACAACCCTGTGTAGGCTTGGGGGAGAGTGGATGGAGAGCTGCCTGGCAGAGAAGGACCTGGGGGTGTTGGTTGACAGCCGGCTGAACATGAGCCAGCAGTGTGCCCAGGTGGCCAAGAGGGCCAATGGCATCTTGGCCTGTGTCAGGCACAGCGTGGCCAGCAGGAGCAGGGAGATGATTGTGCTCCTGTGCTCAGCACTGCTGAGGCCGCACCTCGAGTGCTGGGTTCAGTTTTGGGCCCCTCACTACAGGAAGGACATTGAGGGGCTGGAGCGTATGCAGAGAAGGGCAACGAGGCTGGTGAAGGGGCTGGAGAACAAGTGCTGTGAGGAGAGACTGAGGGAACTGGGGTTGTTTAGCCTGGAGAAGAGGAGGCTGAGGGGAGACCTCATCACTGTTTACAACTGCCTGAAAGGAGGTTGTGACGGAGTGGGTGCTGGTCTCTTCTCCCAAGTGGCAAGTGATAGGATAAGAGGAAATGGCCACAAGTGGCACCAGGGGAGGTTCAGATTGGACATAAAGAAAAATTTCTTCACCAAAAGGGTGATCAGGCACCAGAACAGCTGCCCAGGGAGGTAGTTGAGCTGTTCAGAAGACAGGTACATGAGGTGCTCAAAGAGATGGTTTAGTAGTAGACAGGTATGATTGGACTCAATGATATCAAAGGCCTTTTCCAACCAAACGATTCTATGATTCTATGAAACAGGTTAGCCTCTATAGTCCCAGTAGAAGGTTTGTCCACCTGCAAACTGATTTCTCTCCTTGTTGTCCTGAGTGATTAAACAACATGGACAATGTCAGCATTTCCTATATGATTATGGAATAAACCCATGCAACAGCTGGTGATATTACTGTGTTAACAGCCAGCTTTTGCCTTCACTCTCAGTGCAATGTTGCTAACAAGTCTCTCTCATGGAACTGGAAGAATTCAAGAATGTGCAAAATATTTTAAAATAGTTGGATTAAGAAAGATTGTTACGGAACACAGATTCATTTGGTGTCATAGCGTTAAGTACTTTGCTCGCTCCCTGTGCTTGGACAGGGTTTCCAGTGGAATAGGAGAGGGGAGAGTTGGAGAAGTGCAATTTCTAGGGATTTTGGCTCACTGCTTGTGAAAAATGGAGTGGCAGTGGATATTTAACTACCTGATTTTCACCTAACCAAAGTGTGATCCAAGAGGAGCTTATTCAGGAAGATACAAGTCCTGTTTATTTTTTTATAACTATGGAGCATTATGCAAAATGCCAGCTTTCTACCTGATTTTTCTGCAGTGGTTTAGGACAGAGATCCAGAAACTTACACGTAGATGTGAGACCAGTGTAGGCAGAACAAATGTAGACGTAGCCAAACCAAACTGCCCTTCTGTTCCAACTGGTGAAGCATGACTTCAGCATGGAAAATATTAGAGGTGCGTAGCTCATTGCTGTTATCTGGGTAACGACTGTAGGCCTAGGTTTTTCTAATATCATAGAATCATAGAATGGTTTGGGTTGGAAGGGACCTGAAAGCCCATCCAGTTCCATCCCCCTGCCATGGACAGGGACAGCTCCCACCTGAACAGGCTGCTCAAGGCCCCATCCAACCGGGCCTTGAACACTTCCAGGGAGGGGACATCCACAGCTTCCCTGGGCAACTTGTGCCAGTGCCTCACCACCCTCAATGTGAAGAATTTATCCCTAATATCCAATCTAAATCCTTCCCCTTCTAATTTAAAGCCATTCCCCCTCATCTTGTCACTACTTGCCCTTGTCAAATGCTGCTCCCCAGCTTTTCTGTAGGCCCCCTTCAGGTACTGGAAGGCTGCTATGAGGTCCCCCCGGGCCTCATGTCTCTGTCTCTAAACGGCTTTTTTATTTAAAGGAGTAGAGGGAATGCAGGGAAGAGTCAAAATATTCCTTTGTCCTTATGATTTGGATTCCAAATGCAGAAACACAGATGCTGAACTTTAAGCCTCCTATTTACAAAATATCAGATGTGCTCACTCATTTTGGGGGTGAGATGTATCAGCTATATCAGCTTTTAGTATATGAGAGTCATGATGGGCAACTGTACACTCTGGAATTTTTGATCTTCATTGCTCTTGAAATATTGATGTGGAAGAGTCTCTTCTAGTTTCACCTTCCAGCCTTTTTCCTAAGTTCCAGTTCAGATACAGCGTGAAGATGTCTCCTAATCTTTAAACATATGCTCTACCATCTCCTTCCCACCTGTGTGCCAAACATAGTCCCAAATGGTTACAACCTCCAAATTTTCTTCAGAACATGTTAGTTGATAGTAGTAATGAAGTTAAGTTTGTTGTGTCTCTGCAAACTTAGTTGTCACCCGAACAGTAGTTCCTTGAAGGGTTGTTAAGGAGCACTGCTCTAGTGACAGGCATTACAAAAGGATCTAGGAAGATCGTACAGTACGTACGCTGTGTGACACTTGAGAAACTCGTCTAATTTTGATAGCTGATTTGGAGGTATGTAAATATGCAGTAGAACACCGAAAGCCAGTACTTTTCCCCATATAACACATTGTACTTGTGTCTAAGTTTTCTGTGGCTCAGTGGCCAAGGACTGAAGGTCCTAACTTGTTCACTGCTACCTTTCAGTTGTCACTTAGGTTACAGTGGCATGGATGTGCCGTAAAACTGAGACTTTTTTGCTGTTCTCAAGCTCATCATGTTTGCAAACCTGCCAGACAGTTTATCCTGAGATGAGCCCATCTACACAAGGGCAGTTCATTACCTAGTTTTACTGTTTTCTAACTGTTTATGAAATAGCAGAATCCAAGAGATTGGATGGGACCTCTTGACATCATCAAATCCAACCTCTCTGCTTAAGCAGTCTGGTTCTGAGTGACTCAAAGAGACCCCACAGCCTCTCTGGGCAACTTGTACCGGTGCATTAAACTAAAGCATTGACACAGCATCTACCAAAGAATGGGGAGGATGTCTCCATGGCTGTTACAGTCTGACAGTGTTTGTTCAATGTTCTGAGCTGTTACATCTGAGGACCTTTAGAATAAATGTATCTGAACTGCTTCCTCCTTACGTAAGGTGCTTTGTGGGAGAGTAACTAGAGTTGTCCGTGTTGATTTAGCCTCAGGGTACTGTGCTGGGCTTTCTCTTTGGACAAAGAGCACACAGATAGTCAAATAGTGAAGCTTGGACCTTTGAATCTCTGAGTAATAGCTCTACCAAGTGCCTTAAATTAAGTTCTCCATTACACCACACATAGCAAAGCTCCTGGAAGCTATACAGTTCTTGTTTAGCTAGAAGTCTGTTCTGTATGCTGCAGTAATTTAATGCACAGTATCCTCCCTGTTGTGCATAATAATGTCTGATGGTTTTGTTTTAGTGTCTGGAAGCAGGACCTGGCTCCTTTTCGAAGTGGCATTTCCAAGGAGTTAATATCAGATGTGGTGAGCCGGAAGCTTGGAACACACTACCAAATAATTAAGAACAAATTGTACCGTGAGCAGGACTGCTTGTTCCCTGCAAGGTAAGAGCTGTGCAGAAGGTCTCATCTCCCTAGCTGGGAGAGAGGAGTACTTCCAGCTCCGCCAAGCTGAAAGTCTTTGAGCACAACGGTATTTCAGAGGGCTGATTTCCTTGTCAGAGCAGGAGCTTAGAAAATTATGTATCAGGCTTAAATGTAGCAAGAGGTAAATGTCATTGTTTCACATGAGAGTACAAAGGGTTGATTGGTTGTGGGATCTCAGAGGAAGCTGCAGATCAGGCCAGGTTTGACACAATGGGTTGCTATGTTAGTATCTGTACTGTGGTGGGGCTTAGAGGCTGCTATAGGCAGTTTCCAGCCTGCATTGTGGTGTGGCTCAGGTTCACCATCTCCTCTGCTCCTGCACAGAGAGAAAGGTCTGCAAGAGACCTTCTCCTTATAGCTCTTTGCCATATGTTGTTTCTCTGCAGATGCAGCGGAGTTGAGCACTTCCTTCTGGGGATCATTAACCGCCTCCCTGACATGGAGATGGTGATCAATGTGCGAGACTACCCCCAGGTCCCCAAGTGGATGAAACCCATTATCCCAGTCTTTTCCTTCAGTAAGGTATGCACACCTTTAAAAGCTGAGTGTTTCCGAGACATGCATGTCCTCCTTTCTCTTAGGAACGTATCTTTGAGGATGGTTCCCTACAGATATTCTATGAGTCAAAATTGCTTGCTCTTTTTTGCTCTTTATGTTTCCTTTTGCTTCCAGTTTTCTGGCAGACAGACTTGCAGATTTATTCAATAGAACGTTTTTTCCCCTCGTTAACTCCTCCGCCAGGTCAAAAAACATACCTCTGACACAATGAAAGGATGCACAGCTGGATGGGAGATGCGCCAGCATTGCTGTCATCAACTGTAGTGCCTCTGTTAAAATTATAGCTGTAGTTTATCTGCATTGTTAAGGATTTTTGATCATCAGTCAGCTGTCATACAGATAATCTCATTTAATATGAATATTTTAGTGCCACGGATAAGTGTTTCTTATTGTCTTTTCTGTAATATTGCTGTCTTCTGTGAACCCTTTTCCTCCGGATACCTGTTCCACCTCCAAACATGCACACACATGCACACACACGCATTTGCTATCTGCTTCTCTGCTTCCAGACTTGAGAGCCCTCTTGCGTGTTTCCCTACTTACCATTGTCAAACCTGACTGTAGAATAGTGTCTCATCCTTTCCAGCAAAATATCATTACACCTCCAGATTCAGCTCATCTTGTTTTGCCTTAGTGTATGCCCAATATTCCCAAATCCTGCATCCTTACTACTGATACATGGTCATGATCCAGTCCGTGGCTGAAGCCCAGCAGACAGCAAGATGCAAAAAGAAACAGTAAACCGTTTGATTTTTCTAGTTCAGGCTCTATTCTGTTTCTGCTAACTGATAGCATCTCACTCTGAACCTAGCTCTTCAGCTCATGCAGTCTGAACCATAACATGATCCATAACTATTGCCTAGTCCCGAGCCATCCTAAAACTTTTCCTACAATTTCAGTTCAGCATTGCAAGCACTGTTCTTAAATAACTTATGTTCACTGCAAGTTGTAGTAGTAAAGCTAAGCTGCCTTGCCCCTTGACCATTGCGTTAACTCTCGCCAGCAGAACCCGCGCTGATGCAGAGCAGGTTGCAGGAGTTTAGTCTTTTTAGCCATATTCATCGTCCTGCCCCGAGGTGCCTTGCCAGGACCCCACAAGAAACCAAATTCTCTGGTCACCGTTGTCTGATGTCTGACTGTAACCTCAGCCCTGTCCTTAACTGAAACCTGGTGACTCAGGCACAGTTCGCATTTAAGCAGCCAGCATTAGGAGGGCTCCAGGCTGCTGGTCCAGGTGCTTTCTAAGGCTGAAAGCGTAAGAGATTGAAGGATTGTCCTATTCTGCACCTCGGAAGGGGGAGTGGTGGAGGTGTTGTGCTTTGTTATTGATGCTGGTCTCAGCAAGACTGAGAAGGAGCGGGTCATAGGAACACGCACTCATTTAAGTTGTAAGGGACCTCAGGCAGTCACCTAGTCCAGCACTTTGCTTGGAGCAGGACCAACTAGCTCAGGGTGCTTTGGGCTGTGTCCTGCCCACATCTGAGTATCCCTAAGGACAGGGTGTCCATAGACAGTGTTTGACTGATGTCGGGGTGAAAACATGTTTCTCAATAGCTAATTGGAATTTCCCTTCTTGTAATCAAAGCCTGTTGCTTCTCATTTTGTTTCTGCACTTCTGAAAAGAGTCCACCTCCGTCTTCTCCGAACTCTCCCAAAAGGTCATAGGAGACAGCATTTAGATTCCCCCAAGGCTCCTCTTCCTGTGAATTAACAAACCCACTCCTCAAGCCCCTCTTTATGTGCCATGTCCTCCAACCTCCTAACTACCTTGGTGGCCTTGGACTCTCCCCAGTATATCCAGCTGACAGATAGATGGATAACTGTATAGGAAGTTTATTATTAGTGCAAGGAAGGGTACTCTGGTTTCATGAAAGGGCTTAGTCTTACTGAAGTGCTGGTCTTCCCTATGATTTTATGGGAGTTTAAGCATCCAAATAGGAGTGAGGAACTGAATTTCTTACATGACCTGGATATTTCTTACAATGAATTGTTAAGTGATCTGTAGGAATGCTAGAATGAACTGAAGTGTTTGAAATTAACAATCTTCATCTTCACACTGAGGGTGGCGAGGCACTGGCACAGGTTGCCCAGGGAAGCTGTGGATGCCCCCTCCCTTGAAGTGTTCAAGGCCAGGTTGGGTGGGGCCTGGAGCAGCCTGGGCTGGTGAGAGGCATCCCTGCTCATGGCAGGGAGTTGGAACTGGAACTGGGAGTTGGTTTATTGTGCCTTCCAACCCAAACCATTCTATGATTCTATGAAACCTACATATCAAAGTATCTGTAAGTGCCTCTGTCTCTGAGGAGATAATGCCTCTTAACTTATCCTCAGTAGAAGACACACAGGCACAAGTCTTTAGAAAGGTGAGTGGAGCTCAGATCTTCTGCTATTTACTAAACAGCTATGTCATGGACCTCTTCTGTTATTTTCTAACATGGAAGTCCCATGTTGTCATGGAGCAAGACGTAGCCTTTTAAAAATCATTGAAACATCTCAGTATTGGTTTATCTTCATATGAACCCCAGTAACACTGGGGTTACTGTGAAGCTCTTGTGGCTGCTTATGGAACAGTAACGGAGAAAGCCAGCAGAACTCTCAGAAGGGATGGATGTTCATTACTAGTTGGCTCAGTCAATAAACCAAAGTAGATATTACACTTATTCTTACATTCCTCTCCTTTTTCTTAAGACATCTGAATACAACGATATCATGTATCCTGCCTGGACATTTTGGGAAGGAGGACCAGCTGTTTGGCCAATTTACCCAACAGGTTTAGGGCGCTGGGACCTCATGAGAGAGGACCTCAGAAGGTAGGTTTTGGAAGTGGTTATGTGAGGGGGGAGGTTTAAAGGAAGACAAACTCACAGTAAACCTCATCTAGCACTGGGCAGCACTGGGCCAGTATTGAAGTCAGAGGCTGCAGGCTTGTTGGCTTGTGATCTTTTCGTGCTGCCTCTTATAAACTACAAGCAGTTTGACTGCTGTGTGAGAATTCTCCATGGAAACCTCGGATGATGTAACTAGAAGTTATAATTAGCTTCTCTATTTCCAACAATTTAGTAAGGAATGCAGTGGACAAAGTATACACATTCTTCATGCTGTCAGAGCCAGATTGCTATCATTTTCGGTGGGATAGGGTTTGTCAATAAAGTAGCAGTTATCTTTTGCCTGCAGAAATCTCTCCTGACACGTGGAAGTATTTTCCGTTGTTTCCAGCTGCTTCTCTAGGAGCCGTGGGTTTGTGCTGCAGGGGTGATTCAGGACGTTTGTATAAGCTTCTGCAGAGCTAAAGGAAACCCTTCGTTAGATCTGCTTTTACTTGAGTATTGTTGTGCGATAGAGAAACCTGGAATTTTGTCCAAGAATCAAGAGTCATTACTGGGCTGAGAGTAAGACAGAAGACATTTCTGACTTTGAGTCTTTATTTTGGCAGAATCTCTGACTATTAGTAGAGACTTTGACTATTAGCAGAATAAGGGGCTGTTTCCCATGGAGGGTGACAAACAAAAGTGTGCAACGGTGAATGAACATAATAACATAACAAGGAAAAACACCTTGATGTCAATCACTTGACATCAGAGTGCAAGGCTGAATGTTACCCCCTTCAAAATTGGAAGATCTATGGGACTGATTGTAGCTGAAGACTAATGTGATATCATGTGATGAAGGTCCAAAGCATTTCCTTCTCCGTGCTTTCTCAGTGAACCCCACCTTTGTCAGTGGGTTTGTCAGATGCAGAACTTGACCCACGCAGGTCAGTTTGAGGATCAGGACCCACATGTCAAGCCACGTGCAACAGAGAAGTACGACAAAGAGTTCCTTAGAGCGGGGATGTCAAACTCATGGCCTGTGGGCTGAGTCCAGCCCTCCTCCTTGTTTTATCTGGTCTGTCACCTTGTTTCTACCTAGTGGCAGTGCTGAACTTCTTGCCCCTATGCTCCTGCCAGTGCTGGTCATGTGCACAGCATGTATGACGCGTGTTACCCTGCAGGAGCGGGAGAATGGCAGGAGCTGCGAGTTTGACACCCCTGCAGAGGGAGGCAAATGACTGCACCGACAGAAATAAAACTGCTGTTTTGAAGGACTTACTTAGACTTAAACCAAAAGTTATTTGGGAAAACAATGAACTCCTGTGTTTTAAATGCAAAGCACTAGGTGAGTTTCTTGTTTTTTCCTGTTTTGTTGGGTTTTTTAAATGGGAAATGACCATAGTTAGAAACTCTTGCTAGTTATTTTGCATTATCTGTACTCAGTGAAGGACAGAAAAATAAAGCCACAGTACCAAAAGTGGATTTAAATTACAGGTAAATTTGAATACCCTTAAATATTTGGTGAGGGGGTTGTCTGTAATTCATTGTTTTGTCTGAAAGGTACCGTGAAAAATATCCTGTATTGTGTTGCCTTAAGCGCGATTTTCACAGGAAGACCTGTTTCATTCAACCTGACTGAGATTTTTTTTTTCTGCTATAATGAAGAAGGCGATTTCCATCAAAAATGAAGACTCATAAAAAGAGATCATGCTGTGAAAACTGATGAGAGTGCTGTTTCATGGTTGTATTAACTCATTTATTGCTGTCGATAAACAATATTTTCAGATCTGCTGAAAAATGGCCATGGATGAAAAAAATCTCTAAAGGATATTTCCGAGGATCCAGGTGAGCATATTTTCCTATAACAGCCAACATATGCTGTGACAGCTGTCTGCAGGCAGAAATTCCTGTGTGCCGAGGACCTAAACAAGTGTAACCCAGAACATGTTTTTTAAAAGTAAGGCAAGTGAGACATTTTGTACAGCAGTATCTCAGTGTGAGCACTTCTCTGTAAGGATTGCCATTTGCAACTGGTTTATTATAATAGATCTAAAACTGGAAACAGAAGTTGTGATGGATTTGCTACATTATTTCTTAATAAGTCAAACTGTCACAGTAGGAACCAGCTTGTTTTTTCCTGTAAAGGAAACTGCAGGTGCACAATACAAATTTTAAAAATCTGATACTGATGTGCCTGCTTCTTGGCAATGCGAGTACTTTATTTGCTGTGCAAGTCCTTAGCACTGAATAAAAAGTATTCTTGCTTTAAGATACCTGAGTGCTGGGGGATAAGAAAGTAGATAATTTCTGCCTTCCCTCTGGTGACAGTTTGAAAACAAAGTTAAACCCGATACTTTGTTCCTCTCGTACCCCCAGTAGGGAAGGATTTGATATCTTACTATGTAGGCTCAGGAGATGATGAGGAGTGAGTCTCAGGGATGTCGTAACCTTGTTTATCAGTTGTGTTTTAAATCAGTGTCAGAGAGAACAACGCTGAAGATGCTTGGCATCTGTTAGCTTTCTCTGACTTAGAAGGAAGTTAAAGTATTTGGCACTCATCAGGACGAAGCCGGAAGGAAACGTCATCTTTGCTGATTTGTCCTGGAAATTGCTTAAGTAATACTATTAAATTTTTAGTAAATGAAATAAAGAAATGTGGCCTCGAGTCATTTTGGTACACGTAACTCGTTCTCTTCTGCTATTATGTCCTTGGACAGAAGTACACTGTATGGTAGGCACTTAGCAATGTTTTTGGGGCACACAGGGAGGTCAGCATCATGAAGGGGCAGGGTCTGAGTCCTATAGTTTGTTAGCTGAGTCATATGGATTGGCAATTACTGATAGCATTTCTTTTCTAGAACAAGTCCTGAGAGAGATCCTCTAATTCTGCTATCCCGAGAAGACCCAGAACTCATTGATGCCGAGTACACTAAAAACCAGGCTTGGAAATCTGAAAAGGTGCGTGGGTGTTATCTGTCTCCCGAGTGTGAAGGCCAGAAAGGGTAGTGTTGCGAGATGACTTTGATGACTGAGACACATCTTACTGTTGGAGAGTTGTGGGTGATCCTCTAGAACGGAGGAGGTTTGTAGTTCCTTTGATGTCTGCACCTCTCTGATGGATGAGAGGAGGGAGTCTCTAGGTGTCAAACTCACGGCCCATGGGCCGAATCCAGCCCTCCACCTGGTTTTATCGAGCCTAACACCTTGTTTCTACCCAGTGGCAGTGCCGAGCTCCTTGCCTCTACACTTCTGCCAGCACGCCAGTCGCGTGTGCAGTGTGTGACGTGCATTATGCTGCAGGAGCAAGAGAACAGTGGGAGCTGTGAGTTTGACACCCCTGCTCTAGAGCATGGCCGGACAAACATTTTTCTTTCATCTGCACTTCTTTTCAAGGAAACCAGCACACATAAGAAAGTTAATCTATGTTAATCCCATCCTCTTCCATTACAGCAAAATTAGCTATCTCTTCCCTTTCTAGCCCTGAGATGCCTGTGTGTTCTTGTCAATCTTCTTAAACCTTTTTCTGTCATCTCCATTTCTTGGTCGTCTTGTTGATAACTTTCCGATAAGTTTTTAATTCCATACTTCGTCTACAGTCCGGCTCTCTCCAGACAGTCTTGGCTAATCCAGTTACACTTGGCTTCACATAGTCCATTGTCCCAAACTGTTTTCCACTCTGTAGCTGCCAGCTAAACATTATCATTGAATGTGTTTGTGCTGGCATTTGCTTACAGGCAGTGGTTAATTTACTGAACTTTTTTCCTTGTTTCCATCTAAAAGCCCACTAGAGAAGGTTTTCTCAGAAGTGGGAAAGGAGGGTTTTGAGCCTTCAGCTATGTTTCTGAGAAGAAAGGCAAATATGAAATCAGCATGTAAAGCTTACTGATTCTCTCTAATTCTCTGTATTTTAAGGACACCTTAGGAAAGCCTCCTGCAAAGGAAATTCCACTGGTTGATCACTGCAAATACAAGTAAGAGTTTTGATTGCTGAAGCTGTTCAAGGACTGTGGGTTATTTCTTCCCTTGCATGGTGTAAGGTCTTGCTTTATTTTAAAGTCTCATTCTAGCAACCAGCTCCATGCAGGTAAGAAAACTTGCGAACAGGCCTATGGCATTTGAAAATCTGGGAGCTTAGCATGGCCTCTTTGGTGTCAACTTCCCCTGCCAGATCAAGACAAATAGTGCTTTGGGGAAAGTAAATGTTGTAAATGACTAAGAAACATAGAGATCAAAATTTTATTTATTTATTTTTTTAACCCAAAAAGTCTTCCTATCAATTTCTCTTTATATTCCTGTACCAAGCTGTGTGTTCAGAATTATTTTTTTGATGCTACAGTGATGGCTTTACTGTCTCCAAAGACATAAGGAACTAAGGAATCATATCATAGCATCATAGGCACATAGAATGACCTGAGTTGGAAGGGACCCACAAGGATCATTGAGTCCAACTCCTGTCCCTGCACAGGACAATCCCAACATTCACACCATGTGTCTCAGGGCTTTGTCCAAATGCTTCTTGAATGTTGTCAGGCTTGGCTCTGTGACTGTTTTCCTGGGGAGCTGTTTCAGTGCTCCACCACCCTCTGGGTGAAGAACATTTTCCTAATATCCAACCAACCCTCCCTTGGCACATCTTCCTACCATTCCCTCGAGTTCTATCATTGGTCACCAGAGAGAAGGGATCAGCACCTGCTCCTCCTCCTCCCCTTGTGAGGAAACAGTAAACTATGATGAGGTCCCCCCTCAGTCTCTCCTTCTCCAGGCTGAACAGACCAAGTGACTTCAGCCGCTCCTCATATGATTTCTCCTCTAGACCCTTCACCAGCCTTGTGGCTTCCTATGGACACTCTCCAGTAATTTGATGTCCTTTTTATACTGTGGAGCCCAAACCTGAACACGATATTCGAGGTGGGGCCTCACCAGAGCAGAGTAGAGTGTATGCATCCTGGGGAAGTGTTGCTATTGGATGTATAGAGTGAAAGAGAGAATCTGAAATATGATTGAGCATATACAGTATTGATTCATATTTTGAATATTGTTTGGGAGAATGTGGTTTTGATTTACAGAGGTTTTTATTTTTTAACTAATTTAGGAAGGGGCTTTTGGTGTAATATTCTTGAGGCTTTCTGTGTAAAACCATAAACTCTTAGTGTGTATATGCTTGTATGTCTGATGTTTTGCTTTTTCTTTTGCTTTAAAGTTGCTTCATTACAATTCTGCCAGCTAGAATCTGTTGATATAAGAACTCAGTCATTTGGCTCGATCTGTGTTTTTGTGCAAATGTGATTGACTTGCCTCATTTTATATTTCACTAGGCTGTTGCCCAAATTTCTCCCTTCTGTTACACATAGACTTCCCAAATCTGATGCCTTCTAAGTCCCTCATACTGTATAGACTGAGATATTCTCTCACACTTTTGTCATAGCCCAGAGACTGGTAGAGTCAACACTGAGCACTGAGCTTCTCAGTGCTTCTTTCAGCGTAGGTGCTGTAGCAGGCTGTCTGAGAGCAGTGCTCAGTGGCTTGGCTGAGGTCATGGATGATGGGAGCTGTGTCTGGAATCAGAGAAAGGCATTTCCTCGCTTTCAGACCACTGTTCTTGTCACATCTCTACGTGTATCAGTTAAGTTCCTAATACAATGAGCTCCTCATCCTTGACTTGAGCTCTGAGGTAATACAAAGAATGCAAAATTATTTACTCCTTGTCACTTACTGCTGAACTAAGTTTAGCTGTAATTCTCACCTCACCCAAAATATATATAATATATAATCCCCACTCACCCAAAATAGCTTCATTAAAGGAAACACTCCCTTCCCCCAGCCAAAAATGTTTTACTTCAAAGATTAGTTATATGTACTGAGGGTTTTTACCCACAGGAAAAACAGCTTACCAAGTAATTGGAGAAATGTGGGTTTAAAAAAGAAAGCAAATAAGCAAACAAACATCCTCTGAGATGCAGTTTGCTAAGAGAAATCCCCCCTCCCAGTCAAGCCTGCTTCACTAACTTGGCAGAGAATACTGAAAACAAAATCGTGGATTCTTTGTTATCTGCAAAGTCCATCTGTTGTGTGCTAGCCTGTTTAACCTCCTAGGGTTGCATTCCCAAGTTAATATGAAACCATTAGGTTCAGATTAAAGCAGAATCCCAGTGGGGAAAAAAGACCTCAAAACCCAAACCACAACAACCAACTGAGATAAATGTGGCAAAGCAGAACAATGAACAGAAAAGCTCGCTGCAAGATGAGAAAGAATTGGGAAAAAGCTTCTCATGGTAACAGTCTAGAGTCACAGGATCAACATCCATGGTGTGACCTTCCGTGCCTTGTCAGCAGTTGTCCATGGAGCCTCCTTTCTTTGTCACTGGCAGGTGTCTTTATCAGAAGTAAAAGCCTTACTCCTTGAATTTCTCCCTCAGTTTTGACAGGCAGTCCTGCCCTAGCACGTCCTTAACTTCAGCTCAAGGGTTCTTAGTGTTTGGGAGCATATGTGAGCAGCTTCAAATAAATGTCTTCCCTTATTTTAGCAACTGGTCATGGTGTAACTCATTGTGGGGGACCCTCCCCAGCTGCTACCTGTGAGGGAGGGCTACTCAGCTCCCAGTTTCTTAGTGCATTTCCTCACAAAAAGTAGAGTGTAATCAGGTCCCTCTCTCTGCTTATACTTCTAAAGGTATCTTTTTAATTTCCGGGGAGTGGCTGCCAGTTTCCGGTTGAAACACCTTTTCTTATGTGGTTCACTCGTCTTTCATGTTGGAGAAGAATGGTTGGAGTTCTTCTATCCCCAACTGAAGCCTTGGGTCCACTACGTCCCAGTCCGATCAGACCTCTCTGATGTCAGGTATGAGACTCCAAGTGTGCTCAGCAGAGCATTGCGTGCTGCGGGAAAGCGCTACTGAGCTGGGGAAGGCTGTTTGGGTTTTGTGTTACTCCCAGAAGCACCTCTACTCCTAGGCATCAGACAAAGGCTCTTGGAGGTCATGTTCTTTTCTCTGTAGTACTGCCCCCAAAGAACCCCTTGCTTATGTTACTTAGAGTACAGTTTCACTGGGGTGTGTAGGTCCATCACCCTCACTGAAATCAGCAGGTGGTAGGCACTTAAATTTGTGAATGCGCCCTGCTGCACAGACAAGGGGGAAGAGGAACTTGTCACTGTGTTAGCTCCCAGATTCAGCATGCTGCCCAGAACTGATGCGGAACAAATAAGAAGGGCAAGTTTCTTCTGTGCTCTGAAATGAGGAACACCCATCCCTTGCTCAGTTGTAGATCCTTAATTTCATCCTCCACAGTAGTTCAACTAAGGGACAGTGTTCTCCATTGAGCGAGTCATTTCATAGCGTTTCTTTTGGTCCTCATTTTAGGGAGCTATTGCAGTTTGTGAAGGAAAATGATGCCATAGCGCAAGAAATTTCAGAGAGGTAAGTTGGGTGTCCTTTCTGGCTATCAAACAGTCTTCTTCCAAAGCATTTTCTTACGCAGCTTTTGAACGGGTTACCTATCAAAGACAACCTTGTACTAATAGGGTGCAGCATAACTGATCTGCAATAACAGCAGGAAGGTTGGAGAACTCGTAACAAGCATGGGGAACCAGAGAACAAGATTATATGCTCAGGTCTTTGGTTCAGTTGTGACCCATGTCAGGAACCCCACTGAAAACTATCAGAAGTTGGGAGCTTTCGTCTCAGTGTGAGGTGAGCTGACCCCTGGGAACTGTGTCTACCTTGTAAGCATTACACATCCAGACTGGCAGCGGCTGGCTGCTGAAGCAGCATGCATCAGTGCTGCTCAGACTCTATCTGATATGTGAAATCTGATGTTTATTATCCCAGATAACAAATACCATCTTGAGGATAACAACAAGACTGCAACTGTCAGAGCTGTGAGTGCGAATGAAAGTTGTGAAATTAAAATAGATGGTACAGAGCAGCAAGTCTCATTTGAAACACAGAAGAGTGAAAGTCACTATACATATAAAACAAAACCAAAGACTCTTGTAGGAACTGGAAACTGGTTCTGACTATGCCTTGTGTGTCTCTAGGGGACGCCAATTCATCACCGAGCACTTGCAGATGGAGGATGTCTCTTGCTACTGGGAGCATCTGCTATCTGAATATTCCCAAGCCTTGACTTACAAAGTGAAAAGGAGGAAGAGCTATAATGAGATCACTTCTGGATGGCTGAAAACAGAACTGTAGACCTCTGTTTCTCTCTTCAGCACGAACTGATCTCCATGAAAATCCGAAGATCAGTGTTTCTTCTTTCTTCTTCTCCCAGGCTTCTTATCCGTTATGGTAGAACTACAGAGAATAGCAATAAGCTAACTCTGAAACTGCTCCCATGCAGTGGGATCCGCCAATACTGTTGCCATGAGAATGTTAGGTAGAAAGTTGGATTATGTTTAGTGGGGTTGTTGTGCTCCTGTCTGGAAGAGGGTTCTTAGCATTTGGGAGTTAGTTACTTCCTGTCTCAGAATCATGCTAAATCCTGTGCAGTCAGTGAAAAGCCTTTTTTAGTGGACATTTAAACCAAACCTTCGGTACTCATGGGCAAGGCACACAGGCTGCCAGCTACACTCAGCTGGGAGATATGGGCCCCTTTCTTTGGCAAATGGTCAGTGTTTTCCCACCTGTGTGATAGCACTTGGGATATCAGGTATTCTCTGACTGGGATTTGGGGTAGCCTTTTTAGATAGCTTAGAGTTTCTTATGTTTATGTTGGGGTTTAGAGGTTGATGATAAGGCTTTGATGTGCAGCTGAAAGGACAAACACTCCTGGCACAGCTACACTACCTACCTCCCAGGGGAGCAGCCAGTGGTGATGGTGTTGCCACAGTGCTAAGCGTGAGCAGCAGACAGTCAAGCAGTTGGCAGCAGAGATGAAGATGATTCATCCTCCAACAGATGAACTAGGTGTGCACACAGCCATGCAGAACTGAGCCCCTGTTAACAAGCTCTCCTCGGATCACTGGCCAGACATCTGTAGGAACTCAGAAAGTATACGCAGAGGTGGTGTCAGCTGTACTTTTTCCCAGATGTTCACAGATTCTCTGCTGTGATCTCTTTCTGTAATCTTTCTAGGGTTGCTTATTGGTTTCTGTTGGGGTTTTTTTGTGGTTTTGTTCAGTTTGTTTTTTTGAGGCTGGTAACATGTCTGCTCACTTCAGTCTTTGCCTTCCTTTCCCAGTGCTGTAATGTTCTTTTTCTCATCTCCTTCAGTCTGATTGAGGGAATGTCTTCAGTTACACAGTGGCAGCTACTCCTCACATCACTCGTTTTGAGTTCAGTCCTGGGTTGCTTGCGCTCACTTTATTTATGCCCACTGAAGGCCGCTTAGCTCAGAGGGGCTGCTCAGCTTGGAGGGGATGCAATTTCCAAAATGCTCTGTGGTCCTTGGAGTGGGGAGACCTGATAGGAAATCGCACCTTCTCTGCCATCCAGACATGCTCAGAAGAGTATGGGCAGCAGCACGGGACCCCAGGAGGGCTGCTGCCTCCCAGGTGAGCACCTTTGGTGATGAAGTAGCCTCAAGGTGTAGGAAGCAGCACATTAATGACAGAGAATGACAGCAACAGCTAACGGTCTCCTCTGCAATCAGTTTGGACCAGAGAAGAAGAAAACACTACAAGAAGAATAACACTAAATGCCTGTACACACGTACATGGTCATAGATAGCCTTGCAGCACTGCCAAGCCCTGGTACAGGGACTGAACTGCCAGAACTATTTGCCCAGTTGCTGGAGCAGCCCACTAGTTATGTGACTGGTCCCTGGGTTGTTCCAAGCCTGCAAATGAAACAATTAGGGTATTGAAATAGCCTGGTTTCTGAGGAAGAAAACTGTGGAAGAGTAGAGGGGTTTGTATTTTTAGTCAAGAAAGAGGCAGCACTCTTAAAACTTAAACAGCTATGAATAATATTTTTAAACTTTTTTATAAGGAGCTTTTGGAATAAAACAAATGAAAACCAAGCCTTGTTGGCTGCATCATTGCTTGATCAGAACTGTAATAAAAGATCTGGATTACCCCCAGCTTCCCCACTCCAAAGATGTTGAAGCATGTCTTTTTGTGTTTCTCTGTCACAGTAATATTCAGGGTGTCTATCTCCAGCCTTGAGTCGCTGTAGCTGGAAACTTAGAATCATAGGATCACTAAGATTGGAAAAGACGTCTAAGATCATCCAGTCCAACCATCAGACCAACAGCACCATGTCGACTGAACCATGTCCCAAAGTGCCACATCTACACCTTTTTTGAACACCTCCAGGGATGGTGACCCCACCATTTCCCTGGGCAGCCTGTTCCAATGCTTCACCACTCTTTCAGTAAAGGAATTTTTCCTATTATCCAATCTAAACCTCCACAGCACAACTTGAGGCCCTTTCCTCTCATTCTATCACTTGTTACTTGGGAGAAGAGACCAGCACCCACCTCGTTACAACCTCCTGTCAGGTAGTCATAGAGGGGGATAAGGTCTCCCCTCAGCCTCCTTTTCTCCAGGCTAAACAATCCCAGTTCTCTCAGTCACCCCTCATAAGACTCTCCAGCTCCTTAGCTAGCTTCATTGCCCTTCTCTGCACACACTCCAGCACCTTAATGTCCTTCTTGCAGTGAGGGGCCCAAAACTGAACCCAGCACTTGAGGTGAGGCCTCACCAGTGCTGAGTACAGGGAGACAATCGCTTCTTTACTGCTGGCCACCATTTCTGATATGAGCTGGGATGCTGTTGGCCTTGGCCACCTGGGCAAACTGCTTGCTTGTGTTCAGCCAGCTGTTGACCAACACCCCCAGGTTCTTCTCTTCCAGCCACTCTTTCCCAAGTCTTGTTGTGTCCCAAGTGCAGGACACAGCAGTTGGCCTTGCTGAACCTCATACAGCTGCCCTTGGGCCATTGATCCAGCCTCTTCAGATCCATCTGCAGAGCCTTCCTTCCCTCAAGCGGATCGACACTACCACCCAACTTGGTGTCATCTGCAAACTTAGCGAGGAAGTACTCAGTCCCCTTGTCCAGATCATTGATAAGAATGTTAAACAGAATCAGCCCCAAAACTGAGCCCTGGGGAACAATGCTTGTGATCAACTGATCAACAGAGATTTAGCTCTGTTCACCACAACCCTCTGGGCTTGGCCATCCAGCCAATGTTTTGCCCAGCAGAGAGTGCGTCTGTCTAATCCATGAGCCGCCAGCTTCTCTAGAAGAATGCTGTGGGAAATGGTGTCAAAGTCTTCACTGAACTTCTCTAGTCTCTCCCCTCTGTCACCTGGTGACTTTTCAGTCTGATTCCTATTTTTCCCAATTGCTAATCCAGCCCTGCCTGTGGCAAACAGGTTGAGGGAGGGGATTCTACCCCTCTGCTCTGCTCTTGTGAGACCCCACTTGGTGTATTGTGTCCAGTTCTGGAATCCCCAACATAAGAAGGATATGGAACTGTTGGAGTGGGCCCAGAGGAGGGGTATGAAGACGATCCAAGGGCTGGAGCCCCTCTGCTATGAGGACAGGCTGAGAGAGTTGGGCCTGTTCAGCCTGGGGAAGAGAAGTCTCCCAGGGCACCTTATAGTGGCTACAGGAAAGCTGGGGAGGGACTTTTTACAAGGGTAGGTAGTGACAGTGTGGCTTTAAATGGGAAGGGAGAAGATTTAGATTAGGCGTTAGGAAGGAATCATTTCCAATGAGAGTGGTGAGGCACTGGCACAGGGTGCCCAGGGAAGCTGTGGGTGCTTCCTCCCTGGAAGTGTTCAAGGCCAGGTTGGATGGGGCTTTGAGCAGCCTGGGCTGGTGGGAGGTGTCCCTGCCCCTGCAACTGAATGGGCTTTCAGGTCCTTTCCAACCCAAACCACCCTGTAACTCCCTCTGGCGAGAGGCCCGCACGCTCCCGCCCACCCGCAGAGGAGCCGGGCGCCCCCTGCCGGGCGCAGCTGGCACCGCTGACCCCGCTGCTCCCGCCGGGGCGCCAGGGGGCGCTGCCGCTCCCGCCTCGCGCCGCGGGGAGGCCATGGCGCTGGGGGCTCAGGCGCAGCTGGGGGGCCCTGCGCCGCCGCCGCAGACGGGCTGGGAGCGGGTCCGCGAGCTGTGGCGACGGGAGTGAGCACTGGGCTGGGCCGGGCCGGTCTGGGCCGGGGTGGTTCCCCCCGCGCCCAGCCCAGCACTGCCCTTTGCGTTGCAGTGAGCGACAGCGGTTACCGGAGGAGACTGTGAACATCGTGAAGTCGGGGTTCACGGCGGGGCTGGCGGGGTGGCTGTACGGGGGGCTGCCCGCATTCCGCCAGGCCCGCAAGGCCTTCATCGAGAGAAGCCACGGCGAGCTCTTCCAGAACCGCGCCGATGCCGTGGTACGAGCCCCGCTGGAACGGGGGGAGCCAGAGCCGGGAGCCCCACGGAAGGGAGGGAGCCCAGCTGGAATGGGGGGAGCTAGCCCACCAGGCCAGGAGCCTCGCTGGCGTGGGGGGAGCCCCACTGGAATGGAAGGGGACCCCAATACAGGAGCCCTGCTGGAATGAGGGGGGATCCCAATCCAGAAGCCGTGCCGGAATGGGGGAGATCCCAATCCAGAAGCCCTGCTGGAATGGGGGGAACCCAAGGCAGGAGCGCCAGTGGAGAGGGGGGAAGCCCAAGCTAGGAGCTTGGTGAAAGGGGGGAGCCCAAGCCGGGAGTCCCGATGGAGGGGACAGCCAGCCTGCGCGCCAAGCTGGGAGTCCCACTGGGGTAGGGGGAGCCCAAGGTGGAGGGGAGACAGTTCAGCTTAGGAGCCCCACTGAAATGGGGGGAGCCCAAGGCAGGAGCCACGATGGAGGGTGCAGAGCCAGCCCGCCAGGCTGGGAGCCCCACTGGGATGCGGGGAGCCCAAAGTAGGGGCCCCTCTGGATGGGAGGGAGCTCAACCTGGGGTAGGGGGAACCCAAGCCGGGACGCCCCTGGAATGGGAGGTGCCCAAGCTGGGACCCGCAAGCTGGAGTGGGGGAGCCTAAGCTGAGAGTCCCGGTACAGGGGAGAGCCTCCATGAAATGGGGGGGGGGGGGGCGAAGCTGGAAGTCCCAGTGGAATGGGGGGAGCCCAAACTGGGAGTCCCATTGGGGTGGGGGATACGCATCTGCCAAGCCGGGATCCCTGCTGGAGGGAGGGGGGAGAGCCGCCCACCAAGCTGGGGAGCCAGGTTGAAGAAGGGGAACCTACCTGCCAGGCTGGGAGCCCTGCTGGGGTGGGGGGATGCATCTGCCAAGCCAGGAGCCCTGCTGAGGTGGGGGGAGCCCAAGCCAGGAGCCCCAGTGAATGGGAGGAGAGGCCAAGCTGGGAGCCCCACTGGAGGAGGGGAACCCCAAGCTAGAGGGGGGGAACCCCAAGCTAGAGGGGGGGAGCCCAAGCCAGGAGTCCCAGTGGAGGAGGGGGAGCCCAAGCCGGGAGCCCTGCTGGAATGGGGGAGCCCAGGTGGAGGAGGGGGAGTCCAAACCAGGAGCCCCATTGGGGTGTGGGGAATGCACCTGCCAAGCTGGGAGCCCCGCTGGAGGAGGGGCTGGGTGTTACACGTGGGGAGTGGCTGGAGTTCTCATCAGGGAACCTTAAGTATGGCCTCAAGTTGCACCAGGTGAGATTTAGATTGGATATTAGGAAAAATTTCTTTACAGCAAGAGTGGTGAAGTATTGGCACAGGCTGCTCAGGGAAGTGGTGGAGTCACTATCCCTGGAGGTGTTCGGAAAGTGTGTAGATGTGGCACTTTGGAACATGGTTTAGTAGGCAGAGTGGTGTTGGTCTGACAGTTGGACTGGATGATCTTAGAGGTCTTTGCCAACCTTAATGTTTCTATGATTCAATAACCCTCTCCCAGGGGAGCCTGAGTGAGCATGCGGCGCCAGTCACCTTGTAAAGGCTCCAGTATCAGAGGAAGCTTCTGTCAGAGCTTGCAGCCTGCGGTGACAAGAGTCCTTGGGAGATGGAATGGGCTTGCATTAGCACGATACATGATGGGCAAGTCTGAGTGGGTGCCTGGTTTTGGTGCTGTTTGGGGCAAAAATGCCAAGGTGTTTGCTGTAGGTGTGTGCAGGCTGCCTTGGCAGCAGCCATGTGAGTGAGCTGTTCCATGGTACCCAAATTTTGCATGGTTGACTTAAAAGAAATGATCCTTAGTTACCTAAAAAGTTGGTAGCAGTGTTTGGCATTCTCTTAAATGGCTAATTAATATGTCTTGAGAAGTCTTGGCTTTTAGATTTTAGTATGTTGTCAAGAGACCTTACTCTATAGTGTCAAACTGCTATGATCTTATTAATGTGAGTTATTTTAAGACTACTTAAAATTCTTTTAGCTTCTCACCACACCTCACAACAAAGAACATCTGCGGGCTGGTGGTGCTGGTGAGGAGGAGCAGGGCTGTGATCTGTAACCTGTTTTCTCTCTCTGCCCCTAGCAATCTGCGCATCGGGCTGGTCTCAGGAGTTTCATCCGCTATGGCTGGCGTTGGAGCTGGAGAGTAGCTGCTTTTGTGACAATATTCAAGTAAGTGTTTCCCAGTGGTTGTAGGAGAAGAGCTGGCTTATCTGTAAGCACTAGTGGCAAGGAGCCCTTCATGTCAGCAGTGCTCACAACTCCTTGAGAGACTACTGGTGATTGATTGAGGGTCAAAGGGTTGTGTTAACAGTGAGTCTGAGGGATAAGGCCTGAACATGAACAGGATTTAACCTATTATAATTAACCCAGAATTCAAATCTTCTAGTGAACCAGCACAAGAACTAGAGCTGGAAAAGCCCGGTTCCTTACATCTAATCCATGTTTTTATTGACTTGGATACTGCTCTTCCCGTACTCGACGGCTTCTTTTTGCTTTTCCTTCCTGTCTTTTTGTGTGTGTGTTTTTCTCTGGGAGAGTGTTACAGTGTGTTGGCTGGTTTTGGAAGGCCTTTCTATCCCATGCTAATTTTTCAGCTTTTTGTTATGTCTCATTACTCCTAGTCTCTATACATTAGCACTACTCACAATTCTTTGTTGCTGTCCTCAAATGCTTGCAGGTGCTGTTCTTGTTATTAAGCATTCACTAAACATCAGACCTACCAGTTGCACATTCCTTTTTAGGCCTTCATATTTTTCCTACACACCCCACCAACACAGAGATTGTGTTCTGCTTCTGTGATTTTCCTTCCAAGATGTGTCAGTGTATTTCTTACAATATTGCATCAAACTAAGTACACTCTTCTGAATAAAGCCCTTTTAAACTAAGAATAGCTCCTTCACTGATGTTCAAAATGGTAAATTCACATGTAGTCCTAAACCTGCATTGACTGTATTTGCAGGTATATTCTGTTTAAATTCCCCTTCTGTTTTTACTGTACCGGCAGTATTGATTAGCATTGTTTTATATTTCCATCTCCCTGATTTTTTTTGCTCCTTTCTGAATTTCTTTCTTGATCTCTCTTTGTTTCTTTGGCTCCTTTTCGTTTAGTATCTGTTCTTAGCTTTAGTTAGCATACAGTCCTGAAGCTTTTGGTTTCTTTAGGTTTTCCTGGGCTTGATGTGTAACCATGTTGTTTTCCACCAGGTGTCTCCCCTGCAGTTATAGAATGATTTGGGTTGGAAGGGACCTTTAAAGATCATCTGGTCCAGCCGCCCCTGCAGTAAGCAGGGATGTTTTCCAATAGATAAGGTTGCTCTGAGCCCCATTCAACCTGACCTTGAATGTTTACAGGGATGGGGCTTTTACTGCCTCTATGGGAAATAAGAATTTCTTCCTTATATCTAGTCTAAGTCTCCCCTCTTTTAGTTTATAACTATTCCCTCTTGTCCTGTCGCAACAGACTGTGCTAAAACATTTGTCTTCATCATTCTTGTAGGCTCCCTTGTAAGTACTGACAAGCCGTGGTAAGATCTCCCTGAAGCTCTCTCTTCTGCAGGCTGAACAACTTCTACTCTCTCAGCTTGTCTTCAACAGGAGAAATGTTCCATCCTTTTGATCATTTTTGTGGCCCTCCTCTTAACGCGCTCCAATAGGTCCATGTGTTTCCTGTGCTGAGGGACCCAGAGCTGGATGCAGCACTCCAGGTGGGGTCTCACCAGAGCAGAGTAGAGGGGCAGAATCACCTCTCTTGATCTGCTGGCCATGCTTCTTTTGATGCAGCCCAGGGTACATTGAGACTTCTGGGCTGCGAGCGCAGACTGCCGGCTCGTGTTGAGCTTCTCATCAGTCAGCACCCCCAGTCCTTCTCCATGGGGCTGCTCACAATCCCTTCATCCCCCAGCCAGTAGTGATACTGAAGGTCACCCTTTTTCACCACCACTTTGTAAAACTCTTTGAAAGAAAATATTTGCTGCTTAGCATTAGTTGTTTTTGTAAAGTTCAAGTTGGAGATTTCGTCCTGTGATTGTGTGAATTTTGAGTTTTGAACTTTAAACCAAATCGCTTTGTTTTACCTTGTATGAAGGCTAGGGTGATGTTACAGCATTGGGAAGGAGGGGAAGATCGTGGTTGACTTGTACGTGTCATACAGGAGGCTCACTGAAGTGCTGGGAAGGATGTTGCTGCTGAACTGAGGACAGAGAGTGTTTTAGGGCTTAACTGATGTTTTTGGAGGCAATGGTCTACCTACCCTGTCGGGAAATCTCATGCTGCAAAAGTAGGTGACCCTGCTGACATCACAAGTGTGATTTAGTTCTGGTGGTGGGTACTGTCTACATCAGGCAAGGTCTTACTTGTACAGGGATTCAGCTTCTGGGTGTAAAGGTGCTACACGTAAGGACTGGCTGACTGGTGGGACCTTTTCATTGCTCAGTTCCTTTTATCCTTGAATATACAATGGAAAAAAAGTATTCTTAATTAAAAAGAAAAAGAAAGAATATTTCAGATCCAGGCAGGGAATCCTGGTATTCCCTGGCCTCTGGCTGTGCAACTGCCTGCAGTAAAGTCACAGAAATCAACGCACTTGTGGCTGGCACTTGTGTGCTCTGAACAGAGGAACAACAAGGCAGTTAGAGGCAGTCCAAAGGCTGGTTTAATGAAATCCAGCATTATTTCAGGCTGTGTTTTGCTACCTGTCTTTTACCATGTGCAACTGCTGACTTCTTCTGTGCCTTATCTTTGCAGCACGGTGAGCACTGGTCTGTCTGCATACCGCAATAAAACCACCATCAGTAATTTCGCGTCAGCAGGAGGTAAGGCTGCTATAACCTTCTGTACTTTTCTCTTTATGAGTCAGGGTCATAAATGGGAAAGCATAAGCAGAAATCCCGATCTCTTGGATTTGGGCAGGACTCTAACTTCTGCGCTCCTGCGTTTTGTTTGCTGTTCTACCGACTGCCGTTGTGACTTTGCTCTGTTATTGAACTGCTGTGAGTCTTTGTAACAAAGAGAAATAAGTGCTTTTCTGAAACCACTCGGGAGTTTTCTTGTTATCAGTTCATCTTCAAAATGTTTGCTGGATTTTTTGGGGTGAAAAATGCTTGTGTAGGGTAAAGGCAACATTTGGTGCCTAACCTGCTCTCATAACCACCTCTTCAGTAGGGAAAGCATTTCTTATTTCCACTCTTTATAGCAGCTCAGTGCGTTGTTTATAAACTGCCCTTTTCATGCTAAGTTTTGCGTGTCTGCTTTTGGCAACAGGGCTCCGGGTAAGTGATCTACTTGTTCAGTTTTACAGACTTTATTCCTCTTACAGTTGGATGCATGTTTTACTGATCTTTTCTGCCTTACATGGAAGCTACTATTATTAGCTGTTGTTGAACAGAAAATAAAAAAGGGGGGCCGGGAGGGAAATACGCTCCACCCTGGAGAGAGCTTGGTTTTACTTTCATAGATACTTTTACTTCGTAGCATTTCTTGGGGAGTTTTTCTGAAGCAGGAGGAGCTTTGTGCAATGTTTTAGTGCAGAGACAGTGCTGTATGGTGAGGGTTCTTCCTGCTGACCACGGCGCTTTGGCTTGTGCTCTGTTAAAAGTAGATTTCACCTCACAGAGGGGAGAAATGCTGCAAAGCAGCTCCCTCTGTATGTGATGGCTGGTGGGGGACTGTTCCTGATTTCAGTGGGTTTGTGGGTTTTTTTTTAGCCTTCACAGGAGCCCTTTTCAGAATGCACTTGGGCCTACAGGGACTGGCTGGCGGCTTGCTGTTTGGAACAGTATTTGGGTGAGTTGTGACTGCTGCCGATGAGTGATCAAGACACAGCTATACTTTAAGGGTGTTTGTTAAATGGTGACCTCACACATCAAGTCTTGACTCATAGGTGGGGCTACAGAAGCTTCCCTTCCTCACCTGCCTTGAAGAATTTTCTGCATCTCTCTTGGGACCTCACGATAATGAGTTTTCTTCCAACCTTTAAACTGGGTTATTTCTTCTTTTTTTTTCTTGATATATGTTTTCCTGCTTCCTCAGTGACAAGAACTCAGTGCTCTCAATAGACCTTTTACTTGGTGCTGTTTGCCTCTTAGAGGAGACGTTAACTACTGTTACATAGGAAATTATTAGGATAAGTTATAGGTGTGTCCCATCCTCCTTCCTTGGCATGGTCACTGGTGAGCCCAATGGTTGTGTGCAGAACCGTTGGGCATCTGTTTTAAGGAACTGTGTTGTCTATGGGTAAAGGCAGGAGAGTGTCACAGCTTCTGGGCTCCCTTCTCAGCTTCATCAGCAACTGCTTCTGTAGCAGCTCAGAATCCAGATGGCGCACAAGGGGTGTTGGATGTCGTGATGACACCTTCTGAAGAAGGGGGCATCCAGGGAATTGCCAGGCCCAGGTTAGGAATCTGCGTAAAAATGATTTTTTTTTACAAGATGTGTTCCATCAAAGCCAAAATATAGAGCAGAAGCCTTTTGGAAATGCTGAGGAGAGGATGAAGCTGCATGGTTGGGCTGCACAACACAAGGCTGCAAGGTGGTACATTTCTTCGTGTATGTCTTGCAGTCATTTATCTCCTAAAGCTCCCTGGGGCATGAAGGAATCCATGGTACTATCTCAGGGGCTCTGTCCATCAGGACAATGACCTCTTAACTCAGGAGAAGCCAGGCTTTTCAAGCAGAGCTAGGATTTCTTCTCAAAGTACTGACTTTTAAATATCCTCACAGGTGAATTTGGGGATCCTACCTGGGCAAGAGAATGAGCTTTATATGTGCTATTTAGCACCGTTAAGATGTTGTCAGCTGTGAGTGTGCCTAGAAGCAGCCTAGGGAGCTTTATCAATGAAAACACAAGTACCTCCAGAGCTGGCCAGAAGCTAAACAGGGTTGTGACTTTCTAAATTATGAGCAAGGTGATCTATAGGGACCATATGGGCATCTTAAATCCTTCCACCCCTTTGTTCTAGGGGTACCTGTCAATGGGTAAATTAAAAATATGTTGTTGTTGGGGCTACAGTGAGTCACAGCTGAAAACAGGGTGTGTTTGGTGGCTGGCAATAGAGTAGGACTACCTTAATCCGTGATACGTGTGATGTATTGGGGAACATTATGCTCCACTGATCTGGTGGTTTGCCCCTGCCTGCTCCTTTTGCTGATACAGGTAAGTTATTACTGTTGTGTGTCCCCTGGGTGACTTGTGACTTTTCTGCTTTCTCCTCTAGGATCCCTGCAGGGGCCCTCGTAATCTTGGTGCATAATCTTGCTGGTGAGAGCTTGCAGGAGAAGAGAATTCGTGAGCACAGGGAGCTGTATGAACAGAAGTTAGCCGAGTGGTAAGGAACCTGCCTGTTTGAGGCTTGGACTAGAAGCGTGTGTAGGTCTGTGTGGTTCAAATATTTAAAAGAAACTGAGACATTAGGTTTTGTAAACCTCGGTTCTTTTGCTTTTGATTTTTTGATGTGTGTCACATAGCAGTCTGAGACCTGCTGATTTGCTCTTCACAACCTTAGGTGTTACTTCTCATTTTGTAACAAGATTATGTTCAAAATTCATGGCCCACCCCAGCCCAGGAACTCTGCATCTGTTTGTCACTTTTGCAGTAGCAGAGAAGGCAAGCAAGACAAGCGCATTTAGTATTTCTTTACCAAAATTGAGTGAGGCCAGAACTCTGGCTTTTAACTCATTGATGCTTTCTTTCTATTCCCATTAAAGAGAGGAAAGAAGAAGGATAGCTGGAAGCTTTGGGGAGAAAAGGCTGTGACATTGGTTGCATGGCTTACTGAAACAAGTAGTGCCAGTGCTAGAAGAAGCTTCTCAGGAATTGGGATTCTGCAGTGATGCCTTTGTCAGAGGATACAGGCATAAAATTGCTTTGCACTCTCTCCTCTCTTGTTAGGCAAGCCAGGCTTGGTGTGACTGAAGCATTAGGCCAAACGGAAAGCAACGCTCAGGGAGGACTGGATGGAGACAGCAAGAGAATCTAGGAGCCCCATAGTCTTCCCCAGATCTCTGTTGTAAGCAGCTGCAAAGTATTTTGATTCTGCTCCTAAAAATCTTCAGTCACGGGGTCATGGAAGTCTTCTGTGAATGCAGTTATAACCGGTGCGGTTGTGAAAAAGCATTTTGCTGAAAACATTGTTCATGGATGCATATCACTGCGCAAGAGCTTGGAAGGGCCAAACCTGTTCCACCCAAGAAAGTGAAAATGCAGACTTCTGCAGACTAGGAAATGTCATCTATGGCAGAGGGTGAGGGCAGCCCCAGAGCCTCAACCAGAACCCATTTCACTGCTGACCATGTCCATACTACCAGCGATGTAGTTATATTCAGGGTAAAGAAGCTTATGAATAGCTTGAATGCTAAGGGTACCCCGATTCCAAAAGCTGATTATGCTCTGGTGAAAACTGCTCTTCCAACAGTGCCTGGAGAACTTGCTGTCGAAGCACAACACAGGTAGCACCAGAGCGAGCGGTTCTTCTCTCACCGTCCCACTCCTGCAGCTTGACTTTGCCTGGCTGGGACTGCTTCAGTTTTGCTGGTGGTGGTTTCTTCAGGCTTGTTTGCAGAAAAACACACCTGGTTCCTACAGTACTTGGAGTATTTTGCATTTGATATTGAGAAAGGTTGGAGCAGCTGGGAGTGACGGGAATAACCTGAAAAAGACATGTTTTGGGTTCCTCCACAGAAGTGTGGTTGAGGGGCCTACAGAAAGAATGACTTTCTGGTGGTGATTTTGGAAGAATTGACACTGTGAACAGTTTAACAACAAGAGCACCTCTTATTTCATTTGAAGATTGGAAATTGGGATTACCTTTGGGGGAAATGTGGTTCAAGACACTTAATAAAGCCATCTAGCAGTGGTGATTGTGTCCATAAGCTCTTTGTGTTCGTACAGTTTGTATTTTATATATTTGCATTAGGAAACGTGTTTGAGTGGTATCTCATGAGAAGGGCTCTATCTAAGGGCTCATCAGTGAGAAATAAAGTCTGGTGGTGGTGTCAGACATTCCTCTTTCTGGGCAGTAACAAAGACGAGCCAGGAGAGTGCCAACTCTCTTTATTATTTTGTACCTGAGATCAACTGTTAAGTCATAACTGTTACCTATGAGTAGGGCTGAAGCTGATGTGATGATGATCTGTACCCAGAAGAGCTGGGTAGCCGATCACCTTTTCCTTCAAAGTAGATGGTCGGAATTCTGATCCCGTTTCTTTGTTGGAGATTTTTCTTCTATTATAGTGAATTACATCCAGGCAGGGAGTTTGAGTCTCCTTCCCACGAGAACAGAGTAGTCAGTCTATACTGGTGGGGTGCTTTCCTCTGTTACAGCTGATCACTGATGATTGAAATACAGTCAGTTCACCCATCCAAAGCAGATTTTTGGCACAGCTTGCAACCCAGGAAGGTGTTGTGTTTTCTGGCTTCTGAAACAAATATTTTTCAAACATCTCAATGTAGTTAGGTTTTCCATTGAAGAAACCTGTATGTTTAGGGGTTGTCATGAACCAGCTTTAATTTTTTTTTTTTTTCAATGTCTAAGTGAAGGATCTGAGTAAGCAGAGGTATGGATGTGTCTCTCCCCATTCCTGTTCTAAGCTCTGCATGCATTGGTGACAGTAGTGTTATTGTCCTCTGCCCCCTTTGAAAACTAAAATAGCAGGGCTTTCTGAGTCACATTTTTGCTGTTGTGGTTACACAGCAATGTTTTAGCTTTTTCTTTTTGTTGTTTTCTGTCTTTTGTTTTTGTTACATCTCCAGCCAGTATCCCACACTCTTATCTGTACAGCAGTTCTGATGACATTTAACTGTGTCATTGCTCAATCTTTCTCTGTTTCTATTTGATGTTTAAAGATATTTAAAGAGTATTAACTTTCTTCTGTCTACAACGATCGATGCAGGCATGTTCTTCTGTGGGAGGCTTGGTGGAGCCAAGGTGTAGCCGTTGTGCGGATTCTCTCTCCATGTAAAGAAGGAAGGTGTAGTTGTTGTCCCTATGCTGCACATTAGCAAGGGGAAGGAGAAGAAAGTTCCATCTACACTCAACTCATGATCAGCCGAATTTAGTTCCCTGCACTTCCTCATTTCTTGTGTTCACTGTATTTCTTGTATTTCACTGTCCAAATGGGGAGTGAAGAGTTGGTTCAGAGCCTGTTTTTCAAATAAAGATGTAAGAGGTTCTTCACACCCCACTCCCTACACACACACACACACTCCCCGCCAGAAAAAGCACAGCAGTCATGATACCTACTCTGAAAATGACGGAATGATAAGACAAGTAGCAGGGATACAGTGAGAACAGCTTACGCTGGATTTTGCTTTTTCAAAAAGAAATCTCTTGGGGGGAGGGAGAAGGAAGGTCTGTTGCAAACTGAGGGTCAAGCACCATAGTTACATGGCTCAGTTAATCCCTGATGAATTGACAGACATGGGATATGTGGAAGTTACAAGCTGGGGATCTGCTTCATCTTTGCCAACCAGCTGCATCACCCACCTTGATGCTCCGTAGTGAATGTTTTTAGCAGCTGCAAATTGGTGGCTGAGGCTCATGTGAATAATGGAAAGGCTCTACCACTTCCCAGCATGTATAATAGACATCTTTTATTACTGAGGAAAGGAAACTTGAGTTTACCATCTATTTTTTTCAATACAATTAAAGGAGGACCCCTGGGAAAAAAAGTTATATACAAAATACCTGTGATAAACAGAGCAGCTCATCTGGTACAAAGACCCAGATATTAAGCTGAAAAGGTCTCACAGAAACCATTTGTGTGCAATTCACTGAATACAGCATAAGGCAACAGAAAACAAAATTCATAGTATAAGTGCTTAAGAACAAAATAAACCAAATAACCTGTCCATCAAGAGTACAAAACCAAACAGGTGCTAGACATATTTGTCAGTGAAACTTTTTGTTTCCCTTAGAAGGACTTAAAGTGTCATAGGACTCTGTGGTGATGTAGAAAGGTTTGGCCCAGTGCAAAAGACAAACCTTTCTCCAGGAGGCTGTGCAATTGTCAGTCAGAAGGAGAAGTAACAGGACAGTCAGAGGGAAAATGTGCCGGTACAACTTTCAGAGCTGTGGTGGGAATGCATCATGGTTATAGCAGGGAAGTAAGCACAGTGTTGAAAGTCAGCAAAGTAAATACAAAAAGAGGGTACTCAGCCTGCAAGAAGCTGGCAGTTTCTGCTAGAAAAAACAAGCGTAGACTGAAAGAACAGGACACTGGGAAGTATGAGACACTATTGGCCATACACCAAGTCCTGCAGTGAAGTCAGCCTGCCTTTTGGCAACACTGCTTTCTGTCACCCGTTCTACTTGTAACCAGAATGCACGAGTGCAAAGAGTATTGTTTCTTCTTATCACCCACGTTATCTGCTTTTCTCTGTCAAAACACTCTCCGTAGGAATGTTCTAAAGTTCCCATGTCACTTCATACAACGGCAAAGCAGTAAGAAATCTGATAGGGCCCCATGACTCTGCAGGAGTAGAAATGGAGAAATGCCGTATTTTTTACTAGTGACTTGGTCCCTTAGCCTCTCCTAGCTCAATCCCCTATAAACTGCTTTAGTCCTCCTATTTCCTTCAGCAATTTCTCTCTCCATATTTGCTAAGAAAAGTGAAATGGAGTAGTTCTGCTGAGTTCTAGGAAGAGAAATGGCTCAAGCAACAAAACCTCCCACGAAGAGGACAGTACAGGGCTTTCAGAATTTGCTAACTACACACATGAATCAAGTGCTAAGGGGGTACAGCCTGCAGTGGGACAGAGCAAAAGGGGAAAGCAAACCTGTCAAACTCAGGGCAAGGTTTAGTTAGGTTAGTATGCAGAGTTGCTTAAGAAGCTTGGTGGGGCTTGGGGCTTTTTTTTCTTTTCCCCTGAAAATGAGAAACCACTTTTTCCTACCCAGTAGGCAAGAATATCACCCAGATCAGATGAGTCCTATCCATTGTTAGCATCTGGTAGGAAACTTTCTTCAAGTCCTGGCTAGGTAGAGAGAATGCTGGCAGAAAGCAGCAGCATTCAATGCAAAGTAAGTCCCTGTGTTGCTGTGAGAGACTCCCAGGAATCTGGAAAGCTTACTCCAAGTATTCCTAGGCAAATGTACAAACAAAAGCAGACCCATATTTAGGAAGCAAGGCTTCTGAGTTTACATTTCGTTACAGTAGATACATAGGAGAGGCCTATGGAGCATCACTGAAATGTACAGGTGGGGGTAGGAAGGAACGCATATATCAAAGGTGTGCATGTGCGCGCACTCACACGCACCACCAGCAGCGGGCTGCGCTGTGTCAGATGTGCTCCTGTATCTCTCAGTAATTTAGTGAAGGAGCTGTGTCTTGATACCTGGGTTGATGAGGCTGTTCTTTCAGGAGAGAAAGGTTACGAGAACTTCTGCCACTGCTTCAGATAAGCAATGTTAGTTACCAGCTAGGCATGCCATCAGTATATATCGTTCCCTAAAAAGTCTTATAGCACTGAAAATAAGCATGAGGCATATAGTCCCTCCTCAGGGTGCTTTGCCATGAAAAGTGTGTGTGCTATTGCTTCTTTAGGGGAGAACAGATGTGTATGTGATCATCAAATCCAAAGTCCTTCAGCACAAAGAACAGTACTGGCAGATACTCATGCGAGGCTGAATACAAAAGAAGTTTTAGCTGCTCCCAGTCACAACATAGAGGCAACAGCCTCACTTAAGATTGTATGTTAGGGTCTTCTGGGGTCTCCCGAAGGCCACCTCGGTGTTACTAAAGGGGTAGGTGGGTGTGGGCTACCTGCTAGGGCTCTGCAGGCCCACTGATTTTCATAAAGGGAACATCAATGCCAGAGGATCCCAAACTCTTGAACTGACGTGTTGAATCTGCCCCAATGCAGGAATGCAGATCATCTTCCCAGTTGGTATTCCAGTCACCCCATTGTAATGAGACCACCTCACCCCTTCGGTGGTGTAGGTGCAGCTTTGTATTCATTCACACAAGATTATGTTGTCAGTCTTCTTGAGCAGAGTTTTTTCCTGCTGTCACCCCCTTTCGGAAAGCCGAAGGGTCAACGCAATAAGCATCGCTGTACAACGACCAGTGCAGAATACACAGGATACGAAACCTGAGGGACACAAAGAAAAGATTTTACTGATTTCCCTTCTCATCCTTCTTAATCCTAAATGTAAGCCGCGAGGTTGCAGAGCTGAGACAAATGGGGTTCACCTGCGATAGCCTTCCACAAGAGGGCTCCTATTGCAGCAAGACAGAGCTGTTGAGAGCTGGGCGGCTGAGGACGGGCACTTCAGCGAGCTACAGCCTGGCTCGATGACTACTGGGAAAACCTTTGGACCGTGCAGAGGATGCCTCTGCAAAGTGAGGGTGATTAATGGAGGCACTACCCTATTTAATCAGCAGTAGGCCATGGCTCAGTGCATCACACAGTTACGAGACGACAGCCAGCTACTAAGGAAGCACAGCTTCTGTGCCCGTCCACGAACAGCCGCCATTCAAGGCACTGGAGCTGGGAGAACAACAGCCTGTACAGAAAAAGCCTGGAAAACTTTTATAACAAAAGATGAATGCGGCAGAGCAGATTTATTCAGGAGGTGAACTCCCGCCACTCCCATCACAAAACCCCCCAGAATTCATGCTAACCAAGGCTCTAGTATCTGTTCCAGATAGGGCCTTCCCCAGAGGAAAACATGAGTGGGTGGTCAAGTCTGGAAATGAGACTAGTGGCTTGAATGATAGTTTCCCCTCCTTCCCATCTAAAAAATCTTAGGCTTTTAGATTGCTGCACCGCACAGCGTGGCAAATTCATGACTTCTAAGACTCTTCAGCTGTTACTCTATGGCATTACCCTGGCAATTCAGCTTGCTATAGGGAGAGCAGGAAATGCAGTCACCTGGATAATGAAGTGAATAACAACAGTTGGCTGTTCTCTTGACTTGAAAAATGTTTGTTTTTTTTCCTTTGAGGACACTGCCCTGAACACAGCTGAGCTTTCAAGCCAAAATGAATATAATGCTTTAAGGTCATAAAACCTTGGTAAGCCAGACTTTTCCCCAGCCAAATACCTCATTACCAGCCAAATACCTCATTACCTCATACCTTCACAAATACCTCATTATCAAAAGTAATTCTTTTTAAAATATGAGTGCTTCCTGTGCAAGTCTTAGAGGGGAAACTTTTCCTTCTCCATTCCTCCAGCTGCTGAAGGTAATGAAGATGTCTCAGAAGTGGACTGGCATTGCTAATTTTACAGGGTAACCTGGAATTGTTCTCTTGTTGTTCACCTCTTTCTCACCACCACTTGCTCAATCCTCTATCATTTATGATGTTCCCACGTTTAAGCTTTAGGTCAGGCGCATGGCTCGCAGGGCACCGGCCAGAAATAGTCTCTAGGGGATGAAGCTACACGTGGGACATGTAGTAGTGATGAGCTACTCACAAATGAGTCCAAAGGGACAAGAACTAAACCACTGCCTTGTTCTTAGTTGGGAGGCTCATAAAATGAGTAGAAGGGCAGGGGCAAGTGATGTCACTATGGATCCTGATAGATGGACGACCATGCTACAAAGCCACCTCTCAGATATTAACCAGCTTCCTTACACAGGTTCAGAGAAGACACCGACAGCTGAAGTTGTCAAATGTTCCTTTTCTTTCATCTCCCCCTCTCTCTTTATTCTTATTTAGTCCCTAAAAATACATGTTAATTAAGGAAATGAACACCACAAAAACTTGCAGGGGCTATTCTGTGGCGAAAGCAGCTTAGCGGCCCAGGAAATTCAGTGCTCTAACATTTTTCACTAGATTAATTTCTAGAAATTTGAAATAACACAAACAAAGGAATGCCCGCAAGCAACATGAGCATCATGCCTATAGTTACCTGACCGAGAAGTGCCACGGGTCTGAGTTGGCAATGGGGCCCTACCACTTTTATCCACTCTAAAGGACAGCACACACTGATACTAAAAGCCATACATGGTTTTGTGAACTAACATTGTATGAGAGTCTAATAGTATTTGAGAAGCTATTTTGCCAAGAGAAGAATGGTGAAGAAAATCACCTGCAAATGCATTCTGGTCATACAGATGATGCTTCAGATGTCTCTTTAGAGATCACAGCGGGCTTCATACATTCTTTCTCACCCTCTTCCACTGAATCCTGAGACTTACAACAGTGAGAACAGACTGAAAAAGAAGATACCTCATTAGTGTTTGGAATCCCAGACATAAAAGAGCTGAATCCAAATGTCTTCTTCAACAAAGTAAAGTATAAATGACAGCGTGAAGAAATGAGAGAAGAAATTAAAGAAAAAGAAATCTTTTAGTTCTAGTTACTTTTATTTTTCCTTGGCAGTACTCAACCCTGCAATACATCTGAATATGGCTGGCCCATAGCCATAGTCCGATCTGATAGAAAGCTCTATTATGTATTAATGTTATCTATGTGGTGTCATACTGATAAAACAGTTCTCATTAGTACAGGGCTAGGACCAAAGCCTGGAACAAAGACAGGTTGCTACATGCTAAGATAAGGTCAGAAGGGAAATAATGGTGAAAGTTACATGTGACTAAATGTTCACCAAGTGAGTGAAAGAAGACCTGTGTTAGAGCCAGCCAGACATCTCTTTCAGTGCTTTAAAAGGAGTTCAGATTAAGCAGGTCCCCTTAGCATCTCAGCATCTAAGAACAACTAATAAATTTAATAATTCAAGTTGAATCTCTCTGTACTATTACTGCAAATAGTACTTGCACAGTTTTTATAACATGGATCCTAAGGTATTCTTTAAGTGACCTATAATCTCAGTCTACTCTTGGTGATTTGTGTTAAATTAATTGAAGATCCAAAAAAAAATAATTCTAGAGAGTTTCCATTCCTAAATTACTGCAAAGATAGGCTGTGAACCTCTCAAAGTAGGGGGTTGTAAACCTCAACAAAGCATCTACATGTTTTGGTCGCCACCACAATCACGCATCTGAGAACTGTTATTTCCGTTTTGTTTTATCTTTCTATTCTTCCCTCCCACACTTCAGCTCTTTGAAGCATGGCTTTTTGAGCTCAGAAACCACTTGTAGGATGAAGGCAGCTCCCAACTCAGCTTTCCATATGCCAGAACAACAGAGGGACTCTCAGACTTATTCTGAGCTCCGGCAAGAGCTCTTGAAAGGAGACCTGTAGCAACACCAGCAGGAAACACTCCTAGGACAGATATTTCCCTTCCCAGATGGGTGACAATGCACAGCACTGAAATGTGGCAACTATGTAAATGGGGAAGTTGGATGGAAGCTCTAGCTTCAGTTTCTTCCAGTATACACCTGGTCTGAAAAGCGGTTGTACAAAATAGCATCACCTGACACAGCAAATCTACACCCTGTGCATATTAGGAAAACGGGACCAAAAGGGAAATTCCAGTTTATGCAGCCATGTCCTGTGCTGTTGCAGATGATCACATTCCACCACACTGGTATGCTTTTTATACCTACTTTGAAAGTGATTTAGTTTCAATGTAAAAGGCTACCTCACAATGCTCCAGACTCTTACTAATTTAACAATAAGGAACCTTTTCTTTTCCAACCTATATTTGTTTGGAGACAAATCTTCCAATTCCAGTTCATTTTCTCCTAAAACTGGAAGTTCATTATCCATGCAGCTAACAGCAGAGGCTGTGCATCAGCTGTGATTTTCTTGGTTTCAGCCTGCTTGCTGCTTTCCCATTGACATAGCCCCAGGGAGCAGCAGGGGAGAAACAGCACTGGTGTCATAGGGGCACATGCGTGGAAAATGAGGCGGTACACAGATGTGGCCAAGAGTCACTGCCTTCCAGAAGCTTCCTTTCTTTGTGATAAAACACTAGAAAGAAAATTAGCTCAGCCTGAGTCAGTGGTCACGTTGGTTTTTGAAGGGATGTGGTTGGTGAGGAGAGTAAAAGAAAAATCGTAATGCTCCCTTCACACATCTGACTTTGGAGTAAACTTGTCTGAAGTTAAAATAGAGGTAGCAGAAGACACAAGCAGGACAAACTTACAAGTGTTCTTAGGTGAACTGAGTCCCTGCTGCCTAGCAAATAACCTCTTTCTAACATGGGATACCACTGCGACTGTGATGAGCCAAGAGGCTCAGACTGATGGCTTCTGGTTTAAGAGAGCTGAACACAGAGCTCTCTCAGTGTGGGATTCTTGTCTCCAGACTTGACTTCCCTAGTGACCTGACAGAACTTGATTGGGTGATATTTATAACAAGTTGCAAGGCTTGCTGTCTTTCTCCAGAACTGCTTTTCAAAGCTGCTGACGGGGTGTGGAAAGGACATCTACTACTGTTGACTTTCAACACTCACTGGATGCCTAGCTGCCTTTATAAATCCATGAGATGTCCACTCACATCTTCAGGGGCTTTCTGGCTAGGTCAGCTTAGACAGGATTAGGAGCAACAGCTAACAGATGAGATTTATTTAGGGTTTTTTTTTGAGCTACACACACACAAAACATCTACTTAGCTTCCAGCTAACCTTGAGATGCTTGAGGTCCCCTTTGCCATTGAAAAATTCCTGGAGACACATCTGGAGTTAGTGAACACTTCATAGAGTGGTGAGTGACAGGACACTTCACCTGTGCCTGATTTGGCCACACAAAGAAGACAAATTCAGCTCTCATGTTCGGGATTCTCCTGAAAGTGGTCACTGTTATGCTGAAGTCCTTTCTATTGCCTTATGTATTTTGGCAACTTTGGCTCTGTGACTTTTCTGTGGGATTGTCTAAGCGTGCAGAGCGATCCCATTTTGAGACTACCAGTGCTCAGCTGTATCTATCATCAAGATCATTGCCATCTGCAGGCATCTTAATAGATAAAAATGGATCTTTGTGAATCTCTTCAATTCTGTATACCCCTGATTTTGGAAATACTCTGATCTGCTGTCAAAACCCCCCATCACTCCTTCACTCTTAAACCTGAAACCTAATGTCTGCACACAAAATATATGAAAGTTCTGGGCTGGACTTAGATTTTGTGACAGTAGATGCTGCATGAAAATAAAAGGAAATGAGAAGATGGTACAAAAATACCTAGTGTGTTGTCAGTATAGTTTCTATAAATGTATATTTTAATGGAAACTCCATAAGCAGTAAGAGACAGTTTCTTGAAAGAGGAGCTACACTTACCATGCCTTGAGAAGTATCTTGCTGCTAGGGCAATAGCCAAAAGGAAGATGATAATGATGATACTTGAAGCAGTAACAACATTATAAGATGGAGGCACAGTAGGGACAACACAGTCATTTGTGTTTTCTAAGACAGAAGAAATAAAATGTAAAGGGGTTGACAACATATTCACATTTTCATGTTAGAGCAGTTATGTGAATTTTGGTGGTTCTGGCCAAATTCTAACTCAGATATTCAGCCTGAAAATTCACCTATTCAATAAACAAACAGACAATGCTGGCATCTAAATTTCTTCCATTTTCCCACATATGCTATGTGCTGAAATTTTTAACACATCCAAAGAATCTGAAATGCTGAGTCTTTGTCCAGAACAGGACTGAGACGGGCAATATTTAAAAAGACATAACCTGTTTTTGAAGAGACTGGTTAGGCTTACTGGAAAAGTCTGAGCCTGTATCTAGAAAATTTCCATTCTGAAAGACATTGTGCAGGTTTGTTACTGTTTTCACCAGATTTATGCCTATTTTTTTCCCCTATGAATTCACAGGTGACAGAGAACGATGCATTGAACAGATAGAACAGATTTCTGCGTGGCAGTAAAAGAGAGGTGTGGCAGAGTTCAGTTTCAGTGGACCTGGAGCCTTTGGCTTTCTACCACTGGAGATGACTACTTTGTCACCTGGATATTACAGTAGATACGGGCATTCTTGTACAGTACAGAACAACTCTAATTTAACAGGAGTGACAGACAGTGCATGTTCGTAGGTCTTCAGATTTTCATCAACTACATCTGGCACAATTAAGCATCATTTAACTCCTAAGACAGTAGCCTGATCTGCTTTGCAGTCTTCCTCTCCACTGTAGGGTTTGCCTCTTACATTTATGAGAAGCTGTATTCTGTCTGGAACTCTGTGTTCACGAAAGACTTGTTTGGAGGACCATTCCCATCATACCAAAACGGGAGCGGTCCCACATCTTAAAAAGGTGTGTGTGTGTGTGTGATTGCTGTTATCACCATTGATTGCACCCTCCTCTAAGAATCTGAGTGAAAACAGTGCATTACTATTATTACTTTTTTGTTGCTCTCCTTTTCTATGTAGCATGATATTCATAACCATCCTCCGCTACCATCTCTAGGGACACGATGTGCTACATCCAGCAGTAACCAATATTCATAAGGCACTAGTGTCTGGCATTCGTCCTGAAGCTGAATGGCATCTCTCCTCACAAGCTCCTTTAATTTTAGTAAGATTAATGAATAAGCTACCTAGATGAATAAGGTACAATTTCCTAGGAAAAACAGCACTTCTCTAGTTTCCCTTGAAGGTGCCCTTATCACTACAGTGAAAACATCAGACCCAGAGACATTTCAGAATACTTTTTTTGGTAACAACATAATAAAAAATCCTTTTGGCTTTAAGAATTCTCTTGCAAATCCCCTTCTACTGCAAAACATCTGGACTGTAGTGTGCTGCCTTCCCTCATGCTGTTCCCATTTGTGCCTCAAGCTTTTCAAAGCACAGACTTATCTATTATGTTATCACTTTTAAGCCACTGCACAGTGATGGATTTTTTTCTGTATGAGTTAACCCTATATTAAACATAAGTACGAAAACAGAATTTTGTCTAGACCCCAGCTGACAGTTTCTGTCACTGAAGCAAGAACAAATATGCTTGTTAAATGAGGAAATTCTTTTTAAGTGCAACCCGTGGTTTTTAAGGCACACACATTTCTCAAGTCCCTCCATTCAAATACCAGGTCTATGTCACACAAATGATAGCAAGACCACGCTGGGAAGAGAGGCACTGAATGGTGGCAACCCCAACCTGTGGGAGACACTGAAGCTGACATCAGTAGATCACAATGGGATCCAAGTTGCTCTCTCAGTCCAGCTGTGACTCACAGAAGAGTAGCAGGAAGACAGAGTCGTCTCTGCATGTCAGTCCCTGTCACAACTCTCATCTCCCACCCCTGCTGTCTTACAGCCTTTGAGATATTTTGTTGTGCAGCTCAGAGATGGGATCATTGGGTCATCCTTGAATGAAGAGATTCACAAAATCTACTGCTTTCTCAGTGGGGCAACTCAGCAGATTCAACAAAATGGTTTTGTAACACAAACTATTAATAAAACTTACTCAGAAGCAAACTGGTGGACTTGGCAAAGCCATCGTATTCAATGGAGCAAGTGATGATGTCTTCTTTGGTCACATTGAGCCGCAGTTCGCCAGTGACGTTGTATGGGCTGAGGCTGGACTCAGACACCCAACTGGTATTCCACACCACAGACTCGTTGTTGAGGGCTCCAGAGAATTTGGCTTTGGGGAAACCTCCATAAGAAGAGCACCTTACCACCATCTCAGTTGATTCACAGGTCTTAGCAGATACTTCTGTTGTTATGTTTGGCTCACTGAAGTCAGCTGAAGTAAGAAAGATTTAGAAACCATTCTGTCAGATTACAGCAAGGGCTGATCACCCATGGTCAAAGCAAAGACTCCCCCCCCACACCCCGGCATTCTTCTTCTATCATAATCTGTTTGGCCTTTCTTGTCTTTTAGCATTTCCCCCACAGCCTTGACTGGGTATGACCTTGGCCTCTGCTTCTTCTGCTCCCTGGGCAGTGCACAGACTTGATGACTCCACCTCACCAATGCCACCATTTCTCTCTACATACAGCAGTTTGTGGAACAACAGAAGAAATCATAGGTAGGAAAAAACTAGGACTGAATAAAAATCTGTATTACAGACAATAGTAGACAATTTCCTTTTCCTTCCCTCATTAGTCCCTTCCCAACCAGAGGCTCGCAGAGGGTCCATCTCTGCTGGGAAAGGAGGTAAGTCACACGTTGATCTCTCAGCCAAGATGGCCAACAAGAGTCTTGAGTTACATTTTCTGCAGCAGTGAACCTCCAGAGAGCAAGACTAAGTCATAGTAATCATTCAAAAAACACGCAACAGAACATAAGTCCTCTCAGACCATGGACTTTTTTCTTATTGCCAAAAACAATTTTCAGAGGTTTCCCACCCACACGGCTTGTTCCAAGCCTTCCCACCTGGTCAGATGTATTGCTGTAAGTATTTTTGAGGCTGCATGGTTTAATGGATGAGAGAACCAACATGAGTGAAGAAGAAGAAAGGTGGTGTCCTTTTTAGCCTGCTTAACTTTGCTGATCTGGTTCATCGTGTTACAGTAAGCAGTTGCGTTGGTACAGCTGAGGATGCCCATGGGTAGGAATAAGCAGCCTAGGATGACGAGGTGGTGGCAAGGGGTGGAAAAGGAACTATTTAAGATAACTTTTGCACTGGAAAAATCTCCACGGAACCACATATTTAGCAAGAGAAGCATCAGTCAGAGAAAAGAAACTCAGCAAGTGGCTTCCTGGTAGGCTGGTCACACCACCACCACTGCTGCCAAAGGGACTCAATTCTCCTTCCCACCCCTGCCAGCTGTAGGCCCACATCCTGCCCTGCCCTCAGGCAGTCGCCCCAGCCAGGGCAAGGCCAGGCAGAGCTGCAGCAGCTTTCTCAGCTTGCTGCAAAATGACCCTTTTCGGAGCAGCTAAGGTTTTTTCTGTGATTGCTCCCTGCCTCACTCACTATGTGACCACATGATTCCCGGGACAAGGCAGACAGCCTTGCGGTCATAATGCATCTTCCACAGCAGACCAGGAAGCCACGGTCTAGGCTACTGAGTAACTAGTGGAAGAAACTTGCTCAACATTGCACAGCTGACCAGTAGCAGAAAAGGAGAAACCTGGATTTCCTTCCAAGCTTACTATCTGTTGAGTAACATGGCACTGACATCCAGCCTGGGAAGTCCCTTCAAACCTCCCAGCTGGCTTTACTGAGGCTCCCTGATCACTTGCCAGGGAGTATCACCCTTTCTCAGGGTAGCTGGATTACAGAACGGGCGAGATGAACTTTCCCTTTGCTGGTCCCCACAATAACTGATATCACTTTTCCAAAAGAAGAATTCTACCACAATTATTGCAAGTGGCCTGTTAGGATGGCAAGGGGAATTCTAGAAGGAAAGATACTGGAGTATTTACAGGGAGAAGAGACCTGTTGTTTCACTCATGCAGTTAACTCCTCAGCTCTCACAGCTAGAGAGGGTGCTGGCAGTGCACTTCCCTTTTTTTATATCAGTTCCCAGAAATATCACTAAATTTGTCTCCTTGCATATATGCCCAGCATGCCCTCACACAGAAAGGCAATGGCCAAACCTCAGGAGCCTGGCTCTTTTTGCTGACAAATCTCATTCCAGAGGGGGAATGCTCATTCACTGGCTTATCTGGAAGATTCCTGGAACTCTCTGCTGCTGAAAGTATTCAAATGTATGTATGTATTTATGTATCTCTGCCTTTGGTTGAAACCAACCACCACAAAAATGGTGGAAATGGAAAATAATGTCAACTGAACTATTTGTAGCCTCCAAGAAAACATTCAGATTCGTTTTGAGCAAAGGAAACTTAGTTGTTTCTTCAAGGTAAAAAGCCTCCAATTTCCATCTGAGTTCAGCCTTAGGTTGTGGAGCTGCACTGCAGCTGGCAAGCTGGCCAGCCCTCCACAGAGCCTTGGCTCCCAGGGGGTTAGAAGCGGGACTGGGATGCTGCTGTGGTCACAGAGAAGCAATGCCACCCCACTCCTCTTTCAGCTTGGATACTTCCCATGCACCAAGGACCTTGTCTCTGCTTTGCCCAAAAGACAGCACAGGGTAGAGGTGGCCTAGGGCACTCACTAGCAGTGATACCTCAAGTGGTGTCCTGGGAGAGGTCCTTGCCCAAGAGGGAGGCATCAAGAGGAGGACGGTGTGCTGGTGGTGGGAAATACAAATTTTCTGTACCTGGGGTTGCTTTGGAAAGGAAAGGAGGGAGGCTGCTAGAATGGAAATAGAGGGACACTAACACACCTTCCAGGACTCTTTTAGGCTTCTTGATGAAACTATGACTAGTTTCCAGTTAGGCTTCTTGCTACACTATTACTAAAGCTTGTAGACCAACCACTTACCTGTAACAAAGAGAGTGAGAGTCTCGCCACACACAACAACTGGGTTCTGTGAAGGTTTACGGTGCTGAACTACACACTGGTAAATGCCACTGTCCAGGATTTCCACTGCAGAGATCAACAGGGTGAGGTTGCTTGTGTTCATCTCTGTCCTGTTCTCGTACCGATTGTGTTTGTGTATTTTCTTCCCCTCTGCATAGGCAATCACTACCTCCGTGGTGTTCTTCTGCCAGTAGACCCGGTAATTCTGTAGGCTTTGTGAGCTGGGAATTTCATGACAACAAGGAAGGCCAACATTTTCCCCCACTTTACTTCTGAATACTTTCTTCTCCAGTCCATAGCCTGTGGGTGCGGGGAAACAAAAGTCGGTGAGATAGTTCCAGCCTTGTGCTGGAACCTGCTGCGTAGAGCTCAAGTGTTTTGGCTCTGTTTGCACCAGGTAAGGTACCTCATGACCCACTCAGCTGTTTACAACTTTAGCTCTGAGGAGATGCCTACCTTGGCATTACTTTTTGCGTGATGCTCCACTCCTACGTAGGATCCCAAGCTAGCAGATACACGATTTCAGCATGAATTACTGAAGTCAAAGACAGGACAGTTGCCTGCCTGAACATGAATTTTGCTGGCTCCTTAAAACCCACCACATTTCAAGGTAAAGAATTGCCATTATTCATGTAAAAGGATAAAACTGCTGTCTCCTCTGCTCTCCTTTTTCAGAGTTCAATGTCTGGGAAGTCTGTGTCACCCTCCAGTGGGTTCCATGCATGCCAAACAGGGCCACAGTGGACTATTAGTTTGGGGTTTTCTCTGGAAGATTTTTTTTTTTTGTAAAAGAAAAAAAATCCAAAAGCATTCAAGACCCCAGAGTCTAGAAGCAACCCTACAGTGATAAATGGAATTTACAGCCACGCTTTCATCAGCCTCCCAGTAGCAAATAAACAGTTTCGTCTAGTCTTGATAAAACAGATTTATATTTGTGAAGGTCCATGGGCCTCCCTTGGGATCACTTGCAAACCAGCACAGGCATTGCCCAGCTTCTGCCCAGCGACTGTGTCAGTGCAATACCTAGCTCACAGGCATGTGCCTAAAATAACAAGTTGAGGGAGAAATTTACAACTTTGACCTGGTTTGCAGTAATCGCCTTGCTTCGCCCTATGACTTCTATGCATGCTGCTCCTGTGCTCAGCCCTGTTTTCCCACTCTCTTTCCTCTTCCCAGTGGGTACGCACTCACAGGGATCAGGATCTGGCCAGCTTAGCAAGAAGCTCCTGCTGTTGCTGGAAGAGTGACCCAATACTGACACACGGTCCTTGTGCTGCACCAAGGCCAGGGCAGATGGTTGGGCTTTCACCTGGGTTTGTACAACCTTCAGGATGATGCTTATCAATGCCTACCCTGCTTTGTTAGTCCAGAAGGCTGGGCTGCTTTATGTTTGTCCTGCTTGCCTCTGTCTTGCTACCTTAGCATGCATCTCCAGTAGCAGAAGGGGGATACCAATCTGTTGCACACCATTGACCGACAGCAGAAAAACAAGGACATATCTGGCCTCAGGACAAAGAAGATTCAAAGCCCCTCTTCCTTCCTTGCAGAATGGATCTCAGTAAACATATCTGAGAGACAAAAAGTGAAAGCTCTGACCAGGCAGTGTGTTATTGATGGGGAGAGTGCAGCATCAGCTGTTAACGGAGGTGAGAACCCATGTGCAAAGCCTCAGCCTGAAGCATGAACTGAAGGCTTGACAAAGATGAGCCTCAGAATTGCCACCCACCCCTAGGAAAGTCTGGCTGATGCCGCCTCACAAATTATTGTCACTGCTAATGCCTAACCACAGCCGTGCTGCACACGGGCACAGCGCACAGTGCTCAGGGTGTGACTGGGGTGCCGTTGACATTCAGATTCAGCTCTAGTGTCCAAGACAGCCACAGGCTTGTTGCCCATCAGGGCTCATTTGCTTAGCAGTGGCTTACAGAGCCTTGGGATGCTGTCACAGAGCCAGCACTGAGGTCCCTGTGGCATGCTGACCTGCGCCCAGTGGCACACCCTGATGAAATGCTTCACAATCCTCCAGCTGCTGGTGCTGGAAGGAGACAAGCAGATGCTTGGCTGGTGCCCCAGCATGCACGGATCTTGGGGCAGCACTGAGGGCTGCTTGCTTAAGTTCAGCCCAGACAGAGAGCCTGGGACAGAAATTGAAATAAGCTTTCACACCCCCCCTCCCCTGCGCCCCATCTGCCCTATCCTACTTGCACATTTTACAGTAAATCTGTAGGAAAACCAGTGAAAAATACTGGGGAAATCCCGGAAACACTGTGGAATGTTTTAGCATTAATTAAATAAAATATAATACGTAACTAAACAAGAAAATTTAAATGGCTTCCCTCCATTAAGCCACTTCATTGGTTTTCCAAAAGGAAAGATTCAAACACAATTTTTTTTCCCCCACTACCTGTACTTCCCCTTACGATGCATCGCAGACTATGACCAACCAGGCTGGGTCAGACCAGGAACCCACTCAGCCCACTGATCTGTGTCAGTCAGCAACTGGTAGCAAAATGGTAGAAAATGGTAGAAAAAACAGTTCTTCCACACTGAATGGGGTAAGAACTGCCAGCCTTTGGCAGTCAAGAATTCGGGGCTTTCTTAATGCTGTCAGTTTAATCACTACTGCTAGATTCACCTTTCAGGAACCTTTCCTGCCCCTTCAGGAATGCACGTATATTTTTGGCTTCTACAACATCCTGTGACAATGAGTTACATGGTTCGATCACATGCTGTGTGAAAAAGCATTTCCTTCTGTTCACCTTAAAAGCAGCCTGGTTTAGGCTGCGATGCTTCAAGTTCCTCCTGGGTGTCTGTATGCATTTGTGTGTGCATGTAGGTGTGTGTTTTTTTCCCTTGACCACATCTTCACTTGTTCTCACAGTTCAGGTCTTAGAGTAGCCAGACAAACTTCGGGATTGCAGAGCCCGATAAAGATAATTTTCTATTTTCTTTTGCAGCAACAGGGGAACAGTAGGCGTACAGTAAATGTCAGGGTGACACTGCATCATGAGTTGCATGAAGTTCTCCATGCCTTGCCCCTGAGCCTCCTTTGCAACCAAAAGGAGAACAAAAACCTTCTCGGCAGTGCATGTGCAGGGGCTGGAAACTCCTGGTGATGTCACGTCTATCCTTAAAAGGCTCTGCACTCTTGAAACTGCAACCTGAATGCTGCAAGCCTGAAGGAACCAAAGTCCATGAAGACTCATTCAGCCCCACAAAAGTCCCCTTTCACTTTAAAGGTGAACTGCAAAGCAAAAATGAAAACTCAGTTTTGTCCCATTTCTGCACTGAATGCTCTCTGTAACCAGGTTGTGGAAATAATTTTTAATGACTGTTCTATTAAAAAAAGATCCCTCCTCTTCCTACCCCTCTGAAGCCCACCCACTACTCTGCTGTCCATGGGCATCCCTCCGTCACAGGAAGCCTGCGCTGTGTTGCAATGCTGAATCCATGAAAGGGCTGACTTTCTGTTCCCCAGGCAGAAAAACATGTTTCATTCAAACTATGCCTGTGCAGCAGATGCCCCATACAGCAGGGCTAATTAGAAGAAAACTGTCTTGTCTTGTTTGCTTCGAGACCCTGCAAGCAGGAAAGCTGTTGAGCCCATATCCCTGTTTCCTTCAGTCTTTGCCCAAGCCATGTTTCAGAAATTCCTTGGCCACAGAAACCTTGGTTATTCTGACCACACATAGAATCAGGTGGCACCGGAGAGAAGATTGCCTCTGGGACAGAAGTCCTGCAGAGACATTTGACTGTAAAAGGCAGTAAAAGACCACACAACACTCTAGAGAAGTGGCTTCGCATAATTCCTGGTGAACAGTAACCCCAAAGCCATTCTCTTTCCACTCTGTTCTATATTTCTATGTCCTTCTGAACTGCTTTGCCTTTTTTCAGTCTTACCTCATGTTACCTCACTGCGCACACGACTCACAAAGTAATATACATGAAGGGAAAGGGCCCGGAATCCTTTGCCTCTCTCTAAGCAGCACGTAAGGCAGATTGTCAACTGACAATCCTGCAAAAATCTCTGAGGCAAACTGTCAGTGGCCCTCCAGAACCATAAGGGTCAAACCAGCCTTGCAGTGCTTTTTTTTTTTTTTCCCCATAAGGTTCCCTATTTATCTTTCATCTTTCCAACAGCAACTGGTTTCTCTACTCTTAAATTATTGGCATCACCGACTTTGCCTAGGACCATGCACCTAGGACTCCCACTCTGTCAGGGCACCGACACCTTTCTTGCCCTCCACCTCTGCATGGGCTGGAAGGAAGGACTTGGAGCAGCTCTGGGAGGAGATGCACATCATGTTGTGGGGAGGCAAGGGCACTTCTGGTAACTGGGGCTGGACCAGTTGAGGAAAATGTGGCTTACTCCTGGCAGTCATCCCCGGGGTCAGGGCAGGAATCACACCCAACAGTCCCTGGGTAATTCTGCAGCCCAAGTCCCACTTTTTCTGTGAACAGCATATTCGCCCCAAACCTGCAGGATTTATCCTTTGAGGACAACACAGCATTTTATGGGGATTTCTGAGCAAGACAGATAATCAGTTGGAAAACTGAGGAATTTTGAAAAGCTGAATCTTTAAAGGACTAGACACTCCTCCTTGGTCTTTTCTTTATCCCAGGTGATTTTACCAGCGAGGAATCGGATTCTCCCAAAGCTTTCCATAGAGTTAAAATTCAGGAAACATCCTGTGCTACACTGCGATACGTGAAGAAAGGTTTTGTGTTTAAATCAGTGTTGTGACAGGACTCTTTTGAATATACTGATCACAGAAAGACCCCATTATATGCCCAGATAACTTCCATGTGGAAACATTCTAGCAGTGTGTCAAAACACTGCCTGCTTTGTGCTTCACTGCAAAGACCCTGTATAATGAGAAAGATGGGAGGAAACAGAGAAAAGTGGGTGCTGGCAGGCCCTGCTGGCTCTCCTCTTCAAGGAGTCAGTAGTTGTGTATTAACCTGGGCACAAAGGCCTGGCAAGCCTCCTAGGCTCCTTCTACCCAGGTTCCATTCCAGCAAGTAGGAACATGCAGAAGGTCTCAGCATGCAGAGAGAGGAGTGACCCTGTCCCCTTGCACAACCGCAAGCCCAACCTTCCGGTCACAAACCACAGGCCTGCTGCTGCTCTACGCTGCTCTGGCAAAGCAAAGCAGCTACAAACCCAGATTGCTTCACTCATGACACAGTGACCTCTTGCGAGGTCACTTACCTTACTCATCCCAAATGTGGTGAGAGAGAGGAGGAGAAGAGAAGGCAGCTAAAAGGAAAAGGAAAACAACAACGCGCTTCACTCGGCAGCAGCTCCACTCAGTCCCACTTCCCCGTACCCACTCATGCTAGTCAAACGTGCCTGCAGTGATTAAGTGATGAGATTAATCCTAGTTTATGATGATGTCATGGCAGGTATGAGGTACGGACACAGTTTAAGGAGGTTTTCTGTGAAAGTTAATCTCTGCTGAATTCTGCGCCGTAACCTCAGGGTGCCCTGCTTGGAGCAGCATAGCAAGGGCACAGCACCCCTCATGTGGCTTTATTGCACATCTTCACATTGCCACATTCCTCCTAAGCAAACTAAGTAACTTTGCCTTGCCCATCTCTATTCTGTTTGATTTGGCAATGATTGCAATATCCCCATGGTGTTTTGTTGCTGGACTCTTTTAGCAGCCTTCATTCCATTTTAATGCTGTTTCGTTTCACGTGCAAAGCCTTTAGTGAAGAAAATCTTGAAGTCATGAAGCAGCTGTGAAAACCAGAGGACATAATTTCTGTGTTTATAGACAGAAAGACAGCCCCCATTTGGGGGTGTGCCCTAATCCCATTTATTTTCCAGTGATACAATTCAAAGCTCTATTGATGACAAATGAAATTATTAATCGTTAGTCTCCCTGAGCATACTTTGATAAGCAGTGGTGTACTGCCAGTAACACTCATTTCAGAGTGGTTCACAGGACACTCTCAACAGATACCGATGTCAAACATGGGCTCAGTTTCTCAAACACCCAGTACTCCCCCTGAAGCCCTCCCTCTGACTGTGGTTTCCTTTACAGGCTGCAGACTGAATGCTCTGTTTTGTCCAGCCTTAATTGCTGCTAACCAGACAGCAAATTTTGCACCCCCCTAATTGCTGTTTTGCCACAAAAACAAGCAAGGCAATCCAGCTAGATGGGGAATGAAAGGAAGCACCAGTCATGACTCTGTAAAAACCTGGCTTCAAAAGGAAGAAAACTCCATTAATCACAAAAAAAAGTTTAATGACTGGCAATTAGCAACTGAGAAGACAAAAGGGAATCTGAAATACTTTGGGAAAGGGGCTTGCTGCGGCGTTAGGGCAGTTCCAGCCAGCCAGTACCCCTCCCTCTTGCTTCTGCCAAGCCAGCTCTGTGTTTCCTCTTTCTGTACTTCTTGAGATAAAGATCTACTGCTTTCTGAGTCACTGCTGCCCAGCACTGGGACAAGCCTGGGTATGTCCACTCTGCTTGGTTTAAGACTTGAGTAAGATTGCAACTCTTCACAAGTCAGTTAGATTTCTGGCACTAACCAGGAGGTCAGATCCAAGCAAGAAGCTGGAGATGAGATGCCAAAATACTTGGGGGTGGGATGGGGACTATGTTGTGTCTTAAGGTCTTCCCCTTTGCTGCAGAGCCCTGCGCACAGGTATTGCTCGAGGAGGAGAGGAAGGAGGACTTGCTTATCTCCCATGCCACATATCAACAGGGACACTGGCGATGGGAACAGAAAGACATCTTTGACTTGGGGAAAGAAGCAAAGGGAAGAGTCCTTCTGAACCTTCCTCCTTTCTCTGTTCCAAAAATAGGTAGTGGATGACCTCACTAGAATAAAAAAGGGCAGCAAAGATCACTAAATCTGTTTGTCCTTGGAGGATTTGCATATTTTAGTTCCTTTCGAGATCAAATTCCTGCAACTGGCTCTCCACTCTTATGATTTCTCAGTTCGGGGGCAGAAACTAGACGTGGCAGTTGTGTAAGACAGGCCATTTGGAGAGATTTGTCACATGCAAAGACAAAAATAAATTCATTATTTTTTTCCCCAGCAGACTCTGTTGTCCCTTGCTGACCGGATCAGTTTGCACTTCCTCTATATTCATCTTCCAGCTGAAGATATCCTCAGATCATTTTCCTAATTCCAGCACTGCCATGCGTACTGCGATCCTCCCCACTGCTTAAGGCCTCGATTTTCTTCAGTGTTTGCTATATCTTATTGCCTTGTGCACCCCTCAAGTAGCCAGCCCACTCTTGAAACTAATAGAAGGTGAAAGTGCCCAGTAACCAGGAAAATCAAGTATGATACCTCTCACGTAAGCCCACTCAAAATTAGAAAAATTAAAATATTTTTTTGCTTCTAAACTACTTGCCCACAGCCATAGCAATATCCACCAGAGCAGCTAACAATGCGACAGGCCTGCCAGCCATTATCTTCTTAGAAAAACCTGGTCTCTGCTCAGGCACTAATTCACAAATGCTCTGCAGATAATAACCTTGACAATCACCCCGCAGCTGGAGGACTGGCTAGAGGAGAGATTGAACAGCCCTATGTAAGAGCACAGCATGGCAAATGGTAATTAACCGAGGGATGACTAAGGAAATGGGACCAAAGCAGTCCAGAGGTGTCTAAAAGCTATAGAAGCTGCAGAGGGAGTGAAATGAGAGACTTGGGCAGGAACCACTGGAGGCATCGGCTGAGAACATCACAAGGCAGGGCAACATGAGGAAGGTGCTCTCTTGGCTGATAGGGAGCAGCATCTGACAGTGAAGTCTGTTCAGACTGAAGCACTTTTCCTGGCAAAGAGATGAAATCCTTTTCTGCCAGGTATTTAAAACTACACTGCAGGATACCTGCTATGGCGAGAGTAGTGGTGCCTCCATGGTCTTTTCTAACAACTTTTTATACGATACGGTAGCAAACTGGGCTCTCCAGAGGGTGAACCCCTTTTGAGTGCAGTACAGCTAGAGATGCTACCATTAGCCAGCAGTCAGCACTTTTATTTTCAGCCAGGGAGTCCCCTGGGACCAATGATATTTTAAAAGCATAACAGTGAAAAAGCAGAAGCAAAGCCTGTGGCATTTCCGTGTTGGGAAAGATTTACATATTCTCAAATGACCTCCTGAGACTCACGATGATGATGTCCCTCCAAGGGGACAGAACAGCTACAATTAAACATAAAGTTCATCTATTTAGAAACAAAACCCACCTCTTTTGTCCAAGCAAACAGACTTCACTGCATTCAGCACATTTTCCTTGCCATCTCATGAAAAATACCACATCTATGTATGCACAGTGCTTATAGTAGGAAACACGTGCTTAAAAGGAAGGAGAGATTCTCTGAAAAGTGGAAATTCTCCTCCAGTCTGGCAAGTCTTTGGGGGTGCAGCCAGATGGCAAACTGGCACTGATCTCATGCCTTGAGGATACAAGCAGAGGGGATGTGGGTCCCCTTTCCTTTCTAACCCCACATGCTGATTTCCTTGCAGGGTTCTCCAGAGGCTGGCTCAATGCACCACACTGGTGTAAAACAAGGGGAAGGAAAGAAACCTTCTGCTAAGCTGGAAGACAAGTTAGGTCATCCAATGATCAGGCACGTACCAGAACTAGTGCAAAGGAGGGGAAGATCACATAGATAGAAGCAGAGGATTGCATCTGAGGGTGGCAGTGACCTGTTGGGTCCCCTCAGCTGTACTGCTTGTCTGCATCCCCCTCCGGAAAACACAGCATTGGATGTAAAAGCAGACTGGCTCTAAAAGAAGTGGGCTGATTCCTGCAAAAAGTGAACTCATCCCAAGCAAGGCAGGGGGATAACTCCATCAGTGGCAGCCTTCATTTATGTTAGATTAATTCCACCCGTGAAACTGCGATTCTAAGTCAGAATTGAGGCAGCAACAAGCAGGAGAGGTGTGAGGGCGTACATGGTAGCAACTTCTGCCAGTAACCAACCGCAGTGCGTAAAAACTTCAGCCCAAAGCTTTGCATGTTTAAATGCAGGAATCTCTGACATTCACATTGCAAAAAGGTTACAAATGTGTCTGTGAGACAAGAAATGCAAAAAAGCTGTTGCCGTCAATGTGAGCTCACCAGACTTATCTGGGTTCATTCTGATGTAATTGGAAAAGGAAACAATATGAGTGACAGGAATGTTCGACCGTTAGGTTTACAAACTCAGTATGCAGGCATATAACTGTATTTAGACAATGTTAGAATTTATCTTCCCTATGTTTAATTTTAATGTTTTGATTTCCTAAATAACATTTTCATTAAAAAACCCCCCAAACACTACAAAAGAAGTAAACCAGAGTCTATAAGCAAAATCAGGAGCCTTTAGCTGGGTTTCTGTTTATCTAGACAAGTTGTTACAGCAGGTTTCACTCTGGATAGACAGACAGACAGAGAGAAAAGGAGTTCCTTAGTTCCTCTGCTCTTGTTTTTGAACTAAAGACTTTCCTGCATGTCTGGAACAGAAGGAGACAGAAATTCATCCAAAAAAAGAAGAAATTAAGAGAAACAGCTGAAGGCAAAAAAAAAGAAATAAGACAGAAACTGAATTTGCACCCAGTGATAAAGTGAGTAAATCTGGTAAAGTAGGTAAAGAAAAATTTCTGCCATCTCTGCCATGCAATCCGTCCTAGGCACAACCTATGCTGGAGACGGCAAGGACATCAGCCACCAACCACCTAAAGCTGATTGCTAGGCACTTCAGTGTTCCGGGGTCACCCTGAAACAGGGAATCTTTCTCATTGCTAGACACTTCAGTGTTCGGGGGTCACCCTGAAATAGGGAATCTTTCTCGTTCTCAATCCTCTTTGTCCCTTTCTGAAGCCCAGCTCCACTCCAAGCTCTTTGTTGGCAGTAACACGTGAGAGGGGATTCCCAGAGTGCGTTGCTTGTGAGCCAGCGCTCGCTCGCAATGTGGAGGGAAGTGTCCATCCTCCCTCCTCCCAGCTCTCCCATAACTCAGAAAAGCTGTAGGGATTTTCCTCAAAACATCCCAAAAAAATTCACCACTGGGAAGAAACCAAGAACTAAATGGTCCCCAGTCGATTAAAAGACTCCTGGGAAGCCTAAAAGGAATACTCCGTGGACAAAACCCAGGCTCGTTCAGGCCCTGTAATTAGTGCCGATGCCACGTTCACACAAATGGCAGAGAAACATCTGACTTCTATATACATTTTCTTAATACAGAACACTGGGCCTTGAGAACATCCCGATATTCTTAAATAGGTGTGAAGATGCAATGGCAGGAGAAAAACAAGCCCCTGGGGATACTGCCAATGCATTTGCACTGTATATAAATACGTTTGTGCTGTAATCAAGGCTGTAATCAAGGCTGTTCTGCCACCTTTCCCTGTGCTGAGGCAGCAGGGTGTTCAGGCACATCAATGTCTCCAGCAGCAGATGACATCTCAGAAACAGCTCTAAATGACACCGGCATTTCAGTGGGTTGCTGCAGGTGAAGCCCAGAGTATCAAAACTCAACTCAAGGGGAAATAAACGTATGTAGGTAGCTTAAACTAACACAGTTTCCTACTAGAACCAACCTTCAATCATCCTTTTTAATTAAGGTCCTCTTAAAGCCTTCTGCTACCATAATGGCATTCCCTATACTGCTATTTCACTCATGTAGGGCATATGGAGAGCACCTGCTTTCATCCAGACATGCTGCTTGTCCTTTCGGAGCACTACGGCAAGGAGATGGGCAAGCACTAGAACACATGGGCTAAACCCAAGGATGCAACAGGCCCTGGGTGCCAGCTATGACCGTGCCTTGATGTGGTTGTGACCAGTCCCACATGGGGTCAGTTCTGTAAACGCTGCCCTTGGTGACTCACTTAACAACGCATGGGAAGTCACTGGCAGGGCCATGGCAGGCTCCCTTTCTGAACTTCATCATTTTGCCATGACAAGGTCGCAAATTGGTCCTTGTGGTCGCCGCGGGTGTCCTAGGGAAGGCACCACATACAGTCCCAGTAAAGCTTTTAAAAAACACTCATTTGTGGGCACTGTAGCATGTATTTTCAAGGCTCATGTGCATACAGAGAGAGAAAGAAAGTGCATCAGTGTTCTGTCCTTGTCAGCATCCCACATAACTTGCTCCTGAGGCACCAGGGCTTCCACAGACTCCTTGTGTGGGAAGCATCTAACAACTATGTTCCAAAAGCTGATATAATGCTTTCAAAAAAGCCTTTTTTACACTCCGCCTTTTGCAGAATTAAACCCCAGAATTTTGTAATTGATCAGATTTGGAGAAGTCAGCAACAGTATGACCAAACTCTGTTGGCATATGGCTGTGTATCCCAGCCCAGGTACCTCTCCCCATGCTTGCTAGCTCATTCTAAAACCTTCAGTTCTGTCATCCTCCTTACGGCCCCCTTGCAGCTGCTTTCTGCCCCTTCTGTAGGCTGGGAGCAGTGCGGGCTCTGGCTGTTCGGATGCTGCCCATGGTGAGCTAGGGGCGTCCATGCAGTGGGCAAGGATGCCGCATGTCAGCTGGCTCTGCCTCCCTGCAAAATTTAGTTGAAACTGGGCACAAGATTTCAAAGTTACAAGCAGGAGTCTAGAGAAAGAGATGGAGAGATGGAAAGCAGGATAAACTGTCATTCCCTTAGCACGCCATATCAAAAAAAGTACAACTACAAGAACATCTAATTTTCTATTATCAAGCTTCTATTTCCAGTGCTGGATATTGCCCATTGCAGTACAGGCAAAATGCATCTGTGCTTGATGTGTTTCACAAGCACAGAGGTAGAGGAAGGATTGCGGGGGAGAACAGGAGAGCAGAGATCTCATGAGTGGCATTTGGTGGTTGCTTTTTTTTTTTACAAGTGAGCCCTGCAATTTAATCCCTGCTAAATTCTCTGAGTTTCGTTTTAAGATTCTGAGAGTGAAAGTCAAAATGAAACTCAGCACCAAATATCTCCCAGTTTCAAAACATCAGCATGAAAAACTCCTAATTTTGCGCTACTTTATTTTTATTCAAAGCCTCGGTTCATCCCAGGTTTGCTCCAGAGTATCGTTAGGTGCAATGAAAGACTAAAATTGCCAATAAGCACAACCTGTTTTGAATCCGCAGCTGAGAAGTGAGTTTTCTGTAGTTTCAAGGTTAACATTTCACACAACTAAGAAGATTCATCCCAAGCCTCTTGAAGTAGAGAGGACTTGTGGACTTCAGCAAGCTTCACAGCAGGTCCTCAGAGAAGGACAGGGACAGCCCTTGCAGTCCTTTGACGGGGAATTGTGGTGTTGGAGAAAGCACTCGCTGTGCATTGCACTACCTGGGCAGCTGATAGCCCTGCTGCTTGCCACCCTGCCCTGTCTTTCCCACTGCACACTCACTTTTAGGCATGCGAAAAACTGCAGAAAGTGCCTTGCCACTGAAGCTAAAGGCTAATGGGCTGTACTACCTGCTTGCTGCAGACATCAGCCACCCCAAAAATTCCCTCTTTGCTCTCTCACTGTGGCTGGAGTGGGTGATTGCCTTGCTCCTCTGGGAGTCGGCAGACCTACATGGCCAGCCTGGGGCGCTGAGAGCTCACAGGTCCTCGGCACTCACTGCCACAGTCAGCAAGCAACCCTTCCCCAAAACCCTGGCCCACCCTCATCCCTGGCAGATGACACCAGAATAAGTGTCCTGGGGGCTGCCACCCCCCAAAGAACAGGCAGGCAGGTGCTGCTGCCCACTTGGGCCAGGATGCCCCCTCCATGCTGCACACTCCTGCTTACCTAAACGAAGGCAGAGCAGCACAAACAGCCCGAGCCCAAGCCACTTCCTCAAGTCCAGCGCCAGTGGGGTGGCAGGCAGGCACGACATCTTCTTGTTGCTCCTGGGTAGGGAGGAGAGTGGGACACAGTTAGGAGAACGGTGCCCGAGGAGCCACAGCACCCGCCACCACACCCCTATCCTTCCTGCCCACTGCCAACCCACAACCCAACGCGCATAAGCCCTGCCAGCTCCACTTCCCTCCACGGTGCCCCAGGGTACCTGTGGCTTTCCTGGGCGAGTGATGCTGAGGCCACCCCCTTGAAGCAGGGAGGAGGCAAGGGGCTCAGTGTCGAGCCATAGGTGCCCAGCTCCTGCTGCAGGGCCACCAAGACGCACACTGACTGTCAGGGCGCAGGGGGGGAAGTCTGGGTGACAGGCGGGCGGGTGCTCGGGCTCATAAGTCACCTCACGCCCGCCCACAGCTTCCTGGTCGGAGAGTGCAGTGCGTCAGCCTGCAGCGCCTGCCGCCCAGGGACAGGCACGGGTGCCACCTTTGACCCTGCTGCTGGTTTGGCTGCCGCTCCAGCATGGAAGAAGGAGGATCTGGGGCTGAGGGAGCAGAAAAGGTTCTGCCTGTGACTGGCGGGCATCGAGCATAAGGCAGTTCTGGCACTGGTGGGGCTTCCCAAATCAGCATTTAAAATGCAACTAAGTTAAACATCTGATGCTCCTGCAGGAATAATTGTATAAAATTTTATTTGAAGTTAAAATAAAACCCCAACATTATAATTTTAGGTCCAGCTGGAGGTAATCCATCAAGTTCAATTACATAAAGAAAATGTAAGAAAGACCACTTAAGCTGCATGTATTGGCTGTCACAGCCAAGCACCCTGACAGGGAGCAGCCAGTGGACATGCCACCAGGACCAAATAGGCTCTGGAGAGCATCCATCAGCCCTGGCGAGGTGTGTGGTGAGGGAGTACTTGCTTTCCCAGCGCCAAGTCCTCCTTCTCCAGGAGGCACGCATCCCTCACCCATGGACCTACCACCATCCTCTTCCTCCCACTCCCTGGCTCTCCCTGGCTCCAGAAAGCACAGGGGAGAGGCATGGGCTGTCCTTGCTCTAAAGCCTGGAAGGGTAGAGTCCTTATGACCCAAACTAGCCAATCAAAACCAATCTCAAGCCAATCCTAGACAGAAAAAAAACCCTGTTTAGTAAATAAGATCTCAAGGGAGTAAACATGTGCTAAGTGATTTGGATTTGTACAGGCATTGCACAACCTCCTGCAAAATAAAACAAACCCAGGTACAGTGTAGGGGTTGTATTTAGCTGTAATAATCAGAATGAGAGTGTTACACTCCAATGAAAACCTGATCTTCCTTCAAGAAAAAAAATACAAAGTGCAAATGCAAACCAAGATTAAAATAATTCATTTAAATGCAGATTTCTAGCCTCTTGATTTAAATTACTTTGATTTATAGCAAATGCATACTTTTTATCAGAAGTGATTTGCCATTATGTTGCTCCAGATTTTCTTCATTACAACTGCCTTGGATTAGATGGAGTAGATGTACTGGTGTAGAATTGAATCAGGCTTATTGGATCGTAATACAAATCAGAATTGTATTTTGACATAACTAACCAGGTGGTATTCTATAAAGAAATCAAATGGCAGAGCAGGAACAGGTTACAGCTTTTCTGCAGAGAATATTTTTCTGTATTTAATGGTAGAGAGGAGTTTGCTGTTGAGTCAGACTGGGACTCTGTCTCTCTGTTGTGGGGTTTCTAGTGCATGTGTTTGGTGATTCGGGCTCTGATTTAGATCCTGTAAGTTTGTACTCTACCCATGCATTTTCTTATAGGGCCAGCAGCACAGTTTGCAAATGCAGATGACGCTAGGAGACCATGTGTTTACATACAAGTGTTTTCATGGTACTCAGAGAAGAATACCGTGACTACAGTCATTCATCCATTGTTTCCCCCTGTCACAGTCCCAGCTCTCAGGCCACTGATCCATCCTCCTGTCCCTGCATGCCCCATATGGCTGTGCAGCATTTTAAGCAAACAGGGACCGTACCTCTCTGCAAGTCAGATGGGCCCAGGCACTTTCTGCACCTAGTCTAATCACGTATCCTGCATCCTTATAGAGTACTGCTGTACAGTTTACCACCTCACTTTCATTTTAAACTCAAGATTTTATTTTATTTTTTAATATTTCTGCCACTAGCATATTACAACTAGAAAGAACTCCAGCCTGTTACATCCACATCTGCATTTCTTGCTTGGGCTTTAACCCTGCTCTTAGATGAGCAGTCCCAGGCAAAGCAATTGAGTTCATCAGCTGGCAGCCTGTAGCAAGGAGGCATCATCCCCCTTCTCACCCACAGAGAAAAGCAGAGCAGCTAATCGCTTCATTAAGTCTGCCTAGGTTTTAGATAGACAGTTGAGCTGACGGACGCTATTCTCAGTTAGAGCTCCTTCTCTTTTTCTAGGTATTACGGCTCTTGGTACCCTCTCCTTCAGAGAACTCCCTGATTGCAAGGACACTGCAATAACGGAGAGAGTACAGAGGCCAAGTGCTTTGTTCTGCTTTGATCAGAAGCAGAAGTCATAATTTTTCCATCACTTAAAGCTTCCCTAAGCACATATCCTTGATTCTTGGAGGGTATTATGCAGCCTTAGGATGCTAACAAAGTTGAAGGACTCATACATATTGAAGTCACGGTTCAGAAGAGACTCCTTTGTATGAGCACTCTAGCAGGTACTATAAGCCCACTAATTCACAGAGAAATCCCCATAGGAATAAGTTTTCTCACACACTTCAATAGGCTTTCAGCATTTCACCTAAACATGCTCCAGAAACAGGTTTAAATGGGTAGAAGTAGCACTGCAGCCTGAAAAGGGAAGCTTGAATTTAATACGAAAAGGCCTTTAAATTCTGCTAAAAACAAATACTGTGGAAAAGAGGAAGATGTGAGAGCATCACACGCACCACATTTTTCCTTTGCTTTCCCACAAAACCATTAGGAAAAAATCAGAAAAGACAAGTGAAATTTTGCAGTATATGCACTATGTAGAGGAAATTAATTTCAGTAATCAGCATTTGTGATACAAATCCTTTGCACTCCAAGGGAACCTTCATCAGATATACTGCTGCTAGATTTATCCTGCAGACCCACTGATCTGACCAACTTTTTCCGAATGGTAAAGCCACCACTGCAGAAACGCACTTCCAGCACAGCGAGACATTACTTTGAACATTCAGTGGCTGGTGAAAACAAAAAAATATCAGTCTCCCTCTACTTCTCCGTTGGCATCTCAGAGGAATATCAGAAAGGATAGAACTGGGTAAATACTGAAAATTGAAACACAGCACCTACTCTTTAGTGAGGATTCATAACCACATTCCTTCCTACACAACTTGGATCCCTTGCATTGGTTTTAATGCAAGCAGATAATTTGCATCTGTGTTAGTATGAACTAAAGGCACATTTGCATGCTTTTAATACAAGAATATCTAGGTTGAATGGGAACTTTCCAAGATGTGTTTCCAGAGATGTACATCAGCAAAAAATGATTGCACAAGTGCCCAGAAAAACATCTTTAGCAGAGAAATGATCCCATTGCAAAGCAGAGCAACATTTTAGGAAGTTTTTTCATAGAATCATTTAGGTTGGAAAAGAGCTTTAAAATCATCAAGTCCAACCATAAACTTAACACTGTCAAGTCCACCACTAAACCATGTCCTTAAGTACCACATCTGTACTTCAAGGGATGGTGAGTGAACCACTTCCCTGGGCAGCCAGTTCCAGGGACAGACAACCCTTTCAGTGAAGAAATTTTTCCTGATATCCAATTTAAACCCACTTTGGCACAACTCGAGGCCATTTCCTCTTGTCCTGTCCTCATTTGATGGCTCCAATACCAGTACGTGGAATACAAGATATACGGAGTAATGAACCAAATTCAGCTGATCACACTCATCTGTTCACCAGTGATTTCCTGTAACTACGAGAAGGGCAGAAGGCAGCCTTACCAAAGAGGTCCCAGCATCCTAAGAAGTTAAAAGTCATTCACACAAAGACAGACTGTCTCCTACGCAATGTCAATAACAAAAGAAAAAATTTTGTGGGGAAAGAGGAAAATCCAGCAGTTTCAGGTTACAGAAAATCACTTTCATCTTACAAAGGAAAATAACAAAAACAAAACCCCCACAGCTCAAGAGATTTCTTGTTCTCATTTTTCCCCCTAGCCATCACCAACCTCCAAACTGTAAAGCTGGCATGATTTCAAGAAGTTAAATTCTTCATCTCAGCACAGATTAGAGCTCAAGTATGATCTTGTTTACAGGAAAAAAAATGGGGGGTGGTGGTGGTGTGAGGGGGTGGGAACTACTAGGAAACAAGGGCAGATTTCAGAGTATTGGGACAGAGCCTACCCCTCTTGTGCCCTGGACCCTTCGTCAAGAGGTCTCAAAACTACTTTAATCCCAAAATACTGCTGGGTGATGGTCCATTTTGGGGGTCTGGCATTTGATGTGCACTGGTGCTCAGGCCAACTGAAGAAGGAAACGTGGGGTAGTGTCCCTGTGCTGGATTCAGTCCTCTCCCTTTGTTGCAGAAGTTTGCTGGGGATCCCTCCGCTGGCATTACCTCCTAGGTACTGTGCTCCTCCACCACCCTGGGCCCAAGTAAGTCCTCACTGGACCTGTAAAAGCCATTTGAAACCTGAGAAATGGGCTCAGAGCCAGTGTTTGCGCCCTTTCCCTGCACAGTGTTGTGCGTGAGCTTGGTGCACTACTGTTCTGCAGCCTGTCCAGTGTGAGGCATGCTCCAGAGATCAGCGGTCCTGTAGCCTTCACGAGTGGTTTGTATGCTGTGGCCAGCCTTTCGGAGAGCTAAGAGCTTTGCAATCAGATAATATTCAAGCTTCCAGACAGATTCTGTTTCCCATTATCACTCAGCTAGTCAAATCCATCTATTCCTCAGCTCAGTAATCTGAAGGGCCAAGCTCTGCCATCATAAAAACAAGGCACTCACTGCTGTCAAAGAGTGCTGGGAATGGGACAAGTATGACAAGAGCAGTGCCCAGCTGGGACCAGAGTCCAGCAATGCCCAGGGCATGCAGCACTGCTTGGCGCTGGACTGGCCATGCACAGATAACATGCTTTAGTGACATGGTGCATTAGAAAGCACAGGTAGTATGTCTGCTGGGCCATGGCAAGCCAGGAATGACAAATAAAGTTAAAAAAAAATCTCCGAAATGTAGAAACTTGATATTAATTTAAGTAAAGTAAATGCAAAATGCACCCCACACTGTTTGGCGAGTGTAACTTCATTCCAATTACTGTATGGATGTTTGATTTTTGTTGCTCAAAGCAACAGGGCTCTTGCCAAAACCAAAGCTGCCGTAGTAATCTGGGATTAGCCTTCTTTAGTTACCCTCACAGAAAACTGCTGTATGGGACCCACGGGATTGCTGTACACTGTTTTGAGGCATCACTGCTTGTGTACCCATCACAGAGACAGACCAGCATACTTACGTGCAAGTGGGTTGCTGCCACACAGTATGCAACCTGGCATTCACAGTCACCCTCATCCACCCACTCCACCCACACCTCCAGGCTAGTTCCTGCAGACTCTTTTCTTGAAGCAGAGGTGGTTCATCTGCTTATAAAGGAGAACCCAGTCTCCCATGGTTGCCACACCAGTGCCTGAAGATAGAGCAGCAGATAACTTGCTTTTCCTTAACAAAGCTGGCTGTGCTGGCTGTGCCAGCCTTCCCTGACACGGAGTCTCAGCCCTCGGCAGTACCAGGCTGCAAAGAAGACACCAGCTGATATTTTTTGTCTGCACCAGCTATTTCAGCATACAGGTAGCTGCCCCCAGGGCAGGGCAGCTCTGGGGGCAAGCATGACTGTGGCTGAGATGGCCTCGTTTTGAATACACTTACTGTGGCCCCAGGACAGAGAGCAGGGAAAACATAGCACCGCGTGCAGCAGCACTGGCTGTTACACCAGGTGAGCGATCAGGGAGACATCACTGAAATGCAGCACCTGGGTTCTATTTTCCTTTTTTTTGTGCTACTACTTGGAACAGATTTAAATGCAGCAATGAGCAAGCATTGAAAAAGGACCTTCCTGAGCTCTGAGGGCTGCTGCTTCTTGGTATGCCTATTCACAGCATGCTCGCTGCCCTATTCTGCTGCCTCAGAGGGCTGCTGGAGCCTTGCCTCTCCTGGTAGTCAGGGCACCTGCGCTCCCTGCTCTGGGTGTTAGCAGTGCTGGAGTGCAGCTGAGGATAGCCTGGTCCCTGGAAAGCCTGCCTAATCAGGCATTTTGCTATTTGGCACAAGTGACTGCACCATGGGCAAGATGATTTTCAATTTGGTCCCTACCTAGATAGGACAGCATTGCTCTATGTCACCTGGGGAACGGAGGCTGCCCTTGTATTCACTGAGGAAAAAAGCATAAGGCTGTGAGTCGGCTTCAGAATGAACCACATGGAGGCAAGGTCTGAGGACTTCAGTCATAGAGATTTTGCAGGGGTCCATGGAAGTTCAAGTTCAAGTCCATGGAAGTTTAATCACAAAACCACAGTGACAATGAGAAACTGGCACAGTGCAAACATAAGCAAATAAAGGTTTAAATGTATGTGTCACCACGATGATGTGCGGCTATGAAAATGCATGTGTCAAATGAATGAATCAAGGCATGAAGTAGTGTGTTTGACTAGCAGCTCTCTAGATCTGCCTTCTACATGAGGTCTGCTGGGCATTTGTCCTGCCAATTTGAAGAATTTGTCACTGAAGGCTGACAACCTGTAAGCGTGTTTTGCTTGTCAGAATGTTGTTTTGATTTTAGTAATCCGTGGTTGATTCACATGGTGCTTGGTTTCTAAGATGCAGGTTTGCAAAAATCCCAAGAATTACTTCCATGCAGTTGATCAGAGAGATGAATGAATCTCACCCTGGAATATTTATCCCTCAGTGACCCCTTGGAATTTGGTTCAACATGCTAATCCAGCAAAGAAATAAATAAAATCCACTTGATTGTCTTGGTGATCTTTGTGAGTTGCATCAGTTCACTGGAATATCAAATAAAGCGAAGAACCAGCATCAGCAGCATAATCTGGTGGGCTAGGGGCCAAAAGAAGGGATAGACCCCTGTTGGCAGATGCCAGGCATTGAATCAGCCCTGACTGTTGTATGCAATTTCAGTCAAACCATTGTGTTAGGACCTCTCCTGTCTTTGAGAGTGGACCAAGGCAAATCACACCCTGGTGTCCACTAAGAGCACATAAATGAGGTGTTAATGAGAATCGATGAACATGCTGCTACCTCACAGCCCAGCTTCCTACCTGCAATTTCCCCATATGGACAAGCACAATGTTTGCAGGTGTGAATACCATTCTGACACAGATTTGTATATATAATGCAACACTGATTTCAATAGAAGTCATGCCTGAAGAGCAGAATTATACCCCCTGTTAAAAGCAGAGCTGAAAGCACTACCTGTAATCAGTGCTGCTAGGCATTGTTATCCTCTGCTCTGGTTGTGGTTAGGCTCCATTTTAAAAGCATTAGCTCTGCTGGGATGAAATTTTATATACCAGATACAGTTTAGACTTATCTATTTAAAAAAAATCTGCCAAAAAAAAGAGAAACAACTATCTAAGGCTAAGAGTAAGAAAATAAGAAGCTTTTTATCTTGCACTGGAGCTGTGCCTGTGTATCCTTATTGGCCTCTGGCTTGTTTCTGCATTGAAATAAGAAATAAAATGATCAGAAGGGCATTGTCAAGGACCCTGCTTTTTCCAACCCTATGAGAAAATACGCCCATATGTGTGTTAAAAAGCATTAGCTAGTTTCAATTTACATGTGCTCAGTGGAGGGATCAGTACAGAAAGCCTCCAAAACCTCCATCTGCAGCAAGGCTGTGCCGGCAACCTGCGGACTCGCCACTCAAGACGTTGGAGTATTTTTCTTGCCAAACACAACGTTTTCTGGCATATTTACTTATTTAGAAACAGCTGTGTAACTGTCCTTGCTGATGCATCTGCAGGCACAGCTCGCTGTAGTGTACACACAAATCAGATGGCAACATGAGAAGTGCAAATTCAGGGCTTTCAGGAAGCAAAGCTCAAAAGGACTCAATTCCAGAAACCTGCCAGGTTGACATTTGAAGGTGGGAGGGGGAGTTCAGGAGAAAACAAACAAAAGCAAAAGCCCCCAAAGCCTAAAACAAGAACCAAACCTGAAAACATTTGAATCTCAAACCTAAATGTGGTGTCCAGCTTTAGTTTGTTTCTTTTCCCTTCAAACCTAAAAAACAGTGATTTTCCGTAAGTGTGAGCCATGGGACTTCCCCCTTTACATGGGTATAATTCTTTTTTGATAGAAATCCTCAGAACTCTGCAACACGGGTAACTTTCACTTGGTTGTGTCTTCCTTCAGAGACACCTTCTACTCGCTATGAGGCTCAGGTGAGCCAATCTGTTGAAATCAGCTCTTTCGCTGATATGTCTCATCTTGCACTTAGGGCACTGGGAGTTGCTGAAGACTGAGGTGCGATCTGAGATCTAAACGTGCTCATGAAAAGCCATGAGAAGAGATGAAGTAATCCCACAGTACAGGTGTGGTGTTTGGCCTGTTTGGCAAGTGTGCTGCTCATGCCCATAAACACACAGGTTCCCTCTCTACCATCCCACAGTCGATCCCTGGTTTACAGAAGTCTGGAGCCTTCAGAAGAAGGCTGCACTGGGATGAGGACCTTTAGAAGGTTGCAAGCACTACCAGCAACCCTAGGATCACCTTTGGAAATAAGCCTGAAGCAGACATGTCTACATGTCTGGAAGTATTCTGAGCACTCAGTCCTGTCTGTGCCACCACCTGAGAGATCCACAATAGGGTAAGGCGAACACTTAGCAGTGGACACCCAGCATCACCAGTCCTGTCGGGTGAGTGTGGCTTTGTAGTGGGCTCACAGAGAGGTGCAGGCTTGGACTCACTGCCCCCACACCCTGGGGGGCACACTGGCACCATGCATTTTTCATCCTGCTGTTACTGCCATGCATCTGCACACCTCTGGGCACTGGCCATGCTGTTTTGATCTCTCCTCTCCACCCTGCGTGTCCATGCAGGGGCCCTGTTCCTCCATGGTCACCCAAAGGTGCCTCTGAACCAGCTGGGGAGATCTTATCTGTGGTCACCTTCTTCTTTTTCTTGGCTACACTATGGTCAGGACTCAACATCAATCAATCAAATTTCCCCTTCTTCTGTGATTTCCAAATGACAGGGTCAAGCTGGGAGCAAAATATCTTACAGCTACTCTCTGTATGCACAAGCTTGTACTTCATGCTGCTGATTTTCATCCTGCTTCCCCTATTCCAGTCCTTGTGCCATCAGCTCTTCTTGAGCTGAAGCCTGAGCAACCTCTGCAGTGACTAGCCCTTCAAATCTGACCAAATCTGATCAGAGCTTGTTTTCCTGCTGGGCAAGGAAGATCACCCCATTGAGGAGCATCACTAATAACCTCTTTCCACCCTGCTCACTTCCCTTGGGGCGCAATCTCCTGACATCCTTTCTTTAGGTAAATTCTTACAACACTCACATTAATCCCCTGTTTCTTCAGCTTAGTGGTTTTGCCTGTAGCACTGTAAGGACTGCCTTTCTGAAGTCTCCTGTCTGTTTAGTCAACTATCTTATCAAAATAAACCTACTACGATAGCCTGGCATGAGACAGCCTTGGTAAACTCATTTTGCACTTTATCTCACTTCCCATTTACCGAGATGAGGTTATTTGGCTGCTTGGAGATCCCAGCTCATGTACTTCTGCAGCTTTGATTTCTTGATGATAGCAATGACCTTTGCTGTGCTCCTCTCCACTGGGAGAAATTCTTACCGTGGACTGTGGTTTTTTTCACCTACCAGTTCCTGAACTTGGGGATTGTGCTGCCCCTCATTTCCCTCTGCCACCACTCACATATACAACTGCCCCTTTTCAACAAGGAAAGCAATCAGCGCTATTGGTTTGCTTCCTCCTGGCCACAGCACAAGGCTCATACCAGCCTCATTTATGGCTGCACACTTTTGTGTCAGTCCAAGCACGTCCTCACAGGTTTTACTATCACACCCAAGACAACTTAAGCCACGCATGGCTAGGTTACATCAAAGGGGCTGGCATGTCAGGGATATTCAGTGGAAAAAATTAGAAGGCTCTGGAGACCAGGGATGGGATAGGCAACATTTCATTTCCCAAGCACCAGTCCCAGTGCAAGCAGATGACTGAACAGCATACAAAAAGATCTCACACTTCTCTGCCTCTTACAGCTCCCCAGATACTACAGTGCAACAGCGGCTTTGACAGACTGGAGACCAACACTTTTCCCACATTCAGTAAATGCCTGCTCTGACACAAAGCCTAACCCTGAGCTTGTGGTCTTGTCATATCCATGTCAAACAAGAAGCCATCCTGAGCTCCCACTGCTGTGGGTTTGGGGTGGAGCACAGTGAAGGGGTCTTTGACACAGAATGGAAGTGCAAGAGTTATTTTCTCCTCTGCTCCAAACAGAAGTGACTGCTCAGAGGCAGAGCAGAGCCGCTGTCACTGGAGAGATGTGGACCACAGCAATATTGGACCTACAGTAAGGGCAGCATCCTCATTCCCATGCCTCCCTCTGTCTCTTGGAGTTACGATTTTTCTAACTTTCAGCCTACTTTTAACAACATGTGGTCTGACATACATCACCAATCAAATATGTTTGTTTTTTTCCCCAAGTCATATCCTCCTACACTGTCTTGCAGCTTTGTGCACCCACATATCTGGCAGATCAGCAACAGACCACCTTCTCCCGGATCTCCAATGCTATCTCAGTTTTAAGAGCAAGAGGTTTCACAGTTAGCAGCTTCTTTTGCCTAGTGATTGCTTTGCCCTGTCTTTTCTGCCAGCCGAGGGCCATTGTGGGAACGTTCCAGAGAGCTAATCGCAGCACAGCAGTGTCTTTGGTGGCCTCCTCCAAAGGCTTTGTTGCCTTACAGGTCTGGGTATGCACATGGGGTGAGACAAAGCTGGAAGAGGGGAGGCTAGAAGTCAATGTCCTTGCAACACGTCCCCACTCCTCCTTCCAGGAGGACTTCTCCACGCATCAAGGCAGTGTCGCCATTGAATTGCATCACACAAAGTGCGTAAGTACAGAAAGGAAACAGGCAGATATTTTTAAGCCGTGTTAGATCAATGGATAAAACAGAGCATTCAGTGGTCTTTGTTCATATGTTCCTTCTTCTGTGACAAAACAGCACTTACTTCCCAATTCTGTGAAATCCTATTCATGAAGAATGAAACACAGAAGTAACCTTTCAAATGTCATATTTTGCTGTTGCTAAGCCCTTTCCCACCAATTCTCATGCTCCTTGGTTCTTTTGGTATGTGACCAATAGTAGGAGCCACTCCCAGTAACAGCATTGTTTTAGAGGGAGCTGGTAATCAAAACAGCCAGAATAGAAGGCTCAGGTCCCAACTCAGCATCAGAGAAATCCCTGTGGTGGAAAATAACTACCCAATCAAATATTTCAAAGCCACTAAGCTATTATCCCCCATTTTGCCAGGTCTCAGTTTAAGTCATTCAAGCTGAGCAAAGTCATCCTTCAGCCTCGTAAGTTTTGGTGCTACAAGTGTTCCTGATAAGCTAACAGGGATTTCTAAGCACTATTCCCATCTGCCTGCTTCCCCAGACCTCAGCTAGTAGCCTCCACATCTTCCTCACTGAAGTTTAGCTCTCATGCCTGTACACAACCTGTGATTTCCTTGGACAGCTGGAAGACATTTGCAACTTGCTGGCAGAAGAAAGTGAAGACCCTACTCTCCAGCTTTGTTCCTTTCCCACCCTTATTTTCAGACTAACTCCTTCCTTCACCTAACTCTATTTTGGCAGGATGGAGGGCCAAATTGGCTTTACGCTGCAGAATGACCCTCATAGAAGGAAGTCGATGTATGCTGCTATGAAGAGAGAAAGTTGGAGTGAAAGAGGAGCAGAAGTAGTTCTTGGAAGGGCCCAGTAGTTAATTTGCCTTCACTATAGTGTGGAAGCACACATTGCCTGTGCGCACCACATATGCTTCCTCACATCTGCTGCTGCTGTAACATGAGGAGCCTCAGCAGAGCTACCATCGGGACTGTGAAACGCACTGTGCTCTTCTGTTCCACAAAGCTGAACTCCCTCTCCTGTGGCTGTTCTTCACATTCCTCGCACCCAACACATCTTTTCTACAGTGCAGCCCGCAATTATATTCCTCAGTCTGTATCTTTCCACACAGAAAGGAGAAACCTGCTCTCAAAGCAGAAAGTACATTTAAACATTGCTGCTTCTGCAATGCAGGAAGAGTGTAAAATTTGAAAGCCTATAGGATGATGAAACCTCCTCCCACCGCCAAGTGGCTGGCCATGTTTAACTCACCTCATCCTTCTAGGTCTTATCTTCATAGGTAAGCGCCAAGAACCTTCAAATTTAGTCTTCCGGTGCCTGTAAGGTGAATTGAGAGTGGTTGTAAGGCAGGCTTGATGGGCCCTTCTGCTTGGAAGTACAACACCCCTCTGATGGGCTCTCTTGGTCCCCCCGACACACTCAGGACAGACACGGACGCAACTGCCAGCAAGTCATGGAAAGAAAGCACAGAAGGGACAGCAATGCAGGCCCACAGACACCTTCACCCTGCAGGCTGGGAACACAGTGCCAGCACTGGCACACAACTGAAAATGAAAACGTCACTTGACATTTTCATCATCATTGACATTAATCAAGGAGCAACCAGCCTGCCAGCCCTGGAGCCTCAGATCCACTGCTTGATCCAAACCCCAGGTCCACAGGATTGCTTCACTGATGTCCCTGGTCTCAAAAGCAGGACTTGCAGCCTGCTGGGGAGGTCCCTGTCCCTACACACTCCTGTTTACAAACAAGCCAACTATAAACCTAATGGAGAGGAGGTAAAGATGAGTTTGCAGTTCTAGATGTGGACGTGGGAGAGGTGACCACAGCCCTCAGCTCACCCAGGAGATGCTTCCTGTGTCAGTGACCTTTCTGGCTGTCCCAAAACAGCATTGCAGTGCCTCTCTCTGTGGTAAAGCAATTATCTTGCTTATCTTCTACCCTGCAGAATTATGGTTATGTATTTTTTTAATTTTTCTATTAAGATCTATATTAAAGAGGGTTTTCGGAAGCATCCTGGGGAGAATGGCAGGAGCCACAATGCACAGATCACACTGATTTTTTTGCCCTGGTCAGTGAGCCAGAACGTTTCTTGGGCAGTTTGTGGAAGAAGGCAGGACGACAGGAAGAGGCAGATGTTTCTGCAGTGAAGTCTGGTTTCTCGATTAAGAGGCTGAAGTCTAGTATTCCTTGAATACAAGTTGGTCACGCAGAGGCACCTCCTCTCCTGCCATCTCCAAAATCTGCTTGAGCAAAGCCCTTCATAATGTCTCTCACCATTCCCCAAATATGCCCACGCATGATCCAATGTCTAAGCAAAGCCATCTTTGCAGCTGGCTTCCCTGCAGGCACAGGCTGTTTTGCAGCCAAGGCTCTTGCCTTCTTTTTCAGCTTTACTTCTCTGGACAGGATAGGGGGAGGCGAGAACCCCCCCCATGTCATTACCAATGGAAGTTAGGCAGCAAGTGAAGGGCACCACCCCAGTGGGGTTTGCAGGAGAAACCAAGACAGAAAACGCCCTGCTGTGCTTAGGTTGAAGCAAGCAAGCAGCCAGAAACACCCACCGCTGCTGGATTCCCATCCTCTGCTGCAAACATCCAGCCACCGTCCACACAACAGCCCTGAGCATCCTGCAGCAGTGAGTGTCTCCCTCGCACATGCATGTGGGGTCATGCACCGCTGCCTCACCAGCAATCGCTACCCGAGCTCCCTGCAGTGAGCTGGCCAGGTCCCCAGCAGACCTCAAGTCTTGCTGTCCCTATTTTGAATGCCTCTGTTACAGCTTATTATTATTTACTGGTCAGTGACAAAGACAGACACGCACCTGGGGGGCTGAGCATTAGGGTAAGCCCAGAAATATTCCCCACTCAAAAAACCGCCTGCTGTTATTACAGAGAAAAAAGTGCTATTAAAAGAATGAGAGACTGTTAAGAGGTTGGCACTGGTCCAAAATGAACGCGCCTGAGAGCCTTCAGAAGATCCCTTGGAAAGTCACATTTGAAGCCAGGGGGTAAGGAGGAGATGAATAGGAGAGGTGAACAATGAGAATTCCAGATGTTCCTTTGCAGTCTCGTTTTTGGGACAGCGGCAGGATCTAGAACAGGGGCACTGCCATATTTAAAAGGATGCACCATGCATTTTTAATGTTCCCAGCTCTTGGCCTGAAAGCATCATACAGTTCTGAGGAAATGTCCCACAAGGTCTAAACCAGGACATAGCTCCAGTGCTGCCACGCTACCTTTCATAGCCCCTCCGAATAGGAGCCCTCAACCCTAGGCTCATCTAGAAAGGCACATTTTTTTTTAGTCAGAAAGAATTTCCCTTTTTTTCCAGATGAATATGAAGGAAAATTCTGATTCTAAGCGAGTGCTAACCACAGTGTCCAACACATGGCAGGGGCATGTTAATGGGCTGCTCCAAAGTGGTACTTTCCAGAAGGCATATCCTAGCCATTGGTCCACCGCAGCCTAAATTTTCATTTTAAAAAAATACAGCAAAAACCCCAGAAAGGTGCAACGTGGTGAGTCTTTAACTCTTTGCATGGCTTAGCACTAGAAGGCCATCCTTGCCAAGCGGGAGAGGTTGTTCCTACCTCTCTGTGCCATGGGATGAGTCAGGGCAATGATGTCCTACACCATCTCAGAACTGGAGGTGCTCCCTGACAGAGAGTGCTCTCCTTGTCCACCTTGTTGGCATCCCGTGGGACTTGCACCCAGAGACTCCTTTGGAATCAATGCATGCATTCAAGCCAGAAAACTGTCTCCCTCTCCACACCACATTTTCTTATTGTCCACCATATGTCAGTGAGGAGCCCTTGATATTCTCTATGATGCATCTCAGACGTCACTTAACTCCATTGCACATCTTGGTTTTGGTTTTCAGGATGATGAAAGAGCTCAGGAACCCAGAAAAAAATTATGCAATTCAGAGATCTGTGTCGCAGGCATTTTGTGCTGATGCAGAGGTTCTTCCATTTTCCTGTCCCTTTGGGGAACCCTGCAATTTCCCTGTCCCTTGGGCTGCGGCAGAAGCCCTTCCTCACAGATAGCCAGCCAAAAGCAGGAGGGGTTTTCCCCTCTTACAGGCCCAAACCCTAGGAGAGAAAAATTCTGCTTTGTTTTTAAGCACTGTGCCAAGCTGAGTAAATTCAGAGCCATTCTATATAAAACAGAATGAAGCAGAAAAGCAGAAAAAGTCAACAGGCCCCGCTGGCAGTGCTGAGACACCAGCAGCTTCTTTTCCACTCCTTTTTTGTTACTGTTTTCTCTATGAGATGCTTCTCAAACTCCATGTCTGCAGTGGGATGCAGAGAAGCAGCAGACGTGAACAGGTACTGCACACTGAACCGCCGCAGGAATCAGGATGGACACTCCCATGCAGCCATGGGCTCTGAACTACCTGAAATCCCCCACGGCTCCACTCCAGTGCTGTACTCTCACTTGCCCCCAAATTCCCCAGGGACTCTGCTCTGACCCAGTGTTACATTTGTGATTGCCCTGAAATCCCCCCGGACTGCAACTCAAAAACTACCACCTTTTTCTCTCACAAGGATGGGGGGATTTTTTTTTTTCCCTTTGTGTACAAGTTCTGGGGTGAACTGGGGCCATGGAGACCTGATGTGTGGCAAGTAAAAGAATCATAGAATCATCTGGTTGGAAAAGACTTTATAGATCATCAAGTCCAACCGTTCCTGTGCACTACTAAACCATGTCCCTAAGAAACTCATGAACCTGTCTTTCAAAAACCTCCAGGGATGGTGACTCAACCACTTCCCCGTGCAGCTGTGCCAATGTCTGATCATTCTTTCAGTGAAGAAATTTTTCCTAATATTCAGTCTAAACCTGCCCTGGTGCAACTTGTGGCCATTACCTCTTGTCCTATCACTTGTCACTTGCGCATCACCTCACCACAACCACCTTTCAGGCAGTTGTAGACAGTGATGAGGTCTCCCCTCAGCCTCCTCTTCTCTAAGCTAAAAAACCACAGTTCCCTCAGCCACTCCTCATAGGACCTGTTCTCCAGCCCCCTCACCAGCGTCGTTGCCCTTCTCTGCACACGCTCCAGCCCCTCAATGTCCTTCCTGTAGTGAGAGGCCCAAAACTGAACCCAGCACTCGAGGTGTGGCCTCACCAGTGCTGAGTACAGGGCCACAATCACTTCCCTGCTCCTGCTGGTCACACTGTTTCTGATACAGGCCAAGATGCCATTGGCCCTCTTGACCAGCTGGGCACAGTGCTGGCTTGTATTTAGCTGGCTGTCAATCAACACCCCCAGGTCCTTCTCTGCCAGGCAGCTCTCCAGCTACTCTTCCCCAAGTCTGCATCGTTGCATGGGTTTGTTGTGTCCCAAGTGCAGGACTCTGCACATGACCTTGTTGAACCACATCCCGTTGGCCTCAGCCCATCGTTCCAGCCTGTCAAGATCCCTCTGCAGAACCTCCCTTTAAGCAGATCTACACTTCCACCCAGCTTAGTGTCATCTGCAAACTTGCTAAGCGTGCACTCAATCCCTTTATCAAGATCGTTGATAAAGATATTGAACAGGATTGGTGAGGACCTCTGCCAGCTCCCTCAATACCCTTGGGTGGATCCCACCTGTCTCCATAGACTTGTGAATGTCTAATTGGCCAAGCAGGTCTTAACCAAATCCTCTTGGATCGTTGGAGCTTCACCTTTCCTGTCTTCTGGCTCAGGAGGCTTCGGACCCAGAGAGTATCTTACCTTACTATTAAAGACCAAAGCAAAGAAGGCATTAAGTACCTTTCCCTTATCCTCATCCTCCATCACTGCTGTTCCCCTTGCATTCAGTAGAGGAGGGTGATTCTCCTTGGTCTTCCTGTTGTTGTTAATGTATTTGAAGAAACATTTTTTTATTATCTTTCACTGAACTGGCTAGTTGAAGTTCTAGTAGGGTTTTAGCCCCTCTAATTTTCTTTCCACATGATCTCACCTCACCCTTATAATCCTCCTGTGATGCTTGCCCCCTCTTCCAAAGCTCGTATACTTTCCTGTTCTTCCTGAGATCGATACAAAGCTCTCTGCCCAGCCAAGCTGGTTTTCTTCCCCACCAACTCACTTTACAGCACCTGTGGATGGCCTAGTCTTGTGCCACCAGGATTTCCTTGTTGAGGAGCATCCAGCCCTCTTGTGCTCCTTTGTCATTTGTAACTGCCTCCCAATGAACTTCATCAAGCAGCCTTCTAAACAGTTCGAAGTCTGCCCTCTGGAAGTCCAGGGTGGCAGTTCTGCTGACCTCCCTCCTTATTCCTCCAAGAATCTATCATCTCACGATCACTGTGCCCAAGGCATCCTCCAACAGTCACCCCTCCCACAAGGCCTTCTCTGTTCACAAACAGCAGTTCCAGCGGGGCACCTTCTCTAGTCACTTCACTCACCAGTTGTGTTAGGAAGTTGTCTTCCATACACTCAATGAACCTCCTAGACCGTTTCCCTTCTGCTGTATTATACTTCCAGCAGACATCTGGAAGGTTGAAATTCCTCACAAGATTTCAAGTGCCCCACAAGATGTCAAGTGATTGCTGGTTGGTAAAAAAGTTTGGCCTCTACAAAACACAGGCTGAGCCATGCTCAATCCTGTTTTTTCCTCCTGCTTTTTGCTGCTGTTCCTTCCCTGCTCATTCACTAGATGTCCTCTGCCACCTAACCACCACCATTATTAAAAATAAAAGGATAAAAGGATAAAGCAAGGCAATGGCATCATGTAGTGCCTTGAGAAGCAATGTAAAGCAGCGTCACTGGAGCTGGGGTCACCCAGGGACTGAGCTGGGTGCCAGGGATGGAGCAGGTGTGTAGATGAAGATGCCTGATAAAGGCTGGAGGCTCCACTCAGGCTGCAGTGAATGTATGCTGAAAAAGGAGGGGAAAGAAAAAACAAGGCTGAAGAAAGACACCTTGGGTCTCCCAGCAGCAAAGATCCCAAAGCAGGGCCACAGACTGGCTGTGCTCCCACGCAGGAGATGGCTGCCCCAAGCAGGGCTCAGCCAGGAGGACGGGGGCTGCTCACAGAGGTTATGAACAGTTTCAACAGAAAAAAGCACGGGAAATGCTGAAAGTACCTTTCATTTCATAGAATTATAGAATGGTTTGGGTTGGAAGGGACTTGTAAGATCATCTAGTTTCAACCCCCCTTCTATGGGCATGGACACCTCCTACCAGACCAGGCTGCTCAAGGCCCCATCCAACCTGGCCTTTTTTTAAAAATAAGTCTTTTTTGATAAGTCTTATGAAGAGCAGCTGAGGGAACTGGAATTGTTTAGCCTGGAGGAGACTGAGGGGAGACCTTGTCTCTGTATACAACTGCCTGAAAGAAAGTTATAGCGAGGTGAGTGACAAGTGATAAGATGAGAGGAAATGGCCAAAAGTTGTGCCGGGGTGATTCAGATTAGACATCAGGAAAAATTTCTTTACTAGAAGAGTGGTGAAGCATTTGCACAGGCTGCCCCGGGAACTGGTGGAGTATCCATCCCTGCAGGTGCTCAAAAAATATGTACATTTGACACTTTGCAACATGGTTTAGTAGGCATTGTGGTGCTGGGCTGCCTTCTGCCCTTCTCTTACAGGGAATCACTGGTGAACAGATGAGTGTTAACAGTTGAACTTGGTTCATTACTCTGTATACCTTGTATTCCACGTGCTGGTGTTGGAGCCATCAAATGCTGATAGGATGAGAGGAGAGGGCCTCAAGTTGTGCCAGGGGAGGTTTAGATTAGATATTAGGAAAAAGTTCTTTGCTGAAAGAGTGGAAAAGCATTGGAACAGCTGCCCAGGGAAGTGGTTGAGTCCTCATCCCTGGAGGTGTTTAAAAAGACGGGTAGATGAGGTGCTCAGGGATGTGGTTCAGAAGTGGGCAGGTACGGTTGGACTTGATGATTTCAAAGGTCTTTTCCAACCAAACGATTCTATAATTCTGACTTCACCGTCATGCAGCAGGCTCATTCCAGAGGTGACTCCCGTGCCTCTGAGGGCGCCACGACCAAGCGAGATATCCAGAAAACGAAAGAAAACACCCATTTCCTCCCCAACTTTCAGACCCTGCGCCAGAGGACTAACCCTGGGGACCAACCGAAGGGACAGCGCGGCCGGGACGAGGTGTCAGCGGCCTGGGGCGCGGGGTGCACGGACCCTAGGACAGGGAGCAGAACTCCCGCTCCCGGCGGGCGGCGGGAGGGCAGGGAGGAGCCTCCTGTGCCACCGGGAGGCGGGGAGAGAGCTGGGGGAGGGGAAGAGCGGTGGGAGGTGGCCCGGGCAGGACCCCCTGCCGACGATACGGATACTCTGGATGCCCCTTGGGAGGCGGCTGCAGCCCCCGCGGCGGGGAGGGCCCCCCCGGCCCCTGGTGGCGGGGTTGGCTTTGTGAGTACCCGCCGGGGGCTCAGCCCCGCCGTCCTGCACAGCCTGGGGGGGCGTGTGGGGGTGGGGCACCACTGAGCGTTCCCAGGGGGAGATCGGCCTGTGCCAGCGCGCCCCTGCTGTGGAGCCAGGGCAGGCTTTGGCCTGTGCTCGTCTGGCATGTGTCACAAACAATGTGGCCAGCAGGAACAGGGAGGTGATTGTGCCCCTCTGCTCAGCACTGGTGAGGCCGCACCTCGAGTGCTGCGTTCAGGTTTGGGCCCCTCACTACAAGAAGGACACTAAGGGCTGGAGTGCATGCAGAGAAGGGCAACGAGGCTGGTGAGGGGGCTGGAGAATAAGCCCTACGAGGAGAGACTGAGGGAACTGGGGTTGTTTAGCTTGGAGAAGAGGAGGCTGAGTGGAGACCTCATCACTGTCTACAACTGCCTGAAGGGAGAGTGTTGGTCTCTTCTCCCAAGGAACAAGTGATAGGACGAGAGGAAAGTGCCTAAAGTTGCAACAGGGGAGTTTCAGATCGGATATTACGAAAACTTCCTTTACTGAAAAAATGGTGAAGCATTGGCACAGGCTGCCGAGGGCAGTGATCGAGTCTCCTTCCCTTGAGGTGTTCAAAAAACATGTAGATGTGGCACTTCATGACATGCTTTAGTAGGCACGGTGGTGTTGGGCTGACAGTTGCACTGGATTATCTACGAGGTCTTTTCCAAACTTAATGATTCTGTGATTTCTATCATCTGCCGGATCCTGCTGAAATGGGCAAACTCAGCCTCATATCCCCAGGATGGGAAAGTCGCTGGGTTCCCAATCTATTCTTGCTCATGTTGTGGGCTACACTCAGCAGAAGTGGTGATAGTGGGTACGATCACATAACCTGTGCACATTTCTGTTGTCCTGCCCATGCTTTTTGGTCTTTGAGCTGGCTATGACATGCAGAGTTGTCCTGGGCTACTGCAGTCGCCTGGGAAGGACACGGCTGGCTGCCCCTCACCTGGGGCTGTGCTGCCCAGAAGCTGATGCAAACCCATTGGTGGGTGTGCTTTGGAGGAATATATCCTCTGATGGAGACAGAGGTGCTGGACTGGGTATCCAGCCTGCTGGTGCTTAGCAGGAGAGGCTTATACTGAACTAGTAAATGTTTTATATTCAGTCTCCCTCTTTTTTTTTTTTTTAATAGTGTTTTCTGCATTGAAGCAGTCCTGGGGCAAAAATTGTGTCCGAAGGCAATGGAAAAGTACGTGGCTTCAATGGTGCTGAGTGCCGTTGGTGACACTCTGGGCTATTACAATGGGAAATGGGAGTTCCAGCGGAGTGGCCCAGCCATCCACAAAGAGCTGGCAGAGATGGGGGGTCTTGGCAACTTCAGCATCCAAGGTTGGAAAGTCAGCGATGATACGGTGATGCACTTGGCCACAGCTGAAGCCCTGGTAGCTGCTGGGAAAAATCCAAGTCTAGCACATCTCTATTCCCTGATTGCAAAGAACTACAAAGAGTGCATGAACGACATGGAGGGCAGAGCTCCAGGTAACCCCTCCATGATAGTGTCTGAGCAGGGCTGTCCTCTTGCTAATACCTCCCTTTCCTGCAGCTGATAGCTAAGGCTAGCCCTTTCTCCACTGTTGGATGTTTATAGCGTTAACTGTTATTTCATATAAAGGCAAAAGTTTTCCACACTGTTTCAGGATGAACTAAAGAGAACAGAATAAGGCAAGCTGAAGTGGTTTGGTTTTCTCTGAAGTAGATGAAAAAAGACTGTTTTGTCCACCTTTTTGAAACTTTCTTACAGGTGTGTTTGAGGCCTGACTTTGAACTCAGGGGAAGGATGCTGACTTTTGCGCTGAGAATGTGTCTTTTCCTACATTCAGTGGATGAAGAATGCAAATTAAGCCATGTATAATGTGTACCCTGAGATGCTGTGCTAAAGCAGCACATTTAAGCAGAATTAATATTTAAGTTCTCATAATAAACACAATAAATTACACATAAAATACATTGTAAAGGCACAAAGATCCTTGCTTGGAAAAATTAAGTTTATTAAACCCCAAAGTTCCTATTGGCTATCTCCGCATGTCTGCTTTGTGTGCCAGGACAGTCAGGCCACAATAATATTTTCTGAACATTGTACTTCCATAATCTCTCTTTTCTCTGTATAGACACAGTGGTGCTGAGTTTGAGTCACAGGCAACAGGGACTGGCAGTATGTGGTAATATTCAGGAAAGGCACCTTGACAGGCTGCAGTAGCCAAACCGTATACAACATATTCCTTTATTTCCTAGTTCACCCAGGCCTGCTGACCCCTTCTCTCTTTGTGCTCTTGGCCCAGCCTCTTCAGGATGCTTGAATTAAACTCAAATTGGAGCCACTGAGGCTGGTCCTCTGATTTGACTAGTGCAGGCAGCGGTAAGTATCCAGGAAACACAGTCAGCAGTCCTGTCCAAAGTTTATACATCAAAAAGAAATTGTCTAGACGTGTCTATTTGGAGTGGCCAGAACAGATCAAGAATGTTCTGATTTGAAGTTAAGCATGGGAAAAGCCAAATCATGCGTTGCTGTCTTAGAGTCACTGAGCATGGTGTGACAGAGCTGTGCATTTCCAAGGTAAACCACGTTGTGAACTCAGCAGGAATTTATACTCCTTACCTTTCCATAGTGTCCCAGCCTCATGTAAAGGACTAAACTGTCACTATTCTTTAATACAGACAGTCTCAGTTGTTTGGAGTAGCCTAAAACTATCTAGGAAGGGGTAACGATGCTTGTCAGGATAGCAGGAGTCAGCAGGGTAAACTTAAAAGCTGCCGTTTTGGTGAATGAGCATTTGTGGTTCCCCCAGCTGATGGGGTCTGCCAAGGTGGACTAACCACAGCTGGCAGTGAGACAGCACCTGGAAGCTATTTTTGCCTGTGCTGTCTAAGCTTGGCGACTAAAATCTGAGATAAAAAGAAAAGAACCTAAAATTTAAATGTTAGTAATTAGTAGCTAAGGATAATAGCACACCTGCTGCACTCCTGTGAGTAACTGAGCTGCAATATGGCCAAAAGCAGTTCCCATTTGGAAGTGACAGATTTTAAAGTAAGTTTGCTATGGACAATAATTAGGGTGACTTCTCTAGTGGTTCCATGGACACTTAACCTCATAAAATTTTGAGAGAAGTAGGGAAAGTAACATGTTAAAAAATGAAAGTCTGTTGGGAATGTTCTTGCAATGGTGTTGTGGAGTACTCCTGCTGCAGCCATGGGAAAACTGCTTGTGTTATATCCTGACACTGAACAGTTTAATGTCCACTGAGGTACTACTAAAGGGAATACCTAATCCATATCCTGAAAAGCTGTCTGCAGTCTGGAGTCTCCATGCTGTATTGATAAATCCTAATGATGGAAGTTGCATGTCAATATCTTCTTTCAGCAGTTCAGAGTAAATGTATTCTGAGTGAGAACATAAACCAAGGTGATGCGGTTCTGGCCAAAGTACTCACCAGGGAACTGCAGCCCTTAAAGCTGAGAATGGAAAGTTACTGCTACAACTTTCACCCAACAGAGATTCCCCCAGAACATTGGGGGAAAGTCACATTGCTCACCCACACAAAGTAGTCCAGACTTGAAAATCAAAACCTGCAGTGACAAAGGGATTCCCACAACCTTATGAATCACCAGATGGCTAAGGCAGAGTCCCTCAAGTATGCAGCCCCAGGAGAGAACTCACTGATTAATTCAATGGCAAGTTAACCCCTATGTCCATTATTGCTCTTCGTGTTGTGCCATAGCCCTCAATTCAATTGTTCTTACAGATACCAAAGTTAATGAATTAAGCAACGTGAGCATGGCTGCTTTTTTTCTTTGCTACAATTACACCTGCCTCCACAGCTCTCCAAGAAACTTTCTGCTTCAAAACTGTTGCCTATCACTGAGTGTCTTTCTATCCAAGTCCTTTCCCTGTGGAATTATTTACAACTATGTGGTAGTTTTAACTCACCTTTTTAACATGTATTGGCAGATCCAAAACGACTGTTATTGTCTGTGCTTGTGAAGGGCCTTTATAATTTGAATGGGAGCCTATTCTAGAAATAGTGTCTTGTTGTACTTGAAACTTTTTCAGGTTGGTTTTCTTCACACACTGCTTTTTGCTTGTATTTCTCATTTTCTTCGATCAGTACCCTCCTCAGGTTACTTTTAGTTTCTTGTCGTTAGTACAAGGGATTCCTAACCAGGATTTGGTGGATTTCCAAAATGGAGTTTCCTAATTCAGAAACTCTTAGAGCATTTTTTTTTTCTAAACCTGTTTTTAAAAAAAGGCCTGAAAACATGATTTAAGTGTAGTCTTTCTAAATCAGCTTTAAAATGTTTTAATATTTTTTTTATTTAAAAGCATGAGGATAATACTTGTAATACTTCATCACAAGAGTCTTAGCTGTTGTATTACTGGTTTGTTTTACACATACTTTTTTTTTATTTGCAGGTTACCAATAGTCATCTCCTAAAGTAATATGTGCAGGTTTAAAGCTGCAAGTATATTGTTATTGCAAAATAATCAGTCTTTACTTACAGTTTAAATCTTGTCATCTTCCTCATTTTCTTTTGAATACAGTTAATGCAAGAACAATCTCGCTTGTTATCAGGAACTGAGTTGCTTGCTCTCAACCTGCCCAAGCATGTCCTGGAGAAATGTATTTCTTACAGTTCCACCAAGATTACAGAGTTCGTTTTGCTTCTGTTATGCAGATTTTGATTTTAAGCTACCTTAATCCCTTTGCTCTTTCCCCTTCCCCTTGTCTTCCTGGCAGAAGGTCTGTTTTACTGGAACCGTACAAACAGGGTGGTTGGCACAACTTTTTAAAAACATGGCTTTGTTGAACAGATTCTCTTTAATATCCTATTACAGATCGTAAGTGCAATGCTTAGCATAGTTACATTTTTGAAAAAATGCCTCAATTTTCTGTTAGTCATCCTAAAGTTGTAAATTACACAGGTATCCCTCTTAGTGATTTTGATACATAGCAGCCAACACTGAATTGATAAACTATATAAAACCGAGGTTTAGAGGCCTGAACACATTCCCACTTTAAGACTTCACAAAAACAAACTCCCAAGCAGTTCCATGAGAGGTTAGCGACAACTGGACCCTGCAGAGCCCAGTGCTGTCCACACAAAGTGCTCTGCCTACTGCTTCTTCCAGCACAGAAACACAGCCCTACAATTTTCACTCTGTAAATCACTGGGAAGAAGGATGTATAAGGAACATCTGGACTGATCTAGGGGTTTCTGGCCATGTGGCATTGCAAAACCAGCAAGTCTTATCTACTGGGAAGGGTGTGATGGTACTGTCACACAAAAGGCTGTTGTGCTGGCACAGCAGGCCTAGTGAGGGTTTCCTAGATATTAGGAAAAAGTTCTTCAGTCAGACGGTGGTAGACCACTGGAACAGCTCCAAAGGGAAGCAGTCACGGCACCAAGTCTGACAATATTCAAGAAGCATTTGGACAAAGCCCTCAGACACACGGTGCAAATGTTGGGGTTGTCCTATGCAGAGACAGGAGTTGGACTCAAGGAGCCTTCTGGGTTCCTTCCAACTCAGGTCATTCTAGGATAACAGGTCTGGTTTGTGCCTTGGTCACGCTGTGGGGGAATTCATGAGAGCTCAAAGTGGCCTGGCATTGTGGGCTGCACTAAGCAGCAGCCCATTTTTTCCTATGAAGGATATTTGCATAGGCTGTTTCTATTCCCAAAGTTTATTTCAGTTGACAGGCTTGTGGGGCAAATAGCTCGACAGTCACAGGACCAAGCTGCTTTTTCATTTGAGACAACCAGTCACAGGGAGCTGGCCCACCCATTCACATTACAGAGAGCTGTGTCCTGCACTGATCTGATAAGCCTATAATGTAACAACACTGTCAGAAAAAAATACGCTAAAGGCACTTAGACCAGAACTATAAAAGGATCCACATGACGTTATTCCTGGCAGCAGCCAGCCATTATTTATTTTTAGCACATGTTGAGAAGCCAGTCTTAAAGCTGTGCTTGGATCTGGAGGTATTTCTGTTACAAGGGTGCTGTAAATGCCATGTGCAGTTAAAACGGACTGCCATACACCACATCCTACAGCCAAGTGCATGCGTGAAGGTGCAGAAGTGAAGAGCTCTGCAGAGTACAGAGTACTTAGTGCAGTACCTAGCTGTGATTAGCAAGCTCCCAGATCAAGGTGATGTGACGTTTCTAGACCAGGTTTCTTCCTTGCTATTCTGTGCTATTTAGTTTGACCTCCAGAGTAGCAGAGCACCTGCAAAAGTTTATCAGCCACCTGTCCCAGTTAGGCAGCAAAGTATAGGAACGATGGTCTGATATTGGGTGCATGAGCATATCAACTGCTGCTGTTGCCCTCTGTGGCTGAGAGAGGACTAGGCATGCTGTGGTTAGGAGAAGACTAATCTTTTGGGTGCACTTTTGCCATTGTCCAACACATTAAAACTTAAATGAAGCTGCTTGTAACCTGCCCTTGATTTACCTCTCTGCTGGTAAAAGAAGCATTTAAGATTTGGCGAGAAGACTAGGAGAAAAAGACGAGGTAGAAGAGAATCAAAGATAATTTCATGTTTCAGACTTGTTTCCTCTTCTTTGCACACAAACTTTTGGGCTTAGCTCTCAAAACTTGTTCTGTGGTCTTGGCTGGGGAAGCTGGCTGGGCTCTGAAATTTGGATGTGTTTGTGCAGATGGCTTTATCCTATGGATGTGCTGGACTAATAAGTGAGTTTCTGAAGAAGCAGAGTAATTTCTTTAAAAAGTAAATACCAGAGCTATGAAAGAGATGGAGGTGGGCAAGGATGCATTTATGGTCTGACTTTCCACCGCAAGAGAGGCAAAATTGGACTACGGTGTCAGCTTGGAGCAGAAGAAAACTGAGGAAGAGGGACAAAGTTTTGAAGAGCATGGAGCATGAAAAGTTGTTATTTGTTTTAATGTAAGAATTAGAGGGGAAATTAAGGAAATTGTCAAATGGCAGTTTAAAACAAAAGGAAATGCTTTGCATAACAAAATTATGGCTCTCATTACCATGGGATGCTAAAGGAGTCAGGAGGAATGCACGAGTTCAACCTAAGGAGACCAGTTCATGGTGGATAGGTCCACTGGGCATGACTGAATACAGCATTTTGGATCCATCTTCTGACTCAGGCAGGTGGTCTTGGGGAAACATTGTACTTGCCTCATTTTTTTTAAAGTCTTTCCATAGTTATCTGCTAGTGGCTGTGATTGGAGATGAGCTGATGGATTGGACAAACCTTTGGTCTGACCTAGTAAGGTTGTTCTTCAGCTTATTGACAAGCAGTATAGAAAAGCCAGTTTTGCAGCCCATGTTGTGGTGAGTGAGATACTACATTCATGGCTTTCTGACAAACTTAAACTGCAGTAAGGGAGCTCTAGAAAATATTTCAGATAAGCAAGGCAATGTGGAAGATTCCTGGGGAGCCTGTGGGTCAGTGTCTTTAAAGAGGCCTGTAAAGAGGCTAAACAACTGTCAGGAAAAAATGCAGAGGTACGTAGGCGTGGGATCAAGGATCGATGTGCTCTGACAGCGCTCCAAACCTCCTTTCTATTTATAAATGTCTATCTAGATTATGTGTACATAATATACCTAATATATATAGTGTAGATGTTTTATAGAGAAGTTATTAAATAAACAACATGAAATGTAAATATAAAACATGTAAATTCCATAAATCAGCAATGGAATGGTTTTTGCTCCCCTAGATTTTTAAATTATTTTCATAAACAGGAGTTAGCAAGTCTGCTTGGGAATATGCAAGATGCACCAGCAATTTAAGGCAAGAAACATATCTGAGCAGGCAACTGATGTTTTTACAGAGAAGCCTGAATCCCTTTCAGAGAATGCTTCCTTCCCTGCCATCCTGTCTGTCTTCCCTTGGTTTCTGAGCTATATGACCCTGTCACCTACTGATGCATCTTTCTGTTTCTTTCCTTTCTTCATCTCTTGGGCTCTGCTGCTCCTGTCCAGGTGAAATGTGTGAGGCAAACGCACTGAAGCTCGATCCAGGGCGTCCAGACGGCTGGAGGATCCCGTTCAGCCCCAGGGCAGGAGGCTGCGGGGCTGCTATGCGCTCCATGTGCATCGGGCTACGTTTCCACCACCCTGCTGAGCTGGACACCCTGGTGCAAGTGAGCATTGAGAGTGGCCGAATGACCCACCACCATCCCACCGGCTACCTGGGGTCCCTGGCATCGGCCCTCTTCACAGCCTTTGCCATGAACGATGTGCCCCCCCTGGCCTGGGGGAAGAGGCTGATGGAGGTGCTGCCCAGGGCAAAAACCTACGTGAAGGACACCAGCTTCTTTGTGGAGGAGAACATGGGGCAATGGTAAGTTGTGGTCCCAGCAGAGGGGTTTTTTACAATAAACCTCACGTATGAAGGTGAGCTCTGTTTATACATAAGCTTCAGTAATCACATTATGGTTAACTCCTAGAGCAGGGCATGCCTGCTGTGGGATCGAATTGATTCGGAAAGTCTGTGAAGTCCCCCAGGGGAAAAATACCTCTAACTTATTACGAAAAAAAAAAAAAAATCAGATTGTGGTGTTCGGGTCATGTAGTCGTGACATTTCTTTGGATCCAGTATGGGGTTACTAGACGTGTCATCTCAAGCAACCATGATCTGAAGAAAGATGGGACGCAAGGCTGGGGAACAGCAACAGGCTTAGAGCTGAGCTCAGTTTGAAAGTTATAACCAAATCTGGCTGCAGCTTTGGTGCGGCCCTGCACGCAGGGGCGCACACACACCCCCCACACACACACAGGGGCAGAGGCTCTCTGCCTTTGGGAGGATGACTCAGTTCTCACTCTGAGCCTTTGAATCCTGTGCAGCAAACCAGCAGCAGGTGCTGGGCCACCTTCTCCCATGTGGCTGGAGGGAGGGGAAATCTAACTCACTGAGACATGTCCTTTTGCCTCTTACTGTAAATCATGTCCCTACTTGGACAAATGGGGGGTGCCTGCCATTTTGCTGAGCCATCGCGCTGTGCTCTTGATGTCACACATTTTCAGCTGGTGCTTGGAGTGCCTGCAGGGAGCTTGGGTGTGTGCTTCTGCTGTGGGACGCCTCTTACAGTCCCTCCAACTTGTCTCCTGTTCTGCAGGCATTACTTTGAAAAGCAATGGGAAAGATACCTGGCGGAGAGGGGCATATCAGATGGGGTCTCACTGCCCATCTTCCCCAAAGACTACGGTGTGGAGGAGAGAGACTCTTTCTATACCTCCCTCAGCTACAGTGGCTGGGGGGGCAGCAGCGGGCACGATGCCCCCATGATTGCTTACGACGCGCTGCTGGGTGCAGGAGACTCCTGGGTAGAGCTGGCTCATCGGGCTTTCTTCCATGGAGGCGACAGCGACTCCACTGCCACCATTGCAGCCTGCTGGTGGGGGGCCATACACGGCTTCCAGGGGGTCAGTCCTTCCCTCTACACCCACCTGGAGTACAGGAACCGCTTGGAGCAGGTGGCCAAGGACCTGTACCACATTGCCTAGGCAGGGGTTGGCAGCCCCAGAGGCAAGCTTACCGCACCTGCCACCTCACACTTATGCAAGGTTCTGCAAACGTGGTTTGCAAACCCACTGGATTAAATAAAGCACAAGAGTAATACAGAGCCAGGCTTTTGCTGTTTGTGTGTGTTGGCTTCAGTGGGGAGGCTGTTTTGGAGCAAGGAGCTTGGGGCTTGTGGGTAGGGGAAAGAAGTTACAGGGGGAGCACACAACCATATGTCTGTCCCTCAAGCAGCTGAACTCTGAGACATCCCTCTTTGTCAGCTTGGCAGTTGCACATTGCCTGGTCAATGGAAGCAGGAGCACCCACTGCGGCACTGCTAGTGATGCGAGGCAGCAAACCCCACCCCAGCTGCCCCAAATCAGTGTCATGCCCATATAAGCATGCCAGAGGGGGTCAGGGATGCACACCTGGCTGCATGGGGCATACAGACATGGGCTGGCGGAGATGCCTCCTGGCAGATCCATGGTGGCCAACCTGTGCTTGCTGCTTTGTACTGCTGATGGGGACACCACTTATCCTCTTGCGCTGAGCCTGTGTAAAGCTAAAACTTCAGCTGCTTAGCATGGAGATTATTGCAGGTACAGCCCAAGACAACCTGGGGAGCAAAAAGCCAGCTGTGTCTGAGGACAACAGTTTTCTTATGCAGTTATTTTAGCAGAGGATGTTTTTTTGTTCTAAATGAGCATGGAAAAAGCCCAAAACCAACCCTAGAGCTGTTGTCAAATGCATTTTGCACCATTTCACAGCTCTTCTGCAATACACATGAGAATGATCACCCTAATTCAGTTAATGGAGGAGTTCAAGACTACTGACTAAATCCTTATTCAAGGTCAAAGTGGGTAACAAGAATTGAAAGGTTGCATTTTATGTCAACTTAAGCAACTTCTGTAGTGAACTATATTCTTCTGTTTACATCACGATTCCTAAAGATTATTTCCTTAATATTTGCTATGGATAATTCTATAAAAAATCATGTTATTACTTTGAATCCAGACTATAACACAGCAAAATACTGTTTTCAGAGCAATTTCAGAGCCAGTGTATCCCATTCAATGAACAGACCTAACATATCTCTGTCAGTTGTTATATTCTGTTATGGCATGAATTAAGAGATGGGAGGGAGAAGTATGAAGAGCCTGTCTGCAAGGGACAGGAGAGGCGCTACTGAGAGGGGAGGAGAGTTGATGCATTACGAATAGGGATAGTGGGAGAGGCTGCCCAAAGAGGGAGTGGGCTTAGGAGTTCAGCACACCTTTATGCAGGGAGGGCACATAAAGGCATAATGAAAGCCCAAATGTGATAAAAACCAACAGCAATAGGATTCACAATTTCAACACAGTTTACTACAGCTCTCAGGTGTGTTGTATAAAACATGTTTTAGTGCAACAGTACAAAGTTTTTGTTGTTTTTTTTTTAAAAAAAGTCCCAAACGTATTTCCACATCATGCATGGATAGGGTATCTCTCTTTTTTCTTGGGTTTGTTACAGAAAGTTACAGCAGAGAGAAGAATTTGAAAAGCTCTGTGTTAAAACTCACTACAGGAAGAGTCTGCCTAAAACAGAGAGAAGTCTGAGACTGGGCAACAAACTGCCAGAGCAACAGCGAAATGTCACTGGCCAAGTACATTCAGGGACCACAGTGGGAGCCACTTCCCGGGAAAGCCTGGGCTTGGTGCAGGAATTGCCAGGCCGGACAGGGACCCGTTTTGGCCATGGGACAACCCTTCAGGAGAGCCCGCACAGAGGCAGACAGGCTGGCGGGGAGGAGTGTGGCTCGAACGCAGCACAGTGCTCTTCCAGGAAAGAATGGCTCCTGCTGACTTATTTTTCCTTCTTCCCTTTAAAGCTGAAATGAATTGCAGTTCCTGCCTGGAGGCAGTAAGTACAGGAGATACTACATTTATGAAACAATACCCACTGACTGCAGTTACTGCTGTTTGTGCCCGGTTCTTCATTTCCATTCACTCCTCATCCCACTCCTCTCTTTGCAGACATCTTATTCAGAAAGGAAAGACAAGTGCGTGGGTGCGTGACACACACATATATATACATGGAGTGTGATATTATGCATATGCTGGGGCTAGTAGGCAGTTGTCTTGAGGAGGCAGACTTTGCAGAAGGATGAGTGAAATTTGGACTTCCCAGCGGAAGAAGAAACCAATGCCATTCTGGTGGAGGAACAGAGGTGGTGGACTTCAAATGCCTGGGCATGGGATGGTCTGCAGCCATGTGGGTTCTCTCCCAGCTGGGAAAGAGGATGTGTGGTGCTGATCTCCCAACCGAGGCTTCGCCATCTCTGAAACATCAAGGCATCAGGGTCTAACTGAGGAGTGCTACAGAGCATCTGCTGAGGCCCCCTTCTCTTTGCAAAGAGCAGTCCGACCCTCCTGAAGAGGACAATAGCTGTGGGTATGGCACCTCATGCACATGAGGTGGGGGAGGGTTTGTGGCTGTGCCCATCAGCCCCAGTTGGGTTTCAGCCATACTGCAAAAAACAAATGGCTGGATTTGCCAGGAAGACATCAAGGAAGACAACAAAAAGCCATTTTTTGGCAAACATTTTCTTCCGCCAGACATAACACTTAGGGCGTATTGAGGAGGAGGCGGTTTCCTCCACAAGACAGGGCACGGGTACTTGGTATTAAGGAGCACGGCAACTCAGGTGCCCCACATGGAAAGAGCCCTGGTTTGGTTCACTAGAGCCATATCTTTCACAGAAAGAACAGCATTTCCTGCCACAGTGTCTGCCTACAAGTAGAGCAGGTGATTTTGCCAAGAGGGGCAGCTTTTGGAGGAACAGCTTCTCCTCCTAAAGCCCCAGAAATGGAAACTGGCAGATGCACGCACACACACATGGGAAGATATCTCTTTGCCCAAGGGGACAGGGAAGGCTGGAAGGTGCTGATGCAGGCTCCTTGCCTTGTTCAAGCTTGCACCGGGAAGTAATGTAAGCCATGGGAAAACTCGTGACACATAGTGGTTAGTTACATATCCCCACCGTGTGGCATGGCTGTGACCGAGCTCCGTGGCTGAACCATCCAGAGGCTGTAGACCCAACTGTAGAGCTTCCCCTTTCCTACTTTCTGGAGTTGTTACTTTGGTCATGTTGAAGTCTTCAGAGATTGGATCCAGCCACTTGTCCCCAGGCAACCAGAGCATAGAGAGAACCCGCCTCATCAGAGGTGACAACAGTGACACCAGGGAGGAGCATGTCTCTGGTAAGCTGGACCGTAAGAGGACCCTCTTTGCTACCAACAAAGTAAGGGCTTCCCGGTGTCCTCCTTCCATCCCCCCACTTCAGTTCCTGGAAAGAAACTAAATTAGTTTTGTTCTAACCACAAACACACTAAATATCCAGTCTTCCCCCAAGACCTGGGGATGCTCCCAAAAGGTGAAATGCCCCCTCCTGAGAGACAGTAAGATGGAGGTGAGAGGATGCTAAGGTTGCAGCCAGTCTTTGAGACGGACCTCCTGATAGCCCAGCTAACCCCTCCAGAGGTCGACCTGGCTTTGCTTTGGAATTGGGAGGAGCTAGCTCAGCGCAGCTTGGGAAAAGACCTTCTTCACCGTGGCACGGAGTCTGAGGAAAAAAAACACAGTCTGTTTTGGAAAACACAGATTTACTTCCACAGAGATTGTCCCAGGACAAAAAGTCCCCTGAGAACTCCTCGCTGTCTGGAGGGCAGGAGATACCTACAGTTCTTTGAGTGACTGAAAAAGAAACAACAATAAAAAAGTAATGGCCCAAGAGACAGCAACTGATGGGAGCAAAAATCTGAGAGGAAATCTGCTATGTACAGCAAGCGCAGGGACCCTCAGTCCATCAGGGTGATGGAGTGTGTTCCCACAGGCACTGGAGAAAGCCTCGGACCTTTCCCAGCCCTTCCGGCTGGGCACTCTGCAGAGCTCAGCTGCTGTGCCGGAGCACAGACACTGAAACAAATGAAACAAGAACAACAAAAACCACTCTGTTCCTTAGCGTTTCTGGTGTGTCTCTGCTTTCTCTCTCTGCGTGTCCCCCTTGGTCCCCCTTGTCTTTAGTCTATGGTTCCTGGGTGGATGCTGAGGACTGGCGGCTCTAGGCAAGTAGGAGAGTAGTTGAGGTGAGGCTCTTTGATCCACAGCAAGGGGACCCCATTCTTGCCCTCTGAGTTCTTGCTGGAGTTTCGGCTCTTGAACCGCACCAGGAGGATTGTGATGATCAAGATGCCGAAGATGGGGAAGGGATAGAAGAACACAAAGTAGAAGAGGGCATCGTTGGAGCAGATGACAGACTGCAGAGTAGAGCCTGGAAAGAGACACAGGATGGTCATATTTCACAGCTCCTCTGCAATGCATGGCCTACAAACTCATTCAGAAACATAAAAACCAGATGCCCATTAATCTGTGTCTGCAGGAAGTGAAGCTCTGAAAAAAAATACCAATATTGGTAAACAGAACAGCAGAAAAAATGCTATTGCAGGGCATATTTTGGATTTATTCCTCCCAAGAGTTTCATGAATGCTAGACAAGAGTCCTCCCTGGTGTGGATTTTCCGATACCTTATATAGCAGGGAGCTTTGCAAATCATCAGTGATGGTACACAGAGGTATCTCCCATAAGGGCCCTCAAACTGTCATACTTCAGCTATCTCTGGGACCTCCAGACCATCCAATGGCTTCAGGAGTTACTAGGGGGAGACCTTTAAGCCACGGCCTGTACCCCTGTGCAGAACTAAGCCAGCTTCCAGGGTGTTTCCACCCCCACTGACCTGGGACACACCAGGCAGTAACAGCTGTGGGAGAGGCAGCCGTAGCACAGAGATAAGCATGTGCAGGTGGGCAAGTCCAGCTGAAGAGCTGGTGTCAAGCCACTGAGCTGACTGGAAAAGCACTGGCACCACAGATCTGCTCTGGTGCAGGCGAGATCCAGTCCCACTCACCCCTTGGCCTTTCCATCTTGGTTGAACCACAGACACGGAGGTCATGCCCCCAAGAGGGTTGTCGCCTCTTCTCACCTGCATCCTGCACATGAACGGCGACCATCCCCGACTCCTCCTCGGCCAGCCGGTACCACACACCGTTGGGGTCTGCCAGCCACTCCTCTACGTGGCACGAGTAGTTGCCTGTGTCAGCACCACTGGCTTGGAGCACCGTCAGCCGGAAGAGCACTGCCGAGAGCCTCTGGAAGCGCAGGCGGCCCTCCCAGCGACTGGCCTCGGGGCTGAAGACAGCATCAGGGCCCACGCTCAGCACTGCCTCCCTCTCCTCCTCCTCTTCTTCATTGTCTTCTGTGTGGCCACCCACTTCTTTGGCCCGCAGGCTGTACCACGTCACTGCAAAGTGGGACTCTGGGCTAGAGCGGGACAGGATGCTGCAGTCCAGCGGGAAGGACTCCTTTTCCTGCACCGTTAGGTTGGCAGTGGCCGTGTCCACCTGCAAAGTGGGATCTGAAATGACAAAAGGGGAGAGGTGAGTGCTGAGCAAAATGCTATTGTCAAAGCCATCCCGCCCACAAATGACTGTCATGACTCCAGCGCTATGGACAATCCAAGCAAAACCCAAAGCCCTGATGCAGCCTGCCAAGTCTCATAGCTGCCCTGTGGTTAACCCTGCAGGTGCAACATCATCACCTCGCTGCACAAGTCCTAGCACAGGGTCAAATGGGAGCCTGGATGTGAGCAACACGCTACCACCCTGCCCACGCAGACCCTTGTATGAACTGACGAGCACGAACGTGAGAAAACTGCTGCGGCTCATCCAGATGTGCTACAAGAACACATCAGGAAGTACCAAGGTTTGGTGTGTTTGCTGAGGAGCAAGACACTACTGGCTCCCCAACTACCAGTGTGCAAAGAGCTCTGCACTCCCTGCTTATTTTTTCTTTCTTTAAGAGCACTCAAAAGACTTGAAAATCAGTATGACAGGAGAGGACAGGAATTTTTCCAGCAATTTGGGAAGTTGTTTAGGTAAGAGGTTCCTCCATGGAGATGTCTTCAGCGCAGACAAAATAAGAATGCTTCGAAAAGTCTCCCTCTTTTGTTTTTTTTTCTCTAGTGTTTGCTGTAAGGCTAAAGAGATGTTTTTACTTAACCGAGATACAATGGCCAGAACGCAAGATGAGTTGATTAAAGGCTGACTTCAAGAGCAATTAACATTTGGTTTAGTCATCTTGCCAGGGAACACATACTCCAGGGATCACAATCAGCCTGGATCTAAGCTTTCATTTAGAGATTAAAAAGTCCTTTCTGACGTGGGAGCTGAGCAGGAAGGGCAAGTCGATAAATCACTGAAGAGAGAGGCACTTTCTCCTCCAGAGAAGATAGCTGGGCAAGCCCTCCCTTCTGGAGACCCCAGGTGTCTCTGCACGAGGAGGCTGCTGTTCCCCAGCTCTCATTAGCCATGGGGCTGCTGTGCCCAGTGAGGCTTCTCATTATAGCACCTGCCCAACACTTTTTAAATGGTCCCATAAGGAAAATGTTCATTAAGGCCAGAGCTCTTCAGGCCATTTGCAACACAAATGTTTTCAGTTCACATCTTCCCTGGGAAGACTCCCGAGCAGAAACAGGAATGAGGTTAATCCTGAGATTTTGGCGACCAGTGAGGTAAAAGGTAGGAAAGGAAGGAATTGGCTTGTCAAAACCAACACAAAGCTTCCTCTATTTCAGCAGGTTAAGTAGAAAGAAAAATGCTGTCTGAAGGTGCTGAGAGGATTTTTTTTCCCCCCCCTTTGCTCATGATTTTAGTCCTGAAAGATGAGCACGGAGATCCTCCCTAATGAGACATGAGTCACAAGCAAGTTTAGTCATTTTGTTAAGTATCAGCTGCTATGAAATAAAACAAACAACAACAAAGCACTCTTAGGAAAAAAATATCTTGAATTACTGCACTCCCAACTCTGTCTCTTCTTCCCACTCCACATCCTTCTGCAAATCAAAACGGACCTCAAGAATTTCCACTGCTGTTCATTTCCCCCTCTATCAGGGCTGGTAATTCTCAGCCTGGACGAAGATTTGCACTTACAACCGGGCAGGCGTGCTGGGTACAGAGGCTGCCTGGGCTGGAAGGGTCTCTGCTCAAGTCATATTGGCCAGCAAAGTTTTCCCAGCAAGTACCTGTCAGTTAAGGGCTGGGCTGTTCCCCAGAAGAGCTCCTCCTTTGCAGTACAGATCTCCTCTGCCCGGAATGACCTCTAAAACCTTTCCAGAATCTCACCCTTCTGCCAGCTCTGTTGCGGAGTTATGAGGCTGACACCTCACTGGAAAAAGCAGGCATAAAGCACCACAGCAGTACTTGCAGAGTGGATGCTTTATATGCTGGAAAGCACCCAGCAAATGAGGACAATAACTGTTATTTGACCTACAGCCTTTAAGGCAGACATTTAATCTTGAGTCATATGCCTCAGAAACTAGGGAATCCATATTTTTCAAGGTAAATTATCCTTGCAGCTTATCTGTTGTTAGAACAGATCAAACAGCAGCATACCCTGGGAATCTGCTTTTGAGAGCTTAGAAGTCCATGAGTGCTGGCCAGTTTTTAAAAAGCACCTTTTAGAAGCACAGGAGTAGGCAGTTCCACTGTGTTGCAAGTTGGAGGACCATGAGTGTGGGAACAGTGACTTTTCCATTGGTGGACACTAAAACTCTTAATGCAACAGCTGTATCAGCTGAATGTTCTCAAGTCCATGGGGCTTGAGTACGGAAGGAGCTAGTAGATTTTATGGCAGGGTATGTCTTGATCTCAGGAGTCTGGGGAGCTCCCTGCAGGCTGGAAGCTATTCCAATTTACAAAACGGGTGTGAGGGAAGACTCAGGGAACTACAGGGCTCTAGTTTAACCTCAGTTCCTGTAAAAAATATGGAGAAGATCATACTGGGTACTACTGAAAGGCATTTAAAGAAAAACGCAATCATCAGGCGCAGTCAACATGGGTTCACAAAGGGGAAGTCCTGTTTAACTAATTTGACATTCTTCTACAACAATGTCACCTGCCCAGAGGATGAAGGGAAGCCAGTGGATGTAGTGTTTTCTGGACTTTTGATACTATCCATCACAGCATTCTTCTGGACAAGTTGTCCAGCTGTGGGATTAGTGGGTTCATGATGCACTGGGTGAAGAACTGGCTGAAGGGCAGGACTCAAAGGATTTAGTGAATGGAGCTACATCTGGCTGGTGACCACTCAGCAGTGGTGTTCTTCAGGGCTCAATTCTAGGGCCAGCTCTGTTCAATATACTTATCAATGATCTGGATGCAGGAGTTGAATGAACCATTAGCAAGTCTGGTGATGATAACAAACTGGGAGATGCTCTTGACTCTCTTGAAGGACAAGAGAGATCAAGATAGATCAGAGCATTTGGCAATGATTAATGGGATGAAGTTTAACAAGTTCAAATGCTGGATTCTGCATCTAAGACAGAGTAACTCTGGGCACAGGTATGAACTGGGAGAGGAGCGGCTGGAGAGCAGCCCTGTAGAAAGGGATCTAGGGGTGTTTGTGAAGAGTAGGCTCACTGTGAGTCAGCAGTGGGCCCAGGCAGCCAAGAGGGAAACTGCAACCTGGGTGTATCAAACACAGCACAACCAGGTGGTCAAAAAAGGTGATTGTCCTGCTGCATTCGGCATGAGTGCAGCCTCATCTCGAGTGCTGTGTGCAGTTCTGGGCCTCACAATTCAATAATATGTCAAGGTCCTTGAATGATGCCAGAGGAGGGCAAGAAAGCTGGTGAAAGGGTTAGCAGGCATGTCCTCTAAGGAGGGGCTAAAGACTTAGGATTTGTCTAGTTTGGAGAAAAGGAGGCTTTGAGGAGCAACCTCATTGCTCTCTACAGCTTCCTGAGGAGGGAAAGAGGAAAAAGAGGTGCTGATCTCTTCTCCGTGGGATCTGGGATCCAGTGACAGGACATGTGGGCATGGTTCAAAGCTTTGTCAGGGGAGGTTTAGACTGGACATAAGTAAGCACTTCTTTACTGAGTGGTTGGTCAAATACTGGAACAGGCTTCCTAGGGAGGTGGCTGATGTCTCAAGCCTGTTATGTTTAAAAGGCACTTGAACAATGTCGTTAATAATGTGCTTTTAGCTTTTGGTCAGCCTCAAAGTTGTCAGGCAGATGATCATTTTAAGTCCTTTCCTTCTAAAATAGTCTAGTCCAGTCTAGTCTATTCACAACTCTTTGAAACTGGAATTTTCTCCCTGGTTTGAACTTTTGTAGCACATTTTGCCCAGCTAGATCGTGGAAGGAACAAGAAGCAGCTGAAGCGATCCCTCATACCTGCCTTCCTGTGTCTGGGAGTGGTCAATACAGTGACCTTTGGCAGCAGGATCCTTCTGAACCACTATCACTGGCAAGAGGGTAGCCAGGAAGCCTGTGAGAACCCCTTGTCCATAAAGTGGCAGGTTCTTCATAGCCAACTCCTGCCCCATCGAGAAGTCTAAGCCCTCATCCCAATCAACAGATGAACCCTTGGAACTGCACATCCGCATCTGCTTCTTCACTTGCAGAGCAGAGAGCAGCAGCATGAGAAACTGCGTGGACACAAGGTTCTCGACCCCCTCTGCTGCCCCTTTTCACACAGGAAAGCTGTCCCTAGGGTGCACACTTGGGAAGCATAGATTGCTTTTCCTATCTCGTTCTCAATCAAAATGTGAATAAAATTGGAAGCCTATCCCATTGAATCTGCCAAGAGTGCTGTTAAAATAAAAATTTACAGATGCAGTGGTGACAAAATGCCAAGCCCATCTAGCTGTATCTGCAGGGCTTGCTCCACATGCCTTCCAGAAGAGCAAGGGTGTACTCAAGAAGACATGTAAGAAGGCATCAGCACGGTCTGTAGTGCAGCAGTCATGCCCTCTGCCCAGACCAGCAGAGTGCTGTTCAAAGCTTTTGACGTGAGATCCTCCTCACCTGGCTGCTTGACGGTGAGAGTGATGAGTCCAGAGAGGTCCTCTGCCCGCTTGTACCACCGGTCGCTGGGGTCAAGGAGCCACTCTTCCACGCGGCAGTCATAGGCCCCACTGTCCCGCACAGTAGCATTTTGGATGGAGAGGAGGTAGAGACCAGGGGATGGGCTCTCTAGGTGTAGCCGGCTCCGCAGGTCACCCTGCACCACCAGGTCCCCATAGCGCAGTGTGCTCTGCCGGCTCAGCCGGGCCACTCCCTCCTTCTCCGGGTGGCCTGGACGCCAGACGTACCACTCCGCCGAGAGCTGGGATGAGGGACTGGTCCGGCTAGTGACCAGGCACTCCAGGGTCACCCACTGGTTCTCCAGCACCGTGATGTTCTTGTGGGTCTGGTTCACCTTCAGGCGGTTATCTATGGGAAAAGGCCATTAGAAAGACAAGGTGACCGAGGGGGTCCTTTGTCCACCCACAAGCCCTTCCCATGTGGCCACAATCCTGGGGTGTAATGAAAGAAATGAGGAAGGGGAGGAAAAAAAAAAGATGGGGTGGAAACAAAAAGAGAAGGAAAATAAAATAGGACTTGCTTTTTTAAGGGTCTTCTGAAAATCCCAGGCTAGCCACCACCAATGCCCCATTCATCACAGGGAACTGGAAACCCACAATTTCCCAGTAGGATCTGAGGGGGTCCTAAGTGCACAGACACCTTATGAAGGGAGGTCACACCTCAATCTTTTCTTATCCTCCTCCTGTGACAGCGCAGTAGCCCAGTCACACCCCAACTAGTAAGCCCTCCTGCAGTGGGAAAAGGGAAAAAAAACAAGGTGGAGACCAGATGGCTAACGATAGGGAACCACTGCTGCGAAACAAGAAGTGGCATGAAGACAAAGTCACACATGGTGTTTTGCTGCCTCGGGAATGTCCCTGGTTTTCGCTCCACAATTTCATTGATAAACAGGGGGGTGACCGTAATCAGCTCTTTTATGTGAAATGATGTGCTGTGCACTCCTAACTCCTTCACAACTTCTTTCCAGTGGCACAGTCTGGACTTCCCTGGTATGGCTGCTGCAGCAAGCAATGGGCACTGTACTTTCTAAAGAGAGGCAGGCGATGCAAAGGAGGGGGCAGATCACAGCTTCCCCGCCCTTGACCAACCCAGAGTCATCCCGGGACTTTGCAGAGAGAAACGAGAAGCTGGGAGTGGCAGTGAGCAGCACGCTCTGGCCTGCTACGCTCCCTGTGCACCCAGGCAAGGCTGTGCCAGGCACTGTACTCAATATCCCTCTCGCATCCCTATCCACAGGATTTGTGTCTACCCAGCCAAATCCAGGCAGAGAAAATGCATTAAGCATTCTAGTCCAACCCTGCTATCCAGATGCATCCCTCCTGCCTGAGGGATTTTATCCTCCAGAAACAGGACCCAGAGCAAGCAGGAACAAAGCAGGCTTCCTTGTGAAGTACCAGTGCCCTGCCTCAGCAGCACACATGGGGTCCAGGCGGTTCTCAAGAGATGGTGCTTGCCTCCCTGCCTCCCCACTTTTCACAAAATAAGGGCTCTGTCCCCAGTTTGTGGGGGCTATCTTTAGGTCCTCTATCAGCCCACCTTCACCAGTGATGTCCTCCACCATGGAAACCACCAGCAGAGCAGATTTCTCCTTTCCTGGCAGGCAGTTCTTCACCTCATTAAACTCATTACTTTCATCTCATGTGCACAGCACAGAGGGAAAAGAGACAAGGCTCCCCGCGCCTGCCAGGATACAGGCATAGAGTGAAATTAAACTGTGTGCAAAACATAAAAATGCTTTCCCAGGCAGGCACACATCAGTTCTCTCTCAGTAGGTCGCTAGTCGACACTCTTGCTACATGATGCTCTTGAGGATAAATAAAACTGGCTGGATACAGTGGCTCTACAGATCATGGGGGATGGACAGCCTTCTCATGGTGACACTGAAATGCATGCCACCTCAGCCTAAATGGAGAAGGGTCACATCAAAGGAAGAAAATGTCCCTCTTTGTGCAGAAGCATGCAGGCATGAGGATACAAGGAGAAGGTGACAAGGCTGCCAGCGGAAGGAAGAGCAGAGGATCCCTGTTGCTCCAGAAAAGCTTGGTAAGCTCACGAGCTGTGCACAAGAGCTGATGCCAAGAGGACCCTACCGGCATGGCACATGGTACCTGGCTGCTTGACAGTGACCTCCGTTCGCCCTGACACTTCCTCCGCCAGCTTGTACCAGGCGTGGTTGGGACTGAGCAGCCACTCTTCCACATGGCAGTAGTAGCTGCCACTGTCTCGGACCTCTGCTCGCTGCACCGTTAGGCTGAAGAGCCCTCCCGACGCCGAGCGCTCGAACTGCAGCCGGCCCCGCAGCCCTTCCTCCTCTGCGTAGGTACCGTACTCGAAGGCTGAGTTGTGGGTGGTCTTCAGGATGAGCTTGCCATCGGCGTCGGATGGCTTGTGGACATACCACAGCACAGCGAAGTGTGAGTCGGGGCTGGTCTGGGATTTCACTGAGCAGTTGAGGGGGATGGGCCGGTTCTCCACCAGAGTGATGCTTCGCTTCGACTTGCTCACCTGCAGCTTGGTTACTGTGAGGAACAATGGAGAAGGATTAGGAGAGTGGGTCATTAACATGGAAAAGAAACTCATCTGTTTTGAGGAGGACCAGAGAGTCCTCCCCAACTGTAGGCATGGCTGCTCTTGCCTGGATCCCACTTGCACCGGCTCCAGATAAAGGCATTTAGAAGTTCTCCTACCAAATCTTCTCTCTTCTTTAACATTCTCTCTACTCCTGGATCCTCCCACCATGTCCCTCAGCAGGAGACTGCTTTTTCACAGTTTGTCCTTTAAAAGCTTCCCCTTCTTAATTCACTGTGGTCTCAGACACCAAACCTAGCAAGAGGCTACACCCGAACTCAGTGGGTTTTTTCATGGTGAAATCATACCATTTGCACCTCATGGCTATGAGCTGTTGATCAATTCCAGATAAAACTATTTCCAGGAAGAGTGAATTAAATGAGACTCTACTGCTGTCACATGCTAGCTATCTCAGTGACATGTAACCCACAGACACACAAGAGCAAATATGGGCACAACTGGAAAAGAAGAAAGAGCAACAGACTGGAAAGGATGAGCAGGCAGAAAGCTCTGCTCCAGCAGCCAGGAGACCTGGCTCCAGGTCCACCACAGACCATACAGCCAGGGACAAGCCACAGGCACGTCACCTCCCTGGGCTTCCCAAACACAACTGCAGCTTCCACACAAGTAGGTAAAGGGTCACACAGCATTGAAGATAACACAACGCTGCCATTAGCTCTTGACCCTGCAGGGAGAGAGACGCACTGGTTTTGGATTCCTGTCTCCCTGCAGTAGCAGGAGATAAAGCCTCCGCTTGTGTGTGCTTAGGCTGTGCCTGTTGCCCAAGCCTTGACCCAGGGCATTCCCATCCGCAGAGGAGGACACAAAGCACCCTCCTGTGACACTACACTTGGTGTGCCCTAGAGCCCTGCCTGCTAGAGACCCAAGGAGAGGAGCAGCTCCCAGCTGGACTCGGCACTCCTCCCAGGAGCTCTGCCACCACTCCCCTCCTTCACCTCTCCTGCCCAACCAGCATCTCTTCTCCAATGCGAGGATGCAGCGTGCCCAGGTCTGACAGCCCTAAGGCTGAGTATGAAGCACAACACATTACCCAGGACACTGGAGGGTTGTCAGGAAAACAGGAGAAGTTCCCAGGAACAGTTCCCCCAGCACCCCTCCACACAGAGACCCTTCTGGGTCAATCCTGCGACAGTGAGCACTGCTGCTCAGGCTTGGATTATGAAAGGTGTCCTGACAACTGGTGGACCTTCAACAGCCGAGAGGCAGAAGGTGGGTATCCCAGTCCCGCTCCAGCCCAGCCAGTCCCAACCTCTCCCGCTATCTCATGTGGCAGCTCCCCTCTGGAAGGGGGCATGCTGCCTTCGTTGCTGCCGCGTGAAAGGACTTTGCTGACAAGTGGTAAATCTCTTAATGAAACCTAGCGAGTGCCCTGGGCACGAGTGGCATGATTGAAGTGTGGCATCACAGGCACGGACAACTGAAGGCTGCCAGGGGAGCTGTGCCCATCCGCACCCTGGAAACCCATCCCACGCATCCTGTGTTTTTGAGGAAGCAATGTTGTCTTCTCTTTCTCACTGAGGCGTGGGCTCCTTGCTTTGCATCACACTTTGAATCCAGCTTCCCTTGGGCCCCAGGGTCTCGGATGCCTGTCGGCACAAATGATGAGCGACAGGACTGAAGGGAGAGGATGGGGACAGGCGAACAACATCAAATGGGAGGGGGGAACCCCCACCACAGTGACGCTTTCTGCTGTAACACAACATCTGAGATAGGCATCCTGGTACCTGATAATGCATTAGACATTCCCCTGGAGCCTAGATTGCCAGTGGCTTTAATCAGTATGCTAATAAAGACTCCACGGCTGTGTTATGGGTAGGGCACACAGACAGTGGAGAGAGGAAAGGAGGGAAATAGTCTCTTGTTCTCCCTCCCTGGGTACTTCACCTAATGGAGGGATTTAGCATCACCCCCTTGTATTTCTACTACACCCCAGATACACCCCTTCCCCTTTGTTTCAGTTCAGGACAACAACCGTAGCCACCTCACCCACGCTCGTCCCACCTTTTTGACTCACTGTTGGTTAAGAAAGGTTATTTCAAGCATGAATCAATCTTCCGAGTCCCTGGGAGATGAACCAATAAAGAGGAAGGTGATTCTCAGCAGTTTTCTTTCTCCCCCAGCCCCTTTTCCAAACAGTTTATTTTTAATTGGTACTGGATTATTTTCTGCAACCGTTACTAAGGAAACCTCTGTTACTATAGCAACCATGTATGTTAAGTCAGTAGCCCTATATCTATTAAAATGCAGTATATACACATGCTGCGTGTGGCAGGGTTGCTCAATATCAACACACACACACACACACAGAGCCAGCGTATGCACAGGCCAGAGCTGCTGAGATCCAAGCGTCCCTCCCAGTGCTCTTCCCACATCGCCTCCAGGAGATGAAAATGAGGAGGATGGGCACGAAGTAATTTTAAGCCTGGTGTTCGAGGCAACAGACCCACACCTCAAACATGATAGGTGTTCTTTACTGAAGCAGTGAAGGCTTGCTTCTAGACCACAATCACGGCAATTCTCATTGTGTACAAACAGCATGGACCCCTGAGGTCATCCAAGAGCCCCTGGGTGACCTCTGTGTGTCTCTCCCTACTTCCATTCGACACTTAGGAAGACACCATTTTTTTGTGCGGTGTGGGTGATGGGGAAGAAAAGTTATTATCTCTGGAAGAAATGAGATCTTAAATTCCAGGCACGCACCCTAGCCCCCCAAGCCCTTCCTGGCAGGCACTGCACCCATGTCACATCCATGCAACCCAACGCTCAGGAATTTGCCCATGCATGCACAGAATCCCCCAAATCCTGATAAGATGATTGCTTCTACTGCTGCTACCAGTTAGAGCAGCAAGTCCTGACAGGGAATTACAGGTCTTCCCTTTGCTAGATTGCACGCATTTGCATAGGTTCATAACACCGCGTGCGAAGTTTCATCTAGATTAGAGGTATCAGTGATATATAATGACATGTCTGCCAATGCACTTCTCATCTAATACGACTTCTTTTCCTAATTGAGGCACATCACGGACGATACAAGGTTTTGCTTCCCTCCCACGGAATTAGAAAGGACATTCTCAGTCTTTTCCAATTTGTGAACACCAAATGCTTCCCTGTCCAGGCACTGGAACCTGCAATAGTAAATGCATACCTACCTCTTCTTCCTTACCTTTTGTCTATCCTCTAGAAATAATTCATGGCTGAGTTGGAAACACTGTGGCACACAGTTTACCTTGGGGAAGTTTCACCTTTGGGCTTCAGGCTGGTTTGTTTGCTCATTTTTGGGAATTCAGGAAAAAATTCTTTACTGAAAGAATGGTGAAGCACTGGAACAGGCTGCCCAGGGAACTGGTGGAGCCACCGTTCCTGGAGGTGTTCAAAAAGCGTGTAGACGTGGCACTTTGGGACATGATTTAGTAGGCAGGGTGGTGTTTGGCTGGTGGTTAGACTGGATGATCTTAGAGGTCTTTTCCAACCTTAATGATTCTATGATTCTCATGCAGAGCAAAGATGATCTGCCCGCACAAATCTTTGTGAGGCTGCTCCTACTTCTGCTCTCCCAGAAGAATGCAGGAAGGGGGACCATCAGCCACCATTCATAAATATGTGAACTAATTCAAAAGTCTCATTTTGTATTTGGGTAAAACAACTTAAAGAAAAAAAAAGAAAAAAACCCTCAACAATCAAACAACAAATTCTGAAGCTGGTGGACCAGGATGATGGTAATGGTACAACACAATGCATCCTGGTGGTAAGTTTATTCCAGTACAAAGCTGGTCTCACTATGCCCTGTGCAGCTTGCCAGGTTGTGTGTAAATATTCCTGCATGACACAGAAATGATTGTAGCTGCTTGCTGCATGAGTGAGATTGCAAGAAGACTGACACCCTAGGCATTGAGCCAGCCAGACCTCACCCTTCTGACATGGGGTGGTGGTGGGAAACTCCCTTTCCTGGCTTGGGGATTTGCTTGGGCAGAGAGCCAGGAAAGGACTCAGCCTTCAAATGCTGAGTTGATCCAGCCTGCCCCAGGGGCTGGGTTTCGGTGTGCCAGGGCAGGGCCACTCCAGCTCCAGCAGCGGAGGTAGTGGGCACAGCAATGTGAGGAGGTATGGTTACATGGCATTTTATCCTGTGCTGTCAAGAGGCTGATGTTCTCTTAACAGCCTCCCGAACATCTGCTTAGTGAGGGAAACAGGTGCACGTGTCTAGGTGAAGTTATCGTGCATATCATCTGCAAACCATAATCCTGTTGCCACAATGTCTCCTGGCTCCCTCAAGGGTGCCAGTAAAGAGGATATTGTACCTCGATGTACTGTAATTGGCCCTACATATGCTATTAAGGCTTTCAATTTACACTGGCAACACTCACGGTTACAACCCTCATATCTTTTTTAAGCCAGCCTGGTCTCCCGGCCCCTGTGAAGCCAAGCAACCCATGTAAAGAATGTATTGAACTCTGTGGTGGTGCTCGGGCAGGGATCCTGCAGGCAGCAGCGGGCTAGAGGGCATCAGCTCTCTGATGGCATGGAAACACTCTCCTGCACCCCTGAGAGCATCCATCTGCATCTGCTGGAGCAGCTCTGAGAGGTTAAATGGGTGATGACTCATTTCAGAGCCTGGCCAGGAGAGGGGGATGTTACAAGCCTCTTAGGGTGGAGAGGCTGGCAAAGATGCCAGCTGTATCCACAGCAAGCCCATACACTTGGTAGTCACCTCACTTTACAGACTGTCCTCCAGCACCACAGCCCAGGTGGGATGAAACTTTGAGAAGGAAGATCTAGATTAGACATTTGGAAGAAATCCTTCCCGCTGAGGGTGCTGAGACACTGGCACAGGTTGCCCAGGGAAGCTGTGGATGCCCCCTCCCTGGAAGTGTTCAAGGCCAGGTTGGATGGGGCCTTGAGCAGCCTGGGCTGGTGGGAGGTGTCCCTGCCCCTGGCAGGGAGGTGGAACTGAATGGGCTTTCAGGTCTCTTCTGATCCAAACCATTTATGATTCTATGGTAATTCCCAGGCTAATGAAAACGTCCCCACTCATTTTGGAGGGGCACATATTGTCTCAGGATACCTGTGGTAGCCTTCGGTCCTTAAAGCTTAGACCTCTGGGATGGGGAACAAGTGAGACAAACCTTACAACCACAGTAGGCTACGACATGGCTCTGCAAGCTGATATATATAGTACGGATGTTCTACACACCATCAACCAGGCAATCAGTCTCCTCAAGCCAGGCATGTGGTAAGCACAGTAATACAAATATTTGGGGGAAGGGAAAGCAGTCATCAGAGGAGGAAGACAGAGGCAGTGACATGATTCACAGCTTTTCTGCTGACTCGCTGCCATGGTGAAGCCACTTCGCTCTGTTCCCTCTGTTTCCTAATCACCAAGCAGAGGGTACAACACTTATCTTTACCAAAGCACTTTGCAATCTGTAGCTAAATATACTGTGATAAAAAGATGCTCTCTCAGACTCCTTACATCATTTTGCTTTGTAGGCAGCAAGAAACTGCTACAGCAGGATTTCACTTCCTACCTGGGAGCCACCGTTACCAAGTCCCAGGAATGGCAATGTTTAATTGCAGCTGAAGATTCTCTCCCCCCACAAAAAGCCCCATACATAACCCTGTCCTGCTGTCCTGCAGTGAAAGAGGGAGTCACTGGCCACGGAAGGAGCCATCTCCACCCAAGCCTGCAGCCACGGTGCAGAAGCAGTGGGCGGAAGGACAGCCACCACCAGCCAACAGAGTCCCTGGGGAGCCCTATCACCGCAGCGGGGAGGTGGTGTCCCATTTTGGAGGTTGCTGCCCTCTGGGGAGACCTCCTCCAGAAGACATTCTCGCCTGGAGAGAACTGATGAAGTGTGGCAAAAAGTTTTCTTGGGGAATGTCCTACTTCTAAAAGCCTCCATTGGGATTTCACTGTGCTGAGAGGTGGTGGGCGGGTGGGAGCGAAAACGAGGCCAACCCAATCCGAACCCAGACATGATTTAACACCACGCACAGAGTTTAGTAGGCCAATCAGGACAGATTCATTTCCAGGAGCATGGCCCCAAGGTAACCCTTCCTGTGAGGATGAACGCATCTCTCCCAGACACCCTCAGTGCGTAACACTGAAGCCCACAAGCCAAGGCTTTCGGCACAAGCTCAGCTGACCCCTCAGCCTGCAGTCACAACTCAGTGGTGCCTCATCATTTCTCTTGGTAGGGCCCAAAAAGTACTTGGTGCCCAAAATCTTGCTGGGGATGTCTGCCTGGGATTCAAGAGACCCATGTGCAGGTCACTGCCCTGCCACAGGCTTAGCCATGCACTAAAGCTCAGCCCTCTGCCAGCCCTTCTCCCTTCCACAAAGCAGGGATGAAGAGCTTCCTTCACCTCCACACACGTTGCAAGATCTGCTTTCATGACTGTGGGAAACTGGGGCAACAGGAGTCAAGCAAGTACACGCCAGCCTTCTGACTCAGTGTTGCGAGGGGTGGGTGATTCAGGCTTACTACGTTAGCTGAAAACAAACCAATATTCAAAAGGGAAAGATGTACAAGCCTTTTCAGAGACGAGGAAAGGCATTCACAGAAAGGAAAAAATGAAATGCTGCTAGGAGGACCTTGCTCATTAGGCTTAACCGTGCCATAGAAATCACAGCAAAATAAAGACAAAGACTTCCAGGGCCGGGGCAGTCTCCCCAGAGATGGTAGAAACATGGCAGCACAGCTCCTGACTCCTGTTATTCTCTTTTAACAGATCACAGTTTCTTCTGAAACTGGATTAGCAAGGTTGCAAATTGCATTAGCCAACATGGGAGGCTGCTGGTGCGACAGGAGCAGGAGAAAGGGAAATAGCATTAGACTTTGCCTGCCATTATTACTGCCATTATTAACTTGTCACTTTACTGTAGTGTTCCTATAACAATGAATTATTGCCTGCAAACAGGCTGACATGATTGAATTACTGGGAGAGCAGTTCCATGGGAAGGAGAGACAATGTTAACCCTTTCCTGAGGAAGGCTCAGCTGCTGTCCCCTCCTCAAGCTGAGGCTTCAACTTTTAACACCAACCTGCCATTGTGACCTTCAGCAGTGCTGGTTCCAGTGCAATGCCAAAAGTTTCTACGATCCCCAAAATCCTCAGGTGCTGGTTGCAGGTAGGCTGCTCTGTGTTGGATGTGCAAACAAAAGTAGAATATATGCAGCAGCAACAAAAAGCCACAGCTGGAGCTCTCCTGTCTGTGTAAGTGTTCCTACGACTTCTCTAGTCTACTAATTTCAAAAAGCTAAACCCTCACTTTAGTATTCTGCTTCTTTCTCATATAGAGAAGACTGGTCCTTGGACAAGCCACCAAACTGACTGACTGCTAGTCTAGACAGATGTGGGTCACTTTTCCTGCCCCCTCCCCCCTCGCAGGGTCAGTACAGTCTGCTTGCAATCAAGCAGGCTGTTAATCCAATGGCCCTCCCACAGAGGTCTGTGCCAGGGCAGAGCCTCTGCACGGAGTGGGAAGGAGTAGGCATGCCTTCCCCACCCAGGCCATGACCCTTGGCATCACCCTGGGTGCCACCCAAATGCCACAGGGTTCAAGAAGCTTGTGCCTGCCTGCCTGCGGTCTCCTCCTCCCTACACATAGTGTTCATGTTTTGCTAAATCAGCTAAATGATACTTCCCTCCCAAATTTACATTTCCTTATATGAATGCCACAAATAATGCCTCCTGCAGCATGGACTGGTGGATACTCCCAGCCTTCGTAGCAAGCTTAGGAGCTGGCTGTGACCCATCTCCTCTCATGGAGAGAAAGAGGTTGGGAATAAATCACCAAAAGTAATCCACATTTCACTATATTCAGCAAGTTGTTGCAAAGTCAATAGCCCAGCGGGCAAAGACTTTCCCCTTCCTCAGAGCCCGTGGCTGCAGCAAGATGAGGGGGTACTTCAGTAGCTGTGCACATCCACACCCACTATCATCACCCATTTCAAATGCCCCAGCCCTAAACTGAGCCCCAAGCACAGCCACGTGCCCCGAAGCACATGGTGCTACTCTGACTCGGGGAACTGCTGCTGGTGGGTGCTGTGGCAACGCAGAACGGGCATCTTGTCTCATACATGCGGTGGACCTGCCCGCTGTGCTGTACCCACATCAGCTTCTGCATCAGCCAAATCTACTGAGCAGCAGCCCAATGCCTGCCCTCTCCCCAAAAGCAGCACAGTCAGACTGCTGACCTAACAAACGCACAGGCCACAGGTCAAGTCCATCACTGCACGCTACATGGTGTGGTGTGAAGACAGCAGGCGGTGACAAGGACATCTGCTCAGCTAGGGGACAGCCTGAGGTTACCAGCTATGGCACACTGGAGCTAGCGGAACAGCTAACAAACCAACAGGTAACCAAGCAGGGCCTGAAGGAAACATGCATATGTGACCCATAAAGTCTCTTTAAGACCCAGAAGCCATACATCTGTGAGCATATATGGACAAGGCTGTGTGCATAGCTGCAGGCATGGAGAAATCTGGGAAGCCCACAGCCACCAGGTATGGCCACGGCTAACCCAGAGACCACTAGCTGGGACTTGCTGCTGGCCTTGGAAAGGGAAGAGCTTCCATGAGGAGCAGAAACTAAGTCTCTTTGAAGGACAACATAGACTAAAGGTCAATTTAAGAAATAAACATATCTCAAAGCAAGGTGCGGCACAAACCTAAACCCAAAAACCTTCCTGCCAAACTCTGAAACGAATATAAAAGTTAGGCAGGAGAGAAAGGAGGGGAGGGAGGAATAAAAGACTCCCAGCATGAGTTGTGCCTGCTGTCAGAAAACAATATATGGCTCACTGATCACTTGTAAATTAAAATATGGAGATAGGATCACTGGAAGACAAATTTAATACCAAGCTACAGCTATAGAGGATGAAGAAGGAAAAAAACCTCAACATACTGAGATATTTAATCGAACACTCACCAGAAAGATTTCAAACAAAGGAGTGCTTTGTCAATTAGGGAAAAAAAAGTAATTAAATGTACCTGAAGAGCAAGTTATAACACGTACAGCAGCACCACATACAAACTCCCATGCCATTCCAGAGGCTGGCCATTAATGGCTCAATTTCCTAAGAAGGTCTTAGAAAAATACTTGAGAAGTTTGTGTAGGTGCATGCAAAGGGTACGACTGCATCCTGTAGCGCATGTCTGACTTTTGCACACGTTGTACAGACTTGAGCATTTTCAGCAGCTACTGCTGAAAAGCTGGCTGCTATGCAGAGAGAGATGAGATGCTGAGGGTGATTACGAAATGCCATTTTCTTGCCATCCAGAGCACAAGCTTTCCAGACAGATCTCAGACAGGATCACGAGACCTTTTCGATGCCGCCCACACCAGCCCTGGCAGACCCAGGCTGTCAGTGCTGCCCTCCATGCAAAGATAAAGTCCCCTGAGAAGGACCCAACTGAATCCATCCAAGAGCTTGCTCACTCCACTCGCTTTTAACTATTCCTTTCTGCTGGATTAATTTTCTGCAGGTTTAGTAAACTGAGCTGGCACAACAAATGAGATAGGACCATGCAGCCAGCAGCATGCATCCGCGACGAGGATCACCTCCTGCTGTGCAACCAAGTGCTAGATCAGCTCCACCTGCACCCTAAACGCTCATGATGATGCTGCCTCCGTAAATTAACTGGCAAATCCATCTACTGTGTGAAAGAACAACCAAGCAAAATGAGCCATCTGTCATTTCTCAAGAAATTGTTTTCTTGAACTTCTTAAGGATAGAGGAAGTATTACAGCAGAACTGGCTACAGATCCATCATTATCTGGACTCCTTGCTCCTCTGTTATACGGGACAGAGAAAACTGTAGGAATTTTATTTAACAGCAGCCCAAATTGCTATTTAAGCAAGTAAGACAGCCCTGAGAGCCAACTTTTATGTATGCATGTTTAGATAAAAGATCCTAAGCCATAGGCTCAGCATGTCCAGAGCATGCCATTTTGCTGTAAGGAAGAAGATTTTAAGTTCAGTGAACCCAGGAATTTGGTCTTCAACTAACGATGGAACAGGCAGAAACCCCAAAATAACCAGCCCCTCATGAACCAAAGCTCTGGAAAAGCATTCAGTTAAAAATTGCCCTTGTTTATTCTGCAGACAGAGAGGTATTAACTTCAAAAGGTAAATAGCCACAGGAGGAAATGGCTGACTTTATTTTACTGAAGTTGTTTCCTTTACATGGACATTGCTGTACCACCTGGCTATGCAGGTTGCTGTCACACTGAAGAGCAAAGCCACTGTGTTCAGTCAGCTGTGTCCCACCAGCTGAAGACATGCCCAGATGATCAATGGAACCAACGCTCATGAAGGCTAGAGGCAGGGAATTTACTGGACCATCTCTCTGCCTGGCTGTTACAGTTCTTCTCAAAACAGGACATAGACTGCATGTACAAAGGACTGATGAAGAATATGTAGTTTATCACCTGATGGTAAGTATTTCACATGATACAGAAGCTAGAAAAATGGCACAGGTCCCACGCACAAGGATGAACAGCCAAAGCTGCTGCCCATGCATGCTGGGAGGGACACCTGGACTGGGTACTGTTCTGGCTGAAGGGTGGAGAAGGCAGCAAGAGAAAAACAGTGCTGCTGCAGCACTGAGTGTGCTGGACTCGAGGCCACTCACATTGTGGAGACCAGAAAGCAGGCTGGGGGCTCCATGCATGGACCAGTGAAGCAGAAAGGGGGTCAACACCTGGCTGGAAACCCACTCATCACCAGTGCTCCCTCTTGCCCTGAAGGCTGCCCCTGCCGACTCTGCTTTTGAGGACTTCAAGAACATGAGGGATGCACAAAGACTTAGAGCTAGACAATGTCTGAGTATTGTTCACTGCAGAGTATTTTAGTCCATGGGGAGCAAATAGGGAATCAATAAGTAGCTAAAGTGTGTAGAGAGAAGACATTCAAGACAACATCAAAGAAGCTGCATGTGCACAGACTGCAAACAGGCTGACACCGTGGTTCTGTATAAGCATGCTGCAAATGGGAGTGGAAAACAGCTCAGGACATATCAAAGAAATAGGTAGAGAGTGCTTTGAAATCGAAGCGAAAAAAATTGCTCCTAAAAAAGTAACCGTGAAGAGAGCTAATTTGAAGAGAGCAGCATATTCTGAACACAGCCCAGATCTCCTGGTGTTGCCAGTCTTGTGCAGGGGCTGGAAAGCAAGATCGCCCACAGTAACATCAGTGGGCACACACAGAGCAAGCTGGCCTGGGTTAGGGTCCCACTAGGTGCAAGAATGCATTCCCAGCTCCTTCACCCTTGTGAAACACAGCCAAAATGCTTCACACATTTAAAATCCAACTTCTCAGGTTATGTCCTTGGGTGCATTTTCCCGGCTAAAGCCTCAAGGGAAGCCCTGAACATAAACTGACTGCAGTCAGCTCAACATGCTTGGCTCCGACAGAAACGTTCAAGGGGAACGCAATCAGAGGGGAAACCAAGGTAGGTCAGTCACAGCTCTGACCCAGCAAAGCCAGCGTCAGCATCCTCAGCATGGGGTTTGGAATGCTGCAGCATATCCAGCACAAGCTCCCTCCCTTGCCAATGGGCTCGTTTCGATGTGACAGTCTTTCTATGGGATCAAGATGGCATTTGCTCTGAGTGCTTCAGCTCTGCTGACACCAATGTATCCTGAAGCCCACATGTGACCTACGTCAGGCCAGATTTGGTCAGCTGAGTGATGTGGTGGAGCACCCCTCCGATACCCATGAGTGCAAAAACACAGCCAGCTTGACAAAACTAGACAGCAAGCGCCCCGCTGGGATTGGGGCAGGGAAAGCATCCTCATGTGGACGCGTGTCCACAGGCAAAACCCCACCTCAAATCTGTATTTACAAACCAGCAGCCGAACACTAGATTAGGGGTGTCAAACTCCCAGCTCCTGCCATTCTCCTGCTCCTGCAGCGTAACGCACATCACACACGCTGCACACATGACCAGCTGGCAGGAGTGTAGGGGCAAGGAGCTCAGCGCTGCCACCAGGTAGAAACAAGGTGCCAGTCTGGATAAAACAAGGTGGAGGGCTGGATTCGGCCGGCAGGCCATGAATGTGACACCCCTGCCCTAGAGGGTATGTTATGCAACAGTGGCAACAAGAAGAGGCTGTCAAGGTGTATGTGACAGTGATGGTGTCTGGAGAAGACAGGGGTTGCGGATGCTGGGAGGCTGTGATGGCTAAGCGTGGAAAGTACCGCAAGTTGCTGGCCTGCGATAAATAACTGTGTCAAGGAAGTGGCACCAAGTCTAAGTGGGGAAGCTGTCCTAAGGGACCTGGCAAGTGTGGGGACACAGCCCCACCAGAGCAAACATGCAGGGGTAGGAGACTACCAGGAGTATGAGATGGAAGAAGCAAAACCACCTGTGCTACCTGGAAAAGGAAAAGGGCTCCAGCTGGGTCACTAATGTGGATATATGCAAAGGGACAGCCTTGGGTCACGCAATATTGAATCCCTTCATTTTGTCTGTTCAGTGTGCTGAAAGCTGAGAGGCAATTCTGAGGCAAAACAGTCAGTCTTATCCCACTGGTGATGAAGGGAAAGGAGCATGTCCTAGAGCACCCAGGGGAGAGAAGACTGCTCTGCGCTGCAGTTGTGGCTGCTGCTGAACAGCCTCCTGTCTCTCCTGAGCACTCCTCAAACTCCTTCATCACTCAAGCAAGAGTACAACTATTTGCCAGATGGAGCAGGCAGCTGTAAAGCAAGGAAGCAGTGCAATTCTACAGTGCAAAACCACTCTGGGATCAAGCAAGCAGCAAACTTAAGTTTCCCGACTTCACTTCTGTAAGGAAGTTTCCAGCTCATTAGCTTTCCTTGTTTAACTTTATTGCTGGATTCTGCCAGTGGCAAAAAGTGTCAGGTTTTTAAGAAGGCACTTTGTGGCCCTTGAAAACAATTGTTTGAGCCTCCATTCAAGAGTCTGGGAGGGATCAGTATCCCACTGGACACCCATAGTAGAAAAGGCATCCTTTGCATCCACCCATGAGAGGATGCATGCAGACATAAAGAAATGAGACAGAAGAAAGGCATTAACAGTAATATTTGATTTTCCTTGCTAGGGAAAGTCTCTCCTTATCCTCTGCAAGTGTCTTGGCAACTGTTTGAAAATCAGTCCTCCTTTCCCAACACTAAGTATGCCATAAAGCAGCCTGTTTTTCCAGTTCTTCTCTGCCTCATCCCCTATTCATGCTCCCATGTCCCCAGATTGTGTGGTTACAACCACCACTGAGTCTTCAGAGGGAAGGACAAACAGGATAGTGAGCAGCCTCTCTGCGGTTGCCAGGGATGGTCTTGGACCAAGAGGTAAGGGTCTTCTGGTCTGTTCCTTAGGTTTCTCCAGTCACTGCTACCCCAATGCCACCAGGCTGCTGTCAGTGGTGGTTTCCCATGGACGGAAGAGTGGCAGAGTGCTCTGCACCTACCCTGCTCCCGAAGTACGGTTCAGGCAAAAGCCTTCCCCTTCTCCAAGGCCAGCTGAGGAGCCTCCACCCTCCCCTCTATGACAGTTTCAACCTGACAGCTCCTAATAAACCAAATTTTATGAAGTAGTCCCTGGAGAACTCCTGGAAGCTAATTAATGCTTTAATGAAGAGCCTGACTGTCTTGTTTGCTCGACGGCTCCCAGGTCAATCAATCTGCCATAGCCTGGCTTGCAAAAAAGCAGCAAGGAGCCCAGCACCCCTGGTGTCTACTTGGTTATCATCCCCCGCCACCCCCTCCCCATCCCTCCTCCCGTGTTCATTACTGTCAAAAACCCGGCAGCAAGAGGGCAGATTTATAGCGGCAATCGCAGCTGCTCCCCATGCGCCCACTCCAGGATTAGTCATAAAGGAACTGTCCAAGGGACAGTGGGAGGACAGAGGGGTGGGAAGAGCACATCCTCATCAGGATGGGCACAGGTCTGTGCCTGAGTATGAAAGGGGTGAGTGGGTGCTTGGTCAGGTTTGACAAAACCTCCTGCTTGTGTGAGAGCTCCGGTTTTTCATTCTACTGTTGCCAGAAAGACTTTCCAGTGCTCAGACCCTGAGCCCCCTCAAAGCTCTGCCGAATCACCCCCTTGCTTGTACTGTAGGGGAAAAATAAGTGCTGTAATGCATACAAGGACAATGTCAATTTAATACACCAGCACAAATCTGCTCAAGCCTCCTTGCCAAAAGAGTACTATCCAGACATCCTAGCCTGCCCAGATCGCAGCAGAGTCCTCATCACGTACAGTGTGCCAGAGACTGTCTGCTGCCCTTGTCTGAGTCCTGAAGACCTCATGGACACGCGCCACTCCCAGACAGCACCTCCCACCTCAGACACTCCATCCCTGAAAACCTGGCAGAGAAAAACAAGATCCAAGAAGGAGATGGAAACAGAGCCCGCCTGGCAACCCTTGAGTCACCCTTTGACCCACATACATCTATCTACCACCTTCCTCCCTTGAGCAGGAATAGGAGCCTGGGCACTGTTCCTCCTCCACACTGCAGGAGGAAGGGGGCAGAGAGCAGTGAGGGTACACTGCTCAGTTGGCATCCTCATGCTGAGAGCTCAGCCTGAAGCCAAACACTTCCAGAGTCACTCGAGTTCAAAAGGAACTGCCTGTGCCTTTGCCTTCTCTAAAACTCAAGATTAGCACGTGCCAGGGAGTCATCACACCTGTCCCCTCCAAGGACAGGACCTGTGTCCTGACTAATCTCTTGTAGATCAGCCCAGTAAAGCTTGCATAGAGGATGATCTTTTCCATCTGGGAAGGGACAAGTCTGCAAAGGGCAAGGCAACCTTTCTAGAAGGAAAAGGGGTGGTGAGCCCTCAGGGCAAGCACCAACACTGGGGTCTAAAAGAACCAGAGTTTCAGAGGTAGGTCAGATACTGCAGTGGAAGGGGAGCCCCGAACACAAGGCTGTAGGTGGGAAGAAATACCCACCCCTGCACTTGGGCCTTGCTCCAAGCTCAGCTTGCACTCCTCTGCATGGTCTCCTGCCAGAGTTGGCTTTGGGGAAGCAGCTGGCCTGAACCGAGCCATGCTTTTATTGTTCCTCTCCCCCTGATGCAACATGAGCCCACTGAGAAAGAAACAATAGGCAGCTTGAGAGATAGAAGTGAAAAGGAGAGCACGGTGCTGTAAGGACACGAAAAGGCCACAGGCTACCTAGTCACTTGCCAGTGTGGTCCACAATCCTGCCCAACAAAACCCCATGCCAGCCTGGATTTCTGCTCCAGCCTGCTGAAGTTAAAACCCAGCACTCACTCTACAGCAGAGCAAGTCTCTCTCCTTGCAAAGCACACGCAAGCTACCTGGCTCTGTGTGCCTGCATAACCCTCCCTCTACTTTGCAATCTAGAGTGTGCCAGCTTGGTGTGATAGAGAGGAGCAGTCCATGAAACGGAGAAATACTGGAACTTCAGATCCTGCTGCCACTGGTGAGTTTTCACACATTGCCACTGGAACTTCAGATCCTACTACTGCCACTGGTGAGTTTTCACTCATCACCAGTGATGCACGTCATGACCTCATGACACCTAAATTCTCTGTAATCTCTGATGTGTACAGCCACAGCATCCTTTGCAGGGCTTTTCTTCACACTGCCAGTCCTTATAACAGATGCATGCCCACAGGGCCAGGAACGTCACAATCAAAGGCCAAATCTGGCTCTGGATGCCATGTAGGGCACTTCTGCCATCCCACCTACAGATCTTAACTTCAGAGCTGGGCTAATGCTACCACTGCCTGCCTTATTCACTCCCTCCTTCAGAAGCTATGTGTTTCATTTATCTGCTGCTCGTTTCTTCCCGGGGACTGGAGTGTTTCAAGCTGCTGGCATTTCCTCAACACTACCTGTTGGCCTCAGGAGAGCCATAGATGAAATTACTTTGCAGTAATACATGCATAAATACATAAATACATGCAACTCAAAACCAACGCTGCCACCTCTGCAGTTACCACTCAGCAGAGATGACAACTACAAAGCAAAGACTGCAAGAGTGCCAAAGAGAGACAGGCTGAGCACTGAAACAGCACACCGACACACCAAGAGATGCTCCAATGCCCTGTCCCTTGGGAATGAAGGATTTCACAAAGCAAAGAGATTAATGAAGCAATCAGGCAGCCACAATTTTACCTTTCTCACCTGAACACACTTTAAAGGCTGACATACATCGATTGCCATGGCTGCACCTGGAACCTGTCAAATAGAAAGGTCACTCTGACAAACAAGGAGCAGGGCTTTAAGAGGAAACTAGAATCCCAGAGTTAACCTACAATCTGGGAACACACACTAGCTCAATTTGCCAAAAGATCTCCAGATAAGCCTTCTTTACAGAGTCCCTTGGCAAACTGGTAGTGGTGACAGGTCATGCCAAATGCACTGGTGTATGGGTCAAGGCAGGAGCTAGTGGCAAAGGAAAGGAAAACCCTAGGACTAAAGCATCCAATAGCAGCCAGAAGCTGTGTCAGATGAAGGGGACTACAGAGTTACAGACAAACTGACAGTATCTGCTCCATCGGCACTGTCCGACTGTGGGGGCACTAAGAGGTTCATTCAGAGGTGACCAAGGAAGGAGCCTCCCGTGTCATCCTGGATCCTCTTTGGAAATTATCCAGCCAAAGACCCAGCAACAACAGGACCTTCTGCAGCTGGCAAAACCGGAGAGCACGATAGCAGTCACTGATACGACTGGCGGCACTGCATTTGTGGAGAGCATCAATCACCCACTCTCAGAGGCTGCCTGGGACATGGATATAAAACACAGATAGAGTGCAACCATGGTGCCAGGGACAGTCTGAAGAGCCCCCTCTTCTCCCCCCTCCCTTTGTGAGCCATAAAGCCACAAACATTATGCAAGGCTCATTGGACTGACAGCTAAGATTTGTGTATCGGTAGTTTGTTGAGCAGCAGGGAGATAGGGAGAGCGAAAAGCCACGGAGACCTAGATGACTTGTTCTGTTAAGACATCACTTGATAGTTAGTTACAGTAAAGAAGAATGTGCTGCCAGAGCATAGTTTAAATGTCCTATAAACATCCACCTGGCCACCCTAAGCTGTGACACAGAGGCTCTCTTCTGGAAGCTGTTATCAAGGACTTATCTTTTTCTCTCTGTCTCACGCACATATGCAGGCACAGAGATGTGCCATGAAGAAGCATATTACTCCAGGGACCATATTCAGTCAGTGCTGTTTCCTAGGGAAATAAGCTAAAATGATGAACATCTCCAACCTGACCTTGCAAGCAGTAAAACATGTATTACAAGGCAGGATAATCAAGATAAATGGAGAAGATTAACCTGGAGAGGCAGGCAAGAAAAGAGGGAGGGAAGAAAGAGGATGGAGAGCTCATGAGGTGCCTGCTGTTCTCAGTATCCCCTGACTTTTCCAAAGACATGTTAAGCTTTGGGGAAGGTGGAGGTGAATATGAAAAGGGCCACTGAGGGAAAAAACACAGAGCCAGGAGACAGGCCCTAAGAAGGAGTCCTTCTGCACAGAAGCATGAAGAGAGCACTGACCATACTGCAAGGACCTGAGCCAAGAGTCTTGAAGGTGCTAAAAGCCTCACTTCAAACATTAACTCCAACCCTAAAGCTGACACAGCAACAAACTGTTCACCTTAGCGATGACCCAGAGCTGCCCTCACCACATATTTTTGCAGCAGAAGGCACCACTAAAGTATTAGTGTCAAGGCCTACAGAAGGAAGGCACCTACCTCTCTCCACCAGCTGTACACGGAGCATAAACACTTTGTAGGTTTTCTGTCTCTCCCTGCCAAGCCAAGCTGTCTGTTGTCTACACGTTGCATGCCCCACACGGGCACCCATGGGATCAATTTCTGGTTGTGATGAAAGTCAGGCTCTTTGATCACCAGCTGCTTTTGAAGATGCCTCCAGCAGAGTGAGAGATGCAGCCAGTTACTAGCCAAGAGCTGCAGCACCTCACCAACAGTATGTGTGCATATGCAGGATTTGGTGGAGGCACCTTTCTCTTCCTTGATCCTGTTTGCCCCATCCCTCTCCTCTGTTCCTCAGGTTAGTCTGCTCTGATGAATGGAGGTTGCAACCTGAAAGCTACCTCCATCTCACGAGAACAACTCAGAGATGACACCAAGCTGCAGTCACTTCCCCTCCCACAAGAAAACCTCATGAACAACACACGAGGAGCAAAGAGAAGGGCCATTTCCCTAGAGGTGGATAAAGGGGCTCCAACATATCCAGGGCTGAAAAGCTGAGCAATTCCACATTAGCCAAGCACAACTGGTTCACGGTTGGACTCAACGATCTCAGAGGTCTCTTCCAACATTATGATTCTATGATTCTATAACTGTGAGACATCAGTCACAGCCATAAGAGTGGTCCTTGTTCTAGTACAGGGGTGTCAAACTCCCAGCCTGTGGGCCGAATCAGGCCCTCCACCTTGTTTTATCCGGCCCAACACCTTGTTTCTACCTGGTGGCAGCACCAAGCTCCTTGCCTGTACGCTCCTGCCAGCGCTGGTCACACGTGCAGTGTGTGTGACACGTGTTACGCTGCAGGAGCAGGAGAATGGTGGGAGCCGTGAGTTTGACACCCCAGCTCTAGGGAGACCACTACAGCACTGGTACACACCTAATCCCCATTATACACAACCCAGCCCCCCTCTCATGCCTTCTTGGCACTCACCTGGCCGCAGGACTCTGATTTCCAGAAGGTTGGAGGTCCTGTCTGCCAGTCGCGTCCAGCTGCTGTTGTAGTTCTTCCTCCAGAGCTCAGCCACGCACTGGTACTTGCCAGCCTCCGTGTCGCTCGCCCTGCTGATGCTCAGGCGCACGTTGTTGCTGGACTCGGCCTTCTCGATGGCGGTCCGGGTCCGGAAACCCATGTACCTGTCACCCCACTGGACCCCACCATCGCGTGTGAAGGTGACCAGGTCATGAAATTCTGTGCTACCTGCTGGCTGGAAACGCCATGTCACCGACACTGGTACCCACGATGGGTAGTGGGGCTTGATGATGCACTGGAGGTCGAAGGACTCATTGTAGGTCACCCCAGGGGTGCGGGAGATGGCTGTGACAGCAAAGCCAGCCTCTGCGGAAAGAGGGAAAAGGGTTTTAAGAGACACCTGCCTAATGAGGTCCTGCTGTTAGCATGCAAAAGCTTGAGTGTGGACAACCAGTCATAGGCCTGGAATAATAAGCCACTCGCATTATGTCAGCTCCTCGTTTGCAATTGTGAAGTGGCATGAAAAGCGGTGGCAAAAACACACTTAAGTGTCTGCATAGCGGTGACTGCCTGCATGAGTGCTGGCTGCAGCAGCAGGATGGTGCTTGATTTGTGCCCAGAGAGGCAAGATCCTCTGCAACCTGGAGGGCAAGCAGCCAGCATCTGTGTGCCACCTAAGCCTTGCACAGAAACACAGCAGTACAGCAGTACGGGAGCAGCACCAGGCAGAGCAACTGCCTGGCACCAGCCTGACCGCTCACACACCCTGCCAGTCACTTCCACCTCTCTGGTAGGGGGTCCCCACCCCGTCTCCCATCCCAGCTCTGTGGCTATTTGCTGTGGTGAAGGAAAGAAGAGGAAAGCAAGAAGTAGCAGCCTGCATTCATGCATTGGAGAGGTAGCAGTGGTTACGAAACCCCAGGATGGAGATAAGTGAAAAAGAGAGAAGCTGGTTGCTCCTGTTCTTCACATAGCACGACTTTCATTCTTTTCCAGATCACAGCTCCAGGACAGCTTTATGCAGTTATCCTTGCAGATCCGCCACTCTGCAAGCTGATCAATACATTTTGACTTGTCAACCCCCAGCACTTGCTTGGTTTAGGTGAGTTTAAAACCAACAGTCTATTAGTAATTCGAAGATCACATATTTCCAGTCAAGTGGCTTACACTTTGAGTCAGGGCAATCCATTGATCAGTTGTTCTGAGCTGCAGAGAGAAAATATTTTCTTCACTTCCAGTCATTTTAGCGCAGCCAGTAGATTTAGCAGGGACCTTGTTTTCCACTATTGACATCCCCACCAAGAAGCACTCCCTTCCTGGGAGGCTTGACAGTGTCCCAAGCCAGCTGGTAGCTCTCCTTCCTCTCTCTGCAGTGCTGACCATCCTGGCACTCAGCAGAGCCACGGCTGCAAGAGAGCCCTGCCAGTGCTGAGTAGGAATGGGAACATCTTCTGGATCAGCACAGAGCTTCAGCCTGCAACTGGCTTCAAAGTGCAGTTCAAGAGACGAATCCGGATCTCGTCGCAACCCACAGACCTGCTGCCACAGGCCAGATCAGCCATAGCACAGATGCTGCCGTATCTGCACACTTCTGGCAAGTGCCTCTGCAGCCCCACGGTGATATCGTGCCAAAGCTTCATGACGTGTAATTACTGAGAAAACAGGTCAATCTTTGGGATTAAAGCCTATTGCAATATGTTCAGTGATTACCCAGGAGAGCGAGACCCAGGCTGTCTCCCCTACAGGACTGCTTCATCTCATCCCTACATAATCCCATACCTTCAGAGCCTGCAGCAGCCTTCCTGCCCCAGCAAGTGTGTTACTGGGCTCAGCGCAGAGTATCACTGACCCAGCAATGGCCCTAGAAAGCCAACCTAATTCCACCAAGACCAGCTGACTTCCTTAGATTAAATCTCCAGTTGGCCTGGGCAAGGAAGCTTCATGAAGGGACTTCTCTTGACTTCTGTGCAAAAGACAGGTGTGTTTCTCAGGTCCTCAGCTCAACCAACACACTCATGGCACTTAGGTTAACGCACAAAGGCCCATCTTCCTTTGGGACTTGGTACTAAAGGAGTGAAGACACTCATAAAAGTGGGCAGACTTTCTGCAAAACCTCCCTACAAGAATACATCAGCCTCACCCTGCTTGTCCCCTCCTTCTCTAGCCAACCAGGGACTGAAATCCCTGCCAGGCACTTGAGATCTTCACAAGTTCCGCGACATCTGGTCTCATCTGACAGCACATCTCTCTTTTGGCTATTGCTTCTGAACCATCCTGTAGATAGATTTATGGGTTTGAACATCATCTGTGCTGGTTCAGCTAAAGAGTTTCTTACCCTAGCAGACTGGCAAACAATTAGACCTGAACTTGAAATGTGTCACTAAATTTACTGCATTTTTTTTGCTAGCAATTTCTGTAGCCATAAACCTCTCTTGCTCTTTCTTAGCACCTTCCATTTGAGTTTCTCAGGACACTTCAAAAACATTACGCTGAATAAAACATATTAGATTCAGCAGTAATGAAACAAGACTCAATATTTTCTCCAATAAATTTGCATGAGCTACTTCAGCTTTGCTGGTTATAGGAAGAGGACCTTGGAATTTCTTAGGGCTTGACAGAACATGCTCAACAGTTGGCAATTTCGCTGAGTCAAGGAGCCTCCGGAGGTGGAGATACAACTACCTTTCCACCACATATTCTGGAACTGCAGGGCAACTCCGAGCTTCTTAAACTTTAACAAGAGTAAAAGTGATACATTTTAAAATTTCAGTGCTTAATCTCAACACTTCTACAAGTAGCAAAAAGAAGGGATGATACATGGACTTATGGCAGTGTGAATGCTGCTGACCTCATGAGGAAGACACCATTGAAACCACATAAGAATCTGTCTCTAGTTCTCTACAAACTAACATCCTATCTGCTTTTGGAAACTAGCGAAGATTCCTAGCTCCAGACAGAATAACCTCTGAAAGATGCTGAAAAGTGAAGAAAAGGAGAAAAACCCCAAGGTTTAAATCAGAACACGATACAACTTTGAAGTCTGGTCAAGGTACGTCTTGACAAGGCTTAAGATTAATACTGCAGAGAACAAAAAAAAAACCCTGAAAATTTCTGTCTTGACCTTTCAATAGACCTCCCCGATTGTTTATAGCCCTGGTATTCTGCAAAGCAGTAGCCTCACAGGAGCTGTCATCCCTTCTCCAGACTCTTGCAGAGCACTTTGGGAACTAGTCCAGGACTTAATATAGCCTAAGTGGGACCAAAGTAATTCACAATCCATGCAAAATCACTACTGCCCTACCTCCCCTCTCCTAAACTGATGTCGTTTCAATGTGTTTGAAATGAAGGAGTTCTTTGGCAGAGTAAAGTACAAGCTGAAATGATCCCAGGTCTTAGTTCGGCTCAGTCATGGACAACACTGCGATTCCTGGCCAGCATCTCAGTGCCTCTTCACAGAAGCAGTGAGGACTATCTGTTCTTGACTTGTGTCTTGTTCAGGCTCCTTATGCTGTCAGAGGTGTTCATCATTTCTGGTCAGGCCAGCAGGTGCCCAGAGTTTTGCTCTGCTGGTTTAGTGTGCAGAGGTAACATTCACCCAGGGCAGGCAAAGAAGGTTCAATGCTCATGGGTGGCCTACGAAGCACCATCACTGCACTGCCCATAGCCCAGCTCCAGCGCTGGGGGACATGTCCATGTTGCAGGGCAACTCCGAGCTTCTTAAACTTTAACAAGAGTAAAAGTGATACATTTTAAAATTTCAGTGCTTAATCTCAACACTTCTACAAGTAGCAGCCTCTCTCCTTGTAAGGATGCTGGAAGCACTGACCCTCTCCTTAGCCACCCCCTGCTTTGGTCCTGCCACAGCCACTGCTCAGACCTTGTCCCCATACGCGATGGGGCACACAGGCATTTTGCACCAACCTACCATGAGGTGTGCGCAGGCTGACAGGCACCTCCATTTTGCCAGTAAGCAAGGGCAGCAGCACCAAGAGCAGTCCCAGTTATTTGCAGGTGACCTACTGAGGAGGGCTGGGCATGCAGGGAGCATGGCCCCATGGCCCACACGCCTCAAGTACTCACCCAGAGCAGTGATGGACACCGGGGTGCCTGCATGCCGCTCCCCAACCATCTGCCACTCCCCATCCAGTGTCCGTGTCCACTCGGCCACTCGGCACTCGTAGTGGCCCTCATCTGCCTTGATGCTGTTGAAGATCTCCAGGGTGAAGGAGCCAGGTCGGACCTGCTCCACCTGGATGCCCCCATAGCTGCTGCGCTCAGCGTAGGAGGGGCCTGGCTGTAGAGTGCCCTCCCGATCCAGACGCACAATTTCACTGCGCCGGTTCAGCTTGTCCACCAGGTGCCAGGCGATGGAGAGGCGGCTTTGTGGCCCAAAGCCCGAGCGCACGTTGCAGCCAAAGCGCAGGCTCTCCCCCTCCAAGACAGTGCTGGCATTGTTGATTATCTCCAAGGAGATGCTGGTCTCTAAGGAGAGAAACGCATACACACAGGGGAGATGATAGACACTCACCACTTCTCAGTCTGCAAGAAGGACGCTGCTGGCCAGAGAGGCTTTCTACCAGAAGCAGGAAACTGCCCATGCATTTGGGTCCAGGCACGTCTTAACCTCATGCGTGACCATATCCAAAACTAGCTCGTGGGCAGCGAGCTGCTCCTGGTGACTGGCACACTCAAAGCACGTGTAGGTCCAAAATCTCTCTGCCTATGGCTCACAAAATATTGCTGCATCTTCTGGTCACAGGTCCAGGATGGGATTTCGGCAAAACTTGAGGGAATCTGTGTTGCTACAACATGCACTGCATGCAACCGGCTCTGCCAAAAAAAAATGCTTCCAGCTCCCTGAGCTTCCAAATTCATGTCATCCTGATCACCCTCTTGCCATGTCCATTCCTACAACAGCTTTTGGGAGAAGCTCTCCCAAACTCCCATTGCTAGTGACACTAGAGGTAGCTATCAATGTTTGGTAGCATCAAAAGAACCGTGGTATCCTGAGCTTCCCAGAGATGTAAGGCTTTACGGCTGTTTTTTCAGAGATACTGAGTGCTGGTTACTCCTGCTGTCTTCCATTGGAGTTATGGACACTTAGCACCCTTGAAAAATCATCACATTTGTTCCTAAAGGTGGTGATTTATCAAATGGCAAGAACAAAATCTGTCTGAAAGCTGGCTGTGTCTAGAAGTACTACATTTTAGACATTTGTCAAGTGCAAGACTTCTAGCTAGAGTAATTTTCAAAGCCAAACAAATGAGACCAAATATTGGTAGGAGAGAAAAGAAATAGAATTTCTTTTGGAGAAATGAGGAGGTGAAAAAAAAGCTAGAGGAAAAGGCTTGCATTTCCCTACAAACCTAAGAGATAGCAAACACCACACGAAATCCTCCTGCAGCTACCCCTACTCAATCAAAGCCCTGTGCCAGGATAGCCTGGGCAACATGTGCATGGTTCATCATTCCACAGCTACCTGAGTTTCAGAGAGCAAAACAAGGAATGAGTCAGTGGACCCTCTCCTCTCACCCCATTATTTCTTTATCACTTTTGTCTGACAAACACAAAAGGCATTCAGGCAAGTCTCCAGCAGAGTTGTTTTCACCAGAGTTGGCAGATACACAGTGACCATGACAGAGCTCCATGCTGAAGAGCAAACTGGGGCTCGAGGAGCATATGAACCCTGGTTTCTTCCAGTACAGCTGTCTTGCAAGACTGCTGAACAACAGCCGCTGTATGGCCTGCAGGGACCTAGCAGCTCTCAGGATAAACGAGGGCTGGTCTCCTCCTCATGCCTGACTAGTACTTCAGAGCACTCAGCTCCCTGCAGAGCAAGGCAAGAGAGGCGTGAGAGAGAGGCGTGAGGAGCAAGTCAGAGGCTGTCACGCACCCCTTCAGCTCCAGGCCAAAACTGCCAGCTGGGGGCCATTACCAAAGTGGGGGCACATTTCCCCACCGTAGAAACTGATAAATATCTCTCCTTCCCATCAAAAAAAAAAATCTTGCTAGCTGGGATTTCAAGCTTCCACAGCATGCAAATTCCTATCCTCCCTCTTCCCCACTACAAAAGTCTGGGCAAATCACAGCCTCACCAGCCCAGTAGAGTCACGGCCCCAGGAGGAGACGAGCAGATCTCTACTTACTAAGCGGCAGGATGGTGATGGGAATGTTCTTCGGGCGCTTGCTCTCCTTGTCGATGAAGTCCCCGGTCACAGTCTTCTCCCTCTCAGTCACTCGGCAGTTGTACTTGCCACTGTCCTCAAGGCGGAGGCGGTAGATCTTCAGCACAAAAACGTTGTCGCTTTCTTTGGCTACCTTGAGCTGGCCCAGGGCCTCCCGCTGGGCAAACTCATTGTTGAGCACCGGTACAGCATTGGGCCCCAGGCTGGCAATGAGGGAGCTGTTGAAGGCCCAGGAGATGGAGAAATAACGGTCAGGGACATTTTGTGCCTCCAGGATGCACCGAAACTCCACCGGCTCACCCACAATGTACATCCGCTTGTCTGTCTCCAGCCGGACACTGAACTCCTTATCTGAGGAGAGACAGAGCAACTCATCTCAGACTGGTAAAGCACACCAGGACAGCCAGTACACCTCATTCGAGATATTTACAGGTTGCATCTCTGTGTAGTCAACACCCTTTGGACACATGCATCCACAGGTGGAGAGGCAAGGGGCGTGCTTTTGCTGTGAGAGCCCAGATTGGCCGTGCTGCAGGAGAAGCAGCTTGCTGCCCAGTGTGCAAGAGCCACAAGGCCTCCCCAGCCATGAGCCTTTTCCCCAGCCATTAATCCTGGGAGCATCTCTGCTGCAACACCAGCATCCAGTGGCACTGCAGGATGCAAGCTGGAGCCACGTCCTACTCCACCCTGCTCAGCCAGGGTGGAGAGGCAGGGCCTTTGGGTATATCACAGGAAGAAAGAACTTAGCTGGGTCTTTAGATCCTTAGCAGGAACCTGTGCTGTAGGCTGGGAGAAGTATTTTGACTTGCAAATGGACTTTCTGTAATACAGAAGTGCTTGCTGGAAGTTTTAGTTTTATTTTCTGCTGTGTCACTCTTATCTCCTCACTTACCAAAATGTTCATTGCCTGTGCTAGCACCCAGTGCTTGAAATGTATCAGCCCCAGATCACTTGCCACATCATGCGACAGGGGCTGCCACCCAAGCCCCTTTGCTGCCCCAGTGTCACCAGTTTGCTATTTGCTGGCATCTGCCCTGCCCACAGGCAGTGTTCAGGCCCTCCTTTGCTCTGCTTAACCCTACCAGCAGCCTCCAGTGCAGGGCACACAGCAAAGGAGGAAGCCAAGCCCCAGCCACCTAACATCACACAGACAGATTTTCCACCTCCTCCCATCCCCCCAGCTGAGCAAGAAAAAGGAGAGGAGACACTGACCGGTGGCTTGCACGTTGACAATGGCACCCTGGGAACGCTTGCGGGTCATGGCATACCAAGACTTGTCCGGGTCCTGGATCCACTCCGCTGCCTCGCAGTAAAACTCGCCCTGATCTGATGGGTGGAGGTTGTAGATCGTGAGCTTTGAGGTGGTCTCTCCCACTTTGTCCAAGCGAACGTCCCCTGTGGCTTGCCGCTGGGCATAGGCACTGCCGGCCCGCAGGACAAAGTCACGGCTGAGGGAAACGACCTCCACGGGCATCTCACTGCCGCGCTGCCGGTACCAGGCGATGGACACGTGGCTGTGCTGGACTGTGCTCTTGGACACCTCACACTTCAGCTCCAGGGAGTCGTGCTCCACCTTGTTCAGCGTCTGTGGGACTGCTGTCACTCGCAGCGAGTCGGGGATGACTGCAGCAAAGGTGGACAGGGAAACACAGCCTGGGAGTTAGCAACGCCGTTACGCTGAGTCTAAAGCCCAGATGGGTTAAAGGAGAGATGGGGAGAGGTTTCTTTTTACAGTTGTAATTAATCATTAAGTATTAGCAAAGCCCTGCTGGCTCACATCTATCTCTCCAAAAGAAAAGAATTGTCCCCAAAGACCTTGGCTTGGAAAGATTGTGACCTGCAGCACATATTCCAGCGCTGTACTTAAACTCCTGCTCAATGGCCTGGTGACCTCACAGGGTTTTCCACCACCCTGCAGAGCAGCACAGCTTAATACCTCCTCATCCCATCGTAGCATTTTTTCACGGGTGGCCTCCCCTTCACTGTGTACCCCCTCTTCACTGTGTGCCCCCCTCAGCATGCTTCATGAATCCCTCCTGCCCACATCATTCACCCTCTCTTTAGCCCTGGCATGGTCTTTGCCCTTCAGTGACTGGTGGGGTGATGCTAAACATATTCAGTTCCTTTAATCTTCCTTCATGAAACAGTCAGGAGATCCAATTCCCCTCTCCTTTGTTTATATCTTTCATGTTTTAATCACCCCCTCAGGCCAAACGAAGGGATTTTTGCATTTGGAGGGCAGTGGCTCCTCTGAGGGCAGCAATGCAATTGCAACCTGCCCAGCGCTTGCTGCAGGGGCACAGCCATGTCAAGGCACTTGGTAATAAAACTGCTGGCTACTTTTCGAGATGATTTACCAGAGGAGAGAAAGTATATCTGCTAAAATTAGGATAAAAAAATAATTGCGTCCCCCAACCTTGCTCAAATTTAGCAAACATCTTCACTTTAGCAAGCATTTGTTCCATCAGAAGATAGACTTTCTTAAAAAGAAGGCTTTCTAGACTTTGTTGTCTCAAGAAATATCATGTGGAAAGAAGAATGCAAACCTTCTCCCCAGCTCTGCAGACAAGGCAGCGTTAGGGAGCCTGTTAATGCCCACGGTTTCGCTGCGTACCAGTGTAATATAATTAACATATCTCAGTTCAGTTTCATTGACAGCACTGAAAGGTTTGACGAAATTAGCTGAGCTGCTGAAAGCTGCATCTGTTTCGTTCAGGCATGGCTACAGAAAGCAATGAGTTGCAGCGAAGACAACCACCGGGTTTATTTATGATAGAAAAGTCAAAAGTAGAAGAGGGGAAAGAAAAATGCCATGAGATGGAGTAAACAAGAGGGAAATCTTCCCACCTCCAGCCTGGATGGGAGTATTTGCTTTACCATGTGTTCATTACCCAGAGAATTTACTGCCCCAACAGGGAAAGCACCTGGTAAGGACATTTACATCACAGACCATTGTCCCTTTTCCTGCAGCCACACAGCCTCCTCCCTCCTTTCCCCTCATCTTCCTCACTGGGGCTCCCATCCCCTGAACACTGGTGATAGCCTTTGGCAGACCACGGCTGGAGCTCACCTCATTTCTCCTTTCCCCCTTCCCTCCATTTCCCAAACCAGTGGTGCATCAGCAACTAACCTTGCTGGTTCACGCTACCTGCACAATGAGATTTAAATTTCTCATTTCAAACCTTTCTGAATAATTTCCAGAGCCGTGCAGGTCCTTTCTCTTTGCCCTCGAGCCACGGGCTCTTGTAACTTATGTTATTTAAATAAATTAAATCTGATCATCATATTGCTGGAGTAACTTTTCTGCAGGCTTGCTTCAAAGGCAGAGCTCCCAGCCTCCACGTGAAGCTGTTCTCTCCCTAGGAGGAAAGCCGGGAAGCCTGTCCAAAGGCTGGGCTCCACGTAAATGCTTCTCATGCTGTTCTTTCAAGTGGGTTACAGTCTGGCCCAGGCACAGTTTCATCAAGCTGGCCCCAGGACGTCATAATTCCAGGTCATGACCTGGCTGGAGGGGTTAGCGTCTTTCATACTATGTGGGCAAGCTATTGCAAAATGCATTCCTGGAAAAAAAAACAGGAGGAAGGCCGTCATTTAACTGTGGTAATGCTTGACACGCTGTGCTGCATTCCTCCTGCTCTTTTGGTTAAAAAAGTCAACCAGATGCTCCCAGTCAGAGGAACCAGTAAGACCTTTTAGGCTGCACAGAGCCCTGAGGCTGGTATCTTCAATCAGCCTGGCATGGACACACATTTGGTTGATGTCACCATCCTAAGCAGCAGGACTGGAGACCAACTCGCTAAATCAAAGCTCAGTTTCCAAAGAATTATACATCCAGAGGGACAGACAAGAAATCTGAGCTGGCTGGGCCAGCAGGATGGCTCTCTGCTTCACACCACTGCTCTCGCGCTTGGCCAGCGATGCGCAAACAACTGTTTTAGTTATGCAGTAAGATGCACCTCGGGTGCCAAGTTTGGGGAGGGGGAAGCAAGTAGGAGAGAGAGGAAAATGCTGTTCTCAAGAAGCAGTCAAACGTGGCAGCAGATTACAGCTCATTTCAGAAGTCCGATAAACATTTCGTTCCAAGTGCCACAGAGCACTGGGGACTCCCACCGCGGGGCCACAAGTCTGCTGGGGCTCATGCACTACCCTAAGGCACAGACCTCAATGGGCTACACACATGGCTTGGCCCATCAGGCTGGAGCAGATCAGACCTGGAAGTCACAGAAAAGCAGTCAGCCAATGCCACAAAGGGGCTCACCAGGGCAAAACACTGCACACGGGGAGGTGTTTCATCAGAAGAGAAGTTCCTCCCAAGCCAATCGCCCTGCTCAGGCCTTGAGGACATCACTTTGTGTATCAGGACACAAGTATGGCATTCACCCTTGAGCTCTGGCTCCACTGGCACCCATCACGCTGCCGAGCTGCCCGCACTCTTCCCTGCAGCCACCCACCACGGGAAGCACCAGGGTTTTTGGGAGCACTCTGGAAGCTGAGCTCCACTTGAAGGCAGAAGTAAGCTTAGATGAGAGCCATTACTGTGTGAAAGGGAGCAGGGCCACACCTGAATCAGAACCCAAATGGATGCTGCAGGACACATCCTCTTGTCTGCTCTTTCCTGTCCAGCTCCTGCCTGTTTCTCCCCTCTTCTCAACGTGCTGTCAAGGCAGCCTCTCTTGCACTTCTCCCAGCATCTAGCCTGGCTTCCCTTCTGTGCCTTAATACAAGTCCACCCCTGCAGCTGTCAGGACCCCCTGGAGGCATCACCAAAGCTCCCCTCTCTCCAGCACCAAAGTTATGCTTGGCAGTGAGCGGCTGGACAGGGAGATGAGTGGCTGGAAAGCACTTGGTGGAAGTAAACCTGTTGCACTACAATCACCCACAAGCCAGTCTGCCCTGGCTACAGCTGAAAACACTGAGCTTGTACTTACAGCATTTCCTAAGAGTCCCTCGGCAGCAGGTTACTGCACAGGGCACTGCAACAGGTACTCAGCAGTGGGTGGGCTGCTAAACTGAGGGTGCTCAAAAGCACTGCCAAGTTCTGAGAGCTCCTGAAATATTAAATGAAAATATTGCCACTAGAGGGTGTCAGGGACCCAGCTAGGGAGAGTCCCAGGGACCCACTACCAGGAGGAGGAGAAGAGGGGAGCCTGGGGATCCTCCCCTCTCCCCCAGGCTGGTGCCCATGGGCTTCCTAAAAGCTTGCACACACAGCTCCAGTCAAGCCCACCTCAAATGTGCACACCTCAAGTGATGAGCTCTCAGTGAGCGGCAAAAGGTACAGATGGGGAATTAAGGCCATTTACTTTAGGATAAAGAACTGGCTTACAGTCTCCCAGAAAACAAGCAGGAGCAGAGACTGGAGTTCCCAGGTCTGGCCTTGGCACACATCTCAAATTCTCCAATGCGCTGAGCCCCAGGACCAGTTCCATTTCCAGCAGCCCCTAGTGCCATGCTGAACTCTGCCTCAGGTGGTCAAAGACAACCCAGGTGTCTCCCTTTTCTCCAGGCTGGCTCTGGTTCATCCTTGGATATCCAAAACCCCAATCACCTGCAAGGAGTAGGCTATCAAAGGTTTTATGTGCCAGACACAAACCAGAGAGCTACCAACATTTCATCTACTCCAAAGTAAGGCAGCAAGCCTGCCTGAGGTGCCGTTTCCTTGTTAACCGATGCAAGAGGAGCATCAGGCTGGGAGCTAGAGGCTTCTTCATTTGAGCTGGTAAAAAAAAACGCTGTGAAAAATCACTTAGCACCATGGTAGCCTTACTTACACTGTAGGATCTCCAGAAGTAAAACGACTTACATAGGCTACTCAGCACAGTGGGACCATCTCAGGACCACTGTAGGACAAGCAAAACCCATCAGCTTCTTCTTCCTTTGGATTTTATTACAGATTTTGCTCATTGATACAATTTAGAGGCACCCTACGGTGCTGCCCTGTGTCCCCAACTGTCCACTTCATACTAGCCGGCCAGAGCTAAGCTTGCCAAGCGTCAAGTGTGAGCCACTTAGGAAGAACAAATACATGTACTCTCTACTCCTAGGGAGCTGCTTCTGGCTGAGAAATACTGCTCTGGATTTTGCGAGGAATTAGCGCAAGAGTTATGTTTCCATCTGCCCCATGACATCTTGTTGCCCCGCAGGGATCCCAGCTGAGCACCATCAACCTCCCTCCCCAACCCCTCTGGTTCTGCATGCAAGACAGAAACAAGCTGCTCAAGAAGAACTGCAATGCCAGTGCCACCAGTCCAGAGATGAGCACTGGCAGACACCAAATGGGACTGTGAACATGGCTGCGGGCAGGAACACAAGGACACAGCATTTCGTTATTATCCTCTGCAATCTGCTAACTCTCCTGCAGCCACCCAGGCCATCCCAGGGAAGAAGGGTCTGCCACCAGAGCCACCCCAATGCCACAGAAACAGCTGGAATGGACCTGTCCTCTCCCAGTCACTGCAATGCTCCTTATATCTCTCTGCCACACTGCTATTGATTTCCCTTCCTTAGAGAACTCAAATACACGTGCATGCGTGTGGCAGGAGGAAGGGGGTGGTGATAAGGCAGGAAAGATATCTAGATTAGCAATGTAATCCTCTCAAGCCCTCATGCCTGGCAATTAGCTGTATATGCCGATCCATACCTGCTGCAGCACACCAGATACCGCTCTTTCTCATCAATCAAAAGCTCCTGTAAATGCCTTCAACGTGGAGGAAAACATGCTGTATTATGCTGCAAAACTGATGAAGATCCTCAAACATCATCTTTGCAAGTGGACAAAACTGAGCAGATCGTGCTGCTAGTTAGCATCCTTTGCTTGCCTTATTTTTAAGTCCCAACTGAAAACTGGCAGGTGGCCTGGGACAGAGTAGAGGTGTGCTCCTGTTGCTGCTCCTTACAAGTTTCTCCCATTGCCTAAGGTCCTACCTGGGACCACAATTTGAGAAGACAAATCTTCCATGCCAAGATGTATGTTCCCTGTGAGTGAGCGTATGCAAAACTTTCCCTCTCCTCTTCCTCCCCCATCAACACATAGTAACGGGCTCCTGGGTACCACCGGGAAAACATAAAGCAAGTGTTAATAATCTGGTTGGCTTGGGGATTGCTTTTGTTCACTAAAACTCCACCTGTACTGAGAAATAAGGATAGTCACAGACAGGTTTAAATGAAAGGCAGCTAAAAGACTACAATCTGTTTAACTACATTAAAAAAGAAATCATATACTTTTCTGAATTAGTCTGAATTCACTGCAAGCTCCTGAAAGGGTGAGCAGAACTGGTACTGTGGCCTAAAGAAAAGCAGTCAGAACATACTTTCAATCCTTATGCAAGTATTTAAGCCTTATTTTAAATGAGAACTTCATAGCTGAACTGTGAATTCACTTTTCAGTTGCTGCACCATCAAGAAATACAGGGTGAAGCACTGGTCCCCTCCAATTGTATCATTGAAATATTCTGCAGTAAGAGCAGGAAAATAAAATAACACATCACCAGTTTGCATGCTTGCAGCTTTTTAAAAGGGCAGTTTGTTACTGATTCAGCTGCTGGCAGAAGGCAAGGGGGGAGCTGAAGAGTTAAGTAAGACGGCATGGCATGGCAGTTGTTTCACAGCAGTAATAATAAATTCTCTGAATACAACAGTATCCTTGTTTGTTACATTAGCGACTGGCTGGAAGGGTTATGCCCATAGAAATGCATCTCCCAAAGCAACTGGGTGAGTTCAAGCAGCCAGTGGGAAAGGGTGGAGGAAAAAAAAGTAAATAATGTAGAAGAAAGGGGGAAAGAGAATCAGAGAGGAGATGTGAAAATTGGAAATTAGGTCAGCTTTTCTACTCAGGGTCTGAACTTCTTGCTTGCTGCAGGCTCCGTTGGTCACAAAGCCAGCCTGCCCTGCAAGCCTGTTTGAGGCTATTGCTGTGCTCCTTCCCAGGCAGCAGCAGAAGATCCCATTGCACAACCTGCTCCCGCTCCTCAGTGTGTCTTCCAAGAGGAGCTTCCCAGCCAAAGCTGAGCACACAAGATGATTATCCTGGGCACATGGGGCAGCGACGCTCTCCTGCAGCTTCCCAAGACCTTCACAAGCACCAGGGTTGGCAGCAGGTGCCCTGTGGCCTCACCTGCATACCGGTCCCTCTGTGTCCCACAGCTGGTGTGCAAGGGGAACAGACATGCTCAGCCATAGCTTCAGCTTGTCCTTGATGGACCCAGGGGAGCTACAGCTTTCCCAGCAAGTGCTTCAGCTCCAGAAGGGACACCTGCCCTCTCCTTTCCCCCTGGGCTTTGCTCTGGGGCTCCAGACTCACCAGCACAGTGGTGTTCAGAGCAGTTCTCCAAGCCTCCTCCTGCTGGCAAGTGGTACATACTCCTCCAGAATTGCTGGTCCCTTTCCCTCGACTGCTTCAGATGCAGCGTGGTGGGTGCTGGGAGCACATTCATACCAACTGCCCCTTATTGTGCCCCATCACCCCTCTGCCCTCAAATAAAGCCGCTTCAGGGAGCAGGGAAAAGAAGACACCCTCTAACAAGCTCCTTCTCTCTCCATCCCAAAGCACCCCAAGGAGCATCTGGTTAATAGGACAGCTAATTTAGGTGGAGAAGTTCAAGTGACCTCATTAAATTAAAACAAAATAAAACGAGGAAAGGGGTGGTAAATGGACAAGGAAGCACCCAGCAAGGCGAGTCATTTGTTCATTAAGGAAAAATTATCCGAAGCATCGGCGGAGAACACTGATGACAGGCGGCCCGAGGGGCAGAGACGCTGGGGACGCAGAGGCACAGAAAGAGCACAGTGAGCCAGCCTCATGTCTGCCTCTGTCTCCAGCTGTGGCAGAGAGCAAAATCTTTACTCCCTTGCACTTGCACACTTTTATTGCAACCCTGCTCTGCAAGGCAAATGCTCTCTGTAAGGAGGAGCACACAAACCAGTCTGCAAGAAAAACAAAGCCATGAGGTGGTGGCAGAGATGGCATCCAAAAGGACAAGGGTTTCCCCTTTCCTGCACTGGGAAAATTCATGCTCTGTGACAGCCCGGATGTCCTTGCTCTGCCACTCAATGCCTGACAAGACACAGTTCCTCGGTGGGCTCTGCATTAGGGCTCTGTGGTCGCAGCACACCAACAGCTCCAGGTGAGATTCAGGCTCACGGCAGCACTGCCCTGCTCCTGCAGCTCTGCTGAGGGCAACATTCACACACTGACCTCTGCCTGGCATTTCCCCCGCTGTGGGACCTCCCCGTGCCCCGCAGCTGCATTGCTCAGTGACACCTGGCCAGGTTGCCAGCCCAACAGAGCACTGCCAAGTAACCTACCCACCCCTTCTTAAACAGAGCCAAGGGGAGACATCCAGGCAGGCCAGCAGTGGGCTACAGAGCGCCACGCGCCACACTGACCACTCACCTGCAGAGGCAATAATCTGCAGCAGCAAGCCGAGTCAGCTCACAAATCCCTCCTTCTCTGTCTCCCTCCCACTTCTACAATCTCACCTATGTGAGGGTTTAGCTCTTCCACTGATCCTGAGCACCACCAGCGAGCTACCACAGCTTAACACAAGCCTAAGCCACTGCAGACTCCAGGGCAGAGCACATCAGCATGCACCTCTTCCACCGAGGGTTAAGCCAATGGCTTTTACTTAACAGCACTTGTGAGCTAAGAGCAGAGACGTGGGAATTTGCTGTGGTTTAAGCCGGCACAGGGCAACCTGCTAAGCCACAGTCTCCCAGAGCCCCCAGGACAGCCAGGGAAAGCAAAAAAACAAAAAAAACCCCAGCAAACATGAAGCTGAGGAGCTGACACAGCCTGGGCTCCTCTGAAGCTATGTATGCACTGCTGTCTTGATGTTTTACACCTCTGAAGCCGAAGTTAAGAAATTAAGAGAAATGGGAAGTTTCAAAAAATCCTCTTTTCGGCAATTTTTTAAAAGCCTCATCTCATTCAACCTAGCGTACTTAAGCAACAAAACCAGCTGAACAGGGAGAAAGTCCTGTAGTAGCATTTCAAAACAATCCAAACACATCTCGGGCCATAAACCGCCCTGAACTATAATAATGTTTGTGGTGCTTTACAGTCAGGTGAGTAGCTCTTCTCAAAAATGAAGTTTTCAAGGAGGATTTGCCTGTACTTCAACTACACAATCAAGAACAGCAGCAACACTGGAGGTAAGAGCGCAGAGTATCTTTCAAAGATTTGCACCTCTGCTTCAAGAGCTCAGCACAGATCACACAGGAGGTCAAGGCATGCATATGAGAGAGCTCTTTTTCCTTCATTAATGCAATAATGAAGGTTTTCAGACCCTGCAAGTGCCTTTCCTCCATCTGCCTTCTGGGACCTGACCTGTCCTGAGAGCTGAAGAGACTGGGACTGCAGCTTCCAGCGACCCCTTCTGACTAGTCGTTCCTTAAGATCAGCAACAGGCATTTGCTTGTGCCTCTGGGGAAAGATGACACAGACCAAGACATGGTCATGCTTGGGAGACAATTTTTGTAAGAAGCATTTTTTAAACTAAAAAAAATCTAGAGACTCCCAAATGGAGAGCCTGGGTCCATCCTCACCACCACCCACTTTCTGAAGGAAGCACAGAATTAGGCTTTATTTTCTATTACATCCCAAATTTCTGTTCACTCTAGATTTGGGTCTTAAGTTCCCAGGGGAAGTAAAAGTGAAAATGCTGGCATCCTGACACACGGACAGGGAAGGAGAAAACAGAAATGTATCTTCTTCAGATGTAGATTACTGAGAGACATAGGGTGACTAAGAACCAGACGAGAAAAAGCTTTGAAATTCAGGAGCAAAAAAATCCCACATAAAAACTAAGACCGTAGAAATCTTTTCTTCCTCTACCGGTCCTGTTTAAAGCATGGAAATTGTTCATAACAATTATACAAAGATACACCTTCACCAGACAACAATCATCTACTGAGCCACGAAGTCAGCATGAGCTGGACGGATTTCTAGGAGCTGGAATGAAGGATGTTGGTTCTTTTGGATATTTCCAAGCTACTTTCTTCCAACAAGGTTTTGGCAGCTCAGAGTCATTATTCTAAAGCTGGCACTCCTGTGATGAATGAAAGGCACAGTCTGGCTCTTGTAGGATGGAGTCCAAGTTCTCCAACCATGAGGACCACCTGCTCTCCTCCTGCACTAAAGACTGTGAAAGCAGAATTAAGAGAAATAATGCAAATTCAGCCAGCTGACAGATTTCTGCCACCTGATCAGGGTATCACAAATAAAAGCAGGTAACATCTACTTCTGCAAATCAGTTTTCTTGATAGCATTTTTTTTTCTACTGTACTTCCACAATTTTGTCCCTTATGCACGTGACTATGGTCATCTCATCATTTCTCCTCTTCAAGCTATTTATGCTCCAAGCTTCTTCTAGCTCTGCTGGTGGTCATTTTTAGGGAGAGAGGAAAAGAAGAAGGGAGGTGAAATGCTCTGCTTGGAAGGGCCCCTAAGCTTGTGCAAAAAAAGGTGTTTTCTTGCTGCAGTGTAGCAATCAGCTAGTCTTGAAAAGCTAGTCTGGCACGCACAACCAGTTGACTTTCTGCATGAGAGTGCTTGGCATCTTTATATTGAAATATTTTAATAAATGTATTTATTTTTATATTCATTGATCTGGGCATTTCAAAGTACAGTGCCCTTCCTTTTTCCCCCTTCTCCCACTCCACCCTTTCTCAGATTTCTGTGAACCTCTCTGATTATCACCCCAATAACAGATGGCCACCATAAAGTAGCTCTCCTGGTAAAAGGGCACACTGCAAGGCTTGAGCAGCACCCTCACACACAGCTACAGAGGGGGACATCACTTTTCCTCACAAACCATGCTACATTTGAAGGAAATGAAGAAGATGACAGGACATGTAAAAGCAGTAGGAAGAGCTGTGAACAAGGATTAGTTGATGGAAATAGTGACGGCTCTCTGTCACAAAGTTCTGCACTGCCTTGTCAAGGTGCCTGAAGAAACCCTTTTATTCACCACCAATAAAGGCAGCAGCTCCTAAGCCAGACAGACAGGTGGGAAGTATTTATTCAACAGTTAGTTCCTGCCATAGACATTGTATTTCAAATGTTTTTGCAATGGCCCTCGGACCCTTCATATGTGGAAGAGGTGTGATGGCTATCCAGGAGTAGCTTTGCTTTTCCTCTGCAGTGAGTGGTCCATGCAACATCAATGAATGGATTGCAGAGTTAGCCACAGAGAAGCCACCAGGTGGTCTTTCATCGCACACAATAAATGGTGAAAGGCAGCATCACTTCAGAAAGAGATGGACACTTCTTCCAGCTTTACAGTCACTGGTTGCTTGTCCTGCTTATCAAGGTGACCCCCACAAGGCAAGCCGCCTCATAGGAAGATGGCTCACTCAGACACTGCAGCAACAGATACACACCACTGATGGTTACAATCAGAAGGGAAAGGTCTGAGTCTTGCAAAATACCGGTAGGTCTTCTAGGGTACAATGTCTCCAAGTTTTCCAGGTTACCCCAAATCCTTTGCAGAAGCCAGTGGGCATTTAAAAGTAAGTGTTCCGGAAATGTCTCACATTAAAATAAGGAGAAGATGCTTTTGGTGCACCTACCATTAACCCAAAGGCACACATTGTATCAAAGCAGTGCATTAAAAAACCCACTCAAAACAGTAAAGAAAATAAGTCACGAATAAACTAGTAAATAGGAAGTTTTCATGATGTCTCCAGTGCAGATCAATATCACCGACTCCAGCAGAATCCACAATTTTATTTATAGCCCTTCCATCCTTCTACTGGTGAAGCCCCTGAGCGAGAGCCAAGCACAGCCAACACACTTCTGTCCCCAGTCTCCAGACAGCTCCAGTTTTCCCAGTTTCATCATTGCAATTGGGTGCAAAAGGGTCTGCAAGCTGCCAGTTTCCCCACTGCTATTCGCTATCCTGTGGCAAAATGACCAGCCTGAAGCACTTCACTTCCACTGCTGCTTCTTAGGAATGCCGTCAGCAGAGGCAGGCTCTGGAGTTTAACTGGCTGAGACACCAACAGAGGTAAGCCCAGAAACAGCAGCAGATACTCTGCTGGTTGCTGTCTGCTCAGCAGATTGAAAAAAGTACAGTGCAATGCAAGTATCGCCAATTCGCATCAGCCTGAAGAGACTGTTGAGCAGAAAGAGGAATAGGGAAACTCAGGTAACAAGAAGAGTAGATCTCTACATGTCCTGGACTCCTATGAAGAAAAATAAGGGAGCAAGACCCAAAACTAACACTTGTAGAATGCTGAAAGAAAAGAGACTGCAGGATAGACTTTTCACCACAGCAGTATTTTTGGACAATAACTTCCTGTAAAGCTTCAGCTGCCTATGTTTCACACCCAGAAGTGACACCAGCTGTGCCAGATCTGATCCTCAGGCTGAATTCGCTCATAGCCTGTTTCACTTCCTCTTGCACAAAGATAAAGGTTTGTCTCACAAGCACCTGTAAAGTTTGAAAGTCCAAGAACTCTCATGCTATGGTATGCAAATAAAGAACATATTGGGATACTGATACTTATTCTTGCATTGCTCTTGCTCTGTGCTGTCTGTGGGGAGAATAAACTTCTCACAACTATCTAACCCAAGTGGTTTTTTTACAATCAAGTAGAACTGGAAATCAAGATGGGTCAGTCTGCAGAACTATGACCAATGAGTCAATGCAAGTGATCATTGCATTATCAAAAGCAGAGCACACCAATGGCAAATGGTCAGAGTAGATTTTTTATCTTACAGGAGGTGAACAAACCCACAACCCATTTAATAGCTTTTCTCCTGCCACATAAAAAAAGCCTGGCTGATCCCTCTCTTAGCACCACCATGGGGATGGGGAGTCTGCTATAACACAGTCCCTGCGTACAGCTTAGTATCCAGGCAATGAAGCTCACTGTTCATGCTGCATGCTGTGCAGAAGCATCCTTCTGCCTTAGCTGAAAGAAGAGCAGGATATGATCTGTGTCCCCAGAGACACAGATGAGACTAGAAAATTAGAGCAAGAATCTGTGCCTGCCTCCTACCTAACTTTTGCAAGTGGCTATTGCTTCGAGAGTGGCCAAAACTCCCAAACAAATATTTTGAGGTGGATAGCAGTCTAAGAATCCAGTCTCACAGGTTTCATGAATTGCTGGAGAAACAGAAGAGATACCCATCACATTAATATTTCTCTGCAAGGAACAACGCAAAGTTTGGTTAACCAAAGAAATCACCTGGAAGACAACCATGGGGATACCCCAATCAAGGAAAAGTAATGATTGCACTTTATTAGATACACAGGAATTCAACCATGAAGCAAAACCCACAGGAAATCAAACTTCACTAGTTCCTCTGCTCACATTTATTCTTCTATCTTTTATAAAAGGAATCTTCTTCAAACTCAGCACTGGTAACAGCACGCTATCCTGTCTAAAACAGGGGACCCACTCATCCACTTGAACAAAAAAACCCACCAAAGGTAGACTCAGAAGTCTTGTTTTGTGGCACAGGTAGCACAAACCACATCAGTGTTTTCTTCCATGTAACCCAGACATACAAAGCAGGACAGTTTTAAAGGCTATCGCATTTCAGATCACAGCTAAATTCCTGTAAACACAACCTTCAAAAAGGAAGAAGAAAAGAGCTTTAGCGCTTCTTTTTCTGTATATTAAAATGGCAAGAAAGATTTTTTTTCCCCCCTTAATTAGTCTGGGTTTTTTTGCAAAAGCCTTGCTTGAGCACATTAGGTATTCAGGTCTCCTGTGCCCCGGCAGACTCAAGGGAGACTGAAGAACTAGTGGAATCACGACAGCACAGAAGTGGGGAAAAATCAATAAGGGAAGGGAGCTTCTTCGGACTCTTAACAGCTCCCACGTCCCAACTTGTTTCTATTAACAGGCATACTTGGGAAAAATCTTCCTGGGAAACACTTGCTACCTACAGTCTGTTGGCAGAGATGGGAGAAGACTCCCAACTCATACCTGAGGCTCCAAGCAGTCCTCCCAGGCACATTCTTGCATGTCACCACTCTACAGCAAAATGAATTATACAGCAACATTGCACACTACTCTCCAAAATAAACAAGCAGGGAAGTGATTTAAAAAAGAAAAAAACTCAAACAGTCTTGTTTAAGAAAAATGTTCATTCTTCTAGCCATCACTGGGAAAAAACCTAACATAAAAGAGACAGAAAACTATTTCCCCTTAAAATTCATTGCAAGTTTATTTGAGTGCTTGATCATCCTCAGACATTCCAGATCTATTAAGGACTGGTTTATGCCAGAAAAATCCACGGAAGCGATTTCATTTAAACTAATGCAGCCTCTTATACTTGTCTGCTAATGTAGTAGTGTTTAAACCATGCAGTTTACTTTGATAACTGAAGGTCGGCCGTATAGAGGGGGGGGCAATAAGATTGTGCAAAAGGCACACAGGTCACATGCAAAACTCACTACCTCATGTGTTGCAAGTGAAAAGTCAATTCCTTTCATGCCACCAATGCAAATACAACCCCCAAGAGTGCTCAAAACCAATATGAGAAAAATGTGAAGATTAAATTCCTAGGAGGCTGACAAATCCTTTACCCATAGGCCTCCTGAGGTTCACACCACCACACTGAGCACATTGAGAGCATGGCCTTCCATCAGTTTCAGTTAAATCTGATGCAGGAGCCCTCTCCCATGGCCCGCTGGATGTTTTTACTCTGGAAACACACGCTGAGAATAGGGAAGAAGCAGCCACATCCCCAGCCGATGTACAACGCTCACCCTGAGCACAGCAGTGGAGCTGGGGGGACAGATGTGCAGCCAAACAGGGACCAACAACGATGACTGGCTTTCCGAGTTTCACCTCCATGAAGCTCCTACTTGCTTTTTCTTTTATTTTAAGCTAGGGTCAAATAAATCTCTGTGATTCAAGCCTTTTTCCTTTAAGCTAAAGAGTCAAACATCTGCTTGCCACCTCTAGAGTTCATGGCGACTCTGGGTGTTGACCAATACACCGTTCTCACAGGTTGCGAGACAGGACTTTTCACTAAACTATGCAGCACCAGCACCAGCTCCCTCCTGAAGACGTTATCTCCATGGGGGGACTGACACACGCAGCCCCATCCAGGCTTGCGCAGTGTGCATGACAGTAAGACTGTTTCTGGTGGGAGTCAGGCACACTATACAGAAACTCCTCCACTGGGAGAGGAGAAAAGGCAAAGTTAGTGAACTAAGACTTCCCCTGTTTTGCTGTGTGCAGCTACTCATGGAGTCAGTCAGTGCTGAAGACGTCAGGCAGGCCTGGAGCAATCATACTCTTCTTATCTGCCTGCCTAAGGGTTAGATCCAGCCACTCACTAGTGCAAGCAGTAGCACACCTCCCCAGAGTAGTCTGAAGTCTTTATCTACCAGAGCCATGTCCCACCAAGCCAAGAAATTCCTGACAGTGCCAAGGACCTAACTAGAGGCAAAGAGGTGATGATCTTACCAGTTCTCCCAGTAGCCCAAAAGGAGGTTGGCTCCTCCTTAGCAAGCAGGGTGCCATGTCCTCTCTTTCCCAAAACCTCCAACCACCTCCGCTGGCATGCAGTAAAACAAAACAAACCAGGACAACCAGCCCCTTGCAGCCCAACATTTTTGGGTGGAGAATAGCAGCATTTCCCCAAGGTAAGACCAAAGTCCCTTTCCTTCACTCTCTGGTGGGGAATGCCTTGTTGGCTGTGCAACCCCAGTCAAGCACTGAACCGCTGCCTCTCTGGTCTCCCTGTATCTGAAGCAAAAGCCAGTGGTGCCCCAGGAGAGGCTGCATTTATTACTGGCAACAACAGCTCCTGGCATACAGTCCCCTGGGAACGAAAGTTTGGATCATAACCCCACAGCTGGAGAGGCATGAAAAAGGAGGACACCGTCAGCTTTATGTGCTCAGGAGGCTTCATTTCACTGAAAAAATAATTGCAAGGTTTGGGCTTTATTTATTTTTACAAAGTTCCCAGTACCTGTCACATTATTAGAGGAGATTATGGAACACCTCTGCTGACATGCTCAACAGCATACACCTACAAAACCCTCTCATTTTCCTGTTAAATATTTCCCTCCTTCCACTTTTTTTTTTCATTATTTTCATTGTTTCTTTGCAAGCTCCTCATCTATCTTCAGACTCAATCATTTAAATTTTAATAAGCGGCTTTCACTGTCGATCCCCTTTTTCTTCAAAGGCCCTACTTTATTTTTCTGTCTCTTCTCGGTCCCCTCAGCCTAATTGTTGTTATTATTTTTAACCTTCAGTAGTTTTCTTTGCTTTCTTCTCTGTTCTGATCTCTCCCTGCTCCCATTTCCCCCCTCTGTACTAAGTCCCTTTCATCCCTCACCTCCCTCTTGCCCCTGGCCAAGCATCCAAATACATGTGGAGCAAGCATAACCAAGCATAAATATGAAAGGGATCATCCAATTTTAGCAAAACGCTTGCCCCTACCTTTTCAAACATTTGACTTGTAATGATTAAGTCCAATAAGATCTTTTTTTTTTTTTTTAACAGAGCTCTGCAGGTCTTTAATAAACCTCAGCCTCCGTCTTGATGGCAGCCAGGACTGCAGTTGCTGAGCTGTTTCCTATGCATTACAGCAGATTTGCTCCAAGGTAAGCGAGAGGGACGCCTGAGCCAGGAGCTTGAATTATAAGCGAGGAGATTTCATTCCCCAGATGCTGGTTTATTGAAATTCAATGCCTCCCTCTCACCTGCCACTTTGTTATGCTAACCTCTTCTGGCTGGTCTAAAATTTCCAATCCATGGTGCAAGCAAGCAGCCGCACTCATCAAAACCAGGCACTCCCACCAAACCCAGGGAACTGTGACCTGCAGCAAGACCTTGCTGGAGAGGTGCCAGCACAGTCTCTTGAGGGGCATGTTTCCATCCCACACCTCCTCAAGCGGGGTAGATGGGGGGACACTAAAGGCTAGCCTCACTGCCAGAGTACACCAGGCAATGGTGTCATTGTGCACCAGCTGATGAGTAGGGCTGCAAGGGGACTCCTCTTGCCTTAGGTGGGGACCTACCCCACTGGGTTTTGAATCCCTCACACAAAGCACTTGTCAGGGTCTCACACTTTTATTACATGCAACCACACTATCCTCTAAATAGTATGAATGACCCTTTCACCTCTGATGGCAGGGAGGAGGAGAGGAAGCAGTCTCCTGCTAGCAAGGCACAGCTCCTATCAGATTTCCAACTTCTGAAAAGCACAGGGGCTCTGGAACTGCACATGATGGCCCCCAGAGTGGTTGAGCTGGAGGAGGCTCATGGTAGAGCAGCCAGCTGGCTCCAGGGATACCAGCACCCCTTGGCCCAACATCCCAGAGCCCCGAGTCATGTGCTGATGAACGAGAAGAAAGACTAAACCTGCACACAGTTTATAGTGCCCTGGGACAAGCAGGTGCAGGAGCTGCCATCCCCTTTCGCTGCTCCTCTGGGCCAAAAATGCAGCACCACAAGGAAGGCACGGTGAGGATGTGGACAAGCAAACCACACTGGCGTATAACAGAGCCCTTGCTGGGGAGTCGTACTGCACTTTGCAAACATTTCCTTAAAACTAAGTCCACCTAAAGGGAAGAAAAGGCACCTTCCTTTCCCAAATCAGGGGAAAACGTACAACAAAATGAATCGTACATGCCTTTGGGTGAGGCCGTAAGGCAGTGCCCATCCTATAAACGCTCACCAATGACAGTTTTGACACAGCTCTGCAAAAATACTGTGTCTGGAAAGGGTCGAGTGGGACTAGAATACAAAGTCATCTCCTAACTCTGTGTGTTGTCTCCCCAAGACAGAAGGCTGCTCCAAATGGTAGTGATGACTTTACTTCTTGCCAATCTGGGTGCACAAACCTGGCTGAAATAGAAAACAGAATATATTTATTTTTGTTTTATGAAGAAGTTTTATTTAATTCCCATTCAGCTAGGTTTTAAACTAGCTGTTTACACTCACTTTCAGCTATAGAGATGTCCTCAGTAACCCAGAAAGCCTTGGGAGAAGATTTGCTACAGCAAGCCTACCACACCCTTCCAGATGCTGCTGCCCGGCACCAGTGCTGGAAGGGGCCCCCGCCTGCCCGAGTGCACGAAGCTGCTCACATTTAGTGTCCTGCAGGAAAAGCAGGTCTTGCCAGTACAACCAGCCCCGCAGCAGCTGGCTGTAAGCTTTGCAGAGGGGAAGTTTTTGTTTTGAAAACACCCCAAATTCCCCAGCAACCCTATGGCTGCTTTCCCACAGCGTAGATCTCAAACTGGTCTCTCATCAGGAGGAAATAAATAAATAAAATAAAATACACCCGTGTGTGGGCTCATGTAATTTTAATCAAACTAATGTCTGCAAAAAGCGGGGTAGAGGGGCGGGGGCAGGGAGGGATTACGGTGCCACTTGTTCAAAGCACTCCCGTTTATTCCACATCTGCGATCCCTTTTGAGCTCCCAACAGCAGTGAGGAGTACGAGATGTACAAAGCGAGCGTGTGGCGCGCGCTGAGCTGTCTCTTTGTTTTAGTCACCGTCTGCTGCTAATGTCAGCGAGAGAGCACTCCGGGGATCGACGCCTCAGTGCTGTGCCAGCTAATTACACACCAACAAAAGCACCCGGAGGGGGGAAAAATGAAAAAGAGAGGAAACCGAGCATCCTAAAAACCAATGGATAACTTCCGGGGGGACAGGATCTAGGGAGCCCAGACTTGCTTGCTATGGGGCTGAGGGGAGAACAGGTAACACATGGAAGGGGACAGTGAGCACCCTGAGCCGCCCCAGAAATGGTCTTGCCACACAGCAGCAAGGGCACTGGAAGAGGGTAAGGGGACACTGTGACAGCCCTGTGCAGGCAGCAGTGCAATAGGGTGGCAGAGGAAGGTTGAAAAGGCAATCGTGGGCATCTCCAGGGGTCCTGGCAGAGGAGATGGGAGCAACATGGAGAATCTGCCTGAAAAGTTTTGGGGACTGTTTCCTGTAGAAGCTCTGGGCAAAGAGCTGGAGCTGCAGGAGGGGGAGAGGAGCTTGTGGCTTATAGGTGTATAGCTATGTTTGTACCAGCCATGTCAATGCCTGGCGTGTTTCAGAGGGGGAGGAGAGGAGCTCATGGCAGGAGCAGAAGGGAAGCTCTGTCCCTTGCCTGACCACATAGCCCTGTGAGCCCCCATCCCTGCCTCTCAGCTGGCTTGCTGCTAAGCCGGTAATACCAACGCTCACTGGCCTTGCAGGGAACACGAAACACTTAATAACCGTGTGGGGGAAGTGGTCTGTTCACTACATTACCTCCCTCAGAGATACGTGAGAGCTACCCACCATGGGGCGAAGCAAAGGCAACAGAGCGGTGCAGTAGCAGGTTCCCAGAGGAGCTCAGGTATTAACTAATCCAACCCCAGCCCCCAGAACCTGGCCACAGCTCCCAGACGGGGATTAAAGCCAGTAAAATGAAAATTTCAAACACGCATCCGGAAAACCCATGTGCATTCCCCACAGCGGCAAATAATCAGGTGCCAAGGAGGAGATTAACCCTGTGGGACTGAAGGAAACAAAGGCATAAGAGCTGGTCTGTTTAAGAAGCCGCGGCTCCCGTTTCTCCTAGATGAACACGAATTTGACCAGCAGGAAGAAGGGCAGCACTTGCATAAGAAATACTGATTACTAGGACACATAAGCCTCTGGTTTTATGCAGATCCACAACGAGCAGCAACAAGGTCCCTGCAATAGTTATTACAGCAGAAGTGATGGGGCAGGTAGGCTCCTACACAGCTCAAGCCATGGGATGCAGTGTATTAGAGTTTATTTGCGCACATGCTGAGCAAGCCACAAGACCCCGTGCACCAGCCCCTTCTCTGCTAGCTGCCAGACCCACAGCAGGCAGCACACTGTGCCCTCAGGCATTGATGCTATGCCCTGACAAATGCGCAGCAGGACTACAGGGGTGTTCTTTGCAGATTGCAAAGCCTGATAATTTGAGGGGACACCCCCAACACACCAGTCAAGGTGGAGAGGTCATTATACCTGCACAAGTGGAGGAGTTGTGTCTGGCCACCGTTGGCTTGTTCAGGTGATCACCCATTCAAAGCTGAGACGAGGCATCATGCAGCGCAAACGAGAGGCTGTTCCTCATTTGCAGGCAAAGGCAGACAGTGCCTCTTTTGGGGAGGGGGCCCTCCCTGCGCACTGCTGGTAGGCTCACAACTGCAAGAGATCTCCACATGCTCCCAACTCTATGGTTAGATGTGTGTCATGACAGGCTTTAAGTGATACATCCCTAACACTGGTGCTGCTGCAGCAGGAACACGGTTCCCAGTCAAGCAGCCTCCAGCAATACCACCTTGGGCTGTGATCTTGTCAGGTTTCATAAGCTTAATCAGGCTGTGCTCCGGATGGCGTACAGGGGTTTCACTGGCAGGCTGGCTGGCCTGCTCCTCCAGACAGCGGCCCTGAACGCTCAGCAGCAGCACGGTGTCCTGGCAGTCAACAGCAAGATCTACATTTCAGTCTTGACAACTTCAACCAGCAGATAATAAAGGATAGGACATCTGGCCCTTTGGGCATCAGCTCAGTGGACCAGTAATAGAACTAGGACTGTGGCAGCTGGCTCAAAACCATTACATTTTAGCAGCAAAGGAAAGCACCTTCTAGCCTTTCAGGGAGGGGTCTACAGAGCAGAAGGTTGTGGGGTGGCTCCTGGGGCACACACTTCATCTAAAGAATCTTATTACTGCAAACTGTCCACAGTTATCCAGCTAGACATAGCCCTACCAGAGCATCCTGTGCCCTGAACATAACCACAGGAGATAAGTCCATCTTCCTGCACTGATGGTCTGCGACACGACTGCCTGCAGAAACTCTCACACCGCTACTACGGGGCAGATCAGCACCCATGCAGCACCCTGAGCTGGCGCTGCGCTTATCTACAGCAACAGGTTTTGGCTAAGCCTGACCCCATGGATGGTCTCCAAAGACACTGCACTACTGCTCAGCCCAGCATGTCTCTGGTGTCCCAGTTCTTCCTCTCCCCTTCCCTCCATCGACATCAGACCTTTGGCAAGGAGCCTCTTGAAACAGATGAGATCTGAAAAGCCTGGTGTCTCAAAGGATGGGCACGTGGCATGTGCTGCTCTGTCCACAGACACAAGGGAGTAGAAATGATCTGAGAGCGCCAAGCACCAGCATCTCATTCCCCACTGCTCACCACCCCCTGTGACTCACAAAGTCACTTCAAAAGGAGCTCCTCAAAGCGCTCCCTCGCTGCCTCCGACTTCCCAATTACAAGGCGAGAGGAAAGAAAGAGCAGGAGGCAGCAGCACAAAGGCAATTACTGCATCCCAACAGCCCTGATGGAAGGCAGCACGGGAACTGCCCATAGCCTGCTCTGGGGTCAAGAGCCTGAAACAGTATCTAGGGCACTCAAAGTATGCCTGGAAAGGCTAGTGGAAGAACCCCCACCCCCCGAGGCACACACATTGTAAATCAGAACCTTTGGGGCCTCCTCCCATTGCAGGAGGGAACAAGGACACTCCTTCCACTCCAGCCACAGTCTCTCATCAGTCATCCTCACGTGCAGCTCTCCCTGCTCCTGCACCTCTGGGACACCACCCTCCCACATGCCTCCTGACTCTTCTCAACACTAAACTTCCTGTCCAAGGCCTTCCCGCCTGCCACTTCCACACTCCTTCCCCTCCTCTTCCCTCCCCAGTGCAGCTGTTCTTGCTTTCCTTCCTCCTCCCTTTTCAGCTCTCTTTCTTTTTTTCCCCACCTTTCACTTGGTTTTGACCTCCTCACTTCCAGTGTCCCTCAGCTTGCTCACTCTCTGCCTTGCACGCCTCCATTGGCTCCTCTTCACGTTTCCCAGTCCAACACTGGGATGACTAAAAACTTCCCCTTCCCCAGCAAGGGCAGGAGCCCCTTGATTCCTCCCGATCCCACTGCAGCCAAAGGGCTCCATCTTTGTCTCAGTTTACCCTGCACTCCAGGCCTCGGCCTGCAGGCAGGAGCCCCCCATGCAAAGAGATGCTTATCCCCGCGGGCCACCTGCACCAGCCGCTGTGCTCCTCCAGACACACTCATGTACTCATGTGGTTTCAGCTGCCAAACAATTTGAGTAGAGCTTTTTGGATGATGGGCAGTGCTCCTAACTCTACTCAATAGATAAGCTCTGCAGTGCCATTGCACAGGAGTGGCCTAAGCAGCAACCCCCTTGAAGACACGCTGGTATCACTGCAGAAGGCAACAGGCTGGAAGCATCCCCGTGGCCAGAACAGGTCTCTGTGCTGTCCCAGAGCCGCTGCTTCTCTCAGGGTGGCCTTTCTGACCAGCACTCGCAGCCAGATAGATTCTCCAAAGCAAAGAGTCTCTCCAAGTGAGTCGCTTATGGCTCTGGTAACCCCACTTCTCCACCAGCTTCCCCCTCCCTGTAGGCTAGCATTGCTGCGCCAGCACTCCCGCCTTTCAGCAGCAGTGGCCAGGTGGGCCATCCGTTGTGCACAACCATCACCTGCAGTCTTGTAAGGAGTCCTGTCTGTGGACAGGTGGTATCAGTACACCTGAGAGCACTCAAAATGTGACAACAGACTGCCAGAGTGCCTGTGGTCATCTGTGACATGCTGACGCAATTCTTCAGTGGACAACAAAGCTCAAAAGCTTAACATTAACCCTCTGATAAGTACCCTGCTGCTTTGGGATCTGCCCTTTCTTTCCATGCAGCAGCACAAAGCTGTTACAATCAGTCTCTTTACCCTCAGTAAGTTGGGCATTACAAGTTACAGTCATGAAATGCATTTAGTAAGAAATGGTTTTATAAAATTGCTCTCTTGAACAGGCAGCTAAAAAATGAAGAACAGTGTCTAAGGAAGTTAAGCACTCAGAGCACATCATGCCTAGGTCAGAGGCATCCCTGTTCGGAAAACCCTGTGCACCATGACGCAATTCCAAGGCAGGCATCTCTAGCTACAACATTTCTTTGCAGAGCCGTAAGTTATCATTTTAACTAGTACACAGTAAGGAATAAAGCCCTAAAGGGTGCAATATGTTGAAATACAGTGTCAGGGAACTGGAGCAGGTCTGAGCAGGAACACTGAAGAGCATCCATCCTATTAGTACCAACCCAGCAAACGATGATCCCTTAAGGCAGAGGCGCACTGAGATTTTAAATGGGGAGCAGAGCAACCCCACCTCTTGCCTCCTCCCTTAAGGCAGAGCCTCATTGAGATTTTAAATTGGTAGCACAGCAACCCCACCTCTTGCCTCCGCAGGGCTAGAGGGTAAAACCACGCTCCTCTCTGCATTCAAAGTGCCTTTGTTCAGGTTCACTGGTTAGCTCTGGCTTTGCTCCTCTTTGTAGGCTCTCTAGAAACATCTCTTGTTGATGGCAAGGGCAAGTGGGGCGGCTAATACCATCCCATTAGCATCCTCTGAAATACTCCAAGGACTATGGATGCTGTCCAGGCACAGGCGGCCAGAAGGCGGCTCTCGGCTCTCGCTAAGCCAGCATGACTTCTGGATGTGTGTGCATAGCCCCAGAGCCGTCTGCCATCAATAAAGCCTGCTGGAGGGAGAGAGAGAATAAAGAAACAGCCTGCATAAGGCTTGAAAGGAGTCTTTTCTCCTACAGGTACATCTTTCCCAATGCCAACAGACACCACTACTCTTTGTTTCTGAAGGCAGCATGAAAACCTTAAATTGGGGGGAATATGTTAGCGTAAATCTAACCGAGCACCATCCCACATTGGGGTGCATCCTAGGGGCTGCAATAGCACAGCCTCTGGTACCCCCAGGGGGCAGATACATGGTTGACAGAAGCCACCTCCTCCTCAAAGGATGAGCCAGTACGGTCTGCAGGACTCTCACGTTCTTTGCAGCTCTCCTTCCCATTACATCGCCTATTTATAAACAGCTGTTTGGCAGTATTACTAATCAGTGCAGCATGGAATAATGTTACATTTCCCTCAACGTTACTATTTTATTATATCTTCTTTCCTCCCCACCTCCAGCTGCTGCTTTCCTTTCACTACTCCCAGCTTGGAAAGCAATAATAAATTCCTTCATTTTATCCAGGCTTTACTTCTCTGATAATGTAAACAATTTGCTTATAACCCATGCAAAAAAGAAAAAAAATTAAATACTGTTAAACCCACTTAAAATAAATACTTGCTGAAAGAATATCAGCTGGAGACTGCTCTCCGACTTATAATAATCCCACTGCGCCCAGGGAAATCCTCTTAAACCTATATCAGATAAAGATTGTAAAACTGTTATAGGGCTAAACTGACAGGACAGCCATAGAATCAAGATGGAAAATATCTCCACCCAGCTTCTCCCTACCCAGGGGCAGCTCCATCCCAGCACAGGTTAAGCCTTCTTCTAAGCACGTGAAGGTAAACACACTTGTGCTGCAGAGCTCAGCAGCATGGTACCGTGCCCTGCCTGACAGAGGCAGGAGGAGTGGGAAAAGCCAGTCTTGTGGGGCCTTCGGGCTGGAGGAGGAGGGAAAAGGTAGGCAGCCTTGGGACCCAGAGCCTCCCTCTGGAGTACGAAAGCACTGCTCTCCCCTTTTCCCACCACCAGCAGGCTGCAGAAGCAGGGCAGACACCCTTTGATGCTTTAAACGAGAAGAAATGTCCCCCCCTGCATGCTCAATAGCAACGACTCTAAATTAGCAGATAAGGTCTGCAAACCAGAGGGGGACTCATTTACGTTTCTGAACCCTTCTAGGGGTCAGGGCGGAAGCATCAAGCTTACAACTTTTGTTCTGTCTTATTTGATATAATGAAAAGGATCTGATGTATGATTGGTAATGCAGCTAGGGGCTCTGGGGTTTGTTGGTGTTCTGTTTTGCCTGAGCACGGGTCCCCAGTTTGACTTTATTTTTTTTATTTTGTACTTCTTCAACAGAAAGCCGTGCATCTACACCACAAAAAGCATGCAGCTTCGTGGCACAGAAGCAGACTGGCTCAGCAAAGAGCACAGTGCTTCCCCTCCGCTACACCAGGACTCGATCATTTGCCCTCAGACTGACTTGTTCTCCTAGACAACTCGGAGAAAAGCACTGACATCAACGGCAGAAACAGCTGCCTCTGCCTCTCAGGGCAGCAGACCGACAGAAATGCAGAGCAACCAAGACTAAGAGGCTGGAACCAGAGAACAAATAAAGCAAACCTCCAGGGGAAATGAATTAAAAAAAAAAAAAAAAGAGGAGTGGGAGGAAGGAGTAAGCATAGTAAAAACCTCCCCAGGGAGGCAGCAGGAAAAATAGGCAACGTGGAACGTGAAATTTTTGCTGGTAATCGAATAACGGGCTGCTCCATCGCAGGATTTCTCAGCGCTGCAGCTGGCTTGAGCCACGGGGACTGTATTCCACTTTCAGAGTTCACTGAGCAATTGCTAAGGCAGGGGACGGGTGCCATATGTTACCAGCTGCGCTCACAGTTACAGCTTTCCCCATTTAACGCTGAGAGACTGTTTGGAGGCACAGAAGCAGAGAAACCTGCACACTTCGTGCCTCTCCCACACCACCCGGTACTCTGGCAAAGCTGCCAGAAATGCCAACAGGCTCTGCTGGCGAATCTCAGAGCAGGTCCCCATGCCAGAGAGTCACCAGGGTGTGCTGGCAGATCAGGCCTGCTGGTGCTCATCACAAGCAGGGAGGCACAGGAGGAAAAGATAGGTGCCCTCAGCCATCCTCTGGTGAAGTGGTCAATATGGCTGGAGGCAGCACCTGGAAAGCTGCCGAGTGCGCAGGAGGTAGAAGGCAGGTACCAGCTTCTGCCCATCCCACATTACAGCCCGCTGGTTCCACCACCTGCTTGCCTGACCCAGACTGGCTCCTTCTGGCTCTCCTTTTGTGCTCTGATTTTTTTTCATCCTCCAGAGCTTCTCTCAGTTGTACATATAGTGAAAAAGGAATCATTTGGGGTGAAAAAACCCAGAGGTTGGGGGCTGCCCAGAGCATACTGGGAGAAAGAATTTCTTCACTGAAAGGGTGGTCAGGCATTGGAATAGGCTGCCCAGGGAGGTGGTGGAGTTGCCATCCCTGGAGGTGTTTAAAAGATGGGTAGACGAGTTTCTTAGGGACATGGTTTAGTAGGGAGACAGGTACGGTTGGACTCGATGACCTCAGAGGTCTCTTCCAACCTTATGATTCTATGATTCTATGAAATGTTAAAGTCAGGATGGGAAGTGGTACCAGAGTATTTCTAATACCAGATGACCTTTTGCTTCCCGTGATTAACAACCAGAGCCCAAGCTGAAAGAACTCCCTCACATGCCAAAATCACTTTCTTGGAAAGCCTGGAGAGCCTAAGATTTGATGCCAATGTCCCAAGTAGCCTACCTGTGGTAGAGCTGGCCTTCAAATGCACCAGGTTCTCTGGTTAAAGATTTTTCTATCCTACTAAAAAACTTCTGCATCCTTTACCTCTTATCAGCACTTAACACCCAGACGTTATGGCAATCTACACAAACAGCCTACACCACCACAGCTCTTCCCAGAGGGACAGACTGAGAGGCATCCTATAAATACACAGGACATTCAGGACTAGCAAATACTTCATTTCTCCAGGAACTGGCAAAGTATATAAGAGATGAGCCAGCAGGACTAGCAAAGGGGTGTGTGGGTGCTGCTTTTGCAGTAACTCCTTTCAGGGCAGCAGAGGACCATAAGCCTCACAGCCTCCAGCCTCACTGAGAGCAAAGAGGCAAAGGGCTCAGCGGAAGAGCAAGCACTGCAGTCTCATCAACCTGAGGGATGCTCGAATGGAGCCATGCACGGCTGGAGCCAGTGAGAGAGCAGACAAGAGGGCAAGACTCTGAGCCTTCAGAAAAGAGCCTTTGCAGGAAAGACTGTTTTAGTTTCCAAAGACCATTTTAACTGACTGGTCTGATTATACTATTCAGGCTCAGTGCTATGAAGAAACCTATCCAAGCAAAACACTGCAGCTCTTTACAGTGTGAAGGCAAGTCAGCATTTGGGCTTCTGTGCCTCCCTCCCTGACAAGTAAGAGGCATAAAAGTCTGGAAGCCAGAGGGCTCATTTAAAGACCAGCCTCGATTCCTGAGCAGAGAGAGGGCTGTGCAATTGCCTGGGGCCTTATTCATTTACATTCTTAGAAATGCATTTTAGAATACATTTTTTCTTACAATGCACAGGTACAAGCATACAGATACACATTAAAAAAAAAAGAAACGACACATATTCTTATTGTAAGCCTTCTCCACACGCCAGCTAAATTTTAAAAAGTACCTCTACCTCAAAAGGGACAATGTAGGAAAAACATATGGAATGCAGTGATATGCCCCAAATGTGTCTAATGCCAGCTTTTTGAGACATGGGTAGGTAGACCGAGGAAAAAAAAAAAAGAAAGAGTTAGTTCCACAACTAAGGGCCCCCTGTAAAGCATGTCACGCCTCCAAGTTGCCTGCAGTTTTGAGAAAGGTAAGGGATGAAAACCATCAATAGTTAAGAAGAGACAGAGCAGATACAACAGATTATCAATTTTTTTTCTGGTATGGTCTGCTTAAATCAGTTCCATTTCTTCTGTGCAGATAGAGATGGAGAAGTGATGTCATGTTATACAACAATAAAAATGTAAAAACCAGGCAAACAATTCCAATGGGAAAGAACAGGAGATGGAGTACTGCAACAAAACAGGAGTAATTGGAAGTGTTTAGCAGGAAAATATAACAGCAGGGGAAAAGATAAAGATACACAAAATAATGAGTGAACCTTGCCTAGCAATTTGAGGGCACGTACGAGATTTCTGTTACAAGCTTTCAGTTATAATATGAATCACCAAAAAAAGTGTTTTAAAAAGCACAAGGAAGTACTAGCCCATGCAATTCATTGCCAGACTGTGTATGTCTAAAGCCGACATTTTTAGAAGGGGGCAAAGACCGGAAATTTAGAATCACAGAATAATAAAGGTTAGAAAACACCTCTAGGATCATTCAGTCCAACCACCACGCCTACTAAATTGTGTCATGTCTACACGTTTTCTGAACATCTCCAGGGAAGACGACTCCACAACTACCCTGGGCAGCCTGTGCCAATGCTTCACCACTCTCAGTAAAGAATGTTGTCCTAATATCACATCTGAACCTCCCCTGGTGCAGCTTGAGGCCATTTTCTCTCATCCTATCGCTTGTTACTTGGGAGAAGAGACCAACACCCACCCCATCAAAACCTCCTTTCAGGTAGTTGAAGAGCAGGACAAGGTCTCCCCTCAGCGTCCTCTTCTCCAGACTAAATAACACCAGGTCTCTCAGCTGCTCCTCATAAGCAGTCTTAGGTGCCTTCCTCTTAGCAGCAGGAGTTCTACATCTGGAAGGGGCATGGAGTCTCTGGACTAGCTTCACACACACCCGTGCTGCAGAGGGTTGTAAGGAAGCTGTCCCTCCTAACAGTTCCAAAGCCACTGGCGGTAAGGTTGCCTGCACCTGGTTCCCATGCACCTGCCCCCATCACTGTGGATCAACGGTCTCCTCAGTCTGGCTTCTACAAGGGCAAAACTGTGTGAGCTGAAGCAGCTATACTTTCAAGACACCAGAAATGACTAAGCAGGATGGGAGATGAATCCTATTCAGCATCATTACCAGGCAGACTTGAAATATAAGCCTTTGTTTCTAACTCCGGCTATCTAAGGAGCTCAAAGCACTTTACAATTATTTAGCTTAGACTTTGTGAAAGGCTTGTATGCTATTATCCCTAATTTTACCAGCTGGAAAATAGTGAGGGAGACGGAGAGCTCTGTACCCAGGGACAGGCAGCGAGTCGGCAGCATGACAGGCCCCGATGCCTGCAGCCCCCCACTGCTCTGCAGCATCAGAAACTGGGTACTCCAGTTTGCTGGTGCAATTCTCCACAGGAACTGCCAGAGGTAAAAATGTTTACCCCTCCTCATGCCTCCGCCATTAACAGACAAACACTCCCTTTCCATCCAGAGCAGGAACAGAAAGAAAAAGCAGAGCAGCATGGGTCAATTTTTTTTTTTTTCAAGGCTAATACAGAGAGATTTAGGTGTGTAAAGGAGGACTGTAAGAACAAAATACCCTGTGTCTTGCAGAAAAGGACCACCTAGGAGAAGGTATTTGATTTTTTTTTTTTTTAATGTCAGCTAAAGGGGAATTTGAAAGTGAAGGACATTTTACTCCTCTGGGGAGCTAATTACTGCAACAAGCACAGCCCAAACAGACAAAGATGAATGTAATTTACAAAGCAGGAATTTCAACAACACCAATCCTAGAACTCGCTTTGGTTAACTGACAGGTCAGCCAAATAAGACATATACATGCTTCATGGAGGTAGCAAAGCCGCCTCAGAGAGATTACGACACCTGAGTTCAGGATTTCTAAATTCTGTTTTTGTACACCAGACTAGAGAGAGCAATAGAAACAAACTCCTGCGACCTCTCTAAAGAAACAAGAAACACACAACATACAAAAAATATGCCAGAAAAAAGAATTCGGGGATGTACAATAAGAACTTGCTGTTCCCACCTTGTTTAGATCACCAATGTTATGGCATTATTTAGCACTGACACCACCACTATATACCATTTTACACCTTTCCATAAACACTCTCCCTCCAAACTGCTGCCTAACAGTGGCTTCTACTGCACAGCAGTCAAGCGGTTCACCACAGGATCACAGGACAATCAGGGTGGAAGGGACCTCGGGGAGGTCTGTAGTGTGACTACAAGTCAAGCAGGGTCAGCTATAAGGTCAGACCCAGCTGCTCAGGGCTTGATCCTGTCGGGCTTTGAAACCCTCCAGAGATGGAGCCTGTGCAACCTCAAGGCAGTCTGAACTGCTCTTGTTCAATTTTTCCTCCTTGTTGCTCATCTGCAAAGAGCCTGGCTTCCCCAGGATACAAGCTCCTTGCTCCTGCACAGTGGCAAACATTTACCCCTGTCTCTCAGGAGAAAAAGAAGAGAAAAAGACAGCATAGAAATAAGAACCCCCAAAGACTTGTATCAAAACCAGGAGATCCTTGTCAGCAAGACTGCCATCTCCTTCTTTGACACCTCCCTCAAGCAAAGCCACCTCCAGCCCAGTTAATGGCTGGAGTAAACTGGCAGTCACTGAGGTCCACGCGCCCCACATGAGCAGAAGTGACTGCTCTAGCCCTGAGTCCCTTCAGGTTCCCAGGAGCAGACTGTGCTCTCCCAAACACTGCAAACCTGCAACATGACCCTCTGCTCTGCGCACAGACAATCACGTATGGCAGCACTTGATGAAGAAGACAGGAAGCAGTTGGCAAAAAGCAGCAACAGCTGGTATGGGGTAATAAAAGTCCATTTATTTTTCTTTTTTTGCCTGCTATACACCCTTTTTCTTTCCACAGATTCTGGAGATTTTTGCTTGCAAGTTCAACAAAAGAGACCTGCTTTCTTCTTTTGAATGTTTCTGAGACACACGCAGCTCTTTCCCTTCCAGTGCTAAGTATACGGCCTGCATAAATCTTTCTTCCACCTCCCATGCCACCAAAGCCTCTCAAATACCCTAGAGCTATCCTTCCCACCCCTGCCATGGGCTTGCAGCTGGCCACACAGTTACATGCCACAGTTCCAGGGCACAGAGGACTCCTACAAGACACACTCCTTAAAGGCATGTTCAAAGTATCCACGGACTGAGTCCTCATCTGCAAAGAGCTGCAAGTGACTTGGGCAGCTCAGCATTTGGAGATGAGTCCTCACCAAGCACAGTCACAGCCAGCACTGACCTCAGGTAGAGAGGCAGTCTCTTTGTCCCACTAGTGCCCTTGCCCACCACCACTCCCAAGCCTGCCATGATGTTGAAACTTCACCACAATGGGGCTGCCAGCCAAAAAAAGCCACACCCATAACCTAGGAGCTGTCAGAGCCAGGGATGACCTAGGGGAACAGGGCAGAGACCAAGGCACCAGCCTACCTGGGCATGGTGAGACCACTGAAAAATAGCAACGAGCCAAGTGTGGCCAGGCTGACAGGGTGGACACAGCAGCCACTACATAGCACCTAGTTAGTGCTAATAATTTCTGACATTCTTTCACCTAAACCTGTCAGGAAGGAGACACTGGTGACTGTCTCTGCAGGCACCACCAGCTCCTCAGCAGCTCCTGCCCACAATCAACACAGCTGTGTCTGAGAGCTGCTTGTTTCTGAAGTCTGCATTGAAATTGCTCCTTCCCACTCTGCGGTACCGTAGAGGTTGTGGTCTCTCCCATCATACAAATCCCTTTCATTTTTTTGCTTGAACTTGTTTAGGATTGATGCTGTACAGCTGCTTCCCCCAAAATAAAGAATACAAAAGCTGCCACCTCCCCAAGTGCTTTGAAACTCTTTCTCCCACTCTGTCACTATCTGTTTAAGAAAAACCTCAAAGCTTGATTTCTTCCCTCAAATCACTTACTCTAAAAAAGAGCTTAGCGTTTTGGGAGCAAAGATAAAAAACCACCGAGATAAAAGTCTGAAGCTTCTGAAGAGGTTAGACCTGGGCCGCTTTGCTGTTATCTAAGTAAGGGTACAGGCACACAAACAACTTCTTGCAGAAGTATAGTGGAGTACAAATTTGCAGTGACTCGCGCACTCTGAAGTAACTGTCACATGCTTACTTGTACCCCACAGCAAAACACAAGTTTATTTACTCATTATTGTAAGATGAGCAGCACTAACCAGCATCTCAGACTGCACAGCAACCCTGCAGCTTCACCATCTAAAATACTGCACAGACCTCCCCTCCTGCCCCTATCTCAAGAGTTATTAAGAAAAGAGATAATTCCAATGACAATCTGGAAAATACTGCTGTCCTGCCAGTGGTGACACTATGTTACTGGGATGCTGGTTTCCTTCACCTGTAAATTCCTTGCCATCCTTAACTTGAGCAAAAAGCAAAGGAGCATCCCACATACTCCTCACAGCCAGCAAGATGTACAGGACCCTGATACAATTGCCAGTCAAGTATGCATGGTCCTCAGATACCCCATTTAACCTATCCAGTTCTGTAAAGCCCCTCTTCAGTGTGCCAAAGTGTCTTCTCAGTTCAATCACAAAGCCAAAATTTCTATCAGTTCCTTAGAAGCCCCATGGGGGAAGTTTCCAAATCCATCCAAGACTTGGGACACTACTAGAATTCATTTCACTCAACACTAGCTGCCTAAGCCAAGTCTAACTTCTAGGATCTCCTCTTAGTCAAATTAGACAAGGATGCACTTTATTTAAACAAAGATGAGTCGCTCTCCAAGTTTGTGTTTCTGTCCTCTGACCACAGATATTGCCTCAACATCTACCTTAGGCAGTGGGAAGCTGCTCCTGTGACCTTCCAAAAATTGTTTCCTCCCACCCTGAGTAAAGAAGCATGAACTAGCCTCAGCAATTTCGTGTTAAACTTGAGGAACCTAACTCTGAAGGTAAACAATGGAGTTGCAGACTTTGTACATGAGCTAATCCTTCCTCATAATTCAACCACAAAGCCATAGTTCCACAACATCTTGAAGAGCTGCACTCATTCTCCTTTTTTGCTGTCTCCCTCAGCACCTGCAACTCTGTATAAGATGTCCTAAATTCTTCCTCCTAACACACCTTGAAGCCCAGGTGTAACGCCTTCGAGTTACCCAATGCAGCTTAGGAGGAGATGGGAAAAAAGGCAGCAAGATACAGAAAGACAGACTTATTTTTAAAGCAATTGAAATGAAGACTGGTGAAAAACATTAAGCTTTGATATATATTTCCTCATGGCGGAAGGCCCTTGAACCACATTAATGGCCTCATTCCTAGCTTCAATGAGATTAGTGCTTGTGCTGCATGTCTAAATTCAGATCAGTAAAGACCAGAGTCCCACAAAGTACCTGGGGAGCACTTCTTACTCCAGGCCATCAGAGACATCAAGTCCACAAAGTGGTACTAGATCCTGACCAAGAACTTGGTGAACGAAGAAGAACCTTGAGTGCAAATGCCAAAAATGGGACAGTGACAACAGGGGCAACCCAACATGCTTGCTGTTTGTGAGGCGGTTAGCAGTGTACTTTGAAGACCAAACAGCACGTATTTGAAGCTAACAAGACTGTTTATTAGCAGCCTCAGAGAAGTAGTCCTCAAGGCTATCTTGACGGCAGGAGCACAGACACAGCCCAGCTGCTCTGTTGCAAGCTGAGATGTCCCAGTGCAGACAGCAGCCCCATGTGCTTGCTGCACTGGCGATCCATCCAGTTTCCCCATCACAGAGCTATACGTCCCAGATGAAAAGGAAGAAATGCTTCCCTCAGCTCTTCCCTCAAATCACAAGACACAACTCAAAGCTCCTAAAGCAACACTGCTCCAAACCCATCCATTTCACACATAAACAGAGGGAATAGAGATGCTAACAAACCTGTCTCCCTCCAGGCTTTGCTGCTGCCAAAAATGAGCCACTCAATCTAATGAGTCAATTAAAAATTCATAACTGGATGAAAGAAAAAAAAGTTTGGTTCTGTTTCTGAGAAAATGAGAACAATAACTCTCATTTAGCTCTGGTGTACCTCTTACATACTGTCTGTAGCAACAAAGCCAGCCTGAAGACTCACAACCTATAGCTGAGAGCTAAGGAGCCCATCTACCCAACAGGACTTCAGAGGCTGATGGAGCTAAAGTCAGCACTAGATGACATGAACGAGGCCCAGAGGGGAGGCCCTCTATAAGGGCTTGTTGTCTACAGGTCATCACAGGGGGGCACTCTGGAAAATTCAGTTTCCGTCAGAGTTTGGTTAAACCACAGAAGACACCTATGCAGATACACACATTTAAAATGCAAATGACCCTAATTCACTTCTGAAGTGAATTTTTGGAAATGAATTCAGCTAAACCAAATTAGGGCCCCAAATTCTAAGCACAACCATCCATGAAGGGGCATAATGGGATTTAACTAATCTAGTAAAAGGTACTTTAGATCAATTTTCTCGTGCATCCCCGATGTCAATGTCCTCAAAGACATTCATGAGTGTCTACAGAGTTCCAAATGTTATGTGTCTTGTACCAGTTGTAAGGGTGGGACAGAGACAAATCATCTCAACAGAGCAAGCTCTGGGCTGGCCATCAAAGAAGCAGCTGAGCTACAGCTAAGACCTGGAGGGCACTAGCATCCCAGCCCCTGGGGAGAGCAGCAGAGAAGCTCCTGTTGCCCAACTATTGGACATGCACACTATGCCCACCCATACCCCTATCCCATGCTGTGCCCCATGCCAGACTAACACAGGTACTCCCACTTGCTCTAATGGTTCTTCTGTAAGGACCCAAGCCCCTGGGGTGCTTTCCACAGGGTGTAGCTCCCTGGCAGAGGAACCCAGCTGCAAACCCCAACCGCCACAACCCCACCCTGCCCCCAGGCACTTATTTTTCACGTTGTGTTGGTTTTCAATAGGTTTCACTCCCTGAGGTGACTTCACAGTGGCAGTGCTGACTCAGAGTTGTTCAAACTAAAGGGGGAACGGCAAACCCAGACACCTGAACAACAAATCACGAAACTACAAAAAAACACCCCAGACCCCAGGAAAGAGTATTCAGGCGTCTACCTCCCAACTGCTCATGGACACACTAGATGGGAAAGCAGGCAACTAAATAAGTGCCTATATTCAGGCCATGGGGCTTCATCTGGGAGAGTGGTTGGGCTGGCACCTTCAAAGAGAAGCCAAGGTGCATACAAGTTGGAAGCAAGGAGCACAGCCCAACGGAGGACTATTGTGATTTAAATTCACACCTTCCCTCCTTTCCGGGTTTGCTGTGTCAACACAGCCGGACTGGCAACACCCTGTCGGGCTAGCGTGCCTTGATAATGCCAAAGCGGTTTCCGAACTGGAGACCAGCAGGCTTACCAACATGTCCTAAGGAAAGTAAGTCTGCTGTCTGTGTGCTTAAATTTGCTAGATGGGTGTCTCTGCTGCGGAAGAGCTCTCTTATGAGTCCTTCAGCCAAAGAGTTTGATGAAAGCTATTTGATCGCTGTTAGCCGAGTTAGAGACTTCAAATCTAATCCCATTTTGAGATACAGGAGGCAAGCTGAAGCTTGAAAAGGTCAAATCAGCTAGTCAGAGAGGTGCTGTGAAAATACTCTAGATTTTAAAGAACCTGTTTTCGATTTTTCTGACACAGATGAAAAAAACCCCACCAAACCAAATCCCCCGCATTCATCCACAGACAGCTCAATTTGATTGGTCTGCTAGTTTCAGGATGCATTCAGTACTGCCCTCTGTTAAGAACCTGAAGATGACTGTCTCTCCTGTTCCCTTTATGTGCTGCTCCTTATTGCTCCTCTCTTCCGAGCTCCGCTGTTTTGCCACCTTTGGCATGCAGCTTTCTCCTCTGCAGCTTGTGCCATCTGGAGCCGCCTTCCTATCCCTCTCTCTGCGTAACTCAGTGCTATGTCTTTCTTGCTTTCAGCCATGGCTTCACACATTCCTCTCTCCAGCTATGCTGCCTGGTTTCTCTTCTTTAAAAGGGTCTTATTACTACAGAAAGTCTGATTTCTTCTAAATTGCTATATCATGATTTCCCACAACTCACACCACTGTGCTACTCGCTCTTTGCTCCTGTTGTCCTCACTGGTGCTTTTTCTGATAGCTTATGTGGACTACATCACACATGGTGGGTTCATGGGTTTCTGCTGCACACTGGCTGGAAGATTCCCCATTGGGCAAGCCACACTGTTAGCAGGACAGCTTACCCACAAGGTTCATCTTGGCGCTGTAGCTCCCGAAGTACCTCTCGTCGGTGTTGGGCGTGTGGCATTCATACTCCCCGGCGTCTCGGTCCTGCAGATCGGTGATGTGCAGCAGGACAGCATCCCCCTGCACTCGCTCCACGTAGATCCCTCGGTTGCGCACGCGCTGGGTGTAGATGGCGTAGGGGAAGGAGGGGTCGACGGTGCTGACAATCTGCACCTCCCGCTCAGGAGCCGAAGGCAGGTAGATGGACCACTGGAAGTTCTGCTCCGCTGGGCCCTGGTAGCCGCTCACCTTGCACCACAGCGTGATGTGGGAGCCCTCCGTTCGGTAGAGAGGCCCTTCCTGTACCGCCACTTGCCGCTGGGCCAAAGCCATGCCTGTGGGAAGAGAGGAGCCCAGCATTACTTCTTGGCAGGCAGCTCCCACACCTCCTCCCAGATATACCAGACCTATCCCTTCTATGGCTGCTCTTGGCAAGGCAAGCTCAGCCCTCGCACCCCATTTTAAAACTGGCACACTGGGCTCTGGCACAGCACACCTCCAGCCACGTTGTAACTCTCTTGCTGACCCAAGTGAAGTGTATTTTAAAATGCCCCATGAAGAAAAGTGGTGTTAAGATAACATAAACCCCTTTCTTTAGTAATGATAAGAATCCAGGCACGAAAAGGTACTGCACCACATGGCAACAAACCAGAGGTTCAGGCTGACAGGGCTTTGTTTTTAATACTACTCTTATTTTCCAGTTCCATTATCCTTCCATTCTGGATATAGGTTGCTGCCAGAGAGCATTAGGAGGTAGCATGTGGCTGCTCTGCAGCACCCCAGTGTCACATGCCACTGGTGGGGCTCCCCAGTTCAGCAGTGAGCTCCTCTTTTCCTGACACAGCCCAACCAGGACCATCTTCCATCAGGAGAGAGGCCCATGTGCAAGCCAGAAGGGTACATTCCCTCTCCTTGGGTTTCCGGGCCAACCAACAGCAACAGCATGAGCACTGTCCTCCATCAGCAAATCTACTGGAGGCTTCACCTGGTACAAGATCACATTCTTTTCCCCCCCCCCCAAACCCAGCATGCCTTCTCCAGTCTCTCTGTTATGTTTGTAAAAGCATATGGGGAAATACCGCATTTCCAGCACTGCCTTCCCAAGCCTATTTGAAAGGAGTATATTTAGTAGATAACAAAAACAATTAAAGTTAATGGAGAGAGTGGGCATATTACACCAAGACTTACTGCCCCTGGCTGCTGGAAAACGAGACCTAGTACTGTGCATTGTACACAAGCAAACTCTTGCAGCACGGAACAAAGACAACCCCACAGCACGGCGACTGCGATCTGCTGTATTTTTACACAGATTATGGATGGCTGGCCCTTGGGCTCATGGCACATTACCAGCACAGCCCTCCAGGGGCCAGATAAATTACAGCAATCTATCTTGTTTGTTGCTACATCAAAGGCTCGAGACCACGGTGGGTGTTCATCGGTTATTGAGTTACCAGCAGCATGCGCACATGGCGAGGCCAATCACCCTGGCTTCTGTGACTGCTCGCTTGCCATCATAAAACAGCAATAAGCCGATTTAAAGCGGGTCCTGCATAATCACGTTTGCAAAATTTCATCCTTTGCGTGCGCATGCAGGTTGAGTTTTCCCCCCTGTCTCTAATTTTCGACAACATTGTTTAAGTCCAGAGAAGAATTTAACCTTTCAAAAACGAGCAACCTGCAGGTGGAAGAAGTAGCCTGGCATTTGGGGATTACTGACTCAATCCTCGCCTCTGGGCATGGATGTCCAGATACAAAGTTTGTCTCCGCAGCCAGCCTGGACCGGAGCCAGGAGAGATGGTTCTTACCAGCTTAAAACAAATTGTGAAAAATGGGTTCAGCACATCCATCAGGCCACGCAGCTGAACAGATGGAGTGCAATTCAAACTATTAACGTGGGCTCAGCTCGCTGCTGCTCCAAATTACGTTCCTTTTTACTCTTTATGAAACAATGTGATTTAAGGATTGGATGGGAAAAGCTAGCACATTGGAAAAGAATAGGGAGAGGAACAACAGAGGCAAACACTCCACCACTGTTTGCTGTACCAATCTCTTCATCCTGGGGAATGATACCGCTAGAGACAACTAACACATCTAAGGTGCAGACAGCCTCTTCTCTCACCCCATAAAGGCCAAAAGACAAAGCAAATACTACAGCCTTTGAAGTGAACAGTTTTTAAAGCAGCAGGAAGGGTAAGATCTTTATTGCACACCTAAAGATATCCCATAATACAACTTTTGTATGCATAAGTAGACTTCCTACAGCACACAGATAACCTGCATGCAATGACACAATTAAAATTGCACCACGAGGCAAACATGCAGTGGTAGGATTTAAAAGTTGCACACACAACACTCATTCAGGCATTTCTCACTTAAGTGCACAATCTTCTTCTGCAGGCTTTTAATGCAGTGCTGTTGTTTTTATGTAGGAATTCTTTGAAGAGTTTTCCCAATTAGCCAGGTGAAAAATACCATTTTATCAGAGACATATATTGGCCCTTCCAAAGCTCGCTGGCAAGATCGCAGCCTTGGGGATCCACAGTACAGATCTCTGTGCCTTGACGCATGCAGACTTTTGGTAGAGGTCAAATCCCACTCCTCTCATAGCTGGCACTAATGTGAGCTTCCTTCTTCCCTCACCAGTGTTTTTTGGGACCTCACCTGTAACCCTACAACCTGGAGTCCTGCTCCAGGTTCAGAAGAGACCCGCTTTCAACAATCCTCCTGTTCTATTCCCTCTTGCACTGGATTGCTGCACCTTCCTGATCCAGTGAAAAGTTAAAGAGGTAAGAGCCGAAGAGCTTCTTGCTTCCTGTTCTGGCTCCAAGCACCTGAGGGACAGAAGCCAGTGCAGAAAAAGTCCTGCCCAGCTCCAGCATGGAAGGAAGACCTCCTAGTGCCCTTTAGCAGCATCCAAGCCTTTTGCTAGAACTTGTAGCAAGCTGCTGTTGGGCCTCTGAGAGGTGAGACCCAAAGGCTCAACAAGTTGGTTGAACAGAGTGGATGTCCAGAGGGGCAGGGAGCAGGACATCCGCAGTGCTTGTCCCCCTGCCTGGCTGCAAACTGCTGCTCCAGCACAGACAGGCACAAAGGCTCTTCAACACCTAAAAACCCCACACAATAGAAGAAGAGATACTTTTCCAAAAGATCACTCTAACTGAGAAAGAGAAGGAGAAAAATCCAATCAGCCTGAGACAGACATCTGTCGCTACAAGTTTTCTCCTCAAAGAGTTAACTTTTTGCATGGTGAAGGGTGTTCAGCAGTTTTCAAGCTCTGGGAATTGCTACATCCACATCCACAGCATCAAGAAAAAAACCTGCATTTCTTAGAGAGCAAATGCTCTGATTAACAAAAATAATGTGCCAGAGATCCCATTTTAAACTCTTATCTTTCCCTCTTGAAGTGAGAGAAGAGCTCACTGGAGGAGGAGCTGTGTGCTCCACACCTCCCCTAGGACGCCCAGGAGACAGTTATGGTGGCATTTGGCTGGTACTTCACTGGCACAGCTGGCTTTTAATTGCAAATCCAATATAAATTACTGACAATGCAAGGGCTGATACGAAGGAGGTAGTGAGCCAAGAGCTACTTTAAAATTAATAAGAAATGATAGGTTTGTGCATCTGTTTTTTCCAAAAGGCAGCAAAACCCCCACGATAAGGAGGAAGCGTTCCCTTATCCTTATCCCCTACAGATGAGGGTTATTGTCACCGGCTGGCCTTTTGAGCTAAGAGCAAGCCAAACAACAGCCAGGCCATGCTTAATGCTCCCGCTGGCTTACCCATCTCCCAAGCCCTGTTTGGGACACATGAGGTGTGTGGGGGAAAGAGGGGGAAGCAGCAGCAAGTAGGGATGGTGCAGCCCGATGCTTAGACTCAAGGTCATGCAGTAAGGGGACCAAGTTGGACCCAGGCACAAGCATCAGATGCCCAATCCCGGCACTGCTCCTATGTCAGCCGGCCTAGAAGGCTCCAGGGCCATGGCCAATGTCATGTGAAGCAGCTTTGACAGGCAGGCAAAGGAGAAATGCAACATCAGAGTCACCAGGCCCTTCACGCCTCCCTTGTCATATCACAGTTGGGACTTCAATGCCTCTCCATCCAATCTACCGACAAGAAAGGAGCACTAAGCATCTCTGCCAGCCACGCATCTCACCCAGAAGTGCTATAGCTCAGCTTCTGAGCACACTTTAACTTTGCAAAATCTCCAGCCTCCCTGCAACATCAGTTGACTACAGCAAGATCTGACCTTTCCATGGCAGAGATACACAGAGCTCAAAGATCAGGCAATCCAGACACGACTGGTCACTTCAGGTGCCTGATTTGAAATACTTTGAAGATGCCCCATTTCAGAAAGTGCCAAACACTTACTCTTTGGGAAGGAGGTAGACCTTCACGTCCCTTTCAGAAGAACAGGCGTGCAAAATCGTATCTGAGAACATTGATTCAAGACTCATAGCAAGGGATAAGGAATGCAATGAAAGAAAGGATAGCTGTGCACACAGAAACTCTGCCATAGCATTGACACACCAAAAGAATAAATAAAAATTAGGGGAAGAATGATGAGGACAAACGCTTGCACAAACACTCTCCCCATCTCTGAGAGCGTGGGTTGTCTGCACCACACCCAAAGGTACTACAGAAAGTAGCTTAGATGTCAATAATCATTGCCAGTCGACCTTTAATCTAAAAGAGAAATCTGATTTCTTAGAAGGAGTATTATCCTAGGTCTCTAATCATTATAGAGCAATTAAAAGAAGAGGCTTTATACTTTCCCCTTATCTTCCAGAAGCGCAGGACTGACAGTGCTGAACACCAAATGGATTACTATGCAGCTTGATGGGATGTTTCTACTCCTGCAGTTTTATAGCAGTTTTCCTTCACCTCAAAGCTCTAAAGGGGTATTTGTCAGTAACTCATAATACCAATTCTAAGTTTTCTTTAACAATTACTTTGTGCTTTTGAATATACTTATTAGAAAACATTTCCAGAGAGATCTCTCTCCTTCCTCTCCCTGTCCCTTACACAAATACACAGCACGCATTTGGATTTTTTTGTTGTCACTATTGTTTGTTCAATTTAGAGATGTTCCTGAGAAATTGTCAGAGAAGAGCAACAATGATGACAAACTCTAGGAAATGGCTTCTATGTAAGAAATAACAGAGCAGGCAAGGACTCTGGCCTGGGAAAAAATACCTTTAAGAGTATCTGGCAAAGGTCTATACAAACACGCACGCCATGGAGAGGATGGTCAAGAATTGACCATTTACCATCTCTTCTAATTTACAAACCAAGGGTGGTCACCAAAACTGGTCAGATCCAGTGTGGCAGTCTTGCAGCTGCACACCACATACCTGGGTACGTCCTTGGCAAGGGATGCTGTGGATACAGAAAGTTTACAAGGGTCGAAAGTGGGTAGGACAAGTACTGGAAAGAAGACTATTAAACAGGTAGAGCACATCAGGTTTGGGAGGCTCCCAAAAAAACCCCTACAGTCGCACAGCTGTCTCTCTACAGCTTTTTGAGACACAACACTAAGCTCAGTAGAAGATACTTAGTCTGAACTGGTACAGTTGTCATCATGCTCCCACACAACCTGTGTCATTGTAAGCTATACTCCTCAGCCACATGGGTCACATCTGGTCTGCAGACTATGCACTGGCTATACTACAACGAAGCTAAGAAAAGGCACCACTGCAGCTTTTTGTCTAGAACCATGGCTCTCTTGGCTCTGAACATGGTCCCCTGAACTGGTTCCCTCAAAACACCCTCATAACTGAAGCAGGAGCCTGTGCCTTTGTGCAGGGGAAGGAACTGTGCATAAATCCTGTTTGGCTATGACAAATTAGCATCTGCAGCAGAACACAGGACCTGGCAGAAAGTCTCCAGAAATGAAGACAATTCAAACACGAGCGCTAAAGAGCAGTTATGCTAAAGTGTCTACTTCCTAGCCCGAGAGATGCTCCGGGCACACAAAACCCAAGAGCAGGTGCGAGCACTGAATGCATCACAGGCTGTGGCAACTGCTGCCCTCCTGCAGGTCTGGGGCGCGCTCAGGCGAGAGTGGCGCAGGAGCCCAGGCTCGCCACCCAGCTGTCCCTTGCTCTCTGATGCACAGCACAGTGTGGTTTGAGGTGAGGCAAGTGCCAGCAGACTCTTCCTCCGGCTGTGCTCAGCCCTGGACAAATGCCACAAGAGGCAGCAGGCATACCTGCACCCTGCTCCAACCACAGGGAGAAAAAAGGATTTCATGCCCGCAACAGGGAAACTGTTTTCATCCAGTCCAAGGGCACTGTTGCTTCATTAGCCAGTGTTGTTAATTTGTTGCTTCTCTCAACTCCCACACGCTCACAGCCCACAACAAACAAGGGCTGCAGCACTGCAGGGCATGCCACAGACTGCGGCTTGCGGGCAGCATGCCGCAGGGAACAGCGGGGCAGGCAGAGGCTGCCTTTAGGCTGCAGCAGGTCCTATGTTGGCCACTTTCAAAAAGTAACAAGGCACACACAGTTAACTGTAGTTCAACAAGCAACCCACTTCTCCTCAATGTTTCCATTCCCTTACTCCAAAACAGAAGCATCATACACTGCACAGGCCTTTGGTTCACCGAGTTGCTCAGGGACAGCTAACATGCTCCAAGCTCATGCTCTATCTTAATTCAGATTAATTTTTCAGTCTCTCTTACGCATGATGCTTCCCAAAGGATGGCCCTTCCTCTCTCCCTTGTGTCTCCCAGGGAGCATGCAGACAGCTCTTGCTAAGACCAACCTGTTAGCCCTGCTGTGGAGTTGGGAGAAAAAGCAGGGATTGATACCCAAAAACTGTTCTGTTTCAAGAAGGCTCTTCCAAGCTTACCATTGTCCAGCCACTGAAAACAGTTCCCCAAGCATCAGTCATTCTTCAGCCACCTGAAGACTAACGTAATCTCTATGGGAGACCCTGCCCCAACAGGCAACAGTGAAACAGAGACAAGCTTCTAGCAACATGCACCTGCTATTCTGTAAAATCTCCTGTTAATATGCACAAATCAAAATGAGGTTCCAGCTTAATTTTTGCATATACGAGTCACAGCAGGGACAATCTCTGTACACTGCAACCTGCTGCCAGATGGATAAAACAATGCTATCAGAAGAAAACATGTGGTAGACCCCCCCCCCCCCTTATTACTGTGAAGGCTCATTCTGGGAAAATAAGAGTATTTTGCTTGATGTATTTTTTGTCACGCCAAGAGAGTTCACTGTACTGAAAGGCTGGCTGGAGCCACCACCTGCAGAACAACTCTGTCCCTATCCTCCACCCTTTTGCTTTGATGTTCAAATCATGCTACCAAGGGTGCCTGATGCCCTATCCTCCTCCTCCGTTCCTGCCACTATCCCACCTCTCCCGGTACATGGACCATTCTTCCTGAACCAACTCAAAAAGCTATTCATCCCTCATTCAGATTCCTCCCTCTGCTGAGCAACTAAGAACAGCTAAGTAGAGAGGTCAGCCAGGAACAATTTATACAATAATTGGTATGGAAATATCACAATCAGTGGGGAAATATCAAAGCGCGGGCAAACGAGACAGGAGCCGCCAATGAAGCCCTTTGTTCTTCCAACACAACTGCTCTCACTCATCTCTGCTAGCTGCTCCGTCTCACAGCCGCTCACTTCCACAGCAGATGTTTACTGTCTTTTAAGAAAAATGTTTTCAATAAATATGAAAGAGGTGACATTTCTTTTAATCACCATAGATTGTTCCGGCCTGTGACTAGTTTCCCAAGTTCTGACTGCAAAAGAGGTCTTGTACCTCTGCTATAATTATGCATCCAGTCAGACATCCAACCCCCTCACCAAGATCAGAGCCATTTTTCCTCCTTTGGTTCTTCTCAGATCTGGTCCTTATACTGACAGATGACTTCCTTACTTTCCCCAGTATGGCATTGGTATTCTGCAGCTGCTCAGTGTTAAAAGTGATTTGCCCTTGTGATTTTTTTTTCTTTTTTTTTAAAGCAAACCTCATACTATATGGATGTTGCATTCCTCTAACTGTTCCTCCTCTGTGTCTACAATTAGGCATATTACAATACGCTAGATTTAACACTGCCCAAGAATGGCGTATTCTTGAGCCACAGATCATTTCTATTATTACAACATTTAAACTTCTAAAAATTCTGGAAGGATGAAGGAATAATTTATTAACCACACTGAATATCGAGAAGACAAGAAACCATAGGCTTGGACTTGAACAGCAGAGATTCAGGTTGGACATGGGGGCTAGATATGTTTTTAACTTCCCAGCAGCAAGGAAAGTTGAAGCCCCTGAGAGACTGCTTTGTAAGAGCTAAAGTTTCTCACACTGCAGTTCTCTCTGACAGACGTTTACCTTCTTCAGGGAGATGAATCTGCCCTGGGGATGCACATGAGATTTCCCTGCTCTTACAGTTCTATTGTACTTGATGATCCCATCAAAAATTAGGTTTAAAGTTACTTGGCTGCACTAAATCCCGAAGCTACTCTTTAATCTAGTATAGCTTTACTTTGAAAAGTCATGGAGCCAAGTGTCGGGAAGTCAGAAAGCCATGCTTGTGGTTAGAGAAAAGAGCATATTAACTCATATTAACAAAAGGGAGGAGGATGGTAGGGTAGCTGTTCTGCACACAGGTCCCTGAGCTCAGCAGCTCACGATATTCAGCCTCCTTACTTCACACAGGCTTTGAAGCAGGTGGAAAAAAGTGCAGCTGATGTAAAAGGTGAATAACAATACGTGCTGGTGTACGAAGGAAAGACTGAGCTGACTGTCCTGCTGGTTCAGATTCATAATGGTAAACAACTGTTGGAGCTCAAATATCTTTGTGCAACACACCTAGTGCTCGTAGTTTGACTATTTTTCTGCAAATACATTGAGAAAAAAGGAGCTCCTTGTAATCTGCAAGCTTTGTATCCCCCAAAGGAGATTCCAGTTTTGACTAAACCCCACAGAACAGCAGAGAGCTCCAGTAGCACCACAGGCTCTTTTTTGTAATTAACACAGAGCCCATCCTGTGAATTTGTTTAATCAACTATTTGTCTTCCTCCAAGGTCAGAACTGAACCTTTCCAGCCCTTTTCCAACTCTCAGATCAGCATGTTCTTCATATACTGTACCATCACTACCCTTATCATTACACAAACAATACACAAGCAGAAGCTCCCTGGCAGATTATTCTTATATCAGGAATACATAGGCAGGAAGTGCTGGATGGCCATGCACTACTTCAAACTTGCACTGCTCCTTCTGTCTTATCCTCAGGAGTTTCTTCTTTCCTACAGCCCTTTGAATACACACCCTAATAACTTATATCACTACTGCTGGTTTCTGGTCTGGTTAAGCACTATAAGACATAGCAGCATTTACAGTGGCCTGCTAGAATGCCCAAGGCAATGCCTACTTTTACATTTTCCAATGAAAAGCAGTGATGGCTTCATTACTGCCTTCCCAGCCTGAGCTTTGAAGCTGTAACCACAGGTACTTCACTGTAAGATTTAGTGTAGCCCCGCACAAAAAGTGAAGTCTCCCAAGATTCCTACGTGTGCTTTTTCTTCTGTTCTTTTAGCTCTTAAAATACATGTAAGGGCACACCATTTACCCTGGTGTCTCTAATACTGCTCCCAGGCCTCTAAAAGATTCAGCATTGTCATGCTAGTTCCAAAGCTATGAAGTGTCAACACACATTTCAGATTGCTGAACTCTTAGCTGGTATGTGTTCCCAACCTATCAACAGGAGGAGGGGAAATGAAATTGTTCGACCAACAACACTAGGCAGGAAATTTCTGACATAGTTCATTATGCCCTGCAGCCTCTGTATTTCTTTTTATTATCATTCTTTAGTCTTCAGGTCCTACATGCCAGGGTCACTCTTAGAACTGTCAAACGCTATTCCCTCCGCGATCACTCACTCTCGGATAGTAAGGAACTTCATTTTGTTTCACAGTCAATAATGTTTTAATGTCACCTCTTTTTTCACTGTTCTGCATGCTCTGCAATCCCTCCCAATATTGAGCAACTGAATGCCCTTATTATTGCTGTAATTCTCCTCATAATATCCCAGATGCTTAAAATATTCTCCCGGGAGAGAAGTGCATGGAGTCCAAATCTCACCTTCACGTTACCCTAGCCAAAAGAAAACAGCATTTACTACTCAGTCTTTCATTAGAGGAACTTCCTCTCTTTCATGAAGAGGTCTCTCAAAATACTTCTGACCCAAGGAGAGCTTGGTTCCTTACTGTCCCTCGAATTTCTTTTTCCTGAAGAAACGAAAAGCTTCTTGCTCTCTTCATCTGAAACAAATGGAGGGAGAGAGCAAACACAAGTGCCTCACAAAGAGAAATTCCAGTGTTTTCACTCATCTTTCCATACTCCTGGAAGTTGCTTACTTGGCTCCCTTCCCCTCCCCTTGCTCTGAGTGACCCTAGATTTTCACTTACTTTGGTAAAGATGATATTTGGGAGTTCCACACCCTGACTTTCACTACAGGACCTTTATTTGCGTGCTTCTTGTTCTGGGCTAGGGCCAGAGTATCTCCTTTCCAAACCCCAAATTGGCTCCCCTCAAGTAGCCATTTACGAATTGCTCAACCCCAAACTGTCTGTTTTCTAAGAGGAGAAATTTAACAATAACCTGTTAGATATGGACAGATTTGAAGAGCTGATAACAAACTGCACTGTTGCACACCTCTCCGTCCCTTCCAAAGCACATCTTCTCCAGCATTCCAGCTGTGTCCTTAGGCATGGGCTCTGCATCTGCTCCCCATTCCTTTTGAGCACACAGTTCTGCAGAAGTGGCACTGCAAAAAGTTACGAAGTGCAATATCTAGAAATTAATGCAGCCACGAGCAATCTCTCCCACTTCCTTCTGGCATGCTAAAGAAACGTTTCTACCCCTCAGCCACAGCCATTAGCATGTGAGAACATCCAATTTGCAAGGCAAAGCTGCCATCTTGTACATCATCTTCAGCAGAAAAAGCTTTCAAGTAAACAACAAATTAAGTTATCCACGAAGTCACGGGTATTGGCTAAAAGCACGCATTTCTCAAACAATTTTCCCATTCCACCATAAAGGATCACAAGAATACAAAGCATGGCCATACAACAGCAGACAGTTTCCATTTCCTTCCCAAATTCTTCTGTTTTCTTCTCTGTTCATTAAGAACTGGGAAGATGCTGCCTCTCAAAACCTCTGTGATTCAGTTAGACATCATCCCTGAAAAAGAGACACAGATCCAGGGAGATTCTTCAACTACCTGCTGCCTCTTACTGCTAATTAAGATGTCAGAATTCTTACACTGTAATTTATTAGTTTGACATGCTACAGAGACTATCAGCAGTTGTCACCGAATTACCAAGGCTCCCATTTCGAATGGGAGGACAGGTGCTTTCTTGTATTTGGAAAGGAGAAAATAAAACAAACCAGAGAGGGATGCAGAAGCACTTACGTTACTATTGCTTCCAGTCTGGGAATGAGAAAAGTACAATCATTCCCTCTATGCCCATTCATAACACAACAATATTACCAACGAGTAGAGAAGGACAAACAGATGCATTTCTTCTCCCTGGGGGGGAATGACCCCATGCACCAAGGGGGACTGAACAGCTGGAAAGCACAAGATAGCACTATGTTTATTAATAAAACTGTTAGGGGTGACCGCACACTGGCACAGGCTGACCAGAGAGGCTGTAGAACCTCCATCCCTTAGGATACTCAAAAGCCATCTGGACATGATCTTTGAATGGCCCTGCTTGAGCAGGGTGCTTGGATCAGATAACCTCCAGAGGTCCCTTCCAACCTCAGCCATTCTTGCAAAGGACACTCCATTTGTCACTGCTATAGGCTCTTATTTACCTCAGCTCAGCACTAAGCATATACTTAGAACAGCTTCGCCTGCCAGCTCCTCTACAGAGAAAACAGTGGCAAAACCATCTTCATCCCAGGAAATTCAGTGGCTTCACAATGCAGCTAAGCGAATCTTGGAATTAGTTACATGGAAAAAAACCAGTCTTGCTTTCTCATTCACTTTATTCTTAGCAACATACACACTCCTTTCCCCATGCTTGACCCGCATATTGAGCTGAAAGAAGAATGACCCAAGGAAAAAGTCATTTCTTTCTACTAATAGAGCAAGAAAAATTTTCTTTGGGGTTTGGGGATGGGGGCAAACGCCCTTTTCATTAGCATCTTGGATATTCAGCCATACTGTGAAACAGCACCTTCAGACAGGGGTGGCAGATGAGTCAAGGGGGACCATGGAGCATGAGAGAGCGTGGCAGCATGTGAGGAAGTTCTGTGGTGTCTCTCTGCTGGGAGACCCTGATGGTGAGTCTGTAACAGGCCTTGCGGCAAAGCATCAGGTGAAGCAGTGCTGCAGGTGCTTGCCGCACGCTATTCCCAAGCACACGGAAGAAAATAAAAGGGCTCCAAGCAACCATTTTTAGCACACAGCCCTGAGAGCAAGGGGCTTAATGAAGCCTAGCTTCCTATGCCATCAGGAGGGAGGCTGTCTCTGAGACTAATGATTTGACTGCAAGCTTCAGCTGGAGTTTTCCTACAGCTGGCACAGTCATTTGGACAAACTGCTAAAGCCTTTGAAGAAAATGGTCTCCTTCAGTCCCTCTGCTACCCACCCTCCCCCCACAACTCGGCTACCTACTCTTCACAGGACTTGCAGGAACTCGTTTGTCTCTAAGCTCTCTACTCCCATCAAATTTGCGTGAAATTGGCCAAAGGGGTTGCCAGGTTATCTGGGAAGGGGCAGCAGGCGAGGCAGCACGATCAGATAAGCCACCTTTCTCTGAGAATCCAGCCTGAGGAAAACCAAGGAGAGGCAGAGGCTGGGAATCAAAAACCGCACAGAGAGGGAAGAAGTGCTAAAAAAGACAACGCAGAACAAGGCTAAGAAGGGCTTTTAAAGGGAAGACAAGCATCTTGCATTTGGCAGGGTAGAGGAGGAGGAACTAATTCGGCAGTTCAAGGGAATGAGCAAACAAAAAAAAGCTGAACAAATTTCAGAGGCAAAGATGGATAGGAAGTGCTGCAGAGCTCACACTTCTTACGCAGAAAGACTCAGGTGCATGCACATACATATAGGTTAGCACCAGAGAGGTGTCAAGATTTTAATTTGAACAGAAGTATGAAATTGTAACATCAGCAGAGAGAGGTCAGTCTAATTTTTTTAGTGGACAAAATTACCAAGAGACAGGGACTGTAGGAAGAGGTGAACAGCATCACAAAACAGGCCTCTTAAAGCCACAAAAACCCCAAACTCAGAAACTGGGCAGGGTATACTCATGAGTATGTAAGAAAAGCTCTGTCAAAGAAGCAGGAAAAGGCAAACCTAACAGTACTCGAAGGGAACTATTCCAGAAAGAGACCAAAATTGGTTATCGCAAGGGCAATTGTTAAGCCAAGGAAGGTAATGCTGGATCACGACTGAGATGTAGAGCAATGAGGGCTACTGAGAAAACCCTTGCAAAGCAAATCACAGAGACAGACTAAACCAGCAGAGAGCTGGGAGGCAAGAGCTCCAGACAGAGCATCCCATGGGGCTTGTGGAGGACAGGGCAGCTGCTGAAGGAGGAGGGGATAAAGCAGCTTTGCATTGAGAGACAGAGGCTATGAGTAGCAAAGCAAACGATAGAGATAACAGAAAATGAGCTAGGATCCTTAAGGCAAGCAAAAGGGTTTGAAAATCTACCTTTGTGAAAAGTGTGCAGAAAATGACCAGTACAGGGTAAACCATCAGCTAAAGGCAAGCCCTTATTTGTATACTAGTCCTCTTTGCAAAATGACTAAAGTTTGAGGAGCAAATCTGAAGGTGGAGAAGGGGTTACCCAGGCTGGGGGGTGAAGTATCATTAGCAGCATTCAGTAAAGCAGAAGTTAAAGCATTTATGAGGAACAATGTAGAGGGAATGAGACAAGCGCTCTCTGAGATAGATGGTGGGGTTGGTGCGGATTCAAGTCGGTGGCGTGCCACTGCATGACAGCAGGAACAGAGGCAGCAGATGGTGGGGTTGGGAGACAGCAGAAAGGGTGGAAAAAGCGTCCCAGGGGGTTGGGGCAGATGCCACTGCATTGGTGGTGTAAACAGTCATGGGACACAAAGACCCAGAGGGGGAGAGTGGTGTTGGCTGAAAACCAAGACAAGCAAAAGCCTGGCTGGCAAGCCAGATAACTCATTACAGCATGGGTGACCTAGGCGCACGGAGGAAGGTTTCTGGGCTAATCAACAGCACTCGCTGAACGACAGGGGCCTCATCCTTCAGCATCAAGCAAGAACTACACATGAGAGATGCAACAGAGAAAGGGACGTGCCTTTAATGACCACAAGTCTCACTTGACATATGAAGTCTTGAAAAAGCTGCAAGTTGGATTTTTCCAGGATTACAGCATCAGCTCAGCAACACCACACCTCAGGCACAAGTCCAAACGCCCTCCTGCCTCCCAGAGCAACACAACTCGCCACCCAAGTGCGGCTTGAGAGATGCTTCAAAAGTGATACACCCCGACTTCAGCAAGAGCAGACTTGCCCTTTTATACGGCTGCAGGTTTATCTGAAGGTCTGGAAAGAAGCACAGTCATGATTTCCAGACACAGAATACATGTCTGAGAGTGACTAAACAGCATTTGTCACTAAACAAAAAAATCTTTCCCCATCAACTGAGAACAGGGGTGGGCAGAGGCAAATCCTTCCTCTGTCGATATGCCACACTGAGCATCCTCCTGACTACACTCCCCAATGAGCAGACATATGCAGAAGTTTTGATCTTCAGCTACTTACTTAGCAGAGCCTAGTCTCCTCTGATCAGGGAGTTAAGGAAAGGCTTACATAGCTACCAGGGAGGGAGGCTTTTTATTTATCTGATTTCAACATGCCGAAGTTATCAGACTCTAGAGGAATTCAATTAATGAGAATAAAACTCTTGTTTGATGCAAGTCTGGAAGGGTGGGATTTTTTTTCCTGTAAATAGCTGTGCCCCAGAGATTTTACACTGATTATAAGCCTTAACAGCGACTGATTGATGCAAGTTGATCAGATACAGCAACTGCACCAAAACAACATGCTGGCTCCAGACCTGCTGGGGACTGACAGAGCTGGAGGAACCCAGCACAAAGACAGAGAGAAGGGAGGGTGAGGGAAGCAGGGCCAGGAAGCTGGGAAGAGCAAGCTCAAAGGAGCTGTTGATGCTACCCCCACCCCAGCAGACTATAAGAGGTGAGAGTTGACAATGGTTGCACTTAAGCACCCACTAGCGTAGTTGCACCATGGCAGCTATGAAATACCACTTCCAAATAGGGAGGTAAAATTAAATGTCCTGCACAAGCTTGCAAGGCAAGGCTGGGGAACCACTGGTGCATGGCTACTGGTAAACATCCCAAAACACACAAAAGCCACCCTAGCACCCAAAGCTGTGGCCACCCCAGGCTAGGGAGGTGTCCCCAGGTCCATCACAGCTACCTGCTCCTCTTTCCTGCTGGAGACTCCTGCCACCACAGCATCCCTGGTGTCTCCGTGTGAGGAGGGCGGACGACCCAAGGGGGAAGCATGAGCACAGGGACCATGGTGCACAGTGCCCCAAATTTCCCTCTAAGGCCAGGCCACGTGGGAGGAGGCACTGAGGTCTACCCACTTGGGAATGAGCACTGCCATGAGGGCCAGGGGCACCGGTGGCTCTGACACAGCTCCCACCCTTTCTGCAGTGAGGATCTGGGCCCAGGAGGGGACACGGTATGGCATGCCACCACCACCCACATCTAGGTGTGAAGAGGACGACAGCCATGGCACAGAGGCCACTCATGCACCCTGTGCCTACCACGTCCCCCTCCTCTAATCCTTCTCCAGGTGGCTCTGGTACCTGTGGTGGTGATTTACAGCCAGAGACAGTAGCACCAAAATAAATTTTGCAGCCTGTGTTTGCGGCCATGATGGCACAATGAGGTCAGATGTCTGCTCAGCCGTGCCCAGCCTGCATGGGTGACCCAAACTCCCAATGCATGGGACACAGGGCTGGTTGGCCAGGGACCTGTGCCAAATGCTGATGGCCGTGCTGCTGCAGGTGCCATCTGGAGGGGTGGGAGGCCCCTTTGAGCCAGGCTATGCGCGTGCAGGATGGCAGCCTCACGACAAGGGCCTGCTCAAGCAGGCACAGTTACAGGGACAGAGGGATCAAGCACATCACAGGACAAGACACAACCAGAGCCACCAAGACCACGGCTGCGACAGAGATGATGGCTGTGTGCTTGGAGGTTCGTTTTAAAAATTAACATTTCCCATGCCACTAAAACACAGGCAAAGCATGACCCCGTATCACTCCCCAAGAACTACGCAGAGGCCAAAAAGGAGAAAATAACAGCAGCAACCACCCAGAGCACTAAATGCACAGAGGAGGCCAGGCTGCTGTGCTGCACCTGCTCCAGACTTGCCAAGCTGCTGCTGGGGATGGATCTTCTCATTCACTGTTGCCCAGTGAAATGCCGTGAATCAGACACAATCTCTCTGTGGAGTTGGGACCAAGGAGCTCCAGCAAGCCCAGGGGACAATCCCAGCAAGTTAGTGCAGCAACAGGTCACACCTGCGCTTGGGTTAGCCACTGGCACCATGGAAACAGGCAAAACAAGGAACTCTGATGACAATATAGGCTTTGGAGAATTTTATTCTGATAATCCCCTCCTAAGGTTGGCTGCCTGACTTTAAAGGGAACACAGGGAGGACCATTACAAATCACTGAACCGATGGGAACCAAACAGAGGGTGCAAAACACTCCTCATGCGAACGTTTTTTTAAAATCCTGCCATGAAGATAAGCATGGCACGGCTGCCAGCTTCCAGGCAGCTCTTGTCCTAGGAGATTTACCCAATGTTTATTCAATGCACATTTCACTAAAACTTGAATCCTTATATCCAGCCAGGAGACCAAACAAACAACCATAATTTCCTCTGACACCACCTAGCTACGCTGCTCTGACAAAAGCAACCAGAGGCATCCACTACCATTACATGCCAAAGAGAAAAGAAACTCCAGCTCCTTTACTAAATCCCTTCAACACAGTGAATGAATGATAGGGAAGAATTGTAGGCTGAACCAGCCAGAACTCATCAGCTGGTTAGGACAGCAGCAAGAACAACGCCCTGGCTCTATACTTGGGAAAGACACATAGGTATTCCTATAGTCTACATAGGCAAAAACCTCAGCAACTCTTCCTCCTCTTCCCTAAGGGAGATTCAAGACATTTGAGGTTTAACAGCTGCAATAAACAGTCTCCTCTTACAAGAGAAAATATTCAAGAACAAGATAACAAGAGACACAGTTACTGAAACAGGATGAAAACACAGAAAAAGCCTCTGGGGTCTAAGCACTGCCCTAATGACTACAGACTGCTACTGAGAAAATCTGAATTCAAGTATACAGCTCTCATCACCACTTGCAGATCAAATAGAAATGGCAAGATGCAAATCTTGCTGCCTCTAAGAGAGGTAATCTTCGTAACCATTTGTGAGCAACCTGCTAGCAATGTCACAGCTCCTGCAAACATACAGAAATAAAAATGTGCAAATGCCTTTGATCTTGCATTCATTCCACAATAGATTACTGTACTTAACCCACACATTACTACTTTTCTGTTTTGGGGAGTTGAGGGCAAGGTTTTTATTACACTCTAAATGGCAAGGGAATATATTCTCTATTCAAATTTGATTGCAGATATGGGAGATGGGTTAAAAAAAGGTTAGAAGGGAAATACTGCCAACTATGCTTCTTTAAAATAGTTTTAAGAATAGTATTTTACTTAGTTCACAGCCAAGAGATACAGCAATTCTATAAAGCCAACTCAACATTAGCAAATACATTTTGCCTGTATACAAGAAAAGAACGCAGATGCTAAACCCATTATATAGGCAGTGAAGTGTCATCAGAGCAAAGACGGTAAAAATAGTAAAGTTATCTGTAAGATGAGTAAGCAAATGGATTTTCAAAAATACGCTTTCAAATATGAAATCTTTTTCTTAGAGCTACATGCATCTGTTTAGCTTTGTTAATTTCTCAATTCTTTCTTTTGATAATTTATTTTTGGCCTTCTGTTAGCATACTTCCCCAGAAGCCTCACTTCACCCTACCCACGCTCAAGACTCACAACCACATACAGAGAATGATTTAGAAAGTGATGCTGATCACCACAATAGCTATACCACAGCGCTTTCAGGATCACATATTGAAAAACTGGATTTCTGCTGTTTCCTACCCTTGTTTCTACTCCTTCATCATCATCTCCATCCATCTCAGGGGTTTTCATGAGTCCACAGGCAACTTCCAGAACAGATAAACCCTCTCTTCTCACATGACCCTTGCTTCCAGTACTTTTGCAGGCAAGAAATGGCCCACCTCTTTTCTAGGCCACTGCCATCTCAGGAACAGCAGTGATTAGAAGAAGCAGAAGCAGCAGAGCCATGTACTGCTCCAATAGCTGGGGTGGGAGTTGTGTCCCCTAGCACCTCTCTATTCCACTTGTGCTGCCAGTGGCCAGGCTTAGAGGCAGCTGGGCTCGGCTACAGCCGTGCTGCTCTGCACATCTCCTTCTCTTCCACCATAACCCAGATGCCTTTGTAAAGAAAATTACCCTTTCCTCAGATCAAACCTCTTTAGGGACTTAGTCGGCCTCCACACAGCTGCAATCGCTGGTAATCTGAATTTCCGAAGTAACAACAGTAGTTGGTGCTTGCCCAAGCCTCCCAGGTCAGTCCCCTGTCATGCCAAAGCCCTGCATATGGCTCCCGTCTGGCTCTTTCATGTGAGGGGATGGGTACCTGCCGGCACCCTAAAAAGCCAGCTCCTACTGCTTGTCCCAACCCTTGCCAGTAGCCCAGCCCTCCTTCTCCAGGAGCAGAGCACGACGTCCTGGACAAGCAGGTTTCCAAGGCTCCAACACATTACGTCGAGATCATTAGGATGCTTTTAGTAACGTATCCCAGTGGATATGCCAGAGCCGCTATTAAGTATTTGACACACAGTAAATATTCCCTCACACTCCCACCTCTCATCCCTACAACCTCTCCCAAAATAAGCCAGCCAAAAGACAGGGACAAGCTGAACTACACAGCTTTGCAATCCAGATAACCGCCAGGAGAAGCAAGGTGGCATCAGCCCAGCACAGGCAGTCCCCCAAGAAGAGGCAACAAACCTCTCCGAGGCATGGCTTCCTGACCCCTTGCCTGTCCTATGCCACTCCACACAGCTCCCAGCATCCTCAGACAGCATGGCCACAAAATAGCTCCCCATCCCAGGAGGAAACCAGCCTCCTTCCCACCACACATTCACCACCATCTTCTCCCCTGCTAAGGCTGAAAAGTCAGCTTGAGCGCCAGGGCCAGCTACAAATCCAAATACATGCTGCAATAAGTGCTGCCCTTCCTTCATGTGGTGGTTGCAGTGCAGCAATGGCCCTCTGTGAGCATCCAGACCAAACCAAACCAACGGCTCACCCATGTGCATAGCAACTGGCAGACTTCATCCCTTACTTTTGCAAACTTATTCCATTTAAAAGATAAATGGGATGATCTCCCATGACTTGCCCCACAAAGGCAGAGGAAGCTTCCATGGAAGCCTCATCTCTCCCATCTTCAGCAGCAGAAAGAGGTGCAGTTCCAAGTACACCACGAGAAAGCTCTCACTATGGAGGAGAAAGGAGCTAACCCGGGGCTGCAGAGGGACCCTGCAGGCACAGGTGGAACATGCAATAGGAGTGGGATATAAGAGCAACAGAAACAAGGAATGAACAAAACAAAACTAGGCATCTCCAGTAAGACTTAAATACATGCAAGATGCAGAGAGGGTCCCTCTATACTCTAATGACAGTGGCAGTACGTGAGAACACTTCTCCTTACTAAATGTAAGGGGAAGGGGGTGGGAGAAAGCAATTTGCGATGAGAAATAGGAAGATGTTTTGATATCTACATATGAAGATGAGAATGTGGATTCACACCCGCCTTGCAGCCTTTCAGACTATGCCCAACCTCCATCCCTCTGCAGCACAGGCATCTGAGGCTGAACTCTGATCCCTGCTTGCAGGCAGGGCACCTGAAGCTGATCTTGTACAACTCTGCCTTATTTACAGCAGAAAGGAGCAAGTGCTTGGCGACTTAAAGCATTTGGCAGCTATACACTCTGGATTAGGTTTAACTGCCGACTAGCTCATGGCATGGGACTGATTAGACATAACAGCTCCTTACATGCCAGTGACCCATAGATTAACTGTGTCGCTGTAATACTGATGGTTGGAATGAATCTCAGCAGCTCGGAGTAACAGTCACATGGGCTACGTCCCATAAGCATAACAGTGGCAAAGAGATACTGGTCCCATTCAGGTAGGATAAACAAGACAGCTCATGCAGGTAAGTAACACCACAGAACTCAAAGTAAAAATCAATCTTCTTCTTTTTCTGACACCAAGAGTGAAATCAATCAGGACACAGCAATCTCTTCCATGCTACGCTCCCAGCATGTATAAGAAAAAAACAGCCTTGCTTGCTTAACAACAGCAGGCAAAACCTCAGCTCTAAACCCATACTTTTATCCCATGTCACCTTTTAAGGCACTCTCTCTACTTTAAGGAACCAAAAGCAGAGACAAAGCAACTTGCCTACAGTTATATCACAAGTCAGAAGAAAGCCCTGGAATTTGCATGCTGTGACTCCTGCTGTAGGCACCGGATAACACTGCAGGCATAAAGGTCAAACCCTTCAGCAGGAGCTTTTAAGATACTGTCTGCAGGCCACAAGCAGTCAGCAGAAAGCTGGTAGATGGCACGATGCCAGCGCAGCTCTCTTGGTATCCATGCCCTTCGTTGCAAAGCGCCTTAGCACCTGGCAGGGCAGTTAAACAATGATCCCCTGCAAGATGGTGCAAACATCCCTCCTCTATAATGGGATTAGATAGCAGAGTAGAAAGACAGGGTATAGTAACCTCCAGGAGAGGAAGGCAAAGCTTGACAGCATATTCAGGAGGTGGAGAAAGCTGAGGACCAAGGATTGTACGAGAAGGGAGAGAGCTGAAAGCGCTGAGCCAGGGAGATGAAATGATACAGTGAAGGGGGCAGAGTACTTTGAAAGCACACCGGAGATAAACGCATCCAGATAATTGCTTAGAATGGAATAAATATTAGTAAGTACTATAATTACCTCAAACATTTTACAAAGCTGTAAGAAGAAACATGACTAGAAGAAAGGCTGGCATACACGCTTATTGGGAGCTCCTATTTCAAACTAGCAAGAAGGAACCAACAAAGCCTGACACCCAGGTTGGTAATTTCAGCCTGGCAGCCAGCCACAGCCCTTTGGCTAGATCCTAGATACTGGGTAACTTAGTTAATAAGTACCAGATTCCAGCAGTATATTATTCCGGAATAAAAACCTTCTGGACTACTTCTGACAACAAGCACCTGCCTCCTCCTGTGGCTCTTACTCAAGGTCCAGCCACACTTTAAAGGAGATTTCATAGTGTCATAGAATCACAGAATGACCTGAGTTGGAAGGGACCCACAAGAATCATGAAGTTCAACTCCTACCCCTGCACAGGACAATCCCAACATTCACACTATGTGTCTGAGGGCTTCGTTCAGATGCAGGAACCTGGGAAGATTCCTGTGTCCCTGGTAATGATGCTGAGTGAAGGCAGAAAGATTCATCCAAGAAGTCAAAAGCTCAATTCATCTAAGCAGTCAAATCTTGATTCCCACACTGTAATGAGAGATTAGAGCCCTTCTTTCCCTCAGAGGCAAACAAAATCTTTTTTTGCCTTTTTGAAGGCTCAGTATCTCATCTTCAAGCCTACATTTCTCTGAAGGTTTTGGAAACCATTCATTTCACAAAGCAACCTGGGTCAGTGCTGAGCTCCCCTTAAAAACAGAGCAGACATTTAGCACTACAGAGTCTGCAGAAAAACCCATCTACCTCACCTCCACGCTCCCAGTTCTCTTTAACAAGCTTATCAACTTCCATACAAAGCCTAAAAGCCATAAAAGTGACAGTGTGCTTCAGGCAGTGATGCAGCAGGGCAAGAAAAAAGTCACCAAGAAAGCAACCAAACAACCTCCCCCAAAACCCAGATGTATCATCCATTTCTTGCTATTCCCCAGTAATCACAATGATTCCAGAGGGGAACATATTTGCTTGGAAGCAGAGCTATCCGCTTTTGTTTGCAGAGGATGGAACACCGGGTAAACGACACCGATTCCAGATTTGTGCCACTGGTTAAAACAAAACAAAACTTAGCAGTGCCACAACAGCGGTAAATCAACATCACCTCCAATGACGACATCAGATCCTTCTGAGCTGTTTTGCAAGGGCCAGAAAAACAAAATCTACAGCATCAAACCAAAAATCCAGCATTAGTGGATGATGGCTGTGAGATGCCCTGTGTGTTGCTCTGCGGCAGGTACTCTGAATCCCAGTAGTTTCTGCTATCCCAATAGGGCCAACTTGGTTGCCAGTCCTTATTCCTGCACTTCAGCAACAGCCTCAGGTCCTTCCTGACAGGCAAAGTCTTACGACTGCAAAGATCAGAAGAGATGGGAGAAGTGCTAGATGATTTTTTGAGTCCCAGATGGAACCAAAAGCTTGGTAGGAAAGGAGAAGTTAGTCAACATGTGTGGTAAGTGCACTGCTCAGGAACATAAGAACAAATACAGGTGGACGCTCACTATTTCCATTTCTTTTGTACTCAGGACTATTCGATGCTTTAAAACCTATGGGTGCAGCGGAAGGCCCAGCATTTGGTAAGATCCACCCTCCAGAGCCTCTTCTCATCTATCTTTCTTATCAATTGGGTTATTCACCTTCCTTCTCCTCCTAATGCTTTCACTTGGCTCATCTTTTCCCCACTCCCCCACATAACAGTGAGCCATTTCCTCCTTCCTGTGGAACACTGACCAACAAGAGCAGGAAATGGACCTGGAAACACCAAGGAACCACCTTGGTTTAGAGCAAAATCAGAAAGAGGAAGCCATAGGAGGGTACAGGCAGTGGCATCAGCCAGAAACTGCAGATTAAGCACTACACAGGGTAAAGCAGGCAGCCTCTGTTAGGAGGAGGTAAAAGTTAAGAGAGTGGCTGCCATCAAACACTGGATTTGTCTCATCCATTTGGCAGAGCTGAGCAACTGATTGCACGCTCCAGACCCATGGTACCCAGGCCCAGGTGCATGAACAGCAAGCCAGGGTAATCTAGACGAACTCACCATGCCTTCCAGCCACCTGCCTCCTCAGCACCCCCATTTCCCCTGGGTGCCCATAAACACCTGCAGGACCACGTGAAAAATGGATCTACTTTCAAGTCAGACAATCCCTCCAATCCCTCTGTGTATTTATTGGTCTTGCCAAGTTAGTTTTTAGATCAAGCAAGTCCTTCCAACCAGTCCCTCACGTGAGCACTCTGGTATGCACCCTCCTCTCCCCATGCTGGGCAGAAATCAGCCTGGAATAACTGCTTTCAGGAGTGGCTCTGCTTTTAGCATTTATGCAAGTTCTGTGCAGGAACAGCGTAAGTCCCGAGTGTCAAAGCCTCTGCCTTGTCCAGAAAAGCTTCCTATCACTTAGCTGAGAAGGTCTGTTTTTATGCTCATGTTCAGTTACTTATTGAAATGTGACTTTAGCAGCAACTAGAAAGGTATTGCTATTTGATAATTAAACCTCCTAATGACAAAAAGCTTACTAACATATATCACTGGAAATATGTTTTTAGTATGCTGATGGAGACAAGGTCAGCAACACGTTAGAGCGGAAAATAACATATATGAATGCCAGACATCCTAGACTCATTGAAGGCAGCTGCAGACACAATTTCGTTGCCTTGCTATGTCACCAAACCCCACTTTGTCAGGAAAGGCTCTGTTTTAGCCTCTCAGTGGCTGATACGAAACAGATGCTAAAGGCCTCCTAACATTTAACCAGAGAACTATTCTTTAAGAGGATTTAGTGTGACTAGGAAAGAGATGCCAATGGAGTCAAAAACAATTTAGCAGGTTATCATTAAGGAGTATTCAGCCACTTAAAAGCCAGAGGCAAATCACAATGCTGCAGTTTTCCAGACACTGGCTGGAGGGCCTAAACGTCCTTGATAACAGTAGACAAGTCAAATCACAAGTAAAGGAACCCTAGCAACAAGAAGAAAACCCAATTGTGCTTGAAAAGTTTCCTTTCAGGCAATTTTTATGGTGCTCTAAGTTTCTGGGCAAGGTCTGCAGTTTGCTAACTATTAGACAGCAAGGAGCACTCTTTCGGGTTATAGCACTCTGATTCATCGGAGTTAAATCAACTAAAATACCTCTGGCTTCATACCAGACTCTATAACCTTTAGGTCAGTGGCTGAATCTGTGACTGGTATTGTAGGGGTAAGAAAGAAGCCAAGAGAGACCAAAAGGAAAAACTTTCTTTTAAAGTTTAAAAAATAAAAGCAGTTTTCTAATCCAAAAAATTCAATAAGCCTCACAACACAGCAGCGATGATCTCCCTAGGACCCTCTCTCTCCCGTCCCCCTCCCTGTGGTCTGCAGCGCTGTTTATTCTGCCTTTCACTTTATATAATGGGTCTGGTAAAAGTGTTCCAAGTACACATTCGATTTACAATAAAACCTGCTTTAATGAAGACATCTAACTTGACGGAAGGTCAACTAAAAGAGGACAATTCGCATAAACCAAAACCTCCTGTGTAAATAAACAGGATTTGCAGGAGCCTCAGGATGTCAGGCTGTCTGGCCAAGACTGCAGGGAGGGAGTCTCCCTGCGAAGAACTACATTTGGGGATGTATAAGAGCGGAGCCTGCCAGCCCGGCACCAACAGCCGTGACAGCTTCCTACCACACTCGGGAAACCCAAAGAGCCTGGGTGAACCACATGCAGAAATAAGGCAACAGGCAGGAACATCTTCAGAATCCCTGTCAAACATGTTCCCCAAATGCAGCAGAGCCACAGCCCACCCTGGTACACTCAGGATCAGTCCCAGGTCCCACCACGGTGACCTAGAAGTAGCAAACACAGAGGTGAGGGCAGCGCAATCCGCTTGCAAAACAAAGCTCGCGGCAGAGGACTTCAGGCGGACGCAGATGGAGAAAGCACTATCTTGGCCACTGTTGCTAGCAGTGCATCGAGGACCAGATGAGGCATCAGCAACATTCCTGGACTGCTAGGTTCAGTAAATAAAAACAACCCCAAACTCAACGTGTGCAAATACCCACTCTGCCGCTTTCTGTGTCTGTTCTCCTCCAGCCAAGCAGCCTTCAGGCTTGTGTGTCAGCCACTGAACCCTGCAATGCCTTCGTCCAGGCGGGCAGCAGAAGAGCACGAAGGTGCGACAGCAGAATACTAGAGCAGCATTCAACTGCACACTGCTGCTCCCCAGCCAGCATCCCTTCCCCACCAGGAGACAGGCCTCCAAGATCATCCTTTCTGTCTCCAAGAGTCACATCTGCGTCATTATTTCCCTCCAACATGCCATTTACAAGTGAGCTGCAGTTTCAAGACCTTACGAAGGCTCTACTCCCCTCTAAGAATCGCAAATAAATCACCAATTACTATGCATGAATAGAGAGAGGAAGAGGGTAATGAGCCTATGTACATATATACATATGCAATGTTTGAACACAAAGAGCTGTAAATTGCATTCACAGGTGGTATTCTGGAGACTTGCAGGAGACTCAAAAGCAGAACTATTCATAAACCAGTCACCGACATGAATGAATTCAGCATTCCCCAGAAGCCTATTGTGTTTCCTATATATTACACTATAAATATGAGGAGTATCAGACTTTGCATCCCTGCAAAAAAGAAAGTAAATCTTGGAACTACACATAGGATTAGCACTGGCTGGCACAAGTATTAATGGTCTCATCGCTGCATGAGGATTATTTACAGCACTTGCTCTATTTTCCCATTTTGTACTTGCTGTGATGAAGTGCCACTTGTTTAAAGAACCCTGTAACAAACACTGCAGCAAGAGCGGAAAAAACAGCAGAGATCTACAAATGTTACACCCACGTGCCAGATGTGGGTTTTCAAACCTTGGTTTTGCAGTTAACTTGGATTCTCGTAGCTAGTTAATGCTTGATATACTACATTAAATCATCTACCGGCTCTTTCCATAACCACGATCATCCTTAGCAATTCTAATGAGTTTGCAAAGGGACAAGGGAAAATTGAGTTGCATTTCTTTTTCTGCATATTCAACCCATAGTACCTTATCCACATATTCTAACATTAACATTACTTGCTTGGAAAGCAATAGTCCTCTTCTAGCCAGTCCGAGATTTATGTTAAGAAACAAGGCTTTTTACTCCGGCCTCTTACCCACTAAGTAAAATGATGTTTCAGTTTTACATGCAGCAATCTAAAGCCCTTTTGTGCAACTTTGAGGTATGGTCACACATCCCCGGCTTTGCTCGATCCAGGTGAAAAACAACAAAGGAAAACTGACTGGAATCATACGCATGGTTAGGCTTCCTACCATCAAAAACAGCCTCTCATTTAAGACAAGGAGGCCAGTGCAATGCTTTTACAAACCAGGTACATCCATAGGATTTGGGGATCTCTGAAAAACAATAGATTCTCCAAGTGACAGAAGACACCTCACAGCTCATCCCCTGGGGAAGGAGATCGCACGTTAAAGCTGGTTTTAGATCAAATCCAGAAAGCCAGTTCCCGCAAACAGAGAGCTGGGGCAAGCTTTGGCAGCTGGCCAGGCGCCGGGTTAACCCCGATGCTGAGTGTACAGCACAGGCTTGGTGGGTCCCACTTCTGTACTGTCGTGGGAAGCCTTCGGCAAGACTATGCCCTCTGCTGCTGCACCGCTGCATCAGCCTTGCGCGCTTCAGAGCGGCGCGCAGGCAACCGTCTGCTTGCTCACTCCATATTAGGAAGACTTAATCCAGAATGGTGTTATTGTTCTTCAACTGGAGAGACTGAGCGTGTAACGCCAAGGCAGCAAGCGATTGTCATTTGTCTACACCCATCTTAAGAGCTGCAACTGACTGCCTGTACTCCTAGAGCAAAATCACCATGGATAAACTTAGCTTTAAGAAGGCTTTTTTCAGGGAACCCAAGGAAGAAAGCTACTGATTAAGGGAAGTTTGAAGCTTCTCCAAATCCATTTCAAAGTGTCATCTGTCTTTCTCTTTCCTAAACATGGACAGAGAGCATGAAAAACCACACACACAAAGTACAGACATGGAAGCATGTCTCTAATTCCAGTAAAGATATTGTTTCCAAATTGGCAGAGCAGGTATGAGACAATCCTCAAGACAGTAAAACTGTCTTGCTACTTCCTGCCTCAATAGCATTCATGCCAGCAGAAAACCTTATCGATGAAAAGGCAAATCAAACCAACTCTGAGGTTGCTCTGTACCTACACAGGCAGAGAACTGCGTGAGGGTGCCGTGCTGTATTTTCCACAAACGTTCCTATGGACTCATCAGTATTAAGCCAGGCACAAGGGCTGCCACAAAAAAACATAAGAGGCATTTAATCGTCTTCTCTCCTGCTTTTCCTGAATTTGCAGGAAGGAATCTTGCATTGCTACAGCATCTCTCACCCAGCAGTGGGGTCTCGAAGGACTTCACAGAACTGTGTACAGTCCTCCGCTGGGCATGCACTTGCAGGATGGGACAAAAACACACCTTTAGCAGTTCACAGGGTACAAAACACAAGCAGAAAGAGAAGGGAATGCCAGGAGGAGTTTGGAGAGACAGCACAAAGCAATCAAATTGCATTTTACGACAGCAGGGACTGCCTTCCCTCTACATTTCAATGCACTCTTCGAGAGCCAAAAGGACTTTTGTTTCTGCAGCCTGCCTTAACCCCAGGCATTTTCTCTGCCTTCATTGTGCAAGCTCAACATCGACCAGTAACTCCCTGACTTTATGATTCCCTTCCGAGCATAGAGCAGCCGGGGGCTCCTTCCCAAGTTGACGCTGGAGTGGTGGAGCTGCCAGTGCCCGTCGCCTCCATTCTTAACCCCTTTCCAGGGCTCAGTGAGGAGAGGGGTCACATTACTATTGCAGGCTGGGGATGAAACTCATGCAGGATAAAGCATTTTAGATACAGAGAGAAAGAAATAGCTATGTGTAAGCTACATAGATATCTATGTGTAAGATAAGACATCTGCGTGTAAGATACATAGATATTTACGCATAAAACATGTAGATATCTATATTTAAGATCACAGAATCACAGAATGGTTTGGGTTGGAATGGACCTAAAACCTCCCAACTGCCCTGCCATGGGCAGGGACCCCTCCCACCAGATCGGGCTGCTCAAGACCCCATCCAACCTGGCCCTGAATAACCTCCTCCACAACTTCCCTGGGCAGCCTGTGCCACTGCCTCACAATCTTCATTGTGAAGAATTTCTTCCTAAAGTCTAACCTTCCCCCTTCCAATTTAAAGCCGTTCCACCTCATCCTATCACTCCTCACCCTTGTAAAAAGTCCCTCCCCAGCTTTCCTGTAGCCCCTTCAGGTACTGGAAGGCCACTATGAGGTGTCCTCAGAGCCTTCTCTTCTCCAGGCTGAACAACCTCAACTGTCTCAGCCTGTCCTCACAGCAGAGGTGCTCCAGCCCTCTGATCATCTTCGTGGCCCTCGTTCCAACAGTTCCATATCCTTCTAATGTTGGGGATTCCAGAACTGGACACAATACTTCAGGTGGGGTCTCACGAGAGCAGAGTAGTAGAGGGGGAGAATCACCTCCCTTGCCCTGCTGGCCATGCTTCTTCTGATGCAGCCCCGGACAGAATATATACATATATAGATATCTATGTGCAAGATATACAGTTATCTATGTGTAAGATATATCTATATCTATATATCTGTATCTATCTATTACTATGTATAAGTTATGTAGATACATATGTATAAGATATATCTATACATCTACGTATAAGATATATAGATATATCTATGTATGAGATCTATAGATATCTATGTGAGAGATATAGAGGTATCTATGTATAAGATCCTCCCTGCCTCCCTCCCATGGCAGGAACAGTGACAACTCCCCTGGGAAGGCGCTGGGTATCTCTAGCAGGGGCGACGCTGGGAAGAGAACACCCGCCGGGACCCCCGAGGGACCCCGCCCCGCCCCGTCCCGGTCGGCACTTACCGAGGAGGAGCAGCGCTGCCAGGTGCGGGCGCAGGGACCGCATGGCTGCCGGGGCGCGGGGGGCGGCGTCCGCCCTTCACCTCCCGCCTCGGGGCGCCGCGGGGCGCCGCGCCCGGCGGCACAAAGGGAAGGCGGCTCGGGGAGGTGCCGAGGCGGGCGGGGGCATCGCCCCCCGCAGCGGGGCGGCCGCCAAGCCTCCCCTCCCCACCGCTCAGCTCCCCTCCGACGGCTCCCGGTGCAAGAAGGCAGGAGGAATCGGTTCGTCCAAGGCGTGGAAAAGAAAAATATGGGGAAGGGTGTGTGTGTCTGTGTGTCTGTGTGTGTGTATTTATATGTATATATGTGTGTAGGTGTGTGTGCGCGTGTGCACGAGCAACAAAAAAAAAGACCCCCCACCCCCCAAAAAAGTTGCGAAAAATAATCAAGGTGCCGCGTCCCCCCGCCTTGGCTTTGCCCCGCTCCTTCCCGCTCGGCGCTGCCGCCGCGGGGTGCCCAGTGCTTCCTCCGCGCCGCCAAACCCCTCCCCCGCCCCGCCCCGCCCCGCCCCGTCCCGCCCCGGCGCCGGGAGAGGGGGGCGCGCAGCCCCCGGGCGGGGTGGGCTCCCCGGCTGGGGGCGCCGCGGTGAGGGGCTTGGGGGGGCGCGGAGTGCGGGTGTGAGGCTGGGGATGGTGAAAGACAGCAGGGATAAATCTTGTTTGAAGGGAAAAGATGTGGTGTGTGTCTGGGGATGAAGATGGGGTGGTGAAAGTGCACAGGGATAAACCTTGTTTTAAGGGGAAAAAAGGTAGTGTGAGGCTGGAGGTGGTAAAGAGCACAAGGATAAACCTTATTTTACGGGCAAAAAGGCAGCGCAGGGCTAGGAGTGAAGCCGGGGGTCGTAAAGGAGTGCAAGGATAGACCTTGTTTTAAGGGGAAAAAGGTGGTGTGGGGCTGGAGGTGGTAAAAGTGCACAGGGATAAACCTTGTTTTGAGGAAAAAAAAGGTGATGTGAGGCCCTAGTGAAGCCGGGAGTGGTAAAAGAGTGCAGGGGTTAACCTTATTTTAAGGGGGAAAAAAAGTGGTGTGAAGCTGGGATGGTAAAAGAGCACAGGGATAAACGTTGTTTTAGGGGGATAAAGGCAGTATGAGGCTGGAGGTGGTAAAGAGCATAAAGATAAACCTTGTTTTAAGGGGGAAAAAGGTAGTGTGAGGCTGGGGGTCAAGTCAGGGGTCATAAAAGAGTGCAGTGGTAAACCTTGTTTTAAGAGAAAAAGCTGATGTGCGGATGGGAGTGAAGATGGGGTGGTAAAAGAGCACAGGGATAAACCTTGTTTAAGGGAAAAAAAGTAGTCCTCGGATGTTCCAAAGGAAACCTGTGTTCTTGGGGAATGGCATAAATGCTGCCTTTTGTTCCCACACAAACCAAAAATAACAGCTGGGCTTTATAAGTTTTGACCAAGTCATGAGTGTCCCGCTGCGATGCGCCGTTAGTGAGACAGAATCACAGAATGTCCTGAGTTGGAAGGAAACCACAAGGATAATGGAGTTCAAATCCTATTGCTGCATAGGACAACCCCAACATTCACACCGTGTGTCTGAGGGCTTTGTCCAAATGCTTCTTGAATGTCGTTAGGCTCGGTGCCATGACTGCTTCCCTGGGAAGCTGTTCCAGTGCTCCACCACCCTCTGAGTGAAGAACCTTTTCCTAATATCCAACCAAAACCTCCCCTGGCACATCTTCCTGCCCCAAATTCAGGGCTGGTGTTAATGCCAGGTTGCCAGATGTGAGCCCTCCCTGTGCGCAGGCACTGCTGCACTTGGGATGCTGCCCAGACAATCAGCACTACAATGTGTCAACGCCAGAAATGCATCAAAAGTACATCCATGAAACACTGAAATGCATAAATATGCCAACACTGGGGACTGGGGTTTATGTTGTTTGTAAATAAAAGATAAATGAGGAAGCCCTTCGTAAGGGCACAGATGTTCAAATGTCCTTGCAAACGAACCTCCTGAGTTGCCTGTTTGCTCACAAAAATAAGAAAAGAGGCCAGGAGTGGCAGCAATAGCAGAGAGAGGTACCCTCCTAGTGCTCCAATCCCACAAGGACCCTTTGCATGAAACCTTTCTGCCTACACACAAAGTCCCCAATGAACTCTTGGTGATGTAAATGCAGGAGCCCAACCTTTCTGTGCCACATAAAGGCAGAAACCAGCACACTCCAAAGCCATCTAATAAAAGATGCCAAGTCCTTTGAAGCTGCACACCACAGAAGTCAGAACCTCTCTGTGTTACTATATGGACTCACTTTCCAATGGGCCTTTGTGGCAGATGCATTGGTAGCCAACTCCTGGTGACCCAGCAAATTCTGTTTCTGCAGGCTAATAACGTTAAGCTGTGCCATTTTCAGAACTGGAGGTTTAATTTGCAGCTTTGTAATGATGTCTGAACGGAGGAACCAGAGAACAGAATAACCAGAGACGTGTGGGAGAGAAAGGGTTAGCATTGTATTTGCACTGAAAATGAAACTTGCGCTTCGGCCCTTAAGCTTTAATTACATCAAGACTGCCTTCAAGTGAGACTTGGAAAAGGAACAGAGGTGATGATAAGAGCTGATAGAAAATACCAGTCTATTTGCCTTTTCTCTTAGGTGATTTGAGGGCTGAAACGTCATCGAGTGTAATATCACTCAGCTTGCTTAATATTTTTCGTGTGCACTCTCCTATTATAAGCCCTCACAGAAAAGCCCATGAGTATTTAGAGCAAGCGCTGTGGAGCTACTTTGAAGTAAACTTCCAGCATCTTTAAATGGATGCAGGATAAAGATCATTTACTCTAATGCTTCAAATGATATATAACTAGAGAAATAAATAATAGCAAAAGAAGAAAAGGCAAATTAAAAAATACAAGGCACAGGCATTTTTTTTTAGGATGAACTAAATAAAAAGGAAGCATTAAAGCTTGGTGATACAAGAAAGCTTTTCTAGAAGGCAAGGGATATAGACCACAGACACACTACATTCCTACATGGACAAATTATTTCCTTCTCCAGCTGAAGAGATGGGGAGGAATACACTGGCATGATTCAGGGGAGCTTCTGACAAAGGTCAGGGGCAAGCTGAGACTAGACCCTCAGTTTCTTGGCTCTGAATACATTGCTTTTACCAGTGGAGCCAGTCGCAAGATAATTCAAGATGAATTTCTGTGCATCCTTGCTATTTCAAGACACTGTGTGACTTTAAAGCATATGAGACTAACAGGTGCATAAAAATGCCCTGCAAAAATGTTATCAGAGATTCACTAAACATTCACATCCTCTCCGCTGAGCTTTTGCAGGGTATTGCATTAATGCATAGTAACAATAAAAATATAAAAAGACCATGAAAATGACATTATAGCATTATAAGATTAATCCAATTCCAGTCAAATTAGATTATAATAAGAACTCTGTGTGCTAAAGACTATTAATGGGAACCTGTGTTTCAAAAGCTTCATCACCTTTGCACGTGTTCTCCTTCCTGACCCCAATAATAAAAATAGCTTGGCATTCAGAAGAGTGCCCTTCTTCAGAGGACTTCACAAACATCCTCTGGTCTTTTGAGGAAAATAGGGCCTCACTCCTGCATCAGTGAGGAAACTGAGGCTCAGGCAAAGCAGCTTTCAATACCTAGGAAGGCAGCCAGCCCTCCCTCAGGCTTGGCTCTGGCATTTCAAACTCCTGTGGTGGGGCTTTGACTCCCTGTGGACGTCTGTCCATCCACGTGGCCCATTCATGCCAGCTGAATGGGAGCAAACGCCACACTCGCCTCAAAGACAAAACCGTTTCAAGCACAAGGTTACTGTGAAGCAGCTTTCCAAGAAGACTGATCTGGGCTGCCTTGTACTCCCAGCACAACTGAGTCATTCAAGAGGGCCGTCCTCAGCAGCAGCTGGATCATTTTGGTCCAGCCATGTGGTTGCTCTTTGGCAGTGGGATCACTGTAATAGCTGGAGGCAGACAGGCGTGACTCAAGTGGTGCTGATGATGTACTCATTAGGTCGCAACCCACACCACCGTCTTTCTTGTTGCTCAGTCACTGCCAGCAGTCTGCTTGGGCTTGCTTTCCCATTGCTCGACTCAGCAGGCAGGGGTATAGGCCGGACAGTGGGAGCTCACTCTCGGGGCAAAGGGGAAACGATCCTGCGTCTACTATTTGCTGAACTGCTCCAGACTCGTACCAAGTCACAGGCACTTGGTTGGCCCTGCCTTTTCTAGCAGAAGAAGCACAACCAACGAGTGCCTGCAGCTCAGGCAAAGAGGCGAGACTGGGTGGCTGCTGTGTGGCCGAGGGCCATCACGGTAGATGTCTCCCAAGCCTCTGGGCTGCCAGAAGCTGCTGTAATACAACAGCTGTGACCCAGAGCTGTATCCTTTGCCCTAGGGAAGCAGTGATGTCAACATCCAGACTTCAAACACACTGCTCACCCGATATGCACAGTCTTCCCATGACCGACACAAGAGGAGTGAAGTCAGACTGTTGCCTGGCCCTCAGAGAAAAGAAGTTGGGCAGAAATGCAACATATGTACCTCACGAAATAAGAATGCTGGTCCTTCTTCAGGACAAAACACTGCACACCCTCAAGCACTGGGCCCAGTGAGTATTTATCCCACTCCTCTGATCAGCAGGCAAGGGAGGGAACAAGGCACAAGACAGATTTGCAGCCTTCAGGTTTTGGAGCCGGCAGTACCCTGCGTGGGCAATGGTAACAGAGTACAGCAAAAAGGGGGCTTGGCTCAACCAAGCAAGGCAGGTCCCTTGTCTAGTTTTCAGCAAGGCAGGAGTCTCCTGACTCCTCCACAAGTCAGGAGGAGTGATTTCCTTCCTATACGTGAGGAAAAGAGGTACAAGGGAAAAAGAGTAGTAGATATGACTTGCAGTTGCAGGAGTGACTCTCCCTGAAGGTAGTGACTGCTGGCCAGAGCTGGGGAACACTGTAAAAGGCTGTATTGCTCAGAAGCATGGGGGGGGGGGGGGGGGGGGCGGGGGGGGGAGGGCATGTGTGTGTGTGTGTGTGTGCGTGAAACAATGTCCTATGTGATTTGTTCAAGATCACGCAACTCAATCAACAGGACTCAGGGTCTTCTGGCTACCTCAAGCCTGCAGATGTGTTGGGAGAAGGTCACAATCAGGTCAAAGATCCACTGCCACATTGTGAAAGGGAGAGGAGACACATCTAGAGCTCCCAAATGGGGAGGAATGGCCAGAGCTATTTAGTTTAACCAAAGCATTGCCTAAAACATTTTCTCCAGACCTTATTTACACTGTGAAGTTTTGAACATCAGTTTCACCCAGAGGAAAAAGAAGATATTTATATTTAATGGCCAACATTTAAGCTTCTTTAAAATGAGCTGAGAGGTTGCAGTTGGAACAGAGAGAAAATCCTTACTGCCCTGGCACAAAGCAACAGTGCTACCATTGCAGGGGAGTTGGCATCTGTGTGTAACTAGTCTGGGGGTTTGGGTCGACCTCAACCTAGATTGCACCCCAGAAGCAGTATGCCAGTCCACAGATTGCACCAAGGCATTGCCAAGACAGCCCCATGGGTGTAAAGGAATTCCTGTTTTTGTGACCTGGGAAGAACGATGAGTAGAGGGGGAAGGAGCGAGAACAAGGAAAAAAAAGCCATGTAAAGATAGATTGACAAAGTTCCAGATTTTCAGGACATCTGTCAGCAAGCTCCAGAGTGTATGGCAGCTAATCCCTTTGCAGATTTTCTTTTAACTGTTGCTTGACAGAAGAGTACGCCAATTTTTTCATAAATGTCCCCATGTCTGAAGTTGCGCTCCGCCTGAGGTTATGATCTATCTGTGAGGAAAACCATTACACTACCAGCTTAGGCAATTACATTAGGGAAACATCTCGCTGAGAAACATGCAGCAGCTTCAAGCTTTGGAGTATATGCACAGTGAAAGAGGTTTCCTGAAGATGAAAGTGGCCCAGAGGCGAGGCAACTACCTGGCTAGATATCTGCAGTACTCCCACCTCTCCAACACCCCTGCCAGCTGCTGGCTCGCTCCTGCGCTGGGCAAAGGCAGGGCAGGGGAGAGGGCTGCTGCTGCAGGGCTGGGCTAATGGTCAGCTTCAATCCTCTGCCAGAAAGCTGCAGAAGTCCTCCTGCAGGTCCCCTCCAGACACAGTTGGAGCAGAAGTGCAACTTGATGCACACTTCAGGATCTGAGGGAGTGAAGAGGTAGAATACTGCAAAGCTTCATCTGTTCCTGATTTAATTCTCAAATGTTGTGGTTTGTGGAGTTCAGCTGTTGCATCGTTCATCTAAAGGCAGGCAGAAAGCAGTCCGGAAGACTATCCTTCTTTACGGCACGGGTGAAATGTCTTGATCCTGTACACGGGCACACACAAATTACAGGGGCAGAGAGCCTTTCGGTGCCAAGAGAATCGCGCTCATTAAGCACAGATGACACAGGCAAGGCCCCAGGTACTCCTCAGCAAGCTGCCATAGGCTCTGCTCCGTGGCCAGCCAGATCTGCAGCTGCTGCTGGGACCTTCCAAGCTTCTGTAGTCTGTCTGAAGTACACACAGAATGAACATGTTGTTTTTCTGCTTTCTAATCCTACCCACCAAAATCAGCCTCAAGCCCCACTTTTGTCATGTTTGATGGTTAATTCAGATCTCCTCATAGTCTGAGTGTGTGCCAGGATAAGGCAAGGGAGTAAAAGGTTGACTCCGAGATTCATGATTAATGATAGAGCAGCGTTTATACTTGTTTTTTCCCTACTCCCTCCTTGTGAAGAAAAGTGACATAGAAAAATGGGCAAACAGACATTTCCATTATCAACTTTTTTTCAATGGCAACCAGCAAATAAATGAGTGTTTCATCAGTAAAAGGAAAAAAACCCACCACCTGTACCAAATAAATACACTTTTATCCCATAAGAATTTCAGCTCCTGGTTGCACTTCACAGAATCATTCTGAGGAAAGAAAATCTATTTCCTGGCCTGATCTAACAATGTGAGACACTTTGGGTGTGTCTGATTTTTTTCTAATCACTCCTGGGCAACTATACAGAAAAAAAAAAGCAGTCTCTCAGCTGCTGTCATTTATGTTAAAACACTTCTTTCATGCAGTTAGCTATGATAAGCACTTTGATTGTTACTCTGGAAGAAATATGTAATCATTATATTTCAGAGTCCACACCTTCATTTCTGTGATTGAAGCCAATTCATAACTCTTAATAGTGGCCTGACAGCAAGATAACAGCTGATATTGGGAGACAGCAGCAACTCTGCAGAATTTTGCTGTGGGCGTTGGTCACCTTTAAGTAATAACCAAATTATTTGGGATTCATCCAGAAGGGAGAAGTCCAGGACACCGTGCCCTTTCTCCCAGGATTGCTTTGCATTTTACATTTAAGAATCATTATATAAACCCTAAAATATTCATGACAGCGGGAATGAAAGCCCAGGAGTCTCACCTTCTACCGAGGCTCCTGAATGCTAAATTATGAGACTTGTTCCCCTGTTCATCCCTTCCACCAGCTTGTTCTCTTTCTCCGTCAGCATTTAATCTCCCACTCCAAGAATTACACCTCCATGGGGTCAGCGTTCCCAAACACAACAGGCTTTGCTATCTCGCTTCTAACCTGAACTAAAAGCACACAGTCCAGGCAGTCAAATACCTGCCTACAACACAAGCACAGGCAATGAACGTTTCCCTACTACACTATAAATGACTCATCACCTCAGACTTTTCAAGCTGCCAGAGTTTCCCAAGGGAGGCAACAGGTTTTGTGCATTAGTGTTGCAGCCAGGTATTTTAAATTAGTGCAATGGCAGAGCAAACATTGCCCCTTCTCCTTGCAGTGAGTTATAGGTCAAGAGCTTACCCAAGCAAAATGGAGTCAAAAGCCCTTTCTGGAGAAACAGGAATACCTCTCTTCTCCTTCTCTATACTCTCTTCTGAAATTCTGTACAAACAAAAAACTGTGGTGAGGATGAGGCCACTGGTTTCACATGGAGCAGGGGTGAGCTTGTTCACCACTTTGCATCTTGTCCACCTGATGACATCTTGCACCCTCAGAAGCATCAGGCCTGGGGGAGATGAAGGGAGCTCCTGCTTGAGGGCTAACCCAGCCCTTTTGGCTGAGCCTGCCAACAATGTGCCCAAGAAACGTCAATGGCCGTCACAGTTTTGCGCCAGTTCTTCACTTCCCAAGGCCATTCACGTGCACGCTGAGAAGAGCTCCTCTGCTACACAGGTGATGTGTATTTGCTGCTTAAGAATGAGGTAAAAATAACTTCCCATGGCTGGAGGCTTGTTTGGTGTCATCCTCCTCTGCACCCTGTCACTTCTACAAAGAGGCCCTGGCCATGGGGAGGAGGGAGCCCAGGCAGCCTTCTGCTGCTGCTCTTGCCATGCTCTGCCTCCTGCCCTGGCAGAAGCTGCACCGCTGGAGATGAGACGGGCTCAGGGCAAAGCTGGGAGAAGAGGCAACAGGTTTGCAGGATGCTTATTGCCAGGCCGATTTGCTGTCCTCAGCAATTTGCTGCCTGAAAGAAACTGCTCTGACTAAAGCTGGCCCTGATACAGCTGGTTACGAAATCCTAGGAATATCATCTTACTCCCACTTTACTCTGATGGAAAACACAGCTCAAGGGACAGAGTAGGAGAGAGCTGAGGTCATGGGTTCCCCTGAGGCAGGACCTGCATATGATGCCCTCACAAAAACCCAGGGGATGCTGGCTTTGACTTGCTATTGGCCAAATCACCTTGGCCAACCAGTGTGGACAGGTTTTCATCTGCAGTGCTGGAGCCGTCCAGATCATCCCACCCACATGGAGATGTGATTTACAGCAGGGCTGCAAACTGAAAATCTGAAGTGTTGCTCTGGTAAAACAAATGCCAGGTTCCCTTGCTAACCTCCCTTGACAGATAAGCTGTAGCAGAGCCTTCCTCCCAAGGGAGAAGGGGAACCATCACTTGCCCTAAAAAGGCTTCTGGCTTCAGCCACTGGAGTTCACCAGCTGCTTTTCAAGAAGTGCCATTTGCTCTGCTTTGTTTTTTTTCAAGTACTGTTTGAATTCCTTTGTAGACACATTTCAAGCCAGAGCTAAGTCTGCAATGGGAAGCCAGAGCTGAGGAAGGAGTGTCATCTGCTGCCTATCTGCCAGTACCAACCCCCACTCCAGGGATGACAACAGAAATGGCAGCAGCCAGCCCCGGCAGCAGGGAAGAGCTCCACATGACATCTGTGCTCTGACCTTGGCTTTTCTCCTGGCTTGAGTTAGGATAATCAGCTAGATACTGCACCCCTCTTCGCCTTGGTTTCCACCCCACTAGGAAAAAGCAATACTCAGTGCCCTATTTCATGAATTTTCTGGCAAGCATCCCTGCCAAAATCGGAAGAGCTGCCAGTACCTGCACTAGCACTTGGACTAGACTGCATGGACACAGAGAAAGAATTCACCTGAAAGGTCTCAGTGAAGTCAAGAAGGACCAGATTTTATGTCATTGTACACCTAAGACAAAAAACATGGAGAAAGAAATACCCAAAGCACTCTGGTGCTTTGCAAATGTGCCACAGACTAGCAAGAGCGCCCAAGGAGGAGCAAGGCAGGAGTTTTGCAACCTGGTTGTAAGCTAGTTCCACTTTCACCTCAGCAGTAAAATACAACGGCATTATAATGCAAGCATGGTGTCATCATGTGATTTCACAATTCACACATGTGGGATAGTCCTTAATGTTCATAAGAGGAAGCTTCCGTGTACCAGCAGGGTATGAATCGCCCTGTTTCTGGAGAATGGGGTGATTTTGGAAGCTGTAGGAGCAACACTGTGTAGGAGCAACAGGCATGGACTAGCGTCCCCATGCAGGTGGGGTGGAGAAAGGAAGAGGAAATATCCTGATTCACAGTTATGGATTTGTAAGCAAAGCAACAGCAGATGACTATGGATAAAGGAGCATAAAGAAGCCATGAAACAACATTAGTCATCATGATTAAGCCACAAGAGTGTCTACATTTGCAGTTATTTAGTTTACTTGTTTGCAGACACACACAACAAGAACTTAAAGGAGATACGAAAAGGGATGACGACAGAGTAGTGTGGATGTCCACAAAGGTCCTCTCCTTAGCAAGAATGGTCATATAGGTACAACAATGTTTGTGTGAAGAATTGTGAAGGAAAGGCCAGCACAGCTCTGTGCCTCCCAAGTCATTTGGAAAAGGGCAGCCCAGGAACAGCTGAATAGCTGTGAAGGCATGGCAAGTCAAGGCAAATGAGGGACAGCCAAAAAGCCAAGCACAAGAGGGATGACCCAGTCCAGAATCATTCTGAGGGCTGTCAGGGCTGGAGGAAAGAGCATTGGCCATTATGAGATGTTAAGAGTCTGGATAAGCTTTCAATATGCAGATGACTAGGGAACATTAGCAACGTCATACAAGACAAAGTTGCATGGATGGGCAGACAGCAAGGCAGCCTGGGTGGAAGGACCAGCTGTGTGGTGGCCCTGAATGCAAACCATGTGTTGTGGTTTGGGGAGACTGTGAAAGGCATCAGTGGGGAGGACTGTGGACAAGAACGGGCAGGTGTTAGCATTGCTGAGCTTCAGCTTTTGACAGCCATCCATAAAGAACCTTCTTGGACTAAGGATGAGACATAGGTTGACTTGTGTTCAGCAAAAAGGTAGTGCTTGGGCTTTTGTTGGTAGATGAGGCTGGGAGCTGAGACAGGTCCTGTTCTACCCTCTAAAAGAGGCAAGAGAGTTGTTGACGGAAGGTGGCAACCTGAAGGACAGCAGGTTTGCTTAATCTCCATGACAGCATTTCCACGTGAAGTGCTTTGCATGGCGTGAATTGAAAGTGCCTATATTGAAAGAGAGAAGGAAAAACTAAAAGAGTGGGATTCACAGCTCCATATTTTGTGTGTTTTCCTCCCTCACAGGTCAGTCAGCAGCAGCCTTGCAGCAGGTACAACCTGAAAAGAACAGCTATCCTTCAGCACGCAGTGGTCCTACATCTGTGAAACCACCAACCTTCTTTCAGGGCAGAACATGCATAAAATTTTGCAGGATGGGGATTGGAACAGGGTATAGTGGGATACGTGTTAGGAAGGACTCATCACATTGACCTATGCCATTTGCAGCATGGACCTTGCAGTCCTGCCAGGCAGAAAGCAGCATAACTAGGTAGAGCTTCCCAGAAGGGAAATTACGGTCCAAATACGTTTTCTGTATAGGAAATCCAAAAGAAGAAGAAAGAAAAAAAGGAGCCCTTATCTATATTTATAAGATGAAGCTTTTCCTACACGAATAAACCTCTTAACACATTTTTCTGGGCGCTGAGGTTATATATTTAATAGGTTTTTCTGGTATCACTTAAAAGTAGATCACCACCATGCAATGACGCTTGCTGTACTCTTTTTCTGGCATCCTCACTAGCTCCCTTCACCCGTGCCCCCAGTAACTAGAGCACCGTGTGCTATTCTCACCAGTCTGCAAGAGAGGATTTTTCCTTTACTTAGGAACTTTTGCTACAGAGCTGCTTGCTCACCTCCTTTTTTTGGCCCTCCATGCTTTCTTCTTTCCAACTCAACAAAGGATGGAGGAGACAGCCTCCAGAAGAGAAGGAAAAGCACATACCCCACTGAAACACTCCTTCTAGCTCTTCATTGGCATCGTGGGGCTGCAGAAGGTATTCTGCCCTCAAGAAAAGAGCATGGATGGCAGAAACATGCACAGGCCTCCAGTCAGCCCCTGTGCAAACGAGACCCCTTGTGCTGTGGGCTGTGTATCTAACACCTTTCTTGCACTAAAGTTTATAGAGGAACGGAAAAGCAAGTTGCTGCCTTATCAGCATTCCCAGTTTTTTCCACTCCCTACTCTTCACTACCTCCTTATCCAGAAAATAGCTCTCCAGGCCCAAGGATTCCTGCCTGTGCATCCTTCCCCTGCCCTGGTGAGTGCTCCAGCACAAGCATCCCTTTGAGCAAGGCCCTGCAAATTACTGATGGACATATTAAAGTGTACGAACCAGATCCTGAAGAACTGAACTCTACAGGGCTGTCTCACCCCTAAGCCAGTATTACTTTGGTTTCCTCCTTCCTAATCCCAGCAGTTTTGGATTGCAAGGCAAACAGCAGAGTACTTTTGCCATGGCAGAAAACTTTAGGCAGAGGAGTTAGCTGTAGGTAAGCAAAGAGAGAATGCATCTGTTGTGTTCAGGGCCGGCTCTGTGGAGTAAGTGCTTTGTAACCAGTACAGTCCTGATTTCCACTTTTCAGACTTGACATTTGGACTTTTGTATAACCTCTTTCCTCTTTCTGCTATGCTTTGGGAAGAAGTTTCATTTTGTTGCTTTATTGTCTTTCACCTCCTTATTAAATACAATAAGTTAAACCCACTGCCTTTACAGCCGTCTCTCAAGATGGAAGAAGTGAGTTACTGTGGTGTCAGTCCTGCGTTCCTGACCTAGGAGAAGAAAAATTGTGGGACTGCTTTCCTTTGCCTCCTCAAGGAACAAATATCTTGCACTGCTTCTCAAGCTGTAGCTCACTGTAGACTCCTCTCTGTTTCCTCCATCTACTTCCCACTCTTTAGGACAAAATAACTGCCTCTTCATCTCAAGAGATTTATCTATTCACTGTCGTGCATGGACAGAAAAAACATTTCTTCCCCCGCAACAATGCAGCTAACTCTGGGGTAGAGCATGACAGCTATTTCACAGCACAGAAGGAGTGGCAGGGAAAATGCAGTTGTTTTTGCCTGCAGAGATGGAGCAGCAGATTGGAATGGCAAAAGCTGCAATTTAACTGGAACCTTGAGAAATCCTTCATGGTTTTCATAATTTAGCCCAAAGAAAAAAAAACAAACAATCCCTGCCTGTAAAGGCTGGATCACCAAAGCACAGGGTGACTCAAGGGGAAGGGTTCTGTTTAGTGAAGTACAACACTATCTACTGTAGCACCCACATATTTCTTAGGACTTTTTTCATCTACCTAGTGAGTAAGCCCAGTTCTGCTTACTTGTGAAACTGGGTAAGCTGAAAAGTATAAGCGTTGCAGGTGAAATAGGAAAGGTGTGGGTCTCTGCTCCTTTGCATGACCCAGATGAAGCTCACAAGACAGCTATATCTCTTATCTGATTAGAGGGCATGATGCTTGTGTCAGAGCTGATCACCAGGTAGGCATTACCCAGCACTACCACTCCCCCCTCTACCATTTCCCTGGCCAAACCTGCTCCAGAAGATGAAAGCTTCAGCAGAACCGTAGCCCCACCACAGGTGGTTTAGGGACTGCACCTGACTGAGAGCACAGTAAAGTGCCTATGTATCATAGTGATTAGTTCAATATAATTATGTGCTCAAGACATTACAGGTATTTGGAGGTTCTGAGCAGGCAAAAGCAAACTCTCTCTACACTAGTAAGAGTGGAAGGTCAGGACATGGGAGAGGTAAGTTAGTTAAGCAAAAATCAGCCTTCAGCAGGATCCCATATATCAATGCCATTCACGTATACAGTAGTAAACAGAGTAGATGTTCTATGCATACCCTTAAGGAGGAATCCAGCCAACAGCCCTGCACCATCCCTGCCTTCATCCTCTGCTCCTTCAGTGAGAGGCACACTGGGAATTACACACACAGACAAATCTCCACATGACATCAGGGGTCAGAAGGGGGAATATGCTCCTGGATTTTGTGCAACACTGGGAGTCCCAGCTCCTATACAACTTGAAGGAGCGATGGACATCTTTGCTCTTCCTGAAAATGTCTCTGTGATCCCAGCCTCCTTCACTGGCCAGGAGGAGCGGGGTGGTGAACTTTTTTGCTGGAGCTATTTTTCAGCACAGTGTGCTTCTCTGTCCAGCAGCTTCATGCAGCACAGTACCAAACATCTACTGCCTGTGACAGCAAGGGAGCAGCTTGACAGAAACACTTCATTCAACATCTCGGAGTTATTGTCTCACCCCTGAGCATGACTATTCTGCTTTTCATAACTCGATCCTGGCTCAAAATCCTGGTTCTTCCATGTTATAGCACAGAGCTGTGTGAGAAGGTTCCCAGGAGACAAAGCAAAAGATCTGGGGAACCCTGGGGATAGGGGGATGTTACAAACAAAATCTGAAGACTCAGAAAGGAAGATACCTCTCCCACTGCCAGAAATCAGCTTTAGGGAAGATGCAACATGTGACTTCCAGTTACTTTCAAGCCACATGTGCCCTCTCTCCAGCCCTGGCCATATTTTTTATTTATTTGCCTGGAAGTACTTTGCAGCAGAGGTCTCTGACTGAGCAAAAGAGGCTGGATCAGAAGTGAAAGCGTGACTGTTTCATTATGCAGCATGCAGTCACAACAAGGGAGTTAGATTTTGATCTGCTTGCTGAAGTTTGCTATTTCTACTCTGGTACCTGGTGGTCAACATTCATCGCCAACATCTGTATAACATCAAACATTTGCATCCATATGGAGAATGTATAATTAAAGCTTGCTGTATACAACTGTGAAAACTTTCTCATATCCTCCCTAAATTGCATTGCAGTCCCCAGATGAGGGCTGGGAGCCAAAATGGAAAAAGTCTGGCATAAATATTTAACTAACTTGAGATACGGATCCTCAACTATTAGCTAATTATTTTTTGCCAGCCATAAATGGCATCTGGTTCGTTAGCATGGGACACACAAGGATGCTGCAGGTTGGACACATAAGTGGGAAATGAGACGTGACTCCATGCTAATTAATATTAATGAATGGATCGAGAACCAACATCTCTTTGAAAATATGAGCTCAACAGGAGCCCGAGTGTGATTCATTATGATTATTGCTGGGCTGACAACCATTACCAATCTCAGAAAAGCCTCTGTTTCATGTAGCGTCTCCTTGGGAAGGACTTAATTGGCTTCTGGAAGAAGTAAGGATGAACAGGGGAGGTGGTTTCAGACCAGCCTGCAGGTATGTGTTTGATTATTGTCCTGGAATAGGAGTAAGAGTAACAATTCCTTTTCCATGTACGTGTGAGGTTCCCTTGCTTTGGTTGGCTTGCTGAGGCAGTAGCTATAGCCTGCTGTCTTATTCCTATCCCTCCAAACTCAGTCCATTCTTTCAACCCTCAGTCCCTCTTCCTCCAAACTTGATCCCTTCTTCCCTGGACACCACCCACTTTGATGCTGTTTCAGACTGCCTTGGCAGCCAGCTAGCTTAGCTCTGACATCTTGTACCTGAATTGAGTGGGTTTCACCTGGGAAGGAGAAAGTTTGTCTTCTCTTTCACACGCCATATATCTGAGATGTGCTCAGGATGGCAGTGGGGAAAAGTCTGGACAGTTACCAGGACACTTTTCTTCCTTAGCTAATATGCAGCCATGTGATAGGAATTGCCAAACGTTCATTTTCTGTTTTTTCAAGTCTATGTGGGTTGCTCTCCATTCCTAAAATATGCTAAGCCATTAACAGAAATGTTTGTCCTAAGCCATTAACGGAAATGTTTGTCCTCATATGGAGCTCTTAAACAATTATCATTTGGTGACCAGTTGCTTTGCTTAGCAATCATGTCTGTACATCGCTTGGCTCTAGTATTGAGCACTGGTGCTGGTAGAACTGCAGCTTTAGCAGGGCTTGAAAGGAAATGCTAGAAACCCTTTCTTCAGTTAAGCCTATTTGGTCAAGTAAAATCTCTCCAAGTTGGTTTCTGCCCTGGAAGCAACTCCTGGACTTGCATTATTATATACATTTGGGAACTGTATTGAGTTTTTGTACTGGATCAATCTTTTTACTACCTAGGAATTACCACTCATCCCATCATTCACCAACTGTTTCTCTGCTGTATTCTCCATTTCTCAGTCAATTTTCTACTAACAGCTGACTAGTCCAACAGCTAATTCCCTTCTGGCCTTGAACAAACATCAGCAAAAATCAGCTGAAGCTGAAAGCCCGATGCTGCCTAACAACATAATTTTCCTGAATCAGGTAAGTCCCAAAGATCCACTAGGACAAATCATGTATCTCCAGAAAGAGAAGAAGACCACAGTCACTGAACCATTATTGTGGTTCCCATTAATACAGCTTTAGCATTGCCACTCCTGCATTATCTTCATTACTCTCTCAAGTCTTTGTGGAATCAGTCATGTCACTGAAGGCTAACAAAGGGAGAGCAATCGATGTGCAACTTGTGTTGTGGGCTTATAATGGGAATTGGAAACTGGATCTAGGAATCCTTCCCCAAGGTAGTTCATTACATCTTGTGACTTTATGTAAAACCCTTATATTTGCTCCCATCTTGCTCAAGACTAGATGGAAAATTGGGTTAACAAAAATGTAAAGAATCTCTCAATGCAGCAGAGACTCTTCAGAGCCAAGATTCCCTGGGGAAATAAATGATGAACAAAAACAAACAACAGCACAGCTCAAATGATTCCTCCCCTCACCACAGTCCTGAGATTTCGTAATTGCTCCCTTCATGGCCATTTTGGTTTGTAATATGCAGAGTAAAGATTTCCATTATAGCTGTGTTTACTTAATCACTATAATTTTTTTTTAAGTGAAGTTCAGGCTGTTGAAAGCACCAGGCTGCCAGTCCCAAGGAAATTAGCCATCAGCTGGCTGCACTAGAAGCTGCTCTGCTGTGATCCTCAGCAAAAGGTATGCTCCCAAGCAGTCTCTTGGTTCTCAGATGGATGACCTACCTCTGGCAGTGAGAAGACTATTCAGCATGTTACGCCCTTTGTCTTATAAGCCAAGATAAGGAGGATGTTTTTGTGTGTGTTTGTGTGTAAAGAAATCCATCTCTGGGAAAAGGATGATCCTGTGAACATCTGGGACTAGACTGACATCCATCAGAGGAAAGATGGACAACTGACAAATGCAGAATTAATTTCAGAAAACTGCAGGACATTGACTACATCTGCATGATAGTCTTTCCAGTGAGGTTACATTGAATATTCTCATCATGCATGGCAGAATATCCTTACATGAATATTTAATCATGCAGGGCAAATATAAGTAGATTGAAATTCTAGGTGATAACAACTTTCAGGTGACCTGGGTCCAGACTAGAATTTGTGATTTCAGATGAAAAGGCTCCACCTCCTATTCCTGTCCTCCTGAGGCACTGATCCCCTGGCATGGGAACTGGGAAACGCCTCGGTCTTTACAAAATTAGCAACAAGCACTACACAGTGGACTTAAGACAAGAGAGACAAACGCATGTAAACAGAGTCAATACCTGCAGCTGCTGGAATAAATGCACTTCCTTAGTCAAGGTGTATGAGATGCGCTGTCAGTTGAGGTAGTTGGCAACATCAACGTTTTCTTGGCACTCTCATGGTTTCCAGCACCTCAAATCACTATGCTCAAGACCAAACCAGATTTCCATTGCCATTTTCAAGCTGGATTGACCTAAGCTGCTGGACAAAGGCATCCCATCCTGTATGCTTGTTATCATTTGGGAAGAAAAGATCCAGCCTCTGAAACAAAACCCAGGAGTGCAGTAAGATGGGCTGCCTTGACCCTAATGTCTCTAAGATCCCCAGCAGAGATCTCAGATTAGTCTAGTGGGCCTCCCTCACATAGGTCTTTCTACAGCTGCTTCACTCTCACCCACCATACTTCCCAAAGTCTTTATAGATTAAAAAGAGATGGGATAAAAAAGAAGTGCATGTGCATTGGTTATGGGAGAGACCATAGACCAGCACTGTCATGATATCAGGTGCCCAAATCCCATAGAAACTACAGAAAGTGGACACATAATTTCTCCTGGCCTGAAGCTATTACAGCACTGGGACCCAGTGCATGATCAAACAAAAAAGGTACAACGTCAAGAAGATATGGCATTAACAAGTTTATTCCTTTCTGTAGTTCGAAGTGCAAATTCTTCTATTCCCGTGTTTGAATAACTCTAACTCGTTTCATACTTTCTGCTGATAGGAATATAATTCAGTAATTTCAGCAAAGTTGTCAGGCGCCATGAATGGTTCCTGCATTGACAGCTCCAAGAATTATCTTCACTTCCTAGTGGGAGAGATTCAAAAAGTTCAATATCATCTCTCTCTGCAGAAACAAATCCACGTGAAGTGAAGCTATCATAGCAAATTTTAGTGAACATGTTTACATCTAGGAGAGGTGGAGGGGGAATGCAGAAGAAATCTCACTGTACAGGCAACAGGCAAGAGACCAGAAGAGCACCAAGTGGCCAGGTGGTGAGGGAACCCACTTCTGATACACAATTGCAATGATTGCCATGAATAGAGAGAGTCTACGATTAAAGACTATGTCTGAAAATAACAGTAATGATTTCCACTTGTATGCCTTTGATCAGACAATCTCACAGTATTGTATAAATGAAATCTCCCAGTATCTCTGTGAGGTTGGAAAGCCTTCTACTGACATGAACATGTCAGAAATAAATAGCAGCTGAATGGTGTTAGACAGGTGACGACTTAGATAATTCATCCTCTCTTGGAAGAAGAGCTTCTAGAGATGAAATTTGCCCCAATTATAAGAGAGGAACAAATCCTCAGTATCAGCTATGTTGGACTACATGCATAAATTACTGTGCAGAATGATAATCCAGCCCATTCAGTTCTCATTTCCATAGGTGAAAGTGTCAATAATGTAGCTAATTACCTGTCTGTAAGAATGATTTTAAAAGATGGAGACACTGTCTATCAAGAACACTACTGGGACTCATCAACACTGTTCAAACTGACCACTGGTAACTACCAGGAGGTAAGGACTATACTTTCATGCATTGTCTCTATAGGATTAATTTGAATTAGCCATCTGGAGTGGAAAAAAGTATATCCATTACCATGCCCTCGTGCACTGCGTTCTCCTGAAGAAAATAGTACAGGACCATCACATCCAGCCCTAAGTCCAATCTGGAGAGGCCTGGACACATCGCCACACCTATCTCTTCGGAAACCAGGAACCATCTAGGCAGCTTTTGCACAGGTTTCACTGGGCTTTGCAGCTAAATCCCATCCAAGGGCAGGAGACATCACTAAGTATTTCTCTTGCAATAGGGGAGTGGACTCAAATCTGAACACAGTATATTGTTCTTTGTTGTAAGGCAATTTTTTATGTTTAGAAAGCTTGAAACAGTTATGTTTGGTATTGCTGGAGTGCTGAGGGGGTTAAATATGGCTTGGCATTTATTTCGCTTATTATTATGTTAGTCCTCCTCTCACCAAGAAAGAACCCAAAATACATTCTGATATTCAGATCTGGCTATTTTAGTTTGCGCTTTTCTTTATTATTCAGTGAATATGAAATGACTTTTCAGTGGTTCAGAAGCTATTTGTATGGTATTTTTCAAGGATAAGTTGTAGGGGTCAGACACCCCAACTTCACTGTTATGGTTGATAACCATAATTCCTAGTACTCTTCAAGAGCCAGTAATAAGCTGCCTGCATTAATCCTATTTAGATGTTTGATTTGGGTATATCTGTCAGCAGACAGATTATATAAATACAAGGTTTGATGAAAAAATCCTCCTACTGAAATAGAACCAAGTACAGTTCTATGGCTGGTCAAGAAAAGGAAAACATTACCCAGCTAGTGAAATGCCAGAGATGCTCTCCAGGTGGCCAGAGTGACCTCTCTCCAAAAGATAAGGCAGTCCTTAATCTATGTAGAGCAATGTCAAAACACCACCCTTAATAAATTAGAATTCAAATGTATTTTGTGAGGAAAGATTAGATCTGCCTGAACTATCAAAACTGAACTCTCCTTCACAAAGGAGACGAGATCTAAACCCAGTGTGTTGTTCCTCCACTGCCACTGTCCTCTGCTTTGGGGACACTCTCCTCCAAGTGGGCACAACAACATGGATAAAACCCAAATCTGTTCTCACCCCTGTGCCACCAGCAGCAGCTGCAGTTTCTGGCACATGCACACGCAACAGCTTGTGTTGCCTGTCCAGGTCCCCCAGACCTGCTTGGCAGAGGCACCTCTCTGGCTCCTTCTTTGGCCTGTTTCGCTACAAGAAACCTCCAGGTAAACATCCGCTCGCTTTTTTTAGGGGTCTTTATCTGCTAGATTAAAGCCCTGATCAGGTCAGACAAAAGCCAGGTGGGTTTCAGCTAGGCTGGTTTAGCCTCCAGGTGAGTCTCTGCCTGGAGGGGTGCTCCTGGTAGACTTAGGGGGAAGAGGGTTGGTGTGTATGGAGCCCTGGCCCCCACCGTGTCTGCAGCAAGGGGCACGTCGGGCAGTGGCCCTGGGCATGGTGCGCAGATGGGGCTGCTTGAAGAAGTGGGTTGGTTTGGCCACAGCAGTAGAAACTCTGAAACACCACTAGCCCAGAGCATGGTCAGGGCTGTGAGGTCCAGTCAGGAGGAGAAGGACAGATGGGCCATGTGGCCCAATCATAGAATCGCTTGGTTGGAAAAGACTTTTGAGATCGAGTCCAACCGTACCTGTCCACTACTAAACTATATCCCTGAGAAACTCATCTACCCATCTTCTAAACACCCCCAGGGGTGGCGACTCAACCACCCCACTGGGCTGCAGTTCCAGCGCCTGACAACCCTTTTGGTGAAGAAATTTTTCCTATTATCTATTCTGAACCTCCCCTGGTGTAACTTGTGGCCATTTCCTTGCATCCTATCACTTGTCACTTGGGAGAAGAGACCAACACCCACCCGATCACAACCTCCTTTCAGGCAGTTGTAGACAGTGATGAGGTCTCCCCTCAGCCTCCTCTTCTCTAGACTAAACAAACCCAGATCCCTGAGCCGGTCCTATCCACTACCACCCCGTATCTGCAGAAGCAGCGCATGCAGGCAGGGATTCTTCACCCTAACCTTTTAGGGGCTGTGGGAACCAGCTAGACTCAGCATCCCTCTGCATGCAGAAGGCTTACTAGCTGTGTGAGCCCTCCAGCTAGCCAGCCCAGAGCAGAGGCTGTAAAAGCATTTTTGAGCTCTCTTTTTTGGTAAGCAGTTGTTAATAGCACTAGCCTCAGCAAGCATCAAAACACCCTCAACTCCTTCTCTCCCAGTCTCCCTCACCACCTAACTTCATGCACTCCTCTTTGAGCCTAGCCAGTGTTTGTTAGAAAGAGTAAAGACATGCCATTATTGCACTTTCCACCCCATTCATCCTCTTACCACTTCCTGTTCTGCTAACAGGTGCTATGTTAAGTGGATCCTGCTGTGTTTAATGGTTTCCCCCACCCCCATGTAACCTACTTACATATTTTCTGTGAGCCTGCTGGCCTGGTGATATTCCAGTTGTATGCTATCTGACAGCTGCTCCAGGAAGGGTCACACGGCTCCTGTAATTAAAACAGGGTGAAAAGGCAATTCCACTGCTTACCCGGAGGAAAAAAAATGGGAATGAGGGAAGGAGACTCTTAGCTGCTAACATGAGGGATAATGAGACAAGGCTGAAAGGTCTTTAATTTAACTGTTAACATAGAGTTGCACCAGAAGTCATCAGGCCCCTGTGCTATCAACAGATCACTCAAGTAACATGAATGATTACGCTCATATATGGAAAAAGTATGGTCATGTTTGATTTCTTCTAGACTTCTTCCCTGTCCCTGTCTTCCCTGGAATAACTCACTCAGCAAGCAGAGACTTCCACTTCTGTTACACCCCTTATTGGCATCCCTAGTCTTGCAAAGAACAGAAGCTGCACTCCTTAGAAATACTGAGCACAAATCTCAGTTGAGTTTGCCCAGGCAATTCACTACCTCGGATTTTGTTAGGGCTGTGTATATGCTACCATACCCAGCTTTTCTTCTAATGTACGTCTGTGTCTCATCTTGGTGTATTTCAAGTGGAAACGTCTCACACCATGACCCTGCTACTGGGAGAGTCAGAATGGAGTTTCCCAAATGCACAGGTGTTCTGTTGGTGAAAGATCCAGATCGGTGCTGTGCCAATATTGCCTCTATCCTCTGAACCAACACATATTGGTCTCCTACTGCAGATGAGCATTTCCTGTCCTCTTTGGCATCATGGTGACCATCTTACTGCCCATGGATTGCAACGCGAACTGTGCGGGAGCTGTGGTGCAGAGCAGTGGTGTTTATAAGGCGCTGTAGAAAGGGACTGTATTTCTGCTGGGGTAGGGGCACAGCAAAGGATACGGCAAGTGGGTTTCAGAAAAGTGAACACTGACATGTTCTGATAGGGAGGATTTGGGGCATGGCTGTGAGTCATGAAAAGGCTGGGACAACGATGGGAAAGGTGGGATTATGTTAGAGAGAACTTTCATGAAAGGGAGGCAGCCACAGAGTTTAAAGCTCACTCCAGGCTGATGCTGACACTTGGTCCACCAACACAACATGAGGGAAACCTCTGTTCCTTATAACCTGACAACAGGGGCAGATGGTCCCTTCCAGAGGCTGAATCAGTCAGAAGCATTATTAGTACGTATGGAGTGGTCTTGAGGGAGTGTCATAGGGTAACTCAGGTTGTGGATGTCAGAAACAGTGCATTAATTATTGGGGGGAGGGAGTTGCAATGAGAAAAAAAGTACATGATTTTTCCGCAGATTATTATGAAATCACTTCAGAGTGCATGTTGCAAGTCATTCTGCTGAGAAACAGAGGAAGAAAGAAAATCTGCTGTAGGATGCTGAGGAACTCATATATTGAGTAATTTGGAGAATGGTGCAATGGAAGTTTATGACTACCCTTCAATTTATTTTGAAAAGAGATGGAAGCAGAGGCTGAAGAATCAGGAGTGCACAGTCCCTTTTCTCAGCAGAGGTGTCTGTTTTAAAATAAGCTTGCAAGTACTCCGTTAGTAGTCTTATGAATGCCGGATGGCTGAAGCAATGCCACTCTATAAAAAGAGACCCTAAATTAGAATAAAATAAGGGGATTCTGGAGACCTGTACTGTAACATCATGAGTCCCTGAAAAATCCCCAGTGACACCCTTCGACACTCTATTTTCACTCTACAACTCTTCTTAAAAGGTAGGAACATAAATAATGGACTGTAAGGAAAGGAGAGGTGGCTTCTTGAAACATCCCTCTGCCAGGGCGAGTGTTGTTAGAATAAATACTGTTTGGGCATTTAATGAAAGAAATCTGGATCTGACAGGCAGGATGGAGTTAAGGTTGCAGGCAGATGTTGGTATGGCCTTCTGCTTTTTTTTTCTCTCCCTAACCTTGTTTCCAGAGACAGTAATCAGATGTTTAACTTTTATTTTGGTGTAGTAAACTAACCTTGCTATTAACTCTGTCTAGTAATAAAATGTCCTCTCTCCGTAAGGAAGATTTGTAAGTCTCCCTTTTTTTTGTTTTCCCCACAGGACTTAGAGATCATTTCTCATGAAGAGTAAATTGTTTTCCAAGTTTTTCCTATTCAGGTCTAATTTTGGCATTCCCAAGAGCTGGGACACAAGTTCTATATCTTCCCACAGGGGCTGGGGCCCAGTAACGTTTGTTGCTATGCTGGGAGAAGGAAATTTCCTATGGTATGTAGCAGGAGAGGCAGAAGTGTGGCCTCTGATGCTGAGAATAACCTGCTCGTAAAAAGCAACTATAAAGGATCCTCCAGGCTGGGGGACCGGAAGGTACTCTAGGTATGTGCTGGACAGGCTAGACCCTATATATTAGTCCAATGGGCCATGAGGCTTAGAAGAAAATTTGACCATTATTTCTTTTGACAGGGATGGAGGTAGCATGGGACTCTAGACACTGAGTTACCCATCCTGCCACAATAATTCTTCACAAAATGCCATCATTCCTGAGGCCATTTAGCATTTCAGCAGTTGTTCTGATTTTCTCTGGGCTAACACTTGCTCGATAAACTATAATAAACCTATTAGATAGATTTGCTGAAGTGTACTGCCAGATTGGGCCAGGGAATCTTGGAGTCATTTTTCATTGCATTCAGTTTCATCCAAAGTAACAGACCAACATGAACAAATGTTGATGTGATGGAGTGGTGTGGTCTGAAAATGACCTTTTCCTTTTATCCTCACACTATTTTCTGGAAGCTTTTCTTTGATGGGACAGAACTGGTCTGTATGTCACTGCAGAGGGGTCTTCTCCCCAGATGTGACATGCTACTGCTGTTTTCCAGGTCTAGGGAACAATGTTCTGGTTGTATCTAAATTATAAGAGATTTTTCTCCTCAGTATCTGAGGGCTTTTAGTATCTACAGTGTACCCTTTTCTTTATTAATTAATGTTATGTTTTAAACATAAGTAGGTTCTTATTTCTGCTCACTCCTTATTATAAAGCCTCGTCAGCACTTCAGTGCCTTTCCTTTCCCATCAGCCCTGGAGTTGGGTTCAACCCTTGATGTGTTAGCCCTGGTCAAAATTGCAGCTTGCAACACTGGCACCTGTAATGCAAGGGTGAAGGTAACTCATAACCCTGCAAGGTGAGCCCTGGGTTTACCTGCACAAGCTCAGACGAGGAGTGCCCAGCCCCATGGCTGCTGCAGGGTGCCCCATCCTAGAGCTGAGAGGTGTCCACGTAGCTATTCTCCATTGAGGTGCCCTGCAGCATCTATGCCTGGCCTGGGCTGTGCTGTGCTCCCTGCTGAGGTCTGCATCCACAGCAGGGGGATAAGACAAAAACATATTTTTTCTTAGCATGTTAAGTAGCAATTGTCCAGAGGCAATTTTTTCACCAGTCTTGGCGTTACACCTCTGTTAGGACTAATGCAAGAAGTGCAATTTTCACTATAAAAAAGAGGGAGGGGAAAAAAATATCCCCTAACAGGTCAGACTTGGTGCACTCGGTCAAGTCACCTGCCTCAGCTGGACAGGGCACAGTCACCAGGCTGGGGTGGGGTTCAACCACCAGCTGAAAAGGCTTGGGTCTCATCGCTACCCTTCTCCAGCAAGGCAGGGCACGTGCAGGTCGCATGATGAAGGAGGTGCCGCATGGGCATGCCACGCTGACACCGTCTGTGCAGCCCCTTCTGTCCTCAGTGAGGAGAGACCCCTCATTAGTGAGCAGGAGACACGAGCAGACGGGAGGGTAGGAGCTCGCCTTCCTCCTTTAAAGTGCAGCTATATTTAGAGGCAAATTGCAAACAAAGCAAGGGTGAACTGCCGCTGCCCATAAATTATCCAGCTGTGTGGGGTGTGGAGGGGCTCACAGACACCTTCTGCTGCTTCTGCGCCAGTGCCAGCAGGAGAGGGACACAGAGGGAGGAGATGTTGCCTCCCTAACACTTGCGAGGTTCCCCCTGCAACGCCTCTGGCCCCCATCTCACCCGCGCTCCCCCTCCCTGACTAGACCCGGCAGTGGGAATGTTGGTTCAGCAGATGGTTGCCATGGGTTACCTCTGTGCCGCAGATATTCCCTTCCGAAATAGCAACGTTAATTGAAAACAGGGGCTCCGTACTGTCACTTCAAGGTTTGCTTCGGTGGGATTACTGTCCTTGGTGGCGAGACACAACCGGAGCTTTCTTGCCAGCGAGCTGCAAAGGCACCAAGCAAGGCTTGCAGGTCCCAAAACCTCCTCACAGCCCGGATGGCCTCAAACACCCCTCACAGGATGATGTGCTGGGAACTAGTGTTGCTTGCCCACAGTGTGACCAGGCCTGGCAGGGAGGAGGACCATCATAGTGCAAGGCCTGGGGAATATGGCCATGAGAAAGGGAGGACAGTGGAGCAACAGTGACCCTTGGCAGGCAGCAACCCCACTGCACAAGATGTACAAGGCTGTGGGCAGCAATATCACAGAGGTGAACGCCATGCCCAGTTACCCAGGTGGTCCGCAGCCAAGTTGAGAACAGAACCCAGCTCTCCCGAGCATGGCCCCATGTTCGTGTCCCCTCTGGCGAAATGGTGCTTATAAGAGGAATTTAGTCAGGCTTTTAAAGATGCTTTGCCACGCTGACAAAAATCTAGCAGGGTAACCACAGCACAAGTAGGATGGTAATTAGAGAGACAGGGTGGTGGAGGAGGTGGCTGGTGGGGTGCTACAGGGATCAGTGGTAGGTCTCATTTTACTTTAACCCATTCTTTTTTTAGGATAATTAAAGTGTAATCAGTAGACTTGCAAAATTTAAATAGTGTAACCCGCTGCCACCAATTAGGAAGGTATTTCCGTTCTGCAGAGGACTTTCAGCCTGTAGCCTAGACTATCATTAGAAGTATAACGTCTGACAGCAACAAGGAAAGCTGGTCTCCTGCTCAGAGGAGACTTATTTCCCTCATTTCCCCATCCCACACTTGGGGACTTCCTGGCTCTTTTTCAGGCTCTGTTCCCTCCATGCTGCAAGGATACTGTCCCTGCCTGGCTCTGGGCTGCTCTAAGGATGTGCTCACCACTGCCGGGGAGACACATGGTACAGTAAGAGGGTTGGTGCAGCACTGTTCTCGCAGTCTGAGTGTTAGCAATGCCGTTTCTGCATTAAGTTGTTACACTTCCCATCTCTTCAACTCATACACTGGTGATGTTTTACCCAAAGCTGCACCACTTCACGTGCAGATAAGACTTTGCCTCTAAGGTGGCAAATAGCCTGTTCCTTGTATCTTTTCTTGTCTGATCCCTTCTGAAGGTTCAGCTCTGCATTCCTTGATGCCAAACCAAATCCTCTAACCTCCCACTGTTTCCAATCTAAACACCTCTGAGTGTGATCCCCAGTGCTGCAGGCATCTCCAAGACCCGTTCCAATATCTTGTTTGGGATTTTGGGTCTTTTATGTGAGCTCAGAGGGACATCTGCAAAACCCTGCTGCCAAAATCAGGGCCTAAAGCTACCTTAGCATCTGTTCTTATCACATCCCTAAAAACTGAAAATATAGGAGCGATATCTTCAGTCTTTTCATTTTGTCATTCATTTCAGGGGAGTAAGATCCTTGCTGGGAGATTTAGTGCTATCCTACTGCTGCCCCTCTCATTTCATTGCTCTGACTCCACTGGGTCCACATTGACCTCACTTCACAGACTGCTCACAAGACTTGTAAATTCTGCTTTAAAAGCAGAAATAAAAAAAAAGGAAAAAGAAGACTTATTCTAGTTAGTCTTGTGTGATCTTAATCGACCTTCTCAGCTCCTAGCGGGTTTGCTTTGCCTTCTGCTCACACAAACAAACATTGAAGCACAACATAGTTTACATTAGGGAAATTCATCAACAGACAGAAAGGTGTAGCATGAGCACATTAGGTTATCGTATTTGTTCTACATAAGGCAATGACATCAGGAGTTTGACATCATCTGTGGTGTCTGGAAGACATCAGAGTGTCTACAGTGCAGTGCAAAGTATCTTGGCAGCACTGCTGGGGTAATTACACTGCTTGCAAAACCTTAGCCTTATGGCAATGATGTGCTGGACTGTGGAGGCATTGTATAGAATCATGGTATCTTGGACAAAGACTTTTAAGATCATCGACTCCAGCCCTTAACCTAGCAGTGCCAACTCCACCACTAAACCATGTTCCTAAGGACTACAAGTCTTTTAAATGCCTCCAGGGATAGAGACTCAACTAGTTCCCTGGGCAGCCTGTTCTAGTGCTTGACAACCCTTTCAGTGAAGTAGTATTTCCTAATATCTAGCCTAAACTTCCACTGACGCAACTTGAGGCCATTTCCTCTTGTCCTGTCACTTATTACTTGGGAGAAGAGACGAACACCCACCTTGCTACAACCTCCTTTCAGGTATGCACTGATATGTATAATGCACCGGAGAATGGCTGGTCTTTCTATATCCCCATAGACCGCTAAATACCATCCAATCCACTGTCAGAAAACTATTATACTGCTAGGAAAGCTCAGAGGAGGTTTGACTTAGCAAAAACTGAAAGAGTTTAAGATGTCTTTCCTGGCCAGATGTCAGCTAAGGGTGTATAAGATCCTATTCTATTATATAAGTATCCTAGGAGGTATAATGACCACAGTAGGAAAGTAATTGCATCCAGAAATCAAAAGGAAAATTGATAAATGGAGCAAGATGAACTTGAGTTAAAAAAAAAAAAAAGATTAGATAAAGGTTTTCCTAACAGCAAATCTGTTGAGCCATAGAGGAAGGACCTCCCCTGGTTGAGCTGTTTAATAAGAGTCGACTAGAGGATACAGACCACATTGCTGTCTGGAGCAGAGCAGAGAGTACATGCCACACAACAGAACTTTTTCTTTAGTCACAAGCCCATATCATTGGGAAGGCAGCATTTTATTTTGCTTTTTACCAGGGAACCAATGTTGGATTTCCATGTCTACCTAGCTCAAGTCTGGCAGGACATGAGCAAATTTTAGGGAAAGTAGCTAAATCTTACAGCAGAGCATCACCAGTTGCTCCCCAGAGCAGTCATCTCTTGCTCTCAAACACACACAGTGCAGTGTGGGGCTGAGGGCAGAAGGGCCACGGCCACTTTGCTGGCTGAGCGAGCGCATCTCATTAACAGGGATTCATCAGCATCATTGTTAATAATGCAGGAGCTGCTTGTCTCTGGGGGTGTTCCTCAGCAAAAACTATGCTGCTTCTGTATTTCAAACACTGCCTCTGTTGGCGTGATGGGCTTCCACGCTGACAAAGCATTTTGGTTATTTGTTATTCTCAAACGGCACCTCAGTGCTGAGTGGCAACAGAGCTGTGAGGTACATCCAGAGCAGAGGAGAGTAAAGCCAGCCCTGCGGCATTCTTGGACCTACCCACATCTCGACATCAGCAGGGCCCAGTGTGATGGCTCACAAGAGAGCTTTGGTCCCGAGGTCATCTTTGAGGAGACAAGAGCAGGAGTTCCGTCTGTCCCAGCATTACCCTCTGCTTCAGTCACTCCACTGTGGGAAGAGGGGATGTGCACACACTGATCCTGCTATTTCCAACCTCCTCTTATTTTAGGATGATCTCCCTGGAGCCATTGTGGTAGCCTTTGTGGCTCTGCCAGCACAGGGAAACAGCAGCTGGGGCCAAGCTCTCATATGAAATGCTTATCGCCTGCATGAAGGATGGCATAAATGTTGTAATTCCCTGTTAGAAGCACTTGGAAGCCTTATTTTGTCATTACTCACTTATGTATGGCAGCACATGGGATAAGGGATAATTTCATGCTGTATGATAGGGATGCTGTACCATGCCCTCTGTAAAGTTAGCCTGCCTGCTGCCAGCCTGCGTATTCTGCCACTGGTGGGGCTGGGCAGCCTCGTGATGGAAAAGGTGCCCTTTAACATTTGCCTAGAGAGAAAACCTAGTAAGAGGAGATTTTAAAGTGAGCAACCTAGTAAAGAAGCCTATAAAACAAACCCAACAACGAATGTGCCCTTTGGCTGTTGTAGGCTGTTCTCCAGCCAGGCATCTTTGAGCATGTACAGAATCAGCAATCTCATAAAGAAATAATTGCCAGGGCCTGTATGGTGGAGTTCCCCAGGAAGACTGAACCCCCAGCCAGAGCAGCATGCCCATTAAAAGCAAATGTTTTGAATGAGTTGAGATACCACCATACCTGGGCGGACTGAGCATGCCCTCTCTCATCCTGGCTTGAAAGGTGGAAACAGCTGTGCTTCCTGGCTCGGCTATGGGGACATCACATGCTGGAGTGGGTCCAGGGAAGAACACCTCTCATATTTGAGCCAGGGAGATGCTCTACCCCAATTACTGTGGACACCCAGCCCAGCAGATGGCTGGTATGCAGGAGGTGTGTGTAGTCAGTTCAAGCTACCCAGTGCCTCCTACAGCACCGGCAAAAGATCACAGCCCTCTACCCTGGGCCATCACATGGAGCAATGACGGCAGATGGCTGCAGGGGTCAGCCTGCCATCTGGGACTTTGTCATTCCTCCTGCCCTGTTCACTGCGCACAGATCCCTGTTTATGGGACTGGTGTAAAAAAGGAATACCATGGGCCAAAGTTAAGAAACCTATCCAATTTTAGGGTCCGCTTGACCTCTTCATGAAGCACAAGGTCCTAAGGCCACCCCCTTTTCAAAGCACATTTGGTAGTTCAGCCTTAGAGAGATGAGATCTTCCTTACAGACGTGCAGTGTGCATGGATGGGCAGATCTGGTGGCAAGTGGTGTGATCTTCACCTCAGAAATGAAGGCAGTGGCATCCTGTCCTTGCTCAGATGAGACCAGCAAAAGAAGAGGGAGCATTGCTCACAGCACTCTCTTAAAGCTTTGGAGGAAAATAACATGTTTGTAAAGCCCTGTAAAAATTCAAAATATTGTGATGACTTTAGCTAAATAGAAGTCCTTACCTCTAAGCTTGTTTAACGCTCATCTTGCTGCTGAGAGGGGCAACAGCTGTGATGCACGTGGACATCTTGGTTGATGCAGGGAGGATGTCAGAAGAATGGCTGTGAGGCCAAGCCAGCCCAGCTGTCTGGCAAGAGATTCATCAGCTGATCATGTGTTTCTGTAAGGAGCCAAAAGCAGTGCAGATGGGAGCTATACACACAGCTTGCCTGAAGAGCTGGGAAGTTCACTCTCTTCTAGCCCAGAACCCCAGGGCTGCTCCAGCCCTGGCTGGGGCAGGAGCAGTCTCAGGCTGCTCCAGCATTGTTGGCCTAAGACCAATCTCAGTGCCTGGGAGGAAGTTTACTTTAAATCCACATTTCTCTACATGGGATGGATCTGTGCTAAGGCACGGTCAGACAACAGGTGGCTGCAGGAAGCTCCTGCTGGGAGACGATGCTTTCCAGAGAGTGGGCACTGCAGCGCTTCACACCTGCCTTGCCCTACACTTTCTTCCTGACATCCCTGTGCTACGGTCCCTGCCCCAGCACTGTTTGGACAGGTCAGACGAATGAAGGTGCATCTTTGCTCCATCATTGAGACCTCCACGATTCCTGTCTCTGGTGTCCATACCCACATCCTTGTATCTCAGCACTCCTGCAGCTTCTCCTGCTGTGCCCAGCTCATCCGTGGCAGGCTGCCCTCCTTTCTGGCACAGGAGAAAGACTTCAGAAAGTTTTAACTGGAAGCTTTGAAAGAAAGGTCTGAGGGAGTCTCAGTGTCCTCAGGGTATGCTGCTTCTCTTTAAGGAAGAATGGACCCTGGGGTCTGTTCAAAGCCCTTTCTATCACTGCTGTCACCTCCCAGCAAGCCCCTATGACCACTCGGGGAGGAGCCCCCAAAGTCCTTTCTATAGCACTGCTGATTTGTCGCAGCCCACAATACTCTGGCTACGCTCTGCCAGTGCCTGCAAACTCTCTGCCCTCCTCGCTGTTTTACCCGTGCTAAGTAAACCATAGCTAAACATAGAAAACTGGCTGGCTTGGGTTTGGGAAAGCACCCAAGAACACAGATCATTTCCATTCCTTCATCACACCCACAGAAAACTCACAAGCTCTCCAGCTCAGTACACCAGGCAGTTTACATGCCAGGCTTTGAAAAATTACCATGAATTCTGATTTTGGCTAGGTGTTAGCACAACAGCATTAGCCTTTCACCACTGGAAAAAGAGGAAATATAAGGAAATCACAAAAAAGCGTGACATAAAAAGTCCCAAACCATCAGAATCTTCCTTAAAAGGTCCAAACATAGGTGCTGTTCTGGGAAGATGTTATTTTCTAACCTCTTCCCACCAATGCAGCAACTTGGACTCCTTGAACTCTGTATCTGTGTCTGGCAGCCCTCAAGAGTAACGCCTTGTTCCCACAGGGACTTTCCAATTCAATGCTTTGAAGAATATCCATCAAGACTCTCAGTTTCTGCGGAGTCTTTGAATCTGCATGCTCCCAGACACTGCCCAAGGCTCCCCAGGAGCTTGTGGGTCAGTGGCGGCAGAAGGACTCAGCTGCTCCCATGTCTGTGCTTTCCCAGGCTGGGGTGGTGCATGGAGACAGTGAACAATTGTTCCTTCCCCATCAGGACTAAATAACAAAGCTGCAAAAGCCAGGACTGAATAATGGAACTGTGAAAACTAATTGTTGTAAAATATCTTCCTGGGCACCTATGAGGCCACTTGTCAGGTGCCCACTGTTGCTTCAAGCTGTGGGAAAACCCATTTTCTGTGCTGGTTTCTTGGAGAATGCAAAGGAAGACCAAGGTTCATCCTGAGGGAAGTTAGAGTTGGGAGGACTGCTTCCAGGACTGTACGTGCCTGCTTTCAGAGGCCAGATGCTGCCAGGCAAAGAAAGATCTCCTTACGTTTGTTTTAAAGCTCGAAGAATCTCTTGAGATAAACATCCTAAATTAAAGATAAAAGCGCTATAGGTTTGCCAGCAACTTCTGTTCCCCTCCCTGGGGATAAGCTCTTGCCTGAGTCACACACGCATCTTCCTGCTGTATGACTGGACAAGTGTTCCACCCAAGGGTGCCCTTCTGCAGGGGGCCTCGTAGGTGACAAAATCCCTCTGCCCCACTGCCTCGGCTCCCTCTGATGGCAGGTTCATCCAGAGCAGTACTCTGTCCCAGTTTCCATTTTCAGGATCTCTTGGGAGGATGTTAAATCCCAGCTAGCCCTGGCTGTATTTAAAGTGATTGTAATTCACATGGATTGGGCTGTGGTTATAAGCTGAATTACATTCTGATTTAGCAGCAGGGATTAAGGCTCTACATTTTAACTTATTAACCCAATCCAAGTTAAGGAGAATTTCTCTTACTGCCCTGCTAAGCTCCTGCACAAGGAAAGGCAAAGCTACATGAGGGGGAGCAACAGGGATGGGGAGAGACGGGAGGGCTCTGCCCAGGCTGGGTCATGGCTGCACAGCTCCTGCTGCAGGGCGAAAGCAGAAGAAAGGAAGCACACAAAATTTGCTACAGCACTTGTTTAGAATTTCCTGTGCACAGGGATTTTTCTCTCTGCATTAAACCTAGCAGAAAGGGGTACGTGAGTGGTTAATTCCCCCACTAGCAGCCAGGGAGGTGTCTCTTGCTTGCAATTGCTGCTCCAGCCTGGGCTGGTGATGCTCTGGCCCTAGGACCTCTGTTGTCTCCCTTCCCTGGTCTCTCATTGGAGATGTCTACAAGAGTTAACTCTTCGCTTTGGGCCATACCAGTGGTGGAACAGCTCACAGAGAGGCTTGCAGAGGCAGCTCAGGATACAGCAACGCCTGTCGTCACAGCTCCTGAGCAGCAAGTCCTGCACCTCCAGACCCAAGGTTCATCCACTTTGGCTTCTCTCTCTTGCTGTCAGTCAGACAATCGAAAACAGCGCAGGCACACTCTGGAAAACTTCATTTAATATTTAATGAAAACCCCGTGTAACTGTCATGTCCTTTTCTGTTTTCTCTCACTAATGCTGCTGGCTGCACAGGTATCTCTGTGTAAACAGAGCCCGTCTCCTTTCCACTCAGTTGCGTCTCTCCAGCTTGGGGCACATCTTGCGATACCCACACTCGCCTCCAGAGGAACTCTGTGGGCAGCCCTACCAAAGACAGCGTGACTCCCTGCATGGTGCCCTCACCGCTCCAGGCATCCGAGGGCATCCCAGCCCAGCCCAATGAGACCAAAGGACTTCAGTCTCTGGGAATCTCACTGACTGTGATGGCAAGGAATTATGAGATTGCAGTGGCGATGTGGCATCCCACTTGCCTCTGTGCCAAGAGTCTGATGCTGCACACCACGTCACTGTGATCTCCAGGCCCTGCAATTATTGGCAAAGAGAGAGGGAAGGCTTTGCACTTCCATTCCTCTGCTTGTGCTGAGCTGCTGAGTTGTAACACATCCTACTTGCTCCTACAGAGTGAGCTGCAACCAGAGCTGGGTAAACGATAAAGGAAGAAAAGGTGGGATGTGTTTTTGTCCAACAGTTTTTCCTTACAGAATTAAGCAACAAATGGTGGGGGGAGGAATAAAAAAGTTTGATGTTTGTCACTAACATTTTCGATTTAGTTCAAAATATTACAATTTCATAAAACCAACAAACCTCATAACCCCAGGATGAAAGAAAACAGTAGAGAGGAAGATTCCTTTCATCCCTAAATGTGTTATCACAGCAACTACCTAGAGACAGCTCTGAATGATTCTGCCAACTCGAGGGAGGACTCTGGAGCAGGGCTTACACTGTGTTTTGGAAGCTGGCAGCAGACAGAGGCCCAGGAGCTCCACCACTCTTCTTCATATGAATGCAAAGCTGAGTTATAGGGCTTTGTGGAGAACTGGGGCCTCCACCCAGGAAGGCAGGAGAGGAGCTGTCTTCTTCTTCACTGATATCTTCCCTGCCTGGGGCATGGCAGTTCACTGAGTCCAGGGCAGGGCATATACCACATTGCTCACCAACAAGACCCTCATTCCTCTGTGTCCCACGCACAAGAGCAGGGCTGCAGAAACCCTAAGGCTTGGTCTAGAAATCCCTGATGTGTTTACAGTCATCCCTCTAGTTTATTGTTTCTTCAATTAAGTGCTTTGGGGGTAACTCCTGGCACTAGAGAGGAAAGAGAAGACATCAAGGTTACTCCACCCTTACCTTTCCCCCCGGCCCCAGAATAAAGGGCTATGCATGGATACTGGTGGACGTTGCTTCTGTCATCGTCCCCCTCTGCAGGTCAGACAGGAGCTGTGGGAGGGATTCTCTGCTGTGCACTGTATGACCCTCTCAGAAACAGACCTGAAAAGCATTTCTGCCAGCGAAGAGCAGAAGCAAAAGCAAAACCAGGCAAGTGATTTAAGGATGAAGCTGTCCCCTGTGGCCTCTGTCCTCTTCAACCTGGTGGCAGAACACCTCTATTGCAAAATATCCATCCTAGAAAACAATGTCAATCCAAATCCCAAGGGGTAAGGGTGGCAACAGATGAGGACAGAGACTCTTCCCCATGGAGGCGGCTGTCACCCACAGAAAGCAGAGGCATGCTCTTGGATGTGCCAGCTGATAAACTCTTCCTGCTGTGGTCAAGCAAAGAAATGGCATCTCCCAGGCGTGTCTGGTGTGCCTCAACAACAGCAAATTTACTTAGAGAAGAAGAAAATGGCTTAACTAATCTTTGGTCACTCGGCTTAACTTCTGCTGCTGACACAGCAGGAGGTACTCACAAGCCCAATGGCTTTATTTATTTAAGTGTATTGATTTTAGCCTAGATTGGAAGAAAACAGGCGGATAAAGGGCAGGAAATTCCTCAGCTGTGAGAACCACACAGAGTACTAGAAATCAGATTTAAACTAGCAGACAAAAATACATTTGCCAGAACAAGGTAATGAATCATTCTGCCAGAGGCACAGAGATCTGGCCAAAAGCCAAACCCTGCCCACTTAAAAGCAGCAATTTGGGGTATTAAGCCGTGACTGCATTCCTATCACTGACCATCATTTAATATAGCAGCAATGCTTGATGGTTCCCAACTAGAACTCAAAGCCTGCTGCATAAAGACAGAGCAAAACCCGTCAGACCTTCCCCTAAGTCCTTATTTATAATCAATGGCCTCAGAGTCAATCAGATTCAATAAGGGAGGGTTAAGCAAGAAGAATGGAGGAGGACAAACGGTACCAGAAAAAGTGTACACAGGCTGTTGTGCGTAAAACAAACTGCAAAGAGCACCAACATGTGCAGGAATATGACAAGGGGAGCAATTTTGGAGGGTAATATTTTGTTCATGTGTCAGCTCTGATTATCTGATTAGCTTCTTCAGGACAGCCCAGTGGCTGGAACTCCATGAGAGAGGTCATCAGCTCTGTTGTCTGTTGTCATAGCTCTTGCTGTAGCTAGCGGTACAGTGTGACATTGTCCTGTGGAGATGGGCAGGGAAAGCAAGGCACCTGAAAGGAATTACAAAATTAAATCCCAGGGTCTAGTGAGAAATGAACACATGCAGTCTCTGAAACTGGCTCCTACCTTCTCTGTCAGCGGGGAGACCTTGAGCAACTCAGAAGGAGAAACTGGGTTCCTTTTTCTTCCATGAGAACCTCCCAAGAGCCTCTGAAGATGTGGAGATATGCTGAAATACCCATTCTGTGAACATACATCACTCAACGCAGAAAATGGAGGAGGCAGAAGAGGTAGAAGAGTGATGGGTTGGCAGCCCTGCCTCGAAGGATAAATAGAAAGCATGCGCTGTGTTTATCTTCTTCTCCCAGGAAGGACTATGCTCCTTCCAGGACTGGTGAGGTCTGAACACCCTTGCCAGTCACCTATGGCTTTCCTCTCTTCTGCAGAAAAAGCCCTTGGCATGCCAGTGAATATGGAGGCAGGGGCTGGGCTGCCCCCAGTTCTCAAACTCACGGTGGAGAGCCTGCTCCCAGAGGCTGAGGGCCTCAGGTTCCCCAGTTGCAGGAATATTGAAAGGCTTTTCACTGCAGAAGGGACAGCATCGCTGAAGCCAGAGAGGAGCAGCATTCAGCTCAGCAGGGACACAGAAGGAGCAACAAGACAAGCACCACCTAGGAGGGTGTTTCAAAACAGGTAACAGTACAGTTGTAGCAGGACAGAGCATAAATTTTTGCCAGCTCTACAGGGAAATTTACCTGATTTAAGATAAACTTTTGCATGGCTGACAGGCGGTGGATTGCCATACCTATCCTCATAGTAGCGTGTGAGCAGCAGCAAAGCCCACCAGAACTTGCACTTCTATACCCTCAAAGCAAGCAGGCAGGCAAGAGCCTCCTCCACCCGCACCATCTCCCTATGCCCTCTGCTGTGAAAGGCCCTGCAGGCAGGTGACTCGCAGCTACAGAGATGGAGACCTACTCTGTCTTGCAAGGGCAAAAAGGATTCTCCCCAGCAAGGTCAGGCAGGTTATTATCAGAGTTAACCGATATTCCCATAAACATTCATTACTCACTGCCCTGCAGGCACTGCAAAGGGTAAAGTTTGTCCCTGTAGCTGAAAACAAAGATAGGAGAATTGGATCTGATTTTTGCAATTCAAAGCCCTAGCGACCTATTTAAACCCAAGGCAAACACACAGCAGGAAGAAGCTCTTGGAAAACCGGATTGTGTTTGTGGAGCCAGAACCCAAACCAAGATATGCAAACCCCAAATACCTGCCAAGCAGTGGAGCTGGCATATTTTCATTACACATTTGATAACGAATGTGTGGAATTGTAAAGATATTTTATTGAGAAAATTGTTGATTTGCCTCCCCTCTCACTGGAAAGCCACACATGGAAGGACCTCTGTGCAGCACCTTGCGAGAGCCTCCACTTTACCCAGAGCTGCAGGACCGAGCATTTTCACAGAAGCACCATCTTCCCCTCTCACCTGAGCATTGCTGGGGAGGAAAGATCAGTTCTCGGAGCCAGGGGGAGCTGCCTTATCATTTGGCAGGAGTTTGCACAAACCTTATTTTCAGTCCGCACAGGTTTTCAAGTCTCTCAAGCTTTGTTTTGAATTCAGTATTCAGCACAAGTCCAAAACTTCAGAGCAACTGCAGTCTAAAGGGGCAGATTGATCTGCTCTTGCATCAGAGTTGCACTCAAGCGGTAGTTTCTTTTAAGGCAGGCGCTCTGATACCGTTCATCCAGCACGGTGGGAACTTGGTTAAAATGCTAATCTGCAGACAGGGTTCAGATTGAACTGTATTTTAATCTGTCATTTTTCAGATGTCACTAAACATGACAAAAATCCCCCAAACTATGGATCTAAACTGTCAAACCCACAACTTACCCGCAAAGGAGTCAGTGGGAATTGTATGTGTTCAGCACTTCTGGAGAAAGACAGGCAGGTCGTGTAAGTCTCTTAGGAGGCAGTAGGTCAGCCAACAATGAAACAGCCAGCTATTTTCCATACACAGAGGAACCACCACATTGCAAATGGTGACCCAGAAACGTATGTCTCCATGGCACAGGGAAGATTTCGGTCCTGCCAGTACCGCTTATATTCGGGCCCGGATGATGCAACTTAACAAATCCTCAAAATAAACCATAGGCAAATTTGATTTTGTAACAAAACTTAATGCCAGCAGAATTTTGCTTCATTTTGAATGCTGTTGTTTCACTCTTGAAACCCTTGACCAATTGGGAGAAACTGGCAAAGGGCTCTGTTTAGCACTGCACACATAACTGTGTCATTGCATCATGCCCTCACCAAGCAACGAACGCAGCAAAGTATTTTTTAATTATTTAAATACATTCTCTTACATGACACTTTCGCCTAACAGGAGGCAAGGATCCAGGCTCTTACTTGCAATTCCCACCCTCGCACAGCACCTAATCTCAGCATTCCTGACTTACTCTACAGTGCCTGGAGAGAAATCTTAGAGATTTCACATTTCAGGCTGAGATTGGGTAAGTTTGCCCAGCCAGCCTAGTATACAAGACAACCTGACGTACCTGATGGTATGGGAGCCCAGTGCTGCTGGCAGCTGTGGGTGGTGGGGATGCTCAGGCACCTCCAGAGGAGACGGTGGGAGAACAGGGAACAACTTTACCACTCTGTGGAGAGAGAGCTTGTGGGACAAAATCCAAAACTTGAGAAGGGTGTTCTGAACCCACCTTTTCTTTGTACAGCCTGGAAGTTAGCACAGAGGAAGGATGGAGTTTGCTAATTGCTGAGGTGGATAACAGCAGAGGAACAAATTCTGGGAGGGGAGAATTATCCTCTAAGCTTGTTATCTTGTCAAAAAAGGAAATGAGTTGGTTGAGGCTCATTTGTTTGTGATGAACTTGTCTCTTACTGTTTATTGCCATATAATATTACTAGCTGATTTAAGCTGTGTGGATTGCAGTTATGACAAAGCCAGTGGCAATGAAGAGAGGAACTGACAGTCCCCCAGAGTCCCCCAGCAGCACAGGATCTCATCAGGCTCCACCAAGGGCCAGAGAAGCACAAGGCATCGCTGGTGTTTTCAGAGGGGTAATGTTCAGTGTATTGCATCGGTCTGATGTTTAGTCTGGGGAGAAGTGAACATCTCATGTAGGACTCAGTGCTCTCTTTGCTCCTCCAGTGCCCAGCTTTCTGCCTTGCACACACCAGAGGAACATGGAGACTAGGTGAATGACTACCCACTCAGCTGCCTTTGGAGGCAGAGGACATTAAGGACTATTGGCAGTACGCCGAACCTTCTCCAGGGACTGCTCAGGCTTGTGTATCTGATGTACTTCCTGACTGAAGATGACCACATGCTAACACTGAGTGGAGGAAAGCTACAGAAAGGGAAAGCTTCATTTGAAGGGTAGCAAAGCTCCTTCTGTACTGAAGGACATGGGGGCACAAGTTGAGGCAGCAACAAGCCCCATGAGATCAGAATGAAGTTCCCAAGAACTTCATGGTGAGTCTCAAACGATGGCAAATCAGAGGATAGGATTATATTTAACAGCTGGTTCTGACAGTTTTATGGGCCTTCTCTGATGAGACGACACATTTACTTGACACATATCACACCTACCACTTGACTCCAAGGCTGACTCCAAGTCAACTTTAAGGAGGACTGTTGTAAGGCATTTGACATTTGACTGTACAACATTCTGATTAAAAAATTAGCAGAACATAATATCAATAAACCACATGTTAAGTGGATTAAGCACTGGCTGACACATCTCAACAAGTAATTGTGAGTGGTGAATCATCTTCAGATGGGAGTATTTCTAGTGAGGTTCTTTGGGGAGCTGCTTGAGGCTTGACACTTTCCAGCATTTTCATCAGTGGGAACAAATGCAAATCTCAGTGCTGTTACAGTGCATAAATGACAAAGCTATTCAAAGTGATGAATAATGAGGAGCACAGGGCAACTACACAAAGCAATCTCTACAGTTCAGTGAGCAAAACCCACTTAAACAAGCAGGATTTTACTGCAGAAATTTGCTCTTGCAATAAGGAGTTCCAGGCAGACTCCTAGGAATGCCATGTCTTGGAAGTGGAAGCTCTGCAAAGGATTTTTGAGATCATGCCAGAATATGAACTAACAGCATAAAGTTGAGGCAAGAAGATGGTAATGGACATATAATCATAGAACTATAGAGTGGTTTGAATTGCAAGGGAGCTTAAAGCCCACCCAGTTCCACCCCCCCTGCCATGGGCAGGGACACCTCCCACCAGCCCAGGCTGCTCAAGGCCCCATCCAACCTGGCCTTGGACACTTCCAGGGAGGGGCATCCACAGCTTCCCTGGGCAACCTGTGCCAGTGCCTCACCACCCTCAGAGGGAAGAATTCCTTTCTCATGTCTAATCTTAATCTTCCTCCTTCCAATTTAAAGCCATTCCCCCTCATCCTATCATTCCTTGCCCTTGTAAAATGTCCCTCCCCAGCTTTCTTGTAGCCCCTTCAGGTACTGGCAGATCACTCTAAGGTCTCCCCAGAGCCTTCTCTTCTCCAAGTTGAACAAGCCCAACTCTCTCAGCCTGTCCTCATAGCAGAAGTGCTCCAGCCCTCTGATCATCTTTGTAGCCTCCTCTGGACCCATTCCAACAGTTCCATATCCTTCTTATGTTGGGCATTCCAGAACTGCACACAGAACTCCAGGTGGGGTCTCACAAAAGCAGAGTAGAAGGGGAGAATCACCTCCCTCACCCTACTGGTCACACTTCTTTTGATGCAGCCCAGGACACGGTTGCCTTCTGGGCTGCGAGCGCACACTTCCGTCTTGTGTTGAGCTTCTCATCAATCAGCACCCCTAAGTCCTTCTCCGTGGGGCTGCTCTCAATCACATTGTCTCCCAGCCTGTGTTGAACTGCAAATTGCCCTGACACAGGTGCAGGACCTTGCACTTGGCCTTGTTGAACCTTGTGATGTCCAAGTCATATACACCTTTGGGCAAATGGGACAGCCAGGGAAGCTTCAGACAGACTAGAAATCAGAGGGAAATATCCAAATAAAACAAGGGGCTGGTAGAGAGGTTTCTAAAGGAACTAGCAAGTAGGAGAGGTGGAAAGTGTGTAGTACTAGAAGACTGAAGAACAGCATGTGATAGATGCACAGACACGTGCACACAAGCAGCACATAAGTGCTAAAGCTTTCCAAACCTCATATGGAGGGAAGGCCTAGATGGAAGACAAAGGTAAATAAAAATCAGATGCAAGGTGGGTTTTACAACAGGTAAGCTATGTTCTGCACAGGTAATACTGCTTTGTCCAGATATGTTCCTAGACAAAGACTAGGCAGTAGATCTCATCTGTTTGGACTTCATAGAAAACATCTGATAATGGAAAATTAACAGTTAAGCCAGCAAAGCTGAGGATTAATGCGGGAACTGGAAGATGAGTAGCAACCTGTCTAGAAAGGAGCTAGTGGCAGGCAGCATTGAAAGGAGGACAAGATGAAACTTTTTTCAGACTGCTGGTTTTCTTGTTTCATGTTTTTAAAACAACCTTAGCTCAGAAAAATTCAGGGGTATGCTAATGCAATATTTTGGTGACAAAGGGGAGAGTGTTGCCTATAGGATAGAATACTGAAATATGCAGGAAGGAATAGATCACTGTGAGGAGCCTGGCAACTAAAACCAAATAAGAGACGACAGCCCAGAAGCTAGGAGCTAGGAGAAAATAGCTTGAATTCCTCTCACTCAGTAGAAGAATAGTGACTGAAATAGAGAGGGGAAAAGGCTTGGGTTCATTAGCATGTTTTTCCCCATTAGTTTCATACCTGCTCAGCGCTGGGCTGGATGGGACTCCCTGACAAGCACAGGTATAACATTGGTTTAACCTTGCTGGTCAAAGTGAGGCTACATCCCTTGCCTTCTCCATGCTGCGTAGTAGTGTCCCTGAAGACTCATTAATCTCTTTGTGGGCTCTTCTCTCAAGATCATGCTTACAGCATCTGGGTTCACTTCATATATTAATGAATTGATTTTCATTTCAGCCTTGTAAAATAGAGAGAAGGAGAGGAAAGTGAGACTGAAACACAGAGACACTTACTAGTTTTGGTGTTACAAAATGTCAAGGTGATGAGTTTTGTTACCCAACAATTGATATGCTCAGACAGCTCTGTACTCCAGTAGAGACCCCAGCACCTCACAGTACCCAAAACGAGAGGCATGCCACGCACACAGCAGAGGTATCCAGCTGGGCATCGCTTCTCAACTCTGTGTGGGAAGCAGGTGCAGGGCTGACTGCATATCTCCACTGGGGCTAGAGTTGCTTGCATTTCTCAAGCATAGCAAGACTTTGTGAACATATTTTTCCTTAGTCTCACTCTGAGAAACAACTGAACCAATTTTGCTGAAGCTTCTGTTTAAACAGAAAAAAAAAATTAGCCTACGGCAGACATTTGGCATGGAAATATTCAGCTGCAAAACTCTGGGTCTGGCGATACTGTGAGCAACTGAGGGGAAAGCCTCGGTCAGCAGTGTCTGTCTCCAAAATTAATGGGGGCACCCCCCCAACCTGCTCAGGGGAGTGACACAGTGCCACCAGGGCTGTGCAGCCGCTGCAAGCCCAGAGACTCGCTTGCCCTTTCGTGTCCCTTGGCTGAGACCAGAGACATCAGAGTGTTGGTGTTGCCTTCTGCCCGAATAATGGCATTTCCAGCAACACAGCTGTGAGAGGGCAGAGGTCCGGCATTGATCGGGAGGTAAGAGCCACTTATTGGATTAAGATTGTTTCCTGGAGGAGTTTGCTCTGGCAATCTCTGTCCAAGAGCTAACGCTCTGTAATGGACCAGTCCTACAGCAAGGGGCCTCCTACCAGGAATCTCTGGGCTCCAAACACTGTCATTAGGATCTGAATTTCCAGAGCATTTAGCATTGCTCTGGCCAACCTTCACTTTTTTAACTCAGATATTAACAGTAGCACAAAGCAGCATGGGGCAGAACATGCCCTGGCACACTGGAGGCAAGGATGCTGTGTACAGCTGTGGCAGCCTGGGGTGCAGCACTCTCATCCTCTGTCCCCCTGGGCATGCGGGAGGTGGAGCAGTGGGAGAGAGCCAGGTTACTTGTGCATACCTGGGGGCAGCCATTTGCTCAGCAGTCCATGCTGCTGGGGGCAGGAATGTCAGAGCTCTTTTGGAGTGGTTTCCAAGGCAGGATGCTGTGCTTTTTTTAATGCTACCCATGTGGTTGTGATTCACAATCATGTCTGGTCTCCCTTTTGGGAGAAGCATGGTCAGAGCTCAGAGACTGAGAGCTTCATTCAGCCACTGTTATGTTTGAGGAGTGCTTCCTCTACCCAACAGAGCTGGGAAAGCCAGAACAGCAGTAGATGCCTAGAAACCCAGCTGGATTGCTGCCTTCCAAGCCAAAGCCTCCAACCACATGGCTGCAACGTAACTGGTTGCATGCTGCAACGAGCCGGATTGGGATGTGAGAACAGGAGGAGTCAGCCCTGATGATTCCCCCCCCATATTGGAACAGGAGCCAAGACCTTTCCCTCTAAATTTAGCCTGCAGAAGTGCGATAAATCTCCCTCTTTCACCCATATCAAAAAAAAAAAAAAAAAAGCCCCTCAAATCAACTAACAAACCCAAACCAAATGCAACACCGTTTCAGAAGGAATCTAAATAATTTGCTAGCTAAAGTTGCATTTTCTGTGCATAAATACATTCTTCTTCCCTGCATCCCACCAAACAGCTGTTAAGATCTACCCAGGACTTATGCTGTGAGGTGATTTGCAGATGTGCTTCCCTGTGGAAAAGGAAATGGAACTCACGGGCTCCAGCCACAGAGCTTCTCACTCTTATAAGCACTGTATGCCTCAGGTCTCCAGAGTTTGAAATTCTTAAGGCAAAACCTCAAAAATCCTATAAGAGAAAGGCTGTCTAGACTAGGTGAGTAGAAGAGAAAGGCTGTAGCATTTAGGGAAACAGGGAAAGAAAGAGGGAGAGCTTTCCATCTTTCCCCTCAGACGGAGGCAAGCAGAGCAAAAAATAAAATCTGTGGGCAGGTGATCAGGACCTGACAGCCTATGTCCGCTCCCTTCGTCTCAGTTTTACAACAAGCAACACACACTGGCAAAGCAAGGCTGCCCCACCTGTCCCCACTGAAGCATCAGCACAAGGATTGCTGCTGGTGGTGGCACCTGCCAGTTGTGCCCAGGTCCTTACCTCTCTCCTTGGAGGGACACAGGAGGGGACAAAGCCAACTGAGCATGGGCAGGAGTAGCTTTTTAAACAGTGTGCTTTGCTATTGTGGCATGGAAGAGCTGCCTGCCTCTGAGCCCCGACCTCACTAGGCAAGAAGGGAGCCAGCCCTCAGACAGACAACCTGAGGCAAAGGACAGTTGCCAAGTTGCACGGTTGCACCCAGAACGTGCCAATCTGGGCAGAGGGATGGGTAATGTCCCTTTCTTCGACTGCAGCAAAGGGATACATGAAATACCCACATTGGTCTCACAGCTAGCAGAGCTGCCAAATCTCAGCATTTCCCAGGACCTTCCACACAAGCCAAAATCCTGACCCAGAAAACTACTGTTCCTTCTCTTCCTTCACTCTGCACTGCAGCTGCATGCTGCCCTCCCTCCTGGAGGCAGACAGGTTTCTGTGCCAGACCTGCCTCCTACTCCTTCTGGACCTCGTGTGGTGGAGCGAGAGTTTGGGGCTGGAAAACCTGTGCTTGAACCAACCATTTGTGCTGTACCTCTGTTTCTCCATGCAGGGGTAATATTTACATGTCTTTGTGAAACAAGACCCTCTAGAAAAAGTAATGCTGCTCAGGACCGAGAGGTTGAAACAAAATAATTAGGTAAGGAGAACAGCAAACTAGCCTGGAAAAACATTGACATTCCCAAGTGCTCATTGAGACAAAGAAACACCTTCTGCCAACTGTTGGCACAGACCCTCTTCCAGGTGAGGGATGTGCCAACCAGTCAGGTGGCTGCACAGATCCAAACCCAGGCAGGTGCTCCAGCTGCCGGTCTCAAGAGGTCGCCTGCTTACCCACTGTGAAGTCTGGCTGGTTGCTTTTGGGAGACACACACCTTCTCTTGCAGAATGACTCCCACTACAGGTTAGGCAGGCATGTGGCAGCAGTCTGTGCTCAGACATGCACTGCTTGCTCTGCAGCTGTGGGGGATTGCCATGGGCTCCTTATTGTAGGCCAACTTCTCCCAGCATGCTGGCTGTTGCTGTTGGTTTCCTTACAAAGACCAACAGGAGCTGTGTGGCTCTGGTACGACAGCTCCTTGACCTGCTTCCCAACATAGCTGAGCTGGCAATGAGGTGTAGGGAGACCCATAACAGTGGGGGCTAAGGCTGGTGAGATGGTTTGCAGCTGTGGGAACAGCTGCTTTATTAATGAGGGAGCTGAGCTGCCCTGCTCAAACCTGCTTGCAATGCAATGACACCTCTCACACTCCTCCCTGCAGGCACAGCTGCCAAGTGCATCCCCCTGTCTCCTCCTCCTCCTCCTCTTGGGCTGCCATCCATCCAATAGCTTGAGACAGCACCCCCAATCCCCCACCCAATTACTCATTTTTCCATCAAACCCAACAGGACCAGTGTGGTGACTAGAGAGCCCGAGTTTCCCAGACCACACTGGCTTTCTATTTATCCAGCCCTGCTCCTTCATGCAAGGATGGAGGTGTAACATTCAGTCCTTGTTGAACAACATCTCTCACCAAGTTCTTGGCAGTGTGAGAATGCAGGTGATGCTCTGCCCAAGTCAGGCTCTTGACGGCAGACAGCCAGCAGCCACCAGTTGCCCCTCTGGCAGGGGCACAGCTCCCCATGGCTTTCACCAGGCAAGCACTGCCATGCAAGATGGAAATGCAATGGCCTGCTCTCCGTGGAGCAGATAAGCCATGCTAGTGCTTTGGCGTGCAAGACTGTGCTTCTCTGCTCAGAGCTGGGCCATCTGTGTGCCCTCCAGAGCAGGGAGCAGCAGGTTCCCACTGCTCTACATGACTCGAACTCTACACTTCAGCTCTAGGACCCTCCACGTTCCTCCCTGACAAAGGAAACGCAGCTCTTGGCAGGCCCTTGTTATTTCAGCTAAGGCTCATCAACCATCCTTCTGTCACTAAATGCCTTATTATGTGCAATTAATGGACTGACTGAGAGCAGCTACAAAGTCGTTCTCCCCATGAACCGACAGAGGCAGCTGGGTTACTTCTAGTGACTTTCTGATGCTGCCAGCATCATTACTAAATGCAGCTGTGCAAGGCGAGAGAGGGAGGGAAGGCAGGCAGGGAAGATGAAGCAAATGAGTTAGCTCAAATCCAGCAGTCGTGCCTTTCAAACACCCCCAGGCAGTGTGGCAAAGAGCTTCCTGCCATCCCCAGGGCCAGCACGTCCCTTTGAGGGACACTCAAACCCTGGTCCCATCCACAGTTACCTAGAGGCAATTGATGGCTCCATCCCTGCCCCACGCAGATAGATCTTTACCCTCTTCTTTAACTTTTTTTTATTATTATTAATAATACAACAAGAGGAAAGAGAGATAAGAGTAAACTGACAGTGTAGGCTGAAACAGCTAATTTGACTGTAGCCAAACTGCACTCAGATGTGCAAAGCAAGAGAATAATTTCCTCTCTCTGATCTCTCAAACATCATTCTCTTAGATGTCATGATTACATTTGAAAACAGCCTGATGGTACTTGAAGTCGGTGTCCCTTGACAATTAACCTATATGTGCACAACCTTCATGACTTCTTGCTGCATTACAGGTGTGTATTTTGAACAACTACTTAGACTCCCCACGTATACGACTGAAACAAAAGCTAGGTAGCAGAGAATTTCTAAGCCAGTCCCAGACAAAAGGACACTGGTTTCATTGGAGCATGGCACTGAATTAATCTGCCTTCAGTAATGCCTTGTTACCAAAAATAAGAGAGTTACAGCTGGCATTTATGCAATCAGTTCTTCCACTGTGCTAAGGCAGTTCCTAAGGACTGAGTGATAAGGAATTCGTTGAAGCTTACTTAGAAAAAAAAAAAAGGCACCATTTCATGTATTTTAAGTCCCTCTGCCTTAATTCCTCTATGCAGGAAGTCTGGTGTCCTTCTATCAAAGGACATCTGACTTTCTTTTTTTTTTTTTTTTTGACAATACCAGACCTGCAGACAGAAAAATTTTGGGGCTGAATTAATCTCTGAGTGAAATGGACCTAAGCCCTTTGAAGTAAAGGGCGAGGCAATTGCTTAGATTAATCCTAATGACCCAAGCCAGAACTCGCAGACAACTCCTTTCAGGGTTTCCAGCTCTTGAGCAAATGTAGCCTGAGCAGCTGTTACATTTTGGAAAGCAAAATGAAATCCCGAGTATTTGCCTTAGAGCAGTTTACATCCATCCTAACAGTAAAACACTCTGCTTTGAATACTAACAAAGGGCTGGCCAGCCTGTCAAGGCTACAGCTCTTAGGGATGTGAGTAGTCTTCCTCTGCTCTGCCGAGCTTAGACTAAAGACTGAGAAGTGAGGAAAGTCCCTGCCAAAAACTCTTATTGGGGCACCCATTGAAGTCTGGCAGGAGTTAGGATGCCAAACATCGGCTCTAAAAGTAAAAGTTTCAAGCAAAATCACATCACGCACCACCTTTGCTCTCTAAGGAAAGTTTTTGAGTCCTGTATGAATGGAAGACCCACAAAGCCACACGTCCACTCCAGAATCAGGTGATGAGGAGAGGCACCAGCCACACAGCACAGAGCTGATGGGAAGCTGCGGTCTTCTTGCTCTCTCCCTCTGTCTGTGCACCCAGGAAATCCTCTCTGTTTACGGACGTGAGGAGAGGAATGAACCTCAGCTAAGGACCATCAATGAACCACCTAAGGAAAAAGACTGGGGCAAGCAGCTCCCTGGGAGATTTCAATGGCAATGTGTCCATCAAGGGCCATACTACACTCTGATGCCCAAGTGCACAGCAGCTTTCCAACATTTCCAACGTTGCCAGTCCCAGTCCCAGGTTTGCTCCCAAATATTTTGGCACAATTCAGGACAGGAGCTGTCTGCCTGCGAGGTAGTTTTATAATCCTAGCCCTCTTCTCCCTCCTGTTGCCCCCCTCCCACTACAGTTTACCTTTCCTCAGCAGAGACGACTTTTCATGGCACCACCTAAAAGACGGTAACAAAGGGACTTTCTGCACGTGTAAGCCAAAGGAAAGCATGAGATGCTATTTTCCACTTCAGCCAAGATGTCTTTTTAATACCGTGCAAGCTGGGAGCATCTTCAAGGCTTTGTTGTTTCTTTAGCAGAGGTGGAAGCACTAAAGGTTGAATTTGAAAACTAAAAAACACAAAAACAGTCTTTGAACTGGCAAGATTTACCGATGTGCACAGAGCTCCCAATACAGATGCACACTTGAAAAAAAAAAAAAAAAAAGAAATGGAAAACATATCTATTCCCCCTTGGTTTCTGTCACCATTTGATGCCACCGCACTGCAGTTTTACCAGGGAAATTATTGGGGGAAAGCGAGTTAGACAGCATTTCCCTGACAGCAGCTTGTCAACCTGTTCTTTGAGTGTCAGGAAAAAGAGCTACATCTCTCATCTTTAAAGTGTCATTCTGCCATGTCAGGAGGAGACGGCAAACACCTGGCTTTCCTGGGGCCACGTGCCCATCCTCTCTTCTCCCTCACAAGAGCTGCTGCCAGCACATGTGGCAGACCCATGGCCTGTGTACCCCCAGCCACCCAGCTGCCCAGCCCCAAACTGTCTGGTTTCTCCTTAGTCTGGCCCCAACTGAAAGCTCACTGCTAGCTGCACCCAAGGGCACTGCATCTCTTCAAGACATGGATAAACAGGCAGGGTTGCTTGGTGCTATTATTGCTTACAACGCAGCACGAGCTTTTGCCTTCCCTACTGGCTTGGCCCTGGCTGGTACAAAGACAAAAATCAAAGTGAGAGTCTCTGACATCCCATTACCACCTGAAGACACATCACACAATATACAAGGGGAGAATGAGAAATGTTTCTGGTGAGAACAACAGCGCAGGGTTCCCTTGCTGCAAGAAGAGGCACACAATCCCTGGCAGCCTTCTGGACAACTCAGCACACCTCTTTTTGTGGTGGGTCTTAGAGAGGGGGCTCCATCTATCTTATCTGGAACACACAGCACTGACCCCAGCTTGCGATGCTTTGAGCTGATGGCTCCAGAGAGACTGAATATTTCAAACCTGGAGCTGACACCGTACAAACCCCTATTGACTCCATCCCACATTATCTGGACAGGGTCAAGGTTGCTCCAGCAGCTACCGATATTATCAGAGCGCAACAAAAACCTCTGCTGCTGAACTGCTGCTTCGTACATGTTTAAACCCACAAAGCAAGATCTCCCAGATAGTTTAGTTTCAGAAAGAAATATTTTCTGGGCTGTAAATAACCTTATTTTTCAATTCCCTGCTTCATAAAGATGAAATACCCCAAGCTAAGAGAGGGCATTTCAGGAAGCATGTGTTGAGCACCAGGAGAGAAAGGGATGCAGTTTGCAGCTGCGATCAGGTTATCTCCTGCAATGTTTCCCTGGCAACCAAAAAGCTCAAGGTCTGGGTGACAGTTGCAAAGTGTAATAGTTTCTGAAAACCAAAATATACATATTTTGTCAGTTAGTGCTGTGCTTCCCTTGAGATAGGCCAAAGGATCAAAAAGAAACTCCACCAAGAGCTGATTAGCCTCTATGTAAATAGGGCAGACAAGTAACTTATCAACATACTCCAGCACCTGGGGGTTAGCACTATGTTTCCATACGGCTTGCGCAGCCAGACAGCCACCATTTATTGAGGACCTCAAGATATCATTTTAAAAGTGTAATTAAGGAAAACAAAATACACCCAGGACACATTCAGGAACTGCCATACAAACACCAGGCTAGAAAGCCAGAAAGAGTGCTGGGGGGAGAGACGGGAGGGACAGATCTTGCCTGCAGCAATGGAGTGATTGAGCAGCAGCTCCCCGATTAGGGCTGAAGGTGTCTTCACCTGCGCTCATCCTATAGTCAGTCCAACCAGTTACTGCCATATTTTCACCAAAAAAGTTTGATTCCCCACCCTAAGTGCTCCTCTAGGACTATACCAGAAACAAACTCCAGGTGGGTATCGAGGCATACATACATACCCTCCGCATTGCCTTTCTCTGCCGTATCTTGTGACTAGCTCCGGCTATCGTGGGAGGGCACAAGGCAAATGAACTCATGTTCTCACCCTTTTCTGATTCTTGTTGCAAGAAGTGCAGCTCCAAGAGGTTTCTAGCTCCTTTGTGTGGGCACTCAGTGCAACCATGCACTAGGCCCTCAGCATCAAGGTTAGGTCAGCTCTTTTTTCATGGTATCATTCCTATCTAATATGCCCCATATTCTACTGGAGCTGCTGTCCTGTGAAAATTATTTTGCAATATGAAGTTTCCCATCTATTTCTGAACAGCGGCAGGTGAGTGAAGAATCAGCCTCCAGGTGATGTTGCCCATAGCTTAACAACAGGGTTATGCGTTTCTTCTCAGATGAGGTACTGAGGTGTGAGTTGTAGCTTTCAAGACCAAAAAGGTTTGTGAAAACAAACTTCTGGTGGTGGTTACATCAAGGCCAAGAAATTCAAAAGCTCTCCTGCAGCGTGGGAAGAAGTTGGCTGCTGCAACCTAAACATCTGAGTGTAAGGGTTTTTTCCCCTTCCCATTCCTCTTGCTCAGCTCCTTTTTGTTCTAGAAAATCTGTGAACAGGAGCTCCCAAATGCTTAATGACTGATCAGGTGTTATTCTGCTCCTCAAACATTTGCCTCCGGGGTGATAAGCAAGCATACATCTGGTTCCATATGAGCCATATCTTCAGGCTGCTGTCTGTGGTTGTTCTGCATCGAAGGCTCCGCTTGGGTGACGCTGAGTATGTGCAGCTAAAGCATACAGTGTTCACCTGGCTCCTTTGCTTGAGAGACTGCTGAACAGTAAAGGGTCGACTACCTTTGTCCTCAGCAATGTTTTGGGGTCAAATTGAAGAACTATGGGGATAATGCCAGGGTTGGGACAGGCAAAAGAAAAGCAGAAGGTGCTGGCTTCCTCCTTAGGTGCATGGCACAGGTGCCAGCCATGCAGTCTGGACAGGACAAGAGATGCCTCCAGAGAAGCATTCTGTCCACACGTACACGAGCTGCTGTGTGGTCCCTTTAAGACAGTTTTGCTGCTGTGGAAATATTTATAGGAGACTCATCACCATGGTATCTGAGCACTACTACTAATGGGGCATATGAAATGAGCCTGGTTTTATTTATTTATTTCTTTAAGGGTTGATTTTTTGACATTTTGGTTTTGTTCTCTGCTTCACTTTGGATGTACTGCTTGTATGTATAGCACCTTTCATAGTGGTGTCCCTTGAAGGCACGATGGAAGAGATGAGCCTTGAGACCGAGGATAATTAAAGGAATCCTGTCAGCCAGTTCCATCCCCAAGGTTTAGAGGTGGTTTAATAAAGGGAAGAAGAAAGGAGGCAGGGATGTTATTAAAGCCATCAGGAATTAAAGTCCTTTCATCATTTGAAAATGATAAATCAATGGAACGGGTAAGTCACCGTTTCTCTCCGCTCTTGGGATGGAAGGAGGAAAGCGATGCTGAGAAGATGATGACCAGTTGGACCAAAAAGAATGAAAAGAGAGGAATCAGCAGTGGCACCAGCCAGGACAAGGGAATGCTTTCAAAGTGTGTGACTTGAACACTCTAGGATTCTTTTTAATGTTGGCTAAAAAAAATTACATTGGCAGTAGTCCTAGAATAATAAATCCTGATGAAAAAACAGAGTCAAAACTATGACTTTTCTTTGAATACACGATTTTGCTGGTACAACTGCGTAGAGCTGAATACTTCCGTTAGCCCCTTGGCCAGATCTGGCCAGCTGGCAGCTTCCTTTTGCCAAGGAAGCCTATTGTGAAGACAAAAAAGAGCACATTGCAAAAGGGAAGTGGTGTACAGCAAATCCTTGCTGCAAGATCACAGTCACAGGAAAGTATTTTATGGTTTTAGCTTTTCCACAAAGGGATTGCTGGCAAAGGCTCTTGATGTGCATCCGTGCTCTGTGCTGTTTTCTGTGGTGGCCCCGAAGGCTGTTCCACTAAGCACCTGGATCAAAGCATCCCAGCTATGTCCACAATTCCAATCTTTCCAGCTTTTCCCAAACACATCCACATTGCCCCTTCCAGCACTTACCATGCCCCCGACTCACCTACATTACATGCATTTCTGGATGTAGCGTGACTGATGTAGCATCACTAGAGCAAAAAACCACTCCTAACAAGAAGCAATGCAGTCAGAAATCCAGGGAATTGCCCCACTTTCTGACATGTTCTGTCTGCACTAGCACCTAGTAGGCAATACAGGGGCAAATGCCTGCTACCCTAAGCTGCCTTGAAAGCCCTAGACCTTGGAGGCTCCAGAGCTAGAGCACAAATCCCATGCTGTTCCTGGTGTACGATGTAGGAATAAGACACCTCTTCCCAGAGGGCCCATCCACTTTCTTGCCGAGACTCCAGAGATCTCGGGAGCTTCCATGGTCAGCAGGATAGGTCTACCAGCACAATCCACATTTTGTTTCCCAGAAAGCCTCACTCCCTTTGGGTTTGTCTCTCCTTGTGAGAAAACAAGGGGGCTGCTGTTTGGAGAGGGAATAATATGTATGAGCACGCCAGCCCTGCAGCCAAGGGCAGCTTATTCTCCTCATATTTTCTTCTCCATCCTTGAACTGCAAAAATCAGCTCTGGTTGTTTCTTCCTACAAGCACAGGCCTGGCTGTGGCTTTCCTTCATTTTTCAGGTGCCATCCAAGTCACAAGGCTGTCAAATCCTGGGGAAATGAGAAGCGATTCCACCTTACTGTGGCCACGGGAGATGGACAGGTTAGACCTGCAGATTTCCCCCTGCTCAGAGCCATCTTCCAAGTTTTCCATAATGGAGCCCTTCATGCTGCATCTGAAAGGTGCAGGAAAGTCAGTTCAGATCCTGAGAGAAGCCTGACAAGTTTCTCTCACTGAGCCATATTGAACATCCAGATAACACCTTAGCTCTTAACAGCAGAAATCAGATCCTGAGACAGACTGGATAAACGCAGTCAGTCCTTTTGCGGTCCTATTTAAGCCACAGGACTCCTTGCACAAATCTTTACAACGAGATCAGGTTGCCCACAGAGTCAACAATTGCTTTGCAAAAGGTGAAGACACGGTCCAGCTCAAGGACTGAAAAACAGGCTGGAAAGGCTGCAGTGGCACACCTGCAGTTTTGGAAGAAGGCAGCATGAACACCAAGTCCCTTTGCCCTGGAATAACTAGGTCCAGGACTCCACTTTCTGTAATCACCTTCTGCTTACAAGCACAGACCTGAAGCATGCCCTCCGCTCATCACGGCCCACTTGGAGAACCTGCTAGTCAGCACGACCCTTTGGGTAGCTCCAGGGCAGCCCAGTGACAGGGATGTGGTAGAGCAATCACGGAAGCAGCAATGGCTGAGAACGGGTGAAAGTGTTTGTTGGAAGTTGTTGGTAGGTGAACCTGGATTACCTCATCTTTTCCTGGCCCTTCAGCACACCTGACACATGATGAAGCAACTGAAATGAGAGGAGACAGTTCTGACTTGGAGCAGCCAAGGAGCATGTGCATGTGTGAGAGTACGTCACAGCTGCCTGCGCTGCGGGTAGTGACCACTTATGGAGTGCCAGTGGCGAGCTGCTGCTGGATACCAGGGGAGCAATGACTCCACTACTGCTCCTGCACCAAGCCCTGCGAGGGCAGCCACAAAGAGGCTTCTCCCAGCTCCACTGTTGTCCCAACAGCTAACATTCACAGCTTCAGGGTGGAGAGGAGACTGATGATGCTCTCTGTGACCAAAGGCACTGGGCAATTTCCATGTTACTTGGCCCAGGGATTATCTCCTAGTTTTTTGCCCTGAGAGGAGTTGTCATTATTACTCTGTGGCCTGATCCTCCAACCAGCTCCTTCTTGCGTGTTTCCTTTGCTCTTATCTTTATAATCCTCAGCTGCTGGTCCTCAACAGCTACAGTTTAAGATTGGGAGTCTTGCAAGGCTCAAAATTGTTTTAACTCTTTCTTCCCAACAGAAGGCTCATTTGAAGTTGTCTATGTGACAGTGCCAAAAAATATGGTACCCAAACTCCCCTGGATGGCACACATACTCGTGTCCTCTGTTAGCTTGGCTCCCCCAGCACCTCAGGATGGGTACAAGAAAGCATCTTTTCCACTTTCCCTGTCCTTTTCATTTACAGCTATAGTTGTCCTTTCACCTTCCCCACTTTCCCACCTTCTCTATCCCTCAGCCACTTGCCAGGGGCCAGCTTGTGCCCCCTCCTAGCAGCCATTACCCCTGTGGGAAACAGAACAACCATCGAGGCAGGTCCAGAGTGGCAGAGGGGTCCCACAAGGATGACAGCAGGCAGACCCGCTATCCCTGAAAAGAAAGGCTGCCACCTTTTCTCCCAGCTTCCCATCAAGCCCTGGATTCCCTGCCCACTCGTGCTCATGTGCTGGCGAGTCTGGCAGCAGCAGTGGCGCGCGGGTCTGAGGTCTCACTCTTCATCTAATCATATCCATGTTTTGTTTTGCATAACACAAGCCTTTAAGGAGCTCATAAGCTGGGATGGGCTGCATTCCTTAGGCAGATAGGTTATTCCACTTGGCAGGGAGGGAGGGGAATAAACTGTCATTTGCAGAAACTATTCTAATTCAGCAGTTCACTGGTAAAATATTTTCAAATTTGTTTAGGTTTTTTTCCCAAACATATTGAAGTGGTGTTATTTCAAGATGAATTTCTGTTCTGGAAGAGAGACATCCAAAGAATGCAAACAAAATGTTATTTGAAATCTTGGATATTCACTTTTCTTCAGTTCAAATTTTTAATTTGGTCAACAAACAGAAAAAAGTACAAAATCGGATTTTCACACAGCCTTATTCTGTGAAAGGTAAGGTATTAATAGGGGCAAGACAATTCTGTGCAACTCACATCCTCACTTTAATGCGAGTCTTTCTAAAAGCACCCAGAACAGATTAAACATATGAACACTCACAGCACCTCAGACTGGAAATGTGAGTACTAACAGATTTATGTCTTCTGGTAGCAGGGCAAAGGCAACAAGCAGAAAATAAAAGCAGATTCTGTTCACTAGCTTTATTATCTGCTCTTCTGCAAACACACTAGCAAGTTCTAATAGAAGGGAATTTTAACAATCTTGTGTTCAATAAAATAATAATTTCCTTACCATTTATTACACGTAATTTCACAATCCTCTTAGTCCTGCCATGTGGAGAGCCTATGCTGCTGATCCCACTGCTCCTCTGTATTGGGGATGACTTTTTGTTTGGCTCTGCTTCCCACCTTCATATTTTGTTTGGAGAGAGAGAAGTCCTTCCATGGAGGTGTGTGCTCCAAATCACTTTCATAGCCTGGGTATGGACTTCTTCGACTACTGCTTCCAAGGTCTGGGGTAACATATAGTCTACAGTGCCCACGAGAAAAAGGAGAAGGTGAGACAGTGAGTACATGCTAAAGGGACAATATTTTGTATTGTTGAACAGACGAAATTATTTTCAGCATCCTTTTTCAACCTCTTCCTAAAGCACCTAGCATTCTGCATAGATTTTGGCTGCACAAGTGTACCCGGCTGGATAGGAGAGACTTAGTTACAGCAGGACAATTTCTGTGTGGATGTGATTTGAATTCTTTTGCTGCAAATCATAGCAAGAAAAACAACAGGAATAACATTTGTGTGTCAACATCATGGATTTTGCAGTGTAATGCATAATTCAGTCAGTTAGGTGTGCGATATTTCTCTCCTGACACTGCTAATTCTCACCAGCAAGACTCACCCTGTCACCCTATGATTTGCTTTTAGCTACTGCTTCCATCAAACAGTCCATGAGGATGCAAAGAACATATTAAAGACCTTACAGTTAAATCAGATTCCACAGAAACAGGCGTGCCATGCAACTCCCTCCCACCTCAAGTGGGTATTTCATAACAGTGGATGTATTTGTTAGGGTTTTTTATATTTATCTCTCCACATTAGGTTCCTTTGAAGCTGCTCAGCTTTTCTGGGAGGGGTTTCAAATCCCAGCACACTGCCAGGAGTACGTGCTTGGCCATTTCAGTGGTCCCCATTTCAAAAGCATTTGGTTGCTTAGTGGAGAAGCATGTTTGTTCAGATGCCCTGAGAGCCCACCTTGGTGTGAACTCACCTGGAAAGAGAGTTTATCTGTCTCCTCTGTTGTGTTTGCCTAGCTCCAGAGATAAGCTATCAATCAAAAGTGGTTTCTTTGCTGGGGGAAGAAAGGAGGAAAGGACAAGAAGGAGGAGGAGGGAAATAATTTGTCAAAACATTAGGCCAACTGATGCCTTCTGAATCACTTGGGAATGCAGGCAGGCTACTGAAAGGCATTGTTTTGCAAAACTAGATCATTTCAAATGGAACCAGACACAACTGTGAAATGTGGCAAGCAAGGAACATCCACAAAACCAAACCAAAACCACCAAAAAAACCACCCACTTGTGACTAGGTAAGTGCACAGTCCTTCCTGACCGAGTGACGTTCCACCTCAGCAACCTCACTGGTGCTCAGAGAACCCAAGAAATGCAAGAGATTTGTGCCTGATGAGCCTCAGGGACTAAGTGCCACCAAAACTTGAAAATGCAAAAATGGCAGGCATAGGACACCCTAATTACTGCTGTAATGGTGTGCCACTGGGAAAACCTGCCTTGCCCTCTGCTCCCCACCACTCAAGGCTCAAGAGCACTATGGTATATTACCCCAGGTCATGCCAGCTATCTCTGCTTCCAGGTAATTTGGTGAGGCTAGGTGACATGCCCAACACCACCTGTCACTAATTCCTCCCTCAGTTAACGCTAGTTCCTGATGCTTTGCCTTCATCCCAGATGGCACCAGGGCTGCTACAACACACTTCATGCAAGGCCAAGTGCCTGTCACTAGCCGCACTGGACTCCCAAGATCTGTGAAGGATAAGTTTCCATGCTCCAGCATGTTGAGCCCTGGTCCTGCCTCTTGCACCAGCAAGCACCAGCATCTTGCCTGCCCTGTGCATCTTGGCTCTGCCCCTCTGATTTAGGGGAGCCAGCGCATGCTCTGCTAGCTTCAGTCGCCATGTAGCATACTGTGGCTGACATGAGAATAAGGGACCAGCATGAAAGCTAGTGCATTATAAATGATTTATTGGTCTAATAAAGAGCCTCAAATTATCCGCCGCCTCCTTCCTTTTCCTCCTCGCCCCAAGGACCGATACAACTACTGTACAAACACTTTCTACCTCACATTATGTAATGTCACAGAGAAGAAAAACAAGTATACAGCCCCCTGGAGAGCCACCCAGCTGGCGGCATCCCCATCTCCAACAGCAGGCTGGTAGGCAGCAGCCTCTGATGCCACAGCACAGGCATCATTGCTACTCAGCTAGGGCAGAAACGGATCGCTCTATGCTTGATCATGAGAACTGTTTTGCTGCTCTTCTCTTCCCATCCGTAATGTCTCCAGCCTCCAGCATACCATAGAAAATATGAATGACCCGCCCTCTCCCTGCAGCCCTGCTATTCCCTTTGGGCTACTGGCAGCCAGGGGTATCCTCTCCTCCCCAGGTGCATGGCCCCCACCTCCCATCCAGCCCAGGGGTGAGGGTTTCAAAGTTGAAGGTTTGTAGCCCCAGAGCCAAAAAGATCCAGCAGTGCTGGAGTGGTGGCTTGGCCAGTGACAGGGAGACCTCATTTATTAGAGCTGGAGGATCTTGCCTCTCAACATGGGAGCCTGGGTGGCACGTCCAGCCTCCTACTGACCGTCCTCATCTCTAACCTATATACTACTCCATCACCATCCTTTTTACAGCAGTCAACACAAATCTTCAGTTGACAAAGTCTGGGAGCTTGTGATCTACTATTACAGATGTAGCTTTTTTTGTTCAGCTCCTTGGGGACCTTCCCTACTCTCCGTTTAGCCTAAGCTCCTGCGTGCATTTGTGTCCATCCCTCCAGGCAGGGCCCTTTCTTTGGACACGTAGCTATAAGAGCCATGCTACATGCTGAGAGAGCACAGTCTCTTTCCTGCCCCAGGGAGGAAGCCCGCCCTGTGGTTCAAGCCTACAAGTTCTGCCTCTCCTTCCAGCTCACTTGAACAAGTCACAACTTCTTACCATACATAGAGCAGGAGTAATAAATTAACCTACTTTAGATGGCTTGCAGGCCTTAACAAGTAACGGTTGCTAAAGGGCTCGTGGAGCCTTGGAAAGTGGCACCGTAAAACAGCAGAATATTATCATCCTCCTCATCATCTGTTATTATCCTGAAGATTGTGAGGTCAGATGAGGTGAACTGAAGACAACATAACAGTCTTAAATATTCAACATCAAATTATTTGAAGTGTGGCAAACGAAAAGAAAAAAAAAAAAGATGAAGAAAATCTAAATTGTCCTTCTAGGCATTTTAGCTTCAGCACGTGACAGGAGCCTCATGACCACGAGACTGCCCACTCGTCTCTGCATTCAGCACAGAGTGCAGGAGCTCTCCTAGGTGAGGTGGGCATGCCAGAGCCCCCCACAACTTCAAGGACCCTCACCAGGGCTGATGGCTTCCCAGGGACAAATATGGACCTGAGCACACGAGATCACCTCAAGTAGCATTGGGCCAGTGGCACCCAAAAATGCTGTTCACCAGAGAGAAAAAAACCTGTGGAGCAATGCAGAGATCTGGAAACAGAAGGACACTTATCTGGGGCCTGAATTTCTTGACCAGGGTAAATAAGAGAACAAAAATTCTGGGGATGGTGTTATAGAAGTTGTATTTTGAGTACTTAACATTCCTCGCAAGGCTGACCAATTTATAAGAGGAGAGACTTTAGCCCCCAGGGGTAAATAGATAATACTATGAGGAAACAGGGACCATAGGGAAAGAAGTGACCCAAAGTCTCTGCTGCAAGCTCGCTGTGGGTGCTCAGTCAGTCTTTGGGCAACCACACTGAACTGTACTGATAGCTGATGGTTTTCTCTTACCTTTATCCTAAAGGCATGCAGCTACGCTGCAGCCTGTGGTAGAGCTGAGCATGGTAAGAGGCATTGCCCTTAGGGAGGAAACACAGTCAAAGAGGAGAAATAAAAGCCTTCGCCCTGTTGTTTCTAATAGACCCAGCCCTCCTCCTCTCCATTACCTCACTTGGTGCAAGGGTGTGCACAGGGTGGACCTTGTTTCCAGATGTCTTGGTAACAGCTGATCTCGCTATATATTTTGTTTGTGTCTTCATGTGTTTTCTCTGCCTGAATGGGAAGATGGTCAAGACATGTTTTACCAATCACACTACATTATGGTTTCTGATGGTACCAATGCACAGGTGCCAAAACTGAAATCCCCAGCCTGGGAGCAAGAGAAGACCACAAAAGAGGCCACGGCTTAGCAGCTGGGGGTGAGTCAGAGCAGCCTCCTGGGTGCATGTTCTCCTTGCTGGTAGTGGATGCCAGCTGAGTCTCAGCAGGAGCATCCCAGCTCATACCTCTCCCTGGCTTCCCAGTCACCCAGCTTTAAACCTGCCACCATACCACTCCAGTGCTTCCGCCGTGCAATTTGGCCACTTGAGACCCTATGCATGATACAACCTTTGCCGGTTATTTAAATGAGTTTCATACCTCATCCTGATTTCAGACTTAAAGGGTCCCGTTTAATCAAGCACTGTGAAATACAGCAGAAACCCATTGCGTCTTGCTGGGAGTCCTTGATGTGATAGTTTTGAGTGGTGGTGGAAGGAGATGCAGTTTGGTTTTCTAGTTCTGTCCTACTCACTCCCCAATGCACTTGATTCTTTTCCAGAGTGGAAAGACACATCCCTGCAGTTTCAAAAAACCTCCCCACCCGGGTATCTGAGATAAGAAGGAATCTATACTTCCTCTGCTCCTACATCTCATCTCTTTCACCAGAGAGAGATGCCAGCTCCTACCTCCATCAGCTCATGTGTCATATTTTCAGACACACTGGTGCTTTCTGCCTTGTTGTCCCTCACACAGAAGACTTCCCATAAACATCTGAAAAGCTGCCTTCTCCTCTAAATCCCTACTATAGCACACCTGAGGACTGAAAAATAGCTCACAAGGCACAGGCTGCTGCTGTGCTGAAGCTACTGCATATCATACTTGCATGACAAGTAGAGTCCCCTCGCCTTCTTGTGCTTCTTCCTCCTTTGTCTGGAGTCCCCTCTACCTATTGCAAGAGGGCTGGATGCTCCTCAAGAAGGAAATCCTGGCAGCACAAGATCAGGCCATCCTCGTGTGCCATGAAATGAGTTGGCAGGGAAGAAAACGAGGTTGGCTGAGTAGGGAGCTTAGTATTGATGTCAGGAAAAAGAAGAAAGTTTATGAGCTTTGGAAGAGGGGGCAGGCATCCCAGGAGGACTGCAAGGGTGAGGTGAGATCATGTAGGGAAAAAATCAGAAGGGCTAAAGATCAACTAGAACTTCAACTAGCCAGTTAGGTCAAAAGCAATAAAAAGAACTTCTTCAAATACACCAATAGCAAAGGACAAAGGAGACTCTCCCTGCCTTGCTGGGTGCAGAAGGGACAGTAGCGATGAGGGATGAGGACAAGGCAGAGGTACTCAACACTTAATTTGCCTCAGTCTTTAACTCCAAGGAGGAATGTCCTAGGGATACCCAGCCCCCTCAGCTGGAAGACAGTGAGAATGAAGCTCCAGCTGTTCAGAAGGACTTGGTTAGTGACCTGCTCAGTTGATTAGTCATACACAAATCCATGGGGCCAGACAGGATCCATCTGAGGGTTTTAAGGGAAGTGGCAGAAGTTCTCACCAAACCCCTTTCCCTCATCTACCAGCAGTCCTGGCTGACTGGGGAAGTGCCACTGAACTGGAGACTGGCGAATGTTACGCCCATTTACAAGAAGGGTCGAAGGGAAGACCCGGGGAACTACAGGCCTGTCAGTCTGACCTCGGTACTGGGGAAGGTCATGGAGCAGATCATCTTGAGTGCTGTCATACAGCGCACGCAGGACAACGGGGTGATCAGGCCCAGCCAACATGGGTTCACCAAAGGCAGGTCCTGCCAGAACAACCTGATCTCCTTCTATGACAAGGATACCTGTTTAATGGATGAGGGAAAGGCTGTGGGTGTGGTGTGCCTGGACTTCACTAAAGTCTTTGACACCATTTCTCACACTATCCTGCTGGAGAAACTGGCTGCCATCGGCGTGGACAGGCACATTCTCTGCTGGGTTAAAAACTGGCTGGATGGCCGGGCCCAAAGGGTTGTGGTAAATGGAGTTAAATCCAGTTGGAAACCGGTCACGAGTGGTGTTCCCCAGGGTTCAGTGCTGGGTCCAGGCCTGTTCAATATCTTTATCAACGATCTGGATGAAGGGATCGAGTGCACCCTTAGCAAGTTTGCAGATGACACCAAGCTGGTTGGAAGTGTGGATCTGCTTGAAGGGAGGCTCTGCAGAGGGGTCTGGACAGGCTGGATCGATGGGCTGAAACCAACGGGATGAGGTTCAACAAGGCCAAGTGCAGAGTCCTCCATTTGGGTCACAACAACCCCGTGCAGCGTTACAGGTTTGGGGAGGAGTGGCTGGAGAGCTGCCTGGCAGAGAAGGACCTGGGGGTGTTGGCTGACAGCCGGCTGAACATGAGCCAGCAGTGTGCCCAGGTGGCCAAGAGGGCCAATGGCATCTTGGCCTGTATCAGACACAGCGTGGCCAGCAGGAACAGGGAGGTGATTGTGCCCCTGAGCTCAGCACTGGTGAGGCCGCACCTCGAGTGCTGGGTTCAGTTTTGGGCCCTCTCACTACAGGAAGGACATTGAGGGGCTGGAGCGTGTGCAGAGAAGGGCAACGAGGCTGGTGAAGGGGCTGGAGAATAAGTGCTGTGAGGAGACACTGAGGGAACTGGGGTTGTTTAGCTTGGAGAAGAGGAGGCTGAGGGGAGACCTCATCACTGTCTACAACTGCTTGAAAGGAGGTTGTGACGGGGTGGGTGCTGGGCTCTTCTCACAAGTGACAAGTGATAGGACGAGAGGAAATGGCCACAAGTTGTGCCAGGGGAGGTTTAGACTGGACATTAGGAAGAATTTCTTCACTGAAAGAGTGGTCAGGCATTGGAACAGGCTGCCCAGGGAGGTCGTGGAGTCGTCATCCCTGGAGGTGTTTAAAAGGTGGGTCTTAGGGACATGGTTTAGTAAGGGGACAGGTACAGTTGGACTCGATGATCTCAGAGGTCTCTTCCAACCTTATGATTCTATGATTTCTGCATGTGATTCTAGCGTTACCTCCAACCTCAGCCAGCTGGCACATTAACCTGCATTCTGCAGGTGCAACCAGCCCAACGAGAGAGCCCATAGTGTGGTAGCAGTGCTTGGCCAAAGCCTAGGGACGGCCCAGGTAGATAGCATTTGTCATAAATCAAGTGTCAGGCTTTCTGCTGACTCTGGCCTTCCCGTTAGCACCAGAAAAGCCCCCTCTGCTCTCTCATATCCTCCCAGCCACCACTGTCAGCCTTTGCTGTATATAGAATCATAGAATGACCCAAGTTGAAAGGGACCCAGTAGGACCATCGAGTCCAACTCCTGTCCCTGCATAGGACAATCCCAACATTCACACCATGTGTCTGAGGGCTTTGTCCAAATGCTTCTTGAATGTTGTTAGGCTTGGTGCCACGTCCGCTTTCCTGGAGAGCTGTTACAGTGTTCCACCACCCTCTAAGTGGAGAACCTTTTCCTAATATCCAACCGAAACCTCCCCTGGCACATCTCCCTGCCATTCCCTTGAGTCCTTCTTAAGGCAACTTAATCACACCATGCACCCCTGCCGTGTGCAGGTACCAGGAGGTGTATGTTGTCTCCCATGCTTTCCCAGACTCCTTTCCACTGTGGCAGCATTGGGGAATCTGTGCATGGTCCCTAGCACTGGGCTGAATTTCAACCCCACTCATGCAGAGCAGCCCTGGGAGCCAGCACTTTAAGCCCTGTGCCTGAAGGCATTGTTTGCACCAGTGGTGACCCACACTCCAGCAGATTTGCTGCCCACAGGAGGCAGCTACACGGGCTCCTTGACAGCTTCAGTCTTAATAATCACACTCTTTTACATAACCCAAGTGATACCAAACTTGCTATGGCTCGTTTGGGATTGCTAGGAAGCTGGTGCAAGTGCTGGTGGAGTTTTATTGTTACTGTTAGTTATCATTATTTGCACCACAATAGTGCCTTGGGGCCTCTGTTAGGATTAGGATGCAGTTGTCCTGGGTACAGGGAATATTTAGCTGGAGACTCACAGCTGGAAAAAAGCTGTGTGCTTAAACTACCTTGGAAAAGCACTGCTGTGAATACAAAATATTCTCTAGCCCAGGGGGTTTTAGTCTTTCCTATTGCCTTAATGTTCCCACTTCTGAACACGGCACCTCCTGAGATCCACCACCCTTAAGAAGGACTCAGAGGCCAAGCAGGAGTGTTTTTATTTCTGATTAACAGAGGATCCTGGCTGTTCTCTCACCACCTCCCAGGATTAAAAGGTAGTCCAGAAACCAAGGAGATAAATCAAAAAGTCTGGCAGGACCTCCAAACCCAAAGAAGAGACACACTCATGTTTGGGTTAGCAGCACCTCTGCTCCCCGGCACCACAAGAAGGAAGGAGGTGGGCACAATCAGTGGGGAACAGCCCTTCCCTTGCAGGTCAGCCTGTGGGCTCCCGGTCAAACTGCTCAGCTCTCAGCATGGCTGTGGGGAAGGAGAATAGTGTGGAGAGAGCATGATCTGCCTTGGCTGCTACCAAGCCTCCCGAGCCTCTGCGTGGGTTGTACAGACAAAAAACGAAGCCAAAAGACCTCGGCAGTTGTTCTCATTTCCACAAAGCAAACATCCCAAAGACCCAGAAGCTACTAAGGCATAATGTGGCAGATACCTAATGGCACACAGCAGTGCCAGGCAACAGCTTAAGAAATGCAGTAATGATTGCCCTGTTACATTAGGACCACTTTTTTGCTATTTATTCAACCCCATTAACATTTGTTAGAGCAAATGGAAACCGGTCACGGTCCCAAGGAATTCAGTCTCTTTCAATTGTCAGGCCATAAAAATTTCAAGTGTGAGATGTGGGGATAAGAGCTGAAATTAAGGGTGAGGTGATCTGGTGTAACGTGAACATCATTATACACATTAAATGTGACTAAGACATCAGGCTTTGAACACCACCGTGCTTCAGACATTCACAAGAGCATCTCTGGTGACCAGGTCTGATTTGAGTAATTTCTCCAGCTGAACACCATTACAGCCTTATTTATTCAGCAGCACCACTGCTCCTTATGGGGGACAGGACCTCAGCTGAGTACAGAGCAGAAGAAAGAAGCTCCTGGGGGACAACTGCAGCAACAAGCAATTCAGTGTCTGCGTCCCACCCAAATGCTGAGCCTGGCCAACCCTTGTGAGTTACTAAAGAAATTGCTGAAGTTATACCTATGGGAAACAAGAGGCTCAACCAGGCAAAGACTTTCCAGACTGGTTCCAGGTTGCAATCAGACCAATACTCACAACGCAAACATCCTGCACATTCCCTTGAGCAGACTGAAGTGGTCAGAGTCTCACTAGCGGGGTTGAACATCTTGTTTCTTTCTGCACCAAGGCTGCCCTATGCACACTGTCCCCTGTCTCCCAGAGTAGGTAACTTCTTCCATGATCAGCTGCCACGTGCAGTGCTCTCAGACTCTTTGCTTTTTCCTGTTCCACCTGCAGATCTCCAACTTTAGGACCATCAGGCAAATACACTCTGGCTGCACAAGAGAAGCTTCATCCAGATACCCCATGCTGCATTCCCAGACACATGATACCAACACTGATGTGACTGTATGCCCCTGGAAAAAAGGTCATTTAAAATGCTCAATACTGAAGGGTAGTCAAGTAAAAATTTTCCCCGCTAGGGTCGCTCTGCAGTGAATTTATTAGCAATGGGAATTCCCAGATAATACAGGTGTAAGAGGGCAACTTGCTGGTATATGGGGAGAGACAGGTTTCCACTGCTCGATCAGCTGGCAAACCTCAGTGGGGACTGTGCCTCCAGCATTCAACAAGCCTGGCTCAGCATGGAGTAAGTGATTCTTGCTGTATTTAAAGAGATAGTCTCAAGGGTTCCCTTTTAATCTCATCTCTGTTTGCAATTCCCCCTTCTGAGCCTATGAGCAACATTTCTTTCCCGTTCAAGTGCTACTCTGCTTTGTTCAATTTTCTCTTCATCCCTCCCTGCCCTCTCCTTTCCTCCACTATCCCCAACCCCATGTTTCTTTAATGGAGCTTGGAATTATAATACAGTGATTCAGCTTTCTTTCATGCCTCCCAGGAGTCAGTGGCGCAAGTCTGGTGTGCAGCAGCCTCTTTGCTTGCATTGTGAGGCTTAGAACCTTCTTCCTATCACAGGTGGCATGAGAGGAACTTCCCCAGGAGCCTCTGGGCTTGGCCATGGATCCAGAACCTGTTATTTCTTGGTGGATGTATGCATGTGGATTTGCTGGGGGGGTGATCGAACTGAAGGAGCTCTGAGGTGCCAGAGGATGTGCCAGCGGGAGTCCTAGTGCTCCCTTCCCAAAGCCTCATGTGGCAGGCTGTGGCATGGCTAGGACTCAACCAAAGCTGATGCCTAGGTCCGTCTCCTGAAAAGCTCTCAGGGCATCCCCTCTCAGGATTTAACTTGTTGTCCAAAGATTTGCCTCCTGAAAACGTAGCCTCTCTGGTTAAGGTCTCCATTTCCTTCTTTGTGATACAATGGCAGAGCTGCAAAGTTATAGCAAAATTTTTTACTGTGGCTGCCCTCTGACATCTCTCACTCTCTTCCCTGCCTTGGTCCTCATAGTTTTTTGACTTTCGCACTAACAGATGTGCAGCCCCATGTTTTCTCTTCTTGCTTCTACTCCCTGTTGCACAGACCTCACTCTCTTTATCTCCAGCTTGCCTTAATCCAAATTAACCACTCTCTTTCTCCCACCAGCACGGCATGCTCTACAGAAGAAACATTTGCCAAACACCCTCTCTGCCAGCAGCCCAGTCTTGCTCTATTCTGTTCTTTCTTTCTTTCCTTCCAAGCAAAGTTCCTCTTCCTGAACGCAGCATTTCTTTTGCCACCAACTCTTTGCTCCCTTTCATTCACCAGAATCCAGGTGTTCCAGCTGTGGAGTCACAACATGGCAGTGTCCTGGAAGAAAGACTGTGCAGTCCAGCTCCAGTAATTCATGCTTGTCTTCATCCTTTCTAGATGAACATGTTGTCTTGCCTTCATTTTGTCACTTTCTTTTCCACCTGCCTCTCTGCTCAGCCCTTTCTCTTGCCTTTCCACTCAGTGCCCATCCACCTTCTTTGACTCTGCCTCACTTACCAAACCATTTTCTCTCTTGCATCTCCTTCATCTGCTGCCTGATTGCCATTCTCAATCCCTTCTACTGCAGCATCCATGCTCTCTTCCCCTCCTGCAGGATGTACAGAGGTCTCGGGGGACAAGCATGCTGCGTCTTCCCCTGCTCCTCCTGAAGCATGGAGGCATCGCGCTGGCCCCTGCCTGTGCTCTGTTCTGGATGCTCTCATGGCACGCTGAGTGGCAGTGCTATGTTCAGGTGTGCTCCCCTGCAGCCCAACACCTCTGTCTCATCCTAGGATGAATGTCAATGATTAGCAATAATGACTTCTGCCAAATTCCTCTTTACTTTCAATGACAGTGATGTCTGTCAGCAGGCGGTTAACCTTTCCATCCATGCAGCGAGCAGGAACAAAGAGGCATTATAAGGATATTTGAGCGCATGAGGTGACCATTACCTTGAGGATTTCCAGAGTCATACAGCAGGAATCTTTATGGCTTGAGCCTTAAAGCTGGACTGCCTGCTAGAGAACAGGCCCATGTTCCCTGTTGGTCAGCTGCAGGTGGGGAACCTGCATCTGCTGAGCTGTGAGTTATGAATGCACATGCGGCAGTAGGGACGTATGGAGTGAATGCATACACGCTGAGCAGGAAACATTGAGCAGGCCACCAGCCCGGCAGGGAACACAAGGGGAGTAAGGAGTGTGTCTGTGGGTACTGTGGCACTACCCACAGCAGAGACCACTGTGGTGTGCAACTGTGAACATGTGCACGTGCTCAGCACAGCCTGGATGTGTCTTCTAGCCTTTCAGGTTAATTGATTTAGGAAGTAGTTAGACTTTTCCTCCATTAGTGAGGCAACCATTCCTCCCTAGAGCTTACCCAGGGACACTTTCCAGTAACTGTTCAGATAAGAATAAATGATGCATGAGCTAAAGACACTACGTCAATAACAAGCGGTTGTATAATAAACAGGAATTACACGAAGGGAAAATAAAATCCCTAATTCAATTCATAAAAATCCTCTGTATAAAAGTTAGAAAGATGGACCTTTTTAAAGAACTGGCTATTTTTAAGAAGCATCAGTAATCCATCCAACCTATCATTTCTTAAAAATCCTATATGACGATAGTTCAGCAAAGGCAAGACTTTGCTGTTGGCAACGTACAGGACCATAAGCAGTATCACTTTGAATAGACTCAGAGCCCCATAGCACCCCTTAACACTTCCAGCATGCAAGAAGCCATTAGAGCCCTCTCAGGTTGGTGCACCTGCTGGCAAAGGCAGAGAGCAAGAGCTAGCTGTGCTCTGGTGTAAGGAGAAGCCATTGCCACAGGACAACCAGCATATCCCAAGCCAGGCTCTCCAGTCACTAGAATACTCTTGGTCCTCTGTACGTGCCCTGAAGAAGTGAGTTTGGTATGTGCACTCAAGATTTTCAGGCCTACATCAGCTGTATCAGAAGTCCTGACAGCTGAAACCAGCCCCCAAACCAAAACACACAATCACAGGATGTGCTCTGAGGACATACCAGAGGCATGGGAAGAAATCCCAGCAGAAATGCCTTTAGTCATGTGTGCCTCTCTGGCCCCCTGTACGACACAACAAAGGGAACAAGGACCACACCAGTATCCAGAAATCCGGAGATGGGTGTTGACAGTTACGCTACAATAGAAACAGAAGGGTACTGTGTTCAGTTTTGGGCCCCTCACTACAGGAAGGACATTGAGGGACTGGAGCGTGTGCAGAGAAGGGCAACGAGGCTGGTGAGGGGGCTGAAGAGCAAGTCCTACGAGGGGAGACTGAGGGAATTAGGGTTGTTTAATTGGGAGAAGAGGAGGCTGAGGGGAGACCTCATCACTGTCTACAACTGCCTGAAAGGAGGTTGTGATGGGGTGGGTGCTGGGCTCTTCTCACAAGTGACAAGTGATAGGACGAGAGGAAATGGCCACAAGTTGCACCAGGGGAGGTTCAGATTGGACATTAGGAAAACTTTCTTCACTGAAAGAGTGGTCAGGCACTGGCACAGGCTGCCCAGGGAGGTGGTGGAGTCGCCATCTCTGGAGGAGTTTAAAAGATGGGTAGATGTTTCTTAGGGATATGGTTTAGTAGGTAGACAGGCACGGTTGGACTCGATCTCAGAGGTCTCTTCCAACTTTCTGATTCTATGATTCTATGATTCTAAATATGAAAACACACCTTTTGTGTGACTCCTCCAGTCTCAGGCAGAACCCTCCTTTATAGGGGGACAGAAAAGAAGGCAAGGGAAGAAAATTGTATATGTTTACTGGTCCCTCTGGAGCTGTAACCCTAAGGTCCATCAGTTAAAAAACTAATTTCTGATTATTTTAGTTGCAGGTATTGCCATTTGACGGAGAGTATTAAACAGCTGCTGGATACTGAAGTCATCCTTGCATGAGACAGGTGCTCTGCTTTGGCTTACTTTCCCTCTTAAAATGCACAGATTGCTTCACATGAGAGTGTCAGCTTCAGCAATTTTGATGCAATCCAGGGGCAGACTCACAGTGGGTGAAAGGGAATTCCTGTCCCTCAGAAACCCTGCAGGGACAGAGTTTGAAGAGTCTTCTGCCTCCAAGAGATGCTCTTTTCTCCTGCAAGCTAAGCTAGCCAGTAAAACAGAAGGAAACCTCCCTGCCACTTATTTCTTACTCCACTTCCTTACAGCTGCTAAGAAGACAGCCCTGCTCCTGCAGACTTGAGAACACTACCACAGCAATGTCAAGAAGGAATTAATTATGGTGACAACAAGTCTCACCAGCATATGGTGGTCAGAATTGCTCAGGAAGGGTGAACAGCTCTGTTTTCTCACTTTTCTTTCACCCCAGGAGAATCTTCATTTCTGGGTAGTTCATGACAGGGTGACAATAAATGTAGAGCCTGTCCTTGTACACAGCACTTCCTCACAAGGCTGCTGCTTTCTGGCCGACTGGGTGCTAACATATCTCAACACTTTGCTCAGGAGGAGAGCCAGATCACATATAGGTCCCTGGCTCATTCCCCCTTGCAGTCCCTGCTTATGAGGAATTTGCCTTGCCATTGCACTCATTGCCTTCCTCTTTCCTCCACTGTTGTCAACACTCTTGTTTGCTGTCCTCTCCCAGAAGGAGGCAGAAGAGCCTGGATGACCCAAACTTCATCTCCTCCTCAGCAAGCCTGCAAGAAATCTCTGCTGTGGCCACGGATGCTCTCTCAGTTCCATAGTGATGGACTAGTCCCTAATAACATGGCTGGTCTTTGCCTGAGCAATCCATCTCAAGGAGTGGGAGAGAAATTTCTGGCTGCTTTAGTTGTGTGGTGCCATTGCCTCCTTAAAATCATCCTAAAATCTGGAAGAGCAGGAAAGTTATTCTCCTACTATGTCACCTTCTGCCACACACTAAAAGGCCCACACTGGTTTTGCTAACCTGCTTTGCTGCACTCTAGCTAGCCCAAGATCCCCCTTTTAATGTATACCTCCCTGGATTCTCATAACCTGCATCTCAGGGGCTTTCTCAGCAAGAAGGCATGTTTTTCTTGTGTTTAATAACCCTATAGGAGCTTTTTTTCCATGAGTTTGTCCAAATGCTTTTTGAACCATGTAAACATAAACCCAAAGCTTACTGTGGCAGGGAGTTCCCCAGATTAATGGCACTTTTTATTAGAAACACTGTTGTTTTGACCATCCATCATGCTAGCTTCAGCTGTTACCCCTTTATCCTTGTAGGACAACAGCTAGGGAATGGATGTTTCTTGCTTGCCCTCTCTGTGCTGCTTCTGATTTTATAGACCTCTATCAAAAACTATTCAGCAAATTCTCAGCTAGGAAATTCAGCCCTTCTCAGACAAGCTGCATTGATTTATGCCAGCTGGGGTCCTGGCCCTCTATCCTTACTGAAAAATGCAGGATGACCTCTAAAGACTAGGTAAGCTTTGTGAAAACACTCAGTGTAGTGAAGGTCAGTGTGTGTCTCAGGCATTTTCTGTTCCTGCAACATACATACAGCTCAAAAATTTCTTTTCAAGACAAAAATGGCAAGTCAAAGCAGGCATGAATCTACTGACCAACAGCTTGCTATGGAGAAATTTGTTCCACGGCATTCAAGGGATGTTTTGAATGAGATGATCAGAGTAGCTCAAGCTTAATACAGCTTTACATCATTAACAGTTAATGTTGAGCCAGAACAGCGGAGTAAGCTGTACTTATTGCTAGTCAGATAGTCTGCAATGGCCAAGGAGAAAATAATCACTAAAGGCAAGAGGAGATTAAAGTGAGGTGACAATGTCTGAGCGCTCGTTTTTCTAAAAATTGTAGATTTACTTGGCAGTGCTCACAGCTCGTTTATTCAGTAATACTCAGAAGAGGAAGGATAATCCTTTTCCTTCTTCAACCTGTTTATAGTAAGCCATCTCCCTTCCTTAACCTCAGCTCCAGTGACTGCGGGTACACAAAATATCAGGCACACATCAGGAAAGGATTGCCCTTCTGCTTCACAGGTGGCACCAGCAGTCCTGGACACGGAGGCTCATTTCCCATCAAGGGCACAACTTCCCCAGCTTCTGCAACCCAAAGGAAAAAGAGAAGGAGCCACAGCAAAATCTTAAGAAAAGCAAGGAGGAAATGGTGTTGTATCTCCCTCCCAGTGCCCCAAGCTTGTTGGACATGCTGCCACAATCCTCTTGCCAGGGATACCCTTACTAGGCCATCGCAGGGGGCACTTGTGAGTAACGGTGCCCGGGTGGGCTTCCCCCGAAGCGTTACTCTTCACACACACCTGCACATAGATGATGTCATTTGACCCCAAGGCAACACAGTAAGAACACAGGATGCTGCCTTAGCAACGCTGCAGCTTACACTTGTTCTGCAGGGTGAAACCATGAGGCCAGATTCTGCCTTCTTAACAGCCCAACACCGCAACAGAGAAAATCAAGTTCCTGAGGCTACCAGCTCATGAGAAACAAACTAAGGGCCACTTCCCTTGCTACAGGCTGCTCTGCCACATGGATACCCATATTGCTGGAGAACAGGTTACCCTGGGCACCAGGCTGGAGTTAATTTGCAGTGCTGGCAACAGACGGAGGGTCCCTAACCTGTAGGTGAATCTTGACATGTTTTTTCATCAAAGCAGACTCTGAGTGTGGAAGGGTTTTGTGCTAATGATGACAGCCACACGCTTGAACAACCACCACCCCCTCTTCTTGCAACACCCCCTTATTTAGAAACTAAAAGGAAAACCTGAAGAGCTCAAAGCCCACTGATTGTTAGCGCCTGTGCTTCTCACCCATCTCTGCAAACCACCGTGGTGTCTGACGTCCACGGTGACTGGCTGTACTGTGCCTAACCACGTGTGGTCAAGCAGCACTTTTTTGTGCCAAAGAAAGATGGGGAAGTTGCAAGCACAGTAAAAGGAACAGCAGGGAATACGGCCAGTGCATCCAGAGTGCAGCTGGGGGTTTAGCCTTCCAAGGTGAACCAAGGGGTATACTGAAACCTATCAAGCAGGCTGCTTACATCAGAGAGCATAAACAAAAATCCTACTTGCAAGTGCAGCCTCCACCTGGCTCTGTTCAACATGAGGAATCTGTGTTCCCGAGTCACCTCGCTTGTAAACTACAGGTTGCTCACCATAACATTTCCTGATGCTGCCCAGGGTTTCCAAAGGCAATCTCCCATTCAGGGCAATTTGTCTGCACAAGATGCACTGATTTTTTGAGACCTACCAAACAGCTCTCTGTCCTGTGCTTCAGGAACTAAAAAAAGTCAGATCTTTAGCACACTTCAAAGTGGCCCTAGAAAGACAGAGCCCAATTTGGAAACATAGGCTGTCAAAATGGTCTGAGGCTCTTAACAGGGATGCAAGGAGGCATGCACTCTCCCAGGCTGGTGGGTATTTGGACTGGATTGGCACCATCCAACTGGCACTAGGAATAGAAACTGTTGCTAATGTCCCTGCAGTTAAAACATGCTCTTCACACCTCTTGGCCCTGGCACCTTGAGTTCAAATTCAAGTGCAGCTCTCAAAGGCAACACAGTACATCTGAAAGCAGCAGCCAGGACTAGGATTTCTGCATGTATAGGGCATACACCACAATAATTTGTATTTCAAAAGCCTAAACCTTTCAAAATGTCTTACAAGTAAGACATCCAGCAGCAGGACATTTTTGTGTCCATGCTTCTACGAGCATTATTTGCTCTCTAGCTTTACCCATTAGGTGATCCTGAAATGTAAAATACCTAATCGTATTCTGCATCAAAAGAAGTGTGGCCAGCAGGTCGATGGAGGTGATTTTCCCCCTCTACTCCACTCTCATGAGACCCCACCTGGAGTTCTGTGTCCAGTTCTGGAATCCTCAACATAAGAAAGATATGGAACTGTTGGAATGGGTCCAGAGGAGGCCACAAAGATGATCAAAGGGTTAGAGCACCTCTGCTATGAGGACAGGCTGAGAGAGTTGGGCTTGTTCAGCCTGGAGAAGAGAAGGCTGCAGGGTGACCTCATAGCAGCCTTCCAGTACCTGAAGGGGCTACAGGAAAGCTGGGGAGGGACTTTTTACAAGGGCAAGGAGTGCCTGGATGAGAGGGAATGGCTTTAAATTGGAAGGGGGAAGATTTAGATCAGACATTAGGAAGGAATTCTTCCTGCTGAGGGTGGTGAGGCACTGGCACAGGTTGCCCAGGGAAGCTGTGGATGCTCCCTCCCTGGAAGTGTTCAAGGCCAGGTTGGATGGGGCTTTGAGCAGCCTGGGCTGGTGGGAGGTGTCCCTGCCCATAGCAGGGGGATTGTAACTGGATGGGCTTTAAGGTCCTTTCCAACCCAAACCATTCTATGATTTGGCTATAAAGTTCACACATGAAGGATCTCCTTTACATGAAAAGAGTTACACCGAGGCCCCTTCACCAACATAAATGGTGAAACTAAAGAACCGTTGTTATCTCTTTCTGATTTTATTAGTTAATAAGAACCTGAATGGACACTAGTTCTAGTATTAGAGCACCTTTTTTTGATCTAGCTTATGCAACTTACGAAGAGATTTTTGCTAAAACGAAGAAACCTGTGCCTGAGGTCACTGGTACCCTGGTAAGAGTTCAAGGTAGGAAGTAGGTTACAGCAAGGTAAACCCCCACCTGAGTAGCTCCACCTTAGTGTCTGGTAAAACTACTGTGTACAGACAAGGCCTTCATTTCAGCACAGGCTTACCCTCTCCAGTTCTGTAGTCTCCTATGCCATACTCAACATCTAGTTTGACATTTATAAAACTGTCCTCAGACTTACTGCTTCTAACCCATTGTCCTTCTCTATTCCCATAGGCCTCATGCACAGACAGGGTCCTCTGACCCACTTCTTGTTGCTGTGGCAGACTTCTTGATGCCCACTGCCATGCAGAAGATCCTCTGGCCTGTTTCACTGACTGTCCAGCCCACTTAAAACTTTAATCACTGAAAAACATTTTTCTCCTGAGTCTATTCTTCTTCTACTTCCCTTTTCAGAGACTTGAACCTACCAAGGACACAGTGTCCTTGACGGTTTGAGGAACCAGGAACTCCTGGGATCCATCCCCTCACTCACCTCCATGTTTTTTTACCTTTGGGTTGAATGTTTGAATCTCCCATCAGATGCCAACACAATGATTGAAAGCTGCTTGGAGTTATTGCTGTTATTGTTTCACATTGCCCTCCTTGATGGCACATTAGATCTCATGCTGAACAAATGCCTTGTTGCCCATCAAAGCCAGCTTTCCCTCCCCACAGCCCCCTGCCAGCGTTGACTTTCAAGGTGCCAGCTGTCACTCGCTCTGTGTCCTTCCTTCTGAAATGCAGGCGCACCAGGGTAGCAGTAAAGGCACACAGTCAGAAAGACAGAGAAAGGCGTTTGGAGAGCTGGAGCGGCACCAAGGGAGTGAGGAATAGCAAGAGAGGAGAGCTCTTCAAAGAGGAACATCAAAGCATCAGAGATGAGGAGAGAGCTGGGAATGACAGATCTGGTTTAAAGAGCCATCTATCTCGCAGCTCTTACTATGTAAATTACTCCTGCTCACTGGCTGCCGCTGCTGCGGAGGTAATTGCTAGTATTTTTTGGAAGCACCTCCTCTGTGCCAAGACACTAGGCCCTCTGGTCCCTCTCTCAACAGTGTTGGTGGCAGGAATGTCCCCCAGAGTGTAGGAGCCATGCTGTCCATGGCGTGCTAGGGCAGCAAGCCCGTCCTCGGGATGGGACAGCTGTGCCGGTAAGGGTGGGAGGCTGGCAACCTGCTTTTTGGTTGGCCTATTCTCCATCTGCCCTCCCCAGCTTCCAAGTCTCCCCAAAGGCTTCTCACTGTGCTGTTACACTCAGTTTTCCTATCCCGTCTGCCTACTTTATTGCATCCTCTCCTTCTCATCCTCCTTCATCCCACTCTTCCTGGCTCTTCCTGGTCCGTGTCCTTCTCTTCTGGGAGTTCTCTCAAACCCTGGCCCCTTTCTGTCTACCTAGCTGAGTACAACTCTACCAGGAAGGCATTATCCTCCACAGCCTGAACAGCATAGTTGGGGGGAATGGATGCTGGCCAAGGCTGGAGTCGGCAACATTAAAACAGAGGGGTTGAGGAAACCCTATGTGCTTTCTCTTGCCAGCTTTACAGCATTCGAATCTTCCAGTTGAAATGGAGTCAGAACGTAGCACCCAGCCCAGGAATAAGGAAACGAGTATTACCTTTGGAGACTTCCAGTCAGCCTGCTCCTCAAAGCCTGAGCCTCTTTCTTTCAGCAGAGACCTTAGAATTTTGTTAATGTCACTGCTTTGAAGTGAGCCAAGCCAAAGCTGTTCACCAGAGACCTCCCCTTTCCCTCTGAGGAAGACCTGACTCCAACGTCAACCACACGTGCCCTCAGTGCGTCCCTCCTTTCTCTTCATCCATTCATTTCCTCTCTCTTAGCTGTGGTGCCTTTACTGAAAACTGGATACCTTCTTCCTTCCCCATAAGGTCATGTCCCTGTGTTACCTTTGCCCCCTTCCACATATCAAGTGCCCCCAGGTTTTTGATGAATATGAACTCTTCTCCCCATCCCTACTCCTCCAGTTGCCCTTCAGTGACTATTTCCCACTCTGGGGAGGGCTAAGCACAACTTCGAGTTAGAGGAGAAAAACAAATGAATATCTGGGGAGGGTGTGAGGCAAGGGGTTACTGCAGGAAGAGATGGGAGGACACAAGTCTACTTCTCTCTGGGAGTCCTCCCCACACTTGATAGAAGACTCAGGCATAATGGCTCACCCCAAACCCCACAGAAAGTAGAGAGCTTGGATGCGCTGCCCTCCCAAGGGTTAAGATCTAACACATTTTCTTCCCTAGCTTCATCTAGCTCAGTGGAGGGAATGAGGTCCCGAAATTCACCTTACGGGCTGAAAATGAGCGTGAGAAATTGCAGCCCAAAGGGTCAATTTTCCAGAAATATCTAAGTACCCAAGAATGGGGGCTCAAAATGAAAGTGTCTCTTGAGCCATCTCTTTCCTTCACCGCTGTGGTGTGATAATAAGGTGCTTTTTATGTAAGTGACCTATTTTCCAGGGAAGCCAGTTCTCCGAGTGGGGAATTGGAAAACGACTAGTGCAGCAGTTTCGTACTTTAATATGTTTTCATTTTCCGCGAGCAACAAGCAGCTACTGTACCCAGAGGATGGAGGAACTGTCTGCTCTCATCAGGGATGCTCCCTGGTGCCCAGCCCAGACAGGAGGTGGGAAGGAGCCCATGCTGTGTGCTCTGCAAGCCCCTGCCAGGCAGAGCTGGCAGGCAGAGCTTTCCTCTCTTACCTGCTGTCAGAAAAGCTTTTTCTCCCTTCCCAGCCCATCCTGGCGACTTTTCTGTAAAAGTCACTAATGTGAGGCTGTGGAAAGAAACTGGGGAGCCAGAAAGTGTGTGGAGGGGGAACAGTGAGGTGGCTGCAGGCTTTGGGATGAGTTGGGAAAGAGAAGTCGGAGCTGGTGGTTAGCCCTATTTGCCCACTGTCAGTGAAGCAATGTGGCAGGGTGGCCAGGAATGCTGAATGCAAAATGGGGGGGGGGCAGAGCAGGCTGTAAAAGTGAGGGAAATCCCTGTAGGAGGCTGAGCACCAAAAAGACAGGTAGATGTGCTTCGAATTTGGTATAAGCCCAGAGCATGGCTTTAAGGCATGAAAGGGGTTGCTTTCCCAGCTTAAGGAGGATGGTTCCCTAAGAACCAAACCCGGCTCACTGCCCTCATCTCCGAGCAGTCTTGCGTGATGCGAGGGCAAATGAACACCAAAAACGAGCCGTTTCACGCCTCATCTCCTAAGTAAAAACTGCAATAGTCGTAACACTGCCCATGAATGAACTGAGTGGCACAACCACATGACGTTCACAGGGAATATGAAGTCAAAGTTCCAAGACATGTAAAACCCTGTTAAAGCTTGGGTCCGTTCCATAACTGCCAACAAGAAGGGAAGCATAAAGGCGAGGGTTCAGCACAAAAGCTCTGTGCTGAAAGCCTGCAGTTCACTCCCACAGCAATCTCACTTCCCCACACGGTGCCTCTGCCCTCAATGCTTTGGCAAGCACAGTGAACTCTCTCCACTTAGGAGAGGCACCTTATTCAAGGAAAGAGGTGGCAGCGGTCTCCCAGCATCACCCACCACCCCAGCATCACTCCCTACAGCTGTCAGAGAGGTGTGAAGCCTCACAGCGATGAGGCTCGACCTTCCTCTGCCAGCTGCCTTGTGCAACCCCTGCGGGTCTGTGCCCACTTCTGGCAGGTCAGCACAGCAGCAGAAGACACGACACCCTGCTCCTCCCTACCACGTCAACTAGACAGGAGAGTGCAATTAGATTTTTTTCCAGCAGTGAAACAGTGCCAGCATTGTAATTCAGTGTACCCCAAGGAGAAGTGGGGGAAGTATGTCTTTCTCTCCCAGAGGAGCTCCCTTCATATTCAGGCACGTGGCATGGCAGCAGTTACACCCTGCTCACATGCTAAGGGTTCTCCCTTTGCTAAAAACTCACATTTTTAAAAATTAAAAGCCGTGATTCTGGCATGAGAGATGCATTCACCAGGGACAAGTTTCAGCTTACCAAGCTGCTGTGAATCAGTAGACCCTTTCGCCCCAAGGCATCAAGAGAGATTAAAAACCATTAGTACACTAGAAAGACAACAGCGGTTTAATCAAAACATCTCGGGAGCAGCTTATGAATACCGTTAGCAGGCAATATTTTCTAGTGTATTTGTCTCTCATTAAGAAGAGACTAACTTAAGCAGCTTCCTTTTGAGTTTCTCCTTTCTCAGACTAGAATTTCCTTTAATTGCTAGTGCACAGGCCTGGCTGACCACTCACCACTGCCTTCTGTTCCTGCTGTATCCATCACTGACGTTCGGCATTCCTGATTTTTAGCCAGGATGCTGATTGTGGCCTCTTTTGTTTACTGGTTTCCTTCCCCTGGTATTTGCAATTCTAAATAAGTTGAATATTTATTACAAGCTTGTCATTTTATAGCAAAGACTGAGCTCCCCCCAACACGCACACCCAGACACGCTTCTTGGGGTGAGGGGCACCTTCCTCCGCTCTGTCATGGCCCCACAGGCAGTCTACGGGGACCGCAAGGGCCAGGGATGATATCTACGAATTGACATGGAGGAAAAGGCATTCCTTAAAAAGAGATGGCCAAGACTGCACTCCATGTGTGTGCTGCAGCAGGCTCTGTGGGGTAGGCCCCTTCCCACCTGACCCTGACCAGCTGCCACCCCAGAGATCTTTGTATGCCAGCACTGATGGAGGGTGCAGGCAGGCACATAGGGCCAAGGACTGGTCCCTGCAGCCCACAGAAGGCACAGCAGAGCTTCTGAGCTTGGCAGAGAGAGCTATTGCAGCAGGGTGCCCAGAAACATAGGGGCTTGCTGCCATCACACAGGGAAGGAGAGCCCGGAACAAGCTGTGGGCTGAAGGAGGCTGATTTCCAGTGCTAGGTTAAGCGCTGGCTTTGCTCACTGGCCTAAGGTTTGCTGCTGGCCTCTCCTCCTGGCTGAGCTGAGACCAGCTGGAGTCACCACAGCAGGCTGGGAAAAGCTATGCTGAGACTGAGAAACAGGAGCAGGTAGGAAGGGTAAGGCTGATGTGAGCAGGGATGGATTCACAGGGGAACAAGGCTGGGAAATTCTAACCACTGGGCTGTTGCTTTCCTTGTCTGCTGCGCGTGGCTGCAGAAAACAGCCTTGCTGGCGTCCTGCAGCTTTCCAGTACAGACAGGCATGGAGGAATCTGGGTAGACAAAAAGGAAACTGCTGTAGAATGGCACCCAGCAAGGTGGTACCATCAGCTGATGGGTATCTGATCTGGGCCCTTCTTCCTCTCCCGTCCCCCCCTAGTCTGACAACTGCAGAGGCACCCTTTTGTACAATCAGCACAGAGCTTGTCTAAACCTATGCTGTGGGAGATTACCCTTACAGGGTGCAAGGGACCTTCCTCCAGTCCATCTTGCATCCCCTAGAAAGCACACAAGCTAAAACTTCAAAATGAAGATACCTCTTTTTTGCATAGGTTTAACAGCTAAAGAAAACTCCCCTTCCCAAGCAAAAAAATCAATGACCCAAACTTCTTCTGAACTCTCCAAAGAAAAGTAAACAGCTGTCAGAGTAAAGCTGTTGAAAATGGAACAGCATGCCCCTCTGTCATCCTTTTTCTGACAAAATTGCCACGATTTTCTCACCACTAGGCTAATATACACCATCTAGCATTTGTCCAATCTTTTTATTTTTTTAAAATAACCCAGTCGTGGAGAAGCCTCTATCATTTCCCCAAGATGCTGTTTTACAACTCCGATCTCACCACTAAGAAATTCTCCCATTCTTCAGCCTTCATGTTGTTATGTTTTATTTCGTTGTCCTAGTTAGTCCACCTGCCAGATGTCCAACACACCATCAGAGGGCTGCTCAGTTATAGTGCCTTGACATGCCACCGTGTGACTTCCATGAAATATAGGGCTGAAATTTAATCTATGTGCCTGTAGTCCAAAGCTATTAAGACCAGGTTGTAGATTTATGACAACACATTTTTTCTCCTTGTCACTGGGCCCAAGGACTCGTTGGCTGCAACTGCACTGCTGTGCCCCATGGGACCCGGGTTGTTGCCTGCCCGCGCCGCCTGCCTGTTCAATCAGCTGGGACGCAAGAGGAGCAGCAAGGATGGAGGAACCCTTGTAGGTGCCACTCATGCCCGGGCAGGCCTGTTCCATCTTCCCATGCAGAAGTATTAAAGCAACACAACAGCCCAGAATCCCTCCTTGGCACAGAGGAATTGGGGTCAGGCTGCCCCAAACTGGGGACAGCACAGGAGTCATGTCTTGGGTCACACCAGGACCAAGTCAGTCAACATAGTCATGCAGATGGTTGCATGCAGTTCATACTGATCTTCTTCCGCCATTGACAGACTCATCAAACCAAACAGCCATCTTTCCAGACAGGTCACATCTGCATGTCTCCATCCTCCTTGAAGTCATAAGACCATGAGGTGACTGAGAGTCAGGTGCTGCAATAGCCATGCCTAGCATGTTTTGGAGCATCCCAGCAAATGGGGAACATAGAGGGAAACCACTCTTCTGACTCTGCTCATCAAAGTGGCTCTAGGTATTCAAGGCTCTTGGAGAATGAACCGGGCAACCTACTCCCATCACGTGAGAGACAAACGCTCTTTTCCTGCACCTTCTGGGCTGATCACCACACAGAACACTTGAGTTATCATATTCATCAAGTTATAACACACCTGCTGGCTCCTCCATTGGATGGCATTTCAGGAAGTCCTCAAAATCCAAATTAGGGTGTCACTGGGTAACAGGAATGCTCCTAAGGCCTTTGTACTTTCAGCCAAAAGAAGATGGGACAAACTTCTATCTCAAGGAAGCTGCTTTTGTACCAGGTTACATTTTCCTCACTCCCAAGGCATCATGCATCAGGCAAGAAACTCACTCATCCAGGACTTTATCATCTTGGGGCTGTGGGTCACACAGCTTCTCCCTCCCCTAACCCTTTCCACCCTCTACACCCCACCCCCAAAGTTATTGTGTAGTAGACAAGAGAGGATGTTGTATGTGTCCAACACATTTATGAATGCTGAAATGGAAGATCGGGAAAAAGGAGTGGTGGATCCCAAGTATTCAGAAACACCCCTTGAGCTTGAGAAGTGGCTCGAACACCATACCATTGCCCTGCCTGTACACCCCAGGCCCACCACGCAAGGTAGCACTGGTTTTGCTGATGACCTTGAACTGCTTGCAAACCTCTTCTGGCCTTAGAGACTGGGATTAACCACTCCTGCCTCACAGCACAAGGCACTTTCTAAGCATTAGGGGCAACATGAGGTATTTCCAAATACACACAAGAGCCCAGCTCCTTGGAGGCACCACCTAACCTGCTGCATGACTGCAGCTCTGGTGATGGTGGGGCAACTCCACTCTGCAGAATTCTTCTTCTAATGAGCAAATCCTTCTGCACATTTCACAGATCTGCAACATATAAACAAGTAGGTCATTCCTGTAATCTCTTCAGCTGGGTATTAAAAAGCTTGTCCAAATTTAAGCTTGGGGTGTGTCAGCCTTATTACTCCCAAAGGCTTCTGTTGTGTCTGGCAGAGGCAACACCAAGGCAGCTGAAGTTAATGAGAAAGTTTCCAATGGCTGATGAGCACCCGGCATCAAGCTTTCTGTGACTCTGCAGCCAAAACACTTGCAACAGAGCCCAGCTACCCCAGTCCAAAACCGGGTACTAAGGAGCTGGAGACTGGACCAACAGGCTGGGTTTTTTTCCAAACACAGAGTGCTCCAAGACCACGAGTGACTCTTAGGCTGCTGCCAGAAAGACAGAGAATTTTCTGAAGTAAATACTGCCTGGCATTTAGCTGCAAAGACCCCGATTTTATCTGAGACTATAGATGTGTGTGAATGTGTGGTGAGTGATGGTGTGTGCAAGCGAGAGGGCACTTTGTTAGCAGCCCAGCCTCTGGAAACTGGAGCCCATAAGGGAGCTGACTCTAGCTCAATATTGCACAGCAAATTGAGGGTGCTTGTTGCACACAATGCAATAATTGTATCTGGGTCTAAATGAACTCAGCAGTCACTCCAGGATATAGTTATTATTATGGTTAACGGGAAGCTAACACCAGTTACTGCTCCAAAATATACTCTTTCCTTGTCTCCTGATTGGATGCTATCACTCTCTCACTCCTAACAGTGATTGCTTTCTGCAGCCTCCATCCATTTTCCTTGCAACAAATACAGCTGCCTTGGTTTTCAGCTCCTTCTTCATTGCATTGATCTGGCTCACATTTCTCCCCCTCGGTCCCACAGGCACCCATAGCCTCCAAAATGTGAAGCCCGGGCCAAAAATATCAAAGCAGTAGATTTTCACCAGGCAAACGTACATGCAGATGCTGTCACTCAAACACAGGGGACACCACAACACTCTGGGCACGTGCCACTGGTCTAAACCTATTCACAAGCCAGTAAGTGCGTATGTCCAGAGAATGGGCTCAGAATAGTTTTTTCAACATAAATTCCTTGCTCTGGCATTTGAAATGATACTGCCATAAGATTGTCTGTTGTGGTCTGCTGATACAGTCCAGAGATTTGCCTCCTCTACTATTCTTCCCCAGCATCTAGATCCGTAATGCCAACCCTTACCAAGGAGGAGAGCAGAACCCCAAAGCTCAGTGGCTTTCTGAGTTGATGTTGCAAATCCTGGCCCTTCTTTTCTGCAAATGCAAAACCTCACTTTCTACTTTTGAATGTTCACTTTCAAATAGAGTTTCTCTCTTATGGAAAAGACAGCTAAAGATTTCAGAAAACAACACAAAATGCTTTCCATGCTTTCGCTGAGATTCTCCTCTGTGCTACACACTGACCCCAACTTCACCTTAACATATACAGTTCCATAAATGTTGCTGTTCATCTCAGAGCCACAGATAGACACTTAAAGAGCAGTTGGCTGGGTTTGCTCCATTACGGAGCAACACAAGCATGGCTGTCGCGAGCTTAGGAGCTGGATGGGCACTTTGGCTGGTGACTGCCCCTGCCTTACCCCTTGAAGGGGCAAGTGGAGCTGGTGCAATTCCTGCCTCCACACAACTGGATCTGGCTTGGGCATTCAATGCCATGGCTCATAGCCAGAGAGCAGTTTAGGACATGGACATCCCCCGTCTCTGATGCTGGAGTAGAGGAAGGCAAGGAGAACCCTGCCCTGTCATCATTGACCTACATAGTGGGTCTGCTGTCCCTAGACCTCACTCCTGCGCTCTCCCTGCCAGAGAGGAACAGGGCGTATGGGAGGATAATAATCCTTCCTGCCCCTGCCCCCAGCAGCCTGCTCTACGCATACATGCGGGGAAGAGAAGGCTCTGGGGAGACCTTAGAGTGGCCTTCCAGTACCTGAAGGGGACCTGTAGGAAACCTGGGGAGGGACCATTTACAAGGGCAAGTAGTGATAGGATGAGGGGGGAATGGCTTTAAATTGGAAGGGGGAAGATTTAGATTAGACATTAGGAAGGAATCCTTTCCGCTGAGGGTGGTGAGGCACTGGCACAGGTTGCCCAGGGAAACTGTGGATGCCCCCTCCCTGGAAGTGTCCAAGGCCAGGTTGGATGGGACCTAGAGTAGCATGGGCTGGTGGGAGGTGTCCCTGCCCATGGCAGGGGGGTGGAACTGGGTGGGCTTTCAAGTTCCTTCCAACCCAAACCACTCTGTGATTCTGTGTTTGGTGTGTGTGAAGAAACAGGGCACATGCTCCCCCATCGTTTCACACACAGGTAGGCAAGTGCCCAGGTGCATCCTCTCGTAGCCTGCTCGAGCAGCACAGTGTAGCAGAATGCCAGCTGTGAAGCACTGCTGAGCCCTTCACAAAAGCACCAACCCTTATCTCTGTGTGCAGAGCAGGAATTACAGATAAAGCTAACAGTCACACGCACCGGAGCCGCTCAGGGCGCGGCAGCCAGCAGTTCCGTGCTGGCAGGGCAGCCAGGCCGGGGCTGCCCGTGGAACACCTCGCACTCATCCCCAGCCAGCCTCGCCACTGACAGAGCCTCAACGCCCTCTCTTGGCAGCCGCATTTGCATTTGCACAGTTTCGGCTGCTCTGCCTGTAGAAATCACCGGCTCCTGCTGTAAGAGATGGGCAGAGGTGCTCGCCGGGACCAGCAGAGAGGACCACAGAGAAGCAGGGAAGCAAACATGAAGCCAGCGAGCCAGAGGGTGGGAAGATGCTGGGGCGTTTTCTGACAGCTGTTGGCTAAGTGTTAACAACAAAGAGAAGAGAACACGAACCTATGTTTTCCCCTGCTCTGTGTGTGGGACGGGACACTTGCACAGTGTGCAGGGCATCAAGACACCCGTAAGTACCAGGCAAAGGAGAGGTGCGGCAAGTCCTCGATAGCAAAGAATTAGACTTGCACAGCTGGATAGAGAGCATCTGAAGGAAATATCTGGAAAGGGGGAGGGCTTCAGTTCTTTCTGAAATCAGGGAAGGGATTCGTAAGCTTCTTGCCCTGTAAAGCCGAGCTGGTGCGCCATGGTACTGGGTAACACCTCGCTGGAAGAGTCTACATACTACAATTAAAACCTAAGGCTGTCCAAGCAAAGCCCTGTTACCACTCAGGGTGCGACACAGGGAACGACTGGATCAAGAGCTGCATGGCAGCTCACTGGTGGCTGGGTTTCATCAGGGTTTTTTTCCTGGGCAGTTATCCACAGGAGCTACTCCAGGCTTGCAAGGGATACAACGAATTAAAGTGACTTGGGTCATAAGCTCCCTCTGTCTGCTGGTGAGATCGCCTTCTAGTGTCAGCCAACTGGGTTCATCAAGCAATGCTTAGGGGACCCAATAATTTGCATCAGTGTGATTTCTCTTACTGCGTGGGGTAAATATGCCATCAGTCAATTTGCCCACAGAGGCAGAAAAGAGCCACGCAGTGGTGGCTGGAGAAGCCCAAGTGCAGAGTGAGGCCGAGAGACAAGAAAGGTTAAAAGTCTGCATATTGACACATGAAGGTTTTGGCAGGAGAGAAAGAAATCACTGTGTGTGCTGCATGTGCCTCATAGCATTGTTGCAAGGCTTCATTAATTAATAAGGGCCCTGGGAAGTTCAGGTGCTACAGGAGAGCAAGGTGCTGGCACCAATCCTGTGACAACTGCCACCTGTAATATGAGCTGCCTGGAATAGAAGGGAGAGAAAAAGATCTGTCTTATTAAGATCAAAGCAACACCAATGGGCTTGGCTGACACAGCAAGAAGGATTGCACCTCTACACCTCTACTTCAAGAATCTTCTTTATCTGTCCTTTTTGGTTACAAATAAGAGTAGAGAGATCATTTTGACAGCAGTGACGAGATTGCTCAGAAAATGGACCTGTGAAAATTGATTTCTGAGCTTGCTGTTAGAAGTGGAAAAAAAGAATAATTTCAGGTTGTCCAGAAATGCAGATTTTCCAGTTTGCTTGCTGACACCTACCATGGAAAAAATAAACACCATGGATTGGCTAAATCTTTGCTTTTGACAGAAAAAATCAGTGCCATTTACTTCATTTTCAGGGCTTGTGTTTTGCTTTATGCTTTTAAAAAACAAAATCATATTTCACAACAGAACATTATTTCAAAATGAAGAAGTGAAATGTTTTGTTTAGAAACTGTGGGAATAAAACATTTAGATTGAAAAAAACCCCACTCTCCATTATTTAAGCCCAAACTATTTGTCGAACTTGACATGCATTTGCAAATTGATTCAGTTGCCCTGGAAATTGAGGGGTTTTTTTCCTTGCTGATAGCTGCTTCGGGGGGTGCAGAGAAAATAGCCTATTTCTGCCTTGGAGTTCATTTGTTCTTGAAGCTCTTTAACTCAGCTGGAGTCAGAAATGTTCATCTTCACTGTGGGAACGACCAGGCTACAAAATCAGCCTGGAGGAGAGGGGTGACAAAGGTGCATCACCCTAACGCAGTTCCTTGAACTATGCTCTGGCACAGGGAAGGCTGCAGCCCCTGCATCTGCTCTGGTGCCCTGACACCTCTTCCAGAACATTCTAAGATTTGGGATTGCACATGGAGACCTGTCCAGGAAAGCTCCTTGGAGCCGAAGGTCCCTGGAAATGCCATTTAGCCATGAGGGATGTAAAAGCATATTGTTTCCAAACAGAATATCTCAGAGTTCCCCTCGGTGCAGGGCCCCTGTACCATGTCATTGCACTCAGCTGGGTGGCTTTCCTTAGGAGAAGAAGCAACCATGTGTAAAACCTGGCTGCAGAATGTGGCAATGCAACCCTCCTGCCCTAGTACCCCTTCATATGGGGAGGACAGCAGGGCAGCATCTCTGTGGAAGCGGTCTTTGCTGCTTATCCAGTATCACTGTTGTTTATCCTACTTTTGCACTTCTAATTAAGCTCCTTATTAAAACAATTAATTCTCCAAACACGAAACTGCAGTAAGGGAAAGTGATTACCAACCAAAGGCTGTTTGGTGGAGTGTGGTAAATGAGTCGCGGAGCACTGTAGCTTAATCCTGGTCCCCATGGATAAGGATTGTTGCAAGAAAACCTTCCCTTACTGCTGGAGGGTTGTTTTGCTGGGGCTCGGCAGAGGACAAGGGTGAAGAGAAGCACAGAGACCTTTCTCCCCTGGGAGCAGCAATATGAGAGCCTCCAGATCTCATGCTTGACAACACAGCATGTGCATCCTCTTATTTTGTGAGGTGCTGTGTATATTAGGGCTTAATAACAAGCTCAGGATATGGGGCTCCAAGGCATGAGGGCTGCTCTTCTACACTAGCATTAAAAGCCATGCAAAAATAAGACAGGAGGCCATTCCTCCCTCCAGAGGCCATCCCTTCCTCTCCACACCTTTCTTACCCCAGGCTGCCACCCCCACCCCACCCCCCCCCAGCACCAGACTTCACCCTGGACATAGCTGGGAAGAGCTAAAGCTTCTTCTTTTGCTATTTACCTTTTACAACAGGAGGAATCTTCTCCCTACAAATCTATTATTCCTAAAGGCAGGCTGTAATAAGCCCTACCCTTAATTCTGGTCTCCTCCAGAGAGGAGACCAGAGGTTAGGAGAGGAGACCAGAGGTGGGGAAGAAAGAAGCACAAGAAGATGAGAATTATTTGGGGCTGACAAGAAACCCATCTAGCACAAGAAGGAAATTCCCTTGTACCCTACCCTGACTGCTCTGCTTAGAGCATCCCATGAGTTACCTGAGCAGCAGAGCAACGAGAAACATTTATAATACGGTAAGCGACAAATCTAAGAAAACCTTTCCCACCCTCACGCTGTTGATATCAGTTGTATGGTATTCAAAGAGTAACTGCTCTTTTTCTTAGGACAGGCCTGCTTGACCGGCTAACGCTTTCTTTCTCTCCCTTGAGCATCTTCCTCCCCACTCCAGATCTGCTGGAATGGGCAAGGCACTTTTCCAGGCACCCGTAGTTTGGCACCCTCAGTGCCTATCAACAAAGTCAAGAGAAGATGAGCCCCACCACAAGTGAACCAAAAGCAGTGCCCACAGCCTTGCTGTCCTTTAAGTTCATCCATCCCTTCCCCAAACCTTTTGTTCTCTGGCTTTACCACAGTGTAACCTCCAGCTGGCAGATATCCCTTTCTTACCACATGGCCCAGTTTCCCAGGGGGACACTCCCTGCTGCGGTTTGGCAGACAAGGCAGTCCCTGAAGTGGGAGCTGACTCAGGGCTGGCCCGTTGCTAGTTGAAGTCACAGTTGCCTAGTCCCATCTCCAAGTCTTCTCCATAGTTCTACTTTCTCCAGCATCTGGACACAAACAGTCTCTAAAGAGAGCATCGCTCATGCAGTTTACCTTGTCACAGCATCACCTCTACTTCAGTTCAGGCGTTGTCCCATGGAGAGGGGTAGCTGCCCGTGAGACAGCTGGCAAGCAAGACCTTGCACCAGCTTGATGGTGCTACCATAATCACCAGGCAAACACGGAGACTTCCCAGGCCGCTGGGGAAGGGAGGTGACTTCTGCTGGGAGGGCTCACTCCCACTGCTCCTCTGCTCACTCTATACACAAGCTTTGCCCCTAGTCAGGCAATGAGCCCAAATACACTGCAGATTGATTAAAGGCTGCTGGAGGGGTGGTGGTTTTTGAAAAGAAGTACTACCACACCCAGCAGCCACAGGTGAAGCAGAGAGTTTTTTGTCCTACCCATCTAACCTTGAGCTGTCAGTATTTCACAGGAGCTGGGCTTTCCCCCCACCCCTGCTTTTACCCCTTGAAGCAAACACAAAGCACTGCCCTCACCCCACATGATAGTGCTGCGCAGAACCACAGCACAGCCTGGCCACACTGTCACTGTGCCACCAGGACAGAGCAAAAGGGGACAGATCTCCAGGGATTAACAGGCTCCCTGGACAGTCAGGAACAAGTACAGCCCCTAAACCCTGCATAAAAAGCTCTGGAAAGTCTTTGAGAGCAGGTAAAGTCCTCCTCTGGATTTCTGCTGCCTGAACACTGTCGTTTGGGGGGGGGGGTCAACTGAATTGGCACATGGTTAGTACAGCATAGGGAGAGGACAACGTGTGACAAATCATGCCACATTCTCCCTGGAATGTGCCAGAAAAAACACATCCTATTTTTATGGTCATTTCTGGGTGCCAGCTGTGCAGCGGTGAGGCAAGGGAAAGGTTGCAGAAGAGCAGGCTGCAGCAGGGCCAAGCAGGTGTCCAGCCTCCATCATCCCTCACCAGGTGCTCGTTTCACGCATCAGCTGGATGGTTGTGAGAGGGAGCTAAGCTGCAGAGCAGCTGCCTGCTACTAATACTGTTGCTCATTTCCATTTGAGAGCAGAAAAAACAGGGCTGCTGCTGCTTCTAGACACATGCTTTGGGCTCCTTGAGCGAACATGAGATGGGCACATCTCCATGGATCTGCAGAAGGGAAGCCTGTCGGGCTGTTGTGGCTAGAGCATGGTGAAGGGGAGGATTTGCGAGGCATTGAAAACATGTGTTGAAACTTGTCCAGCCTGGAGCCATTTGGATCAACTTGTCGCACAGTGGTATCATCCTCCAGTCACTGCAAGCAAAGGTGGGAGGGAGGTGCCAAGCCCTGGAGGCCTGGCAGCCCCCCATGCTGTGATGCTGAGGTGACACAACTCATCTTGCGAGTAGCGTCATTAGTTAAGTTTCTTATTGGCATCCTGTGCAGCAGTAGGGGGGATCCAGCCAAACCCCCTGCTATGCACAACCAGCGGCTCAAAGCTGCAGCCAGCTCTTTCTTGACTTGTAGGGGCCCCTTTGTCCCAGGAGAGAGGTGTGGGCACGCTTCACAGGACCAGCACAGAGGAGCACGGCCCCTGCCAGCACTGTACGTGCAAGAAAAAGGCTTTGTTCTTGCGGGCCTGCGGTTACTGCAGTCACTAAACTTGCAGACATAATGGGACAAAACCTTCCTAAAATGCCCCCAAACCACACAGACATTCTCTCCCATCTCTTGGGTTTAACTGTAGCAGCTGCAGCTCCAGCTTTCCATATATGGCTCTAGCCAAAGCCAGACCTCTCACACATCCTCCAGACTCTTCGCTTGCACAACAACAGGCAAAGGAATTTTTGATAAGTGCTTTGCAAGTGATTAGTTACCCTCCCCCCCCCCCCCTTCCCCCGTTGACTCTGACGTGTTGGAGACCCCTTTACTGCCAGCAGCTTGCTTTCTCACACAGAGAGACAGAGACAGAGCATGGCAGCAGGAGACCTGCATCTCCCGGATCCCCCAGAAGTTCTGGGTTCCACCTGCTCCTGGCTGCCAGAAGCTCTCTGCTGCCTGCAGGAGACCTTCTGTCCGTCTAGGAGAGACAGAGCACCAAGTCCTCTGCACTGTCAGGGCAAGCACTCAGCACGCACTCCATATGTGTATCCCTGAGCAGAAAGGTGGTGGCTCCCGAATTGACATCAGTTCAGGGGCCTCTCCAGTTTTGGTGGAGTTCAGGAGACTGCCCTGTTGGATATATCAGTGCTAGGGAAAGTGGTGTCTTTCTTTCACCGCCAAACGGACGACCCCTTTCTGCCAGGCTGCCAGCAGAAAAGCACGTGCTAGGAAAAAACTCCTTCAGCCAAATAATCCCACTCATCTGTCTATCGGGGGAAAAGGAAAGCAGCAAAATGCTTTGGGATGTCAGCCAGGCGCTGTCATACAACAAACAGCTGGCTGGCTCTCCCCCAGTGACAAAAACATGGCAGGCTTGGCACAGGCAGCAGCAGGATGCAGCGAAAGCAGATTACCGAGCATTGCTTGGTCCTTGGCGTTTGAGGAGAGGAGGACCATGCTCTTCCACGTGCTGCTGCATTCCAGAGCAGGAGATGGTTGGGAGCTGTGCCCAGCTGTATCCCTGAGAGCAGAGTTACCTTTGCAGCAAGGCACCTCCATCCCCCTCCTTCTTCCTCATGCCGCAGCACTGACAACCTTGCAAGCAGGCAGGCAGCCCTTGTGAGAACAGCCAGGAGAGACACGAGCAACGCTCCTGCGCGGTCAAGCCATTTAATGAAAAAGTGAGCTGTCTAAACAAGCCTGAGCATTAGCTCCTGTACAGACCAGTGGAAACACCAGTGCAGTGCCAGTGCCTCCTACACCAATGCATTCTGCAAGGCCATGGGCCTCCAGTTGCATCTGGAGAAGCTAAGAAATAAGGAGACCTGGGGCAAGCACCCATGGGGCAACCAAGCCCCAACAACTCACAGGGACATGCTGCTGCACAGGGAATGGGGTAGAGGGAGGGTGGCCAAGCAAACCAGCTGCCACTCTCGTCCTCCTTCAGGAGGAGATTTAGCCAGCTGGTTGCCTCCTCGCCCTAGGGAAGAGGCAGGAGCAGACAAGAGCTCTTCGTGTGACTCCAAAATAAGTGCTTTACTATAACTGAGAAATCAAAGAGTTGCTACCTCAGGAGGTAATACAATAGCAAGGCACTCATTTTTCATCAGCCTCTGATCTCTAGTTCTAATTGACCTCAGCAGAAAACACATATGTGCTGCAATTCTAGGAAAAAGGAGAAAAATCATGCCCCAGTGTTATCTCAGGAGAGTAGTAGCCAGAGAAATACGGTTGTTGATGTCTCTCCACAGGAGGTTTGTGTCTGCAAAGACATTTCTGTTGGGTTTCTGGCTGATACCAAATGCATCCTCTTTGATGTGCATTTTTGGGTCAATACCCACCAACGTCCTCCAGGTCCCCTTTGATCCTGCATGAGCCAAAGAACAATTTCTGAGGGGAGAACTCATTTATAAACAACTCCAGAAAGCTGATCTCTGTCTGTATTTTGTACTCCCTGGGGAAATATGCCCCAGCAGGTATCCCAGGAATTTTACTGCTGCCTGGTGAGCCCTGCACTGCCAAGGGACAGGAGTGATGCCAATGAGTGCTGGAGAGGTGGGGGAGCGAGAGCACTCAGTGCCTCTTGCACATGGGAGCTACACTGGGTCTTCATAGGCTGCTGCTTGCACAGATAATATAGCAGGACCTCCTGGCTCTTACTCCTCACTCCGTGTTTCTTCCCATTACTTAAGACTTTTCTTCACTGTTGCAGAGGAGGTCTGCAAGCCTTTCAGCTTTGAGTAGTGCCAGCTGAATATTGAGGCTGATTGTCTTTACAGAGATGCTGGGGTTTTTTTCTCTGTTAGTGGGCTCTCGAAGCTCCCAGGCCAATTGTTTGAGAGCATATTTTGTAGCTGCATGTGACAGCAAGGAGAGAAAATATGCTAATACTCTCCCAACATAGAAAGGGAACCACAGACTCTCCTGATGAGCTTGCTCAGTGTCCATCCCTCATTCCCCTGGCTGTAGGCACTGGAGAGAGGCACAACGGGTGACAGGATGGTTGTGAACACCTTCTGTTCACAGCCGGGGATGGTACCTGACATAATTTCAAACTCAAAGGAAAGAAATGCTTATTCCTTGCACCTCAGAAAGGCAGCACTGGTGTGGAGGTTATCTGCTGGGGAGGATGAAATTGGAGGCAACCGGTTTCTGAACATCTTTGGGGGTCAGATTACCACTGGGAGAAGGAAGAACATAGGTTGAACTTTCCCCACACCCACTGGCTGTACATAACTCAGACAAACCTGAATCTTCGCACGCCTCCCAAATAGATAACCCACAGGTTACATACATGGAGGCACACCAGCTTCTTCTCCAGTTTCAAAAGGTGAAATTGATTCTGAATGTGTTAGGGAGTACCAAGAGAAGAACATCATATTTTCAATCGCTTCTTACGTCTTGTTTACTGTTCCAGCCCTGGGAAGCACACAGCCTACTCATTGAAAAGCTTTTCTTCCCTTACATCTTCATTCATTAAGCCAGCTGTCGACAGAAGCCTGTAAGCACAAAGCTCAACCACAGCAGTGGGCTTAGGAGACTGCTTTATTTTTAGAAAGAAAAACCTCAAAACTACCATATTTCTCCAGAGAACTAACTCTAGAACCATTACTAGCAAAAGCTGCCTTGAAATAAAACCATATTTAACGATGGCGTTTAGCGGCAGTTTCAATAGCCCAATGCTCTTGCAGTTTTATTAGAGGAGGGGAATGCTTCTTAGCATCCAGGACCCACGAAGGACTGCAGGGTAGGCAACATAACTGGCCTTAGCTTGTCTGTCACTGCTTGGAGCAATCTGTGATGCCTTTGCTGACAGGACCCAAACATTTCCCCTCTGGCTTTGCGTAATGCAGGGAGATCTCAGATTCCTAAGTGGTTTGTAGCACACAGTCCTTTTTTCTCAGTAAGTCTCTCATTATAGGCCAATTTCAACTTATAAATTCATTTATAAGCCAGTCCATTTGTGCAGATCGTCTTGCTGGAGGCAGACTTCTGCCTTTCTCTATCTCCTTTCCTTCCTCCCTCCCTCCCTCCCTCCTCTGCTGGAGCCCCTAATCAGGACAAGTGCGTGTGAATCCAGGACAACTCTTGACTATTGCTTGCATGAGGCAGAGGCCAGCACCAGGCACAGCTTTATCCAGGAGCTGCAGATGAAAACAGAAAGGGGTAGCACAGCTGCAACAGGGAGCCACTCTTTCTGCCCAGGAAAAGGCAGTAGAGATTACAGTAGCTCTTGCAAACACAGCCACATCCAGATCCCTGCTGCCACACTTTGCAGGTGAGGATGGATTCCTCCTGCCTGCAAGTGGTAGGTAGGGGGCTGCTCCCAGGAGACACCCAGTAAGGGGCCTCAAAGAGTGCTCACCTTGCTACTGTTCCTTCTTCTCAACCCTCTCTCAGAGCCCAAACACAGCCTGGCAGGGGCTCATCTGCACCTCCACCTATGTCAGGCCCCTCCTCTGAGTGGCCTATCCCAGTGGATGCTTTCCCATCGCTAGCACAGCCTCTGAGTACAGATCACAAGCATTTGGGCAGCAAACCAGGTCCTGAGACAGGAGCAACCATCACCCCTGGGCAAGGAGGGACAGAAGAAAAGGAAATGATAGAAGGAAAACTCAGAAGCAAGACAATTGACCTTGCCAAGCCCAAGAAAAGGCAGGCATCCTTCTCCAAAGCAAGGGGCTGTGCACGGCCGGGCCCCAGACCTGTAGCTAAACCGGGCCAGTCAGTGATGGGTCAGATGGGTCTGTAAAGATGGGCCATTGGTCACCCCTGCTACTGAGCAACCAAGGTCACATTGGCTGCAAAGCAGTGACCAGGAAAAGTGGGAGAGGGTGATTTCTGCCTCCCTGGCAGAGCCAGCATGGAGAAAAGCCCCCTGGGAACCACCGCTGCCTCACTGTTCCCAGCCCTCAGGCTGCTGTCCTGGGGCACGGTCACCTCCCTAAAACTCGCTTTATTTCCCGGGAAACCCCAGCAGATGGTGCCAGACTGTCAGAAACCCTCCGGGAGCCTGCCACTGGCTCGTGCTCCACTGGGGACTTCGGGAGCTGCCGTCTGCCTCCCCTCTCCTGCCTGGCAGCCGTGAGATTTTGGAAGATCTCGCATTAACCACTGCTAAAACCCCAGGGACTGTGAGAAGGTCAACACCCACCCTTTTTGTAATAATTCAGCCAACGCTCCTTGGATAGCATCACGGTTTTTTCCAGTATTTTATTTTCCAGTGCAATGTTTGGTCTTCTGACCACAGCGATGGAGTTTCTCCCCTCCCTTCTCTTGGCTGACTTTGCTCTGGGCAGTTTATCTCGATCCTTGGTGTAAAATTTTCCTTTGCACCATTTCATCCTGTTATTCCAGAATAAATCAGGATCACTTCCATGTCAAATGCCAGCAGAGGGGCATCGGAGCAGGGAGGGGAGTTGCAGTGCTCACGGGTTTTCGGCCAGCTAGGAGGCTTTGCCCTGTGCTCAGGCACCAGAACAACGGGCTCTTCCTGCTGACCACAGGAATCCCTGGGATCTACACGGTTGCCTGGGACACCCACAGCAGTGACCCTCTCCCAGTCTTCTCGCCAAACATTACTGTGTCAGAGGCTGGGGAAGATGCAGGAGGCTGTGTCATTTCGAGGACCTGGGAAGCCACACCGAGGTGTTTCAGCAACAGCCTGAGGGGGTAACTCAATAGCCAGCACTGCTGGGCTGGCCTGGAAAAGCAGCACCCCAAGGTGCAGAGATGGGACTGCAGGCAGAGGAGCAGGCAGCTCAGCCTTCCTTCTCCTCACCACAGGGCTTGTGGACTGGGGAGGGACTCAAAGGGCAGGAGTGCCATGAGGGAAAGCAGTGCACCGTGCAAAAGGGATGAGAGTCTGCTTCACCCGGGTGGGCCTAAGTAAAAATACTTCGATGTGTGACCCAGGGTGACGTGGGATCTGTCCTGCGCTGAGGGTGGGTCTGTATCACAGAGCAAGCACTAGGCGTTTCCCCACTAAGTTAAAGGTCTTCAACTGCTTGTGGAGCCTAGAGTGTTTTCCAGTAGAGGACACATGCCCTTGTGTCCGCATAACTGCCAGCAGGCAGCAGACTCACGTACCTCAGATCCCAAAGAGCAGGACAGTCATCCTCAGGGAGCCACATAGCAAGGACAGAAAACTGCTGACCTAGAAATATTCACACCAGCTTTGGTGTTCCCAGCTGGTGGTGATACAGTCACAGCTAAACAAAAGTCAGCTTTTAAATTACACAGAGCAGAGACCACCCATTTCCCATCTACGCCCAACAGCTGAGCTCACCCACATATTATTTAGAACCATGACACCACTGTTCAGGCACACCACTGAGACCTGGAGCCTGGGAGAGCTGAGCTAGCAGAGCCATTCTGGAAAGCAGGGCTGGGACCAACAGCCCAGTGCCCCAGGATGCAATGTACTGCTTGAACTTGAACCTGGGAGCTGCCCAAGAGAACTGCCTACTCAGCTTCGCTTTCCTCAGCAACTGCCCTCACTTTCCCTCCAGTTCAGGTGCTCATACTGGGCATTGCATCACCAGACCCTGCATTCTGAGGGCTTTTCTCAAGCCTGTCATGTGGCTTTGCATGCTCAGTCTTCCCAGTCTGACCCCCAGGCTGCTGCTACTGCCTGAATGGCCAAGGAGCACACAGACCTGGCCCTCTCACACACGTGTGCCATGCCCCTCTCTCGACCCAAAACGCACTCACTCCCCAAGCAGCATCATCCCAACCTCCTTCTCCAGCGGACAGCCAGCTCTGTCCCCCCACCGCCAGCCATGTCCTTAGGATGCAGCCACCTCACCTCTCCTCTGCCTTGCAGCCTGCAGACAAAAGAATGCATAACTTTTTCCTGCTTATTTAGGGGTTTCAGGTGCTTTAGCCTTGCTTTATAAACACCCGTGGCTCTCTGCTAACGTCGGGCCAATGGTGCCTCTGGCTGCCAGGGCTCTTTGCCCCACGGTGGGGGTTTCTACTTCCTCTCCAGCACCTCCTCTAGCTGACTCATTTAAGCAAATGCTCAGTGACTGAAGCATCCTCTCTTGCTGCACTGCTCCTTGCAGCGTGTATGCACGTGTGTGAGAGTAAAATCTCTAGCAGGGACCTGGCAGCAGGCAGGCAGTGCCACTCCAGCCGTGCTGCGAAGTATTAGCACCCTGCATCTGCCAGCCTCAAAAGTAACCCTGGATGAAGCCTTGCGCCAGCTGAGGGTTATTTCCAGGCCAGTTTCCACAGTACAAAGGGCTAAGAGAGCATTTTGCCCATCCCCTTGGGTGTGTTCTCACTGCCCTCTCTTCAAGCTGCAATGAAATTTTATTGAGAGGGTAGCAGTCTCGGCTGTATTAAGATCTCCTTGACTTATATCCTATATTTCCCTAAATGTAGGTGAGCAGACAGAGGACTCAGACACCATCAGCATGCTGGCCTTTGCTCAGCTGCCACCAGGCAGTTATGGCTCTCTGGGGCACACTTTAGGTATGTCCTCCCTTCAGGGGCATTTTTAATCAGGTGCTTCAGCTTGTTCAGTTCTTGCTGGGTCGCTGCCACCAGTGGGGTCCTCAGTCACAAACCATGACCTCCATGTTGCAGCAAAAAAAAGATTAGACATCACCCAGCAGGACACACTTGAGTTTGAACATTGCTACAGTGGAGAAATCAAGAGCAGAAAAAAATTGAGGACACCAGTGTGATATCACATATTTAACCTCCTGATAATTCACTCTGTCAGCATTACCTCTCAGTTTCCAAGGCATCAGTTTTCTCAGAGACAGGGAGATTTCTCTCAAGGCTTTAATTCTTGAGATTAAATACCTAGGAGACGTCTGTCCAGGACACACTAATGGGCTGTCTATTCCTGTCTCTGTACAGGGTTGACCACTCCTGGGGTCTGTCCCCAACATCCTCCCCCAGTGCCCATCATCATGGAGCCAAGGGTGTGAGAGGGCACTTCTCATCCCTTTGAGTACTCCGCTTTGGACCCTGCTGTCCCAGAATACCTCTCACCTCGCCCGAGCATGCCAGTGATACCTGCCTTCTATGGGACAGTGAGGGCCAGGTGTCCAGGACTTGCTGCATTAAGACGTGCTTCCTTTTGTAGCTTTTTCCAAAGATGTGTAGGAGTTTCAGTGAGTGCCACACAGTGGCTCTGCAGCAGGGCTGGGTGAACAACAAATCCCTGTTCACAGCCTCTGTGGTTTAACAAACCTTGTTTGTATTCCCTACCAACCTCCTCCTCTTCAAACCTAAAGTCTTTTCACATCCCTCAGACATCAAAGGACAGAGTTAGGGCTATGGGAGCCTAACCTGCATCCCTGAAAGTGCCAATATAACCACATCTAATTCAATATCTGCCTTGATATTCATGTAATTGCCCCGGGCTGAAGCCAAGGGCATACCCAGGGGGACTGGTGAGACACATCTGGGGATCTGTGGGGGGATTCAGCCTGAAGATCAGTGTATAAACTGGTGTAGATCTGGCACACACCCATCACTTTCAATCAGGTGACAGCTATAGCTCTACCTCATGAGTCTTTCACTGTGGAGCCATGCAAAGTCTTAAGAGAAGTGAGAGAAAACCATTCTGAAAACTGTTGCAGGACTGGAAGCATGCTGGTGCAGTATGGTTTCAATTGTTCACAGTTTGCATAGAGGTTTCATATCACACCACAGCACTGTCATTGTGTGTAGCCTGACATTTCTAGAGCAGGCAAAGGCAGCAATGAACATCAATGCATGCATAATAAGTGCTGGAAAAATTATGTTTATCTCCAGACAAGTTGCATGAGGCAGTTACAAGACTCCGGGCTGGCTAGACTTCTACAACAATGACAAGCAAGGAAAAAAAATCAGTAGCTCATTGGCTTTTCCACATACCTCAGGCCTTTTAAGGAACAGAGATCACTTCACAATGATCCTTTCCTGGATATTCTTCAAAAGTTTTTGTTCCTTCTTGATGAGTTCAGCTGTGCTGCAATGATGTCCTTGATAACGAGGCCAACTCCATCACCAGCAAACCTCTGTTTCCAGGGTGATATTCGAACAAAGGTCTTTCAAGCATATGCAGGGTGTAGAAGAGAGCAAGAAAGGAGAGGAGTTTATGCAGGACTAATATGAGAGCTTTACCCTGGAAGAGGAGATATGAGAGATTTACCTTGACAGTGAAATTAAATTTGCATGCCACAGCTGAGGGCAAGCATGTGTGTTAACACATAACACCCCCAGGAACACAGAATGAGATTAAAAGAGCGCTAAACAAAGGAAGCAGCAGAAAATTCACGCCACTCAATGACATGGTGTGATCCTATTGCAACCGCTCCACCAGCTGCACATCTGAGGCCGTGCCGTGTGCTGCTGTGTATGGCCCTTGCTGGGACAGAGTTTACGGTGGAGGACAACATGCTGTGGCTAGAACAAAGGACAGGACAGGGACCAAGCCGTATGGCTGTGTTAACTTCTTTCACGGTAGCTGGGATGAGACAGGAACACACAGTATGACTACAGCTTCCTGGCCACATTTGATTAGCCCTCCCACAACCCACACTCAGCCACTGCATTTTGCCTTCAAGGCTAAAACATCACAGGTCCAGGGGTAGGTAACCTCCATGAGAGCTGCTGAGCAGCATGAGACCTTGCTGAGTAGGCCAGAGAGGAGGGAGAGAAACACAAGGCGGTGGCAGCTATAAATGCCCATCCTAATTACGGACAGGCCAGCAAGCCATCCAGTGGGTTTACTGTGGTGGCTTGCAAAAGGGCCCATGATAAATCCAAGATTCCTGACTTCAGTTTTTGCCACCTCCCTTGCCCTGGTCCTGACCTCCTCTTTCTTCACTCCACAGTCAGAGATAAAAGTGTCAGTAGGTTGCAGATAACATCACTGCATCAGTTTAAGCTCAAGGTGTATTTAAGGTACAGGTAGAAATTTTCTCTGTGAAGGAAAAGCCAAGCTGAAGGAGCGTCAGATCAACAGCACAAATGCATCTTGGAGTATCTGTGTGCCTGTGCTGGGTCCTCTTTCCCAAAGCAGAGAAAGTCACCCAGCACTGTCCTCTAACATGAGATACCCTTGGAAAAGTCACAAGCTCTAGACCTGTGCCTCCTCTCCTTGTGCTGCTGTTCCCAGGGTGGTCTCATAGTTGGCCACTTTGGCACACTGGCCAGCTGTCTTCATGGCATTCACGTCCTTCCCCCGTGAAAGTAAGAAGACCAGATTTGGGCACAAGCACTGCTGAAAACAGAACAGCCTCACCAAGGTGGGGATTAAGGCTGGAAACTAGGTTCCTGCTTCCCTGGTCCATGGCCACCCTGCTTGGACTCTCACAGTACTGATACCCCATGGGGTACCCCCATGTCTTCCTGATATGCACGTCTTCCTCTCCCACTCCCTGTGACATAAAGCGAATCTCTCTGGCCAGCTCTGCTGGCCAGCACATGTCAGTGAGCCATCACAATCCTTTCTGAAGGATAGGCAGCTCTCATAGCGGTAAACACCAGGGTAGAAGACAAGAGAAAGCTCATCCTTCACCTCCAAGAAATGTCTGCGAAGTTGCCATGGTGCCCTTGCCACAATGGGGAGCTGTCTGTCCCCTTGTAATGCTTTTATGTGCATGACATGAAGATGCTGAAATTGCTGGGACTCAGCACCAGGTCTCAAGAATTGTGACCAGCAGGACTCCCCTACACCTGCTGGCATGAGCCTGGTGGATTCAGGCTCCCCTGAGAACTCATGAGGATCTGGTCCCAGTAATCTCAATTGCTGCAACATTGGAAGTTTTTAAGAACACTTGTGACCAGAACTGTGGCCAGATTGCTGCACTTGAGAAAGCTTAGGAAAAAAAACCATTCTAGAGTCATTTCGAGATGGTATTAAAAAAACCCCATGACCTTCTATAATGTGCCAAGCCCTAATTAGCCATCTCTTAGGAGTGCCAGCTCAAGCACATGAAATCCTCTTCTGTCCTTGTGTCACAGTCCACTTGATGTTGGTTCATTTATTGTGATCTCAAAGTGCAAAAATCAAGGTGATCACACCAAAGAGGTTACGCTTCAGTCAAAGAGTGCAGCTTTGTTGTTTTCCCCTTAAAGTGGTGTGTGATAGACAGAAAGTGATAGGAAGGGAAAGAAAAGGTAAAGTAAGAGGAGGAAAGAGGATTATTGCTACCACCATGGATCCAAGGTGTCCCTATGGTCCCAGGTCAAGGCAGCGCCCTGCTTGTCCTTCTGATCATCATGATCCTTGGTGGGAAAGACCTTTGAAGGCACAGTAGCTGAGGAGCCATCTTTTATGCCACCTTGCTCACCCTCTGTCCCAGGGATTGTTGTCAATCTCCACCTCAAAAGGTTCTCACTTCGCTTGCCAAAATTTAACTGTGCAGGCCCAGTAGGTGTGGTTTTGGGAGGACTTAGCAAGTTTGGCTGAGGCAGCTGGTGAACTCCATCTTCCGGACAGCAGCTATGCAGCCATCGCAGTTCTTACTTGCAATCCCAGATATGGGGGAACAGTACATTGCTCCCTGTACCACACAGTTCTTTCAGGGAGTTTGCTTCTTAGTATCTCCCCAAGTCCCTGATGGTGATGTTGAGACAAATACTGTTCTTTGGACAGACTCTTACACCTTGAGACTGGAGCACCCCAGAGAGAAGCAGATCAAGAAATCCTTACAAGCACTAAGGATGACTCAACCGGCTGCCAGCAGCAAGGACCCAGCTTCAAGGGCATGAAGCTTCACTGCATGGGCTAAAAGACCAGGTCTCTCATCTTGTGGGCAGTGATCAAAACCAGTGATCTCCTCCCACGCCCAGCCACTAGAGCAGAAGAGGGACGTGCGTTTGCACTCAAGCTGTCAGCATGTGTTATATGTAGTGACCAATTATCTGCCTGTGATGAGCCCAGACTATTGTCTTGGAACAAAGGGCAGCACCAACTAATGAGCTGCTGAACACCTTGTCACTGTTGGTCTAGCCTCCAGCATCTTCAAGAGAGCTTTCCAGTGTAGGTACACAGCATTCCCAATTCATAACCATGTACTCCTTCCATTGAAACTGGTTTGAAATCTGAAACTGAGGACATCTGCAAAGCAAAATGACCTAGGCTCTTCTGCCTGCCTCCATGAAACCTGTGGCTGATGGCCAGCAGTATAGCAGGCTGGCAGAGGAAGGGAAGCCGTCATTAGCTGGTGTCCAAACAGCACACAATTCAGTCTGCTTGTGCTCTCCAGAATTTAGGCTGCCTCAGAGTAAGCCCACAGCCTCAGGCAAAACTGAGAAACGTGAGAAACTCAGAAGCTACAGAAAACCTGGGGCCAGAGCAGAAGTATTTAATACAATTCACTTTGCTTACGTGCCTAAGCAGCTGCATCCTTGCTGAAGTCCAGAGGTCCCAATGAGCAGCTCAAGGGAGGGAGAACCACTTGTTCACATGAAGATGCAATGCCAAGAGAGACAACAATGCCACAGAGAGCTCATAAGAATCAGGTGGAAAAAATACTTTCCAGAGCTTTGACGGTAACCCAGAGCATTCCCACTGAAAGAGGAATTTTTTTAAAAAGCACTCTCGCTGGGGATTTATGGGCGAACATGACTGTATATTTTCCAGTACATTCTTATGGCCTCATCGGTCAATAATCTGCATTTAACTCAGTCCCTTCAGAGTGCGATGGGCCATAACGCTTGCGAAACAGCTGCTACATGCTGAAATAATAATCAAGGAAGCAGAGAGCAAAGCTGATAATTGACTCTGCTAATGTGCAAGTCAGGACTTTGAGTTATTGATCAGATGTGCTTTGGTGGCTCAGCAAGAGGCCAGTCCTCTGTGTCTGGAGGTTATTGACTCAGATGCTACCAAGAAGGGGGTCCTCTCTTCTCCCTACCTACTCCCTTTTTGAATATTCACCTATTCTGGATTTCTTTCAACATTTCCCCTGGGACTGGTCTAACATAGACCCCTGAAACTGCCCAGCAAAGCAGCTCTGTCTCTGTGTCCTACACAAACAGATCTTCACTGTCATGGACATAAACATGCAATGCTGAAGAGACCAAAACTTTCACCCCTCATTGCCTGTTCCTGGCACCATTCTTGACATAGGTACCCCCTTCCTGTTGACCCTTCTAGCCTTCAAGTGAATCCATTGCTTCCCCTTCAGGTCTTTCCTGCTTTCCTCCTTCTTTTTCAACAGTTTACGGTTCACTGCAGCTTTGGTACATTTATCCTTGTCCCCAGGGGTTACCATGCGATGGCCAATCAAGGCACAGCACTGGCACCTCATGTCCCACACCACCACTGACCACCCACTTGCCCACCTCCTAGCTGGTGTTGGAGCCGTAGCAATAAGCTGCTTCCTGTACTGTTAGCTGGATGTCTGCAGCCGCGCCTTGAACATGCCCTTGCAAAAAGCCTGCTGAAAAAGCTAAATAAATTACGTCAGACAGTTCTTCTTTCTCAGCTAATTCACTGGTTCGTGCGAAGACTTGTAGGAGTTCAGGAAACATGGTTTCCTTTTGCGGAATCTCTGCAGGTTGCACCTCCAAGCAGTCTTACCCATGTAAGCTTCACAGTCAATTCTCCTAATTTGCTAGGTATTGCATTCATTTGCATGCATGTCAAACAGGCCTGTAATTCTTCAGATCATCCCAAATGCCACTAAAAATGTGAGTACAACCTTCTCCAGCCTTATCAAACACAGCTTTTTCTTCTAGAGTCTTGTGTGTGTGTGGTTGGGGGTGTATTTCTTCAGGGAGAGAAGAAATATTTCTTTTCGAGATGCAGCCCTTTCATCCTTGTGTTCCCCAAGACCTCTTGACCATACACCATCATGGCCTGGCAGCTTATGGATACTTACACAGTCTGGTTGTTCCAGCTCCTCTTCTCTTGGTTTCTGATGCTATCTTGTCTTGGTCCAGAAAAGAGCACCTCCAGAGTTACTTTTTTAGTGGAAACTAATGTGAAGGAATTATTCAGCCCTTCACTAACATCTTTAGCTTCCTTAATTGCTCTCTTTTAAAACCAAGTGACTCAAGTAATCCTTCAAGTATTTAAGCAGACCTCCCAGTGTGGGTTATTTGAGAAATCAATGCTTTTGTATCTCTAGGCTTTTGCCCACTTAAACACTTTTGGAGTTCCTAAGACTGGGGAAAATGTTGTCGGGTGAAGGGCATGAAGGGCTTAGTCTGAGTTGTTCAAAAACACTTATGAGATGTTTTAAGCAAGTACCTTCACAAGAGGCTTTAATAATTCAGTGGAGAAAGGTGAAAGAAGTATCAGTTGCTGAAAGTTAGAGCCAGATATGATCTATCAGGAAAAGCGATGTACTCTTAGCTGGGAAGTTAATTATCCAAGAGCAGGACTGGAACCTCTCCATCTTAACATCTTCATCATGCAATATTATCCAGACCTAACAAAAGATATCCAGGTAAAAAACTCAGTCCCAACTGAGGTCAGTCAAAACCCTCCAGCAGCCTTACTGACTTCAAGCCCCATGTGCAGTCTCCATGATGCACATTGCCACACCTGGCTCCTACTCCCTCCAACACATCATCCAGTCAGCCACTGGGAGCAGGCATGCCAAGGGATTAATGGCCATATAGAACCTAACTGGGGTCTCTTGCTCTCCAACACCACCCGGAAAGGAGGTGAAAAGAGGCAGGCAAGGCATCACTTGCCATAAGACCAGTACAAGGAGTCCCCAGGGTGCTTCATGGGTCCCCATCACCAGGGGCCTGAGGATGTGCAAGCAGGGCTGTGAAGGACCACAAGCTACTGGTTCTCTCTCTTTTAAGAGTTGACTAAGAGAGGCGAGACGTGTGGCTTGGTAACAGAGTGCAGAAACAACCACAGTGCTGAGCTGTCTTGTCAGACGGTGGCTTCAAGTCACACCATCAGACAGCAAGCTGGTGGTGGTGACAGCCAGCAGAACCACATGGAAGTGGTTAGCTGCACTTTGCCTTCTGGCACGGCATGGCACTGCTGCAAAGGTTGGTCCACCTGGCAGTGGGGCAGCAAGTCTGCTGGGAGCACTACCCCCACTGGAGAGGTGGCCCAAGCAGCATTGCCGGTGCCCAGACACATCCATGGGTAAGGGATCTCAGACACTTGCCAGGGGAGAGCAGGGCCCCTGTCTGGCAGTGAAATAACCATGTGTTTTGTCAATAAAGCTGCACGGAGAGCCAGGGGCTGCCCTGCAGGAGAAAGCCTAGGTCACAGCATGGCCCTCCTGACTTAGTGTCACCTTCACCAAAATCGAAGCGGAGCAGACGCTCTTCCAGGCTCAGGTAGAGCCCCTGGCAAAGCCAGCAAAATAATTCTCTCTTTAGTGATTACTTATGAGGCTGGAGGTAGTACTGATGTTCCAATATGAACCCCCTCAGTCCACAAAGATGTGGCAGATAATAACATTGGTTTTGATCACGAAACCGAAGAACCATGACGATTTCTTCCAGATTTACCATGGTGTGGTGATTCTCAACATTTTGAAGCAACAAATTATGGTTCTGATTTGACTTTCTCGTAGATCACCCTGCAGTCTTCTTGTCCATCCCTTAACCAGAAACCCCACAAGGGCCCTTTTTTCCTTCAATCACTCTTCAATGCTCTGTGGGCCATGGCTGTGGGGCCAGTGCCACAGCTCTGCAAGCAGCTCTTCTTCAATTCCTTCCGAACACAATTCAAAATCAGTGACTTTTCCTAACCTAGAGTTGGATTTAAAAGGAAAAGACAGGATTCAACAGCCAATGGAGCTGATAACAGCTACCGGGCTTCAGGTGGAATTCTGGCACTCCACCCTGCCCATCATGATACCTCTTTGTGGGGAGGATAAAGCAGGTTGAACTCTGTGAAACCTAGCTGAAGAGTCAGTAAGTTTCTTCCACCAGATGACCGAGGTCCAATTGGCTCTGTTCCCCCTCTGTCTGCAGAAGAGAATGATGGCTTCCCATCCAAACCCAACACACCCAATCTATACGTCCCCTCTCATTTTCCAGGCTGTCTTTCCAAATGGATTAATTTACTGCCAGATGTCGCTCATCTTGCTGAGACTGTTGCTCATGCAGCTGCTAGATTTTCAGAGGGTCAAAATTTTTACCAAGAATAGTAAAAAGTTGACAAGATGCTTGCATTTTTGCTGTGGCTGACAGAGTGCTGAGTTACAGCAGGCAGGGGAATGATGGCTCCATATGGAGATTTGGGAACCTGATGGTCAGCTCTGCAACTCAGAGATGTGGAAGACTGGGATTTTGAAAAGAAAAATTTTACAGAAAAAGACGTAAGCAGTTTCCATGCAAGCATAAGGAAAATACTTTCCAAATGTCTGTGCCAGTTGGACAGACCCTCGCCTGGAAGGCGTGTGTGCGCAGAACCCATGGTGGCAGGCAGCAAATCTGCAAGGCAGAAGCCACAGCACAAGCCTCCTCCAGCCCTAGGTCTCAGTGCTTCCCACGAGAAAGGAGAAGCTGCTGCTCTGTGGGAGTGGGGAGGCCACGTGTCTCAGCACGTTGGGGTTCCTCTTGCATCAAAGGCTTCCTGACCATCACTGCAATTACTTCATCCACCCTCAATGTGCAAACAACCCCTGCCACCCACCCCTGATGGCCAGCTCCTCTCTCCCTTGGGAGATGGCAAGGCACTGGGGTGTGGCAGCCAGCCAAGCTGAGTAGTACCCTCTGCAGAAGGACAAACCCTGCAAACAAATCATTGACCCATTAAGGTTCTCCTGACTTCAGTGGTATGAAGGGATTCAAGGACCAGGGAGTCCTGGCGGACAAGTTGAACATAAGTCAGCCGCGCGCTACTGCAGCAACAAAGGCAAATCCGATCCTTGGCTGCATTCACAGGGTCATCACTAGCAGAGACAGAGATGTGATTGTCCCGTTCTACCCAGTGCTCATCAGGTCACATCTCGTGTATGGTGTCCAGTTCTGGGCCCCACAATTCAAAAAAAAAAACCATGAACAGGCTGGAGAGGGTTCAAAGGAGGGCCATGAAGATGATCAAAGGCTTGGAGAACCTGCCCTGTGAGGAAAGACAGAAAGGAGTTAGGTATTTTCTTCCTGGAGAAGACTCAGTGGGGATCTCCTCACAGTTTTCCACTGCCTAAAGGGTAGCTACAAATTAGGCAGAGGCTCTCTCTTCACAAGGGTCCACATGGAGACAGTAAGGGGCAACAGGTACAAATTGCACCAGGAGGTATTTTATCTTGATATAAGAAATAAATTTCTTAGAGTGTGAACAATCAATCACTGGAACAACCTCCTCCAGGATGTGGTAGAGTCCCCATCGCTGGAGGTTTTCAAGATGACACAATTGGACAGGGTGCCGGATAATGTCATCTAGACTCTACCTTTCCCATGGAAGGTTGAACCAGATGACATTTCAAGGTCCCTTCCGATATAGGCTGGTCTACACTTCTATGAGACTCGTCCTATCTCCAGACTCCAGCGTCACTCTCCAGGTTCTTGCACCTTCTGGACCCTGTGCATCCCCTTCCAAGGCATTTGTTCTGCTACACAAAGACACTACCTCCAGCCATTTCTCCTAGGGTCACCTCCCCTGCCTCTTATGAGGGGCAACTATGACTATGCCATCCCCAGACAGTGTGCCCTTGACAGGAGAAGCATTGCCTCTGCCAGTGAACCCCTCACTGCTTCTTTTCTTCTGCAGATGGATGAGTTCCCTTGCTCATTCCCGCATGTCCTCCTTAAAAAGCAGAGAATAAAAAGGGAAACAAGCCTGACACCTTGTTGCCCCTAATCAGAAGGGTGCAGGGGGTGGCAAAGGCTGTATTTTGAAGGATTTTTGGATATCACACCCACATACCCATTCAGCCAGTGGATCCAGACTCCTCTGTGTTGTTTGACCAAATCTTTTCCTTGTACTGCACATCACCTTTCACCATGAGATCACAAACCCCTACACCCTAAGTAGCACAAATCACCAGTCCCAAATAAATCACAGCTAATTTATCTATTGTAGAGGAACAGGCAACAAATCACCCTCTGACCAAACAAAGCCAGGGAAGTGATTTAGAAAGAGTGCTGCAAAACACACCAAACATGGTAATATAGACTCCGGTGACAGGGGAGCTCCCAGCACTGGAAAGACGGTGCTGATAGTTACTCAAGTGTTCCGTTCTACATGTATGTACACAGATCTATTGCTCATGTTGCTCTGCCTGAATTTGGAATTAGCTCCCCTCCAGCTCAGCAAAGAAAGTTTCTGTTCCAGAGTATCTAATCTCTGTCATGCAGACAAGGGCCAAATCTGGGCATGCTGGTTTAGATCCTTCATCCTGCTCCACAACATCTGCAAATGACATGGAGGTAAAAACCTCTGATCCAAACCTGAACCAACTGCCTCAAAGGTGCAGAATAAGTTTTTGGTCCTAATCCGTTACTAAATGCTGGAAAGTTAAGAGCACCTTACAAGCCTGCTAATGAGGCAAGAGCAACAGCAAGAGAAATAAGAATCCCGTTCCTGTGCCAAAAGTGAATTCAGTTTTGTAGAGAAACTGCAGTCAATACCAGCCATCCTGTGATCACTCGCTTCCAGTCTGTTCTTTTCCTTCTCTAACAGGATTTTCCCCAGCACTTCTTACCTCATCAACCTTTCATTGCTTCTAAGCCAGGATTCCCAGACAATCTGTCCCACTGCCTCAAAACAACTTTCTGTCTATCACTAACAGGTCTGTAGCACCCATATGTCCTGCAGCCTCTGCTGCTAACAGTCTTAATCTTCCTCCTTAACACAAGTTATCAAAGTAACACTCCGATGCTAAATTTCAAATCATTAGCAGAAAACAGAAGCAATTATCAAAATAATAGCCAAGAGTAAGAAAACTCACATTGGATTAAAAATAGCTTGGTTTTATTCATTCTTATGACTTCAATTTGGCATGAAAAGTGCAGGCTTTGCAAGCTCAGCAGGGAAATGTGCCAGGCTAGAAGACCAGCAGAGATGGCCCACATGTGGATGTACCCCGGTGGCTCACACCTGCAGCGTGGAGGAAGGTGTGTGCAGCACCACGCCTTGTTTTATGGGCCTGGGACACCCCCAAGGGGATATCTACACAAGATTGGCTGGGGGGTAGGCAGGGTTACCTTCTGTGCTGGGTGGTGGTTGCTGCTAGGCATGTGAGACCATGCTTGAACCAAAAGGGTGACAAGCAGGGTGACAAAAATTGCTCTTCCCACGCAAATCTGTTCAACACTTTGTGTTTTGACATAAGACACAGACCTCCTCAGGGATCTGAGCGCATCCAAGGAGAAAGGCTGTCTCTCAGGCACCTGCAGTTCCCCTCACTGATCTTGCTGGAGGGAGGTGGTTTCCTTTGACACTGTCCCTCGAAAACCTTGGAGCTGAAACCCACCACCAAACAAGATACGTAACTGCTGCCGTCACTAGTGTGCACTTTTGATGGTAGCAGCATGGCAGATACTGACAAAACAAAAAAATCTGTCCCGAGTGGGGAGGAGGAGGGTAGGAGGCTTAGCAAGCACTAAGAAACGACTGATCTCCGGGAGATGAAGCACATCTTCCATCACCCTATCAGAGAAAACTTTGAGAAAGAGTACTTTCCACCTTTAAGGGAAAATTGAAGCCCAGCAGCCCTGAGGGGCACTGTCTGTTCACGACTTGGGCTGCTGTACCAGCTTCACCATCAGTGACTGTCACCATTGCAGTTCACACAAGAACCCAGTGCAGCAACTGCACTGTTGGCCTGGTGGGTGACAAGCTGGGTAGATTTTTCTTATGGACTCAGCAGCAAGTCAGCAGCTTCCATGTCGAACGGTACATTGAGATGGATTGTTTAAATGCCTTGAGAGTTTATCTTGGCTGGGATAAGGGGATTGAGAAGGGGAAAAAGAAAACTAGATACAATTGCCATGAGGATTACTTGTTCTTCAGCATCCGAAGAGAGTCCCAAAGTGCTGTCATCAGCAGGGTTAAATTCATTATATGGGGCTCTATAGAACTGCTGGGAAATGCTTTGAGGGGGTCTGCAAACAGACACCTCCCCAAATAAAAAGTTGAAAGCCAGTGTGAAATAAAGAGAGAATAAGAAGATGGAAAGTTCGTGTGAAGAAGAGTAGCTGCAGCTTGACTACACAAAAGCCTCATCTATTCCAATGGGAATAAAACTCTGAGTCAGACCTTATTTGTCCTATTAATTTGGCTGAGCATAAAGTCGCAACAGAGAGAAAAAAAAGATAGATACACAAAACAGCCTTAAATAGCTTAAACCAAACCCAATCATTAACCAACACACAGTCACAATAAAAGCAATTAGCATGCAAGATATTAAGAATCTATCCCATCTTTAAAATATCTATGAGCCATAGAGGTGCACAAAAAATAGATTAGGAACAAATCTCAACCTCTCATGCCATCAATTCTCCAGTTAATTATCGGATAATCACCGTGGCGTTCATTTGCAGAATAAATATTCCATGTAAATTTAAGTCTGCATGTAAATAGAAAAAAAGTTAATTAACAAAACAATAAAGTACCCAGCAATGTAAACACTCTGCTGACTCCACTCCCCATTGGTGGGAATAGTCCGCTGGAACTTTGTACTGAACTCCCAGACTGAAGCACTGCGATCTATGCACTGGGCTCTGTACTTCTAGCAGCAAAGCAACACGTACTGTCATAAAAAATAAGTGGCAAGTTTGACAGCAGCAAAGAAGCACAAGGAAGCCCAGATCCCAATTCAACACAGCTTGTCCTTATTTCTGCCTCCATCAAATAAAGCACATAAGCCTCCATGGAAATCACATGCCTGCGTCCTGAGCTGAATAGGGATAAGCAAAGAACATGCTTAAATATTTTGCAGAATTAGATCCACAATCATCATTTCATACTGCAGTAATTCATCTTTAGAAAAAATGTGTTTCTATGGAAACTTATTTTGGGTCCAGCAGAGAGATTTTTTTCCCTTTGATTCTTACTTTTGGAGTCGGTCTTTCCTCCCGTCTCCTTCTCTAGAGATGTTCTAAAAAAGCAGATTTCTGATTTCTTTGCCTGTTTCACAGCAAACTACTGTGTCTAAGTTCCCTCATTTGTTAAGCAGAGAAAATTCTCAACTGTGCTGTTGAGAGGGTGCAAAGTCCTTGAATGGAAGATAATGTGGAAAAAGAAAGGATAATCTAAAAACTTCATCTTGCCTGGTAGCCTACAGATTAACATAATTTACTCAACTGAAAGAGGATTCTAATGCTTTTAGAAGCGTTTTTTATATATATATAAAAAAAGCCTTGATAGGCAGTATAAAAGGAAGAAAAAGAGCCAAGTAGTATGTTTCACTTTTTGCATCTTATACAGTTATACGTACAGCTACAAAGTAAACATAGAATAAGAACATAAATTAAAAAGTCTAGTTGGCCAGACTATCTACCTCCTTATCTTGTTTGAGCAATAGCCAAAAGCACAGGCCTAAAGTAGAAGACAAAAGCAGAGCAGTCATATGTGATACTTCCCCAAACCCCTATCAGTCCGCAGCTCGGAACTTACCTGGATGGTCACTTCATGGTTAGCAATGCTTAGTAGAGTCCCTTCTTGTTCTTTTTCTCCTGGAGAACACAAAATTACAGCACAGCATCCCATAACAAAGAGCTTCCCAACATAACCTCGTGTTTTGAGAAAATTTTGCTTCTTTTCCTTCCTCTCATTTTGTGGTTGCTGCTAGCTAGCTTCTTCAGTGTCCTGCTGCTCTAGTGCAGGGAGAGAAGGAAAGACCAACTGCTGTCAGTCCTTTCCTTACCATCTGAGGCTTTTCTCACAGCCTGGAGTTGTCTCCCCCAGACCAAAAAGATTGGGTAGTTCAGCCATTCCCCGCCTGGAAGTCATGCCGTGGGGTTCATCAGTCACTGCCAGCCTTCCCTGCACCCTTGCCAGCTCTGCTGTCCACGATAATGAACCTCTTTTGCAAACCATTTCTCTGTTCATTGAGCAGTACAGATCTCATCCCTGGTGACCTCCCTTTTCTGTCAAAACTATTATATTTACTTACTTTTCTGCCTTATATTTTTAACATTCATGTAAGGATCTGCCAGTCTCATCCCATCATTACTTGTTTTTTGTGAGATCCTTTGATGATGGACATTGTGGAGATTGCGGAGATTCTTTTGGCTGTGCACAGACTACATCCATGAGATTTTTCCTTGTCAGGGTGGTCCAGCGTAGCAGCCTGCTGATCCATCCAGGCCTCTGATTGCCCATGCAAGATATACAACAAACTGTAGCCTGATCCTAGGGCCCAAGTGCCTTGTGTTGTTGAAGAGTGTAATAAATACCCCTCTAGACATTCATTCTTCAGAACAGGTTAAATCTTTTCGCGTAGCAGAGACTCAAGATGATGTAGTTGTCCAGTGTGAGCTATCAGGCTCCCAGATCACTGCTTCTGGCTTGATGACCCCATTACTGGGGTCTGCACCAGAATAGCCTCATCAGTCAAGTCACAAGTTTTGTCTTGCTCAAGTCCAACTAAATGTCCAAGTGATAGCACAAAATGAGCTACTTGACCTCCCATACCTTTGCCTTGCCTGGTGAACACACCAAATTAACGTTCACACTTTTAGACCAAAGAGCAGGATGACCTGCTCTTTGCCGGTAGAGGATGTGTGCCTTGAAACACAGGCAACAGCAGGACAGTATGTTCGCATCTTTCTCTCTAGGCATAGAAGGGCTGGGGGCTTGGCCAGAGGCATAGCTCGCCAAGAGAAAGCAGGGAACTTGTTGCCACACTGTGATGGGGAGAGTTACCCCATAACATCCTCATCCTTCCTCTTCGTCTCTTTAGACCTTCAGTAATTCCTCTCTGAATTGCCTGCCTCTCCTAACATTATCAGCCAGAAGCGTACGTCCCACTTCATTAAGCCTGTAAGCCACTGGCTGGATGATATCTGACTTGCATCCGTTTGCAATTTAAAATGGGCATTTGCTTCAGATCAAAGCGGCAGCAGCAGCAGGAACAGAAATTAGCATCTCACGGTCTCACTCTCTCCAGTTTCATTGCCACAGTGTGTCTCCCTCATTACCAGGGAAATGAAACATCTTTACAGTTCAGGCTGCCTCTGCCTTTTATCCCAGGGCCACCGTGTGAGGCATTACTGCCACTATTTAACAGCGATTGGTCACGGCCCTTCTCTTTCAAAGGGACAGTGGGCTTCTCCTCCCTATTAGCATCCTGTGAGGGGACTGCGAGGAGCCACAGACCATCACGGTTTGCCGTACTGCTCCCAGCACTCACCCATTCATTCCTTCATGTTTAAAATAACGATAAAACTAATATTTTCTCTCCTGCTGGGGAATTTTCACACTTAGTTGAGAGTCCCAGAAACAAATGCTCCTCCTCACCTCTACAAGGAGCAGGTACAGCACACACTAGGTCAGAGATCAGGTCACTTCCTGCTTTGCAGCCGCCCCCACCGTGCTTTGCCTTTGTGATGGTCCCCAAGAAGGGATCTGAGGATGGCACCCATCAGGAGGGCAGGCTGCAGCGATGTTAGAAGAGCAGCTCCCTGCCTCTGCCCTCGCTTTGCCCAGCAGCCCATGCACAGGACTTGCCAGCTCCAGGTGCCTGCAGGGGGAATGAGTACAGTGTCAACTAAAAGACAAAATACCCTCTCCTCAGATTATCCTTTTTAAATACAGCTGCTGACAGAAGTGAGTGGTTTGCAATGGCAGTAGCAGGCTTGTGACCCTACATCCCTGGAGAGCTCACTGGCGCTGGCAGTAGAGGAGGGTTCAGCTCCCTGCCAGCGTCACTTTTAATTGTATAATTCTCTCTATTTATTATACTTAGAAACACACAGGGAAACAATATAATGAAATATAATGAAAGCAAGAAAGCCCAGATGAGCAGATACTCAAATTTGTTGCCCATGGTATTCTCTTTCCTGTCCAGATTGCAGAAGCAAGTAGTGTCTGAGTCTTGCTTTCCTGTTTGAACTTCTAAATACGAACAGCTCTAGAAGCTCCTATTTGGTTTAAAATATGTTCACAAAAGCATTTTTTTGTTTTTAAATGCCCAGGCAGGTAAGGGGCCATTAATCTTGTTAGCCCCACACCACCACAACCAGCCTCTTTGCTGGTGAGTGCTGCTGGCTGAAAGGACACTGAACTGGTCCCTCCCACTTGCTGTGGTATCAAAGCAAGCCAGATACCACATTACTTCTTGTACATCCTTCCCACTGAGTCTCACACTTTGTACTGCTTTTACCTTGTAAAGTATTGCTCTTGGACTGGGGCTGCCTTTTCCTGCCCTCTACAATGGGACTATAATCCCACATCATTTGGTGGAAGAAAAGAGGGAGGGGGCAGATGACTGGAGGCGTAGGACCAGTAGCAGGCAGATATGACGTATTGGTTTCTTAGTGTTTAAGGAAGATTTAGAATCCTAGGAGTAGCTTTGTCTTAGATGTCAAAGATAAAGGCTGAAGGACATGTGAAACAAGTAGGGGCTGCAGGAACCATCTGGAATGCAAAATGACATCGAGAGAGACCAAAGCACATATCAAAACTGCAGTTTTTATTTCCAGTTTTTAAATATTTTATCATAGGAGAAAACTGAATATCAAATATCAAAACCTACTCAGAATTAATAGGAAGGAATGAAGAGATGCTGCTTAAGAGAGGACTTCCCAGGAGAATTCCAAAGCATTTGTTTGGAAGCAATTCTTGAAAGTTTGGCAACTTTCCCCAACAGCACCCTGCTGCTGGGCTCCCAGGGAGCAGAGCAGGAAACACTGAACCACCGGCTGCTGGAGGAGGCTAAGGATCTTCTCACTTGCAAGCCACTTCCCAATGCTCCTGCAGAGCAACTCGCTCATCAGTCACCCTCCCCCCTCACAGCTTAGAGGAGCCTTGCAGCAAAAGGTCTTCAAACGCACCCCTCTTCAGGTGAGAGTATCACTGATGTGACCCTTTTTCCCACGGCATGTTGGGCGAGCTGCCCTGGTGATCACCGAGCACTGGCCTTGCTCCTGCCCAAAGGCAGGTGCCATAAAAGCGTTCCAGGAAGACAATGCAATGCAGGGGTTATATTCCCACTCATCCTCACATAATCCATCATCTGAACAGTGAGAGTCTACAAAGCTGTGGAGCTGTGCTCGCCTGCCCAGGAGGAATCATTGCTCTCCTCTTGCCTTACGGTTTCCATACCTTCCTATAGAAACACAAGAGCACGGTACAGCTCCTGTGTCTCTATAGTGCTTCCCAACTGATTGATTCCTCTTGGACTCAGCTTTGTAGCCCCTTAAAACTGCTTTAAAACATATGAAAGGACCCTGGATCTCCCCGTTGCATGCTGCCCACACACAAGACGTTCCCTGGGCAAGCAGGCATCTGAGGGATGGAGTGTGACAGGGGCACTGCTGTGCTACAGGTCTGCTCTGTTGAACTGTTTTTCCTCCACAGTGCTATAACAGCTAAATATATATTTTTTCAGCTGTTCTAATTTACTTGGAAAAAAGGTGGCCATAGGGGTGGGTGAAGGTGGCCAAGAGCCCTGGTAGCAAAACTAACACCATCCCCTGGCCCATCACACACGTATGCATACACACCTCTCTACTTCTCATTCATTTACCTTAGCACAGTGAAATGTTCTCTTTCGAAACAGGACTGTTTTGCAGCTTTTGCTGTGATAAGTTACAACTCTTTCTAAGTTCACTCATGGGAAAAAAATACATCTTAAGAAATACAGTGAAAAGGTTTGGTAGTGACCCAGCACAGTCAGAAAAAAAATAAAGAGAAAAAAGCCCGCCATTGCAAAAACCAGACCTTCCTCTCGCAGATCGTTTCATTGAAAGGCCTCTGGGTTAACTGAGCAAAAACAGGACAGTAGAAGGAAGTGTCCTGTTGATGGAGAAACGCCCTTTCCTCTGCCCATCTTTTTCCTTCAGTCCACCTGACAAAAAAACCTTGTGTTGCAGTAGAGTCTGTGGTGTTTTACATGAAAATCTGACGGCAGCAAAAATGCCTCCCAAAGACTCGTGACGGAGTGCTGAGATGGCTGAGCAAAGGGTTTTGGGGATGCACCAGACCCAGCCAGGTCACTCATAGGGCTTGCATGGCTTGTGGAGACTGACGTACACATGTGACTGACGTACACATGGCTGTCCCATGCCACCACTCCAGCACTATCATAACAAAAAGCAACCTAAATAAGTTAGGGTTTAGAGCAGAAGGCTGGTCTTGATGAGGTTCATTCCAAGACACGTAAAGAATGGGCTGTCAAGCCATCTGTTCGTGGTTTGCTGTGGTAACACCTGAGGAGGTGCGAGACACCAAGTGATAAGAAAAGGGCAAAATAATTTTTAAAAAGAAGGAGAAACTGAACACTCAACAACTTCTTAACTGCAATCCTCAGGGAGATACAGGGACAAAATACTTACAAGCACCTAGAAGAACAAAAGAAAAAAGAAAGGATACTTTTTTTTTTTCCACTTGGTTTTAAAGAAGAGCAGAGCATGTCAGACCTATGTAATCTCCACTGCCAGATGGTTGCAAACCTTGTGGGAAAGGGTAACCAGCAGGCATCATGTATTCTTAACTCTACCAAGACTTGTGAAGTACACTCCCAAGGCACTCTTATGGGCAAGCTAAGGAAACAATCTGAGTGAAACAGACAGACAGAATAGAATTGGTAGATAAACTACGTGCACCAATTAATTGTTAATAGTTTATGGTAAAAAAAAAAATTCCTTCTCTCCTTTCCCATGTCCCAACATGCCTACATCTCCTTCCTGTATCCCCTGATTGTGAGCTGGGCACCAGGAAGCCAGCGTGTGGCTGGCTCATGGCTGGCTGTCAGGCAACTCACACTGCAGCCTTCCCATGTAGGACAACTCATCTGCCTGCCCTCCTCTATCCAGCTACCGCTTTTCATGAAACTTTAAAGAATTTAATGTCCTGGGAGCATCTACTTCTCCGTCAAAACAGACTGAAACTGGTCCATGAGTTAGAGCACTATCGAGACAGGGCTAAGACAAACAGACTGCAGGACCCTTTGCAAACTGGTTGTGGAAAGCTGTTCATCACACCCATACAAACGGTGTTTCAATTAGATACGACAAGTCAACAGCCTGAACACACAGTTGAGAAACAGCTTGCTAGACAACAGATCTGCAGGGGAGGAGCCTGCCAATTGTGAGTCAAGCATAAACAGTGCCACGCTGTCACATGCACACAGAAAATCAAACATCCTACTGGGATGTGTAAACTGGACATAACCCACGAGGTAGGGGGGAAACCTCTGCAGAGCATCCCACACGCGGCTCTGAGCACTCACACTGCAGGAGAGACAGCTGGGGTCAGGGCAGCAAAGGGAAAGCTGCACGAGGTCCAGGAAACATAACCTGCAGGGAAAAGTTGAGCAAGCTGAAGCCAGCCAGTACAGACAGCAGAGGTGGCTGAACAGGAGCAGTAAGTTTCCAAACATGCAGAAAGTGTCTTTTTCAAGAAGAAAGGGAGGAACTGGGAGGTGCTTGCTCAGGGTACAGCGCAGGAAGCTTTTCCAATTGTAAGGAAAGTGAAGGACTTAAACAGATAATCTAGAGGGGCTGTCATGTCTCCAACCCTCTCTCTGGTCAGAGAAAGCAGGTTCATAAGTATCTACCATAATTTCCATATGGCTGCTTTTGTCTGAGGACAGAGCTTTGAGTGTTGCCCTGATGCCTGACCCTACAACTCACTGGGACAACATTCTTCTCCACACAATTAGGGGTTGAGTATCCCTTGACTCACAGGGACTGGATTGAAATCACCTTTCCTCTAATACCTCAGCCAGCCAGCCTTCAAGTAGCAGAGCTGCTCAGCCTTGAAAAGGTGAGCCTGATCTGGATCCCAGAGCATAGAGGAGCTGCCCTGCAAGCACATACATGGCTTTATTACGTGGCACAGCCTGGAGGTGTCTAATTCCAGGCCCCAGCTGTGAAGTTTCCTGACCCACAGACACAGGCACAAGAAGCTGGATGTTGTCTTCTGCTACAGTAATCCCAGCAAAGGAAGGAGCTAGAAGTCTTTGTACACTCATCTCCAAAATGAGTGTGTTCCCACTTCTTTCTTCTGGGATCCAAGACTCCATGTGAGTCCTTTATTGGGTCAATAGGATTCATTTTTTGTGGATGGCTGTGGTACTCCTGCTTTAGATTTTCTTCAGTACCCACCAGCCTTGCTTAGTCCTCATGTTCCTGTGACAGGTTTTGTGATGAAGACACATTTCCTTTCAGAGAAGCTGCTCTTTGGGCACAGGCACTCTCAGAACGAGGGGAGACAGTAGTATCTGAGAGCTTTTACAGCAAAGTGTGGGCAAAGGCAAATGCAATGCCTTATATGGGACACCAATACTTCATTTCCAGCTCTGCCACTGGTTTTTAGCTACGGATTTTGTCAAGTCACCTAAAATGAGAAGAAGTTTGATAATTTTGTGTCACAGGGCAAAAAGAGCTGGTTTTTCCTTCTAATTATAGAGCAATAACACCACTTCCATCCACAGTGGGAGATGCATACTGCAAGGACCTCACGTATACCATAATGAACAGAGCTCGAAATGGGTGTGTACCAAACCTAAGAAACAGGAACACCTGTTATGAAAACCCTATTTGTTTAGTAATTCAAAGCGGCTTTGTTCAGCTGAAAATAAACTTGAAATTTCAAGGATTCATTGCAAGAGGCATTGCAAAACAAAAAGCCCGCCGGCAAGTACTTAGTCCTCCTTAGCTGTCCAGCTCCGCTCCTTCAAGTTACATCTGCCTTTATAGACCTGCTAAGTTTTCTTGACCCCTCCAGCCCCTTGCAGTTCCATCAGCTGGTCTCCTGTGACGCTGGCACTCTTGTTTTTTCTGAATTTGAAGTACCAGCAGAAGACAGCAAGAGCCAGGAGAAGGATCAGAACCAGTGGTAAGTACAGAATCAAGTTCAGCAGTGGTGGGGCTGAGCAGATCCTAGACAAAACAGTTGACTCTGGAGGAAAAAAGAAAGAAAGAAAGAAAAAAAAAAAAAAAAAAAGGTGAATCCTCAAGCTTGTTTGAGTTTCTCTCTCCTACTGTTTCTATAGGTTATCTTCTTTCCACTTTGCCTTCAATTTTCAACAGCTATCAATTTTTAAGAATTCATACAGGCTACCTGAGGAGAAAGGGGAGTGAAACCAGGTAATTTGCTTCAATTTATTGTTTGGGGAGATCAGATATGGCCTCAGCTCATTCAGCTGAAAACACACCAACAAAACCAGCACGGCTCTTCGGCAAACCCACACCAGATCGGGCTCAGGAAGGAAAATTCACATACCCTTTACATCCTGGAAGGCTGAGGCAGAGGTCTGTCAGAGGCTGCACCACTGAACAAGGAGGGACAAGAGAAAAGTAAAGGAAACCAGATCAAGCAGGTCCCTGTCTCCCTCAGACACCAGTCCTTCTTGTTTCTGTCGCTCCACTATCCTATTTCATCCACACTGAGCTGCAGTCAGCTGAGCTGCATCCCTGTCCTTGGCAGCTCCTGTAGAACAGCTCCCCAGTTGAGGTGGAAGCTGTCTGTGCTGCTTGTGGACTCTATGGGTACTTCAAAAAACCATGTTTGATCAGTCCCACGCTAGCTGAAAAGCTCTCACTTTCAGCCTCTCCATTTTTGTCCTGGGCTCCTTAGAGCCACCCATTAATCTTGGCCATCAAAATCTCCTCACTTGACACGTAGCTTCAGCACCACAGACTGACCTCAGATGCACCTGGACTACCATGATGGGTTATGCCAGCTTCTTTGGGTCTGTTTTATCCATCTAAGTGTTGTTCCTCAATTCTCCTCTTTACCCACGACTCATGTGCAGATGTTTTACATTTGCTCTGCAGAACCATGCTGATCACATGAGTCTGCTGATTTGAAGCTGTCCATGGAGGACCCACACAACGTGAAGGGCTAGGTGTGACCCTACCAACCTGATGGCTACTTCTGACTGTGAAACTGGCTTTTACTTCTCTACCTCTGAAGCTCTGCACCCCATCCATATAGGCAGACGTCGCATTTACTCTCCCGTAGGAAAACAGGCAGAAGTCTCTGCTATGTGAGTGCCTCTCATCTTAGGGAGGCATCCTAAAGGACAGCACTCACATCACGGGACTAGAGGTGAAATAACCCCGGCTGCGGGTATACTTATATGTGGCTGTGTCATTACCCCTCAGAAAACTTCTTCTCTAAAACATTGACCTCTCAGTCAGAGGGGAATTTTCAAGATCACCTGCATCACCAGAGAAACACGCTAAAAAACAAGAGAGAAAGAAAAAATACCCAGTTAATCTCTCGGATTTTGTGAAAACCGTGAAAACCAATTGGCAAAAACACTTACACAAAAATTGGAGGAGACTTTTCCAGCATTTACTGAGCAATTTTAGCAATGGTTACTCCATCAGTAATAGGTAACAAGAGACAGAGGGAGGTGACGAAGAAGAAATCTGAGTACTAGAGGGAGCCATGATGGACAACAGTAGGAACATAACAGCAGGGGATGAAGTGCTACCAGTCCCTCCCTGCACAGTTAAATCCAGATTAGCTCTGCTGTAGGTGCAGAGTCATGCGCGTAGGCTCTGTGTGTGCCTGTGCCAGTAGCAGGCATAAGGGAGGGCTCTACAGTGTCCCCACAAGTCATTCCGTGTCAGTCAGCATTGGTAATTGCTGCAGAAACTACAACCACATGTGGGCACCCAAGCTGGCTTTGGGCATGCAACTCCAGGGCTGAAGGCAGGAGAAGAACTGCAGGATGCTGTTAGCTGGATGCAACAAGATTGATTTCACAGTTGATATTTTTTCCCCTCCATGTGGGTCATCCAAGCGTGCTGGTTCCCCAAAGAGGCAATAAGAGTACTTTTTCCCTTCCAGTTACCTCCCTAAAAACACTGTATGCACCTGACAAACCTTTGCTTTTATTTATTTAAAATTCTGTATGCAGAATCCAGCTCTATCTTAGCATCTGGCATGCACCCCAACACACCTCAAGAGGATAGAGGCCATTTTTAGACACCTTCCTGGAGATGGACTTGCCAGAAAAATCACACCATGAATTTTTTCCCCTAAAACAGCACGATTTAGAGCAGGGGCTCGTGCCCGTACTCCTGGAGAGAGCCTACAAAGCACTACTGACACAAGTACAATCAATGGTACCCTCTGGACCACGTGCCTCACAGTCAGAGCTCTTGGTATCTCATCTGACAACCACCTTCAAAGTTTACAATGCCAAGTACTCGAGTTTCAGCCCTAGGACATCAACAGGACTGTGAATGGGATCTCATTGCCTCCCCCACCAGGCCCATAGAATGCGTCTCTCAAAAGGGGTCCCCTCCCTCCTCTGGCTCTCAACACAACTCTGGTGATCTCCCCAGCACTGACCTCACTGTGATTCCTTATAGCAAGTCCTCCTGGCCCCTCTACTTCTTTGTCATTGGAGCCAGCACCACGATCAGAGAGCTGCAATTAACCTCTCCCAACACCCCAGTACGGCTATGGGGAAACTGGTCAGGGTGAGCAGCCCTTTGCACCCAGCAGCATTACCTGGTGGAATGGTAGAGAGCTGGGTGTACCCTGAGTGTGCCAAGGCTTGCATAGCCCAGTCCTTCCCCTTGCTCTGCGGCTGCCACTCCTGCACCTGGCAGTAATACACCCCGGCATCACCCTCCTCCACATCACGCAGTGTCAGACTGAAGTCACCAGCAGTGGGGCGGCGGAGGTGCAGCCTTCTTGACAGGCTCTCCCAGGAATACTCAATAGCACCGTCACGGTGAAGGGTGACCAAGGGCTTGGCATTGCTGCTGTCCTTCCCCCAAAACCAGATAGCCAATATGCGGCTGGTAGGTGGACTGGCATCTCGCAGCAGGCAGTGCAGCGTCACGTCTTCACCCTCCCTCACCGAGATGCTGCGGTTGGTTTTCTCCAGGTGCAGTTCATGGTCTGGGGTGAGATACAAGGAGAAAGAGCCATTGTGCTGTCACACCATCATAGAAATGCTCCTGCCTGTGCCTGCAGCTTGATGGAAATCTTTTGGAGCATGGGAGATTGAGATGGCCTCTTGCAAGAGCCTCCGCAGGACACCCACGGACTCCTGTGCTCCTGTGACTCACTTTTCCCTAGGGTGTTTTTTCTCCCCTGCCCCCTGCTAACAATCCTTTGCTGGAGTAGCTCCCTTGCCCTCCAAATATGCAATAAGGCATTCTTTGGGAAAAAAGCTATTTAGGAAGCTGGAATTTTCTGATCCACTTTATTTAAGGCTACAAACATAAGCCAGGTCATGCTGAGATGAGAGGTCATGCTGCATGGTCGGACTCAATGATCTCAAAGGTATTTCCAACCAAAGAGTTCTATGATTCTATGAGAGGGAGGGAAGAACTGAGCCAGGAGAACTCACTGTGCACCCCGCTGGTGCAGTGCCAAGGTGAGAGCAGCTGAGCTTTCAGCCTTGTTCTCTGTGGCTGTGGGTAGCAAGGTAGGGCAAACTTTGTCTCTTGCTTCAGAATGCTCAGGAATACTAGGAAAGGGCTGCTTCTCTCTTTGCAGCATTGTACAACCAACCAAGTGCACCACATTTTGGAGAGAAAAAACACCACAATTCACTTTGCTATGAAGCATTAGACATCACCTTCTTGTGGCAAAAATACAAGCTTGGATGCTTTAGGAAGATGTAGTAAATCCTCCTAATTCTGTTTCCCTTTGAGAGGCACTGACACCTCCTGTATCCCTAAGTCTAAGATACAATACAGGAGCCGCTGCGTCTCCTAAGCCCTGCCACCTTAGGAGAGGCCTGGCACGTACCCCATAATAAGTAGGTCCAACCTCCTTCAGTGGCACCACTCACCTGGGAGCTTGAGCTCCAGTGTGGTCCTTCCTGATGTTCTCTCTCCGAGTTTGTACCAGCTGTCCACGAGCCAGAGCCATTCCTCTACCACACAGTAGTACTTTCCCTGGTCCTCAGGGCTCACAGAGAGTATCCTCAACCAGAAAACATTGTCGGACATCCTCTGGCTCAGGAACCGGGATTTTTTATCAGGAGAGCTGAACTCAGCTCCATATTCCAGTATACTGCTGTAATTGGCCCTTAAGATTTGCACAGGAGTTGCATCTGCCCGAGGAGGTAGGAGGTACCATGTAACGGCAAACTGGGAATTATTCTGAGTAAACACAATCTTGCACTCGATGGCTGTGTTAGCACCACCAGCAATTTCCACAGAGCTCTCTTCTGTAGATATTTGAAGCTTGCTTTCTAAAATAGAGAGAAACAAAATAATCAAGCCAGCTGCAGCTGCCAATACAGGGATGCTGGCAAGGAGAGAAATAAGGCTGGTCTGAGAGACCCATCAAAAGAGGATGGGCAGAGGAAGAGGGTGCCCAGGTGGCCAAGAGTGCCAATGGCATCTTGGCCTGTATCAGACACAGCGTGGCCAGCAGGAGCAGGGAGGTGATTGTGCCCCTGTGCTCAGCACTGGTGAGGCCGCACCTCGAGTGCTGGGTTCAGTTTTGGGCCCCTCACTACAGGAAGGACATTGAGGGGCTGGAGCGTGTGCAGAGAAGGGCAACGAGGCTGATGAGGGGGATGGAGAACAAGCCCTACGAGGAGCGGCTGAGGGAATTGGGGTTATTTAGCCTGGAGAAGAGGAGTCTGAGGGGAGACCTCATCACTGTCTACAACTGCCTGAAAGGAGGTTGTGATGGGGTGGATGCTGGACTCTTCTCCCAAGTGGCAGCGATAGGATGACAGAAAATGGCTGCAAATTGCACCAGGAGAGGTTTAGACTGAATATTATGAAGAATTTCTTCACTGAAAGGGTGGTCAGGCATTGGCACAGCTGTCCAGGGAGGTGGTGGAGTCGCCATCCCTGGAGGTGTTTAAAAGACAGGTAGATGGGTTCCTTATGGACATGGTTTAGTGTGGAGACAGGTACGGTTGGACTTGATCTTGGAAGTCTCTTCCAACCTTATGATTCTATGATTCTAAGAGGGTTCTCAGAGGACAAAGGCCCATTAGGGGATGCTGGAGCACGAGTGCTAAGGGAAGGATGAGGGAAGGAGGGAAAGAGCAAATACACAGCCTTATTTGAACTGTGGTGGGGAATCACCAGGTGCAACTGGACAGGGAAGTAGTGGAGGAGGGACCTAGGTGGGGATGGAGGCAGACACCCTGTTGGAGCCCAGAGGCAAAACCTCTGTCTAAAGCAAACATTTCTGTCTACCACTGCTCCTATCTGCAGGCTCAGACATAAGTGACAAAAGCAGTCTGTGGCTTTGGAGACTGTGAACAATGTGTTATCTCAGAGAGAGACTCCGGTCTGCATGCATGGGTTTTGCTAACACTATCTCAGGCGTCTGCAGTGGTTATTAACCAGAAACCATACAATGTAGTCCCAAACAGCCACTGTAATTATACCTTGCAATTGTTCAATTTAGTGCTAAGCAGCTCAAGAGAGGGAAGTTGTGGTGCTGCCTGCAGCTCTGCCCACTGGCAGGGTACATGGTTGCTCCCAATGTGCCTATGCTGCCCTTGTTTTTTTGTTTGTCCCCTTCCTACCGCACATCACCCATTGCTGGTGCCTTTTTAAATCCTCCAGCAGTGGGAAGACTGTGAACCTGTTCCTTTAAAGGGCCTCTGACTGCCTGCACTTCCTGAGCATGGACCAGATGACCTCCAGAGGTCGACCTCAGTCATCCTATGTTTCTGTGGTAAATGAACTGATCACACTGGAAAAATTAAGACACTTGGTTCTTACCTTCAGCTGCTCAGTACAGCAGGAACATCACTCAGCCTTCCCCAGCTCTAGCTGTCAATGAGAATGCCCACAGAGTAACCCCACCGCTCATCGCAAGCAGCTCTGACCACTCTCCCAGCAAAAAGGAGCTCCAAAAGAGCTGTGGAACCATGCTAGACCAAAAGATGCACCTCCTTCCAAGTGAGCTCCTCCTGGCAGTGCTGCCATGGTCAGGGGCAGGTGACCAAACCCAGGACCTTTCCCCAAACCCAGAGAGGCTGCCAGCACAGGAGACAGCAAACTGCTCAAGGGGTTCTCTTATTTGAGCATGGCCTGGCCCGACACCCATCAGGGCAGCAAGTGCTCTGCAAAATCTACCAGAGCTCAGAGCAGAGCACAGGAACAGCTGCTGTGAGCGCTCGATTTTAGTGAGAAAAATTTCTGTTAAGCTCTTAGGGAAGATCACCTCGAGAGGAAGAAGAGCACTTACTGCAAAGCCCCTTTCTTTCACCTCTAAATCTCTTCTCACTCTTGCTAAAGATCAATTACCGAAAAGGGCAGAGTAGCTGCCTGTCTTTTCCTTTGGTACAGAAAGACACGATACTGTCTTCCTGTTCAATTTCAATTTCAAACTAATTAACCAAGCAGAGCTTCTCGCTGCCTATCTCGCTGTGAACCTGCCTGCTGATGCCATGCTCTCTGCCCAGCCCAAGAGCAGCAGGAGCATGCAGAAGGGCATGCCTGCTGCAGTGACCCATGAACTTGATTGGCCAGCTGAAGGGGCAGCTGGTGCAAAGCCTCCCACCACCAATTTGCTTTGAAGGCAGGGCTGGCTACCATGGGTGGCTGCACTGAGAGGCTGGTGGAAGCATTCCCACTAAGGCTGGGCAGCAGTTGCCTGCCCAGGGTACTAAATGCGGGACCCTAACAAGGGTCGGACGCTGAACTACCTAAGAGGTTGGAAACACAAAGGATCTCTCCTCCTTCCCCTCCTGTTACGACCTTTCATGCATGTCCCTCCTCTCTGAAGCTACAGGCCAAGTCCACAGGGGCATTTGAACTCCTTAAAGTGGTGACAAACACCAAGTGGTAAATGAAGAGCTGAAGCAAAAGTCAAGAACTGGAGTATCTCTACAGGCTCCAACCATGAGATTTTATACATGAAAAAACAAACTAGTGATTCTCATGATTTGCTGCTTCATTTGCTGCATCTTTGCCTCATCCCACTACTGGTAGGGCCAGAACCCTTCCCAGGCTTACTCTACCTTCCTAAATATCCTTTACCAGCTCATGCTGCCTTTTTTTAGGGAGACAGTAAGAGAGCCAGGAACCACCTCCCACTGTGCATCATTCCCCTCCCAGTTCCCACCATCTTCACAGCATCACTAGATTGGCTGCATTATGTTTGGAGCCAAATGTCGCAATACCTTTCTGCTATGGTGCTACTGTCTCCTCTGTGTAGACAATCTACAATTACACCTGCTTGTCTTTGTGCCATTTATACTAACACACACTCACAGCCACCGTTTGTTGTCAACCCTAACCTCCCACAGAACCCTCTCCTACTGGCTGTAGGTCAGGTGCAACACAGAGCACCCCAGCACCCAGCTTTGCAGGGGTAAGGAAAGAGCAGCAGTGAAGCAGGAGGGAGAAACCATGGAAACGAGTCCTAACAGGGAAGGAAATGTATCTGCTTACACCAGAGCAAACCCATCAGTTCAAAAACCACAGAAAACACATAATTTCAGTTCACTGGGTTGTGATCCCGAAACTCCAAGGATTAGAAGAACGATCATTTTATGCATGAAAAATGAGCAAGAATTCCCCATTGTTGGCAGAACAGACACGAGGGAAAATAAAACTATATCCTCATGCCTGTCTCCACAGGCTCAGCGGTTTCGGTCAGGACAACCTCTTCAATTCCTCCAGCAGTCCCAGCCAAGAGCAGGGCAAGCCGACACTGTGCAGCTGCCAGGCGTGGCAGGGAGCAGGCGCACAGGAGGCTGACTGGGGAGGCTACGGTGCATTTACAACATCTCTCTTCCATAAGAGGGCAAGGCTTCTTGCGCAGTGTTGGCAGGCGTGGCGGTAGCACAGACCCCGCATGCAGAAGAGGCCATAAAAGGGAACCCTGGTCAGGGTTCCCAGCTGTGCAGCCCAGCCATGCCTGGGAGGAGACACCTCCTCCCAGAGTTGCCAGCACCTTGCAGCTCCGTGCGGGCTCCCAGCCCAGCAAAGAGCCTTGGCAATTTCTTAGCAAACCTCAAATAGACCAGGGAAGGCTCAGGGGTACAGAGAGATCTCCAAGAACCAGCACTGGGGATAAGCCTCTCTCCATCATCCTGCAAAAGCCCACACTATGGGAGACACCTCACACCCCCAGCATTGCCATCCAGAGGAACCTTGACAGCCTTGAGGCAGCCCATGAAAACCTCATGAAGTTCAACAAGGTCAAGCGCAAGGTCCTGCACCTGGGTCAGGGCAATACCCAGTATCAATATACATTGGCAGATGAAGGAATTAAGAGCAGTCCTGCTGAGGAGGACTTGAGGGTAACGGTGGATGAAGCCGAAGTGCATTTGCAGCCCTGAAACCCACCTGGACTGTGTCAAAAGAAGCATGGCCAGCAGGTCAAGGGAGGCGATTTGTCTCCTCTGCTCCACTCTTTTGAGGGTCATGACGCAGACCAGAGGGAGGGAATATCTCTCCTATGAAGACAGGCTGAAAGAGGTGGTCTTGTTTAGCCTGGAGATTGAGAAGGCTTCAGGGAGACCTTATAGCAGCCTTTCAGTACGTAAAAGGGGCTTAGAAGTGAGTTGGAGAGAGACTTTTTTAAAAGGGCATGTAGTGACAGGAAAGGCATAATGGATTTAAATTGGACGGGGGAAGATATAAATTCGACATTAGGAAGAAATTCTTTACTGCGAGAGTGATGAAGTACTGGAACAGGTTGCCTAGAGAAGCTGTGGATACCTCATCCCTTGTATGGAGCTTTGAGCAACGTGGTCTAACCCCCATGGCAGGGGGCTTAGAACGGGATGATCTTCAAGGTCCCCTCCAACCCAAACCATTCTGTGCTTCTACAATTCTGTGATTCAACTAGGCTTCTTGGGGAGGACTATTTCTTCCCAGAGATAAGGCTTAAAGTCTTAATGGCAAAGCTGATCCGTATATGTTTGATATAATCTGCAAACAAATAGACATTGCCACTTCCCAACAGCAAATTTTCCTCCAAGAGTGTTGTCAGGAGCTGTGGGTGCTGAGGAAATAACAGGACAGGCAGCATTGTCTTGTGCAGCCTGAGGGTGACCCTGGTGGGCACAACACAGCCACCAGTGGTCTTGGTTGCCCTGGTCCTGGTTGCCCTGGTCTCGCTTGATGGATTTTAAGTTACAGAAGGCAAGATCTCTGATGAGGAAGCACCTGTGGCACTGCTTACCTGGCAGCACCACCTTTATTCCCACGGCATTAGACCTGACAGTGGCTGCTGGCTGCCCCAGAGGCAGAGTGTTCCTCCTCCAGAACTCCACCACACACTGGTACGTCCCCTGGTCGGCAGCCATGGCACTGTGGATGTGCAGCCTGAAGGAGGTGGCAGCCTTCATCAGCTGGGCTTTCCTCTGGAAGTGTGCCTGTGCTGCACCCCAAGCCATGGTGCTGTTGGGAAGGACCCGGACCAGTTCATGGTAGTGGCCGGTAGGCGGGCTGGCCTGTAAGAGCCACACCACAGACACTGGCACCAAATCAAAGTTGTAGTTGGCGCTCACTTGGCAGTCAAGTTCAAAACTCTGCCCATATCTGACAGTGGCAATTCGGCTTCTCAGCGCGGCGTGCAGATTGAGACCTGCTTGGGAGAAGAGAGCCCTTGGCGGCCAGACAGATATCTTGCCCTGTGCCACCTCACTGCCACCCTTCCCATGTGGCGCCATCCCTGCTGCCCCAGCCACCAAACCCCCATGCTGGGCAGTAGCCCTGCTGCTCCTCTGCTAGTGTCACTCTCTGCTGAGTTCCACTGTGCTTCTTCAGCCACACATGGTCCCTGACCCTCTTCATTCTCACCCCCTGCCCTCCCACCCCACGGTCAGCCCCAAGTATCCCCTCTTCCAAGCTCCCAAGTCCCACCCTGTGGCAGGGAGCTGGGTGTCCTCTGCTGCTGCCACCCTGTTTGCTACTCTTTCCACTCTCCACAAAAGCCTGTGGCCCGACCGGTTCTTTCAGGCACCTGGCCCGACAATAACAATGGAAAAATACCCTAAATCACAGCCAAAAGGTGCCATTCTGGCAACCAAAGGAAGAAACGGCGTGAGCATTGCACACCAGAGAGGCTGGCGGCTCTGTGCTCAGGCAGGAGTGCAGAGGCAGTGATCAGATGTTAGCATCAGGGCTGTATCTCTGACAAAGGCCACCACACCATTCAGCAAGTGCCCTTATTAAGCTTAATTACTGTAAGTAATTATGCTGCTAGAACCGATATTTTGCATTTCAAGTTAAGGAGACTGTCAGAAAGACCTGATGAGCAAGCTATTGCCTTCAGGGTCTCTGGGCATTTTAGCTGTTATGTTCCACTTGTCTCTCTCAAAACATCCCATGGAGGACCTAGCATCCTGCTAGGAATGGTGAAACTGAAGCACTCCAAGGCCCAGTGATCAGCCCCAGGTCACTCTGCAGCAGCAGTGGAACTCAGGGCACAGCAAGACCTCTGTCCTGCCCGCATGTGTCTACCCACTTCTCCAACCCTGCTTCCAGTGTGTCCAGCTTGAAAGCGTCTCAAAAGAGGCATGGCCCAACTCACCCAAGGAGCTGACTGTCACTGTTGTCTCTCCCTCCTTCGTCCAGCTCTGGCCTTTGAACCACTCTGTTGCTTTGCACCCATACTGCCCACCATCATCCTCGTCCAACGTATGGGGGATCACCAGGGTGAAAGCACCAGAAATTGCTTTCTCCAGCTGCAGGCTCCCTCGAGTCCTGCTGTCATGGTAGGTGCTGCCCAAGCTCAGGGTGCCATCCTGCTCCATGGTGGCCACCAGCACCTGGGGACCCGGCTGCCGTGGTGGCACATGCCACCACTGCACAGAGACGGGGTGGGTTGCTCCTTGCACCTGGCAAAGGAGGATCAAGGCATCTCCCACCATGACATGTGGCGTGCTGGTAGACACGGACAGGTGCATTCGGCTCTCTGTAAACAACAATTACTGTGTGGGCGAGGACATTGTTGTGGTCCTCAGAGAAAGCTAGAGATCCTGTGGCATTAAACGGAGAGACTAGGTAAAAGGACGAAATGCCAGTGATCCCCCCCATCCAGAAGTACCTGTTCTGCTGGGTCATCCTGTGATCCTCAGGAGCAGCAGCAGGTGCTGCCCACAATTTTCTGTACCAAAGTCACAGGAGGACCCAAACTCCCTAGAACTCTACCTATTTGCCCCAAAACTTATTGCAAAGAGACTGAGCTAAAGGCTTACACTTTGTTGACAACTGATGCATCTGCCGTACTAATGTTTACCAGAGCAAGTGCTCTTCCCATCATTATCTACCAAAACCTATGGCACTTATGTGCTCTTGGTGCAAACGCAGGTGCGTTGCCTCTGTCAATATGAAGACAGACTTGAGGTGTTCCCCGGTCAGGGATCACTGCAGGTTTTATCCAGAAGAGCAACCATTAGGATTTACTAACCTATTGGTTTCACATCAACTTCAATGCCTGATGACAGGTTGGTTTGGATCACATGAAAGTCTCCAGGAGTCTTCATCTCTGAAACAGAGCAGTGGTACGTACCGTTGTCCTTCAGCCCCACCTCACAGATGATGAGGACATAAAATGTGTTGCTTTGCTTGAATGCTCGGAGCTGCCCCAGCTTGGCTCTCTCCTCATATTTTTCCTTCCAAATCAATACACCATGGGGGTCAACCCTGGCCACTTCCATGCCGTTGAGGAGCCACAGCACTTGGAAGTGCCTGTTGCTGCTCTTCTGGGCTTCCACCACGCAATTTAGCTGCAAGGTATCACCTTCAGAAAGGGAGTTTTCGGCAGCAGCAATATCCACGGAGAGATCTCTGCCTGTAAGCAAGCAAAAAAAGGGTGCTGGGTGGCTCTGCCCAAGCTTCTCTCCTGCCTAGCCACACCAATAGCCATGCAAAGGCAAATGGGAGGGAACTCTACTGAAACATTTTCTTTGATTAGGAAAGTAGTCAGGGTGGAAAACTTTGCCCATGAAGAGACAGTTGCCAGCTCCAGGCACTAACTAACAGTCACAGGTGGAAGAAGCACCAGAGCTTCAAGGACCCAACTCCCCTCTTCAGAGCACATAACCCCTCCCACAGCTGAGCTCCCATCAGGATGCCACCCCCTTATTCAGCTCAGGCATCTTGAACCAAAGGCTGCCTTAACCCTGAGGCACTGACTTTTGCAGGGGGTTGTCCCATCTTGCGTCTTGGAGCTGTTCTACTTCATGTTACTTCACGTACTTAGTGCAACAAATAACCCTTAAACCAGAATGGGGCACAAAGTGGTGTTTTTAAATCTGCTGGTTTTGGTGGGAGGTGTGTGGTGGGCTAGCATTCAGGTTGCTCATCTGAATCCGATGCTGCTGGTCCCATATGCTGCAGCCCTCACTGGCTGCTGCAGGATGTGGGCAAGAGACACCCTCGAAGCTGAGCAGTTTGGGGTTAGTTCTTACAGCAAACAGAAATGTCAAGACTTCTTGCAGCATGAGGGGTTGGAGGAAAGCAAGAGGAGGTGGAAGTCATCTCCTAGCCCCTGTCCTGCTCCCCAAACTGACCAGCAGCAGGCGTCAAGCAAAGAGAGGGAGAACAAAGTCATCTTCTCCTTGGCAGACCCTCTTGGACAGTCAGCTGCACCTGAGATAAGGAGCCTGTCTCTAGGTCCTATGATACAATTCACCTTCCTCCCTATGCATTCAGAGCCTCTGTCAGTAATGCTCCTTGGTTCCCAGCTTCATCCCAGCCGGAGAGTGGCTGCAGGCAGAGACCTGTGGGGTGCCCTAAAACCCTGCACCATGACCCCACACTGCAGTGGCACAGCCAGAAACTAGGAGGTAGAATTGAGCCCAGACTCCCCGGGCAGGTAGCCTGGTTCATGCTGCTCTAACTCCTTGAGTCACGGTGGTGCCCCTCAAGCCTAACAACGAGGGCAAGGCTACACGCTGTAGTTTGGAGGTAAAATAGAACAGGTCCCAGAAAACCACTAGAAGGACTTGAATGATTTACTGAAAGCAAAGTAGCCTGTGAGTTTATACACTGGTTCATAAACAGTTTGTGAACAGGAATCCCAGCTGCTGCAGATATGTTTGGCATTCCCAAATATTTGCTGGAGAGTTTATACAAACCTTTGGAGCACTTGGCCACAATCACAATGGTCACTGGCTCCCAGCACTGGAGGGAAACCCTGACCCTGCAGATGTGATGTTCTGGAGGGCTCGTACTCCTGCCACCACCTAGCAATGCCAGCAGTGCTAATACAACCACCATACTGTTCTCTTACTACTGTCACCCCCCTTCTAATCTTAATGGCTATCAGAGCATAAATATTAAACTCTGATAAGGTTTCTCTATTTCTAAACAAAACTAATGGAGTGCTTGGTCCTTACCCATCTGTTTCTTTGGTTTCCTGCTCTGATTCACCACCCTCCTACAAGACATCAGTTCCTCTCACCACCCTGGCTCTGCAGCCTCCTCCATCCACCCAAGGCATGGGGACATGGTACACCACCATCCCGGGCGTCTTTTCTGTAAGAGACTCACTGTTGTCTATCTTGACGGGGCATCACCCAGACACAGACCTGCCTTTGAGGTGGAATTTATTAGTGGGAAAGAGATTTTCCCTTCCTCTGGGCACAGCTACCCACACAGGCAGCTGGAGGAAGAGCAGCTTGAGGGACTGCATCCAGAAACAAGCTTGCAGCAGGAGGGATGGCAGGCAGGGTGCTCAGAGGTGCAGCAGCAAACACACAGAACTAACCATTCCAGGGCATTGGGAAGAGAGGAATTTCCCCACTGGTCCTGGGTGAGGCGATGCAAAGCTTGCAGATGCTAGGAGCCATGGGAAGCTGCTGGGCAGAAGGAATAGGAAGTGCCTGGCAGGGAGAGCGTGGAGCAGGGGTGGATGGGCAGCACTGGCAAGGGGCTGTTTTTCAAACTTTTCCTATTTTAATTCTTCTCCTATGTGGTAGCAGATCTGTCTCCTCTTTCTAAATACCTCATACTACATTTTCCTAGAGCACAAGCCAGGAGTTTGGCGCATCCACTAAAAAGCACAGTCTGACATTACGACCATATATGAATTACTATGAGGAGACACAGGGATGGCCTAAAAACCAGATATACCAGTTGCTCTGGAGGCCGGCAGGCTTGTAACAGCACAGGCAGGCAACACCACAGCCATGCAGCACACGCAACACATCCCAGTGGCCCTCAGTGCCTGTGACCGAGACACTGGAACAGGCAGCTGACCGTTACGTACTTCATCTGTTTGAGGCTGCAAGACCTCAAGCAGTCTAGTAATGTAGTTTTCTGCACACTGGAGCTTAACGCTGCCAAGGAGCTAGCCTGCTGCGGGCACATGCTGCCCTCTTCAACAGCTCACATGGGCCCACAAGGCTGCATGTTTACTGCCAGCATCAGAGATTTGGCTGCATGAACCCCTGAAGTGAGAAGCACCAGCAGCTCCCAAAGAAGGGGCTGCCGTGGCCCTGAGTCCTCAGTGCCCACCACAGGCAGCCAGACCCACCAGTGTGTCTCTGAGCTGGGTCAGAGACATGCAAAGGACACCGAAAGCAGAGTCTGCAGAGCTTTCAATACATAAAGGAGTTGGACCCAACATGGGAGTTTGCAAGGGCCTTACCCTGGCTCATGACCACCAGCGACGTCCTTCCTGTTTGCTTGCGGGAGATGTCCTTCCACGCTTCATCAGGATCCTCAATCCACTCAGCTGCCTCACAGTACAGCTGCCCCTGGTCAGACAGCTCCACTCCCCTGATGGAGAGCTGGTACGTGGTGTTCCCAACCTTGTTCAGATGCACATCCCCTGCCATAAACCTCTGCATGTAAGAGGGCCCTGGTGTCAAGACAAAGTCCTTGGAGAGTGTGAGGACCTCCTTGGCATGGCCCTCTCCTGCTCCCTGAAGATGGTACCAGCCAACAGAGAGATGCGTGTGCTGGGCAGTGGACTTGGACACCTCACAGGTGAGCTCCACTGTGTCCCCTTCTGTGCGGGTGAGGACCTGGGGTACCATGGAAGCCGAGAGCGTGTCTGCAATCACTGAACACAGAGGAGAAACACAGAGAGCAGCTGGTCATGAGAAAAGTCATCTCTTGGCCTCAATGAGCAACCGGCCAGCCACTACGAAAGTGTGGCCAGGCCCCGAGGGATCTGACAACGTAGAAGAATTATCTTTTGTAGCTGAGTGGCAAGGCTTCCACCAGCCTGCACCAAGGCGTGAAGTGGTTAAAACCTCAGCAGGGAAGAAAGCACAGTAAATCTCTCTCCAGTACCCTCTTCATTCAAACTACAGGCAGTGTTAAATAAGCAATGCCAAGGGGATTAACATCCGGCCCCTCACAATCCCAACTGCAGGCTGGTACAACATGACGATAAAGGAGAAAACAGGGATGAAAACCAAGTGGACTACCTTCCCCTTTGCCTCCCCACCCCATTGCCTTCCCTTTCCCAGTGTTCCGTAGGACCTGCTATCTCTGTCTGTGAACATCCTGCTTGGGCCAAATCCCACGCTGACTTGTGTGGGCACAAATAGTTTAACATACAGAGACTGAAAACTCATGCTTTCCTAAGCACTTAGCTGTGAAAGCTGTGGCTGCATCAGGAGCTGAAGTTAAAGTTGGGCCATGGGACAACAGAGGCTCCCTCTCCCTTCCCTTGTCCTGGCTGGGAGGCAACACCCAGAGCAACCTGCAAGGGGACATCTGGGCAGTCCTATCTTGGCCAACCAGGGGTAGGACAGCAATCCCACAAAGGAGATAGAAATTCTATGCCCATCAGTCCCATAATCACCCTTTTCCCCATCTGCTTCTCTGTCACAGAGCCAGAGACAAGCAATTCTCCCCAGGGCAAAGGTGAGAACAGTGGAAAATTGCTTACACACCTCCCTGGCAGGGAGCAAGCCTCTCTTTTAGGACCCACCTGAGAGGTTCATCTTGGCACTGTAGCTCCCGAAGTACCTCTCGTCGGTGTTGGGCGTGTGGCATTCATACTCCCCGGCATCTCGGTCCTGCAGCTCGGTGATGTGCAGCAGGACAGCATCCCCCTGCACCCGCTCCACGTAGATCCCTCGGTTGCGCACGCGCTGGGTGTAGATGGCGTAGGGGAAGGAGGGGTCGACGGTGCTGACAATCTGCACCTCCCGCTCAGGAGCCGAAGGCAGGTAGATGGACCACTGGAAGTTCTGCTCCGCTGGGCCCTGGTAGCCGCTCACCTTGCACCACAGCGTGATGTGGGACCCCCTCACACGGTAGAGTGGTCCCTTCTGAACTGTCACCACCCGTTGGGCAGTACTCAAACCTGCTGGAAAACAGTCAGCACACATGGTGTTTGCAGGGGTACAGGTCATTCAAGGACTCCACGCACAAAATAGCAATGGGTATGGGCGTGCATGGGACTACGATGTAATACTGAAAAGAAATGCTCTGCAGTCTCATTCTTTGAAGCATGAAATCCAAGGGACTTCACACCTCTTGCAATTTTAAGAATAAGTCCTGCAACAACAGACCTCTTGCCTCTGAGCACACTGGGGGTCACACAACAGAGAGCAGAACATGATGGCCAGAGGTCTGTCAAGCCTGTTTATAGCTGGAAAGCATCTCTCAGCCAGGTGTTCAGAGGAAGCAGCAAGCAGGTGCATCAAAATTAAGAGGGCCAAGCACTCAGGTCCCACACAAGCTGGGGGGTGTTAAAGGGAGCAGGCATCAGAACTGACCTCTGCTAGAGAAGGAAAAGCAATGAAGAAGCCAAGGGACATGGGACAGTGGAGGGAATCAGCAGATTGTAGAGGGTCTCCATGAACAGAATCCAGGGAGGGCATAGGAGAGGGGGCCAGCAACAGCTTCTCTGAAGGCAGGGAGCACCAGAAGTCACCGAGAACTCCCTCTGTTTCTGCTTGCAGAGGGTTTGGAGAGGAGATGGCCACCTATGCAACCTCCCCTCCTGCAGAGCTCGCAGTGGTGACACTCTCTATTCTGGTGTCCAGCACGTAAAGCAAGTAAAATGCCCACTGAACACGGGCACTGAGCTAAAAAACAACCATGGAGACCAGCCCAGGGAAGAAAGCTGATGGCAGCATAGCCTAAGAAACACCTATAACAGCCCTCCCAAAGGAAGAGGGGTGAGGTAACCCCCTTCCACACACCCAGCAGCCATGCAACAGGGACGCGCACATCCCCTCATCAAAACCCTCACCAAAACTATGCTATCGCATTGGAGAGAAAACAGTGTCGAACGAACAACACACCACCACACCTCCTCCCATGGCCACCAAGCCAGAGTGGCACAAGACATATCAGAGCTATCCTGGCCCCACAGCCCCAGCAAAGTGCCCTGCTGAGCCAACCACCCGCAAAGGTCCTGTCCACACAGAGAGGGTACTTTACTTCCCCCTCACATGCCCCAGGAAAGTCCCTGCCACAGTGCAGGGCACTCACCCAGGAGGAAGAAGAGGAGGAAGGCAGCCGCCAGGCACCACGTCAGTCCCATGGGAAACTGCTTTGCTTGGGTCCTCTCTCCCAGAGGAGCGGTGAAAGGTGCTTGCTGGCGACAGCAACAGCCACCCTGTTATTCTGAAAGTGGCTGGGAGGAAGCTGCCCGGCAGCAGTGGTTTCCTCTGCTTAGAAATGGCAGAGAGAGGTTGGGGAGCGGGGTGCAAAGTAACACACCTCTGGGATGTGACAGCTGACACCCCAGCCCCATTCTGCCTGGGCAAGTGCGATGGCCAAGGCCCCTCCTGTCACTGTGTGCATGCAAGGTGCCCAGTGCTACCAGCTGTGGCTTTTCTGTCCCACAGTGGCTCACAGGCTAACCCTCTGCCTCACGACTCCTGGGTAGTTTCACAGAGTGGCTTGTTTCCTGCTAACAGGGGGAGCAAGAAGACAGAACCTGGAGAAGGATTTCTAGAGCTCATGCTCCCTCCAGCTATTTATTTTCCACAGTTGCAGACAGCAGCTTGACAACTCAGGTACAGCCTGAGTTCGCACGGTGCTCCCCAAGGACAGCTGACCAAGCTCTGCCTCAGGGTTCAATGGGGCATCCCAAGTGGGGTTGTCTCTCTCTCCCACAGTGCCCCTACAAGCCCATCAGATACACAAGCAGGAGGCCCTCCATTGTAACATCAAGCCCAGCCCAGTCAGCTTGCTGGCTTCAGAGGGTCATCACAGAGCCAGAAATCGTCTGATAATGCTCTCCTGTAAGCACATCCCACAGGCAGGCACTCGGATGCAGAGGGGATCCCAGGCCAGCACCACTTGTGAGGGTGGAGAGGCCACAGGGAGCTGCACTGAGAGCACTTGAGGCCAGGAGGCTGCTGGTCATGGCCCTAGAGGCAAGCACTGCGGTGGCATCAGCTGCCTTGTGTTGGCATCGCGTGGCCTGCTGCATGCTGCTGCTCCTGCCTGCAGGTGCCAGGGACATGATGGCAGGCTGACAGGCACACGTCCCAGGCAGAAAACCCCTAGCCTCTCAGCATGCAGCCGAACACAAGCGAGGGGTCAAACTGGAGACATTCTCTGAAAGGATTTGTTTAGGGTTTTGGGGGGAGTTTGTTTTGGTTTGGGTTTTTTTCTTTTTTCAGAAGAGATGTTGGCACAAAGGATTTACCCCTGAGTAACTGCTCTTACCATGCTGCCAGTGCGCTGACTGAATGACTCAGGCTCAGGGATTCACAAGCAAAACCCAACTGTAACACAAGCCCTTTTGCTTGATCCCATGGGACTCCTAGAGGGAATGAGATTCATGTAATGAACCAAAACAAACACAAGTTCTTGCCTTTCCCCAATTAATAAACTGATTCAAATGACAGCCTGCAGGGCCAGGAGACAGAGGCAGCAACTCCTCACTGCAAGGCTCGCTCCTCCATCAGCCCCCCATCAGACTGTGTACGCAGCTCCCATAGCACCACACAGCTCTCCAGAAAGCCACACTCAGTTGGGGGATGCACTGTCAAAGCAGGCAGAGAGGTCCCTGGTGGATCTCACATATCCCCTGCCACCCACCCCTGCTGCAATGAAATGGAACAGAGGAACAGCACCTGTTTCGAGGAAAGACAGTGCAACTCAGGGCCAAAACCCATACACTGCCTCACTAGCAGAGGTGAGAAGATAGGGCAGAGGCTGGCAAGAAGTGCCCCAGCACACCTGGCGGTGAGGAGGACCCATGTCCCATGGCAGTAGGACACAGCCACGCACCTAGCCACGTGTGTCAGGCTTCCGTTCTCTGCTGCAGGATGAATCCTTCATGTCTCAGAAGCAAGGGATGAAAGGGTCTGCTTTCCAAGAGGAGCTCATTGCCAGCAGTGTCCCAGGGAAGATCCCGCTGAGAGTTAAGTCAACTCACTCACCGCTGCAGAGGAGAGAAAACCATCTCTGCTACAGCAACAGGGTAAATGGAAAGGAAACTTGGAGTTCAACCTCAGTGAGCTTCCGACAGTCAATGTGCAGATAAACACACACATGGGAACAGTGTAACTCCAAGTTTGCAACTCTAATGATGCATGAGTTGCTGTTTACATTTGCAATAGAGAAACCGGGGAGAACAGGATTGTCTGGCCCAACCCTATCACTGGCAATGATGATGCTTTGTGGACAAAACCAACAGCTCCCTCCTCCCTGTACTGTGCAATCTGAAGCTCACACTCTTTCTCCCTGGGAAATCAGTGCAACCAGACATATAGCAGGGCTATTAACCACACAAGGCAGGGTAAAGAAAGATGATCAGAGAATGCTTTACAAGGACAGCATTGCTATTAGAAATGACATCAGTGAAGCCAAATCCATAGGGAGAAAGATCCCCTTACTCTGTTTTCCTAGAGATTACACCAGATAGAAAGTATGGGGGAAATATGCTTCTTGGATAGCACAGAGGGTGCCTGCCCATATCTACAAGGAGCAGAGGACTTGCCTCCTCCAAGCTAGGTGACGCATGTGTCCATGCACCTCTCCTGGTGAACTGGAGTGCTGCACCAGGGCCTTAGGGATTAAACACTATTGATCTCTAGCCCTTGGCATAGCCTGGCTACCATCGGCACCTGAGCAGCATCTGCTCCTTAAAGGCTTTTTAAGGGGAAAGGCATGTGGTGCCTCCTTGGCTGTAAACACCTCTGTGCCTTGCAAAGGGTAGCTGCAGAGAGCTCCCTGCGTTTCAGGCTGCTCTTGCGACTGAACAGGGAGAGGGAATACAGCCCAAGGGTGCAGGCTATAAACAAACTCTCCAAAAATGCCTCCTCTGCTTTTGCTTCACAGACCTCAGGAGACACGTCCCCTGCCCAGAAATGCCATTGCCACATCCCCTCAGTGAATGGGGAGGGGCCAGAGGAGAAGGAGGGAGGGAAGGATGGAGGTTGCAGCCTTGAAAGCAAAAGAGGCTGACGCCAGGCAGGGTGAGAGACACAGCGAAGAGCGCAGCATTAGCTGGGATAATCTGGCAGTCTTGGGGGATGCACCAGAAGCCTACAGATAATCGGGGAGCTGGCACAACAGACTTTGAAGTCTGCCATCAGGTTTTCTCAGCCCAGCTCAGACATCAAAGGCAGCTGGTTACTTCCTCTGATTAGAGTGGGAGTTGACCGACTGCCTGGCTTCCCCAAGGCCAGCCAGCTCAGCCGCGATCCCTCGGGCATGCTCTCGTGGGCATAAACCTCCTGACAGAGCACAAATGCCTGTATTTCTCCAGCTCCTACCGCAGTCAGGCTTGCTTTGCTGGGAGCTTGCTTCACAGCTATGCGCGCTTTCAACCTTGGGCTGTTGGAGTCACGCGAGTTCTTGGTGGATAAAGATCTCCCTGCTGACGTGCTGCCGAACCAAACCACTAGCCAGTCCCAAGGAAACCAGACAGCCACAAAAATAGGGGGAAGTCTAGAAAAGGTGATGAAAATAGTGATCTTTTCTCACAGCAGTGGGAAAGACTGTTTCTGTTACTCAGATCCTGTGCATCCTGGGCCCTCATGGGACATGGCTTCAAGGACAGTCTTCATGAGTGAAACACACAGCAGCACAGAAAGCATGTTCCGATTGTTTTGCACCAAAAACCACAGTACCATTGATACAAGAACTGAAAGAAGTAATTATAAAAAAATAAAAGGCAACTGAGATCTAACAGCACAACAGAACCAGAACCAATCCTGTGCAACTGCAGCTTTCTAGGACTCTGGCCACTCTCAGCAGTGAGAAGCCAGGGCTAGCCTAGGAGAATGCCTACCCTCTTTTCTGGTCAACTGGTGTTGGCTCACATTTATACCACTATTTCTACTGCAAAAAGACAAACGAACAAAATTGGCCAGGGCACTGCAGAGACAACAAAGTCCTTCAGGAAAGTGAGATGGATTATTCCTGTTTTACTGCCGCAGCAGCAGGCAAACACACTTGTTCTGAATCTGCTCTGCCAGCAGGACATAAGCAGAGCTTGAACCACATGCTTCATTATCCTAATAAAACGTGCTTTTTAGCCCCACCCTCCCACCCCTTATTATTTTTTTTTAATCTTTTATCCACACGAAAGGGCTGAAAAGCCTCTCTCCTCTATAGCTGTAGCTCCACCAGTCTTTGTAGTTTGGGTCAACAGTGCATTTTTGACATAAATCTCCTGGACATCTCACATTCGCTGCAGGTTGCACAGAGCTCAGGGAGGGGCACAACATGCTGCTGGGGATCAGGAGGGATGCTGCACCAAGGGAGCTAATTCATGTCTTCCCTGCCAGCTCCTCGCAGCACCCTGGGAAGCAGCCAGTGGTGCAGTACCATGGTGAAGAGGCATTGCTTGGCAGCTGCCCTTTCCTGCACCGCATCGGACCACTCTGCTCTGGCTGTGGGGTTTCACTCCAAGTTGGCACAACCTGCCCTCTGTAAATCCCAGCAATCCACCACTGCAGCACATGTGGGGCCTGATCACGCCACCACGTACTTGACAAGTGCAGCCCCCCTGTCCAGTTTAGCTCCTGCGTGGAATCAGGAGCTGCTACACACTGCCCCCAGACCTGTCTGTGCTGGTGTTTGAAGTGGCACCAGCATCTTTTAAGCAAACATCATCGTGAAAGACTGTTTGAAGTAGAGCAGCAGAGGGTTGCGTCTGGTCGTTCCAATTCCCAATGGACACAGCGAGGGCAGAGGCCAGGGAAGAGAGGAGGGAGGTCAAGAGAGGTAAAGAGGGAAAGCATTTGCAGTGGGCTGCTCATAGAAACTTCTGTTGGGGAATACAGAACAGTATTACGTGTTGGGAGGGAAGATAGGTTTTAATATTAAGCTGCTTATTTAGGTCTCTAAGTTACGGAGATGCTGCACTTCAAAACTAATTAGATTGACAGAGCTTGGATTCGATTACAGGATTTCCAGAAGCAAGAGGTTTTTGAAAAAAAAAAACCCAAATTAAATAGCTGTCCTGGAAATGTTAGCAAGGGAATTAAACAGCAATTGCTGCAGCCAATTGTTAAATACATCTAAGCTGGAAAAAATGACAACTCCAGCTGCCAAAACCCATTGCACCAGTGGATGCAGTAGGGAGGTGCTCTCCTAACAGGCCTGAGTGGAAGATGCACGAATTTTGTGTTTCCCAGTCATAGAGGCAAGCAGAAGTCTCCAAGGCCCTTTAGGAGGCACGTGCCTCCCTCCTATGGCAGAACGTGAATCTGAAAGCGCATGGATTTTTCCCCACCCTGAACCCACTACAGCAAGCAGAGTATCTGGGAGCTGTAGGCAGACAACTGTGGGGCTGTGGCTGAAGAGGGAGAGGCTGTATGTCCCACAGAGCAGCACAAGGGCTACCTGGGGAAACCCTGCTATCTACATAGACAGAAGGTCCCATCCTTACCAGCCACGACACTGAAGCGCTGCCTGCACCAGAGGAGTGTGGCCAGCCCACCACTACTACAAACAACATGGGAGTGATACACAGCTCCTGAAGTGATAAAGCAAGGTAGCAATGGCAGAACCACACTTACAGCTCACTCAGTATCAAAGCTGTCACTCATCTACCCAAAACAACTCACTCTCTCTCTTTTCCATCGGAGATCACAGGAAAAGTAGTAGTTTCACAAGGTCCACTAGCAGAGCCAGAGTGGCTCTTTTTAAAATCCCAGAACCGCCAGCTTCAGTTCCTCTTGAAGCTCTGAACGTATCCTTCGTCTGTGAATATGAAGCTTCTCTCCAAGTAGATAAACGCAGGTGTCGAAAGAAACTCAGCTTGGGGTCTGAGAGGTTGCAAAGGGGATCTTCACTCAAAATATAGTGTCAAGATGCTGTTTAGTGGTCTGGTTGTGCTTAGCTACCAGAAAGCTGCTCCTGGCCATGCAGTAGGTGCTCTGTTCCTCAAACTACCTTTTCACATTCCTCAGGTTTGGGTAATGCACTCTAGACAACACCATCCCATGTTGCCCTCATTGCTACACAAGCACCCCAAGAGCGGAACACGATGTAGAAACTAATCGACGGAGTTGCTGCTGGTATTTGCATGAAAGGAGGATGTCGTGGCCGTAGTTGCACAAAGATCAAATTATATTTACGCTAAGCCAAACAAATTTCCTTCAAATAAAAGGCAGGACCTGCAGTGAACTCCAGGGAAAGCCTGTGGGGTATACAGCTTCAATTAATTGGAGATGTCAGGAAGAGCGGCAAATGTACACAGCAGATCTCACTTCTGGGTGCTCAGGTTGTCAGTCTCAGCCTGAAAGCAACTCCTCCTTTAGTGCTGCCACTGACAGGCTTGATAAAGTATGTGCCCAGTACTGCAACACAGCAACAGTTAACTCAGTTTTGCCTGACACTTTCCACTTAAAAGAGCCTGCAGCACCTCCTTTGCTACTCCCAGAGACCTGGAGAATCCCTCTCACCACCAAAACATGAGCCTCAGTGAGGCTGGGAAGAGGTGACACTCAGGTGACATGCTGCTGCCATCACTGACACAAGGTAAGGGAAGGTTTAAACACACCAACGCCGTGCCCAAGAGTCCCAAGAGTCATCTTGTTAACACTGTATACAATCAGGATGAGAAAGGGGAATTTAATGAACAGTGACTTAAAAAACATCTTTCTGGATGAATGCAGGGACTGTGCAAGACAGAAGAAAGAGAAAGAAAAAAGATACTGGCACCAGCAAGGACACCCCAGCAGGTACCTGAAAGGCTAAGGGAAAAGCCAACAGCTTTAGAAGGACTTTAACATCTTATTTCTAAAGAAAATGTATACTTCTGCCAGGATGGGCACTCAAAGCTCAAGCTTCTGAAAGGGCTCTCCCTGAAACATCAGAGATGGACATTTCTGAGCTAGGGGAAGAGGCTATGCTTTTCAGTCTACAGTGATGGCGGGGCGGGGGAAGGGGAAGAGGGTGGGCAGTGACAGAAAACAGCTGGTAAGGTCTGTCCCTGTGGAAGAATGCCAAACACCCAATCAAGTAGAAAGATATATTATCCTTTCCATTGCTGGAAGACTCACCTTATGGCAATGATTTTGCTCTAAATTTTTCAGAAGTCTGGTCAATTTCCTATTGGTACAGTTTCCTTCAGAGGGACTGGACGCTGCAGATGACACATCAGGGACCTCAGATGAGACTTGGTTGACTCCAGTAGTCACACGGCAGAAAAACTGCATAGCTGAGGACTAGGAACCTGTGCAAGAATAAAAACCACAATTAGAGTGAATTGGATCCATCCTGACGTCTGTCACCCAAGGACTATTCTTATACAAAGACAGAGGTTTTATACAAGTAAAAAAAAAAACCCTAAATTAAAATCCATCCTGGAACTGTTTGCACAAAACCCGTAAGTTATGTGAGAATGGTTGTTACAGAGATCTTGAGGATCATCTGTCTCTTGGTTGAACAATGACTACAGCTATCTGCTGTGGCTTCCTCCCTTCTCCCTGGCCCATCACTAGAGGGAGCTACCATTACCTCCTTTCTCTCAGCTCATAACTGCCTGGCCCATATTTAATGCATTTCTCATGTCTTAGGTGAGCTGTGCTTTCCTTTACAGCTAATGGTGAGAAAAGGGTACCTTCAGGTTTGTATTCCAAAATGCATGTCTCAGGTAGGTCAGATAAATTGCATTCTCGCTTCTCAAGACCAGGGTGGCTAGCCTGGGTGTTAAAGATGAATCCCATCACTGTTATATTAAGAAATGACTTTGTTTCATACTGGGTACACTGTTTAGCACAGTGGTCACTTGACTGGAACTCATAGACACTTGGCAGCATTTATGTTATGATAGCAAGCAGACATTCAGGAGAAAGACGGCCAAATCCATCTTTTTTAGAAAGACAATCTGTCCCTTCTGCTTTGGCAAAGGGAATCCAAGTGTCTTTTTGGAGTCATTTCCCCCATCAGAGATGCTTAGTTTCCATGTATATTGTCTGGAATCCTCATGAAAAAAACTACAAGGCATCTGTGTGCATGTGTGTGGTAGTGTGAGCGGAGCTGGAGTTCTGCAGCTTGAGGTCTCAGCAGGTGATCCAAGGATACATCACAACACCACACTCCCGCTCTTCCCCAGAGACGAGCACAAGAGCATGAGCCTTTAGAGATACAGAGACACAAAGACAAGAAGATGCTCCCAAAGGGGACAACATGAGAGAGGGGAGGGCAGAGGGAACAAAACATGGAGGAAATGAGCAAACCAGGATAGAAAGATGATGTACTTTACTTGAACACCAAACGGGAGGTTAGCACTACTGTACTGCATTCAGAACCTGCATTTGGCTGTAGCCACAAACAGCTTTCGTATATCCAGACAGATGCTCAGCATGGATATTTTCCCCGCTTACCATAGCCCTAGCATCCCAGCCACTGCACACCACACCCAGGGCCTCCATAGAGCTACAGTCAGCACAGAAGCAACAAGAGGCACAAACACAGCATGAATCCTGTCCTCTCAGACGTCTCTGTGGGTTTTCAGTGACCAGTAACTGTATGTTCATATTGCTAGCTCTCCTGGAAGGGCTCTGGAGGCATCTTCCCTTCTCTCTAGCCCCTCTCTTTAAGAAACGTTTGGGAACTTCGTATCTTTGAGACTCCTTGCAGTCTGTTGAACGTGGCAAATCACTGGCATGATCATACAAGCAAGGAATCAGAGGGCACGAGCCCAGTTAAGTTGCCAACAAGAAATAAAACTTCACATCCATCTATCTGTAGCTTCATTATTCACTTCTGAAGCCAGCAGAGGTGCACGCAGACTTAAGTCTGTGGTCTAGTCTAAGGCCCAGTACATGTTAGAGTTTACAAAATACCACGCGAACAAAGTATCTTATAATACTAACTTGCTTTCACAATGCCTGCTTTGGAAAGTCCTGCCTTTCAACCCCCTTGGCAGAGGTGGAAGCAGACATGCACTTACACTTCTGGCACCTTGTGGAATGCAACTCATCTGCCAGGGAGAAGAGAACATCTTGTCTTTGTGGCAGCTCTTCTGGGGGAGCTGGAAACCCGCAGAACCTGGTTTCCTCAATAAAACAGGCATTCCCCTGGAGCTCTCAGTATCAGTCATTTGCTGGCTACAGTCTAAAGCTGTTTTCCTCAGTAGCGGAAGATCATCTCTGGCAAAGGGCTGTCCAATAGCAGGCTACATGCTGTGTTTAAGGTGTGCAAGTATTACCTTGCACAGGAATCAGCAGTGGCTTTTTCTTCAGTTAGCACATCCCGCAGCTTTGATCAGTTGCTAAAAGCTTTCTTGAAACACCATCTGTCCTGATACTTGCTGTGCAGACCTCAGCCCCCTGCAATCACACAGATGTAGAAAGTCCCACTGAAAAGGCAAAAGCCATACATTTCCATGGAAAATTTGCATGATTTGGCTTCACTTTCACATGACAAAGAGGAAGCAGGTCTTCTCGTGCATCCTATTTGAGACTAGTCAGCTTCAGCCCAGCAGAGCCTTTAAGATTGGTCCTGACCTGAGCAGGCTAGTCAGCCACAGCCATCACAGCACAACTAGGGGCTGTTGTAGAACATGCACAGCCAAGCGTGTTGCCTGAGCCTGGTGCTATAAAAGCAACTAAACTCACAGGTTCTAGCACAAAAGTGCTTTTCAGACTGCCTTTGTGACAATAGGCAGCTAGAAACCTCTCAAGGCAGGTAGCTGAGCTAAACCCAAGGCAGATACAAAGTGACACCGGGGACTCAGTAATTCCCATCATTCACTGCAACACTCAGGCAGTTACTTGCAAGTATCCCTATTCGTCTCCAGACTTCAATTTTTGGCTTTCTTTCTTATGATAAAATCCTAGCATACTTAAAAGAACAGTATTAAGATCCAGGTCATTACAGGGGGTGGGGGAGGCAAAAGGATTTCATAAAACTAATCCAGGCCTACCAGTAAGCTGTAACTTGCACAGCTAGAGGCCAACTGCTGTCTTACAAGCGTGACACTCATTACTCATGCACATGTATGTATTAAACATCTGCAGCTGCCAAAGGCTCTGCTGAGGGATCAGAGATCATTTAAGACATTTCTCTATCACAGCTGATGGTCCCTCTCACCCCTTAAGAACTTACAGCTTGGTGCCACCTCCCAGCTTCCTGTAAACACACTCTACTGAGGACATCTTTGCCAGCCAGCTGCAACACCACCATCTGGAAAGAAGACAAGGGTACACGCTATGCCATTAACTGGGCTGCAGTGCAGCCATCTCAGACACAGAATGAAACAGGCTGAAAGCAAAGCCACCTTGCCAAAGCCTGTCTCAGCCTCCCAAAACCACCTCTGCCTCAATCAACTTCTTGTTGGAAAGCAAGTCACTTCCTTGCTGTATTCTCATGGTGTCCTCCCAAGCCTGCTGAGGGGTGGAATCCTAAATTCAGCCAGTGGCAAGGTAAGCAGGAAGTTTACCCTCAACACTACTGATATTCCTCCTGGTACCTTGGAAATGCGAAGCCTCAGGTAGGGATTAAGGAAGACTCAATATCTAATACCCATGTTTTACAGCAGATACTAAACACACACTCCTAACAGTGATGCCTGCCCCTTGGTAGTCCAAAAGATACTCCCCCAACAAAAAGGTTGACTTACAGTGAGGCAGAAACAGGATAGGCTCAAAACAATTACGTTTCCTAATTCATAACACAAATGTAGGCAAATATTTAAAACTTTCTGTAAAACAGGGCTCATGCTTATTTTACAGGGTAAACAGTGATGGAAATGGGATAGTGAGGTTTACATTTGAAACCCTTGCCTCAACAATAGTGTCTGCATACATGCACAGTACAAGCAAAGAACTGCCCATAGCTCAAACATCCAGACCCACAGCACAGACATAATCAAAAAGGCTCGCTCTTTATTTTAAACATAAAAAGAAACATTTTACACAGCATTGTTAGAACTATTCAGTACCTGCATTCCAGAATTGTGCCAAACACTTTATTTTATAACTTTGAAATTAAAACAAACGAAAGATGCCCTTCTGCTACACAATGTTCAAGCTTGTCCTGGATCAAGATTCCAAGTGCCTGGAGGAATTTACCAGCTTAACCGGAGATGTTGCAATGCAAACAGAGAAAGATCAACGTGAGCCCTTAGGATACTTTGACAATACCACAGTTGCAGCAGGGAGGATATGGATGCTTACACTGCATCTCAGGTGGGTTGCTCTCCTAATACTCTGCAGGTTTAATACACAATCAGATATACACACCTCCACTCATACAGAAAATAATAATATTAAAAAAAACATGAAAAGTGACCTAGATTTTTTTTTCTTTAGAGATAAGATTCCCACTGTATTTCAAAAAAGGGGGATAATACAAAATTGGCACAAGTACAAAGAAACCTGGGGGGTAAGTCTAGCCCCTCAGCTTCTAGCTTTCCAACTATAGTGAAGACAGAGTAGAAGGGGATGCAGCACTGCCTTCCAAGGGGCTGGCAGCAGTATGAGCTACTGGTGAAGTTGTTTCACTCAGAATGACAAAGATGTTTTTTCATGGGCCATGAAAGAAGGTCAGCATTAGCTAAGGACATCGGGAACTTTCACTAGAGGAGCAGGGAGCCCCAACCAAAATAACCCTGAGTTTTTTCCAGCAGGGAGAAAGTGTGCTGTGTTGTGTGCTTGGGAAGAGCTGGCAGCTCCCTGCTCATTCATTCCCTAATTATTGCATTAAAGTCATGATCCTCTCTCCCTAAAACTTAACCAAGAGCACATAAACAAGAAGTCAGTCTACAAGAACAGAAAGTGACTGATCATTAGTGCTTCAAACTCCACCACCACTACCACCTCTCCCAAGATGCCCCAATGCCACAGGCCTTCCATGAAGAAAGTGGATCTTAATGCAGGAAAGAAGCTGCTATATCAGCATGGGAAGGACAACCAGCATCCCAAACATCGTAATGCTGTTTCATAACATCAAAGGAAAAAGTAACATTTCACTACAGCAGACAGACAGGGCAGGAAGAAAAATTCTTGTTGTCAAAGTAATATCTGAGTGAATCCTTTCCTCAACTCCCTTCCTTTGAAAAGCATCGCTACGCATTTCTGGGCTTTCAGAGCTGAACCGAGACACTGCTTCTGCCCCGTTCCTTAGCAGAGGCAGCTATGCCTGCCTGCAACATAGACCTTTTCAGAGCTCTTCCAGAAAGGAAAACATCAGGCCAGAAAGAAAAGTTGCTATGAATGTTCAGGCCAAAGTCTTCCAGAGGTTTATAGGTTTTGGGTGTCCCAGGTTTGGGACATTACATGAAATGTCTTAAAGAGACAAATAACAAGTCGCAAGCCCAAACTCTGCAAATCAAGTCCATTTTGAAAACATTCCACATTCAGCTTCCCAAAAATCACTGGACACCTCTGTGCATACATATGTATACATATGTGACTGCACGCGTGTTTGCATGCAGGAAGTAGAACAGCCTTCTAGAAAAAGCCCTCACATCAGCCTCAGAACAGAGGTCACAATGCAACACAAAAAAACCCCACAGACAAAGAAATCTTACTAAAACAAAAACCAAACCCATCCCACATTGGGGGTTGAGTACAAGGTTCCAGAAACACTAATGCGAAATGAAGCCTTCACAGCAGATACTAGATGTGCAGCTCCCTTGCAATGTGCAGTGGGATGAGCTATTAGTGAAGCAGATCATCTAGCACAGGGGTGTCAAACTCACAGACCAAATCCAGCCCTTCACCTTGTTTTATCTGGCCTGGCACCTTGTTTCTACCTGGTGGCAGCAGAGCTCCTTGCCCATACATTCCTGCCAGCACTGGTCACGCGTGCAGTGTGTGTGACACACGTTATGGAGCAGGAGAATGGTGGAAGGCGTGAGTTTGACAACTCTGATCTAGTACATAACTAATGTCTAGATTGGCAACAGCACACCACAGTCACTACCTTCCATGGATGGAAGCATTTTTAACATCTTTTCTTCTATCTTAAAAAAATCTGGAAAGGATTGAGCCCTGGCTTCAACTCTACGTTTCTCACTCTTCTTGATGCGAGCCAAACTCTGGCTCCGATGTCAGGTTGCGGTACAGTCCTACTTCCTTGTTTGTTTATACACAGTATCTTTATTCTGACTTTTATTGCTTAAAACACCAGCTGTGCTGGGAAGGCAGAACTGCCTTGAAAAGGAGCTGCTCCCACTCAGGAGCCAGGTTAGTGTATGTGGAAGACCAAAGCAGGAATTCTATACTATAGCACCTAGGAAGAGGTCTCAAACCCATGGGGAAATCCCTGCAGGAGATCCATGCACAAGACTAGAACCACTGGAAGCTGGAAGATTCTTGCTGCCTTCTTGGGCTTGCTCCTATCCTACCCTGAGCTGCACTTCAGCTACTGCAGATCTTGGGGTCTGCTCACAGGTTCAAGGGTTACCACCGAGTGAGCTGGCAGAAGCAGCAACAGGGTCTGGCCTGTGCATTTGGTAATATAGAGTTTACAAGTCTTCTCTAAACATCATCAGTTGGCCAACTGCAGACAAAGATCCATCTCATTTTTATTTGTTTTTTCTTGAGCCATATCGCCACCAATGGGGCAAGGTCTCCTGCCTCTCTGCTGAGGCCAGCTGGAGGCTAGGTCTTGTCCTTAGACATCATGAGCCCTCCTGCCACAAGCAAAACAGGGTCAGAGGCACAAAGTGAGCAGCTGTAGTGGGCAGACAAGAAGGTGGAAGGTTGGGGAGAAGGTGACCATAAGCAGATATCCAACAAATGCTTGTCTAAGGATTGACTCTTCAGCGTTGCCAAATTAGCCCCTATTCACCACAGCTTAGAGCTTTGAGCACTGAAAATAAAAGAAGTTTTTAAAAAGTGTCTCAAAGACCTCCGGGCAAGTTATGTTTTGGGGTTAACAGCAAACCCTTTGAAAGCCAGAGAAAAAAAGGCATGCTGACAACCATATACCAATTTTTTGCTGGAACAGCCTTATAAGGCACCAGCAGAGGAACCTTCTTCAGCCTTCAACCCAACAGAGAGAAGTCTGAGATACCAAGGTGGACAGAGAAAGGAAACAGGAAGGTGTGATGGAGACAGAGGAGGAAAGCAGATTGGTTACTACAATTGAAGTCTAACACTTCTACCAGCCCCTCTCCCACTCACCGCCCTGTCCATTATGATTTCATACAGTGATATCTTTTCAAAACCAAGGTAGGGGGGGAAAAAAACCCAAACAAACTAAAAGAAAAAAACCCAAAAAAACCAAAACAACAACAACAACAAAAAACCCTTAGTGAATTTTTTCACAGGGCCCTGCTGAAAGAAGGCTCAACAGTTTGCACATTAAAAGGACATAATCCCTATGCAGAAAGTGCTGCTGGAAAAGGAGAACTCCGAGTCGCTAAATGTGGCCTGAATGCTCTCAGGACATGACGTGTAACAAGGAGAAGCTTGAGGTCCACGCTGAAATCTGAGAGGAAATACACGGTCTTTTCTGGGCCTGTGAGCGAGTGTCTCAGCACAGTCCAAGAGCCCTGTGAGTCTCTCCCAAAATGCAAGTGTGTCTGGCTCTCACACTCAGTCCATCTCCATTGACATTAGCCGGCGACGCTCTCGTCTTGTTTCCTGCACTTCCTTCTTGCAGCACCAACGGGAGCTGCAGTAGCCGATGAGGCAGGATAAGAGTCCAATGACAGTGGCCAGACCGAAGCCAATCAACAGGGGATACTTGAAAGCATTCAGAACTGAAAGAGGAAGGCAAAGTCATTAGATATCACTGAGAAATTCAGAGATTCTTTTTATATTTGTTCTTGCCTAAAAAGGAAAAAATCTCACATTATTCAGTCATGGGCAGATTAATTATTTCAGAAGGAAATTACACTAATTTTCTTTCTTCATTTTTGTCTTTTGAGGTTTAGAAAATCACTCTTACTGGACTCCCTTATCTCTTCACTCCAATTCCTCCTCCATCATTTCAAAGCCTCAGGGAGACTGGGTGGACCAGAGGAACCTTGGAATAAGACAGCAAAGCACAGCTAGTTCCAAGACATATCCCATTACCTGTTCCTCCAAACAAAGGAAAGCATTGCAAAGTTTCCCCATCAGAGACAGACTGTGGCTGCATTATTTGTAATGTTTCCAAAATGTAAGGAGTGAACTCCCTTATGCTTTGCTTGATTAAAACCACTTGTATGGTATCTTCACTGCCACTCAGCTACTCTGTTTAATTAAACTCCAAAGCTGGTACCTAAACAAGAACTTTGATTTGTAGGCATCTACTGACCAGTTAAAAGGCAGAGTCAAGAACTGTAAGGAATTTGAAAAGTACAGTTATAATAGTTATCTGCACAGTAGGGAGAAAAAAACCTTCCGATTCCTTTCAAGTTCATGGAACTTCCCAATATGACCTTTCCTGGAAATACTGAGATGAAAACAACTATCTCAAAAGCCCTCCTAAATAAATTTTCCTTCTTAGCTATGTGTTGAATGAAACATCTAATGTGCAGCTTGCTTCTCAACACTTGCAACTCAGAACTCAGGTTGGAAAGCAAACAAGGCATGAAGTGCAGGGAGCTGCATGTCTTGTGGTTTGGAGAGGGAGGAAGGAGTCAGAGCTCTGACTTTCTGTTCTCAGCTTTAATATTAACCACAATGTGACTTCAGTTCAGCATTCCATATCTGAAAACCAAGGCTTCTTCCTGCAGGCAGCAAAAGGGTTAATGCTTGTAGAGAAGTTATGCCTTATTATGCCTTGATTGAAAGATGTCCCAGGTATGCAAAACATGACCAAGAGATGATCAGGAAAGAGAATCCAGTCTGATAAGCATGATCTGTTGAGGCCTATCTAGTCTACAGAACCTGGAATCAGAAGTTGCAAAACAATAGGAAAGGACAGCAAAGTCTAATGAGATTATCACAGACACCTTGGAAAATAGCCATGGGTAGTATTTGTCACAGAAAGACATAACAAGTTGTTACAAAAAAAAAAAAGAGTCAAATAACACATGTTGCAATCTCTTACCATCCATTTTCACAGACAGAAAAATGGGCTTGGCTTTGATGTCAGGTTCCCGCTGCCATACACCAGTGGCAGACCGCACCCACGGGGTCACTACACAGTAGTGGTTCCCAAAGTCATGGTCCTCACAGCTATGCACACGGAGTCGGAATTCCAGTGGGCTGATTCTCTCCAGACTGAGATCACTGCTCCCATTTCTCCTGCTCTGTGTCACAATCCCTCTCCGGTCCAGTGAGGCCAGCAAGACGGGTTCTCTGTCCAATGCAAAGGAGCGCACAGCAAACCAGGAGACATCAAAGGACATATCATCTGCATTTGTGGACAAATAATAATTTGGACATGTTGGTGAGCTCTGAAAAGTATCCATAGTGCCATTCTTCAGCAGAAAGGTTAATCTGCAAGCAGCAATAGCCAACACTGGTCTGACAGCAGAAGAAAAAAGAAAAAAAGGAAAGAGTGCCCTGAACATGTCTTTTCTAGGAGGATTCAAGCAGTGAACTGCAATGAAATGCACTGGCAGGAAGAATATAACAGCACAGAAAGGGTGACTTCACTACAGGGACAACAGAGAGGAGACTGATTTTTTTTTTTTTTCTCTCTCCTGTCTGCCATCCTAGTATTTATAGCCTCATACCAAGTTCTATAACTGTGCTGAACCTACAGTGAAAAGGGGTTGGAAGTGCTAGGTATTTGCTAGCAGATAGTGATTTGCAATCACTATCTCCATGCAAGGTGAACACAATCACAAACTCAGAAGGCTCTTTCCAGAAGGCCCCTTCCTTACATTTAGTCTGCCTAAATGAATACAGAGATACTGCACTGAGCACCAAAAATTACGTACAAAAGTACAAAGCATTTAGGTGTAAAACCCCACCATGATGCTTCCATATATTTTTCCAGAGTTGTGGGTTACTGTCATGCCTCACTGGCCACCATACCTCGTACAAGTTTCACCATCCAAGGAGATGAGTCTATAAAATGCATTTGCAACACCTTCCACATTTAACACAGCTGACAGGTAGTCAGAGTTCATCAGCACATCTAGTACTTTCTACGTTCATGCAAAATCCTATTGATTCCATTAGCAGATCTCAGTCTAACCCTATTAGGCTGATGTAGCTGAGTATCTACTTTAAAAATCACTGCTATTCTTTGCTAATGTGAGCCCAGTAACACCTGTCAGAGTCTGAAACCTGGCATGACCTAAAGCACAGGCAGGAAAGCTGCTCACTTCTTTCATCAATAGGTAGGTCTTCCCCCCAGGATATTAGTAAACTGATGTGCCCAAACTGGAAACAGGGGTTACTATTTCAGCCTTGAGTTTTGGGTACTGCTAGCATGTGTACACAGGAATTAACCTCTGACATCTAAGACAGTCCCTATGATATATCAAACTTGCACTTGCTAGTATTGAGATCTCTGAAAAATACAGTATTAGCAATCCAAAATTTAAAACTGGTCTTTTGTCTAATTGAGTTTGCTGTTCTCTAAGCTTCCACATTTGACCTCCTGGCTAATAGAAAAACTGAAGTCCTAAACCTGTTGCTGTACTCAAATTCTTTGCAGATACAAGTGAACACAATTTTAAAGCCTCTATAAGGTAGGCTAACACTTCAGGAAAGACAGGGACCTTAAAATAGTATTTTAAAGTGAGGTGAAGTGAAAGGACATCCTCAGCTCTGCCACTTGAAGTACAGCATCAGCTGGACAGGCAGAACATTCCTCCTTACTGCAGACAAAACCCACCCACTGTCTGGGGTACAGTTAACTCCTCTGTAAGGTGCACTGGTTTTATACATATCTTCAAAAACAACACTAAACAATGAGAGAGCAGATGAAAGATGTTGGCTGATCAAACTGTTTTGAGATACCTGCCAGTTTCCTGCCCTGCCTGCCACTGCCAGCTGCTTCAGGTGAGCAGAACAGAACCTCAAGAGAGCACCTTGCTTTTTTTTGCAGCCCTACAGCAGGACCAGGTTTCTCAGTCCTACATGGAGATCAGCACAGGTCACATGGACCAGCAGCCCTCACAACCATTGCTCTTGCCCAGCATACTACAAATACTACTGTTAATTACTTGGTGTAGCTCTCAGACTGCCTCCCTTGAAAGCAAAGTTAACAAAAATTACCATAAGCACATGTTCAGTTAATGGGACCAGACTTTGGCCTCTACGTTGTGTACTCATCCAGCTGAGTGAAGCGGGGCCTCTACTGGCAAGAACTCTGTTTCTATAAACTACTCTTCGCCTCTGCTGCCTGTTTATGCCAAATACGGTCATAGCACTGGTCCACAGGCAGTCACGTTGGGAATGACCAATTCCTTCCAAAGATCATCAAGACTGCCATCAGCTCTTGTGTTTCCAGGTACCATAACAGCATACGGATACCTTCCAGGCTAAGTCCAACTATGCTGAACATACCATTGCTCTTGCTAAAAAAAGATTTAAACAACAAATTCAGACGTCAAAAATCTGCCTTCAGATTCCCAGGCAACTTGCTACCTTTGAAGAATTTCTTCTTTTCAGTTTCAGTTAATTTGAGGTTGCTTTCCCTCCACATACAAAGATGAGTGCAGGCACTTGCTGTCATTTTGAAACAGCAGAATCTATCTTCTGTAATTACAACATGGGACAACGGTATTATGCCAACATATTTTATTAGTCAGTATACACAGTGCGCAATTAGTGACTCACTACAGACAGATTTGGCTCCGAGTACTCTTTGTCACTATCCTCCTTGAAACAGCTTAATACAGCAAAGCAAACTGATTTATTTCTATATATCTCTGGTTTTCATGCAATAAAAACACAGGAAAATTTAGCAAAACCAGGATGTAAATCAGGTGCTCTCTAAAGATCAGTGACGTACATGCCTAGCAGCTCCCAAGTGCTAATATATATGTAGTGTTACTGACAGAAAACGGGTCACACAGTAGGATTCTGAAATGCATCTGTACCATCCCATACACACCTTGCATCTAGGTCACTCTCACAGTTTTTGTCCCCAATCTAAAAAAAACCAAACCCAAACACAAGAACCACACTTGCACTTAAAACTGCGAAGGTTTCTTTCACCGGTTCCTTCCGTGTTCCACAATGTTGTAAGTAGTGTGAGACACCTGGACCAAAACAAGCTGTCCCACATCAGATGAAAGCATAACATTCCAGTGCTAAACTCAGAAGGCCATCAAGGACCTCAAGTGCCCCTACGTCATGCAACTCAGTGGCTTCCATGAAGGAACACAAAGTACTGGGAGCTGGATGTTTCAGAGCTCTGTGAGCAGAGTAACTGGTGTTATGCTTCCTCCACTCCTCAGCTAGTGAGGATCATCAACATGTAAAGCACATCTTTATGCACATTTCAATTTGACACACAGGACTAAGCTGTCTGAGACTTAGCTGCTTCTCTGGCCAATCACTCCTTAAATCACTCCTATTTCTAGACCAGCTCTTAGGAACCATACACTTCCACTGCTTAGAATGGAGCCCTCTCAGCATCTTGTTACAGTGCTGAATCACAATTTTGAGACCCTTTTTGTTTACTACATTTAAATGAGGTTGAATAGGGCTTCCTAGAGAGCTGAGCAAACCACTTCAAGCCACACAAGAGGCAAACAAGACGGTTTTGTTAAATTATCCAGAGTGCCCACTGGGTCTGTCTGGAGCAGATGAAAAAAAAAAAAAACATCTCCTTTTAAGCACAGTAAGTAATACTTTTAAATCCCTAAGCTCATAGCCCAAGAAGGGGTGATCTGGGAAATCTGGAGAGATCATTTGTGAAAATGTGTATTCAACAGAAATATCAGAAGCGGCTTTTATATCTTCAGGGCACAGAAGAACTACTATTCCCCCTTGACGCACATACTCCCCTCGTATCAATTTGAAACACCAACCACAGCTGCCAAGCAAAAGGAGCACTTTAGATGGAACAGTTGCCGTCATGTACGGAGCTTAGTAATACACACTCCATTTCAGCAGGGTCTCAAAGAAGCAGAGGAAATTAAAGCACGCAGCAGTCACGCCAAAACCTTTTCCACTCTTGAAAATTTCCCACAGGGTGGGTATACAGATATCTACACACACACGGAGTACAGTGAATTGCCTCTACCAGACGAGGGTCCATACCATAAGTAATACTTCTAGAAACAAATGGATCCATCTAATTGTAACAAAGAAGGGCACAGACAAAGATCTTGGGTCATTTAACTTTTCCTCAGCTCTTTGGAAGTACTTTATTGTTCTGATTGTGCATAAAAAAAAGGAAAAAGAGGTGGCATCTAACACAAACTTATTACAGGAAGCATAAATACTAACCCAAATGCAGGCTTACAAAGTTGAGGATCTATGTGCACAGGAGCAGAGGTGGCTGGCATACTAAGTGTGTTCAAACCGTTTGGATGTGCGTTTAACAAGACACTCTATGAAATTCCTTGATCCTTCCTTGATCACAAGAGGGCTCAAAATACAGCCCTGCAGCAGGTCTGAAACAAGAAGAGTAGATGGCCTCTGAAAGCCACCAGCGCCCCTCAGAAGAGGTTCAAGTGCAATTGCTCTGCTATCCTGTCCCAACACATTCCCAAACTGAAAGACCACATCTGTACTGCTGTAATCTGTTTCCTACTAGGAGGTGCTGGCAACTCTTGGTCTGTTTATGTGATTACCTGGTGTAGGCTTTCCCTAACAACACACCTTATTTCCCCAGTGGGTTAGAGAACCCTGTATAATTTCACAGTCTGTCTAATTTTTGGCAGTCATTTAAAAAGCAAGTTCTCCATTCTAGTTGTGAATTGAACTGCAATACTGGCTCAGCATAGACAGATCAGAGACGGAATACAAGGGGAAAAGGTTACTATAGAGTAACTACATCTGCTTGTTACCATATTAGCCCTTAAGTCCCTTCTTCAGCTAAACTGCTCCATTATCCCACTGCTCTAGCTCCCTCTTCAAGTCTCTCAAGGCCAAGAAGACAGACAAGGGAAGTCTGCAAACCCTGCAGCTGTTCCTGCAGCTCTTCTGCTCATCTCATCCAGAGGACCAGCAAGGACAGAGGAGGGGGTAGCTTCTCAGGCCCGTATGAAAGGCCCAGATGGGGTTTCCTCCACACAGCATGGCTGGTTAGGGCCCAAATCCTGCTCATGCAGCAACTGGAGGCTAAGAGTATAGACTGAAAGGTTCCCTCAAAACCTGCCACAATAACACGCTTTACTTCATTCTGTTGCCTGTGCCCCACCTGCCCCATTACAGAGCAAAAAAGAGAACAGCCAACACTCCACACACACAAAAACATTAATTCCACAAAGGCAGATGTTCAGGATGACACTACCCAGCTGTGGAACAGATTACAGTGCTGACATTTAAAACTCTGCACTGGCTGCTCATGACCACTGGAAACAGCATCATTTCCAACTCCAGTTATTATGCATCAATTCAACAGACATCTACGACCACTTATGAAATTGCCCCGTTAAAACTTAATAGTGCTGATGAGAAGCTCCTCGAAGAGGACACCTTTTTACTTCAATCCCTTTGATTATCCTTATCTTGTCAGTGCTTCTCTCAGTCTCAACCTACCAAACACACAAAAACCCACCACAAACCCAACTGTAGCAGAGCACTGACTGGAGAGCCCCACTGTCACTAAGCAGTCTCAAGTTTTAAGTGAGTCGGGGATGTTGAGGCCTCTTTCACAAGGCAACCCCAAGCTTGTTTTAGCTGTTGAAAACCAGCAGAAGCCGCAGCTGCTCCCTATCAGTGATTACTGCATTGCAAAGTAAGCCAGCTGCTTTGGGTACTGCTTCACAACAATACCTGTAAGAGCTTGGGCACATCTCAACTTAGAAGATGTTTCCTGCTGAGCAGAAACTGAGCTATACATACAGCCATAAGTTCCTGCTTACTGTGTCCAATATCCCAGGCTATGACTCTTTTGACAGCAATAAAGATTACTCAGCATTTCCTCCCTACCAAGCATTTCAATAATACCATGTACAGACTTCTATCATTTCTTCACAGGCACCACACAACTGTAATCTAGCAAATTGCTTCCCTGCTACACTCTGATTTAGTGTACAACAGATATCTTGGAATTTCAAAGTGATGAGCCTTCACTAAGCTTGGTACTCTATCTCATCAGCTACTGCATTATAAGTAATAATTTCTGCACAGCAACTCTTTTGTAGTGGATTCTGCACAGATTTCTAAGTTTTGCATGAATTGCAACACCTTTACATTTAGTTGTATATGTTTTTATGTTTATATTTACATACAAATTTACAGGGCTTTTAAAAATAGATTTTCATATTCATATACATAGACAATGACTTTTAAAAAACTAAACTTACTCCAAAACCAAATTTTGGGTATAATAACCAGAGTCATTATCATAGTATTTTGATATAAAGCAGCTCAGGCAATGCTTGGCAAGCAGCTAGGTTTCAGCTCTTCACAAAAATTTGCCTTTAAAGCGTTTGCTATTCTTTTCTCTGCAATTAGGTACTGAGTTTCTTTCTTCCACACAAAAAATGAAGCTCATCTCTGAAGGCATTAGCAAGAAACATTCATTTTTGGCATTTAGGCTGCAGCAGCCAATTATTATGATTTTTAGATTTAAATTAAGCCTTAAATTCACTCTGAAGTGTGAAACCAACTGGCCAGGTGACTTTAAGATTCAGTTACACAGATGACCATCTAATAGATTTTGCCAATGGACCTCCTTTCCAATTAAAGGAAACAGAAATAGTTTTCATGGCCCATCTAGTGGTTGTAGGCTGAGATTGCCACTAGTGGGGTCAGTCAGTACAGAGAGCACAGGGTGGTTTAGCAGTAAGAACACTTTTTTCCTCTCCCCTAAGAACAAAAAAACTTGGTTTAAATTAGGCTGTGTAAAGTAAATATGCTCTCCTGTATTTATCTAGTTCTGTTCTCAACTCCCCAGCCTCACTCAAAGGACATAGGTTTCTAATTGCCAGTAATATTCTGACTGGTGAAGGCAAGTAAGTTAAAAGTAGAATAATTTTGTAAAAATACCTGGCTCAAGTGCCATTCCTTCCATTGTGACGATACACAGCAAATCTGCCAGTTCACCCTGGTAAACCGTCGGGTTGTCAGAATGCACTGAGACATTAAATACAGGACCTAGAAAAGAGTAACCACAATTATTCAGTGTTCAAAGCCTTTCTTGCATGTTTTTGAAGTACTCTCTTCTAGTTTGCGATGACAGAGCCCTGAAATAGGGATAAGCAATCATGTACATTTTCACAAAATAGTTATCAATTTTTTAGCCATTAATTCCTGCACTAAGACAAAGTACTTAAAACTGCCAGAGCTGTCATCCAACACAGAGGCTGCTGCCTAAGTCTGCCTTATATCATCTAGCACAAAAGCAGTTGGTCTTCCACTGGTGACTCCGCTAACAGCACAAGAGTTCAGGTCTTCAGGCTAATCCCACATGAATCTTTTTGGCTGAGGCTGTCATTCGAAATTCAAAAGCAAACCAGTATGTTAACAATACAGATGGTTCTGCTATGGAACTGAAACACAGACAACAAAAGAAGTTTATCTGATAACACTTTTCTGTGGGTTTTCCTTCAGTTTCTGCCACAGATAGCTGATTCTGTAGAAGAGGTCTCAAAGCCCAAGGGTACAGTAACTTCTTCAGTTGCAAAGTAGTGATGATATTGATGAAAACCATTAGGCTGTTACAAAATTCTCAGACATGACAGCGACATGTGGTGTTTGACATCTGAGGTACATAAGTTAAAAACCAAAACTTCCCCAAATTTTAACAAAAATTACATCGCTGGTGCAAAATCAACTCCTCAGATACACCAACATTGCTACCACTCTCTATTTCACAGGACAGAAACTGAAAAATGTGTCAAAATGCCCTTAGCATTTTCTCCACTAAGCAAGGTGAAGGAGATGAGTAGGACAGAAGCTGACGTTAATCGTGGTCTCCAGAATGGCTTTGGGGAAGAAGCCAGGGAAGTCAAGAAGGAATATGGGATCCAGATTAAAAAGTAACCATTTTTACCCTCCCTGCACTCCATTACCCATTATCATTACCTGGCTCAGCTATTTCTGGGACAGTAGCAGCAACAATCATAGAAGATAGTTAGGGCAAGAAAGAAAAGCCATTGGAAGATTTGCTCTCCTTCACTCTTGCATGTTACTGTTTCAGTACAGAAACTTTCAAAATTTCAAATCCACTGAAGATCTGTGGCAAACAATGCTTTTGATGGAGAACATTTAAAGAAATCATCCAAGCAATCCACTTTTCCCTTGCCCTCCCAACACGTTTCTATGGAAAGCTATGCCCATAACCCCACACTGCACGCACTTTGTACGCAAGGGTAGTATGTAGGCTACATTCCAGAGGTTTGCACCCACTTTGACACTAGAAGTCCCCTCTAAAAGAGAAATAAGAATTACCCCATCAAGCAAGGATAAAAGGGTCATAGAGATGCAAGAGGTTATATGTGAAATACTGGCTGAGATTCCTACATGCTTAGGCTAGAACATATTTAAGGAAATAAAAGACCCAGAAGACTTTGAAGTCTATCTGTTAAGGTTGTGACTTCACTAGCGGCTGTAACTTAAGCTCAGCATGATTGGATCCTTTCCTGGGGTAATGGAGAGAGATTAATCTGATTGCTTCTTCATCTTCTGTTCAAACTCTTTCCTTGTGAGTTCAGTTTGTTTCCTGACATTCACCCACACACACCCCCCCAACCGTATTTCCCTTGCAGCCTATTTGATTATTTGTCTTTAGATAAAACAAAATATTTTCCTTCATTTTCCTTGTCGTTGCGCAGATAGAAGTTTAAGGTCCCAGGAGACTAAAGGCAGCATGGACCAGGACACTCCAGCTAACTGTAACCAGAAAAGTCTCAAGCTGTGCGTGAACTGTTACAGCAACTGAAACAAAGAGACTGTCAAAATCTGCCAGGAACAACCCTGCATTCCCAGCACATACCCTCTGATCAAAGGCAAAACAGCACTATAATAATCCTTGTATTGTCTATAGTGCGGGGTCTATCCTAAGTGTCAGCAGTGAGTGACGTGACGTCATATCAGGAATATGGAACATTCTCTACTTCAGCAAACAGGCTCTGTCCTGGATAGATACTGGCAGGGACTGAGTAAGGAAGATGAAATGCATGATCCCAACTTTATCAGGCTAAGGATTGGCTGCCTTACCCTTGCCCTGGCAGGATAAACAAGGAAAGACAGAGGATACAAATAGATGGGACTTTTCAGGCTTTATTCCTAGGGTGAAAGTCCAGACATCTACTACATTCAATGGACACTGGCTTCAAACCCTGGCATGCATATAAACAAAATGCAGAGTGGAGTCCGAGTACTCCTGGCCATCGAATGACACAAGGGTAAAAGCTAAGCTTGTTTGGTCACTCAGCCAGGAAAGGCCATTTATCATGATAATGCAGCATTCTCTACACACTCTTCAGTTCTGGGTCACCAAGCACATCTCTATCCTGCCACCCATACGAAGCGTTTCCTGTGCAGTAAGAAGGCTACTAGGCAGCAGCTGCTCTGTGATTTCAAGATGGTACTTTCCCTTGGTAGGAGGCAAACAGTTGTTTACCTTTGCTTATTTCACTACTGTGGTACATCTCCCGCAAATTACCGTCTGTACTTCCAGGGAGAAATAAGTGTCCTGTGTTAGAAGAAATGGATTTCAAAAGAGAGTCTAGACATGTGTCAGGAGTTGTGATCTTCCCTCTCCAGCTGAAGAGGAAAAAAAAAAAAAAAAATCTTTTATCTTTTAAAACCTAAGCAAGCTTCATTACAGTGAAAGTTTCCTAGTTCAGTCTTGAAAACTGTGTAGTTGCTACTTCTTAGGAGAAGCATCTTTCTTTGGGGGTATCTCAGGCCTTTTGTCCAATAACCCATGCCCTGGACCCTCAGGCTGCCCTCAGGCATGATAGGACAAAATATAGCATCTTCACAGATATATTTTTGCCCCTCTACAAAACCTGAAAAGGCAGGAGGCTGTTTGCAACAAAGACCCATTAACCCTGAGCTGGACCAGGAAGACCATTTAATGCCCTAGCCTGCACCATAAGGTATACTTGAGTCAGAGCTGTAGTCACTACATAGCCTGGGAAAGATTCACAGAAGCTGAAGACCTGGCTCTAATTCCTCATTAAAAATTAACTGCATGGCATTCTTCTCTATAGAAGAGTTCTTGTCTTCTTTTTGTTCTGTTTTATTCTAAAAAACCCAACTGACCAGCACTTTTAACCTGATTATAGCTCACCTGATTTATGTCTCAGCCTTAAATAATTTACTCCAGCTTCAGCTGAACCTGTCTGGCAACAGGATGAGATAAGCAGGAATAAGCTGCATGCCAATTTAAAAAAAAAAGCAGCTGCAAACCAGTATTTGTTAGTAGGTTACAAGCAAAACCATCACCTTATCTAACTGGACATCTGCTTTACTGCAGGCTCAAGAAAAGCACCTGGGCAAAACCAGCACCTCAGAAAACACATGATGCATTCAGACACATTTTCAAGGCTCCTGAGGACCTCCCAAGAGGTCACAAACATTCCACCGAAATCTTCTGCAACGTATGGACCTTGTTACCTTTTATTTTCTCCCCACTACCATCACACCACAGAATTCAAGAGGCCCTGGATCTGGAATCCGGCAGCAGGACTTGGCACACAAACCCCAAGTGCTTTTCTTAAGCTTTTACCCTCCATGGAAAAAACCAAAAACCTCAAGCCCCAGCTTAGAGATGCAGGCGTATAGTAACAGGCAGCTCCCAGTAGACACTGATGACAGTGACTATCAGGGTCTTAGCATCACCACACTCAAGCACTTACAGTGTCACAAGAAGGGCTGGGAAGGTGACATGAACTGTCCTTCAATAAGATCTGAATTCATGCTACATTAACACTGAGAAAAATAGACCTCTACAGATAACAGATGATGTGGCTCTGCTCACCTTGCCACCTGTATTTAACAGTTTGAAATACTGTTATTGGCACCTACTGGTCACTCAGGAGAATAAACAAGCCAGAATTTAGCTTCAGTTGCAGGGTTGACAGATCAAGCATGACCTGTAAAGCTCATCACAAACAAAGAAAAATTAAGTGTAGGAAAGCTACTCAGGAGTTTGAAAGCAGAGAAATAATTGGATTTGAATAACTTCAGGTTTGAAGATAAGTGTCATGCTGTCAGGTGGTTCAGAAACTAAAGAGTATAGATGTACAAAACAAACCAGCACTCCCAATTCTAAGAGCTAAGCATAAACCTTCCCCTAAAATGCCACCTTCTGCTGAGACTTTTGGTTTAAGCTAAGCCAAAAGGTCTGTTCCTCACTATAGTAAGGTCATACATAAGCTTAGATTCAGCCACGAAAAGAAATTTTATTCTTTACTAAGGCAAAACCAATTTTATATCAAAAGCATCAGCAGTGAAGAATAAAGAGTTTCCAGAGCATTTCTTGACTTGTGAATACTTGAAAAACACTATATTATTATTTCAAACAGAAACTGAAGAAACTGAGTTTAGAACTTAATGGTACAAATCTAAAAGTGCTTAAAGAAAAATGAGGTTCCAGGATCTAGACCTGTTTGGTGTAAATTCTTCTGAATATCCCATCCCTTTTACAGCAGATCTCATTGCTCAAACCATTTCATATCATGCAATCCAGGAAGGAAACTCCAGGATCCAAATCCTGCAAGTGATACAGTTTTCGGCTAAAAAGTGTATTGGAAATTCTTCCACATACATAAATGAAAGGAAAGTCTTTATAAGCTGCACCAAATTTGGTTTATTATTTTGTGCTCAATCAGATGGACACTGAACAGGCTGCAGGGTGGAAAGGAGAAGCTGAAGTTGACTGAGTTAATTTATTCAACTTAAGGATTTACATATTGGAGAAAACTAAAAAATCCTGAACCCTATTTACCTGATGTCTCCCCATTGTCCCCGCTTTCCTTTACTGCTTAGTAATACAAACACCTTAAATCTGCGAGAAACAAAAGGGGAAAAGGATGGAGAATAACCAAAAGCCAGTTAACATCTAGCTTTACAATAGAAGAGATCCTAATTACCTAGGTCCTAGGCGACATTTTGGCTTTTTCTATTTTTGCAGAGAAGTACTGGCTAAAATGATATAAGGTATAGTCTCCTCACAAATATCATTTACCTTTATTTTCCAGATAAGTAATGTAATGTAGAGTAGAGAAAGGTCAAGTACCCTGACTGACAACAGAAATCCAGAGCAGGCCGTTCCACCCAAGAAGCTTGTGCCTAGTCCATTACCCAGCAGAAAGGCCACAATTACTGCATGCAGCTTCCCTACTTGCAATCAACCAGGAACCACAGATCACAACAGGGAAAAAAACCTGATGCAAAATCCTCACAAATTCTCTGTCTCCCGAAACATTACTCATACCTGCCCTGGCACAAAATCATCCACTCTTGAACTGAGAATCCCACAACCTCCCTCTCTCGAGATAATGAGCTCCTTCACCTACACTACCCCAGCTCCCTGCCCTCTCCCTGCTACCTCATGGAGCTATTCTCTAACAAATTTTACCACAAGCCTCATAATAGCTGTTACTGGAAGAAGCCCCCAGTAGTTTAGCCTGTGGTTTATCCTTTAAACTACAAATTAATGTACATAGACACAAAGGCACACAATGACAAAGCATGTTTCTGCCCATTAACAGTGGCTGGAAAGTACCAGCCTTTCTTGCCAAAGAGGTTCTGCTGTATTGCTCTTCATTCATTTCCATGATTAAGGTTTCTTTCCTTTAAGAAACTTTCTATTCTCCTTTCTTGAAACTGAGTATCTCTCAGGGTCATTGCAGGGCATCATTTCACTTTAATTGCAAGTTCAACATCAATACTCAGCTCATATTTCAGCAGCTTTCAGTTTATCTCTGCTTCTTCCAAAGTGAATGATAATACATAGCTGTGCAATGAGCTCATATGCAGATATAATCCAGAGTTGAAGCTTTCAACAAGACTCTTTCCTTAAAGTTCTCTTTTTATTTTTGCCTCTCCAGAGCTTTCTGCCCTATGCTGAATGGCACAAGGGGAAGCCAGCTCAGAGTACAGCCAAGTTCCAAATAGTTCTCTCACATAGCGTACTTATCAATACAAGATTAAAAGCTTCCTTCTCCCTGCTTCCCTCAAGGGAAAGGAAAATAAGTCACTTCTGTGGAAATCCCCATGAATGTATACTGGGCAAAGACACTCTAAATACCAACCTGGGTTGCCAGGTTCAGGATAAAAGGGATAGAAAATTAAAGGACAAATGCCAAATAATAATCTATGACTCCAGGATAAACCAGGTAGACTTCAGAGACCAGGTGCCTCAGCATTAAAAAAAAAAAAAAAAAACAGCTGCAGGCCAGCTGGAGCCATTTGAACCAGATACCTGTACACAGACCTGCAGCACATAAGCGCACTGATCTCAAGTAAGTCCCCAACTATTTAACTCTCACATGGGGAACCTGAAAAAAACCCTCTCTCATCCACCGCTCCAACCCTTGTAGTGTAAAGGCACTGCCACTGGAACAACACCTTCCGGTGACCAGAAGACAAGTGAGAGATTTCAGTGGGGGTGGGTAGGATCACAACTCTTACAAAAAGCTGTCTTGACACACTGGATTCAGGAGAACAGCAAGGAACAGAAGACAGGTATGTTTCAGGATGAAAGAAAGGCTACGTACACACACATCATCCAATAGCTCAGGAGGAGAGTGGATGTTTTTGAGTTTCAGCAGAAATGATGCAATGAAATTAAGAGAAAATTTAAAGACGAGCACTGGCAGCTGTTCTTGTCCATCGCATTGCTGGGCAACTTTTGAGAAAGAGATGCCTGAACCCCTGTTCTAGACTGGGAAAACCAAAAAGGAGCACTGAAGAATACTGAAGTCTTCATATGGGACAGCTTTCCCCTGCCCCACATGTAAGTTCAGCTTGCTTACAGCTACTGGACATACAGCAGGCATTCATTTGATGAAATTAGACTAGTGATCCATGTTATTCATAAGGCCAGACCGGGGGATTCACAAGATCCTCTCTAGTCTTAAAATATATCCAGCTGAGAACAATCTGCCATTGATTGAATATTTGAAAACTAATGACCTATGAGGCTCCTCGCCACTACCCCACCCCTCCCCCCAGTTTCTAGCTTAAATAAATCAGTAGACAAAAATCCACATTTTATTTTTTAGTTCAGGAAGTCTCAAACAAATGCCTTTGCATTAACATTTCAGATCATGAACCAAATGGAACAAATACATCCCTCTGCAACAGCAAATGGAGAAAGAAGAGAGGAGGTCTCTGCTTGCAGCCAGCAACTTCTGCCTTGAATGGAAAGAATCCAAGCAAGACATTTTCCACAGATGTTCACGGAAAAACATTTCAGAGCATTGCCACATTTCAAGCCTATTGTGGCAGGAAACACTTAAGTTTCATGTAAGTAGTCCCCAGCTCATATATAAAAAGCTTACAGTCCTGCCATTCAGATAGATCACATTGCACAATGCGTATGCATGCTAAAAACCTCTCCTTGAAACACTCAACTCAAAGATCTGGGAGGGAGTCAAACTGGAAGAAAGGATTTCCCATCCTAGCAATCCCATTCCCTATCAAAAAGGTATCAATAAAAACAATTGAGAAATAAATTCCTCCTATGACTAAAAACTTCATGTTAAACCCTTTAAGGGCTTCCTGTTGAAAATGCTGTTTCCATATTGATTATCTCCCTACTTATCCCTCATGGTGCAAGTTGAAAACCGCTGTCAAAGTTCAAGCCTTCAAAGCAGGGAGAGACTGGAATACCCAGTTTTTTTGAAGTTGTCTTCCTCATTTTATTCCCTCCTTCTCCAGTCACAGTTCAAAAGCCTTTTTTTTTTTTTTTTTTTTTTTTTCACACTTTGAGAATCCCAAAAGACAGGAAAACTTAATGAGTCAATTGCACTATTAGGGACAAACTCACTCATAAGCCACTTGTCACTCAGGATTTAGCAGAGTGGTGCACCCCAACTTTTAGTTACACGTGAAAAAGCTGCATGCCCCTCTGCTTTTTTCTGACACTTCCCTGTTACTATCTCACTCCAGTTTGCAGAAGCCTCTCATTCTCCCTAGCAATTACTAGCTACCTTAGCAGTTCTGCCTTTCACCATTCCCGTTAGGGAAAATCTGGGAGGGGCTTGGGATAGACCTCATTCTTGCTGGTTTCTTGCATCACCCCTTTGCAAATACTGCTCTTGCATTGTGTCTGACCCAGATATCAAGCAGAATAAGGCTAAAACTATAGCCCATTAAGCCACCCTGATGAGACAATAAGCAATATTCATCCGTGACAGTGCTGCTCTAAGAGGCATTTGGAATATAGGGAACTAACAGATTTTCAGAACAATATCTTAACATAAAACTAACCATAACTTAACCAGAACTGAAAGAAGCATTGAGCTGAGTCAGTGTCCTCTCCCTGGCCAGCTTAGGTCAGGCTGCATCTTCATTAACATTTGTATCAAGATGCTACATTTCAAAGCTTCTTACAAAATAATGATATCCTCATTACAAGGCTGTCCCCCTACATTCAGCCCTTGCCCTTTTGCTAGTGTGTCTAGAGAAGTTCAGTTTTTAAAAATCATCTTATGGAGAATGATTACCTTAGTTATGGATGCAACCAGAAGTCAGGCTGCTCTTGCCTAGTCACAGACACATCTTTCTTCTAAATACCCTAAAGCCCCAGTATTACAAACAGAATAACTCACATGAACAAGGGATATGAGGAAAGACCTTCTCACAAGCTTTGCTTGTGGATAGGAATGGGGGAGTGCAGAAGGTTTGAGATAAAGCAGCTAACCAGAGAGCTCCAACATAGGATGCACATGTAGACTACACTGAGAGATCTTCAAAACTGCTCAAGAAGTCATCAGCTAGGTTTTATCAAATCATGAGATGAGCCTTTCACTCCTAAGTGTACCACCATTATAAAACCAACCGCAGCACTTCCCACCCACATAGCATGATAGGAAATGAGTGTTAACATCCTCATCTGATGATACAAAACAATGCCATCCCTCTCTCCCTCTCTTCAACAACATATCACAAAAGGTATACATCTCTAGAAAAATTCCCCCCCCCCGCCCCCAGGCCATAATTCAGCTGAAGGTGAGGGCTTCAACATGAATGCAAGGAACAGGATGCACTTCTGGATACTGAAATTAATCTCCATTTGTGGAGCTTTGTAGTCCAGCCACAAGGGGACTCTAAAGTCTTCCAGTGGTAGGATATACTTGCTGAGATGGCTGAAATGTTATCATTGCCTTGACTAGACCATTTTCTGCAATTACATCAACAGAAAGGTGTGCTCGGGCAATTAAATTCCGTGCTAATCAAGTCTGTTTTGGAACAGAAATCCAGTTTATATTAAATGTTCTTCCAAAGCAATCACTACCTAACAGCAATCTAGTGGTAAAGCTGGCAAACGTGGCAGCAGTTATTCCATAATGAGAACTGAGCCTGAAGGACCATAAAGAAAAACCAAGAGGTTATGATTACAGCTAATTCATTAAACATCTTTCTGTAAACAGTAAACAGCACAAAGGACAAAAGCACCGAAAAAGGAGACAAGCAAAGCTCTCAGTCATCATACCATTTTGAGATCCCCTTCATGTTCAAAAGAGTAGGTATTGTATTTCCCAGAGACAGGATAACCACTGGGAGAGCACCATAGAACTTTCTCCCTTTCTGGCTTAGACATACAGCTGCCAGATTCCATACCGACCTGACGTCTGGAAGTCTATCTGGATTGGGTTGGATAAGCCATTCACTGCTTCACGCCACATGCCACCACCACCTGGAGACCAGGCAGTCACCACACAGCGATACAGCCCCGCATCAGAAATCTGGGTCTGATACATCCTGTAGCGGAACTCATTCTCCTGGACCTTCTCTAGAACCACGCCATCCACACGAGTCTGGTCCGTCCAGTCTTCCAACCTCACTACTGAATCCTGGTTCAAGGAGATTATGCGAGTGGTTCCATTAGGATTTGACTGATCCGTTAGCGGCTTCTCAGCTGTAATGAGGACAGAATAGCGTGGCGTCTTGATGTTTTTTGAAGACACTTTGCACGTCATCTCAAAGGTGTGGCCTGCTACAAAGAATGGCTTCAATTTCACTGCCTCCACTGTAAGCGTGTAATCTGAAGAGGGAAGAAAATAAGCAGCAAGAGAGGGGTTAAAAAATAGGTGAAGATATTTCTGCAGCACCTTTCAATCTAGACAATTACAAATAAGCAAATTACTTTTTTTTGAGAGAGACAGAAATCCCAGCACATTTATCTAAACACATATGGACATCTCAGAATGGACATCATCAGCGTGTGCACACACACAGTTTGGATCAAGATGCAAGACTTCAAACAATATTAAATACTGAACAGATAATGCAATAGACAGGGCATAGCACAAAAGGACCTCCAGAATTTTTTTTATTCAGAAATAAAGATATTAGTCAGACAAGACTCAGTCTCAGTTTTACACTGGATCTGAAAAAGCACCCTCAGTGACAGGGTACAAGGACACTGCTGAAGTACTCACAACCAGTGACAAAAGCTGCCAATAACTGAATCCAAAGGACTTAGCATAGCTTCTTTTATTTCCCTTGAAAAATCTACCCTAACAACAATCCAAACACATTCAGCTGAACTCCCAAGATCAGTTGAAACTGCATGAGAAAAAGTCAGTGGTAAGGTAAGTCTCCATCCCCAGCACCCCCATACACACACCTCAATGTTGAAAGAGTTTGGTACACCTCTGCCTATCTTGTGTGTTCTTTTCCTTTGCTTCTCATGCATTCACCTAAGTACAAGCCCACCGGAAGCCTTGATGTTTCCCAACAGCCCATTTGGCATCAAGAACGTCAGCAAGACTTACTGCTCCGTTTTCTTCACTTTCTTCAACGTTCTCCTAGCCCGCCAGCTCCTCAATCCCAAGAATCTCTTAATTACAGGGTTTGGGAAAATTATACATCTAGGAGCACAGCCTCAAGACACACAAAATACAAGCTCACAGTGAGAAAATGAGGAGTGACTAAAATCAGAAGCAAATAAAAGGGGAGGGAGTTGCTACTTTCCTGACACTGTGATGAAGAGACATCACACACACACAAACACACACAGGTTATTCCTAAGGAAAGGTTGCTGGAGCAGAACACAGCTTACAGCTACTTCACAGAGTGGCGGTATAGTAAGAGTTCAGCCAGTCTGATTTTCTGAACTTACTTTGTTGCAGAATATTCTCTTTCCCTCCTTTATAAAAAAGGGTGTAGACATGTTAAAAAGCTACACAGATCTTGTTTATGCAAGGTGAAGCTTCTCAGGAAAAGGGAAAGAAACAATGGTGAGACTAACACATTCCCCAAAACTGAACAAAATGCAGCAATATTTATGACCTTCCCATAAAAGCAACAAGATACTTGTCAAGATTACATTTTGCAGTGTTTTGCCTTCAAGCAGCAGATTTCACAATGAGTAAACACAGCCCACAAGATGAGAAACCTGGTATGACAACTTTAAATCAGTACTGTATAAAGCAGATCACAGTACAAAGCTATATAAAGAAACAGCAGGAGCAGGGAAGGCTGAACTGCTTCTAGTGGTCTAGCTGAGCACAGAATTACTTGATGCTCTACATCAAACCCCCCCTTCACACTTCTACCCGCTACGCAAGTGCGAATGCAAGAGTTGCATAGTTAGGCATTCAGGATACAATCACAACTGAAGTTGCACACAGAGACATTCTGCTCCATTGTGTGAGAATTCATCATGCATCTGATTCTAGACTTCAAATCCACTTTCATCTCATTCTGCGCCCATAAGATTCTGATATTGTCCCCTTCTTAAGGTTGCAGCATTTAGGAGCCCAGCACAGATCAGCTTGCCATGTATTTTAGGAATATAGTAGACAATTATATTTTGCTCCAAAAGCAGAACAGCTAGCCATACTTCTCTGCCACATGTTGCTGCTTTCTAGACCTTGTGAAGAGGCTCTGGGCAAAAATGCCTCCTAAGGTAAACATTCTTCAGGCTGTTGAACTTCATGTTGGAGCACTGCGTCCTAGACATGGGAAAAGAAATCTTGCATTTGGTCTCTCATATATTTGTTTAAGACAAATAGCATCACATGATCACAACAGTATAGATGTAACCAGGAAAAGACAAGTTTTCCTACTATCTGGGCTCCAAATGCCTTACCTCAACTATTTCCATAGAAAGGTCAGGCAGCAGAACACATACATAGGGGAGCATCTTGTCCCCTGTAAAGGACAGAACAAACTTTGTTTCTAGACAGACTTTCTTGACTTTTCATTTGAGGGCAATAGAAAACACTGCTTTTACCAACTATTTTTGCTAAAGAAAAAGGAGAAAGGGGTGGTGGTAGCATGGGACAGCCACAGAAATGCCATCTGTAGGGTTTCTGGAAGAGAACATCTGAGGTCGAGAGATGCAGCTGGAGAACAGAATTCAAAAAAGTTAGCTATTAGGATGCTGAACAGAGAAAAAGGAGATATATTCTTAAGAAAATCCTTTGAAAAGCTTTTTCTACCTTTTAAAACTCAAAGCTCCTTAGTTTAGGTGAACACAGAAGGCAGAAGCACCTCCTCTTATGCGAGACCATGAGAAATGCCGACCAGAACAAAGAAGGGGACATAAAAACCCAGCATATACAAGTGCTAGATATTCCTTGCTGTAAGAAAGTAAAAAAAGATCAAAGGAACATTTCCAAATCTGCAATAGTATTAGAGACCTGCACACGTAGTGCAGTAAAACAAAAAGAAGCCCCATATCCTATCAACTAGAAAAGCCTGGACTGCCATTGTTCACAGTAAAGTTGTTGTGCCAAAATTGTCCTTCTCCAGTGGCAGCAGATTAAATGTAGTTAGCACTCTACCCTCCCGCCTAGAAAAGGATGTAGTTGTGTCTGTGTGCACATTATGGGAAGATCAAAGATGCAGCACTTTGGTTGGAAATAACAGTAATCTGCAAGGAAAGTTAAGTGGGGAAGGGAAGTAACTTCACCTTTGCTATTTTAACAGAAACTGCTCATCAGATCCTACAGCATAAAATGGGCCAGAGGTCAAACAATATTTTCTTCCAACAACTACAGCCTAAGATCTCATTTCTAACCTTCTGAAAACTGGCAAAGAAGTAACGTCTGTCTCTTGTCCACTACTCTGCACACTTGCCCCTCTGCAATCACACCTGCAATCCCATGCAGAGTCTCATTTCCTTCTCTTAAAGCTCTATGACTGAAAAGCACGATAAAACACATCCCAGTCAGTCACATACAGGAGGCTGGAATCTACATAGTTTATGTTGGAAAGCATAGGGGAAGAGATCCTAAGCATAAGCTTTAAGATGGTTTAACCAGTTTGGACTTACTCCAGGACACAGGGCTAAAAGCAGAAGAAATCCTAGCCAAATGATTCATATAAAATTTGAGTAATACACTGTACTTTGGAGCCCAGCAGTGTATGCCTCTGCCACTCCAAGTGGTTAAGCCACACTGTAATTCTCTTGCTGTCTACCACAAAGTGTATGCTCAGTTCAAGAGAACTTCCTGGGTAGTGACCAAAAATGTGTATTCAACTAATCTAAGCCAATCAAATTGCTAGAGAAGCCTAACAGCTACAAGAGAAATGAGACTTTAAGAAATAGCAAACATCTTCCCTGCACTCCACTGACTGGTCAGAAACACAGCACAATTGCCACGGCTAACAGTGAACTCAGTGCCTAACATCTCGTCAGCAGCCTCAAATAATGCCATCCCAATATTCATAAAGTCTTCTTCATCCCCCAGTGCACCAGCTTGATTGCAAGTACAGGGATTGCAATGGACATTAAGGTAATGACAGCTTTGCCTTTGTAGGAGGAGACAATACAACACCCTGAGGTACAATTATAGCCCCCCACCAGCTCCGATACCGAGTGCTTGGAAAATACAGCAGGCACGCTGTGACCCGCACCACAACCTGATAGATATAGACACACAACGCAGTGGTTCTCCCCACTGCTGCGCGCACACAACTAGACCACCCTCACTGGCCTGCTCCCCTGACAAGCTAAGAGTGTGAGTACGTCCTTCTCACAAGAAGCCCAGGTGCCCCTGACTGGGGTTTGTACACCTAACTTAATGCACTTTCCTATTTCTACGCTCAAACTGGCACAGAGACCTAGCAGCTTGGTGCCATGGAATTTCACTGTATGTCTGTATTACGCATTGTCTGTTATATCCCAGCAATGGTAAAGACAAGTGGATGGCAGAAATATCACCTGTTCTCTATTCACAGGACTTCCTGAAAAGATTAAGATGCCTTCACTCCAAATTAAATGTGATGGGAGGCCCTGTGCAAGCATTTAGGACAAGTAAAATCATGGTAAATATCATTATTTTGTACATTAAAGACAGAAGTATTAACAAAACCCCTTTATGACTTGCAATTTTAACTAAAGGATAATGTTCTCTTTTGCAAATAATTCCATGCAAATCCAAAGTTGACAGCACTGGTTTAGGAAATAAGCCCCAATTCTGCATTCCACTCCAAACAGCAATTGTGTTTTAAACACAGGCTGTACTCACACTCAAATTAACAAATAAAATTATCTTTTAAACTATCAAACTACTTTCTGGGTTCAAGATCATCTACACAGCTTGCCAAAAAAGGCTTCCTCCCTTACTTTACCCCTTTTTACTGCTTGGAATTTGTACTCTAAATAAACAAAAAATATCAGTTTAGGGGAGATAAAGATGCTTTCTTTGTCACTGAGAGTAGAGAGGAAGAAACAAATCAGGAAGATCATGTCGAAAACAACGGTGATCTATGAGAGTGATTAGCTGCAGTTGCAAAGCTGCGTAAGCAGAAAGACATGACCTTTATTGGTTCCAACAGAACAAAACAGAAAATGATAAATCTCAAGCTAAAACGGGAAAACATACAACTTATTATACAACACACACTAAAAGGACTGACATCTTCACATGTTGCTCACATTTCAACATCCCAAGCAAAGGCCTCCTTATCGTGAACACCCCCTCTGTGCTGACTGATTGACAGACACCATGTAAAACCATTTCTTCTTTCTCAAAAATTGAGAACAATCTTTTGCAAAGTTGGATTTCTCCGAAGACCCTCCCCCCCACCCCAAGCACTGCTCTGAAGGTAACACAGATGATGCAAGTAATGAAATAGTTGGAAGAAAAACCTCTATGTAGGCACAAGCCACCCAAGGAAAAAGCACATTTCTGCTCTCTCCTTAGGCAAACACGTGGGAGCCTGGCTGCTCCTTTTTATAAGCACTGGGAGCAGTTAGGGACTCAAATCACCAGAGATACTTGTCAAAACAGTCAGAGAGCAGAGGCAGCAGCAGATTAACTCCTTCATAGTTGCTGGCTGCAGCACTGAGTTCACAGATGAGTCTGGAGCTCAGACAAATAGGATATCGCAGGGGACAGGGCACAAAGAAAAAGGCATCTGGGGTTAGAGTGCTGAAAGAGCCAGGTGTGGGAGTCTGAGTGTGCATGAGGGGTAGAAGGGAAGACAGGGAAATCAAATCTATATATTGCCCCTTCCTCATCTTACACATATATAATATGCTTTTGCAGGAGAAGGTGTTTGTAGGAGAGCTCACTTTCACATCATAAATCCCCCAACTCCAAGTTTTGCCAACAAAATGTACTTTTCATCATGGGGACTATAACATTTACATTTGTGTTGCAAAATTAGCAGAGTTTTTGGCATAAAACCAGAAACAAGGGAATGTTCACACCTGTCACGGTTTGTTTTCCCTTAGAAATGTCAACACAGGCTGAGACTTTTCAACTCCAGCTGGTCTCTCTAGCTGCTCCAAAGGCGATGATCCATTACGCTTGCATACACATACACACACACACACTCCGTGTTGTCGCATAACAACTGAACTAATTGTGACCAGCATTCAGCATTAATGAGAGATCTCATTTCTGCTGGAGAAGCCAGCGTAGGTGAAAAAAAGATTGACCTTTTCATGGACCATGCTTGGTCTTGGGGATGAAGGGAGTATTAAGCAGGCAGCCTGCCATTTCTCTCTCCGTTGAAGCAGAACCACAAAAGAATCCCCTATTTAGGGATTACTCCTAAACAATTTTAAACTAATTTCAAACTCCTTGTCTCTGAAATACAGCTCTCTGCTTGTGGCTGCCTGGGCTAGACTGTTAAACAAATCTATCAGGATAAACAAAGCTTAGCTAAGTACAGATTTTTGCCTAAGGCATAGCATCCTAGGTTGTCCTATTCCTTCTGTCCCTATTCAGCAGAACCTCTTGCATGACCTCACATCTAAGCCAAAATGGTATCACTCTTCAGGACATCCAGGATACAAGCATTTTAAATCAGCATGAAGTGATTCAGGTTAACTATATTCAGCTTCTAAGAAATGCTTCCAGAATTTGTTTAAATACTCACCAAAGCTAGTTTGCTTCCACCTAAGAAGGCCCAGATTCAAGAAAACTACTGAATGACATTGCTTTGCCACCCTTTTTTTTTTTTCTCCATACTCTGGTAATACTATACCCTTGAACTTCCCCAGAAGTGCCTTCTAAACATAGGCTTGTAAGAGAGAGAAAAACAACTCTCAAACTCGCAGACAAAGAAGACAAAGTGAGTGACGTTCCCCTTTTCACCTAAAGACAGCCCTGTTGCTAGGAGAAAGATGCATTCTAGAGAAACTGAAAGACTCTGAGTCACGAAAGGAGGCAATGACCACAGCATCACTGCTGGATGTTACCCCTGCCACAATGACAGTCCAGGTCCTGGAAGTCTCAGTACAGTCTGACTGATGTATTTCTGCTTTGGACTCCCACGCTAAATTGTTGCATAAAACTGATGAGTGTTGTTAAGCAGTTATTTACCTACACAAATAAGTGGCCTCTACACAAGGTAGTAGTGTTTTTTCCTCTTCGTTACACAGAACCCTGTTTACAGGTCTACTCAAGAGAAAACTGTATCAGCTGTTTCAGTCTTTCAGTGAATAGGTGTGAAGTTCCTACCTTGTGTAGCCCAGAAAATGTTGATAGATGCAGAAGTCACATCTTTGCTCTTTACCCAGCTATTGTTGCGCTGCCTGCTCCACGCAGAGATGACACAGAAATAATCCCCTCTATCATTTTCTGAAGTCCACTGGATTCGTAAACTGAAGGTGTCAACAGCCTTTTTAAAGAAAATTATTTCCCCGTTCTGAGTCCGCTCTCTGCTCCTGTCCCCAAGCTGCAGAGTCCAGTCTGCATCCATTATGGCCAGGAGCTCCTCTGTCACCACATCGTCACTGCGCAGGCGTTGCCTGTAGTACCAGGAAACTGTGAAGCGGATGTTTCCTTCAGTGTCCTGTGCGTTTATGATCCTGCAGTTGAGCTCTGTGGGGTCATCTGAAAACTTGGGTGTTTTAGAGGCATTCAGAAATACCTCATAGTCTGGTTCTGGAGGGGAGGAAACCCAAAATAAAGAGGTTAGACACTACCAGCAGAAGGGAGAAAGTGCCAGAGCTTACTGATACTGCTAACTTCTAACATCAAGTCGATGAAAGTACTTCAGTTAGAAGTTAAGTGCCAGAATATACATTTTTTTTCCAAGACCTGGGGACTGGAAAGTCATACCCCAGCTCTCAGATTTGCATCACTCTGGCACAAGCACCTCCTAGGCCTGCATTTCTACACAAGACCTTTCATTTCATATGTCTAGTCAGACCATTTCAGACAAATCGGGATTAAGAGATCTGGTTGAGCAAAATCATTCCCTTCTTTAGGCCTGGTCCCAAGAACCCATCACGTGGTTCAGTTTCAGCCCAGCCTGCCCCCTTTTGCACATATCCAAATGCCTGGGGCAGCCTGCAGCAACAGGAGACTGGTTATTCTCTAGCTTTGGGCTGAGCAGAGATATCCAGTTTCCCCAGACTGTCTCCAGGATAAGAGGCCATTTCCCATCCTGAAACACCTTCTTTGTCATACTTAACCATTCCATCATGTCTCTACAATACAGTTTAAGAATGCTGAAAATCAACCAAAACCCAGATGTGTCACCCACCCAGACACCAAAACAGGGCGCATGGGTATCACCATTGGCACTGGCCACAGGCAGCACCAACAGCAGTGCACAGTAAATTTCAGTTGGCAACATAATAAATACTAAGCAGGTTAAGAGTCAAAGATGGTTAGATCAGAGGAGCTTCAGAGTCTGAATAGAGAAGCATGTGCTGTACAGCTATGAGGCTGGAATACCTCAAGTTTGAAAATGAGTGCCAGAAATTCATGGGTTAAGAATGGGGCTGTTGTATTTAAATGTGAAATAGCTGGCTGTCCAAAGCCTAGAAGCGATAAGGCAGCTGCATGACTATTTTCTCTCAGACTACAGAGATAATAAAGAAAAAAGATTACAGCAAGAACCTCACACCACAAAGGAAATACATATTTATTTACTAGTGGTAGAATATTCTTCTGTCTTGCTGTCTACTATAATTCAGAAAAAAAGACTAGCTTTCCAACTGTTTGGCCAATACTCATCACATGGTTTTTACATCGTAAGTGTATTCAGCACTCTATATTTATTTCTTGCTTTATGTTTTATTTGGCATTTTGCCCTCCTAGAAACAATTAACCGAAGCTATAATTGGTACAGAGAAGGCAATCCAAGGCTAAAACTTAGGCTTAGCTCACCAATCAGGCAAGATAATAAAGCATCTTAATAGAACTGCAAACTGTGTTTGCACATGCACTTTTGGATGCAAAGGATAAAAACAACTGTATCAAGCAAGCTGCCGGCTGCTGCTATGTCAGCTTGAAGAAAAGGTCTCTCACTATTAAGTCTTTCGTGTGCAGTGTCCTTGCATCTAGCAAGAACAAGGTCATTAATACCCACCAGACCCTAGAGTGTCTAGTGATACTGATGGTGAGTTTCTGCAGCGTTAGGTAACACACAAGCATGAAAGTAATGATTATGTAAGGCCATAGTACCTACTACGTGCAGGTTTCTGTGCACTTTCAGTATAAGTAAGGCAAAATAAAAAAGGTACAGAATAATTACACTGCTGCAACCAGGACATAGATTATTAATGGTGGCCAAAACTCACTTTTGATGTACATCCCTATAGATCCTACAACTATATTACTCCTCTTGTCCCATTCACAGAAGACTCATCTTCTCCAAAGCCACATGATATATTGTTCATGCTCTGCAATTTTCTTATCATTCCTCCTCTCTTCCCCTCCCCTTCTCCTAGCAAAGAAGGCATTCAAGATCAATTAATATTTTCACAGCAACAAAGACTATGAACACAAACTCTTCTCTAGATGGGAAAACAGGAAGGAAGAAGCCATGGGAAACTCAAGTTCTTAGAAAACCACTTCGGGTTTATTTTATTTGTGGGCAGGTGAAGGACCACTTAGTAGAGAGTTTTAACTTTGACAGCACCATTCCAGACAGGCGCTTCACCCTGACAGACACTCAAACAGAGGATTTAGAAAGAATAAAAGGCTGGCTGGATAAACCTCATTCCTCCACTCTGTCAGCTGTCAAAGAAAGCCTCACTGACAGTTCAATGACTTAATACTTCAGCAGCTCTTAACTTCCATTAAGGAGGAGGAGCTGGTGAATTCTGGATGCAGCTGAAACCTTGAATGCTGAAAATTTATTCCACTTTCCCGTGCCCTAGCAACCAAGCATTGGCTGAAGAGCAGATTTTATTTTCTTGTGTTCCCAAATGATGTCAAATTGGAGTAGAAAGAGTAAAGAACAGTCCTACAGGTACAAGCAATAGAAGAAAGTAAATGAACATGCAGTGCATATCTGTGCACACATGAATATATGTGCATGGACACACATGCACATCAGTGGGGCAAGGAGGGAACACTCAAGTTGAATGTGCAATTTGAATGGCTGAATGAGGAAATTAAGACATTCATCACTTGTGCACTTCTAGCACACATTACAAGTATGCTTGGAAACCGCTACGGCTCAACTGCTCTGTACAATGCTAAAATGCAAAATTTAAAGTCATTGTTGCTGGGATTTAACCTTGTGGCACAGCTATTTATTTCTGAAAAACAGGCTTCAAAGCAGACACTCTATATGCTAGCCCCATTCAGTACATTTATATTGGAAGAGCTCTGCCTTTGTAACTGGACAGTATAACCAGCTTCTGATGACAAGAGGCTCTGAACGAGTACATTGAGAGGGTATAGGCTTGGATACTTGCTTCCAGTCAAATCTAGGAACAAGCACCGAGTGCTACATCTCTCCCAGTTCACCCCCAGCTCACATCTACATTCATTCATACTTCCAACACAACCAATGTTGTGTGAATTTTAACAGGTGCAAATACCTTATCTACAGTATCCTGCAACTTCATCCCGAGTTTCATTTTGCTTCTAAATTGAAGCTATTCTCTCACCAAGGTTAAATTAGGAGACAGGATGGGTAGGCTGACCTATCTAGACCTATCCCTAAAACAACAAGCTTTTCAGAAGTTTTGCTGTAGTTTCATTTTTAGTACTTCTCCAAAGCAACTTTACTTTTCAGGATACTTGCATAAAGAAAGATCTCCAAAGTTTAAGAGTTCAGCTGGGATAATGCAAAACAAAAGTTCTACAATCTGCAGTACGTGTATGAGAGAGTGAATCTCCAAAACAGATTTGTATTGGGGAAGGGGTGTAGGGAAAGATACTGTCAACCTGCTCTTGTAGGCCAGGTAGATCAGATACACCTGTCGAATCTCTTACCTACAGCTTCTGTTTCTCATTCAGTCAACAAGTTTTAAACAAACAACTGTTAAACAGAGTGGTTTCTAACCAGTCCCTTGCAAAAAAATGGGGGCATTGATGGTATTAGAGCTGTACAATAACCAAGAACAACTAGGGGATAAAGGAAAGAGAATAAAGAGATCACAAAGTTTCTGTTTTAGCAGGTTTTTTCCCCGCCACTGGTAAATTAAAAGAACTTGCTGCAGAAATGCTGAAGTAACATATGGAAGCCATAACTTCAAGTGTACAAATAATCCTTTGCTTGTCCAAAAGGCTAAAAATCCACTAGTCTCTAGGACTGAATGATGAAAAATGCACCACACAGTGGGATGTTAAATACTGCAGGAAAATATGTTTTAGTGGCCACTATGCTAATCAACACTGCTAGCACTGTCAGCCACAAGCCAGGTTTCTGTCAGTCCTCAGTCACACTACTCGGCTATGTGACATGGTCTCGTAAAATTGACTTGTGTGTTGAGGTAGGAAAATAAAGCAGTATAAAGTCATGTTTCATTCTAAACCCATCAGTAGGATGTGATCTCTCTCCAGTGATTAAAACAAAACAAACCCCCAATAACTTTGAAAGCTATTAGGGATCATGATGAAGTTTCCATTATAAATAATTTTCATGGTATATGACTCAAAAATCAGTGGAAACGTCTGATACCACTGTGTTCAGAGCTCAGAGGGAATGCCTTTTGTTGGATCTGAGATCTGCTAACAGCTTCAGCCCCTGGAAAACAAGGCAAGCTTTTAAGTTCTATTTCCCAATTGCAGACTGTTCCATGACACCAGAAATCAGAGAGCATGAGTGAGACATATGGTAAGGTATCCTAAACCTCTGTAATTCATAAACCCAAAACCCCATAGGATACAGTAGCATTTTTATAGGTGAGAGATACCCTGCATATAGATGATAGATGCAAATGAGAGAGAAACTTGCACAGAAGACTTTCTGCAAGGTCCTCTCCTTTTGTAATGGGACCAAGGAATAAGTGGTACCTTACCCATGAAGTCTGAAATCACTCACCTAATGCTGTCACCAGCACACTGACTGGTGCAGATGTCCTCTCCGCCACCTTATGCCAGCTCCCATTGTGCAGTGGTACCCAGACAGCTGCTTGGCAGAAGTAGTAGCCAGAGTCTTCCACATCCACGTCACGCACCAACAGGTGATAGGAGTTCCTATCTACACGGCTCAGGCTGATGAGAGTTGAATCACTGACAACAGAATCACGATCCATGCTCAGCAAGACCTGAGCATCTGACAAGGTATCATCAGGAGATGTAGAAAAATACCACATCACCTCTGCTTCAAAAATACCACTCCTGTCTGTTGTGATGTTGCATGTAAGATCCAAGGAGTCTCTTTCAGTCAAAGACATATTGCTTGTTGTGATGATCACATCTAGAGCTTAGAAATGAAGAGACAAAAAGAAAAATCAAGCCATTTTTTTTAAAAAAAAAGAGTCCACTGTAAGTTATCCAGGACTTCACATTTTATTGCAAAAGCTTCTGAAGTAGCTCAGTAGTCCTGCCTTCACATATCTGTTGAATATTGAGCTGCATGAAGTGTTACAAGGGAAGTACACATTACCAGTCAAGCACAGGATGCATGATGAGGGCAGGGGGAGGAAAGGAGGGAGAACAGGGGTTTTATAACTCAATAGCAAATGGACCATGAAGGCTTTGTCCCAGTCACAGACCACACATCACCTTTGCACAGCAGGAAAACATTTACTGGATTCTCCATTCTCACAGGAGTGTCAAGGTGTTTTGGGACTGCCTCTCAGAAGAGAAAAATCATCCACTGAAATCAGTAGGAAACACATTACAACTCAATGCAGTTTCTTATTAAATGGTTTTGAGCTCCTCTAATAGAACAGATTTAGATGAGAAGCAACCACAGCCACATGTTGGAGTCCTGACTGACCTCAAGTGCATTGCAGAAACATGAAATGGAGGCAAACAGAAGGCAGCAGTAACTCCTTATACTGTTGACTCCTCCACTTACTGCTCTGACCAACACACAGGGGGGACTTTAAAGCAATACCAGGAGCCACTTAAAACACATCTAACGAACTCCTCCACTGACCAGTGAATTTTTTTAGTATTCATAGCACATATGGTCATAGCCAGCATTCAAATGGGACCTTCTCCATTCTGTAAGTTACCAGGCTGGCCACAGCTTTTTTTAAAAGAAAGTCATGGGATGAAAGTGTCAAGACAGGGAGTAGAAACCTGGCCTTGGTTACTGGTGAGAAGTGAAGAGGGGTGCTCTGTGTGTTGTCTGTAAACCTCAGGGCAAATCAATCACCAAGTTATCTGGCCAACACATGTCTTCACTTGCTCACTCCCTCCATTCTAGAATGCCTAAAGATTAGATTTGGATCTCAGTGCAGCAACATTCCCACAGCGCATAATGCAGCTGCTCTTAAAGTATCAACTGAGGTCAGTACCCAGCAGTGGCTCTTTCTCAGCAGATCTACGACCAAGACCACGAGCCAGAACACATTCCTGCCTTAACCAGGCATCTATGTGTCTGGTGCAGATTAGTGACTTCTATTTAAAACCATGTTCTACTATGTAATAGGTACCCATGTGTAAATGCTTTATAGGATTATTGTCAGGAATGAGAGATAACACATAAAGGCCAAAGTCAAACTGAGCAACCACAACTATTGTCAATAAAACCAAGCAACACTCATCTTGCTGCTCACCACCTAGTGCAGAGCTGTCAAACTGAGCAGAGGGTAGCAAGCCCCACTAGAGCGCTAAAGCCAAGTCCACTGTCTGATAAGAATGTCACTGGGACTTCCCTCACTGCATTATCATGAGATTGGAATCAGTAGGAAAGCCTAGTTAATTTAACAGACTAATACCAGAATACAAAATAAGATTCATCTGCAAGTATAAGAGCAGCATTTCTCCAAGGAACAATTCTGTCTTCATGAAATAGCGATGGGCATCCATAATTTGGCAGTATATGCACACAGAGGGACTCTAAGAGTGCTTACCCATATATATATTCTCAGTGCTCCTTTTTGGGTTACAGACAAGTTTGAAGGTCTCACTTAGCATTACATACCTGTTGTGCAAGGCACTATTAAAAAAAAGATGTACAAGAACAAAGTCGAGCCCAAAGATGTCACAATTTTAGGAGATGAAAGTGATGGGCAAGTAGAAAGGAGAGCAACAAAAGGAAAAAAAACCCTACACAGTTACGCAAGTTACCTGTGCATTACTTTTTTCATTAGATATGTTAATTCATCTTTTGGGTGGGGGTGGGGTGTTATTTTGGGTTTGGTTTTTTAATTTTGTTTCTGCAAATTTAACCCCACAGTTTAGAGCAGGTGAGAATGAGGCAAGTGCAGCAAACATGCATACCATTTACACCTCAAGTTCATTTTAACATGCAAGTGCAGAGGCTTCAGATGCCAGCACAAGCACTCTTCGAGTCCTACTACAGGATGTGTGGGTAAAACTTTCCACAGCATTTTGTTGGAAAATAACCAATCCCACTTAGCATAACTCCAAAAAAAAGCCTTCATGCCCCTGACCAAGTGGTAGTGCTACCAATAACAGAGCTAAAAATTAAGGCAAAACACCCCTAAACAAAGCAAACAAAATGCACAACCAAACCACATTAAAAAACTGCACTACTAATGATCCTAGTCATCCTCACCCTGTTTTCAGTCACTGATTAAATCCCACCTACTTAAACCAATCTCTCCAAAACTGGGATAGAATAGAGAATTATAGCTCTTGATTAAGCAAGCCCTGCCTCAGCAGAGAGCACCTGCAACCTTTACTCTGTAACATACTCCCTGTAAAATAGGGGGGCAGTTTGATCCTGTCAGATTTCACAGGCTAAGTACCAACAGGATACTAAAACTATATCCAAATGAGCTAGCCAAAAAAATCAGCAGCTCTGGATTCCCTCTATAGTGATTAAAGGATTACAAAAATGAAAAGATATCCTTACTGCCTGAACACTTCTAAAATATCATCATAATCTCATGTTTCTGAGGGACCATCATTGCCTGTTTTTCCACCTATTGACTGACAAGACATGTCATCCTCCCCTGCTTTCCCTCCTTCAACTAGCAGTGGTAATGCTAATACAATTAAGTGCTTAGTGCATTTACTCCTGAAATCTATATGTGCAAAGATATCTGGATATCCTCAGCACAGCACTATATGTATTTTTGTCTCCTTAGTCAAGCATGCAATGATGTGTTTAAGAGAACTGTTACTGTCTCAGACCCCTGGCAACAGAGTAGAGCAATCAGACCAGTGATAAAAATCACTCAATAATTTGTCATGTTAAATTATCACCACCTTCCTCCTTTCTCTTGATCTTTCTATGCCATTATAATAAACATACACAAAAGATTCACATCTGTCACTGAACCACAAGCCACTTTTACAGGGGAAGTGCAGCTGTTTAGTGCTACGGCACAACCCTATGTTAATGAAAGAGTAGAGGGAAGGTTTAGAGTGCTCAGGGCTTAAATACAACATTTATTTAAGAAATATGAAAATCAGAAGCAGTCTGAAGTGAATTAAGCATGAGAAAAAAAATCTAAGTCTACGCATCTAGGAGGTTTCAGTCAATCCCTTCATTCCATCTTCTCCTTTCCTCCCAAAACAAAAGCTAGAAAATGCTTCATGTAATTTGTCTGTTAACTCAGATATAAACAGGCCACCTATCCAAACAGCACTCTAGGTTTTCCTGGAATATGTACTCATTTAGTTCAGCTTATCCAATTTCTACTTTCAAAGTATCACAGTCTGTACACAGCACTACTGTAGCTACAAGCTGGGACCCCAGCCCATCAGTAACACTCACCAGTTCGTTGGATTGCCACACTTGCTATCTCCACGCTCTTCTCCTGAATCTTCTGCCATGAGTTATCTGCTCCTCTCACCCACTCGCTCACAAGACACCTGTAGGCACCCCCATCCACTGATGAGGCCTGGGATACAGATAACCGATACGTGTCATTCGCTCCTGTGTCCAAACGGATATCTCCATTACGGTAGCGCTCTTCATAGTCAGGACCCGGCTGGAACTTGCCCTCATGAGTCAAAGATAGGATGTCCCGCCAAGTCAATCCACTTTTGATCTGCCAAGTCACATGCAGGTGAGTGTGCTCTGGTGAGGTGGTAATTGCTGAGCAGCGCAACTTGAAGGAATCACCCTCAGACAGCCTGAGGGATGTTGAGGATCGTGCTTTTGAACCACTCACTGATAAGCCATCAGAAATTACTATTCAAAAAAAGAAGACCAAAAGACACAAGAATCATAAAATGGAAGCAAGAAGAGAACACCTGCACTGACCTGTTCAGATATGAATCAGTAAAATACACCACAGAGCAACAGCTGACCAATCATTCCTTCTTTCACACATATATTCCAGTAACAAGGAAATTCAGCTGCAAATCCATTAATGGAAGTGCTCCACTTTAAACAAACATGCTAAGACAAGCATTCAATTTCATTTATCCTTCCTCTTACTTTAGTTCCTCATACAAACATCATCATTCTGACTATTCCCATCTCCAGAATCATCTTGATTTTCATGGGAGTAAAAGATAAGACATTTGAAAAAAATAGTCTCTCACATTATTACTGAAGAACTCTAAACGAGAAAGAAAAGCTAGGGCATGACTATACTATCAGCCTGCAAAAGGGGAAAAAGATTTCCCTCTTCATACAGAAAGATCCCTAAATGACACTAAGTAAGTAAGAGAGAGATGTATATGTATACCTGAAGTTAGCCTCTCTACCCAGAGGCTTAGGGACATTAAATATTTGCAGACATCTTTAGAAACCTCACTGCTTAGTTTTCTCATTTCTATTTACATATTTACTAAACAGAAAAAAGGAAAGTGGTGTTTATTATAAACAGTCTGTCTTTGCTTCTTCACCTCACTTGCCTTTGCTATCATATTTCCCAATTTTTGATTTTGGCTTTAGGAGAATTAAACAGGAACAGGGAGAAGAAGAAGAAAAAAAATAAAAATCACAATGCTCATAAGCAATAGAAATTCAACATTAAGGGTACATCTATAATCAATACCAAAAACAAATTTAAAGCACACCTCACTCTTCAGAAATACCTTTCACTTGGACCTCTGCATCATAATTTCCCTGAACGGTGGCATCAGTGCTGGGCGTGGAGCATTTGTATCTGCCTTGGTCAGCTGGCTGGATGTTTCTAATCACAAGTTCCACAGCATCGTTGCTGCTCCGTCTCAGTTTGATATCCCCTTGGCCCACACGTTTTTGGTACTCCTCAGAGGTGAATGCAGAATCCCAGGTACTCACTATCCGCATGAAGTCAGTCTCCCGGGAGAACTCCCAGTCAAAGTTCTGTTCACTGGGTCCATCGTAGTCACTAACGCTGCAAGGGATCACCACCTCCGTGCCCATGACTCGAATGAGAGGACCTTTGGGCACCTTCACAACACGCCCTTTGCAGAAAGCTAGGCAGAAGGATAAAGAGAAAGAGAATACACATTTAACAAAGGAATTACCAGAATAGGCTTCAATCAAATAAAATATGAAATAGCATAAGGTTGGGCACCCCACTTCGCAGAAAGCTAGAACTAGTAAGAGCGGTACTTTCCATTAACATTTAATTACACTGGAGCAAAAGCCCCTAAGCACACCATTTTTAGGGCAATCTTTGTTTCATTGCTTATTTAGTAACACATTAGGTAACGAAATACTGAGGGAAGAGAAAATTGTAAAGAGGAAAAAAAAAAAAAAAGAGATAACTAGCCATAGATCCAATGGGTAGCTGTTTCTCTACTACAAGCCAAGTGCTATGTAAGACACTTGGACAACATTAATAAGTTGTTTTCATTACTATGGTGAGGGCATAAACTAACCAGGCCTTTTTATAAGTCTTCTGCTGACATCAGCAGAAGGTTTAAAGCAGAAAACTAACTCTCCCCTAGTTTGAGGGTCATAAGAACGGTAAGTCGTCATTCTCCAAAAATGAACGTAGTCACTTATGTCCTGAAGGGTCACAGCCTCTCTAACACAGGTGAGTTTCCTTGCCTTCGTAACTGACTTAAAAGGAAGAAATTATTTTAACAGACATGGTTTGCTTGAATTCTGCAACCACACCTGTTTCCAGCACATATTTCCTCTTCAGTGAAAGTCCCAGAACATGAGAGCATGAGTAAAGCAGGCTCCCTCCAGAGCAGATGAACACAGTGTTTACACCATGTTTTCTCAGACTGTCTCTCTAGGAGGACAGAACGAGAACAGCCATTCTCTGCAGAAGGTTGGCACAACACTGTTATGCTCCAGGCTAAAGTGTGAAGCACAAACTAGCCAAGAAGACCTGGTAAAGATGCAGTAGGAGACTTCTCTGGTTGATTTTGCTCTGTAGCCCAAACAATAACCCTAGTAGCTGCACATGGATTTTGGCAGGTTCTAACTTACTAGAAGAGGAAACTGCTTTGATTAATAGTTCCAACCAGAGAGATCTTTTCAGAAAGAGAAGGGTACTACCTGAACTCAGTCTTCAAATATGAACAGCCTACTGCATCCCACCAGCTCCATACCAATAGCAAATTATTTTCGCAGCCAGGTAGGAAAAAAGAAGCCAGAACACTGAAGGGGCAGAACTTGCTAAAACCAAGTAGATGGCCATAACGACATCAAAAGCAGCTTGACCAAAAAGTTGATATGAGATACCACAGCGTCAAAGCCAAAGTTAAACAAACAACCCCCCAACATACAAAAATCCAGCAACTCATAACTGTTCTAATTCTCCAGCCACATCAGGAAAGTCACTAGTTAGTGAGTTAAACATCAATATACTTGCCGAGCTGCCTTCCCTTCCTATCACTCTGTGTATCTTCTTGCCGTAGATTAAGACCACACTCACTGACCCAGAACCATCATGCCAATATGTGTCCAGGCATGGGCAGAGAAGTCAGTCTCATGGCGATAAACTCCCGACTAGGTAATCTGTCATAAAGTGCAGCTTGTCTCCCCCAGAGCAGCCCATAGAAAGATGTGTTAAAGAATCAAGATTTCTACAAGTATTTAAGAACTACACAAATAATTATACACACTGAGCATAATTACAAGAGAAAAAGCATATTTTACCCCCAGTTACAGTTCAGCAAGCAGTTGAACAAAGGACTGACACTGTCTTTACCTCCCCATGGCGGTTCATAACTCCCACCATGTTTTTTGCTTTGCAGGCTGTTCACGTGTATGAGCTTAGTCATAACAGTCCAATTTCCTCATTGCCACGACCTTCTATATTCAACATTAGTACTTTATTTGTAACTTATTTGTAATGCAGACTGGGGTTAATCTCTTACCCCTTATATCCCTCCCAGAAGATTGTTATTATGTACCTGACCAAGTGATTGACTAGTCCTAAAGAGGGAGCTGGACTTGCCTGCACTGTTCACATGTGAATCAGAGAGAAAAGCCTCCACTGCCCATGTATTATTCCAGAACCACATGTCTCTAAGAATATATTTTTGAACATAAGCACAATACAGTAAAGTCATTGATACAGAAAAATAACCAACAAAACCACAGAAAGATGCAGGGCTCTGATGTATTTCCTCACTAGGTCTTAAGTTGCAGCCCCATTCAATCCATCAACTTATCCTCTTACAAGAAATAGTAAGAGTAGCAGGTAAGCCTTAAAGCACTGCCTGACAGCCAAATCAGCTTCCAGTAGACCACTGTGAGAAGTCAGCTCAGGATCCTGACTGAGGGCACTCCTCAAACGCTGACATCTCTAGAAAATATTGTCCTGTGACACTAAAACAATACGACAACACAGTTCTGCACGTGTCTTCAGCAGCAAACCCACATACCATGCACTGCACTAATCCAACCTAGAGGTGACAAAGGCATGACTAATGTGGGAAGGGCTGCATATTTGTGTTTGAAATTAGCACTACTCCCTTTTTCTTCTTCCAAGGTCACTAAAGACCCTTTGACACTAAATGAAAGTAGGGAGTGACTAGTACCTTCATTAAGAGAAGGCAGGCCAGAGAAAGAGAGGCAGAGGGACTCCTCAATGGATCTGTGAAGTCTGTACCCTATTGCTGTAAAGCAATGACTATCCCCCCTCCTCATCTAAGTAGTCCCAGAAGGAATTCCAGTTTAACAAAGTTGAAAGGAGAGCAGTGGAACAATAACATTTGTTACTGCTAAGATAAATCAGGATTCTGCTAAAGGCAGGAGCACATAAACATAGCATGACAAAAGGAGAGAATGAGAACTTAACTGCAGCGCATCTGCTGTGCCTTGCCCACAGGTAAGGAGGAACAGGCACAGGGCTGACACTCCAAAGGCGAGCTGCACTTTTAGGTCACCCAGGAGGCTCAGTATCTAGCAAGCTGTGAACTTTGGATTCTGCTTTTTTGTCCTCCAGCATTCAACAGCAAGAGTATCCCCATCTACTAAACAAGGTGTTATGTTCTTTGCTACGCATTATCGATTAATATTTCACGTAGCTGTAGCAGAAGGCACAGAGCTACAAACACTGACCCTGGCAAGAGGTGAGCTCCATTTTATCCTAGCAGACAAAAGAGGAGCTTTTACAAAGATTTTATTCTTGCAGTGCCCTGTGTTACTTGCATACATTCCCTCCATCTTCCCAGAGGAATTGAAGCTCTGCTTTCATGATATAAGAGCTTCAAACTAAATTTGTTGGAAACATCTATTTTTCATGACACCTAACATATTTCACTGTTAATATAAGGTGACATTCTTAATGAATTCACTTGAATCCCATTTAACTGCAGAACAGATGGATACAACAACAGAACTTTGACAATTGAGTATATTTCAGTATCACTGAGACCAAAGATGCGTATTTAGCAGGAACTCAGTAACTGCCTCTGTATCATAAACCTCAGTGCTGAGCATCAAATCTTCCAGAGCACAAGATAATTGCCCAAATACAAAACGTCATTTTTTACAGAGTTACCAGACAAACAAATGAAATCGCAAGGAACCATTTTCCAAAACAAATGGTAATGGAGCCCCTGTAAGGAGATCAGCAGACAAACACAAAGGGATGGGACTTGCTCCTTGGACTCATTAGACAGGTGACAGGACTACTAGACAACGTTGGTGCCTTTGCAGGGCTGGGCCAGGAGCACTCAAAGAGTAGGGCAACTACAGAGCCTTTGTGGTTGTTTATCAGGCACTTTATAAGAGGATTCTCCCAAGGGAATGCATTAAATACTCCACCAGGAACACAGGCAGCGTGGCTCAAGGCAGAATAATAAATGGGGCCTGACATATTAATAATACAGAGGCAAGATAGTCCAGATATAGCCAAGTCAGTTGTAAGCTAGCGTTTGCACTAATCCATGAAATACTTAAACTAATTTGTCCCATCACCTAGATGCACCATCTCATTGCTGTCACTAAATGAAATCCTTTCAAAGAGAACAAAGAAAGTAGATGACTGAATAGATAGGTTGTGAAGTCAATTTGAGTACATTAAATAGCAACCTGTCATTTTTAGGATAACCAAGAAAACAAGGCAGCAAAGTTGTGCAGGATCTACAGAACAGGTGGTCTGTTTGAACCTTGACAAGCTACACAAGTCCTCAAAGAAAGCTGGTGAGAATTTCCTCTTGCATTAAGGACATTGCTATGGATGAGGTAAGGAGCTTCATCTTCACACAGGTTTTGTATCTACATATCATTTATGAAAGAACAAGATAAGAAGTAATCTGTGGAGTTGTCCACAAAGCTGAGAAGGTATTCTCACTGCAAAGAACACAATGCAGCTTCAGCACTCTCTTACACAAGGTGCTTCTTCCTGCCTGCACTATACAGTTCCAATCTAATAAGAAAACATGTTCTCTTAGCAGCTCAGAGATGGAGGTCGACTCTCCACGCCTGCTATTCAAAGAAAATGCGATGTGACGTGCAGTAGGAAGCCAATTAAATCCAAAAAAGTAAGAGCTGAAGAATGAGTAAATTGGCTCAGACTAAGCACTTGAGCCTCTGCATCAGAAAGACTTAGAACACACAGTCCAGCTCCTCAACTGAGGCAGTCACAGGAGACATAGTGACAACTTTCCTGATGCCTTTCATCTCAAAAGAGCTTTCTGAACAAAAGGTTGTTTCTTTTGCCAACTAAACATTACCATGTCTGGGAAGAAAATACAGAAGCCCTTTAAGTTCACAACAGTTTATGATAGGAAAAAAATACCGCAGCCAACTTTGCAAATGGTGGTAACAGTTTTCCCTCCTTGAACTCCTCCATTTATTTTCAACCTAGGCATCACTTTGCTGCAGCACGGTGTAAATAAGGAGGTTGAGCAGGGACAATCCTTCTTGTGCCACACTAGAGAATAAGCAATGGATTCCTCACCACTAAAGCTGTGCACTCCGCCTGCTATTTCTAGCAGAATCTCAAATATCCCACTTCTGTACTGCACTTTTTAACTACCGTGTTTGTGATACATGAAGCTATTTTACGAATGGAGAGGGAAAAAAAACCCCAACTATTTTTCCATCTTTTCTTGTCCCATCAAAGATATGTCCACACAAATAGTCTTCCTCTGTTTCAAAAGAGCACTGATCAGGCTCCCAATGGGAAGCATTCAGCACTTTCCCTAACTAGCAGGCAGGTGAAGGGACAGACAGTATGCCACACATTCACATGCTCTTCTCTAGGGAAGCAGAACCAAAGCATATCAACATGAGAGATTATAATCCTTAACTTCAATCTTCCCCTTTTCCTCTTGCCTCTCCTCACAGCTCCAGTTATCATCAGGCTGCTCAACATCATGAACATCAAACGAGTTATAATGAGAGAATGAACAAGTTGTAACAAACACGCCTACAATGTTTGAAAACCTTTCAATACTGTTACTGCAATTATCACTTTTTTAAATATAAAACATAATTTTCTGAAAAGTGGCACATTTACACAAACAGCATGTTGCTTTGGGATTGCACTGTGTTTTTAAATGCAATCAATTAAATTTTCTATCCTGCATTGTATACATGTGTGTCATGGTTTAACCCCAGCTGACAACTAAGCACCATACCGTTGTTCGTTCGTTCTGTTCCCCAGCAGGATGGAGGGAAGAGAATTGGAAGACTAAAAGTGAGAAAATTCATGGGTTGAGATAAGAACAGTTTTGTAATCAAAATATAATAATGATGATAATAAATTGTAATGAAAAGGAAAATTAGAAAGAGAACTAAAATCCAAGACAGACAAGTGATGCAAATGAAATCAATTGCTCACAACCAACTAACTGATGCCCAGCCAGTCCCTAAGCGGTGCCCCCCCTGCCAGCCTTCACCCGGTTTGATAGCTGAGCAGGATGTCTTTTCCTGTGGAATATCCCCCCTTCTGTAGCTGAGGTCAGCTGTCCCAGCTCTATGCCCTCCCAGCTTTTTGTGCACCCCCAGTCTGCTCACTGGTGGGGTGGGGTGAGAAGCACAAGACGTTGACTCTGTTTAAGCACTGCTCAGCAGTAACTAAAACATTCCTGAACTATCTATACTGTTTCCAGCACAAATCCAAAATATAGCCAAATACTAGCTACTAATAAGAAAATTAATTCTACCTCAGCCAAAACCAGTACAGCATGAAGGGAAGAGTCAGAAAAATGAAGCAGAATAAAAGAAATATCTTCACATATCAGAAATGCAGCTAATTAGTGAAATTTCTTTACTGGTTTCAAAAAGAAAAAAAAAAAAAATCTAAATAAATGAGTTCCCTTACTGTTCCTGCTTAACACATGACAACATCACACTCTTCTTTCCAGTGGAGGCAAACACACAGCAGGGGTTGGGATCTACGCTAAATACAGTGGTAGGCTCTTGCTACTCTTTCCAAATTACAAAATTCAGACCACCTTAATCAGCAAAAGCAACTGACACCTTACAACCAGACAGCCTGCACAGGGATGGAACGCAGGGCTCCTTTTGAAGAGACCAAATTTGATTCTTTATGTTGAAGCTGTAATCACCATAGTAGCCTGGAATCATTTGAAGCACGCAGGGCTCCCTCCACACCTTGCAAGCCAACAGCACCGTTACACTTCCTCAACTGCAGTACTCCCTACCTTGAAAAAGACTTATAGATTCTTATGCCTTAAAAGATCTGCAGCGTATCATCTGAAGATATCAGAGAAGAGCAAATGAAAGAGTCCATGAGAAAGACATTTATGTTGTTCTTTCCCAGGCGGCTAGGATTCTTTTTTTAGATAATGCAGAGCTCTTATCAAAAGGAATTAGCCTGGGTGTAATTGCTTAAAACCCATTATCTCTATCAGGATGAAAAAACCCGCATACTGCATCTTAAGTGAAGCCTCAGAAATGCTATCAAACTGCAAGGCTGCTGGGTTGCTCTATTCTCTCTCCATGCCTTCTGAGATATCTCAGAAAAGCCACATTGCCAGCACTGGGTGAAAAAGCAAGTACCTTCCCAGCTGGACTCTGTCTGTACCATGTGGATTAAGATTCACACGAAAGGATTACACCAGCATATTTTGTGCAACCTGCCGTCCTTACCATTCACTCCCCACACCCATCACTCCCAAGAAAATGGATTTCAATTGCACCTAAGCAAACCACAAGAACACAAGCTTCACTAGAACACAGTTCTTAGTTATCACAGAACCACAGAATGGTTTGGGTAGGAACAGAACTTTCAAGATCACCTAGTTCCAACCATCTGCTGTGGGTAGGGACATCTTCCACTAGACTAGGTTGCTTAAAGTTCCAGCTAATCTGACCTTGAACATTTTCAATTACGGGGCATCTAAAACTTCTCCAGGTAACCTCTTCCAGTGTCTCACCTCCATCAATGTGAAGAACTTCTTTCTTATGTCCAATCTAAACCTATCCTCTTCCATTTTAAAATCTTTGCCACTTGTCCTTTCACTATAGACCTTGGTAAAAAGTTTCTCTCCAGCTTTCTTATAAACTCCCTTTAAGTCGTGGAAAGGCTAGAATAAGGTCTCCAAGGAGCCTTCTCTTCTCTGGGATGAACAACCCCAACTCTCAGTCTTTCCCCATATGAGAGCTGGTCCAGACAAGGGTCCATCTCTGTCTTGTGCTGGGGGCTCCGGAGCTAGACAGAGTACTCCAGGTGGGGTCTCATGAGACCAGGGTAGAGGGGTAGAATCGCCTTCCTCAACCTGCTAGCCACACTTTTTTTGATGCAGCCCAGGATATGGTTGGGCTTCTGGTCTGTGAGTGCACATGGTAGGCTCATGTCCAGCTTTTCATCCACCACTATCCCCAAGTCCTTCATTGCAAGGCTGCTCTCAATCCATTCATCCTCCAGCGTGTACTGATAATGGGGATTGCCCCATTCCAGGGGTAAGGCCTTGCACTTGGCCTTGATGAACCTCATAATGTTCAAATGGCATCCCTTCCTTCTAGCAAATCAACTACACTACTCAGTTTGGTGCTGCCCACAAACTTGCTCAGGGTGCACTCAGTCCCACTGTCCGTGTCATTCATGAAGGTAGTGAATAGTACCAGTCTTAAGACAGACCCCTGAGGGACCCTTTTCTCTATTTTGACACTGAGCCGTTGACTGCAACTCTCTAGATGCAGCCATCCAATCAATTCCTTATCCATTGACTAGTCAAATCCATCTTTCTCCAATATAGGGACAAGGATGTTCTGTAAGGTCTTCAACATAGTCTCACACAAGTCAAGGTAGATGACATCTGTTGCTCTTTCCCTACCCATCAATGCAGTTACTCCATTACAGAGGGCCACCAGATTAGTCAAGTAGGTAAGTTATGCTATGGTGCATCTTTCAATTTCCAGGAGACCTTCTGCATAGCTGTTAAATGTTTGCTGCCTAGCTACCTAAGTTCTGTCTGCCATCAATGGAGAGAAGCACTCTGAAAAACTTCTCTCCCACTGCTCTTTATAGTTAGAGCCTAGCAAGACAACCACCTGAGCTCAGCAGAAAAAATTAAATATACTTTTCATGCTTCTACCCCACCTCTTTCTAAAAAAAAAGAATTAAAAAAAGTTCTAAACTCCCCACAAAGAACATCAACCAATGTTACTCTGATTACAGAAAATACATCAGCACAATGGACCAGATGAACATCCAGTGAATCAGTTCCAATATATTCTACCTGACACAAGTGACTGGATGATGTCACTTTGGATAAATATATAGTAATTGGCAAGTTCAGATCTGGAAACAGCAGTCAGAAGGCCTTGTTGTCTAAAAAGACTGCATCCATAAGAGAGGAATACTTCACCCTACAAAATACACTATATCACTGCAGATTGCTGCCCAAAAAACTGTTTTAGAAAAATTTCCATGAACTGTCTCACAAGCTGGAAAACCTCCTTCCTTTGCCACATCTCTCTGCTAAGGCAACTGCAACAGGTAGAATTGCCTCTCATCTCTTGGGCTATCAGGAATAAAGCACTGTTCAACTGTTTACCTCCACCCCTCTGAAGACCAGCTGACTGGCATCTCCTTCACTAAAGCACACAACCCTTTTCAGTTCTCTGCCAAAGTGAGCCACAGGAATTTGCCATAAGTGCTTCTGTGGATTATTCCTGCTACAATAAAAGAAGAGACCCATAAACTACAGTGGAAGATGGAAGGCAGAAACCAGGTTGCATATACAGTGCTAATTAGAGCTTAAAACACTGTCGCCGGCTGCTGACAGCACAGATCCCACTGTGCACCACTGCTTCCCAGACACGGGAAGAGGTATGCTATGGGAAAGTAGAGCAAGGCATAAGCAGATAGAGTGGAAAGGAGAAGCCACATAAACTATTCCCATCTCTGCAAAGCAGGCTAGTTTGTAAAACAGAATGGCCTTTGGCAGAGAAAGAACTGTGGCACCACTGATCCAAACAGAACAAGCATCTAACAGGCAGAGACAGTATTAAAGATCATATTTTAGATTCTTCTGGATGTAAAACAACTCCATCATGTGTGATCTCTACTTCCTTTCCCTATCACTGACTGACAGTTGGAGATAAAAGGCTGTATCTAAATAACTACTTTTGATAAGTCTCCAAAATGCAGCTGGGAGCAAAAAACAATGAAATGCAAGAGTCAACATGCTCCTTCTTCTTGGGCCTCACCCAAAATACCCGTCTGTCCCTGCTAACAACATTCACTTACTTTCCTGCAGAACTCCGTTTTTACATGACTTTGTCAGAGCAGTCCATTTGGGCGACCTGGTGACAACTGACCCAACAAGTTCAGAGACTCTGGAAGTGGTATTTATACTGCCACACTAAACAGGTGATTTTCTGTTGTTCTGTCTCAGAAGCAACTTGTGTTGCCAAAGGAGATGTTCAATATGTTACATTCTAAGGAAAACAGTTGACAAAGCAGTAAAGCCTGTAACTCAAAGCTGAAGAGCTAGCACAGCTGGAAGCAGGGCTGCAAGTATTTGCAGAAATCCTGTATCTAAAGCATCTTCACATCTTCTTTAGTAAGGAAGAATTACACAGGTTAAAAACTGCAATACTAATTTTAACTCAAGAGGAGTGCATACATTTAAAAAAGTCCTCAAACTGGAATATGCAGAATTAAAATGAGTGCTGTTCTACAACATCATTAACTTGCACTTATCTGTTATCTTAAATCTTTCCCAAAGCAGCTGGAACAGAACAGAGCAGTCCAAATCCATTTGCTCTATACTGCAGCTTCCTCTGGGCAGAGACCAACCATTTTCTTTGCTCTATGTGGAATGGAGCACACCACTAGGATTAACTGAACTTTTATTGGATTTAACTGGAGAAAACAGAGTAGAATAGATAATGTCTAAATCTGCACCTACATTAACTAAGATCATACACTGAGCATGAAAATCTAAAACAAGACAAAAAATTCCAAATCCCACACAAGATCATGCTAAACTATAAAAGCATGATTTCATGATTTCATGTTTCAACCAGCATGATTTTAAAAGGACATAGCACCCAGCAGAGCTGAGAAAGCTGGAAAGCTAGCAAAAAGTATTTTTCATAGAATCATAGAACGGTTTGGGTCAGAAACGACCTTAAAGATCATCCAGCTCCAATCTCTCTGCCACGGGCGGGGACACCTTCCACTGGATCAGGTGGCTCATCCAACCTGGTCTTGAACACCTCCAGTGAGGGGGCATCCACAGCTTCCCTGGGCACTCTGTGCCAGTGCCTCACCACCCTCATAGGAAATTTTTTTTCCTAATATTTAATCTAAATCTCCCATCTTTCAGCTTAAAACCATGACCTCTCATCCTATCCCTACGTTCCATGATAAAGAGTCCTTCCCCACCTTTCCTGTAGCCCCTTCAGGTACTGGAAGGCCGCTCTAAGGTCTCCCCAGAGCCTTCCCTTCTCCAGGCTGAAAAGCCCAAACTCTCTCAGCCTGTCCTCATATGGGAGGTGCTCTAGCCCTCTGATCATCTTCGTTACCTCCTCTGGACTCACTCTAGCAGAAAGTATTTTTCAAAAAATTTTTTTAGATATGCACATATAGCAATATTCAAGCGTTTCACAAATCTATAATTTTCCAAATTATACATTTATAAAAGGAAATCCAGTAACTCTCCCTCCTCCCCTCTGCTGAAAATAATTTCCATTATCATCATTTCCTTCCCCCCCAGAGCAGAAAGTATTTATTTTTATTGGTGTGAAGTAATCACTTGTTGTCCAAGTTATCTTTAATGTTAGGTGATATCCAATAAACATTCAAAATGCTTTCAAATATAAGATGTGCTGAATCCCACATAAAGTCTTCCACTTTTCACTGATAATTATACTAAAAAACAAAACAAAAAACCACCAACAGCTGTTTGGAGAGGTTTTGTGTGTGTGGTGTTGGGTTTTTGGCTGAGTTTTTGTGCTTTGGTTTTCTGTGCTTTGGTTTTTTGGTGCTTTTTTTGGTTCGGGTTTGTGGTTGTGTGTGTGCTTGGGTTTACAGGGGGTTGAGAGGGGAAGAGTTTTGTTATTGGATTTTGGGGTGCTTTTACCTGCTCAAAACTCATCCACCACAACGTAACCCAATACCCCATCCACACTGAAGTCCTGTCTAAAGCCAAGGTGAGTCTAAATGGGATTGGAAAATGAGATTTAAAAAGCCACATTCTTTCATAATCCAGACATTATTAATTTTAACCTCCACTTCCCCAAAAACTGGGTTTGGGGATCATTTCAAGTCTCAGTACACAGAGACTAGTTTCCCAGCAAGCATTTCACTGCATGAGTGAAGGCATCATGGAAGCTTCAGGAAAACCAGCAACAGAGCAAAGCACAATTACAAAAGTCAGCAGCCACAATGCTGAACAATCCAGCACATGTCAGGCTCTCAGACTTTCTGGTAGGGATCCTGAAGGGCAACTTCGCTCTGTTTGCATCTGCTGTCGTGAGAGATCACAGAAGGAAGTGGCTGGACAGCAAGGCTGCTGGAACTGCTGAACATGGCAACAAATAGCACTGGCCCACCTTGGCTCCATGCCTGACAATTGATTTGCAGCCATACGAGCCAGTGGAGGGATGGATCTCAGTATTTATAGTGTAATCCTTTTTGTCTGTAATTTAATTATCTAGCAGTCCCATCTTCGCCATAAATAATCTCCAAGCAAGTGGCCACATTAAAAATGCCAACAACAGATGCACAGAGAATGGGTGTAACAGAATGGGAACGAATGCCTGTGCTTTGTCAGCACATGCAGGTAAGTGCAGTAGCACAGATACTGCCAGCTCTTCTGCTGCAGAAGATGTACTTGGACAGATTAACCAACTAGACCAAACTCATGCAGTAAAACAGGAGCAGTTAGGAATAGCTCACAGGCATTCCTGGTTTCAGGCTTAGAGCTCATTTTATCATATCACACTGTTTATTTACATAAAGATGAAATTCGAAGGATACATGCAGCTAGGCAAAGAAGACATGAGCAAATGCAAAGCAGGCACTTCACTTCTGCTCTGTCAACTGGTGTCCCCATAACTCATGCGTCCCCCAGGGACTTCATATGGGCACCTACACCACCATCATATCCATACTGCTGTCTGCAGCCTGCAAAACCAGACACCAGTGTTTTCCAACCCCTTGTTTCAAAGCCCATAGATCCAATTAGCACTTGAAAGCCAATTTCAGGTCATGCAGAGCAATACTGTTTAGTATGCTAATCTCTATGGAGCCTGCATGTTAGAAGCACAGGTATTTTTCTCCTTGACAAGAAGGAATTGTACGCATGCGTGTGTACACAGAGTATGATTTAAGAGACATCAGGGCTCTTCCTCCTTTAATACAAGATTTACATAACTAATTCTGTAATTGAGAACAGGACTGCAAGGTATTTACAGTACTTGTTGCTGCTTATCTTTTATTATTTGCTATGGCACTGAAAATGAGAAACTCTCTTGCCCAAAAAAACCCAGCTAGTCTGGTCTCTGGCATTAAAAAAAAAGTAGACACGTGAAATTACCCTTGTTTCAGGAAAAGATGTTTTTCATTACAGTATTGTTGCTCCCTTGCAAAGGACAATGTCAGCGGTTTGGAGTGGGCAAGAGGAAGAAAGAGGTCCACAAAAGAAAAAGATGAGAGGTTAGGGGCATTAAACTACATCTAGAAGGCACACAGGGATTCCAGTCAAGGTCTTTAAGAAGGTCTGTGTAACCCACGCACAGACTGTTAAATAAAATTATACCCAGATGGGGCTACAAAACAGCTGGCTTCAAAAACAGGCATGCCACAGCACTCTTCATTATTTGAAAGAGACAAATACCAACATAGACAGTTCTGGAAACACAGGAAAAAGCTTCACAAACGACGTTCAAATCAATCTGGTTGGTTGCATTAAGACTCCAGAAAATTGAGAATAAAGGTACTAGATCAGTAGATGGAATTCAAGATGGCCTGCTTATTTACTTCACTAATATTTAACAAGCAAAAAAAGCTTATCTCCTATCGCATAGAAATTCGAGACTAGCACAACTGTCTACATTAGCACCTAGCACAGTCCAAAAGGGGAAAAGGCTGCAGAGCACGGTTGGTGATTCCCGGGGCAGAGGCCCTAAAAATCACACTATGGAGGGATTTGCATTGGATCAGGTTCAGTGCCACAGGCCAAAGACCCATGGGCATCTGAAACATAACAGATATGCTCCTAGAGTGAAACTTCTAGTTCAGTTATATCCAAAGGAATCTTAATTGTACACTCAGATTGCTTCCCAGTAAAAAGCAATGTGCAGAAAGTGGGACAGTGAGGAGATTCATCTCAGAAGCTCAATCCTCACCCCTGCTAAAGTGGTAATGAAAATGCAGCCTGCGTGCTCCTAAAGGATGCTTAAAGGACTGTTCACATTTAACTTGAACTTCAGTGTGGAAAGGGGAACTCTTCCCTAAGTCACAAATGTGAGCTAAGCCAGAAACAAATGTATGGCTAGGATATGAAATCCACTCACACTTTGCAGTGTTGCTTATCTCTGCTGAACAAATTCAAGCACCAAAATTACCAAAATGCATGCAAGAGTCAAAAAATTGCTGGCATTCACTGCCTTCTAGAACTTTAAGGCAAATTAGCTGTGGAATTAGCTGTCTATGCCCCCGAACTCTACGTCTAAAAAGCTGTTCGTACATGTGAAAGGAAATGGTATTGTATGTAGCTGCATACTAAAAGTTTAATTTTACTGGACAAAAATAAGAGACTCTGGAATGGGTGGGCAGGTATGTGCATGTGGGCAACATGCAAGGGGTTCAAAACCTGCAGAGAGCTGAGCTCCCTCAGGCAAGACACACACTTGGTACAACTCTGTCTCCAGTTACCCCAGTCCTGGAGAGAAACAAACTCCTTTGTACTTGCACCTTCTAGAGCAAGCAGAAAAAAAAGAAACAATCCACTCTTGTGACCAAAGTTAGCTAGATCAAGAAAAGAAGAGATTCAACTTTCAAAAATCCCAGAGCATCACCCTTCTTGAGAACCAAGTCTCTTTGTGAAGTTTCAGGCTTATAGCCTCACTCAAGCCTTCCATCACCTCTGAAAACCTTGCCCTGTATTCAATAAGTATTTTGTTATCTTCAAAAGTGGAACAGGTAAGGTTCATCAATTCAGTACCTGGCTGAAGAAGTCCAACAGTCTTCTCATGTTCCCCATCACAAAAAGGAAGTCTTTCTCTCTTTATACTATATGCTAGAAAGTTTTCAGTGTTACATGTTTTTATTAACTCACAGCATTTACAGTAATATCTACTCTGCAACTCATCCCGAATGGCCTCCCTGCTATCCACAGTAACACACAGCACTACAGAATGTCACACGCATTTTAAGCTTTTGGGGAGAGTTTTGTGCCATTAGCTATTTGAGAAAATCCACATGTAGCCATGTAAAAAAAGACTACAACACAACATATTACTGCTTGGAGTGTTAGTGAAGTTTGGCATTCAGTCTCTAGCTACTAACTTTCAGGTAAGCATGCCTATATACACATCTTTGCATGCTGTGTACAGGAAGGTCAACACCACAGGTGACAAAAGAGAAAGTTAACACGCAGTCAGAGAGATCAGGTAATATGCACCATCGCAGTATCACAGTATCACAAGGCTGGAAAAGACCTTTGAGATCATCGAGTCCAGCCTACAACCCAACACCAACTCATCGTCTAAACCATGGCACTAAGTGCCTCATCCAATCTCCCTTTAAACACTGCCAGGGATGGTGACTCCCCGGGCAGCGCATTCCAATGGCCAGTCACCTTTTCAGTGAAGAATTTTTTCCTAATATCAAGCATAAACTTCCCCTGACGAAGCTTGAGACCATGTCCTCTTGTTCTGTCATTCATCACCTGAGAGAAGAGACCAACCCCTGCCTGACTACAACCTCCTTTTAGGTAGTTGTAGAGAGCAATAAGGTCTCCCCTGAGCCTCCTCTTCTCCAGGCTAAACAACTCCAGCTCCCTCAGTCACTCCTCATAGGGCTTGTGCTCCAGCCCCTTCACCATCCTCATCGCTCTCCTCTGGACGCACTCCAGCATCTCAACATCTTTCTTAAACTGAGGGGCCCAGAACTGGACACAGTACTCGAGGTGCGGCCTGACCAGTGCCGAGTATAAGGGGATGATAACTTGCCTAGTCCTGCTGGCCACGCTGTTCCTGATGCAGGCCAGGATGCCGCTGGCGTTCTTTGTCAGTCGAGCACACTGCTGGCTCATGTTGAGTTTCCTGTCCACCAGCACTCTCAAGTCCCTTTCCGCCTGACTGCGCTCCAGCCACTCTGTTCCCAGCCTTGAGCTCTGCATGGGGTTGTTGTGTCCAAAGTGTAGAACCCGGCACTTGGACTTGTTAAACCTCATGCTATTGGAATCAGCCCATCTCTCCAGCCTGTCAAGGTCCCTCTGTAGGGCCCTCCTACCCTCCAGCAGATCAACACTTCCTCCCAGCTTGGTATCATCTACGAACTTGCTAATGATGGACTTGATCCCCTCATCCAAATCATCAATAAAGACATTGAAGAGGACCAGGCCCAACACCGACCCCTGGGGGACACCACTAGTGACCGGCCACCAACTAGATGTGACACCGTTCACTATCACTCTCTGTGCTCGGCCATCCAACCAGTTTCTAACCCAGCGCAGAGCGTTCCCATGCAAGCCACAGGCTGACAGCTTCTCCAGGAGTCTGCTGTGGGAGACAGTGTCAAAGGCCTTGCTGAAGTCTGGGTACACTACATCCACAGCCTTCCTCTCATCCACCAGGCGAGTCACACGGTCGTAAAAGATCAGGTTGGTCAGGCAGGACCTGCCTCTCCTAAATCCATGCTGCCTGGGTCTGATCTCTTGCTCATTCTGCAGGTGCTGTATGGTGGTGCATCACCCAAAACAATTCAGAAAATAAAACTTCAGGAGGTAGCCAAACGCAAGACCCATGAGCCAAGGTTAAACCTGAGTACAGCACCTCTAACTCAGGAAATCTCCAAGCTACAGATGATCATGAGACATACACTAGGATAGTAGTGGGGTGTGCTTGCTCTTCCCTAGGCATCTGTTCTTTGCCACCATCAGAGGCAAGACACGAGGCTTAATAGATCACTCATGTCAGCCTTCTCTCTTGCTACAGTTTTCAGAAGAAGGTGCTTGGAGGAAGTACCCTTTTACCACTGCTGCTCCTCTGTGGCACCCAGGCTGGTGACTAGGCTGTGCCCAGGATGAGGACAGACACAAAAAAAGGAACAAAAGAACATGGAATTCTTAAATAACTCTTAAAAATCAGAAGAGAGGGAATTCTTTTGAGCGTGAAACAAGAGAGAGAGGTGGGTAGACAACCAACATGACATTAAAATAGAAGGAGGAGGAGAATACAGTTTTTGAAAGATGCCCAAAGGAAAATGTTGAATTGTTTCTTTTCTGCTCCAGTCTCCTTGCAGAGCTGTTCTAGGTTACACTATTTAATAAGACGACCTACGTACAAAATAAGTAGCTGGGTGAAACTTGGATATCCTTAAATTACTCATTAACTAACACTGTTATAAAATCAACTTACATTGAAACAGACAGCAGATTGCATTCACCCTAGGCGTCTTCACATTTGCTACATTGGGAAGAACAGTTACGTCCCATACTGTATTGTTTAACAGAACAAAAGACTCGACAACTAAACTTCATCCCAACAGAGAGAAGACCAGTCATTTTACGGTTCCTGAACTGGTACAAGTATATAGCATAAGAACTAAAGACAATATTGCAAAAGTAATAGTGCAGTGCAGACTAAGTCTCAAATTAATCTACCAGTCACTGTATTAACACTAAGGAACAATTCATGTCTGGTGAAAACACAGCAACTCTCTAAGAGCATATAATATACAGCAGCATAAGAGCAGAAGTGGAAGGTACATCACCAACTCAACAAATAAAGGCTGTTAAAATTCAATGCTGTAGATGGACTTGGTCACAGATACTAGAATTAGCAGTCCAAATTTTTAAACTGTGAGAGAAGACTCTTACAACTTTTAAGGACCTTTGAGATTTCTAGCTAATTCCAGCTAACAGGCGTCTCCCTGAACTGCTCCCCCTTCACGCAAGGGCAAGGGCAAGCAGTCCTCAGGTACCAAAGGAGACGTACTCAATGCACAGGGAAAGCTAATATTCCCCAGAGGTACTTTTGATTATACCCCAAAAAATAGAGCATGACACATTGCCATCCAAAGTGCAAAGTAAGCCCTCATTCCCTTCCCTTTATCAGAACATATCCTGGAAGCTAGGTGAACTCAAGGAGAACTGTTCACCCAGCTTTTGCGCCAGAGACAATATGAACTAACATATACTTCAGAATGCAAACACAAAACATAGACCCATATGTAAGAAAACAGGAAGAAAACAGAAATGGGAAATGCATATGTACCACACCAGGTTATACCCAAGAGGTGTTCATTTGGCACTTAAACCTCGAACTCAGGTTACAAAAACCTGAACTCAAAGCCTGATCCCACAAACATTAGCAAAAAAAGGATAAGCAATAAAGGCACTGAATGCTGTGCACTACCAGGAAATTTTTCTCTGCTCTCATGCTTCACTATAACATCTGATAAGAGCATTGCTTGAAAAAGTCAGTGTTATATCTAAGCCTCAGTGGGCAAAAGAAAAGGAGTTATGCCTTCATTAACAAAGAGATGCAGTACACCTGTAATCGGACTTCTCAACACATGGTTTAAAAAGAAAGGATCCTCCTCCCAGCTCTGCACCTAACCATGTCCAGTGTCAGCAATACACAACAATTTAAGAACCATACCAAAAGTCCTTCATACATAAATATAAACAAAACTGTCTATTTCTCTCAATTTCTTCATTGCTTTAAAACTTCAGAATAAATTTACAAGTCCTACTTATACTCCCTGCTCACTTAACTTTTTATTTTACTGCAACACAAAATCAGCTGCGTTTAGCTCTCTTCTTGGTACGGCAGTTATAAATCATATTAATAGCACTACCCTATAGCAAAGTTTGTTTATGATTAGGGAACAATCAGAATTATTACAGTTATTAGAAAGTAACAAAATACCTAGAAGGCATTTTTTCTGCAAGCAAAGACTTAAACAGAAGAAGGTACAACATTTACAGAGCTCCAGTTAACTACACAACTTTCCCCTCAACCTCACCCCTTCTCTCCCCATTTAACTTTTCAGAAATAAGAACAGGTTTTTAGAGATTAATGATCTGAAGACCATTTCCCAGGAGCTTAAACCACTTAAAATCCACAACATCAAATTAAGACATTTCAAAGAATTCAAGCAGAAGAGCACCAGCCATAATGCAATGCAAGAGCAGCCTACAAATATCTCCACTGTTTGTAGTTTTATAGCCTAAGCTTACCACAAGTCAAAATGCAAAGTACAAAGCACACAACTAGATCAAGTTTTGCCTTCCTCCAGACAAAACACAGATTATTTCAAGATCATTGTCCCTTTCACAAGGAATAAATAAGCCTTAGACAAGGGATTCCTAAGAAGTCTTAAAGTATAGCAGTCCAGTCTGTCCCTAAATTGTAAAGAAGTATTCTTTGCTTTTATCATAAAAGGAGATTCTCTTTGCTGAAGAGAACTGGTGTTTAAATTTAACAGGAAAAAAAAAGAAAATCAGTTTAACACTTGAGTAAATATCTTCGCTGAGCAGCTTTAAGGTATTTGTATTTTTGCCTGCCCAGTTCACACTACCATACGTTCATCTATTAGCAGTTCAATGCAAGAAATCTATCTCCTGTCCATCACATACACTTGCTCAGTATAATCAGTGAGATCTCCCATAATTCTCAGAGATCCTATTGAAAAAAAAGCAGCTCTCTGCTGATGAAAAGAACCATCTTCATTAATGCACCTGGTGGATGCATTCTTCCCTTCTAATCATTACAGTAGTTTACAACTCTAATAAAGCTGTACTCACATCACGTTATTTAGATTACAAAATCTCTGGGAAAAGAAAGCTCTCAGGCACGGTGCTGTAAATCACCAAAAACACTTCTTATTCCTAGCTGATAAGCACTTTAAGAAAGGGTATGCACATAGCTGAGTGCTAGGGAAGAGTCAAAGGCACAGTCGACTCAACTGGTTATCACCAAAACCATCACCTGTTAAGCAGCAGAACTAAACTGTGATTATAAGGAGAACCCTATTTTCTACAGAAAGGATATATATTTATACACTGTTTAGCACATACATTGAGTGAAACCCAGCCAAACAGATGTATTGTAAGCCAAGGCCAGAAGTTATCTGCAGAGAGCCAGAAACAACAGCAGAGGTAAAAGCTGCGTCCTTGAAAGTCAACACTGGAAGATAACAACAAGTTTGGCAGCACTAGTGGGGACTGTTTCAGCTTTTAGATATTTTTGTGGACCTATGTGACAGTCGAATGTTGAATTGCAGATATCAACGCCAGACTAAGACCATGAGACAGTACTGGAGGTACAAGAAACACCCTGCAGGAGAAGTTTAAAATTAAGCATCCCTGTAAAAAGGATGAAAAAAGGACAGACTTCCTCAGCCTAACTTCACAAGCTCCTGCTAAGCCTGGTTGTCACTCAGTTAAATGTTTGTCCCCATTTGCTCCTTAAATGTCAGAAATGTCAGAGGACATGGAAAGCAAGCATTAACCTATTCCAATTAGTTTCTATCTCAACATAAAAAAAATTTGTGCGACAATCAGAGTTAGAAGATGCTAACTGGGGCAGGAGGGAAATCAGAAACGGATACTGGACTTTCTGAACAGCTACTACCATAAATTCAAAGAATGTTCTGCCTATTTAATTTTTCAGCACTTACTTAGTTTTAAACTCCAGTTTTACTATTACTTGGGACTAGTGACAGGAGCTTCCATGCAATGCATGATTTGGTGTGCATGTAGCAGAAATCATCATCAGATTTATAACCTGAAGTCACAGAATACCTCTACAATCCAGCAGCAGTATTTGTGTAACCACAGTGGTCTAAGGCAATATTCTTTAGAGAGCTTCAATTAGGCAAGCTGATTCAGTCAGAAGAGATGGCACACAGGTCCTTCTTCAGAAACAGATGCGGCGAGGAACCTCTGTAAATACATTTGTTATTATACTTCCTCAACCAGCTCCAACTCAGCAAAGCCCCAAAGCCTCTCATGGTTCTCCCCGCTCAGAAGCATACATTCTACTGCTTCTATACACAGTGACTTTCCTTCAGAACACCTAAGATGAACTGACAAAAATCCTTGCTGGCATTCATACTTCTGACACTGCAGAAAGGTAGAGGTAGTGGATTTAAATGGAGAAAAGGCAGGTAAAACCTAACTTCAAATACAGAAACAGAAGTTACAAAGAGGGCAAGAGACTCTGCTCTTCCAAAAACGCCAACAATCTATAACACCAGATAAACAGAATTCTCTCTGAAAGAATGCTATTCAAGTTTTCAAGCAGGCATTCACTGTCCTTTATCTATTTCGATACAAAGCACACGTGCCATCTTTTACAAGAAAAAGAAGTATCAGCACAGGCAGGCTCACTGTCTCCTGCAGCACTGGCTACTGAAGCAGAGCCACAAATCCCCACAAGCTCCCAGCAATTGTCCAAACTACATTCAGTGTGTGAACCTGCCACCTCCAAAGAATGCAACAGCAGAACAACACCACAGGTAGCTACACTTGCTCCATTTTGTGCATCTTTAGAAAGCAAGTGTCCAAATGCGAAAAAAAAAGCTGAATTCCACAGAATACATCATAACACACAACTGAATTGGGTTACACTCAGCAGGACTTACCCACCCTACTGCCTCTGAGGAATAAGTAGAGATCTGTTTCAAACAGGGTAAATGTAACATTCAGGAAGAAATTTTATATTAAATTACTACAGTGCAGTACATGCAATTCCTTGTGAAAGACTTGGAGGTCCTACTAAACAGACAGGAACAATTATTAGGTTATTTCCTGTCATAATCTGTTGGCATACATCCAGAACTCCATGGAAGTCTTAAAGACAGGGTATTAATTACCACAAATTAAAAATATCCTTGCCTGTATGTATTGAAAGCAATTGTCAATTTATGAGCCTTAACAATTTATAATGCATGTAAAAAAACCCCAACAATTGATGGAGAGGAGCAGGGGGAAGAGATGATGTTAAATAGCATTGAGAAGCACTGAAATAACTTTGAAGGCCAAAGTTCTTCACTTACCCATGCAAACAAAATAGTCCAGAACAGGGCTGGCCCCTCAACAGCCTCCATGTGCATGTGTCAGGCACAGCTGACATGCTCCTGGCTGTTTTGTATCAGAACCGGGGTACCGAGCCCACTCAGCCTTGTTCAGGGAGCAACCTTATTGACCAGAATGCCACCCAGTAACTGCTGCTATTTCTTTCAGGCCAGCAGACATATGTTTACTCACAACTAAAGCAAAACCAGTAATTCATTTTACACAGGCCCAGCAAAACACAGGCACAAGGCTGGATCCATACCCGCATACTCAGAAGCAGAAAGCTCTAGCTTCACATTATCAAACTCCGTGGGACTAGCAGTCCCCTAGCGCCAATTCACAAAATGGGCCCTTATATCAGGTATCTTTGTCCTCTGACAATCAGCATCAGGCTTCAAGCCCAAAGCGGTCCATCACATTAACCCTGCCAACCTAAGAGCTTGGCACCTAAGCAAACAGGTATGGGAGAAGAATATCTAATGTACAATCAGTTTCTAAACAGGTCTTCAACATGCTTAATGCAGACAGGTCCTAAGGACGTCCAGCATGTGTCATTGCTAGATCTTCTATGAGCACATGGCCCACTCTCTTCAAACTCAAGTAGCCCAGACACAATTCTTTTTACACTCCCCCCTTCCTATGCACCCAAAGCCATATAAGACCTTATATCACCAGGCCAAGATGAAAAAAATTAAAAAACATAAGCATGAAGTAAGTGTTCTTCATCACTATGCCATTCACACAATCTGCAGCTCCGGACTTTGCCTCCTCCCTGCCAAAACCTCCAAACATCTTCCCACCTCCATGCACAGCCTGCTCTTCTTCAAGGCTCACCTCGTAGCTCCATGACTGATCATCTCCACAGCAAACAGCTTCTCTGAACACACTGTTTCAGCCCAAGTGGCAGTCACAGAATATCATCTGATGTTACCAGCCTCCTCTGAGGTAGAAACCTCAGTTAAGGGGCTTTAATTCCGAGAAACATCTGTGTACATATGACAGTCACTGGACCAAAGTCCCATTTTGGACTGCAAGCAAGATCCTACAGCAACAAGGCACCCTGGCATTGCAGAATTACTGCTGACGCCAGATTGTCACTCATGTGAAAACAGTATTTATGCTGGACTTTGGCCAAACCCACATACGCAAAGCAAGTTCTCACCCCAATGCGCCAATAGCAGAAGCGTGACAAAAGAAAAAACCACAGAATAAAGAGAAGCCAGCAAGTTACTTTGACTACGTAAGCATGTTCCAGGATAGCACTGTAAAGGCACTTGTTTCTTATTCCAGGTAGAAACGGTTATGCAAGGAAAGGACTCAAGTCTGGGTACAGAAGTGACCTGCATCCATCTGTAGGTTACTAGCCTTTGCCCATATACACAGAGGTGTCTCTACCGTTTCAGATGGGGAGAAAATCTCTTTATATAAATTAATAAAAATGATATATAATATATATTAAATACAAATTTAATAAAAACTAAAAAATCTGACTGCTTACCCCAAGCAGGAGGTCAGTGAGAAATTCTTTGAATCACCTTTAACAGCTCCTTTCTAAGCAGCTCTGGCCTATCTCCATTGATCCTTACAGGTTCAGCAGGCAAAGTCTGGAACAGGGAAACTCCCTACGCTCTCTGGTCATAAGCAGGAATAAGACTTATCATCTGAAGTCTCATTTGTTCTTTGGCTATTTTGGAAGGACATTCCCACCCAATAACTCTATTCACATTATTGTAGCCTTCCCCTCGCCCCTCCCTTTCAGACTCAAAAAAGCAGACACCCGCATCAATTCAGATGCCACAGCATACCCTGCAGCCCCACATACATCCTGTTCAGTCCTTGTTTTAAACTCCGTGGGAGTCTACAATTAAATATTCCATTTACCTACCAGTGGTGAGCAGAAAACTTCGCTTAGAGAGGTAGGATATTTCAAGATTTGCTTACAGAGCTTTGAGAAACTTATGTTTTTTACCAAGGGCGTTTTTTGGTGATAACTAACCCAACACCAACATCTCATGCAATACACCTTTAACTCATTCTTCCATTTCAAACAAGCTATTCCCCCACTTTCCCTCCTCTCTGGGAAGTGTGCCCCGCTCCAGTACTCTCTTCTCACCTTCCTTCCCCCACCTCTAATTTCTAACAGTCACACTTAGGTGCCCATTGATTCCTGGCTATATATGCTATTTTCTCAACTTTTTTTTTCTCCTCTTTTTTAAAAAAGTAAACCCACAAAACAAGGGATGTCAGCAGCTTTGCAGCTATTGACAAGTACCTATCAATACAGTTGCAAGCATCCAGGCCTTAATCAATAGCTTTAGTGTCCATGCAACCCTACTTTGTGACAGGCATGAAAGACACAGGCTACCTTGCTACCTCCCACCTTCAGGCAACCACAAAATGATTATTGTCTCTGATAAGCTGTCATGCTCTTTATTTTCGCACTGATGAAGCCTGCTTCAAGCACTTAATCTCTCTAAGCCAAAAGGTACAGCATGCCTTGTCTAGAACCAGACCCTGAGATCAAAGGGAAACAAGATTGATGCAATAGACTTACTACTCCACATTAATTCAAATCTCTGTATGTACTGAAATGAACAAGCACACTCTACATACAACATAAAGGCTCTTTACATAGACATAAATTCCATTCACTGACATGATCTCCCAAAACACAGGATGTCACCAGGCTTCTAAAGAACATAACACGGAGGTTGCAACATCTGGGTAAATATTAGGAGTGGTGCTCTGAAAGCACAAAACAGTTTGTAGCAATGGCAAAAGACAAAGGAAGGTTCATCACCTCACCCATCCTCTAGCATTCCGAAAAGGATTAGAGCATAGATGGAAAGACTAACACCTTGCTGCTTATTCTAATAGTTTCCATTAAGTAATAATTGCTTGCTTTCACCTCAATATTACTTGCTGTATTCAAGCACAAATGAATACATTTACTGATCAGACATACATTTCTGGTAAAAAGGGTGCTGAAACTTAAATGGTTATTCCCAAATTATATGAATTCTGAATTTTTCTCAGAATTATGTATCATATCCTGATAATTTAGGAAGGGTCCTTTATTAGTTCAGCATCTGTTTCATATTTAGAAGCTATTCTTTGCAAACACTGGGGTCATGCTGCTTTTAAAGCAGCTCCTGCCAATTCTCTTTTGCAGGGCAGATTTAATAGCAAATTCCACTGCCACAGGATTCACTGCGTAATAATGAAGGGTAGTGTGTCAATAGATGAAACTGAACACATCAATAAGAAGCTGGCAGAGGTCCCCGTGGAAGCCTCTCTTAAAATCATTTTAATGCATGTAGGAGAACAATGCCGTTACAGCCTGCCCAAAGATTCCCCACAGCCACATTGCATCAAACACTGACTGAAACACGATGCTAAATCTCTGCAGTTGGAGCTAACAGGGGAACATGCACAGAAACAAAGTCCTGTACGTTGGCAATTATTCTTTTTAGGACTGACAAACCTAAGCGGAGCTAGCTTTTGTCAGAACCAGACTCTTGCTAGCCAACATGACCCCCAGTAATGGTTCCACCAAATTCTTTTTAATGACTACTGATATGGCAAGAAAAGAGTGACTCAAAAAGCATAAAAGCATGCAAATTGCTGTCATGAAGCAAGCACTAAGCAGCACAGCTAAACCACATCTTTAAGAAAGTCGGCAGAAAGGCAAGTCCAGACTAATCAAGCCTGTTAGACAGAGTGAAGAGTGTAAGTTCTTTACTTCTTTTTGAGAGAAACTAAAGCAGCAGGAGGAGTTGCTTTACAGAAAGCATGAAGTACAGGACAATGAGGAACACCCAGGAAAAAGCCTGACAGAAGAAATGAAGCGAGAGAACAAAAGTTATAAACTGCACATAAAGTTTACATTGATTTTTTTTAAAAGCTACATATAGAGATGATATATACTTTATGTACCATAAGCAGCAGGCTCTCACAGCAGATATGAGAGTGATCCACATAGACCAGCACATTGCTCCAGCATTGGCAAATTTGGCAGAAGGGGTGGGGGGACACGGATGGGGGACTTTACAACATATTTAAGGAAGTCTGGAATAAAGAGGCTCCCATTTCTCTGCCCCTCAATTCCAGCTGAAATCTTTTGACACCTTAGAAGAAATGGCACAGTGCTTTCTCTAAGGATCTGAGACTAATCCCCTACTGAGCATTTACAAACTGATACTTTTTCCAAGCCTTATAATGTAGCCAAAGTTGAACATTTTTCAGAAGAACAGCAAAAGCCACATTCCTGATGCAAAGTTAACTCTCCAGCTATATTTCCAGCTCTTTCTCTAAAGCATGGAAGTACTAGAAATTCTCAGTTTAGCAACTGAGATTATTATTTGTTCAAGAGTGGGGAGGGAAAACTGGCCAGAACATCCAAGAATTAAAAATTGCTAAAAAAAAATTAAAAAAACAACAACAAAAAACACAAAAAAAAACCAAAACAAAAAAAAACAAACAAAAAAAAAAACAAACAAAAAAAACAAAAAACAAAAAAAAAAAAAAAAAACAAAAAAAAAAAACAAAAAAAAAAAAAACAAAAAAAAAAAAAAGGCAGTTTCGCTCTTCTTCTGCCTGCTCCCTCCCCGAGTGTCACAGTTGGAAATATTGGAGCTGCCTTTTTTTTTTTTTTTTTTTTTTTAACGGGGTGGAGGGGGTATATTTCCTAGGAAACAGAAGTCAACCTGTGGTAGGCACCCAGCCCAGAAAATTTCAGCATGAATGCCTAAAGTCTTGCAAAATAATAAACAATTTAAGAGATGGCACTCATAACAAAAAGTATTAAGCGGATATATTACAGGCATTGCTGGCAGCCCTGCCTATCAGCAGCTGTGACAGCTTGCCTGAGAGCTCCAGTCATTAATTAGTGCTCATTCCTGAAGTTCACAAGTCAACTAATTCCAAAACCCAACCTCACATCCCTTTTTAAAGGAAATCCTGTCCAAAACTCAGTGTCTTACTCACTTGCCTATTCTTTCCACAGCTCAGCTAACAGTTAAGATCCTTTAGAGTACCCATGCAAATTCCACCTGGCCACAGAGATTACTCCTAGTGAAATATTTCAGCTTACTTCAGCAATTCTTCATATTTCTGCAGCAGTATTTTGTCATCGCTGCATTCAAAAGATATTGTTCTCCAGGCTACTTCTTCAGACCCTATCATATAAGACTTTCTCTGCAACGTGCTTCATCTAGCGTAAGGAAAAGGAGCACCAACTGCAACACCACTACAACTTTCAAGCTGTCCCCATGGCAATTACATCAACTCATATCTACCAGCACTACCATACCGCTTTATAACTTTACAAGACTCAAAGGCATTTAGCAACACTAGTTCTACCTTCTCACTAGCTCACTGTAGACTTCGTCAGAATGCCACAGTTAAAGTTGATAATGGTTTCCACTGGAAACCCAGAATTAAAACCTTTTCAAACACTAGAGGGAAAAAAAAAAGACCATATTTTTTTCTGTCTCAGACTTTAGTTAGAGAAAATCAGTTATGCTTTACAACTACATGTGAATGAATAAGCCAGTTTCTGATGAAACTCCAAAAAACTAAGAAACTTTTTAAAGTTTCATAACTTCTGTCTTCCTTTTTACCTTATTTTAGATATGATGTTGATCTGGAAAGACATCATTCAAGCCTTTTGGCAACTGAGGAGCTATTTTTCAGACCACCCGATCCCAAAAACAGTTTGGGCTGAAACTGATTTTATAACTTTGCCCCTTGCAAAACCTAAACTTTTAATACACCTCATGCATTATCTCATTATCTTTAAAGGAATTCTCAGCAATTATTCAAGCCTTGGAAGAAAGCTACAATTTGAGGTTTTCTGAAGAATCAAGTGACAGCTGCAGAACTTGGTATATCATAGACACAAGCTTATTGCTTCTTCAGGGCAGGTGATATTAACAACTCAGACAAAAACTCTCCCTGTTTTGTTTGATCCTATTTGTGGTACCTTCTTCGGGCTAGTAACTAGAGTCATGCAGGAAACTGCTTATCCTTCTCAGACAGAAACTGAAACATTGGTATCCCTAGTCAATTTCACCTTACTGGTCTCTAGAAAACAGAGTTTATCACTTACTACCGTAGATCTTGTAAGAAAGCAGGACATCTAGAAGGGTCCTGGGAAGCAACTGCAACATCTCCAGTAAAAGTCAAAAGTAAAGCACTAAATTTTTTTTTTCTTTGCATTCTGATATAGATTCTTACTTTATAGTCCATCTAATATCTTTTTCAGAAATACTAGGGACCTTGAGAGACACTGACAAAACATCTACTCAGACTCAGGTCATATTAGTAATGTTGTCCCCAAGTTCTTTCCAATTTCAAGTGATTGATTCCTGTACGTAATCAGAAAGAATTAACATTTTCATATATCATGTCCATTTCCCTTTCTTGTAAAATACAGAAATTCATACACAAATACATCAGTGAAAGGCACCTAAAGCCAGACAACTGATATGTTCACTTTATAGAAGTATCTTATTGAGATATGTAACCATGTGCTCACTCAGAAAGCATAGGTCTGCTTTGCAGGTGTGTGTTTGACAAAGATTATGGAGACTGAAAAAAATAAAACCCAGCCACAAAAAACAACCACACAAAACCAAATCAAATCAGAAATTTACTAGATGTGAAACCTGAAATCCCAAATGCTTCTGGATGTTTGTTTATATAGCTGGATGGGTGAATATATATTATTTCTTAAGTACATTCCCCTCTAATCAAGCATGTGGCTGCATTTTTAAATGACCCCTACTGCTTACTTCAAATCTTGTTCATGCAGGTTTATACCTCAGTTCAGGGATTAGAGCCAAACACAACAGAGGCTACCTAAAGAGAGCAAGCTGTTGCTATGTTGAAACATAGCAAGCGAGAAACCTGGAGAACAAGGTCAAAGAATTTCAGAAAAAGCACCCAGACTCCCTAAAAAGGTAACCCTGGACAGGAACCTACAAAAGACACAAGACAGCCAGAAAAGGTGACTAAGTTATAATTTGCCAACCCGAAAAAAAACCATAGATGTAAAGGAAAAGACACGCACTACACCGTCCGCCCTTTGATTCCCACATCTTCCCACAGCCTACACGCAAAGAAAATACATAAGCACAGCAAAACCACACACTTCCTCCTCAGCAATACAACCTGCTCTCCAGTGCCACACCAACTCAGTTCCAACACTCCCTGTGTGTTTCTACTACCTTAGCACTCTACAGCTGCTAGGATCAGGACAGGTTTGTCAGTATTTCCCCTTTGGGGGCCTTTTTAATCGCCGCTAAAGCTACAACAGAGATAGGCCAGCCTAGCTGTCAGCTCATTCTCTGAGTACCAGTGAGCCTGACTTCTTCCAACAGCAGCCAAGCGAAGGCCACCAGCCCCAGCCCTCAGCTCTCCGGCAGGTGCACAGGCATCAGCAAGGGCACAGGAAGCAGATTTCACTCTAATACACCTTGAACACTCCATGAGTGCTCATTCTTACATCATCTCCCTGCCTTAGAAGTCGAGGCTCTCCCATTTTTTAATGTTTTCACTTTTGTTGCAAATGCAAAGAAAGATTAAAGACTTATTTTCCTTGAAGTTCATGATCACAATAACTTATACTAATTACCAAAAGCTTTCTATTGCAGAGCTTGAATTAAACCTTGATTCAAATGACTAATTGTCGTAGCTTCTGAGGGAAAAAAAAAAAAAAAAAAGCAATAAAGAATTTCAGATAAGAGTTGTAGGAAACAACTCTATTCATGTATCCACAAAGCTCCCAAGGATCTGGTATGCTGGAACCTGACTTTCATCACAGCAGACAGAATGTCACACAGGTCTTAGTGGTAGTAAAAAAAAGGCCATCTCTGAGAAAATCATTATCAGTGGTTTTCCTCCAGGATTTACCGAGTGCCTACTCTCTTCCAGACCCACAGCACTTAAACAAAAACCAGCTTTTTCAGATATACAGAAATTCTTAGCTTATATCTCTAACAGGAATCGGGGGGGGAGGGGGGAAATAATCCAGGAGTTGCAAGGCTTACTGTTCACACTACAGTCTGAGCCCTGGGAACCACAGGATACCTGTTTTAGAATTTGGACACCTTATCCTAGGAGAGATGTTTTGGTTTCCAGAGCATTTCACAGGCTGATTAGGCAGATAGACTGTAGAACGTAATCACTCATAAAACAGGCAAAGGCAATGCAAAATGCACTCATGCTGCCCTCTCTTCTCAGGATCTAACCACACCAGAGGGAAGAGAAAAACTAGATCAGGCCTATCTCAGGATCCACAATCCCATTACCAACAGTGGCAAGTGATTACAACTGTACCGGATCCAGGAAAACGGATAAGGAAGCACTATTTGTTTCAGACAAATGCTTCAGCTATTTGCATTCTTTGCTTGGTTATTTCATAAAGATTTGAACAAAACAATCAAGTCTGAGTAGACACAAGAGATTAACTCTTCTATGCTTCAGTTCTTTCCCTTCACCTTGCTTATACAAGAATTCCTCAAGACTTGCAGCACATTAGTTAATCAAAAAGCCCAAGCTGTATCTCTGTTAAAGAGCTGCTAGAAAACGTTTTCACAGAAGCATGCTTTTCCCATCCAGAGTGAGAGGAAAAGCACCTTCACAACATTTGGAATATCTCATAGAAGCTACCAAGCAATGGTATCAGAAGATAGCCACACTGCAGCACACATCAAAAGTAATACTGAAAACTTCAGGTTTTTTCCCTGCACACAAAAGCACTTTCATTTTTAACAGCACCATATCAATTTAAGGAAAAACAAACAAACAAACAAAACAAAAAAACCCCAAACCACACAACAAAGGAAAATCCCCAAAAGGCAACTCAGAACATCCAGACAAACCATATTATGAATAGTGACCTGATATACATGCTTGCACATTTTAAGTTCTTGCAATTTTTTCATCTGGAATTAAGAAGGAAATAACTTTCCTGTTGCATGTCATCCTTAACAGTTTTTACTTTTTGCTGCATGACCTTGAGTCCCGATTTTCTGCCTGTCCTACTAAACCATTCTCTTGAAAAAAATTTATTTCCTTTCTGTTTCTAAACAAACTAAACCACTCGAGGTGTTCTCTCCAGTTCTTCACTGTTTTCCCAGCTGGAAGAGTGCCTATATTGCAAAGATAAATAAGATGACCAACCTTAGCTGCAAGAGAAAGCACAGTGGACACATTTGTGTGGTGGGATCTTGACTTGTAGACAGACACCCCTCTGCCCACTCACTGCCTGCAAGCTGTCTCAGGAAGAGACTGGGACAAGTCCAGGTTTAGGCAGCAGAGTTTTCAACTGTAACTACCTGCTCTGCAGATCTGGCTATGAAAGATTCAACAGTCAAAACATGAGGAAAGTAAGTGCTCTGGCAGAGTTTAAAAAAAGAATTAGTCACAGCAACGTCAAAAGTACAAGCACAAACTAAGTCAGCAAATAAAGCTGTGTTTAAAGAAGAGCGTTGCAGTGTAGGGTTGGGGCACTGTTCAGTTACTCACTCCTTCCATCCCAAATCTGGGAAACACTCCCACTCACTACCTGCAACTAGACAAGCGGTCTGAAACAAGAAGTGCATATAGTAATCTATGGGGCACACTTGTTCACCAGCACCTGAAGTGCTTCTGACTGCACAGAGCTGCGCAGACCGCTGAAATATCACGCGGAACTGCCTCACCTGAACAACCTCCTTGTTCTCTAGTTACATTCTCCACTGCTTCAGTAACACTGTTAGCAACAACATTACAAGTCCAAACTTAAGGAGGAAAACAAGGGGAAAAACCCCCACAAGCCTGCGACCCACCCTTTTGTGTCATTCTTGCTACAGGATTTCCACACACTGCCTGCCATTGACACCGGTAAGGAACAATACCACACATTAAGGTAATGACAGCTCCACAATTCCTGAACAAGGCACAAAACACCAGCTACACAGTTGTCCATTATCTCTTGGCAGGAGAACTTCACGGCAAAGGCAGCAAACCACGAGAGCCAGGCAGCAAGGGTACGGGAGAAGCATCACTCCCTTCACACCACCCGTGTGCCCAGAGAGCCCAGGGCTCTGCTGCCAGCATGCAGGCTGTGGGGGTCCCTCCTGTGTTTCCTTCGTGGAACAAACAAGAGGAGATCTCCCCTCTCGGCCGTAGAATAGGTCACCTTACAGTCTGAAAGATGAATTTTCACTGCTCTTTCCTTAGAGCAACCAAAGTCCACGCACCAGGTCATGTAAGAAAGAGCAGCTGCTGCTGCACCATCACGTTAGCCTGTGGAACCCCATCTTGGTGGGGAACATCACCAAGCAGCAGCACCTCCTCATACCACATCTCTGTTGCGTGGCAGCCCCTTAAAGCTGCGAGGAGATACCTAGCACCAACCTGCACTCTTGCCCTTGGAGAAGCTGGAGCTGAGGGGGGCTGTGGAGCTGGTAGGGCAGCGCCAGCCAGTAATCACAGAATAGTTTGGGTTGGAAGGGACCTTAAAGAACTAAAGAATCTACTTCCAACCCACTAGGATTAAACTGAACTTTTATTGGATTTAACTGGAGAAAACAGAGTAGAATAGATAATTTCTAAATCTGCACCTACATTAACTAAGATCATACACTGAGCATGAAAATCTAAAACAAGACAAAAAAATCCAAATCCCACACAAGATCATGCTAAAATACAAAAGCCAATACGTGTTTCAACCAGCATGATTTTAAAAGGACATAGCACCCAGCAGAGCTGAGAAAGCTGGAAAGCTAGCAAAAAGTATTTTTCATAGAATCATAGAACGGTTTGGGTCAGAAACGACCTTAAAGATCATCCAGCTCCAAGCCTCCTGCCACGGGCAGGGACACCTTCCACTGGATCAGGTGGCTCATCCAACCTGGTCTTGAACACCTCCAGGGAGGGGGCATCCACAGCTTCCCTGGGCAACCTGTGCCAGTGCCTCACCACCCTCGCAGGAAAAAAAAATCTTCCTAATATCTCATCTAAATCTCCCATCTTTCGCCTTGAACCCGTTCCCCCTCGTTCTATCCCTGCAATCCCTGATAAAGAGCCCCTCCCCAGCTTTCCTGTAGCCCCTTCAGGTACTGGAAGGCTGTTCTAAGGTCTCCCCAGAGTCTTCCCTTCTCCAGGCTGAACAACCCCAACTCTCCCAGCCTGTCCCCACAGGGCGGGGCGGGCCGGGAGAGGGCGAGCAGCGCCCGGGCTGGGCTCGCCGCGCCCCGGGAGGGCACTGCACAGGGATCACCGCTCGCCGAGGAGCCCAGCCCGCCCCTATCCTCCCCCTCGCCCCCTCCCCGCTGCCCCCGGTCGCGCCCCCCCCACGGGCTCACCAAGCAGCAGCAACAAGAAGAGGAGGAGAGGCATGCAGGACGCCCTCTCCCCGCGGTGCCCCATGCTGGCAGGACTCTCTCTGTGTCCCTAAGCGAGGGGGGGATGGCCGGCACACGCGCTCGCCCTTCCCGGGGACCAGGCGGCGGCGGCAGCAGAGCTACCACCACCACCTCCTTCCCGCTGCCCTGCGAGCGCACAAGAGCCGCCCGCCCGCCCCGGCCGGCCGCGCCGCGCGGCGCAGCCAACCACAGACACAAACTTTCCCCAGCGCCCGCCTCCGCGCGACCCCGCCCGCAGGTACAGCGGGAGGGGGGGGGCGGTACGCTGGTCCGGCCCGGCCCCCACCCCGCCCCGCCCCGCCTTGGCAAATGGGAGGGCAGCGCGCGCCTAGCTGGGCCTGGCCGTCCCCGAGCTGGGGGGGCCGAGGGGAGGGGGCGCTGCCGCCACAACACCACCGCCACCCGTCCCCGCTTCCGTGGTCCTGGAGCACACGTGGTGCTCGGGGAAGGGGGTCATGGCACGTGTGGCCCAGGAAAGACTCGGTGCCCGGGGGAGGGGGGGGGGTGAATGGCACACAAGGGGGCACACAAGTGGTTGCCCGGGCCGGGGGGGGAGACACACAGCCCGCAGGGCGGGTCCTGGCACACACGTAGTGCTCAGGCGGGGGTACAGCTCGACGGAGGAGGGGGCAAGAGAAGAGAAGGCTCCGCGGAGAGCTTATAGCAGCCTTCCAGCATTTAAAGGGGGGCCTACAGTGTCGGGTCCCTGGGCAGCGCTGTGTCTTGCCCCGTCTGTGCGGTTGCCTCGGCCCCATAGACGGGGTGGGGTGGGTTGGGGTCTGCTGGTACCCGCTCCCCTCGCACACGGGTGCCTCCAGCATGGGGATGCGTGGGCTCATGCCCCCTCTCTGCACAGAGACAACCCTAGCCTGGAGTCCCCTCTGCCTCGACATGCATGCATAGAACCAGCCCACACACATGGGGCGGGGGACGGTGTCACTGTCCCTTCACACAAAGTCCTTATAGTCCCATCTGCCTTGACACATGCACGTAGAACCACCACAGAGATGTTTGTGTGAGTGTCACTGTCCCCTGTCCCATCACACAAACCTCCAGGGTCCCTTCTGTGCATAGAACCAACCTACAGACGTGTGTGTGTGTGTGTGTGTGTGTGCGCGCGCGCGCGTGTGTGTTGCTGCCCCCTCACACAAACCCGTGGGGTCCCCTCTTGTCTCTGCATGCTCCCCTAGAACCACCCCACAGGTGGGGGTGGGTGTGTGATTGTTTGTGGGTCACTGTCCCTTGTCCCATTATACAAACCTCTGGGGTCTCCACTGCCTCTGCACACATGTAGAACCACCCCACACAGCTCTATGTGTGTGTGCCTGTGATCCCTGTACCCTCACACAAACCCTAGCTCCCTCATGCCTGGTCACACACACCGAACTGCAGGGTCCTCTTGTGTCCCCATCCATGCTCCCACAGCCTGCTCATGCCCCCTGCCTCCCCCAGGGGCACACAGGGCAGTGGTGGGCTTGCCTGTGCTTGTGCTCACTCCTTGGAGGAGTCCCACTGGCCTCACAGCCTGGGTCAGCAGAGGGAAAGTCAGGGCAGTGTCCAGCCAGGGGCTCTGCTTGGGACATTCCTCCCCACCCAGTAGCTGCCCCACAGGCAGCGGCACTGCCATGATGGGTTTCTTTTCCCCTGCCCATATTCTCCCTTAACTCAATAAGGGGCTGCCACCACACAGCATTCATGCCACTGCTCACCGCCTTTCCTCCCAGCCTGCTAACAGACATTTTTGTTTGCCCAGGGGTTTAATTTAGTAGGGGTTTAATTTTGTGTTGGTTTGTAAAAACAAAGAACTGAAGTGCTGGCCTGCTCTGGAGTAACTTGGACAGTTAACTTCTCTTTCAAACCCCTTGCTGCCTTAACTGCAAAAATGGTGCTCTCCTTGTGCCCATTTTACTGTTTGCTGCCCAGGCTCCCTTCAGGCTACCTGTTTTTCTGCTGTCTGGTGGAGCCAGAGTCGCATTACACATTTCTCTGTGCAGGAAATCTCCAGAGCCTATGCGCAGTTTGGGGCTGCTGCTCCCAAACAAAATGGCTGGTTTAGGCTTTATTGTAGCGTCTCCAGCACACCTTGGTCTTGAGCTTGCCTTGGCTTGGGCGAGGTTGTTTGCTCCCACTAGCAGGAAGTGCGCATTGTATTTGTAGCCAAGCGTGATTATCAGACTAGATTTTAGGTAGGACTTCGTTATTCATTCTGTAATGCATTACAATAGAGAGGGTGTTTCCTGATAGGAATGAAACAAGACCCTCCTAAAACTGATGACAACTTTCACCCTCCAACTACAATTACCTGAGCTCCTGCACACTGAAGATCTCTTTGCAGGGCTGCAGCGACAAGACACTTCGGGACACATGTTCCTGTCCACACTGAAGCTGTCTGAGCTCTCAAACCGCAGATCAGGCTGAATTCACACACGTGACTGAGACAGGGCTGCCCAAACAAAACAAGACTGTCTTCATCTATGTTTACAATACCTTCATATGCCTGTTTGTTCTTGCTGCCTGTTTCCGATCATTCTGATCCTCCTTTAGCCAGCAGTCAAACATATTTTTCTTCACTGGAAAACGTGACTTCTGTAAACCAAGACATGTCCCTTACATCGAATTCAGAAAACAAGTTAGAGGATCTCTTATCCTTACAGGTCAGCTTCTGTCATGCTGGTTAAACTGCTGATCCCTCATCAGACTCTAGTCCTGAAAATATATCCCCTTGTGCCTTTTTAAGCCTTGTGGCAGAAATCCTAGTACATACACAAGGATGTAGTCATGAATGCAGAGATCACTGTATGCACAAGGCCACTGATTTTGCAGGAGTCCCCATCCCCAGTCACAGCAGTGATTTGACGATTTTCATTAAGTCCTAGGAAAGATTTTTCTTATGACTGGAATCCTCTACATAAGAAAGGTACGGGACTGTTGGAATGCATCCAGAGGAGGCTACGAAGATGATCAGAGAGCTGGAGCACCTCTACTATGAGGACAGGCTGAGAGAGTTGGGGTTCTTCAGGCTAGAGAAGAGGAGGCTCTGGGGAGACCTTAGAGCAGCCTTCGAGTACTTGTCAGGGGGGCTACAGGAAAGATGGGGAGGGACTTTTTACAAGGGCAAGTAGTGATAGGATGAGGAGGAATGGCTTTAAATTGCAAGGGGGAAGATTTAGATTGAACATTAGGAAGGAATTCTTTCCTCTGAGGGTGTGGAGGCACTGGCACAGGTTGCCCAGGGAAGCTGTGGATGCTTCCTCCCTGAAAGTGTCCAAGTCCAGGTTGGATGGGGCCTTGAGCAGCCTGGGCTGGTGGGAGGTGTCCCTGCCCGTGACAGGGGGATTGGAACTGGATGGACTTTAAGGTCCCTTCCAACCCAAACCCTTCTATGAGTCTATGACTGTCAGATCTGGAACTCCCTATTGCCCTTAGTGTAACTGCCAGATACCAGCATCTACTTCACCACCGCTATGTGCTGTTCATTACACTGGTGAAAAAAGGAGGTAAACCCCTGATACTATGATAGTTGTAGTGTGTGATATTCTCAACAAGTGTTATCTCACTCTTTTTATTTAGTAAAAACCACCTTCCCTCCCATATAGCCAGGCTTCCAGAGAGAAGATGACACTGTAACCTGCTAATCTGATCCATATACACAAGCCATAGATTTTTTTTCCCAGCAGCTGGATCCAAGTGAGGTTGAAAGACAACACATCTTGTTTTAAAGACTCCAAGTAATGACAAGTACGTTACTCCACCTACTAATTTATTCCAATGTTTAATTATCCTTACTGCTAGAAAATTGCTTCTTTCAAGGTTGAATTTGTTTAAGTTCAACTTTGAGACATCAGAACTTGTTATGTCTTTGTCTACAAAACTGCACACCTATCCCATTTTCATGGATAAGTAACTATACACGATGCTCCTATCACTTCTCCTAGCTAAACTGAATAGATTGTTTTCTTTGAAGCCTCATATTGTAAGATTGAGTTTCAGTCATTGCAGTGTTTTTTGGACTCTTTAATGTTTCTAAGTGCTTTATGACTGGTAGGCACCCACCCTGGATACTACATTGGATACAATGTGATTGTGATTTATACACACATGCTGTGCACAGAGTAAACATCATTTCTCAGTCATTGTTTTGTTTTCCCCTTCTCACATATCTAAAAATGGAGTTAGACCATTAACTGCCTTATACTGCACAAAAACCTTGTGGAGTCCATTACCCATGTTGAACCCTCAAGTCTCTTTCTGCATCTGTGTTTTCCAAGAAAGCATCCTTATCCTGCCATTCATCACTGATGTTCTTCCTTCCTCGCTACATGGCCTTGCAGCAGGGTGTGTTAAAATACATTTCGTAATGCTGTGACTATTTAAGCAGGTGTTTGAGATCACTCATTCTGTTTGAGAACCGTTTCTCTGAGGCTGATAAACCGCCAGCATACATGACAGAGCAGGCCTGAAGCTGACCGCTGTGTTAGTCTACCTTCTCCATCAAAGCCTGTTTTCTTCTCTTTTTTTGTGTCCTACTTTCAATGGATTGTAACATGTATGTGATTATGTCATTTTTTCCCCTTGCCAATTCCATTTTGTATAGTTCAGCTTTGAGAGCCAGACTGAGTCAAAAGCTTTCTCTGAGTATAAAGTCAAGACAAATATCTTCTTCTGTTTTTGTGCTTTCTCCATGTTTATTTATGAGATGCAGAGTAAATATGTGGTCAGTTGTTTGTTTCTCAGGAAGGCATCCCATTTGACTTTCAGTGTTTCGCATGTTGTTGTTGTTGGGTAGATACCACATATAATTCATTTATTGATGATGCTGCAGGAATGTTTGCTTACACTTCTGCATAATACACAGGCTGAAGGCATCTAATTTTGGGGTAACTACATCAGCCAACAGAATCTCAGGGAAGGATCGAGATTGAAGATTTATATTAAACAATATGCATGCACATAGGTGTATGAAGATGAACACACGCTGATCCTAAAGAAACCCACATGCAACCACTCCCTGCTTGCACCACTCCTCCAACATATATTTGCTAGTTTTTCTCATGATAATCATGGATAAAAACCAAACATGGTTCACTTTACTTTCTTGCCGGAGCAGCAGAGGACGAAGGAAAGTAGACTGTGTAGTGGGCCCACATATAGCATGCAGTGCAAGGGTGAAAGCATTCAGAAGCCACATACATGTCCAAACAACAACAGGAACCACCTTGACAAGAACCCAGCACCCTGTATAATGGCAGGGGCTGCAAAAGTGCTGCTCACTTGCAATGCAAATTGCTGGCTGCAAACCTTAAGCAGGGGAGAAATCTTTTGGACTCATTGCCTTAGCTACATGAGGGCCCTTGCTGTTGGTGTGTGTCAGCCATAAACCCTCCACAGCAAAAGAGAGGGCAAGGCAGACAGGCAGATAAGACCATGCCCAACTGCTCAGCAGCAACATGACAGCCACCAAGGGTAGGAAGGGAACTGTCAATAGTTTCCAAACTGCTTGCATGACAATCCTGGGGAAAGGGAACCACAGTGCAAATGTTGTCCTGGAGACATATACATGGGGATGTGCCATCTTGTGTCTTGGCTACTCATTAAAGACTTTTTTCTCAAGAGCTAAGGACGTTATCCCCAGCATGCTGGCCAAATTCCACATTGCTTGATTTCATTCTGCCTCTAGGTTCCCTTTGTGTTTTGGAGCAGGCACAATAGTCGTCTTCATTTCCTCTCCTCAACTCTTGTTAAATTTCGCCTTGCTCTATTAAGCAGCTTACATGTTCCAGCCAAGGGGCTGCCCCATCACGGTTGTTGCTGACGTGAGCCCTACGCCCTCAAAGCTGTACGGTTGATTTTATGAAATGCTTCTGAGCATACCTAGGTGGAAAATATATGCCCTTCTGTCATTCCTCTCTCAGTAGCTGTACAGAAATATGGGCAATAGCAGAGAGCTCACAAAGAACTGTGAAAAACTCAGCTTACCCATTATGTATTATGCATTAAAACCTGTCTCTATTGAGCTGTCCAAGATAAAGTCCTACTGGCATTTGATCAAAAGAGTAGGAAATTACCTTGATTTGTCCTGGCTAGAGCTGGCTGCCTCATGTAAAAAGTATTTGTGAATAAATTATTTGCAGATTGATGCGGGGAAAGTGAGTAATTTATTTGAAGAATATTGTTTAGCTGGCTATTGAGCTAACCAAATCAGGAGGAAAAAATATTGATGAATGATTTATTTGAAAATCTAGTCAAAACTTGACAGGAGAAAATGGTCAAACAAACTGTTTGCCACTGTTATTCAAATGCCAGCAGACCTGGATGGTGTTCATGCACTAGTAAAGCACACCTCAATGCTTCAAGCCACAGCCCTAAGAAAGGTATTGAAATATGAATTGAAATCTTCAAATCTACACTTACCTTCTCCTTAAAAAAAATTCTTCTCAACCACAACCCAAAAGGTATTAACGATCTTAGAACATATTTTACATTCACTGTTATTTATTCTTATTTATTATAAAGACACTCTGGAAACTGTCTTGTCTGATGTAATAGCAATGAAAATTGAGTACCTTTTACTCCTCTATTGCCTCCCTTCAGTGGATCTCTAAGCACTTTACAAATTTCAATGGGTTTAATGTTACAGCTGTTTTGTGAGGCAGGAAGACATAATGAAATCCTGGAAAAGTAAGAAGCACACGCCACATGCTACAGGTTTCTTTACATCATAAACATGCAGATTTCGTGAGCATTTTTAGACTCAACTCCTTTCAATAGGGCACGTCATTTAAAGACTGACTACATTTTTCAAATCTGGCTGCCTGAAGTTTGGTTCCTAACTACTTAAGCACTCATAAGCACCTGCTTTGTATTACATGCTGTTGGATTTGATCGAATTTTTGAACACTAAACACGAGGAGAAAAACCTCTTCTATTGTGATATATGTAGATATATAGATTTAGCATTGTATCTCTAGAAGCTTGCTTACATGATGGTCTACAGGTTGCAGCCATGATAACTAGGAAGCAGGCTGGTTGCAGAGACCTGTCTGTGGCTGTGGGTTGCACATCTCTGTCACTGATGCCACATGAGCAAACCACATGCAAAAAATTAACCAACCTGTTATGCAATAAATGAGACATCCTCCTACTTGATGTCTTGCTTTCATATCCTCAGCAACAAGGCTGCAGTCCCTCCATTGCTTTTTGGTTTAAATTGTAAATGTTTACTGTACTATATGAGAGGGTTACACCTCAAAGCACTAGATAGGAATTAAAAAATTGGTGTTAGATGTTATGGGAGCTCCCACTATGACATATGCAGTAGGGATAAAATCGACACCCTATTCAAACTATTGGACATTTTCTTGTCAACCTCAGTGCAAACAGGATTTGATACCAAATTGAGCATCGGCAACCAAAGAAGTAGTGAACAGAAACTACTTGCTAAAGCAGCATGTAACAAAATTATCACCCAACAATTGGCTTTCTGAACTCCTATAGAAGTGAATAATTAAAGAACCAATCTAAAAGATACATATTTTTGTGTAAGAAAGACTAAATATCAAATTAGATATCTGCTGTCATCTTAAACACAAATAAACTATAAAACCAGAAATAAATATTTGTATGATTGCTGTTGATCATTAGAAACAGTTTAAAATCCAGATTTACTCGGCATGATTTTTGTTCTCTTTCCCACTGGCATGTTTCCTCTCTTGAACTATGAAAAATCAAAAGGAGTCAATTTTGCTTTCAGGTTTTCTCTCTTTCTGTGTTGTGACTGCAAAAATCATAGGGGAGGATATTGCTCTGTTTTAAAGGAACAGTTTTCATTAGAAACAGAGAAGGAAAACAATAGAAACATTTCTGTTGGCATTTGTTTGTTTTTATATGGATTCTCCTAGGCAAAATTGAAGTCATGAGGGAGGGGAAAGTCTCTGATTATAACATGAGCAGGTACAATTCTTGCTCTGCTCCAGATTCACTCTCTTGATTCAGTCCAGTTAGACTCCATTTTGGGAGTTTGCTTTTATTCACTGAGGTCAATCTGACCTTAGCTTTCTTTGTGTTTTTCACCTGTGGGACTGCTGTCTTCCCACATCAGAAACACGCTCAAATCCTTTTCTGACCTTGATTGCAATGGGTAGGACATTCGTGCAATGAGGATAAATCAGATTAAATCAGAAGCAGTAACAGTGTGTTTCTCTGGCAGGTCCCACAACCTTACGTATTGTCACCTTCTACTACACAAGGTGCACAACCCAACCTTGACTTTAAGCTCTTCTGTGACATGGAGGTTACAGAAACAAGAAGTCAGGAAAGGTCTCTGCCTGTGCAAGACTGAAATGCTACACATAATATACACTGAGCTGTCACCTATTATCCTGAGTTGATTTAAAATAATCTATAATCCAGGGATGAAAAGTGAGCACCATAGGATGTGGCAAATCCTTCTCATACAGCAAGACAGTGTCGTCACTATACCGAACTATGAAAGAAGACACACGCTGTCACTTCAAGAGAAGAATTCTAATTTCTTGAACACTGCAGCTAAAAGAATCTTTTCAAGTGCATTTACATTAGCTGGAGTTAATTAAGAGATTAGGCTGGGGCTAGTGATCGTGACCTTGTCTGACAATCTGGGCACACTCTTTATTACCGAGAACCTAAAAGGAGGAAACAGGCATGATATAAGCTAGTGCAGTCACTGCCTCCCAAGAAGCAGAGATCTCAATCCAAAGGATGGTCCAGAAGTCAGTCTTCAGAGAGTCTGCCCTCCCCCTATTGGGATTGGAGGAGATGATATGAAGAGAGCTGTGTGTTCTTCGACAAAATTCAGGGAAAGTCAGTGAAGTATCATTGTGTGTTTTTCAGGTTCATTTCTAACTTGCAGTGCCAAGCAAAGAGATTAGAGATGCAAAATACATGCAAAATAAAACCAACATAAAAGTTCAATGACAACAGGCAAACTGAAACCTCTGTTTTTACAGAGTTCCAGAAACAAACTCTAAAAGCTCCATGCACAAAGAATAATGGAGAACAAAGCAACCTGTGTAGTTATTTTATTTCCAGTCCTTTTGGCATCCTAATAGTCCAGCATCTCCTGCCTATTTCAATTTGTTGTTGTCCTCGCTCTGTTCTGTTTTCACATCAGATGACCAGCTAACTAGCTGTTGAGCCAGCAGAGAAAAAGAAAAAAACAGGTCAAAAACTGCAGATGTCTCAGTGTTTGTGCCCAGGGGACATCAGCTAACAAGCTGTTACAGACTGCCTGCAAATCCACTGGTTGGCTTGTTATTTTTGAGTGTCTACACAAGGCCTCATTGATTCTAGTTTGGCACTTTGCTCTTGACCCTGAAGCGTTTTTAGGGGTATCTGCAGTACGAAAGGCTCATCAGCACATCCAGCACTATTTCTGTGAGATAATGGTCAGGGGAGCAACTCAGTTGCTGACTTCTCAGAGAGGCTGTATCTCACCCCAGACCTTCAGATGAACCATTAACTGGGGGCTCTTGCAGTGTGCTAGGTCACTGCTCCATATATCTGTGTCTTTGTGAATCTTACATCCTTGAGGATGTTCACTTTTAGAAGGTGTTCCTGTGTTGGCAGCAGAGGAGATTTGCCTGCTGATCATGTGGTTCGCCAGGACAGCCATCAAAACCCATCACAAGATAAACTACAGCACAAAGTCTCCTTGCCTACTCTGTGACCGCAGGGATTGCAAGCAAGGAAGCGCATTCAGATTCCAATCACGATATATAAAAGTCTCACTAATTTAGACCCAAGAGACTTAAGAAGAGGACAGATTCTGACTCTCTGTGAGAAAGCAATGTCTGCATATAAAGCCACTGGGAAAGGTCCAATAAGGCTCCATGTAGTGTGTCCCTCAAAATACACTCCTGTGACTGGGGAGTAGTTGCTATTATTCATTAATTGTCTTATATTGTCTTATAGCAGAGTGAGAAGGTTCAGTAAAACCAGCATGCATAAACACTATCAGCATTGTTTTAAAGAGAACTCCGATCCAGCTTTTGCATAGATGAGTGAGCAAAACTGGGCAGGTCTGCACAGAGGCTCTGACTGTTTTCTTGTTTCCCTGAAGAAGCCAGCACTTCTCCATTGGTGTAAGGGGTAAGAGCCTATGCATTCCCCACCACTAGACTTCCTATGGGCTTTCAGATCAACTCTTCATCCACCACTACGGCAGCAGCGCTGTGGAGCAGCAATGTCTCCAGCGAGCAAGACAAGAAAGGATGACTGAAAAGCAGGGAAGAACTAATGCAAAAGGAAGCATCATGACATTTCCAGAGCTTGTCACGGAGGATCAGGGCAGCTGGGTAGCCTTGGAGACAAAACCTGAAGGTGTGTTACGGGGATTTACATCCTGGTTTTGGAAGCCCTGTTTCAATTAAGATGATTAGCAATATCTGTTAAAGCCCTCAGGAAACTGGCTCTTCTATGTTTTTATAAAGGCATCAGACAAGGCACAGCCCCTCCTTTTTTTAGCAGGAATTCCCTAACCAGTGGCTGGAGAAATGTGTTGCTTTTTTTCTTTGCTGAGACTAGGCAGCTGCTGTGCTCGCTAGATTATAACCCAGGCTGCATGGAAAGATTTGATTTAAGGCAAGACTGGCTGATGACTCTCTGCATGTAAAACTTCCAAACAAGGAGGAGGGAGCAGCTGCAATTACAGTTTTCAATTGGGAAGTGAGAAAATAGAGATAATTTCCGTTTCTACAGCAATGTGTATAATTACCAAAAAGAAAATGCTTGACTTGGAGCTAGAAGCCCAACTCCTACTACCGAGAGCAATGGACCAGTAACAGCAGCACAGATGAAACCCCTGGAAGGAGGCTTTCACTTCTAAATGTTAAATCTCCTTTCCCCATTCTCATGTTTGTTTGCTCTTCATTGTCACTTATTTGGAATTTACATTTTTCCCCCAGAAAACACAATGGTTTACAAGGTTTGTATGTGGATATCTCTTCCGTGATTCCATGTAGCCTCTGCTCACATCTCAATGGCCGATCAAACAAGACTGAAAGCCATTCAGGCACTAAGCCTCTGTAAAACCCTGCATTCATTTCTAGATTTAAAGCAACAATGTTCATTCTCAAGAATTTCTGAAAACCAGCCATATTTAGCAGGTGATGGGCACTCCCTATGAAGTTGCTTTCAAACAGCTAATTTTCTGGCGCGGTCTCAGTCAGGGTCTCCTAGCAAACCTCATATATCCAAATACTGACAAATCCATGGTAATAGCCATGTGTTAATAAAATGCCAAGCCAATTCTGGAATCATCTTCTGGTATATGAATCTGGGCTTATTTATCTGAATATTGCCAAAACTTCTGCTGCCACTTACAAGAAGGTGGTGCTCCGTGTGTGTACCATCAGCTCAGCTGAGCTACCTGACCACTGCAGAATGAGAAGTCCAATGGTGCTCAGCTGGTCTAACTGAAAATCCACTGATATTCACTTAGCTACCAATACTGGAAAACCACAGGTTCTGAATTAGAATGATCAAGCAGTCAACTTTAAAACATCAGTACAATCTGCTACTGAGCCCATGGGCTCTCAGAAATAATGAGCATTGAAGAAAAAAAATCACTCTTCAGAAGGGAATGTCTCACTGATATCTTATATAGCAGGTAATGCCTTTTGCATTTCCTGTTGAGCTTCTGTAGCCGATCTTCTCCAACTGCTTTCCTCAGCACATGTTGGAGCACATCTCATGCTTATTCAAACAAACAAAAGAGGATGTCTCGCCTTTCACTTTCTTCTTCCTCCATAATGCAGGGAATTACTGCTTTTCTCCATTCGACTTCTCATGTGGAGAGAGTAATTTTATTTTTTTATTGCAGTAAAAATAATACAAAGCTTCATGAATGAAGCTGGCAAAATACAGAATAGGGCTTTACTTTTCATGCACAAAGATAAAATGGTAACATAATATTTAATCAGGGAGTGAAAGAAAGAGAAGTGAGTTCATTAACTTTTCCCTTGAGTGAAAACTCCTGTTTTCATTCTTCTTTTATTTTTATTCAAATAATTTGCAAGAGAACATCATCCGTATGCAAATGTGTGTGTGTTCTCAGAATACAGTTTTCTTTTATATGGATGATCATGAACTCACTCCAATAAAGGGAAAGAGTCTGGATTTTTCCGTAGAAATAATTGGCCAGGCAGCCAGCAGTAAAAGCTCTATTAACCTTCAATTATCTCTTCCACATTCCTGAGAGCTTGCATACTTGAATGGGCAGTGTTTTGCAGCAGTGGACATCACAGATTCAGATTGCTTTTACTCAGGTTTATTTATTTTTTTTTCCCCCATCCACCAGTGACAACAGAAGAGGAAGAAGCAGGTTTTGCCTTTAGTTCTCCATGCAGCAAGATTCATGGTCTTGAGAGCTTTAGAAGCTCCATATTGGCTCTGTGAAGACCCATGTCTCAATTTCTGGATGCCAACAGGAGCTTTGGATTTTTCCTGGAATGCACTCAGAGGCAGGGCTGCCTGTGACATAGAAGGACAGGGAAAGGGCAAACGGGCTTTGATTTTGAATGATGGGTGACCATCATTCAAAAGATGACATTTGAATTGTGCCCTTATGCACCAGAGACCTGGAAATGGGTATATGTGATTGATTTTACAACCAGGGGCCAATGGCAGGGGAAAGGCTCAAGGTGACAGCTTCCAGACACGGTTTGGGGAAACTCTGAGCCTTGATACAATTGCTCACCTCTGCCCCCCTGACCTGTGTAACAACCACCAGTTGCCAGCTCCCTGACCGTGGCCAGGCACAAACTCTGATTTTTGTTTGGGAGAATTGCTTTTGTCCTGCAGGAATCCCAGTTAAAAGATTGTACATGAGAAAGAGCAGCAAAGTTTAGCAGTAGGAGTGCCCGTTCAGAGGCACTGATCTGGACCATCCCATTGAGCTTCACCCTGACAGCTTCCCCCACTAGATTCTGATGGCAGCACACTCCAGCCCCAAAGCACAGAGCACAATGACAGCACCAAAACAATTCCAGAGAAGCTTATGCTGTGTCTCTTCCAAATGATCCCTCTTATGGGTGTTGCCTCCAGATACACCCACTTGGGAAGCCATTTGGTTCAGCAAAAGTTTTTAAAGAGATGCAAAACTGATCATTAAAATAAGCTAAGAAATTCCCACTCCCACTCTGTGGCATAAAAACCCCATACTCATCTCCCATCACCTGGACCTGTTATTTCTGGATTCTTCCTGCTGTTGTTTCCTTTTAGATAACAATGTTATCAGAAGTGCTAATTTATGAGGAGCAGACAAAAAACAGGAGAGCCAGTCCTTTCCTTGAAGATGCTACTTCTGTCAGATTAGTATGTGAAAAACAACCAGGAACATCTCAATGAATCTTTCTGGAATATTTCCTAAGCAGCTGCTAATTCTTTCTGAGTAATAACAGAAAAGAAATCTGAGAGGAGAAACTGCAGCTGCTGCCACAAGAGAGTGAGCTTATTATGAGACATTGCGCTCTTTTGTTTTTTCACTTCATTTGTTTGGGTTTGTTGGGGTTTTTATTTTTGCCGGAGTGAGAAATTACCATGGAAAATCCACATCAGGAAATTGATATATATCCCTACCGACAGGCAGGTTCCCATATAACTGTGGATGATGTCAGCTGTTTTGGGTAGTAACAATTTTGTCCCCTGTTGCATTTCCATTTCCTTGCTACAGGACTCAAATTTTGTGCTGGAGGCACTGAACTGGGATATGAGCGATTTGCCACCAGTGCCTGCCTCGTTCCAGCACACGCTAGCTCAAGTTACCTCGATTTACGTGCCACAGTGCACCAGAATCATAGATGTCCTCTTATCTGCCTCCAGGGTTAATGCATTTCAGTATTAAACCTTTCTGAGAAAGGATCATATGTGCATTGGATTTTTAGGCCATATTATAATACAATACCTGATAACAGGACACACTGTCTGCAGTAAAATACGATTCCCAAGGCTGCACTTAAGGCAACCTTTCAATCCTTAATTACCCAACACAGAATCAGAGAGGAAAGAAAGAATAACCAGGAAAAACAGAGCTGCAGGCACCTGCTCCCACAGTCCCTGAGGAGGAAACCCAGCACCAGAGTCCACCACCATGCAGCACTCCTCCTGCTCTGAAAGCATGGAAGTCTTAAGCTTGTCTTATGCTCAGGGCCAGTAAGAACCAAGAGATTATGAAATACTGTATTCTCATATCAGATCTAGCCCGGTGCTACTAAGAAAGGAAATTCAGAAAAATCTCAGCTTTTTAAAAAGAATTACCAAAGCTTTTTGAGTTCCACAAAAATACTACTATACATTCGTATTACAAAGCCATGTGACACTGAGGTCAAGAACCGAAAGAAGATGGAATAACTCATATTGTAGACTTCAGGTGGTTATGGGCATGCTACGTGAAAGTGAAGAAACTTCTAATCACCAGCAAGCTTTGCTGAAGCACCTCTGATGTCCTCCAAACTCTTCCTTCATTGTCGAACACATTGATGTAACGTAACATAACATAACGTAACTTAACGTAATATATAATACTGTTAAGCAAGTAGGTTGTTTACCCCCCTTACTCACCCCTTAGATATTCCATGCCCTCCTCTGGAGGCTGCACACTCTTTTCTCCAGCACAGTTCTCTTGCTGTGCAAGTTCAGTTAGTCATTTGTCAAGCCCTTTCCAAATCTGGAAACACTGATGTGTCACCGAAATATATCTTTTTTCAAGGGTTACTGGATGGATTAATTACAGTGCCTTCTCAAAAGACAAATTAACCTGCATTAGCAACTCACCTGCTTCTCAGTGCAGCTACCATGCATGTATTTGGAAGAATGTATGGGAAATTAGGAGGTTTTACTCTTTATGTCTCTTGACGTGTCTTAAGCAACTTGTCTAAATGGCTGGCAAACATTTGACACAGTGTAGTTAAAGGTCTTATGAAAATGAGTCAACTGAGAACCTCAAGCTGGTTTGGGGATTTTTTTAAACTTTCTCAGGCAATCAGCTAGATGATATGCTCCTAAGAAGCTGAGTTCCTAAATTGTTTGTAGATTTTAAAAAATCGTAGTTTTAACCAGCAACGTGACTTTGCAAACAGTCCATTGTATGTCTTGGAATTAAAGCTACTCTGTGACACAGACATGTTTCATTATTGATTCAACATATTTCAATTCCATATGGCTTCAGTTACAGAGAAGCTAACTGGACCCTTTCCTTTCTTCCACAAAAGCATCGTCAGCTAAAATCCAATAACAGAAGCTTTATTTCAGGCTTGTGCAAGGGGTGGAAAGAACTTAATTGAATCTGATTTGATAGTTTTGCCAGTTTAAAAAATTAGTTTGGATTGCCATTTCTTCTAAATGAAGGATTGAAAAAAAAAGAGGCCAGAATCTGAGCTGGTGCCTGGTCCCATTTTACAACTAGAAAAACAGTCCTAGACAGGCAATGCCTCGGGAATGGGACAGGATGGTGTATGGGTAAGTGGTGACAGTTAGGGACTGGCATGCAATTCCTCTATAGATCAGAAGTGAATGGGAACGCCACAGCCTGGGGGGTCTGATAAATCCACACTCATGATTTTGGTAGCCATGGGCTCTCAGTTCTGCTGTCTCTGACACCAGTAGCTTCTTATGGAGGTAAAGCCATCCCTTAATAGAGTCCTGTATGGGATCACAGCAATTTAGACTTCCTCCTGCAGACTGTAATCCTCAGCCAATGCTCGGTCAAGTCAACAGAAGTCTTTTTGTTGACTTCAAAGGACACTGACTAGACCCTAATTTGTCATTAGAGCCTTTCATTGTAATTAGAGCCATATTGTGTAAAAATGAAGGGTGGACACTGTTCTTTGGATTTTTCTGTCATTGCTCAGTTTGTAGAACTGACGATGATGATAATAATATCAGTAACATCCAACCTGCCTGTGCTATAAGCCTGCCAGTGGCTTCCAGGTGCTGCGAGATTTAAGAAATCACGACCTCAGTCCCCGTTTTGTCAAGATTCACAGGGAAGGAAGTCTAAATCTTCCCTGTATTTGTCATCCCTTCACTTAATTGCGCTGTCCGCTTTTCTTACTGGATAGTCTCATTTTGCTTAAGCCCTGGCTGAAATGTAGGACATTTCAAAAAGCTTGGTGCTAGAAGCCACTGTTTTACTGTAATGTGACATCATTTTTCAGGGAAGCAGTGGGGTACTGAGGAAGGAAACTGGAACCCAGATTACTACGATAGTCAAACAAAAGCTTTCTGGGGGCGGGAAATGAAGTCTGAGGAGCTCCTTGCCTACAAGCCCAGTGTCTGCATGATTTCACTCTAGTTCTTTCCCTGATGACTCTTACTGCTTTCAACAAGTCACCAGTCAATCACAAATCAAAATCACAAATGTAGCCTCACTTGCATCTGGCAGTGCCTAAACTGAGACTGACAGCAGCTGATTTTCAAACCAGCAAAACTGTAGAAGAACCTCACCAACATATTGTTACGAGGGATGGGGTTGTCCCTGTGGCCTTGGCCAGCCATAAAGCGTGGCGGCTGTACTGCATACAGAGCCAAGTGTGGAGACACTCATGGGCAAGTCCTGATTTCAGGTCCTCCTCCAGTACAGAGGAAGCACTGTGGCAGCTCCTGTTTTCTAAACTAGAGGAAGTGTCGTTGTCCTGCTTTTCTCCATCAGACTGTGTGATGAGGTGACACCAAATCTATGCGTCCTGCCTCCTTCTGTCCCATGGCAAAGGCTGGAAGATGCTGTTCCCACCCAAGGGAATTCAGCAAGATGCCCATTCCCATGGAACGACCACTAATGGGTCCTGTGATGCACTGTGTTCATTGCAGGGACTAAATGTCTAGCTATTCCACAATGTGTATACATTTAGAGATGAGCTAAAAATGGACTGGATGTGTCTGCTGGATCTTCTTTTAGCTAGAACTGCCTCGGTACAGTAAAACATGATATGCTCTTCCAGTTGCTCAGACTGGTATCTGTGTTTAATCTGCCCAGGTGCCCAGCTGTCTGCTAAAGGAAATCCTTCTGGAAACCACCAAGATAGGCTTTTCTTTATGAAATCTCATTACTGTGATAGGTGGTAGCAGTGTCTATTATGCAGGTTGGCATTATATTCAGTATCTTCTAATGCTTCCTGACTTTAACTGGCTGGGATGACATCTTCTGTGAGAGGTCTTGCCTCAGGCTGCTGGATTCCTCAGCCTTTTGTACTACACGCTATTCAAATCCGGTTCCTCTGGCCCTATTAATTTCCTCTTAGGTTCTTCTATAACACCATTACAAGGCTGAAGTGCTTACAGCAACTCCTGCATTTATATCACTTGATGGGAAGAGGCAGTAATTTCTGATACCCTCTTCAAGCTGCGTAGAGTCTGCCTGCCCAGGGAGCAGCACATTAGCACACCGTGCCTAGGTTCAGAGCAGGACTCCCACTGATCTCTGTCACTGCAGAGATCAGCACCCCTAAGATTTTGAGATGGGCACTTGGGTGAGAGGACACAGGCAGTGAATACCTGCAAATGCCTGGTTGAAGTGGTGTCCATGATAACCTACAGGTACAACAGTAGTGCAGGCAGGGAGAAAGTCCGGCTATCTGGAACAGCACTCTGGTGTTTTCCTGGTGAGACAGTGTCTTCCTCCAGCCTCCAGCTCAACTACTATGTGCCTTCCAGCTTCTCCAGTGAAGGGGGTATAGGTCAATTGGCACTAGCCTCCTCCATCCTATTGTTTTGCAATTAAGCACCCACTCAGAGTAAGCACAGCTCTCACCTGGAGCCAGTGAGTCCTCCTGCATGGAAATCAAGCCTAGGAAGGTGCTGACTATTTATCTCTTCTTACTGAGAAACTGAGAGATATGGCCAGGATGGGCACCTAAATTCAGGTGCCAAAAAAGACATTTGGTTGAGATAATACAGATGTACCTTCTGGTATCAGAGATCATATGCCCAAGAGCACTACTATTTACCCATCCTGGCATCAGGTTGCACTGGTTTTAGTATTTAAAACAATGTTGCTAGCCTAAATTCTTCCTGCAGCCATGAAATAACATAAATGGAGGCTCCCAGCTGACATGCAATCTCTTTGTCCTCCTTCCTCTTGTGTCATGACTGGTCCTACTTTATCAAGCCTAGCACCTTTGCCTTCTATTCAGAAATGCCAGTCAGGATTTTACACTTAGAAAAAGGCATCAGAGCGGATCTCACAGTCTATCAGAGCATGTGGTGTTCTTTATCCTATGAGCCCATGTTCACTGCTGCACTGAGCAAAATGGGCAGTTCTCCTTCTGCAAGAAAACTATTCAGATCTCAAACAGGTTTTTCTTTTTTTTTTCCCTCCTGAGCTGCTGTTATTACAAGCTCTGTCTTTTACAGGCGTGTTGTTGTGCTGGATCAGAAATAGCGATGCATGGCCACTGAAGGTTGAGCCCTGTGTTTTGCTAACACTTTGGAAAATGATGCCATCTGTGACATGATTCAGATCAGTGGTTTAGTGAAATTCTGTTGGCAGGGAGTTATTCACCAGATTAATGTTTCAGAAGTTCTCATGCTTCCAAAATGATGCTTTTGGCTTCCTTCTCCCTCTGCTATTTTCTTTCACATCTCCATAGACAGGCCCTGTCAGATGTCACAGATGCCTCGTTAGCATGTCTGGACAAGGCAGGAAATACAGTTATTGCCAGGAAAAAACACAATGCACAGCTTGAAAGGGCGCACAGAGGTCCTGCCCCTCCGGTACTTTGAGCAGGGTATTGAGGTGCCAGCAAAGCTGGTATCATGAGCACATAGTGAGCATCCTCCCCTCAGATGCCCCATCTCCATGGCATCCCAACACAGAGGGAATCCTCAGAGCATATGCAGAACACAACGTGGAAAGAAAGTTCCGTTCTTTCATGAGAAGAGAGTTTTGTCCATCTGAAGACCACCATGATGAATTGTTATGTGCCTCTGGGGCATGCCTGTGGTCCGTGCCTCATTTCCATAAGTGAGAAGAAACTGAAAACACCTTTGATTTTAATACCATGTCAGTAATACAGCTCCCTACACGCATCAGCCTTTTCTAGTTTACAAGCAGCCAAAGTAACCCTGATAACTGATTTGCAGAGATGGACTTTGCAGAAGTGCCCTCAGGGCAGGAGGTCCCATTGCTTTGGGTGCTGCTCAAACACCTACAAAGCCAGTAAAAAGCTCACAGCCCTATGAAACACCTTACAAATGTATACCGGACAATTTAGACATGGGAAATAAAATTCTGCAGTACTGTTTTGTGCACCTCTCCCCAGCTGTTCCCTGAAATACATTTTTCCATAGAATACCTCTTGCAGGGGCAATTTTCTTCAGCACACAAAGGTGTCTCCTTACAAAGCACAAGCAGTGTCAGACACTCTTCAGGGCTGCTACAGCATCTTAAGGAAGAGGGGGTGTTTTGAATTACATCAGGCCTTCTCTGGGTAAAACGATCTCCAGATAGCATTATTTGTAATTGAGAAAGAGAGGTTAGAATAAATGAATTCTCATCACCATCACAGATCTTCATAAGCTGCCCACTGCCACAGTAATTGAGCACAGCAATTAAGCAATAAAGGCAGTTGTTTCTGAAGTACTTTGAACACGATAAAAATAGTTTTAATGGTTAAAACCCAAAGTGCTGGGAGCCATCGCTGTGACAGCTCTTCAGACAAGAGCTGCATCCCAACAGCACGACACAGTAAATTCACTCAAAGAAAGGGTGGATCACTTTGGAAAAAATAGTTAGGTAAAACAGTACATTTTCATGCTTCTGGTTTGTTGTTGATTGGACAGTGTGTCTGATCATTTCATGCAGCAGAGTGACAAATAGCTTAAAAATTATTTCCTTGAAACAGTTTGGAAATATACCTGTTCTTGCCATATATTTCATCTGGGAGGCAATTTCACCCTGCCCTTCTTCACATGAGCCTGGAGTTTCTGCTAGAAAGATGTGGTAATACAGAGAGACATCAGCATCATTCACTGAACGAAAATACTGAAACAGCAAACAGTTTCTAAAAATAAAAATATAGTGAATATGTCTTTAGGTCTCTAAGGCATTATACGGTGACTAATCAGAGCAGTTTTCCTACGAAAAAGGGACAGAAGCAATAGAGATGGAATCAAATTTAATAGTACAAAATGCAAGGTCGTGCCCTGAGGGAGTAATAACGAGAATTTCTGCTACCAGCTGGGAGCTCATCAGTTGGAAGTGACAGAGGAGGAGAAAGACCTGAGCGCACGAGCCGATCAAATGACTGTAAGCTGGCAATAGCATGCAGATGTGAGAAAGACAAATGTGAACTTAAGACATGTCAGATGAGGGATTTCTAATAGAACTAGCAAGATTTTAATGTCATTTCAGAAGTACAGAATATTGTATGTCCACATAAAAGATGAATTAATTTAAAATTGCCTTTTCTGCGCCATTCTCTATTAGAATGAACAGGGGAGGAGAGAGTTTTCTTCTACAAGAAGAGACTAAATGAGCTTGGTTTCTTGAGTCTAGCAAAATGCAGGCTGGGAAGAGATATATTTGTTGCTTACAAATACCCTGGAGGGAAGTACCAGGAAGAGAGAAGAGCTATTTGAGTGAAAGGGCAGTGCTGGCACAAGAATAAGTGCCTGTAAATTTGACAGGAATACATTTCAGCTGGAAATTAGAAGAAGGTCCTGACTGTCCAAGAAGTGCATTTCTGGGATTGTCTTCCAGGAGGTTTTATCAGGACAAAAATTCTAAGTTTTTTTGACGCAGAGGTGAAGCAGTTCTTTACAGATACTATAGCTACTCCAAAGAGCAGGGGATTGGGTAATATGATCCGGAAGGTCCCTTCCAGTCCTGTTCTCCACCTTCCTCACATGTCTATCTCATTCAACAACTTAAGATTTCGCACCAATGGTATTCAGTTACCTTTGAGCTGTTAAAGCTATCTGGTTTTCCTTGTTTTGCTGTCTAGAGGAAGTCACAGCCAAGGCCTGGTGGCACTGTCCCTTGGCTACTTTCCAGCCTGTTTTGGTGTGGAAATGGGTGAAGGCAATCCCAAGCCTGTTTCTAATGGACACACGCCATGTGAGTCAGACTATCCACCACATCTGGGGGGGAATGGGCCAAAGGTTCCAAGCTGCCTACCTAGCTGTGATCAGCTCTGCATCTGCCCAGGGTGGAGGGAGATCACTTATTACCCAGCCATTACTGGTTTTGCACAGAGACCTTCCTCCTGCAGTGCAAGGTGCTACATGAGCACATTGCAGTTGATTCTCTGTGTTGAAAAGCTAGACATGAAGCTTGGGACAAAGGCAATGAAGAAGGGTGGAAGACTGTGATTTGCAAGCACGGGGTAGATGATGAGCAGCAGCTCAGGGCAGCTTGCTTGCCAATTGCCCAGCACTCCATGCAGCGCTCAGTCTTGTAAAGTCATCTGAAACCCCAAAGAAGCCCAGCTCAAAAGCAAAAATTAAGGTGAACATATATGGCAGAGGGTCATATGGTACAAGCTGGATGAGGAGTTGACATTGGAGTCCTCACTCAAGACAATTTAAATCTTACCATTAAAATCTTACCAATTGAAGTGTAGGAACCTCAGGCTCAGTTCCATGGAGATGTGCTAGATGGCTCTTCAGTACGCCCTGGCCACCCCTGAGGTGCAAGGAAGTTTGTTCTTCCTCTCGACTATAACAGGAGACTCCGGGAATCAACAGTTGATCTCAGAAAGTGTCTAGATGCAATGCATTAGGTAAGGAAACCTTTTAAGTATGTTTCTTTGCTTTCGGACCTTAATGTATCAGCACTGACCTTTGCTTCCTTTAACCATCTTTTCTCTGGCATATCATTGCCATCAGGTTACAATACCATTGGGGTGGTTGTTCTTTTCATGTAGCACTGTAACTTCGTGCAGCAATTCATCACAGCAGATAAAATATCTTTGCTGTCCCAGACGGCATGCAAGCTGAAACAGGCATGGCATGCAAATTTAAGCAAAAGTTAAGAGTTCAAGTGCAGAGGATTCTGGAGGAGAGGAAGGAAGGAAGGAAGGAAAGCTTCAGGAGGACAGTTTTGCAGAGGACTGCCAAGGAAGAGGAATAGTGCATGCACAGGCAAGAGCAGGGAGGGCTATCCTGGCACAACAAACACAGCACAGAAGGGTGGGAGCGGAAACAAGGGATGCGAGGAGGCAAATGGAAAAAGCCTAGAGAAATGCAGGGGAAGGAGACTGGAGGAGGAAGTTAGACACAGCTAACAACACTGTGTATGCACTGCAGAGCTCTGAAAGGAGAAGGAGCCCAGGGGCACTGTAGATAAACACAGAATGGCTGCTGCATCTCACCCTAGAGCCTCCCCTTCATTGCTGGGCAAATGATCATATATACACACAGTTCTACAAAGCATTTGGAGACACTTCAAGGTGAAAAGAACCTATAAAATAACTTATGCTTGGTGACATTAAGAAGCTGTGGAAGTCTTCACTTGGAAGGGCACCTGGGTTTTGGTTCTTTACAGCACAGGTGTTATTCAACTGCAAATTTGCACCAGAGTTTCTTAAGGGCACATCTTTGTATTTAATTTGGCCAGTTAGTTTGGCTTCACAGCAGTAAAGTCCTTCCTGGGTGTTTGGGCACATAAATCTCTTACTCTTAGCCCAGCAACAGAATGTATGTGTTTAGTTCAGTTTTATATTCCAAGCACTGAACAAACCTTCAACTAATGCTGTCTTCAAAAACTGGCCATGCACCTACACCAGTCAAACTTTCCATGGAGTCAGAACCTCAGAAATCCCTCACCAAGAAGGAAATGTTGGCCTGGTCTGAATTCATTTAAGGAGAGAAGGAAAAAAAGAGAACACATTCATCAATTTTTGTCTAGACTAATGATGCTGGCCTGAAACTCAGCCTTCTACTTTTGTTAGATTTTATACCCTTGCTGATAAGCTTACTTCATTGTCTTACTTCAAAGCCCTACATGGAAGCAAACCTGGAAGTAAGACTAAAAGAAATTATACTCTTACCGTGTCCTTACAGGTACAAATGTATCCTTCTGGAGTGAGCTCCCTGTTCTCAGTGCCCCATAGGAACTGGGGTGTCCAGGGGACCTGGTCTGTGGAACAAACAGGGATGGGGCAGCTCTTCTCAGCAGTGCCTCAGGTAGCACAAAGCAGCTCTCTCCTTCCCCCTCCTCCTGTAAGAAGGGAATTCATCAGAGAAGTTGTGCCACCCTGCAGCAGGGCAAGTGACGGGGAGAGCAAGGCAGGCAGAGTACACTGAGCAAGGCATATTCAGGACATGGGTGCAGGAGCAGGGTGGCAGCCACAGGCAGCGGTGCAAGCAGGTAGCTGGCCGTGCATGGCTCCTTGCATCCAATGAGTCTTGAAAATCTTCATAACTGAGTACCCAGGGACAGCCCAATAAGTGTGGTGCGAGCTTGTGCTCCTCCATTTCTCTGCTGCTCTTGTGATTGCGAGCTGATTGGGAGATGGTTAATGTTAACTTTAGGCTGGGGATAGGAGGACAGGACTGTACCAATGTCTTGCTGTTGATGCTATCCACTGCAGAGCCTGCTGTGCCATTGGAGAAGCCTCCAGGGAAGGTGAGTTTTTGCTGTAAAGGGACTGTGTCAGGGGACAGAACAGGGCTTCATTTTCAGGCAGGGTGCATTTGAATGATGCAGAACAGAGCAGATGTCCAAGAGACAGCCAAGAGGTGGGACTGAGGCAAGTCATGCAGAGTGAGTCACCCACAGCAAACGCCAAGCAAGGGCTGAACATTAAAACAAATAATGTAAGGCGAGAACAGGGCCAGAGCAGAGTGGGAAAGAGAAGAAGTCATCTTAGCAGGGAATCAACTAGAGAGACACCAAGGAAGGTGAACAGAATCAGAAAACTGCAGGAGAGCAGGACATAAGGACGACCACACTTCACCAGTCTGATGGGTGTCCGGCTTGGTATGCTGTCTGCAGCAGTGGCCAGGAGCAGATGTTCAAGGAAAAAGCTCAGAAATGCCAGGACAGGCATAGAGCGTGACTTTCCCCAGAGGACCCTCCCAGTTCACGGCATAGCAACTCCTTGAGCCAGGGCCTGAGCCTGCAATTTTAATAGCCTTCAGGGACCTTTCCTCCTCTGAACCTAATTGCTTTGCAAACCCCTCTTTGCTTTTGGCCTCCATCCTACCTGGCAGCAGTAAAGATTCACAGCCTGAGGGTGTGAAGGCGAAAACAGCAAGGAGGAAGGGAAGGAGGAAAACTGGTGAGAAGAGAAAGAGAATGGAAAGGATCCTTCTGGGAAGGGACCCATTGCATCAGCCAGCCCAGTCATCAACACAGCATTCCTAAAATGGCAAATCGAGGTCATATCACCATGTTGTACTCCCAAGGTCTCATGCCAGCCCCTTGGAGGGTCCAAGACATTAGCACTGCATTTGAATGGACCGCCCCAAGTGTATCACTGTCAAAAGGAAAATTATATGTGAGGAAGAAAATGCCCAAACCAATGACTTTCATGACCCAGAAGCTTCTTTTTCCACCAGAGGCATGAGGAGCTGCAGTCCCCACAAGGCCAGTTCCTCTCCAAGAGGAAAACTCCAGGCACTTGAGCAGGATGCACTGGAGCTTCTTTCTGGTCACCTCTGTGCTAATCAATGTTGGAGAAGCATAAACCTGCCTTGGGAGCAGCAAGAGGAGAGGAGAAAGGATTTTTTTTCCTCCAATGGTAAAGCATTTCTTTTTTCCTCCAGGAAAGGGGTGGCAAACAAAGGTACTATGCCCAATAAAAGAGATAGAGAGGAGGGGGCAAGGTCTGAGTTACAAAAGAAACCAGCACATTACAGCAAAGGAGGTTACAAGGTACAAGGCCACAGTGAAAAAGAATTGAAGAAAAAAAAAAGAGAGAGAGAGAAGGAAAAAGAGGCATTCAAAGTTTTTACAACAGCCATCAAAGCAATAACATTATTGCATGGTACATTTATAGGTCCCTTGCAGCTGTGCAGCAGCTTTTCAGTGGGGCTGGGCTTAAAGTAAGACCCGAGCCAGTTCACTCTGGCATCAGGGCTTTCCCCCTCCTCACCCTGCTCCCTGTGCATGGACTTTTCCCAGCCCCTAGCAGAGACTCTGAAATTCATTTCACCCTTTAATTGGATTTCATGGAGGAGACTGAGGTAAAGAATGGGGATGGCCAGAGCTGGAAGGGTCCCTGGCACTCATCAGGGCAATAGTAGATAAGAAGTGTTGAGACAGTGTTGAGAAGTGTTGAGCAGTGTGTTACCTTGCGTACCCATCAATTCACCAGCACACGCACCACAGGCACTTGGTGGCTCCACTGGCCAGGAGAGCAGTAAATGCCCTATTTCTGGTGTCAAATTTCAGCAAGCACAAGTCACTTCCATTTCATCGCACTCAAAAACGGCTGGGCTTAACTAGGTCACATTTCCTAACTGTATCGGAGGCAAAGGCTTGTCTTGCTTGAGTGATTTAACCACTCTAGAAGAATTTTATGAAGTGGTGCAGTGTATGTCCATGATGAGCAATAAGTCCCCTTGCCTTGTTCTGGAAGAGCAAAAGAAACCTGTGCAAGGGATCAAATGCTGTTTACAGCCCCACTGCTTTAAGATCCTAGGTGATAAATAGCTCCTTTTCAGTGTTAAGATTATATGCATCAAGACTCATGTTTTCCACCATTAGCTGTCAAGGCCTAGCCTTTGCACGCTGCAATTATCCCACAGCCATCTGCACCAGGCAGTGACAAGCCACAGGTAACGACATGCTGCCACCCCGCTGCAGGGAGAAGACTGGACTTCAGCCCAGGGTGCCTATAGGTATGTGGAGAGGCAAGGATTATCAGGCTTTTTGATGTAAACCTCAGTCTCCTCTGCTTCTTTCCCCCAGCTAGTTGGTGGCACAGCCCATCACCTCAGTCCTCCTCTGTGAAGAAGTAAGAAGTGGTGATGGCTGGTGGCTTCATGCTGCTGAGGGGGCCACTCACCTGTCCTCCCAGCTCAGCATCACCTTCGACCAGTGGCTGCTAGCCTGCCACAGGGAAAAATATGCAGGGACCCTCAAGGGCAACTCTTAGGAGTTGCACCCCCGTACCTGCCGCGCCAGCTCCTAACCTCGACACAAAACTTGCATGCCTTTGTGATTCACCTGCTTGTCCAGTCCAACCCTGAATCATTCTAGACTCTTGGCTTCCATGACGTATGTTGCACCATCTCATCCCCCAGGCTGATGATGAATGGCTTAAAAGAGTCTGTCTGTCCTTTTGCCCACATTAGTCATTTTGTCCATCAGTGTCAATGGATGTCTCTTTGACTGTGGCTTATTTAGGAGGGTAAACTGATTTGTCGTTATTTTTCAAACACCTCACCACAATCCCCCTCATACAGCTGGGAACAAGACAGTAGCTGTTTTCAGTCTCTCTGCATCCATCATTTTCTTTGCCCATTTTTGCTCCCTGTTCTTCATCGATGTTACTCGTGCAACAAGCAAATGGCTCCAGCCCATAATTCACCTGCTCTGCTTAGACAGCAGAAAGGTGGTATTTTCAGCATGAGGTTTTTTTATCGTGTTCTTTATATAGCCAGCCATTTTGTTCTCTTTTGAGACGGCTGCTGCAGACTGAGCAGATGTTCCCACTGAACTGTGTGCGGTGACACCCAGCCTCCCCCCGCCATCGCCCAAGCGGCTGTGGTCGATTGAGAACCCAGTGAGGCAGTGGCAGCGCAGAGGCAGCCTTCTCCAATGTATTTGTCAACAGTGAGGTTCACCTGTCCCTTCGCCTACCTTGAGTAAGTCCCGCTGGGTGCCTGCACAGTCTTCTCTAACCTAAATAATTTCATGCCATCTGCAAAACTTGCTGCTTCGCTGCTTCTCCTACTTTTCCAAGTCATTAATAAATATTAAGCACTGGCAGCGGGCTCACAGCTCACTGCCCAGCCTGCTCTCCCCAGCCCCAAAGGGAGATCACACCTCCACCTCCCTCACTCCCACTGCCTGATGTGCCACCAGAAAGACCCCTGGCATTGCCTCCTGTCAGCCCCCACATTCCCACCTGGCTATGGGGGGCTCCAGCCTGCACACCACAGCTTTGCTGGGATGGAGGGGTGTTTTGGACCCCAGTCAGGTAGCATTTCTGAAAGTGGAGTGCAGGTTGCCTGACCTCAGCTGGCTCACTCGGCTCCTCCGCGTTACAAAGCACTCAATAATTCACAAAGCTAAATGGGCCCTTTGGTTCAGACGAAGCTTCCTATCCCATGGGATGCCAGACACAGCACTGCCAGCTCCTGTTACCAGTCCTGTTCTCCAGCCAGACCAGAACTGCAGAGCAAAATATGGGCCTCCAAACTGAGCTCCCAAAAATCTTGAGGCACTACCCATCCCTCTGAGAATGCTGCTCCACTTCCCATGGCAGAGGAACCAGTGGGCTACAGAGGCAAAGAGCAGTCGGGTGGTCATAGCAGTGAAGCAGCCCACCCTGACTCTTGAGGGGGCAGCCACCTCCACTTCACACACCAGCACGCCTCTGCGCACAGCCCAAGAGCAGAATGGGTTTGTTTCTTGCCACATTCCTCTGGCTTCACCCTGGTTTCTGCTTATTGCTTGCCGCACTCAAAACCCCCTGTGCTGGACTTCAGACACTTTCTCCCCCATGCCTGGGGGGCTGGCAATGGCCACATGCATGAATCTGCTGTCTTTTGGGGGCCAGCAGCCGGCAGCTTCTGGGGTGCTCAAGGGCTAATGGATTTAGTGCCTATGGCAGATGCTGACACACCAGCACTTACAGAGAGAGAAATGGGGATGGCTCAGGCACTCTGTCCCTGCAGGGTGAGAGGAGGCAGCAGGGGGGAGATGGGCAGCACAGAGCAAGGTGCTTGGGCACAGTCTCATCCCAGCAGCATGCCAAGGCTCAGGCAAGTGACTTGTACCCTACAGCTGCCTCCTCACCTGGATAGGATAGAAATCCCGCATCCCATCCCAGATGAGGCAGCCATTCCCCTCGGTTTCCATTTCTATAGCTTTCCCTAGTTCGTGAGAAAGGGAAAGCTTGTTTTTATTTTTGTCTTTGAAAAGAAACACCAGGAAATTAAGAGTTTCATTGTGCAGATCTCTGAAACACTGCTGCCTACCAGAAGAAGCTGTGGACATCGCATTTGTTTGCCCAAAGAATATCCAACATGCTTTGTCATCTCCCAGTGCTTTGGCTTTTATATCTCTTCTCTACTTCATTTGCCCTGAAATGGGTAGGTCTGGGAGAAGTCCTCCAAGTTCCAAGCATCCTAAAACCTTCCTAAAGGAAGGGCATCTTCCCCAGCTGTCCTGCCAGGCATTTCAGCAGCAGGCTCTTTGCATCTAATATGTACCAAGGAGCTGCAGCACAGAGTCTTCCACCCTTCTCCAGGCTTTGCAGGGGTTCAGACCAGGGCTCCAAGCACATTTTGTACAGCTCATGATACGTTTAACCAGACTTGCCACTGTGCAGGGAAATCAGCCACTCATGCAGACTGCAAAGCCTTGTTCAGCCGCTCACTTTGAGAGCTAAACCACACAAAAAAGTACCATGCATACACAGTACATGACTTTAAAGCAATCAAAATGTGCTCAAAAGAAAGCCAACTTCGCAGTCATAAGCTGAGAGAGCTCTTTGTAGCACGGGCTACTTCCCTGCTTCCTTTTAGCCTTTCATTCTCCCGGGGTTTGGCCAAAAGTCTGCTAGGAACATCCCTTCTTTCTTCTTAATAATTGGTTGAACTACATTTATTCCCATTTTCCAGAAAAAAGGCAACCTTTCTGCACAGACTTAGGGTGGAATAGTGACCATTGCTTGAAAGATGAACATTTTCAGCAACTAGAGAGCTGGGGGTTATAGAGAAAACAAGTGACCCAGCTACCCCTCAGCATCCCCCACTGCCATGCCCTCGCAGTCTGCCTGTCCTGCAGCAGGGCACGCAGCAAGCCACTTACAGGGGACTTCTCTCTCTCCTTGGAAGAAGAATTGAGCATGCAAGAAACAGTAAATCCTGTTTTCCTAAACACAGAAGGGAAACAAAGGAGAGATTTCCCATTCACTATTTGAGGCTCCTTTCCCCTAAAACTCTCTAAAGTGGTGCTACAGGCCTTTCTTTGATGTTTACTTACATTTTCCCTTATCACTTCTGATATTTTTGTGGCTTTTCTGAACAAAAAAAAAGACACAGCTCCTTCCCTCACTGCACAGTGGAGCACTCTGGTGCTTTACACTCAGTTACTCTCTTCTCTTCTCTGGTCACACCTCCCCTCCCGTAGCTCAAATACCTGACCCGCCTTTTGCACTGCTTGCAATTTGGATAGCAGCTCCTATCATTTCAGCTATGTATTTCATAAAAGGAATGTGTTTGGGGATTTTATATGTGTCTTGACAGAAAGTGGCTATTAACAACAGCTCTTGCTGACCTCCCTGCTGCATCCAATTCATTCTTAATTAGCACAACTAGCAGGACTAAAATCTATATTAAAATATTGCATGCAACCCATTTCTGAATGTTTTTGTCTAAGGTTTTCTGTTACTGCATAATTTTTTCTGAAGTATATTAAGGAATGGAAGAAAAGCTTCTGTGAGAGGTTTTACAGATATTGTGTTGTATGCATTCTAACTACAAATCAAAGAGGAGCGAGAGAGAGAGAGCACGAGTGAAAACTTTTTTTTTCCCCAAATCAATTTGTAGTACAAAGGCATTCATAATTTCAGGGTAATCTTCTTACTATTAGACCTCACTATCAAACTTTTTCTAGGCGCATTCCTCCCCCGTTGGTTAATGTTCATCAGATTATTACTTATCACAGAATTCATAGCACTCCCTGGAGAAAGCCATGCCCTCATCCTGCAGCCCCCCCTTTCCTACTGGTGATGGCCTGACACTGCACCTCAATACAACTGAAAACGCTTTTTCCAGCACAGATACAGATCTGATTGCACCAAAACCCTCATGGGCTCATCACAACCTGCATAGTTGTTCAAGTTAAAAAAAAAAAAAAAAAAAAAAATTAAAAAAATAAAAAAAAGAGAGACTGATCAACTCCGCAGGCAGCCAAAAGGTTTCATTTCAGTATTGTCAGAATTAAGCATTCGGAAAAATTTTTCATTCCTTTCTCAGCCAAAGTCTCAAATACTTATAGATGAAGTAAAGAAAAAGAAATACATGTTTTTTCCTCTTCACTTTGCCATATTTTAAGTTATTTCATATTTTCTTAATTTATCATCCTACCAGGGGGTTGTATGCACTGCCAGTGGCAGCAGACTCTGCTGAGTTTCCAGAGTGGAGGAACGTGGTGCTCACCGCTTCCCTACCGGTGGGCTCTGCTGAAGTCCACACTGCCCCACCCAGGCAGTTGTCCAGCTTTTTACAAGCACTTCTGCCCAAAAAATGCAGTCGTCAATTTTCCACGGGTGCTCTCTGCATTACCAAGATCTGGCCCCTGCACAGGAAAGCCCTTTTGCCTGGGCTGCTCTTCATGGAAAACCGTTTCCTTGGCAAGGGTCCGAGCAAGGCAGATTTGTCTCCTGCACTTTACCAACAGGTTATTTCCACCAGAATGCCACTCTAGCCTAGCAGCTTTGCTGGCCACTCCCTCTAGAAACTGGTAACAGCTTGCTACTTCTACAGAGCTGGCCCTGGAATGCCTGAAGCGCACAGTGTTGTAGGTGCTGCCTGCAGACGCATCATCTCTTGCCCACTGCAGTGGAATCCTCCTCTGACCTCTCCGTAGCCCATAATTATTGAGCGCTGCTGCCAGCATCTGAATTGCAAGTTTACAGCCGAGCTAAATTTCCGTCCACTCCCCACACATCTCATTCAGCATTTCCACTGTCATCCTCTCGCTGGAGATCTGTTTCCGATTAATTGGCCCAAAGTTGGGGCAGTCTCCATTTGTCTGGATTATTTCCTGCCCAAGCTGCTAACCTTGATAGATATAATTTTCTTTTAAAGGGAGCATGTTGGCAGAGCATCAGAAAGGAGAACTCCCTGACGGTGCAATTATAGTTTAATGTGTAATAGCCATCCGGGAGATGCCGGGAAAGTCCAGGCATTTTGGGTGTACAAAAAGCAACTCACTGCTACACATGGAAAAAAATGAAAAACCCACTGGAGAGGACTTTGCAACAGCCAGAGGTGAATGGACTCTGCATGAACCAACAGCTCTTTTCCATCCCTGCCTTTGATACCGGAGGCAGCGAAGGCTGACAACAAGGAATGTAGGACAGTGCAGGAAAGGTGGGGATACCTGCAGGCAGAGAAAGACCTTCCTCTTGGCAGTGGGCTAAGTGAGAAAATAACCCCAACTTGCCCCGATCTTCAGTTCAGTGACATTGATGGAAGGATTAATTCAAACTGATTGACCACAACTTCACACTTCACATTGCTGTCACATATGATTAAAGCTGATCAAATTGCTCACTGCAGATAAATCCTCTGACAAGCGCAGCCCCGTTATCTGTCCCCGAATTATCAGCCAGCAGCCTGTCTACTTACAGATGGGATTGCTTTTTGGACGACTGTGACAAGCATTTTGCGTGAAGGCATTTTAACATATGGCTTAGCTGGGTTCCTTTTGCTGAAAATATCCTACTCCTCTTTCACTGTTTACATTATGCCATTGGTCATGTAAGTCATCCTGTATCGCTTCTAGCTAGGCACCATGCTTCATAGGCGGGAGAAACATCCTCTCCTCGTCGTAAGTTATTTGCAATCATGTCGAATTGTTCCACAAGCCTATTATGCAACTGATAGGGCTCTTCAAAACGGCTTTGAGAATAACGCCAGCCAGAGTATTCAATTATATTTATTCACATTACTCTAAAAGATAGCTTGCTTTTGTGAACATCTTTGTGGGTAGAAAATTTTTTTTCAACAGAGTGTTTGGGAATAAAATGGGTCACTATCGCTAAGGAAGACAGGCTGCATGTTTTATTCACAAGCACATTTTGTGAACATTTATTGCTACATACGCCCAGCTCTAGTGAAGATGGACATTCCTAGTTTTCTTTCTCATTTGCCCTCCCTTGGTTCTTATTTTTGCCTCCATGTATTAACTGCAACCTATTGACATTTTCCGCTATCAACTTGAGAAAAAAAATACTTTCTGGGAAACTATGCAAAAGAAGTAGTTTGTTCCCTCCTAAACCTTTTCCTTAAATTCAATTATATTGCTCTCATCCGCAACAGGCTAATGGTCATTTACAGAGTCCATATCAGATGCAGCTGTATCGTTTCTGCTGAGTGAAAATTTCTCTGGAAAAATGCCACTTCATTTACTGGCAAGTTGGTTTGCTCAGTGCATCTCAGCTTTGACAGATTTTCGCCACCTACTGGGCAGGATTGCCAGGACGAGTCCCTGGCCTGGCAACAGTGCTGCCCCCATACCGGCCTCTGGAGGGGCTCTGCCCGGGACCCTCTTTCACACTGTCGGATTAGTGAGCCCTCCAAGCCATTTGATTTCCCTGGCTAGGTAGAGGCAGCTGGGGTTTTTGTGACAATTTCTTCATGCTGTATGCTCACACTTCCAGGTTTTCAGGCCATACTGAAATGCTAGGAGACACGATCTTGCCTTTACCAAATGCACACACCACTGGTCACTCAGCCACTCTGCTTCTCAAATGGCTTTGGGCGCCAGGACTTCTTACAACCCCTGCTACAGAGGACCAGAGAGGTCATCCTGGGTTGTGGAAGCCCAGACTTTTACTCTTGAAAGCTCTTGGGCCTTAAGATCGTTACTTGAATGTGTTTGGCTTAGCAGGAGAAAACAGACCAAGAAAACATCAACCAACCTGGGGTGAGGCGAGTGTGTGTGTGTATATGTCAGAATGTGTCAATCAGGAGACAGAATGGAGCCAATGTCCTCCTCTCCTAGAAACCAACACCAAATGCGAGGCTTGGAAGGAGCAAGGATTCAGTGGCCTGAATGAGAAGAATTAAGAGGAGGCGTTTCTGCCTTACCCAGCTCTCTTCTCTAAAGGCTGCTCCTTTCATCTGCAACACAATGGTCAGTATGGAAAAGGAAAATGTTTTTTTAAAACCAGCTCTAAGATAAAGATATGTGTTGCTTTCCTTGAAGGCAAAACAAAAACGCATTTCTTTAAAAAAAAAAGAAGGCAGTGGAAGAGTTAAAAATAATTAAACAGTCCCTTGACTTTTACTTTTTGTTTCTATCTGGGGAAATATTCTTATCAGTGGGGACTTCTTTCAGTGCTACTGGTCTTGGAGTCATCATCAGATGTAGAGAACAAGGATGGCTGCATGGGAGGGTACCAGTTTTCTGCACAAGCAGTGAGAAACAAACCCAGATGGCTACAAGGACAACAGGGCCAGAGAAACCATCCAACGCTCCCCCCACGTTCCCCCCCCCCAAGTGGAACTGATCTCACCTTGGGTACTGTTGCTGCAAGAGCCATGGTGTTGCCATTGTGCAGATGGACATGGGCGCGTCACTTCTTTACTATGTCCCCATCGAGTATGGCAAGATCCCCAGAGCTCCTCATGTGGTCAGGGGCCACTGAGCACACTGAGCACTCCGTGCACCACAGCCTGCCATTCAAACAGGCCACCCAGCATCTCCTTTCCATCTGGTGCAAGGGAAGAAGACAGACTGGCAATGCTTCTGCAATTAAAACCACTAAACCCTCCTGCCACCCCTTCTGGATGAGGGACTACGAGCATTTCACAAATCTTAATTTGTTAAGTAAGACCCACAACTCTTCTTTGAGGTACTGAATTATTATTGCCATTTTACAGGCAGGGAAACAAGGATGAAGTGAGTGAGGGTGTTTGCGTGAGATCCCATATGTTCTCCATTACAAACCATTGCGCTTCCTGGCTGCAGCACGACCTGACTAAAGTGCTAAATAACATCCAACATTTGTTCCCTTTGTACATCCAGACCAACCAGTAGCAGGAAGCACAGCTGCAAACTCACACAAACCTGGGAGGTCTGGGAAAGGGTTTGGACCCCAGAAAGCCCATGTGCAGGGACCCAGAGAGCAGGATCATTGGACATATGAACCTTCTAGGTGGCAAGATACACCTCCCGCCAAGGGTACGACAGGGCATGACTGCTTCTAGTTAACAAGCAGGTTTCTAAGCACTTTCCTTTCTTCCCCTGGCTGCAAAAGGGAGGAGAGCTGCATAGGACACCATCAGGAGAAGGGAGTAGGAGTAGCAAGGCAAAACCACCACCCACATGGATGTATGGGACATCAAAGCTGCCTCCAGACAGCTGTTTTCTGGGTCCACGCGTGCCTACCCCACATACCACGTTCCCACCATCCTTTCATGGAGGGGGTCAAAGCAGGGTGCCACGCAGCCCTTTTGTTTCCTTCACTGCACTGACATGCAGTCACTGCATTACTTAAAAAAAAAAGGCGGCGGTGGAGCAGTTAAAAATAAACAGTGCGTCCCTTGACTGCATTGACTTGCAGTCACTGCAGAGGGCGAAAGAGGCAGTTATTTACCCAGCTGAAGAAAGGGGCACACAACAACAGACAGAGAGCACACTGTCCCAAGCAGATACAGCAGGGAATGGCAAAGGCAGTGGCATCATCCATGATGAAGTGAGGAATCGTGCTTGGACCAGCGACACCATCCTTCTGGAAGGTCACGTGCATCCAAGTGTCTGGATGCAATCCACAGCCAAGCCAAACCTCTCACCCCTCTTACATTACAGTAGAAGTCCGGCTGAATCCCAGTTAGCCAAGACTTATTTCCAAAGTTTCTCTGCTCAGCAATACAACGATGCCTCACAGTCTAACAGCTACATTCAGGGGTTTGTTGGGCCTTGGACTAGATAGCCCCCAGGGGGGTCCCTTCTGGCCTAAATTAAACCTTGATCCTACAGTTCTCCAATTTTGAGGGAAGAAGTTTGAGCCAAAGTACCACTCAAGCAACAACGCTGGTCCTTCCAGCATAATCACTTTTGTCCTCAGTGCATCTTTGAGGGAATTGTTCTTGGTTTCAGTTTGAAAAAACAACATCCCTGTGCAGACACAGCTGCAGCTGTGTTAACATGGCTAGTCACCCAGAAACTTCTGAAGGAAAACTGGACCATTTCAACTCACTTCACAAGGAGCGTGCTGCCTCACCCACTGCTTTAAGCCTCGAATCCATGGCAGTGGTATGAGGGAGGGCTTTCAGTGTGAGTCTAGATTACCCTTATCACACACATGTAGAGCCCAAGTGGATTTCATATGGAGTCTAAAAGGCTGTGGCTTCTCCATTAGCACCAACAAATCACCCTGCTTAACACACGTTTCACAGTATCTATAGCCACGTCCAGCCCAGACCCTAGAATATAGATTATAACATTTTCAACCTGAATCCTCAGGATTCAAGGGAGATTTTCTCTCCTTGGATAATCTGGATGCTTATCTATCGCATAAAGTCAGTTCAGAGGCAAATGGAGGAGCTGTGCACCAGATAGCACATGTGACTGCCCCCTCACTGAGTTTGTGCCTTTCACTGTGAAGATAAGACTGCAGGCGACAGTAAGCTTCTGCAAAGACCCAGCTAATAGTTACAAATAGAAGTACACTGCACTATCAGCCTGCTGAGGCTGTGGGATTTCTAACATCCTTTTTGCAAGATCTGACATCTGTGCCTCTTTCAGCTTGCCTTGGAGGTCAGTCCTTAAAATGTGGCCGAGTGCCATTCACCCAACATCCAGCCCAAGCCACTCATCTTTTCAGCCACAAGACAAATAATGTGCTCCAGCTCTGGCTTGCCTTTCTCCTCCATGTCATCTGGGCTAACCCTTTGCCTTCCCACACAGAACAGCTGGCTCCATCCAGGCTCACATGATTCCTAAGGACCTTCTGAGGGCTGCACCAGTTTTCCACTAACATTGCTTTTGTTTATGCCCAGAGGTCTCCAGGTCAGCGAGCTGCTGGGGGTGGGGATTTGGAGCCATTGCTCTACACAAGATACATTTGGCTCCTGTCTTTCATTTGGCTGGGAACCCTGTGCAAGAGGCAAATGGAGTGGTGGAGCAAAACAAGCTGTAGATGCTCCCCACCATAGCAGCACCAGCTGTCATCCCGTGACTGAGCAGATGAGAGACTTCGCTGAAAAATAAAACAACTTACACAGAGCCTGGCTCTGTTAGACATAAATATAACTGTTGTGACTCAACACAAGGTTGCAATAAAGAGATGAAAAGAGGGAAGAGAGTGGAAGTAGCACCACTGTCACTCCTGTAAGGAGATAGGTTGTCCTTAGAAGACCAGGCAGGACGGGCAGTACATCTGCTGGATATGTCTGTTCTGAACAGAAAGGAATAAATAAGAAAGAGCAAAAAGAATAGGAGCACACAACCAATTTAGGACTCTAACCACAGTGAGAGACCCAGCAGACCAAGACCGACAGCGGAGGAAAATGGGTTCAGCATCAAGGGGGCTACTGGCACAGCATGGTTGGAACAAGCCAGTGAAGGTCAGGTTCTCATCTAGGTGTCTTTGTATTTCACCCAAGGATCTGCTACCAGTGTCACCCTCAAGGCCTCAATGCTCTTTAGAGCAAGGTGCTGCCACCCTGAGGGGCTCCACAGAGCCTGACTGTGCCTTCCCCAGTGGAGCCAAAGGGTCATCCCCAAAAGGAGGACTCCTTCCCGAGTTAGCATCCTTTCATCCTGCTTCAGAAGAGCCTCCCACAACACATGGATGCATTTGGGGTTGATGTAGAGAGAGAGAAGAGACAAACACTTGGCACAGCTTCATCTTGCTGCACATCCATCACCCTGGCACTGGGACAGGACACTGTTCAGGTGTGCAAAGCCAGAAACTGGTTTTGCACCACAGAGTCAACACGTACCTCTCAGTATCACCCCTGCGCCTCCTTACTGACCCCATCCCTCAGCACAAGAGAACTCCCTCTGAGCAGCAGGAAACTGTTATTTAAATGCAGAACACAGCTGAGAAAGTACTTGAAACATATCTGGGGCCAAGGCCTTTTCCCCAGGGCACAGCTACTACTCTGCTGCAGAGGCAGTGGCCTGCTGCTTGCAAAGCCCCTGAAAGCCTGTGTCTTGAGAGACCTGGACAGAGCAGGCAGCAGCAAGGTGCAAGAAACCTTCCTAGGAACGGCCAGAGAGCAGTGCTGAGCACTCAGTATAAGGGTGAGGGGAAGCCCTCACCACCTCTCCTTCCTTGTTGTTGCAGTGCAGCACAGTCTGGCTGCCTACTCCAGCATTAGGGATCCCTTACCATAAGGTGTACTCTCTCAAAAGCAGCAAGCCACCCTGAAACGCCACTCCTGGCTGCCCAAGAGCCCATATCACTCACCCCCCCACCACTTGTTCCACCCCAGCTTTCTCCAGCTCCCTCGACTCTGGCATATGAGCAACCCATTCACCAAACAAATAGGGCAGCAGCTCATTGCCCAGGGCCAAGGTGCATGGGTGAGCCTAGGCAGGCTGGATCCAGCCACCTGGCCTGTCCTGGCGAGAGTAGGATGTTTGCAACAGTGGTTGTCAGGGGCTTTCACTCTTGCAACAGCGATGAAAGAGATACTGCAGCTCCCTGAGGAGAAGTCCAGTCCCTCGCCCTTGTAGCACAAAACGTCCCACTGGGAAAATTGTTCCATCAAAACGCTGCATTTCATACCCTTAAAATGGGCTAGGGAGGGATTCACTGAGAGAGCACATATTGAGCCCATTTTAACGAGCCACACGTCCCCTCAGGAAAAGGCCTTGGACAAACATGGTTTCAAGTGGCTCGTCGACAGCACCTTGCAGCTTAGCTGACAGCCTGAACAAGCAGGAGAGACAGGCATTAGGGAAAACAGAGTCAGAAACAAGGGGGGAAAGAAAAACCAGAAGAGCAGAGACAGCTTAACAACAAAGGCTTGTCTGTTCCAGAGAAAGGAAAGAGCATGTGTGTCTGTGTTCAGAAAACGAGTGTATTTATACTTGAATTTCTATGGACTATGCGGAAAAGGTACCTGTATATACACAGTCTGTGTTATGAATTTATTACAGAGCAGTGGATGTCTCTTTGCTTAAAAAGTGGAGGTGTGCACGTAAGTGTGAGTTATATACAGGCTATGTGGGCACAGCATGAAATGTTTATTGTGTGCATGTGTTGACTAAGAGAGCAGGATGCTCACCTGAGGAAGGGACTTGCAGGGAAGTGATGCAATTAGGGCATAAAGGTAAACAGCAAAGCCACACAACAGAACATGTAAAAAGCATTTGTTGCTAGAGATTTCATGCTTGAATCTGCAAGCACCCATGAAAAGTGAGGAGGAAACAACACATATTTGAGGGCTGGGGGTGAAAAGCGAGCGAAAGACAACAAGATGCTCACACTCTCAGAAGGAAAGTGCGGCAGGGATGCTGTGCTGTCACTACATATGTCTAGATTCACTCTGAACAGACCCCAGAATCTCTGTAATCTGCCTGATACCGGTGTTGCACCCGGCCACCCCTCAGCACTGCTGTATTTCTCTCTGTATTTCTCAGGCCTGACACCTTCAATTTCAAGTCTGATGTGCAAGATCTGTGGTTCAATGTTTTCAGCCTTCAGAAAACCGGGCTCTTCAAAGAACAACACTCATTCAGCGTTAGCGCAAAGAGGGCCAGCATGTAGTGGCATCTCAGAAAGACAGCCAAGCCCAGCACTGCTTTAGGCTTGACAGTCTCGCTTGCTGAGGTGGGGTGTTTTCTTCCTCCCCCCAAGCCCCTCTGTGCTTTGAACACAGGTGCTTTTCACTGAAATTTGCGGGTTTCAGGGAGTTTTCAGGAAAAAAAGAACCATATCTAGTTTTGGCCCTTGAATTGCTGTGTGGCTACGATACACTTGCATGTGCCCGTGTGTTTTGTAGATGAGCATTTTGCCGGGCATGGGCATGTGTGGGGGATAGGGGAAAGGATCTGGGACAAGGGAGGTGGCTGGATGCGGGTGGGACAGGCACAGCCCTGCCCGCACACCGAGTGGGCTTTGTGCTCTCCTTTCATGCCACAAAGCAGCGAATTCCCAGGAAGATGAAAACGGCTCTCAGGGTTGGTGCAAAGGAAAGCAGAGGGGGTGGGAAAAGGCGGAAAAAAAGGAATAGGAGGGAGGAGAGCCCAAGAGCTGACACAGCCGTGCACAAACCGGCTGTTTTCAGGTGCCCTCTTCTGGTCTTGCTGAGCTTCTCCTCGGATCGGGCCAGAGGCCCCAGTAAGATGTTTCTGGCTCGGTCTTACTGCCCTGTTTGGTACAGCACAGTCACGTTTTGGCAGCTTCCACCAAAACCAGTCCTCTGTGAGAAAATGCGTTTCAGGATTTTTTCTTTCTGTCCCGACTCCTGTGTGTGGAAAGGCAATCCCGGCAGGACCTTCCTCTGCTCACCATCAGCTTGCACAGCTGAGCTTCTGCAGTCACCATAGTTTACACCCGGAGCTGGAATGGTTAATCAGGGGGCAAGGGGTGCCTTACACAGCAGAACAGAATAAGAGAAATTAAGCCAGGAGTCCTTTAGAAACCATCCACTTACTGCACTTGAGCAGAGGTAGCCTGTAGGTTAATGTGCTTCCTGCAAGCCACTAGGAAAAGGGTAGAAAGAAAAAGGACAGCACGAATGGGGACCAACAGGGACACTTACTTTCACAACTGTGTTTCACTGAGGACACCAGCCAAGATAACCTTCCATAACACATGAACAGGAATGTTTCAGAGGTAGAAAGATGAAGGATTTCAATCTAAACCACATGGAGAGGACAAGGGACAGTGGGTACAAATTGCACTGGGAGAGGTTTTGTCTTGATATAAGAAACAAATTTCTTACAGTGAGAACTATCAATCACCAGCACAACCTCCCCAGGGACGTGTTGGAGTCCCTATTGCTGGAGGTTTTCAGGACACAAATGGACAGGATGTCAGATGGTTCTGTCTAGGTTCTCTTTCCCATGAAAGGTTGGACCAGATGATCTCTGGGGTCCCTTCCAACCTGGACTGTTCTATGATTCTATTTAAAACACAGTTAAGAAATCCCTGCATCTTTAAAAACAAAAGCATGCCAGTGCTGCTCATTTGGGAGACTGCTTTCAGTTCCTTGTTGTCCCTGGCCGGGGCTGTGGTTTGAGTTCCAGTTCCTCCACCAGAATTAGCCATATCAGGTTTTCCAGCACTCCCTCTGCTGTGTGAGGAACAAGGAGGCACTTGTGGGACAAAGCCATTAGAGGCCAGGAAAGGCATAAGATGCCCACCTCTGCCCTTCCATTGACACTCAGTCTTGAACACATTCCAAACACTGAGTCTGTGACATTGTTTTTGATCTTCCAGAAGACAAGTCATCTCACTGTACCCTCTGGAAGATTCAGGGCAGCCAACAGGGAGCTTTGCCACGTGTTCTGTAAGTGGCAAAACATGTCTGAGCAGCTGCAAGAGGAACCAAAACTTGAACCTGATTTTAGAGGAGAACACAAACAGAAAGTAGGGACTGATGATGTGTTTCGAATACAAATAAAGGAAAACAAGTGTTTAAGAGTAGTGTCTAGCCTTGACCATTCAGATTTTCTTGGGTGCAAAATAAAATCTAAATTAGTGGGCAATTAACCATTATTCTATTTGCACATTGGGCTGATCTCTTTTATAGACACAAAATACACTCTGTTGGGGGAGCTACATAAGGGCCAGATGAGTTCACATGTTTGGATAAGCTCCCTTTAAGCCTAGCCTGTGTTACACAACCCTGATAAAACTGTATATAAAGCCTGTGACAATAACAGCTTTTCCACTGCCTATTCTAGGGAAAGGCCTTCTGGCCCCAAAATACTCCCATGCCTATTAGTCTGGATGTAAACTGGTGCAAGGGAGTTATGGAAGGAAGGGCACGGAGCTATGGCCGGGCTGTGCTCAGGTTGTCCCACTAGATGACAGCACCAACATGTTCTTCTGCACGTCGTGCTCACACCAGCACCAAGCAGGCTGCTGCAGGCAGAGCACCTGCTGCCTCCACTTCTTGTCCCTGGAGACAGTTGATAGAGCAGCTGCACAAAGGACTTGGGCCAAATCTTGCAGGACAGGGCTTTGTACACGAACTGCTAGGTATTTCTGTCCTGTAAACTGCCTTGCCTGCCCAAAAGTGTGTGCCAGATAGTGGCTAACAGGCGTTGTGCTTAAATAAAACATCCCTAAACTGTTGCCATCATTCTATGGCAAGCCCACAAATTTCCTTTCTCCTCCAGTGAGACTGAGCAGCTATCAGCTCCCTGAGCAGCAATGGGCTAGCTGCCCCTTGAGCATTTGTATCCCCTCCTCCAGCCATGCTGGTCACCACCCAAGGTAGAAACTTTAGCCTGGGACCACTGGCAAAGGCCAGTTCCGGGTATAAAATAGGCATAGCACAAACTTTATATGCTTCATGCGCACAAGGCCCCCCAGGGACCATCTTCAGTGTCATGTTTTAGGTAGGGCGTCTGTCTCAGTGTGCTCTGGAGTGGTTGCACCTGACTGACCAGGGCTAACCCTGAAGTGGCAGTAACTAGGTGTCCAGCTTGCCAGAGCTGCCAAGAGACCCATGGCCGAGATCTCAGTGCCACACCATTTGCAGACAAGTTTCTGCTTCCAAGACACGACTGCCCCATGAGACTATCTGCTTGCTCTTCACGCGCCTGCACGACACTTTGAGCTGGGAGAAGGTGCAGAGCCGCCAGGTCTCGCCTGACAAGGTGAGCCAAGTGTGTCGTGCCTGCGGCACCTGTAGTCCAGTCTGCTGTGCTGGGCTAAGCTTCACCTGCCCCACAGAGAAGTATTGCCTGTATCTTCTTTAATCCTACCTTCCTACAACAGTTTTATTCCAAAAGGATGCAACATCTTTCTATACCTTGGAGAAGCAGAGCTTTTTCTTCCCTTCTGATCAATCTAGGCCTGTAAACTATTTTTCTGTAGTTTTTCTTATTAGGGCTTCAGAACATGTCCTTCAAAACTTCAGGAGAGGTGAGGACCAACAGTTCTCACTGCTTAATATATATGTACATATGTTGAGACAGCTGCTTTGGTGCCCTCCAGTAGTGGTGGAGTTTTTCATCTCTAGATAAGATATCACGCCTGCATTTGCCTCAGGTGCTCTCTCACAGATGTTCTCCTGTAACACAGATGCTTTGAGAGAAAGAAAATTTGTAGCTACTTCTTCCACAGTTGCCATCTTGTAATGCCTCTCTGCACTGGTCGACATCCCCTCTAACCCTGACACCATCTGTGATTCTTCAGAGCTGCAATTTGTTGGTTATCTTAAAGCTGGCCCAGTTTTCCTGGTGTGATGTTCCCAACATCAACAGAGACGCCTACTGCAGGTAACGTTTGATATTCAGAGACATACATGCTCAGCCCCTTTTCCCTAGAACATACCCCAGGCAAGCTGACCCTCTGGCACAGGGATGTCATGGAGGAAGGGTGAGATGGACAAGAAAGAGACAAGAGAGTGTTCTTTGGCAGCAATAACCAGGAACACATTTGCTGTTCTCAGCAGCGTGAGGCTGGGCAGCCTGTGTGCAGCCTAAATTTCTAGGCAAGGTGAAATGTTTGATAAAGAAAGAGAGTGGGAACACCATTTATTTCCACTTATTTTTCATCTCATATTCCCATTTTCTTTGCCTATTAGACAGACCTTTCTTTGGAAGACCTTGGATTCCCAGCAACTCCTCCAACATTCAGTATTCAATTTCCACTACAGGGCTGAAAGTTCCTACAAGTCACTTGCTGTGCAGACATGTTTCCTTCCTGTCACTGCTTTTTAAAAAAAAATTATGTGACTTGGTTCCTCTTTTGCGGCGGTTAGCTTTCAGCTAGCCTTGTCTTTTTTTAAATTAATGAAAGAAAAATAGAGTCTATAGAAACTGGAAGCTCAGCAAAAGCGTGCTGGAGGTTTTGCTGGTTGATTTTTGGGTCTGAGATACAAGCACTTCCTCTACAAGCTTGTTCTACCATTCACTCACACTGGCCCTGGCTACTGAAATCACACTGAAGACAACTAAAATTGAAGTTTTGGCTAGCACAGTGACCAGTGTGCCTGCATCATGCAGGCCTTGCAGTCATCCTTGTGTTGTACTGTCTATTGGCTGTACAGCCGTTCATACAGCCGAGAGTTGTACAGTCATTGCTGGAGACATAGCTCCCTCAGGTGGTGCATTTAACAGCTTTAAAACCTCCAGAAAAGTAGAAATGGAATAAAACAGTGATGTCAGGATAAGCCAATACCTACAATACTCCATTCTTGGACAAGAATCAGGACCCCATCCCCAGCAGAAATATGAACAGAAGCATCACAGGAGCATCCCAAGCCTAGAGCCCATCCTTGCTCTCCTAGGTTTGCCATCTGACTAGTTCTCAGGGCAGGGACAGCCACTGAGGGACAGGACACAGCATTGGTGTGAGATCGGGGGTCAGGAGTAAGAGCAGAGCAGGGCAAGCCCCCAGCCCACTGGCCTCACAGAGCTCCTTTCCAGGCAGGGAGCTTCGTGAGCTTCTGCCCAGCAGGACCCTCCAGAGAACCTACCAGCAAACACAGGGGGCTCTGGGGCACCCAGCCAAATAAGGAAGAGACTGAAGCAGGCTTTAGGAAAAGCCTGCCATGAAAGCAAGCGAGGTGCATGCACGTTTTGTGGAAGAAAAACTGGAGATCACGGCACACTTACGTAGGAACTTGTTGGCAAACAAGCACCTCTTTATTTCATTCCTGTTCTTCACAGGAAAGCTTATGCCACCTTCAATAAAGGAAAGGGTTTGCCTGACTCTGGCTGCTAACAGCAGCAGTCCCACACTGTCCCAGAAGGTGTGACATTTCAGCGTGAGGCTCTATTCAAGGGCTAGTTGTCCTAATGCACTGGCCTTATCGTCTGTCCCCATGTCACTGGTGTTCAGCCAGGGAGCAGTAAGCATAGAAATGCAGTTTTGAGATGCCTGCAGGCAGTTTCGTTTCAGAGCTGTTCCCCTCCAGCAGTGCCCGTACCATGCACATCTCTACTCACATCCCCTTGGCTTTTCACCGCTCTTGCTCATCTGCCCCACACCGCCCAGAAGGGCTGGAAATGAAAGCGGTTATTTGTGTGGGAGGCCAGGCAGCAACCTGAGATGCTTGCCTGCTGTTCTTATGTAGGCAGAGAAAGCGCGTGGGAAATGCAACCAATGAGCACTATTATGTGGCCAGGATCTCTGTTGTGGGGTTATCTCTTCCTATTATCTCTAAAATTACGTTTCAGAGGCATCGAAGGCACAAAGTGTCTAACAATTTCACCCAAAACAAAGGCACACAAAGCACTGACATTGTATTGAGGTTGGTGCTGCTGACAACCAGGTGGGCAGCATTGGACGTCACCTCAGTCGTTTGTTTGCCCAAGCCTTTGCCCTCTCCTTACTTCTCTGTGTACTTCGATAAATCCAGCAACTTACAGCGATGATGCATGTGCTGAGTGAAGGAGAGCAGGGCCTGCCCACACCACAGGCTCTGGGTGGACAGGGCTCACTCTGTGCCCAGCAGCACTTGGAAAATGGGGAGTCGGCCTCAGCTATGCACGTCGCATGGCAGGAGACTGCAAAGAGTTGTACCCCTCTTTGATCCTTTTGGAGCCAGGGATCATTCACAACAACACTGGCAAAGGCTGATAACAGCAAAGCGACTTGGAGCAAGGCTTCCTGAGAGAGGCATGATGAAAAGGAGCAGTGCTCTGAAGCCATGAGGGTGCCTTGGAAGTCCCCTCTCCTCCCTGTCGGCAGGCAGGCTGCCCATGGGCTGATGTGTGCATGGATGAAGTTCTGAGGTGTTGTCCAAAGAGGAAAAATAAACCGCCCAGAGCGAGTGTTTTGTAGGAAAGGAAAGTTAGAATAGAAAGTAACGCTGCAGCAGTGCTGCCCGGGGAAAGGTCACAGGAGGAGAAAATGAGGCATCTGGTCCTGGGATTAAAAAAGAAGGCGGAAGCCGGAGGCCCAGCAAGGAATGCCCCCTGCCCAAAGGGTGAATTGCAGTTCAGATGAGAGCTCCACAGGGAAATAGAAGCCCCATCCCAGGACTGTGACCATGAGAAAGTTATGCGACTCAAATTCTGCTTCCTGGTTATGCAGTTCATCTTCTCAAGCAGCCATTTCTGTGCCTGCGCATCCTTTTCCACCTGCCTCATTGTCCAACATGCTACATGCACAGAGCTTAGCTTATTCCCTGGGCCAGCTCAGCTGGTGCCTGCTCTCCTCATCTGCCCCCAGTCCCAGCTGGGAAGCCCTGGGCAGTAGCTGGAAGATACCCATACTGGTCCTGGTATGAGGTACCTCCTCACACGCCTGCTCCTCTCTTCATACAGCACCTTCCCAGTTTCCACAGAACACCAAGGAGACAGTAGCCATGTTGTGCTGCTCTGCTGTGGGCTTTGGAAAGGCTCCTTCACCCGGGTTCCTGCTGTTCCTGAGGAGAGAGCAACTCCCTCTTGTCAAGGAGGACAAATCCTGGTGAGAGGGCTGTAGGTTTGCATCCCCACCAGCTTGGGGTTATTTGCCTTTGCCCTGCCAGGATAACCCACAGAGGGTGAGAAATTTTGCGAGTTTCACTGACATCCTCCCCTCCAAAGGGAAGCTGAGAGGCAGTTAGGGTGTTGATTCCTTTCTTTCTGGTCTTTCAGGTCACACATGTTATGGGTGGCTTTCCTCTCAGCAGATAGCGCCTGGAGCCCAGCTATGCTGAATCAGCCCCAGCTGCACCAGGACAGCAACTTCGCCCTCTGCTTGCAGAGCTGCAGCTCTCCCTCCCTCCGGCAGCAGAGCAGAGGGGAAATTCAGGTTTGGGTGAGCATCAGAGGTGGCTCAAGCAGGTGCTCTGGCAATGCTCTGCAAGTGTAAACGCTAAAGCTGAGGGTGGGAAGCCCTCCCATGGCCTCTGCTGATCTGTCGCTCAGGGAAGCAGCTGAGCTACAAGGATGGGGAAAGGCACTTTTGTAAACTCCCACCTTCAGGGGGGGAAGGAGCACTTTGCTGGAGGAGAGGGTGTGAAGAGGATTTGGGGATCAGAAGGGACAGCCATGCCAGCCCACTCTCTGTTCAGCCAGCACCTGCAAGAAGCATTGGTGGAGCACGTCACCCACCCAGCTGAGCTTGGCTCCTGCCTATCGCCCGTAGCACATCCCATGGAGGACTACAGTCTGAGAGACAAACCCAGCATTTCTTAAGCCTTTTGCAAGGTTTCAGCATGGCTGAGGAGGTGATGCCCTGTCTGTCAGAATGGAGAAGGGAGCTGATGGGCAACACAGCCCCAGCTGGGGTTTATCTCTGCATCGCAGCCTCAAGATTTGTTGCAGAATAAGGACAAAATCAATGTCTTTGGCATCTTTTCCCCCATTACATCATTATGGCAAGCATTCCAAGAAAGATATTTGAATGAGCCATGGTCTCCTACTTGACCTTATACAGATTGAAGGTTTTATTTTAGCAATTCAATCATCTAACTGGCTCTAGCACTGCCTGTGCTAGAAGCAAGAGAGCCTCTCTCTGGATTGGTTAATGCCCAGCTGAGATACAAGCAAGACCTTGCATACTTTACTGGAAAAGCCAAGTTTGGGCAGCAAGTGCCACTGATGTCAAGCGGATTAAGACTGGGATAGAAGATCTGTATCTTCTGCTCAACTTGCCATAGCTCTTTTGGGTGCGTACTCAGAATGCCAAACTGGCGAGCACTGTAGGACCACAGCACAGCTGAAGACCTACTTGGATCACTTTGCTTCAATTCCTTCAGCTTTGGCTCCACAGCACAACACCAAGCAAAACTGCTTCCTGCTAACACACAGACACCATAAGCTGTGCCTGTGTCTTCTGAAATGGGGAGGACAAGCCAACATCCTTACAGCACACAACTCAACACCTCAGCTGTCTCATCTTATCTCCCTTATGAAGAATGGAGAAAACTGCTTTATCTTTTGTGACTCACTACTAGATGTGCCTATGAAAGAAGAACCAAGAAACATTGCAGCAAGTGTTGCCAGAGCCAAGCACTTCCTGTTATCTCTTAGGTCTCACTGTCAGCTCACTTTCCAGAACTGAAGCATCCCCTACAGCATAAAAACCCAAGATTGGAATGTTCCATGACACAAATTCAGAAAAGTTGCTGTAGGCACCAAGTAGAACTCAGGACCGTACAAGTATCGCCCATTACAGTGCATCAGAACAAACACGAGGCACCTCAAAAACAATGGTGACTATCAAAAGAAAAGACGTCAAACAAAAATAAATATTGCCCTGATGAGACTCTGTGCTAGTAGTATTTTCTTGTCCACCCAACAGGGCTAAATCCAGCTCTTTTCACTTAGCTTTGGGGCTCTTAGCACGTAAGTGAGAAACTAGCTGGAAAGCAACAGGGCAAAACTCTAGTAACCCAGAGGAGACCTGGGGGAGTCTCACTGAGGCTGAGAGTGTTTCCCAGCCCATGGTTGCAGTAGCCAGGTGGAGGGCAGATTAAAATATACATCTCCACGCTTTACTCACGCCCACTGTCATGGACTGCTCTGTACGCAGAGTGCCTGCTGGCAGCCCCACTTCCCAGGAAAGGAAACCAAGGACAGGTTTTGGGTGTGCTCAGCCGTCACATGTTTTAAGAGGAGACAACAGAGGTTTCCACAGTTCACAGGGTGGCCTCAAGCCTGGTCTTGAGGGCAGGTTTGGACCCAGTTTATGACCAGCAGTAGAAAATCTTCTTGTCACCCATTTCCATCTCAGGCATGGCTTAGTGTTGTGCTGTAGTTTCTTGCCAAGAGACCAAGTACGCCTCAGTTCTGGGCCAGAGTCAACCTGGCACCACCTCATGCATGCACTGGTGCCCCCCTGCAAGATCCTGTGACAAGTGTCACCCCACCAGCACCAGGAAGAGGAGGCCCCAGGGCAACAGCTGGTGGGAAGCCCAGGAGGGTCTCTCAGTGGTATGACAAGAAACTCACCAGCCTCTGCCATGGGGAAGGAGTATTTCCAAAGCATTCTTTCAGGTCTGTTAAGCTTGGGACACAGCAAGCACTATCCAGTGGCAGGGGGTCCCAAGTGGAGCTTGTGCTCCTCCTCAGGTCCCAGTAACCCTCCCTTTCTCCTGGGAAGGACCAGTGCTTCTGTAACCACAGTCACAGCTCAGCCTTGTGCACTAGAGAAGGCACCGATAAAGTTTCAGCCACGCAGATAAGGCAGAGTATGCTGCCACAGCAGGTGACTGTGCTCACCCATACCCACTCAAGCCCACCAGCTGTTGACACTCATGTGGCAGCCAGTATCTCCCAGGGACTGGTGTGAAACCTGTGTCCATGTTTTTATGGCTCAGGGACAGTAATGTTTTCCTTGCCTCTTTTGTACCAAAGTGAGACCCAGATACTGAAGTACCAGCACAGGTGTGAACAAAGATCCTCTCTGCCCACTCTCATCTTTATTCATTGACTGCAGGGACAATAGCATATGTTACAAAATAAACCATGAAATGTTTAACAAATGCAGCTTTAAATAGCAAAAGCCCTAAAAAAAGCTGCAGAAAGCTAAGTGAGAGCAAGAGACACTCCCAGGGTTGTGTCCGCCATCAAAGTTCAAGCAAAGTGACCGAGCTCTGGAGGAGGCAGAGGCCTCCTCCCTGACAAGTTACTTTCCTGACCTTGTATCAGAAGATAAAAATAGTCATATTATTGAGGAGAAACAAAGTATGGCCATTTCAGCTCCTCTAGCACATATAGGATAGTCGGGCCTGAAAGAGGTACTACACGTTCTTGTGCCTAATACAACAACATTCTAGCAGGATATCTCATGCTCTGTGACTCTTACAGTTGTCTCCTCCTCCGCCTGTGCTGCCTCTCACATCAGATTGACCGGTGTACCCAGTCAGTCATTGCTCTAAGAAGTTTTATCCTCTCTCAGCTCCTCAGCTCTCCCATAGAAGCAGTTATGACTATCTCCAAGGACCATAGGAACAAGTAGCATTTGTGCAGTGCATGGAGGGTGTTGCAGGCGCAGTTATTGCAATCCAGCCTCTCCCTTTGAGAGGGAGATCTCTCAGCAGTTCTCTATCTTCATCTGGTTATCCATGAGGTGCTTACCAATCAAGGGACATGGTCCCTCACCATCAGCAGGAAAAGCTGTGATGAAAAGCCATGACAATTCTGATAATGCCACTAGTACTCAGATTGCTTGGCAGTTTGTAACACTTCTTTTATGGGCCAATGGATACCAGACTTCTTCGATGGCACAAAAAAATAATTGTCTGGATAGCCAAACAGACCTGTGCTGAGAATAAAATTTTATTTTATTTGCCAGCAAGGAGCCACAGAAAAATGAGCTGAAACAGCCCTTGGAGAAACTGTCTAGCATGTTGTCTTGGCCCTCAGCAGGATGGGGATGGCTGCCTCATCTGCACTTTGAAAACCACAGCTTTGGAGATTGTTTTCCAGAGGTACATTTCAGTGCTCCGTTCGCAAAAAAAATATCCTGACCTAACTCTCCCTTGCAGCAATTTAAGCCCATGTTTCTGATCTAAATACAGTAGAGAAAGTAAAAAGTTTAGTCCTTTCCCACTTGCTGTTTCCCCACACACATGCTTCAAGGCTCTTGCATCTCCTTTCAGATTTTTCTACTCTACATTAGATGACAATTCTTTCCACTTCCAGCAAGCATTTAATTACATAAAAATATTTTTGATCCAGGAGGTCATGCATTTGATGCTGAAGCCAGAGGGCTGTCCTAAAGTGTGGCAGAAGAACAAAAAGATACATGACAAAATCCTACAAGATGCTTAGGTCCATGTTGTCTTAGTAGAGCTTTAGCTTCTTCCTGATATAATCCATCCAAAAAGCATGAAGACAACAAAGTGTGGTAAGAACAAGTGAACCACAGAAAGATACAGGTTTCAAGGCTCAGGGCTCCATATCCTAATATGGAGATAACTGAAGAAAAATGGCCACAAGGATGAATGCCCATCACCTTGAATCTCCTCCACCAGATCTTTTCATCTCCATTTGATGCTCTCTCTAATTTTCTGCAATGAAAGCTGCTGTTTCATAGCTGGACGTTACACAAGGCTGGGCAGGAGGGGTTCCTGACTATTGGAAAGTTTCTTTTCCCAGTGAATGGTGGAGCAGAGAGACCACCATCCCTCCCAGGGTGGACAGTCATGGTCTTTCTCTTGGGTGGTTTGGAGTCCGCGGTCGCGTGCGAGGCCTGGGTCGTGGCGGCAGTGCTTGCTGCTGCACCTGGGGCTGTGGCGGTGGCTGCCGCTGCACACGTGGCTGCTTTGGGGTAGGGTTGCATGGCGGCTGAGGGAGCTCCCGCACCACCATTTCACGGTCCACCTGGCGAGCCTGCATCATTTGCTCCTCGTCTGCAACAACAGAAGGACCTAGCAATCAGGCACATACTCAGGTCTAAGCAGAAGTTGAACAACTGGGGAAAAGCACTTGGCCCCAGCAGAAAAAAGACAAGTTTTGGTCTTAGAAGGCCACTGTCAGTCTGAGCTGTGCCTGCTGTTCCAGTGGAACAACCAAAATCACCTCTGCCTGCATAGCCCAGGGCAAACCCAAAAGGTTTTTGTTGCCTGGTTGAGGTCAAGATACCCGAGGGCATTTGATGCAGTTCTGCCCTCTCCGTGCTGGGGGAACTGACCTTGTCAGGGAGGCACCAGCAGTCACCAATGGACACACCCAGCCTGAGCTGCTCTGTCCTCTTTTGGGAAAGGGTCACTGAGGGGCTAGTGAGATGTAACCCTGGGAAACAACATCAAAATATTCTGCCCTGCTGGAATTTCCAGGCACCTGGAAGCCAGAGGGCCATAGAACCAGTCATGCTCACCTTTGCTCTCAGCCTGACCAGTGGCACGTCGGAGGTATCACCTGAGGTTTCCTTCAGGCATTGTCCTCTTTATCCTGACAGACTGTTGTGGTGTACTAAGCAGCTTTTACAACCCCTTTGTAACTCAAAGAGACTTGCTGTTACTTGAGACCACACAGGAAGCCTGACACACTGTGTGGAGGAGGGACAAGGAAACAAGTCTTTAATCTGGAGGTGCTCCCCTGGCTGCAGGGCAACCAGTCTGCCAGGGTGACCTCCTTCCTGCTCTGGCCTTCCCTTCCAGGTAGGCCAGACCTTCCTGAGTGGCAGCTTGGTGTCCTCTGTCCAGCCAAACTGACAGCAATGCCCATGTTGCAATTCAAGGCAACCCCTCCACCAGGACCAAGAGCTCACTCTCAGAAAGACTCTGGAGGTTTATTTCCTGTGGTCTTACAGAGGCATGAATTTTGGACACAGCTGAAATGCCTGCTCACTCTTAAAAACCTCAGTTCTTTAAGTGCCCCAGTTTGGACCTCTGGTGTTGATAGGCCTCCAAGGACATTGTTTTGTAGAAAGTACGAGCTCTGTGGAGTGCCTGAGGAAACACAGAAAAGCTGAGCCCTTCTTGCCCCCTCTCACTATCTACAATTTTTCAAATGTGACTAATGATTTCAAGGATTCTGATTTTATACTATATAAATTCAATGAAAAAATTTGCTGACGCGTTATTTAATTATATATTTTTAGCAATGCCAGCCAATCTGCTGAGATTCACCACATGCCAAAACCAGGTTCTTGCTCATGCCAAGACAGGCAGCGTGCTCTTGCTCACAGGGGTGCTGTCAGCAGGAAGCTCTAAGATTTTAAGTGGATGGATGGCACCATAAAGCATGGCACATAAAGCCCCTTAAACACTTACCCTCATCTTGAAGCCTTCCTGCTTTCTTCTTCCTGATACAATAAGTAAGCAAAAGCACAAAGATGACGAAGAAGATTGTGCCTCCTGCTATGCATAAGATGAGATAGAAGTCCAGCTGGCCTAGTTAAGGGAATGAAAGAGGATGTTAGAGGGAAAGAAATGACTTGGACAACATCTACCTAGAATTCTGTGTTTTCTTCCATTGACTGTAAAGGCAGTCCCAGTGAGAGAGCCACACTTTGCCTTTTCTCTGTACATAGCATAAAGTTGCTGGTCCTCTTTGTGCAGAATCTTGATTGCTCCCTGATGGATACAAGTTCTGCAGAAAACTGAAACCAGAGTATTCATATGTGCCAGCTCATCCTATTTAAACTACCGTAAATGCTCTGTACTTGTGAGAAATGGAACCTTTTAAGGACAAACATCCAGGCAGTGCTTAGCATCTAGCAAAAAAAACCTTTTTAAGTACTTCCTACTGAGCTGGAAACACTGAAACTATCTTACTTCTTAGTATTTTGGTACTTCGTTTTCAATTTTTGGCCATGTGCAAATTTTGAAAAATAGTAAAAAAAAAAAGAAAACATAATTCAATATCCCACGGTCTTGAAACAAGAGTTTGATTATGCCTGGTGAGCAGAAATTTATATGAGTGTTCCTTATTTTGGCCACATAAGGTTTGCAGAACACTAGCCTTCCTTCACCACCTCCTGCTTTGGCTGTCCTTCTGACATTAGGTGTTCATGTTTAAGGACAACACCGTGGAGCTGAATCCAGCAGAAGTGAGTTTTCCTTGAGGGACAAAGCTCCAAAGAGGATGACACCACTGGTATCACCCTTAACATTTATTGGCAACGCGCATGGAGGGCAAAGAGTAGTGACACCAAAGCCACCATGTCTACAGTATATAATATCAGGCTGGGTTGTGTCAGTGGGAAAAAAAGATGAGTATCCTCAGTGATGTGGTTCTTTGCACCTGTTTTAGCTGCCAGCGTTACACTAAGGAGTGTTTTGCCCTTTCCATGCCCGTTTCTCCCAGCTGACTAGAAGGTGAGCCCAGGCAGATTCATGCACAGGTATGCTTATATGAGAAGCTAACTGAGCTGAAGCCCGCTGGAGTATGCCTTGCCTGCTAAAGGTCAAAATTCAAGGGAGCAGACCTCCAGTACAGGACCGGGTGTTCATGGAGGGCAGTAGGGTTGGGAGGAGGTTTGGCTACAAGATGAAGGATTTTTAATCTACTATGGAGCTGGCAGACTCCTGCTGCCTCACAGAAAGGTTTGAGGGGTTTTTAGTTTGAGCAGGAAGGGTAGCACCACGTGGGTTTAGTAGGTTTTTGTTGTCTGAGAAATGCTATATTTCTACCTTAAAGATCAGTGTGGCAAACCTTTTCTTTTTCTGTTAATTTGAGAAAAAAAAATAAACTCTCCCACTCAGCTCCCTCCGTGAAAGCTCAAGGGTTGAGAAAAAGTGAAATCGAAGTGTCTAGCTAATGGCTGTTCCAGCAGTGCAGGCAGGCCTGTGCTTGCCTGGCTTGTGCCCTGGGGAGGGTCAGCTTCAGTCAGTGTTTCCTCATTAAGAAAACAGTCCTAACTTGGGCTAGTTTGGATGCATTTGCCCTGCCCTAACTGGACCTAATCCAGGAGCATGTTTTCACACCTAGCTGTGAAGTCCATGGCACACCCTGCTCCCCGGCACCCCAGCCCCTTCCCAATGCTAGCACCAGTGGGATTCTGCAGCCCATTATGTCAACCACTCATGCAGCAGAAAATAACCCTTTTGGACTATTTGGAGCGTCAAGGAGATCTTTCAGGAGGCAAGGGCTGTACAAGACAGCAAAGGCCACCCTGTCCCTCAGCTCTTAGCCTCAGCAGACCTCCAGTAAAGCCTCTATACCTTAAGGCTCGCTTCCTCCCTTCTCACACTGTGGACTGGCCTTTGGACTTAAATTTTCCTTAAATTCACCATGGTAGAAATAGCTGGAAACTGGAAATATTGAGCCAGCTCTCATAAGCCCCTCCCCAACTCTGTTAGCTCTAGTGGGAATCTAGAGCAAGAAAGTGCTTTAAATGAAGTGCTTGCAGTTAGATGGGATGAACCCAAGCCCAGCAAATTCAAGGAGTTTTCCCCACTACTGCACTGGAAAACTGAACTTTGAACAGAACACCACATTCAGTGCCATACCAATATGATCAGTCCCTTGGTTTTCCCTTAACTTTCAAAACTTCTAGAACGGGAACAATGACTACTTTTGCCTATCTAATCATTTAAGCATGGCTCTGCCCAATGAAAATGCAGTTCCTTCAGTTCTGCAGCTGCATCTGTGGTTTAGAAAGATGACACTTCTTCAGGTGAGTAAGAAAATCCATGGTACATTTGAGCAATGCTCATCTGAGCCATGCAACCACAAAGCTCAGCTAAATTCTCCCTCCTGACTTCTAGGCCAAGCTGGAGAGTCCAAGTAGCTTATTTTTCCCCTTGCAAGAGCACCCATCCACATCCACAGGTAGTGGCCCCCACCACCTTCATAGGTATGGTACTGGAGAGAAGAAAAATGATGTGCAATTTATTTCCCTACCATGAGGATGTAAATCAAGAGCAAATTCACTGAAATCAGTGCCATGGATTCATATACATAGGAGAAGATCTGAAGCTATATTTTCCATAAAAACAAGCTGTTGATTTATGTTGTGGTAGCTTGGGTAGTTTTGTACTATCTTATTGAATTCAACTCTTTGGCTTTGGACTGGTTGACTGAGGTCAACATTTGGGAAGTACTATTAGTTTTAAAGGAATAAAGAAGGATAAAAAATGAGAGGGAACTGCTTTCTGCCTTTTGTTAACTGCTGTGTGTGATTAAAACGTTTTGAGGCTCACCTCCCCATCTTCTGCTTTAGTTCATTGGTCTGCCACTGCTGATGGCTGACATCACTTGAGTCTGTCAGGATGCTGACACCAAAAAGTCTGTCAGAATCGCCCTGGCAACTTTTGGAAGAGGAGTCAGCAGTGACGGAGGGAGGGAGAAAATGATGGGATGAGCAAGAATCTCTCTCACATGCATTCACACCCCTCATCCAGTCTGATCTTGCTGGCAGGCCGCTGTTTCCCCAAAGAAACTTCACCTCCATCAGAAGCCACATTGCAGTGCGTTCCAGGGGCCTCTCTTGCCCTCACAAGACTCTTGACCCCAGGAAAACCTTTCCCCCTTTTCCAAAGACCCCCAGGTCTCACTGAGCACAGAGAAAAACCGCTGGCTGCAGGAGAAGAGGAGGAGCACGGCCCACCTCACATCCCACTCTCCCTGGCTTGGCCTTCCTCCTGTTAGAGTGGGGATGCCATAAGGGTGGCAGCAGCGGAGAGGCTGCAGGTTTGACAAGGCTGGGAAGTACCAACAGAACGCACGACTCGCATCCTGGCTACCAGAGCAGCATTGGCTCCCAATAACTGCAGTGGCACTAGACTTGCCACAGTAGCTACAGGGAACCATCAGTGCAACTGCATCGGGTTTTGTGGGTCCTCCTTAGCAGATTCTGGCAAAATCAGATCTTTTACCTGAGCACTTAATTACTTTCTCAGCTGTTTTTTTGCTGACTTCGTTCTTAAAAACACATCTGAACGTCCCAGAATGCCGTGTGTTCCATTCCAAACTTGTTCCATTCTTTTGGATTTTTTTGCTTTTCTCTTGAGTCAGTTCTATCATAAATGTTTCGTCTTTAGTCTTCTGCTTTGCTTCACACGTCACAGATACAGTTTTATTCATGCATTCAGCAGTCAGGATTGGCTGAGGGACAGGCTCTGAAAAAGAAGAGAAAGGACAGGCTCATCTGAGATGGTTTCTCCTTTTGAAAACCTCCATTATTAAGCAGAACAGAGAATTACCCTCAAATAAGCAGTAAAGGAGTAATGCCAGCTAATGAGACCAGAGAAGAATGAAGAGTAAATTACTCCTCTACTGCAGGAGTAACGTGGCAATAATGAAGAAAATGCAGTCTGTTAGCCTACATATTTGGCCTAGAAAAAATCAGAGGTGCACCGACATGGCTGGACTACTTGGAGGCTCAGCCTGGCTCACAGCCAGGTACACGAGCAGGTGAGGGGAGGAAGCTGTATTTTCAGGGAAAGGCAGCAGATGGGAGGGACTTAGAGACACAGCCCCCTCCAACTCCAGCCCCAATCTTTTGATGCAAATAAAGTCAGTTTCTGATCTGCCTGTGGCCATCAGGAGAGAGTTCCTCTAAGACCAGGCAAACAGGTGCTTAAGATGCTTATGTACTACCAAAGGCACAAAGCTAGCACGACAGCCACAGCATGAAACCCCATCAAAAAAGAACAGAAAACACAAACCAGGCATCTCTTAGCTCTCAATGAGGTTGGGACAGAGAGAACTGATTTCTGTCTCTTTCTGTGTCCTGCTAACACCTAGCTGAATTTCTGTTACAGATTTTCTATCACTGGGGGCACTGAAAGTGCCAGAAAATCCTGTGGGTCTTTCCCCAACTAGGGGCAACTGGCAGGGACATTAGATGAAAAAGAAAATAATTTCTACCTTCTAGATCAGGTAGATAAAAACATGCCAGAGCCACCTCCATTTGTAGGTAATGAAATTTATAGAGAGCACAAATTTTAAAGCCAATAAAGGATCGTTTGTAGCAAATGCAGTCTAGATTCAGGCTGTGCCATCTACAGCCACCCTTTCCTCATTAAGCCTACTCCTCTTCTGCAAGCTGTAACCTATCATTCATGGGAACAAACTGGTGTGAAACAGTGGAGTCCAGGTGCCAGTGGTGGATTTGTGTGATGATATAATCTAAACAGGATTTTTTTTGTACAACAGTTTGTCCAACTTTGGTTACAAAGTATAACCTGGCTGACAAACGACTCTAGAAGCTGACAGTTACCAAAGAACTTCTCAGAAGTAAGGCAACCTCTCTTAAGTTAAATGATACAGCACATATCTAGGTTGCAATATGAAGCTTGAAGTTGAACCCAGGACACCCCAGAGACGGCTCAGTGACTTAAAGCGTGGGTAAGTAACATCAGGCCCTGATGACTTCCTGAATCTGTAGAGACTTTGCAATAATAATTCCTGAAGTAGTGAGACGCCTTCACTGCTCAGCAGTTCGTTAGCCATGGGGCCTCACTCTGCACAGGAACCCTGCTAAAAGCGTTCCAGCTGCCGTTGCTGCCTCATCAAGGCATCCTTTCTGTTGTGCCAGCTGGTGCCCGCAGACTTAAGAGCTTGGCAGACTTGTGCGTGCTGGCTGAAGAAAGACAAAGCAAAATCGTTCTCTTCGTGGCAGAAAAACCCGCTGCTGCCCTACAGCTTAGAGGTCTGGAGAACTGGTAGCATCTGTAAAGGAGCAGAATAGCCATCCTCATCTTCCCTACTCATCTCAAATTCTTCAGGGTGCTAGGAATCTGATCTCTCAGGACATTAATGGAGGCTGCCTTCATGCTCTGAATCCATGCAACAGTAATCCCCAGGTGTGTGCTTAAGAGTGCTTTGAACAGCACAGTCTTCATATTTGTTGTGTTATGCTATGCAAGGATAGGGTGCAGGAGTCCTCTTCCCCTCCAAATTCAACTCCTGTTGTGGTGTATCTCAGGGGACACAACTGCTGGCTATTTTTTATGTTAGAACAAAAATGAAGTGCAATTGCGTTGCCTAAATACAGGCATTCAGGGCCACCTGAGCTCTCAAACACCACTCTGGAGGTTGGCAGGCGCAACACAAGGTGCTCACCTTTCTGGAACAGTAGCTAGAGACCAAAAGTCACAATTCAGTGCCCAGGAAGTAGCACCAGAAGTGCCCAGAGTACACAGTGCATCAGCCAGAGGCGCACCTCGGGTTGCTGTGCTCGCACAAGAGGTTTCTAGAAGAAGGGTGCTGTTGGGAGCACAGCCCCACTCCCACGGTGCTGCTCCAGCTCAGGACTCAGTCCCCAAGGGGTCCGAGCACACTGTGGTGTTGCAATAGGGTCATCTGCACTCACCCTGCTGTCAACACGGACATACTCACCGCTGCTTGCTTAGGCACACATAGAAACCTGGTAGAGGGGAGCTGGAAAGGAGCAGGGGACCAGAAGGCATCAACAGGAGCAAGAGGGAGAAGAAGAGTGGCAGCCTGCTGTCAGAGATAGGAGGAAAAGGTACATCTCACAGAAGTCTCCCCTGAACAGCGAGGGGGCCAGCGAGTGGGAAAGGCTGTAGGAGAGGGTGGGAATACCAAGATTTATTGAGCTGTGCTGGGAATGGTAAGGGGAGAGCAAAAACTCACCCTGAACAATGAACATTGTATCTTCTTCTGCCTTTAATTTTCCATCCTGCTCATGAACAGTCACCGTGTACTTTCCACTGTCCTCTTTCATCACCTGCTCTATTTGCAGAGTCCCATTTAGGAATACCTTACACCTGCACTGGCTCTTGTTCACGTAGTACTTAACTTTCCTATCTTTTATCTGAAGCAACCTTTTTCTGTCTCTCAGCCATGTTGCGTCGTATACGCTCCCAGCAGCAGTGACGCTGAGAAGAGCCGTCTCATTCACAGCCGTGTAGATCCAGTTGCTGACAGAGCCTGTAAAGGGAAGCACAGCCAGCCCATCAGCGTGTCTCCTGCAGCCCCTGGTGCCGTGCTCCAGAGCCACAGCGGTGACCCAAAAGCTTGGTACCCCACTCTGAGTTGCCTAAGGCTCCCTGCATCACTGATGCTGTCTTCTTCATCCTCCAAAATATTTCTCCATCATTCATTAGAGAAATGTCGACACCCAATTTAATTTTGAGAAAGATAAGAGTCCAGCTTTCGAAATCTGGGTTTATACTCTGGCTGACTTACTTGGGTGGATTTTGGATGCTAAGATTCATGGCTGCCTGTGAACTTAACTCTTACGGAAAAATAATGTCACTGTGGTGTGTTTTCAACATAGCACATGTCGGTACCCAGAGCACCCGTCGCTGCAAGCATTACTGCGGGCAGCAAGAGCACAAGCTACCAGTGGCTCCATGTAGGATCAGTTCAGCAGTAACAGTGATGGCAATACTAATAATACTACTAATAATGACGTCCTGTGCCAAGCAGTGAGTAAATGTAAGGCACTGAAGTGCAGCCAGTGGTGCCAGCTTGCAGTGCCACCTCCTCGCCCATCCCAGGCACCCCTCCCCTGCTGGAATATATCCACTTGATTTTTTTATCACAGGATCACAGTGAGGCAAGTGAGATGGGGAGAAACAAACAGCTAACCACATTCTGTGAACTGATTGGGCACTGAAGGTGTTAGGAGATAAGCAAAGGCCACAAAAATATTTTCTCTTTGCATGTCTTCTTTGATGACAGTTCTCCTCAGAACAGGCAAGAGTAGGTGCTTCCCAAAGATGCTACTAGGACCTTAGCATGTGGCTGCTGAAGGAGATACTCAGGAAAGCCAAGTCTGCTAAACATCAATCACGTTACTGCCAGTGGGAATGATGCACTCTCCGGGCTGTGCCTGGGTGGTCTTTGCAAAGTCAATCTCCAGCAAACCAGAACATTGGAATGTAAAGTTTGTAGGAAATCTCCTTCAAGTCAGGTCCTGTCTCCACCCCCATGGCAGGTGGAAAATTCACAGAAGAAGGTTGGAAAGTGCTCACAAGTGTTGGGCAGGGTGAGCTCACTGAGAACCAAATGTGCACTCAGAGCCACAGCTTATTTCGTCATTTTCTTATGTTCATTCCTCTTCAATTTCTAGTATAAAGTCAATCAGCAGGGGTGCATTTCTCTTCACATCACTAGATAGAGCTGGGTTTGCTCTGATTTTATAGATTTTAAGCATTTGTTCCCCACAGATAGAAAAACTACATTTATGCATATTCTTACTACAGTCCTTTCTTCCTGGTATCTAGGGCAATGATAAACTATATCACAGAGGCGAGACTGAAATCCAGCTGCTATTTCATGAAACTAACAATGTTAGAGATAATCAAAGAATTAAAACTGCATGGTTCTGCAACAAGAAAATTAATATTGTAGTACTTCCAGCATTTGACATATGTAATGAAATATTCTAAAATCAACCTGTCAAACAAAGAGTCTTGGAAGCAGCTGTCCTCCACACAGGTAACGCTCCAGGTTATACCCAAATATTTGAATTTTGATACTTGCTTCTGCTCAGTCAGACACACAGGTATTTAGAGCTAGTACTAGGATTTCTTTGCGTAACAGAGACTATATTTTTTTTCTCTCTCTCTTGAAGTAAACCTAAACTTTAAAGGGTAATTCTGTGGCATTTGTATGGACAGATCGCCTAGACATATCTCTGGATGTTTTTATCTTCTTAATGGAAAGTTGAATATGCCACACAGATGATACTAATACTCCAGTCAGCTAACGAAACAGCATTTCTGCTAATGCCAACCAAAGGACTATCCAAGAGGCAGAATGATCTGAACTGGCAACATAGAGCGAGCTTGCAGTCACAAGAAAGAGTTAAAAGGAAAAGCTCCAATAATAAATTTAAAGATATAAGGAAGTCTCTGACAAAAGTTTTCCATTCAAGGGAATAATCTTAATTTCTGCTGGGGAAGATGTTTTATATATCACATAAAAAAAATAAAATCTTTATTTATCTGTTTATTTCTTTCTAGATGAAAAGAAGAGCATTAAACAGTCATACTTAATATCTATAGCAGAATGAACAGGGGGAAAAAAATCTATGCATGATTGTGTTGTCTCCATCTCTTATAACCTTCTCTAATCTATGAGTTAACACCTTAATTAAGTTTTTAGATTACTATTTTAAAAAATCATGAGAGTAATAATACACAAAAAATAAGAGTTGTGAATTTGCTTGCTTTTTTAAAATCCTGGACTATTTCAGCTCCATTGAAGACACTAAGATATATCAGTCTTTCTGTTAATATTTATGGAAGAGTATAATTTGCACTTTCAGAAGATTTGCTCAACTTTGATAAGGAAATTACATGCGATAATGCACCATGAGCTGGATCTCTAATCTAGTACAAGCTACCTTGAGGGCAGAGAGAAAACTGCATGCTGACATTTCTCATTATACATGTGTCAAATTAAGGCTCATTATCTTAAAAACCAAACTGTTTACAGCTTATTATTAGAACTGGAATAGGAAACTCAGGTCCTGCCCTCCCCTTGGCTGAGAATAAAATCAAAGAATAATAGCAATAACCCAAATATCTTCACTCACTGGGAAAGTGGAACCAGTTTCTTAACAGTAACATCCCACCAAGTCATAAACAGTTTAAAATGCAATTTTAACAATGCTAGCCCAAAAGAGAAAAAAAAATGGTAAGAAAAACTCACATTTTGCTCTGGGAAATAAAAGCAGCAAGCACTTGAGTAGGAAAATCCTCCTAAAGTTCATTTTCAGGTTCAAAAATCCAATGTTGCTGTGTCTAATGATAGCTGCTGACAGGTGAAAGGATTTTCTGCTGTGAGCAAGCCGTCGTGGCATGTGTCGGTACAGCCCTGGTGCCCTCCTCCCCTCCTCCAGCTCTCACCCTAGCACTTCTTGTTTCTAGCACAGGCATAAAAACCACGAGCAAGAAATGCTTCTTGATGAGGAGTTTCATCACAGAGGGGATAATGCAGAGTTCTAAGGAAAAGGCACACCAGAATATAGGATTGCCCCTGAGGACTGTCTGTCTACCCAGCTGGAGGCCCAGCCTCCTTCTCTTCAATGTTCACATGAAGAGCTCAACTCCAGCCTTCACATGCAACCATCCTAGTGGGACAGGTGCAGTTTTGGAAGGGAGGAACAGTAAGAATCCTTCTGCTCCTCCAGAGCCTCACCAGCAGCGAGGGGACAGCAAGCTGAAGACCCCCCAGAAGGGAGCAGGTAACTGATGGCTCTTGCACAACGTGTAGAAAGGAGACACACTTCCCTTGGAAATCATCAGGATCAGCTTTTGCCTTGCAAAGATGTCCTGCAGGAGCAGCTGGACGTTTGAGCAAGCTGAAAACGAGGGATGAGTGTGGAAGGGGATGAAAACGCTGCCTTGGTCTAGCCAGAAATCAGCCCTGAAGCTGGTTGGTGTGGAAAAGATGGCGAGAAAAGAAGCTGGGAGGAGGGATGAGAGTTAGGTCCAAACCCACATGAGAGCCTAATAAAAAGTTTATTCCTGATTCCAATATGAAACAGACGAGATGGTAAGGATTTTGACTTGTATCATCCCCAGTACAGTCCCTCGGCTGAAGTGGCCACTGAAATCTTGTAGCTTTTTATCGCAGATGAAGATCAAGAAGACAGAAGAAAAGCTCTCGCACAGGAGATGTACAATATTGGAGAAATCTTTCTCGTTCATTTATGTCATTTTTCTTCTTTGAAGTTGTAAGACAACTCTCCTTCTCCAACATTGTCATTTTTAACTGTACTAACGTTGGTGAAAAACTACCCATATTTGCACAAAAGAAGGAAAAGTTACCTGAAGTAAAACACACTTAGGTCACACTGTTGCTGCCTCTGCATATCACAGGAAAACCTAGCTTTTCTTCCTTCTTTTTTTATTGTTTCAATACAAAAAACACATAAGGCAGGCACATGCAAAAGGAGAGAGGAAGCAACAGCAGCAAGCTGAAGTTTCTGTGCCTGACCTCTACCCTCTGTGAACAAAAACAAGCTGAGAGCAAGAGCTGCTGTACACAGACATCTCCCAGACCAAACAGTGCCGACAGCTCTGGTCATGCTGGAAAGGACACGTGAGGAATGTACAGTTGGACACATCCTTCTTCCAGCCTGAGCACCTACAGGAATTTGGCCACATTGCTCCTCCGTTTCTTTTGAGCAGAGGGAGGCCCCTGGGCATGCTGAAACCACTGTCTACACTCTGCTTAACCTTGCACCACGTCTTCCTCAAGATACCATCCCTCAAAGTCACCACCTTCTTCCAGTGCACCACCATGCTTTTCCTGTTTGTTGGCACATTGAGAGTGCAAACTGGCTGGGACAGGGACTGACCCTCTGCTCTGTGTACACGCAGAGCCTGCTCAGTGCCGTCCTGCTGACTGGATACTACCTGACACGGAGCTGCAGGCAGAAAATAGGATTGGTACAAATGAAGGGGGGGTGTGGAAGGGGGGGTGTGGGGGGGGGTGTGTGTGGGGGGGTGTGTGTGAAGGCAAGAGAGAAGAATGCTAAAGCTCTCTAACAGCAAAACAAGCTTTCAAAGTATGCCCTGTATTCATAGAGAAGGCCGCTACTTCCAGCTAATCAAATTTGTCATGCCCAGCACTCTTACAAAATCACAGCTGAAATGACTCAGACTGGAAGCCCCAGCAGAGCAGTTATAACACATCAAATGTGGCATCCTTTTTCCTGGTAGAGCAACGGGTAGGCAGGAACAAGAAATCACTCCTAAAGGATATAAAAGGTCTGCTTAAAAATAAGTTTGCTGGGAGCAGTGAAGAAGCACTCAAGAAAGGGAAGAGGCTCAGTAGCTGATGTCCCCTGTCCACTGTACATCACAGAAGTGACACCAGGTCTTGGTATTTCCAAGTACTTGGGTGCACAAAATAAACTTGGTTAGAGATTTTGGGTAACAAAAGCACAGCCAATCCAGCAAAAAGGCACACCACTCACCTGCACCAAGGATTGTCCTTGAGACCCTGGCATGTGCATGGTCCATTCAAACAAGCAGTCCCTTTTCTAATCAGTGTGAGAAATCTGCACCATCAGACCCAGCTGGACAAGGAGAAAGCACCCTACATCTCTAGCCTCAGCCTTCCTGCCAGAAGAGAAGTAGGGAAACGGCAGTATCCTTGTGGCTTTACTCTCCCTCTCTTGAGGAGCAAGCCAACATTGTGCTGCAGTCCTGATGGGGCTTCAATCCCCAGTTTAGAAGAAGAACCATAGAATCATAGGATCCTAAGGTTGGAAGAGACCTCTGAGATCATCGACTCCAGCCATACCTGTCTCCCTACTAAACCATGTCCCTAAGAAACTCACCTACCCATCTTTTAAACACCTCCAGGGATGGCGACTCCACCACCTCCCTGGGCAGCCTGTTCCAATGCCTGACCACACTTTCAGTGAAATTCTTCCTAATGTCCAGTCTAAGAGAAGGAAGAGATTCTCTGGATGTTACGGCAAGGGAATCACTGGAAGTCCCTGCATTGATGTCTTTGTTTTCCCCCATGGGAAGGCATTAAAGAGAGGGTGTCTGAAGGCAAATGGGTATCTCTGGAAAGCACCGCACCTTTAGGCTACTGTCACAGAGGAGCTCTGGAGGCCAGCACGTACCGACAGTGATGCGGTATGGGATGCATGTCCTGAAAACAGTTATGGCGGGGAGCACTGGCGGACCAAGCCCCCGGCACCAACTGGTGATGCTTTCCAGGGAGCAGGACAGGCATGGCAAGAGCTATTGCTCACAGATGTGTGCTGCCACAACCCAAACATCAATCCAAGTTGCGCTGGCCAAGCCTGCAGATAATCATCCCCTCATGGTCTTCTACTCACTGCAGACACCCTCTCTCTCACAGGAAGCAACACTACTGGGCTAAACACAATCCAGCTAGAAAAGCAGGGCATCGACAGAGAAGGACATATCTCCCAGTACGGTGGTGCCGGACCTGTCATCTTCAGTCAGGCCTGTCAGTCCACAGCTGAGGATGCTTGGCCTCTGATTAGCCCACGGCATTGCCAGATATTTCCATTGTCTGACACACAGCAGAGCAGAGGACTGAATGCAGCCACAACAATGGGGTGTTTCTTTGCAGCCACTGCTGTCTCTGTGGTATTGTTTCCACAGCAAAAGCCACAACGTGTTCATCACACACATTTGCTTTCGTTGCTTGGTCTGTCTTTTACTGTTCTGGTTTTTTGTAATGCACTAAGCAGTTTTCCCACAGGGAATGTAAGTATCATACATTTCCATGTAAAGGTGATAGGCTCCCACACACCTGGAGGCAACATCTCAAGAGACAATAGGTAGCTGTTCCCAGCTCTGAGTCTTCAACTTAGTGATGAGCCAATAAACATTCATGCTTGAGGCTTATAAAAAGAAAAAAAAACAGATAATGTTATTAGAAATTCCTCTAGAAAAGGAAGAGTACAGATACATTTAGCTTGTTCTCAGGAAAATCAGCATGCAGTACGTCAGTGTGGAATTGTAGCTCATCTGCTAATTTGCTTCGTTTCCTCTGGTATGAAGCGTAGGTCATATTAAACAGCATTTGCATGCAATACTCTTCCCTGTAAGAAGAATCAGACATCCTGCACTCACCGCTACCAGAGACCCTCACCTGAAAATTCACATCTCTCAATTTCTCCCAAAGACAGGCCTTTGGTGAGGCACAGTTTGGGTGAAGAAGAGCACACATGATCTTGATTGGAATGCCATGTAGATAATATCATGTGGAGGGGAAGCTTTGGATAAGGCTCACCTTATTCTTGGGACCTCTCTGGGGTTTGCACCCCAGCCTGCAAGATTAATAGGTGGACTCCATCCGTCTTGCCCTGGATGGTAGCTGAGGGTTTCACAAAGGCGTATTCCCTTCCCCTTTGTTGTAGCTTTTGCAGGACAGGATGAATTGTGGGCAGCAGCTGGAGTGGGGAAAAAGTAAAGTTGGTCCTGGCAGGATGAGCTGGCCCTGCATTGTGAAACGCCAATGAACTGCTGGCTTCCACACACAGTTTCAACCATTTGGCTGTTGAAAGCCCACATACCACCTCCTCTTCACTTTTGCCTTATTCAGAGCCAAAAAAGGAATAGTTCCGCTTAAATGAAGTGGTGCAAATATGAAGATCATGAACTCAAATTAATCTTTCGGCCAAAGGTTTGACGGAGCTGTTGCCTCAGTGGTTTGGGGCCTGTTCCATGCCAACCAAGAACACTGCTTAGCCTGTACACAGTGGAAATATTCCAAAAATAGTGACGCACTCTGTCAGCATCGAAACAGCTGCCTGCAGAAACTTTTTACCCTTCTCTAAAAAAAGATAAACAGAAGCTTTCAAACCATGACTCATGCAGAATAGTCCTCAGCTGATTATTTGAAGATAAATTGTTCCCTTGTGATGTCCATAATACCACCTCACCAAGCCCAGGTATTCTCTCTCTCAGATTTGTTATCTCCTTTGCCACCTGTAAGCACGTGTCAACAGCCAAACTTTACAGAAGTTTAGGTCTGATCCGAAGGAATGTGACCTCTCTAGACAGAGCATTATGACAATTTGTGGTTCACAACAATAACTGAGGCTAGAGCAGATGTCAGCATCCCATCAGACAGTTTATTCTTGCAGACCACACATTTCAGTCTTGCTTGTCTAACACTGATTTCCATCATCTATAATGATCCTAGATTGAGGATCTAACTTTCAGCATCTTATTCTAGTAATTCCAGTGACATTACTACTACTGCAAAACATGTTGCAGACCAAGAAATGTTTGCTGGCGTCACGCAATCCTTCTGTCTCACACAAGAAGCCAGGTAGATGAATGGAACAGCCTCTTCCAATCTTCGCAGGGAAAAATACATGAAGACCTGTATTAACTGCAGTATGCCCCTTCGTCACCTGAGAGAGGGTGGACTAGCTACTGAGAGAAGATACTAGAAGAACAGCTGCTCTTAGAAATATATTTAGGAAAGACAACTTGTTACTACCACTAAGTAATCTTTCGGTCAAGATCTGGCACTCTCCAGAAATCACCAGTTTAACAAATGCATGAATAACTGATGTCTTGTACAATGTTTTATTCTATTTTACTATTATAACTCCAGAGAGAAGTGAGGGACAGTCCAAAATGAGTAGGTAGGAGGATAGGAAGTGATCCAGGAGACCAAGCACATACAACTGGGCAATACATTTCAATACTAAAGGCATTTATTCCTAGGAAGGACCCCGAATGGCTTGACATTAGGAAGAAGTTCTTTACTGAGAGGGCGATTGGCCATTGGAATGCGCTGCCCGGGGAGGTGGTGGAGTCACCGTCCCTGGAGGTGTTTAAGGAGAGATTGGATGAGGCATTTAGTGCCATGGTGTAGTTGACAAGTAGGAGAAGGTGTAGGTGTTGGGTCATAGGTTGGACTGGATGATCTCAAAGGTCTTTTCCAACCTTATGGTACTGTGATACTGTGTGAATGGTCTTTATAAAGTTCACACACACAAAAGAAAGTCTTAAATTCAAATGCAAGCCATCAGCACAGTTCTCTTGATAAGCTTTAGAGAAGACTTTTCCTACGGGTGCAGTCCCTGAGATGCATGTATGCAGGTATAAAATGTCCCTTCTTGTAGAGGACCTTGGATATACCTCTCTGAAGTGTCACTGTGAATCTCAAAACTGCTGTTAACTTTGACTGTGATTTATTTATTAGATGGTGGACCTTTGATAGCAAACAAAAGCCCATTAAGTGGCCCAGTTGTCTTAGTTTAGATGAAAACTAAGATATGTTATCAGATATTAAAGATCTTTAATCAGGAAAAAAAAAAAAATTGTATAGAAGAGATAACAGTTCTTAGCTACAAATATATGTGTATACAAAACAGGATCAACACTAATCACAACTAAAACCTAAAAGTCTTAAGAAATAGATTGAGTCCTGTACCCAAAATCTTGCGATGCAGGTCTCTTTAAGAGCTGGCGAGCAGTCGCTGCCCTGCACGGGGAAGCGCGACCCCCCCGCAGCCGGGGAAGGGCGGGGGAGGGAGATGGAAACTTAGTGCGAGTTCTGCCGGAGTTGTGGAAGATTCAGATGACCCGTGATCTTTCCTTCAGAGATTTCAAAACGTATGCACTCAGGGACTGCCGCTGCCGTTGTCGCCACTGCCGTCCGAGAGGAAAACGGATGTCCCGTCACGACCTCTGTCCCGGTTTCCCCGGAAACGTCCTCCCCCCATCCCCCCTCGCGTCTGCTGAAATTCCCTTTATTGGCAAAAGGAAGAAAAATTCCTCGAAAAAATCCCAAACCACAACACCAGTATATACACACGTGCCTCCATGTGTTGGCCCTTATCACCAGGAAATTAAGAGAGAAACTTCTCAGAAGCATCCTGTCAACACAGACTTGTTCAGAGGCTCCTGGTGTCTTCCACATTGCTTACAGAGATGTTTTCGGCACCATGTACATCTGAGGCCACAGGGTCCATTGCAGCACATAAGCCACTTTGCTGCTCAGTGCAGATCCTGGCTTAGCAGCTCCGGATCTACACTGCTTCTTCTCTGGTCTCACAAGTTTTCTGTGCCCTGCAAACCTGATTTTGGCCTCTCTGAGGTCTGTCTGTTCCTACAAACAGCCATTGCAATGCGTGAACTCATCTAGTTCTGCCAGCTAGCAAACTGTAAGGACAGAAAGAGGGATAGAAAACAGGAGATGAGCCCCTTTCGATGGCAAGACAGCAAGGTTTTCGCTAGCTGGTGTGGCAGGACACCCTGCTCTCCCCAGAAGCCATGAGGAACCACAAGTGGCACACCAGGACCAGATCCCGGTCTGGTCAGACCAGGCAGCACTCTCCATCTCATCTGGGTGATCCATCCCCGCATTGGGGCTGAAAAGCGACAGCAGACCCAGGTAGGCAGCTCCTCAGAGTGCGGGGGCCACAGCACAGCAGGATGGGCTCACTCTCATCCCAACCACGCTCTCAGCTCGGCTGCCAACATGCCACGCTTGCACAGGAAGCACAAAGCAGCTGCAGCAGGGAGCTATGTGGGCATTAGCAAAGAGTGGGCCTTTTCCACAGCAGGGGAAAGTACAGACACAAAGCTGCCTGTGTTTCTAAACATTTACAGCCCACAGCTCCTGTTGTCAGCTAAGAAGGGTAATGGCTAAGGTGCTGCGTCATTGCCATTCTGAGAATTTCTGGGGTTCAAGATCTCAGTAAGGCAGGCAGGGGATGTACTGCGCAAGGCACCTGCGCACCCAGGGGCAAGCTGTGGCTTTTCACGGTATTTCTACCAAGGCAATATAGGAGGCCAAGCTCCCTCTGTCACTCTCCTGAGAGTCAGAAGGAAACCAGCATCTCGCGAGTCAGCAAGGTTAACGAGAGAGGTGCCATCCACCATAGCAGCCTTGGTAAATTTCCTTCCTCAGGTCCTGAGCAGTCAGACATCCTGTGGCAGCCGGACCACAGCGCTCGCTGCAGCCCAGACAGACCTTCACACACAACATCCCATGGGATCTCCCAGCTCTGTCCGACGCCAACACACAGGTGTAAGGTGTCGCTGTGTATTGGCAGGGCTTAAACTGATTTTACAGTGGAGGCCGATGTGGTCGCTCTAGTATTGCAGATGGGGAAATGAGACAGAGGAGAATGAAATGACTTGTAAGGTCAGGCAGCCAGTCCAAAGAAGGATGATAAACGGAACCTGATGCTCCTGCAACCTGGACCCTTGGCTCCCAACCACCTGCCTACAAAGCACCATTTAAAAATACCTTGCATTCAGAGCATTTGTTGTCGTAAGTAAATTCTCAGTGGTTGGGTTCAGGATGGTGTCACCATTCTTTTTAGCCATCCTTTTTGTTTCGCTCCTAGAATAGTGGGCTTTTTGTTCACTACATTTCTCTCATGTCCACTACACGCACCATTTTCAGCAACCCAGTAAAAATTTGCTGAATCTTAGTGGCAACTTTGCAGTGCAGCCTCAATGGAAAGTTACTCTGAGTGTCCTGTGCCCACACAGGTAGGATGCGCTGAGTTGGAACTACAGCAGCAGTGGTTATTTCTGTTATGTCGGAAGTTCCTTTAGGTTCTGCAGCATCAGTAATTCAGTATAAACACAGGCATCTATAATACTTCCCTCTCTCTCTCTGAGGCTGCTTAACCATTGGGTCTCTTTAGAACAGATGATATCAAATTCATGAAAATGTTGACCCCTACTGATCTTCTCTCCAGCAAAGAAGGGCCTCTTCCATCTACAGCTGGGACTCCAGAGAAAGCTGTGAAGGGGCATTTGTATTTGCCAAATGACAAAGCTCTAACCTCTCAACAAATGTTAAGGAAGCAGAAATCCTTATCAGAAATAAATCACCTGAAGAAGAACCCGAAGCCCTCGACAGCTGAGCAGGAATGTGTACAAACAGAAGTTTAAGTTGCACAGCTTTCGCTGTGGCTTCCTATGCTACTAAGAGAAATCCTGACCCAGTTTGTGCGCAGGAAGGAAAGAGAATAAGCATGTTCTTACCTGTATTCAGGCTACCTAAAAAGCTGGCTGGGCTACTGCCTTCTCACTACTCTTCTCCCATCTCTTTTGGCAAATCCCATACCAGAAAGTGAGATCAGAGAAGTGGTGGGGTTTGAGGGGTTGGAGAGAGGAGGAAAGGTATTTCCCATTTGCTGCCACAGGAAAATTTGTGTTTACTCCCCCTTCTGGGGCTTATTGAAACTAGCACAGCACCTTCCCTGCAAATGGATCATGAGAAAGGGGAGAGAAAGTAAGGATTTCCTGGTGGCCCAGGCTAAGCATCATCAGAAGGACTCAGGGCAGCTGTGATCTACCACCTGGAGAGATGTGCATCTGTCTGGGGAATATGTTTCATGCCAAATGTCAGGGAGAGCAGACATGAGGAGGAAGCAGCAGCAACAACTCCTTTCCAGAAGGCATTTTACACCGCCTAAAGAGTTTGCAGGATGATGGAGGATAGATCTTGCTTGAGATCCCTGCATCCTCCCCACCCATTTGGGAGAAGAAACAGTGTCTATGACTGCCATTACTCACATCACTTCAGTACCCTTAGTCATTCCTGTGACCTTTTTTCCTCTTGGATGATCCGAAGAGGTCACTCTACATTCTCCTCCTCTCTCAGTCCTGCTACAGTTCGTCCTGTGACAACAGTGACACCAGTAGCAGAGGCTGTCCCACCTAGCAGGTAGCTCCTGCTCCTGACTCTGTATGTCACCTTGGAAAACCCTCCACCCACTGCAGCTTCTGTAGTTGGCTCAAGGTGGATTGAGACTGGCTGCCATGCCGTTGACTACCCATATACATATGCAACCGAATCCCATCCCTGCCATCCCAAGTCCCCTAACTAGAGGTTTTCCTCTTGTTTCAGAAGAGAAATCTCTGTGGACTGTTGCTCTGTGAAGGAAAGCTTTCATGGGAGTGCAACATAAACTCTTAATGCTCTTTGCTTCAAGACTTGTATTCCAAGTCACTATTGCAATTATTTTCATGGAGACAAAACCACTATCACATCATTTCATTTTTTGTTTGTTTGAAAAAATATTATCAAATGACTTTAAGTACCAAAAAAACCCTTTAAAACTGCTTCACTCCTTAGTTTGGGGAAACTATGTTTCCTCCATCAAAGAGGAACCTGTATAAACCAAAGCTGAGATAGCAATGCTGGCAAGCCACTAAACTGTTTCTTTATTACATTTGCATATGATATGGAAGATGATAATAATTCTTTTAAATGTACTGTATTTGCAGTTCCAAAAGATTCACTGAAAATTGTCTCCAAGTAATTTTTGGTCTGTAATACATCCAGTTTCTATAGTGTTAGACAATACTAAAACTATCAGTAGCTGTCATCTGTTTAGATGAGTTTTAAGAATTCTGCATAGAATTCAGGTTCCAAGTTTTGCTTTTTCTCTCATTTCCAATATTAACAATAAAATCCACACTTCATATTGTAGCCCCATTCATTATTTAATCATTGATATTGGCTAAGTGTGACATGGGATACACTAATCAGAAAAATAAACCAGTTAAAAATAAGCTGACATTAGCCACCTGTGTTTACTGCCTCTACAGATGGGAACCTTTCCTTACCATTAGCGTCTGGCACAATGGCACGATGAACACGTTGCCACTTGTGCCAATCAGCCTCTGTCTCCAAATGCCCATAAACTAAATAGGCACAGCCCAAGTATTCCTACCTCCCAGGAGGCAGAGACTCCCAAAACCCTCCTCTCCAGTCTCCAGGGACTATATGAAGAGTGAAGGGAACACCCACACATCACCCCACCCAGCTCTGGCTAGGATGGGAGGCATTCCCGGTCACAGTCCAGCAGGTCCAAATGCAGCACCCCAAGTGAAGAGGAGGCGTAGTGCTGGCAGATGGGCCCTTCTCTGAGCAAGTCTTACAGGCAACAGGATGTGTGGGCCCAAGAAGATGGCAAGGTGCATTGACAGGTGAGGTAGTCAGGTACCTAAACTTGAAAGCACAATGAAGAATTTGATGAAGTCAGGCCTCTCACACACTCATGGTTCACAGAAGGGTGAGGGACTCTCAAGGACAAAGAGCTGTTTGGGGCTGAAATCCCACCTCCTGGCTGAAGTGGGAAATGCCACTGTGAAGATGACAGCAACACCATCAGTATGCATAGGCTGAACTGTTCCGGGTTCTTCACATGCTACTTGAACGTAATTGGTACTGCACTCCGTACTTCCCCCTAGTCTTCCTTATCATTAAGCATCCTTTGCTCTCCAGGTAGTTTGCTTTGGTACAGGCAAAGAACAGTTTCTTTATTCCCTGTCAATAGTTGGATGGCCATGTGATTCAGCCATGTTACTTGCCCGTGATAAGAGGGCTAGAGGTAAAGGTCCCTGTCCCAGAGTCAGCCAGGAGCTTCACTTCAGCCTGTCATCCAGCCTGGAGCCACACAAGTGGTGCTGGAGGGAGACCAGCCAGAAAGATGCTGTGGTCCTGCACAGCCCGAAGACGTCTCTTAAGTGGTCATATACAAGTTAAATTAATCTTGATATAATTAACTCACAACCTGCCACCATTTGCTTACTGAGAAAGTACAAGTATTTAGAAGGGGTTCATCTAAGGCAGGGTGCCATACTCACGGCTCCCATCATTCTCCTGCTCCTGTAGCATAACACGTGTCACATGCGCTGCACATGTGACCAGCGCTGGCAGGAGCATAGGGGCAAGGAGCTCGGCGCTGCCACCAAGTAGAAACAAGGTGCTGGGCTGGACAAAACAAGGTGGAGGGCTGAATTCAGCGCACGGCTTGTGAGTTTGACACCCCTGCTGTAAGGGCCTACTAGATTCTCAGTAAAGACTCCCCTGCTGCCTCCAGCCACATCCCCTGCCTGAGAGATGAGTCACTTACTCTTCCTTGCAGAGAGGAAACAAGGCGCTCATTGTGAACTAAACCAGTGCACAATGCAGTCACTTTATGAAAGGTCAGAGTCCCCACCTGGTGACCAGTTCCCCTGTTTCTTTTACACCAGAGGATGAGGGAAGCACTACATATGCTCAGAAGGGACTTCAGCACTGCTAGTCTCGTACAAGCAGTATTTGATTCTACCCAGGCACTGAACAGCCACTGATTTCTACTTCCATCTCAGACCAGAAATGAATGATGCTGATCTTCTTGCCCATTTTTTTTACTACCACTCTGCCTGGTGGTAGTAATAACTACACTTATGGATATTATAGCATCACCAGAATTTTTTGGCTAATGTTAAGGCACTGGTTTTGAAGATATCTGTCAGTGACACTGGATCCTTCACCTACACATGAACTCTTCTTCTTTCCTTGTTTTGAAATGACTTGCAATTCATAAAAAGGAACATGAACTTACTACACACTTGCCTAAAATCTAGAGGCCTTTTCAACTACAGAGATTTTCATCAGCAGTTAACACAACCACTGTTCGGATGCCTCTTCAGTATTTACAAGTGGTTCATTCGATGTTGTAATCTGGACCTGTTATCAGTCTAACTGCTCTCAGACACACCAACTTCCACTTTGCTGTTTCTGTAGAGCTGGTGGTGGTGGGGAGGGCTGGTTCTGCAGCTCCCCCCCAGACCGCTAGCTCTCGCCTTGGTGCTTCTGCCCCCATGCTGGGCTCCGAGGCAGGACCTCAAGAGCTACGTACACAGCCAGTGGGACATCAGGGATAGCCACCTAGGTAAGAGTTGGAAAGCAGAGCACAAACTACTCCATTACTGGGATGGGGAGTTTTACTGACATGAGAATTTTATGGGGATTGTTTCATCCTGAATGCTAAAAAACATCTAAAGGGATTATTTCCCTTTCTCTGCTCACTGTTATACAATGCAGGTTTCTTTCTGTTTTTGCTTTCACCTATATCTTAAGTCAAATAAGTCTCTGTTCTCCTTTTATATTCATAAACTGCATAAATAAATGATGAAAAACTACATATTACATTTCATGTCATTCATTTCTTAGTATATGCCACAAGCAAATGGACATTTTTCTCTTCCTATCACAAAACACTTCCATGAATACAAATCCACACAAGATCCTTCTCTCTAAATTGGAGAGAGATGGATTTGATGGGTAGATTGTTCAGTGGATAAGGAATTGGTTGGATGGTCACATTCAGAGAGTAGCTTGGTGTCCAGATGGAAACCTATGACAAGCAGTGTCCCTCAGTGGTCTGTACTGGGACCAGTGCTGTTTAATATTTTCACTGATGATATAGACAGCGACATCGAGTGCAGCCTCAGCAAGTTTGCAGATGACACCAAGCTGAGCAGGGCAGTTGTCACACTAGAAGGATGGGATGGCATCCAGACAGACCTGGACAGGCTGGAGAAGTGGGCACCTTGGTTGGGTTGGGGTGCTGGGTTCACAGACTGCAGGACAGGGTGATCTATGCCCAGTCACACCACTGTTCCAGGGTGAACCCTGTAATGGTAAAGTCAAGGGATTTTACATGATCACAGACCACCAGGACATTGGTTTTATGCACCACCTGGGCTCATCTAAGGGTGAGCATGTGAGTCTCCTCTCCCTTGCAATAGGATCTCTGCAGTCAAGCATCCTTTCTCACAGGTAAAGTGGCTTAGATGTCACCAGAAATACAGATGGTAACGATAGGTAAAGCAAGATCACCTCCCTGTGTCTTTCTTCCTGCACCTCTCAGTTTGGGCAAGGCACCAGAGCATGGTCTGGTGAGCTGCTGGTGCACGTGGATGTGCAGGCACGTAAGCACACACATTCTGATGGGGACTAATTATACGTCACTGTCCTACAGCCTCTTCTGGACTGGCTTACAAATGAATGTCCTTATGATCTCTGTTCCCCAGACAATGCGAGTCAGCTCTAGTAAGCGGTAGCCTGTTATCACCTTTCCTTTATTTGGCCAGGTGAACATTTGGCACCTAGCCTGTACTTTCAGTGAAAACCATAAAGAAACAACTATTAAATAACAGACCTTAACAAAACAAGCTAGAAAACAGATCTTTTTATTAGGAACAAGATCACCGCAGGGAAAAGAAAAAAACCCAAAACAAACACCAAAAAAAGAACAGTAGCTGGGCATGGACACAGACAGTTAAATGAAGAGCACAGGCTGCACAACTTCTCTCCTGACCTCACAGTAACAGAAACCTTTGCCCCCTGGCTGAAAGGCATCTTCAGCAGGGAAGGATGGAAAATCACCTGTGTCTTATCTTCCTCATAAAGATGTCTTGAGTTTCAGATTCCCATCTCAATGGGAAAAACCCTTCCCAGCCTGGGGTTACACCAGTGGCATCATTAACAGCTGCCAGGGCACCCCCAGCCCTCCCAGGGCTGGCAGCAGCAAGGCAGCACTAGGGCAAGCTGGAGCTGGGATGCACTAGCCCAGGCTGGCCCAGCTCTGTCACCCTCAGCACCCAAAACGCTGGCATCTTTCCCAGTGCAGCTCAGAGCATTGCTCAGCCTTCAAGGCTGAGCACATGCCAGACTCGACTGTCTCCTTCCTGCTCCTGCCAGAAAGTGCAGAAGAGAAGCAAAGCTGACTACGTCCCCCCATTTTGGTGACACTGGTCCCAGTTCACCCAGCACAGCTGCCACCGTGCTGCCTGCAGGGAGCTGCCACCGCAAGTGCTCAGCGTCAGATTTTTGTCATTCAACTCAAGGCCTTTGAGGGGTGTTTGTACTGAGAAGAGAAAGTGCAGCACCATGAGGAAAAGAATTAATATCTCCCTCTTACTGTGGAAAAATCTGAGTCCAACTGCAGCCGTAAAAAGCAGAGACAGGCTGAACCACCACCAACACAGCACACAAGATCCAAAAATCTTCTAAAAATGGTCACAGGACAAGGAAACAATGCGAACAACCACCTATTGGCTGGGCATCACTGCTACAGAGCTTGCCATGTACACAGACATGAAGGACTTCCAGGTAAGCATTCAGCCTTCCTGCCAGCCCTGCCACCTGGGAGAGAAGCGTTTAGCTTGGGTTTGATTTTGCTGGGGTATTTGCAGACCTCGTACATAAGGTGGCATTTACAAGGCATATCATAAATCCATTTCCAAAGGATTCATGGCACAATGTCAGCACAATATAAAACAGGGACAGAATTACAAGGGAAGAGAGGATTGCAATACAGACCTCCCCATCCCTTTTATCCCCACCCTATACCATCTCTGCTTTTACTCTAGCCCACTAGGCTAATTCAGGGGTGTCAAACTCACAGCTCCCACTCCTGCTCCTGCAGCATAACGTGCGTCACACACGCTGCACACATGACCAGCGCTGGCAGGAGCATAGGGGCAAGGAGCTCAGTGCTGCCACCGAGTAGAAACAAGACCTTGCTCTGGCACTGTGGCCTGCAGCACTCTCTGTGGTCTGACAGCCCTGCAGCCCCCAGCAGTTTTGCCATGGATTCAGCTACCTGGGACCAAGTCCTTACCCTCTCCTCCCCTCGTCCTTCTAGCCTGCAGGTTTACCCCAGCTGCTCCACTCGCAAACCTCCCCTAAGCAGAACAGGTTGTGCATAGCAGCAAGACTTGCCTAAAAGATTCTATAAATTGCTGCTGCCTGTGCAAATAACACAGCACTGAAAAAGCCTACATGCACAGGCAGATGGCCTGCTTAATCAGTTTGCAGTAGCTAAACCATTACACTAAAGGCACTAATGCTCGCATTGGTGAACGATTTCAGCATTTTAATCCACTTTTCTGCCAAAATTACACACCCAAACCCCAGGGCACCCTTCTGCTGCAAGCAAGCAAGCTAGTGACAGAGCTATTTTAACTCAATGGCAACCCAAGGAGTTAGGGTCTGGTGAAAGGTAGCCAATAGTACCCTGCCGTTACAGGGCATCGAAAGGCAAGCAAGCCAGCGTCACCTCCTGAGGTCTGCACACAGCAGCCCCTACCACCACTCCCAGCCCCACGCAGCAAGCAGTGAGGGCCAAATCACAAAGGGCCTGGAGCTCAGAGGAGTGATTCAGATAAACACCCGGCATAGCAGATACTTAGCTGAAATCTTCATTGAGCTTTTTTTTTGAAGGGTCTGTGAAAAATGCCTTGAAATCTCCTAAGAAGAAGCTTTCTCAGGAAACTTCTGGCAGGTTCTTGTTTCTCTCTGGGACTGGCAGGCTACCTTAATCCACCTGTCATGTCATGACCCTCAAAGGAAGTGCTCGCTAGCAAAGACATGGCAAGATATTTGGTGTGCAAAGAGCAGGAGGAACCGCCTGTCTCATTTCAGGCTGTTCTCTAAGGCTCCACATTTTAACTGCAGATCTATTAACAGGCAAAACATCAAAGAGCTGCCCGGTTTTGTTTGTTAGTAAACCTGTCAGTGCATGGCAGCTTGTGCTTTTTCCTATATTTTCTTTTTGGTTTTTTTAAATGAGGTTAGCAGGCCTGACACCTCACGGCTTTCCCCTGCTACATTTTTCCAGACCAATTCTTAATTCTTACACACAATGAGACTATGGGATGCAAAGGACGGGTATTGTAGGCTTCAAGATGGGGTGAGACAGCAAGCATGCCAGATCAGTCATCAGCTGGATCCGGGGAACAGTCCAAGGCATTTTCCTGGCTTTCTACATCAACTATGACCTCTGGAAGCAGCATTTCCTCAGGCTCCATCTCTACTGGTAAGTTTTCTTCCACCGGTGGCTGGGGCTCAATGGCTTGACCAGTCCGGGCAGTATCTGGAAAAGAAGGGAGATATGGTTTATAAGTGCCTGCTCTATGCTCACCCTCATGGAAATCTTTCCCCAGTCCGTGATGCTGTATGTTGTCTAACCCTCTCAGCCCTCATGCCCCAGGAGTCTGCAACCCAAATTTCAGTTTCCTTTGTAACTACTCATTTATTCAGCTGTCCATTGTGGCTTTATACACTTTGCTGCTGAAGTTCTCTGGGCTCAGCTGCCTAAAATGTACCAAAATACCACAGCCAGATCTATTTGTGAGGGCCACGAAAATCATCTGAGGGCTGAAGCACCTCACGTATGAGGGCAGACCAAGAGAGTCGGGGTTGTCCAGCGTGGAGAAGAAAAGGCTCCAGGGAGACCTTAAAGCGGCCTTCAAGTACCTGAAGGGGCTACAGGAAAGGTTGGGACAGACTTTTAACAAAGTCTGTTGTAACAGGACAAGAAGTAATGGTTTTAAACTAAGGGAGGGTAGATTTAGATTGGATATAAGGAAGAAATTTTTTACAGTGAGGGTACAACTGGAACAGGTTGCCCAGGGATGTAGTGGACATACCATCCCTGGAGGCATTCAAGGCCAGGTTGACTGGGGCTCTGAGAAACCTGATCTAGTTAAAGATGTCCCAGCTTCTACAAGGGGGTCGAACAAGACGGCCTGTAAATGTCCTTCCAACCCGAAGTATTTTGTGATTCTAATCAGTTACATTTGAGTAATTGAAGCTGGCTAACAGCACACATTTAATATGTTCTCATCTAAAGTCTTTCTACACACCTCTGCTTTTTTATTTGTAGAAAATTTAAATATGGGATACTTTATTAATCAAACTGACAATGTGTAAATTTTTAATTAAAAAAAAAGTTCTGTACTTTAAGTACATTAATATTAAACAATGACCTGATTGACTTATTTTTTTTTTCTTGCTTGGTCTGTGTTCATGAGTAGCATTTAATATTATGAAAGCAGAAAAAAGCAGCATCTGAGGTTAGACAAAAAGCATAGCTGAGCTGTGCGTAGTACAGTGAAGGATATAAGAAGTGGAGACAGCAGTGCTGAGACCAGGCTATGACCTATGTCATGTTGCTCCAGTTCATGATGTTTGCTAGAACTACTTGAGTTGCTGATGGTGCATTACTAGGGAAGGTGTTGCCAGCATTTGTGTTTGTGAAACAGAATTGAAGGAAACACATTGCAAGAAGTGGCGTACTAACATCAAGCTCTCACAGAACAGGAAATTTCTGAAAAGGTTTTATCACTCCAGCTCCACTAGCTTGACCATAAAATGCTAACTAAAGCTGTGGCATTTTATTCTCAACTTCTCTGAAGGATTTAAAACGCGACTGTATTCCTACTTCAGCCCAAATTTCAGGAAATACACAAGCCTCTGACTTTGACAGGGTTTAGCACAGCATATTGGTGGATGCTGTCCTGAAGCTGACTGCTTACAAAAACAATGCCAAGTCTTATAAAATGTTGCTGATGAGAAGAATGTGTGATAAAATTGCAGGAAAACCGTTAAGTTTGAGGGGGTTGCTGGTATTGAGATGTGTATTTTAGCACAAGAGATATTTGAAGAGATAGTCTGCACTCTGCTGGCAGTACCCTCTGTAGGATGCTGATGAGATGGCTGCCTCTACATCTCACGGCTCTGTGAGGGCAAGAGCTACTCTTGCGCAGAAGCAGAGCACGAGTAAGGTACTGTCTAACGGTCTGCCGCAACTTCTTTTGTCTGGACAAAATGCAGTACCTCCCTTCTGCTAGTGAGTCCCAGGCCCCTCTCTACAGTCAGCTCCTCCCCCGTCAGTCACACACATCCATTCTGTCCCCTACCCTCCTAAACTGGTCCAACTTAAAATAAGTTGCAGGACCCACCAGGCTTTGGAGGGCAGTCAACCTGGGCAGCTTGAGCCTCAACATGGTCTCCGTTGGGGGGGCTCTTCACACCTTCACTGCAGACCACGGACATTGTTAGTCCATCATCCTTCTCCTCCTCTGTAGAACCAAAATCAGAGACTTGAAGGAAAGAGGTCCCCCGTATCCCAGCAGCACTGACACGTCCATTGCAAGGCCAGACCACCAACACATGCATACGTGTCCTCCTCTTGTGTTACTGGCTCCATTCCCAGAGCAGGCAGATGCTGAGTACAGAGGGCCACTGCCAACCTGTCAGAGACCATCTTGGCCCTGCTGGCAGGATCACAGCTTGAGGTGACCTCAATCGACATGGGCAGATTGCACTCAGGGTCTGGTGCTGAAAGAGGACAGCCATTAGAAGCCTTCAGGTCCTTTCAGTATCAGACTTGAATGAGATTCAATTTTCTTGCCCATAGAAAAGGTTTTGCTGTATTTCTTTCTGGCCAGGAGCACATAGTGGGAATCACAAGTTGAAAAAGGGAAAAGCAAGGCTTAATTCAAGCCCCTACTAGTTCTAACTGTTGCCTGTCAGCAAGCAGCATTCTGTTTCACTAGGTCAGGGGAGGGCTGGCTGGAAGACAAGCAACCTCCAAGCTGAGACCAGTTCATGTTTAGGCTATTTCAGCCCCAGCCTGCACAAACACAGTCCTCTGTGAGGCCCATGCCAGGGAGTTACAGCGTTTTGCACTCACCTGAAGGCAGTGGGATGAATTTGTGTTTCCTCTTCATGCAACAACATACGATTGAGGACACAACCACCATCAGGATAACTGCACCCCCTGCGCATCCTGCCAGGATGTAAATAAACCACGGGTACTGCAGCAGGTCTCCTGCAAGAAGGACACAAGTTAGTTACCACGGTGGGAAAGCTGCTTTCTCCAAATGGCAGAAGCCCTGCAGACAGTTTAGAGCATAATTATTGCTTTGCTTTGATTTGGATCAGGGAACCTGATACGAACTGTCACACATTGTAATTTATGTCATATCGCTTAATTATGGTGTAGACTTTTTTGTTAAGAAGAGGAGCCTGTGTGACTGTGCTGTGCTCATTTGTTTCTGCCTACTCTGACCAGAAACATCTAAGACAATTTCTAAGTTTTAATCAAATTTAACAGGTGATGGTTTGAAAGATACTACATTACTACAAGTTTTATGAAAACAGGTAGCTGAGGAGACCTAAGCTAGCACCTTCTGCTGAAAGAAAAGCTGCAGAGTCTACCCTCAGAGCTCATATCAGGCTTCAGAAAATTCACTTAGGACAGCCATAAAGCAACTACTCCAACCTCATAGCAAGCTTGATCAGAGCCTGCACTTCCTCGGATACCAGAGGCTACATCCACCAGGGTCAGAGCTGTAGGAAACCAGCTTCACTGCCACTTGGGGAAGTTCTCCTCTTTATTGCCCTTCCTAACTGGGATCATGCGAAATGCCTAGGAGGAGGCAACAGCTATAGATAGCTGAGCAGAAAGCCCCATAAAGGTCAGTGGTAATTATTAGCCAGTTCAGAGTCCCTTGCTCAGGGCTGCGCTGATGGATCAGACATTGCTGAACAGGAAAGCTGGTAGGGGGCGTCACAGGCTTGCAGAAAAGAGAGACCTGTCCAGACTTGCTCCTTCACTAAGACAATTTGCTCCGACCTGGGGTAGCCAATAGGAAAACTCTTCTTCCCAATACGAAAGAAAAACATACAGGTCAACTATCACTATAATACGAATTCCTTAAAAGCCATTCCTTGTTGAATCATAGAATCATAGAATCACTAGGTTGGAAGAGACCTCTGAGATCATCGAGTCCAACTGTGCGTGTCTCCCTACTAAACCATGTCCCTAAGAAACTCCTCTACCCATTTGGCTTCATGTCTTCTGTGCATACGCCTGCACAGCGCCACGCTAAAAAAAGGAGCAGGCTGATTTGGAGCTTGTTCTGGGGACTCCAAATGCGTGACTTGCTTCATATTCCCAGAGGCTGGAAGTATTTCAAACATTCCAGGACATACTACACACTGTCAAAGTCCACATACTTATCAGAGCAGTAGAAACAACTATAGAGAGGTGTTTCTGCATGTGAAAAAATCACACACACTTCAAGTATTCTGAGAGTGATTCTTCCACTCTCTTTCGGAACAGTTACCAAGTTCAAAAAATCTATACCCAAAATTAAACCTCCAACAAATGAGAAATCATTTCCTTAATAATTTTATTTCCTTTCTTGTGGAAGCTTAGAGAATATTGCCAAAGGTATAAATAAATATTGGAAATACTTTTTGCTGAATATTTTTTCCTGAAAATTTGCCATTTGTTAAAAAAGTCTTTTTCAGATAAAATATTTATGTTAGAAATTGGTAACAGACAAGTCATAAAATAAATGGTGAGTCAATAAAAGCCTTTTTTATATGTTGACTTACTAACTTCTGAATCCTCTGCTTTAGATCCTGCATGATTAGAGCCCCTTGGTGTTTGGGAATTTTACGGTATTTTTTGCCAAATTGTTTTAAGCTAACAGTTATTCAAAATCAGCCAACAGGTTGCCCAAATAGGTGCTTTTACATAGATCTTATACTTTCAGTGGGAAAACCTACATTTAGCCCTTTGTCTGGAGCAAATAATAACCCACAAAAATAATGACTTCGTCTTTAATTAATTTAATTGAAATAATTTCTCTCCTACATTCATTTTACTAGTACTTAGAATTGCTTTAGTTCACTTTTTATAAATGTGGTCACATTCGGTGACTAAAAAGTAGAATTCCTGCTTCTTTCTTACTCTCAGACCCTTCCAAATACATGTCCATGCACTTGTCCATCCCAACAGAGCTATCGCTAAATTGCCCTGTGGGCTTTCAAGAAGAAATGGGGAACCGCTATTGCACCCAGGGGACTGGACAGTCACCCAAAATAAACAATGGTAGCTGTCAGCACTCGTCTGATTTATCACAGGGCTCGACCGAACAGCTGATGGGTGTTTGCATCCTCAGTCTCCAGTGCTTCAGCCACCTTGGGTCTGACTAAGCTGAACAAACTCTGATAATTTAACTGGACAAAATTAAGACCACTGCTCCACAATCACAAATGCCAGACTTCTACAGATTGGCCAATGGTGCCAACACAATCAGCCATAAACAGTCCATGGCATTTTTGTTGAATAGTAGCACACATGATATAGTAAATAAATTAGTAATTTTGCTTTCAAAGCAACTATAGTCCAGCCATACAAGGAAAGACAGTACCTGCTGTAGAGTTGGAGTGTCTTAGACACTTTCTAAAATGCTAGGTGTTACTGCACAGTACAATTTATCTAGTAGCAAAGGTGGTTAAATTAATTACAGCTAAATTAGTCAAAAGCCTTATGGTTAAATTATGCCACCCTGATATAGTTTTGATGTTCATCTTCACTGCCAGGGAAGAGAAAAACTTTCACTGTTGAAGATGCAAGAGAAACTGTACCCAAGGTTATATATTTTTGGTTTTAATAAATGTGAGCTTACAACGCAGGCCAGTGCACTGCATCATGAGGTTCTGGCAGTTTTGATCAGTCCTAGGACCTGGATTTTCTGTCTCATTAAACTATGGCCTCATTTAGGCAGAGTATTCTGCATTTATGGATAGCTTGTAAATGGGTGAAGCCACAGCCTTCTCACAAAATTACTTATCCAAGCAGGGACACAGAGGGAAAAAACTACATTTGGTAAGTAAATGACTAGTGTTTTTACTCCATCTCTGATGGTGGGGCTGGTGGAGAAACACCTGTATAGACTGGTAAATCTTTGTGCAGCTGGCCTAGATAAGGAGAACACAAGCAAGGCAAAACATTCAGCTGAGCCCAGCAGCAACAGGGTTAAACCAGCAGAGGCCTTTTTACAGGGGTGTTGCAGAAACTGGAAGACAGTCTGAGTGATGGACAAATGTTAGAGTAGGAAGCAGCGTCCCCGTGAAGGAGGAGAACAGACAGATAGACATCCATCCTTGCTGCAGAGCTGGGTAAAAGGATCTCCTGAACAAACTTTCATCCCTTCTGTGATTGTAGGTTGTGTCAGTCCAAGATGTAAGCAGGAGAAGGAAGTCAAAGGGACACTTTCTAAAGGGAAGATGTGGTAAGTCTGGAAGGCAGCTGCCAGAGGACAGAAGAGTTCGGCATTATGCAGACAGCAACAACTCCTCAGTTTTCTGCTGCAAGACACCAAAAGGCAGATTTTCTGGAGATTCCTTTACTCACCATAGCTGCAAGACAGCACAACAGGCCTGGTCCTCGTGACGCTGTTCCCATGGTAAACCTCACACACAAACTCCCCAGGCACGGTTTTTTCCAGGAGAACCTTCTTTCCACCATCCTTAACACAAGCCTCAGGGGCGCTCAACGCGGTGCCATTCAGCAGCCACCGAAAGCTGGTGCTCTCATTGCTGATTGCGTCACAGGATAACTCTCCAGTCCCATTAGGGAAGCACTGGATACCAATGGCTGGCTCTGGCCACACACACAGCACACGTCAACAGCAACAGGGAGGAAGGAGAGAGGTGAAGAGTGGATTCAGCAGTGAACATGAGCTGGACTGCACTTACCAGCAGTCTTACTACCAACCCCTTTACCAGTAGCCACGGAGAACAAATAAGTAACCAGACTCTCCAATGCCTGCCCCCAGCCCTGGAATGATTAGCAGTTCCCACCCAGCCCTGGTAGTGACTCTCAGTCCCTATTTTGCAGATGCCACAAAAATCTGGTGTCTCTTCATTTTCCTTATTGAAATTGAAAAAACAAAAGATAAAAGTGTCTGACCTGAGAGGACAGTGGAAACACCAAAAGCACCTGCCAGGCAGATGCTTCCTCTAACCAGCAGATAATTGTAGCTCCGGTGGAGACTCAGTCCTCTCCTCCACCAGAGGTCTGTACTTCCACTGTCACTCTGCCTCTTCTTACGTTTTAGAGAGGAACTAGTACAAACCATGCCCAATGTAGGCACCAACACCAGACACCTTGCAGTTAGAATGACCCCAACTAGGACAATTTAAAATGAAGTAATGAATCATCAATCTTACTACATTTTCCTGAATTTCTCTCCTTCAGTTTACTACAAGAAGCCAGCCTATTTCCCATATTTGCCATTTTGCAAATACAGACTAGGCAGAGAAGTGGTATGGTTTTATGACAGTAAGAGTCACATTGAGAACATCTGTGCAAAGTTCCGTGTAAATCAGCTCAGAAATCACTTTCTTCAACTAGGACATCATCTTCATCCAAAATTCACTGCCTCCAGGAATACCTTTGCTGTGAAATTGTTCCCCTGACTTAGGTGTGGCAAGAGAACAAAAGGAGGAGCTAAAAGTTCCCAAAGTAAATCCACTGAAATGGAGGTTAAACCCAGGACACTTTTGCAGGCTTTGCCTACTTCCAGTCTAAGCCCCTGATCTTCATGCATGGAGTCACATCTTTGACCTACTCTCCACAGCAGTTCTGCCTGTTTGCACCCGAAAGCTGTAAGGATTCATTTGTCTTCACTGAGACCAGTTTGCTCAGACATTTTCATTACAACTTCATACGCTTCAGTTTCTCTTAGAAGCTTGTGTAAGCTCCCTGCAAAAGTAACAGTGGGGGAAAGAACCAGAGCAATGGTTGCTGGCTGGCTGGACCACTATTCAGCAGGGGAGCAAACCCATTTAAGCCTTCTCCATATTAACCCAAGCAATGAGCTGGATCCTGTATAGAAGTGACTTCTTTTTTGTCTTCTCACCCTGCAGATGGATGAGCAGGCACACAAAAGGCAGCAGCAATTCTGAGGCTGCCGGGAGGACAGTAGGGAGACTGGCACAGTAAGGTACCTATCGCTGGTCTCTGAACAGACCCAGATGGTGCTAACCTCCAAGCTGCTCATGGGCAGCTAAGAATGGGAAAGTTATTCACGGATTCCTTTGGTGGCTACATGAAGCAGAGGGAAACCCTGTACACCTCAATCCAGATCTGCACAGAAGCCAGTTAAGCATCCAGAGCCAAGTCAGGAAAGCTTAACTCCTTAAGGAATGGTGTCCACATCCAGCAAAATGCTGTTGGTCAGTGAGAGCTCTTGCAAGAGGCAGTAGGAAGAGTACTCTGGAAATGGACTGAAATATCCAGCTACATGTCTACATGCTGTAGGCTCAACTTCACAAACACGTCGTGTTGCTCTCTCTTACATCAGGGAAAAATGACATGTAGTTAACTGACTGGCTACTACAAGACAGGCTCAATAAACAGGAGAGACATACAATGTGGATGCAAAAACCATCTCTTAGTTTATACTCACCATTACTGCTCCCTGAGGTGCCAGAGGCTTCCAAAGCTGTTACAGAGGCACCTATAGCTCCTGAGAGCTTGAGCAATTTCTTAGGAAGAATTTTAAGACACTGGCTTCCAGCCAGGCTCGCAAGTTCAAGAGCTATTTGTTGCTAAGAAAGCCACTTACCAAATACTTCCAGTGCAAAAAATCTGGTGGTGTTGTGAAAAACAAACTCATACTTTCCTTCGTCCTCTTTCTCCACACTCTTCAGCACTAGAGAGCCATTCTGCAAGTTAAGGCATCTGCCAGCAGAAGTGCCGCACTCGGCCAACAAAGTATCATTTAAGACAGCTGTCAAACATCTGGCGTCCCTCTTGCTCATGCTGGAGAGGTTCTGCAGACTTTGAATTCCCACAGAAAAGACTGCTGAGCCACCGCTGAGCACACCGGTCCAGTTGACAGAGCCTGAAAGTAGAGGCACAGAATGTAGGCAGCGAGCTTACCATGTCCATCCATCCTTTCTTAGCTGCCTCCTAGAAAAGCAAATGCTCAGGTGAGATGTAAGAGGGACAGACCCATGTCTAGTGAAAGGCTGGGTTGACTAGTAATTGAAAATTAGAGGAGTGGGAAGCCTTCCATAAAGGCCAGCTTTTCCCTCTGATTACATGGGAGTGGTGTGCACACCATGCATATGGAGCAATGAAAAGCTGAGCAGCTGGTCTTTTCTCTCTCTAAATTTTACACGATCATCTACCACCATCCTCAGAGCTGAGAAACTGAGCGAAGAAAGATCCTCAGGGCATCAATGCTGTGGATCTCATACAGAGCTTAGCAAAAACAACTGCTGCCTGCATAGCTGTTTTTACCCAAAGAGTAAGGTCGCAGTCTTTACTTGAACAAGTCTTATAGTATCCTTGCACGTTATTAAGTTGCTACATGCAAAACAGAGATGGGTAAATGGCAGGGCAACAGGAGCTTGGGGACCAACCCAAGGTCACACTGAGCATTAGGAGCAGGAACATATCACTCTCCAGCCCCTCCAGACAGCATTCTGCATGCAAAAACCTACGTTCTCCACTGAAACGCTTTTACAGACACAGTACACTGAGAAAGTACTATACTGTGAGTTATCATATGTTTACTGAAAAAATAATCTGTCTTACTTTTGTCTGACTGCCCCTTTCATGCATTAGCAGTTACACTATCCCCAAACCTTGTAGAGTCCTTAGAAGGTCTTGGGGCAGAATTAAGGTGTCTGCTCACCTAGGAAAACCTGTGCCAACTTCATAAAGAAAAATCCCACTTACCATGAGTAACAGTTATTATCACCAGGAAGCACTGCAGAGTAAAAGGAGAGCTGAAATCCATTTTAAAGAGCTCCTTGCATCGTATGCTGAGAAGACGATCTGGCTACAGAGCTCAGTGAATATAGCATTCAGGAAATGATGTCAGAAGCAAGAGTGAAAAAAAAAAAGAAAAGAAACTCCATGGTGGACAGATTGAATAATGTTCCAAAATAGACCTACAAGGTTTTGGGTGATTGAACTCGGGCTAAACCAACGCGAGCCACAACGCACTCTGCAAAGTCCCACACCTTAGAGGTAGCTGCAAGTGTGAGAATAGGATTGAGAGGTGATGAGAGACAAAAATATCTCCTGGTCAGCTCATCTCATTTAAGAAGATGCTAACAATGAGACTGGGCAAAGGTGAAATCTGTTTCTTTCATCCTTTTGCAGTTTATCGAAGTACACCGTCCTCACCCAGAAAAGAGGAATCAGTTCAGTCAGATAAAGCACCACACATGCAGACCAGCTGGTTTTCTGAAATACCAACAACGATCACTCACAGAGAGTCACACCAGCAGATGTGGGAGAAGGCTCTCCCTCTGTATGCAAAGGATATGGTGCCTGCCCGAGCTTTGCTGGGTTCTTCTCGGGACTGAATGGTACTTGCCATGCAGGAAAGGGCTCCGTACAGCTGTTTCAGGCAAAGAATAAAGGTTACAGGAAGCTGAGTTGCATTGCAAGACTAGACCGAACACAGCCCAAAAGCCACCCTGGCTCTGTTTGGAGTGCAGATCCCAGAGAAGAGACTGAAAAGCTAGTCTTGAAGAACTGCTGTGAACCAGTTACCTGGTCACACAGGGCCAGGTACTTTGCTCGCTCTCGTTGAGATGGCTTAAAGCACACTGGCATTTTGCACTGACTGCCAAGGTGGATTACACATGCTACACAACAGAAACTGTCTCTCTCACCAGAGGAATGAAACCTTCATAGCATTACAGCCAAAATCTGGATTTTTTTAGATGTACTTAGCAGATGTGTTGTGGGAATTCCCAAGATGCGGCTGGGAATCTTCTATTTTCATGCTATTTCTCCAAATACAGACATTGACACAGCCTGTTAAAGAAGCTCCATACAGTGGAATTTTACATATACATGCATTTCTGCGGAATAGCTAGACCCCTTGTGTTGTTGTCTGCACTGTTTTCCAAACAATTTGGCTCTGTTTTATAATTCCACATTTTAGCCAGTGGCTTGGCCCCTCGCGATGCCACGTACATCTCACCTCCTGCTCCCAGAGTCCAAAATTTACAAGGTTGTTCAAGGCTACCCTAGCACCATGCAGCCTTTATCATATGTGCATAGGACAGGCCTAAATTGATCTAAGATGTGACAGAAATAGCCTTCTCTGAGAAAAGCAGTGAAGTGAGTCTTCAGACTCACAGCAGTGCAGAGGAAGGGGGAGAGAGAAAAGTATTTACAGTAAGAAACACTTTCATTTCCTTCTGTGCTGCTGAAATGACATGAAGAAAATCTCTCTCAAATACCGCTGCAAGACTGGGGCTAACCATCTGCCTCGGATGTGCACATTCAACTTCATTTCACCTTCATGCTTGAAGGGCAAGCTGGTAGAGCTTAGGGTGGCAGTGCTGCGGTGGGGACACGAGACAGAACAGGCAGCATGCACAGGGTTGCTTCAAAACAGCACTCCAAAATGTTCAGGATCTCAGATAAACAAAATGCAAAAGGAGTCTGCATACAGCCATATCCAGCAGAAGTTCACCTCCAGCCAATGATAGCAGCCTGACAGAGCTCATTTACAGATTTGCAGTAAAATCAAAGAAAAATACAGCCTTTCTACTGTAGCTCCGTTGTTACAGAAGTGACTCTGCATGACCGTGACATTGCAGTGTCCTGTATTTAGTCTCCCTCTCAGTGACTCCAGGGCAAATGAGTACATTTATGAGTTCAATATTTCTGACTGTAAGTGCCCAATACATCACGCAGTACATGAAGTCCCATTAGGCTCCTTCTGTCCCTTACATCCTCACTAGCTAAAAACAAAAAGGAGAAATCGCAGCCAGGATCAAGATGAAAGCACATGCACAATTTACGTTGTCATCAATCAGTGGCCTTCTCTTAAGAGCAACCCTTTCAAATTTCATATATAACGAATTTTTTACTTGAGATTAGATGCTGATTTCTAATATTGGCTAATGAATGTTCACAACACCCTTGGCTAGCCAGAGAGTTCACTTCCCCTTTTTACATAAAGACACATAAAGTTTTGTGTGATTAATGCAGACAAAAAACACCTTGTGAGGCTTAACACAAACCACAAGTAGAAGAAGGAGAAACAAAAAAAGACAAGAACTTTTAGTTAGAAAATGAACTAAAATCTTTTTTACTTGGTGAGCTGCAAGCACAGGGCCATTTTGTCCTTTCAGCCACTGACGGCATCATGAAAGGAAAATGGAGATTCATTCCATGTATAACATGAGCCACTGATGGAGCACAGAAGTCTGGAAACCCTGAGCTACCACCTGAAGCAGGAAATAAGCTGTGAAGTATTATAAAGGAATTCATACGTACTAACTCTGCACATCTTCCTTTCAATAGGCTGCGTGCCTCTTTTTACTGTTATTAATGCGTATCATCGTTACCCGGGGACACACGCTGGCCTAGCTCTACACAGGAGAGAGGTGGCTGAGCTAAATGCCACAAACTCAATGCATGGAAACAGAAAATAAGTTCACAGCTTCGGTGATGCACAAAGCCGGCTCTGCAGTCTGCTGAGGTCACCCTGCCCCAGTACCACCAGCCCCAGGCCAGGAAATGCTGCTGGCTGTGAGTGGTCCACTCATCCATCCATCCATCCATCCATCCATCCATCCATCCACCCACTCACCCATCCCCCTGTGGTAGAGCAGCACAGCCCCGGCTACACCACCTGCTGCCAGAGCACGTACAACCTGATGTGTGCAGCACTGGGATGGGGGAGAGGCCTGCAGCCATGCTGGCTGACCTGTCCAATTCACACCTACAACTATTCATGCATGAGAATTTTTTTCTTAAAAACACACTTTGAGCAGCTCCTATGAGAGTTTAACTGTGCAGGCACAAGGCAGGAAGAGGGAGCAAGCTTGAAAGATGCTTCTGTGTGGGAGCAGCAGGACCCCAGAGGCTGATGAAGATTCGTTTTCAGAAGAATATGAATTCTGTCTTTGTTAAATGAATAGTCAGAGCTATGATTGAACTCTGAACTTTCTTGATCAAAGAAATACCAATAGCAAGCAAAAAAGTAGAAAAGGTAAACAGAGAAAGGCGATAGAGAGTCATGTGCTTTGTTTCTCTAACAGCAAAGCTGTGAAATCACAGTTACTTTACAACTTACTGGGCATATATGATAAGGGCATTCCTGTACCTCATGTTCAAAGCAAGTGACTTTTGGACAAAATAGGCTGTACTGGCATAGCAAGAAGAATGACCAGGACCTTTGGTCATAGATTAAGGCCTTCTAGTGTCAGGGACTCTGCAGCCCTGCACAGAGCTGTAAAATGGAAATAAACCTGCATACTCCAGACTCTCAGCTACAGCCAACCAGGAACATGGACGTACATAGGATTATCAAGCAGCCCCAAAGCACAGCCTGTCAAATACTCTACGCTCTGCCTGACTCCTGCTCTACTGGCCCTTGTCCCACACACTGTCCTGCAGCACTCGTGCTCCATATATTTGTGATACAGCACAGCAGTGCTACTTGGGACCCAAACACACCAGAGAGAGCTCATCACCCTGATCTGCAGTGTCCAGCCAGCTGCAGCTGGTTTACGTGATCCTGAAGGCATAGAGAAACCAAAAGGCTATGTTGCAACTGTGGACAGACATTTTACCATCCTTAAAGCTGCCCCGCACCCTACGCACATGTGCCACTCACCTCAGTGGATGCACACCAGCATGTCTGACAGACGAGAGGCTATTACCCACCACAAGGACCACAGCAGAGAGGTCTCATGTCAAGACACAAGAAAGCAGATAGCCCAGACACAGATCACCGATGTTTCTCCCCAGCTCCTAACATCGCCCATTTGCCACTGTTTCCACAGAAAGTTCCACCTGGGGAATTTCACCTGACCAGCTCTCACGTGGATGCTGAATAAGGCAAATCAGGAGGAGAGAAGGAAACTTGACTTCCTTTCTCATTCCTCCTATCTCTGTCTCAGGGACAACCTGCAGGTTATCCCCCTTTCAGCTCAATCCATCCAAATTCCACAAGATTGGTCCTTGCTCTGAGACAACACTCGGCCCTGTGCGGCACCCCACAGCCACCAACAAGCTGCACAAGTTGAGGTTTAATCAGATGCCACTGTGAGAGGAAAAGAGAGTGAAGGAGACACATTGTCATGCTGGTTTTCCAGGTTCCAGCACAAAGAGACCATAAAAAAATACTGTTCTGAGTCAGATTGAAAGTTTGCCTCAGCCATTAGGCTGTCTCCAAACACAGCTGATGTCAGACCCTCAACTAGAGATGCTATCTTTGTGACAGGACCATTTAAAGTAACCCACAAATTGCAAAAAGCACATTGCAGGAACATGCTGAGATCAGGAACTGCTACAGAAAGGCTCTTGGCCTAATTACAGACAAGATACACATGTTTTCTTCAGCCTGTAGTATCTCTGGGGAAAGGATGGTCCAATATTTGCAAGAGTCAGGGCCAAGGTTTCTAGAGTTCCCAGGATGCCCCCAAGGGGACTCCAGCGACTCCAGGAATGCTCTCACTTCTTCAGAGCATCTGTGGATGTTTTCAGTTTTCTTGTTTCAAGGGATGGAAGGAACATCCCAGATCCTGCAAACATGGATGAAGACTTTGTTGTGCTGTGGGCTTAGCAAGAGGGCTGATGAAAGGAAAACCTGTATGGATACCCTCTCTGAGCTATGGATACCCTCCACTTCTGGGAAGTGTCCCAGCAGCAGTTCTGCTGCACCCCAGACACCTCCGCGTGAGACACACACCACTGGCCCTTGTTTCACAGTTCCTACCACAGTCTTTGCTTTTGCTCTGGGATGCTGGAGCTATCTGGGACTCACCAAACCAGATGCTGCTGCTCTGTCTAAAGCATATAATTCAGGTAACGCTGCATGGCAGGGAGGATCCTGAAGAGGCAAAAAAAAAGATGAGACTTTGCATAGCATCAAGGAGCAAATGGAGTGTCTAGTCCGCATAAGCCATCTGCTCAAAGTAACCCAAGTAGAAAAACTCACAGTAGCACTTTGATTTCACACGCACAGTGCCCACCTGTCTCTCTCTGGAAGAGCTGCTCTGTGATGCACAGCAGAGCAGGCCCATGCCTTCAGAATATGGAAATAACAAGCTGGAGAGAGATCTTCTTCAGCTCCCGTTTTTGACAAGTTAAAATCCAAGTGCTTGTCACAGATCCCACAATTCATACACAAGCTGCTCCCTCCCAGCTCTCTCTCAGATGCTGAATGAGGCCAATCAGGGTTATAGATGGAGCAGGGGGAATATCATACCTTCACCTCTAACTCCACTACAGCTAAGCAGCTATGGCGGAGGGATTATACAGGCAGGTCCACCAAAAAGCAAATGCATTGAAGAGTTACTGTGCCACACTGCTTCTCAGGATGAGTGCTGAGCCCCATGGACATGGTCTGTCAGCAGATATCATCCTGTCTCAACATTCCTGGCACATATTCTCACCCTTCCCACACACCCTGTTTGGGGCACAGGCTCAGTCTGCACCTTCTGAAGGCATCAGTTCCATTGCTGTAGGTCCTAGCGCCATCTACCACCTGGCATCTTACATGATGCTTCGCTCTCTACAACTACCTAAAGGGAGGTTGTAGTCAGGCAGGGGTTGGTCTCTTCTCTCAGGTGACAGGTGACAGAACAAGAGGACACGGTCTCAAGCTTCGCCAGGGGAGGTTTAGGCTTGACATTAGGAAGAAGTTCTTTACTGAGAGGGTGATTGGCCATTGGAATGCGCTGCCCGGGGAGGTGGTGGAGTCACCGTCCCTGGAGGTGTTTAAGGAGAGATTGGATGAGGCACTTAGTGCCATGGTGTAGTTGACAAGTAGGAGTAGGTGTAGGTGTTGGGTCATAGGTTGGACTCGATGATCTCACAGGTCTTTTCCAACCTTATGATACTGTGATACTGTGATACTTTCACCTCACTGCCAAGCGAGAGGAACAAGAACATAAGGATCCCAGTCGTTCAGGTCAAGCATACCATTCTCTGACATAGCTCTCTGAGTTTGGCCCACAAGGACAAAAGAAAAAGAAGACTCTATATATGGAAGAACCACTAGCAACTACACAGTTTATATTTAGCACCACTGCACACAGGGTGAAATGCTTTGCATTTGCTTTGAAAAAAACCCATCAAACCAAACTGATTATTACAGAGCTATTCAGATGTGTGGGTTCAATCATGCTGCTATGTGAATAGAACTTAACTAGAGGATCACATAAAGGACAGCAAGCACAGTGCCTGTAGTCTACATGCTCTGGCCAGTTTTGCTAGACTCAGAGGACAGTCTGTTTCTGTGAGTGGACGACACATCGGAGAAGTCAAGTTAGGATCCAAGGTGCCACAGGTTGATGCAGGTCAACCGTGGGGTTTTTTCTTTCTTCTCTTATATAAGTTGCAAGACTCAGGTAAATTTCAGCCCCTAATTGGTTTCACCTGGGCCTTGCTCAGAGACTGCTGTCCTACAGCTCTGACATCAGTATCGCCAGCTCACTGTCTTTTGCCCAGCCTGCCCTTGGGGGAACAGCCAAAACTGTCTCCAGCAGTGATTCTCAGCTCCTGCCAACCAGGATTTTTCTGTAGTCAGCCAGTCTCTCCTCAAGGCCTGCACCTCATCTTTTCCTATTTCTTCTTGCTTTCCCTTGCCTCATTGCAGTGAGAGATATTGACTTGTCAAATTCCCAACGTGGAAGAGGAACCTGGGAAATTTCACAAATGTTGCCATCTTCAAACTAATCATATAAGTACTATTTAGAAAGGCAAAAAGAATTCACAGGTTACAATTTCCCTGCAGGATTTAATTAACAATATGTTAACCTTGCATCTGCTGTGGTTATGAAAAGGTTTATGCCAGACTCGTTTAAGAAAATATTTCACCACAGTACAGAATGGAGACAAAAGCCACCAAAATAAATAGCTTTACAAACACAAAATTGAAGGTGGTTATGACAGGGATTCCCCACCTCATCACACTTTAGCACCATGGATTACCGAATGTGACAGTCAAAACACTTGAAAAAGCAGCAAAAGCCACTTTGTGCCTTTGCCTGAAGATTTGCTACCAGACACAAGAAACTGCAATAAATGGTACCTGCAGCAAATCAAAGCAATCAAGAGCTTTAAGATGCTTCTTTTAAAATGTACAGACATACTCTTTGTTAAAAAAAATAAAATCCAGCTCATCTAACTTTGTATTTCTTACTAGAAGTGCTTAGCAAACACAGAATAGGGCATTTAAAACAGTTGTCTTGTCAGCAGGCTGAAATTCATTGTACAGGGACCAGAACTCCACTGAAAAAAAAAATCTGGGGGTCCACAAACTGAAAGAGGCTGAAAAGCAGTGTTTTATAGGATCAAAGCTGGAAACACAGCTTCAGCATGTCAACCAGAACTTAAAGGCAAATTGAAAATTCCCTGGTCATGACACTCTTTAACACGGTAGCTCTGGCTGAGGACAAGGTAGCAAATAATTATGGCCTTTTCAGAATAGGTTAAATTCTTACACACCCTGAAAATCTGAAGTGAGAAAGATTTTCAGAAAGTGCAAGCATTTTTTCTGTGTATTTGGCAAAGCCAGAAGGTTGATATGTGTTTCTCCTACACTCAGTGGAAGTCGATGTGGCCTCCTGGCCTGATGGCTCAGTTCGTGGCAGAGAGGACTGAGTCAGATCTGCATGGCAGGGAGGGTGGAACAGCATAATGCCCAACTCACTGCTGATGGAGCAGTTCTTACGCAGGTCCAAACCAAAGCAATTCGGCTCCATGGAAGTAAAACCAAAATACTGTCAGACTTAAGCCTTCTGAAACTGAGGAAGGCCAACACAAGACTCACTTTTACATCTTGAAAGTTGAAGTATATATAGGGATTTCTACATTATATTTTTCAGCCCTCTGCAGCAACACTCCTAAGCATTTGCAAGCATGGACAGTTATTGCAGTGGAGCACATAACCCAAAAAGCAAATTTCTGACAACACTGACGATTACCTTAAAGTACTCCCTGGATGCTGAGAGGTGTACAGCTCAAGCTGATACTCACCCTTGGTTCTTTCCTCAAGAGTCTTTCTCTGTAAGCACTTTTTTTCATCTCCTCAGAGACTGAAATCTGGATGTATTCACCAGAGGTTTGGAGCTGGGGATGTCTCCAGGACCAGAAGTGATGAAAAAAAGGCAACAGACTGGAATGACTAGTTTTTGCAGCCATGTATGTATTCAGAATTCCAATACTTCTGCTGGGTCAATCTCAATTTATTCGGCCTTCACCTTATGTGCATTAAAGCAATATGTATAGATAGCATCTGACCATTTTAGTCTCTGTACAAATCTTTGATACAACCTCAAGGCTTTGATTGATTCCTTCTACTTTCCCTGATGATTGAGAGTGGTGCAGTATGCAACCATTGCTCTATTCCTGTCTTAGTTGTAGACCTAGGCATATCTTGGATAGTTTTTGTTCAATTGTCTGGTATCTTCCTGCCCTCTCCTGACAAAAAATATCCTGAATACCCTACCTTTTCTTTACAGAACTGTAATTTGGTTGGGGAGACTTGATGGCCTTTATTAGCCAAAGCAACCAGCATTCCTTATGTCTTCAATGCAATTTTCCTAATTTGTACTTGTTATTAGCACATCATCCACACACTGTATTACTTCAGAGTTAATGGTTAATCCTATGCCCTATGAATCTGCCAATACGATTTTCAAAACCAAAATTGATGATCCTGTGAACCCTTGAGGAAATCTAGTCCACATTTACTGTTTCCCCTTGCAGTTGAAGGACAAAAAATTACTGAGATTCTGGATGCACCATTATAATGAAGCAAGCTGGGCACAAATCAGTTACTACAAACCATTTTGTGTTAGCTGGTATCATGGTTCTAATTGTTGAAGGATCAGAAACTACTGGATGCAGTAGAGTTATCCATTTATTTATTGCTTGTAAGTCCTGGACAAATCTATACACTGGTTTTCCATCTGGTTTAGGTTTTTTAACTAGCAAGACAGGAGTATTACAGGGAGACTATCAAGGAGTTAAAATCCCTCTTGGCAGAAAATCTTCAGCTACTGGTCTTATCCATTCCCTTACTTCCTTAGACAATAGGAATTGCTTTAAGGAGGGAGGTTTGCCCTCCATCATTTCTGCCTCTACTGAATTAGCTGACCTTAATAATCCCACATCTGCCGAACTTTGGGATCATAAAATCCTAGGTACATCTTTGGTTCCTGGAGTATTTCTTTCCCTTCTGGAGTTGCTATAGCAAATGTGGGAATATAACAGAAAATTGGCAGGAAGGATTATGAACACACTCAAGTGACTTGCAGCTAGGATGAGAAAAACACATATATCATACTAATTGTTGTTTAGCCTTGTGTGCTTGACAAGCAGAACCTCTGTGTTTAGATAACATAGGGCTGTGAAACTCAGGGACATACAACATGCTTGAGACTCCAGCCCTGCTGTGAGAAAGACTCAAAGCTCTGCTTTTCCCTGAAAAAAATGCAGACAAAGCAGCACACATTTTCTAGCAAAGACTGAGCTCCATGGTGTGCCTGCAGTTTCCGCTTGCATTTCCTCTGCCCAAATGCTGCTTCCTGGAGTTGTCCCAGATCATGAAGTGATGGAAATAAATTTATTCTTTTCATTTTATCCATTTTACCATTTATGTGGTTTTGTGGTTGTTCCTGCACATTGCCTGTGTTCGGCTCACACGGCCACTGTGATTTTTTGGTACAATAGCTATCAGGAGTCAGAACGCAATTCCATGTGGCGCACACTGCATCTCTGTCTATAGCTTGTATAATGAACATCTCCCTGTGAAATCTGCTGGTGCCGATCCCAACAGCAGAAAAGAACACGTAGCAGGCCATGGACCTATCTGAGCCACCATTTCCTCTGTCCTGGATACAAATGTAGATTTATCCTCTCTTCCTATGACATTTACTTTACCCTTAATTCTTGATACTTCATGGGGGTTTGTTAATGTTGAGTAAGGTGCACCGGTATTTTTCAGACTCCAGTTTTTAAATCTATAATTGGTTCCTCGGAGTCCTCTGAGAGGATTACTGTTGTATTTCCTTCCACATCTAGGGCTTCAGGATCTGGTAACATCATTGTACTTTGCTTTTATTTAACTCCTGATTGATTTCATTTTCCCTTTGTTGCTGTTGTATTCCACTTCTCAGAATCACAGGGTATTCTCTTTTCCAGTCTCTTATTTTCATTGCAGTAATCCTTTGGAGTTGTCCAATTTAGATTTCTCTTTCCTTTATTTCCTGCCTTGGTCTGACAACAATTCCTGTCTGGCTCTGCATCCAGCCATGCAGCCCTATCATCCAGAGCAGCAGCCTGTACTCTTCTGCAAAATCAACACACACTCTTTAGGGGTAAATACAGTTTCCTGTAACCAACAAACATGAGACTAAGGGTCATAGGCTCTAAAAATTTCCCTAATCATTTGATGAACTTTTTCCAGGTCTTCCTAGAGTCAGGGCATTTGTTGTTGCCACACAATCAAATCTGCCAGACCAAATGGCACATGTTCTCTTGTTACGGTTGTAGCTGCCCCTGCCGCTGGAGAAGTAATAATTACCTCCTTCAGCAGAACGTGCACAGTTGTTGAGGGAAAGTAGGAGGTGCAGAAGAAGGAAGAAAAAGAGTGGTAGAGTTGATAGGAGGCAAAGGAGCCAGACACACATCAGTATTAGCTGCCTGAGCTTGCATAAATAGCAGTGACTAAGAAGACACCTTGGTTTTGTTCTTATTATTTCCTATCTTTATATGACTGGCTTATATAATTACCATTACATCTATCATGTCGCAAATCATCCCAAACACAGCAATAACCTATTTGAGCTGGGAAATGATCTTCTAATACTAGCTTTAAAATCTTTAGGTGGCCAAAGTTAAAACTGCCCACTGATGGCCAGTTTTGGACTCCAGTGTAAAAGCAGTCATAACCAGCCAGCTGTCTTGACACAATTCCACAGCCCTTTTTCTTGACAGTCCATGGGCAATTTTGCTTCAACTATTCCAGATTTATGCTAACAAAATACCTATCCCTACATCTTTCCCTATTTCCAAAATAAACGAATTATGTAGAATTACAGAAATTTAACTCACCACCTCACCTCTTTCTGGTTGGTCCCAGTGCACTGCCTGCATCAGAAAGAAATAGACAGAGTCACCCCGTCTGCAGATGAAGAAATGTTGGAGTTGACCAGTGGACAAGAGGGTCCCATGTGGGCTACAAATTCTGTTTCAAAAGTGATTTGGGATGTTTGTCAAGCAAGGAAGAAAGGGACACAAGAGTAGAACTATAAAAATTTTATTTCAGGACCATGAGACCCCTCCTCCATGAGAGAAGGTATCCAAAAGGATTTTCAAGGAGTTCATATACAACTTGAAATTAAAGGTTAAACATAACCATCCAACAGCACACAGACACAATTTTGCCCTCTCCCATCACATTCAGGACCTTTGAAGTATTCTCAGACATCCAGTACTGTGCCGCCTCTGCCACCTGGCGGTTAACACAAGACCTTCTGAGGTCCAGATGTTCCACTCTGATTGCCAAACACTATTTATTGTGTATTATTCTTCACCTTAGGGCAACCCGTGCCTTTCCTCAGTTGTCATCTGGCATGTTAAGCTCGGCAGCTACCCCTTTAATCACAAATGCCAGCAAAAGTATCTCTCCCCAACCAGACAGACAGAGCACATCTACTCAGATCACCTACACTTGGACAGCAAGCAAGCAAGAGCCCTGTCTCCTGTAACCAGCCAGCAAGATAGTCTCTCCCAAACCAGTCAACAAGCCAAAACCATGGTCCCATAAACAGCCAGCCAGCAATAGCAACCCCTGGGTGCCAGGACAACCCCCAGCTCTGTCAATGAGAACAGAATTACAGTCATAGAATCACTTGGTTGAAAAAGACCTTAGAGATCATTGAGTCTAACCGTACCTGTCCACTACTAAACCAGATCCCTGAGCACCTCATCTACCTGTCTTTTAAACCTCTCTCAGGGATGGCGACTCCACCACCTCCCTGGGCAGCTCTTCCAGTGCCTGACCCTTTCAAGTGAAGAAATTTTTCCTAATGCCTAATATGAACCTCTGCTGAGGCAACCTGAAGCCATTTCCTCCCATCCTATTGTCTGTCACTTGGGAGACCAACACTCACCTCCCTACAACCTCCTTTCAGGCAGTTGTAGACAGCAATAAGGTCTCCCTTCAGTCTCCTTTTCTCCAGGCTGAACAACTCCAGTTCTCTCAGTCGCTCCTCATAAGATTTGTTCTCCAGGCCCCTCACCAGCTTTGTTGCTTTTCTCTGGATGCACTCTGGCACCTCAGTGGCTTTCTTGTAGTGAGGGGCCCAAAAGTGAACACGAGATTCAAGGTGCAGCCTCACCAGTGCCAGGTACAGCACAGAGACTAGAGGGAGCTGCAAAAGATGCCTTGTGCCCTCCAAGCCCCTTGGGCTGGCCCGGAGCTGCTGGCTGCCTTTGGAGACGTTAATCCCCAACAGAACCTGCAGCAAAAAGCCCCTGCTGGGGACTGCTGCTAGGGTCTCAGCTGTGACTGCAGGTCCAGATGAGCTGGCAATGTCCACTCACAGCCCGGAAGTCCAATTGTGTCCTGGGCTGTATCAGAAGTGTGGCCAGCAGGGCGGGGAAGGTGATTCTCCCCCTCTACTCCGCACTCGTGAGACCCCACCTGGAGTATTGCATCCACTTCTGGTATCCCCAACATAAGAAGGATATGGAATTGTTGGAATGGGTCCAGAGGAGGCTACGAAGATGATCAGAGGGCTGAAGCATCTCTGCTATGAGGACAGGCTGAGAGAGTTGGGGTTGTTCAGCCTGGAGAAGAGAAGGCTCCAAGGAGATGTTATGGTGACCTTCCAGTACCTGAAGGGGCTACAGAAAAGCTGAGGAGGGACATTTTACAAGGGCAAGTAGGGATAGGAGGAAGAGGAATGACTTTAAATTGGAAGGAGGAAGACTTAGATTGAACATCAGGAAGAAATTCTTCCCACTGAGGGTGGAGAGGCACTGGCACAGGTTGCCCAGGGAAGCTGTGGATGCCCCCTCCCTGGAAGTGTTCAAGGCCAGGCTGGATGGGGCCCTGGGCAGCCTGGGCTGGTGGGAGGTGTCCCTGCCCCTGGTAGGGGGGGGTGGGACTGGATGGGCTTTCAGGTCCCTTTCCTACCCAAGCCCTTCTATGATTCTATGCCTGTGCAGTGCTGAAGGGTCCAGGCTTTGGTAGCTGCCCTGGTGAGGAGGGGGGTGGTGGGTGGGTGGCAAATGCGTGAAGGTGGCTGGTGTGGCGAGGCACACTGGGCTTTGGTGTTGTCTAGATATTGTTTTGCATATCTCCACCTCTCTTAACTTGCATATCACCGCACCTTTAATTTGCATGTCCTCCACCTCTTCCCTCTCCAGCCCAGCGCAGCCCAGCACCCAGGGAACAGGTGGCACCGTTTTCCCCCTCCAAGCCACTTCCATCTCCTGCCCAGGGCCCCCCACCAACCTACCTGCCTGTGGCCACAGGGGCTGCTCCAGCCACTTGCTGGCCCTGCGCCAAGGGGACCAGCTCTGCCTGGGGCTTGAACCCTTGCACCCAGCCACCCAAAAAGTTTAAGTCCTCTGATTTCAGAGTCACAGACTGGAAATGCGTAAGCAGCTCTCTGCTTATCTAGTTGGAAGTATGCAGAAGAGTTAAGTTAGGGGGACACAAAGTTGTTGCTTTTTATTCAAGGACTCAGCCCTTCGTACCTGCCCCAATGGCTCGTTGGTATCCCCTGCTCCCCCAGCACCCCAATAAGCACGACTATGGCTCCCACCCCACTGTGCTTCTCTCCCTGGGCATCACTGACCCTGGACAGGGTGGTCCCATCACATTCCAGAACACCCAGGCCACAGTCACCAGCCAGATAATCCTGAGGCTGCTGACAGAAGCCACTGGAAGCTTCTAGAGCCAACTGCGTAGAGAGCCATAGAATCACAGACTTGTTTCCTGGCAGCTAAAGCATCAGACTTTTGTTTATTTTTTGTAAACATAAAAGTGCAACTCACAACTCATATTCAATTAATAATATCTAATAAGCCAGCTCTGTCAAATTATATTTGTTTTATTAGCATTTTCTGGCTAGCGTTTATTACAGCACTCCTTCAAACATTAAATCTTTAAGAGGAAGCTTTAGCCTTAATTATTTAATATTCTATTTTTATTTGCTTGGCTTTTTCATATTCCAAATATACTGACGTAATTCCATTAGCTGAGGTCTTTTATTTCCCAGTGGAATTAATTTCAAAGCAGGAGCTACTTACAATAGCAAGTGCAGCAAGCTGAAACACTTCAGGAACATAATTTTATTTCTACCCGACACTCAAAGGTTGTCCTGGTCCAGCAGCTAATAAACCCAGCAGCATAAACCTCCCAGAACACAACCACACCAAAACACATCCTTGTTTAGCATAAAAGCATGCTGTTACTAGGGAAATACTAAGAATTAGATATATTCTCTTACCTTCAAGAATAACAAGTGCACACAGCGCAGCCTGGATGGTGAAAATAGGCAACATTTCAGAAGTGACCTTTTCCTTGCTATCATGTAGACACTTCCTTATGGGCTTATTCACCAGGAAACCTTTAAATCCCACTAGGTTAGATCCTTAGTGAATGATATGGCTTGAATCAAGAACATGAAGAGAAATATTTAAAGTATTCATGCATGCTAATAATTTCCTTTCTGATCCTGAACAGAGAATTCTCAGATGGAATAGCTATTGTGTTAAAAAAAAAATCCTGTGGTTTCAACCACTGTCGGAAGCATTATCAGCTATGAACTTGTGGCTAAACTTCCCTTTTTGCCACACCACGATTGTGATAGTGGAGGTTAGAACTATCAGACAACTGTTCACAGCAAAAAGAAGTCCGGGAAAAGGTGTAGCTGCAGGTCAAAGGAATTTGTTGCTGGAAATGGACTTGCATGTGTGTACAACTGCACCTCTGGCCCTCTGCGAAAATACTCCAACACTGCAACAGCTCTTATTTGCATTTGGTTAAGTGTGTGGCTTTATCATCAAAAGTGTGAGGATGTCTACAACAAAGAATCATATTGCAGTTACCTGCAGTATCAGAGCTTTCCTCAAGGAGCCAGAATTTATATCAGTGCCATGCATGCTGCTCGGTTGCCAGTTTTGCCCCAGTGTACATGACTAACCAAATGAAGCCACAGGAGACAGCGCAAAGCACTTCTTGATATGCCAAAGGAGGGTATGGGAAGAAGCCAAACTCCCACGAGTCTCTAGAGAAGTCCGTGGTTCCAACACATCTCTGCCAGCTGAGTATATTTATTTCTGGAGTTCACAGAATCTGATTTCCCGGCCTGACAGACAGTCTATAAATTAGGCTGAAGTTTCCCTTCGCAGTACAGGCATCACATCAAGGCTGTAACTTGAGAAGCAAGTTATAGATTTACCCTGTGTTTGCAGCCTCCTGGTTTTCCCCAAATCACTGCCTCTGCTTCAATGAAGAACAAGGAAAACCACATGTAGGGCAAAGATGACACCTAAGATGAGAAACAAAATGGACAGAACTTCTGAGAGGAAAACAGGCTGTCTCTCTGCTTGTCCAAGCAACGCCTTGGACCCAAACTCAGCAAGTATAGGGTCAGAGAAGAGCATGCATCAAAGCACCTTAAAATGAAATAAATGTCAACCAACTCACACTGGCCAGCCAAAATAACTGCTTGCTATGGTCCGCACTCACATAAAAACGAGAAAGATATCTCAAATATGACCATCTGAAAGACCTCAGCCTGACTAAAATTATATGCTGCCACACAATCAACCAGTCAAGCACTTCCCAAGTGCAACTTTACCAGAGAAGCCTCCATAACCTTCCTTGCTGCCTTCACACGGGATGTGTTTGACCATGAAACACAGCTTTGTGGGTCATCTTTACTGTCTTGTTTCCTCAAATATGGTAACTGAAAACCACAGCACTCTAAAAACAATCTATGCTACCCATTCAAAAGAAAAAGGGAGGGAAAACTGCAAACTAGCTTCTTTCAACACAAAAGCATTCAAATTAAGTGCAAGAAACAAGCACAAAAAGCCAGCAAGTACAAGAAGTCTAAACCATGTGCTGTCCTGCAGCAACAGAGAGATCTAAATGAATAAGAAGGTTTAATGAAGCCAGATAAATAGTTGGATGTCTGTCAGTGCCATTGGCAGCAAGCATCATTCAGCTTCAAAAGATCTCTGAAGGAGAGCTGCTACACTGATAATTAACATCTTTTGCCGTAACAAAGATGGACAGTGTGCTCCTCAGGTGCACCCTCCCCAGTATCAATCCTTGCACGGTAGTCTACATCTAGACTAATTAAATGAGATCCACAAGCAGTGCAGGTCCCCAAAAGCATCCATTCAACCTACTGAAGATTTACTGGTGATGGTACAAGTTCTCTTCCTTCCTGCCTGCCACACTAAACTGGTGATGCCCCTTGTCACATGGAAAAAACTGCAACATATTTATTAGGTAGCCAGTAGCGGAGTCTTTACACAGCCCAAAAGAGCAGCAAGACTGCTGAATAATGGTAGCTGGTGTTTTAGCTATTGGTTTAGCCTGAATTCAAAGTGAAAAGATGTTGACTTGACTTCCACCATTACAGAATCACAAAATCATGTAAGTTGGAAAAATTAGTCACGTTGGTCTTACTAACTGCAGCGTGCCCTTAATAATTCTCGTGCTATGATGAAGACGTGAGTGCAGGTATGCATGTGTCTATGCACATAGTTATGTGGAATTCTATTTCAGCTTTCAAGCTTTGTCTTTCTTGTTTGACCCTCAGGCAGTTCTCATAATCAGAGAAGGCTCACAAGAAAACCAGCAGAGTGACTCCAGCCTCCCTTTGATAGGCTTGCCGTGCAAAATCTTCACGGAGTACTAGCCTCCAGTATTCTTATAATTACCAGAGCTGTTTAAAAAGTCTCCTTTGCTAATCATTTCTTTTCAGCACCACAGACCACTGAAGCCCAAATAATTTGCATGTACCATTACCTTTGGGTAGATAAGGTATGTGCATGTAATTTCAGTTACGTAGTTTCACTTAGAACTTGTCAGCAGATCAGTTCCAATTGAAAGGAAGCTGCAACAGGACCCGAGGCTGCTAACTTTTTACTTTGCACAACACAATTACCCTGATGAAGCTGACAAAATACATATTTAAACAAATAACCATGTTAATAAGCTCAGTTCCTGGATCAACCATCACCTAACATGAAGTATTTCAACACTAGCCTGCCTGCGGGAAGAAATGGAGAAAGACTGCCCCCCTCAGTACACAAACATCTTATTCCCCAGATATCTGAGAGCAAAATGTAGCTTTCTTATCACACCCTGGGATATTTATCTAACTGAAAAAAAAAACCCAAAACAAAGCAGAGTTAGTTAAAGCTATACAAATAACAAGCTGCCAGTTCTTCTGGTGAAAATCTAGCCTTCAAATATAGATAATAAGCACCTTATTTGTGATTATCCTTCCAGTTCTCCCACAACGGCACAAGACATTTCACTTCACCCATTCTGGTTGGCTTCCCATTGCTGTTAACTGCCCGATGTCCCTCCATAGACAGGGCTGCATCAGGAGGATCCTGCTAGTTCCCAACAAACTGCTAGAAAAATTAATACATACCTGTCACTTCCTCTTGCCTAACTTCTGCTGCTCAGCATGCTCTTTTTCCATGTGTTTTCTAAATAGCTAATCAATGCCCTGACACAGACTCTGCATCCCCAATGAAACTGATCTCCCAGCTTGCACTGTTTGACACAAACATAAAGGAATGAGAGTACTGACTAATAAGTCACCAAATAGAATGCTGAAATATATCTGGGTATTAAAAAAACACTACAAGACAACTGCAAGCTTCAGCAATGCCAGATTCAAAACACTATTGCAGTGCACAATCTGACATTTGCCTTTTTCTGGAGAGTGTTTCATCCATGACACTTCAGTGAGCCTTTTTTCTTCTCACAGACAGAAGTGTCAATTAAGTAAGAGAGACTGCATTATACTTTGAGCAGGCTGAAGCACCACGCTGTAAAACACGAGGAACAAACTGCAGTGCTTTACTGCCAAACTGTCACATGTAGAGGCACTTTCCTCTATATGTGTTGACCACTAAGATTACATTTTCAGCTTAATTAAAACAGAAATTGGTAGGTAGTACCATTTGCAGATACAGAAAGCTCAAGACTGAGACTAAGATGTTTACTGGAATATCATGTTCAGACACCTGCAAGTAAAACACCACTAAATAAAATCTGTAAAACTGTGATATAAATCATAGAATCATAGAATCACTAGGTTGGAAGAGACCTCTGAGATCACCGAGTCCAACTGTGCCTGTCTCCTTACTAAATCATGTCCCTGAGAAATTCATCTACCTGTCTTTTAAACACCTCCAGGGATGGCAACTCCACCACCTCCCTGGGCAGCCTGTTCCAATCCTTGACCACTCTTTCAGTAAAGAAATTCTTCCTAATGTCCAGTCTAAACCTCCCGTGGTGCAACTTGTGGCCATTTCCTCTTGTCCTATCACTTGTCACTTGTGAGAAGAGACCAGCACCCACCCCATCACAACCTCTTTTCAGGCAGTTGTAGACAGTGATGAGGTCTCCCCTCAGCCTCCTCTTCTCCAAGCTAAACAACCCTAATTCCCTCAGTCTCTCCTCATAGGGCTTATTCTCCAGCCCCCTCACCAGCCTCATTGCCCTCCTCTGGACGCGCTCCAGCCCCTCAGTGTCCTTCCTGTAGTGAGGAGCCCAAAACTGAACCCAGCACTCGAGGTGCGGCCTCACCAGTGCTGAGCATAGGGGCACAATCACCTCCCTGCTCCTGCTGGCCACGCTGTGTCTGATACAGGCCAAGATGCCTTTGGCCCTCTTGGCCACCTGGGCACACTGCTGGCTCATGTTCAGCCGGCTGTCAACCAACACCCCCAGGTCCTTCTCTGCCAGGCAGCTCTCCAGCCACTCTTCCCCAAACCTGTAACGCTGCATGGGGTTGTTGAGACCCAAATGGAGGACTCTGCACTTGGCCTTGTTGAACCTCATCCCGTTGGTTTCAGCCCACCAATCCAGCCTGTCCAGATCCCTCTGCAGAGCCTCCCTTCCTTCAAGCAGATCCACACTTCCACCCAGCTTGGTGTCATCTGCAAACTTGCTAAGGGTGCCCTCAATCCCTTCATCCAGATCGTTGATAAAAACGTTGAACAGGCCTGGACCCAGCACTGAACCCTGGGGAACACCGCTCGTGACCAGTTTCCAACTGGATTTACTTCCATTTACCACAACCCTTTGGGCCCGGCCATCCAGCCAGTTTTTAACCCAGCAGAGGCTGTGCCTGTCCACGTCAATGGCAGCCAGTTTCTCCAGGAGGATACTGTGAGAAATGGTGTCAAAGGCTTTACTGAAGTCCAGGTACCCCACACCCACAGCCTTTCCCTCATCCATTAAACGGGTAACTTTGTCATAGAAGGAGATCAGGTTGGTCTGGCAGGACCTGCCTTTGGTGAACCCATGTTGACTGGGCCTGATCACTTGATTGTCCTGCGTGCGCTGTATGACAGCACTCAAGATGATCTGCTCCATGACCTTCCCCAGTAACGAGGTCGGACTGACAGGCCTGTAGTTCCCCGGGTCTTCCCTTCGACCCTTCTTGTAAATGGGAGTAACATTCGCCAGTCTCCAGTCCAGCGGCACTTCCCCAGTCAGCCAGGACTGCTGGTAGATGAGGGAAAGCCGTTTGGCGAGAACCTCTGCCACTTCCCTTAAAACCCTCGGATGGATCCCATCTAGCTCCATGGATTTGTGTATGTCTAGCTCGCCGAGCAGGTCACTAACAAAGTCCTCCCGAACACCTGGAGCTTCATCCCCACCGTGTCCCAGATGAGAGGGCTGGGTATCCCTAGCACTTTCCCCTTTGGGGTTAAATACCGAGGCAAAGAAGGCGTTGAGCACCTCTGCCTTGTCCTCGTTGTACGTTACACTCCTGAGATAAGTGGATCAGAGAGAACTGCAGCTGCAACCACATGAATGCAAAAGTTGCAGACAAAACCATTAGGCAAAGCGGTCAGACCACAGCAGAGCTTGGCTTGTAAGGGTCTCACAGAGGAAGCATCACTCTGCATTTGCCTTTCTTATAGGCGGGCCTCTAGGTGGATCTTCAGCGTGATTCTGTACAGCAGTCCTTCACGGACCATGGAAACGAGTGTAGGCCACAAGGAAAGCTTAGAGTCCGTGGCTTACATTTTGCCTGTCCCATCAGTGGCATAGAGATGCAACAGAGACTTTGCCCTCTCCCCTGTGACTCCATGAAGCCTCACACAATGCCAGCACCAATTCACACACTCCCTACAGCCACGCTCCCTCAGCCAGCAACCTGCTCCCAGGCCCTTTACCCACTGCCCTCTCCACTCCTGCATCTGAACTGATCCCCCCCGCATCACCCATTTGCCTTCCAGACCTTTTCCACCGTTCTCCACACTGGCTCCTGCCCATAACAGCTCCTTGAAAATTCTTGGTTATTCCTAGCAACAGGGGGGCAGAGGGGTTACCAGTTACTCCTAATCCTTCAATTACAGGTGCATTAAAGAAAGACTTAAACAAAAGAGCACAGAACTGACCACAGCATGAAACAAGGCAGGTTCAAAGGGTTAAACGAGTCCTTGGGCACCTCTCTGTTAGCACGGAGAAGTGTCTACTTGCCACCATCTCAGGAAAGGCAGTCTCCTTTTCCTGTGGAATGAGGAAACAAGCTGCATTGGGAAGTAAAGTGATTTAGAGTAACTAGAAAACTGTTTAAATCCTATCTCCCTTCTAAAGGTGTGATAAAATTCCACATCTGTTGAAAGACTTCTCAATGCACGTTCCCAGTTGCTGCTTTCCTCCAGTTCTTAGCCTTTACTTGGTTTTGTAAAGGCATAGCCAAAGCAATAAATTGTGGTAACGGGTAATTAAGCAATCCACAACTGAGATAAAGGCAGTCACTCCTCTAACTGACAAGTTTTATTGGGTATGCACGTAAGTACATAAAACACAACCTCTGTTAACAAATTATCACCAGTCCATTGGCCAGATGTCTCAGGAGCCTGGGGGCTGTCTTCAGTAAATTCATGCAGGTGTATTTGCTTAGTCCTGTGAGAATTTTTTTTCCAGTTAGGGAATGTTGGGAATGCCTCTGCTTACTCAGTGGTTGATTTTCTTCCCCTAGCTCCTTTATCTCTACAAAGGCGTTTTTCCTTATGTCCTTCTCTTTTGCTTAGGGAATCTTAAAATTCATACTATGACAGCTACTCTCCATTTTGGGTGAGGGGTCACCTTTATTCACGTGTGCTACAGACTGCTGGTCTACAAGAGCATATCTAGGCAAACCCCCAATGATTATTTTACTGGGGAGGTTAAACATCAAACAGAGTAAATCTTTCAGCTACATGTTGACCTCATCACTGTCTACAACTGCCTGAAAGGAGGTTGTAGCAAGGTGGGTGTTGGTCTCTTCTCCCAAGCAACAGGTGATAGGACGAGAGGTAATATCCTCAAGTTGCACCAGGGAAGGTTCAAATTAGACATGAGGAAGAATTTCTTCACTGAAAGGGTTGTCAGGCACTGAAACTGCGGCTCAGGGAAGTGGTGGAGTCACCATCCCTGGAAGTATCTAAAAAGATGGGTAGATGAGTTTCTCAGGGATATGGTTTAGTAGTGGACAGGTACGGATGGACTTTATGACCCAAAGAGGTCTTTTCCAACCAACTGATTCTATGATTCTGTGTTACTTGCCAAAGTGTGGTGAATCAGGTGCATAAACATAACCTTAATATTGCATCTCATGTAATTGGCCAAACACACTGTGGTCGATTTCTTCAAAAAGGGAGCATGTAGCATCATTTGTAAACAAAATAATACATTAAAAATAGCAGATCTATGGATGCGCACATATTTTTTTGTATTTCTATTTAGAAAATCTCTAATTTATGCAGTCTGGGTAACCTTGAATCAAACCTAGCAAGAAGTTTGTGGTAACAAAGGGTTGCTGTTGCCGGGCTGCCGTGATCATGTGTATGTAATAGCTTTAATGACCATTTTAGTCCCAGACAGTCATAGGTGTCCTTGAATCTCCTGGCAGAAAGCTCTTCTTTCAGCATCCATTTTTAAGGCTGTTGGCAGATTTGATTCAATGCAAGAAGCTCAAAGCAACAGTTACTACCAAAACACGGTATGAATACCTTAAGCTGGAATCTCAGAGTACTGGCACATATTGTAGTCTGAAGAATGTATGAAACATTGAAACACTGTTTTCATTGAAACACAATGAAATTGCCCTGAACTACTAAAAAATAGAACAGGACATGGTGATGCTTCTAAGCTGTTTGGAAGTTTGTTTGTTTGCTGTTTTTATCACGAGCACATGTCTAAAGCAAGGCAGATACATTTTAGCATTGATACAGCAACTGCTTGCTTTCCAATTTTTTAATCTATCTAGTGGTATTTTGTTTTCTGTTATTTTTTTCCCTGAAATACGACGGAGATGTGAAGATACTCAGAACCTGACTGGACTTGGTCCTGGGCACCCTGCTCTGGCTGACTCTACCTGAGCAGGGGACTGGACTAGGCCATCTCCTATGTGCCTTCCAACCTCACCACCCTCTGATTTTGAATTTCCCATATAAGAAACTATTTGGGGGGAAAAACAACCCATCAAACTGTAATACTTCAAATCCAGACCAAGGGCGGTCATCATCTTCTTGGAGACTGCTGCACTTAACTTTTTGCAGTGTTAACAAGAAATCTGATCTAGGCTATGGAAAGCTGCATGTGTTGATGGAGCTGAACTACTTGGAACAGTGTTTTCTGTCAAATGGTATTAAAGAAGACTAAGACAGCAAACAGCTCTCGTTGTTTATTTCTCTTTTAGCAGCTCTGCAGTGTGTCGGTGCTCTACATATGAATGATTAATGTATCACTCTGCACGAAAAGCTCTTTCAATGCAGGTGCAAATGGTTGATCAATATGTAAGTTTAAGAAACAATTTTCAGTGGACAGCCATAATCCTTCAAAAGTCTTTAGTAAACTTACTTCCTTCTATTCAGGTGGCAGTTTTGCCAAGTGTAAATGAATTACTGTTAAGGCTGTTGGGTTGGTATGGCATTCCTTTCAGCACTATAATACCAAGAGAATGGTAAATCTGGAGGTTTGCTAGAGCTTACTGCAAAACGGAAAACCAGTTACTCCCATATGTAGTACTTCTCCTTATCTACTGTTGTTCTCACCAGGGCTTTTTCATTGCTTTTCTTCAATAAGCTCTTGATTGGACATGGGGGGTTGGTCGTTTCAATGATTTAAGCACTGTGGGTTTTTTGAAGACAGCATACTTTTAACACTAAAAGCACAGAACCTTTTAAAACTGATGTATCTGCTTTGCCAAAACAAAAAAAAAGGGGAAATGGGACTTCTAAATCACTAGCCAGCCAAAGTTCAAGGTCACCAAATTCTGAATTTGCTCTGAAGTAGTAAAAAATGGAGCCAAGGCTTTACATGGTGGTGTTTCTGAACTAATACAGCTCTTTTGAAATGCAAGAACTTTTACAAAAGCATCTGTCTAGAGTCAGGCAGTTGCATTTAAATAGTGAATGCTGACTTTCCGTCTGTATCAACCTGGAGACAATTTGCTTCTTTCCCTTTTCCTTAAAATTCAGTCACATAACCCACTTTGTGCACTTCATTGCCTCAGGCATTTTTTTAAGACAGCAAAACCCTTTTCTGAAGATTTCTCCCAAATTACCAACTTTTAATTATTGAATTGTCTGCAGCATGCCACATCTATGTTAACTCATAATTGCCTGCATCTTGGTCACAGAATCACAGAAATGTTGATTGGAAGAGACCTCTGGAATCCAGCCTCCTGCTCAAAGCAGGACTGTCACCAGCATTAGATCAGGTCAGTCATAGCTTTATTCAGCCACATTTCAAAAATCTGAGGACAGAGATCCAGCAACCAGGACTACTTGCCTCTCTCATTCTTTTGCATATATTTGTACTTTGATTGTGAACATATTGATCTTCAAGCTTCCACATTTCTCAGAAAATGTGCTCTATGCTAGAAGCACGACAAGGACACAGCAACGTGCCTGTCAGTTGTACTGTTTTGTAAATTGATGGGGCAATGTTTTCCCTTTCATTCTATTTCTGTATTCCCAGCCTATTTTGTTCATGACCATTTCTCCATCTGTCCATAGCCAGTGAACTTACAGGCTGCAATTCTAATGAGCACATATCAGTCATCAATTCTCCAGCAGAAGTCTTGAATGCAAATTGATGCTTAAACCCTAACAAACAAAGCATCAGCATGTCAACATTGAACCTGGTTCATCCCCTTTATTGCCATTCCCATGCAGTCTATGGCACACAATCATTAAGATTTCTGATTAATTCAAACCACTTGTGCCCTGCAACAATAACTTAAAGTGGATTGGGAGTCTGGAGGTTTTGAGAGTATTTTTCACTTTGTTAGCAGGAAATATTTCCACATTCCTGGAAAACCCCTCCTTTCTTGCTCTCATTTGAGTCCTCATCTTATGGCCAGACTGTTCTATATCACTGCTAAACACATACTACATATTTGGGTATTTTAGCTCCTAGAAAGGCTCGGTAATTTTCTCTATTATCACCTTGCAGCAAGCGATGGCATGTGAAAACTGCTACCCAAAATTTATCAACTGGGATACAGGGGCCAAGGTGAAAAGCTGTTTATTTTTTATGACCTTGTAGAGCGAAGTGATCTGCCATCTCCTGCCTGTGCCTGTGGCCACAGTGTGCCTTCCTTTGTGTTTAGATCCACTCTCAATCCCCTGGTAAGGTGTCAGGGTAACCCACATGTCACCATGGCAAAAAAAGCTGCAGTCTCTCAGGTGGTTTCTCCCCATCAGGCTTGAGGTGCAGCCCCCCAGAATCAGACTTTTGACTGTATGAGGTGGAGGGAACAAATGCCCCCATGCTGCACTGGAAAGCGCCCAGCTGGGATAGTGCTGGAGGCCTGTGCCACAGTGAGTGTATCAAAGTGGAATGTGCTGGTGTGTACTGGTAACCAGTAAGGCTGCAAGCGCAGAGCCATGCTGCGAATTGCCTGGGGATAGGGATAGCTGGTGCAGCCCCAATCCAACAGCTCTCCAGCAGGGGCAGTTTTATTCCAGAGCCCTGAAGGGAGTCTCAAGGCAGACCTCCAGTTCAAAACTGCAGTGGCCTAAGTTAACCCTTTCCTATGTCCCAAGTTAAAACTTTCCTATGTCCCCTGCTCTGCAGGGAAAATTTCCCTAACATGAATAAAGAACTGATTTGTCCACCTGAGCTCTCAGATTTCCTACCACATGTCATGAAAACATAACACAGCATAGTCATCCACCTTCTTCCTTCCAGGCATGAGTTATCTGGAGAAATTAAGGTGAGCAGGAATAAGTACCTTTCTTTCCCCCAGGCAAACTCTCCAAATGAGGCAATAATTACAGAACAAAGTGACATACCATCTCCTCTCCCACGATGCATGTTATGATGTCCTCACAACGGGCTGCCATGTGCTGCTGTTTGTCCCATTTTCTACAACAAACAAGTAATAAGCACTCTGCTTCAGCTGCTTCCCTTCTGCCCTCAAGTTAAACTGGACAGTTTGATGTCCAAGGACCTGACAGAAGTAAGGGAAAGCACTTTAGCAAATAGAATCATAAATCATAGAATGGTTTGGGTTGGAAGGGACCTTAAAGACCATCCAGTTCTTCTCATTGTGAAGAATTTTTTCCTAATGTCCAATAAATAAGAAGCCTGGTATAGCAGGAGGTGTCCCTGTCCATGGCAGGGGGGTTGGAACTGGATGATCTTTAAGGTCCCTTCCAACACAAACCATTCTATGATTCTATGAATTCCCACTTCCATGTTTATGTATAAATTTTCCCAGAAACCTTATGCATATTCTATTACTTTCCAAGGACTAATTTTAATTTTATTATGAAGTTCACAACAGGCGAACCTCTGCTAATTGGAGCTTTGGAGCCAGCTCTGTGTGACCTTGCATTTTAGACAGGGAAAGGCTGCAAACAGAGGTGATTACAGGAGACACATCTGTTCAGCACAGACCATGTTTGACACTGGATGTGATCATTTCTCTCTGAACAGTGTCTGGAGAAATACTGTTTGAAAAATATGCTATTCTGTCTGACTTTCAAAAAATACAGTTACTGAGATGGCGCTTAACTCTGCTTAAGTCAAAATATTCCATTTTTTGTAATAGTTACTTCTTGTATCATCTCTGCCCCTGGAAAAACGCTGGGGAGGCCTACTCAGGGGTCTATCGGGAGGAGGGATGGCTTGTTCTCATTTATAGCTGCTCTGGAGCCTTATATCCAGCACCACTCGGGACTGTTGCCCAGAGTTAGGTTTTCCCATACCCCAGGGTTTGGAACCACCAGGCTGAGAGAGTTGGGCTTGTTCAGCCTGGAGAAGGCTCCGGGAAGGGGAACTTCATAGCGGCCTTCCCGTACCTGAAGGGGCTGCAGGAAAGCTGGGGAGGGGTCTTTGCAAGGGCGAGGAGTGGTAGGACCGGGAGGGGAAGGGCGGGGGCGCGAGAAGGAAAAACTTTGAATTGGAAGGGGGGGGGGGGGGGGGGGGAATTTAGACTGGAATTAGAATTAAGAGGGAATTCTTCACAATGAGAAGCACTTATTCTGCTCCCAGCTCTTGTCTCGTAACTGATGGGAATCATTCCGTCACGCGCCCAGCGCTGGAATAAAGGATGCGGCTTCCCAAAACTCCAAAACGAGTCTTAAGAGAGTTTATTTGCCAGCATTGTCGGAATCAGAGAGGCGCAGGGCACGGAGCCGCCATGGGCACAGGTCCTGCACCCTCCCAGTCTCCCACTCCAGCGTCGCTCCCGACTCCTGCCGCCCCGCCCAGGAAGCGCCCTTTGCCCGCGGAGCAGGAAGCGGCGGGGCGGGCGCCGGGCGGCACCGGGAGCCCTGCAGGTAGGCTGGGAGCGGCTGGGAGCGGTGTCCCCTCGCCTCCTGCACCGGGACAGGGGTCAGAGCAGCCGCGAGGGGCAGGATCGGGGGTGCCCGCTCCCGAGAGAGGCTCAGCCGGGCTGTAAAGCGCTGTCAGAGCCTTTGTGCTACCCGGAGGAGAAGAACAAATGCAGCTCGGAGAAGGGGAGGGCCAGCCTTCCCCTCTTGCAGACCCCACTGTGGTTGTCAGCCTTGTCGGCTTGGATGCCGTCCCTGCAGTTCCCTCCCCATCCATCCCTTTCCACCTGCCGCGGAGCAGGTGTGTGTCTACCCCCAGTTCCCACCCACTGCCCCTCATCGCGGTTGCAGACAAACAGCTTGCACCCCTGCCCCTCCTCCGTGGAAAGCGCTTGTTCCCACGGGATACGGAGTACTTGCCCGCCCTGCACGCCTCCTCGCCTGGTGGTGCCCTGGCAGTGCCCTCTGTGTCGTGTTCTTCCCCCCATGTCTGTTGTAGGGCTCGTCTTTGGCGTCCCGAGCTGCACAGGATGGCACTCACAGCTCATCAACAACTCTAATTGTACAGGGAAGGGGGTTCTCATCACAGACAAGACGAGACTGATATCATAGAGTCATAGAATGGTTTGGGTGACCTTAAAGATCATCCATTTCCAACCCCCCTGCCATGGGCAGGGACACCTCTCACCAGTTCAGGCTGCTCAAGACCCCATCCAGCCTGGACTTGGACACTTCCAGGGAGGGGGCATCCACAGCTTCCCTGGGCACCCTGTGCCAGTGTCTCGCCACCCTCAGCAGGAAGAATTTCTTCCTGATGTCTAATCTAAATCTGACCTCTTTCAGCTTAAAACCTTATACCCCTCATCCTGTCACTGCATTTGCTAATAAAGTCTCCCTCCCCTTATGCAGCTGCATAATTAACAGGGTTTTGTGATAAAAAATGTCTTCACCTTGGTTTTACTGCAAGCATTATCTATCCCAAATAATAACTGAGGAGAGGAAGATTTGAACACCACCTTCTGAATTGCAGGTTTGTGCTGTTGTGCCTGGCATGACCATGCAGAGAGCACTTAGCAACTGACAGCATTTCAGGAACAGACTGCAGGATACCAAGTAGCACGTGAAGCTGAAAGCATGGCACTCTGCGCAAGTATGAGTCCCACAATCTCCACAGCTTGGTACAGCCACGGAAGGAATACAGAGTTGGTTGGTTGGAAGAGAAAATAAGTAGCTGCTTGCAAATAGCTAAGGTAAAGAACATAAATTGTAGAACTGAGCTACAAAATCTATTTATGCTATCACAATACTAAAGCCAAGACACTAGGAACAGTATGGTGTGTTTCATAGAATCGTATAATCTTAGAATTGCTTGGTTGGAAAAGACCTTTGAGATCATTGAGTCCAACTCTATCTGTCCACTACTAAACCATATCCCTGAGAAACTCATCTACCCATCTTTTAAACACCTCCAGGGATGGTGACTCAACCACCTCCATGGGCAGCTCTGCCAATCCCTGACCACCCTTTCACTGAAGAAATTTTTCCTAATATCCAGTCTGAACCTCCCCTGCTGCAACTTGGGGCCATTTCCTCTCATCCTATTACCTGTCACTTGGGAGAAGAGACCAGAACCCACCTCGCTCCAGCCTCCTTTCAGGCAGTTGTAGACAGTGATGAGGTCTCCCCTAAGCCTCCTCCAGGCTAAACAACCCAGTTCCCTCACCTGCTCCGCATAAGACTTGTTCTCGAGCCCCTTCACCAGCTTCGTTGCCCTTCTCAAAGGGCAAAGGCCCTGCTGGAGGTCCAAATTAGATACCCTTCATATCTTGTTGTAGTAAAGCTGTTTTAGTAACCCCACACAACGACACACAGACGTTCTCCCTGTTCTGGTTTCTTCATTCTTTATTCTTCATTCAAGCAATAAGCCAGCACTCCCAAAGATATGCTCCTGCCAGTCACAGATGAAATCCCTGAAGCAATATTCCCACTGTTGATGAGTTTTGTACCCTCCTTTCACAGAGCCATGACTTGTCTTCATGGGAGAGGAAGAAACTCCTCACTGCAGACTAGCTTGTTAATTGTGTAAAGGCTATCCGCTTTCTGCTTAGGTGTTGTAGCAAATCTGAGCATGGCAGCAACATGTCAATGGCACCCTGAGCTAAGAAATTTTCACAGGGTCTGCTTGCTTACATGTTTCCCTGAGGGGCGATGGTTGGACATTTGTCAGATGCTTGTACCACCTCTGAAATGCTGAGGGATTTGCTCCTCCAGAGTTTCTGTTTGTTGACAGCTTTCAGAGAGAAACCCTGCTGTTTGTGGTTTGCTGCCTGGGGGAAAGGTCCATGTGTGCACAGGGTTTTGACTCCTCCTGCTCTAGAGTGGGGGTGGGCCATCTGGTACATATTGCAACATACAAATAGCTTGGGTGGCTTGTATTGCCAAACTGTTGCAGCAGAAATTCTCAGTAGTGGCAAAGTCCTGAGAGCTGTAGGGTTGCAGAAAGCGATCTCCCTTCGTATATCATCTTGGAACTGCTGCAAATTATCCATCTGCAGGGGTGGTCCTCTTCAGCATTCAGCAGATATTTAAAGTAGGAACTCAGATTATTAACTTCTAAGGTTTCTTTTTTTTCGATAAAGCTTCCGTTTGCTTATCTGATTAGTTTTTTCTTCGTGGTTCTGCAGTTCAAGATTGCAGTCTTTCTCTTTTGCTTGCTCCCTTTCTTTCTGCCCAGCTTTGCCAAAGACTTCAAGACTGGTGGTTTTATAATCACTGAAAACTGAGGTCCCAAGCTGTTTCCTTCATCTGACTATTGGCCTTGATTCTGACACTGTATAATCCCTTATTACCCATTACCTGCCATTCAGTAGCCATTGGTGATGGATGAAAAGGTCCAGGACCAGGCACCCATCAGTTTACATTGTTTATTTACACCAGAACCCCTCTGTCCAGTTGTCAGTTTCATCTGGATCTTGAGTAGTTGTCCAGAGGTATTGGTTGTCCAGAGAAATGGGTAGCTTGAAGCAGAGTTCAGGGAGTGTATCTTCGGGGTGATGCAAACTAGTATTAAGTAACTATAAAGATGAAAAGAGGGGGGGGGGAAAATAATGTCTGAAATGCTTTAAAAATATTCCCGGAAGTGATCTCAGCTTTAGCAGTGATACATGTCTGTCTCTGGTCCTAGATTCATCCACATGGTATCCTTTCCCTGCCATCTTTGATCCAGCTGGAGTAGATACATCAAAATGCCTGTTTTGTAGGATTTTGCTGCCTCAGCCTGGGAGTCTTGGAGGAGAAAGAAGAGATGAGGTAACAACTAAGAAAAGAAGGTTCCGGTGAGCAAAGAATCGTTTTTCCATTTGAAGTAATCATAGGGCAGTAATTAGTCTTGTGGTTGCCATTATCAAAGAAATGTAAATGTGGTTGGGTTTTGCTGTTTGCTTATACCTCTATCTATGATTGCTGTCAGCCAGCTGTGAGACCAGTACATCTGGTGTGTGTCGGAATGTATATCGCTTATCAGAAGAGGGGCGACCTTGAATCTCATTTAAAGAAAGAGAAAGTATCTGATACCAGGTACCTCAGTAGTGCTCAGGATGTACATAAAAGTTTGCTCAATTGATTCTCTTCTTTTATGCAACACTTTACTTGTTCCTCATATTCAGCAGGGACAGTAGATTTCAAGACACATAACAGGCTTTTGCTGAATGTTCAACTAAGATTACTCATGTTTGCTTTTGTAAGAAGGATTCCTGATGGCTGAACCTGACGTAACTGCCTTGAAGGACCAAGAAGAACAAGATCATGAGGCCTTGGAGGAGACCTACATGGGTGAGAAGAATGTGTAAACACAGAGCAAATAAAATGCTCCTTGAGCTGCCTCAGTGATATTTAAGCCATTTTATTCCATGCAGCTCATATTGAGACCTGCTCGTTTCCCCTCAGGGCAGGCAAACAGCCTGCCTTTGTTAGCCTGCTGTTGAGAGAATGTCTAAGAACAAAGAATATTAAGGAGACAAAATGTAAAGATTTCTTGGGGGCAAAGAGACACGTGTAGCATTGCCCTTGGCTCTCCTGTTCATGGCACATTTGCTCAGGGTCACATGAGGATGCCACACAGTGTCTCTCACAGCTAGGTTTCTATTTCCTCCCAGTCTTCCCTTTACTGCTTCTCCTACAGGGTGCAGACCAGGCTCCCTAGGAGAACAGCTTGCCCCTTCTCTGCTGTGCTACTTCCCACCAAGAATCACAGAGCTGTGCTTTTTTCCAGGTAGTGAGCTTGGTCCCCTTCCAGATTACCTTGCAAGTGCAGATCTGCAGGACATGTTTGGAGCAGGGTCCAGAGGAGGCGAGGAACAGTTCGGGGGCAGCCATGGAAGTCAGTGTGGTTTCCCAGAGGCACAGCAAGAGGAAGAGGAGGCTAAGCTGCATTGCTCTGGTATCAGCCTGCTGAAAAGACAGGAGAGAAGGGTGACAGCAGCATCGCGGCGAACCCCTCGTGCAGAGCAGCCCACCATCTGTTCTGAGTGTGGCAAGGGCTTCAGTCGGAGCATCCACCTCATCCAGCACCAGCGAATGCACACTGGGGAGCGCCCGTTCCTCTGTGGGGAGTGTGGGAAGGGCTTCAGCCAGAGCTCCCATCTCATCCAGCACCGGCGGGTCCACACAGGGCAGAAACCCTACACCTGTGTTGAGTGTGGGAAGAGCTTCAGCCAGAGCTCCAACCTTATCAAGCACCAGCGCATCCACACCGGGCTCAAACCCTATGAGTGCAGCGAGTGCGGGAAGATCTTCAGCGACAGCTCCACCTGCATCAAACACCAGCGTATGCACACGGGTGAGCGGCCCTACAAGTGCCCAGCCTGCGGGAAGACCTTCAGCCAACACTCCCACCTGCTCCAGCACCAGAGAGCCCACGACGGCATCCGGCCTTACACCTGCGGGCAGTGTGGCAAATGCTTTGGGCAGAGCTCTGACCTCATTAACCATGCTCGTACCCACACTGGCGAGAAGCCTTACAAATGCAGCCAGTGCGGCCGGCGCTTCAGTGGCAACTCCAACCTCATCAAGCATACCCGCATCCACACCGGAGAGCAGCCGTACCAGTGCACCCAGTGTGGGGAAAGCTTTCGGTTCCAGCCCCAGCTCATGCGCCACCAGAAGCACCATGCTGAGTAGCTGGTGGAGAGGAGAATACCGTGTGGACAATAGGCAGCTGCCTAGTGCTGGAAAGATGTACAGCTGCTCCCTGGACATCTAATACAGAGTGTGGATTTTAGGGGAGGGAGCCCTCAGAGCCTGTCCTGTTTTCTTCAGGGTAAATCTGTTTGTGAGCACTGCCCAGGCACCCGAGCAAAGAGCAAGGCTACTGCCAAACAAACGGGCAAGTTCACTGCAGTGCAATGGCTCTGAACCCCTCACTTGGGGGTGGGGAAAAGAAAGGTGCTTACAGTATGGTATGTTCAAAGTGAGAGAGGAGAACAGAGAGATATTCCAAGGATCAGTGCCTTTTTCTGTTGTTTCTAGTGGGGAGTGATTTTTACCCAAGTGAACCAGCTAAAATCTTTACCTGTTTTCTGTACAAGCTGCCTGGATTTTCCCGTGAGGTAAGGCCACAGCCTGGGATGATCACTCCCCTTAGAATCCACATCTCGTACTTGCTGGTATTCTTGGTCTTAGGTGGTGTTAGCACTTATTTATTTTACAACCCCACAAGACTGTGCTGGGTGCCTATGCATACAAGTTGTGGGCTCAGCTGATGTTCTGTTGGAGCCACATCTGTGCAGAGGTATTTTTGCTGGTTTGTATGGTCATTAAATTCACAGTTCCACAAATTATACTGCTGCTCGACAGCTTAGTCCTCAGCAGCAATTAAGTAAATTAACATCCTAATAGGTATTTCTCTTAGATTCTTGTTTAGGTGCTTTTGTGAGTGGCATTTTATGAGTGTTTTTATAAGACTTTTAGAAGTATTTAGGATGACTTTTTAAATTGTGATCTTTTAATTGTCAGTTGGTGAACAGAAATAGGATGTTTGAAAAATAAGCTATGTCAAACTTTGGTTTTATATTAAATGTTAAATGTTTTTTCTTGCATAAAAGTCTAACATAAAAGCTACGATTTTGAGTTGTTAATGATTACGAAGATGTAATTATGACTTCTAGAATTTCTGTGATATTTTTGCCAGTGGTTCTGACATTTGTAATAATGACTTTCCAAGGAATATGGGGGAGGCAAGATTCTGAGAAAGCAGAAGGAACTGACCTCTCAAGAGATCTTTTTCATTTTGAGGAGCAGAATACTACGACTGGAAGTCTGTCCTTAAAAGCAGTTCTAGCTCAGGCAACCGCTTGGTACGGGGGAGGAGAGAACTGGCAGTAATAACAAAGATGTTAATATCTCTAGTGTGGAAGAACTCCTTGTAATGAACGCAGCAGTGTATACTGAAATGCCTGTTCCACCCACAGAGCCAAACAGGGGAAGAAATCAGAGGCAAGAAAATGAAGTGATCAAATCTGTTGTGCTGTAGAATTGTTATTTTCAGCACCGCATATAGGCCTGATGCTGCCAACGAGCTTTCATACGGAGGTAAGCTCCCAAATGTGGGAGCTCACAAAGGGCAAAGAGAACACCCAGCTTGAAGAGCACAGGATCCGGAGGAAATAAGCAAGCTGTGAGCAGTAACAGTGTGACTGGAATTACTGGCTGAGTGATGTGGATACATCTATACCTCCCTTGGCCACCATTTGCTGTCACAGAGGGCACAGGCAGCTTCATGCTCCATTGGCGGTAGATCTGGTTTAGGCAATTTGGTCTCACTCTACTCCCACCTTCGTCCCCTGGAGCCTGAATTAATAATACAGCTGTGCTTGATGAACTGTAAGTGAGCTCCATAAAATGTTTTTTAAATGACAGACTTTGGAGAGTTGATTTTAAAGTGCAGTAGTCCAGTTTAGGCTACAGCCTCACAAGCAGTAGGGGATGTACCACTGAGAGGCTTGGTGTCAGAGAACAGATGGACCAAAAAGGAAATAAGTAATGGGGCCAGTATTGTTGTTACCTCCCAAGAAACACATCATTTAAGGTATTTGTTACTTTTTTCTTTTTTTTTTTAATGTTTCTAGGTAGGACTGGACCTGGAAAAGCCTGACACGCTGCCTTTATTGTTTCTGCATTATGCCAGCCCCATCAGGAAGACACATACTCCCACTGCCACAGTACAATGGAAACTAAAATTCATTTCTGGGCTTCCCTTTCCACATGTACTTTTACCAGAATATGTATTTATTCTGAATGGTACTTCCCCCTCCATAAACTGGCTGAAAACACATCTCTTGGCCCAGAGCTGGAGTATCAACATATCGTGTCCGTTTGTGGAAGAACCAAAGCAATTAAAATGAACGGAACAGTTACATCTACACAGTAAAAGGTGCCAGGGGCACAGAAGCCAAGTGATATTAGCCTGGGTGGTCTCCTTCCAAAAACGCCAGGTTGCCATCTAGCTAGGTGTGGCCCAGGCTACATGTTTTGATGGGCCTGTGCCCTAGGTTTCTAGACATGTATCTCCTGCAGGGTGCCCTAGAGAACAGCCTTGTTCAACTGGTGGTCCTTCAGGAGCAACTAAGAGTCACTGGGTGTGGACTACTGCAACCAATTTTACTCCGGAAGATAGTACACTACACTAGCAGCTTATGCAGAACAGACCATCAGGGAATGATCACCCAGGGTCACTCCCAGGGGCTGTATTACACACTTCTACAACCTGACGTTACTAATCATCTAAGTAAGAGGATCAATATTAATACAGCATTTCTCAGTTGACTGTGTTCCCCTGCATTTTGCTTCTGTGCTTGAATTTAGTGCTTAACTGCAGGCAGCTCTGCTCTTTTTCTCCTCCAGGCTCTCACTACCAGCTGCTTCACAAACACCGGTGTCTTTCCTCATTAGCTTAAACAGTTTGTCCAATGTTTTGAACATGGATTCTGTCTGGTTTTCTCATTAATTGGAACAAGTTTAATTGTTAAATCAGTGTAATTGCAACGCTCAAAGAGGAACTCAGTTAATATTAGCTGCAAGAGCTGTTCCTTAATTGATTTGTCTGCAGGTAAAGTTGAGCTTTTCACAGAAGTGTGTGGATCTCCGCTCTCCCCAGCAATACTTGGGATGCTACCCACTTTTCCTTTCAAAGACCTTTGGAGTACTACAAAACTGTGTCAATGCTCTTCAAACACATTTTGAATTGTCTTCTCTGCATGCTACTCATCTTTGAGTGTTGAACTTTTAGACTTCTAATTTATCTGAAATTCTTTAAAACCCCTTGTTGTTGGGAGCTCTGTGCCTCCAGGCTCATTGATATGATGAGGGAAGGCGGGACACTTAGGAATTGTTTCGGTTCCAATGTGACATCTTCCTTTAATTAAGAAGTGTCTCCCATCAGGATGACAGGCTGTCCATGGAGACCTTTTGATGACAGAGCTGTGCTGCAGTAACTTTCCTTTTGCAGCTATGCACAAGAATCATCCTAACTTGCATCTTACTGGAACTGGGGAGGGAAATTTTCCAGTCACTATACTGACCTGAACAGAAGGCAGCCTCAGATCTTTCTTCTCAGAAGTGAAAATCACTATGTATAAATATATATTTCTATTAAAAAAAAAACAACAAAACTCAAACCAACAAACAAAACTCAAACCAACAAACAAAACCCATTTCACTCCCCCGGTAGAACTTAAAACATACCTTACTCTCCAAGTCTGCTACCCACACAAATTCTGTTACGCTAAGGCCTGTTTGTGCATGGGACCAAGTGTCTCTCCTCTTGGTCTTGGCAGCTCCGTTCAGCAAAGACGCAGCTTCTAAATTGCATGTCAGATCTGGCTGCAGGGGGATGCACAGTGGAGTCTCTGCAAATTGACTGCACTGGGATGCATGTAGACTCTGGGGGTTTGCTAGTTGAAGTGGTTTTACTTTCTCAGAAATCCAGAGCACTTGACTGTGCTGATAGTTTGAACTCGAGGTGCTGGGCCTCTGAGTTTTAAATAAACATTCCAGGTATTGGGCCCACACATCGTTTCTGCATGCACTTAGTAACGAGAGCCAAGCAGATGCATAAGGATTTGTAGGATGTGCATTTTAGGCAGATATTCCTCAAATTTTACCTGTGCAGGCCTATCCCTTAAAGTCTGAGACTGCCAAAAATTTGAAAGAGAAATCCAGGAAGAGCTTATATAGCTAAGGCAGGTTTCATTTTGGTAACCACACTCTTCTTGCTGAATCTTACTGATCTGAAGATGAGAGAGGGTTTCCAGTTCCCCTTGTTGGGGATGCTGACTGGGGGCAGCTGTCAGCAGCAGGGCTGCTTCCTACAGGGAGACACAGAGCCTACAGCCAGCAGCAAGGCACACCTGCAACTGGGCTATGCCCAGCAGGGCAGTCCCAGTGCCAGAGGCCCCTTGGCATTTCTCATTTGGCTGATTTGCTTTAACCCATACTTAACCCTACATCCTCCCATCAGAGGTCTATTTGCATGGACCACAAGTGTCTTTTCTGTGATTGTATGTAGATTTAGTGATGACAAATAGATGCAGTGGTCCCTAGGTAGGACACAGCAGTGGATCTATCTGTAAGAGGTAAAGTTTGCAGCTTTTTGTGTCATGTTTTTACCTGATTTCCACCTTACTGGACATTAAAGTCCTTGCTAAAACTTGCAGTTCCTAGATTATCAATCAGGACTGAGGCCTGTACAAACACACATTCTGGCTTTGCCAGGAAGCAGGAAACTTTAAGAAACTAAATAAATTAACCATTTAGCAGGCTCTTGAGTGTACAATGCATCTAGTTGGAGCTCAAAGTCTCACTACCCTGGAGCACCTCTTCAGAGACAAGTATGCTGACTAATCTGTTGCTCAAAGAGATGTGATAACTGGGACAGGAAAATCACTAGCACCTGCTCTAGAGGGGCTAATGGGAACAAACTTGAGACAAAATCAGAAAGATTTGCTACCCGCAGTGAGGACTAACTGAAGGCACTTACACCTCCTGTTATAAATGGTATTGTAACACTTAAGTCAATTTTGTTTCTGGCTCATTTCTCTAATTCAGAAATGGCCCAGAACCACAAACCTTTATCTACAGCCAAGAGCTCTGGACCAGCTGGGTCTGGACATGGAAGAGCCTTACATGTATGTGGGGTAACCGGAAGTTACTGCAGGAGCAGTAAAGGTACCGCTGGATTTACCTTGATACCATAAAATTTTCTCAGCCAAAAGTGACTTCCCATGGGTGACCTCTCAGTATTTATATTACTGATAACAAATCTTATGAGGAGCAGCTGAGGTAACAGTGGTTCTTTAGTCTGGAGAAGGGGAGGCTGAGCAGAGACCTTATTGCCCTCTACAACTACCTTAAAGGAGGTTCTGGCAAGATCATGCTGGGCTCATTAGTCTCTCCTTCCAAGTAACAAGTGATAGGAAGAGAGGAAATGGCCTTAAGTTGCACCTGGGGAGGTTTAAATTGGATATTAGGAAAAATTTCTTTACTGAAAGAGTGGTGAAGCATTGGAACAGGCTGCCCAGTGAAGTGGTGGAGTCACCATGCCTGGAGGTGTTCAAAAAAAGTGTAGATGTGGCACTTTGGGACATGGTTTAGTAGACATGGTGGTGTTGGGTTGATGGTTGGATGATCTTATAGGTCTTTTCCAACCTTAACAGTTCTGTGGTTCTGTGACTCTATGATTCTATTGTCTCATCTTCGTCATCCTAATTTGTCTTCAAGGTATGGGCATCTTTCCTTCCTCTTGTAGGTTTGGAGATATCTTCACTGGAGGAGAATGAGCACTGAGGAAAGGAGAAGGAATAAAAGAAGTCCAAAGAAACACTAAGCTCCTTCACATATGGAAAAAAGAAAAAGGTTAATGCCTACTTTAAGAGGCAACTGTTAAGCTTAGAGATATTCAATGCTACACACCCCATTTGATCAGCATTTCACAGAATGGTCAGGGTTGGAAGGGACCTCTGGAGATCATCTAGTCCAATCCCTGTGCTAAAGCAGGTTCACCCAGAGCAAGTTCATAGAATCACAGAATCCACTTCCAGGGAGGGGCATCCACAGCTTCCCTGGGCAACCTGTGCCAGTGTCTCACCACCCTCAGTGGGAAGAATTTCTTCATAATGTCTAATCTAAAACTTCCCCCTTCCAGTTTAAAGCCATTCCCCCTTGTCCTACTTGCCCTTGTAAAAAAGTCCCTCCCCAGCTTTCCGGTAGGCCCGCACAGGGCAGAAACGAACTCTGCAACTCAGAGATTTATAAAGCAGGTATGTTTAATGCGGCACCAGTTGCAAGGGGGATCGCTCCTCCTATCTTGCACACCCAGAGAACAAAAGGGCTAACTATTTATCATACATAAGCATGCATATTCATTAGCTTTCCAAGAATAGGTTGGGTTATTACAATTAATTCCGAGAAATCATTAGCATAAGTTCCATCCCACTTGCACTTGCGCCGTGCCGTGTGGTAGTTTGCTTTTGGGGTCTTTGGGGATGAAGGATAGTCCTCCTCATGATGTATTTTCCACCTTTGGCTAAAACTGCTGAGTTGTTCCAGGCTGTTGGCCGCAAAGCTGGGTTATAACCAGTTCCTTGAGAAATAGAGGATCTTGGTAACAATGTAGTTTCATCCTGATGTTCTACAAGGCCGTCAGCTCCCCATGTCTTTGCATGCACATGCAAAATGGCTGTGGACTAACTCAAGTCAAAGTGAGTATTTGACTATTTCTTTTCACATCCAGGCAGGCTTTGAGTACCTCCAGAGAAGGAGACTCCACAGCCTCCCTGGGCAGCCTGTTCCAGGCCTCCGTCACGCTCACAGCAAAGCTTTTCCTCACGTTCAGGTGCAACTCCCCGTGCTCCAGTTTGTACCTGTTGTCCCTTGTCCTGTCTCCGGGCACCACTGAAAGGAGTCTGGCCCCATCCTCTTGACACCCTCCCTTTGGATATTCATTAGGACTGATAAAATCATTTCCCCAGACTTCTGATCCCCACTCCTTCCCCCCGCCTTCCACAGCCCCTGCTGCGCCGGGGGGGACGGCGGGGGCGTTCCCGCCTTTCGCCGCCAGAGGGAGCCCCTGCACAGCCGGAGCGGCGCTGCCTGTGCGGAGGGGGAGGCCTGACACGTGTGATGGCGCCCCCAGCCAGGGGGCCCTGACCTTAGTGAAGGGTTTGGAGAGGAAGCCGTATGACCAGTGGCTGAAGCCACTTGGTCTGTTCAGCCTGGAGAAGAGGAGACTGAGGGGAGACCTCATAGCCGCCTAGTGCTTCCTCACAAGGGAAAGAGGAGGAGCAGCTGCTGACTCCTTCTCTCTGGTGACCAATGATAGGACCCGAGGGAAAGGCAGGAAGATGTGCCAGAGAAGGGTTTGGTTGGATATTAGGGAAAGGTTCTTCACTCAGAGGATGGTGGAGCACTGGAACAGCTCCTCAGGGAACCAGTCACGGTGCCAAGCCTGACAACATTTGGACAAAGCCCTCAGACACACGGTGTGAATGTTGGGAGTGTTCTGTGCAGGGACAGAAGTTGGACTTGATGATCCTTGTGGGTCCCTTCCAACTCGGGGCATTCTGTGATTCTGTGGTTGTAACACTTGTATCTGGATCCATATTTGCCAACGGTACAAAGCCGGGGCATTTGATTAGCACAGAACCAGAAAATTCAAGTGGAGTTGTGATGCATCCCAGCATTTGGCAGAGGTGTCCAGAGCGGGGCTGAGCTCGCTGGGGCTTGACCAGCATTGATTGCCCTAGGAAACAGGTGGCCCTGGACTGCTTCTGTTTACACTGTGAGGAAACTGAAGAGCCAGGGAAATACAGACCAGAGCTGGGAACTGTGTGCTCTTCTTTTGTATCTGGCTGCTGATAACGCCTAGCGGATGTGGGTCTAAACATGTAAATGCTGTTCAGATTACATCTGCAAACAGTGTGAGAGTCCATATCCTTTATTTATAACTTGGAGACAGGATCTGAATGAGGTTACTTGTTTATGAGCGAGACAAACCATCAGTCCAGAGTACTGCAGACACAAGCACAGAATGTGCCTGTGGGAAAATCCACAGAGGGTGAAAAGTTTTTAGGTGTTTAAAACCAGGGAAGGATTTCTCAAATTCTGTGTAGTGTGGCTCCGTGGGGTAGTTGTAGAGACTTCTTGTACGAAAGGAGGCTGGACAGGATGCATTTGTGTCTTATCCTGTGAGCTAAGGATGAAATTGATGAAGGAATCTAGGCTCCACTGCAAAATGTTTGGTATGTCATTCATTAATCAAAAAGAGTTGAAAATTGCTCATGTAAACTGCTAATTTCCTAGCAAAAAGTGGGCAAATTGTTTGCCTGCAGGATAATAAAAAGGCAGATTGGCAATAGCTTTTCCTGCTTTTATTCTCCATGGTGACAACTCAAAAGCAACAACTTTGAAACTGCAAGCATGGCAAATGCATAATTCTTGGTAACTGGTGATGAGGATGTATCCCAAAAAGCTATAAAAGTGTTGTCTTTTCATTATACAGAGCATTATTATGTCCTTCTCCCTTCCCCCCCTCCCCCCCCCCCGCCATTTTAAAAATAGGTTCACTACAGGAGAGGACAATCTCAGTAAAACAACAACAGCCAAGTACAGCAAAGACACTCACTGCATAATGGGAGGGAAATGGCTGTTGTAGGTGAGCAACAGCAGCAAAAAAAGAAAACAACCTAGCTCATCGATAAACAGTGAGCAGGCTGTACCCCTGGGCTGGGGCTTTCAAAAGGGTCTATGACAAGTCAGCAGCAGCGGGCACATAGCTCCCAGCCCAGTCTCTGTACTGTGTCTTGCACAAACTGAACTAAAGGTGAGTCTGTTGAAATGCAGAATGGGGACAGTGTTGCTGCTGTCTGCCTGGGACAGGGATGCAAAAGCAGCCTCCTTTCACCTCTGAGTTCATTTTGGCACGTGGGGCACACAGGGTGTGTTGTTCTCAGGGCTCTAGTAGAGGCTTTGCAGAAAAAAGTATGTTTTTCTAAAGTGACCGAGTGCGGTGGAGAGCAACCACCAGGCATTGGAGATAAAAACCTTGCCATTTCCTTGAAATGAATTTTGCTTTTAAAATGAGCCTGTGAACTTCTAATTCATACTTTTAATCTCAAATGTAACTAATAGCATCTTGGAATCTCATTTGCTTTCTGTGACTCATGCGTTTCTCTGCCACTGCTCAGGCCAAGGACAATGCAAACTGAATGCATTTGCTTGTGTTGTTTGCACTTCAGAGCTCTGAGTGCAGCTGCCCTGGGGTTGAAAACAATACTTACTGCTTTTGAAATTATGTTCAGCTTTAATTTTTAAAATGCTCCCAGTAACATCCCTGCTTGGGCTTGAGAGAATATCTGGAGGGCTTGGGGTTTTGCTTTGTGTAATTCTGTAATTTTTGCTTTTATAGGGGGTAAAAATGTCTTTTTACAAAATGCCACTCACTCTACATCTAAATTGACGGGAACCCCTAGGCACAACACTGAAGGTTAACTGGAAATAGCCAAGGAAAGCAGAGGGGGTCAGAAAGGGATTACAAGAATGACAAAAACGACAGGCAGAAAAGGAGAGGAGGTGAAGGTTTCTCCTGGCAAAGCACCTCCTCCCGGTGCAGGCAGGGTTGAATGTCAAAAAGCAATTACAAAGGTCACAAGAGCATTCATATGGGAATCATAGCAGATTCATTTCTTCAGTATTAGCTAACTTTATTCTTAAGATTTTTCTGTTTCTAATGCTGGAAAACCAGCTGACATTTTCAATATCACATGAAAATGATAGCTGCCTGGTCACATTACGTAATGGATCTTTTTTTCTGATCTTCCAGGCAATGAGAAAGGGCCTTTAGGAGCCCCAAGTGACAATGAGGGTGGTTTCAACGTCACAGCTATTGTAGAAAGCACATATGGCCTGTACAGTCCAATGGAGGTGCTGTACTGCAGAGCCTTCCAGAGCCACAAAGTCAGATCTGCACTACCTGGCTTATGCCAAATGACAGTTTGCTCCAGTCAGGAAATTACTTAAAGCTTCTTTAGAATCATCATAGAATCACAGAATGATTTGAGTTGGAAAGGATCTTAAAGATCATCTAGTTCCAACCCTCCTGCCATGGGCAGGGACACCTCCCACCAGACCAGGCAGCTCAAGGCCTGTTTCCACGCATCCCAAACCCTGACCTTAGTGCCACACGACAGATTCTCACCGACATATTTGTGTGACAGCTCTAAGGAGAAAAAGGAAGATAGTGCCAAGAAGTTTCTCAACAAAATAATCTCCATGACATCAAAATTAATTTCAGAATAGCCCAGGCATGATAAACACTGTGTCTTTATGTACGCTGTAAAAGTTTGTGGTAAGGTTTGACTACATGAAATCATATAATGGTTTGGTTTGGAAGGGAGCTTAAAGATCATGTAGTTCCAGCCCCCTTCTTAACTGGTTTTTGATTGCTTTTTCTCGGGGATCTGTATTTGTGTCTCTCAGGAGTTACTCTGCATCTCTTCAGAGAAGCCACTTTGGGAGAGACCTGGGATCAAAAAAACCATAATCCTTTCTGAGTATATGGAGAGCAGTTACTTTGGTCAAAGACAACCTGGAACTACAGGAGCACGACAGCAACTTGAGCAAGCAAAGCTTTTGTGTTTCAGTGTCACAACACTGTTACCAGAGGAAACTGTTCACAGCCCAGTGGTGGCATCCAGGGTGAACTCCCCTAAAAGCCTCTGAAATAAACCACTGTGAGAATGCCTGTTCTCTCCTCCCTGCGAAAGGCCAGTTCCATCTTACAAACTTTCCCAAGACTTTCTTTGCTACTCCCACCACAAATTTCTCTGGCCAGTTTTAGGTAACTCTGGAGAGGACTGGCGTGCAAAAAATCCCTTTGGTGATTGCTAAACTGTTTGTCTCATGTTACAGGTGAACTGGTATTGCCTCCCCACAGAAGGCTTGTTGGAAAAGGTCAGAAAAGCAGTGTAACTGATGATCCACGAGCAGCAGGTACCCAGAGTCACAAGCCAGAATTAAAACCACAATTAAGGGAGCTATGGAGGGACCCAGATACCACAGCAGGAGTTGGAACTTCTTGGGAAAACTCAGCACACACGGCTGCCAATGCTAGCTGCAGGGAAGGTGAGGTGGGCCTGGACCCCGCTGCTGATGGCCATCTCCAACCTAGTAACACCAACAAAGGCTGGGGTACTTGCAATTTCAGTCCCTTCTATTAAATGCCACTACAAAGACTTGAATAATCCTGGGTGACTGTCTCAGGTGTTGTATGTTGGAGTTTCTCAAAATTTTTAAGTATTCAAAGTGCTAATGTTGTAAAATTTCCATTTTACTGGAAATAGAGTGGTCTGAGGATATTCCAGCCCCTGGAATTTTAACAACATACTCTAAAGGAATAATGGGATTGTTGAGAAGTCATTACCATTGGTATTTATTTTCACATTCCATTATGTCAAAACTTTTTTTTAAGTAGTCCAAATCACATTTTTGACAGCACAGCCAAATTTACCACTGCTGCTTGGTCTCCTGTTGTTCTAAGGCAGGGGTGTCAAACTCACAGCTCCCGCCATTCTCCTGCTCCTGCAGCATAACGAGCGTCACACATGCTGCACACGTGACTAGCGCTGGCAGGAGCATAGGGGCAAGGAGCTCGGTGCTGCTGCTGGGTAGAAACAAGGTACCAGGTTGGATAAAACAAGATGGAAGGCCAGATTTGGCCCATGGGCCGTGAGTTTGACACCTCTGCTCTTCTTTTTCTTTACAGGATTCTCATCATCTTGGTTCTCTTCTTAGCAAGTCGTTGTTGTGAGGCTTCATTTTAAGGCCACAAAACCATCTATGTCCTTGACATCACCCAGACATCTATATCCTGTATGAAAAGCATTTTAGTTTTATGCCAACAATAAAAATTGATCACTGGAAAAATTATAATTTGAAGCCCCATAATGATGAGGCTCATTATTCTCCAGTGCAGGTATTCTGAGAGATGGCACAGACACAAACTGCTGCTTCTTTTCTGAAAGCTCCTTCTCAGACTCTCCATCAGCCTCTGGCCCCCTGCTCCCCTCTGTTGCAAGAGTCATGGGTCATTAGGGTTGTTCAGCTGTAGAGAAAGGAAGCCCTATTCTCCATCACTCCTCATTATCTCATTTTGTCCCTTTGGTCCTGCTGCAGGCACATTTCTAATGGGAAAAGTAAAGATGGCCTGAGGACAGACACTACCAGCAACTGAAAATTCGTTCAGATTTGTATAGGGAGTTATGAAATCTAAAATTCCAAAGGAAAAGCAGAGCCAACTCATGGATGCTGCCTAGATCTGACTTCAGGGAATTAAGACTTGCTCTTTTGAGGCTGTAATTTTTATCATCTGGTGAAACCAGTTGAATAACTACTCATAAAATCTTCAATACTTTTCCAGGTACTTGGATTCAAAAGAAATCTTAGGTAGTTCTTATGAAAAGTTGTTTCCACAATTGAAATAATTTTCTTAAGAGAATTAGCTTGCAACTACTTATTTATAAGCTAGATATCTAAAATGGCAACTTCCCACACATAGCATACAAATGCCCTGAAGTACCAGCAGCAAGCAAATAAAAATTATTCAAATAAATGAGAAGGCTTGTATTTTTACTGCACACAACTCATTCCTGAGGGCTCAATCAAATAAACTACAGTGACACGGGTATGGGACAGACACAACTGTAATGAGGAGGAGATTGTGATGTTTTCAGTGAGATTTAAAGGTACAGGTATTCAGAGACTGTTAAATCGCCGTTTAGCCCCTTTCTGACATAGCCATTATTGCAGAGGCACTTTCAAATTTCTATATAAAATGTTTCCTGGATCTCCTGGCTGTCGGATGGAAGAGATAGCAAGCTCAACTCCCTTGAAAGCCATGGCATAGGGCAGGGGAGCCAAACTCATGGTTGCCGCCATTCTCCTGCTCCTGCAGCATAATGCGCATCACACGCTGCACATGTGACCAGCACTGGCAGGAGCGTAGGGGTAAGGAGCTCGGTGCTGCCGCCAAGTAGAAACAAAGTGCCAGGCTGGATAAAACAAGGTAGAGGGCTGGATTTGGCCCGTGGGCTGGGAGTTTGACACCCCTGGCCTAGGGGTTCCCAAGGTTTTCAGACTAACAAAACATCAACATTTCTTCTTGTTAGTATCATATGTGAGGGACGAAATGTTTAATTTAAAATAACATGTAGTGTAGCTCTGTACACTTCTCAAGGCCATGGAGACTTCAGATGACAACTACCTCCCTACCTTTTGTTAACTGTGTTGATTTTCCTAGGAACATACATTGAAGATGAGAAAAAGATGAAAATACTTAAAATATAGTCTTTTCAGCCACAATACAAGTACATGTGGTCATTGTGTAGCTGGCAAATGTAGTTGCTAAATCCCTCTCCCTATTTGAAAAGTCATGGCAGCCCTCAGGCAAAATCCCCAGTGACTGAAAAAAGGGAAACATCACAGCCATTTTTAAAAACGGTAAAAAAGGAGGACCCTGCAAACAACTGACTGGTCAGCTTCACCTCTGTGCCCAAAAAGATCATGGAACAGATTCTTCTAGAAGCTGTGCTAAGGCATATGGATGGCAGGGTGGTGATCAGAGACAGACAGCATGGCTTCACAGAGGGCAAATTGTGCCTGACTCCCCAGAGGCCTTCCACAATGGAGTGACTGTGTTGGTGAATAAGGGGAAGAGCAACTTATTCCATCTACCTTGTCTTCTGTAAGGGCTTTGGCACAGTCTTATGGAACATTCTTGTCACTAAATTGGAGAGATATGGGTTTGACAGACTATTCAATAGATAAGGAACTGGCTGAATGGCCACATCCGGAGAGCTACAGTCAATGGCTCAATGTCCAGACAGACACCAATAACAAGTGATGTTCATCAAGAGCCTGTATTAAGACTGGTACTGTTCAATATCTTCATGAATGACACAGACAGGGGGACTGAGTGCACCCTGAGCAAGTTCGTGAGCAACACCAAGCCAAGCAGTGCAGTTGATTTGCTAGAGGGAAGGGGTGCTGTCCAGAGGGACCTGACAGGCTTGAGGATCAGACCCATGCGAACCTCATGAGGTTCAACTAGGCCAAGTGCAATATCTTACACAGGGAACGGGACAATCCCAATATCAGTACAGGGTGGGGGATGAATGGATTGAGAGCAGCCCTGCAGAGAAAGACTTGAGGTTCCTGGTGGATGGAAATTGGACGTGAGCTCACAATGTGCGCTTGTGGCCCAGAAGGCCAACTGTATCCTGGGCTCCGTCAGAAGAGGCATGGCCAGCAAGTCGAGGGAGGTGATTTTGCCCCTCTGCTCTGCTCTGGTGAGACCTCACCTACACTACTATGTCCAGCACTGCAGTCCCAGCACAAGAAAGACCTGTTGGAGTAGGCCGAGGGTACAGCTGTAAAAATGGGCCAGCTCTCTTATGAGGAAAGACTGACAGTTGGGGTTATTCAGCCTGGAGAACAGAAGGCTCTGAGACCTAATTGTGGCCTTTCCAGTACTTAGAGGGGGCTTTTAAGAAAGACTTTTTACCATGGGCAATAGTTTTAAACTAAAAGAGGGTAGATTTATATTAGATATAAGGAAGAAATTCTTTACTATGAGGGGGTGAGACACTGGAGGTGGTTGCCCAGGTAAGTCAGGGATGTCCCATCACTGGAAGTGTTCAAGGCCTGCTTAGATGGGACTTTGAGCAAACTGATGTAGTGGAAGGCATCCCTGCCCATGGCACAGGGATTGGGACTGGATATCTTTAAAGGTTCCTTCCTGCACAAACCATTCTGTGATTCCATGATTGTATGCCCTTGCAGGATAATCCTTCTCTGGCCAGGCAGACCCAGTACTGGGATTTCCAAAATTAGTCATTGCTATGGGAGTGTGGGAGAAGAAAGCCAACCTTTCATCAATTCACCCTCTTTCATGAACATGGCACTGTCATCAAACCTTATGGAGATTATTTTTCCTCTCCCTTGACCATTCCTGGTGAACTGATCTGGCAAAGGAGTAAGGCAGAAATGAATCTATCATTTTTATGGAGAACTGCAGTGATGTTAATAAATGTTGTTCAAAACAGTATTGCGAGTAAGCACCTGAGTCCAGACAGCTCCCCAAATTTCCAGAATAACAGAGATGGCGTTTCCAAGGCTGACAATGTCCATAACACAATACGGCACTAAGTTGTTTCTCGGAATAATAGGGATCAAGATGCTGGACTTTTAAAATGCTCCCACCATCTCCCTTCACATTATGATTTTAGTAGCTAAAAATAAAAGGAACAGCTGCATTATACCCTATGAAAACCAGAATGTCAGGCTTCCAGATGGTGTGAAGGACTCATGTTTAAATTCAGCTGTTCCTGAGACAACTGCCACTAAAACCATGTCACAACTGAAGTGAATGAAATGGTTGTAAGTGAAAAAGGTGACTTTCAAAGCTTGTGTTCATCCATAATTTTAATTCTTTTTCCATTGCAGTTAATGCTCTCTTCAATGTCTGGGAACAGTGACCAGAAAGGAGTAATACCAGTAGCACAGAATGAAGATCTGCAGCCACCCCTCTTGCTGAGACTTTCCCCATTTTGCTTCTTGAAAACAAAAAGGCCACTCACTGTGCAGAGATGTCAGGTGGTGCTGGAAGCAGAGTGCCAGCAGGGCTGGAGCACTGCTTACGATATGGTGGAGTTGGTGTTCTAGCTTGAAGTTCTACAGGGTCATAGCTCAGCTGCAAGAAAATGCAACTGTATCAAAACAAATCACAGTTGGGGATGGGGAAAAAAAACACATCATGCTCTCATCACAATAAAAGCTACTTTGATCCACTTTCAAAACAATACATCAATCTCACCTGCAACTCTCATCACACAACGAACAGAACTAAATATATTGAACAAAGCAGCCCATAATTGTCTCGCTGTCTGTGTTCAGCCCTTGCCAAAGTAATACCTCATCAGTCCTTTTCTACAGTGTCTGAGAGGATGTAGATTTTCTTTCACGATGTAGGGCTCGATCAGCTGGAGGCAGTCTGCAGCTCTAAGAACAAGGCCTCCTCCCAGCACGGGAATGATACAGAAAAGGCCCTAAGTGTACATGTGAAGACATTTTTGATCCAAACAGAGAACTGAGGAGACAGAGAGAGCAAGAGGTACGCACGCAGGCCTCTCTCTGCACATGAGACAGGGTAAGAGGCACAAAGGCAGCCTCACTTGTAGTTCAGGGCTGCAGGGACATGGCTGCCTTCCAGCACAGAATGGAGGACACTGGAAAGCAGGGTGCCAGAGAGAGCCCTGGCCTCATTTTCCTGGCAGACTCCCAGAGCCTCTGAGATTGAGTGCTGTTCATGGAAGTCTGTCTCTTACAACAGCCTCTGGTTCCCCGATAAAACAAACAATTGAAACAAAGGGTCCATGGCTGGTGGCTGCAAAGGTTCACAGAGGCCTGTCTTGCTTGTTGCTCCATATCTTTTCCACTGCAGTCACCTCATGGTATCCAGCACATCAACACGACATGTCTAGAACAACTTCAAACCACAAGGGACATCCTCGTTGGGAAATCATTCTGAGAGGAAAGAGAGAAAAGAATTGTCAACAGGAAAGCTTCCGTGAAATGGACAAAGAGACAGACAGAGACACAACCAAGCAGCAACAGCTTCGTTGACTCACACCACTCTCTTCTCTCACACACAGAATCGGAGAATCATAGAACAGTTTAGGTCGGAAGGAACCTTAAAGGTCATCTAGTTCCATGCGCAGGGACACCTTCCCTTGGATCAGGGTACTCAAAGCCTCACCCAGCCTGGCCTTGAACACTTCCAGGGATGGAGCATCCATGACTTCTCTGGGCAAACTGTGCCAGTGCCTCCCTATCCTCACAGGAAAAAATTTCTTCCTAATATCTAATCCCAGTCTCCCCTCTTTCATCTTAGAACTGTTCCCCCTCATCCTATCACTTCATTCCCTGATAAAGAGCCCCTCCCCAGCTTTCCTGTAGCCCCCTGTAAGTACTGGAAGGCTGCATTAAGGTGTCCCCAGAGCCTTCTCTTCTCTAGGCTAAACAAGCCGAACTCGCTTAGTCCCAGTCCCATGCAGCTTAAGCTCAGGTCTAAGAGCCAAGCTGCTCTAGCAACAAGGTCTGTCTCGTGGAGCAGACTTTAGCCAGCTCTCCTTCCCCAACAACCATGAACTCATCAGTCCTCACTAGCCCAGCTGTGGCAGGATGGTTTTGCACCTGCTGGTATAGTGTGTGAGGAATGCCTTTGTCATGCATGGCCTGTACACGTGCCCATGGGCACGCTCCCACAGGAGTCTGTCATCTCACCCCTTTCAGAAAGACCTGCTCTTACACCCTGTCCCAGTCCAGAAGAACAGAGCCTCTCAACCTTCCCTTAACAAGGATCAAGTCCAAAGCAATGCCATGTAATTTCTGTAAGCCCTGGGGAAGTTCCTTTCCCTACCATGAGCCTCCCAAACCCTAGATAAACTCCCACTTTCTTGGATCACCAAGCCACACATTCCAAAAACATCCCTTACATCCCCAGTGCCAGGGATATCCCTCCCTTCCACCATGCAGTTCTCTGCAGGAGCTGTTTCCCTTTATGGCCCTCTACACCCACACTGACTCCTCTTATCTGGAGTTCCCTACACTCCACTTCCAGGCTCTCCTCTCCTGGAGAGCCCCCTTGCCCCTAGACTCTGGTTAGTAATGCCCCCTCACTCAGCCTATTTGGATGAGGAGCAACAGACATGGCCTCACTGTTTTCTTGGGGTCCTTTTTCCTCTTCTTGTCAGAGGCGTTGAGGTAGGCCTGCTCCCTGGCCCTGTACGAAGGGCCCCGGCTCAGCTCCCTCTCGCTGTATGGAGGCAGGGTGTCCTCCCCTTCCTCCTGCTCAGGGGACGATGGTGGCTGCTGCGATTGCTGCTGTGACTTCTCGGCTTTGTAGGTAGAGGGTGGTGACCAGGCATAGTATGTTCCTCCTCCTCTCTGGCTGGGCTGCGAGCTCAGCTTGGAGGGGGTTTCAGTATGGTCACCGCTCTCATCGTAGCTCCGGGATTTCCTCTCCAAGACACTGCTGAGGTAGGAGTGATCATACTTCTGGCTCCCTCCAGGCGTCCGGCTCACCAGCCTGGGCAAGTGCTTCTCCTCATGGGCCCGTCTACGGGGTGGGCTGTAGGACCATCCCCGATCCGAGTCCGTCAGCGGCTCTCGGTTCCCTCTGCTGCGCTTGGTGTAGTACTCCTCCATGGAGCTATCCTGGTGGGGCAGCCCTCCGAGGCGCCCGCCATGCGACTCCGACCGCTCGAAACGCCGAGTTTCCTGGCTGTCTGCCCGCCGGGTCCGCTGGCTGTAGGACTCCGCAAAGGCTGCCAGCTCGTCCATAGAGACAGCCGGCACTCCCACAGAGAAACTCTTACGGGACAACATCTCGGACTTGGATCTCTGCTGACTGGAGGAGGGAAGAGGGAGTGTTAAGAGGGCAGGATTCAGCTGTGCTCATCCCCATGGCTGCCTTCACCAAAGCACCAGGGTGTATTCCTAATATGGCTCACTAGTGCTGGGAAGTGCTAGAGGAACCAGGTGCAAATCTCAAAAGGGCACTTTGTGAAGGGTGGCGTGGTTGGCTTCCTTTTGATCTCACTTTTTCATCCCACCTGGAATGGGGCTGGTACTTAGCTTTGCCCAGCTCAGTAGGCTTCAGCAGGCTTGTGGGAATCACATTAATTCTGACCTCATCTAATGACATCTCCAGGTTTCATGTTTCTCTCTGTCCTGCTGAGTGGATCCAGAGCAGCAGGAAATGGAGAAGAGCTACTGCTCCATCTGTCTCTTCTCTGTTCTTTACTGCTTTGCCATATATAGCTGCCTACCCACACAGCACTCCTTACCTGTGCCGGAAACTGTCCCGCTCATCTCTATAGTCGGAAACAGCCTGTGATCTTGAAGTGCTGCCCCCACTCATCACTCCTGCCCAGTATTCAGCATCACCATCCATGTCCCCTGCAGGAGGCAGGGGTTTCCTTCGCACCTGGCGGTAGGGCTGACGGTAGTTCAAGTCGTCCTCATGCAACGAGCTGAGTTCAGAGATGGTGTTGTTATCTGCAGGGGAAGTTGCAGAAAAGAAATGAGAGGCATCATCTGATAGCACATGTCAGAGGGGAGGAGATGACAGGAAGGCTGTGGTAGGTCCAGCCGCAGCTTTTTCGGAACAAAGCTGAGCTGCCCCCCATTAGAAAAAAAAGTCAAAATGGAATCCAAGGCTCTTCTCCAAACCCTAGACTAATCCTGCCCAAGACTCCTGGGGCTCAGTTTGGACACAGAGCTGCTCTTAGACCTACAGGTCTTCTAAACTGGTAGCTGACAGCCAGGTGGAATATTCTAAGTGTACCATAAATGACATCAGATGCCTGTGTTCCAGATAACTGAGTTGAGCCTTCATGCAGAAATCCCCCTCTCAGCCCTGCTTCAGTAATACATGCGAGGTCCCCACCCTCATGAGGTGGGCACTGTGCTTGGTGGAACAGCAGTTGTGCCACCTCACCCTTTCCGGGTGTGAGACAGACTGGCTCTGGATTTGGCCTGACTTGCCCAGCTAAAACAAAACCAACCTCCTCAAAAAGGATTAAGAAAAAAGTAAGAGACTGTCTGAATCACTGTCAGTCTCTACCTCGTCAAGCACGTTGACATCTGGAGGCCTGACACACCAATCTGGAGAGGTCTTTTTATAGTAAATCTTGTGGGTGGAGAAGACAGTGTGCTCAGCAATGACTGTTTTAGAAGTACACATAATTTGTTAGTTATGCCTAATCTGTACAGAGCTTTGATGTAGTGTCATTCCTTAAAGCCGTTACCTTCAATGTTTTGCAAGATCTCACGTCTGTTTTAAATGAGCCCCTACCAGTGCCCATGTGGGTTAGGTCTGTGCAAGCTGGATGCTGCGCAGAGGAGCCGAGCCCCCAGCCTGCTGCTGTCCTTCGCACAGTACAGCCAGAGGACAAAGCCAGCGCTGGAAGGCCTCCTCATGCACACACTCTGTCCTGCCACTGCACCTTTGCCTCCTAGTGTGGAAAGATCCTCGCCTCGCTTGGGTTTGTATTCTGACACCTGTTAAGCGCAGCCTCAGCCTTTATTTATTTTGCAAAAGACCATTGGAAGACAGTGAGGAGTTCCACACAGAAGCTCAATTCTAAATTTTGCATCATGTCCCTAATCACCACCATCCTCCCCTTCCTCTGCAGTTGTCTGACTGCCGAGCTGTCCATGCTGATGCATGTACCACGTCTTACCTTAGGATGTTGACCAGCATCAAAAAACGTGACAAGCCCCTGGTTTCTCAAATTCTTCTTCTAGTCCCTGCTCTTTCTGCAGGACAACAGCCACCCCAAACTACCTTTATGCATCCTTCAAAACCACACTGCGGTCATTGCATCCCACAAAACACGCTTTCAATATAATCAGCCCCCTCCTACTTTGTCATTCTGGGAATTCACAGTCATTACACTGTAAGACATATAGGAATTGTGAGTACAACACCCTAGCTATTATAACACCACAGGCTGCAGAAGGTATAAGTACGGACTTGGCTTTTCAGATGCTGATGATCCAAAATTTTAACTGTCTGAGTGGGCAATTTTCATGAGGGTTTGAGTCTCCCACACTTTGTTTGTTCTAACGAAGGATGATTAGGTAAGCAGCAGATCTTTAAAATAAGAACATACCTGCAGATGCCTAAAACCTACACTCTACCTGCCCCAAGTACCATATCCTGGACATCACATCCCAGAAGCCGGCTCTGAGGTGAAACCAGTGAATTTTTAACTGTGAATTTGCAGGGACTTTTTCAGGTCAGTGAAAAAAACAAAATCAAACCATGCTTGTTGCTCACATCGTTCTCGCATCCTCCTAGCTGGGTCAAACTGAGCCAGTTCTTTCTCAACATAGTAGAGCACCTTCATGGAGTCCCTTTCCTTGTCGGTTTGGATCCTGTACCCTTTGCGCACTGCTAGGGAGAAAAGAAAAGCATTAGAGGAAAACACACTGAAGTCCAAGGAGGCTTTCCGACAACATTAGTTAGGCAGGTAGGCAGTGTCTTTTAAAACAGAGTGACTCAGTCCTTGCTTCAGAAGAAATTTGTCTGTAATGTGGGATGTGAAGTTGCGAGCAGCTGCATCATTTACAAAGTAATGGCAAAAAATGGTTTGGAAATGCCCCATCTGTTCAATCAAATGCATCAAGTGGTGTCATTGCCACAGAGTGATTCCACCTCCCACAGAGGATGGCAGAGAGGAAAGCAGCACTCATTTCCCCTTCCTCAGTACTACAGAAAGGATTTGTCATGGTAGCGGAGAAGCAGTCCCAGAAGATCAGGCTTCCTTTGCGTGGCAGGGGCTGTAAGCTTCCAGTCTGTAGGGGAAGCAGGTGGCTGAGCATTTGGGAGCTGTCACTCTGCAGGACCACTCCACCCTCCCATCCCTATGAATTCTGCTTACACAGGTTGAAGAGCATGTGGTATTCCAGAGAATACAGAAGGAAACACAGGAAGTCCCACAAAGCACATCACACTGCTTTGAGATTTATACTGAATTCAACGACGGGGCCAATCAGGTCACTGGGTAACTGTGAAACTGCCTGCTGTGGTGTTCTTTACGTGTTTTATTTTACAGAAAAGGTATGCCTTACTCATACATTAAGTGCTAGACTCCTGGGATTACTCCCTTTGCAGAGGACAGCTTTTTTGGCTTTTCCACATTCCTGTGAGTAAAAAAGAAGCACCTACACACCTGGAGCCACAGCAGCTAACTCTGGAAGGCTGGCTCCATGCACACTTTATCTGTTAACTCTACAAACAGCCTTATTACCTCAAGGCAGGTGTATAGTCAGCAAGCAGAGAACTCCAAATTCAAAACCTGCCTGGAGGTACTCCTGTGCAATGTGCTCTAGGTGAACCTGCTTTAGCAGGGGGGTTGGACTGAGCGATCTCCAGAGGGCCCTTCCAACCCCAATCACTCCGTGATTCTGTGGACTCCATCTATCAGGGCTTTGAAGAAAGTAAGGCTTCTATAGCAGATTATTTAAGGAAAGTCTCAAGATTGACAGAAGCACAGATCTAACTACAAAAGAAGACTACAACCCTCAAACTGAGGCTCATTAGAGAACTGTTGTGAGGACAATTCACTTAGCACTGCAAAATGGAACCTGTCTGCCTTGCATGGGGTTAATACGTTCCCTTGTGCGAATACTGCAGTGCTGTGTGAGTGCTTCTCTTGTGGCACAATTTAAATACTTGGACAGTGGTTTTGAGCCAACCTATCCTTTCTCTTTTATCCCACACCCCAATACATCAAGCCACGAACATATGGGTTTGGTAGTATGGTAGCATAGTATGCACTGTGTGGGCTGAACAAGGACTTGGCAGAGGTATTCTTAGGCACCTTCTGTCCTAACCTGCTGTGCGTGTGTCTGTGCGCTATTAAATAACCATGCTTTGCTTCAGAAATGGCTGCTCCACAGAAATGGGTAGAATGATTCCTGTAATAATCCTGCAAATTGCTTCAGGAGGAAAGTGCTTTACTGTGGTTTTGAGTGTGCACGTGTAAGGCAAATAACTACATCTTGAAATACTACCTTGTGTATCCACACTTGGGAAAGGTATTATATGTTAAAACACAGTATAAGTGTCAGGGTGCTGCTTTCAATGTGTCTCCAGATCGCTGACAGCAGTCTAGAGTTTCACTGTGTTTTATTATCGCCACGAACGCATGCACAATGACTGTAAATGCACACAGTGATTTACAGAACACAAGGAATCCTGCCTCTGCCTCCCAAAGTGGAAGACCATAATGTCTCTCAAAGTGAGGTTACTGCTATGGAAAGCAGCGTTAGAAGCGATGACTTCCGCTGCACTGCGCAGGCAAGGCCACTTCTCCACTGCTCCTCACCATGGTCGCTGAGCTCTGTCTGGTACCTTAGCAGGAAAAGAGGCCTGACTATTCTTTCTTCTGTGTCTACCAGGAGCTCAGCTAAGCTGCCACCTCATTTGTAACCAGGGCAGCAAACAACTATCAGCTGGAAATGACTCTGACCTACACATAACCCTTGAGGAACCTGAATAGGCAGCTTCCAGACTCTGTCCCCTAGAGCTCACTCTGAAGCTATGCCAAATATCTATTTGGGCAACATCTACAGCTCCTGGAACTGATGGAGAATTAGCTAGGCTTCATGCTAGCTTCATGCTCAAGTTGCTATTGCAGCTGTTTATCAAAAGGCAAATTAAATTCTTGGTTAATTTTGTAAGCATCCAGAAATTAACTTTGGATTTAAATCTACAAAGATGACCATGAACAGCTCATAAAAAGTATTTTCCATTATAGATGAAGCATATTTTGTCTCTACATTTATTTATTAAATACTTCTTGCAATGCTACTGAATGTTCGACTTATTAAATCTCTTTATTATTCCTCTGTGTGAGATCCAAAGATATTATTACTTCCTCCTCACACCCTTCTTCATCTGTAAATTGCCATAACCCTTTAATAAGGTCTGAATATTTTCAGGCTAATCTTAATTATAAGGGAATACAGATGGAGAGATGCTAACCACTTGTCCAGAACCATTTACCGAAGCCAAAGGGAATGGAACATTCCTCCCTGTTACACCGTATTTTCTTCTCCTGAATGGTTAATAAATTTCTAATGTTTAATTTGCGCTTAACTAGACACTTTGTTTATTCTGTGGGTGGAACCAAGTCAGCCAAAACTGTAAGCTGTTGCCCTCCACAGAAAGGACAGCACTACTATTTTTTTTCAGACAAGTGTGGTTAGGAAGTAAATGATATCTCATCCTTCTTCACCTTCCATATGAAAGGTCTGGACTCCAATTCCCAGAGCAAAAGCTTCCGAGTATGCATAGTTTAAGGAATCTATGCAGGAGTTCGCATTTAAAATAGACAGAGCATACATCCTAACTTCTGTGTTGCCTACACTCTTCTAAATAAGTCAGCTGAAAGGCGGTGGTTTTTTCCCCCTGTTCAGCCCTAAGTTTATTATGGAGTTCCTAGGCTTCCCTGGAGCTTTGTCACGTGGCTTTTACGTAACCCTAGACGAATTTTCTAAATATCCTCACACCTGAGTTTCCTCACCCCTCAGAGGGATCGTTTGTAAGCACAAAAATTACCTAAGGCAAAGGCTGTCCTTTTTTAGCCTGACATCCAGGAATGCAGCATCCTCCATTCTCTGTCCCCCAGCACTTCTGATCTCAGAACTTGACAGAAAAGTTGAAGCCACAAAGACACCAAGTTTCAGATCAGTCCTCCACAATGGCTGTGTGGAGGACACAGAGACCATAAATAGTGCTCCTTCTGAGAAAAGGCCTTTATATAAACTTAACAATTACCTGTCTTTTTTTACCTTGCTGTCTGGCCAACCAGTAATAAGCGGCTTGGAACAGCCACATAATGTTTTCTCTTCTACACTCTGTAATTAGGGAATATTCTGGCATTATGGAGGACCTTAACAGAAAAGGAATAAGATGCAGGGTATCGTCCTTCCTTAGCTCCACAGTTTAAGAACACCTTGAACAACAGGTGCACGATCCAGACTAAGGGTTTGCCCATATTATTACAAAAAAATATTAATCAAAAATTTTAAAAAAGCTTAAGAGCCTCTGTTGTCTTGCCACAACAGTTAAAACTCTGTAATAATAGGTTTATTTGCAAGACGTAGTATTTCCTGTCAAGTCCTGAGTTGCAGGATTAAGTCCAGCCGGATGATTTGGATTGCATAATAAACACATCTTTCTCTGTAATGAATCTGGGATGCTAAGGACTCTTCCAATTGGTTAGCAAAGGAATTCACAGTTTTTCATGCTACATTTGTGCTCTGCTAGTAATGCACGACAGATACGAGACTGGCGCTGTGATCTGACTCTTAAAAAGTCCCTGGAGTTCCCACAGCCAAGACCACAGTCTACATGCAGTGACATTTTTCACAGGAGAAAAAACTAAGCACTGGGCTGTCGTTCATCATTTTCTGACAAACGTTTTTGAATTGGATACGTTCTGCTTTGGATCAGTGATTGATTGATTTCCTATTTCAAAATGCTCCATTCCAGAGCTCTGTTTGGATTTCAGTGGGGGAATAAAAAGAGTATGACTGTTAAAGGGAAATACTTTTTGTAATTCCAGAAAAGTTAATATACTGACTAGGGCAGCTGAAGGGTGTGTAGGATTGTTACAAGAGCTTAATTTTTTGATTATGCTACTCAATCTTGTCTTTTCAGAAGCATCTTATCAACCCATTGGCATGAGCAAATTCAACAATTGATAATCAGTGTGGTGCTTTGAAGTCAGACACGTAGATGGATCAATGGCAAGCGTACTGTGTCGGTATGGTGCCTCTGCATTGGTGAGGGTCAATTCTGCTGCAGCATGTTTGAATTTAAGACAGCCACTCTGATCCAAAAATGATAGCGTGTGGCTAAATAGCTACCCTCCTTCTCCTTGATGGCAGATTCCTTTGCAGCGGGAAAAGTGACCCTCACCAAGACAGAGTCATCATACTGATACTCTATGTCTGACATCGATTCACAACTCCTTTCTAGTTAGAAGCCTTTCATCACTCATATTTCACAAATGCAAAGGCTGAACAAAAAAAGTGACCTATTGACTTCTGCAAGGTAGGTGAGGGGGTTCTGGCCCAAACACTCTTGGGCAGAAACACCAAGAGAGCATGTTCCCTGTGTCCAAAATGCCATGGGGACAGTAACACATGCTGCAGCAAAAACTGCTGCCAGAGGGCAAGCAGTGCCCTACAGAGCGTAGGAAGAACAGTTTACCAAGAGAGAGCAGCTTGCAAGGCATCAGCTCTAAGGGGAAATTGGCCACTGCCTCTGCTCCCCTGAAATCATCCTCATCCTTCTGTTTTCCAGAAGTAAATGTTTGCAGCAGTAATGAGAGGGGTCTCGGGCATGAATCTGGCTTCCTGTTCTCTGCTGACGTGATTATGCACCCACAAACTGACAGTGTGTTGATGGCACTAGAAAAGTTGGGACGATTTGGCCTGAAAAGATGCAAACATCATTGTCAGAGCCAAGATAAATGCAGTTCCTCTGCATTTCTTCGGTTCACACCACTCTATCAGTGACAATCTTTCCTCCTTTTCCCAGTCCTGTTCCCAGTAAGAGGACTGAATGTTGTGCTTGGAACTGCAAATTACCATTTTGGCTTCCTCCACTGGAGTCACTTGGCGCTAAGGGAGGGGGGTGCGACTTATCCATCAGCACGGCAGGAGATGGGACACCAGTTACAGGAACACTGGGGATGTAGTATGGACCTGGCATGGAAGAGACTGCAGGAGGGTACCCAGCTTTTGCTGCTTTGCCTGCTACATACACTGAAAAAGAAAAAAGAATAGCAGTCAGCACCACATCAGCCTCCCACAGACACACACAGCACGTGGCCAAAACCTGCACATCACCAACACTGGTGACAACCATGCAGGAGACAAATGGACAAATGAAATGACAAGGAACAATCTGAATTTCTCTAAGCCTCAAAGACACTGAGGGGACTTTAAAAAATGCACATGGCAGGTCAGGTGAGCACCGTGAGATAGATGCCCAGCAGCTGAAACACATTTAGAGTGTTACACCCAGCAATGCTGCTGCCATGATTTAGTGGCAGTTCAGCTTTAAAACCAACCGATGACTCAAGCAGCAGGGATGAGGCTCATGAAACCCGACAGATCTGCCTCAGCCTGATCAGGAACCTTGCTGGGTTGCAAGGATTTTGCACTCTTATAGAGGGCAGCTGGTTTGCATTGCCGGGAAGAAACCTCGCAGGATGCTTTTAGCTCTTGACCCGCAACATTCACTGACACGACAACAACTTTGGAAGGGGAGCATGACACTTTGGAGAAGGAGGCACAGCTGCCAAGGCAGGGAGGGCTCAGGGAATTACATTTGTAATTAACTTTGAGCACTCAACCATTGAGCAATAGATTAGATGCTTCACTCCCGACGAACCAGCTCCTTAGTCAAGCAAAGTGCTCAGGGCAAAGGAGGCAATATTAACAGATTCTCCTCCTGTTCTGCCAGGGAGCAGAAGTAATGCAGGAGGAAATTTACGCCAGGCTTGGATAAGGTCACTCACGCGCCCGGGGACAGCAGCAGGACTCAGGACAGCAGGGGCAGCGGACGTAACAGCAGCAGCTGTGTGGGCAGCACTGGCACCAGCAGATGCCCACCAGGAGGAAGAACAGGAACGCTCCCAGGATCACCAGGCCCACAAAGACCCACTCTAAAAAAGAAGGCGAGAAAGAGAGATACTTAAAGGACTGCACATTGCTGTGGAAGGGAATGTCAGCAACATCCTCCCAAGGCACCACAAAGGTGAATAATAGAACAGATAGGTGAACAACAGAAATAGACTATTGGTCTAGGACAGGGGTGTCAAACTCACGCTCCCGCCATTCTCCTCTTCCTGCAGCCATAACACGCGTCACACACGCTGCCCACGTGACTGGTGCTGGCAGGAACGTAGGGACAAGGAGCTCGGTGCTGCTGCCAGGTAGAAACAAGGTGCCAGGCTGGATAAAACAAGGTGGAGGGCTGGATTCAGCCCATGGGATGTGAGTTTGACACCCCTGGCCTAGGACTATGTCCTGCTCCATGTTGAAGCACAAATGGCACATGACAGTGAGAAACAGAGCTACAGAAATGTGGTCCCTTCCTGCGATGACTCTGGCTGGCTGAGAGGCGAGCAGCACGGCAGCAGAAGCTGTTGTTGCCCAGCACAGAAACTCTTTGCCCCACAGCAGACCTGTACAAATGCTGCAGGACACACTCTATTAGCATTTGGATCTCATCAAAGACTCTTTCTTCCCAGCCATGTTCATACCCTGCTTGTGCGTTTGTTCGTTACCCACATTCAAGTTTTAATGGGACAAACGATGGTGAAAAAGCACGCTATAAATAGACCAGTAAATGAGCCAGGCCTGCCCCTTTGCAACTAGGCCCACGCATGCAATTATTCTTTTGAATGTGCCGAATGAACATCCTATTCAGGCGCTGCAGACAGCCTGGAAACATAACAACCACTTTTTTTACCCCCCTTGCTGAAGCCTCAGATGATGTCTGCCAGGCACTGAAAGGGAACGGCTGAAAAATGCTCTACAAGTGAAAGCACAGAAAAGTTGATCCACAAAAAACAGCATGGAGTATGTATGACTGGGAAGGGGAGCAAGGAAAGGTTTCTCAGACTTCACTGCTGAGACCTGTAGTGGTACCAGCCGTGGTGGGAGCAGGTGCCCAGCGTGTGCCAGGGCAGCTTCCAGCTCTGCATATGACCACACTGCGCTTTGCAGGGTGCACAGGACTGTGCCTGTGGCCATGCGGGAATTCCTCAGATGAAGGAAATGGTCAGTGAACACATCCAGACCAAGACATTTCAAGACTTCAAATGTATAAGAGGCCTTGATGTCACAGAGGTGCACCAACCTATCTAGAAGTCAAAGTACTGATGAGGGAAAGTCTATGGGGAAAGATTCCAGGTGTACCCAGGTGGTTATTCAGCCATCTTGGAAAGATGGTAAGAAAGTGAAGAAATAAATGGTGGGGCTGCTTGGCACAGAAAAAAAGGCAACACACCACTGTTTCCAAACAAAAGTCCAGCATTCACTAAGGGGTCTCTTGGTACGTGATTATTTAAGATGAAGCAGCATCAATATAAGGATTGTGTTGTGAGCACAGAATCACAGCGGAAAAATAGTACACCTTTCACCTGCCTCTCTGAGCTGAAAAGTCAAGGAAAATTGTTCATCTTGGAACAATCAAAACAGAAGTTTTTTCTAGTTCTTAATAAAATGCAAAACTAAGAAATGTCATTTTTCAATAAAAGTTAAATTCCATGATTTGTTGGAGGTTTTCTTAACTCTTAAACAAACAATTCCGTTTTTTTAAAGCCATTTTTAATCTAGAACTTACAATTTTCTTTAAAAAAATCAGTGAAAGATCTGGCATTTAAAAATCAAAACACTTCATTTCAGTAATGTCAAGTGAAATGTTTTATCTTTTTTTGAATATTTTATTCTTTTTTGGCTGAAACAGATGAATTTCATTTAAATTTGCAGATAATTTTGGTCCTTGTGGAATTTTTTTTTTGTTGAATTTACTATATGCTGAGAAAAATTCAGCTGATGAATAAGGAAATGGCTGGAGGGAAGCATTCATGAATGGAAAAGCAAAAGCTGAGAAGAAACTACTGATACAGCTCCTCAAGTGCTGGTTCTAGGAACTATCTTATTTAATATTTTCACAAATGACCTTTACATAGAAAATAAGAATGTGCTAATGTATCTTGAGTGTAAGAGATAGGGAACCATTTTCACTAAAGACGAAGACTGGGATAAGTTTAAGAAAGTGCCAGTCGTCCTTGAAACTACAATAAGAAATATGAAACGCATCAATATGCTGAATTTTGAGGTATGCAGCAATACTTTCAAGGTCACACATTCCAGGATTAAGAACAATTTAAAAGGTCCAACACAAAAAAAAAATAAGACTAACCCTACAGCTTGGGAACCAAGGGTGGGAGGCGAGAGACAAAGAGATGGTTACAGAAAACGTTCTATCCTGTCACAGTGAGACAAGGCTCAACTCAATTACTCCACTCAGTACGAGTGGATGCGTGTTCTAATAGAGATTTTTTCTTACCCTCGGTTAGAAAGTGTTGGTGTGCAAGAGTGAACAGCAAGACAACGCGCTAGCCCACAATGCTTTGTCTGGGCAAGCAGTTTTTAGCTAACACTGTCACTGTGTTTGAGCACCCACCCAATTCACCAGATCTGGCTCCCTGCGATTTCTGCCTCTTCCCAAAGATCCAGTCAGTGCTCAAAGAACCCATTTTTTGTTGGCAGAAGATGTGAAAGCAAGAAAGACAGAGATCCTCAACAGTCTTTCAGAAAATGACCTGTGGAATTGCTTTGAACGCTGGCAGCATCATGTGCAGCTGCGTGTCAGCTCAAAAGGGAACTATTTTGAAGGTGATCATAGATGATTTTCTTAATTTGTTAAATAAAAAGAGTTACAGAAAGGAACATTTTTTTCATGTCAGACCTCATACGTTCTGAACAGGACTTCAACAGCAGAAAACAACTGAAAAACAAGATAAATGACCCAGTATACTATTCCATCATAGGACAACTGTAATCACTTATGTCATACATATGGCAAATGTAATCCCATGCCCAGTAGAGGAGGAATTTCCAGTAGTGTTAAGAAAGTATTAATGCCATCATACAAGGCTTCCATGTAATGTCATCTGAAGCTACTGATGTTATACAGCTCTGTACAAGAAAAAATGAATTCAGGTTGGAGTAGATGCAAAGTAGGGATTTGAGGAGATGAAGGGATTCAATAGCATGCCTTGCAGCAGGAGAGCTGAAGCTCACTGTGTTTGGCTATTAAAAGGAACGCTGAGAGCAGACATAGCTACTGCCTGTAAATACACTATGAGGTTGAATGTTAGGAGGAAAAGCAGGTGTTATAGTTAAGTCTTACGTAAATGGGCATAGACAGGCTACAAGTAATGTACATGGAAGTTAGAAGAAGCACATCAAAGAAACCGCTCCAATGGGAGAGAAAATGGCCAAACCCAGACTACTCTTAATCTTGCTAAGTTTATGGAAATGATAAAATTACATGGCTCTAGGGATAGCAAGAAAGACAGCGAGCCAGACTATCCTTTCCAGTCCTGTACTTTCCAATCTATGCCAATCCAAGCAGGGCAACAGCTCAGTGGCTTTTTCTTTTGTCATGTTCTCATCTTGTTCTCTATGACCATCATGGATATTGAGAAGGTGAAATAGTATGACAGAAGTGGCCAGCCACAGCTACACAATGAAGCCCAGGTATCAGATCTCCAGAGCTATTAGTGAACAGCTCACAGCCACTCCATCAAGGACAAAAGCCTGGTAGAGGAAAAAAACAAAGAGTGAGTCCATGGTAAGAGTTTCTGTGGTCTTTCTGAAAACATCGTAGCAGTAGAAAAGGAGGTCATGTGAGTATGTACAGTGCACATTGCAAGATACTCAGCATGAGGAGTGGTTATTTGAAATCAGTGTCCCACTCACAGGGACCTATGAATGACAAAGGATTTCACTCCACAGTCAGTTAGACCATTTGCTTCTCTGATGAAGTTAAAAAAACAGCAAAGGAGCTTGCTGACACCTCCTTTAGGCACAAAACCACTTTCACCTGCAACTCCCATCCTTCCTCCAGTAAAAGTCTTCTCTTCTGTCACTGCCATTCCAGATGCAACTGTGTAACCCTGAGATTCAAATGACTACCAAGTTGAAATGCTGTGTGTCCTCAGTCTCTGGAAACTACTGTTTTGTGCTTGCAGGAGCATCTGCTTTTGTTTATTCAGGTAAAAGGCAATGCTAACAGCTGAAGTGTGGTTTGCCACTGCCTTTTACACTTTCTTGTTGTTTACACCCATACAGTGAGTGAGGTTACTAGAAAGCTACCTTGCCAGCACACAAGAATTTTATACCCATTCAATAAAATTCTAATTAGTGGGGGGGAAAAATATGTTAGGCAACAAATAGAGAGCCAACTTATGCTATGCTGCAAAGACCAATCCCTCTCCTGCCACGGTGAACTTCCAGGGAACTCTGGGTTACATGGGAGGCTAGGGAGTGTCTGCCTTCTCTCCATTTGCATCTCTGGGACAGATTTGAAAATAGCTTCACACATTTATGTGGAGCTGCATTTTTGCACAAACGTGTGAAGTAAACACTCCTTGGGCACTGTCAGGAGATGATCAGATGACTCAAGGGCTAAATGTTCTCACAGCTTTTCCCTTTCAAGAACAGTCTGTTGTACGGTCTCCATTTCCTCTGCCAGGAGTGCCAGAACTGGCAGCTCTCATTAGTTTGGCCAGTAAGGGAGTTCATCATGGCCAGAGAGCTTTCCTGTATGGTCCAGTCACCTGGTGTTACCCAGATAATGCCCTGGCCATGCTGCACATGAGGGGCTGTGCCATTGATTAGTTGCTAACCAGGGCTCTATTTCTGGCACCTCCTGTGCTACCATCTGTGGCAATGGCTATACTGGTACCCATACGACAGGGTCTGGGGAGCGGAAGTTGCTACTGCACAAGAGCAGCTGACGCACAAAGCCGTACGGGCACACGAGGCTGCTGAGATCTTGCAGGCTGGAGCAGCGTTACCTTTGTGTTACCGGGGGAGAGCAGACAGCTTGATACAAAACCTCCTCTGAACAGCACTGGCATTTCTGCTCTCACGCTGATGCTGGCACAACATCAACCATCTCTGTATGCTGGCTCCGAGCATGGCCATTCCTCCCCCATGTCCCAGCACCAGCTCTCTCAGATCTCAACCCAACACCCTTTCCCAGTAAAAGATAGGCTTTTCCATTTTTCCCCAGATAAAACACAAGCAAGAGTGAAATGTACACCATATAAAGATGCTGTAGAAGGATAAACAGACAAGACAACAGAGGACTGGGTGATTGAAGGGTGAAATGACTGGATACCTGGCATAATCTCCACAGCAAAACTGGGCAAGAGATCAGCAAGCAGCCCTGTCCTGCCTAGAAAAGACAGAAGGAGGAGAACAAGGAGAGAGGTTACTGCAAGAAAAACACAGTCCCCAGCCCCTGCCTTAGCCTCCAGTCCCCTTCCTCATCAGCCCACTTGCACGCTATTAACCAAAATTCCTGTCAAACATAGATGTCATCCTGCTCAATGCCTTGTGTCTGCCTCTGCACCTCAGTTATTTCTGTGTCCTTGCATTTCATCTTTATCAGCACACCGGGGGGAAAGAATCTGGAACAAAGCTTCTCCAATCTAGGCACAAAATGACAAGAAGAGGGATGTCCCCTTAGTGTAGTTACATGGTAACATCTTTCTGGACTTAACGCTCTACGCATGTAAAAAGCTCCTGGCAGTGCACAATGGCCCTCAAACAGGAGTTTACTTTAAAAATGTGCTGATGTAGTTCGGATGCATGTGGAACATCTTTAGGCCAAGGCTCTTGACAAGTCTGCCACATGCATCCAGCACCCATGGGTGGTGCTCTCCATGTGGGGTTCTGCAACTGCAGAGACAGCTCCAGGAAAGGAGTCTTGAAGTGAGTATGTGCAACTTATTTCGAGACGCACAGGCAACTTGGTGAGACTGTGTGATGTAAGGCCAACTCTCAAGTGACGCAAACCAACCAGGGAAGGATTTGTGTAGAAATTTGTGGAATCACTTTACAAAAGGAAAAGGAAAAAAAAAAAAAAAGGCAAGCAAAACGTCTAATTTGTAACTGAATATAAACAAAAATCTAAGTCCAAAGGCAGCTTGGTGCCTATTTGTTTTGGCACTGAACGTCTGGGATATTTCTGGTACACAGAAAACCTCCTGCAGTATTCAGCTATCATTTACACGAAGGGTGTCAAACTCACAGCTCCCGCCATTCTCCTGCTCCCACAGCAGAACGCACGTCACACACGCTGCACGTGTGACCAGCACTGGCAGGAGCGTAGGGGCAAGGAGCTTGGTGCTGCTGCCAGGTAGAAACAAGGTGCCGCACCGGATGAAACAAAGTGGAGAGCCGGATTCAGCCCACGGGCCCTGAGTTTGACACCCTTGATTTACACACACCTGTGCATCGACGTTAACAGCCCTGTGTGCAGCTGTGCTGCGTACTCTCTCATACAGCACCAGGATCACGCTAGGTTTTTTGAAGACGTGCCTAAGGTAAGAGACCTGCACTCCGAAAAGAGACATACGCTGTGGGTAGAACAGGAGCAGCTGAGGATAAACCAGTGTAGAAGTGGTCGAAAGCTACCCTCAGCCTCCCCACATGCCCTTCAGGTCCTGCACTAAGCAGCATTCAGAACCAATGATGAACCGGATCCCAGGTCCCCTGGTCTCTAATCTGTCCTTTAAGTGTTACAATCAAATTCCCCACTGTCTGTTTTTTCTCAGTGCTTCAGCAGAGGTTCTGTAGAGATCAAAAATCCACCAGGATGCCTGCTGAAGTCATAATAAGCATACTCTGAATGCAGGCATTGCTTTGCGACCAGTTGCAACTCATCAAAGCTGTGTAGTACTCACAGTAACGCCATCATGATGAGGTGCTCCTGAAGCCTTAGCAAAAGACACAGTGCTGATCCTTCAGATAATGCACTGCTTTGAAGGAGGACTCTTGCCATCAGGCTACTGCAACACTTTTATCTACATATACAAAGAGTTTGATGGCACTCTTTGCATTCCATTTTCTGGAAGGATCAAGTGTCCAAAGTACGCACAGCTAGCCTGTTATAGGAAAATGCTAATATATGGTTTCTGCTCATAAGAAAGAGGCACGTATACAACATACGTGTGGCTTTTCCTAGGTGCCACCAGTGGGCTCCAAAACCATGCAACAAATGTAGGCCTTGTGTAACATTCTATTAGAGTCACATTATGTTCCACGTGCATACTGAATACATATCTTATTTTCATAGAATCACAGAATCATAAGGTTGGAAGAGACCTCTGAGATCATCAAGTCCAACCGTGCCTGTCTCTGCACTAAACCATGTCCTTAAGGAACTCATCCACCTGTCTTTCGAACACCTCCAGAGATGGCGACTCCACCACCTCCCTGGGCAGCCTGTGCCAGTGCCTGACCATCCTTTCAGTGAAGAAATTCTTCCTAATGTCCAGTCTAAACCTCCCCGGTGCAACTTGCGACCATTTCCTCTCATCCTATCACTTGTCACTTGCGAGAAGAGACCAGCACCCACCCCATCACAACCTCCTTTCAAGCAGTTGTAGACAGTGATGAGGTCTCCCCTCAGCCTCCTCTTCTCCAAGCTAAACAACCCCAGTTCCCTCAGTGTCTCCTCACAGCACTTATTCTCCAGCCCCCTCACCAGCCTCATTGCCCTTCTCTGCACACGCTCCAGCCCCTCAATGTCCTTCCTGTAGTGAGGGGCCCAAAACTGAACCCAGCACTCGAGGTGTGGCCTCACCAGTGCTGAGCTCAGGGGCACAATCACCTCCCTGCTCCTGCTGGCCACACTGTTTCTGATACAGGCCAAGACGCCATTGGCCTCTTGGCCACCTGGGCACACTGCTGGCTCATGTTCAGCCGGTTGTCAACCAACACCCCTAGGGCCTTCTCTGCCAGGCAGCTCTCCAGCCACTCTTCCCCAAGTCTGTATCATTGTTGCATGGGGTTGCTGTGCTCCAAGTGCAGGACTCTGCACTTGGCCTTGTTGAACCTTATCCCGTTGGTTTCAGTCCACCAATCCAGCCTGTCCAGATCCCTCTGCAGAGCCTCCCTTCCTTCAAGCAGATCCACACTTCCACCCAGCTTGGTGTCATCCGCAAACTTGCTGAGGGTGCACTCAATCCCTTTGTCAGGACCATTGATAAAGATGTTAACCAGGACTGGACCCAGCACTGAACCCTGGGGAATACCACTTGTGACTGGTTTCCAACTGCATTTAATTCTATTTACCACAACTCTTTGGACCCGGCCATCCAGCCAGTTTTTAACCCAGCAGAGGGGGTGCCTGTTCCTGCATTTCCCAGCATGCACAAAAATATGCAATTCTTGCATAGGCCTCTGTGTGTGTGTACGGGAACAATGTAGACGTGAATAACAGGCATGCAGAACATACTGGCAGATATGGGCATGCAGCTTGCCTCCCATGTGTTATCATCTCCACACAAGCTCACGTGCAGCCCCTGGTCTGAAAGCCAACACCAATGGACAAATATGTGGAGGTATATAGTTAATTTAGGGCTGGGATTTGTGGTACAAGAAGTAAAGAGCAGAAGCTCCGAGTCCAAGCAGGCACCTGCTTTATTTTGAACCTACCCAAAGAGCCTCAATCCCTGCAAGCACTGGGTCTTACGATGCCTCCTGAGCCTCAGGAGGAACCACATGCTCAAGGGGAAAGAAGCATCACTCAAAAATAACAGTGCCTGAGAACCTGGTAACTTGTTACAGCAGCCAAATAGTCCCACTGTGCTACCTACAAGCAGTCAAGTACATCCCTGCTTGTGTAGCCTCACTCCGCTCCACTGAGTTTCCGCTTGAGGAATTTGCTCTCCCTGCCCTGTCAGCGGGGCTCGCACAGCCTTGAGGGCCCCAGAGACACTGGTGAGGGGGGGACACACAAAGCCTGGGAGGGCTCGAGGCAGCAGCAAATGCCACCACAGCTCAGCCCAAACTTTGCCGCCTTGACTAGCCCAGCTGGCCACCAGCAAGCACAAAGCACGCCACTGGACTGCCATGGCCCCAGCAGCTTTCAATGCACTCTGGCTCTCCCCCCACCCCATCCTGGGCTGAATTAATTGTCCTGGGCTGAATTAATCCATGGATAACCCTTCCCCCATCCTGTGTGCACTTCCCACTTCTCAGGCAAAGCCAACAGACTGAAGCTGCCGGCCGCCATGGCCTCCCTGCAGTTGCCACAGCGACGGGAGGCTCCCAGCAGTGCCCTTGTTGAAGAACTGAAGACTTTTCTCTGCTGCCAGCAACAAGTGGAGCAAAAGCGCTCAGCCAGCCAGCAGCACAGGGACAGGGCAGCTCTCGGGGCCGCTGCTGACTCTCACCCGCCTGCCCCATGCAAGCCTGGCCTGGGCATGCCCCAATGCCAGGTGGCAGCTGGCAGAGAGGACATCAGGCCACGCATGGTGCCCAAAGCCAGTGCAGAGACCAAAGGAGTTCAGTGAGCAAGGTCTCCCTTTGGAGTTGCAATCATGGCCATCGACCTCCTGGGTCCTTCCGTGGGCATTAAGCTCACCTCACTGCTCTCTTCTTTTGTTTTTCATTAAGGGAAGTTGAAGGCAGAGGACTGGGGCTACAAAGCAATTGGTGTGTAGAAAACAATTCAGTAAAAGATGCTGCCCAGAGACCATGTGGCCACACCACCTCTACATGGCAGATCTGAGGCTCAGGACCACAGGCACTCTGAGACACGGCCGGGTACAGCCACCGAGGCGTAGCTCTGCACCCCTGCACGGGTAACCTGTCCTCTGTGCAAGCTCCCAACACCCAGCCCCAGCAGACACCCTGGAGCAAAGAGGGAATAGACAATGGCCCCGTTTTCCAGGGTTGTCTCAGGCGACTCTGTGGGACCTAGGAGCTCGTCCTTGTTCCAGTACGGATCTGGGACACACTCCTGTCTCTGTTCCCTCTGTGCTGCTGCAGGGCTTTACCCACCCACAGCAGCCTCTCACTGGGCATCCCACAGACCCCGGGTCCTGGCCAGCCCCAAAGTGCAAGGGAGCCTGCGAGCCCCGGCTCTGCAGCAGGAGATGGTGGGGAGAAGGAACAAGAGGGGGAAAAGCTGAGGGGGTGCAGAGTGTGTCCAGAAGGTGCAGAGATACAGAAGAGGCAAGTGAGGACAGGAGGAGGGTGGGCGACAGAGCAGGAGAGCAAATAGCAGCAGATCAGGGAGGACATGGTGTCAAACAGACAATTAGCAGAGAGTCTGCAGAGAAGAGACACAAAAATAATTAGGCTAAGTGGTGCGGCTGAAAAGAAATGATGACACGAATAAAGCAGGCGCAGATGCAGTCGGGAACACGGCAATTGGGTAAATATGGGAACGTGGTAAATGCTGGCAATTGCATAAACGTGACAAATATTGGGTAAATATGAGAATAACTGTTGAATTAGTTTCCTTGTTGGCGGCTGCCTCTGCAGCCCTACCAGCAGCAGTGGCACAACGGGACATAGCAGCTACAGGAGGGAACAATTTCTTCCTCAGTAGTGGAAAAATTTGCCAAGCCATGCCATGGCAAGTGGCCCTGGCACAGGACACCACCGTGACAGGAGGCTGGAAAGGACAGGAGAGGAAGTGTGGCCCTTGTAAATTAGACACTGTTCCAAAGAAGCTGCTGTGAGATTTATTGGGAGTTTGGCTCTGCTAAGGTTTCTCCGTGCTCCCTCCACTCAGAGTAAACTTCATCCTTTCTTCTCGTCCTTCTCTGCAATTGGAGGGAGAAACAGCAGCAGCCCTTCTTGGAGATCAAAGTTTTAGCAGGCAACAAAGACCTCCAAGGAGGCTGTTGCCATGGCTACCTAAGTAATGGAGGTCTTTTAATCACACCAGTCTCCTTTGTGAGCAGCGTGTGGCTGTCGCTGGCAAATAAGGAGGAAAAGAGGGGTAAAAAACCTTGGCAACAAGTAGCACTTCTAAATAGCATGAAATAACTAACTAGGAGTAGCCCGGGCTGGGACGAGGGTGATCAGACCCAGGTTATAAAGGTGGCAGCACCTCATAAGGAAAGGAGGAGCACTTTGGGGGTGGGAAGACACCAAGAGCCTTCCTGGCATCAACGCCTTTGCTGGATTTTGAAGTAAGTAGAGGGCTCCTCTGCCAATCACTTCCTTTGCCTGCAGGTACCATCCACCTTTGGCAGAAAAGCACAGCTCAAGGTCTGGGTGCACTGTGAAGTCGCTTAGATGCTTCCCCAGGCGAGATCTGACCCTCTCATCGCCAACACATGGCAAATAGCACTGAAATCTCTGCCAGGTGATGTGACCCAAGTACTGGCTAGGATGCTACTGGCAGCTTTTCAGCAAAACAGAGCGAAATCCTTAAACCATTGTCTTGTAAAGGAAAATTCTGTCACAAACTTTTCCATCCCTGAAACCACATCAACTTTTTTAATACAATCTGTCCTGGCACACCAGATATTCCAAACCTGTCTATATTTATACCAGCTATTGAGTCACTTTGCTGAGTAAGAACTATCTCATTAGCATTACACACCACACACACACACACACGTCCCAGTAGATTTATCCTCTCTGAAAGCCAACGCATGTCTCTATTAGTACATTAATTACTGTGCAATATGCTGTGTGTGTATATGTATCTATGTTCTCTCCTACCTATAGGTGTTAGACTTGATAAATTTTGGGTTTAGCCTTATTCACGCTGGCTGGTAATACAAACTACCAAAGATGTCAGTTTAGCAATCTTAAGTGCTTGCTGACTTCAGAAACTAGCAGAAACCCCAAGCACTAATTGTTGTCATCTAAAGCATAACAACAGTAGAAGCTGAAGCTTCTAAAAGATTAATTATAAAATAATACTTTATTCATATATAATTTATGTAGCATTAGCTGCCAAATGGCAATGGGGAAAAAAAAGGCAGTCAATAGCTGCCTAGCAAAGCACATGGATCACTAACCAAAGTATCAAACCAGCAACTGGGATTACTGGATCACTTTCTGGCCTCTTCCAGGAACTTGACACATCCTTGGGGATGAAGCCACTGTTTCATGAAGTATGTCTAAGCTATGCAAAATCTTGTAATGCAAACATTGCCATGATTGCACAGACCCACGCATTTCAGGGTAGCCAGCTGTGCCTAGCTACATCCACAGCCATTGCTCTACAGTTGTACAGCTTGGGGAGGGAGCAGCAGAGCTGCTTTGACAGGACCCTGCACCTAATTAGTAAATTCTGGCTCTCGGAAGGGCTTACTGGGTTATAGGCAATACCACACAATTAAGCTAGACTGCTTCCTGATGTGAGCTGGGTCATAGGAAGTGAGGATGGGGCATCCCCTGACACTGCCCTGCACTTCTGATTCGAAGGTTACTACAGGCACCTTGCCTTTGCTGTGCTGGTACACCTGCAGTTCCCTTCAATGAAGGCTGCAACAAATGACTCTACTGAAGCCCACTGACATTCTTGTATAAAAAGCAGTGCACAGGGGCTATGAGTAATAATTTGATTAATAGCACAGTCTATGTTCAAGAAGCAGGATGCTTTTAGCTACTGAGATAGAAATGTAGGCTTTCTTAAATTTAGGATTCAGCCTTTTTCATCCAACCACATTAGTTCTAAAAAATAAAAAATGTATAAAGTTGCAAATGGATTCATCAGCCCAGCTGTAAGGTCAGCAAAGTCTTCTAAACTTCTAGTGAGTGCAGAGAGCATCACTTGACTCCTGTTGTGGAATCACTAAGCTCTGCAGTAGCCTAGTCCTGCTGCAGCAGAAGCAGAGTTCATACAGTTTCCAGCGTGCCAGAACCCATCTGGAGATTCCAAACGCCACCAAAATATAAATATTTAAATTATAATAGTACTTTTTATTTCAAATTCTTTCCTTGTTCCACAGGAGGTTCTCTACCAGCCAAACTCCTTTTGCGTTTCGGAAGCACAGCGTTTACCATCCCTGTTTCCTTGCCTTCACTGATTCCGTTAGAGGATTAAAGTCCCTGACTAAGCGAAACCTACTGAATGGTCTTTTTAGCAAAGCACGTAAGCACATGCTTAACATCAGGTATGCTTCAGCTTTGCTGAGCACAAATGGACATAAATAAGTGCTTATATGCTTTTCTGAAATAGGCCTGAAATGAAGACAGCGCATGGGATTCTTTGATGCTACCTAGGTCTGTCCAGCCACTTTGCGTGTCAACATGGTACATCCAAGTGACAACACTCAACACGCAATCCAATCATGACCCAGGCTAACTCGCTACTTAGACTTCACTGGAAGTCTCTGTGATAACTTCCATAAGGAAAAAAAAAAAAAGGAATACTGTAATTTGCTCAGGTTTTGGATTTTGAGATAAAGCAGCTTTTGAGCAATTTTTAATGGTGCAATTCACTGTATAAAAGCAGGATTCTCCACCTTCTGCTAAGCAAATTTCCATTTATTTATTGATGCTGTTGGGTACCTATTAGTTTTGCCTCTCAGAACTTTCAGGGTCTCTGTGATATTCAACTGCCCTGTCCAGCATTACCCTTCTCTAACCTAAATACAACTTGGCACTAATATGAAAGCACTAGAAGGGATACTTTCCTCTTTTCCTGTTTCATTCTAATTTTTCTCTTTCCCCACTGATAACATGCGTGGGTGGAATTTGTGTTCTATTCAGAACTCTAATCTATGCTTAAAATCATGCAGCAGCCTCAAAATAAGCAACATTAATTATATTTGAAAGACCACCACAAGCAGTAAGGGAACAGAAATGTGCTGTGTGAACCATGGTGTCTCTTGCAGACATGATCCTTCCACTGCTCCAGCTGCTCTAATAGAGAATCTGGGTTCCACCCAAAGAGCAGCGAACAGCACAAACAGCACACAAAACCCTTTTACCACATGTCAGCTAGGACTGTGGAATCACTCTGATCTGTACTGTCTGCCTCCAAGCAGCGGGATGGAATGAAAAATGTCCCAGAAGATGCCAAAATCTTAAGAAATGGTATTTTCACCAGTAGCTGCTTCGTCCTATAGCAATCAATGGGGAGAGGGAGAGGGAGAGGGAAGGGAAGGGAAGGGAAGGGAAGGGAAGGGAAGGGAAGGGAAGGGAAGGGAAGGGAAGGGAAGGGAAGGGAAGGGAAGGGAAGGGAAGGGAAGGGAAAAGGGCAGAGGGGAGAGGGGAGAGGGGAGAGGGGAGAGGGGAGAGGGGAGAGGGGAGAGGGGAGAGGAAGGTAACCTGGAATCACTCCGAAAACTGAAATGTTGCCTCCGTACACACTACCCAGGAAAAGGAATACACACAAGCTGTGCCACACAGCATGAGGCAGAACAAAGTATGCCCATGACAAGTATGTTTTCATGCTGCTGCCAAACTTAGCAGAGGGCTGCACAAAGCACAAGGTCAGACCCCCAAGCTGTACTGAACAGAAGAGCAGAAGCAGTCAAGGTAATGCAGCCTAAGCTACATGTTTCATCCCAACACAACAAACTGATACCAGGGACACCATTAAGCCAGCTTCAGAGCAGGGGATTTCTTTGTTTCCCCTCCACATAGTCTTCTGTACACAGTGAAAACCAGATTCTTCCTGTTACCATGGCACTGTTCGATCACTGGTGTCTAAGCACAGTTGTAGACACATGGAAGTGGCAAACACCAAATCCTGGACAGGAAGGTAAAGAAAGAACAAAATTCAGCAGCCCATCATCACACAGCCACAGACAGCTCCTCTGGAGAGGCTACCGAACAGCTACAACTGACAGCTGGCAGAGTAACCTCCCCTGAACTGACAGTGGTCAGACTCGGGCCTGTTATTAACCAGCACAGCCACACAGCCACACTGTGGATTTAGACAGGAGTATAACACTGTTTTCTGGAGGGATCCATTCTCCAGTTGTCCATTGCTTGACTGACATCTGGAGCAGTGAGGGGAGGTGAAGGCACTGCTGCAGTCACTCACCCATTCAATCTGGTTTACTTTGAGACAACTGCATTTCCAAATAAAAATGTCATTTAAATTCTGACCTTAGCCATGAGAGCAAAGGCACTTGACAGACTTGTTCTAATCATGTCTCTACATATCAAACACTACCAGATCAAAGACTTTTAAAATTTCATTCATGGGATGTATGTACATCTAAGAACCATGCAAACGTGCTGACCTGACAAACATTGGTGTTAGCAGAAATCAAGGCAAGCTGGGAAAAACTCATCTTACTCTTCTGGGGCAGTCTAGGGGTGAACTAACACTGCTGAGTCAAGGCAGTGTCAACAAGATTCCCTGAAAGGCCCATTTCACTCTGTTTTCCCCCCCTAGCTGGGATGGGTGCTTTTTTAACCTGGATTGATCTGGATTGTGGAACCCATCACTGAAAGCTGACCCTGCCAATACAAATGAAACCAATCCTGCTCACCACACTGCTCAAGGGAGATTAACAGAAACACAGAGTCAAGCATACGTACCGCAGACAGGACAGGTCCTTTTAGTGGCAGCACCGGCTTAGACCTCATGAGGGTGACTGTGAAACTGCATCTCTAACTGGACAAGTAAAATCAGGCAGACAGAAAAATCTCTCAAACTGACACACTCAAGCAGATAAACACAGTTGCTTCTTGACATCCTCAGAGGTCAGAAGAGTGGGATGAAGGGAATGTTAAAAGACTGCAAAAAGCACATGATTTTATGTCTTCTGGGTGTTTATTTTTAAAAGACTCTTATCTCAAGTGTTCACTTTGCTTCAAGTTTATTGTTTTATATTTTAAAAACAAGGGTTCTGACTTTCCACAGCCCTGCACTTTCTGTAGTCATTTACGCCTGTGTAAATGTGTGAGCAGTGTGGGTGTAAACATCACTATTCTGGTTCTGTAGCATTTGCCACCCACCTTGCCTAGGTGTGAATGACTGCACAAGGTGCAAGGCAATGATGAAGGTACTGCAGGGACTGTTTTACATAGATCTTACACCCATAGTAATATGGTGCATAGGCACGTAGAATGAGTGAGAGAGCAGAAGGAAAGACCCATCAGCTACCTGCTGAAAAAGCAACCCGGCAAGAGGGCTTACCAAGTACAAGCAGCTCCACCGATTCTTCATTCTTGCCCTCCACATCATCCGGTGTGATAATAAGGCAGTAATAGAGCCCGCTGTCTCCCCACATCAACTTCCCAATCTGAAGGTCTGCATCTGAAAAGCAAAAAATGAAAACTTATACTTTATCTCCAACACCTATGGGAAGAGTGAAGTGTTGAAAGCCCATCTCGAGGTCCCAAATCAATTTCATTTCCTTACTGAGAAGCTGGGTTAACCTTATCCAGAATATAACAGTATTCCCAAAAAAACCAACATTCTCAGGACTCTGTGGCTGTAAGTGGGAAGACAAGGTAATGTTGCAGAGGCAGCTCACTCTGCAAGTGCCAAGAGCAGAACAGGTAACTAATGTCACTCTCTGTCCTTCCTATCACCTAAGGCCCGGGGTCCCAACTAAGCAAGAAGGGCTTAGAGTGTGTCTGTCTCCTTTAGAGCACTTCAGTCAGCCACCAGAGGTTACATGGAACAAAGGAAAACACTCCACCTTGCTGAGGCTAATCACTCTCTGCACCAAACAGCATCCATTTTTTGCTGGATAGTCTCCTGAATCAACACGAAGCCTTGTACTTCTGAGGGACAAGGTTTCTCACAGCCTTCCAGATCAAATGTTTAAGGACCCTGTCACCCCCGCCCTCATCTCCACTCAACTTGATTTCACTCCACAGAAATCTCTTCCTTTCACACTGCACAAGGCTGTGGGGGTTTATGTTCATGACAGTGAAGCTGGTGAAGTCCAGAGTTGAGCAAACATGAGGTTTAGGATAGTTTTGGTATTTTGGAACTGAGGAAAAAATCAATGGAGTTTGGAAAGAAGAAAAACCTAGTCCATAGTGACTGAATTCATACCTTTCTTGCTGGCATCCCCTTGTCAGGAAAAATCTATACACAGAGCAATACGCAGATGCCAGGAATAAAAACCTTCCACTTCATCAAAGGAAAAAGAATACTAGATCAGGGCTGAGGATCTATGTGGAGCCAGATGAAGAGAAAAACCATAGGAAATGACCTTTGGGTCTACGGTTGGTGGTTGAATCCTAAATGTCTGACATATACCAACCCTGTTCCAGCAACCTTTTCTAAGGGAGGTATCTGAACAATTACTGCCAGCCTCCAGTATACCAAATTGCTAAGGGTCAATTCCAACCCCCACACCAAGCACCACTAGGGTAGAGAGTTACCATGGACAATGCTGACATCTCTTTCCTTATAGAAGTCCCCTATAGTGACGGCAGATCCTTGTTTGGAGGCGACGACACGGACTGTCCGCCTGCTGTCCACACAGTCCAGATAGGGATCCCAGTCCAGGTTCCTCTTGCTCATCGTTTGTAAACCAGAAGTCACCATACCCAGAGCTTCTCCCACTCGGTCCTGGCAGTAAGATTTATATCTCCACTGTACCACAGCTGGTTGGGTGGAAGAAGTAGAGAAATGGCAGCGAAGCAGAGCAGGCTGAAACAACATGGCCACCTTCTTCTTCTCAGGCACGGTGACCCGCAACCCCTCCACCTCAGCTAAAAGACAAAAACATGAATGTCACACATCTTGGCACTGCTTGAAGAGGGAGCTACTGCATTTTATCATAGCAGCATTCTCCCACATATACAAAATTAAAACATCCATCTGTTTCAGGTGCCAGGGTGCAATACTCCTCAATGCATGTAAGCATGGATGTTGGCAGCAGAAGTTTGCTTTTTTTTCATAGCCTACAGCCACAAGGAAAAACACAGCACTGTGATACTGAAGGCTCAAATGTAAATCCCTTATGTTCTGTAGAGACCCTAACACAGCAGTGTGACAATTCACGACTTCTGTGGCAAATTCAGATATAAGGAAGAGATATTTTAGGGACTGCCCCACTCCACTTCTACAACAGGTCAGCCAAGGGGCCAGATTCTGAGTTCGTAACAATCCCAATGCAGAATAAGTCACTCCCCTCCCAATTTTAGCAGCATCGCACCTCCTCTTTGAAAGTCAGGCAGCACATAATGCCTGGCCCAGCCTGTTGTGCACTGGTGCCCAGTAAGCGTTGCTTGCTCTGCCAAACTCTAGAGCTGCATGAAGGAGTGGATCCAAATCGCACAGCTCCTGCCAGGGCTGGCATGTAGCACTGAGAGAAATTGCTCCATGTGGGAGGTGCAGAGAAAAATGGCCCAAACACTCGAGCTTTCCACATTCTCTGGGAGGAGATAGATTTCAACTCATAATGTTTATCTACCAGCTGATGGGAGAGTTGCAGTTTATGTATTAAGGTCCAAGAGAAGACGCATGGGACTGCTGCCACTTGTTTGTGCAGCTTAGGGAGAAGCTGAAATTCAGTGAGCAATGCCAACAGACTGCCCTCAGGAGAGCGAGGTGCTCCATCTGCCCAGAGGGGAACAGCCAAAACCTCCCACACGTGCCCTTCATTGCTTCCCTCCTTCTTGTACTGCAGGCAGCAATGACTGGGAGCACTTACACAACACTGGAAACATACGCTGACACCTTCCCAAGCAGGAATGTGCTGGCCTGTGGAGGTACTGAAAGAGTCCTGGAGCAAGGAGGAAGCATCTGAGAAAGAGGGAGTTGGTAACCAGGGGGCAGCAGGGCCTGATGGTGGCAGTTCGTATGAGAAGGGAACAGGTTACAGTATGGGAAACGATGATGGCAGCTCCATACACCCAGTTACCACCCAGGTCAAGGCCCAGAGCAGTGCAGAGTGAAAAAGAGAACAAGACACAAGGCAACATTCAAGCGAATAAAGCAGAAGAGGATGTTTATACATGGAGGGTCTTAGAGGAAACTTAGGGAGGAATGAAAAACTGAGGACAAAGAAAGGCTTCCTTTTGGTGGAGTTGCCATCCCTGGAGGTGTTTAAAAGATGGGTAGATGAGTTTCTTAGGGACATGGTTTAGTAGGGAGACAGGCACGGTTGGACTCGATGATCTCAGAGGTCTCTTCCAACCTTCTGATTCTATGATTCTATGATTTCTGGTGTTCGGAAGCAGTAGGAGAGAAGGGTAAATGCTAAACAAAGAAGAAAAGAGAGTAAAGATAAAGTATCAGGGTAAGTATAGGAAGCAGAAAAACAAGCAGGATGACAATCACAGAACCAGGAAGCTTATGGTCAGCTGCAGGAAGCTGAAGGTGCTTCAGCCTAGGTCAAAATAACTTCAAAGGGCTGGAGCCAGGTTGCGGGAGATTAAAAAATTATGTAGAGAGGAGAGGAAATGGAGAGAGCAAAAATAAACCATCCACTCCAGAAACTAGAGATGAAAAGGAGGTGGGAGCTGGCAAAAGAAAGTGAAATGACAGGAGATATCTTTAGGATGGGGGAAAAAAAAAAGGCATAGACTAGAGCACTGGAGCTTAAAGCAGACTGAGAGCAAAAAACACATCAATAGTACGACAATAGCAGGCATGAAGGGACGAGGTCAAGCTGAAGACAGCTGCAGACCTGAAAAGCAAAAGCAAAAGCAAGCAGAGAATCTCATGATCAGGAGTTGGAACCCAAGTGAAGTGAAGAGGCTGGACCAACACTGAACATAAATTTCAACAAGTTATCAATGTACAAACTGTAAATCATAACAAAGTCAGGTGATAAAAACACAGTATGGACAGAACCTAGGAGAAAGCATATTTCAGAGAGGCAAGATAGTCACTGTTGTTAACAAAGAGTTACTGATCAAGGCAGGATTTGACCCTGGGGACTACTATGTGAAGGCCTGCAGTGCAGGAGGGTGCTATGGCACAGGAGTGCCATATTATGCATAAAATAAATGCATGACATTATGCATACTGTTCTTGTGTGGTATGGAAGTTGCACAGGAGAAGTCATTAGCTTCACCAGAAGTGCCTGGACCCAAACGCAAACACTGAAGCGTGGGTGTTCTCCAGAGCACCACAGAACACAGTCGAGGTCCCAACAAGACGCTCCCACAGGAAAAGCAGGGGCATGAGGCAGCTTCTCCACTTTTCTGAGGTACAGGCAGGGACAAAACTCAAGAAGTGGTAGCTGGGATGTTTCTTCTAGACCTCCTTTTTTCCCAGGGACAGAAATGCTGGGGTCGCACGGCACTAAGAGAACGTCACCACTTGCTTCCCAAGGCAAATCAAGTGGTGATGCTGTGTTATTCTCTCCTCTCCAGAGATCTGTGCTTCCTCAGTTGCATCTGAATGCAAGACACATGACGAACGCTTTGTAAAACAAATGGGTCCAGGTCAGACCTGTATCTGGCAATGCTGCGTCTGACCCAACGCATTCTGTGGCCAAAGCCAGCATGTGACATGAGCCGATGAACTGACTCATCGTGTTACTTCAGCTTCAGGAATAAAACAGTGACACAGTGAATATTTAAATCTTTCCCTTGTGAACGAAGTACGCTGCTTAGTAAACACAGTGCTTTCAGCTCACCGTGCACCACAGCACTCCTTCCCTGTTAATGAGATTAATGAGTTTGGCAAGCCAGGGACTGCTTTAATAAATGATTAGCTGAGCTTTAGCAAATTCTCATCTGACTAACATTCCCCACTCTACCCCCATGTGAATGTCTATAACAAGAAAAGAAAAGCAGCTTTTGGGAAAATACAGGAATTCTTTTTCTACCCAAAGGCATTTGGGAGACATGCAGCAAATTATCTGGCATCTTCATATCCTATCCCAAGCTCTTTATTAACATTTGAAGTATTATTTTAGGATCCTTTCTAGAAATAGCATGTAAGAGCAACACAGTACCTCAGATTGAGAGACTGGAGGAGTAGAAACTCTAGATCTATTTAAGTCAAATTATATATAATTACATATGGCTGAACTGGGAAATTATACACCTGTTATTTCCTCTGCCAGAAAAAAGTAATTGGACTGGATTCACATCATGCATCACTGCTGAAACAGGGCCCATCGAAAAGGTCGAAAGGATGTTCGACTGCCTGAAAGCAAGATGGTGGCTTTACACTTATTAGTTATGTCCATGCACATGAATTATAAAGGCCTGCTTAGTGCTTTCTCAACTTCAGGAAGAAACTGCTGACCTCAAAAATCTTCAAGAGGCTAGCGAAGATAAGAAAAGCCTCAGATGTACCACAGGACAAAACTCTGGGCTGTTGATACAGCACAGCAAGAAAGAATGAAAGATGTGAAAATGAATGACAAGCTTAAGTGACAGCTCTTTGGTAGCTCTTTGTCTAGCTTAATGCAAGTAGGATTAAAAAGAAATTGAATCATGCTCTGCTATGTTTTGACTAATGCAGACAGAGCAAGATTAGCCTTTATTTAAAAATCATCATGGAAATTTAATTCCTGCACTCCAGAGAAGCAACCTGTTCATTGTGAATTTTATAATGTTAGAACTTTCACAAGAAAAAATCTAGCTCGTGGGAGTCTCATGACTACACGACAATTTTGCTTTCATTCTTTCTTGTTCTCCTAAATCCCGAGAAAAAGGTCTGCAAATATTAATTAAGCACATCTTAAAAACACAGATATCCTTACTCTCAGAAAATAAGAATACATGGGTTTGTGTGTGTGTGTGCCTGCGTATATATATACTCCCAAAGAAAAAGATCAAAAATAATCATATTTCATAAATGTATTTGTATGAGGTTTGTCATCAGCAATGTGAATTTTTCTCCTTTCTCCAACCCTTTTCCTAAACTGTCCTCACATTACGAACTATGCAATCAACATTACACACAAGCTATCACTAATACATTTTAGTGGTGATTAAAGAAAATTCCAGGACGTGATTATAAAGGGGATATTTGTAAGGGTGCATTTGAGCCTTGTGAGCCTGATCTTCATAAGCGCCTTTTATAAGTAAAAAAAGAGAAGGCAATTGAGAGGCAGTAATTTAGGCTCTCGCTTTTCCATTGCCCTCCGGAAGATCCTATACCTCCCTGAAGCTAGATGAATCCCAGGAAGATTTAGCTTCACTAAACAACCTTAAGTTAGCCTTTACGAATAGAATCATAGAATGGTTTGGGTTGGAAGGGACCTTAAAGATCAGCCAATTAGAATAAAGTTGATCTGAATCACTAATGCCTGTAAATAATGGCAAACCCAAATACTGCAGTTCAGTGTAATAGGTCTCAGACTGCATCCTTCCAGCGCATAAGATAAGATTTGAGTCCAAAAGAAGGCTGCACACACTGTTCTTCAGGTCAGCATAGGTCTCCCTATCTGGGCACACATCACATCTCCTTTGCAATTATTTCGCTCACAGTGCCACTTGCCTGAGGCAGCACAGCTGATGCTAAGAAACTACAAAAATTACATTCCCCAATTTCAGGCACTTTTATTGATAGGAGTGGCAGTTGTGCACACAGGAGAACGTAAGTCCTTGTGTCCTGAATGAGGCACCTCAGGAAAACTACTCCTAGACTATACCTAAGGGCTTTGGCAGATGAGCATACGTTCATTGGTGAGAGACTCTCCTCGAGGGTAGTTTATATCACTCCCCCAAACAAAATAAACTGTTGGGTGAAAGGATGCTTATCTTTCTTTTTTTTTGCACCTTGGCTACTATGCATCAAGTGCAAGTGTTCTTTCCCCCACTGCTGAATTACAGGCTCACCATCCACACCATCAAAAATGGATCAAGCTTGAATCGGGAAGTGCAAGATCTGGGCCTTAAGACAGAGATGATAACGAAAACTGTAAACAGGTGAACATAGAGCCAGTGGGATCACTGATATTGTGTTGTACAGATTCTTGTAAGCTCATGCTGAACTAAATTTAATCCATGCAAATTTATCAGCAAAAGCCATCACCATAAGATTGTGCTGAGCACCTTATGGGAAATAAATGGGATGTCTTGGTCTGGTTCCTATCACACTTGTGTTCTTACATTCATGGCCATTAATTGCCAACTTTTTTAGTCAATGAGAAACCAATGCTTAAATAGGTCAGCTGCAGCTGAGGTGAAAGCACATTACCGCTTTCTACAGGTCCATAGCAAAACTTGGAATTTCAGCTCTCTAACTGCTTATCCTGGAAAGAAGCAAAATCAAAGCAGTTGGAGAAAAGCATGGGCTCGCATGCCCAGCACTCACAGCACAGAAGCTCAATACAAAACCACTCCATGCTGGACACAGCCCAGACTCTGCAAACTGACTGCAGTATGCATTGGACTATTCCTTGATCTTTTCCGTTCTCTGTGATGTTGTCCCCCAGGTGCCCCACCCTCCTGACTCCTCTAGGGAAGTGCACAGCCGTGAAACAGCAAGGACTGCATAAGGACTTTCACAAGAGCTCAGGACATTTCATGGGCTTTTCTACTCAGTGGTCTCTCTTTCTTCATTTCCCTGCATTTGTTACACTCTTACAACCCGCCCCTTTCACACATTCACAAGTCACCCTGGGTGTTTCCAGGTGAATTATCTCAGCTTTGGCTACCAGATGAATCCACTCTGTCTTAACTACTGTCTGAAATCTATTAAAATTGTCATATGGCTCCTGGTTTACAGTCTGGATTCAGCAAACCGGAAATTCTTCCCATAACGATCACTTAGCAATTGGTCACCAACAAAAGCCTGAGAACAAGAAATAGGAAGAGTGTCTCCAAGCCTTATAGCACCAAGCCGTAACACCTCTCCTTGGGACAGCATTGGTATTTCCACTGGTGCCAACCCCACTCAAGGTGATCTCACAGGAATAAAAAGTGAGAAAACGTTAGATTTCTTCCCAATTACACTATACTTACGATGTGTGCAGCCAGTCAAGGGAAGTCAGGTGAGTCCTTTAAATCAAGGCAGATAAAACAGTCCATCCGTTTCCCTGCCTTCCCAAGAAGTCTGCTTAGTTGGCCAGGAAACAGCAAAGCCTAACGTATGTCCCCTCTGCCTGCTCTCCTAAACTGTGGCTGGGAAAGGAGAGGTAGTAAATCTACCCACCTTTGTACTATATCATTGCACTGCAGTGGCTCTCTGCACAGGGAGAGTAAACAGGTACTGAGTGCTAAATCATTGGTGAAACATTACTTAAGAGAGAAGATCACATTTTAACGTGGACAGATCTTTAAGGCCCCTTCCAACCCAAACCATTCTATGATTCTATGATTCTAACTGTAATCTTTCCAAGCTTAGCCTGAGTTGTGAGGTGGAAGAAAATTTTCTTTGCTCCTTCCGTAGGTAAAACGAGTTCAGTCTCCAGTGCAACACATCTCTCTGGTTTAAAATGCATTAGGAATTACAGCATTAATAAGAATAACAGTAAACATGAGGGGAGGACTCATTCCAGAAAAGAGCTGCACGTGGTAGTTTACAAGAAACAGCTTTACACAGGGGCTCAAGAATACTTAAAAAATTGTATTTTTTTTTCTAGAATGAGAAGAACACAGTCCCACACATATCCTAACCCGTGTCACTTTACAGGAAGTGGAGGATGAATAAAGGATGACCTGCTCTTCAGTCTTTTGCTGTTGTTACTAAAACACTAGCTCTAGGCACGTGGGACAGCAGGGCAGGAGGAAGAGAAGCCAAACCAAATCCATTGCAGTTCATGTAGGTTTTTTTGAAATTGCGCTAAAAAGTCACGATGCACAAAAACAAGCAAAAGATAAATGCAAAGGCAAAAAATTAAAACCAAACAAAAGACAGGGAGGAATTACTGCTGGGAGGAAAGGAACTGCAAGTGCTGATTAGAAATCTCTCAGCCCACCTCGAGAAGGGAGGAGGGGAAAGAAGGGGACGAGAGCCTCCCGCTCTTCCTTGTTCCCTTTTGTCTTCCTGCTGCCAACCCATCCTGCACTCTGTCTCTTACTCTGGCCCCTCCACTTCCCAACCCCCACTTCTCTTTTCTGGAGTGGAGGGTAGCACTGTTGCTGGATTAAGGGCTCCTTACCTTCATGTAAACCTTTCATTCCCTTGCACAGCCACTGGGGAGAGGAAAATCTTGAATCCATGATTGCTAGCCTCTCTCCCTTTTCTGTGCACACACAGACATATTCACTCTCACTCATCCACAAACCTTGGCTTACTTGCTTTTCCTGAGCCAGGAAAAAGGACAGCAGCACCTACTCTATCGCCGAGCGGCAGCGTTCAGGAGGCTGGAGGGGAGGCAAGCTGATGCTGGCTGCCTCCATCTCTCAGCACACAACTATGGATAACCTGTTGCCCGCCGGAAGCCTTTGCCTGCCGGCGGTCGACAGCACCACAGCAGACAGTCCTGTCTCAAAAGCCCAAGACTAGAGGAGACTGGAAGGTCTTCCTACTGCAGTGGTATCTCTCTCTCTCTGCACAGACCTTGGATGCTCCAAACAGCAGCGGTCGCTGCCAGAAATCATGAACTATCTTTAGTGGAGGGAGAAAGGAGTCAACAGCCTAGCCTTTTAGCTTGATGGAAAAGTCCTAATCTAGCCAGGCATGTCCAGATAATGAAGCTCTTTAAAAAGAGGGAGGAATGTAACGCCACGCAGGGTGGAATGTAATATCATGTTTATCTACACCCTGTACTCCTTTACCAGTCCCTGGATGCTATTTATCAGCACACACTATGGTTAGTAGAAAAGGAGTGGTAGATGTGGGTGCACTGGCACTCCAGACCAACTTTGGGAAGCAGGATACGTTCGGAAGCAGCAAAACGTCAGGGTGGGAGGCAGGGAGAGAGGAAAGGAGGGAGGATGAGCTGGAAGCTGCAGAAGCCCCAGATGAGGCTGTGAAACCCTGGAAGGGAGCAGTAGGCAGGCACCGGTGTTGAAGATGACTCAGAGTGAAAAAGCAAGGAAAGGGGTGGGTGGGTGGTGGGAGAGAGGTGTTATGACTAAAAGACAAATTTACTGCTTGTGAATCCTAAATCTGAATAGGAAGAGGGAAGAGCCTGAGGTCTTTTCTGTGGGATATAATGGTAGTAGTGGGAATATATGCCACTTAATCCAAGCGTGTCTGTTCCTTCTTTCAGCCTGTAACCAGCCTGCCTGCCTAAGTCAGCCTGCTGCAGCTTTTCCTAAAGCCTCCTGCTCCTGCCTGTGCCTGGCTGCTGCACCGGCTCAGAGAAGGCAGATCCTACCGCCCACCGGACAGTAATTCCTCTTTCTTCCTGATTCCCGGCTGCCCTGCCAGGATCATTCCCTGGTAATCCCTACCCTCTCCTTTCTTCGCTGTCCAGCTCTCAGACCCAGCCCCTTTCCAACTCTTCCCAGCACAAAGCCCTCTCTGGTCTCCTCTCCGGCTCCCCTCCCTCTTGCTTAGGGAGGGCTTGCACGACCTCTGATTCTATAACCTCTTCTGGCAAGAGGTGGGGGAAGCAGTCCCAATCCTGCGCTCACAAAGGCCTGGGCACAACTACAACATAGACTCATAGAATGGTCTGGGTTGAAAGGGGCCTGAAAGCCCATCCAGTTCCAACCCCCCTGCCAGGGGCAGGGACACCTCTCACCAGACCAGGCTGCGCAGAGCCCCATCCAGCCTGGCTTTGAACACCTCTAGGGAGGGGGCATTCACAGCTTCCCTGAGCACCCTGTGCCAGTGTCTCACCATCGCCGGGATACCCTCACCATCACCGGGAAGGCTGGATCCTGAAAGCCCCCTCCTCATCCACCTCTCTTAGCCCGCATGTGCGGCCAGGACATGGGGAAAGAAGTTCCTGGGATTGCTCCCCGCTCGGTGTGGGAGAGCAGTGGGGGACCGAGTGTTCTCGCTACCCCTCCTGCACCGCAGCCAAGGACACGGGATGTTTTGGGGTCCCACTCCCTCCCACAGCCCCCCGGGTGAGACAGGCTGCCTCCCCCGTGTGGGAACGGCCCTGTCTGCCAAGTCTCCACTAATTGCACTGAAAGAACCCCCTCCGCCCCGGGCTGGCTCCGTCCTGCATTTAGATGAGACATTAGGAAGAAATCCTTCCCGCTAAGGGTGGCAAGGCACTGGCACAGGTTGCCCAGGGAAGCTGTGGATGCCCCCTCCCTGGAAGTGTCCAGGCCTTGAGCAGCCTGGGTTGGTGGGAGGTGTCCCTGCCCCTGGCAGGGGGTCTGGAACTGGATGGGCTTTAAGGTCCTTTCCAACCCAAACCATTCCATGATTCTGCGATCCTGCCGGCGCACTTCCCAAACCTCCCGTTCTCGATGCACCGCGGGACGGCTCCGAAAAGACCCACAAACACACGTTACCTCCCTCCTGCATCCTGTCGGGGCATTTCACAGAACAGCCCATTTCGCTCTAAAAAAGCCCCCCTATACCAGGCTGGCTCCTTCCCGTATCCTGCCGAAACATTTCCCAAAACCTCCCGTTCTCGATGCACCGCGGTGGCCCCGAAAGGACATCTCCCCCTCCATCCCAGACTGGATCTCTCCTGCATCCCTGCCAGGCCACTTCCCAAAACCTCTCGTTTTCGCCCTAAAGAAAGAGCCCCCATCCCAGGCTGGATCGCTTCTGCATCCTACCGGAACATTTCCCTGAACCTCTCGTTTTCGCCGTAAAGAAAGAGCTCCCACTCCCATCCTCCTGTATCCCACTTCCCAAACCTCCCGTTCTCGATGCACGCGGGATGGCTCCGAAAGGACATACCGCCCCCCCCATCCCAGTCTGGCTCCCTCCTGCATCCCTGCCCGGGCATTTCCTCAAACCTCCCGTTTGCGCCCTAAAGCAGGACCCCGCCGGGCAGGGCACGGGCTCTTGGGGCTCCCCGGCAGCCCGCAGCCCCCTACCTGCGAGCCCCAGGAGGACGATCCAGGCCAGGAGGTGCCCATCCATGTTCCCGCGGTGCCGGCGGCGGGCGCGGGGCGGGGGCGCTGCGGGGCGGGCGCGATCGTGCCGGGGGCGGCGGGAGGGGCGCGGGGGCCGCCCCGCCCCGCCCCGAGCGCGCTGCTCCGGTCCCCGCCGAGCCCCTGCCTCCTCCTCCCCCGTTCCCGCGGCGTCAGGCGGGGTCAGCGCGGTGGCGGGGCTCGGAGCGATGGCACCCGGGTGCCTCCCGAAGATGTTTCCCGAAGATGCTTCCCAAAACTGCTTCCCAAAGCTGCTTCCCGAAGTTGCTTCCCGAAGCTCTCTCCCGAAACCGCTTCTCGAAGCTCCTTCCCGAAACTCCCTCCCGAAGCTTCTTCCCGAAACTGCTTCCTTAAGCTGCCTCCCGAAGCTCCCTCCTGAAACTGCTTCCCGAAGGTGCCCCCCAAAGCTGCTTCCGAAAACTGCCTCCTGAAGGTGCTTCCCGAAGCCTCTTCCTCAAACTGCTTCCCGAAGCTCCTTCCTGAAGCTGTCTCCCAAAGGTGCCTCTCAAAGCTGCTTCCCAAAACTGCCTCCCAAAACTCCTTCACGAAGGTTCTTCCCAAAGCCCCCTCCCCAAGCTGCCCCCGAAGCTTCGTCTCGAAACTGCCTCCCCAAGCTGCTTCCCGAAGGTGTTTTCAAAAGCCTCTTCCTGAAACGGCCTCCCGAAGCTCCTTCCCGAAACTGTTTCCCAAAACTTTGCCTCTCGAATCCGCCCCCCCCCCCCCGCCTGAAGCTGCTTCCCAGAACTGCTTCCTGAAGCTCCTTCTCAAAGGTGCTTCCCGAAGGCACTTCTCGAAGGTGCTTCCCAAAGCTGCTTCCTGAAGCTCCCTTCCCAAGCTGCCTCCCAAAGCTCCTTCCAGGAGCTGATTTTCAAAGGCGCGTCCCAAAAGTTCTTCCCAAAGGTGCTTCCTTCACTCCAGCCAAAACGTGTTTCCTTTGCCAGTGCAGCTGGGAGGAAGGTGCCAGAGCTCTTCCCAGCCCACAGACATCCCAGCACGTTTCTCTGGAATTACTTCAGCTGCCGATCCTGGAGCAGCATGCAGCCCCCCAAGGCGTGCAGCAGCCTCAGCTGTGACCCCATCCCACCTTACGGCTTCTCGAGTAAAAATGTCCACTCCACTCATCCCCAAAGGAACCAAATGTGTACCTTGAAAGATGAATGTAGACTGCTCCAGTTCTGAATTCCCCTGACACTTCCACTTCCAGCATCAGCACTGCCACTAATTACTGTCATTTTAAACGGAGAGGGGATATAACTTCAGATGAGGCGGAGGTGTTGTGGATTGTAACGATGGACAGCTGAGTTGAGAGGTATTAAGTTTTCGTGTCAACATGATATTGGAAGGGGATGGAAGTTCTTTGGGTGTAAGGGGACAGCTGACTAGGAATCCAGCTATAAAGATGGATGTTGTTCTGAAATTCATAGAATCAGTCACAGAATGTCCTGAGTTGGAAGGGACCCGCAAGGATCATGGAGTCCAACTCCTGTCCCTGCACAGGACAACTTCAACATTCACACCATGTGTCTGAGGGCTTTGTCCAAATGCTTCTGGAACATTATCAGGCTTGGTGTTGTGACTGCTTCCCTGGGAAGCTGTTCCAGTGCTCCATCACCCTCTGGGTGACGAACATTTTCAACAGTCCTGGCCACAGTGGACCCACATGTATATATAGCTACTGTGCTTGAAAAATCTACCTATGAAAACCAAGTAAGTCAGTGGAATTATTCACAGGCCTAGAGCTGGATAAAGATCAGCATGCTTTCCGTGGTGGCTCAGCACCAAAGAGAAGCACCTTCCAACATGGCACTCACCACTCACAGCATCCAGCAGAGATTCCCTTTGTGCATTGTTCATCTTTGGGCATTTTTCTTTCAGGGGCTTGTCTGGTGTCTGCAATCAAAGACATCAGTGATCCACATGAGAGATAGGAGTAGTCTTCAACTTCTTCCCATCCGGAATCTGCCAAAGAACATAAACGATTCTGATTTTCTAAACACAAACTTGAGATTCCAAAGGGAGCTGCCCTAGGCATGTCCCTCTGCAGGGTGCACAGGGAAGCCTGCGCTAAAACTGTGCAAGCCATTTGCATTCTAGCAGGGTTTTTTTTCCGATTGCCTGTAGATTCCTTAGAATTTTGCCTTTCAGATTGAACTTCTCTACAGGCAAGATAAGCTTTTTTCCTAAAGCATGAATAAAAATAGATCAATAATTTCTGAGTGAAAAAAAAGCAAACCAGCATGTTTGCCGTGATAAAAGATGTGTTGAAATGTTCAGTTGTTTTTTAACAGTCGTAGTCCCTCTGTTAATATAGTTAAAGTGGAATTAAGCAAGGAGGCAATCCCTAGGCAACCAATCTGTTTTATTCAGAGCTATTCAATGTTATTTAAAAACACATTTCACATTGAAGTTTATTTTTATTCAACATTGCTTTAAAAAAAGCACACACCCACACCATCAGTCCTGATGTTCTTCTGACCTGATACATTGTGAACAGAGCTGTTTTGCAGTACTGGCCAAGAGCCGCTGTTAAGAACTAAGACCCTGTTGTGTCGAATAAAGTACATATGCAACAGCGCACAGTGCTGTTCTCGTTCAACACACAGTGATCTTACACCCCACTGCCTTTATGCATGTTTGCAGGTGGAAGGCAAAGCAGAAACTCTCGTTAAGGCTACAATTTCAGCCTCAAGGAATACCTGTTGTTCCAGAGTACTTGGACAGAGCTATATGTCGTCACATCACACGAGTGCCTGCCTCATCGTTTTTACATATCTATAGGATATAATCTGTGAAGGTTTCATAGAATCATAGAGTGGTTTGGGTTGGAAGGGACCTTAAAGCCCATCCAGTTCCACCCCCCTGCCATGGGCAGGGACACCTCCCACGAGACCAGGTTGCTCAAGGCCCCATCCAACCTGGCCTTGAACACTTCCAGGAAAGGGGCATCCACAGCTTCTCTGGGCAATGTGTGCCAGTGCCTTGCCACCCTCAGCGGGAAGAATTTCTTCCTAATGTCTAATCTAAATCTTCCTCCTTCTAGTTTAAACCCATTCCCCCTCATTCTATCACTACTTGTAAAAAGTCCCTCCTCAGCTTTCCTGTAGCCCCTTCAGGTACTGGAAGGCCGCTATGAGGCCTCCCCAGAGCCTTCTCTTCTCCAGGTTGAACAAGCCCAACTGTCTCAGTGTGTCTGAATTAAGGCTCCTAGAAGGTGAACACAAAGCTATTTTTTTCTCTCCCTCCCTTAACCATATTTCTTGATAACCTTCCAAATTTCAAGTGAAATCATAGTGCCTTGCCTTTCTGTAACTTAATTGGCCAGGAGTCTGATCCAGAGTTTCCTGAGATAATGTTGATGTTGATATTATCTCACAAGTTTAACATTTGGAGCAGTACAGTCCCTTATGCGTCACTATTGTTAGCTACTTTTTTTTAATCCATTCCAGCTTTTGCAAATGAATTTGGCATACATCAGTTTTGCTAAACTTTTGATTCACAACATAGGAAGGAAACATTTTCAATACAAGGAAGCACCATTGTTTTGCATGTAATGTTGGATTTATAGCTGCTTTGAAATTTTCATACACTCAAACTCACTGTACGATTCTTTTTTATTACAAAAAGAACTGTTATTTGTATACATACACATGTGGTGGATGCCCAAACCCTGAATAGGTGTTCCAGGTCCCTGTAGACCTTTGAGCTGAGTATTGCAACATCTGAACTGGCTTAATAGTTAATGTTGGGATGTTGTCTTTCCTTTCAGTCAGCTCTTGGAGACAGAAAGCCGCTCAATTGCAGTTGGCCCCATTTCACCTTCAAACAGTGGGTAAATTCCTATGCAATTAGCAAGAGTGTTTCAAGTCATGGCCCAGCAGGGATTCCGTGTCCCTTGAAAACCAGCACACTGGTAGACTTCAGCCTTCCTCTTCGGTCACTTGACGACCTTGGTACCCAATGATCAAATTCCCCACACGTCTCCTCCATAATTTAGCCCCAGACTGAACTGGAAGAATACCGTGCTACAACACTGATATGACACCTCAACTTGTATCTGCAGAAGTTCTTTTCAGAGCAATGGTATCATGAACAAATTCAGTTGAACAATAGGAAACAAACAAACTCACTCTTTACTCCTGCTGTAGCAGCTGCGAGCTCTTCTCTCTTCTTGCCAAATACTTCATTTGTCTCTTCCTCCTTTCATCTTCCAATACCAGTCTTTTGTGGTCATTTCCTTTGTTGATAAACAGAGTCAGCTTTTTAAGTTAACAGCAGCTGGAATGATTTACACTAGTACCTCACTCAGAATGACACATCTCAGCAACATCCCTGAAAACCCACTATGCTGCATGAAAACACTTCTCTTCATGCATAATTTTGCACATCCACTCAGCCCCCTGGATTTCCCTTGTAGAAATTTCCATAGAGACAGTGATTACAACAGCTTTCTGGGATGTCATACTGTATTCAGCCATTAGACACTGCTTTCTTGATTTAGTACTGAGACCAAAACATTACAGAAGCTATTAGGTGACATGTCGTCAAATCATAGTGTTTAGTGAGTCTCTTCAGAATAGCTGCTAACTAAAACTTTTCCTTGTTTCCTTTGTTATGCTGGAATCTCTTATTAATTAGTGATAGCTTTCACAGCAAGGCATTGCTGAAATACATGCACTCCCTGTATATGTTGTTTTTTTCTGAGCTACCTGGCTACATTTAATAGCACAATAATGCAGAGCTTTTACTTCACATTAACATTGGGAGTGAGTGATATAGATATATAAACTGGTTTTGTTCTTAACCATGGTATTTGTACCAGCTAATGTTTTGAATATTTAATGGAGAAATTTGACTTTCGTATTCCAATAAAGCTTGAGTTCCATAATATAAATTCAGCATCATAAAAAAACAGGAGAACAGCATCATTCTATAGCGTTCAGTTCTCTGTATAAATTTCCCGTGCTACTCATGTTTCTTTTTTAGACACCAAAAATCATAACACATATACCTTTGTTATGCTTTCAGAGGGAACCTGAAGTTTTCATTTAAGTAAAACACTAAGTCCATACCAGCGATAACATTTTGTAAAGTTATTATATAGGTATACGATCATAAGTTAATCATCCCGGCTCAAAGTCTTTTGTGTGTCACTATATGCGAAAATACACAGAACAGGAATAAGACAGACTCTGCCTGCATATCTACAGATATTCAAGGAGATAACGAGTTGTTAAACTCTCTGCAGGTTTGGCTGTAGAGAAACTGTGGGCAGCACGAATACCTTCAGGGAGCTGGAGTTCACAGACTGGACTTTTGTGATTGTCTAATCCAGCTTTCTTAATAAAATAGGCCACATCACTTTGCCATACTACATCCCATTTGAACTACAGCATATCTGTTAGAAAAAAGAATCACAGAACACTGTGGGTTGGAAAGGACCTCACCCTGCCTCTGGTTTCATCTGACTTCACCTTCTAGTGCTGCCAAACTAGATGGAAGAGCCTTCTCCAGGCATTTCTGAACAGAGATAATGCCAGACTATGATCAAAGCACCCTTAACATTCTGTCTGGAAGTTCAACAGGCTGTTATTTTGCTATATTCTTGAGCTAACACCAGATCTGGAGAGAGCATCCCAGGCACAGTTGCTAAAAATGTGAAAGCAGAAGCACTACAGCATCATCATTCCTGCTTAATATTTTTTCCTTTATCCTTGCAGGGATCATGCTGTTAGTTAGTCCTTTTGACTTGGCATCACACGGGGACCTTCTCTTTGGTGGGTATCTCGCTCTATCACCTATGTTATCAACTATTCCCTCAATCTTTGTATCGTTTGCAAGTATCTGCGATGACTGTATGTTTCCTTCAAAGTTACCAACAAATATTTGGCAGTATGCAGCCAAAAAATGACTTAAGACCTAGTGATCCTGATGACAATGTGCAATTACAATTCCTCATTTAACATTACGTTTTGAGACATCCTAAGCTAACGTTTTAGCTGGGGACTGGAAAGTCTCGGTATCATTGCCTTTCCTTGATTTAGTGTTGTGCTGTCAACTCACATGCCTCACATGTCTGAATGCATTACCTTTAGTAACCACACTTAATACCTTTTTGATGCAATTACAAGCCAATGTGACAGAATCTATTTTCTGCAAACCCATGTTGATTGGCATTAATTACATTACTTTTCTTTAATTCATTATTGAAGCAACTGTAGTATCAGTGATTCTGTTCTTTTGCCTGGGACCCCTGTCAGTCTGACAGGTCTGTAATTACCCAGGTCACCCTACTTAGGGTCAGATACAGAAATGAGACTTTGGAAAATTCTTGGTGCCTAACATTTAGAACTGCAATCTCAAACCCCTCGTTCAGCAGCAGCTCAAGGCTGAAAGCACACATGTACTGTCAAAGTTGACTACACACTTATAGTTTTGCTTCTCTGCATGCCCAGATGGTCCTAAGCACATAGATGTCTAACGTGCACCCAGGCTAAGGCTTACCTACATCTGGGTTGTTGCGGCCAGGTTCCTGTTTTCTATCTGAAAACCTTATCAGATATTGAGGCTTTTCAGTATTTGTCCAGGACACTGGAACAATGCTGGGCCATCTCTTTTAAACTATACATCACCTCAAAAGCCTGGACCACATGATCCTAGAGATCATTTCCAACCTGGCATTCTTTGATTCTATGAACGTGGTGGTTTCACTGGAGCCACAGCATTAAAGGTATCTGAAATTTATGACGTCGAGAGGATGCAGCTGTACCACACATGGGCAGCTGGTTGCCACATACCTTATAACAGATTTAGTGGGTTTGGAACGTGCTGGTCAGCAGGGTTACAGCACTTACCCAGCAAGTCCCATGCATGCCACAGCCCCTTGACCTGGAACTCCCAGCACAAACATCGCTTTTTCTGAAGAGTAGATAGAAGAACAGCAGCTCTCACTTGAATTCCCCCAGAAACATGGAAGAAAGATGCTGATATCACCTGTAAGGCCTGGTTCAGGGCATTCACCATGGATCCAACACTGAGCAAAGCCCTGCAAAGGCAGGGAAAGGAACAAGGCGGGGGGGATATGGCTTATCTTTCATAAAGAGAACTCCTGACTGACTAAAGTTACATCTTAAATCACACGTCTGAGATAAAAGGCACCCATCACTCCTTTTGCAATTGTGGCAATGTTCAGAAACCTTAAATTTATTAGATTAGAGAAATCTTATGGCTATAGCTTACTGGTTAAATCATTCACCCAGGAAAGGGGAATACTGCAGTTTCTGATCCCTGAAATGTTTATGCATTATCTATGAAACAATAATTATTACTAGACTAGAAATGCAAAGTTCCCACGTTGTATCACTCTTCAGGGAAACTGTAGGTTTAAAACCTCCATAATCAGGTTGAGAAAGACATCAGTTGTGAGATTATGTGATAAAAGCTTGTCAACATACCCACAAAGGAGTGCAGAGAGACAAGGGCATAGGAGTAGCCCAAGTAAGACCCTGCCCTTGCTCCTCCCACACTCATCATAAGAGCCATCAGCCCATCAAAGGCCCATCTCTGTAAGTCTCCGAGGAAGGGAAAACCTGTCCAGGCCCCTCCCAGGGCTGTCCCAGGAAAGCTGCAGCCTCAGGGTACAGGTATGAGGCCCATCAAGATTCGTCAACACCACAGCAACTCTAGGACTGGTGGTAGTTGCAGCTACATTATGGGGTGCAAGAGAAAAGCATTTTGGTATTGCACAGGACTTCTTACAGGATGCTTAGGGGAAGAATCAAAGGCAAGAAAGGGTGAGATCTAGGCGATTTGGGAAGGAACAAGTGTGGCAAAATAGAGGGATAAAGAGACAGAAAGGCCCAGTTGTCTGTGAGCAGTTTGCTACATGATTATGCCATGCCCTGCTCATACTAAGCACAGCCTGATTTTATCTTCTTATTAAATTCCTGTATAACTCTCTGTCTGAGTGAAGGAGTCTCTGTTTTAGGTGTGTGCGTATGGGGGTCTGAGTGTCGGCCTATGGACAAGCCATGGGCTGGAGAGCCCTTGTGCCTGGGTGACAGTGACTGGAGAGACAGCAGTGGGTAGACTTAAAAATCAGCAACTGGAATGGGACTGCAGGTGGTGGGGGTCCCCATGTGTCCGTGGGGCCAGCAACTGGAGTGAGTGAGTGTCTGGGTACCAGAAGCTAGGTTGGGACTGCAGGCTTCGTGTGGCTGGGTGCCAGCAGCTGGAAACATCCAAATGAGTGACAAGAAGTGTTGTCCACTAGAGTGGACCAAGGGTTAGAAACAGTTATGTCACTGGTGCCAGGGGAGAGTGAGCATGCAAGTGAGCGTGTCAGTGTTAGTAATGATCAAGCTGGACTAGTTGGAGAGAAGGTGATACCCCCTGAGAGCCAGGGAGGGGAGAGTGAATGGTGCATCTGTAATGGCAAAGCCACAGGAGGAGCTGGCATCTGGGAATACAAGCTTGAGTTTACTTCTGTTGGACCTGGTTCTGTGTCATGCCTTATCTCTCTTGGACGGATGGATCTGGCCTGATTCCTCTAACATAAACACTAAATATTTCACTTTGTGGAAAAGTGCTGTAGCCCCAGAGCAGCAGGTGAGTGGGTAGCAGCAGATGTAGTCACTGCCATGTGTTTTAGAATAACTTTGCTCTTTCTTTCAGATGAACAACTGTAAAGACATACCTTAGAAAGGTATAGCCATGAATCCTGAATGAATGAAAATACATTGATGGCTTGTTCAGCCTGGAGAAGAGAAGGCTCTAGGGGGACCTCATAACAGCCTTCCAGTACCTTAAGAGGTTACAGGAAAGCTGGGGAGGGGTTTTCTACAGGGGCAAGTTGTGATAGGATTAGGGGGAACAGCTTTAAACTGGAAGGGAGAAGATTTAGATTAGACATTAGGAAGAAATCCTTCACACTGAGGATGGTGAGGCACTGGCACAGTTTGCCCAGGGAAGCTGTGGATGCCCCCTCCCTGGAAGTGTTCAAGGCCAGGTTGGATGGGGCCTTGAGCAGCCTGGTCTGGTGGGAGGTGGAACTGGATGGGCCTTAAGGTCCCTTCCAACCCAAACCCTTCTATGATTCTATGAGTCTACGATTCTGTGAAAAGTTCAAGATAGTTTTTCTCTTTACTTAGTACTAGGGTACATAGACCCTATTTTGACATATCTGACTAACTCCACCCATTGATGGGAAAGCACCAGTCCATAATTCTGGAGCTGGGTTTCCAAGGCCAGGTACCTAGGAATTAAGTGTTCACATACCAAGCCATTTAATTAAGTGCTTTTTTTTAAAAAAAAAAAAAAAAAGAAGTAATATATAAATATTGGCACAACGCTTGCTTTTATCTACTGGAATGGCCCCAATGCTACAAGTTGTTTACAAATCATTATAAATGGTCTAAAGAATTCCTTTGCCAGCTAAGTTAAAGAGCAGGCAATTGAAGAGTTAAAACACTGAGTTCCTTCAGAGGCCCTGGGCTCTCCTCAGGGCCCTAGGGAAGAATACTGATGACACAGTTCTCAGAAGATGACCCCTTCCCTGTTTTTTTCTGCTCCCCACCCCACTTAGGAAAATCCTTTCTCTCTCCCTGCTTATGAATTTTGTTTTCCAACCACACCTCTAGCCCTAGGAGAGCTATTACTGGAGCCTTGTGTTTTTCAAACAGTTGATGCAAGCATTATCCGAATTTCTTTAAAAGGAAGGGCTGCTAAAGAGTGGGTCCCAAAGCTGTGGATGAGAGAAAAGAACATGGTACGAAGGAAAACAAAACAAATCTGCACAGATGTACTCCTAGCAACAACTTTTACAGCGATCTAACAGTAAATACTCGCCTTTCTGCCTGAGAAAATAGGCTCTGTGCAGAAGTTTGTATTTATGAGATCTTTCTTGCAGTCTCTCCTCAGAGACTTAGCATTAATGTATCAGGAACTAGACTAGAATATAAATGAATTTCCACAACAGTTGAAATGGCTAAAACCACTTACCTTTTCTCACTGAGTTTACATTATGATCTTATACTTTTTTAACAATATGATTGGTTCCTCCTGTATGTTTAACAGCAAATTAAGTTTTTCACAAACATAAAACAGTTTCACTGGATTTAAGCAAGACAGAATAACCTCCAGAAGACTAAACTGTGCTGGCATTTTTTAACCCTCACCAAAGCCATCCACCAGTGAGATGCAAGAGCAATCTGATCTGACCTTACCTGCCAGCAGTTCCAGCAATGACACACACAATCAGCTAAGCCAAACAGCTACGCCTAAGCAGCTGCCTCCTTTGGAGTTAAACAAACTTAGATTACCTAATCAGAAGATGAACAAAGGAGCTGGGCTGAGGGGAAAATGCAGAATTTTCCAGTGATTCAGAAATGCTTGGAGGTGTGTTTTTGCCATTTTTATCCTCATGTCTAGGTTTACAGTAAATTCAAGGGGACTGTGGGATAGAAGATCGGAACGAATCTTCCAACTCAGGGCTACACCACTAGTTTTTACCGACATTGTCTGTGTAACTCCACAGAAGATGGCTGCGTGAGAAGCAGCGTGCTAGCTCTTGTTCTGCTGTGCTATCCAGGCTCTGCAGAACTGCAACCGCATGCTTAAGGAGATCCTGCAAAAGACAAGGGGAACGGTGAGGAATATGGGAGACATAACACGCCTGGTACAAACACCACCTGACTAGAATTTAATCGGGGCCTACACCATCACTGCCACTTGAGTAACCTTGTCTCTGGTCAAATCAAAGGCAGGGTCCTTTGTTCCAGGCAACCAGATTTAACGATCCCATCTGTAAAATGAGTAAACTTTGTTCTAAAGCCAGTTGTGGTTATTACCCTGCTAATTTCAATTTTTTTGTTTTGGTTTTTTTTTACTATGGCCAGTGAAGATAATTTGTTTCCCCCCCCTCCCTCCCCCACCCGAGAGATCAATAGAAAGCTTAAGAGGGGGAAGTAACTCATCAAGATGATGCAGACCCGATTATTTCCACCCATTATCTTATCTGAACTGTGACTCACCATGCAAACTTTCAGTGAAGGAAGTGTCAATTATGTCAATGACATAGATCAAAGGGAAAAAAACCCAAACAACAAAAACCAACCCAAACCCACAAAAAGAAACCCAGGACAGCACAGCAACCTCAGTATTGTATAACACGAGCTGATAAATTATTTTTAATAAGCAAATTTGCCTTTCCAAGCACAGGCATGCCCTCCCACCTCCTCCACTTTCCAACTATCTCAATACCAAACCCAAGTGTCTTAACTGATGTTGGTCTTCATCTCTTCCCCTACTCCTTCCCACATGCCCCAAGCCCCTACTAGAGCTGTCAGCCCTTATTCTCACCCAGCACCACAGTTCCTGGTAGCACTTTGAGCACTACTGGATGTCGTAGAATCATAAGGTTGGAAGAGACCTCTGGGATCATCAAGTCCAGCTGTACCTGTCCCCTTACTCCCCTTACGTCCCTGAGAAACTCATCTACCTGTCTTTTAAACACCTCCAGGGATGGTGATTCCACCACCTCCCTGGGCAGCCATTCCAATCCTTGACCACCCTTTCAGTGAAGAAATTTTTCCTAATGTCCAGTCTGAACTTCCCCTGGTGCAACTTGCAGCCATTTCCTCTCTGTATCACCACCATGATCACCTCGTCTCACAGAGTACCAGCTCCTAGTGAGCTCGCTGTCAGGGAGCAGCAGGAGCCAGACTGCTCTGAAAGGAGTGAAAAGCCGGGACACAAGAAGGGTCATGCAGGCTGCAGGCCAAGCACTTTCCCCACTGGTGTCCAGCCCTGGTGTGAGATGCTGTAGGATGCCTGGCTTGGCCCAGATGAAGCAACTGCAACCAGTGATAAGTGCTAATCTCCAAATGTTTTCAGAAGTCCAACATACAGGGTACCAGATGTATTTCAGAATTCCAGCTGGCCTCTTCTTCTTCTGTTCCGGTTTCTGTTTCCTTATGCATATGAACATACCTATTTGCATAAATAAATGTAAGGATTTTACTATATCTAATATATGACATTATTCAGATTGAGAGGATGTAGAAGAGTATGATCTTTTTATTTTGAAAACAACCCCACTATATTGCCATTTTGTGAGGATGGTGAACCTGCTCCTTGAACGTCTATGGTGCAAGCTATTGGTCCTACTGGGTACCTCTTATCCTTCACCACCCAAACAGTTAAAAAAAAAAAAAGCCCCAAACAACAAACAGCACTAGAATCATAGAATCATTAATGTTGGAAAAGACCTCTAAGCTCATCCAGTCAAACCATTAGCCCAAACCCACCATGTCTACTAAACCATGTTCCAAATTGCCAAGTCTACACGTTTTTCGAACACCTCCAGGGACACAGACTGCACCACTTCCCTGGGCAGCCTGTTCCAATCCTTCACCACTCTTTCAGTAAAGAAATTCTTCCTGATATCCAGTCTAAACCTCCCCTGGTACAACTTGAGGCCATTTCCTCTTGCCCTGTCACTTGTTATTTGGTAGACAAGACCAGCACCCACCCCATCACAACCTCCTTTCAGGCAGTTGTCGACAGTGATGAGGTCTCCCCTCAGCCTCCTCTTCTCCAAGCTAAACAACCCCAGTTCCCTCAGCTGCTCCTCATAGGGCTTGTTCTCCAGCCCCCTCACCAGCCTCGTTGCCCTTCTTTGCACACGCTCCAGCCCCTCAATGTCCTTCTTGTAGTAAGGGGCCCAAAACTGAACCCAGCACTCGAGGTGTGGCCTCACCAGTGCTGAGCACAGGGGCACAATCACCTCCCTGCTTCTGCTGGCCACGCTGTGTCTTACACAGGCCAAGATGCCATTGGCCCTCTTGGCCACCTGGACACACTGCTGCCTCATGGCGCATTTCCAAGTGACGGTTAAAACCTGAGGTAGGGAAGCGGTGAGGACCACGCAGCCCAACACCCTCATCCAGGAGGGCGGGAACGCTTTTCCTCCCCTTCTCGCCGGCCCGCGCGTGCCCCGCGCGTGCCCCGCCCTGCCCCACCCTACCCCGCCCCCTCGGCGGACTTGGCTCCGCCCCTTCGCCCCCCGCCCTCTCGGCGGGAGTTGCACCCGGGCCTCGCCCCGCCTCCCTAGGCCCCGCCCCCTCAGCGCGGCTTGGCGGGAGATCACGAGGCGCAGCGGGAGGTCATGGGGCGCGGTGGTAGAGCACGAGGCGCGGTGGTGGCTGTGATGGCGTCGCGAAGGGGTGGTTACGGCCCCTACTACTACTTCGTGCGGGACCAGCTGCCAGAGCTGCGGCGGCGCGGGCTGCCCGTGGCCTCCGTGGCTGATGCCATCCCTTACTGCTCTGAGACGTGGGCGGTGAGGAGAAGGGTCCCATGCCGCCCGCTTCCCCCCCTTCCATCCTTCTGCGGGGGGCGAGGGGAAAGAGCGGCTGAACGGCGGGGAGGGCAGGGAGGAGGCGTGCGGCGCCGTCTTGTCCTGCTCCAGCCACTTTGTGTGTTTCAGCTCACGGGGAGCCAGCGCCCCTTGGGCTGATGGGTGTGGGGCCCTGCGCGGGTTGCGTGGGGGGCACAGAGGTGATGGGGGGGCTGGAGAATCTCCTCTGTGAGGACAGGCCGAGAGAGCCGGGGTTGTTCAGTCTGGAGAAGAGAAGGCTCCGAGAGGTCTTGTAGCAGCCTTTCAGTACTTATAGAGGGGGTACATGAAAGATGAGGAGAGGTTCTGTATCAGGGAATGCGGGGATAGGACAAGGACTAATAGTTTTAAGCTGAAGGAGGAGAGATTGAGATTAGGCAATATGAAAAAAATGTTTTCCTGTGAGGGTGGTGAGGCACTGGCACAGGTTGCCCAGAGAAGTTGTGAATGCCCCCTCCCTGGAAGTGTCCAAGGCCAGGTTGGATGGGTTATTGGGCAGCCTGGTCTGGTGGGAGGTGTCCCTGCACATGGCTGGGGGTTTGGAACTGGATGGGCTTTTAAGGTCTCTTCCAGCCCAAACCATTCTGTGATCTCTGGCTGGCAAGAACAGTATCAGAAGACCTTTTGCATGTGGGGGAACAGTGCTAGTTTGACCTCTGAAGATGCTTCAAAAGCACATTCTTGCTAGATGGTTTGAATCTAGGCTTACGACTTCATTAGGGAAAATACTGCTGGAAATGTTTGAGTTAAAATTAGCGGTTGGCGGTTCTTTCCAAACATTGATAATACTCTTTGGAAATGCACAATTAATTTCTTACATGGTGTTTGCTGATTCGTGGGACTACTGGAAGGAACTTTATTTTAACAGTTTGCTTTCCTTCAAGTTGCTGCCTCAGGAAAAAAAGAGTGCATATGCAGAGAAGGCTCAGAAGTGGAAGGAAAAGCAGCGCTCTCAGGAGGCAATGAAAGGGGTAAATACAGAGAAAGGGACACCCTTTAGTGTAGCTAAAGAAGAGGGAGAGTAAATGGTATTGGAGTTTGGTCAGCTGTGATGCTACAGAAGATCACCTCTCCATAGCCTCTGACCTGGAGGTTATGGCTGCTGTAGCAGTTCATACTTTTATGAAGGTTAAACAGAAAATTATTCTGATTTAAATGAAGATGTGTACAATTTCAAACCAGCACAGCCCGTTCCACTGGGCTCTTCTACCAAGTAAAATGTAGTTCTACCGAGTTTTACATTTAACAGTATTTTGCAGACTGACTTCACAATGACTTTTGATTTAATTTTTTTTTTTTTTTAATAATATGAATCGGTATGACTTCTGGTTGTATGTTCATGTTGCTTTTACTTCATGGATATCTTCGCTTTAGGTGGTTCTAGTCTGACTGCCTGAAACCATGTCTTACACATAGCTGATGTGGCATTCTTGAGTGGCTGTGTGGTGGACCAGGTGGATGAAATGTTGCAACCTACACACAGAAAGGGTAATTATACCTTGCCATAATTTTTAGATTGGTTTGATTGTGGGGCAGGTGGTAATGCTATGGTGGAGGACAAAATCCCACTGTGTAGAAGTAAGCAGTTATGTTAAGCTAAATGTGTTTGTGGTCAGAAATAGTGCTGAACAGATTCCTTCTACTGTTTATGGTCTTGAATAAGTGTGTGTCCCCTTTTTTCATCTTTCATTTTATCTCTCTCTCTCAGCAGTTTCATGAACCATACTTTGCTTTGGAGTTTGAATTATGTAAAGTGTCAGAAAACTTATTTTATACCAGCCTTGGTTGGCTTTGTAAAATCTTGTGTGCCAAAGCAAACAGCGTGTTTGAATAAATGGATAATACTGTATTTACTTCCTCTTCTTGTATTACTAGATACTGACTATGAACCACAAATTACTAGTGAAGGTAAATTTTAGGACTTCAAAACACTTAGATGATGCTAGAGAGTATGACACAGTGATGGTAGTTTGGAGTATCTATTAAATCTGGATTACTTACTTTAGTCAATTGAAGGGAGATGTTTGGCAGTGTTTTCCAGTTATGGGAAAAGAACTGTTTAAAACACTGTGTTATTTAGCAGGCTGGGGATATGTAATTAATGAAGCTCCATTTTCATATGTAATGAAAAGCTACATGAAATGTCAACTACTAAATAAAGGGAGGCTTCTGTATTTTCTTCCAAAAGTAGTAGTGTTGTAGAAGGCTGTACTTGGGGATGGGGGGGGTGGGGAAGAATAGTTGCTTTACCAAGATAAAGGACATCATCCTTATTGCCTGTCAGTGGAAACAGGGAAGCTTGTATATGTGCAATTATATGTGATTTCAGTTTATTAATCACACCCCTGTACAGACATCCCCAGTTACTTTGCGAAGTGAAGGGTCTTGGTCATGTTTTAGAAATCACCTAAGGTTACTTGGAGGGGACTAATTTCTAATTTTATCTTAAGTAGTTCAGACTGACAATCAACGACCTTTGACGATGATGGTCATCTGGAATTAGTGTAGCTGGATGTGGATATTAACCACAATTTGAGTCTTGAATGATTTAATTCTGTAAGCCAGGTTTCCCTTTCTGCCCTCTTAAAAGCTTATTGTTCATGCATGGGTTTGCAGTGCTTAATAGGCACAAGCAAGTGTCTTACTTGCTCTGCGTCAGAACCATCTGATGACTTTTTTTGAGACTTTATCAGCTTTTCATGAATTCCATTCCCAGTCAAAGGCAATTAACGCACATGCCAAACTGTTTCATACAGTTTATAGAAAAAAGTTTTGAAATTCCAATTTGATAAGTGGTTAAACCTGACAAATCTTTTTTTTTTTTTTTTTTTTTTTTTTTTTTTTTTTTTTTCAAATTGCATTTTGTAAATCTAGCCATAGGTCTTTCCAGTTGTAGTGAGTTGACCATGATATTAAGATACGTATCTCTCCCTTTGCTGGAAGAGAAATCTTGTCTTCATGGACTGCAAGTACACAGGTACTTGTATATAAACTGCAGCCTTGTTTCACTTAACCATAACTGTTAGTGGATGTCAGATTCCTCCAATAGAAGGAGGTAAAGGACTTATTGGTCCTTAGTAGAAATTTTTGGATTTTTTTTCACTTTCTCATCTTTTCCAGGTGCGTAATCTGGTTCATCCAGTTACTACTTGTCTGACAGCAAAAACTCTCAGTGATACTTCTATTCTGGATGACTCTGCTATGTCTTGGAAGAACGATAAGGGTATGAAAATCTTGAACCACGTGATCCTGGTAGATAAAAGCTTGCCCTTTATGGATATTCTTAGTGGTACCTATACAAAGGCTGCTTACATTTTGCTGATAGTCATCTGTTCCTTTGTTTGAAATTAAGGGTTTACTGCTTTAAAAAGAGACTTTGTGTTATAGAGGTAAGTCAGTGCAAATATGCGTCCTTGTTCTCCTCCTCCTCCCAAAATAATTACGTACCCTGATTTTTAGCCTGATGGGAGTGAAGCCACTAATAGTTTCTTTACAACTATTTCAAGCTTTTAAGAAAAAGGTAATTCCTCAATTCCTACATTTGTGATTTACAAAGCTTAATCCAAGTTCAGCATGAAAGAATAGTTGTACCAATTTTAAAGGGTGAAAAAGTTGTTAGAGATCAAAGCTCAGAATTCCTATGGTAGAGGTGTTAAATAAAACGATGACCTGGCCTCTTTGGGAGAATAAAAGGGGGGATATGTACTTTGTCAGTGCTTTTATAACATCCTGGCTTACTTCCTTACTGAAAGAACTCCTGAAAACTAAACATTTCTTATCTGTGCCCCTTCTTCAAATGGGTGTTTTGATTAGAATTGAGTAGTGAACACAGATGTGTTCTTTTGCCCATGAATATTAGATTATCCTGGAAAATGATAAATGGTATTGCTTACAAGATAAGTCAAGCACCAGATTAATATAAAGTGTATCTGATGTGTGGTTAAGTTTCAGATCAAGCCTTTTACCTAACAAGTCTCTCAAGCTGTTTTCATGTTGTCATGGTTATGGAGGGGCAGGAAAAAGTAGCTCCATGAAAAGTGTAATACCTGTTTGCATCCTCCCTGTCAGAGGACGTGGTTCCCTGTCATTGTGATGCAAATTTAATCAGGTTGAGCATGGTGGCTTGAGCTGACACAATTGATCTTGAAACTGATTGAGAAGGGTAATGGTAAAGGATTACTGAGAGGTGTTTTATGATGCTGCTCCTTATTATTTCTCAGTGAAGATCCTGTATGGTTCCATTTTTCACAAGGAAAGCAGTTCACAGTCGGGTAGGAGAGGTATCTGCTCTGTGACCCCACAGCTTGTAGAGTAAGACCCATGTAAGAGAGCACCAGCGTTCAGGCTTAGAAAAACTGGTGTTAAATGCTATCAGGTCTGGCATACAGCATAATTTCTGTGTAAAAACAGTTGTAAATCTCTTGTTTTGTAGAACAGCTAGGATTTTTTGATGAGGGAAGAACTGAAGGGAAAGGATTAAATAGCTACCTTAAAATTCAGTGAGAAGGTTATGTGGCATTGATGAAGAAAAGGATTGAGGTGTGTTGTGAAATATTTTTCATAGTTGGATACTTTTAAAATTAGTAACCAAATTTATTTCTTGACGTTTGCTATGGGTATTCTTGCTGCCTTCTTTTGGGGGTTCATTTAGGGGAGGAGAAGCAATCCTTTTAATTATCAGGCTTCTAATCTCCCCTTATCTTGGAAGAGTATTACCAGCTCATTTAACTTATATAAGTTACTGAAGTGAGCTTGTGAGGCTGCTTTGCAGTTACTGATGGTTTTTTTGTTTTTTGTTTTTTGTTTTTTTTCTAACCTTGTTTTCCTAAAGGATGAAGATACCTATCATATAAAGGAATAGTAGTTCCTGTTGGGTTCCAGGCCTCTTAACGTGCTTATGAGTTTGGAGTTTGATTTTTCTTTTTTAATTGCTTTTATTTTGGATTTTTATTGCCCTGATATCTGTACACAGTAGCATCTGTGGAAGCTGTACCAGGACTACCAACATGCCTGACGCTTGCATAAGTATTAGTTACCTGGTTATCTCAGATACAGAGAAAGATCTCTGTGTTTTACTTGGTCGTTATCTTACTTTAGTCACTCATACGATGAAGTGCACTGAAGCTTTTACTGGATGAGGTGAAGCCACGATGGCTTTTCTGTAACCTCTGGTGGCTCTTCTGAAAATGTGGGTTTTTTTCCTTCAGCCGTAGTTGCAGACGTCTTCTACTTCCTGGACATTTACAGCCATGGCAAGCTGCTATCCTTCTGTGAACAGCTCTTCCTTCCTTGTGAGATTGGGTGTGTCAGCTACTCCCTACAGGATGGCATAACAGCTGATTTCCATCACTTCATAGATCCAGGTGAGTCCCCAGGTAGGGAGATGAGAAGTTCATCTTGCTGTGGAGCAAGGGGGAGGCCTTCTAGTGTCACTTAGTGCTGCCCAGATGAGATTTCTGCTGTTAAAGACAGGGTTTTTTGGCTGTAAGTGGTTGGACTTCTTAAAATATTGGAGCAGTGCTGATTGTTTCTGAAGAGATGGACTTAAGTGTCAGAACTACATGAAGCTTTAAAGAGGGTGTAATAAATCCAGGAGGACCTTCAGTTGCTTGTGCTTTTTGTTTCATCCCAATGAGAGTTCAGCTTGATTGGATGTAAACACACCGCATTATAATTGTTTTTTTAAAAATGCATATAACTGAAAATATCTTTTTCAAAAATAGTTATGGCATGTGTAGAAGGCCACAAGGGAAAATGAATCTATTGCTTTCTGTACATAAAACTATGGTGTAGAGTTGAGAATAAAGGATCTGTCATTGTTGGATGGTGATTGTTCTTTTCCTCCTTTCTTCCCTGTTTCTTCTGCAGAAGTACCTCCACGAGGTTTTTGGTACCACTGCCAGTCTGCTAGTGAGTGTCAGTGGAGAAGAAGGTGGAGAAAAAGGTATGCAAAGGTGTACAGTTTTCAGCTCAGCTTATCTCATCCAAAAGTAATGTAAGTCTACAGTTTCTCATCTTGGGAAGTTGTCAAGTTTTGAAGAGAAAGGGAGTGACAGACCAGCTTGTCACAATTACATTTTATATGTCTTTTCTACCCACAAATGGCAGAGCACTCCACTCAAAAACAATCAATGGCAGAGTTATTTGTATTCCGTCTTCTTATTTTAATTCAATAATAACTGCAGTGTGTTCTTCTTAAAATGGGGCAACTTTTGGCTTTAAATGCTTTCGAGCCCATCCCAGCAGAGTGTCCTTCCCTTGATAGTCCTTGTGTAAACCTTCAGTGTGTAGTGATAATTCATGATAGGGTAACTCGAAGATACTTAAGGACATGATTTAGTGGTGGACTTGGCAGTGTTTGGCTTACATTTGGACTTGATGATCTTAAAAGTCTTTTCCAACCTAAATAATTCTGTGATTCTCTATTTAACAGCTGCTGGTTTGCAGCTTTACATGTATCAACAAAGTTACAGTATTTATAGCGGTGTTGTGTCTGGCTTTGCCTGCCTTATTTCCCTTGTTACTCTTAAGCAGTGTTTATAGATTCCAATTTGTTTCTGTTAGAACACTTCCTCCCCTTGAGTACAAAGGGAGTAAACTTGGCTGGTGTTTTTCTGTGTCAGATGCTTGGATAATGGCCTTTTAAAATGGGTAAATGTGTGAGTATTTGCTCACCGCCACCCAAATCAGCCAGTCTTCTGCTGACAAAAGTAAGGTTTTCATAGCTTAATGACAGACACTGCCAGTAGAGAATAGGAGGTGTGTGTGTTTGTGTGTATATACATATATATGTATATAAAAGATAAAAATAGAAGGGGGAATTTTATCAGTTAATGAAACAGGACTTGTCATAACATTTTTTTTTTGATTATTGCCCTCTCCCCCATTAGGTGAGATCACTCATAAGATCCCTTTATCTGGATTTCATCTTTCACGTACATGTTACACCGTTGTGTTACAGAAGCTTCTTGAGTTTGTCCAGCCAGCCAGAGATGTTCAGCGTCGCTTCTGCTGCAGGGTATGGTCACGGTCAAAGAAAGATGCACAAAATCAAAACTTCTGATTTCACTCCTGTTGGATGACTAAGGAGATACTTGACTCTGAAACCTAATCAGTGTGCAAATGCCTGAGAAAAGACACCCTTTTCCGAAGTTTTTCAGTTCCAAGTAGGAAGAAATGCCTTCTAGAAGTTAACATTTTTATAAAGCAGAGGCCTTATTTTCTGCCTCTTATTTTTAGCCTGCAGTTCTGGCTCTATTCTACTGATGGTCTCTAACGTTACGTTGACATAGGTTAAGGCCTTTTAAGACTTAAATTGATTGTACTGAATCATAGTCACATAATCATACTTTTCTAAGAAATTCTTTTACTTTTTTTATAACTCTTTGCCCCTGAGAATACCATTCATCTTTATTTTCGTTCAAGTTTCATTTGCCAATCAGCAAAACAAAAGGTTGGGATTCAAAGCATTTAAGCTTTGTGACAGGTATGTTAATGTTTTGATCCCATTTGAGCCTAATGTTAATTCTTAAGAAGGTGGGGATGGTCAAGGTCTTCATCTCCATCAATAAACGTAGGGCTCTGAAGAAATACACATGAAAAAAGTATCTTGGAGCACTTAACAGAGATACCTGTAATATGGGTTAACATTTAACCTGTCCCCGAACATTAGCCCAAAATTTCCCCCAGGGTGTGGTTGGCAAACCTCTGGCATTTGGTTCCTCTTTGAGGTAATTTTCAGGAGGAATATGCTTTCATTCCTATAAGCGTTGAAGATTGTTTTGAAGGTGACTTTTCCAGACGTAGTTAAAAGTCTTGCAGGTGTCAGAATTACATGCTGTGCTTCTTTATTGTGACTGAAATTTTCTTTCCTCTAGTCTAACGACAGATTCTGAATTAGCTGGTGTCTTAATCGAATGTCTAGCGTAACAGGTGAGAAATGAATAATTTTTGGTTCTCCTCCCTGCCCCAGGAAGGAAAGTTTATGTAATCCTGGACGTCTGTATTTGAGACCTGAAGATTTTCAGACAAAGATTTCATAAAAGCTGATACTGATAGCTAGAACTGCTTTGCGTGCTTCTTTCCTCCTGATCAGTGACAGTAAAACACGAGTATCTTCAGCTATGTGGCTTAGGAGCGCGTCTATAATAGCCACTGTTTCTTGCTCAGCTGCCAAAGGAGCACTAGAGGCAGTGAGATGACTGGGAAGGTGAGCGTACGGTAGCACATGGGAAAACTAAACTTGTGAAGAGAGATGGCCTGTGAGTGGGATGCGTAATTACTGAGGTGGAGAAAATTACGGGAATACAGGACAACCCACTTTGCCGGGAAGCCAGGTTACGTTAAAACCACTAGTGGAGTAACCTGTTAGAGTTTACAGTAGCTTTGATGCTCTGGTAGGAGGTTGGGCAGTGAGCAGGACCGAGAAGCGAGCTGAGCAGAGTATTCACTGGCTCTCCTCCTGGCTTGGATTTTGCGTGAGCTATAGGCGTTGAGAGCCATCTGGAACTTCTTGCTTTGAAGACTTGGTAACAGAACTGTACCATAGGAAGTACCAAAGTGAGCCACCCAAGACTTGGATGTGGAGAGAACTGGATGTGTCCCTGTGGGATTTCTCCATTAATACTAGGTATGTTAGTTTCTTCTTCGGGGAAACTTGTATTAGCCTGATGTGTCCTGGTGCACTACATACAGCTTGTATGCTGTTAGGTTAGAATGTTCTGGAAGCCTTCTAATCAGAAATGCTTCTTGCCACATCATGCTTACAACTGGAAATGAAAAACACTTTCCCAAAAGAAGTGTAAAGATAGGTGGCTTTTTAATGCTGAGGCGTAATATAAAGAAGGGGGTAAAATATAGGAATAAAATGTATTGTGGTATTTAACTGTAAATCATAGAAGTGAGAAGATTCAGATAGAAGTGTGGGTGGGACCTGGCTGTTGCTATGCATCAGATGCCTCGTGCCGTGTTTGCCAGTGATATAAATCAAGTTCTCGAGCACAAACATTAAGCTAGATGGTATATTTTTTTATAACACATCTGGAATACTGTTTACTTTGGAGGATTTTTTCCTTTTTCTTTTGTTTTTCCTGTATGTCTTGGACAAAAATGCTTTTTCTGCATTCATATTCTTCTGGTTTTGTACAAAGAAGTGATATATAGCTTGTAGTTGCAGGGGAGTAATTTAGTGATAACACAGTTAACTCAGAAATATAACTCAGCTTTTCCCCTGCTACTGTTTTAAGAAAGAACCGGTAATTTAATGTTAAATTTTAGTATATTTTTTATTTTAAAAAAGCAATAATTCTTTACAGTAAGTTTTTTATTTTAAAAAAGCAATAATTCTTTACAGTAAGTTTGCTTACTGTATGAAGATGTATTGGAATAATCAATATCACTTCATCTTTTTATGGTTAGGTAGTTTTTCCATTTCTGTGAGCATCTTCACACTGGAGGGAGGCCTTAATGAGAATGCAAAAATGTACTTTAAAACACACACTTGGAGAGGAAAGTGGAGATGCTTAAACCAAGAGGAACTATTTTACGTAAATGGGAATCTTCAAATTCTTATCTTTAAATTTCAGTTGTCTCTTGGGAGTCTCTTTTCTCCTTCCCCCCCACCTCAGCATGAAGAAGGTTGCCTATTAAAGCGTGCCTCTTATCTCTGCATCAGCCACTTAGAGCTTAGTTATGCAGTGCTGGTCCTCTGAAATTTTAAAGGTATTGTGTGGTCATGGAGACAAGAAGATAATGTCTTTAATGTTAGTTGGTTTGGTCAGAAGGTACAAGAACAATTTGTGTTGATTAAAGATGCTTAAATGCTTCTGAAATAAGCCTGAACTTCATTTCATGTAGATGCAAGTGACATGAAGAGAACGGTATAGTGTACTGTGCTCTGGCATCCTCTAAGAAAATCGTGTGAGTATTCCAAAGGAGTCATCTCCAGTATGATGACTTTTCATGTTGTTACAGGTGCAAGGTAGTTCTAGGTCTTAAGTTTTATCTATTTCCTCCACACCCAAAATTTGGTTCTATTTGTAACTCTTACTGTTGCTTGTGTGGTTTAGCAGCGTGTGGTAAGTCTTAGCACTGAGATGTAATGTAATCTCTGTGATAATCCTGTCCATCACTCCATAGTGATCCTTTCCCTACCTCCAGTTACTACTGGAGAGTTGAGAGAAGTGTTAATTGTGTTCTTCAGATGTTTAGGATACCTGTATTTGGTGAGAAACTCTCAGTATATTCTAGTATGTCTCTACTTTGGAAACTTGTATACTACCTTACATATAATGTAGATCCATAAGATTCTGTAATCTTTTTGGTGTGGGGGAAAAGGAAAGTAAATATTTGGGAAATGAGGAAATGCCATGTAAATTTCAGTCAGTAGTAGTGGTGCTTTGAGAGAGATAATAATATTGTTTCATTCAAAAAACTCTGGTCATGTACAGCTGTGCCTTGCAAAAAGGTGTTGCTTTTCACACTTCTCAGTGCATTTGATAGTATGGGGAAGCAGTGGTTTTAATTTCATGTGCAGGTGTAGGATAGGCTGGTGGTCTTGGAAGGATGCAGGGTAACTGCTTAGCTGCTGTCATAATGTCTTTCTGCCCTCTGCCATCTGCTATGTGTGTCTCAGTCTGTGGTTGCTTTTGTTTGTCTGTTGAAGAACTAAGAATTCTGTTTCTTTTTATACATATCCATTACTGTCCTCTTAACCAAACTTTTCTTGTTTGTTTTTTTGTTTGTTTGTTTTCTCGGTGAAGTTACTCCATCAGTAAATCTTTCGCAAGTGTGTATGGAGTCCTGCTGACAGCAGCTCACCTCCCTCTTCAAGACTCTTTTTATGGTGGAATCACATATAGCAGGATGGGAATACTGGATACTGGACGTCTAAAGGTCAGATTCTTTAGACGGGTATCCTGGTTTAGTTCTAGTTAACTCCGATGCTCAAACTTGCCAATTTCAGGTTAGGTGATTTCTTTTGAGTGCTGCCTTTTTGTGACTGTATTGGCTAGACTGATGAAAGAAAAATAATCTAGCTGGGTTATTACTTGTGATTTTTCACCCACAATTCATAGATTTCATGGATAGTTGTGTATGTTGCATTTTAGAAGGCACATACATGATTTTGAATGTTTGTTTTTTCATTCAGAAAGTGGAGGCTGAGGGTTCTGGATGTGATGGGCATTTCACTTCTCCAAGTCAGGATCAAGAGCTTGTCCCTTGTAATTGTGAGTTTGAAACTTTCGAGTTGTAAGGGAAAAGGGGTATTTAAACTTAATCCAGCTTTTTCAGATTTTTCTGCTTAGATGTTAACGTGTCAGTCGCATAAAGCTTAAGCAGCTCTACATGATCTGCATTTATCCCTGTGTATGGATTTGACTGAATTTCTGAATACATGAAGAGCTGCCCTGTTCCTACTGGACACAATCTTATGGTCAGAAAGGTCTCAAAACTTAGTTTTTCATATAAAAGTTGCTCTCTGATTTATACCCTTTTATTTTATGCTACATGAAGTCCATTCTCATATGCTTAGGTACCTTTAAAATATTGTCCTTGCTCTTAAGTCACTATATATGCAGTCTCAGCTGATACTTGTTGCAAATGTTCTGTTAGAACTTGATTTATAAAGACTGCTTATTTAAAGTTGCATTTTTGGAGATAATTTTTTTTAATAGAAGGCACATGAGCTCAGTTCATCTGGGCAATTCACAGCTAATCATGAGGAACAGAATCAAGTTCGCAAGAAAAAATAACTAAGAATTCTGAGTTTGCAGCTTATTTTCTTGCATATAGAATACACGCTGGAATTAGACTCAAATTGTTCCAATTGTAAATCGTGAGATCTTATGGTCTTGATGTTTATAGAGGACACAACCCCTGTTGACCTCTTGCGTTAGAGCTATTGAACAGGTTCAGCTCTGTAGTCTATGAGGAACAATACCATTAATTTATGTAAGCTTTAAAGGCTGATTTGATTTGCAAACTATATTTAATTTAATAGATGATTCTCCACATGGTGTGAAGAGTTCCCTCATGAAACAAGTACTGTGCGAAGAAGAGGAATTACTCAATTGCCGAAAAGTGCATCTGATCTATCCAGGTCTTTCAGTAGTAGGAAATCTTTTTTTACATCCAGAACAGTGGTAAATTCTGATTTTTCCTTGTTTCCCTAAGATAACAAGACTGCAGTTTTTCATCTTCTGTGCAACCCCTGACGGTTCAAGTTCTTGTTAGAATCGTAAAACCATAGATTGGATTTAAAGTCAACAAAAATCTTGTTTATTGACTACAGGACGACTTATTTTGAAGGGGCCTGACAGTTGCATCCTGTCTTTAAAAATACATGCCATACTAGTTCTGTTTCTTAATGGGTGGAGTGGAAATTCCAGAGATAGATTAGTCATTATCAGTGGATTAGAAGAGTTCTTCAGTCACTAGTGTGGCTTTAAACAAGTGCTTTATTTCTTCTTTAATAACATCCTTCCCTTCTTCTGCATATGGAAGATAGAATTTCACTTTATAACAATCTCTTCCCCCAAAATAGTGAGGGGAGGCATTAAAATTATAAAGGGATGCACAAGGGGAATTAAAGGCATAACATTCGGAAAGGTTTGCTATAATCTGCCAATTCTAACCATAAAGAATTTGAATTTTTCAAGACAAAAAAGCTGACTTTCTATAAAGTATCTTGGAAGAAATGTGGTAGCAAATTTATCCATTTAATAATGTTCTTCAGAGGCACAGGCTATGTACATGAGCAACAAGTATGACATAGATTTTTATTTTTTTTTAATTTCCCTTTGCATCAGTTTTCTGTTTAAAAAATGCACGTCCCTCAAACCTACATACTGAAGAGAAGTGTAGGTGTTACGTGTTTTTTTTGAAAGAAATGTAAAATTCAAACCGGTACATTAATTTGCAGATATAATTTCACAAGTTTAGTCAGGCTGGGTAGGTACCCGTCATAATTATTTGAGGGTACATAAAAACTGGGAGACTGATAATATTGTTAGGAAGTTACATGTTTCGTTTTATGGAGATACAAGTCTTGAACTAGTTTCCAAAAAGTTTTCTGTTGTCTGAGCCTTGCCCCTAGTCCATGTGTCTTTAAGTAACCGATTCTCAGAAATACGAGCTTGCGGGTATTTTTTGAGTTGCATTTTGTTCCAGCAGAGGTCCAGTTGTGAAGTACTATTTCCATAGCAACTAACTGTGAAAAGATATTTATTTCATTCCTTGTAGGAACTGAAGCTCAAATTATGTAGTTCATTCTTTTGCATAATAGGGGGGGAAATAAACCCCAAATTTAAACGGACCCCAACCAAAATAAGAAGTGAGTACATTTATGAAGAAACTCGAGCACCCTGATCAGTATGTCAAAAGAGCCCAATTGCTGGTTTAGTTGGGAACCTGTGGCAGTTGCTGTAAGGCCAGTTGAGGCCCTTCTTCCAGTATTGCAGGTGCACTGGATCATTTTGATGCCTCTTGCCTAACAGTTTGCCTGTATTGTTGAATTTTCTTGAATTACTCTGTATTTTGTTCCTCTGAGGCTGTTGTCCTACCTGCTAAATTTTGCCAGATAATGGACAATAAGCCTCTTAAGACTGAGATTCACCAGTGAAGCCATCTGGGAGTGTTGTAGCAGAGTGAGAACATCTGTGTAGTACTGGTAAAGGCTCTGCGTTGGAAGAGAGTTGTTTTGAGTTTTAAGTTTAAGTGTCAACGCAACAATGGCTGTCAATTCAAAACATACAGAACTGTAATGTTTGAACTATTCTCAGAGGTCAGTGTTGCAATAGAAGTTTTTCAGTTCTTATGGAGAATTCATTATTAAAGTGCTTCCTCTGTGTTTGTGTCAGTACACAAACCTAGGAGCAATTGTTTGAGGTGTTCTGTATCTTCAAGTCTGAGATAAAAAATCCAAGCAGAAATGGAGGAATACACAGTTAAGGTCCCATAGCATGTCTGTACATTATCACCTGTAATTTAAAGTAGTACATAAGCTGTAGAAGACCTAGTTACATACTGTAGGTGGTGGCTGTTATTTAGGGCAATAGCTGTCGTACTCTAATAACTAACAACCTGTGGTGTTTTTTGTAGTGACAACTGTAAGATCTGTACCACGAGAGTGAGTACATGACCTTGATGTAGGCCATTCAATACTATTCTGAGTATATTGGGGGGATCCCGAACAGCATTTGGAAGGCGATAGAAGACTCTCATTTTGGAGCTCTGCTACCCTGGCTGTTTTGCAATTTGAAACTCCCATTTGATTTCTTGCAAAATAAATTCTGCTTGATAAGCACAATACAGTAATGTTTCTCTCCTTTAAGGGAAAAGTAAAGAGTAGGGAAAGATGGTGACTTACAGCCTTAGCACACTTCTGAAGTGCAAGGAATAGGTAAGGCACAAACTGTGGGTCAAAATCTGAATAAAATTCTCCCCATTTGCACAACAAAATTCTGAAGGGGGAATAAAACCAAGTAAAGGCAGAGTGGGTCTTGAGCAGAATTGAAGTGATGCAGCCTGGAAGCTTAAACATGTACTTTCCACATGGTAAAAAGTAACAGTAGCTTAATACCATCTGCATATAGGTGTGCAGGTACCATGCACATGGAATTGTACAAAGAGATGTCTCCTTTACAAAAACAGCTGTTAGGTTCTATCCGACTTGACTTTGTCCTCCTATTGCTATAGATGAATCACTCCTTGGACAGCAATGAGTGAAAGTCATCCTTGTTTTGTGTACACATTAGAAAATTAATAGGTACTTCTGTGCTTGTTATACAACCAGTATAGACCACTAGAGCAATGTTTGAATTGTGTGTTACTATTCTCTAAAGGTTTTGGCTAGGAGAACAGTTGACTCAGGCACATAAAAACACAATGGGCTGTGGCGACAACTTTGATTTAGTCTATGACATCAATACATTAACCTGTAATCACTTTCTTTTACATTCTATTCAAAGAGTGTGTAACTGATACTGAAAAGTAAAGCATGTTCGTGTAGAATAAGCAGCAGTTACTGATTCTATGTAGTAGAAACTGTTAATTCAACTTGTGCATTCATTTCTACCTTGTCTACTTTCAATAAACTGTAGAAACTTAGGTATGTGGAAGAAGTTCTTACATGACTGCTTTCTCTGCTTCAGCTAAGAATATTCTTACCAGTACCTTATAATCTGATTTCTTAGAAGACATTTTTCTTAAATATATATAAATGTACTGTAGATACAGCAATACTTATCTTTTATGTCTTCAGTTTAATTTGAAATTTGTTCTGGAAGGCTTATCTTGCCAGCAAAGATCAAGACCAACAAGGTATTTAGTTCTTCAGCCTCCTCCTTGTCCTTTATGACCAGGTCCCCATTCTGACTCAGATGCACCCATGGCCGTCCTTGTTGTCCCTTCATGTGCTTCACCAGATTTAGCTTTGGGTGAGCTTTGGCTTTCCTGACCCTGTACCTGCACAGTCACAGAGCATCTCTGTTTCTCCCAAATAGCTTGTCCCTGCTGATACCTCCTGTGTGTTTTTTTTATATATCTTGAGTTTTGTCAGGAATTTTTTCATCAGCCTCTGCTTGTAATCCGTGATGAAACGGCACGGTTGGTGCTGGTTTCACTGGCTGTGTTCTTTGCCAGGTACCTAAAGTGATGTCCATGCTGAGTCATACCCAAATAGAAAACTTGCTTCCGTTTGAGGGACTCTGGCTCTTGTGCCATCATGGTCAGATGGCATTGTGCTGAAGGTCACATTCTTCCGAATAAAATTTTATGTTGGGTGAATGAAAACCTGTGCTTAACAAAGCCCTGTCTGGATTTCCTTGCAAAATAGCTTTAGTTTTCTGTTCCAGAAATGTTGTTTGTTTTTTGTTTTTGTTTGTTTTGTTTTTTTTTTAAAACCTGCATAATTAATAGAGGTGGACTGTGCTTTTTGACCTGTTAGTTGAAGTAAAAAGTGCTAATCTTTTCCTCTAGCAAGAATTTCAAACTTTCCCCAGCAGTTAAATGACTGCATTGTATGATTTTTTTTTTTTTTTAATTTTTTGCTTGCTAGGTAGAGGTTTATGCAGCTGACTGCAAAGGCTTTAGCAACATCTTTCCATTTGGCAGAGTAAATGTACCGTAGTAGGGCGGGGCAAAACAAGTTTGTTACCTAGTTTCTTCTCTCGATGTTTTCTGCAAGATTATTGTCCCTCATTTTCAACCATGGAATGAGCTGCCAGTTCATTTTTTATTGCAATGATTCAGTAAAATTAAGAAGTAGGCAAACACTTTTATTATTCTTACCATGTGTTGTCTCTGTTCTCTCACTTTTCCTTCGTTCTCTCTTAGAAGCTCCCGCAAGCTTCTCTAGTTACCATTTTCAAAGAATTCCCCTCCCTCCCTCGTGAACAGGTGAAAGGCAGCAGAGAGAAGTTCAAAATTCCCTTATGTTGGGCTATATTAAATTCAGTACTGGTTTCAGCACATCCAGACTTAATCTTGGTGGTTTGCTCATCATACTGTGAACTTTATCAGATAGAATACTGCCTGGATGTCTTTCCTGGAACAGATGATACAAATAAATAGAAAAGTAGTGCTGTTACTCTAGCAACAAGAATTGTGAGATAATTAACTCTTGTCTGTCTGATCAGGTCTGAGTTGGGCACTGAGTCTTGTAATAAGCAGTGGCAGTACTGGCTTTTGTGCCCTGGGTAATGGTGGAAATGCTTCTCAAAATCCTGAGGAGAGTTATGTGGGAAATGAGCAGGGGTGGGATCCCTAGGGGGCAGGTCTGAAGAATAAAGGAGTTGGTTAGAGCTGGCAGTTCATTAAGAACAGTCCAGGAATGCAGGTAGATCTGTCAGGGGGCTGTGTTATCTTTACAGGGAACTCACGGCTGCACCTTAGCCCTAGTGCAGCACATGGGAGGCAGAAGCAGGTGCGGGCTAGAAAGGAAGAATCCACAAATGCTGACCAGGCCTATACGGATGATGTTTGGAAAGACACAGGCCATCTGAAACTGATGCTTGCAAGGGAATCACGGTCAACAAAAACAGCTTTTGTGACTTTGTTCACAGTAAAAGACAACAATGAAAAAAAGTGGTCCTGTTGCTGAATGATGTGAGTTATTTAGTAACACAGATGAACTGGCACAGATAAACCTGAGGTGCTTAATACCACCTTTATTTCAGTGTTTACTAGTAAGGATTCTCAGATCTCTATACGCAGGAGGCGTTCAAGGACGAGAGCACTAGCAGTGGATGAGGAGTGAATCAGGCATCATTTGGGAGTTCTAGACCCATACAAGTCCCTAGAGCCTGATGGGCTGTGTCTGGGGATGCTGAGAAAGATGCCTGGTACCTTTGCAAGGCCGTTCTCTCACCTTGAAAGGTCACAAGAGACCGTAGCAATGGAAGGCAAATATTGCACCCAGCTGTCAGAAGGATGATCTAGGAAGCCATAGACTGCTCAGCTCTGCTGGATTCCTTGGAAAAATCATGGAGTGAATCCTCTTAGAACACGTTTTCAGATACGTGGAGGAGAAGAGGGACACTGGAAACAGTCAGCATGGATTTGCCAAGGCTAAATCATGTCTTACCAGGCTGGTTGCTCTCCATGATAGGTTTGTGAATAAAGGAAGAACAGTAGTGGTCAATAGTAACTTTAGCAAGGCTTTCAGTTCAAGTCGCTCACAGTAGGCTTGTATCCAAGATTGCATCTTGCAGTCTAGATGGGTGGACAACCAGATGGGTAAAAATCTGATCATATTCCACATGGAGGCCAGTAACAAGTTGGGGTGCTGGAGGAGTCTGTACTGTGGCTGGTTTAGCGTCCTTAGCAGTGGCCTGGAGGAGGTGATGGAGTGCGCTCTTGCCTGTAGAGAATGCTGAGCTGGAGAGACCAGTTGATGTGCTTGAGGACAGGACTTATACAGAGGGACCTCACCAGGCTGGAGGAGTGGGCTAATTGGAACCTTATGAACTGCAGCAGAGTCCTACACCTAGGAAGGGGGAATCCCTTGCAACAGTACGGTCAGGACTGGCAGATCAGCTTTGCTGGGGAAAAAAGTCCAAAACTAAGAGGGGAACATAAAAAAACTGGGGGATTTGAAGGTGAAATCGGAGCAAGGGTGATGATGAGAAATCTTGCTTTTGGGGTGTATCAAAGGACTCCTAATCTTGATGCTTCTCCTGCATTGTGGTGATCTGTTTCTCCAGCCAGTTGATTTAACTTTTGTCCCATCACTCTGTCACTCATAAATGATAGTGATTTGCTTGCAGCATTCAGAAGACATTTGAGTTCCTTGGATGAAAAGTGCTTAGATAGGAATAAATCTTAGAAGCTGACTGACTGATATTAGGAACAAATAACGACGTCTTCCCCCCCACACTCCTCTGGTAACCATGCAGTTTATTGCCTTCAGAATGTTATAAGCAGGTAAAAATGTTAATGTGAATGGAAGCAATTAAAACTGGAAGTGAAGGAGCAGTGTATTGGGGAGACATTCCTCGTCTTTAAATACAAGAGGGAAATGTGGTCCTCATTGACGTAGTTGCTTTTAGCAATGCAGGATGAGCGAATTATTCAAATTGCAAGCAAGATTTCTGCTTTGCCTGCTTTTCATTGGGTTACGGGACTGATGAAGTGGACTTCTTTGCTTCTTTCATATGCTTCATTTATAGAGTAAAAGGCCTGTTGCAGGTTGCTGAGAGAGGGTCAGAAGGTAATTCTTAAATGTCCTTTTGGTATGCTTGCCAAAACAAATCTTGCTGGGTGATAATGTGTGAAAATCTTACTGTGATTGTTGTTCCACTTGGGGTAACGGATCTCAGCAGTCCTGCAGATGGGGAAAATGATTTGGTGAAGGCTTAAATCCTTGTGTCGTGTTTCTTCCTGTTCATGCACAGGTAAAGCTTATATGTGCATATTCTTCCAAGTGGAAGTTGAACATAACGAAGCAGTAATTCACTATAGGCTGAGTAAAGGGTAAATTAGGACTTTACTTTCCCGCCTGGTCATTCATTTTCTGCCTGCTTTCTGCTTTTGAGGGAAGTGAGTAATTAAGTTGGGCATACATACATTCATTCTTTGGAATTAGTTAATTATTGCTAGTTTTCCTCATCTTCCCCCCAAATATGTTAGTAAGTCCTTAATTTTGTTTAAAGTTATGGGTATACTGCAGGCTCTTTGGAGTTATTCCTGCTTTAAAAGATGTACAACACACACAAGTAGTTGTCACAGGAAAACCTTGGAGTAAGATAGGAATTTGAATATAGATATGTCGCTGACTGAATTTAACAAATTGAGGAAAAGCACATATAGCATTCTGATAAATACACAACTTCCAAAATGTTAGTCTTATTTTTAAAAAAAAGTAAAAAAAATATTAAGCAACAGTGAAATATCTCAGCTGTCTCTCTGTGTGCTATCGCTTAGTTTAATTCCCATTGTAGAACTGAGTTCAGCATTGCAGAACGTCAGTAGTTCTGTTTTAATGGTTGTCAAGTTTGACTCTCTTTTTTCTTGCTAGTTCTTACGGAACCTGCTTACAGAGAATTGCATTCATGGGAGTTTGGGGTATTTCTGTAATCTGTTCTGTGTTTTGTGGCTGGTTTCTTCAGATAGCAATTTATATTTGCTAATCTGCATTTTTCTTTATGGTTAAACTGACCAGTGTGCGGATATTAATTCATAACCTCAGCTGACCAGCAGCAATTAAGCTTCATGTATCCGAAGAACAAAGAGTATAAGGACAGGTAACACAATGTTAAAATGGTTTAGAGGCCAAAGCCAGCTTCTTGCCATAAATACTTCTGATAATTGTGAAGTCGTTTTGCTGGTCCTCCCAGTTAAGATATTTGATGAGACTCCATACCATTTTCCTCCAGCAGAAGCCCTCTTCAGCCCCAGGGTATAGGTGTTTTTGAGGGAAGTGCTGACTAACTGTAACACTTGTAACAGAAATAGGTTTTGTTTCACAGTAAAAACTTGTTAGAATGCTAATTAGGTAGTTCATTCTATACTTGCTTGTTACAAAAGAGAACAAAATACATATCAGCTCTGTTTCTGAGCTATGCACCTCAGGTTTTATCTGCCTTCAGCTTGTGTGTGGGAAATTCTTTCTTGGTCATCCATTTTTGCAGTGTTTTGTTATGCATCTGAACTAAGCACAGGAATAGGTCCTCAAAACATCTTTCAGAGTTGGTTTCAGGTTGGTTGTTGCCAGAAAGATTTGGATTTGTACAAACTTTGTCAAGAACTCTGGTTGTTGGTCTTTGCAGTTGTTATTAGTACAAATGAATAATTTTATTTGAAGTACCATGGAGAACAAAGGCAGCCAGAAACCAAGCCAGAATAACAGTTCCATTAGTCTGATTTGCATAGTTCAAAATCTAGAAAGCTCTGGCCATCTGTAGGAGGATTGCTGGTTCCTCTTTAAAGTTATATTATAGTCTTTTTTAATGGATTTTAAAGTAACTACTTGAGGGTAAAGGGTATGTGGGAGGCATTACAGTAAGTTTCTAAAGCCAAAGATGCAGCAGAGATCTTTGAAAGAATATTGTAGTGTAAGTAATTTATTGAATGTTGTATTTAAAAAAACCCAAACAGTTCATCAGCTTTAATACTATATGACAGTCTTTTGGACAAAGACAACTGTCTGTTCTCTTCCAAAGATAAGATACTAGCGATGGGAGTTCCCTCCACATTTGCAAGCATTTTGCACGTACAGTGTTTCTGATTAAATTATTACAATTTTGAATAAAAAGTTACTTTTTCTCCTTTTACCCCTTTTATCTTCTTTTTATTAAAGATGTACTTCCCATGTACATGTTCTCACACTGTCATTTTTTTTCAGAAGCAGCAGGAGGAGTAAGGCACTATTTCTGACTTGCCCATGCAACAGGAGTGCAAAATGTAATGCAAATTAGTGTTTAGGAACTCTCTGAGCTGGAACTCATAAGTTCAGGAATCTGACAGTATATAGGCTACTAGACTGTTTCTATAGTAGATCTTAGCTGCCAGTTAACTTGTACCTGATGCATTCCGCTAGTATGCATTGTTGTTCCAAACAGGAGACTTTCATTGGTCATCTGTGGAATTTTCCATATTTTTATTGATATCTAAATGTATAATATATACAAAGAGGACATTTAATAAAATGTTCTTAAAAACCAGCTCACTTCACTCTGCATAAAATAATTTCTATACTGAACAATGCTGAAAGCTGTTGACATTTGCATAACACCGTAAGCAACACCACCCTTACTCCATGGCTTGCAGTTGGTGACCTTGAAATGTTCTGTAGATCTGGGGATACAGCAGCAACTCTGTTCTCCAAATAGACATGACTAGCTTCTTTTTTCAGAAAGTGGGAAGATTAGAAGACTGCTTATTTTAGGATGACTGGATGAAACAGTGCTTCACATGCATTTTTCTGCTGTGAGGTTATGTATTAGTGCTCATGTATGTTAGGCACTTCTTTCCAAGGAGACAAGGATATTCTTTCCCAGAACTTGAAGGCAGAACCATCAGCTTTCGTTTTATTATTCAAAAAAACCTTCTTGCAGTTAGAAAGAGGGATTGATTTCTTTTCTACTGTGATATCTGTGCCTCAGCAAATCCTGACTATGGCATTGGCCTCCTCCTTCTTCATGCATCTTCAACATTGTCCTCTGCTCTCTGATTCCTTGTAGGCTTCTCCGTGGAGGGTTCATTTCTATCTTCTCTCTCCCTAAAACATTTTCCAAGAGTAGAGATGTTAATAACAAGCTATAAATTCTACTGAAGGCATTTTGTGTTAGAATGGTTTTAGACCACTCTAAGCTGACCTGGAAGCGTATAAAAACAAAATCCTTAAATTAAGCCTTGCTGGTGATGGCACAAGGTGCAATTTTTTCCCATAGCATGTATGTACAAAAAGGGTGTATCTTTTCTCATCCCGCTTTTCTTCCAATGGTCTGTTTCCATCATGACAATAAACAAAAGGTTTCTATGTTGGTAATTCTGAATACAGAGCCTCACGGTGATTTAGGCTAGCAAGGACAGAAATAGCTATAGGGACTCAGAGAAATGAGAAATGGTCTTGCCTTTTCTTGTTGAGTTGCTCTACATGCTTGACTGAATTGACTTTTTAATTCAGTTCTAAGGTTTGAATGTTTGGGTTCTACCCCAGAGACCATAGTTAACTGGTAATACTGGGCATATTCTGTGAGAAGAGATGGTAGCCACTGGGGTAGAAACTGAAAGGAGAAAGCAGCGCACACTTTCCTGGATTTCTTCTTTCTCGCCTGCTGTATACTCCCTCTTGATGCTGGAAGGAGAACGTGAACCCTTCATATATTCCATTCGCTTTTCTAGAGAAAGGTACTTACGCCATCTCATAGACCTTGTTCTTGTCCTTGTCTGCCCGACAACAGCAGCAATAGGCTAAGACACTAATAATTGCGATTGCAGCAACAGTTCCAGCAATGATGCCAGCGTAAAGACCTATGTTCATGGATGCTATACAGGAAGAAAAGAATTAGTGCTTGGCAGCGAGAATGATATCAAATGCAATCAGCATGACCACTGGACTTCACATCCCCACCACCAGATGTCAGGTCTCACTACCAGATCCAGGCTAAGCGGAAACCACATTTATTTGACTATAGTAACTGGAATTAATTCTGTACTGGGTAGCTGATAAGTCTGCAGGAGCAATCAGTGAGATAGTGATAGGGAGGACTCCCTGCATGTGAACAACTGCTGCACTTTATCAGCATGTTCTGACTTTGGGGGCTCAGGTCTTTCTCACTGTACACAATTTTTTATCATCTATGACCTAACTCTATGAGTCAGCGAGTGCTCTATGAGCTTGTAAACCAATCTAGAGAACCTGTCTTAAAGGTTAAAAAAAAAGTGCTATTTTTTTTGAGAGAAAACATAATTTTATGCTTCTGTCTGCATTGCCTCCATTTGCTACTGAGCTAGGGTACTTCCTCGGTATTCTGTTAAGCAAACCCATCTCTTACGTGGCATAACATTGACTGTCATGTTGCAAAATTCCGTTCCCACAGTGTTTGTTGAAGTACAGATATAAAAGCCAGAGGTATCCGCTGAGATGTTCTTCAGAGTTATTCGTTCCCCTGTGGCAAAACACAAACCCGGTCCAAAAAAAGAAAAGAATTAAAGCAAGGAAGGAAGCAGCGACAGCAGCCCTTTAATTCCAGCCTCGGGTAGTGGGAGTGATGAGAGGTTATTAAGGCTGATGGATTGCTCTGTCTTGCTCGGGAGCTGCCATGCCACTCTCTAGGTTTTAGTGGGATTGCTGGGAGGACAAACGGAAGTGTGCTGTTTTGCTTACAGGCAACGTGTGGCATCTGAACATTCCTTTTAGAAAGCAAATTGTGAGTGGAAGGTAAAGACATGTGCTTAGTGGAAGCTTTTTTGCTTTGGATTTTTCCTGTGAAATCTAAGATGGACCAAGCCAGTGTCTGGCCTTGAGAACTGGCCATCTGACTGAATTAACCTGTAAAACAACAAAAAGCTCTTCAATCCTCCAGCTCTTCGGATTTCACATCTGAATAACTTAGCAGTGGGGGAAACAGTTTTCTAGTCTGGGAGAGGCCACACAGACTGTGAAAATACATGAAGGAAAAGAAATGCAGCGACATGGGATTACTATGATGTGTTCTGTCCAACCTGACAGAGCTCAGAACCACATGCTAACACTTGGCAAGCAGTCAGGTTTTGTTTCTTAAATCTCCAGCTAATGTTTATGTGTGTAGTCCATGATTTTTTTCTCATGACATTCTGATAAAGGTCCAGATTCCTGCTCTAAAAGGAGAAAGCTCTGAATACTTTTCAGTGACTTTCCTGTTTCATTTTCCCTGTGCTCTCACTTCTTTCCAGTCCGCTTGCGGGACTGGGATTCTCTTTAGCCTCTGCTGGCGCCTAGTGCCAGATAGTAAAAGAGCATGCAAACCAAGAAATTATTTCAAACTACATGCTTGATTTTTTTTTTTTTCTCCAGCCTCTACATACTGTCTGTGCTTACTTTTCTTTTTTGCATTGTGGTGTTGATAGCTTTCAGAGTTGCAGTCTGTAACTGGACTGTAAATGCTCCTATATTAAATCAAATATAATCGGTGGGTCAAATTGGGAAAAATACTGGTCACATACTATCAATTTTGTGGTGATTCCTAAGGAATTCTGCATACTCTGCAGTGCTAGGACTTGCCCAACATAGGACTTTAGTTACAGTAGGATGTCCAGCCAACTTGGGGCAGAAGGGCAAAGTTAGCATGCTACTTGAACATCAGTGCTCTGATGAAAACAGAAATGAGGTGGAAATGGAAGAAACTCCTGTACCAGGGAAGAACAGGATGATGACAGAAGCAGGCAGGCAGATGCTGCTATAAGATGACAGATCGTGGGATGTTCAGGGCTGTGCATGATGCGTTGGCACCACTTAGTGGCCAGTCAAATGAATAAGGTTCATGTCCCTGCTGATATTTTGTCTTTTGCATAATTTATGCAGGAATCGGCTAGTGAGTGTTGAATATCCTGTTGTGTCTGGTCATACTTAATTTACCTCCACAGCAATGCTATAATAAGTTAAACCACAAAGTGTAGGTTCGGATTCTCAGTCTTCCTGAAGCTGAACACATCAGGAAGAAACAACGTTGTTTAGAGGAACAAATCTGAGTCCTCTGTTGCTACTACACTTCAAAGACTCTTGTATCCTCATTTCTGTTTGAATAGTTCTACCAAAGGTCCTGTGGTGGAAATGAAGTTCCATTTTTTTCCCCCTCAGATTCTGACTTAAAATTAACACAAATAAAATACTGTGGCTTGTATGACAGTCCTAAACAATGAGAAGCCTCTTTTATGCTAAATGCAGGAATAGTGTAACTGTTTCTCATGTCACCTTCCTCTAGGTGAGGAGTCACCTCCAGAGGAAAGGTAGCTTCCAGAGCTAAGCTGTGTTTGCTTTCACCCCAGAAAGTAATCTGGTTATTGTTGAGCAAGCCGGGATATAAAGACACACCAGTTAGAAAACTTGATATTATTCCTCATGTTATGCCCTCGTTATGCCTGGAGATTGGGAAATTATTCTTGGCTGCTTTCAAAGTGAGCCAGCTTTCTTGCCAGGTGAGAGCTGAAGTGAAAATCTTACTGACCGTTGTTAATTCAAGTAACAGTCCTTTTCCCCCCACTAAGTTACTCGTGAGTGGTTCTTGAATCAAAAGGACAACTTCTCAAGATTCTGGTCATAGAACTTCCTAGAAGAAGCCTTAAGTGTATTCTTGTATTTGCATTTCAAAATCTTTCCAATCCTGATCTACAGAGTGCTCAAAGACTCGATGTCTCTGAATTAGTCATACCTTCTGTTTTTTCTAGTACACGGGGCTGATTCTGTACATTGAAGCTTTTCCAGGTATATGTGGGCTTTGGGGAGCCCTCGTGAGAAATGCAGGTCAGATTGATTGTCTGTCCATATTCTGCTGTCCCCAGAATCTTGCATTCTGGCTTGGATGGTGCAACTGCAAGAAGAAAAAAGGAAGGAATTTTATGAGTCAGAAGTACGAGGGGTTTTTTGTTTCAACCAATCTCCTGCACCTGTGTTTTTTATTCTTGCACCCGCCACCTTCTTCTCAAAGGAACTGGAGTGAACTTGTCTCTAATTTGTTTCTCCCTTTTTGGCACTGCTCAGCCAAGAAGGAATTGTGAGGTGCATTTTGGGATATATCTGGTAGTGTTGGGAACTCGTCCTTTGGTAACTGGAGTATCACATGCCACAGGGGAAGGAAGAATGCCTTGTAATGAGGCAAGGGTTATTAGGAAACTGAATGATACTAGTCTAAAAACTATTTTTGTACAGTCAGGTATCTTAAGAGTTGGCTGCTCTAAGCCTTCCAACCTACTTCCATAGCAGTAGGAAAAGACCAAAGATGGAATTGTGGATGATGATTTCCTGGGAAAGATTTTTTTCTGTTAGAAAATCTGTTGTGTAAAACAATGTGGATATTAGAGTAAGGTCAGTGTTTTATCTAATGGGTCTGGTGTTACCTCCACCATGCTTACCAAGGACAAAAAGAGCTGCCAGTGCAGTCTGCCTGGGGGGGTCATTCCTTAGACGAACACTGCATGTGTATGTCCCGTTGTCTTCCATGGTCACTGTGTTGATGATGATACTGATATCCCCATTGTTTACATCACCACTAAACTGTATACGGTTTTCATAGCCCTTGCCATACTGTACGAGTCCATCAAAATACCTAGTGACAGCATCATCCTGATAGAGAGGGAGAGAAAACGATCAGTCTTAGTTTCTTCTGTGTGAGTCTCCAACCTAATTCAGTGGATTAGCCCACTCTTAATAGAAAAGCAGCTTGGAAAAGAGGGCCTTAAACTGCCTCAGTTTGCCAAAAAGCCAAAATATAGAAATTCAAAAGGTTCTGGAATCCACTTCTCCCACCTTATCTGAAATCCAAGACAACTGATTTCTTTTGTAGGGGCTTATTCACCTTTCCCCTCCATGACAGGACATCATGAGACCTGTCTTGAGATTCATATGCCAATCAAATTCCCCTATGATTACACAAAGTCCTTTGCTTTCCAGTAAGGGTCTTCAGAGAAGAAAGTCTTGGCAGTTACTGCAAGGAGATCTCTAAAGGCTGCTTCCCCTCTTACTAATTCCCAAGACATCAAGGAGAACTTTTGGGATCTCTTTACCTTCAAAGATATGTATATATAAAAATTTGGATGTATAATATATATACTGAAAACATTTATAAAGCATTTGAGTATTTCACATATTTTAATAGATGTAGACCCACAGTACATACAATGATGTGTCCTCCATACACAGTTGCAAGACCAAGAGAGAAAAATGCAATAGGTTTAGGATAAATTGCATCTAGAATTAGAGTTTCTGTTAACATAGTTCTAAGATTAAAGAAAGTTTTGAAGGAATCTTTTTCTTCCAACACACATTCTCACCCACAGTTCTGCTTCCATCTCTCCTCCCACCCGCCTCTTGGATGCACTATCATATATTTTCTTATGCAACTTGATTTACCACGGTGTTGAGTTTCCTCCAGACAACAACATCTCCTGGGAACAAAGAAGCATCGGTTTTAAAGTGACAGCGGAGGGTAGCATTTTTCCCTCGTGCCACTTGTATTTCCTTGTTAGGTGTTTCCACAGTGAGGGCATGAGCAGTCACCAGAACTAGGAAGAGAGCAAATTCTGTAGTCAGCAAAACTAACAACATTTGGATTCCACGTTTTGTCTGTTTGGCTTTCTTACATGCAACCACAATCCCACATCTCTTCTGTCATCCATGACATTCCCCACTGAGCAAGAAGTTACGTGTGCTGCTCCCGACTGACTGTAGGAAGCTGCTGCACAGGATGGCTAAGAGCTAAACTCTCCTTTCCTCACTTCCCTCTTCTTTACCTGGACATACATTGCCATGGAGTATATAAAGATGGTGGTTGTTTTGTTGTGGGTTTTTTGTTCCTGAGCCCTCTTTCAGTATGACTGATATCCTTTGACAGTTCTAAATGTACAGAGGGAGACAGATAAACAGAAAATACAAGTGCATCAGCACTCTTAAGAATTCAAGCTAAACTAACAAATTGATATTGTCAAATTTCAGGGATCAGGAAAACTGTCAAATAACTCGCCTCAATCCAAGTCCTTACAGAAGTGACATTTTTGTGCTAGGGAATCAAAATCTGTTTATTTAATGCCCTGAAAAGAGAAAAACCTAGAAAAGCAAAGAGAGCTTGAAAGAAATGAGAGAAGAACAGCTATTTGTTTTTAAAAATGAGTAAGGTAGCAGTCACCTTTCTCCAAGATCTGTGGCTCTTGCTTGTGGAGGACAGGAATAGCTGAGAGTTGAATAAAACAGAAATCCCTCTGTGCCTTGGTGAAGCAGACAGAACACAGAGTAGGAGTTTCTTGTACACTGTATTCCATTGGACTTGATACTTAACTCATCATACCCAAGCATTACCTTGTGGCAGGTCTTAGCCTCAGAATCGGGCTGGAGGTTTAGCACTGCCCTGCCATAGACAACTTTTGAGAACCTAAGTTTAAAAGCACCTGCTTTTCTTTTTTTTTCTTACAGTTTGGTGGAGGAGGTATTGGGGTTTTTTATGGCAGTGAACTGAGTAATATGAAAAAAATTTAAGTCTGAAACTGGTTACAGAGAGTACAGGCAGGCGGGAAATAGCGTGTTGCTCAAAGGCACTCCCATGATAAGGAGGAACGTGGTCTAGTAAGGAAGAGGAGGAGGGCAGAGGTGTATGCTCTCCCCGAGAAGGACACACTGTGTATGGTGGTGAAGGTTTGCTTCTGGAAAATCCAGGCTGAGACAGTGTTCCTTGGAGAGGATTCAACTGAAAAGTTGCTGTCTGGCAAGTTTTGGGTCCTTATTCTGCTATATTTTAGTCCGGATTAGATCCATAAGGAAGTGTAATGTGTGAGGGAGAGAGCAAGCGATGTCAAGATTCCACCTTGAGTTGCAAACTAATGGTGAATACGTTGGTTTTTTTAGACAGGAAAACACAAACACACACAATAGGTCAACAAAAGTAAGCAATTGGCAAGTTGAGCACTACCAAATCTTTGACTATAGCAGCAGTAACTGATAGTGTCCCTTAGAAGATAACAGTGTAGGAACCCAAAATGCACTAGGAAGCTGCTGGTAGCAAGTCAGGTACTTGCACAGGGTAACATGGGACAGTTGGCATGGGGATCTGCTCCCCCTCTGTAGCTTCTGTGATGTCTTCCTGGATCCAATCATCTGTTCTCCATAGCAAATGGACCTTCAGGTGCCTTCATAGAAATGGCCTGTTCTTCCATAACTGCTGCATCTTCCCTTGTCTGAGAGGAATTTTCCACAGCGGCATTCCCTCCTTCGTTGCTGCCGCGCAGGGATGCCCTCCCCTCCACAGCTGTCTTCAGAAGCAGCTTCAGACATTTTCATCAGGAGTGCAAAGACTGCCTTCTGTGCTTGTTAGCATCCTGGTAAGAAAAGGAAGCCCAGTGACCGCAGCAGGAGGCTTCTAGCTGAAGTTCTGATCTTCTGTATTCCATGTCCCGTAACTGAGTTGTTCTGTGGCCTTGCACTGTTAATTAGTGAAGTGTGCGTTTTAGTGTCTCTTCCTCTGCAATGTGGCGGTCGTGGTTTGTGTTCTCTTGGGGATTAATTCATTTACAGCTGCTGACAGCTATGAGAAGGAAACCAGTAGGGCAAAGTATTTCTAGCATGATTTTATTGCAGCCGCTCCCATGTGTTTCACTGCTCTGAGCACCCAGTGCAAGGGCTGTGTTTGCAGAGCCCCAGGACTCCTTCTGTCTGCATTTGTCACCATGCCCTCTATATGAGATGCCTATGAAAGCTTTCTCGTTGCCTCTCATGACTGCAGAGAGACATTTTCCTGTATTTAGGTGAAAAGCACCACTCTCTGTACTAGGAGATGGAACAAAACACATCTCCTGATCCTTTCCTCACTCAAAATCTGGTTCCACCGGTCCAAGGTTCCCTGGCGGGTCATTAACTCAGCCCTGAGGCAGAGAACAGGCTGCCCAACCCTAGGGCTTCCCCTTACAAGTGCTTTTCCTTCTTCGAGTTGGATTACTCAGAACCTACAATAGATGAAATCTTTGGTTTTTTCCAAACCGTCTTCAGTGCAGGGTTGGGAAATAGCTGAACCAAACACCACATACAAGAGACACAGTAAGACTGCTTATTCATCTGTTGCTGTCACCCTAAAGCCCAAGTTTTTCTGTTGGTCTCTTGCTTTTCACCCATGATATCTTTTTCTGACTCCCACTCCTTCCTGGTTAGGCTTCCTTCTGGCTCTCGGGAAAGCTACACAGTTTCATTCTGGGATGCTATTTACTCGTGTTGATTTTCTCCTTCCCCCTTCTCACCACATTTCACAAAGTCACCAACACCCAGTTAGTCACAGTCAAAGTTGGGGTTTATTTTTCAGGGGTTGGGTTTTCTTCTGAGAGAAAATAGAATCTATTCAAAGTATGGCAGCAGGGAGGGAAGAGCCAAGTCAGAAAGAACTTCAGAAAAGGAGAGAAGATGAATAGCCCTAGAGGGGTGGCGTCACCTAGATTAAGCCTCAGGATTACTTTTTTGTGTGATATCAATTAGTATGTTTATAAAATAAGGCAGTTGCGAAAGGTTTTATTTCTGCCTGCTCAACTTAAACATTTGTACTGGTACAAAGGAAGAAGAAAATCAAAGTGATGTGTCTACTTTCACATTCCTTACTGAGAAAGTGTTAATTAAAACAGAATGAAAGTCAATTAATAGAGCTACAAACAATTAAATTACAGGAATACTTGGTTTGCTGAAAAAAACTGAGATTCTGATGAAGCAGAACTATCACTGCTGATTTGTCTTGGTAGATTTGGCTAGTGAGAAAAGTAGGAAAAGTGGAAATGTTTTACTTCACTTTTACAAGGGGATGCTCTGACTTCTAATTCCTCGGTACCTTAACTCAGGTTTTAGCTGAAGTTTAATTCCAAAGTTGGAGAGGGGAAGCCTCTTAAATCTAAAATTTGCAGTAAAAATAGATTTTTATTATTATTATTACTCAGAATGACCATTTGGGGCTTTTCCTTCAGCAAGGAGTTAACAGTACCAGTTATGCACACAACTGCAGTGAAATGTTGTATAGCAGGAGAAGTCAGCCTATGCCGAGATCCTGATGCAGCTCATTCGGGTAGCTCTGGCATCCCAACACTGCACTGCCATGTGCTGTGCAGTTTCTCCTCTCCGGTGCAATGCAGGGATCTGCTATACTTTCTCCAAAAGTCTTTCACAGGCCAGTAGTTCAACATTGAGTTACTACCATTTGAGTCCTGCCCAGACAGGCAAGAAGAGCTTCATCCAACACAAATATTTCTGCTCTGAAAAGTTCCCTATCTATAATTTGGAAAGCATGGATGGTGAGAATAATGGAAAAGGAGAATGAATACCAATGGCGTTACACAATTTACGTAACGATCATCAAATCATGACCCAAGTCACATGTGCTGCATTTGGAGCACAACCACCTTTTCCAATTATATTAAACTTTGTGCATTTCCTTCTTGGGGGTCTTATTGTTGAAGTGAGTTTTTCAGGTTTTTTGGTAAAAAAACTCCAAACAAGTGATTTCCATGTGCATAGCTTTGTTTGGAGCCTGGAAGATGATGTACGAGCATTGGTATGAGAAGACGAGACAGGTCAAAAAGCAGTGGAACTGAGACTGCAGGCCCTGCAAGGCAGGATGAGAAAATGCAAGTCTGTGATGAAGGCCAAGGTCGAGCTAGCTGATTTATATGCGCTAGTAGCGATTGTTGTGCAGCCCCTTGGCTTGAATAATATAGAGAGATCACAAGTTGGATAGGAATACGTATTAACAGTAGGATTTAGACTTGTGGACACCTACGCTACATGCAGACCTGTATATAAAGGAATAAAACCCAAGGACTTTTCCAGTTCCAACAGAGGAAGTTCCTTCTTCAGAGATAAGTTTTGTATTTAATGGAAGCCATTAAAACTGTTTTAAAAAAATATTTTCCAGCCTCATGAATAATAGCATTCTTTTCCTGTTCCTAACACTGTCTTGTGGCTTTAGGAGATGCCTGTGAGTCTGGACATTCAGCACAGAGATGGTAAACAAACTTGCCTGATGATAAACATGAAGGAACTTTTGCCAAACGAAAAACAAAGACACAGAGTCCATTGGAATACTCAGGCTTTGTACCACTGTTTCCTTCTACCCGACCCTTGAGGATATAACCACATCAGTACTCACTTGTGCTGAAAATGAGCACCCAAAGTCTTTTCATTGCCATCCTCCTCTTCTCTCCTTTGTTTCACCTCAAGGTGCTCTTCCGTGTAATCTCTGGGTGACTGGGTAAGTAATTGGCTTTAGCTGAAGGGCTGCTTCACAGTGGCATCACAGGTTCACTTCCTCAGTCTCTTTAAAGTCCTCTTCTCCAGTCTGCCACTCCCCTCCCAGGAAGAATGACAAGCTAGATCACCAGTAAGCTTTGACATCACTTGCTGCTCTGTGCCTAGAGGCAGAGAGGAGACCTGTGAACTTCCCCAGTTGTGAACTTTCTTCCCCAATTAAACTGCCTTTCCCAGTTTCTCCTAACGTGCAGGTGAGTAAAGCAAGAGAAGAGGCAAACAGGAGGGTGCGGTGACTGGGAGTGTGCAGTACAACAGCTGAAGTCATGCATGTGATGACACATAACTAGGGGAGGATAAGCCTCATTCATCTTAAATATTTTTTAAGGGATCCTAGAGCCAGAGTTAAAAAGGTATTGAAGGCATTGTTTCACAATAGAGGCAGCTGCTCATGTCCAGGCTTAAGTGAACGGAGGTGCCTAACACCACTTAGTTTAAATTCCTGTAAGAATATGTAATTTATGAGAAGTGAATAACTAATGGGTTATCTAAACACAAGTGAGATGCACCTCAGCCAGGTTCTTATGCTCTTACGCCTGCTGTTCAACTGTCCCAGCATGTGGCTTGCACAACAGCCGTATGTACCAAAGGTACCTTCTGCCTTTCTGCTGAAAAAGGCTGTTAGACAAACCCATGCTTGTTTCATCCTTCCTACATACCCACTGAGGCATGTGAAGCGGAAGTCCAGCCATTGCTCACGATCTGGACAGGCTGGATTGATGGGCTGAAACCAGCGGGATGAGGTTCAGAGTCCTGCACTTGGAACACAACACCCCCATGCAACAATGATACAGACTTGGGGAGGAGTGGCTGGAGAGCTGCCTGGCAGAGAAGGACCTGGGGGTGTTGGTTGACAGCCGGCTGAACATGAGCCAGCAGTGTGCCCAGGTGGCCAAGAGGGCCAGTGGCATCTTGGCCTGTATCAGACACAGCGTGGCCAGCAGGAGCAGGGAGGTGATTGTGCCCCTGTGCTCAGCACTGGTGAGGCCGCACCTCGAGTGCTGGGTTCAGTTTTGGGCCCCTCACTACAAGAAGGACATTGAGGGGCTGGAGCGTGTGCAGAGAAGGGCAATGAGGCTGGTGAGGGGGCTGGAGAACAAGTCCTGTGAGGAGAGACTGAGGGAACTGGGGTTGTTCAGCTTGGAGGAGTCTGAGGGAAGACCTCATCACTGTCTACAACTGCCTGAGAGGAGGTTGTAGCGAGGTGTTAAGTCTCTTCTCACAAGGAGCAAGCTATAGGAGGAAAGGAAGTGGCCGCAAGTTGTGCCAGGGGAGGTTTAGACTGGACATTAGGAAGAGTTTCTTCACTGAAAGGGTGGTCAAGCATTAGCACAGGCTGCTCAGGAGGTGGTGGGGTCTTCATCCCTGGAGGTGTTTGAAAGACAGGTAGATGAGTTTCTCAGGGACGTGGTTCAGTAAGTGGACAGGCACGGTTGGACTTGATGACCTCAGATGTCTTTTCCAGTCAGATGATTCTATGATTCTATGATTTCTGTATAGGCACTTGGAAAGCAAAAATTACTGCCACTATATTTGACTGAAGAATAAAAGAAAAACTGATGGCAGCTCAGGCAAATACCTGACATTACTTTTAATTGAGTGCAGCTGGCTAGCATGCCTTTTAAACTCTTTGCTGCCAATAGGCAGCAAGTGGTGTCTCCATCTGGGATAAACATCTATGCCCTGTTTCAAGCCATTTGAGAGACAAAGTCACTTTTAGGATGTGAGTGATCATTTTAGGCATCTTTGATGGGGACTTCATGTCTTTAGGCATTATGTTGAGATTAAATTAATCATACTCACAATGCAGTGATAATACTGATGAACTTTGTTTTGATCATTGAAGGAAGCTACCTCAAAAGTGGATGTCTGCACCAGAGGTACCTGTGTTTAGTCCAGTAAAGTGGATCTGGATCTTGATCATGTGCTGGCCCCATATTTGCATGGTAAGCCTCCCAAAAGCCACCCTAAAGACTGCCTTTTTGTGTGTATGGCAGTTGTTCAAAATACTTCCAAGACAATGAAACTTAAGAGAGGCTGGAAATCCAATCCCTCTGATAGAAAGGACAAGTTATACTTCTGTGCTTGATGCACAACCTCAGTTCTTTTCAAATGAATTGTCAACACGAACCAAATTAAAGCACATAAGAGTACAGAAACCGTATTCTTTGGCAGTCTTCCAAATGAGGACTGCCAGTAGACAAACCCATCCTGCTGTGCACGTCTTATCTTTGGTAGGCTGCAGGCACTCGGGGATGGCAAGGACCCTGCAAAGAGAGGAGAGCCTCTTGTCAAAAAAAGAGCTTGCTAACCTCTAAATGCTAACTACAAATGACTTAAGATGTAAACAGAACTGGAGCAAAGTCGGTAGTCTCTCCTCTTTGGAGCCCACAAGGATGAGGTTCCCCACAAGGATAAGGTTCTTAAAGTTTTACCTCCTTTAAAGACTTTTAAGATTGTGACTTCCTCATACAGCCTCCAGGAAGAGACATATAAGATCTTTAGCTTCCACACTTTTGATTTTGCTCCCATTTAGTATTTTAACTGAGTCTGATGAACAGAGATAGTGACAGAAAGGCCATCACTGTACACCATCTGCCCATACTTCCTCCGTTAATTCTCAGTTCTCTTCGTAACAGCTTTGAATAGTCACTGAAAATAACTTGGTTACAGTTCCTGCACTAAGACACTGTACAAATTTGGTAAGCTTGCTGCTACCCTCTTCACAGACATGATTTTACTGTCACTTATGCAACTTCTCTTCCTTCTCCCCAAGAATTTCAAAATCCACTTGACTGATTTCAAATAATTTTGACAGATCTTAAAGATGGGAAATTCCTTTCAGACTCGTAAAAATCAGCAATCCAAACCAGCTGGGATAAGAGGGAAATCTAAATTAATGATACCTCTTAGGCATTCATTATTGTCTTCGATTCCAAGAATCTGTGGTTGCACCTACTGTGCTGTGTCTCACTTGTGCAGCCAGGCAGGTAGGGAAATACAGTACAGTGAGAAGTCACAGGGAGCAAGAGCTGATGGCTATGTGAGAGATGGTTATCATGTTGGGGCACCTGGACTGCAGGACACACATCCATTGGAAACCAAGCTTGTTAATCCCACTGCTTGTGGAAATATATGAGGTTTAGTCCATTTTCTTAACTTCAGCAACTGGCTGGTAAAAAACCCATTATAGAGAGAACGTGCAGAGTTAGGCTGAAAACAATGTCTGTAACAATAGTTCTACAAATACCTAAAACAGGTCTGAGCTTAGTAACCTTACTGTCTAAAAGATGGCATGTAGATTAAGCACTGCATGTTAACCCTGAAACAAATGCATTATTTTCACATAGATTTCTAATTTAACTGTAAAATTAACAATGTGCCTCCTCTCCAAGTGTATTGGGATGTGTCTAGTTCCACTGCTCTGAGGAAGAAGGACAGACAACTATTTACTGTTTCCTCACAAGGGAAGGAGGAGGAGCAGGTGCTGATCCCTTCTTTCTGGTGACCAATGATAGGACCCGAGGGAATGGCAGGGAGATGTGCCAGGGGAGGTTTTAGTTGGATATTAGGAAAAGGTTCTTCACCCAGAGGGTGGTGAAGCACTGGAACAGATCCCCAGGGAAGCAATCACAGTGCCAAGCCTGACAACATTCAAGAAGCTTTTGGACAAAGCCCTCAAACACGCGGTGTGAATGTTGGGGTGGTCCTATGCAGGGACAGGAGTTGGACTCAATGATCTTTGTGGGTCCCTTTCAGCTCAGGTCATTCTATGGTTCTATGAATCTCACCTCATAGTATAGGACAGGCTGCCTTAACTGGTATTCGTGTGGAAATACTGGTGTGGAAACAATTCACTGCGGAACAGTTTTACTCTGCCTCTACCAGTCACTCAGATGCATTACAAGTAAAGAAGTTGGTGCTGAGATTGATAATGTTCTGTTGTTTTAGAGACTTATCTAAATAAGACTGGTTTCCTAGGTATCACAGAGAGCATATGCTTCAACACCTGATACTTATGTAAATCTGATATTAAGAAACTTCTTTAGATGCACTTCATTTATTGCTTTTGTTAGTTATATGATTTAGGCCTAGATTTCAAAACTAAACGCTTTTGTGTTTCCCTGACATTCTTACTGGGGACCTCAGAAGCTGTTGATAAACGCAGGAGACAAATGCACATCTTGCCTTTGAGAAGCTGGTAGAGCTACCCAAACAGAAAGACTGGCACAGCTGGCAATTTTAAGATATTTTAATTTTGTTTCTGGGTTGACTTTCTTTCCATCTGGTATGAGCTGCCAAAACTCACAGGCATTGGCACCACAGCTGCAAGAACTGCCGTAGGCCCTGGGTGCCTAAGCTTTGCCACAGCCCTATATAGGCTGATGCAGACCTATGCCTTAGCATAAGCTGATACCCATTGACTTCTTCATCACTTACCCATGAATAGTGCAAACCCTGGAAGTCTTATTTTTGCTGAAAACTCAACTGTAGGGAATCTTTTTGCTGATATATAGGATTTTTAGGGGATATTATTAGCTTATTTAAATGAAACTGCCATTTACATTAAAAACCTTAATATGAAACTAGGGTGGCTTCATTGTCATGCCATAAGTACCTACTCTTCTAAGGCTGGCCTATTAAAGCCAGTGAGGATTAACACATAGATAGTAGCATAGTGCTAACGCTATTAATGATAGTAACTCCTGTTAGGTTAAGACAGAGAAAGAGGATCCTTCCATCAAGATCCCGTCTTTCCCACCTAAGAGGACAGCACCTGGCCATGTCCAGTTTGGGTTCATCTATGATGTGAGAGGCTGCGGAGCAGCCCTTTGGAAAAGCACCTGGGGGTTCTGGTCGACGGCAAGTTGAACGTGAGCAAAGAGTGAGCCTTGGCAGCTGACAGGGCCCACCATGTCCTTGGGTGCGTCAAGCACGGCATTGCCAGCCGATCAAGGGACATGATTGTCCCACTCTGCTCCACACCAGTGCAGCCTCACCTCAAGTACTGTGTGCAGTTTTGGACGCTTGTATAAAAAGGACATCAAGCTACTGGAGAGTGTCCAGAGGAGGCTACAAGGCTGGTGAAGGGTCTTGAGGAGAAATCATATGAGGAGAGGCTGAAGTCCCTTGGTCTGTTCAGCCTTGAGAAAAGGAGACTGAGGTGAGACCTCATAACCATCTAGTGCTTCCTCACAAGGGGAGGAGGAGGAGCAGGCACTGATCTCTGCTCTCTGGTGACCAATGATAGGACCCGAGGGAATGGCAGGAAGACAACGTTCAAGAAGCATTTGGACAAAGCCCTGAGACACACCGTGTGAATGTTGGGATTGTCCTGTGCAGGGACAGGAGTTGGACTTGATGATCCTTGTGGGTCCCTTCCAACTCAGGACATTCTGTGATTCTGTGAATGGACATATGAATCACCAATGGACAGATGCCCAACCACTTACAGCTTGTTACTTTTTGCTGTGTTTGCATGTGTATATATTCATTAGCAAAGATTTCTAGCATACCTTACTTCTGTTTTGCATGGTCATCTTGATCCCATAAGGCAACAACTTGTATTAAATAGTGAGGAAGAGGTGCCGGGTTGCTTGCTGTCTGTGTATTCTCCCCAGGTCTGCAATATATGCGCTCTTATCTACATCTTTATATGTGAATGGTTGCAGTGGGCATAGCAGGGCTTTCAGGACCTGCCATCATCCCCTGCTGCAGTTGTATCCTGAAGGTTCATGTACAAGGTTTTCTGATGCAGCTCAATGACAGAAACATCAGTTTTTGTTGGATGCCAATGGCATATGTGCTCCCACAACACTTAGGTCATTTGAAATCACTGTTCTTCAATAATAAGGGAGCTCCTAGGCAAAGGTCTTTAGATCACTTCCTGCCTCAATCAGAAGTCATTAACAAGAACACATGTGGCACTGAATTGCAGGAGTGACTAAAACTTTCATTGCCCAGAGGAGGCAGCTGTAGGATCAAACAGAATTAATTTAGATTAGATATAAGGAAAAAATGCTTCGTGATGAGGGTGGTGAGACACTGGCACAGGTTGCCCAGGGAAGCTGTGGATTCCCCCTCCCTGGAAGTGTTCAAGGCCAAGTTGGATGGGACCTTGAGCAGCCTGGTCTGGTGGGAGGTGTCCCTGCCCATGGCAGAGGAGGTGGAACTGGGTGGTCTTCAAGGTCCCTTCCAACCCAAACCATTCTGTGATTCTGTGAAACCATTAGGATCTCTTCAAATCTGTAATCAGTAATCCATTTCTCCCCTTGATGTGACACCCAAGATTCAATTTACTCCTTTCCCTTGTTCCTACTTGCTCACTTCAGTAACTGTATTAAAACAAGTCTAAGTTATGAGCACACAAATACTTTGAGTGCCTGTTTCACAGCTCTTGCCATGATGGGGCATCCCTACAGATGTGGCTCCATCCCTGTGTGGGGATGCAGCACTTGAGTAAGAAGAAAGGGGGTACTGAGGCCCTGCCCAGCATGATGCAGGAGCAAAGTTATCTGTGGTGTGAGATAGGTCAGTTCTCTTTTCCACTTTGTTTCTTGTTTGCTTGTTTGTTTGCCAAAGGAATCAACAGTGGGATGGCCTGGCATGGCTCAGAACTGTAGCTCCCAGTACAGGTAGATAGCACTTAGGCTTTCATCTGGTTCTGCCTTGGACCAGTCTGGCCGATGAGCTTTGTTAGGGAGTCAATAGGTGGAAACTGAAGGATTCCTTTATGAAAAGGAATCAGAGAAGGCACAGTGTACTTCAGCCCTAGCTCTTCCAAGAACAAAAGTCCTACTATCAAAGAACCACAGAATGGTTTGGCTCAGAAGGGATCTTTAAATATCACTAGCCCAACCATCCTGCCATAAGCAGGGACATATTTCACTATATCAGGTTGCTCAAAGCCTCATCCAACCTGACCTTGAGCATTTCAATGACAGAGCATCCACAATTTCTCTGGACAACTTGCTCCAGTGTCTCACCACCCTCAGAGTAAAGAATTTCTTCCTTTTATCTAATCTAAATCTGCCCTTTTGGTTTAAAATCATTATCCCTTGTTCTATCACTGCAGGCCCTGGTAGAAATTCTCTCTCCGTCTTTCGTATAAGATCTCCTTTAAGTATTGAAAGGCCACAATAAGGTCTCCCAAGAGCTTTCTCTTCTCCAGGCTGAACAGCCTCAACTGTCTTAGACTTCATTCATAGAAGAAGCATTCCAGCCCTTGTGTCATTTTCGTGGCCCTTCTCTGGACCTAGTCTAACAGGTACATCTCTTGCACTGGGGGCCCCAGAACTCCACAGTACTCCAGGTAAGGTCTCACTAGAGTGACAGATTCACCTCCCATAACCCGCTGGCTGCTCTTCTGTTGATGCTGCCCAGGGTACTCTTGGTGTTTTGGGCTGCAAGTGCACATTGCTGGCTCACATCCAGTTTTTGATCCACCAGCATCCCCCAAGTCCTTCTCCGCTGGGCTATTCTCAATCCATTCATTCCCCAGCCTGTACTGATATTGGGGATTGCCCCAGCCCAGGTGTGGGGCCTTGCATTTGGCCTTGTTGAACTTCCTGAAGTTCGTATGTGCCCACTCCTCAAACCTGTCAGTGTTCTTCTGTATGCCATCCCTTCCTTCTGCTGAATCAACTGCACCACTCAGTTTGATGTTATCCACAAAATTTCTAAGGGTGCACTGAGTCTCACTGTGTGTGTCATTAATAAAGACGTTGAATAGTATTGTTTCCGAAGGACATCTTTTGTTGCTGATCTCCATTTGGACACTAAGCTGTTGACTGTAACTGCATGCAGCCATCCAACCAATTCCTTATCCATTGAATAGTCCCTCCATCAAATCCATCTCTCTCTGATTTAGAAGTAAGAATGTTGTATCAAAGACCTTACAGGAGTCCAGGTAGTTGACACGTAGCTTGCTTTTAGTAAGCTTGGAGTGACTCATTCTGCACTGTGTTTCCCAAGGACATCAGAGGTCATACCAGCATTTCAAATTGCACTTGGTGGGATCCAACTTGACTGGACACTCCCTGCAGACAGAGGTCCAGCCTCACTGGCTCTGCGCTCTTCTCTGGGCTCCTCCTGCAATGGGAAAATGTCGGAGGATCCAGCCCACAGAGGGGAAGGAGTTAAGTGCTTGACCAGCTGCCGTCTATGAGGCACTGAATTCTTTCCTGGTGCAATCCAGCAGCCAGTGTCAGGACAACGCTATATTTAGAAAGCTGATAAAGGTTTGGTGCTGACAGTTGTCCTGCCCCCTGATGAAGAAGCCGCAGAGAAAGCGAGAGGGGGCAGCTGATTTCTCTCTCCCCAGTACTGTTCCCTGCCAGGTTTCCTGCTGTCTTCACTGGACTCCGTCGTTGTACCCCTAGCAGAGTTGTCAAGGCACAAGGGGGTAAGTGGCCTTTCCTTGCTCGCCTGCCTCCCTGCTCGCTGCCCTGTGAACTGGCAGCTGCTCCTCAGTCCTGCTGGTGGCACATGGCTGCGGTCCTCTGGCCTGCGGCCGACTGCTGAGGCCCTTTGGAGCCACTGCCGGCTGTTGTGGCACAGCGAGGCAGGAGTCGCTCTGGCCAGACCAGTGGAAGCTTTGGCTGCTGTGTTTTCATGCTTCTAACCAACCCACGGCCCCCTCGCGCTCCCGCACTCCAGGTGGGCACAGCAGCCTCCCCACGAAAGATTACAAAGTCCTGAGCCTTAAAGCGCTTTTGGCCCTGAGTTTTAGGAGAGGTTCATTTTGGGGAGGCGAGGTCTCACGTTTCTTGCCCGACGCTCCTTCTGGTCTGGCTCTGGCTGTGCACAGCTCCTTCCAGCCACCATGCATGGGCTGAGCTGGCCAGGGAGGGGATAGAGTTTCTGCCCTGCCACCCCTTCCTTCCTGGCCTTCCTGCGCGCTTACTCACAGGCAAGAAGGGCATCAGCACTCACTGGGCACCAGCCAGGGAGCTGCATGAAGCCTCAGGAACAGCGGGGCACCCTGACGGGGGAGCCAGGACAGCTGGGCTGCAGCAAGGACTGCTCACAGGGTTGTGGGAGCAAGATGTGGGTGCCCTTTCTGCTGTACCCCTCCTGCCACTGCCACCCCACAGCCAGGGGGTGTCCTGCTGCATGGACCTCTGTAATGGCCCTCCCTCCTGCTCTGCTCCCCTTGCAGCGGATCCCTTCACAGCTGCCATGGCCAGTGGCAGAGACTCAGACAGCGAGCAGGTGGTGCCCGATGAGGAGAACGAGGGACTGAACGTGAAGGCTGTGCAGGCCCACTATCTCCGCAGCCCCTCGCCCAGCCGGTGAGTATTCCTGTTCCAGGCGCTGCCATGGCCTCCCAGTATCACGTGGAAGATCAGCTCACCTTCCCTCCTATTCATAGAATCATAGAATCATAGAGTGGTTTGGGTTGAAGGGACCTGAAAGCCCATCCAGTTCCACCCCCCCTACCAGGGGCAGGGACACCTCCCACCAGCCCAGGCTGCTTAAGGCGCCATCCAACCTGGCCTTGAACACTTCCAGGGAGGGGGCATCCACAGCTTCCCTGGGCACCCTGTGCCAGTGACTCGACACCCTCAGCGGAAAGGATTCCTTCCTAATGTCTGATCTAAATCTTCCCCCTTCCAATTTAAAGCCATTCCCCTTGTCCTATCCCTACTTGCCCTTGTAAAAGGTCCCTCCACAGCTTTATTGTAGCCCCTTCAGGTACTGGAAGGCCACTATAAGGTCTCCCTGGAGTCTCTTCTACTTCAAGCTGAACAACCCCAACCCTCTCAACCTGTCCTCGTAGCAGAGGTGCTCCGGCCCTATTCCACTGCCTCCTCTCTGCAGAGACACTTGGATTAAGTGTGGAGCCCAGGGCTTCCCTCCCCACCTTGTGGCAGGGGTTAGTGCACCAGCTGGGAGAGAGGCTGCAGAGACAGGGCTTATGTGCTAATTAGTGGATCCCACTGAGAGTGTACGTGCACATGGGGGGATAAATTGCAGAAAGCATTGCTATGGGGTGGTATTGTTATTCTTCCCTGCCTCATCCACTCACGTCCACCCCAACGCTGAAACTTCTGATCCAGATTGCAACTCTTCTCAGATTCATCCCTGTCTTTCTGCCCACTTCAAGGACTTGTAGATTTTTTTCTATTCATATTAGCCTTTCCCAGCCCCAGAAAGACTGAGGGTATTCTGGTTAGGGGTTGGTTCAGAGCCATCTCTAGCTACAGGCTTCAGGCACTGAACAGAAGGCTCTAAATGTGAAGATTTACTTGGACTGGACAGGTGGATCCAGATGGAAACATATTTTGTTTTCAAGATTGTGACCCTTTTTTCCTTAACCGAAATTTATGTAAATCACACTGTGGGTCAAAGTACTCCCTTCCAAGGTGTTTGTGGGTTTCATACTTGTTTCTGACCACAGCACAATGTGAGTGGAGAGACAGACTAGAGCTTCATGCTATGAAGTGACCAGTGTACTGAATACTGAGGCAGAGATTCACAGGCTTCAGTCATACTGTTGCATTGCAGCTTGTGAAGGATGCTTGTAGAAAATCAGGTAACAGAAAAACAAACGCAACTCTTAACAGTTTTCTAGCATAATCTGTTTTGAATTGTTTAATAAATTCTAGTTAGGACAATGTTTATATCTGTCTGTCTACGCGAGAGCTAATTGTGAGACTGTTCCTCATGATCCATCCCTCTCCCAGTCTCAAACCAGACACTGATCTTCTCTGCCCCATAACTGCTCCGCCAGTCCATTCTCTTGCACTCACAGCCCACTGCAGCTCCTCCCCATGGACCTGTCTACATCTGCACTGGATACCAAGGTATAACTGAAGCCTGTATCACCATGCTGGAGAGTAGGGTAGGAGTAAGGGGTGAGAGAAGAGCTAGGGCTTCCCTTATACTATCGAAGGATCTTCACGGCTTCAGTTCTCTGCTGCTGTCTTCTGGAATGGATGAAAAGGGCTAAAGTCCTGGAGATGGGATCCCACTGCAGGGTATTTGCCTAATAGGCAGTGTGGTTGGTTGGCAGGTATTCAATGATATCGGACACTGATACAGAGAGCATCTTCATGGAGCCAATCCATCTGTCATCTGCTGTGGCTGCCAAACAAATAATCAATGAAGGTAAGAGGAGGGAAGGTAATAGAACTATGTAAGTAATAGAGACTTATGTTTCACCTATTTTGCCTTTCTCATCCAGAGATCCTAAAATTATAAAAAAGCCTTTATTAGAAAACCCCACCTGAGGTAGAGGTGAAAACCACAACAAAATAACATTTTACAGAAAGTTTTGTTGACTTCCTTTAGAGTTGCACCCTGAATCTGTGGCAGAATCACATATTGCAGTGGTGAATACAGTTTGATTGCTGGTTGCTCACTGCAATAAATTGAACAGAATAGAACAGCACGGAGTAGAACAGCATGGAATAGAATAGAATGGAATAGAACAGCACAAAATGGAATGGAATGGAATGGAATCGAACGGAATAGAATAGAATAGAATAGAAATAGAATAGAATAGAATAGAATAGAATAGAATAGAATAGAACAGAACAGAACAGAACAGAACCGAACCTGGCTATTTCAAGGCTGACCAAAAGTTAATTATTAAAGGCATTGTCCAAATGCCTCTTAAACACTGATGGGTTTGGGGCATCAGCCACCTCTCTAGGAAGCCTGTTCCAGTGTTTGACCATCCTCTCGGTAAAGAAATACTTCCTAATGTCCTATCCAAACTTCCCCTGATGCAGCTTTGAACTATTCCCACATGTCCTGTCCCTAGATACTAAGGAGATGAGTACCTCCCTCTCCACTTCCCCTCCTCAGGGAGCTGCAGAAAGTGAGTGAATTCTTCTGGGGCTAGAACGAGCATGCCCTGAACTCCCAGGCCGTTGGCCAGCGTGGGTCTCTGGATTAGCAGGACAGTGCAATATGCTCTTCCTATTTACTAACTACCTCGAGGCTGCTACATCAGCAGGTACACGCACACATTGCAGACAGGACAGTGGGATGTTACTGGGAAAAAAAGCAAGCCACAAGGCTTTTCCCAGGAGCAAAGGATGATGGGTCATGTATTTGCTTTGATTTTACATGCTTTTAGTTAACAGTGTCAGTTTATTCCAGAACTGAAGACAAAGGACACCAAGATAGATTCAGTGTGTCCCAGGATGTTAGAGTCTGCACAGCAGTTGATGGTGGAAGACCTGTACAACCGAGTTAAGGAAAAGATTGATGACACCAGCTTGTTTAACACGCCGTGTGTGATGGACTTGCAGAGGGCACTTGTGAAGGACAGACTGGAAACCCCCAGGGATGCTGTGGATGAAGTCTGGCCTAATGTCTTCATAGCAGAAAAGTGAGTGTCAGCTTTTGTCATCAAGTTGCACAAGATTCCCATGGAAGGGTCATATGGAACCATTGAAGACATATCATGTACTGCATGCATCCAATACCTTTCATCCCTAGAGAGTCCCAAAGTGTTTTTCAGAATATGCTCACAAAGATCTCTGCATAGAAAAGTAAATACTTCTGGGATAGAATCAGCAGCTTTCCTGTGCTATTTTGATGCTCTGACAATTTAGGAAAGGAAGAAGCGAATGAGCCCAAACTGTTCTGATTGGAATGTAGCCCTGAAATTGGGACTAACGTCTTTGTTATGTAAAAGAGAGTTTAAAAGGTAATGCTGTAGTGGAAATTAATGGAAATGGCTAGTCTTCTGTACCACGGCTCAGCTGCCTGAGACACCTGTGCAAGTGACCAGAACAGAATTAGTAGGTGATATAGCGTAAAGTATCAATTACAGAGTGATAAAAATTGAGAAATAAGTAACCAGCCTGAACCTAGGATGGCAGAATGAGTTTTAAATCAAGCAGGAATGGAAAACGAGCATGCAGCTTTACCAGTGAGTATAGGTTTCTCGTTTTCTCTTCCTGGTGAGTACTGGAAAGAAATACCTGTAGAACTCTTCAAAGGTGAGTGAGGTCTGAGTGGAGCTGTGTGTTGGATAAGTAACACAGACTAGGAGCTCTGCAGTGCTTGTAGCAGACAGCTTCTTTCCCACATGAAATAGGCACATCGATATCTAACATCTTTCTTTCCTTTTCTGAAGAAGCGTTGCAGTGAACAAAAGCCGTTTGAAGAGACTGGGGATCACGCATGTCTTGAATGCAGCTCATGGTACAGGTGTATACACAGGACAAAGTTTCTACAATGGTCTGAATATCCAGTACCTGGGCATTGAAGTGGATGATTTTCCAGATATGGATATCTCCAAATATTTTCGCCCAGCTGCAGAGTTCCTTGACGAAGCACTACTGACTTACAGGGGTAAGAGGAGAAGATTACAGTGGTTCCAGAATGCTTGAGTATGAATGGGTGGAAGCACTACCCTGATAAACAGCCAGTGCCACCTTTGTAACTGGGTAGGAGGCTGGTACTTTGTTCTTTGCATCCAGTTGCAGTGAACACTTCTTGCCCGTTTCTGCCATGCCTTATTCAAAACAAGGGGGGCAGACTAATGAGTGGAGGCAACCTAACAGCCCCTGCTGCAAGCCCCATGGCTTCGGACTCAATCTGGCTACGAGCCACCTCCCTCAGCTGTTTTCAAATTACCCTGCTATTGCAAAGAGGTGAAGCCCTGCTCCAATATATTTGGGGTTGTGTTGGTATTAGCCAATCCTATATATTGATATATTCATGTACACTGCAAGTTTTAGTTTTGCCAGGATGCTTACTGCAAGCGAACAGGCTGATTTACTAGAGCAATACAAACAGCTGGGTTGAACCCCTGTATGTCTACAGCCAGGCTGCTGTATAATTTCCTGGACACCAGTGCCATGGCAACTGTTATTCTGCAGGCCTCCAGTGCCTATTGGTCATTTTATTGCAGCTTCAGTGGACAGTCAGAAATATCTATATGGAATTCAATACAAAAATGACCACCACAATCAGTGATATCACTGATATTCTTCATATATATATATATTCAATGCATTTAATTTTTGTAGAGACAACCGGTTATCTCCTAGTAAAAGTAATAGCAAGAAAAGTGAGACGTTTTGTTGGTATGCAAGAAAAGTTGAGCCAATTTTAACAGCTCCTTAATAACAACACCGAGAGGGACACTCTACCCATCTGGTTTTTTCCTTATAACGCTCATTGCTACCCCATGCATAGTACAGACACTTATTGCTGCTGGCATTCCCATTCATTGACCCTTCAACTCACTAATCCAACAAAAATGACAGCCCAGCAGGGAAAAGACGGTTTTCTATTGGGTTGGTGAGCTGAACTTCCTCATTAAAGGGTTCGGTGAGAACCAGAGCCGACACGGGAAAGGATGCAGGGAGACAAAGGAACCTTGAAAGAAAGCGGAGGAATGAGATCTCCCCCTTTCGGTGAGCTGTTAGATAGGCTTTACTGGCTGTGAAAACACCTGGAAGGCAATTGAGCCTTTCGATACTAAGAAGGGTGTAAAAGGCATTTTGGAATTGTGGGAATAGGCACATTAGGTAAATACTTGCGGTAACGTATCGGCAGTCAGAAAGGTGGTGTTTAAACTGGCTTCATTAAGTTTCAGTGCAAACAGTTTGATTACACTGGAATTTATAATTCATTTAGAGACAGTAATTTTAGTTATTGCAAGCTAGCAAAGCCTCATTTACACTCCCTATTCATATTTACAAGCTTTTTTTAAAACTGTAATTTGCTATAAAAGTAAACTTAAATGCCCCAATTCTTCTGTGCCAAAGCTTAGTTTTCTGCAAGAAGTGGTTTCTGTGTAAATGCCATGACATAAAGCTGATCCTCAGCTTTGATTCTAGCTGTTGCAGTCACTATTTGCAGAATGGTGGACCCCTCTATCAGTTTGTCAGAGTCAAAATCAGCTCTCTTCTGCTAGTTGCTTGGGTTTGCTGTTCTGAGATGTACCGAGACTCTGGGCTCCGGCCAGACTACGCATAACTGAGTGTACCTTGCAAAAGAGCAGATCTGGATTTTGGAAAAAATATGATTAAATTAATATAAAATTGTATTTAGGTTTTATTATGTGCCTTAAAAAAAAAAAAAAAAGCTGTTTTCTTCTCCTCCCAGTACCTTCCTAGAGGCAAATGCATAGGGAAACTAAAGCATGGAAAGCTTAAATGTCTTACCCCAAGTCAGCCAGCAAGTCAAGAATACCCTACCTCTTGTCTTTCTGACACCTTTTGTAAGCTTTTCAATTATGTGGAGAAGTGAAGTGTTTAGGTGGAAATAAAAATATTATTTAGATTGTTTTAAAAGGTTCCTGCCCAAAGCTTTTGAAACTAATGTAGGTTTTATTAATATACATCAAGATTTTTATTTTAAAATATTTTATTATGCTTTCATGCTACATATTAGAGCAGCCTTTTTATGTTCTTGGAAATAACTAATTAGTTTTATATTCTATATCTGTAGGTAAAATCCTTGTCAGCAGTGAAATGGGAATCAGTCGCTCAGCTGTGCTGGTGGCTGCTTACCTGATGATCTACCACCATATGACCATTCTGGAGGCTCTGATGACTCTGAGGAAGAAGCGTGCCATTTACCCCAATGATGGCTTTCTGAAACAGCTAAGGGAGCTCAATGAGCAGTTGTTGGAGGAACGAGAGCTGGAGCACACTGGAGATGAAGAAGTCACTCCTCGTCAAAGTCCTGTTGTCCATGCAGGGGTTTCTTCCCAGCTGTCTGGAGCTGAGGACTCAGAAAGCGTCATAGGAGCCAAAGCCCACTCAATAACAGTAGAAGAAGAGGACACCAGCAGCTTGCTGGGTAGTTTCATGAGCTCTTCATCAGCAGGAAAAACTAGCCGGGTTTCCAAACACTCCACTCTCATCAGTGAGGAGGAAGAGGAACAGTTGTATGAGGAATGGAGAAAGAAACAAGGCTTGTCTGCAAGGGAACCAGGAGTTAATCACGGAAGAAGAACATCTCCAGAGCTTCTGGATCAGGAAGGGGAACAAGCTGAGGAGGATGTGGAACAGAGGATCCATGACTGGCAGCGCAGAAATGAGAAATACCAAATGGAGGGTCCACCCAGGGAGGAGGATGGATATTTCAGCGTGGGAGGAAGACCTTATCCAGCAGGTGAATTCAGTGATGTTGAGAGTGTGAGTAGTTTTGAGATTCGAACCCTGAAGCAACAGCTGGAAGCCAGTAGCTTTAGCAGTATGAGGAGAAGCCGCACCGGCTCTATGTCTTCCGAGAGCACCTGGGACATGTGGAACCAAAGGCTTCTGGAGATCGAGAAGGAAGCGTCTCAAAGGTATCGTTCTAAAAATAAAATTGTTGGGGAGAGGCAATCCCCAGAAACAGGAAGAAAGCAGAGGGATGTGGATGAGGAGAGTGTGTTTTCGGACAGTAGCTCCTTTTACAATTTCTGCCAAAAGAACAAAGACAAGTTGACTCCTCTAGAAAGGTGGAAGGTCAAGAGGATCCAGTTTGGTTTTCACAAGAAGGATTTAGAATCATCATCATCTTCTGCACCATCTCCAGCAGAAAATGGCAGTCAGGCAAGTGGGGAGGGGACAGAAGGGAAGTGTTTGTCAGATATTGACCTGACTGCTTACCAAGCATGGAAAATGAAGCGGCAGAAGAAGGTGGGCAGTGAAAGCAAGGAGGAATTCATGGAGTTTGCCAAAAGTGAGGATTCTGCTTCAACCAAAAAGAAACAGAGGCGTGTAGAGCTCCTTGAACGTTCAAAGAAAATTTTAGAAGAAAGCCAGTCCATGTGCAGCTGGGAGACAGACAGTATGATGAGTGGGAGTATCCCACTGTCAGCTTTCTGGCCCTCAGCACCTTCTGCAAGTGGTGCTGAGGATGCAGCTTCTGCAATGAGCATGCAGACAAATCATTCATCCTTATCACAGACCAGGAGCAGCACAGGGGCAATGCAGCCTCAGATGCCAAATATACCCCCTCCCACTCTCCCTGTTGGCCCAGGTGACACGATATCTATGGCAAGCATTCAGAACTGGATCGCTAACGTGGTCAGTGAAACCATTGCTCAAAAGCAAAATGAGATCATGATGCTGTCCCGTCCCTCATCTGCAATGTCCTCCAGCATGATGTCAGGAAACCTTGGCAGGCATGTTGATGATGACAAGATTTCTCTCCTCAGTGCTCAGAGTGGCTCATCTCTTACTGCCTCTCAACTTCGCCAGCAAGACATGCACAGGGCTGAGTCTCAGTCTCTCCTGTCTTGCAACACCTCAGTGAGCGCAAGGACAGAAGGGACTAATTCAAACATGAAGACAATGCAGACAAGCAAGCCACTGTACAGCCTTTTTGCTGATGATGTTGACCTAAAGAAACTCAGGAGGAAGGAGAAGGAGATGCAAATGGAAATGAGAGAGAAGATGTCTGATTATCAAATTGAAAAGGTCATCAGTGACAATAAACGCAGCACTTTATTTAAAAAAAAGATGACCAAAGGAGAGGAAAATGAAATAGAAGATGACAGAGAGAGTACAACAAACAGCCACAGGCACCCCTTGCAAGCAGATCTTGACAGGACTGATACAGTCTTTGAACTGTCCAGTCAACTTACAAACACAGGTGGAGTGAAGTCAGAGGTAGAGACTGATATTACCAAGTGGCTCAATGGCCTGAAAGCAGAAAGAGAACCACCACCATATTATGATCAAAGTGAGAAGGCTAGAGAGAAATACAGTAGATCATCCAAAGTCAGAGAGGTGGATTCTGAAACATCCAGTTACAGATTCTCCAGATCCCAAAGAGAAGAGCTTGACAGCTGCTCTTCCTATGAGTCAAAAGGAGATTCGCTGAGAACCATGTCAAGATTTTCCTCCGCTTCTGCAAAAGAGGACAAAAAGATGTATAAGTTCATGAGGTCACGGGTCAGTGAGACAACAAGTTCTAGAGAAAAGAGTCCAGAGCTGCATGTTTTCAGCCAAACACCTGAACCATCCTTTGACTCTGAATCCCCTGAACCATCTACACAGAGTCGAGTTAGATCTTATCATGTGGAGGCATGTGAAGAGGAGGCCAGGTCAGACATGTCAGAATTTGGAGCTAAAAGAAAGTTCACCCAGAGCTTTTCAAAGTCTGAGGAGGATGGAATGAAAGAGGCAAAAGTGGAACAAAGTGAAGAAAGATTTGCATCTAGACAGTTCTCTCAGTACAGGCGAACCACGCGTAAAGAAGAGGAAGAAGAGATGGATGATGATGCCATTATCGCTGCTTGGAGAAGCCGACTAGAAGAAACTACGGCAAAGCTCCGGCGGAGAAGGGAAGAGTGACCAAGATCAGATTATAGGAATACAAGCAGAGCCACAGAGTCCCTGAATCATTCATCATTATATTTCTGATAATCCTTTGTGGTCTGTAGGGCATTTCCTGCAGATAGTTCTCTTCTTAATCAAAAGCGATAAAGGGAAGAGGTCAAGTTTTGGAAGTGTTTGTGGTTTGTCAGAAGAAGATGCTAGTATTAAATGATCAATGTAGGTAGGAACACAATGTTAGAAGCCATTAGGAGCCAGGTGATGTTTCAGCAGCAAAAGCAAGTAATGGTGGCACCTAAATTCAAAAGACCAATCACATCCCATTTTGGTTATTTCAATTTCCGAGTCTCGTTAAAGACTGGACATAGCTTTTCTAGGATTTTTTTGATCATAAATGGAAGAAGCCAACAGCGTTTTCAAGGAACTTGAAGAATGTTCCTCTCTTAATCAGTTTTACTTTATACCACTGAGAAAGTACTGCCAGGTAGGCTCCATTTTCTGTACCAGTCTTACAAATGTCTACGGAAATAAGCAGTCCAGGGAAATACATGTACTGTTTTACTTCACTAAGCAATTGAAGCAAAGTGAAATACTAGAACAAAGAAGAAGCCTCCTTCTTTTTAGAAGATGAATGCAGCAATGAATGTATTCCTGTAGTACCATGGTTTTCTATTAGAAGGAGTCAACTCTGCTCCAGTTTGGTTGATTCCTGCTTTAGGTCAACAAAGGAAAAAATGCCATAATATTAGCAGCTGTCTAAAACTTATGTTATGAAGTAGCTGAAGAGATAGAGTTAGGGTTAGGATTAGGATTAGGATTAGTGTTGGGTTAAGATCGGTTCCTGAAGTACTGACTTTTTGTTTTATGTGTGCAGCTCAGCTAAGTCTGTACTTTTATGTTTATACTCAGATTGTCATGTATTAATTTTCAATGTGATTGCCTTAAAAGAAGAGAGTGATACACAAACTGACCTCATAATAAAATGATGGATGACTTTAAAATGTTGGTATAAGTCTGTTGGAATAAGGACAAATTGTATGTCTGTGGTACTTGGAAGCTCATTTTTAGGAGATAGTAGGTTTAGTTGGTGTGCTACAGTTAACATGTTGTTTGTATCATGAGCTACAGAGTCCGCTTTTCAGAGTGAGTGGAAGGAGCACAGTCTCCATGTTAACTGAATACACCAAGTTAAGAGTCCCAGGTCTTTCCATGCCCCGCAAAGCCTCATGAGCTTGTGTGACACAACCTGCCAGGGCTGCCACAGCATCACTGGTATAGCTCTTAATACACATCAAAGCACCCAACTCTCTGTCTTCCTCCACCTCTCTCTTATAAACATCTAGGCTGGTTTCTCCTGATTTCTAGTGTGGAATTGTCAGTTCTGTCTTCTGTACAAACTGTATTTTGAAACAACAAAACCCTCTGGCAGAGCTGAGTATGAAACAACAATGGAGGAATGATGCAGTACTGCTCTCTCACAGGAAGTTTTGTGTTTCGTTTTCTTGTTCACCTCTCCTCCCTCCCACTGTGATGCTTAGAGCTCGCTATTACTATTGTGCTAGTACCTCTCCCTATTTTAATTGTGTAACATAGACAGTAAGCTCCACAGGACAAGGGCCTGATCTTTGTCCTTGTCTGCATGACGCCATGTACATCAGCAATGCTATCTAAATAATGGTTACTGATAACAAAATGCAGCTGCCAATTTTCCTAACCTTAGAATCATTTCTTTCAACTATAACTCACTGATTAGGCATTATCCCTGCTTCTCTGAAGATAAAGATGACTCTTTCTGACAGCCAGGACTAGGGTAAATGATAGCTACTTATTGTCAGGTGAACGGAGTCTCAGAATCAGGTGATTGAACAATAATAGGGGTAGAAAAATAAGAGGAAGAACATATTTTACTTGTGTGAGGTTTTTTCTTTTTTAGTAAACTCAGATTACATTTCTGAAGTACATAAGGAACATGGTCTTGTTAATGTTTCAGGCATACAGAGATGCTCTAGGGCTTATAGTGCACTTTTACTACAATGTAAGGTATAATACAATGCACCCCTTATTTCTGCATAATTGTGTGAGTTGTGGTTTTTTTTCAAGTAGTGGAATTCCACGCTGTGATTCACATTCTGAGATTTTACATTGAATTTCTGCAATGCGTGTTAGGATTGGCATTTTCCTCTTTTCTTTATCCCAGGTAAAATTGCTCTGTGGAAAACAACTCTGCTTATGTATATTTGGAGCTTGCTATAATTTCAGTCTAGAAAAGGTCTTAAGTTTTGGTGGATCAAAGTGGAAGTGTACAAAACCTTCCGGCACTGAATTTACTTTTTTTATCAAAGGCTGGCTCCCTCTGTAAAATTTTTCTCCCGCTTCCTATGGCTGGCTGCTGTTCTCAACAGAAATGTCTGTCCTCTGCAGTACTGTAGGGGGCATCTTAAAGCTGTAAAAGATGAGCACTATATGATGTAGTAATTGGTTTCATTTTGCACTGTGCAGCACAGCCTTTGTTTGGGTAGCATTTTGATTTAAACAGTAATCTAGGTCTGCCGCACAAATAAATTATTCAAGACTGAGGGGCAGAATATGGTTCTATAACGAGGCTGAGCCAAACCATCCTGATAGCAAGTTTTGACCCTTCTGGGAAAGGGTTAAGTGGGTTCTGCTGACTCACTGAGGTAGGTGGCTTATTAGTTCACTTGTGTAAAAGGGAGATAAAAATGGTGTGCTGGGGAGAGGCCATCTAAGATGCTGGCTGAGCAGTCATGAGGGAGAAGCCTTAGAAATATCTGAACTTTATTTTCTTATTGCTTATATCCTTGTTAATAAAGCCAAACCCCAAAGCAATAAGGGGGTGGGGATCATTTTAGACTCCATTCAGTGTATGGCCTGTGCTAGAAAGTGAAATGGGAAAGGCTCCAGCTCACAGGTATAAATTACATGAAACAGTGACATAAAGACCTTGCATGGTGAAAATATTAAAGCATTCAGTCATAAGACCAATAACCAGGAGAGACAGAAATGGAGAGGTTGAAGGCAGGCTAGAAAGTCAGGTATTAAGATGAGAATTTAGAAGGAGATAGAGAATCAGTGAAAGGGGAGAGGACTGCACAGATTGTCTCAGTGACCAGAGATGCAGAGTGAATGTATTTTTCAGCAATGACACTGGTCTGACACTAGATTAAAAGAGTAAATAAGTACCCAAATTTATCTAGGAAGGATTTTTCAGCAAAAATGCACTGGAGCTGGTATTTTAGCTCAGCCTCAGTGTGCTGCTGTAGGCAGAAGGGGGGTTTCTGCTATTGTATAGTGGAAGGTGAAAGTGCAAGGAGCATCCATACAGTCAGTTAAGAATATAAACACAGGAACATCAGAAAGGCTATATGGGGTCAGACCAAAGGTCCATCTGGCTCAATATCCTGTCTCTGACAGAGAACAACAGTGAATACCTAGGGAAGAATATAAGAGCAGTGATATAAGTGATATTTCCCCAGTATGATCTTCCAGCTTCTAATAATTTGCAACTCAAGGACTTCCTGAACCAGATACGATATTTTTGTATTTAATAGCCCTGGATAGTTTTTCCGTCTATGGAGGTGCCAAGTCATTTTTGAGTTATAGCCATTATAGCCTTGTACCCACTAGCCTCTGTGATCTCTTGTGGCAAGAAGTCCCACAACATACTCTACACCGAGTGTTAAGCCATCTCCTTTTTGTCTATTCTTAGCCTGCTGCCCACTAGCCTCCTTTGATGCCAAAATAATCTCTAGTTAGTATCTACATGCCCCACAAGATTTTGCTCAGCTCTATCATTCTGCTCCATCCTTTGTTCTTCAGCCTAAGTTACTCATTCCTCATATGTCAGCTGATACCTGCTTCTTGATTATCCTGGCTACTCTCCCCAAACCCTTTCCAGTTCTGCTTTGTCATGTTTAAGGTGAGGGACCAAATCCTCACACAGTGTTCAGGGTGCAGGTGCAGCAGGGATTCATGCTGTGACATAATGACCTTCCTTATTCTGTACTCTCTTCCTTACCTATTAACTCTTAACAGTTTGCAGGGGGTTTTGTTGCTGAGTACCAAGGTGACATCTTCATGGAACTATTCATTGTATCCACAAAATCTTGTTGCTGGGTGGCAATGGTCAGCTCCGAGATCATCATTTTACATGTTATGTTTTCTTATTTGTAATGCTTTACATTTATCAGCCTTGAATTTCATCTGCCATATGAGTGCTCAGTCTCTCAGTCTCATTAAGTCTTTTGGCATTTTTTCACAGCCAGCATCTTATTTCTGCTGCTTTGTTTCCTTAATGCCCTTTGAACGATGTAGAAACTCAGAGTGTGTGGGAAGCAAAGTTAAGGAGAGATACATGAGAGAGAAACCTATTTGATATTGGTCTAAGTGAAGTAAGAAGAAAGAAAATAATGAAAGAGCTAGGAGAGAAGTGTTCCAAAACAGATCTGAAGACAATAGGTAATTTGAGAAGGGGACCTACATTGGACAGAGACAGTAAGATATGTACATACGCCAAAGAGGCTAATGATAAATATTAATTTGTTTAGATGTATAAAAATCTGGGGAAAGGCTATGGGGCAACCTCTGTTGGGAAGAAAGGAGATAGTGGGATTTACAGAAATTGCAGGTCTGTAAAAAATAAGAAGGGAACTGTAAAAAATGGAAAACGTGAGAGACATTAGTGGCACATAGATAATAAAATGACATCTGTGCTAGACTGGGAATTCAAAGTGGCAGAAGCAGGTTTGGAAGGGCGTGGAAATATGCCAGAAATAAGTTACTCCTAGTGTAACAGCTGCATTCTGCATGGTAGGACTCATAGGTGTAGGGCCATGGCCCATTTGCCCCCCCTCCAGGATTTTCAGGACAATTTGATTTATTGCATGAGGCACTAGCTAGACTGGATAATTTTAAAAGGAGTTTAGCACCATTTCCTTCTTTTACAGCTCCTTGAGAAATGCTTACGCATTAGCTGTAGTGGAGGGCTAGGTGAATTATGAGACAAAAAGTTATACTTGCGAATGGTTATGTTGCATTGCCTGCCTTTCCATAAAGGGTTTAGCTGGAATACATTCAATATAGACATTATAACACGGTAACACAGTACCCATGACCTTTCTAAATTTATAGACAATCCAACAGAGGTGCAGAAAGCATGTGATTAATATAGGCTAGGGCTTGGAAACAGAGACTGCATGCTCGTGTACTCCAGTAAAATCTCTTTGAGAGCTACCTACCTATTCTCTGGAATTTTACTTGACATTTAGAAAAATGAAAGTGGGTTAAATCTCTGGCTGTTCTAATTGTGAAGAAAACTCTCAAAACTGGACCTATGTGTAAGAAATTAACAGTTCTCTAGAGAGGTGGGAGCATAGCTCTAAATGGTGTGTGAATTGCCCCAGTCATCTCAGCAAGGTGCTAGCTTATTTGCCCAGGAGTAATAATTTAAATGCCAATAAGATTTGTTACACTGTTCTTCATATAAAAAATGGAGAGAGGTTCAAAGTACATGTATTTAGGTTATGTGTTGCCAATACTAGCATAATCTACTTAAATGAACACCTTGTCATTTTGGCTACCCCTAGGAACAGAATCTTTTGCGCATGGAAGAATACTATCCTTTTTTTCTTTTCCAGACTGCCTTTTGTTCTTTGGTATATTTCAACATATTCAGGAGCTGATTTCATGTTCCTTCCATCTATTCCTTTCTTACAGCCACTCAGTAGCTCCTAAGCTTGATGTTTTCCTGTGACTGCTGTTGCCCTGCCACAGGGCGCACACACACACACAGACATAAAAGGAAAACATTATTTGTGACTTAAATTATTTGACTTAAATTATTTGTGACTTAAATGCAGGCAACAATATGAATCCAGTTCTTCCCAGGACCAACAGGTTAAAGTAAATGTTGGGATCTCTGTGCTAAGCTATCCAGCTGTGACATGTGAAAGCTGTCTTAGAGAAAAGGAAAAGGGACATCCTGTCTGTTCTTTGAACCTTCCCTTCTGAATTGTGTTTCAAAGATTTTTATTTGCATGTATCTTTAAAATACATGAGAGTGTAACTTGCTTCCACATATGATTGATATCTGCAGGCAGATTGGTTTACTTTTAGTTAAGGTATGTATGCCCTGGAAGACACAAATTAGTATAATGTAAAACTAGCTTCATTGTTAACTATGGAGAGAACAATGTCTCTACATAATCAATCAATCAATCAATCAGTCTATCAATCACTTATTTTTTTCTAGTGCACCCTTCTTGCCAACATGCCCAAATGCTTTATGGTCATTAAATTAAATCAAAGAACACACGGCAGAATGGACAAGGCCAGATCAATAAATCTTAAAATCTGATTCAAACTTACCAAGGACTCTGCACAAGCAACCATGAAAGTAAGGATGACTCCAGTCAGAAGGGTGTGTGTGCAGGCATAAAACTGAATCAAGATGTAGATGATAATAGAAGTCAGAAACAGGAACTGATCATTTTTATAGCCTTACCCAACTACCAACAGCATGTCCCTGGAGCTCAGTGTCTTAAGAATCTTTTTTGACTTCTGAGTGATATTAGATATTAGGTGGCAAGAACTGTTTACAACTGGCCAGACAACTAAATGCTTCAGGTCATGTCCTGCCAGGAACATGCTTAATGTTAGAGATTTGCCTATTTGTGATCTCTCCACTTGATTATTGCAGGGCACCACAACAAATAAAGAAGAAGTGCACACCAGCTGATATCAAACATTGTGTGACTGGTTCATCTTCATGGATCAGCCCAAAAATTTGATCTTTGCAATGACTCCATACTGAACTCAGATCCAGTCAAAAGTCGTGTGTTAGTCTGGCAGAACATCTCTCTCTCCTTGCTTGAGAGGAAAGCTTTTTGAAACCACAATAGCGTTTATGAAACTAACAATTAATGAGGAGATTTGTACGTATTGCTCATAGAAATTTCCTGGTAGCTGTCATAACTTGTGAAGATTCATTTCCAGAGCAGATGAAATGACCACAGGCCTAACTACATTCAAAACTAAATGCAAACCCCAGTTCTTCAACTTAAACTTCCCTCCCTCGATAATTTTGCCAGGCATGTGCTGCTTAGTCTGTGAATTGGATCAAAAGTATTGCCTAGAGGCAAAGGGTCAGAGGAGATTCCACATATGAAAAGCAGGAGGCCCTCAAAAGGGTGCAACCTCAGTTGCTGAACAGACACCACAAATACGATGGATAAAAGCCCACATGAGACTCTGGTACGTGAGCAAGCAGAAGCTGACAGTTGCCCCTCAGGAATACAGTATAAAGCTTTCAATTCTGCAGGAGACGTGATCTGAAAGTCTGCTTCCGGGAGCAATCACACCTGAACTGTTGCATGGTGCTGGAGTTGCATAATTTAGTAGTTGTCATGTTTCATCCCAAGGTGAGTGTTCTTGGTGGCAGCGTTCATATAAAATTTGTAAGTCATTAGGGATAAAAGGGCCTATGCAAGAAAAGGTCAGACATTATTCTCATGACTGGCAGAAGGGGTCCATATTAAAACAAAGAAGGTGTTTGATTTTCTTTTGAACATGGGCAGATGATTCAGACCCACGTGCACTTCATATGCTCTGTCTCTCCCCTTCCCATCTCCTCTCTTTTGAAATAGATTTAAGTCCATCTACTTTTATATTTTCAAACAAAACCCATAAAAGGGCCATAAATATCATGACTCGCTAAAATGAAAGCTGTTTTCTTCTCCTCCCAGGAGACTCGTGCCTGAGAGAGAGACAGAAAGAGTTCACCTCTTTGAAAATTTCCTTCTCTGTTGAAGTAAAGCTGGTATCTAACAGCAGTCTTCAAGGCTTTGTTCTTATCATCTTGACCTGGCTTTGTACTGGCTTCTCTCTGTATTGCTTGTGGAAGTGTGAAGGACGGGGCTAGGGGAAGGAGTTTTGGCTATCACTGGCAGAGCAAGGGTCATGCTTGGAAAGGGATTTCATTGTGATTTCAGAAAATGTTATAAACTCAGCACACTGGCAGAAAGAATGAAGAAACTCATTCCCCTCCTGGATCAGACCAGTGATCCACCCCGTCTTTCTCTGATGTTGGCCAGAACCAGATGCATCTCAGAAAGTATAAAGAAAGTTTAAGTGGGTAATTATGGAATAACCTGCCTTGAGTAAAATTTTCTCCTCACCTAGCCCAAAGCCCTCCTTCATCTCTCTTCCTTGGTTAGAGTTCAAGTCTATGCCCTGAAGCACGACGGCTTCTCTCCCTTCCAAACCGCTTTTCATCCTGGCCTGTCTAATGTAACTGCCAATGACAGTGTTGTGATGGGATGTATAGGTCTTGTCCATTGAGAGTCTGTGACAGATCATAGCCTTATTGGACAGAGAGGCAGAGAGGTGAAGAGAAGGCGAGGGAGGAGAGCATAAACTCAGATGAAATATCCATCAGGAAGATGGAAAGAAGAGCGAGTGCCTGAGAAACTAATTGCTGCCTGCTGATCTGGGCTGTGGAGATAGCTTGCAAGTGAGCATTTTTGCTTTTCAGAGATTTCAGCCTGGAGCATGCTAGGAAAGTCAGCTCTTGGTTGAAACTACTGTTCATCAATACTTCCCCTTATATATTTTTTTTTTTTAAAAAAAAAAAGCTGTAGAATTATGAGAGTAGTCTTGAGAAAACTATTCTATTATATTCTGAGGGAGCTTTTTCTTCCACTGAGGTTCACTACTCATTTCTGAAAAGGTATTGGAGTAATCTAGGGCTACTAGAGACTGAATACCGATGAAAATCAGGCTATTTTTCTACTGTCTGAGAAGTATTTAGGAACCCAAAGTCAGATATTCCTGTCTTGGTCCTCATCCCTATCTTATAAATAGAGATGGCTGCTCATACTCCTGAGTTGAGCAAAGCGTGTATCTGAAAGTGTCGCAGATGTTGCCAGCTTTTGTGGGGTTTTTTTGATCATTGCATAGTGTATCAACAACTATGTCATAAAATGGCAGATGCCCCAATGTGAGGGTTAGAATTGTCTGACACATGAAGGCTCTTGACTTTTTAGATGTTGTCAACATTATCTCTGTTAATAGCACTTTACCATAGAAAGCATTAACACAGTTCCAAGGAATGCTTAGTGTACTTCCTGGGTGGATACCTTCCATATTATGCAGGTTGAACGACAGCTTTCCCTTCTTTGTCTAGGAGTTCAGCAGTTCCTAGGGAGAGGGAAGGAAGACCTAGGTCTTGGATCGTATCCAAGCTTCAGTAATGATTAATTTCACTCCCACAGTACCCACAGTTTCCCATATTCCTTTCCCTCAAAAGCTATGCAAAGTAATCCGACATTTTCTAAGTGATGGGTGTCGAAATCTTACCCAGTCTCCTGGGTGCCCCACTGAGGAGCTCCAAGCATCCTGCTGCTGTTGGTTCAGCACAGGCAATGGTTCATTTAGAAAACTGACTATATCATTAATACTGGGAACAGCTGCAGTGAGCAGTTTAGTGGCAGTATTCAAGGCTCTCTAATCTACTGTTAGTCGCCACTTGCCATTAGGTTCCTTTACTGGCCGTAAAGGAGAATTGTAGGGGAAATGAGACGTGACAATGATTCCCTGGTCTTCTAGCTCTTTAATCAATTCAGAAACAGGACAAATAGCATCAGAACGTAATCTGTATTGTGGAATATTAACTAGCTTGCTATGGGGTGAAGGAGCAGCTGTTTGCAACAGATTAACAGTCAGGGATGTATTTGTAGGAGGCAGAGAGGATGGTGTCCTTCTTTCCTATTTTCCGCTTAAGTCCACCCATGACTGACTCTTCAATATTACGGGAACCTAAAAGTAAGGTCAGATGGACTGTCTGTCCATTAGACAGAATTAGTTTAGCCCTGACCAGTGATTTTCCCATTAATGCCTACAATGGAAACTGTTTGCTAAGCAGAGGCTGTCCTTTGTAAGTGTCCTTATCTACCATCGATATTTGGGCCTCTGTGTCAATGAGCAATGTTGTAAGGTAGGGATCATTAACTGCAACCATCATCTCGGGACTGGGATCCTCAGCAGTGGGAGTAGCAGCAGCCAGTGCTGCCACTGAAGCAAGCCCCAACCCTAGTTTCCCACATATTCATGGTCTAGGTTAGTGCTGACAGATTTGAGTATATCCCTGAGCTCACATCCCTTGCATCCTCTGGCTCCCTCATCATTATCCTTTTAAACTGTATCGTGTTGCCCCCATTTCCAGACACAGGTCCTGAAGAGGTATCATGAGAAGTGGAGGAGGGAACCCAGCCAGTTGCTCCAGAAGGGGAGTTAGCAGCCCACTGAACTGACTCAGAGAGAGCCCCTTCTCTAAACATATTTTCCATCATCTCTTACACACAGTACAAACTGAAGGTGCTTCACAATTTTCCCTTTTTGCTTTTGTCTTTTGCATGGAGACAGGCTGGCTCTTTTTTATTTCATTTACTTTAGCTGAAGTTCTCCCCGGTTTTGATCCTCTAGAGTGTATAGTGGTAAATCGTGTACGTTGAGGGACCTCTTGGAAAGCAATACCATTTAAGCCTGTCTTAATGGGTAAAGCTAAAGATTTCAACATCCCTTCAGCTCTCTTTATTACAGGTCAGAAGTGTACAGGCTCACAAATCACCTTCCAGAGACACAGATCTGTGGTAGGTGGTTGTCTGGCACCCAGGGCAATGGGTGCTGGTCCTTCTAATTCAGCTATTAATAAAACCACAGTTTTCAGCAGGGCAGTTTGCAGGCTGCCTGCCAAGGCCCAGGGCCATGCACTTTTTCCCCACGGTCACCGAGATGAATTTTTTGTCCCCAGCGCAAAGTGGAAGTCCATAAGGGACCAGTAATATTTGGCACCACAGTATCTAGTAATATTCCCAGACCTAATGGTAATGATCGGCCTTCAGCTGGGGCGAGGTAGAGCTGGTTGGATTGGCTGTCCAGATCCGTGCTAGCCCAGTCCATGGGTATTACCCCTGGGTTAGCTCGGTATCTCTCCTCTTAACTTTAGGGCAGTAAACACAAAGTAGTTGTTGTGGAGGGAGGTGGGGTTTGTGCCCCCTTGGATGTGATCTGTTGCTCAGTCTTGATTACTGGTGTCAAGAGGGCAGGGGGAAGGGAATCATCCTCACCATCACCTGGCCCTGAGGGGAGGCCTGTCTTCTTGTTTCCAGATATGCCCATTCCAATGGGCACCATACACGGCACAACAGACTTTAACCAGGTCTAACTTCCAAGAACCTCCTCCTGTGCCTTTTAGCTTTTGTAATTATCTGGGGCTGATCTATTTTCTAAGCAGCTTATTTGATATTTCTCATTGCTTACAATTTACTTCCCAAGTATTCTTTCCTTTTTTCTTTTCTTCATTTTCCTTTTGCACCCCACATTTTTCCCGTTCAACTCATCCGTCATATCCATTGCTGCTCTATGACAACTGCCTAGTAGCCAGCACATACCATCTTTCTCTTTTCCCTTCTTTAGCTTACAATAACCCCACCATCTGGCAAGCTCCTGCCAAATATCATCAGCATCAGTGCAGCGGCTCTTGACCCAGGACAAATCCCACTTGTGATTTCACCATCCCTCTTTCTCATATTCTTCTCCCAGTTGTTGCCACTCAGTGTCCAGTTTTTTATGGCACAGACAAACAGACACACAGAAAACATCTTTACGCTCACACCAAACCACAGTGCCTCAACAGGCAAAGCAGCAACAGAGGGTGTCCAAGAAAGATCCAGCTTGTGACACCAATAAAATTTCATGGTCTGTTTGGATTTCTCAAATTCACAAGTAACTGAGGCTGCAAGAGACAACAATTCGCAAGTGATCATGGCGGCATAATGGCTCTTTAGCTCTTTCTGTCCACCTGTCCTGCCTACCTGGAGCTCTGGCTTTGACCTAAAGGTGCCGCTCCCAGCCTACATCAGGCTTACCATGAGCTGGGCTAGCCAAAATCTGAGCAGGAGTTGAGTGAACAGGAAAGCCAAGGTCTCAAACAAGCAAAAAGTAAGCAAGCAAGGGTTTATTAATAAGATAATGTAAACCAATATGTAATTTCTTATTTAAGCTCATTTCCCCTTCACAACAAAAAGGAATCACAACTGTGAGATGTTATCTTAATGATACCGAAAAATACTGGCAAATAAATTCTCTAAGACCCATTTTGAAGTTTTAGAAAGCAGGCATCCTTTATTACAGCGCTAGACACATTGGGAGATAATTCCACTAATCATGCGATAACGGAGGAGAGCTGGTTACAGAATATATTTCCCATCTACATGCATATATAATGTATAACACTTCCCAGAAATCTCATGCATATTCTATTACTTCCCAAAACTAATTTTGATATTATTATGCACTTCACTACAGCCAGATCTCCACTGATTTGTACTAGTTCTAAAGTATAAAACTTCCCTTGTTGATTCAACCACGCATTCCTTAGATAGTAGAAACTATAAGCAAATGGAAATGATTACAGAAGAAGACACAGCACACAGCATCCGCTCAGCACATATTATACCTAACACAAGGTGTTATCATTTCTAGAGAGAACACTGTCTGAAAAACAGTCTGAAAAACACACTGCCAGCTTTCAGAAAATGAAGTTATACAAGAATGAGCTTAAGTTAGAAAACTGATTCTACTTTAACTCAAACTAGAACATTCCACTTTTGCAATAGTAATTACTTCTTGCATCAGTACTGTAAAGAATGGAAAACATGCCTGTCTCTTTGAAAGTGTCTCCTTTGCTAACTCCCATGGATCACCTAGTAAATCATCCTTTTGATCTACACGCATCCTTCTTAACACTGGGCAGAAATATTGTTTTTCCCACAGGCGCAGCGGAAAGTCAGCTGGGACATTGCTTTCCAGCAGTAGCTCTCTGGCAGAACTTTCTGTGTCTTCTGCTTTCTCAGGTGATTGATGGATGCCCAGGCCGTCTCAGTGCCAGCTAGCAGATTTCCCCCCAACTTGCTACAAGAGATGTTGGAAAGCCAGGGATTTAGTGCTGGCTAATTCTTACGAGATTTTTTCTGGTGAGCAAATACTTGGGTGAGGCTTTTACTCGAAAAATCCAACAGGTGACCTGCAACATAGCAGAGCTGTTACCCTTTTACAAGTTTAGACAATGAAGTGTTTTCTTCTAATCCCATAACACAGTGCCACAGCCTGGTATGGATGAGGCAGCAATAATACTATTTTATTGACTTGTTCTCATATGTGTGCCCACAGTTTTGTCTGATGACAGTTACACACTGTAAAATAATCCATCACTTCATTGGCAAATCTCTCTCCTGTCCACAATTAAGTGTCCTTTATAATTCCATTTCTTCTTATGTCGACAACAATATAGTTATTGGCGGCTACATGGAAATCGTAAATAACTCACCTATTATTTTTCCCAGTCACCTTTCTCCTTGTCTTTCCTTCAGTTATGAATGTCTTGGAGAAGATACCATCCTTGCTTAGTGCCTGGGAATTCCTTAGCTCTTTGAGGGAGCTACAGTAAATATAAAAATTAAGATAGATTCTAAAAAAAAAAAAAAAAGAGCCATGTTATAACCTGATTTGATGTAATTATACTGTAAATAGGCCATAAACAGTCAAAGGGAAAATAACCCATAGTATTCTAGTATTCACACCATTGAGAGACTGTGTAGTAGTAATCATCATTCTTCCCTGCTGTTCCAAATATTTTCCAAGTGTCCCCAAAACTGCATTGGCAGCAGAATGTAACCCAATTCAAGGGCTTTAATGCTACTGCTAAATAGAAATGCTTTTTCTCCTAAAAATTTTCAGTGAAATAGTCTATACCTTGCAAAAAAATCATAGTTATTCACTGCAAAAACACTCGAAAAAGGCAGAGACCATCAAAAATATTTCTGGCAAGTCAGTCCCATGTTTTAAAAAAATTAGCTCAATTAAAGAAAAAGTACAAATGTTGAATTTCAAAAATAGCCATTTTTCTATCTGGAAGTGCCAAAGAATTTTTCAGTGTTGGTTGCCACAGTTAATAAGGAACATAACCTCTACTGTACGTACACATAAGGAAACAGGACCAGAAATTTGTTTGCCTTCAGCTCATTTTTTCACTTTTCCCCCCAAATCGTTATACTTTCCTTGCCTCACAGACAACTGCTGTTTTAAACTGGTGTTTTAGTTTACCTTTAAGACCACAAATCTTCTTCACAGAGAACATGGCCACCTCTGCACTACAGAAGAGCTCTGCCTGAAATCTGTTTCTGACGTTGATGCAGGGAGACGTGCCGCTTTTCCTGCCCTTCGTGGAGAGGGTCTTTTTCATCCAATATCCGTGCTGAACACTTCCAAATATTTGCCCTTATGACTTTTATTTATAGCATCCTTTTGGGCTTAGAAATAGCTAAGGATATATTTGTTTACTGTTACTCCATTAATATTCAGTGGTCTTAAATAGCATCAGGACCTTATTGCAGTATGTACTGTATGCAACACAATTCAAGATGCTCTCACCCTAAAAGACTTACAAATTAAATGAAAGAAACAGACCCAGGCTGGGAGAAAGAGATTGCATCTGTCAGTGTATCTGAGACGCAAAACCTAAGCCCAGCCTCACACACGAATACTGCAGCAGAGGATGTCTGCAGAAAATTTCAAAAGATCAAGCTAAATTCATCTCACTGCCAAAGTCATTTTCCCTGAGCAACACGTGGCACAATTAAATACTCACTGGCCTCCAGAGAGCACTCTCTAAACTGGTGATTAAGGCATTAGCCTGAGAGGGGGAGACGTATGTTTCAGGCCTTTTTCCAGAGCATATGCAGTGAGAAAGAGTTAAGCACTTGTCAGTGTACGCTTTCCCCCACCCTCAAGTCACTGTTCCTGACTGTTAATCTGTGAAGTTGTGCTTCATCTTCTGGTCCAAAGAATCCTTAAATAATCAGTTCAAAAGGATATAGTCGATGAGGCACTCTCTCACTCCAACAGGGCAGAGAAACGGCCTGCTGCTGCCTTGGATACAGATTCACGTTCTCTTGGTGAGTTAAAGTGGTATCTCCCATCTTCTGAGATGGCCTGAACACTGAGATACTGCATTGAAAAAGGCCACTCTGCTTTTTGTCACCTGTTGCTTGTGGGCTATGTTTTGTGTGTAGATAAGGGCTGGTGCAAGAACCAAAGGTAATGTTCAGCCCAGGCTAGAATGAAGTGCTTTGTTGTAGTTTCATGTTTATGATTAATCCGGCATAATTGCAGACTGCTTGCCAGAAGTGGTGGTCCCATCTCCCTCACCTCGCCTTCCCCAGCCTTCAGACAGCACACTGTCATCACATTGATTATGTCAGACCTAGCAATGACCTGAGTATGGGACTTATCAGATCAACTTGCTGATTTGAAAGAAAATTAATCCTTTTTTAGAGGTGGGGGCATGGTGTTAATGACCACCCTGTGGCCATTCAAATTTCTTTCTCCAAGAGAAGAGTCAGCGAGACTCAAACCCAGTGGGAATCCTCAAATATACCAAGGTAAAGCTCCACCTTAAGACTACAACAGACCCAGTCCTTGGCATTTCTTATTTATTTTCTGAAAATTCATTGTGGTGGTGTTAGGACAGTTGCATAAGGAAGCCAGGTACCTAACAGAGAACTGCAGGGTCGGTAAGTGGGTAAGTCCCTAAAAGCTAGTGTGCTGCACTGACTTTTAGAGTGCCTAGATCACCTTTTGGATCTGGCTCACACCGTGGTGGTGCAGGTGGTTTCCAATATAAATGCATGCCACTACATGGATGGGGTATATATTCCTGGCAAAACTGGCAGCTTTACCTATGTTTTTCTGTTTGAGAAATGATTCATAAACTATCAGATTGGTTCTGGCTCTGTGTGGCAGATTGCATTCAAGCATGCAGCAGCCTTCTAGCTGAAAGCTAGGCTAAATCACACACTGAAAGTACAAGCCTTCTTTAGCATTTAACACTTCCTTAGCATTTAACAGTGAAACTCAGCAAAGCACCAGCTTTTATTTTTGCTTTGTCCTACTCACTCTCCCAAGGATCAAAAGATTGTAAATGCCTCTGGAGTATCAAAGCTTCAAATTTAATGTAGACTCGCTATTATTCCTTTCAGTGGTGAGCATGGCAGCCACAGAGATGGGATGAGTGCTCCCCATCTAGATAATTAAAACCTTGTTTAGTATTAATTCTATCACTTTTCAGTTCGACTTTTCGTTTGGAAAGCAGTTGACTGAGAACAGAGGGCCATGAAATGCCCTATACCTCTGCTGGACTTATGCATGATAAGAGATCATCTTGTAATCTCACGTGCTTGCTGGAATGGGAGGGCCATCGTGATTTTAGGTAGGATTGGACAACTGGCAGAAGAACTTGCTCTGAGGGAAATGTCTTGCCCAGATTTATGCAGGCAGTGACAGGATTAGAAAGATACTGCATGTTACACATTACAGTGGACGAATACTCTTCCTATTCCCTTATTCTACCACACGGACTGAGTTACACAGTCTAAAAACCATGTTCCTTGCATGAAGGAGTGGAATAAAATGCTGTTTGGCTTAAATATGTTCCTGCTTGTGAATGTAAATTAACTCTGTTCTCCTTCAGATTTCTCTTGTTCTGCTGCTTTTATCTTCACGGAGATTTTCCTTGGCCAATCCTCTGTCATAAGTCTGGCCCTGACAGGTGAAAATTGTAAGCCGTTCTAACATCACAAGAAACACATCCTTGGTATCTTCTTATCTAAGCTGAGGGCAACATGGAGTTACAGAACCCCAATTGGAGTGAGCGGCTTTTCCTGCACTCTTCTGCGCAATTATTTTGGGGAAAAGCTATGAATCTAGGCCTGAGAAACTATATTCATAACATCCACTATTTAAGGCTCTTGCTCAGGTTCTTTCCTTGCAGTGGGAATTGGCATACTGTCAAAGGTGACAGCATTATGCCAGTTCATTTCACCAGAAAACCTGGCCTTTTCTTCCCTCCCATCTCCTGAGCTCGGCTGCTCCCATTATATGAACCCTGGCTCACTCCTGTCCTTAATAAAATCTGCATGCTCCATATGCTCCCTCAGCCTTGTTTTGATTAGTGCTCCCAGAGTCTTCCTCACTGCTGACATCAGGAGCATGCACAGCTCTGCAATTTCCCAACAGCCTTTTTCAAACACTGGCTTTTAATCAGGCACTCTGTTTTACCAGCACTTCCTTCTCTCACAGAGTGCCCTCAGAGCAAGGCCACCAATGGTAGTGGGGTTTCTTCTCTGCTGCCCTTTTTTTTTTTGTTGTTTCCATACAAGAATTCTAGGACAGAATTTTGTAGCTTTTTGGATGCTCTGTTCTGGTTGGGGTTTTTTTTTGGCTGCATCGTGACCCTAATTTCCTTCAGGATTTCTTCTTCCTCTCCTGGGAAATTTGTCTCTATTTCTGGCATCTGTCCTTCCTAACCCTTCCCACTTTTTTTCCCTTCCAAAGACAGGGGAAAAGAATCCATTTAATATTTTTCTGTAGTAATGTCTATCTCATCTGTCAATAAATTACCCTTTGCCATCTCTGGGAGACCCCTTTGTCTCCCTTCACTGACCTTATTCTGTACCTTGGCTGCTTTTTTTTAAGGGAGGATGCAATATCCCTGGGCTGTCATTCCATGAAGAACAGCTGTCATTCCTCCCATAGTGTATGTGTACGTGTTTGAGGAGGGAAGGGAAAGGCGGAGGGTGAGGGGGAATCAGGGGAAGACAGGGAGCTGCCATTGGGAAATATGATGGTCTTATTCACAGTGGTGAATGTTTTTTCATTCATGATATTCAGCTGCAATTCAGGTTTTTTTCTTCCAGTGGTTTTAGACATTCGTTTTCTGATGAACAAAAACCTAACAGTCATATATCTGAAATACAACTACAATAATATTTATTAAAGTAAACATAATTTTTAAAGTCATTGTGTATGCATTTTATAAATTGCTAATTTCTTCACAGTCTGCAACTGTAACTGCTACCTCACTGTCAGAGCTGCAGTCTGATACTACAAAGTAGGATTCAAGAAACGTATCTGTGGCTAAAAAACTGTATGGCTTTTCCATATATTTTCAGTGGTACAAACTGAAACGCTCACCGAGAGGGTTAAAGAGCATGCTATAGTCCTGCGTGCAACTAGCTAGCTGTGCAGACCTGCATGAGGAAGAGACAGACCTGTGAATCCACCAGTTCCTTACTCCTTCCTTGTTGTGCTGGTTGAAGCACTGCAGACTCTCAGGGAATTCATCACAGTGCGTTTGTTCTGTACACCTCGTGGTCCAAAGGCTGTTTTGTATCGGTCACACGTAGCACAGGTACAATTTCCTTTCTTCCTGCCCCTGCTCCCCACACAAGCTAACCATAAATTAGTACAGCTTGGAAAAGCAAATTCTGACTTTGATCAAATTTTACCAACATCTTTAAAGAAGTAAAAGAGCAGAAAGAAATCAACTAAAGATGCCTTTACCTCTGTAGTGTCTGATAATTACACTTCTTACTGCATTTATTCTTACAATATGGACATGAAATAAGGAAATAGCAGTTATTACACACAATGCAGGTGTGCATTAGAGACACACCGAAGTGACATGACACAGCAAGTGTACAAGACATAGCACATGCTGGGGTTCTCATTCTACAAGTATCTGAGTCAAAAACCTGGTGGAACACACCATAACTCTTGTTTGATCCACTCTCAGGATTTCCTTTGTTTGGAAATCAGTGATAGGCACCATGTATGCATCACAGGCTCAAATGAGACAGGGACAAACCATGGGCAACTTTTTGGTCTTGTGAGCCCAGAGGTGTTTCAAGGCGCCAGTTTAGCCAACAGTAGAGAGAGACTGGAAAAGCTCATGCCAAATCAAAAAGGATGTCTAGATGTAATGTAGGTACCAAACTCATCACTTCCTTGTCCTGTGATAGTAAGATATCAGTAGAACATCTTTTCTCTTAAAAGCACTTTACTACTTGTTTTACAACTGCTTTGTGACTGATGTCCACTCTGGCCCTTTCTCTCTCATCTGACAGCATTGACTCACAGTCTCTGTTGCATTTAGCTGCCCTAACTGAGAAGGTAACCCATCTACACAGCCAGAGGTAATAAATTTTTTAGCCACCACAGCAAAATCCATTGATATAATCTTGAATTTAATCACTCATTTCTCAGTCCTCAGTCCAGGATATCAGAGTAAATTGGTGATATAATTTGAAATCATGTTTACATTAATGCATCAGGCTACGACCTGAAAGAGTTAGCAGTGGATACACCATTCATTTGGCCATCTCTTCTTTGGGTTAACTACCTCCAGTACCCTAGCAATGCAGACAGCTGAAAACAGTAATATCTCAGACTTCTTCAGGGTGAATTACTTCCCTGGGATGTAAGATTATGGTGCTGGAAACACTCAAGGGCCTTCAGTGACTAAAGTTCTGTTGCATATGGAAATAAGATTTTCATACATGTCCTCCTGGTAACACCAAACCTGCTCCATCACCAGGAATTATGCTGGGAGTCTACTGAAGAATGGCTCCTGGCTACTGCCATCTCCGGGACCATCCCATATAATTATTCAGGTATTTTGTAAAAAGACACCTGTGGCAACTGGCAGAGTATCTACACAAACATTACGAGCCTTGAGGCTGAGGAACTGTTAAATAGCTTTAGTAAGAGAATATTAAAACCTTGATGATGAATGAGCGTGGGTGGAATAATTGTCTGCTCAGAAATAAGCACCTTTTTCTCATTCTGTTCCTGTAGGTGAATCCTTATCTCCTGGATAAATAAAACAAACCTCCTCAGCTATTATTGTTCTTTTTCACCTTTTGACTCTTGATTAGATTTACAGTGGATATATCTCTTTGGCAATGAAAGTGGAATCAACACATTTCTCATGCACTCCAGTGGAAATCTCAACCCTGCTACACCTCAGACCATCAAGCTCCTCATTTTTTGAATGGCTGTTAATTACCTGTACTTCTAGCTCATGTCCAAGATACACCTTTCCAAGTGATGCCTGCTCTGATCAACAGATTGCTCTGTATCACTTCGAATCTTTACATTATTTTTAATCCTCAGCACTTGGAGCCAAATCTGACACCTTTCTGAAGAGAGAAACTCATGGTGATAGCTGCCTCACTCGGGCTGCTTCTCCTTTCTATATTTTTCAGTGTTTTCCCAGATGAGGCCCCAGGATTATTGCAAACCAGTCCCAGGAAGAAATGCTGCTCAATTAGGCGAAAAGAAACTCGAAGGAAAAAAAGGAGTAGAGCCAGCAAATTGCTTGAGATAACAATCTCCCCCCACCCGTGTGTCTCTGTAACTAAGAGGATTAGCTGAACTTTCTGTGTCACACCAAAACTGACAATAAGCAACAGTGACTTCCCCCCGCTGGCACTTGTACCTTCACATGTTTCATTTTCTTGCCCATGCTACTGCCATGCCCCTTGCTGATTGTATGACAAACTTGGGGATGAACGTGATGGCTCTTTCCTTTAAGATTTATGACTCAAAGCCAAACAAAACCCAACTCTAGTTATTACATGCTCTGCTTCCTCCTGACAACAACTCACTTTTAACAGTATAAGCTAACCAAGGAAACATGGAAATATGGTCGACCTTATCTCACCTGATCTACCTGCTGTTTGCCAGAGACACAAACAGCAGCCTCAGGTCTGCTACCACAGGAGCAGGCACAAATATGTCCCTTGGGAGCAGGACCAAATCTGCAGAATACATGAAGCAGAAGTCCCGTCAAAATTCCAAGGGACCGAGGCTCCATGTAGATACAGCACTGTCAGCAAAAAGCTTAAGTTTATTTCAGGTAAAGCTTCTTTATTTTGTGTTAGGAGGACTACGCAGGGTACTTCTGCAGTGAAGGGAAATGAGCTTTGGTAAAGGACTCTGTCACTAATTACGGTGTCAGCCCCACGTTCCCCTGACAATGGTGTACATGTGATGAAATGAATATGGCTTATGGTTGAACATGATCAAACATCAAATAATTCCATTTTCTATAGTAAACCAATTCCTTTTTGCTGAGCTGTGTGCAACATCATTTTTAAACCAGGTGAGCAAATCCTTTTTGTGAGCCTGCCACAGAACTTCTGTGAAGAGAGGAAGTTCGTTCTAAAAGACAAGAGAAAGGAGGAACATTCTCCCATTGAAACACGCTCTCTCCCCGTCTCCATCCTGAGTTTCCACAGAAGACCACAGCAGAAGATGGTGGAAATAGGAAAGGTGAATGTCTCTGATACCTGAAGGGCCACATGCTGACCTAGTGAGCAGCTGTGCCACAGTAGGGGGAGAAGTGGAAAGCAAGAGAAGGCAGGAGAAGGAGAAAATCTTTCACATTGATATAAAGTAGATACCAACACTTAAGAAAGAGATGTTGTGATAAAACAAATGGGGATGTGGTGCTCAGGTGATTGCCACCAGGGTAGGCATTGAGGGACAATGCTGGTGCAGCAAAATCTGCATGAAGTATTGGCTTTGGGTCATAAAATGCACGGGAAATGCCAGTTTTTGTAAAGTGTTTTAATGAACTAGGCATCTGTGCTGTGTGCCCTCTCGCTGCTATGCAACTCCTTGAACCTAAATTAAATCACTATGGCATTCCTGCCATGTTAAACAGTGTGAGCAGGTACTCTCAGGCCACATAAATTCAGCAAAGTAGTGGTTTGGGTGTCCCTGTACAGCTTTATTTGAGCTCAAAGGGTATGGTGAGGGAGAAATATCTCCAGACAAATTTAGACTTTTACTCCAAAAATCTGTTCAGAATGAGGCATTGTAAAAGATGCCCAGTGTTCTGCCATGGGGTAAGACCGACTTGTCACTCTATAGTAACCCCTGTCTCGCCTATGCGGAGCAGCAGTTTTAGTTCAAAGGGATCTGGGTCCATTCTTGTTCCCCATTTACATGAAATGGGACTAGAGCAGAGCGTGGCAGCCTTTTAACTGTGCCCCACAGCACTGCAAGAGTTCAGCCTAGAGAGTGAAGGACACCGTGTCCAATTGAAATTACAGAGGAATTTGGGGTAGGCAGAATGTAATTACACAATTGGAATTTAAACTGTGAAATTAAAAGGAAATATTCAAGGATGAGGGGGCAGAGAGAATCCCTAATCTCCAGCCAGGCTAGGCTGTGTGCCAGAAAAGTCCCTTTCTGAAGAGGGAATAAGCAAAGAGCCTGTCCTGGAAGAATGCAGGGTAGGGAAGAAAGACAATGTTTTCAAAAGCACCCTAACTCCAGCTGTGTGTTTGTTTCATAGGCTACATCTACTCTGCAGAAAACCTTGCGGTTGCTAAAAGGTGTCACATGTGTCCCTCTTGGCCCCCTCTTCACCGAGGTCAAAAACAATTTGGTTCCTCATGTAATGTGCACCAAAGTATTCCCAAGGTCTACAGCAGAAAGCGTGCTGTATATCTGGTCAAAAAATGAGTTCAGCTCTCTTTTTCATATAGGTGCAAAACAGAGTTTTTTCTTCTATACAGAGTCTGCCAGACTGAACCCACTCTCACGGTAGTATCTGAGCATTTCCCAAGTTTCAATTAATAAACTTGAAAATAAAAAATATTATGTATTTTTAAAGCAAGGGGAGGCAGAGAAAATCTCTGAAAAAGCATCTGCAGCAGTTTTGAATGGCAACTTGAATCAGGCTATTGCAAATCCACTCCCCAAGAGATTTAAATCAAGTTGTAGCACCCCACTTTTTGTCCTTCTCAGAGAAGAGAGATAGGTAAAGACAGAGCTAGTCTTGTGGATCTCTGTGAGAGAAACAACAACAAGCTGAACTGGGACTTTCAATCAAGGCACAACAGAGAGAATTAGGGGCTCCTCTCCCTGAGCTGCTCAGCCACACTTGCAAATGAAGACAAGTTACTTAATTTTTCTACCTCAGTTTTACTGTTGCTAAAAAAGCACAGTCATAACTTCCTGAATCTAAGCTGGTGATTTGTAAGGTGTAATCGATTAAAATCATAACATGATCAGATGCTGCATGATGACAACCATTGAAATGCATACAAAAAATTGAGCTAGAAAAAGAAACCCATCTGAAAAGATAAGCGTCCTCTTAGTGTTCACCTCCCCTTTCCTGAGGATGTGTCAAGGCTCTGAATTATGCGGGGGGGGGGGGGGTTAAAATATGAAAATGAAAACCATGTTTCTTTTTGTCTGTGCTCCATTTCTTACCTCCAAAAAGGCAGTTAGCTGCCCCTGGGAGGGGTAGAGTATTATGAGGTGGTACAATTTCCCTGCTACCATTTCATTAGCTGGGAAATTCAAAGGACTGGGCCAACAGCTCTCAGAAATAAGAGATTTGGGGTCATTCTTTCTCCAATCCAGAGACAACAAAATAAGGACAGAAACAGAGCTAGAAAGCAATCTGGTTGAAGCAGCCAGGGAAGTGTGCAGGGGGAAATAACAGCCTATAAATGCAGTGGACAGTCTCCATTCCTCTTCGGCTGTTCGTGCTCAGCACTCACAAGGCATGTAGGAAGGAGCTCTGAAGAGGAGGCAGATTGTAATTTTAAAAAGAAGGTACTGGTGAGTCCTGAGCATTGCGGGCAAGGGTGGAGAGCAGGGGAGAGAGAGAGCAGGGAGCAACACAGGAGAGAAAGGAAAAACAGCTTTGTGCTTCAGGTACTGAACCGCACAGCCTCAGAATAACCTCGGCCAAGGTCTGAGTACCACTAATGTCTCTGCTGTGATGCTGGAAGATCTAGGCATGGTCTTATTATTGCTTTTCTTCACTTTTCCTCCTTGATCAGGAGCTACTAATCCTATTTTTCCCTTGTTCTTTGCCTGCCATCTCTCTAAATTGCAAGCTTTTTGAGACATGGACTATCTTTTGCTGTTCATATCTGTAGCACATTAGAAAAATGAGACTGTAACCTCTGTGACTATTACTGAGGCTGGAACAGAGAGACTGCAAGTCTCTCTGTAAGCGTGTGTGTAACACACGAGGAAAATGGTAAACACACAGAGACATAAAGGTAAGGTTAATTAAAGGTGAGACAATCTCAGCAGGTTTTGGGGAGGTATGCATAAATGTGTAAGGGGCAAAGAATGACTGTTTAGAGGTAGAAGCCTCCATTGCAGTACCTGGAGGACAAAAGGGAAAGCTGAAGCAAACATGACTACAAACAGGGCCTCCTTGAAGAGAGAAATCTGATGGGAAGAAAACATGATAGAGGGAAAGGACATCGTGTGAGAAAATCAGCATCTGGGATTCACATCTGAATGGCACAGTGGAATTGGAGCAGAGCAGATATGTTTGCTCTTAATTTCTCTATACACTAGAGCTGCATAGGGAAAAGGAGAATCTCCTTCTTGGTGTGATTTTGCTTAAATACTGCAATTTGTGTTTCTTTTGTCCCCTGCCTCCACACCATATAAAAAAAAATCTCTGAAACACTACTGAATTAATTCTAGCAGGAGACAGAAAATTCAGAAGGCAATACAGTCATCATAGAAAATCGGGGGGTACAGGCACAAATACAGGAGGACAAGGAGGTCTAAGAATTAGGAGGTATCTGGAACAAAGTCAAAACAACTGACACAGATACACTGCACAGCTCGCTGCTTTGGACTGTTGCAGCAGAGGATGTAAGTGCGTTCTTAACCACCAGTGTGAGCCCAGTCTCGCTTACTGCAGCCAAACAACTCAGTTTCCCACTTAAGTCTTTTTGTGAAATGAATCCAGAGTGCTCAGGTTCTCGCAGGACTAAGCTTCGTATCATCTTTGGTTCCAATTATCTCAAATTTCAAGTATTTCCAGCAAGTTGCTTATGAGTAACATACCAGTCAGGCACTATGCGGTAAGTAACATCAAACTGCAAGTTTGCAGAAATCACAAGCTGTTTGCAGACAACTCACAACTGAGACAGAGGTAAAATTTGTCTGATAAATTATTCATCACTAATTATTTGGTCAGCTTTCCTGGATATAGCCACAGGGATGTATGACACCTTGGGGAAGGCATCAGATAGAAATGCATTCAAAGTAAACTGGAGAAGAGGATGCAGACGTAGGTCCAGGGTAATATTTAAAGAGAGTAGGAGAGCAGCTATGTGACCAAACAGAATGAAGTTCTCTTTATAGCTGGTCAATTAGAAAACATAGAGCAGATTAGTACCTACAAGAAACCATCACCACCCCAAATAATAACTATTTGTTTTCAGACAGCTCTTCATTGGCAGCTGTGGGTTCCAGCTCACTGTGCAGAAGCACAGCAAGAGCAAAGGCTAAATCAGGTGTGGTAATGGGAGCAAATTCTCCCCTGTGAGAAACCGCTGCTATCAGGGAGGAGGTTACTATGAAGGAGCATGCAGGACTGAGAAGACTCTACGGGTGAGATGGGAAGATACGGGAGAGAATATTCAGTGTAGGCAGGATTAGAGCTGTGCAGAGTCTTAATCTAGGCAGTCCTTTCTCTACACCTTTATCTGTCATGGTGCAGCCACTGCGTGCTGCAGTGCTGGTATAACCTGGCCATAAAACTGGATTAACTGGCCTGTGAGGATCATGGCTGAACAGAAGAGGAGCACGACAATATGCCTTTGTTTACATTTTCACTTTTGCAAGTTAAATACAGATCTTTGCAAGACAACCTGCTTAATTACTGGTATGGAATATCATCAAGCAAGTGTGTTAAGAGCAGAATTAATGTTAAGAAAAGGTTTTTGCTCTTTCATAGCACAGTCCATTTCCACTAATGTTTTCCGCAGTATCAAGAGGTTATTTCATAGTACAGGAAAAAAAAAATCCCATTACCAGAGGAACTTATTTTTAAATAAAAATGACAAAATTACCTTTCTGATTCAGCCCTTGGGAAAGAAACCCTGCTGTCTCCCTCCCTCAGCCTTTCCTTTTTGGCTCTTCCCTGCCAATGAAAAAAAATCTAGTGACTGCCTCATAATTTCTTCAGCACCAGCGTGTAAGAACGGATCCTTGCCAGTTTCTTTTATTCTGCAAGGCTTTGAGCCCCAGAGGAAAACCTGGCTGAGACTCTGACCCATCGAAGTTAATGACTTGGAAAACGTTAAGACTGAGACCTTAATGAACGCTATTCCATATCAGCTTCTGTTTCTTCCTTTTTATTTTTTTATGGATATACATTACAAAGCTTAGGGATAATGTATATTTATGCAATATTACAGTTAAGAATACAAGCAAGCTTAATTTTTACTCTGCCAAGTGTGTCAAGAATCAGCACTAAGTTTTGCCACTGTTTTTAGCTGATTGCTTGTCCAGATTTGGAAGTTTTGAATATAAAGCTGATTGTATTTCTTGGTCCCTCTAGTCTTTCATTATTTGCTGTTCTCCCTTTCAATGACAGAGGCACAAAACCCGACTCCCTTTTGGTTTAGTCAAATTTGACGTGGAAAGAGGATAAAATATTTGAAAAAAATACCCAGGAGCATCGTTCCAGTGGGTTTCCTAACCCAGAACGAGCAGCTGCTTTACAGTGGGCTTCTCAAAGAGAGAATTGCTCCCCTGCAATTGCTTTTTCCTCGAGGAAAACTGGACTGCTGCTCAGGCGCACAACCGCAGAATCTGTTATTTCACTTTCTGTCCATGCCATTCCTTTTTTTTATTCACCGGGGATTAATCCTGCAGGCAGTCAAAGAGCACCTGTCATGCAGACACAGTGACGATAGCCATTTCCACGCAGCCCCTTGCCCGGCACGGTTCTTTGCCCCGTGCCCTTTCAGCCTGAATGTTATGTTACATAGAATCGTGGAATGGTTTGGGTTGGAAGGGACCTTAAAGCCCATCCAGTTACAATCCCCCTGCCAGGGGCAGGGACACCTCCCACCAGCCCAGGCTGCTCAAGGCCCCATCCAGCCTGGCCTTGAACACTTCCAGGGAGGGGGCATCCACAGCTTCCCTGGGCAACCTGTGCCAGTGTCGCAGCACCCTCAGCCTGAACAGTTTCTCCCTAATACCTCATCTAAATCGGCCCCCCCGCACAGAGACGCTTCTGCTGTCACCTCGCAGCCTGCTCTTTTACTACAAGGTTTAACTATTGGCGCTGCTCCCTGGAGAAGAGCAAATACACTCTTCATTTGTTGTTGTGAGCGGCTTCTCCCTGCCTGCCCTCCGCGCCTCCCCAGACCCAGCACTGCGGGGGGACGGACACGACGGTGTGAGGCGGCGACGGCCCCTGCGTGCGCCCCTATTGCCCCGCTCCCCTCCTCCTCCTCAGCCCCAGCACCACGGGGATGGGGGGGTGGGTACGAGGGGGCGGTGTGAGGCTGGGACGCCCCCCGCGCGCACCCGCCGTCCCAAACGCTCAGCCCCAGGCGGGCAGCCCAGCACGGGGCGGCGGTGGCCCCGCGCCTACATTGCCCACTCCTCCCCCCGGCCCTGACCCAGCTCCAGCCTCGCGGGGTGTGGGGAGAGGGAAGACCGGACGCCCCCGGCACGCGCCCCCCCGCCTGCCCCAACAGCCGCCAGCGCGCAAGCGCCCCCCTCCCCACCCAGCACGGCAGCGCGCGGAGTGCGGGGCGGGGGGGTGGGTGAGAAGACGGAGCGGAGCTGGGGGGATGGGAGGGGGGCACGTGCCGGTGCGCAGCGCCACGGTTTTACACGTTAACGAATCCCTCCCTCCCCCCTCCCTGGGCAGAGGTGAAGGGAAAGCGGCCGCGGGCATGCGCAGTGCCTCTCGCCGCCTGCCCGCGGGTTGCTAGAAGGCGGGGAGGGGGCACGAGTGAGCGAGTGAGTCTTACTCGCTCGGCGCATGCGCGGCGGCGCCGCTCATCGCGCTCTATGGGGAAAGAGGGCGCGGGTGGCGGGGGAGGAGGGAGAGTGAGAAGGAGAGTTGCGCATGCGCAGCGAGAGGCTGCCGCGCGGCGGGCTTGGCGGCTGCGCGGTAGGGGGAGGCGGGGGGGAGGAGGAGGAGGAGGAGAGAGAAGGGGGGAGGGAGGAGGGGGGAGGAGGGAGCGAGGGAGGGTTTATCGGGCGGCCGATTTTGGTTAAAATATTCAAAATGGCGGACGGAGGAGCAGCGAGTCAAGATGAGAGTTCGGCGGCGGCGGTGGCGGCGGCGGCAGGTAATCATTACTGCGTTTTACATATTCATATTCATACTCGCGCGCGCGGCCCCCCCGCCGCCCGCCCGCCCCGCTTAGCATAATTTATTAGTACTCAAGATTATTATAATTAACGGCACAGGAGGGAGCGGGCGGGGGGGGGGGGGGGGAAGGAAAGCAAAGCAAAGCAAAGCAGCTTCTCCCCGTGCGGAGAAGCCACACCGCACACACGCAGACACGGCACACACGCGCGCCCCACACACCGCGCTCTCCCCACTCTCGCTCCCCCTCACACACGGAGCCGCACGCGCCCGCCCGCCCGCGCGTCGGGGGCAGTGGGGTGGGGGGGGGGGCGGTGGCGCGAGCGGCGGCGCGAGGCGGTGGGGTCGTCGTAGTGGGGGGGGGCTGGGGCGAGAGGGGAAAGATGGGGCGGGAGGCATCCCCGCACCCAAAAGCGGTCGGAGGTCCGGCTGGGCTCCCCCCCCCCCCCCTCGCCCCACACACCACACACACGCTGCCCCAGCCCGCACGCCCACAATAAAAGCCGCTTTACATATTCATGGCGCTGGGGGAGGGGGGGGGGGATGCTGCTGGAGCGATCCCGGCGGGAGGAAGGGGGGGTGGGGGGGGTCACAGGGCTCCCCACCCCCAGAGTGGGGCAGGAACCCCAGGATGGAGAGGACAGGGGTGCTGGCCCTTCAGTGGGGCCGGAGGAGGGAGAAAGGCTCGTTTTTCTCATCTTCCCCTCCCATTACCCCCCCCGCCGGTTTTCTCATCTCCCCTCTCATTGCCCGCGTTCGTCCCCCCCTCTCCCCCCCCCGCCCCAGCCAGGGTTATTTCCCCAGAGTCCGGGGCCTGCAGGCATGGGGTGGGTGCGGATGGCCTCGGGAAGGAGTAGGACGACAGCGTGGTTTGGCTTTTTATACAAATGTCCCCCCTCTTCGCCCCATTCCCCCCACATAAAGGGTAGATTCATTGTGGGGTGACTTGGGGTGTGTGCGGGCAGAGTCTTTCCATGCCCTTCTCCGACGGGAGAGATACCCCCTGAAAGCTGGATTTGCCCTCCTTCCCTGTTCCCTTCCTGCTTCCGCAGTTCCAGGGGCTCGGAGGGGGGGTGGTGGGGTCCCCCCCGGCCCCCCCGCCCCGGACGCGGGGCAGTGCCGGCAGCCCCGGTGGGCTGGCGCTGGGGTGCGGGTCCCGTCCCTCTCCCTTGCTTGCTCACTCTCCTTCTCATTTGAATAATGTCTAATTCGGGGAGGTTTATATTATTGAAATGGCCGCCTGGCTTTCCCCGCCTCTCATGTTTAGTAATTCAGACCTTTAATAACAGCCACTCAGAGCCCAACGCCGTGTTTATATTTTACATTCGCCCCATGTGCTTTTGTGGTTCAATATGATTCTTCTTTCTCGCTCTCTGGCTTTTTTTAAAATTTTCTTGGCAACCCACAGGGCCCCGAGATCAAACCCAGGCTGTGTGAGGAGAGGAGGGGAGGGGGGAGAGCTAGGCCCTGGCTACTCTGGCAGGCGCCTAGGCCTCACTCTGCTGCTTGATTTATTTACTAATAACCAAAATGATCCCCCCATCTCCACTCCACCCCTGCCAGCAAAAACAAAACCCTCCTGGGGCTTGAGCAGCATCAGATCTGCTCATAGATTCTCAAACACTCATGTCTTTTAAATAAGGAGCTTATTTTTAATTTATGGCAACTCAAGACTGTAAAGCTTTTCCTTTCATATCTGCTTTTCAGAGGCTTGGGCATTTTTGGTCCCTTTGTCCTTGGTTCTTTTCCTTAAAGGAGAGTTGCTTCTAATTTACGTTTCCTGGCACTGAGAGAGCTATAGAAGACACACTTAAAATCTGAACAGCTTTCATCCTTCCTCTGAACACAAACAGAATTGAATACATTGAAGATAATCTTATTCACCTTCTTTTTGCTTAGTGTGGATGCAGTTTTAACAGTGCAGTGTGTCAGATGCTTTTGTCACTGCTTGTATCTTTGACTGTTCTGGGATTTTTTTTTTCCCCTTTCATTTAGATTTGGCTTTCAAGACAGAAGATGCTGCACTAGGCAGGGTACAGGATCTTGAAAGGAAGATAAGTTTTCTGTGATTGTGTCTTAAGAACACCAAGTGAAAATTGAAATTAATCCTCTTAAATTGCCTGGAGTAGTTCAGTTTTAAAACAGATATTAGTCTTACTTAGAAAGAAAACAAATGGACTGCTTTATTAGAAAGAGGCAATAATTTAAAGAAAAAAATTATGCAGGGATGGGTTTCAGATAAAACTGTGGGTTTTCATGAGTGACCATTGTTTTCACCCTGTGGAGGAGAAGGACCTGACAGTAGGGTACTTCAAAGTAGCAGTGCCAGATTAGCATGTAAACATCTTTGAAACATGACTGGGAAGGGTGTTCACATAGAAATGCAGGCGGTGTATTTTGTAGTTTGCTTCTAAATTTAATTTGTCAGAAAATACTACACTGCAGCTAATGAAAAGCATTTTGATTTAAAAAATAACTACTTGGATCATTTATCCTTTTTCTTCACTCTTGGTGAGGACAGGCCTTGAATACTAGAAGAAAAAAAAAAATCTGTAGAAGCGGTAATGAGACTGTTCAGGTGACTGACTGTTTCACAGACCAACAGCACAAGGCTGGCTGGACAAAAAGCACTGATATGATTTCATGCCTTAAATAGCATATGTTTTTGCACTCGCTTCACAAGATGTGGTCAAGCCGATGATGTCATTGGCCAGAGGACAAGGTGCAGTTAATTTGATTTATTGACCTGGGGTGAGGTGTAGCACTGAAACCTTCTCATAGGGAAACCATTTATCTGAGGACAATTTCCTTTATAGCAGCAATTTAACCACTGCTGAGACTGTAGATATTTTATCCAGTGTGATAAAAATGTACCTTGCATCTTGCAAACAAAATTTCTTTGTCAGTGGTGTTTTAGTGATTTTCAGAGAGTGGAATACTGGACAGCGGCCTTGTGCAGTCTTATGGCCGAGCTGGGGTTTATAACTCTGAATTCAGGTATTCACATGCCAAAATATGAATGTACATCTCTCAAATGTAAATTTGTGTAGCTGTGTAGTAGCTTAAAATTTTGCTGGAACGTGATCTGGATAGAAATGTGTCTTTACCAGTGAAGCCCATAGGTGTCATGCTAGCAGGAAGTCCCTTTACCAAACCCTGGCATCATCCTCACTTGTTGGAAGGTGTCTTGAGTAAAGACTTTGATGATAATCACTGGTGGGTGTCAGATTTTAATCTGCTTCTTGGATCTTCTCTATCAGTGGTGGGTGGGAGAGATAAGCCTTTTTTTTTTTTTCTCTGTAGTCTACCTGGGGATGTGGTGAGTGTGAAGGGCTGTGCTGCTGTTCAGTGCTTCCTAATTCTTACTAGGGGAATACGTTCTATTTTGGCTGTCCTTTCAGCTTTTATTTTATTAGGGACAGAAGGAAGAAGGCTTGTTCTCCCTATGAAATAGTTCCACTGCTTGATTATCTCTGCTTGGTTATCAATGTGGCTCTGCCTTTTTCTTATATTTTTTTTCTTTTTTTCAAAACTGACCAAAACTTACCAGTCAAACAGCTGGTTGGAAAACAGTCTCAGCTATGTTAATTGCTGTGCTGCTGCAAGTGGAGCAGGATTGGGAAGCTGTGTGTCAATATCGTGATTTCACAACTAGAAAGTATGGAGCTTGCTCCTCACTTTCTAGAAGGAAGGGGGAAGAATTTGAGCTTCCCATCCTGACATTTTAGAAGGGAAGAATCTGAGGTTTGTTGTCGCTAACGATTTCTCAGAGATTAGCCTGTACTAATAATTCAAGTAAAGAAGTGTTAATGCTGGCTTCCTGATGCTGAATGTGGATAGCTTCCGAATGTTTGGCTTAGCAAGTAATGGTGGTGATGTCTGTAGTTCCCTCATTTGATGGAATCATTAAGGTAGCTTTCAACTCAGTCTGTTCATCACACCTACGAAGCATCAACATATTCTGTTTAGAGTCTTACGCTGTGTGAAGAAGTGTTGATCGTACTGCTGCTTGATCTTCATTCATTGCCAAGAAAAATGAGATTTTTAACACCGTTGTCGCTTAAATAATTTTCAAATTTCGAGTGGTAAATTCCACATTTAGAGTATTACATGTTTGCTGTTTTCTTTATGTTCAGATGTGTGAGGACACAAAGAATTTGGGGTTAAATGTTTTGCCCATGCTGTCCAGAATGTTTTTGTTTGTTAATCTGTCATTCAGCTTCTTTCTGTTAAGTAGCATTTGTTTTCTCTCCATAGGCATTTTGGGTTTCTCTCTTGGTTCTCCTGCAAATTTGCGGTAGTTTTTTGTAACATGCAGTAAGTTTTCATTTGCTTTCCTCAAATTTTGGCTCCCGTGGACTTTGACACTGAAGCAGATTACAGCATTTTTAATGTGCAAATCCAGTTGGTTAATTTTCATGCTTTTTTCCAGCATTATTTTTTATTCTCGAATTGTTGCTGCCCATAGGACAGTAATCTTGATACTGATATTTTATACAGCTGACAATTAGGTGGTCTCTGCTGTTTGCACTTACAGCTTTATTATTTTTATCTTGAGAGAATTGGTGACAGTCCTGGCAAATGACTGTATTTTATGACATTCGTATCTTCAGTCTCTGTGACAAAGCTGTTGTCAAAAGGAGGTGTTGAACAAAATTAAGTATGACTTGAGTGTCCCAAATGTGATATGCTTGGTTTGGGTGCTTAAGCTAGTATGTGGATGAAAGACTATCTCACATACTGGATAGACTTACAGCACTGGCTGTTCACTACTGCAGAGATTTGCTTCCGTGTTCACAAATTTTCCCACCCTTTTTCCTGTTGTGCTGCGTTGTTATACAGGGCGCTAAGCCTGGAATTTGTTGGACTGAATGTGGGAGATAAATTTCAGGGAAGATACTGCTCTTGGTTAGTGTTTAATAAGTAATTGCTTGTATTTCACTTGAAACTGTTTGAGAATTACTAATTTGAGAAAAAAACATGCACATAGATGTATTTCCCTTTCTGTAGTTCTTTGCAATAAATTTCTTCTGTGAATAGGTCCTCGTGCTGCTTCATGCACACATAGTTTTCTATGTAGTAAAGGTAAGAATTACTTAACATCTCAGTATTATTCCTTTCTCTAGCTTTTTATTTTACAGCTAGCCAGGAAATATCCATATTTGTTAGCATAACTGTATTATAAATTATGAGCTCGATAGTGCCTTACAGAATCTTTGCAAAAGGAGTTTTTTATAGACTCCTGTTGGCTAATTGAATTAGTTGAGGGCTAATAGACAACGCAGTGGAGTGTTGAAGTATTGGTTTGGTATAGTTGATTTACTGGGTTCCAATTTAGAGTTGGTCACTAGTTTTGCTTGCTTTGCTGTTCTGGGCTGGGTCTGTATAAAGGGAATGATAGAGCACATTTGCACAGAGTTCTTGCTGGGGGAATAATTAGCTAATGTTCTGTAGTATTTTTGAAGGTAAGAGTAATGCGAGTCTTCTGCTTTTACATGTAATCATCCAAGGTTGTGCCCAGGTTAAACTTTGCTTAGAATGTTTCAATGCTGGTACTGTCTCCGTACACTCATCAGCAATGAAGGCCTCCTGTTGTACAGGCACAGATTACTGTCAGTTCTAACTACAATGTGATGTAGATCTGCTGTAGGGTATGCAGTTCAATGACAGTTTAAATCAGCCTGAGCCTGTCCTCATCTCCCTGTGTGTTCCTGCCCCCTTCTCTGCACTGGTGCAGATGCTTGCCTTATTCCTTTGCCACGCTAGTTCAGGGAATTAAATTGGCAGAAAACAAGCCATGCCAAAAATAATGAATAGTTTTTTTGTTGGTTAGCTCTCTGAACTAGCTTACAATGAGATTAGACAAATAGCAGTACCAATCAAGGAAGGGAACAAGAAGCATGCGTGTTGACTCAAGTCGTCTCGTAATTTCATTCTCATGGCTTTCTTATTGGCATAAATGTGGAGTCATGCTCTCAGCCATGTGATCCTACTGCTTACTTGGCACCCATCCTAGCACTCACGGTTTCCAGGATGCTGTAGCTTAACTTGCTAACCTGTTGGAAAGCTAGCCCCAGATGATTTTAGATCTTTGCTTTGTGAGTTGAAATTGGCTCAATGAAAGCCTTCAAATGCGAGAACTATGTGAGTGAAAGTGGAGGAAGGAGGAAGAAGGATGAGAAATGAAACATCCTCTTTTCAAAAGCAGCAGTAAGCATTCTGGTTAGCTTAGATGTATCATATAGCTTTGCTTTAAGAGTGGTGTAAACCACTATGAAATCACACTTGATTGAGTTGATGAATTCCAGTTGATCTAAAATGGTACTGGCCCAAGAGAAGTGATGGAAATGTATAGCCATGGGTGCTATACTGGAGCTCCTGTTATAGTAGCAGGCTGAAGCCAGTGATGAAACTGCAGCAAAATAAAAGAGCAGCTTAGAAACCAGTAGATGCTGAATATTTGGCGTGGTTTGTGCTGTCACAGGTATGATTGCATTAATGGTATCCATAGCAGAAACTCTTAAATAAAAATTGTGGATGAGACCTTTAAGTGGCTTCCATTATTTTAGTGCTGCTAGCAGTGAGACACCTCTCTAAAAAGGACTGTAGCTTATAATGACATTTTGTCAAAAGTACTTGGGAAATTACAGCCACTGTTACTTCTGCTGAATTTTTGACTGATACCACTGCAAAGCAACTTTAAAAAAAACCAAAACCACCCACAGAAACCTGGACCGTAACTGCTTCAGCCATTTAACGTGATCACTCCGAGAGATGGATTTATCTTTTCTATAAACTGTGATATTGTGACAAGGAACCTTTTGCACAGCATTCCTTTTCTTTTTTTCTTCCCAGAAATTAAATTTGACTGTATAGAAATGAAGTAGGATATATAGCATGTTTGACACTGACGGGGCATGAAGTTTCAGAAAAGGAAAACATGAATGGCTAAGTTACTAAAATAGTAAATACAGCTGAAGACTTCAAAATGAGTGTAGAAAAACCTGTTGAATCAGGCTGGAGATGTAGCTTGCTTCTTTTTCCCCCCCTCCTATTCTTTAAGAGCTGTTAGGAAGCCACCATCCTTTTTGCAGTGAGCTCGTTTGCTACTTGTTCTCTTTGTCCTTTTGATGATTCAGTTTTATTTGAAAAATACCATGTGACTTAGTAATTTGTGCCTGGCCATACCAGTGTGAAGCTGTAGCTTTATACTACTTAGATACAGCCAAGGGAGGGGCGCATATGGTTAATATAGATAGAAATTACTCGGATATTTGAGTTGCTCATTTCTACATTTTTAGTTAAACTGCATGAGAAATGAGATTCAAGTTTTTTCCAGGAATCCTATTGCAAAGATGCCTTTCTAATTATTCATAATTTTGTTTCTTACCTGGTGATCTTTAGGTTATCACTTCTATTGAATTTTCAAATATAGGTTTGAAGTAGGTATTTGAATGTGCTGGTTTCTAAGGCTGGGAAATGCTACCTTCCCTCCCTACAAGTTCCTCCAGGAATGTTTCCCACCCCATCCCCAATGCATGTATGCATGCATGCTTTGAATAAAGTACCTGAAAGCTTGGGCTGGGAACAGTTTCTTCTACCTCATTGTAGTAGCTAAAGATGTAACTGTCTCTGACTGTTGGAATTTCCTGCTCCTTGGCATCTGTTGGTGGGGCTGCCCATTCAGGTACTGTCTAAGCCATTTCAGTTAAAATTAGCTGGGTTAGTAAAGGCTGTGATCTAAGCTGCCCAAAGTAGCCCAGATAATTCTGATTGAAATCTATGAGTGAGGGATCATCTGAGTTGCTTTGTCATCATACCTGAGGGTACAGTTCATGTTACACTTAATCCAGTTTAAGGGTGGGCTGCTGCCAAAATGAAGTGGAAACGCAAGCAGGAGTAGTATTGGGCCATCACTTTCTGGGCTACTGTCTGTTTTGACAAAGGCTGTGTAAAGCTGTGTCCGAGCTTCTGTCAGAAATGGGTTGAGATTGTGTGGAGGAATGGGAGGTAGGAGGGCAAAGGGAGCGGTAACTTTCCATGTGTTGTGTTGGTTTCTGAATGAGGATGTCTTCTCAGTTTTAGAAAGACGAGGTGGTTCTCAGTCTTTACTGAAATTTCCAGTGGTACTTTTCTGTTTTTGTTGAATTTATGTTGATCTGAATTACACATTGTAAATTGCTATGAGTATTTCCAGTATCTCAATTGAAGCATGCAATTTACAAGTCATTTCCCTTAAACAGACCTTATCATAAGGATATTTTTACTTACTGTTCCGTTTCAGTCAGAATCTAGTTGCTTTACACTGCTTATGGCAAAAAAACTTGCTAAGCTTGGGAACTTAAGAGTATCTTTCAGAACAGCTGAGAACTTACGCTTCTGTATATTTTATTTAGTCTGAGGTCTAGTAGCTTCTGCCTTCAAATCAGTCACACTGTCTCACATGGCAAGCTGTTTCAGTTCCATCATTGCTAACCTTTATCCAATGATTATTTTCCTGCCAGCATAGCTTGTCTTTGGTTAGGATGGGTGTACCAAAGTAAGGAAGAAGCCATCAGCTGCCAGGCTGCACCACTGCCTATCTAGTTTTGCCAAGCACTGCCCTAGAAAAACATGTTGAAGTATTAGCAGTTGTAGGGCAGAATTAAAGTCAAAGCTCTCAAATGAGGATGCATCGGGGAAGAGTGTTATAATAAAGTGTATATATAAAAGTGTAAACTAGAAACCCTATTATTTTCCAAAGATGATTTTAGCTAGCTTTGCAAATAAATTGCATCTTCTAAAGTTGCAGAAATTTTTAATTTATCTGTTTTTAAACTCACCTTTGCTGCTTAGCTGTTTTTTTGTGTGTGTGCAAGGTTGTACAGAGAAAGGCCCAGCAGTCTGTTGCATGATGTTGTTCATTTCTGGCTCAGGCAAGTTCTGAGCTGCAAATTCTTGGAATTTGGGAATGGGATCAAAGGAACTGCTTGCCCTGTTTTTACACACTTTCCTAGTTGTCTGCTGGTGACTGGTGTTGGAGGAGAGTCAGGTAGATCCTTGGTCTGAGCCAGTATGGTGATTTTAATATTCTCTTTCAAACAAAAAAACCATCCTGCTTGTTTCTCATTCTGTGTTAAGTTTTGTAGTGGTTCTTTTCCTATCCTAACGTGCTCAGGAGCACTGTAGAAGAGTACAGGAAGGATGATATTCCTTGTCTGCTTTGGGCATTTCTAGCACTGGAAAACCACCAAGAGGTTGCTCCTTGGGCTTTCCTGCTAATTTCTAGTTTCCCACCAGAGAATTAGAGAAGTGGAAGCTCCTTTTGCTCCCTTACTTTGTAAAGATAAAGGGAAGATAAGAGGGAGAGTGATAAAAATTCAGCCTCTGTTATAACTTCATGGAAAAGATCCACAGCTGAGTGGATTCTCAGCTCCTTAAGACCCACTGAGAGTCTTGAGCATGTTTGAGAATTATCCTACAGCAGAAATATGTGTAATTTTTGAGCTTATTTTATTTCAAGACTATTCCTTTTCTTTGTGAGAGACAATGGCATTGTACAGAATAACTCCTCTCAGAACTGAGAGACAGAAATGCTGTGTTTTATCATGATATGGTTCAATTTGGCTTGGAATAGAGTTTCAACATGGTGGCACCTTATATGGTTCAGTTCAGTGGTGCAGAAAGAACTTGTTCCAAATATACCAGGGACTGACTAAAGCCTAGTGCCCTAAAACTTCCTGAGAACGCGCTTCAGCCATGCCTGTGTTGGGAAAAACTGCTTTGTTAATGTCATTCTCAACATAGTTAAAATTTAAAATGGATCCAGGCACATCTTATAACATTTTAATAATATCTGTAGTAAACATGGTTTATAAGTTTATAAGGATATAGCATTGTATTTAACTGCTTATACACTGAAGTTTTCTGTAGTTGTGGATGATGAGCTCTGCAACAGTGGAAAGGATTTGCTATGTGGAAGTTTGAAAAAAGACATACAGAGTTAGAATAGTCGTTTGGCATCTTAAATCCCCTAGCCTTTCTCAATTTGGTTTGCTGAGGGAGAGAGGAGGGGCAAGTAGTATTTGTGTTGTAGTGTCTTTAGTCAGGTTTGCAAGTGGTATGGACACCTCTAAAGATCCTAGCAGAAAATTTTCAGTTGCTGCTTCTCTTATGATATTGATCAGTTAATAATACAAGAAAAAAATACTTTGTACAAAGATGGGCCAGCACTTACACCTTCTGATTCCCCTATCTAGTGTTATTAACATTAGCAAAAGTTAGACTTAACAGAAGGGCTGTTGGGGTTAACCTAATTCAACAAGTTTATTTCAAAGTTGTATGAAAAGCTCTCTGAATTCTTGAGACAATCCATAATCTTCTGTTTGCGCTTGGGGGAGATACATTAGTTGCTTAAGCGGTCAGTTAATCGGTCAGTCTTGCAAAGCAAAATTAACTGCAGGCATCGTGGTATTTTTTTATTACTTATTAAGTAGTGATTTCATATTGTATGAGTTAGAGCTAGAAATGCAGTGCTTGCTACTGAGGAAGGGAAAATAATTGACATTTGTCCTGTATTTATATCACAGATGGGCCTGTGAATTGTAGATTATAGACACATAGATTTGCACTCAGAATTGCAGAGGAGAACTCTGCATTTTTGGTGTAACTTGCTTGAGGTTTTATCAGTTTATCAAATTTCAGTTTTCTGAGTTTGTGGCAGTTGTATTAACTGTATTTTGTGTATTAGGATATATGCTTGTATACACAAATTGTTATCATCAAAGGCAGCATCCATTTTAAAAACCCTTGGATGGTGTTTACTTTTCAGTGGCAGTAGATTGACATGCTCAACAATTTCCTTAGAATGTGTTGCCAACTAGAGTTGTTTCCTGACTGCACTTCATATTGCAGATGTTTAGTTAAACTGTGGAATTTTCATAGTGTCTTCATTCAGTTAGTGATGATCATTATTGGTTGTATGAAATAATATTAGGAGAACACTGAAGTCAGAAACATATGGGATACAGCTGTATACTAATCATCTGTAGCTGAAATTCCTCATTTTGTTTGTATTCTCTGCTTTGCTTAATACTCAGTTGTTGAAACAGTCTTTATAAAGAGAGTGGGGACTGGAGAGGGAGGTTACTTCAGTACTTTTGTCATTGGTTTTGATGTAATCGGTGTTCTTGATGGCGAAAGAAAATGTCCAACAAAGGCACAATATAGAAACACACTGCTGCTGTTTAACTGGTAACTAAGGCAGGTTTTTTTTTTTTTTTTTTAGAAGTTTAAAAAACCCAGCAATGCACCCTGAAACTGATTAGACATATCGAGTAATTACACACGGCTGTGTAGAAGTGTTCTGTGGTCCAGCAATAATTTATGGATTGCTTTTTAAGAACCACTGAGGTAGCAAATAAGTATACTTTATAGTATACTACATAGCATGGTCTGTTTCTTAAAATTTGTTTTGAAACAATTTCTTAGGTGCTAATAAACTCTAAGGTTGAACTGTGAAACACTATGTGGTATTACTGACCTATGACTCTGACTCGTTTATTCAGCAAGCTAATATGAAGAAGTTAATTCTCAGATGGGTTTTCCTTCATGTGCCTTTATAATGCTGAGTGATTTATTTCAACAAATTTTTGAGATCACAACATCAAATGTGGCATCTGTGCATTTAATACCTGATAAATTGTCAGCTGCTTAGGTTTTTTGGGTTTTTTTTTGGAAAAGGTTTTTCGTTTCTGAAGCTTCTGTATTTGCGAATGAACTGGGGCTGGGAGGGAATAGCAGGTATTCCTCTTGTAAAAAGCAGATTGCTTGGAGGAAAAGCAATGATATTTTTATTTACAAGAAAGCTACTCTCAGGCTGTTCTTGAAGCCCAGCAGATTTGAAGCATTCTGCTTAGCGAATGCATAAAAAATGTGCGATTAGTGTTTGAAGGTCCTGCTGGGGCAGGCTGTGAACAAAAGGAGTTGTGGGCTCTAAATGTGGAATATGTCCTTTATCAATTAGTGCTGTGGCTGTGTGGCAGTTCCAATTTGAATTTCTGGCTGGCTTGTTGGAATAAGAACTGGAAAACATTTTTTTTTTTTTTTTTTTTCCCCTTTGGAGTTTTTGCTCTCTGTTTCATATCTGAACAGAGGTTTGTTGTGTATAACTGCAGTCATATGCATAGGAGAGGAAAGCGCAAAGAGAAGCAGTAGTCTGTATTGGAAAAACTGAAGAGCACTGTGGAAGAACAACATCAGTTTTTCAGTTACGCTCTTTATCGTGTGTATACTTGATCAGATCTCTTTATATGTGCCCGAGTGTTTAAAAAGTCTTACACCAGGTGAACAAAATAAGAGATATTGAAAAAGCAGTTTACTTACAGTAATATCTTATTTCCTGTGTTGTTGACTGGATTTGTGTTTGAATAAGAACATTTCTTTTGTGGGAGCACAGGTGCTCCTCAGTTCTGCAGTGAGGGCAGTATTCTGTGCTTGATACTAGCTAGTTGCCATGGTAACAATTATGATGTCATGAATTCAGTACAGTGACTTCACTGCAGTGTATTTTACCTTTATTCTCAGTTTTCTTCAGCTATTGCTAGCAAACCAGAAAGCATCTGTGTGTGATACTGTGACTTGCTTATTAGGTCATAATGATGACTAATATGATCCAGATCTCTCTCTCAAAGTAAACCTAATTGCTGCTTACTGTTAAATTTTCCCTCAGTCTGGGAAACTGAGACTTTGCATTTTTATTTATCTGAACCTGTTTCAGCTATATTAACCCAAAAGATTTGCTAATAGGAAATATGTTTTTGTTTTCATCATTCATATGTGGTTCTTTTCACCTGAGAGAACTGGATATATTTTTAAAACTGACACTGCTAAATGTCCTGTTAATTCTCTTCTCCCAGGGTAATTTGTACAATTCTGGCTTACCTTTCTTAGTCCTGTTCTTTTCTGATGCAAGTGAAATGGATTTTTTTAGTCTCTTTCCAAGGTTTTGTTGCTCTGCAGATCGCACCAGGAACCTTCCTGCCCATCAGCCTTAGGGAAATGGTAGTTGTTTTCTGCTCTCTGAGCACTTCCATTTATCATTGGGTTGTGTACCTCCATTTCACAGGTAGCAAAGCTGACTGTTCAGTGTATACTCTTACCCTGTCCTCCATTGCCTTCTAATAGTCAGAGAAGTATTTAGCATTTTCCTCTCTTTTTAAAGTGATATGACTTCCAAATTTAGCCCCAGTAAAAATGCCAATAAAAACATGGAGTTTAACTAGCCTGCATTTCTTTTGTTGACATAACTGTGTGTCTGGCTTATTGGCTTAACTCAAAGGTTACATGAGACTTCTGGGCCATCTGGCTTTACGTTATCAGTGAATAGCACAAAGTGCGTTGAAGTGGTATGCCAGGTATTTTTTGTAAGGCTTTTTTGGCCTTGGTGAGTAAAAGGTTCTTCACCTTTGGCTTAGTTTTACAAAGGTAGTTTTCTGTAAGTATATTGTAAGTGTGTTGAAAGCACACATAACCAGAGAAAATGTAGGATGTGCTGTTTTCTTCCCGTGGCTTGCTGCTGCAGCAGTCATTTGCATTAAATTGTATTGGGCATGTATCCATTTAGGTGAGGTTAGAATTAAATGACCTCTTCACATTTTCCCTCATCTGAAGAAAGATGGAGACTTGAAAAGCACCCACTAGCATATGGGAGGGTGGCATGAACAGCATGTAAGGAAGATGAAAAACGTAGCAGGAAAATCAAAGTTACAGTTGTCTTTCTGCAGAAAAGAAAAAATATCCCCTGTAGTCTGTCATTTATGATAAGCACATCATGGAAGCTGAATTGTGGCTTGCTGCAACTGCCGTTATGAGATTGAGATGTTTTTGTTAATGAGCTACTTACAGGGAGCAAACTGCAAATACTGTTGCAGGTACTGTTGTTCCCATCACCTAAGTGCAGAGATCCTGTGCTTGATTGAAGATTAGCTGGTTTAAGTTGGTTACAGCTGTGCTTAGTAGCTTTTGTCTTTAATCAGTATAAATGCTAGTGATAAAGTAGCTTGTGTTAGATTCTCTAACTGCTTTTTCAAAACTGCAAAACATTTTTATCTTGCTGTAATGCCTGTGCACATGAAGGGTTTTATTAATTTAAGACTACTGATATAACTTGATTGCTATAGCTTTTGGTCTTCAGGTTTATGTAATCCTCAGTAGGCTTTTGTAATTTAGGTGGGGTTTTCTCATTTCTATTCGCTTCCAAATATTAAGGTTTTTCTAAACATGTAGGTTTTCACAGTGTGATTGGACAAGATGCTACAGAAACTCATCTAGGCTCCTTTTCCCACAAGACCAGATGATCTGTTGAGGTTTCTTCCAACCTGGCATAGTCTAGGATTCTAGGACTGAGTTGTTGGAAGGAATTAGCAGCTTTATAGTGGCAGACTGACATAACTGTGCATGAAAAATTAACTGAAAACTCTTAACTTTTTAGTTGTGTGGAGATTAGATCGTTTGTTTTCCAACAGCATTTACATGAATGAGTGTTGCATTTGGAAGTAGTATTATGGTAATTAATACCAAACTGAAAATACATGAGACTTTTGAAGAAGTGAAAGCTGGTAGATTACCTCTACAAAATTTCAGTGTGTGAAAACAAAAGGAGACTTGGAATGGAAAAATGATAAGTTTTACTGTGGGAATCCCTTGTTCTCTTCGATGAATGTATGGGCATATGGCTTATCTGCAATATACAGATGAGAAAGGAACCTGCTGCACTTTGTCTAGGCTTAACATTTAAGAGAATGGGATGATGATGGGAGATAGCAAGAACAAGAAAACACTACCACCACCCCAACTGCTTTCTTTTAGAATTGTTAAATGAAACAAGCTAAACTCTCCGTGCTCTCTTTTAATTTCCTCCAAATTCTTCTATGTGAACCAGTTATGTTCTTGCCCATTGGGACCTGAAAAATAAATAAGCTAATTAGAATTGCCTCAGTGCTGTTGCTTCTTCTTAAAAATACAGTCTAGAACCTGTTTTGTAAGTTATTACTAATACCAATAGTGCATGGAAGCATGGTGGTATTGATGGAAGCATGGTAAAGTTGATTAGCTTGCTTTTCAGCGTATAGTGGTTTGAGTTTGTGGTTGTTCAGGGGCTAGGGCTACTGATGGTGTTTTGGTATTTTTTGGTTGCAGCTTTGAAGACTTTTTCTCCAGGTCAGCAGCTTCAACAGGATTTCAGTGAAAAGAGTTAAAATGGTTGGATGGATCACTTCCCACTGTCTGCTTCACAGCTCAGAACCAGATTTGGTTCAGCACGAGAGTGTGTGAAAGAGGAGTTAACAGAAGAAAGCAGAGGCTTGAAGGGCTGCTTGCTACTGTAGAAAGGTTAGGAGGCTGGGAATGCCAGGGAGGTGTTTCAGTGACAGTACCTGGTGAAAAGCTGAGCTTCTAAACCTGGTCCTGCTCAGGGGTCCCTTCTGACCTGTTAACCTATCAATGGGTTCATCTGTCATCATTCTGAATATCAGGTGACCTAACCCACCAGTCTTTTGCTGTTTCCTGTCTGCTGGGGAAGGCCATGAACAGCATCACAGCTAGAGAAACACCTTTTTATATGTGTCCTGTCTTCTAACAAAAACTCTTCTCTTCAGAGGACAGGGTTTTATTGGCTTCATAAATTGCTTGCAAAGCAAGCAGAGACCTATATAGAAAATTCCATGTATCGCCTTTCAGAGCAAGAAGGGTTTGAAGTTCAGTGTTTTGAAAGCAATCAGAATCTTCATCAGTACAAGGGGGCTGGCCTTCATAAGCATTTATTAAAATCGTTACAGATCTGCGTTGGAGAAAACATACTGCTTTAGTTGGGAACCATGTGAAAGCCTCCATGACAAATTTGTAAATGGAGATGATTTCCCCCCCGATATCTAGGTCCATGACTGGGGAATGCTGTGGGATGCTGGGGTGACACGGTTATCTTGGCCTCAGCAGGCTGCCTGGCTCTTTTTTCTGCAGCTCTGATTCAGATTACCCAGCAGTCTTTGTGCTTTGCTATGATCAAACGATACAGCCCTCACGGAAAATGTGCTACTCAAAGCTCTGTGTGGCTCCTGTAGCCAACTTGATCTATACAATGGGAAATAGGAAAGCCTTCTTTATCTGATTAAACAGCCGACTTTGGCATGAAATCTCCTTTTTAATATCAACTTGCTGGAAGTGCTATGACAATAAAAATGCCTTTTTTTTTCTTCTTGTTGGGAAAGCAAAAAAATTGACACTTCTTGATTTCATATATTACTGCCAAAGTGTTCTCTGACATTATTTGAGTTTAATTACCAGATGTGATATCCTGCTTGTTCCTAAGTGCTGCATAACTTTTTAACTCACAGTTAACTGCCAGAATGTGTGCTACATGAGGGTTTTTTCATGGTGACCTCCACTGTTGTTTCTTGCTTACTATATTGGCATGAAGTGAAATGATAATAAAATGAGTTAATAATAAAATGAATCATGTTTCAACAATAATAATTAAATTACAGACATCAAATCACCAGTTTGAGAAAATACTGTGTCTGCTTTAATAACGAAACATTATCTTGCACAAAGAAATGTAGAAATACAGTAAATTTTCATTTAAAAACGGGGATTATTTTTTAATAGCTCCTTGATAAAGAACTTACCTGTCCTTCTTTAGGCACCGAGTTGTGATTTTACTGAAACAGACACCTACCATTAGTAGTTGAAGTACTGTCTTACCATGCATATTATTTTGTCCCAAAGCACACTAGAAGGTGCTGTACTTAAGGTACAAAATCCTACTTGAATGGAAAGAAAAGGTGAAAGTTTGCTTGTAGCCCTTTCGTAGTTTTAAAGGTTGTTGTTTAAATGATGTTAGAATGAGCACCTTGCTGAGTCCTGAATTTTTCTATAAAAACAAGTGTAAATTTGGGGGAATAACCGTTCCATTAACACACACAAATTATATTTGAAAAGTAAAATATATACATCGTTAACAAGAAAAAGTTTGATAAAGCTGTCTGTATGAATAAAAAAATAAATAAAAGCCGGTTAACTGTGTCTTCCCTCCACTGCTAAGAACTTTATGAACATACTGAGACTTTTCTACTGAGGCTTCTTTGACAGTGTAGATGATGACTCAGGTGGTCCAGTTTGACTTTCATTCCAAGTAGTAGGCATGAAGCAGTGTTCCTTGTGTATCCAGATTACCATGTATAATGAGTGTGTCTTAAGGAACTTTCAAAGATTCATCTATATTCTGTATTATTGTAAATGAAAACCACTGGTGATAGCTTTGCCCAGGATTCCCCCATTTAATGGCATTAGGTGATATGGTTGCATTTGCAACAAAATGTGGGCTGCCTCTGTAGTAAAAGGACAGAAGGAAAGGTTGATTTCAGTAACCTGACAACAGATTTTATGATAAAACTTCTTTTTTTCTGGTTTTCCTTTCTCAAGATAATTTTGGTTTGGGGGGGCTTGGGAGAGGAGTTATTTTTGTGCCCTTTTTGATGTCTTGCTTATGAAACACACATGCTTACTTTTTTTGCAGTGCTATGATGGAGAAGAGGTTTGGGGAAAACAGAGGAAGCACAAAGGCAGAGGACTAAGCCATCAAAACATGTTTGGGGAAAGATATAGCAGGAAAAGAACAGTTGTGTATGAAAAGGATACTCTGCTCAATAGTGCATCATGTGGATGAACTTCGCCTCTATGTCTGTGGTGTAGTAAACAGAGATACTTGCCTGATTGTAATTGTGACAAATTTTTAGACTAAATGCTTCTTGAAAGTCGTGATCTGTGAAGAAGAAATTTTAAGATCAGTGGGTCTCTTTTGTCAATCAGTTGTCTATTAATGCCTGTAATTAAAAAGAGAGTTGGAGCAAGTGCAGTGTTCAAGTACCACAACCTCAAGATTTTAGGCAGAGATTGCCATTTCATATGGCTCCCTAGATTTGTGCTCTTTGCATTGGTTTCTGATTCTCAGATAGCATTGAGTAGGAAAAAGGATGATGTTTACAATCAATGCTGTCTTTCATATGTAGACACCAACTGTTATTTGTAAGGTGGGGATAATAAACATAGAAGGCTTATATCCAGTCAGATTGGAGAAAAGTGTCCTTAAAATGTTCTCTTTAAACAATTGTTCAGTTCATACAGCAGAGATATAAACAGCATTTACTGGGTTCTGAGAGAATCACAAGGTTCCGTATGTGATTTCTAGGGATGATTACAGTTCTGAGAGTAAGTTGAGTGTTGTGTGTGTGATGTATCTTTTTCAAGATAAAGGAATCCCCTTTACCATCACGTTTTACTAAGCGTGTGTGCATTGTAATAGTTTTGTTCTTTGATCCAGGATGAAATTAAAATCTAGAGACTATAGAACTTAGCAAGTTGAGCTCAGGTGGTGGGTTTGTATTTTAATTTGTGCAGTGTCTAGAACAGGAAGAATACATGCAGACTTTGTAGGAAGAACAAGGGTGCCTGATATTTTCTGTTCCAGAATGTCTGCTTGAGAAGCTGTATTGGATTTACTTCCTTTTTATATATAAAGGAAAAAATACCCTGAATACTTGACTACTTAAATACTGGTATGATGTGCCACTGCAGAGGCGTTTTCCTTTCATATTGCTTTTATTCAATAAGATGCGCATTTTTTCTGTATAAATGAACTCATATTCAGTAGTGCAACTGATGAATTCTCCTCTTTTCTTCCTGCTGTAGCATTGGCAAGCAGTTCAGTTCATCCAGGTGTCAGTGCTTTTAGTTGTGTGATCAGAATTTTCTAATGAGGGGAGGAAACTGTAAGAACTGGTTTGAAATCACTTTTCAAGTACCAAAAAGAAAAAGAGAAAGCAAAGCCTTCTTAAAATTAACAGCTGGAGTATTTTATTCTTTATGGCCTTTCAGAAGGGGAAGAATAGAAATGGATTTTTTTTTTTTGTCTTGTATGAGTGAAACCTTACACGGCTTTCCTCCAGTTTTTCTCTCATGCTCACCCGTTATCTTTATCATAGAAATGTAATTCTACTGATGACTTTCTTCTGAGGTTTGTCCTCAGTGACGTAAACCTAGTTTGGTTGACACAATCCTTGATTCTGTTTTGTTTTGTTCTTTTCTTTCCCTCTCCCCTACCCGTTGTCTCACCTTATTTTTGGTTAGTTAATTTTATTGATCTTTTTAGAGAGATTTTCTTTCATTTTTTTCTGCCCTAAAGCCCAAGTACATTGAATGCAAAAATAAAGCTATGCCAAGTAGTTGTAGGGTGCTTAGAGCAGAGTAGTTCCTGCACTGTGGCACTCCAGCCCACTGTGAATAAAAATCTTGAGGGAGATACATATTGCTATGATTTGGTTACTGTTTTCTTTTGCCAGTTGGGAGATTGGGGTGGGATTGATCATGTTCAGATAAGTATTTGAACATTTTGATGTGGGCTTCTTTTCGTCTGTAAAAATGTTTTTACCAGGAATGTCAGTAACTTTTTTTTTTTCTTTCCTCTTTTTTTCTCCTTCCCCAAACCCACAAGACAGAAATGGGAAAGTCTGTAACTATCTAGGCTTGCAGGATCAGAGATGAAAAACTTTGTATCTGAAGTGACTGGCTCCTGCTCATTGGTAGTAAGAGCCATTGACTCTTTTCACCTATGATCCCAAAGCCAGTGAAACAGTGCTAGATCAGAATGCCTGGATAAATATTTGCTTGAAATACATTGTTTTCTATAAATAGTACCAGGGGACTTTGTTTTCAGCCTGGTCTTTAGTAAGGTACACTTGCACAACACTTGAATATAGCACTTCTGCTAGGCAACTCTGATTTTTATATAGTGAGTGGTTAAGGCAGATGATGGCCTTTGTGTGTATAGTTTCTTTTCCTAAAAACAGTGTTTTTGATGACTTTGAGCAGCAGCATTCATGTGTGTTCTAGTTCTAAGTAAAGTTTTTGACCGGGGAGGGTCGTGGAGCAGATCATCTGGAGTGCTATCGTACAGCATTCACAGGACAACCGGGTGATCAGGCCCAGTCAACATGGGTTTATGAAAGGCAGGTCCTGCCAGACCAACCTGATCTCCTTCTATGACAAGGTTACCCGTTTAATGGATGAGGGAAAGGCTGTGGGTGTGGTGTACCTGGACTTCAGTAAAGCCTTTGACACCATTTCTCACAGTATCCTCCTGGAGAAATCAGCTGCCATTGGCGTGGACAGGCACAGCCTCTGCTGGGTTAAAAACTGGCTGGATGGCCGGGCCCAAAGGGTTGTGGTAAATGGAAGTAAATCCAGTTGGAAACCGGTCACGAGCGGTGTTCCCCAGGGTTCAGTGCTGGGTCCAGTCCTGTTTAACATCTTTATCAATGATCTGGATGAAGGGATTGAGTGCACCCTTAGCAAGTTTGCTGATGAAACTAAGCTGGTTGCAAGTGTGGATCTGCTTGAAGGAAGGGAGGCTCTGCACAGGGATCTGGACAGGCTGGATCGATGGGCTGAGACCAATGGGATGAGGTTCAACAAGGCCAAGTGCAGACTCCTGCACTTGGGACACCACAAGCCCATGCAGCAACGATGCAGACTTGAGGAAGAGTAGTTGGAGAGCTGCCTAGCAGAGAAGGCCCTGGGGGTGTTGGTTGACAGTCGGCTGTACATGAGCCAGCAGTGTGCCCAGGTGGCCAAGAGGGCCAAAGGTATCTTGACCTGTATCAGACACAGCGTGGCCAGCAGGAGCAAGGAGGTGATTGTGCCCCTGTACCCAGCACTGGTGAGGCCGCAGCTCAAGTGCTGTGTTCAGTTTTGGGCCCCTCATTACAAGAAGGACACTGAGGTGCTGGAGCCTGTGCAGAGAAGGGCAACGAGGCTGGTGAGGAGGCTGGAGAACAAGTCCTATGAGGACAGACTGAGGGAATTGGGGTGGTTGTTTAGCTTGGCAAAGAGGAGGCTGAAGGGAGACCTCAACACTGTTTACAACTGCCTGAAAGGAGATTGTAGCAAGGTGGGTGCTGGTCTCTTCTTGCAAGTGACAAGCGATAGGATGAGAGGATTGGCTGCAGTTTGTGCCAGGGGAGGTTTAGACTGGACATTAGGAAGAATTTCTTCACTGAGAGAGTGGTTGGGGATTGCAACAGGCTGCCCAGGGAGGTGATGGAGTCGCCATCCCTGGAGGTGTTTAAAAGATGGGTAGATGAATTTCTTAGAGATGTAGTTTAGTAAGGGGACTGGTACAGTTGGATTTGATTATCTCAGAGGTCTTTTCCAACCAGGTGATTCTATGAAATGGGAACTGGGACAGGAAGATGCATAATACCTGGTACCACTTCTAGATACGCTTAAGTTCTCCAGTAGCAGGTTGGTTGGATAAGGATAGATGTTACAGAGAGTCAAGCACAGGATAAAAAAAACCCACATGCTTGCCAGGCTGCTTGTAGCACTGGTGCTTCCAGTGAACAGAAACAAATGTTTGGCATGCAATGGCTTGCAAGTGTTTGACTTGTTTACAAACTCTCTGAGTTTACAGTAATAAAAGCCTATTTTGTATTTATAGTGTTCTAGTGAGGAAGCTTTTTGTCCTTAGAAAGTCTCTGTAGGAATAGAAAGTCTGTAAATGCATTAAAAGTAGGGATTGTAAACTGCAGCACAGTGCAAAGCTGCAGTTGAATGCCAGAACTTACATTAGTAAAAGAAGAGATTTTTCATATGTTTGCTGCAAAATGGGGCATTCTAATATTTAAAACAGTAATTTTGAAACTCCCTTCCCTGGGTTTTTAAATGATAGCAGTTAGATCACCTTTCAATTGAGCAGCAATTCAAAGGTACTCTCTAACTTAATGAAGTCTCAAATATGAAGCTAGCACTGGAAGAATGTGCTCTGCTTGTTAGAGATGTCTTCTCAGTATGACATGATTAATTCAAGGTAAAACTGAATGGAGAAATACTGAGAAATGATACAGCAATTCCCGAGAACTCAGCACTTGGTGCCTGCTGTTCTGTCTCAAGTCTACCATAATCAATAATCCTTGTGTGCAAAGGAGAAGAAACTCCTTCTGAACTCTTCTTCCATTTGATGGAACGTCCGCTGTTCTGTGGAAAGGCTGCTTACCCTTATACAACAAGTATCTTATTTAATGTGCTGTTTTAACAGTGACTGAGGGGAAATTATATCACAAGGTAGAGAACTATCCTTTTGTTAAGTAGTCATAGTCCCAATTACTTTGTTTCATTTCAGAATGGGGGACTTGGCATTATAAAATTTAAGACAGCTTTGGCTTCCTTCAGCACTATGAAATTAATGGGTCTAGTCCAGCAACAATATTAAGTACAGAGTTGCTCTTAACCTGAAAGGAGACTATATTTTTAGCTGTAGTATATCAAATTAATTTAATGACATCGTGGCACTAACAGAGGGGCCGGGAATGTTGGTATAATTCATTCTTTCTTAAAAACTTATTTTTGTGTGTAGGTCTTCGGGAAGTGCATATCTGTTCATCAGGATTCCAGTTAAACTTGAAGATTTATGCGAATAAGAGAATAAAAGCCGGTATGGGAATTAAGAGGAATAGTTAGATTCCTTTGTGGCACTGTAAAACAGTACTAGCCATGAAAAGAGACTGGATGTTAGCTTTTCCAAATCAGAAGTTTAGTGTGCTTGTGGAAATTTGCTGAAAGCTGAAAAATTTAGTCTTTCAAAGGAGCATAATAAACTTAACAGTCTTGGTATTGTCTTTCTGCTTTCCAAGTCAGAGGCTTCCAGGTCTCTGTGCTTGGAGCCAGCAATGGAGATGCATTGCCTATTGCAGGAGCATCACAACTCTTGGTGTGTAGACACCATCAGCAAATTTTAATTTTATTGTTGTATAGAGTTGACTTGTTTCAACTGGGATTCCTTGATGGGGTTTGTTTCATAACTATTAGCAAATTTTCCCCTTTTTTCTTGAACACAGTTCCGCCCTGAGATGTTGCTGTTTCTTCCCTACATGAAGGTTGCATGTATTTACTGTGTGCATATTCAGTTAAAGGTATTTTGTATGCGCAATGTGCTCGCTATTTAAGATTTTGGATATTGTAGGTGAGATAGGAAATAAGAAAACCAGTTCAATGGAATAAATACCATGCTGTTAACTGGGGGAGCAAATAAGATACAGAATATGTATTAAAATAAATGGTTTGCACTATTGTTTTGGCAACAAGTTTGTATGTTGACAAGTTTGTGTTTGACCAAGGAAACTTTGAGATACTAGGTTCCCCAGCAAAGCAAAACATAACATGAAATAAAATCCTTAAAATAAGGGTTGTTTTCCAAGTAAAATATTAGTATACTGCTTTTTAATATGTTAATGTGAGTAAATTCAGAGAGCTGAGGTTAGGACTTCAGAGATTTTTTCACTGGTTTATACTGCCTCCAAATGGTATTTTAAGCTAAGTTATCTTAAGTTTCCTAGCTAACATGTTCCTCAGTTTCTCAAGCTGTCAGATTTTGAATTACCTTCACTTTTTTAAAGTAAAAGAACCCCAAACCAACCAACCAAAACACAACAAAATGAAGAGCCCATATAACCAGAAACTTCACTGCCTTGTTGGATGCTTGAGATTTTAATCTTTGGAATGTATTTTACAGTCATTAGTTAAAATAATACTGAATAAATATACAGTAATAGATAATTAAGTTTTCCCTTCTTACCTTAATATTTCAATGAAGTATTGCTTGAGTAAGTAATCTCTGATGTTGTCCCAGTGATAACAGATTTCTGGGTGCATATAGCTCAATACCCAAGGGTATGTTCCTTTACTTTTCCTGCTCAAGAAATAGCAAGTGTCTTTAATTTTTAGATTCAGATTTTTTTTCTGAATTCCCAGTCTGCCTTTTATTATTCAGTATTCAATTTGTACTTTTTGCAGGGTATTATTCAACAATACGGTAACCCTTTGCAGCCTTTGGCTTTTATTGCTCTGTTTGTTCAGGTTTCTATCTTCTGATTGCTGTCAAATATCTGCATTATGCTATTCGGATAGCTTTGGATAGTTCCTTTGGATATTTTGGAGCTCACTAACTTCAAGATCACAGATGTAGCAGTCCAGCACTGACAGGAATCTTTTGGTTTTGAAGTCTCAAAAATAAGAATTAGTAAGAATATTAAAGTATGGCTACTAAGAAAGCTTTGGCTCTGTTACGTCAGCATCCTGAAAAAGAAATGCTATACAGATAGAAAAGCTATTGTAGCAGAATGCTTTTCTGACTGAATTAATAGTGAGTGCTCTTAAAAGCATCCTTCATTATTAACCCAAATCAGTTACTAATACGTGGGGACAGCTGTGTGAGGAGTCACCCAACAGTGCATTGCAAAAGGTAAGTAATTGTCAAAGGACTTAAAAAACAGCCTTCTAGTTGTCTTTTGTAAACTGTCTGGTATGAGCCACTGCTTTTGTGAAGCAATAGTCGTGTGTCTGTGATATCTTAATCAATTGCTGTTAAAATCAAGGTGGTGTCAAATGTTCACTATTGCTATTTCAGGATAGTAAAATAAGATTGAATAAATTCAGAGGAAATGAGTCAGTCTTTGTTTAAATACCCATTACTGCACAATGCACAAAGCATTGTCGTGAGGGAAGTAGTTCCCTCTGCTCTGGTTTCCTTTATGAGTTTCCCGTCTTCCCTAAAATAAGCATGAAGGGAGTTTTTAGTTGCCATGGAAGTTGTGTCATGCCAAGACAAGAAGCAGACTCTTCTGATAGAGTAATTTTAAAGGAGATGTCAGGGAGATAGCGTTCTTCCAGTACAAAAATAGAATGTGGTGTTATCAAGACATGGTAAAACAATATATAGTTTTTATAGCACCATTTAATTGAAGATTTTGGATTACACTAAAGTCATAGGTATGAAGGCTACTGTTTTCATAAGCTTCATCTGACACTGTTTGGTATAAGGGCATCGTTCCTTGATTTTTCTGCCTTATCAGATTTGTGAAGCTTACTTAAATTCCTCAGCAGAGTTTGAGACTACTCAACAAGTTGTACTCTATATGGACCAAACCCCACCTTATCTGGGGTACAGAAGGGCTGTCTAATCTTATGTTTCTGTGAGCAGTGGTGTATCTCTATCATTCAAACAACAGCTTCTCTTCTTAAAGCAGCAGCAGCTGCTGTGAGAGAGAAGTATAGGGAGACTGAAAAGAAAAAAAAAAAAAAAAAAAAGAGGAAGGCTTACAGCTCCCAGAGCTGGAGGTGGGTGGCACTGTTGGCTTAGGGAGAACTGATGCAGCAACTGCCCTGTGGGGTACTGCTCCCTTAGTGTCAGTATCAAGTCTGTCTCTGGTTAAGATTATGCATATAGAAAAGCTGAGCTGCCTACGCAGCATTTCCTTTTTTAAGAAACATTCTTACCTTATGGAAAAAGTTGCAAAGATGGGAATAGCTATTCACTTTGACCACAGTGTTTGTACACTGACTTGAACTGACAAGTCTTGGAAGAAGAAATAACTAAGCTAGCTTAATACTACTGCAGAATCTCATGATCATTCAGGACTTCTTAATTAACAAAGTGCCAGAAAATGAAGGCAGGTGGAGCAAGTGCAAGTATGTCTGTGTTCAACTGCAAAAACCTGCAACTTCTATCCCCCACATCTGTCTCCATGGAATGTACTGCTTTATAACAGCATAGTGAGAATGGACAGAAAAGACATGCATATATGCCATCTATCAGGTAAACTCAGCTTGACACAGGCATGTATATAAATATCTAGAAGTACTAAAGTTAGGAAGTGATAGTTAAGGGGTTTGTATTTTGGAATATATAATGAAGATGTCGTTACTTCTTTTTGATGGTCTTTTTTTGAGGATGGGTTTTATCTATAGTATGGCGTCTATAAAACTGAGTCTTAAATCCTGCAGAAAAGTTACCTGTAGTACAGTTTCATGTGACAGTTTGATATCTGGTCCTTGCTGAAGGAGAGTCTCTTGCCTTTGGCTGTTTTATTCCTGCCAATGCTTTGTTTTGTAATTGAGCAATTAAAATATTTTAATTTACTGATTGAGTGGAAATCTGTCCCTCTTTTCAGGGTTGGTTTTCCTCCACATCAGCTAGGGGAACCAATTTCCCTGATGCCACACAGTAAGTATCTGACAGAGAGAAGTAGTGGGACCGTTTACTCTTTGGGCAAATCTCGTCCCTTCACATTGTCTCTGTGCAGCTTACTCACAGCCTGGCTTATCTGTTTTGGGAAACTGTGGCACCAGTATGATGGCCTCTGTGGTGATTTTTTTTTTTTTTTTTTTTTTGTTAAGCTGACAGAAGCGTGGGTTGCTGCTGCACAGGGAGAATGTCACGTTTCCGTGTTCATCCATATTCCTTTTATTTGTGCTACCAACCCACCACCAAGCTTCTGCTAGGTCGATTCCTGCTGCCAATTGTTAGGCAAGTGCAGTGGTAAGGTCAAGTGTACAGACATCAGGAGAGGGTGGAAAGTCAAGAACTTTGTGTAATAACCTGTATTTGCTTCAGTTTAGAATGGTGCTGTTTCTAGTCTGCTTGAGGTTCTGTTTAAAGAAGCGAGCTGATATTAGTAAAATATCTTCAGAATGAAGAAATGTTTTCCCCGATTGCTTCCAGTTCTGGTTGGATTTTGTAGTTTTTCTTTTTCAACAGACACCAGTAGGAAGTGTAGAGTTCATGCCTGTTCTTCTTTCTGGGGCTGTGGTTAGGTTAGGAAAGAATGAGGAAGGTATAAGAGGATGAGAATGTGGAGGGATTATGATTATTATTAGGGTTTGGGGTGGGTTTTTTTTAACTACTTACCACGGTTTAGTATAGTCCTGAAATCTGGTGTATCTTAAAGTAAAATTAAAAAAATGGAGCAATTACCTGGTGCTGGTAGCGTGGCAACATTTCTGTAGACATTCTCTTAAGTATTCTCAGTGGACATGCACAATTAAGGGAAGTAAGTAGTTTAATATAGAATACATAATCTACATAGTGACTTCTAGAATAGAAAGCTTCTAAGTAGACAGGTGATTGCTGTGCACGTCACAGGAGAAGGAAAACTGCATGAAAGCTATTTATATAATATACATATTCCCTATCTGAAAGCTAAGTGAGTGTATAGCTGGGAGCTGCACTAACAAAATAAACAGATGAGATTTCTTTTTAACTTTAAAATAATAAAACTGCTGCCTCCAGTCAATGTCATGATGAATGACTTTTGTGATCTGTATGCTGGATTAATGCAGTTTATTTTATTTAACTTGCTTTATAAACTATTTCTTGATGACTTGTTAAAATGTGGGATTTTACCGTTCTCTGCTTGTTGCTCCAAATATTTAGTGATAGCTGCACTCTAGAAGATTTTTCTTCAGAAGCAGTGCTTGATACGTTGTTCTCCAATATGAGTGTGATAAACTGATTTAGAAACAGTCTCTTGAAGGAGTGGGTCAGCTCTTTGTCAATAAATACCATCATGATAGGTATTGGTTGTTTACTATTTGCTGTTTTCTGTCCTTATACTTGAGATATTTTGCTGTGTAAAGGTAATTTTTCCATCTTTTTGTCTGAGAATTGTCAGAAGTTGATTCTTGGAACTACTAGGCTTAGGCCAGGAAAAAGATTTTATAAAAATTGAATCTCTTATTGCAAGAAAGAATTAATTTTTAGCTTTGTTTCTTAAATAGTGATGTGTCGTTTCCTCTTCTCTGAATAACTTTCTAATCTTTTGGTTGGTTTTGACCAATTTGACAAAAAGGCAGATCCATTTAGAAATTCCTTTGCAAGTTCCATGAAGCTGAGCCAGGGGAGGAGAGGGATCCTGGGAATGCTCTTGAGAAGGAAGACAGTAAGATGGTCTCATGTTGCAGGCACTCAAGTGTTAAGATGAACAAATCCATCGTTAAAGATGTCCCAATCATAAGAAAAGCTTTGGTCAAACATATGAAAACTTATCAGACAAGCCAGTATTCACAGCATGACATGTTTAAGATGGCCAGAACGCTGGGTTTTGGCAGAATAAAAGTAATTTTAACGTGTTTGGGTGTGGGTGTTTTAAATATAATGAGAATACTCAGAAAAAGACAGAATTCACAGTAGTCATTAATATATTTGCTTTGTCAGCTGTAGGAGCTTAAATACTGTCTGTCATCACCAGATAACTTGTGCCTGCGGTTCTCTTCGGGTGTTTCTGAGATTTTTGGGTAGTAAAGGTAAACTTCCTTTTGTGAAGAAACAAGCGTGGGGGCAAACAAGGTCCAAGAGAAGGCAGTAGAATCTTTAGATTCAGCTTTTCTACTCTTACAGAAAATTTGTGTTAATAATGGTCTTGTTTCACTTTTCTGTTACAAGAACATCAGGACTATTGCAGTGCTCTCTGCTTTATATGGCTGTAACACTGTCAGTATTCGAAGTGTTTTACCAATTTAATACTCAGACGTTCCTTGTTCACAAAACAGATTGAGTTTTTGTCTTCAATTATTTAAATTGCTATGCAAGCTATTTTACTTCCATCATTTTTGCTTCTACTCAGTATCTGTAATCTGGAATACATTGTCTAGCTTTTACAGTTGATGTAATAAGTACAGGCTTAGTAGTTCTCTCTAGTGGAATTCCCTCATTTAAAACCAACAAACCAAACCGAACGTGAATACTTCAGAAAACACAGCTCTTAATTGTAGAGAACAAGGTTGTGCTAAAGAAACATTTCTACTAAATTTATTCCATGGTGCCAGGTTACCTTACATAATAGGTTATAAATGCGCTGCCAATGTGAGACACAACCCTCTGTATGAAACACAGTGACAATGAAATTCTGGTGGGTCAATGGCTGCACTGGCAATTTGCCAGGGATATATTTGCCTGTCAGTTTATAAGTGTGCAGTTTTGTATGATTTCCATAGTCTAGTTGTGCCTTTGGACTTTTAAGTAAAATGAACCTTGTGTGGCTCATTAAAATCCATATAGTTAAAAATGGGTGTACTTTATAGTCCTATTTGTAGACGAAAGAAAAGTGTTTTGAATTATGGAATGAATTTTAAAATTTTGATTTTGGGTGCTTTTTTTGTTCAGATGAAGAAAGTATCTGTTCTCGAATTAGAATAACCACATGATGAAAAGAACATTATCAAGTAGGAAAGTTAGATTACAGATTTACTGTTATTTCCTGCACTCTGGAAACGTGTTATAGGTAGACGCTTACGTTGTCAGAATATGTAAATCAGGAAGGAGACTGGTTAATTGTCGATAAGGGACAACTTAAGATCCTTACGCATTAAAAATGTTTTGTTGAATTAGCTTAAAACAATTATGTATTAATAATTTATTGTGATATTGACACGAGTGTTTCTACATTTTGCGGTCTCATGTTTTATTACAAATACTCTTGGCAAACATTTTCAAGTACATACATAATAGATAAAAATCCACAAAGGGATATATACATGGTGTGTAAGTAGTGGATGCACAGCATCGAGGGGAGAGCTGGTGTAGTGGACAAAAAAAGATGCCAGAGAAAAGTGCAGTCTGCAGTTATGAATTATTTCATATAAATACTGCCTATGGCATGGATATTTAAAGAGAGTGAAAACCTGAATCTATTATAGGAGCCGATATTAACTGCGGGCTGCAAGCTGTCGGAGCATGCTCAGCGATTTGGAGAGGAGGGGGCTGAACTTGGAAGCCTGTCTCAGATACGCCCTGGTGTTTGCTCTTTAGAGAACCAAGTTCGGGCTGCTTCGTCTTTTGAAAAATTAATGTGTGTTGGTTCTCCTGTTTAGTGCCGATAAGGAATGGTGCTGAAGCCCGTGGCTGTGGAGCAGTGGGCACGCAGCCCTGGGTGAGCCGGGCCCCCAGGGGGCGCTGCCTGCACCCGAGCAGGAAGCGCTGGGCTGGGAATTCTGATGGGGTCCTGTAGAAAATGTATGCCTTTCAGGTGACTGCTGGAAACCAGATGGTTTTGGTAAGGTTTTGATAAATGTATTGGGATCCACTGAGAATAAGATTTAACATGAAAATAAATAAAGAGCACTAGGGGGAGTAATTCTATTTTATTTATATTCCTTAGCTCAGATAGATTTATTTTTTAAAATTTTTTGTTCTGTTCCTTTCTTCTAGCTTCCTTAAGAGCATTGAACAGTTTATCCCCATGATGAAATTTTATGAAATGTTTTCTGCCCTTTTTTCAATCTAAAACCTTCAGCAATGCATACAGCACAACTGAATTTTCAAAGGAAAACTCTTTGAAGTCCTTTTTTCTTTTTTCTTTCTTTGTGTGTCTCCCCCTTTCTCCGTCTCTCCCCCCTCCTTGTCTCTGTCTGTCAAGTTCAAGAGCAGCTCAGATGCCATGAATTAAGTGAAGCACAAAAGGGGAAAAGGAGACCCTTTTGAAGAACAAAGGCCTCCCATTAGGCTGCCGTGTTCTTTCTCTGACCAAAATTGCTCCCTACATGGTTTTTATTGCTGTCCACATGCTTGACACATAAGGTAAATACAGTAGGACCCTCGTTACCTCACACTCTCTCTTCCTCTTCCTTCTTCAATAAATGTTTTGTCTCTTTGATGTCCCTGGTAATTCTTATACTGATTGTTCCCACCCTCATAAAAGCCCCAGGGGTAGTCATGGTGGTGGATAGCATTAGATACTGTGTAAATGCTTCCAGAAAAGAAGACGAACTGTATCCAAAGAATTTATTTCAGGTGGAAGAGAATGGGAAGGAAATACAGATGTTTTCTTTTCTTCTCAACATGTTGCCTCTGTGCCCTGGCTACACTTATATATCCCAAGGAAGTTCATAATTTCTTCCTGCTTGCTTGAAAAACAAACAAGGAAGTAGGATTAAATCAGTGTTAGGAGGAAAAGCATGCCACAAGACTTTAATGCTATAGAACTCTTAAGACTTCTTGGTTGATTATTTTCCTTTGTTTTGGACAGCATTCTGTTCCAGAGTTTTGTTAAAAAAAAAAAGTGCCAGCAGAGGTTCAGACCTAGGTAGGCTTAAAAAAAAATAAAAAATCAATCAGGCCCTCCTTACTGAAGAGAAATTTAAAAATAGTGCTGTTATGTATGCATGCATATACACAAACTTAAAAATGGTGTAAAATATGTATCTTACACCTAAAATTTCAACTAAGCCTGTTAGTACCAAAATGACAAAACTTGCTAATGGTTTCAAAGACATCTTTTGTGAAGTTGATTTTTATGGCAGAGTCTTGAAAGATGAAAATAAGTGATGTGGGATAGCTTAATTTGTGCCTGTGTTGTCTGGATATTGTAAAGCGTACAAGTATTTCTTGGAATTTGGAATTTATGTTCTCCCAGCTTCTACTTCATTCCAAATAAATGATTTTCAAAGATGTCTATTAGGTTTGATGTTTGTGCTTGCTTACATCTTTCTAGTTCTGCATTTTCACTCACATGAAGTATTTTTATTAGCTTGTGTAACATAGTTAAATATGTATTGATTAACATAAAATGCCCCACTGTTTTTATTTTTGGTACTGCTTCTTAATGCTAGCAGCTCACCTCCTGCAATATATGCTTTTATGAGTGTATACTGCTATGAACACAGTAATTTCAGAGAAAATGTCAACAAGGCTATTTAAAGACATAACAATGACTCTTATCAGTCGATTTTGTAGATTAGAAGGCAAGGAAAATCCACCTTGAAATCTGACTTTTCATGGCAAGTTTGATTTTTTTTTTTCTCCTCCCCCCTGTTGATCATATTGCCTAAGAAATTTTACAGTAAATGATATTGATTATGATCAGTCAAATTTTTCTTCACTCTGTATATGAGCAAAGTTTTACGCATCACATTCCCTGCAAAGGCGTTGCTTACCTCCCCATCCACTTGTAATTGGTCTTCTTAACTTCCTGCTGTGTCGGGAAGGAGGTGATGCTGGCATTTAATGAACTTCCAGAATGTAATTGGCTTATTTTGATCCATATTTTATGCAAGAATGGATTGTCTAAAATGGAATCCATAACTTCACGTGTTTTGGTAGAATACTGTATAGGTAGCAGCAGTACATCTACTTGTAGATGTGGATGCTGTGATTAATGGCAGTGGCTACAGCTGCCTGATTATGGAAGATGAACCTTTGTTCTGCCTTCCCCAGCCCTGCCCCCCTGCCCCCTTACCATGCACCATTTGTCATGTAGCCTCTTCTGTTGTCATTTAACCTATGTCCTCTTACTCCGTCTTGGAGCTGTACCTGTAGTGTCATTTTCCCCTGCTTCACAAATCTGAGCCAAGCCCTGCCTCCCCATCTGCCTGTAGGGATGTTCTGTTCAGTGATCACAGTGATCTTCAGCTGACACTGGGATCAGATCTTCACCCTTGTCCTGAGCAGCAAATGCAGATCTCAGGATGAGCCAAGGACGGGTGCAGCAGCTGCTAAACATAGAACAGTGGGTGAGATGAAGCTACCACATCCATGGTTCAACTACAGCAACTGCTGATTACTGTTAACTACCAATCACCAGTATGGACTTGTTTTTGTTGGGAATTATGCTGTGTACCAAGTATTATACACTTACCACCACCACTGACAAGTCTGTGGGCCACTGGGCTCAAAGTCTTTGCGTTGGGTAGGATAAAAGGGAAGAGTCTGAGGTACGTGGGACTGTATCATAAGATTTTAATACTACTTGGAATTTCTGTAAAGATGAAAAGGAACTTATATATAAATGCATTTTACCAACACTGTAAACAGAGTCGCAGCTTCTGAGTATTCCTTTGAATAGGAAGGATGTCCTAGGAACATCTTGTTGATAACTTGTCTTTAAATTCCAGCAGATTAAGTTCTTCAGCTTTTTTCTGTAGGAGCACGTAGCATACACCAAGAAGAGACCACTGTGAATTTTCCATCATATCTCTGTGCAAAATAGACTTAGGGCCTGAGTTTTGAGTTTTATTTGGTAATTTCTGTATAGAGACCAGTGACAAAGTAAAGGCTTGGCAGCTTCCATTGAAGACTTCTTGAAATAAGTAATGAGAAGATGTATTAGCAAAAGGCTTAGTTTTAAATACACAAAGCTGTCGTTCCTTACTTACATAGGAAGTACAAAGTCTTAACAGTAATTCCTGCAGGCAGAATTCTGTAATGGAAAATGCTTATATTGCTACTCTTGAAATAAGCTGAACATTTTTAGGATGTGGTGATGTCTTCAGAATGGTTTTGCACGACCATGTTGACACTTTCAAAAACAGATTTCAGTTGAGATCTGAATGTGACCTGCAGAGCTATGAATTTTTAAACCAGCTGAGATACATACCTAGATCTGCTCTTTTGAAGGGTTGTGGGCATGGGACTAGTGGAACTGTGTGTTTCTGGATAAAAATTTGGATGGCTTTGAGTCTTAACACTAAATTCCAAGGCTTTGGGCCATAAGAGGTCCTGTTCTTCCTGTATTCAGTACATTTTGAAATGTATCCTACAAGAAAAGGAGAATCCTACTCAGAGCAGCAAGATGATCTTGCCCTCTTCATGACAACACAGTCCCTCAAGTTGATGGATAAATGTAGAGATGGAGGAGGGGAAAGGGTCAACAGTTAAAACGACAGCCCCCATTCCTGAGCCAGTGGTGAGATCACAGGGTGACATCAGCAGGTGGCTATGCCTCTCTGGCCTCCATGCCAGTGTTTTGACCTAAACTCCTGTGACTCCCTGGAAGAGACTTTTAAAAGAGGTTTTTGATTTCCAGGGTTTTTATTTTGAGCACAGCTCTTGTGAAGTCTCACTTTGCCACTCAGTTTTCAAGATCTCGGCATTCATATGTCTGTGATGCCCTGAATGCTCCTGAGTACGAGTGCCAAGCCACCATATGTGACTGAGCCTTCCAGATTGAATATTTGCTGCTTTGATTTGCTATATCTAAAACTTTCTCCAGTTGCACAAAGAAGGATTTTATTTCTTTTGGCACTGCCAGAAGGTTCTCAGGTTTGTCTTCGTTTGTCTTCTAGGTGGGCATTCTAGTCACTGAGATTCTCTCATGGGATGGATCCAGGAGAAGTGGTCCATTACTTTATCTGTACCTTCCCAAAGGGCTGATATTCCTAGTAGAGCTTTGAAGCTGCATAACCACTCTCATCCTCATCAAACAAAATGTAACATGTATTGAGTTAAAACATAGTTTTGTTTTGCAGACAACCGTGAGCAAGACTCCATGCACTTGTAACTGTAGCTAACATCCTGAGTTCTCTGCCACTCTGCTTTCCCTAGCTTGCTTTGGGTTATAGTATGGAGATTATTCTTTTTGTGCTTAACTTCCTTGTTTGTTATATTTAGTGGTTTTTTCCAGGCAGCAGCATAATATGGAAACTTTTGCAAAAAGATTGTGTTGCTTTTTGGGTTTTGAATACTAAGTAAAACTTTCAAAGTTCATTAACGTTTCGCTATTTGTTAAATCCTTCTCTTATCAGGCTTGTGAAGAAGAGGTTTTGTGTACTGACATTTGAAGTTTTCCTTTTGAAGGGTAAAACAAAGTATTTACTTAGAAATTGGTTTAGCAAAAGCCATTCAACCATGTTCAGTAAAGAGTCCTTTTTAGTGGGTAAATTTTTCAGGCTGTAGTGTTTTAGAAAAGGACCGCCCCTTGTTTTGCCATGATAGCATGGTCCATCCTGTCTGGGTGTCAGAAAAGGAAGGACAGGACTTCATGTACAAACAAATTATCTTGTGGTAACCACTTACTGCTGAAGGGCTTACACTAACTGCCTGTGTTTGATTGTAATCTGCTTTTATTAAAGACAAAGTTAATCTGAATTATTTTGTATAGCTGCAAGGACACAGCTATTTAACACTGATTATTGACACACTGTAACTTAGGGTGCTGGAGACTTGGCATTTTTTTGCAGAACGTTCCCTGGATTAGAAAAAATGAATTGTTTTTTCCATATATTTCTGTTTTTAGAGTCATCAGAAATACTAAGACAGGTTCATTGCTTTGACTGGGCGTGAGAGTGCTGGCTTCTGCCCTCAGCTCTGTTGTGCTCTTTTGTGGGAGGTTTTGTTCATTTGTTTTGAGGGTTTGGGGCTGTTGTTTTGAGTTTGGGTTTGGTTTTTTTCCTTGTGTGACCTTGGTCAGGCTGTTTCATTACAGCATGCCTTCCTTCTTTTCATCCCACACACGTTATTGTTGTTTGAGATAGAGACAGTGGCAACCAGTTTTGGAGATTTTGGACATAATTGATAAAATTAGTCTTCATTTCTTCTTGTCAGTTTGAGTTCTGTTGTCTCCAGTCACTTGACTATCTGATCTCAAAATTACTTGGCCATGTTTTTTCAGATCTGAGTGGTCTCTAAAAACCAGGCATCCCAGATCAGATTACTGCAATGAAATCCTGGGAGCTATTCTGAAGATTGCATGCTTTATTTTTATAGTTGTTGTTTCTTCAAAAAAAAAAAAAAATCCCCACCCCAACCTAATCCACAAACCAAAACATAAAAACCTAAAACCAAACAACAGAAACAAAACCTCCTCCTATACAAAAAAACCCCTTCTGCCAGCTCTAATTCTTCATCTTTGATATTTATTTTCTTTAACAATTGTCACTGACACAGTCTAGGTTATTCTTACTCATTGTAACCTATTTGGTTTCACCACCCTTCCAGGTTTTCTTGTGCTACTCATATGAATGTAGAGATTTTTAAAGACTTATATTGTGTTCAGAACTATTTCCAGCTGATCTTCTCTGTTCTGGGACTGGAATCAAGCCACATGTCTCTGGTTTAGATCACTGTCATTGCAGTTACAGTATCTGAGAGCCTCATGATCTTTCATTACAATATCCTGTGAAGCAGGAGGGATTTTTGCAGATAATAAACCGAGGCACTAAAGGCAACTCTGTAAAGATATTTAGATATGATACTTCTCTCTTGTTGTGGAATTACATTGTTAAAGGTACCATCAGGATCAAATTGGTGCCTGATTTTTCTCTTATGGATTTTCTCATGTCTTGCCCATAGGTTAGAAATGAGGAACTCTGAAACCATTCCAGGTCTCCTATGCCCCAAAGTTAATACAGTAAGCATTATAGATTTATTTATTTTTTTTTTTTCTTTCTTGGTAGACTGGGATTTTCATCTTCTAGGAATATTAACTGCCATTAGAATTTCTTGCTAAAAGCAATAATAGTAGCAAAGAAAGCCATGAAACCTATATTCTGCTTAGATCTCTTCCTTTTTCTACTTGCCGTGACATGATAGTCTTTCCACATGATGGGACTATTTCCATATTCTAAACTCCCTTAAGTTGCATCCTTCCTTCTGTATGTATTTCCCTGCCTGTACAGGATTCTGTTGCTTATATTTTTGGATGTGTGTATGTGGTGTTATAATTCAGGAAGATCCATTCTTGGGAGAAGTTTTTAGATGTAGAACACTTTTTAAAATGTAGCCCTGAGCTGTTACCTAGAGAGACGCAAGATGTCTACACTTATGCGTTCTGTGGTTTACTTTTAGGGAACGTCCACCTCCCAGTTTTTTTCTCAATTACATGTTTGTGTGGGCGTATCTTGTAATGTGTTGAAGTAACTATTGGTATTCTAGAGAGTTCTGTAGATGACTTTTGCACTTCTGAGCAGCTGCATGGAATTCCTTTTCTAGGATTAAGTACTGTGATCCCAGATTCTGTTTCTGGGCATAGTACCCACGCTGGAAGAGAGTAGTCCTGCGGTATGCAATTTTACATTAAAGTCTCATGGATATCTTCCACATCCATTCTTGGAGAGCTTAATTAACAGAACTAATTACTTTTCCAGATAGATCTGCGTTTCCCAACATGCATTAGCATATGGTGTAAGAAAGTAGGAAGTAAAGGAAATAAAGCTGTCATGTTTGTCGCTGCTTATGAGCTGTTACGTCTAAATGCTCAGCTCTCCATGGGAGTTATGGGCATGGCCCAAACAGTTCTCTTCCCTAGACGGCATAATTTTCTCAGCTGAAAGAACACAGGTTTCCTAAACAGAGAATCACTGCTGACAATCCACTTAAAAAAATTAAAGTTAGTGAGCAAAAGTCCCTATCTTCTGGCTTAACAGTGCACACTACACGCTAGGCAACTGCGAAGTAGCATTCATGGTTGTGCTTGCCATTAGGAGAAACACGTATGCTTTCTTCTTGCAGTCCTTTCTGAGAGGCCAGTCTGTTTTTTCTTTTCACTTGTCTTGCAGCCAGAGTGCAGCTTGCTTTGTCTTCCTTTGGAAAATTGCTGCCACTGTTGGTTGTGCGGTTTTGTTGCGAGCGCAGGCTGAGAGTCTCGAGAGGAGAGAGGCTCGCAGTACTAATCTCTCCTTGCGTTGCCTCTGGTCAGGCAGCCGATTGTTTTTCTGGTTTTGTTCCTCCGGGTGGCATCTGTCTTCAGGAAAAATTTCCTTACAGCAATGTGTAGACTGCTGAACTGTGGCTGTCTCAGTATTGCTGTTTCTGACTGCTATGCTGAATTAATTATGTGAGCAGTTATGATGTAGGTGCTTGAAGTGTTTGTGTCTGTTCAGTGTGGAAGCGTTGCTTTTAAATGAATTTATTTCTCTTCCTCTGCAGCCTTTTTAAAATTCATTTTTTCTTTTCTCTTTCTGCTTTTTCATGAATAATAGGATTTCATATTTCAAATATGAAATAGAAAAAGTAGTTTGGTACCACTTAAGATACCTTTCCTATTGTTTAATGTCTTTTCTGATTGTCAGTATTAGAGTGGTTCGTGTGCCTACACAACAATTCACTCTAGTCCTTTAAGCTTTGCTTCACCTTGACTTTCTAGTTGTATATTTCTGTTCAATACTAATCAACTGTTTCTTTGTTGCTTAGACTATTATATTTCAGCTCTGCATAAATTGACTCAGTATTGAAGTTTTCTCTTAAATTCTTGTTTTAAAGGACGGAAAAAAAAGAGTGCTCTTTAAAAGATTGGGTAAAAATTACTTGATATACAAAATTAAAAATGTGAACAGTGTGGCTGTACACAGCCAGATGTTGCAAGATCAGCATGAACCTGACAGAGCCTAGAAGGGATTCTGCTCTCACTAGGTAAATACTTGAACAAATACATGGGACTTGCAGTGTTTCCCCAAAGGCCAAAAGAAATGAATTCTCTCAGATCAGTGTGATTTCTCTGGAAAAGTTTGCCCCACTGCGAACAACTTCTTAGCATCTCCTGAGACTTGAACCGTAAAGGTCTTTGGTTCAAACCAAGCAGGAGTTTGCACAGGGCAATGGTAGAGAAATAATTAATGGCATGAAGACTGCAGAGCTGTTATCTTGTGTTTTTATGGAGAAAATGGGCATGTGTGGTTGTATTCTGTGCTAACTAATCTTTTTGGGTTTTTGTTGAAATATTGCATTAATAAGGGCTGAGCTTTGTTCAGTTTTTTGTTTTGCTTCATTTTTAAGATGTGAAGGTTTTCTGGGCTGGGATAGTGAATTACGCCATTCACACCTGTAGAACTGAAGTTCTTTAGAAGAACTGATTTTCACATGAAAATGGCAAACAGTCTTCCCACTACAAAGAAATGTTGTATTATACACTGTTGGTATTGCTTTGCCTACTGAAATGCCTCTACTGCTCAACAGTGTTGCTAGTCAGTGGCAGGCTAAAGTTAATAGGACTTGCAGGCAGCCAGAGCCTGTTTAGGTATTCAACACTAAAGCAGCACCACTTTAATTGTCCCTTTTTGCTCCTAGGCAAACTATGAGTAAAGGCACAACTTGAAAGTATGCTGTATACAAATGGGCAAAATGTTATTTTAATAACAGGAACATTTCTTACTGGTTACTGATGTGTAAAAATATTGTTATGGGTAGGAATTTATGAAACTTTGGTTTATCAGCAATTTAGAATTTATTAAGGTAAGACTGCAAAACCCCTATTAACACAAAGCAATTAGAATTATTTAATATCTGTATTATAATTAAATTAATTAGCAACTTCATCAGATTTGAACATGATGAGATTTACTTCTATTTACTACGCAGTATGATAGGTATTTATGTAAGCAGAGAGATCTAGAGATACGTGTGTACACAAAGATCCATCAATATTTAAGCGTAAGAGAAACAGAGGTAATCACAGTTGCAAAGGTTTATATAAGTATATCAATGAATTGAAAAGGGATGGAGAGACTAGCCTGACAATATGCAAGAATACTCACATATGCACCAGCATTGTGATGGTCAAATCTCAAGAAATCTGAAAGATTCCTGAGATGGCTGAGAATTACCATAATTCAGTGCACCAGCATTCTCAACAGGCTGGTTGGCTCTCAAGGGAAGATGACTTTGCCTAAGGCAAATGAGATTGTGCACTACACCTGTCCTAGCTCAGGGGAGATTTACTGGTCTCGGCCTGCTGCAATCCAGAGGAGCTCAAAGGGCTTTCCATGTAATTGCATACTTACAGGGTTTTGAGATAATTGACTTTCATTAGATATTTGAATATTATTTTTTTGATATTTTAACATTCATTTTGGCCGCACTTGGAAGACATCATGTAACTGGCAGTTTCTACCAGTTATATCAGACCATCTGACTTGGGCCATGATTGAAGTATCAGGTATATGCAGCTGCCAGGGGGCTGACTGATGGTCCGTCTCTTTCTCAGGCAGTGAAAGGGCCTCTTCCCAGGCACACGGGACCCCAGGAACACTGGGGCAGTGCCCAAGTGCTCTGGATCACTGCATTGCAACAATGGATATTACTTCCTCCATTGTGCCTGTTCAAGATGAGCGGTTATCAGTCCTCTTCAGACGATAAGGAAGTTTATTTTCTAGGCACAGCAGTTTCAGGTAGGCCAAGGGGGATGCCATGACGCCCTGGATGACTGCCTCTATTCAACGGGATGACTTCTTCCTACAAACCTGTGTTACACTGGATCCGATAGTAGCCCAGAGAATGGAGAGATGGTGGTGTTACAAGTGTGTTAAAGGTAGTGCTAAGCAGCATAGAGTGGTCTGTGTGGCCAGGCAAGTGGCGGGGGCAGGAATTGGACAACCCCACGTATACAGTGTTAATGTGTTGTGGTCTATCTTCACAGATAACAGCTGTATTTTTTTCAGGTGAAAACTGAACTCGTTGTGCAGCAGATACTTAAAGCATTACTAGGACAGATTTGCCTACTCCACTCCCCCTAAATTTATGTAAACTGCACTGAAATCTAGATTTTGTGCAAATGCATGTGCTGAAATTTCTGTAATGTTTCTTCAGATTTGTTTTGAGCTTGTCTGATACACATAGAAGTTCCAAGTGCCAGTGCTGCTTTAAAATGGAACTAATTTTTTTTTTCATTTCAGCATGTGCTATTTAAAAAGGTGTGTTGCTCCAAATAAAGGAAGGGAATTCTTATACCATTTGAGAGAATTTCTTGAGGAGGAACCTGTAAAAAATGCCGCTTGTGTAAATTTCCTCTTCTTCATGAGCAAGATGGGGAAGTAGGGAGGAATGGAAGTTGAAACTTGAAAATGGCTATTTCTGTATAACTAATAAAATTACTCCTCAGGTCACCAGTGCTGCAGAGTCAGCTGTTGTGTCCAGTGGATTTTGATTAAATTGGAGCACAACATTTTCTTTTCCCCTTTGTGTGAGTCTGGTTCTTTGAGACATGCCCTGCTAGAGCATGTACTGTTTCAGCCCTTATTTCAAGCATTTCTATCCTTTGTACTTGCTTTGAGCCCTAGGAATTTTTTCTGTATACCTTGACCTTGGTGCATTTGTAAAGCTAATAAGGTAGGTTTAAGAGGATGACCTGTCCCTTAAGTTGAGGGTGAGAAGCTGTAAAATAAACACACAGCGTATTTGAGGAATGAGAGAAAGCAGAAAGAACTATTTAAGAGGAAAGTAAATATGCCTTACGTAGTTTCGGGGTGGCAAGAAAAATGGTGATGTGCTGACAAAAGGTCATATTTTCTTTCTTTGGGAATATATTTTTGTTGTTAGTTAATCTGTTTTCAATCTCTAGTTTAGATTTTATACTAAAGCATATAAGCTTTATTAAACCTCATAGATGGAGAGGGTGTTTTAGGCAGGGTTATGATTAAGCCTGGTTTCCAAAGAATGTTGAGATTAATTAATTATGTTGACTGTTAATCCTGTCTGTTATAGTTTTTCTCCATCTGCTGTCCAGTTGATCACATTTGTCGTGGACATGGAAGTCTCAAGGAGTCTACGCTCTTAGGCTTTCTGCGGTAGATGGTCAAGTATAAGAAAACTCTACTACCATTCTCATGAACAGAGTCTCGCTCTTACTCAGTTCTTTCATCAGTTGTTGGATAGGTAATGCAGAGAAGAGACCTTTATAAACACACTTATTGCAGGAGCTCAATAAATCAGAGAAACTCATTCTCAGTCTATAATATGGAGGTGTAATATGCCCTTCAAGTAGACAAGTCTTTTTGTAGGTGAACTGTACAATTATTTTTAACCTTTATCAATTCTTTAGTGCTGTTCCTGGAAGACTGTACAAATGATCATACTGTTAGAACTGAGGGAGTAGAGCAGAAGTGGAAACAAGTGCAGGGACATAGAATTTGATTCAGAAGACATGGTTGTCTAAAAAATGCTTGCCAAAAAGGTGGCTTCTCTGCCACATGGATTCTTGTTCTGAAGTGATGCAGATCTTAAGTTTTTCTGGAAATTAGGACATGCAGAACAGCTTTTTTGTAGATGGAGTCTCTGACATATCAAAAGGGGAAATTTGCTTTAATGATAATCTCAGTTTAAAAAAAAAAAGTGCAAGGTAACAATTGCGAGATACCAGTACTTTGGAAAACCTGTGCTAGTTTTGTTGTCCATTGAATTACATTCCACTGCCTTTATTTTAATGACATTTCTAGCTTGTTCAATGGCAAAAAAATTTTTTGGATGACTTTTAACCAAAAAGTGAAAATAGTATTTAGCCATTATATTTTCTTGGAAGCTTTTGTTCTGGGAGCATAAATAGTGTGTAAATAGATTGAGAGCTTAAGGAAAACTGAAGGAAAGTAGAGCAGTACTGTTTCAACTGTTTTCTGTGAACTTCCTCTAATAGAATATTACACGTATCAGGTTCTAGTTCAACCCAAGATGGGATGAGTTTATAGTTTGGTAGTCTCTTGTTCTTCATGACTGTGGTAATTAGAATCATCCTGAAGAAAATGAAAAGATTATGTAGGGGTTTTATTCACTGTTGGTGGAAAGAGAGTTGGTAGAACTCAGGCTTGTGTTATTTTGCAGTCAGAGCAGTATGTCAGCTAATATTCAACATGCTTATCTCTCAGCTGTTGATCAGTAAAACCTAACTAGTGATTCTAAGAGATGAGTGTTGTTTCAGATGCCTGGAGTTGGTGTTGACAAAATCTTGATACTATGGCAACATCTACTGTGGCTTTCTCTTGATTGTTTGATGCATTGGATTTTGCACGTTGTCTTGTATTTGAAGGAAGCTGAAAACATAAGAATCTAAGTGTGTTTTGCTGTGTAAGACTTCCGGGTAGTTATAGTTCAATGCTTTACTTAAGAGGAAAGCTAATGTTATAGTGTACAGTAATCACTAATGTAGCGTGGAAGGTTGCAACTGGCTACCAACAGCAATGATGGAAATGCAAGTATATATGTGTATCTGGTTGCAACATCTTTCTTTAAGCTCTGTAACAGTATGCATTGCTGGACCCTGTCTCGTCACTCTCATGCTGAAGTTACTACACAGACCTTTTTAAGTTTTATGCCATTTCCCTGCTCTTTCCCTCTCCGTGATTCAGCCTCTGTCCTTGTGTCTGTTTTCAGACTTTGATTTCCACACATAGCTGATTTCACTTGAAAGAAAAATAGTTTTTTCTTAGGTTTTTGTCAAGTTAATCTTCTTCTGGATTGCCAAGTCAAATTGTCTCTCCCTCTGGTTAGGTGAGCCCCAGGGCTAGTGTGAGGGAAGAGGTAGAGCCATCTTGTGACTAGGGGAAGGAAAGAAAATGAGGACTTCCTGTTTCAGTGGTGGACAGTCATTAGATTGGATTGGTTATAAAATCTAGATGTATTGTGAGGCTGTGGTTTAAACAATTTAAACCAAAGTAGATTGATTCTTTTCAGTCCCACCCTTGGTAGCATTTGCTCTGTTGCGCTGTTGCGACTCGTCATCCAGGTTGAGGAGCTGAGCTGCAGAAATTGTTTTTCAGAAGGTTTAATCTTCTGCCATCCTATTCTCTAAGCTTGCTGTCTGTGGGGTCAGTTGGATGCTGGTATGATCCCGTGGGAGGTATGGCTGGGAAAAGGGGGGCTGGCCTACAACTCCGTCAAATTTAGTTGTTTACACTGTCATGCTAATAAAATGTTTCAACTGCTTCTACATCCATACAAATTATGTGTATGAGGTAGTTGACATACATAATGCCAGCAAGGAGGAGATGTTACATAAATTAGACAATGTTTCTTCAGTCCTGACAAAGGTTGACTTACAGTGAGAATATCAGGAGTTTGTGAAAAATATGAATCAACAAAGAAGAAAAAGGAGACTAATGGGTAGAAGGTACTTGACTGGGGCTTCTGGGAGTCAATATGAGATGTTGTTCTTGGTATGTTCCTGGCAATCATGTTCCCATGGTGATAGGAAATCACTCGGTTATCTGCGTCTTGTGCTGGACTTGTATTGGACAGATGGAAATCAAAATACAGGTCTTAGACTTCTTGCATAATTAACATTTGCATCTCACTGCTGTGAGATGTAACTGAGGCCAAAAGATTAACAGGATCAGGAAAGAAAAGGGATTATTCATTTACAGTACATTATGTTAGGTTAAATGAAAGCTTTGTAAAGCCTTTGTGAAGAATTGAAAACCATTATACAACAGGGAACAAATAAAGTGCCAACCAAAGGGGATTAGGAAGAAACTTCTCTGATAAGTAGGCTATTCCATGGGTGTCCACTGTCAGGTTTCTTGTATGTAGTATTAATCATAGTCAGGCAAATTTTAGGTGATTCATCTCATCGCAGCAGTTCTTATTACCACTCAAACAGATGCTATCTGGTGATTTGAATAGAAGTGGGTAGATGGAAAGGCTGTTTAGGGAAGCAAAGCTTGAATTTAGTTATGCACGAGATCTCTTTCCAGCAGAGAGAGCCTCTGGGGAAAGGGTAGGGTCTTCCGTAATCAAAGTGGAACCAGAAACCAGACAAAGAAATAGCAGGGACGATTATTTGCAATAGGAGTGTATGATGAAAATTGTCAGTGAGGAGGAGCTTTTGGAATGTGAAATCTGTGGGGGAGAAGTCAGTGATATTAACATTATCAATTAGAGAATTTTAACAGCTAAAATAGTAGGTGCATGAATTAGAACTGAATGTATCTGATTTCAAGTGTGATAATGCAATAAAAATGTATTAGTAAAAATTGATATTAAAAATAAATAAGATGAGCTCAGCAGCAATAAAAGGGGCCCTTAATAAAATACGTAAGTTTCTAAATAGGCAGGACAAAAAAATTAAGCAATTATTTATTCATTAGACTGTTAACTTAATAGTCAAACTGATGACTGATTAACTGTAAGCTGAAGGAATGCTGTAAGATTCCCAACTTGCATAGTGAGGTAAGATTTGAAAGAGGGATTATGAGGAATGCTGTTTGAAGGGGCTTTGTGATCTTGGAGTTTACTTGTTGAGTACTGCAGTCAATCTCTGAGAGAAAAAATTGCGGTGAAATGGACAAAACCTGATGGCTTATATTTTTAAAATAATATAAAAATGAGGGAAATCCAAGAATAAACTCATTGATGACTCATGTAAGTTGTACCTCTGGTGCCTGGTATCTGCTTCCTATCAATAAAAGCTGCATGAAAGATGAGTTACTGCCTATACCCTGTTCTTTGAAAGAATGATATGGAATTTTTTTTTAAAAAAAGATTGAGAGATAAACATCATAAATTCTTTACATGGCTTCCCCATCCACTCCCACCTCCACCCAGATGAGATAAAGAGTCCATCTGGGAGTCTGGTCTTCAGTAGCTTTCCTCTGGCTTGGGAGACCAGGAGTCCCAGCTGTGGCTTTGTCAGTTTGCTCTCTGTACACTCCTGAAATAGGAGTCTGTCTTCTCTCCAAGATGGTTACATCCTGGGACAGACAGTGGCATGGTTTGGGAAGCACTGTCTGATGTAGTCATGTGGAATTACAGTATCTACTGTTCTCAAGCTATTGGAATACAAATGCACAGGGAATTGTTTAGAACAATACCCTAAGCTATTTTTTCTACTGATATTTAGCAAGCTGATAAAGTTCAAGCAATGCCAATAAATGCCTCCACTGCAAGATTTACATACAACACTTCTTATATGGTTGTAGTTGTATGATAAAGGATGAATGTTTATCCAAATAGGATTTAGTGAGGCAGAGTGAACCACCATCGTAGCTTTCTGTTGGAAGATGCAGCACCTATTCATCTGCTCCCCAACCACCCCCATGCTTCTCTCTTAGCAAATTCTTATGCTAGTTAAACACCTCTGTGGCATGATAAAGTAGTGCCAGACCCCCTACACCAACCCCTAAAATGAGGAAATGGTGAGATTTCACCCGCTGCCTTTGGTGGGAGCCAGTTGTTGGCTTGACTGACCCAGCCCATGGAGCTGTAGTCCACAGGCACTTTGTGAAACGCTTAAGGGTGAGAGCCTGTGGTATGATGTGGATCACTAGCAAATTTTCAGTTCTTAACCTGTTTTGAGAGATCCTCCACACCCCTCACACCCCATGTGTACTGAGTTAGGCTGTCATGATGGGAAATGTAACTTATTTGCTCCTCAGGAAAGGGTCATACCTATGCTTAAATAAGGGTTACAAGTGAGAATGCAGTGTTGGAACCTGGTTAGATTCTTGGTTGCTTTTGAGTGGTCTTAAGTGTTTCCAAAACACAGACAAAATGATAAAAGTAAATGGGAATAGGGCGATAGAGGAATGTATGAGGTAGCACAAGTTAAATTTCTTAAAATCTGCAGGATTAGGCAGCTTGCATTTAGTATGACTGGAAAGGAATCTCTCTAATTTGTTGATGTCGGTAAATCATAAGTAGCCAAGGAAGCTGCACAGAGGGGTTGGAAAAAAAAAAGTGACTCAATAATGTGAAGAAATGGGTCAGGTTTATTTCAAAAGCTAGAGGCCAGTTGCACTTACTTGTGTGACTAGATAATTTTATTGGCTGATAGACAAGTTTTGGTCAATAAAAATAATCTAATGTCAACTTGTACGATTTTCTGGGGTAGGAGGGAAAGTCTTTTCAGATGGATTTGCTGTAAGCATTTTCAGTTCTTGTTAAGATTAAAGCTTTGTTTTGTAATTGTATTGACAAAATGTACTCTTTTATAATGTATCTGATTTAGAATGGCTGACTTCATTGATTACCAAATTAAAGTGATACAAAATCAATAGTAACACATACTAAAAGGATTAAGGACAGGATAACTGAAAAAATCTTGATATGGCTGTTAATGGAAAGTCAAAATCTAGTAGCTGTGTCTGTTTCTTCAAGTGCTCTGCTGTGAATGCCAGTGATCTTGAACTAGGGAAACTCCATTGTTAAAGTTTTCAGAGGATGCAAAGGTTGGAGTTGTCTCTATCAGATCAGTTACTACAAAGGGATTAAAATGCACCAGTTTTTCTGGGAAATGATCAATGTATTTTAATGTAGCCCGATATGGTTTCTGCTATAAACATCTAGGAAAAGAGATGTAGATTCCACTGTTGGAAGAGGAGCCTGTGCTCTAAAACACATGAACTCTAAAAATGAATTGAATTGCGATGAATTTCAATGTGGAAATGGCTTTTGGAGTGAGACTATACCTATGATAACAACTCCAGTACTTCAGTTATAAATGCAGTTGAGACTAACCTTATGGTGCTACTAGGAAATACGTAACATCAGAATAGTTCCTAACAAAGCCAGAGATGTTTGAGAAGAGTTGTGATGCATTCAGAGTGTGAAAAGCCTGTCAAACTGAATTTAAAATTCAAAATCTTTGGTTAAACCAAATTGGACCAAGGGAACGATGAGATTTCAGTCTTACAGCGTGCCTTATACTTATAAAAAAAGGACTTCAAGTTAACAGCTAAAGCTAAGCAGACTCCTTCCCTTGCTGGGTGCAGAAGGGCCAGTAGCAATGAGGGACGAGGCAGAGGTGCTCAATGCCTTCTTTGCCTCGGTCTTTAACCCCAAAGGGGAAAGTGCTAGGGATACCCAGCCTCCTCAGCCAGGAGATGGTGGGGATGAAGCTCCAGCTGTTTGGGAGGACTTGGTTAGTGACCTGCTTGGCAAGCTAGACATACACAAATCCATGGAGCCAGATAGGATCCATCCGAGGGTTTTAAGGGAAGTGGCAGAGGTTCTCGCCAAACAGCTTTCTCTCGTCTACCAGCAGTCCTGGCTGACTGGGGAAGTGCCACTTGACTGGAGGCTGGCGAATGTTACGCCCATTTACAAGAAGGGTCGAAGGGAAGACCCGGGGAACTACAGGCCTGTCAGTCTGACCTCGTTACTGGGGAAGGTCATGGAGCAGATCATCTTGAGTGCTGTCATACAGTGCACGCAGGTCAATTGAGTGATCAGGCCCAGCACAACATGGGTTCACCAAAGGCAGGTCCTGCCAGACCAACCTGATCTCCTTCTATGACAAGGTTACCCGTTTAATGAACGAGGGAAAGGCTGTGGGTGTGGTGTACCTAGACTTCAGTAAAGCCTTTGACACCATTTCTCACAGTATCCTCCCGGAGAAACTGGCTGCCATTGGCCTGTACAGGCACCCCCTCTGCTGGGTTAAAAACTGGCTGGATGGCCGGGCCCAAAGGGTTGTGGTAAATGGAGTTAAATCCAGTTGGAAATCGGTCACGAGCGGTGTTCCCCAGGGTTCAGTGCTGGGTCCAGTCCTGTTTAACATCTTTATCAATGATCTGGATGAAGGGATTGAGTGCACCCTTAGCAAGTTTGCAGATGACACCAAGCTGGTTGCAAGTGTGGGATCTGCTTGAAGGAAGGGAGGCTCTGCAGAGGGATCTGGACGGGCTGGGTCGATGGGCTGAGACCAATGGGATGAGGTTCAACAAGGCCAAGTGCAGAGTCCTCCATTTGGGTCACAACAACCCACAGGCTTGGGGAGGAGTGGCTGGAGAGCTGCCTAGCAGAGAAGGACCTGGGGGTGTTGGTTGACAGTCGGTTGAACATGAGCCAGCAGTGTGCCCAGGTGGCCAAGAGGGCCAGTGGCATCTTGGCCTGTATCAGACACAGCGTGGCCAGCAGGAGCAGGGAGGTGATTGTGCTTCTGTGCTCAACGCTGGTGAGGCCGCAGCTCAAGTGCTGTGTTCAGTTTTGGGCCCCTCACTACAGCAAGGACATTGAGGGGCTGGAGTGTGTGCATAGAAGGGCAACGAGGCTGGTGAGGGGGCTTCAGAACAAGCCCTGTGAAGAGCAGCTGAGGGAGCTGGGGTTGTTCATCCTGGAGAAGAGGAGGCTGAGGGGAGACATCATCACTCTCTACAGCTGCCTGAAAGGAGATTGTAACGGAGTGGGTGCTGCTCTCTTCTCCCAAGTGACAAGTGATAGGATGAGAGGAAATGGCCGCAAGTTGGACTAGACATTAGGAAGAATTTCTTTACTGAAAGAGTGGTCAAGGAGTCACTATCTCTGGAGGTGTTCAAAAAAAAGGTTGGATGAGTTTCTTAGGGACATGGTTTAGTAAGGAGACAAGCATGGTTGGACTCGGTGATCTCAGAGGTCTCTTCCAACCTGGTGATTCTATGATTGTAAGAAATTGATGTAGCTCCATCTCTTGGACTGTGTTTATCAGAATACAGTGTTTATAATCTAATCTGTGACCTGGAAGTTGGAGCCTAAGTTCCATAGGAAAGATTAAGAGCCTCCTTTTATTAAAAAAAAAAATGCTATGCTCGTCTCCAAGTCTCTTCAGAAGTCAACCTCTCCCACCTCCTGCGTATCCCATTTAAGTTGTTTATTGGCAAGTACCACATGTATGGTTGGTGCTGATCTGACCAGATGACATTCTAATTATATATGGATGATTTAATTGGAAGTTTGTCTTCAGCATGCATCAACTGTCATATATAGAAGCCACAGCAGAGATAAGAGCTGTAGAGGATGGAATCAATGTGTTTAAATCTTCTGTATTTTTGAGATACACAAACCGTGCTTCTTTGTTGGCATAAAAGATACATGTGAGACAGTGTGTGCGCACGTGTATACATATTTGCATTTGGAGTGTCTCCTCCTTAGCACCTGACATTAAATATTTGTTTGTTATACTAGTATTAGCTGGTACTAGACTTGGAAATTCTTTCATAATACATTTTCACTTCCTTTGTAAAATATCTTCATTTTTCAGCCTCTCAAATTCTACACACTGCCACCTCTATGTTCATTTCATTTCTTTCTGTAAATGATGTAAACCTCTTGCTTGCAATACAGACCAAGAGCCTATGTTTTTTCGTTCTTCGGATTTATTAACATACAATAGGCTGTTAATGTTAATATGGTGTGTTTCTTAATACTATTTTTCTTCTTCTAATGAATTGTGATTTTTTTTTTTTCAATTGAGTGGGCTTAAAGTCATTTTTAACACTAAATGGCATGTTTCACTTGTTCTGTGGTTATAGTCTGTTAAAGCTTTGTGTGTTTCCTTGGTCATTGTAATGTCACTAGCTCAGCCATTTCTTTGAAGTGCTGCTGATTAATCTGAAAAGAAATTTGGAAGGGAATGCAGAAAGGGTAGAGAAGAAAACTAAAACTACTTAATCAAATGAGTAGCTTTTAAGTTAGTAATGGATTAAGGCTAGGTCCCACAGATGGGGTAATGGATAAAGCTCACGGGTGTACGATGCCTTGTGTATGTTGATGGATTAATAAAATTTATAGCTAACTTCCAGTATACACATTGGAGTGCTCCTATTTGCTTATATTTCCACTTTCATGTATAAATGTATATTCTGTTATGACAGCTTGCATAATGGTGGCCTCCTGCATAATTAGAAGTTGAATGTTCCTGGTTAAGCTTTCCTTGCCTTCCTTGAAAAACAGGGATTGCTTGCAGAGAGATGGTTAAGCCAGGTATAAGGACAGGCATTTTATAATGTCAGTGCAGACAGAACTGAAGGATACTGAGTCTATTTCTTGTCACCTGCCTGCTCTTTTGGAAACAGATAAGCATCATGTTGTTATTGTTATGTTGGCCAGATTTCATAAGGAAAGAGAAGTTTGTGTTGTTTCTGTCTCACTTTTGCCTTCTGCCTTACACCATAAACAGCTGGCCAGTTTTTAACCAAATTGAACAAATGATATTTCCTGCAGTGTTCCCGAAACAGGCAAATAAGTAATAAAATAGAGATAAGATTCTGACTTTATGTGCAGTAGTATAGGCACTCTTAATGCTCCAGGTATGAGATATTTCACGTTATGATTTTTTACGGAAATACCTACTGTATTTTCATGCTTAACAAGTAGTCAAAAAGCAAATCAAATGCTATGACTTGCTGAGATAAGAACAGAATGCAGAGCAATGTAATAAAAACCAACATTGTGCCTCAGTCCATTACTGCGTCTTTCTCCTGGGTACTGTACTGTGCAGCTCTTCTCCCCCAGGATGGAAAAGATGTAGAAAAGCAGCATTAGGAATCATTGTACAGAAGCCATTCACACTTTTTATGAGCAACCGTGTAGGCTAGAAATTATCATCCTATAAAAGATAGAGCTGAGGGGGGTATGACAGAAGTCAGTGAAGTGTCATGAAGGGGTGGATAGAGGCTTACAGTTCACAGTCTGGTTTTGTGCAAGAAATAGGGGAAATTGAAGTAGTGCTATGGAAGAAGATAGGTTCAAAACAAAATAAAAATATGTTCTTCAATGTATACTTCAACCATGGGACTCCTTGCTGCAGGCTGAAAGTTTACAAAGGTTCCACGGTTTGTTGACATGGATTCATGGAAGAGAAAAATTATTGAGGGTTACTTAGTGTTTATCTACATTCTCTGACCCAAGAAGTCTGAGTTGTAATTTAGGAGAGCAGTGTCTTATATGCCTTGGGAGTTCCTGCACTTTTGCCTAAGTTTCAGCTTTTGATTCCTGCTTCCCAGCTAGCTGTAGGATATTAGCTAGAATACATTGGCCCTTTTCCCCTGAGCCTGTAGAGCTGTTTTCACTTGAAACCACAGTCTGAGTAGAGGAGAAATGGGCTGTTTCTTGGCCCTGCTAAAGCAAAAGTAGAGAAAGCCACAGCCCTTATCTGCATTGCTTATCTGGTCCGTGGACCCACAAGTATTATACTTAGCTGTGGCCTGTCAGTACACACTTGTTTCCAAATTAGCCCCAGCACCTTCTCCCTGTTGTTTATCCAGCAGATAATGGAAGGAGACACAGTGAGAAAGCTGAGGTGAAGCATAAAGGAGAAGAGTTGTGGGCTCACAGAAAGGAGTGGAATGAATATGTGAGATATATGTTTCTAGGTAAGGAACAAAGGATAGGATCTGTATGTGGTGAACTATTGTTACTCAGTCTCAGGATAACTTTAGATTTTTAGAGTGACACAAAGCTGATATGGAAAAAGCACAAGTAAAATTTGAAATCTTACAAAGCACTTGACCAGAAGGATTTGTATTTGGGTTTCTGACTTCTGTCTTTCAGCTTTGTGTTCTTGATTACAAATTACAGAATGACAGGCATTTTCTAAATGATGTGTTGTTTCTTAAACTTTAGTACTTTGCAGCAGAACACAGGAGCCATTTTCTTTGCAGGCATCTCCTCCTATAAATAACAGAGATTCACTTTACATTCTGAGTAGTTGCTGAACTGAGGAGCATATCCAAAGTTTTATTTTCCTGTATTAATCAAGGAAAAATGGATGTACTTTTTAGTAGATGTTTTCTTTACAGGATGCCATAATTGGTGTTTCACTGACTCAGTGTTTAAACTGTGTAGCCAATATGAAGCAGATACACCCTCTTTCTCCTGGCCAGCTGTGCAAGTTGCTATGGGAACTCGGTGGGGACTATCTGCAGATTACTGCTCTGGGGACTACACCTGGCTTATTTGCATTCAATTTAAGTTGGGGAAAATTCAAAAGAAGAAAAGAGGAGTGTAGAGTAGCCAATAGGCAAGTAAAAAGGGGCTTGTCATTTTGAGGCTGTCACGTTGGATGGAAAAGCTGCTTGTATTCATGGTCCTTGTAGGCTCATGCAGGGTTCTGAGGTTCGTGGCCTTTTTTGTGCATTTTACCAGTGTTGTGAGGCTTTTGGGGAAATGCAGTGTCACAGAGGATTTTTTGTGTGTGTGTGTTATTGCCCCTAACTTAGTTAATTCCCAGATAATTTGTTAACTTTCTCTGCATTTTTAATGAGTGATCTCTCTGTGATGGTGAGGGGTTATGAAGGCAGTATGGAATACAGGTTGTTCTTTTGAAATGGCATCTTAGTTCATCTCAGTGCAACATTGAAATATTAGTGTAATATTGAGTGTTGCTGGAAAACAGCTTGATTTTTTTCTGAATACCGAGTTGCTACTTTTTCAGTGCTGACTGTGACTTCTTGAGAAGACTGTGGAACAGTTTCCTTTCAAGTCAGCAACAGTGGTCAGCTGGCTGCTTCTTAGGCTGTATGTGGCTGGGTTTAGGGGGATGATGGTAACCTGGCACTTAAGCGCTTTACTTTTTTCTTACTTGCATCATTCTCACTACATCAACTTGCCTTTTGACCAACACTGGACAAAAATGATTGAAACAGCACTGGATGCCAACTTGCCCTTTACACTCCTTCCACTGATTTGGCAAATTGCCTTGGTACCTTTCTTCAGGAATGTCTTAAGGGAAAGTGTAAACTGTTTTCAGAACGGGAGGCTTTGAAGCTTTGAGAAATCGGAGATCAGCACCTCAGTATATCTTTAAGGTTTATATATGTATATAAACCATACTATATATACTCTATATAGTATATACACTTTTATATAACACACAAAAGTATGTATAAATATATACAATGTATAAATATATATAAAGTATGTATGTTTGTATGTAAAACAAAGTTCATGTGTGTAAAAATAAACAATTCTGAGAGTTAGTGGTGGTTGTCTACCCGTAAGCATTTTCAGTTCTGATTTATTGTTATGTCACCAGAGATTTGTTCTTGCTTGATGATTCAGGTTTTCAGCCTGTTGTGATGCTTTAGACCAATATATGGGCTTTTTATAGATGAATAATTCCTTGAATTTGGGGTTTAGCACTCTAAGCCGGGTCTGTGCTAAAGCAACTTAATGGTGTAATTGTAGCTCTTTGCTGCTGCTTCTGTTAGTTTCTTGTCCATACTCCCCCCCTCACCCCCTTCTTTTTTTTTTTTTTTTTTTTTTTTTTTTTTTTTTTTTTCTTTCAAAGCATTAGAACTATAATGTCTTCTTCAACACATCTGATGAAAAGAAGCGATTATATAGTTAAGTCTCACAGCATAGGAATCACATTTCCATTTCTAAGCATCGAAAAGGGGGGTGTGAGGAAACCAGAAATCAAAGAGTATTTTCAATAGTGGAATTGGAGGGGTATGTGCATATGTAAGTGTATGAGTTGTCGGCATTAGGGCTGAGGGTCTGTGTCCCAAAGAGCAAATAAATAGTTGTGAAATTTTGATTTCTTCTGTTTGTCACAGAAGTTGTGTGCTAGAGTTTGTAAGATGAATATGTAACTCAAGTGGATTTAAGCTGCAAGCAATAAATGTTTTAAGGTAATACTGCTGCTGACACAGTCTTGCCCAGGTGCTGCCTTCTTGAAGCACAAAAGCAGCAATAGGATAAACATTTCCTCCTTTGGATTAAGAAACACATTTGGGTCAGTATTTTCTCCTTGCGACTAGAGTAGTTTTAACACAGATCAGTTCTCTTGTGTAGTTCTGTATGTGGCAGCACAAGAGAGAAGGCAGTGGGGATGAGCGGGGCTGCAGATACTGGCATGCCTGCTTTTTTTGCTGACTCACCATTTGTGGCCCATGGCTGTGGTACTGCCAGGCATTTATTTAGGGTCCTAAATTAAGTGTCCTATTTTTAATTTTTGGTTTATCTATGAAATAGTGAGATACACATATAAAACTTGTGTTTTATTGAAGAATTGGCAACTAAGAATTAAAGTATTCTGGATATCAATTCTTAAATTTTTTTCAGGTCATTTCTTTTACTGTAATTCACGATTAGATCATGAACTTCATTTGAGAGGAGCCTGTATCTGCCAACCTAACGCTTGTCATCAAAATAAGTTATAGAAAGTGGGGTAGTGCAGGAAAGTTTACCTGTGCTGTGGTTTCTAGGAGCAATAAACAAGATATTCCTGTCTTCAATGCTGTGTGCCCCTGGGCCTGCAAAGAAAACGTGCATGTCTTCCTAGCAAATCCTGTGCAAACACAGCCACAGGTGGTAGTCAGACTGTGTGCACTTGAGCACTGGTGCTGGTAAACCTGTTCTTATGGCTGTTTCCTGGAAAAGCTAATCAGTGCCTCTTCTGCTTTAGCACAGCATAGCTGCTAAAATGGGCAGAACAGTGCTTGTGAACGTTTCCTGGAAAAGCTAATGTAGGTAATACTGTTTATGTGTAAATTACACTGTTGTTTTCGCTGTCTACCCTTTCTAAATTATCATAAATTTAAACCCTAGGTGCCCAGGAACTTTCTGTTTTTCTGACTGATATCAAATGCATTCTAATGTTGCTCTGACCATCCAAAATGATAGATGTTTGGATAGGTGTGCTGATGGATGGAATCAATGTCTGCAGAGTGAATGACTCTGTTTCTTTCTTCAGATCTTGCATCTGGCAATTTTTTTGTTCAATTTGTAACATACAGAACAGCTTGTCTGGAATTTGGCCTTTTCCTCTCAGAGATCAAATAATTCAAGCTTCAGAAAGAAGCATTCTCATGACATGTCTTGTGGTTCCTACAGGTGTTAATAGTGTCTGGATCAGTGTGCTGAGGGCATTAAAGCAATATCCTCCTTCAGATTTGAGATCGTTATTAAAGGAAGAGAGAGCAAAAGCAGTTTCTGTGAAGGATGGTGATAACAGCAGTGCAACATCAATTCATACCGTGAACTGTAGAGGTTTTGCATGTGCTTTTTCCAATTAATTTGTCAAATGCTCTAGTGCTAATTAGAGCTAAATTCTGTTTCTGCTGTTGATCTTGATGTATTCAGTTGGCTCCAGCAGAAATCAAAATACACTTAAATCTGTGACTATGATTTATGTATTTTTGAGAGTGACCTGTAATGTCTTTAATGACAAGTGGTGTGAAGACTCTGGGATTCCAGTTGAACTGAATTGTATGCTTGAAGTAATATACTGAATTAGTCTGCTCTTTGTAGAGCCCCTGTTCATCAGACTAAGCTAGTAATTACTACTTTGTCAAAGTGGAGAACAGCAAAACAGCACATTTGCATAAGGCATTATGTTTTCATTTACAGGTGAGTTTAAAAATAGTGTTTTTAAGTTCTGAGGGCCTGTCCCTCTTATGTGGGTAGACACGGGAGGCAACTCTAGTGCTTCTGGATTGCACATACGGTGATGTTTCCTAAGTGTAGTGGGTCATACAACTGCTAAAACAAATACTGCTGTTCAGTGTTGGAACTTGGCATAATTAGCCTTCATACCTTGTCAGCTCAATGGTGTTGTGATTTTACCTATTAGAAAATATTTATTTTACTCAAATACTTAGTATTTTTTATATGTGTTGCAGTAGCAATTTGAAACTAGCAGTGTTTATGCTATCTTCATTGCTTGGCAGTTTGGTAGTATGAACTGTTTACCTTTTCCGTTCAAATGTCTGCACAGTTTCAGTAGCCACTGCCTGTGTGGAAGATATGTTTCCACAAATGTCTTCCCAGCATGTGACTAGTAAAAGATGACCGGGGAATACTTGACCCCACGGGCTGGTGTTCTCTGTCAGGAGAAGTCTGGAGTCGCCTTGCTCCTCATAGTGGCTGGTGCATGGCAGTGCTTCACGTTGTCCAACTGAGCCAAGCTGCAGCTTGCAAGCTTTCAGGGTGATGGGGTAGCTTTTATTTTTGAGGGTCTTTGTTTGCTTCAGTCCTGCTGTTATGCAGATCTGTGCCCTTAGATTGCTTCTGGCTTTCTTCTGATGAATTTTGAGGTGTTAGTGATTGTGTTCTTCAGCTCTCCCTTGTGTTTCGTTCATGTAACTTACTTCACAGCAGTCTTCATTTCAGTCTTTCTCTACTTTGTGTCCTGCAGTGCGTTTTTGAAGAGCAGGGTGAGGGATGCAAATCTTGTGCAATTAATAAAATGTGACGTATTTACTAATACTATACATCTGCTTCAGATGTTCAGTGCTTGCCAGTGTGCAGTATTTCAGATTTGACGAAGCAGTACTTTTAAAGAAAGATGAGACCCACATATATGTGGATAAAACCTCAGATATCTCCCTTAAAATATTTACTTTTTAAGTTTTGTGTGTGTATTTTTGAAAAAAGTCCTCCTTAACTTTGAATACTATTTATCATGTGCAAGTTTACCAGAGCAATGAATTATGTATAGAACCATACCTTAAGTGTGGTGGATTCAAAGTGTGATTTGCTCATTTTCTGTGCTTGCTTCTAGTTAAATTGAAAGGAGGTGCATGCCCTCCTGCAAATATTAAAAAGTTCTATGACAAACATAATGTGCTAGTTAAAGCCTGCAAATTTGTTTTCAAATGCATGACACTCGGGATGGTGGTTTTTTTACTTTAAATTCCTGCAGTCAGTGCTTGTGATATAGTGTTTGGTGCATGTAAATAAATAGATAAATAGGTCTCAAGCCATTACAAGATACTGATTAAAACCTTGAAAACATAATATGAGTGAAACCTGAGTGCTTAAGTCAGGAGATGTAATGACCTAACGTTTGCTACTCTTCAAAATATTCCACAGTTTCTAAGTAAATATTATGATGGTTTTATGGCTAAAAGTTGTGGTTTTGAACAGCAAAGCTTGACTGCACTGAATTTATATCCTCTGCTTTTGAAAAGAAAGCGCTCAACAGATGAAAGAAAAACTTTAAATATAATATGGATCCTTTCTGATGCACTGTGGCTCGCAGGGAGCAAGGGGAGGGCAACACCATTCAGATGATGTGTCACAGAATTAGCCATGAGTCTCAAATAAGGCTCAGTGTGCTTGTGAAAGCTACAGCACTGTAATTTTTTAATAAGGGTATTTATCTTTCTTCTCTCCTCCCCACCTTCTGTCACTCCCCCCCTTTTTTTCCCTGCTTCTTATATGGTGGTTCTGTATTGTTTGTCATGGCCACAGTTTTCTTACTATAGAAAAAACACTTAAACCATGACAATTGCTACCTTCTGTGGACAAAAATGAGTGAGACCTAAAAACCCAAACCCACAAACAAACCCCGTTGTATTACTGTGTCAGGAGCTTAGATTTATCTGCTGTCCTCCACTGACAAGATGAATTAGCATTCCTGCCTGGCTATCTGCCTACTTAATTGTCTTCCAAAAAGGTACATGGAAGACTTTTGAAAGACAGGTTGTGCAGGGGAAAGCTTGAAAGGATAGTTATGATTTGAGTTTGTGAGGGAAGAAAAATTATATGTAGCCCAAAATTCCAGTTCATAGAAATTGCATAATGACCAGTAATTCTAAAACACACCAATTTTATTTGACTTTTCCAGGCAACTGCTCTTTGGCTTTCAGGTTAAAATTAGCGATTTTCAGATAAAATCGATTTTGTTAGCCAAAGTCAAAGGTGGTGTCTAAAATTAGATCTTAGTTTGCAGCCCTAACTGTGAACAGTCTGTGGTCTGTCTGTCCACAGTTACTCTAAGAATATTGTGCCAACTTTAATAACAGTTTATTTTATTGACATACATGATTTTTGTAATTTTTTTATAGCACATTTGATTCAATTTGATGAAATTTTTATTAGGTTTCATTTAACTTGTGGAATGGAGACATTTCCAAGTCTTAAGTTAAAATGTAACTCGGTGTCAGTTTAGGGCTAGCTGTACCCATGGTCTTGGCGCAGCATATAGAAAGCAGCCTTGCTCTGAGTGTTGCCAGCATTCATTGATGTTGTGCTTAGTCAGGTACTGCTTTCAGAGCATTGGTGACTAGTCTTCAGTGGTTCTTCCAGATGAAATACATGAGACATTGCTATGCTAATGAAGGTGGTATGCTAATATGTTACAGGTAATCCCGTATTTCATCCAAAAGAGAAATAATGAGTTGTTGACTTAGTGGGTAGTCTTGCCATGTTGTAAAAGAAAACATACCCACTGTCTTAGTGTAGATGAAAACTAAGATATGTTATCAGATATTAAAAGATCTTTAATCAGGGAAAAAAAATGTATAGAAAAGATAACAGTTCTCAGCTACAAATATATGTATGTACAGAACAGAATTAACACTAATCATAATTAAAACCTTAAAATGGACCGAGTCCTGTACCCAAAATCTTGCGATGCAGGTCTCTTTAAGAGCAGCGATGGTAGCTGAGCTGCTGCGGCCGCTACCGCTTCTGGGTTTGCGTCGCCTCCGGGTGAGGGGGGCAAGGAAGGGGAGATGGAACTTGGTGTGGGTCCTGCAGGAGTTTGTGGCAGGTCCAGATGACCAGTGATCTTTCCTTCAAAGACTGCAAAACGCACACATGCAGTGGTTGCCGCTGCCGCTGTTCTTCCTCCTTGCACTGCTGAGAGAGCAAGAGGAAGTGAGATGGATGTCCGGGCAAAACGGGACATGATTTCTGTCGTGGTTTCCTCAGAAATGTCCTGCCCGCACCCCCTTGCGTCCCACTCAGATACCCTTTGTTGGCAAGAGGAAGAAGAATTCCCTGGAAAAATCTGAAACCACAACACCCACAAAGCTTACAAAGGTCATACTTGTCACAGAGCTGGCCAGTGGTAGAAATTTCCTTGCTGTCATTGAGGGCAAGTAATAAATGACATTTTACTAATACATGGAAGCATATCTAAATAAAAATGAAGATTATTTCCTCCAATAAATGTGTTGAATAAAATAATGCTTATAATAACTTTTTATCCTTTTAATTCTGTCTTATTTGTATTTGTTGGGGTTTTGGGAGGGGAGGATGGTTTTTGTTTTGGTTTGTTTTTTTTAAAAAAAACACTGACCAGCTGCATGAAAGTAAGAGTTTAAACATCCTTTTCCCGTAGTTTCTATCAACTTTCCTTAGCTGTAACACTTATTTACAATAGATGACATTGTAAATTCCACAAAATTAATTCCCAGTCAGCCTATTGGGCATAATGAATGGGGGAAAAAAATGGGAGGAGATGTAAAAGAGAAGATGCAAAAGGAGATTTTCCAAGAGTTGAATAACCTGCAGTGGAAAATGACGTTCCTTTTCCCCAAAAAAGAATTAAAGTATCAAGTGTAATCATTAGAACTGAATACATAGTGGTGTAGTGGTGGGACAAATGGGAAGGTATGGAAGATTGATAAAGAGTGAAGTTTCCTAAAGCATTATCTGCAGACTCTGAAGTGTTGGATAGAGCATGGGCCTTTATCATGCCTGGCTCCATGTTAGTGGCTTAGTTCCTTTTGGTTTTAAGGGAAAGTATTAATAGAATTATGTGGGGAAAATCATGCATTTAAGAATTGTAGAGTTGGTTGCAGAGGAGAGATTTTTTGAGATATCTGTAGTTGTATGGGATGTGGAGAGTTTTTTTGCACTGATGGGCACAAGGTGCACCACTTTCTTTTCTTAGAGATGCCTTTGGAAGAAAAATAAAGCCTTTTGTATGCAAAGCCCAGAGTGATATCTTGCTTAAATGGGAGTATCAGAAGTATGACTTCCATTCAGGGTGTTAAGTAACTTTTAGTGTAAGAATCCAGAAAGAATAGAACAGCCAAGGACGTGGCAGAACCTAAACAGAACATTAATCTAACATATTCCATGGGTTTTGGAGCAGAGCAATATGCACTGTTTCTCCCCAAACCTTTTCCTGCTTGTTTCTTTAGGCCTCCTTTGGAAGCCTACAGGATAAATAGTTGCAGTAGTGTGGCCTAAATGAACCAGTGGGGGGGGTGGCCAAAAATTAAGAACTTAAAAAAGATCATAATAAAATTGTCAAAGAATTAAGTGGTCACAAGAAGAATGGGAAGTGGTCACTGGAAGAAGAGTATTCTTTTTGCTTGGCCAATTGTTACTTTGAAAAATCAGTTATGAGGTTTTATTTCAGTTACCAGGTTAGTACAAGTTACAGTTCAAATGAAAGTTTGGGTAGGGATCAGTGTTTATAAAGCAGATTGGTTGGCACAGTTGGGAGTGGAAGGAAAACTTCTGCCTTGTCCTTGTTAGCTGTCAATGCACCATGGATAGATGGTATGCTTAGCAAGGTCCACTGAGAAAAAAACTTTGATGATGCTGGGGTACATCAGTGCTGGTTGCTTTTTAAGTACCACCTCCAAAGGGGCACAAGACCAGGCAATCCCAAAATGCCAGAAGTCAAGCAGGTGAGGCAGAAGGTCAGCCTGGCTGAAGAGCAATCTTCTACTCAAACTGAGGCGTAAGAAGATGGTGTATGGCCAGTGGAAACAAGGACAGGTGACATGGGAGGACTGCAGGGATGCCGTTTGCTACTGTAGGGCGGAAATTCACACAGCCAAAGCTCAATTAGAGTTGAAGCTGGCCAGCAATGTGATGGATAATAAAAACGGCTTTTTCAAATATATTAATAATAAAAGGCAGGCCAGTAAGAACATTGGACTGTTAATGAGGTGCCCGTGCTGATCAAGTAACAGCAACTCAGACAGAGCAGAGACTTTTAATGATTTTTTTTGCATTGATGTTCAATAATGACATTGGGCTTGGCCCTGCCCCAGAGCCTTGACCTGGAGGATCATGACTGGGCAAACAACCTCCCAGCACCTGAGCTTGTGCAGGATTTGCTGCTCCAGCCAGATCACTACAAATTGATGGGGCCTGGTGGGATTTATCCAGGGGTACTTAAAGAGCTGGCTGATGTCATAGCAAGACCTCTCTCAATCATCTTTCAACAGTCTCAGGAATCTGGAGAGGTACCAGCTGACTGGAAGCTGTTGTCCCAGTCTTCCAGAAGGGCAGTAGGGATGATCCCAGTAACTACGGGCCTGTCAGTTTCACTTCAGTGCCTGCTAAGATTATGGAGAAGATTATTCTGAGAGCTACTGAAAAACATCTGAAAGACAACACATTCCTTGGTCCCAGCCAGCACAGGTTTACAAAGGGAAGGGCCTGCCTTACAAACTTCATATCCTTCTACAACAAGGTTGCCCACCCGGTTGACCAGGGAAAACCAGTTGATGTCATTTTTCTGGATTTCAGTGAAGCTTTTGATACTGTCTCTCACACTATTCTCATAAGCAACATGTCCAGAATACAGCTGGATAAACACATAATACAATGGGTGTGCAATTGGCTGATGGGTCGCGCTCAAAGAGTCATAGTGAATGGAGTTACATCAGGCTGGTGCCCAGTGACTAGTGGGATCCCACAGGTATTCATCCTGGGGCCAGTGCTCTTCAATGTCTTCATAAATGGTCTGGATGAAGGACTTGAAGGTTTATTGGCAAAGTTTACCAATGACACAACGATGGGGGGAGCCATCAACACTCTTGGGGGCAAAGAGGCCCTGCAGAGGGATCTGGACAGATGGGAGATCTGGGCAATCGCCAACAGCATGAAATTTAACAAGGGCAAGTGCTGAGTTCTGCACCTGGGACACAGCAACCCTGGATGTACCTGCAAACTCGGATCTGAGATGCTGGAGAACAGCCCTGTGGAGAGGGACCTGGGAGATCTGGTCAATGGCGAGTTGAATGTGGGCAAACAGTGTGCCCTGGCAGCCAAGAGGGCCGACCACGTCTTGAGTTGCATCAGGCATGGCATTGCCAGCCAGTAGAGGTATGTGATTGTCCCACTCTGCACTGCACTGGTGTGCCCCCACCTGGAGTACTGTGTGCAGTTTTGGGCGCCACAGTGTAAAAAGGACATAAAACTACTGGTGTGTGTCCAGAGGAGGCCACAAGGCTGGTGAAGGGTCTAGAGGGGAAATGGTATGAGGAACAGCTGAAGTCACCTGGTCTGTTCAGCCTGGAGAAGAGGAGATTGGGAGGGGACCTCATAGCTATTTACTGCCTTCACACAAGAGGGAGATGAAATGGTTGCTGCTATCTTCTATCTATGATAGTCCTATCATAATAGGATAGGACTAGAGGTAATGGCAGGAAGATGTGCCAGGGGAGGTTTAGATTGCCTATTAGGAAGAGGTTCTTCACTCGGTGAGTGGTGGAGCACTGGAACAGACTCCCCAAGGAAACAGTCGTGGCACTGGGTCTGCCAGCATTCAAGAAGCATTTAGAGAATGCCCTCAGTCACATGGTGTGGATGTTGGGAGTGTCCTGTGTAGGGATAGGAGTTGGACTCGATCCTTTTGGGTCCCTTCCAACTTGGGCAATTCTATGATTCTACGATATAGATGATGGGTAGTACTGTGGTATGACCAGCACACTTGCTAACGCTACTTTAGGTACATCCTTCCCAGGCCTTTATTTGCTGTTTTCTTGTTTTGTTTGACATGTCATCCTTCGTTTCACACGTGCCTGCTCTTAACGGTCACTTCCTGCAGTCACACTCTTTTGGTACTGCACCTGTGTTCAGCCAGCTCAGCACCGACTTTCATTTGAAAAGGATCCTGAAGATAGCACTGCTGTCCTCTTACTGTGCTACTGGCTGGCTCATCTCAGCCACTGCTTGTACTGGTACTTGCTTTGTGAAGTGCTTGGTTTGTTGTATTGTTTTGCGTCTAGGCTCTTCTAGTGAAGCAAACAGATTATTTCCGACTGCACTCCAAAAGCATGTATGGAAGAGTGAAGTCTGCTGAAGGTTTGTGAACCATGGAGATGGGCCTCAGAGGTCTCAATGGGACACGTGGATGCATAGAAAACCAAGATGGAAGCAAGGTATTAGGAAAAGCTATTCATTTAGTTGTTTCCCTGCAGTTGGGAGCATCTTCCCTTCTTGCAATCTTTTTCAAGTGTAGATCACTCATGTTAAATATATAGCAGGGAACATCTTGTGTTAAGTAGAGATATGAACCTGAACAGAGAAAGAGGTCAAGCGTGGAAATAAATTCTAGTCAGTACTGGATGATTGAGAAGTCTCTTTTTTCTCACTCCCTCTTGTTTGGAGAGGCGGTGCTTGAATTCACTTCAGAAGCGAGAAGAAGAAAAGTACAGCTAGCTTTTTAAAGAACAAGAAAGAAAGAAAAAACCAACTTGCTATATAAATTTACACTAATATCTGGAAGTGGGCGACTCAACCCTGTAGTCACCTACATCATCACATTACATTTTCCTGATCAGAATATGGAATATTAAATGTTGTAATAGCCACAGTACACTTGAATTTTTATGTGAATGATCTTGCTGATTAGGACATGAGTATTCGAGTAGTAAACTATGTGAAATGTAACCACATAGTTGATCAGTGCACATCATTCTGTGGATCACTTTTGGAAAAGAAGATTGATTCCTCCACAGACCAAAGCTGCGTCCTGGTTCCCCAGTGTACTTTATGGTCACAGCAATGAGTGTGCTCTCGTTGTAATTGAGTGGTTCGAAGATGCAACCTGTGTGTAAAGTGCCTCTTTCAAAAACAGTAGCTTCACAGTAAGCTTTGTTTAAGCTGTATTATGTGTATTTGTGGAAGGGATTAGTAATAGCGTTTTTTGTTTTTTCTTGGAAGTCGTTGGAAAGCAAAAGACTAAATCTATTTTGATTTCACTTGGGATAAATTAGTGGGTGTCAAATGTTACACAATACTTGACATATCCACTTCTGTTAAGTTTGCCATGGCAAAGGGATTACCCAATAATGAGTCACCAAGCTCTTCAGCCATTTAAAGGGTATCGTGCCACTTCTTGCCCTGGTGGTACTTGCTTTCCTGCCCAGGACCCTCTTGTGACAGTTCATGTTTGGGTGTTGAAAACTCCATGCAGATGTGCAAGCACCGGTTTGACAGCTTTGTGTTCAGCTCCTACCTTGCTAATTGTTTTCGTGGGATTATTTGGATTGTGTAGAAAGCTTTTTCCAAATCCCTTTTATTACTGAAGTTATTGTTGCCAGCAGGAGTAAGATTAAAGGTGCTTAAGTCTGTAGAGTTGTTTCTAATTTGTACGTGTCATTTCGGTGGCATTTGAACAGAACTCTGTCTCTTCCCCTCCCTGCTCCCCTGTGGTACTGTGCTCGCGTTAGGGCTGAGAAGCCAAGCTATTGGAAGAAAATTCATTTTGTTCCCTAATTATTATGCTGGCACTCGGGAGATAATTTTTCCCTTCATGCACTGCCAATTAATATGCAAATGAGCTGATAAATATTTATACCGTGATTTAAATTATGCAGGGAGCGCTTTCAGTGTACTCTGCAAATGAATTGTTCATGGACTTCAAAGTGCTGGCTGCTGTGCTAACGAGGGGAGATTTGCATAAGGCCCTAATCAGGCGCATACTGATTAAGCTTCATTATGGAAACTGCCAGCTGCAATCTTTGTTTCTATTTTATTACAAAAAGGGGAACTTTTCACGCTTCAGTCGCCTTGACAATGTCAGACACAGCTAGTAGGAGAGACTAAAACTCCACAGAGCAACTGAAGTTTCCCTGTTCAGTTGAAGATTGCTATGGTGTAACTGAAGTTGTGTTTCTTCCCCCACCTCCCCACTCCCTTTCTTGTTCAGTCGAGAGTAGTAGTGTAGATTTGATAGAAATTGCCATTCTCCCTTTCCTTGGACTATCTGAACCTGTAGAGGATACCACAGCAATGCTGGACTGCAGCGACTACGTTCTAGGTGGGTACCAGCTCAGCTCTTTCTTATAAGCGTTTAATATGGAAATAGAGGCTGTGAGGTTGACTATGCATAGAGGCTTAATCACATATGCAGAGGCTGGGGAAGGTATTTGTAAGGCTGAAGCTCACTGGTGAATCGGCAGCAAGGAGCTGTCTGGTGGATAGGTAGATAGATCTGTACCAGGGAAATACATGATGTGGGTTTTTTTTTCTTCTTGTTTCCCTGGCTTCCTCTGCACTGGAGAGATTTGCTGCTAGGCTTGGATGTTACTAATGCATACCTTTCGCTTTTAGGATTTCAATCTGAGAAGCATTTGGCTTCTAACAAACGCTGGACTTGTATATTTGTGTGTTATGAATTTTAAAGCATTACAATGAATGAGAGAGTCACAGTCTCAAAGAACTTAGTAGCTGTATTGAGCCATTCCCCAACAGAATGTGTATTATGTCTGTGTATTTTTAGTGTAATCGCAAGGTTCTTCATGCGTAGCAGAAAATAAGGTGGAGTCCACAGTGGTTGCCATTGATACCATTGCAAGCTGTGCCTAAGGTTACCGGGGTAATGTATTTCCTGCATTGAGATTCCATCAGGACTGCAGAACAGTCATGCCATAATTTATTTTTTATGGGGTTTTTTTAGAATTTATTTATAAGAACAGATCATCCTAGTTTTACAATAGATATTATTTATTTTCAAGGCTCTCTTCTAAAAGTTCAATGTATAGAATTTTTTCCTTATTATTCTTTTCATGTCATTATATAAGTTCATGTAATAACTTGTATGTCAAAGTAAGAGAATGTATTTTTGGGTGGTAAATTCTAAAGCAGACATCTGAATATTTGTTTCTGGTTATGAAGTGAGGTGTTTTCAATGAATTTATAGGAAATTCTTGGCATATTTTCACTCACATTGAACTTTGATTTTTCCATACACATCAGTGAATCATTTTTGTTGATGCTGATGGAGTAATAGACAGTTTCGCTTTAGTGGGTGAAAGGAAGTAGTTAACAATATATTCCGTGTTAAGATTTTCTGTGTTTTGCTAACTGTATGCAGTCCCTAATACTCATGGCTGGTCCAGTGTCCACTACTTCTTTCTTCTAAATACCTTTTCAAACGTTGTGTGAAAGCCTGGCATGGCACTGCCTTGCAACACCCTCAGCCCTGTGAGCAGAGTAACACTAACAAATGCATTCACTCCTGGGAGTTCGATCTCAATCACACACCTGCTGCTTTCGATCCTTCCTTCTGTGGAGTTTGTTTTTAGATAATGTTGGCAGAAGTTGTAGCCCAGGACCTTTATTTAAAGCCCAAATAAGATCTAAAGGAGAAAGAAAAAGTTGAAGGTATTATGGTTGGGGTTTTTTAGCCCACTTCATTTGTTTATTCTTTCAAATTTAAACAGAAATTGTATGAGCATATATAAACCAAATAACCTTTTTATTTGACATATAATGAATCCGTAGGTTTAGTATCCTGAGGATATGTGTCTGTTTTGCTGGTAGCAGTTTTGTGCTTCAGATGTATGTCATACTATTTGCAATGGAAATAGCGTCATTGTTCTCAATGCTTTACATGCAGAAGGCCCACAGATTGAACAAGAAATAGTCAGCTGGTGAAATAATGGATGCTATCCTTAGTTTGAACCTGAGCAGTACCAGAAAGATGTTTCTTCATCCAGCTTGCTCCTTTTGTGCAACGTTAATGTTTGAGGTTTTTGTTAGGGATAGATCTTTACAATAAAATATTCTTCATTTACACATGCTTTTGGTAGTTGAGTAAACTTTGTGTGAATGCCTAGTACTAGGAAACGCTGGAAGCCTTTTTAAAAAGGGATTTATTTTGCAGCATAGCCTGACAGAAAAACATGTTTTGGTTGCTTTATGAAAAGAGGTCTGTACAGTTTTAACTTTGTGCTGGGCAACCTAGTCTGTACAGTTATAACTTTGTGCTGGGCAAACTTGCTGGTTATGCAGGAGGGCATGTTGTGTGAGCCTCCTGTTACAGAGGGAACAGCCACTGTGTTGCTTGGAGTTCTGTGCCCTCCTTTCTCGGTTTGGTTTGTTTATTCTCCCGTTAGTAACCTTCAAGGGGGCTCTAATACTTGTTTCTGCAACAAACTATCATGGTGTTGGTTTCCTTGCAAGAGCCTTCTGAAGTGGTTCAGCAAATGGATATCACGTTATTGAGACACAATCTTCCCAGCCTGTGCTTCTCCCTTGTGTGGTCAGTGCTGTTGTGAGTTCAGGCTATCCTTGTGATCTGGGCTTAAAGAATACATCCTGTGTCCAATGGCCCCATGTATTAGCCTAGTTTCCACAAAAAAATTTATTGAACTCTAACCCCTCTTTGCTCATTTTCCTTTTGGAAGACTATTCTTTGTGTTTGTGTCCAAAGCAAAGTCTCCCGTTCAGTGTTCTCTAGACCTAAACTAATTTCAGTAGCCAGCTGTGTGTCAAGGAACAAACTAATATTGTTTATCAAATAAATGTTGCCTATCGTCACTTTAAATGAATGCGCTGTTGCCACCACAATAAACTCAATTTGAACTACATGCAGCTTCTAGACAAGAAACATACTTTATATTTGTTTTACACCAGATCTATCAGCAGGGAGGGGCACATCAACAACCCACGTTTCTGTGTCGTCAGTGTAACCTGTGTTTGGTTTCTAGAGTGTTGATTATGCTATCCAAATGTGGAAAATGATGGGAAGCAATAGTACTGTACCTGCAATCTTAGCATAGCTCTTTCTTTCAAGGCTATGAATTCGTAGTTGGAATCAGCTAAGCAGAGGCTGTGAAAAATGAGGCAAAACTTCCAATCTTTTGCTCAAGTGTGGGCTAGCAGTGCTCAGCCGGGAAGGTTCTCCTCATTCACACTCCCTTTAAAAAAGCAGTTTAACATGTCTGCCTTTATACTGAGTAATATGATAGTTAGATCTCTCTTACATGTGACTCGCATTTGAAAGACTTAGGAATAGGAACTTTCTGAGCTGAGGTGGGGCTCTGGAGAGGCTGAGTTAGCTTGTTGGGGGAGGATTCCTGTTTGTTAGAGAACTTTGGGGTTTTTAGGCCCTACTGTGTTCAACTGCAGCAGTTGTTTATATGGAAATTTACATTTGTTTTAAAAATATTGACACGTCATAAACTGTGTTTCCTAACTGCTCATTGGAGTTTTTCAAAGGTTGATGTCTCTTATCTTTTCTCACACATGCTGCATTTCTGATTAGTTTCCACATCTTCCCACCTCGCACTCCCAACCAGGCTTTGTCATGACTCCTGTTTTCATTCAGGCCCTGTCCACGTGCTTTGTTGCTCCTGGTTTGTGCTTGTGTTCCTCTGCTGCTGTCGAATCTGGTTCTGATGGCCTGAGGGTGACACTGCTCTCTCTGGGCAGTAGCAGGTGATAGTACATAGCAATAGTCCAAATTCTCATTCCCAGCTCTCGTAGGCTGCCAGGTAGTGAAGTGTCTGGGCATTCTTGGAAATATCTGGGGGAAAAGATGCAGCAGTTACTCTATTCTTCTTCAGCCAGTTGCTATTTTGGAAATCACTGCTTTGGTGAAAGTATGTGACAGAGGAAACCTTTTAAGGACCTAGCAAGAGAATATGCTGGAGTAAAGCATATTCATTTTGAGCTCATTAAATGTGTGTTTTAACTGGTTGTAGGAATGGAAGGATGTGCTTAAGGATTTGCTTACGCTTCATAAAATTAAGTGGTGTGTCTTGATTTTTTTTGAAATTTTTGTTTTGTGATAATGTGGCGCACTGAGGTTGGCAGCCAGAAGTGAGGAGGTAATAAACTGGAAGAGCTGATACTGTACACAGAACATCTGTATAGATTCCTATACGAGGAAACTATTTTCTTTCTCTGCCGTTTGGAGAGGCCCTCTGCATTGCACTGTATTCAGCTGACAGGCTTTGGAAGCAAGAGCGAACTTTTCAATAGATTAATCCAGAGGGAGAGGGAAGAGGAATTATTTTACATTTGTATGGTTTTGCAAATATAAAATAACTTAGTGGCATTCATATGAAAGAAAAATGCAGTATTAGAAAAATGGCATCTGTTTAATTATCATGACTAAATTTTCTTTCTCTTACTGGGGGGGACAAACACACACCAGCAACACAAGAATGATGTAGGCAATGGTCGTCACACTTAGTATTTTAGAATCTTGATGTAGTCAGTGTACCTTGTCCATCGCACCCCTTTTGGCTTATGTGACTTCCATTGTACTGAAAATTAAGTTTCTGCCTATCTTTGCCCTCCAGCATGCTGTCTTTTATTCTCTTAACACAATGTTTTAATGTATGGGAATAATGACGTACAAAATTTTGAAACTATATTTATCTGGAAGATTCATTATTGTGTTCTGCCTCTGTTCTTTTTGTGTAGTAATCCAAATTAGGGTAGAATTCCTGATGTCCTCTGCTTTTCTTAAGCAAGAAGGTATGAATAGATTTAAGGAGATTTTTTTACTGTATTAGTTTATCTTTATTTCTGTTTTCTTGCAGACTCAAGAATGAACAATCCGTCAGAAACCAGTAAACCATCGATGGAGAGTGGGGATGGGAACACAGGTAAGAAATGATGAATCGGTGCACGGGTATTTTCTGGTGGGATTGAATGGATATTAAAATTTCTCTACTAGTTTACAGGAATCAAAAAAACAAAACCAAATTAAGACCACCCCCACCCCCTCCCTACCAATTTTAGAGACTTGGGAACACTTTTGTCATTAGCCCTACTGCACGCAGGGCATTATTCACACCTGCTGTATCAGAGCACTACCCACACATTGTGTATAAGATTTCCCTTCCCCTCTTCCTATATCTGTAACGTTTTTGATATTATGGAAGGTCTGGTGGCACTAGTTCTCCATATATAGTCTCATTTTTTCCTAGTAGAGCATACCTTCGGCACTTCTATGTCATTTATTTTTGGGTTGAAATTTTCCCTGGCAGATGTGGGCCACTGGCTGATCTTGGTTCTAATTTAGATTTCATTCAAGCTCTCGCAACAGTTCTCAAGAAGAAGGCAAAGAGAGAAAGCATCATTTCTCAACATTACAGAAAAGCCAGCTAACATTTTTTAAATTTATTTGAGTGTTAGAACTTTGAAATTTGACTGGGGAAAAATAGCCTTTGTGACAAGGCCAATGTGCCTTTTGGTTCACCCTTAAGATGTGGCCAAGTTCTAAGCCATTGAAGAAGCTTGTTAAGCCACTTCTTACTCCATCGGGCTATCTCATACTTTAATTCCTTTCTGGAGGGAATTTAATGTTCATTTTGGAAGCAAAAGAAATGACAGTTCAGAAAGGAAAGTAAATAGTTTAACTTAACTCAGAATCTTCTCTGAGCTCAGAATAGCATTTGGGAAGAGAAAATTTTAATGAGAAGGAACCTATTCTTGTTGCTTTGAGACAAGTCTAGGTACCATGTAAGAAGAAAATTGTTTTTCCTCCTCTTGGTTCAATAATAAGAGTTTTATTTTAAACTCTGGAGTTGTGATGAAATTAATTTATTTTATTTTATGCTGCTGTCTCCTCATTCCTTGTGCAAGGCTTTAATACAGCTAAGAGTCACTGAATGTTCTTGATACTGATCCAAGAGGCTGGAGGTTTTCTGCCAGTGCATGGGGTCAGTCAAAAGGAATTCTGCTTACTTATTAATGTGTGTTTTGTTGCTGGCATCTCAGTTTTTATTATTTCCATTGTATTTGTGATAGGAGAGGTATCAATTTTTTTATGTAGAAAAATGGTTAATTATGCATTTAATACTGGTTTAGGATTATATAAAACTTCAGCCTAAAAAGAATATGGGCTGTAAATATTTCATAATCATAAACAACATTAAGAGAACAATGGTTTTAAGTATCCCTGTAGAGTCCTTGTAGCTGGAGGGTATGTGTAAATTTCTGAGAAAATTCAGACTTCCTGCTCAGTATGGTCACAGTTCCCTGTGTATGTGTTCTTCAAACAGTGCATTCCCAATGCACTTCCTGAAGCACAGCTTTAACTGGCAGTTTCACCTAAACTGAGCTGTTAAAGAGAAGGACTTGATTTATTCAGAGGTAGCTCACTATCACAGTATTGCATCTGCTTCAGCAGAACCCTGGCTCTGCTCTCCTAGGCAAATGCTTCATCGGGGTGAAGGTGGTAGTCATGGTATAAATAAATTGCTGGACTGTAAAGCTGCATGTAGTGCTTTCATTACAAAAGGGGATACAATGTCTGTAAATTTTTTAATGCTCTAATATTAAAGCTAGTTGTCACAAAAATTTGACTCTTACTTGTGTTTGGACCTTTTAGAGACTTTGCTTCTGCAATTGAAATATTCCCTGTAATTCCGTTCAGTTTTGTTTCCTGACTTTTTAAATTATGCAAAATAAAATAATGTAGAATTTTTGAGGACCCTTTGTTCTGTGGTCATTGTTTTGTTTTTAAATATAGTGCTCATAACCCGCTGGATGTAGTGATTAATGATATTTGTGATGTTCTTCAAGGGCTCAAGGGTCAGGTGCATTAGTCAACTGGCAGATGTTAAACCCTGAAAGGAATACCCACAGAATGTAATTTTAAGCTTATAATCAGGGTACTTAGATTATGGTTCTGGGCTCTGTACATTCTTAGCAAAAAGAAGTCAGCTTTCAGCTCAGATGCTAAAGAACTGGAAGTGCCACTGATTGTCTGGGGAGCATTGACTCTGAAGCAAAATGTGTGAAGGTGATTTCTATAAACACTCAGAATTCTTATTTTTGTAACTTTCTGTAACTGTCTTATTTTCCAGTGAGGTTTGTAAATCACTTGTAGACTCTAATCTGTCTTTTGAACCCCAGTGCATGTTTGCTTGGGTCTTTCCTGTTTTAAACTGTAGTAAACTGATGCTACTGGAAAATTTTAGGAGAAATGACTGTAGGGCATGGAATTTACATTTGGCAGAGCTAGTCTTCTCAGGAAGGAAAAGACAAATGGTTGCCACTGATAAAGTTGACCTAACATCAGTAGTTCTCTGAGCTAACAGCTAAGTTTTGTGGAAGTTAAATTAGGGTTTCTTATTTCTAACTCTGACTATTTACAGAACATGAAGTCCCCTGAACACATTTATCATAATAAAATGCCTGAAACGGTTTTTACATTTAAAATTTTTGTGCGAAGTGGACTACCCTTTTAAGCATCTGAAAAAGCAACTCATATTTCAGATGAATTAAAACCAACAAAAATCTTTATGAGTACAAGAGTTGTTGGATGACTGTTTTCACAAGAACAACTGGTAGTCAGTATTGTAGAATTACACAAATCTTTTCCAACCTTCAGTTGTGGGTGGACAGTCTACTTAGTTTCTGTTGGAAAAAAAGAGAAGAGTAAAAAGAGTGTCTTACCTTAAACAGAAAGACCTTTACGTTTCCTTTTTATAGGTTGTGGCATAAAATATTCTGAAACAACTCAACCTTTTTTTTCTAATGCATATTCTTTTTTAAAACTTCTGTGAATGCAAGACAATAAAAAACATGGCTTTAATGTTTATGGAAACTGTAGTATTATGGCATGCATTGACATAGCAGCAAAATAATGTTTTTTGTAAACGTAGTATTTGGAAGGGTTCTTACGATTCTTGTTTGCATTACTTCATTTCCAGAGTTTGTTTTTCCAGTTTTCATAAGAAGAAAGTCTATAGGAGAGTGGTAGAGGGACTATGAAATATTCTTCAGCTGCCAGAATTCTGGGCAAATATCAGTGCTCAGATTATTTCTGTAATGTGGACAAGAAATCAACAATTTGAGTAGTGGGAACATGTCTCTCTAAACACAGGCACAGAAGAGAGACGGGGGAATGCAGTGCTGGTGCTGGAAGATTTCTCCCAACGCACAGGTGCAGATACCTCCTCAAGTTGGTTTTGAAATCTTCCTTCTTAGCCTTCCCTTCCCAAGTTTTCTTGCACCTTACTCCACATCTCCCTGTATCTGTAGTTCCTCACTCCTCTTCCTTTCTTTTGCAGTTTATAAACTCAGACTAAAGTCTGATGATTTGAGGATAAGCTCTTCTGACTGTAGGTGCAATATTACTTATGCCAGGATTTACGCGTGCTTAGGTTGCATTGGACTTGAGCTGTAATGGTTAAGTTTCATCCTGCAGCTTTTTTCTGTCTTAACAACTTGCTGGGGAGGCTCATTTCCCTGCTAACACATCTCTGACCTGCCCTGCTTTGCATTATCTGCTGCTTGCTGGGCCCTAAGGTAAGTTAATTCATACCACCTAACTGGCATAAAACTCACTTAGCCAAAAAAAAGGAAACCATTTGCATGAATAGTTTTCTACTCAGTTAAAAAGGTGAATTGTCTTACTGCTGTGTCCATGAAATACCAGAAGGGGCAGGACAGAGACAATGTAGTTAGAACCAACTACATGGGAGATGGAGAGTTCCCTCTCCTTTTTTTTATTTGTGTTAGTGAACTGTTAGATTGGTGCTAGGAAATATGAGATGGAGATGGAAAAGGCATAAATACTTGGGACTGTTAAAATCACTGTACTCATGGTTGCATCTGCCATGTCTATTAATTACCATGAGTTTTAGCATTTAATTCTTACCTTGAGTACAAGTGACTGTGGTCCTTTCATGTCCTCACAATGTGGTCAGCTTTGGTTTCTGACCGCTACATTTTCCAGTCGTCTTGTCAGATTTCTCTGACACAGGAGTGGTGTCACATCCTTACGAGCATACTAAGAGCGAAGTTCATTTTCACTGCTGTTCTTCTAAAGACGTAGGCATCCTGTGATAAATGCAAGCAACCTGAGTAGCATTCCTTCCAAAACTAAGGCTGTATCCAAAGGGGAAAGGACACTGTACTTCCAAATACCAAAGAAAGCTGAAGATGCAGGTAGAACAGAGAGTAAACAGGTGTGGGTTTTTTTGTTCTGAGTTTGGTTTTGGGAGGCATGAGGAGAGGGATTTGGAGTCCTTCAAGGCTGAACTTAAAGAAAACGTTGGTTTCTCTTAGTACCTGTCTAAATGGGATTTTGGGGGGAGGGGCCCATAGAGATTTTTAAGCGCAGTCTTAGAACTTGCTTTGTTCAAAACTTTCAGCCCTAGGGGGCTATTTCAAATTTCTGTATTAAGAGTTAGCTGAAGTCCTAGCTGAAGCAATTGTTCTGCACTCATGCACAACAGTGCTCTTTTCATATGGTGTCATGATGTGAGGCTCTTGAAGTATAGTATTCTGCTGGAGCAACTGGCTGCCATTGGCGTGGACAGGCACAGCCTCTGCTGGGTTAAAAACTGACTGGATGGCCGGGCCCAAAGGGTTGTGGCAAATGGAGTTAAATCCAGTTGGAAACCGGTCACGAGTGGTGTTCCCCAGGGTTCAGTGCTGGGTCCAGTCCTGTTCAACATCTTTATCAACGATCTGGATGAAGGGATCGAGTGCACCCTTAGCAAGTTTGCAGATGACACCAAGCTGGTTGGAAGTGTGGATCTGCTTGAAGGGAGGCTCTGCAGAGGGATCTGGACAGGCTGGATCGATGAGCTGAGACCAGTGGGATGAGGTTCAATAAGGCCAAGTGCAGAGTCCTGCACTTAATACACAACAACCCCCTGAAACAATGATACAGACTTAGGGAAGAGTAGCTGGAGAGCTGCCTGGGAGAGAAGGACCTGGGGGTGTTGGTTGACAGCCGGCTGAGCATGAGCCAGCAGTGTGCCCAGGTGGCCAAGAGGGCCGAAGGCATCTTGGCTTGTATCTGAAACAGCGTGGCCAGCAGGAGCAGGGAGGCGATTGTGCTCCTGTACTCAGCCCCGGTGAGGCCGCACCTCGAGTGCTGTGTTCAGTTTTGGGCCCATCACTACAAGAAGGACACTGAGGGCTGGAGTGCATGCAGAGAAGGGCAACGAGGCTGGTGAGGGGGCTGGAGAACAAGCCCTACGAGGAGAGACTGAGGGAGCTGGGGTTGTTCATCTTGGAGAAGAGGAGGCTGAGGGGAGACATCATCACTCTCTACAGCTGCCTGAAAGGAGGTTGTAGCGAGGTGGGTGCTGGTCTCTTCTCCCAAGTGACAAGCGATAGGATGAGAGGAAATGGCCTCAAGTTGCACCAGGGGAGGTTTAGACTGGACATTAGGAAGAATTTCTTTACTGAAAGAGTGGTGAAGGATTGGAACAGGCTGCCCAGGGAGGTGATGGAGTCACCATCCCTGGAGGTGTTTAAAATTAAAAGATGGGTAGGTGAGTTTCTTAGGGACATGGTTTAATGCAGAGACAAGTATGGTTGGACTCGGTGATCTCAGAGATCTCTTCCAACCTTATGATTCTATGATTCTATACTTAACTAGAACAGCTTCAGCTCTTCATATGAGGTGAGGCTTCCAGCTAGTCCTCTCAGAAATGGATAATTTTTTTGATCCCTGCAAATTTCCAATTTGAATGAGGAACTATCCACCTTACGATAGGTTTTCCTGTCTGTGTTTTTGTTTCTTTGAACTACGGTAGCTGTTTGTCAGGAATTATTTTTATGTTTGTTAGATGCCTTAGAGCGAGTCCAAAGGAAGGCCACAAAGATGGTCAGAGGGCTGGAGCACCTCCCCTGTGAGGACAGGCTGAGTGAGATGGGGTTTTTCAGCCTGGAGAAGAGAGGGCTCTGGCGAGACCTGAGCAGCCTTCCAGTAGTTAATGGCCTACAGAAAAGCTGGAGAGGGGCTCTTTATCAGGGAGTACAGGGATGGGATGAACGGGAATGATTTTAAGCTGAAAGAGGGGAGATTTAGACATTAGGAAGATATTTTTTACTGTGAGGGTAGTGAGGCACTGGCATAGGTTGCTTAGGAAAGTCATGGATGCCCTATCTCTTGAAGTGTTCAAGACCAGGATGGATGAGGCCTTGAGCAGCCTGGTCTGGTGGGAGATGTCCCTGCCCCTAGCAGAGGGGCTGGAATTAGATGGGCTTTAAGGACCCTTCCAACCCAAACCATTTTATGATTCTATAGTATATTTACCCAGTCATCTTCACACTTCCTTTGGCCATCTGCATTGAGAGAATTCTGCGGTTTACTGGAAAGGATGAAAATAGATGAGATTGCTGTAGTTCTTTCCAGCAGACCTTCTTATCTACCTTGTCTGTCTACACTGTATTGGTGTTTAATTGAACAGTGACTCCATCTTGGGAGATTTTATCAGTTTAAGTTGTTTGTATGTCAAAATAGCTGTGTAAAATACTGGATAGAGTATTTTAGTAATGAAATTTTACTCCTACTTGCTTTTGCAGATCTTTCTGAGGAATAGCAGACCCTTCTGAGGAATAGCGGACCCCTGTTGTTGTTTAACAACTATGACTCTTTGGCTTAGTAGATAAACTAGATTTTTATGGTGAAAAATGTAGGTGATGGAAGGAGTTGTGAAGTAGGAGTTAGCTGAACACCTGTCCATAGGCATTGAACAGAATCTGTTGGAAAGAATAAACATGGAATTCTAAAGTTGGTTTTACTTCTTTTCAGTCACACAGTTTTTAAGATTGTATCTGTTCTAGAGATTCTGTGCTGCTTGATACACTCAAGTCTCCTTTCGTGTTGTTAGCCACTGTGGGCAGTAATGCCCAACATAGAAACCCAGTTGTTGATAATGCTTAATATTGATTTTATCATCTCCCCACAGAATGATTCTTAAAAGTCTGTAGTTATAGTTCATCTTGGCAGAAGAGAATTCTGTGGTAGTTTATTGTGGAAAAATTGTTCTTTTCTTTTTCCTTCTCACAACCAGATTATTTGGGAATAGTTTGGGGATTTTCATGGCTTCCAAGCTATTTAGAAAGAAGACAATGAAAATGTAGGAAAATAATCAGGTTTTAGTTATGTGAAAGTGGGCAAGAGCAAAAGCAAGTTACGTTATGTAATGAGAGCTCTGCACAAATATTCATGGCAATGAGGAGGTATCTTTTATCAAAAGAGTAAAACTGTGGCCCATGATTGCTATGTATATACCTACTTCTGGTTTTGTCAAATATTATTTTACCTGTTGTTAATGAAAGGTGACGTTATATGAACCTTGTTCTTGCCGCTTTCTGAACTTGGAGAGTTTTCAGCTGCTGGATAGAGCATGCAAATGGAAACACAGTTCTTAGCAGCATGCACTCAGTTCTCAAAGCATGGTAGAGAATGATGGGTTAATAGAGTACATAGAGTAAGTAAGATGATAGAAGGTAAAGAATATGTTCTTAATTTGGTTCAGCTGATTAATGTTATATTATCAAAGTCTGGAACTGCTTCCCCAACCCGTCTTCCAGTAAAGAACTTCAATTTCTGTTACTTTTGGAGTATTTTTTGATTACACACTATTGAGAGAATAGCAAGAGACTTAAAAATATTAATTCTTACTCCATTTCATAAAAGTAATAACTAATAGTTCTTAATATCTCTTTTTCTCCAGGCACGCAAACAAATGGCCTGGACTTTCAAAAGCAGCCTGTGCCTGTCGGAGGAGCAATCTCTACAGCCCAGGCCCAGGCCTTCCTTGGGCACCTTCATCAGGTAAGAGAAGACCCATTTCCAAGTAGGGGAGACTTGAGCAAGTACAAACACAGCTGCTCTTACGTGCTGTGTGAAAGATGGGGAGTCATGTAAAGGAACCTGTGGATAGACCACGTGCTCAAATAGCTTGGATGGGAAAGAGTTCGTATTGTGGCGCTCACTTTGTACCATTAGGCTGCAGAGAGGGTAAGACCTGTTTGGGGGAACTACAAAACCTCTTTCTGGGGTCTTGAGAATGTCTAAAGTTCTTCGATGGCTGTGGAGTTTTCTCTTTTTTTTAACCTTAATCAAGATACTAAATTGAAAGGCAAGGTAAAATTTAATCTTTTTGGTAAAAGATTGCACTAGTGCAACAGCTGCCAAGGTTCTGAAGCTGTCACTAGCTAGTTAAGAAACCAGAAGTTGTGTTGAATGGTAGTGTCCTTCAAGTTTTTATGCATTAACTAGAAATACAAAGTGATTGTACTTACTAAGCATATGTGGTTTGTGAGTTTCTAAAAGTTATTTCAAGGACCTGTTTTTTGGATAATATTCAGGCTTCTACTGCCATCCCTCTGTTCTGCTGCTGCTGTGTTTAGGGAATCAAAGCTGAACTTCAGATGTAGGCTGCAGCAAAATGGGGCATCCCTAGGTGAAGAGAAGTATAAGGGGCATTTTTTGTAGGTTTTTTATCTGTTCACACTTGATGTATGAAAACAAATGTCCTAATTTCTTTCCCTTCCTCAGCACCAAGTTTAAACTTTAAAATACTGTACCTAATTGGCTGACCTTGAATGTTTGAGGTCTGAGGTGCACAGTTATTGTGGTATAATTGACGTACTGAAGCTTTTATGCCCTCTTTTAAGAGCTCAGAACTGCCATTTTATTGTATGGAGCATTCCACACGTCTTGTCACATAATTACAATTTTCCTAGTAGATTGGGTTATGTAGGACCTAGGGAGTGCCAGCGTTTGAATTTGCTGAACCAATAGGCTGTTGTAGGCTGCCTTTATGTGGAGAGAAGCTGACTAGTTTTCATGGGTTGTCAGTATATGTTTCACAAGGAGACAGATACAGCTGTTCCGCAGAATTTTTGTTTGTTTTAGCCTTTGTTTTGCTATATAGATTGATCTAGGACAGTAATTGTATTTAGCACAGTGTTTTATCTTGCTTTGGAAATGTAATTATTTAAACAGTTGTCAAGATCTTTATAACTTCATGTTTGATAAAAGTGTGGTTCGTTTCTTGAAACTCTAGTTCAAAGGAAAATCTCAGCTATTCTTTTATGCACCTGCAGGTGTGTGGGAATCTATTGTCAAATGGTCCTCTTCTGGTGTGGCTGCTGTGCCATGGGGTGTTATTCAGCCATAGCACACACTGCTTTCCTCTAGACTAATTCAAAATACAAGGTTGTAGGCGACATCCAGGAACAGTTTAATTTCTAATTAGAAAATATTTGTTGTGTGTTGGAAGGGTGTCCAATTTGCATTCAAAGAGATCTTCAGGAGTAGGTTGGCTGTACCTGAGTGAGATACATCTCTAGTCTTTTATGTGGTTTAAAAAAAATTATTATTACTATTTTTTAAAGTATTATTTCAGAGTGTATTTTTTGGATAGCAGACTTTTTTTTTAGATTATTCTCTGCTGTTAATTCATGTTAAAAGCTAAGATTACATCAGCTGTCAAAGTATATTTTGCTTGTGATGAGGAGGAGCTTTTCTGGGAGTATCTGCTTAGATGTAGAACATGCTTAGTAAGCCTAGTACCTTCATGTAGAGTGGCACGAAAAATTTCCAAGGTGTCTCTTATAGGCTGCCTGTTCTAATATTCCATTATTAATTTCATGTGCTGCAATCTAAATTAAAAATGTGCTTGCGGATATGTGGACTCTCTTTTGTGATGTATATTATGTGGGGATATCTTTTTATAGAGGCAGGAATGCTACATTTTGCTTTGCTTTATTGTATCCTTATGCCTTGCCTAGTTTTCAAATGTTGGTTTTCAAACATGGCCGGAGGTAGAATTCGCTACAGCCTCTGTTAGCCCTGACCTTTGAAAGTGTTGGTAATGAATTACATAGCATTCCTTCTTCGTAGTAGAAGTGGTGATAGAAACAAGGTGAGAGTAATTAAAATGGTCTTCAGTAAATGTAAATCTGGCATCTGTTGTACAGAGAAAATGCTTATTAGAGGTAAAATAACATACTTTTAAAATCTCAGTTTCGGAAGCATCAGTTATTCCTCACTGCTAACACACAAGAACTTCTTTGGACCCGTTAGTCAAAAGCGTTGGAATCAAGTTTTGAGTACACCTGAATCAATAGAGCCGTTCTAAAGTGTCTCCAGTCCTCTGAATTGAGATCTTCTTTTCAGTGGCTGAGGACTGCAACTACTTGAATGGGTTGATTGGAAGAAGAGCGTTTACATTGTGGGTTTTGTGCTATGCAGGTGGTTGTTCCTCTGTTGTATGAGGAAGTGGGTGAATGCAGTGTACATATTTGTGGTGAAACCCATTCTGAAATATTAGAAGGTTGATTGATGTTGAGTAGAGCTTAACACCCTTCCGTGAAGCTTGGATTTATTTAGCAGGAATAGGAATAGTTAGCCCGTCCACCCCAAATCGCTCTGTTTCAACACACTTTCACACTGTCTGGATCCCTAAGCGGGAATACCTTCAGTGAGAGGTAGACAATTAACACCATGGAAGAGTCTTACAGATTTTTTTCAATCTGGAGTGCAACTGTTATTTCACTGATTCCAGCGTTAGATGAGCATACATGGCTCTTGGGGGAGTTTTTGTTGGGATGCGGGTGGGAAGGTTGTTCTTTTTACATTGTTGAAGTTTTCTGTGGATTCTACATTATTTCATATCCATTTTTGCACTGTGTTGTAGGTCCAGCTCGCTGGAACAAGTTTACAGGCTGCTGCTCAGTCCTTAAATGTACAGGTAAAGACAGGTTCCTTCTGCTGCTTGTCCTTCTCTCATTCCAAACAGTGTTATGGACCCACTAGAGATAGCTTTTAACCTACTAACTCTAACTCAGTTTTACTTCTTTCTGACTGGGCTTGCAAGCGATAGGTATAAAGGAATAACAGTTTTACAACTGTAAATCAGGTTCGGGATTGTAAGCATTCAGAAACTGGAGTTATTTAAAATATGCAGCGATTGTAATTTTGTACTGAATTTCAGTCAGGAAATCTGTTAAACTTCAGGAATAATTCAAGTTCTTCATTTATTCCCTCATTTTAAACATAGCAAGTATTGCTTTGCAATTTGCCCTTGCTTCTGGTAGCTGAATATAGGAGTATAATGTAGCATTAACAATGCAATGTGGCTAGTGCAGATTGCTTGTGTAAATAACACATAGTGATTTCAAAATAAGTCAGAATAATTGATGTTTAATAATGTACGTGAGACAACAAAGCTTTCAAACTTTTTTATGATGCTGAACACTCCAGTGTATCAGTTAACGTGCCACTTCTTCTCAATACTATATTAAGGGGCAAGGGATGTGGTTTTATTGAAAACTGGTTTCAGTATTGCTTGTTATCAAAGAATGTAGGTAGTGCATTACATGAAATGCAATAGAATGTGGACCCACTTATACATAATAACAATTTGGAAAGAAGAGGAGGTATAGTGACCTTCCTTTCTGAGAGGAAGGAGGCAGAAAATTGCCTTGGTTGCCATGGTAAACTTCCATCCCTGAGAGAGATGTTGGCAAACAGGCTGTATCTCCCATGCAGAATGTTTACAGTCCTGCGCTGTAATTATCGCTCAATGACTGGCAGAATTAATCAGAGCCTTTATGTTAATTAGCCTGCTCTGCAGTCCCCGAAACAGGTGGTGGAAAATATGCAAATCTATGCAGAATTTTAATGTTCTGCATAACCGGTTTTAATTATCATAAAACTCTCTCCCCCTCTTCATGCAATTGCATTTCCTCCCTCATGTCTTCAGAATTTCTTCTGTTTAAAAAGCCAAAACAAAACCAAAAAAACCCAAAACAAAACCCAAACAAAACCCATGCCTCCCCCCAACCCAAACCTTATAAAATAAATCAGCATTTGATTAAAAAAATGCTAAACTTTGATTATTTAAAAGCACCGTATATATTATGTATTTTGCTGTAGGTTGATAAACCTGTGATGATTTCTCAAACCGGTTCTGTTTGACTTAGAGGTGCAGGATGCAGATATAGAAAATGGAAACAATCTCCTTTTTTTCGTTCCATTGTTCAGGATTTTAGGCAATGAATAATTTTAACAACCTTTTCTTTGTTTATGGGGAAATGTAGTGTCAGCTGCAGTTGCATTGCATAGAATGAAATAAGACCTGAAAATAATGTCAAGGAGTTACAAAAGACCCAAGAGCCTTTTTGTTTTGTTCAAACTGCATTTCCTACAGACATGTTTGAGCAATCGTAGCTGAGATGGTGGACACACAGAGCCATTGCTTAAACACACTCTTAAAATAAACCCAAGGGCTTTTTGTATGCAGATGAAAGATTTTTATTGTGCAGTGTTGAGATAGCAGTGTTATACATTAACATCTGTTTTACACTATAAAGAGTTGTTGTTTTTTTTTTGACTAGTCTAAATCTAATGAAGAATCTGGGGACTCTCAGCAGCCAAGCCAGCCTTCCCAGCAGCCGTCAGTGCAGGCGGCCATACCCCAGACCCAGCTCATGCTGGCCGGAGGACAGATCACTGGGGTAAGATTTACCCAAGTACACGGCAGTAAAGCCTCCTATCCGGCAAACGACGGCAGTATCTACGGCAGTCCCCACAGAACTGTTAGTGAAGCTTATTGTCATTTTCTTTAATGTAGGGAGAAATTCGAGTGAAAGGGGGGACAGAAAATATCTTTCTATAAAACAGCAGACTTTAATCTTTGTTTTCTGTTGCAAAGTATTTGCTTCCAAAACAAGAAAAGCAATTAATTCTCGCTGTTCTCAGTAACTATCTTGACTCTGCAGTGAAATTAAAACCTGGTGTGTGTTCAAATAAGAAAGTCACGATGTCATAAAGAGGGATTTTTGTTTTAATATTAAAATGAGGCATAGCAGCATGAGACAGTCTCATCAGGTAGCTGGATGCTAACAAAAATTAAAGGAACTGCTGGCACTAATTCTTGCTCTTCTTGAACACATTTCTTTTTAAGTAACTATATTAATGCCTGCCTAAGCCTTTTCAACCCTTCTGTTTTAAACTACCAATTTTGAGTTTTAATTGCAAGGCTTTGGCAGTAATTATGGAATAACTGTTGTTTTAGAATTACTGATGTTTCTGAATCGTTGTAAATGCTTTCAGTCATTTAGAAAAAGAGCCAGTTTTTTGAATTGTCTGGTTTGGTTAAGAGTTTGGTTGAAGAGTTTGCTTGCATGTTATCAGCTTTTCAGTTTTAAGAGGTCACATGTTAATAAGGAAATTAAGGCAGTTGCTCCAAAAATGTATTTATGTTTTGAAGTATTAGGTTAGATCATCTTTACACTTGAATGAAACCGTGTCTTAATTTCGTGTTCAGTTGTTAAATCTTCTTGTATACTAGTGTGTAAATAAACATCCTGTTTAGTATTTGGTTAATTACATGTGAAAGTTTTAAAAGTGAGACTGTTTTAAAACATTATTAAAACCTAGCATGTTTTAGTATTTTCTCATTCTCAAAAAAATATTGGATTTTGTTAATTTATGATTGTCTTCAGTAGTGAAACATTCAAAACTCCAGACCTATGCAGGTATTGATTGTAGTAAACATGGGCATCACAATTCATTTACATGTAAAGGAGAGACTGCTGCCACCTGTTTCACAGAGATAATGCGTGTTTGGGAAAGGGAAGGGATGTAAACTTGCCAACTCTATTCTATTAAAAAAAAAAAAAAAAAGGCAGATGGAGAGACTTGGAGAGAAACAAATGGAGCTCATGTTCTTTACTTATATCTTAGGGCATAATGGAAATGATGGAATATGGCAGGGATTCATGCTAATGTGAAGCAGCTGGGATGTTATCAGTTTGTTCACTAGCCATAGCCAGCGTTCCTGCTTCTCATTCATCTGGCTAATCACTTGCTGTTCTGCTGGGTGTAAATTTCCTTTCAAGTCCTGGCAATACTGATTCTTTTCTTTTGCTTGCTACCTAATTACTTTTTTTCCTGAACTGCCTGGTAGAGTTGTGAAGAAAACTTAGGAGTGAAGTTAGGTTCTGCAGATGGTAGTAAGTGCAAATGCTTGCGTTCATGTGGTTTGGCTTATGTCAGGTCTGTGTCAGGTTGGTTCCTACACTGAGTAGTCAGCTGTCCTTACTTAAGGCCAGAGTCATTGGGTAGTTAACTGTAGTCATAGTTCTAGGAATGTCTGGTTAATATAACTGGTAATGAGCTAGCTATTGACTTTGTAGCTGAAGTGGCTCTTCCCGTTATTAATGGCTGTGTTTTCTAATTATTTATAGCTCACGTTGACGCCAGCCCAGCAACAGTTATTGCTACAACAGGCACAGGCACAGTTGCTGGCGGCTGCAGTGCAGCATTCAGCCAGTCAGCAGCACAGCGCTGCTGGTGCCACCATCTCGGCCTCTGCTGCAACGCCGATGACGCAGATCCCTCTATCTCAGCCAATACAGATTGCACAGGTGAGCCTTGAGGCTTGAGAGGATGGAAAATAAAGAGGTTTGACTAACTGCATCATTCAAATAATATTTTTGTTCTTTATTCAGTGAGTTTCTAGAGTCCTTTGGGTGCTGCTAGTCTTTCCTCGTGTGTCCTTAGCTGATGAGGTTGAAGTTGATAGTTTTAGCATAGTTTTAGCAAAGAATGTGTGCCAGCTGCTCAGCAGTTCCATTGTGCTTTTGAGTTTGTTCCTGAATCTGACCAGATGCTCTAGTTTCTGAATTTTCCTCCTTGTAGTTAGCTTGAGAAAGGAGGAAAAGTATAGAAAGATGGCCATAGAAATGATGCTTGTCAGTACCTGTATGGATGGGAAGAGATACCTACGTGTCACAGAGGATGCTTATTAGATCCAACTAGCAAAATGATGGAGCTGAAGAAAGACGGTTTGACTTAACACATACGTCTGCTGTTTTGGCTTAAGGCCAAAGTTCAGTGACAAAGAATGCATACCCTTGTGTGTCTAGAGAAAATCTTGCCAGAATGAATCTGGTGTTGGAATCTGTCCAGTTTCATGGTCTGCTGCTAAAGACACGTTAATTCTCAAGAACTGGTTCCCAAGGAATTTCTGCTTACTAGGAGCAGCAAAGATCCTCCTAGGTTTTCCAGGATTGGCTTAATTCAGTGTGGAGAGTGCAGTGCTGCTGACTGCTTAGCACTGGTGGTGTGGAAATGCCTTAGACTTCTGGACAAGGGTAACTGTATGTACAGCACAGGCATCTTGTGTACTACTAATGGATGATTGTGTTGCTGGTGCTGAAGTCCATCTCTCCATAGATTAAGCTTCTCACTACACAATGTTTCAGTTTGATTGGTCTAGCTATGCAAAGTGTGTTGGGTCTGTAATCTCCAGAGTTGCTGCTGCTTACAGTGAGCAGGTTCTTGAAGATGGTCTGACACTTTCTATTCAAACTGTTTTCACTTGCATTCAACTGGTTTCAAGTGTCTAAAGGACTGATTAAGTAAAAGAATGGAAATATCACATTTATCTGCGAAGTCCATCGATAAAATGTGGTATTCCTTTATTGTGCTAGTCCATTAGCTGAACAACCTGATTCTGCTGTCAGGTTTTTTTATTAACTGAAGTAGCAAACTTCTGTGGTGTTGGCCTAAAAGTTCTGGCCTCTGTGTCTGTCCTTACAGAGCCCAGAGTGATGCCAACCCATATTAAAAGGCTAGTATTGATGTTGCCCATGGACCCCTTACACTGAGCCTCTTGGTGCACTGAGCTGTGTGACTACATACTAATATTTCTTTAAGCTAAGAATCCAACTTCACTGTCATGGTCTGGAGGTGACTCAAGGATGTAACATTCAAGGAAGCTTGTAACTCCTAAGATCATCTCTTAATTTTGTTAAGCCTTTGTAGCAAAGAATACAGATTTTGATAAAAGAATGGGAAATGTCTGTGTCAAGGAAGCTGACATCTCTTCTGACATCTCTCTGTGCATCTGTTACAGAGCTCCCCCATTCGATAACCTAAAAGGAAGTGATCCACTTCTGTGTGCGCCTCTTGCATTCTCAGCGTGCAGCTTAAGATAGTGAGGTCTGCTTTACTGAAGTTTGAAGCATTAGAATTTCATATTAATAAACTCTGTACCCTGATCTTTCTCGCTTTACCTATGTCAAATATGCCCCCAAATTAGTGGATATTTTTGCACATATGTGAGATGATTTTACTGCCCCTCTTCCACTCCAGTGGGAAGCAATGAAAATGTGTGAAGTAGTTACAATAATTAATTTAGTACTGGATTTTTCTCTATAACTTAGAAAATCTTCAGAGAAGTGTTTGAGAAGAGTTGAAAAGATCAGACGTGCTGTGAAATAGGAGCTTCTGAAGTGAGCATTGTCTGGTTTGTGTGTGTCAGAGAGCTAAAGGCTCTATGGAAAAATAGCATTTGTTTATGTAGTTGCCACCATATAACACGTATTTGTAGCACAAGAGGAACAAATGAAAGTTTCGCGCTTTTTTTGGCAATCCTAATTACCTAAATCTTTGACTTAACCTATCCTAAAAGAAATTAATTATTAACTTGATGCATAAAGGTAGTATGGTTGAATCTTGTTCACTGCGGCTTACAGTGAAAGTGCAGGGCATAATTTGTGCAGGTATTGGATATAATTTGAGATGCTTTATGGAAAATTTCTACCGTCTAGGTTTGTAGGTGGAAAACGTGCTTTTTGATCCATCTTGACAACGGTTTATGAACAGTGCTCAGCTTTGTTTGCGTTGCTATTGTAAACAGATAGCTGATTACACAAATAGCTGAATGTTTGTTTTAATTGATGATTTTTGAATAATTGATCAACTGGCAGGTCTCTGCAGCAGGGGGATTACCATATTTATTTTAATTAACTAATTGCAGAAGCATGACTACTTCAATGTGCACTGCAGTTAATGTCAGGTTGCTCCAACAGTCTGGTGAGGCATTAGTGTTGCTGCTGGGCTCAGGCTAAATTGTCATCAAACAGTTGTACCGAATTTTGGGGTTCTTCGTAAACTATATTTGTTTTCATGATCCATGATCAATGCTTATGTGATGTAATCTTCAAAATGAGAGATGCTTGCGTTTGTACTGAAGTTGTTACTAGAGAAAATGACATTGAATATAGAACTTCAGGTGATTTAAAAAACAAAGAAACCCCAAACCAAACAACGAAAAAACCTTCCTCGCATCAAGATGTAGCACTTGGCAGATTATTCAGCTGAGGTAGGAGTTGGATTGTTTTGATGTTGCAAAACTTGGGCAGCACCAGAAGACATGCATGTGTCTACAGAAGTCTTTCAGTCTCCTCCTGTGTGCTTGTGCTAGTATGCAGATTTTACCATTGAGAAAACAAAGATCGTTATAGGGAAACAGTGTCAGGTGTTGTTTGCGTGGTTGCTTTTGGGAGATTGATTGTAGTGCTACAATTAACTGAATAACAGAACTTTCCCAAGGTAGTAATAAAGTTGGATTTCAAATGAATTTGAGGGGCTGATAGGGTTATTTGAGTGATTAGCCTTGGAGGTATTATTTCCATTGTGTGTTACAGAATTATATTTCTGCATTTAATAAGACTCATCTAAGATACCAGTTTCCAAGGCAGATGCAGAGAATGAGATTGCTTATAGCAGTTATCTCTGAGGCCTCAATTTAAAAATGCTTTTCTCGTATTAAAGTCTAAAAGCCCGATGATAAGAGCTACCATGTCTTAGCTGGGTACCTTGTGTTATGAATACTATGGTCTTAAAACAAGCTTTCCTCCTTTGATCTTACAGTTTCTTTGTGTTTTGTCTTGTGAGTAACTCCATCTCATGTGGTGCTTCTTTAAATCATCTGAGATCTGCTTGGTCATTTAGGGTGGGTTAATTTGTTTCCTTTTTGTTGGAGAAGTCCTCAACCTGTCTGTTTTTCCTTTCTTACTCTTTCCTTCAAAAATTTCTTCCTTTTGTGTTTCTGCTTTTTCTCTTATGCACCTTTAACTTCATCCTTCAGCCTCTCAATTTCTTTTTCTTCCACCCAGCATTCACAGCCTTAGTCAGCTTGCACTGCTCTTTCTGTTTCTTCCTCTGCACCTAGTCCTCACATCCAATTCATTATGAGCCCCTCTGTGCTAGAGAGTCTGCTCTATGGTAACCAGTAGAGCATTGAAAATTGAAGAATGTGGAGGTCCATGTCACGTTGGGCTCAAGAAGCAAGTTTTTAGTAGCAATTCTAACCCGTATAACTTTATGACAGAAAGTCAGAAGAAACATAAGAGTTCCTGGGAAAAACTATAGCAGTTGTTGTAGCTCTCATTTTGAGGCAGGAAATTTGCCTTGATCTCATAGGAATAGTTGCAGTACTTTTCAAATTTTTTGAAAGCAAGCAATACTATCAACTTTAAAAACACTCTGTTGCTAGGGGGCACTTTTTCTACATTTTACTATTCTCTTATAAAATAGAAGTTTCCATTTCTTAGAGAGTGTTGCTTGCTCAGTCCATCTGGTGTCTGTCTGCCATATTATTATAGTGCATGCTTTTGACTTAACGTGACCAACTTGCGTAAGTGATTGATGGCCAGTGTCTTTGTAATGCAGGTTAAGTAGTTGTTTTCTTATAATGCCTGTCTATGGTCTCATAAATCAATTGACTGTTCATTTTTTTTCCTCCCTAGTCTTCCTTTCCACCCACTGATGCTCCCCCACCCTTCTTCCCTAGAAGATTGTTGCAAATTTTAAGTCTTAGTTTAACAGTTTTAAAATAATGTAAGTTCATAGACAGACAGCTATAGTCTGCAAATGGTTGTATTGTGTAAATAAGAAGTTATCCATGTCAGTCTGTCTTGACTTTCCATCACCATCTTCATTGCTTGACAATTAATGGCCTTTCACATCTGCTGGGTGATCAGCTTGTGCGAGCGCTTAGTAACCTGCATCCATCAAAATGCTTGGAGGCTAAGTTAGTGGTCCTAAGAAGGAGGTCTTTGTTAGTCTGGCTCACTTTAACTCAAGTATGTTAGGAATTATGTTAAAATGAGCAGCTTCATTCAAGCAGACAGATTGAGCGCTTGGTTTAGGAGTGAACTGCCCCTGTTGACATCCGCTGATACAGTTTGACCCAGAAAGAGGGGATCTGTTTGCAGACAGGTACCCCAGTATCCAAGTAATGTACATGAAATAGTTCGGGGAGGTTTTTTGTTTCGTTGGTTTGGTTTGGTTAATGGGAGGCTGCAAGTGTGGGAGAGATTTCCAGCTTTTATCTGCCTGCTTGGCAGGTATTTTGAAACAACTTCTCAGAAAGATGGTAGGATTCTATACATGCGTGTACATAGTTTTCATAGACTACCTCTGCTATGTTGGCTGGCTTCATGTTTTGTTTCAATTTATAAATTTCAGTTACTCTTATTGTCCTGTTTGGAGAAGATGAAAAGAAAAAGATTAGTTTAAAGGGGGATATTTCTAAGCAGTTCTTTTATGTTTTCATTCTCCAGTTAAACAGCAAGTTTAAGCTTTTTTCTTGATGATTCAGTTTCTCAGAGATGAGCATTTATGTTGAGGCCAGTCATTTAATTATAGAATTAATAGTTCTGAATAATTTAAATACATAAAATACATAAGGTTTTACAATAGTGCAGTGTTGGGGGTTATGCCTTTTAACCTTAATTTATAGTCACGTGTGCCAAGCTTACTGTAATTTGTTTCAGAACTAATGAAATGTATTCGTTTACTATTTGAGTTAGCTACTTCCCGATATTTGACCTGAACTACCAGAGTGCAACCTAGGAATCTGTATTTTCTTTTGCTTTCCTCTTGCTGATTATAATGATAATTGCAGATTGTTGTTATATGAACAAAAATAGCTCCCAGCTAATATGCTTGATTTGTCAACAATGAATTTCATAGCAGAGTTGCATCTTCAAAAAAATAAGTCTGAGAAATCTGGGTGCTGATGAGTCTAAAGTATTTGAAAATCTATTCGTTATGGGGGGAGGGAGATTGATTTTTATTTTTTAAAAAGCAGAGCAGTGCTGTAAATATTCTGCTGGGTTATTTGGTGAAAAATTTCTGTTTGATTTTATGAAGGACAGTGAAATTCAAATTGCCAGCCTAAAGGATATTCAGTGGCAAGCCTGCTGTTTGACATCCACTTTTATCTCTAAATGTTAGAACATAACTGATTGATGGGAAATCTGGTTACACTAGGAGACATGGCTGACTTAAATGTCTAATGCACAGCTCTTTCTTTTCGTTTTCCTTTTCCTTTTTCTTTTTTTCTTTTTTTCATTTTTCCCCCCTTTTCTTTTTTTTTTCCCCCCCCTTCCCCTGTTTCCTTAAGGATTTGCAGCACTTGCAGCAGCTTCAGCAGCAGAATCTCAACCTGCAACAGTTTGTGTTGGTGCATCCAACAACCAACTTGCAGCCAGCACAGTTCATCATCTCACAAACACCGCAGGGGCAGCAGGGTAAGTGCTCCTTGCCAGAAAAAAAAATCATATCTAGGGTTTAAGAGGAAAAGGTGAAACTGAAATGGTTCATGCACATTCCTTAACTTTTGGTATTCCCTAGGGAGAAATAACAGTATTGCAATTAGAGCACTCTAAGAGTTTGTTGCTTTCTGGATGTTCAATCTCACACTTGTCAAAGTTTCTATAACTTGCTTCTCAAGGGGGATCAATACAAAGATCATGTCGTGGGAACATTGGTTAACAACAAGGCTCCTTGGGAAAACTGGGAAATTTCTAGGTCAGATTCTCAAGAGGTAAACCTGCTGGGAAGAGCACTTGGAGAATACAACTCTCCAGAACTCAAAGGAACAATTCTGAGAGGTGGAGGCATGGAGGGTGCATGGGCTGTCTGGATTAGCTCAATGCTAAAAGGACTACAAAATTCTAAGACTGGGAAAACATTACAAAATCAGGAGTCCTTGTGGGAGGCTAGAAAGGTCCTTAAGCCTAAAAAGGGTATGGTGAATTTTTTCATAAACTGAAGTAATAACAATTACACCTTGGGAAAAGAGCTAGAATGCTTGATTTTCTCTAGCAACTCTTGGAAATAATGTTTTGGCCATACACTGGGTATGTCTCACATATTAAAGGCAAAACAAGGTGGTGGTAGGTTTTACTGTGCCAGACCAGTTAAGAAGTTATACAGGAACTCTGCTGGAAGAACTAATGCTTTCAAGTTGCAACACATCACCATACCGATTGCATCCTGTTTACTGCCCACAGAAAAATGCATTTGGCATTTAGTGATGTACTAATTTCTGAAAATGAAGCAGAACTTACAAGCTTAGCATATTCTTGTAAAAGGGGCTTCACTAGAATTTAGTTCAAGGCCTCTTTAAAATGGGATTTTTATTTAAATAAATAAATAAATTCTTTTAAGGAAACTGCAAGCACAAAAGCGTTTTAAAAAACTCACCAGTATTAATGTCTGCCTACATTTTTCAGCTACTTTCTGCTAGTTTTCTAAAATATCTCTGGAGATGCTTCACAAAGAAGGAAACTAAACAGAAGCAAATTATATTCATCTCTGAAAACCAGCTGTTTGCATTGTAGAAAGGAAGGAAACTTTTTTGTTTGTTTAAAGTCTTCTGAAGTAGAATAAGTACCCGAAGAGGTTTTCGTAGCACCTTTTCCAAGGGCCATCTCTGAAAATTATTTCTTCACTGCAATTTAAGACCTGCATATTGCTGTCATCAGTGACGCAGTGTGTGTAGAAACACCATGTTTTACTGGTAATGTGCAGCCTGGACAACTGAATAGCTCAAAAATGTAGGAAGATTTATATTCTTTTTTCTGACCATAGGCCATTAGTGTGTTACAACCTCCAAACTGAAGTGCTTGAATGGATCTAATTTTCTTCATGAGTACTCAATGATAAAGCAACATGTATGTCATAATACCCCTTATCTCACTTTTTGGTATGGCTTTTTGCAGTATTTCTTGGTTATTATTAGAAGATCTCAAGCAGCATGCTATCATTTATGAGAAAGATTGAGAAAGTGTGTATTTTTATTTGTTATTTGCTGTTGCAGCTGACTTTTCCGTGTTGTTCCTGTCTTATTGTTCCATTTGTCAACTTCATAAAATAATAAATATTCTAAAGAAACTAGCATAGAGCTCTCTTTAAAACCAACAACATTCAGATATTTTTTGATGCTTCATTGGTACTCCATGCAGCTTATATGTGTGTGTACGCATTTAATAACAGAAATGAAAATTCAGATTTATTTATAGATTATCTATTCTGGAAGAAATCTTTTGCTTTACAGACTACACTGCATATTTTGTACATGCCACATAGTCATCTACGTCTTGTTTTTAATACAAGAATAATTTTTAGGAAAATAAGTGAAGAAGCAAGACTAAGCAAGACTTTAGAAGACATAAACATTGGGTAAAGAAAGGCTTCTTCTGCTTGAAGAAGTGATGGGGGTACAGGGTAGTGTAAGCAGTTATATTTAGATTCTTAGGGTTGAACATCATGGCTTAGATCCAACTTCTGAAAAGCTTTAGAAAATTCAATACCTAAAATATTAATTGACTGTCATGATGTTATTGTTACCTTTCTTCAACACGCATTAGCAGATGTGAAACTCTCCCCATAAATCCACTGCTGCCTGTCTAATATAGTCATCTTCCACATAATTTTTGGCTATTCAGTGCCTTACTTGAAACAAGTGGTAAAGTTCCTGTTTTTCATGGCTTGTAATAGATAGCATCATAACTGAAGGAATTATTTCAAGCCTCAGCAGATATGCAGAAGACTGAATGGAAATGAAAGTTAGAACTGTTTCTTATTGCAGCAATTATTGCCCCTGTCCTATTGTTAAAGTCACAGCAGGAATGTAGCACCTTGTACAGTCTTTATACATCTTGTATCTGTTCTTGTATCTAATAGATCTGTCTCTAGAATATCAGTTCCACATCCTTTACTGCAATTATAGATGCTTCTTAAAAATATTACCCTCATCAGATGACCATTTACCTTTCTACTAGGAAGATATTGCCAATAAAATTCATATTAGTAAAAATCTGAATGGAGAGGGGAAATGGTGCTGCATTTCATTTAAATTAATGTTGCAAACAGAAGTTAAAATCTGAGAAAAGACTGCATTATAGCCAAGAAGAGAGATCTGGATTAGAAACAGTGCTTATAAAGAAGGTATCCAGAAAGGCAAATTTAGAAGGCAAGCTGCTAATTAGGTTTAAGCAGTGAAAGTGGGCCTATCTGTTCTCAAGTTATTGCTGTTTATTACTAATGACATTGTTTATTATTTAATTTTTTAATTGTAAAAATAACCTGGCATAATAATAGCAGACCAAATTCAGTCCTCTTCTCTTCTTGCCTACGTGTCCTACAGGCTTTGAGACTTCACTTGTATCATTAAAAAAACCCCAAACACTTTTTTAAAATGGCATAATAAACGTTAAATGTTGGTACATACCCTGCTGCCCTGTGTTACGATAAACTAGAGTGCAGCTACCGCACCCAGTGTGTGGATGGAGGGGATGCCTGAAGTTGCCTCTTGGATGCCTCAAATTTGTAGTGGATGAGTGTTCATCTTATCTGAGATTGTGCAACTCCAGCACCCTTACATGACTCCCTGTCATTTTGTTAATAGTATGCTGTGTGAACCAGATGAAAGTGCTTTGGTTCTGTAAATATGCAGATGAGGAAACCCAGCTCTTCGTTTGTCAAGAGACTCTTAATGACATTTTGTTTGCTGACACTGCAGTTGACTAAAATGTAGCTGACTCAAACTCATTCCCCAAATAAGAGGGCAGAGATTGAGGTGGAATGAGGAAGAACTTGGAAGAAGTGATTTAAATGGTAACTTTTCCCCCTATGCTGTAGATGCGCTTTACCAAGATATGAGTGAAAGGCGTAATGTTTACTGCCCTCTTTGAGATGAAGTGCTTGCTCTAATCATCCAAACAGCATCAATGGTAAAAGTGTTGATTTTCACTTAAGTGGTGTGGCAGCAGCTTTGCATGGATCACTGAATTGGTACTCTTCAAGCCCTTAGTTCACCAACTTCAGCACATTTGTGTCATCTTCTTGAACTGATCTTAAAGCGTACCTGTGTACTGCAAAAGGTGCAACAACAGTTGAACATCTCACTGAGATGGATTTCTAGGAGTGCATAGATTAGTATAATACTTTGCTCCTGTGTTGGATCCCAATATAATTCTGACTACTAGTCCCCATTTTGGAAGATACGGATTTTATAAAATGAGATACCTCAAAGTGCCCAGAATTTTCTTTGAATCAACAGTGATCAACTAAGTTGATCAAATGGCACTGTATGTAATGTGCAATGACACCCTTCCTTCTCCCCTTTCAGTTTATTCTAGTTAATCAAATTATGACATTGTAATGACATTTTCTTGCAAGCTAACTTCCAGGATATGTCTATGTGAAGATGAACGGCTTTGGCAGAGAAAAAGCAGTCAAGTTCTTAGATGAAAAAATTCACTGTTTTGGGAGATCAGTTAGGGATGAATTATGTATTATGCTTCTGGGCCAACTTTCAAAAAATTATGCTGAAAAAATCTGCACTTGAATGTTTGTTTTATCTTTTATTTGATTTTAGATGGTAACAACTGAACCCCAGATCATTCCTCGGGGACTGATAGCTGACAGGAACAGGTTTTTTGGCTTGGGCCATTATTCACACTACTTGTAGACACTCCAGGAAAAGTCCTGGATGATGGCAGACACATTTACTTTAACCTTTTTTTTAAAAAAAAATCAGTGCCTCTAAAGCATCATACTTTTGCATAATTTACCTCCATGCAGGCATTCTTTTGGACATCATGTAGGTGATTTGTATGCCTTACTTAGTGCAGTAATACCCCATGGCTCTTAGAACCCAGAAGAGAGAGTGTTAAAAACACTCCCTCTGTAAAGTTTAAGTATACAAGTACAATATTAATCTTTACTGATTCAAAAAATCATGTAGGTAGGAAGGGACCTCTGGAGGTCATGTAATATTGCACAAAACAGGTCCGATTACAGAGTGTTCGGTGCCTCAGCCAGTTGAGTTTTGAACATCTCCAAAGGTGGAGATTCTGCAACCTCTTCAAGTACAAGCCCCAATAGCTGACCACTGTCATAGCCAAAAAAAAATATTTGTTTCCTTATATCTAGTTGGAGTCTTCATGTTCCAGCTTATGTCTGCTGCATCTCATTACTGTCTGCCCTCTCAAAGAGTCCATTTCTGTCTTTAAAAACAGCAACAGGATCTCACCTTAGTCTTCTCATAAGGCTAAAGAAGCCAGCTCTCTTAACCATTCCTTGTATGGATGTTCCAGCCTGTTAACCCCCCGGAGGGCCTTGAGTGTACAAAATCCAGGATGTCATTGTGTCTTGTACTGGGAAACCCAAAGCTGGATGCAGTATTCCAGATGTGGTCTCACCAGTGCCAAATGAAGGGGAAAAATCATGACCCTTGACCTGGTGGTTGCCGTCTTGCAAATACAGCCCAGGATGTGGTTGGCTGCCTTTCTTGTAAGGGCACATTGCTGGCTCATGTTAATTATTGCCCTCCAGGACCCCCAGGTCTTTCATTGAATCATTAAGGTTGGAAAAGACCTCTAAGATCATGAAGTCCAACCATGACCCCAACACCACTGTGCCTAATAAATTGCATCCCAAAGTGCCATGTCTATATATATTTTGAACACCTCCTGGAAGAGGTACTCCACCACTGCCCTGGACAGCCTGTGCCAATGCTTCACCACTCTTTTGGTAAAGACGTTTTTTTCTAATACCTGATCTAAATCTTCCCTGTTGCAGCTTGAGGCCCTTTCCTCTCCTCCTATCACTTGTTCCTTGGGAGAAGAGACCAACACCCACCTCACTACACACTCCTTTCAGGCAGTTGTAGAGAGCGATAAGGTCTTCCCTCAGCTTCCTTTTCTCCAGTCTAAACAATCCCAATTCCTGCAGCCGCTCCTCATAAGACTTGTGCTCCAATACTTGTGGTATTGCCACAAACTTGCTGAGAATATATTTTATTCAGTCAGCCTTATTGGTAATAAAGATGTCAAACAGTATTGATGCCAATGTGAGTCCCTGAGGAAACAGCAAACTTTGAAATACCAGTTTCTCAGCAGTTGCCTGAAAGTAGTAGTTTTGGACTTAACGCTGTATTTAAAAGGCTGTGCTATGTGCCCTGTAAGTTAAGTAACTGAAGTTATCTGGGCCAGACAAAAGGAAAGCTTAGACTTGTGTAAGTCATGTCTGAAAAGAGCAGAACTGCAGCTACGCACCCATGGAAGCCACTGAGAGTCCAAAATGTGCACACAGCAACTGTCTGTGAAGACTAAAGCAGTGGAAGGGATGCATGCTTTGCCAAAACAGTTCAGCTGCTTTCCCCATCCTCTGACCATCACTTCAGTCAGCTGCAGGTTGAACTTCTTTTTCCCGTTTCTGCCCGAGACACCTTGTATCAGTATTTCTTAAATAGGATAAAATGAGGTAAAAACCGAGTAGATGAAACATGTTCAGCAAATTTTACTTCAGAACATACAAGTGAGAATAAAATGAGGAAGAGCCTAATCAGCCTGTGCTCTTCAGCAAAAGTGTTATTGCCAGAAAACCATCCTCTGGGGTTTCCTTAAGGACAAAACTTCACAAGAGGACAGTCCTAATTACTCTGATTACAGCTGTTAATAGAATGAGTCAGTAACTTGTGATCAGTGGTAGTACCACTGGTGTAGAGGTCAATTGTGAGCACTGTCAGCTGCCTATTTTTTGTCTCATTGTTGATCAGCTACTGTGTACACTCTGTATGACAGCTTTTACACCTTTCTATTTCAAGATGTCAGTTAAAATTCACTTTTACTAAATGAAGGTCAGAATCTCTTAATGTAGAGGTAAGTGTTCACTAATTAATACTTCTATTTGGGCAACTGAAATCAACTTTCAAGTGAATAAATATTTGTATTGTAGAAAGCACTGTCTAGGTGTAGTAGATAACCGTCTTGGAAGTTCCTTAAGCTGATACATTCCCTTGCAGTGGCTTTTCAAAAACACAACTGTAACACATTGATTATGTGGTGCAAAGCAAGTATACATAGTTGTCTATGCCGTGCTGTTATGCTGCATAAGCAGTTGGCTTTATTCTGTAGATCTTGAGCATTTTGATAGCAACACGTTCCATTTAAAATAAAAAATAGATATTCAACACTTTAATACTTTTTTTTAAACACCAATATCACTATCAGCAGAGTTTTGTAGTTTTGTAACCCTTATTGAGGATACATTTTCTCTTTACTGTCCCATGGTAGTCCCTCTTTCCATGTTTCCTATGGCCTTAACCTCACATAAAACACCCAGTTTCTCCCTCTGTATGTATTAAGTCCTAAATTCCCATGTCCCCTACCTGTATTCTGCAAAGAAGCAGCTGGTCATGAGTGGTATGCTCTGATTGATAAGCCAACTGATGAGCTAGAACAGACCACGTCAAACTCAAATTAAAGAATTTAAGTGGTACTTACTTGGTGTTCTGTCCCCTGAGTGACCGCAGTGTCCATCTGTTACTTTTGTGCCATATTTTTCCCCTTGGTTTAGGAACTTGGTATATTGAAGATGCCTATTAAGTGTAGGCTTAATTAGTTAGGTTCTTTAATGATTATCCGGGAAAACTGATAGTTGTAGCCAGGAGTTGCCTAAAGAACAGCAGTAATATTTTTCACAGTAAAATTGAGGAAGTTGACTAACTGCAGGTATAATTTTGTCAAGGTTCTTATCCCTTTAAAATATATACATTTTAGTATTAGAAATGAAAGCACCAAACAGATAGCTTCTAGTAAAAATATGTAGATGCAAGCATATATCTCAATTTCTTGAGAGATTTAATAAACCTTCCAGATTATGAACTGTAAGAGAATTTATGTTTAGAATGACAGCATATTTTGCTTATTGGTTGCACGAATCCCTACTCTTTAATGTTGTCACCTTTTTGTAATAGGAGGGGGTTTCATGTATTCCATGTAGTGTTTATTCTGTTCATGTGATTTAAACAGCGTTCAGTATCTTGTCTAAACTTTTAAGTTCTGATTACTTTTCCGAAAGATTCCTTTTTTATTTCAGCCAGAAGGTTATATGGGCTTGTTTTCTCTTCTGCTGTGGTCTGCTTAAGTTTGCCAGAGAGTTACCTTCTTGTTAGGCAGCTGGCACAGGGTGGTACAAAGAGTAAGAAGGGTGATCAAGGAGCCAAACTTGTGGGTTCGATTAGTATTCAGTTGTTGGATTTGATCTGATTAGTGTTCAGTTGTTCATTTTTATGTGGCTCCCTGATTCTTGGTCAGCTGTTGGTTGTAGGAAGAAGTTTACCCTAAATCTGCAGGCTGAAAGGGGCAATAGACGATTTGCACACACTAAATTGGGATAGCCTAGGTCATTACAAACTCCGCAGAGGAGACCAGTGCAGACTTTTCTCTTCTGCACTTCTGTTACCACGTGTACTTCAGGAAAATGCAAGGGGAGTTTGGAGTCCAAAGTCTGAAGATATCTATGCAGGGATGAAATGAAGCTTCACACCTCAAATTTTTGTAACTTTCGTTATTTGGCAAGAGCGTTGTTTGACCTTACTTCAGATTTTAGTCTTCTTAAATGACAACCAAATCTACCCTTTTCTCTCTCCAGGTCTCCTGCAAGCGCAGAATCTCTTAACACAACTACCTCAGCAAAGCCAAGCCAACCTCCTGCAGTCTCAGCCAAGCATCACCCTTGCCTCGCAGGTCAGGTTTATTTCTACAGTTCGTGAGTTGCTTTGAGGGGGTTTGAATTATTGCAAGTGAATGCTATTAGTTACTGGAGAATATATTGTAGCTACAATAGTGAATTTGTGTTTCTGAATGGATTCAGTGTAGATCTGAAGTGCCGGTAACTTTGGTTTTGTAGTTTCTACCCTTTGCGTGCCTCTTTGCATGCATTTAATTTTTCAAATTTTTATTTTAGCTGAAAGTTTCTATGATTGTTACCTTGAGTTAAGCCTAAGCATGAATTGCTTTCTTGAACAATCTACAGATTTGTGACATTCAGATGAGCGAGATGTGGGTTACCTAAAAAGCTCCAAAAGAGCATTGCTGACAAGTATCTTTATTTTCCTAAAGATCACAGGATCTATCCTTATTGTAGCTTAGTTGTTTTGCTGTTATCGCTAAGTCATTACGAGTCTTTTTAGTTACTTTCTGTGAAAGTGAAGAGACTGTTACAAATGTATTAAAATATTCTGTTAGATATATGTTAAAATATTAAAGCTCTGTGATTAAGCTTTCAGACTGTAAGAAAAGCAATTTTAAGGTTGCACGTACCTGCAAATTCAATTTTGCTTCACTCTGGCTTTTACAGTGCATTTTAGTTACATGACTGCACACTGTTTCTCAAACACCATGTAAAATCATACGGTATCTTCCTGCCAACTTGGTTACATAGAAAAAATTTTTAGTCTGTAACAAGATGCCTAAGTCTATCAGAATCTCAGAAAACTACATTTTCTATTATACCACCTATAGTATTTTCATGCATCTCGTGGAAAATGGAATTTGTCTCACCTCTGTAGTTCATACCTCAGTTAACAGCATGACTCCCTATTAAAGATTATACTTGGATTAAAAAAAAGTATTAAATCTACAAAGAGAAAATATATTATATAAAGGTGGTGAAGTCAGGAAAGACATATTGCAGTAATTACTCACTATGTTTAATATAAATTTAAAAATACTAAAAAACCTTTATAGTGTAACACGTGTATTTGCAATCCTAGAAAGATCATATAAGATCACGTTATTTCTCAAGTAATGGAATTGTAGATCCTGACCTCCCTCTACCATCTGCTGTGCACGGCAGATACTGCAGTAACTCAGGAGAAAAACAGCATAAAGAGCTACATAAAGACTCAGCAGTGTTGCATAGGCTTGAGGCTGTTCTTATTTGCGTGAAGGAGTCTGTGGTGTCAGAAGTGGACATAGGAAATAAAAGCATTAAGTCACCTTTACTGAAGAGCCTCAGCTGACCTGAATAGAAATTAACTAGAGTAAACAATTTGTCTCTGCATCTTAGTTCATCTATGGCAGGGGTGTCAAACTCTCAGCTCCTGCTGTTCTCCTGCTCCTGCAGCGTAATGCATGTTCACACGCTGCACACGTGACCAGGGTGTTGGCAGGAGTGTAAGGACATGGATCTCAGCGCTGCCGCTGCGTAGAAACAAGGTGCTGGGCTAGAAAAAACAAGGTGGAGGGCTAGATTCAGCCCACGGGCCATGAGTTTGACACCCCTATTCTATGGCATGTAAGAAGGTAGAGTTATGCATTCAAAACATATTTCCAATGTTCCTGTTGCACATAAAGCCTGAACTATGCAATACCAGATCTTAATGCGTCTTATTCACCTGTGAATGTTTTCCATGATGCTCAGGTTTTTTCAGATACTTATTATTGCTGCATAGCAAAATGCTCTAGTATGCCAATGTTCAGGAATAGTGAACTTGTGTGGACTTCCTGAAGAACTAGTGTTTTGTATAGAAGAAAAATGTGACCCAAACAGTTATTTTCTGCAAGTTGCCATTGCGCAATTTCTTGTATCACCAGTACATTGCAAGTATCAACAGAAGGGTTAGAGGGGGATCTATTTTTTTTTCACTGGAAGAGTTGAGTCAGTCACCAGAGATGGTGTTAGAGGAAACTTGCCATGTTTGCTGCCCCTGTACGTGCTCACTGTTCCAAGATTAAATAGGAGACTTGAATCTTTTGGGCTGATGACAATCTGCCACCTCACACAGGCAATAAATTCAATTTTAAGATGATTAAAAGGGGATGAATGCCAAGCTGTCTATAAATGATAGAACTATATCAAGTAAAAGTCTTCAGCTTTTCTTTGAGCAGCTTCTGTAGCAAGCAAAAGTTGTTGGTTATCTACTGCATTGAACATCTCTTGCTTTTCTGTAATTGGTTCTGACAGAGCCTTTAAAAGGCTGTCATACTAATACAGTTTCCTGGATTGTGATTGCTCGTTCTTGAGAGGAATGTAAATAAATTTGAGGAACTTTCAGATTGCTGGAAATGTCAAATCCATTGATCTTTCTTGCAGAAACCTCACGTACCTTTCTGAATTTAATTTTTGCTGATTATTCTTTGAAGTCTGATTTTTATCTTTTCCTTGCTTTCTATCTTAATAGCCAGCAACCCCAACACGCACAATAGCAGCGACTCCCATTCAGCCACTTCCACAGAGCCAGTCAACACCAAAGCGAATCGACACTCCCAGCTTGGAGGAGCCCAGTGACCTTGAGGAGCTTGAGCAGTTTGCCAAGACTTTCAAACAAAGACGGATCAAACTTGGATTCACTCAGGTGAGACTGTGTACCTTAGTGCCAGCCAGTGTGGAATCTGAGGTCTCATCTTTCAAGTCTGGAGGGAGACTACAATTCCATCTTTTCCTAGGAGAACCTTCTTAAATAGGGTTATGCTCTGGCCTTTATGTGGGGGATTTCTAAGAAATAACAGAAAAAGCCATGAATCCATCTTACTACTTCCCTGTTAGTTTTAAAGCATAGCTGTTTTCCCAGCAGGTACATGCATTTACCAGCTCCGGATGTCATTGCATGTGCACTGTTCATTCTATAGGTTGTAAAATGAATGGGACAAAGCATTTTAAAGGCTGCCTTCAGAAGAACAAAGTTCCAAAAATCATACAGCACAATTAACTGCTCTGTGTGTTTAAAAAGTATGTCACAACTGTGGAGTTGCTTTGGACGTCAAAGGGTTTTTATCTCTCAAGCCTGTTTTCCTATTAAACATCAATGATTTCGGTATTTAATGCTTTTGCCTAAGGTTCCTAAACAAAACCTGAAAGGACTGTCACTTTGAAGTTCGCTCCTTACTGAGATGAACTGGAGTTATGATTTGTTTTGGTTTGCTTAAAAGCTCAGAAATACCCATAGAGCAGAAGAAAAGTAATCTTGAACGTAGTGGAAACTGTTCAGTGAGTTCAATTAAAAGTAGAAAGTGCATTTAGATGATCCATTATTCTGTTGAAGGGAAATGCAGCTTGGATCCAAGAGTCCTCTGTTATTAATATCAAAACGAATTATTTTTCCTGCAAATTAAAATATTTGTTCAGATAAGCTGTTAATTATGGCCAGAGTCAGTGGTAAGCATAGGTGTTTTTGCTAGAAGAAACAACATGCAACAATCAAAGCAGGTATTTAGAAGACTGGGCTCAGAGCAGTCAGTCCAACGTATGTAATTTGTTCCCTTCCAGAATAAGTAAATCTCCTCTAGCTGAAAGTGTGTGCTGAAGTCAGATTGATTTTTCTGGCAAAGTCCTAAATGCCTGAAAAATCAGGGTTCATAATGAAAGTTCCTGGCAACATGTTAATTGTAACTCAAGAACAGAATATTCTTAGTAAAATGAAATGCATTTTACCGGTATGTGTGCCTCCTTCCCTCCTTTCTTTCCACTAGAGGGAGGCACAGAAATGCAAGTGATGGACACACACAAAAGCTAGAATAGAGCAAGCAGAACAGAATAGAATAAAATACAATAGTTTCCCTATAGCCTCACCGAGGAGGTTCGTGTAGATCTTTAGAGGTTATGTTTAGTCTGTCCTGCTGTGAGATGATTATAAAGGCTCAACTAGACCTGTAAAGTTACGGGTTAACCCTTTAATTGACTCTGTTGCAAATTTTCATGGTAAGGAAAAATGAGCACAACTGCTCAGGCTTGCATTTCAGTATTTGCTTTTGAGTTTAAAAAATGAGGAATCTTGAGAAAGGGGTAAAATTGCGTTTGATCATTCCTGTCCTACTCTGAGCCTGTATGTGTATAATTAGGCAGTTCTAATAACTTCAACCTAATGGCATAATTGGATGATAATTAGAAACCCCTATTATTGTGGTTTCCTATAGTTGGATAAATAGACTACCTTTCAGATGATAGAAGAAATTTGTTTCCAGTGGTACTGTAAGCTTTTTCAGACTCATGCCACCCCTGCCTTTCAAAAAACAATGGTAAGGTTTAGTTTGCATTGAAAACTAATCACTCACTGCATTCTGTCTTGTGAGCAATATAACAGGTTTTGAACTTCAGCATTTCTGCCTCTTCTCTCACCCTGAGAACTGGGTGATGGATTTAAACCATTTGGTATAATTGTTTTCCTTAAAAATGAGCATACTGCATCTTAGCATTTTTGCAGGTATGTGACTAATTGGTTGGCACAGATTCGAACTGCGTGAGCCAACTCTTTAGACAATATTATTTTTATTCTGTTAAAGATATTTCCTCTGGTAGTCTGCCTGAGCTTCGTAACAGACCAGTGCACACAACAATGATGTACCTTATAATTAGTTGCACTTCAAAACCGGAGCTTCATTCAACCTACAAAATAGAGAAGATTTGTCCAGTATCTTTACCCTATGTTCCATCCATCCTTTAAGTGGCCCATGCCAATATAGAAAATTTTCATCCCAGTATGTCAATTCGTTTGCCTGAAACTGAAATGCTTCTCCCTTTTGGCATTGGAAACTATTGACAAAGAAATGGTTAACTCTTCCTTTTAAATCAGATGGCAAATGTTAGAAAGAGCAACATAAATATCAGAATTAAATTTAATCAGGGGACTGGAGCAAATTTTATAACTCTTTCCTGCCAAGGCATAAATCTACTTATCTCTAAAGTGGTTTACATAGCCAGGTTTTCTTCTTCATAAACCCACTAGAGCATCCATATTACTTCTCTTGGAATGATTTATGAGTTTTAAAATGCACGAAATCCTGGCATATGGGTAGAAGTTCCCACATATGGGTGAGTTCCCACATTTCCTCTGATTGAAGGGCATACAAACCAGTTGTTCTGGTCCTCTTCTAGGAAGGAAATTGTTCTATTTGCTCAGCCTGCACAATTTACTAAGCTTAGCAAAGGTTGTTTTCTTCCTCACTTCCATGTGGCCACTCTGCATGCCGTTAGTTTACTTATATCAAGCTGTAAAAGGAAAGAAAGCAAGCTTTATGCACAGACTAACTAACCCACTTGCAATTAAACTCCACTAACTATGCTCAAGCTTTTTAGTCCCTTCTTCTAGACTTTTCATGCTTTTTTGTGTTAATAAATAAAAATCTGAATTAAACTACTTCAGATCAAATTAATTTTTTTCAAAAGGCGTGATCTTTCAGCTTTAAAATAAAACAAGAAAACATTATGGTGTTTTTAATGGCAACAGTCAAGAAAGGATTGATTTTTATTATTTTTTTTTAAAAAAACAAGACTTTCCAAGTCTAAACTACACAGAGGTGTGTAAATGTGTATATATTTATATATGTAAGGATAGGCATGCTGCCTGATGGCTACCTAAAACTGAGTTTTGAAAAGCAATAGCATATGTGAAGAGGCGGACATCTGTCTGTAAATCTTCTGGATAGCTTTTTGGCAGATTGGTATTGGTAGTAAAGACTACAGTTAATTATTATTTGAAGTGGTTCAACTTCTTGTCGGCTTTGAAATATGTATTTTTGGGGAGAAGTTTGGTTTGAACCTCAGTAGATAGTAAAAGTTTAGATAAGAATATTTTTGCACCTATTTTTAATGTGATATATGTTTACAGACATCTTTTCAAGAGTGTTTTCTACTAATTTGAGAACATGAATTCACTGCATTTCTCCTTATTTGACCTTTTCTTCTTTGGTGCGAAATATGCAGATAATTAAATCTGCTCCTAAAGAGGGTTTGGCCTTAACTTATTTTAAAGAACTAAGAAAAAACTTACAAATTATGCAGTGGCTTGTTCTGTTCAGTGATAGTGCTAAGAAGACGAAGTATCAGGGATTTCCTGGAAAGAGTTACATGGTTAAACTAACTGAGATTTGAAATTTCTTTATGGTTATTTGCTTTAGCATGAATTTTGGTAGCACCGAGCAAGTTGCTGAAATCCCACACAGTACTGGAAACACCAAGAGAACACAAGAATGTGACAGGATTCCTTGCTTTGGAAGTGTCTATGTCAGTGAATCCCTTTTTTCTCTTTCTTTGTCCAGGGTGATGTTGGGCTCGCTATGGGCAAACTCTATGGAAATGACTTCAGCCAAACTACCATCTCTCGCTTTGAAGCCTTGAACCTCAGCTTTAAGAACATGTGCAAGTTAAAGCCACTTCTGGAAAAGTGGCTCAATGATGCAGGTGAATGAGTGTGTATTTCTTCACCAGCCTACCGAAATCAGTAGGATTCTGAAAAACCCTGAGAAACTGCTTCGTTTGTGCCCTTATGGTTTTATGAAGCCACCAATCTGTAACTGTCCATGGGACAAATAAAGGTGTAGGAATAAGGCTCTGTACTTTGCTATTCATGTGCCTATAAGCATCTGATATCATTCCTATACGGACTTTCAGGATTGTGTTCTGCAACCAGCTAAATAATTGCATGGGGTGAGGTATACTATGTGTCATGGTTTTCCTCCTTCATGTATGTTAATGCATATAACTTCTAATCCTCTTCTAGCTTTCTTTTCCAGATATGTAGGAGAGTGAGAGTTGCATGGTTTATTGTTTCGATAGGCAGAGCTTATTGCATTAATTTCCTCCCACACCACTATCTCTCTCAAAGGGTCTTTATAAACACCCTCTTTCTCCCTATAGAAAAAGGTTTTTGTGAGTTAGGTTTTGCTTTTTCCTTCCAGAACTACTTTTTCCTGGGATATAAGTTGTTCGTGATGCCAGTGTTGTTAGTGGTCTTTCTTTGTTTTCTTTTTTCTTTTCCACTAGCAAAAGGAGTTTGGATGGTAGTGCTAGGTGTTAAGATAGAAAGTGTTTGAAAGCGCTGTCAGCCAGTTTTTCCTTCCAAGTATACGACAGTACATAGTATAAAACTGATGGATCTGCTAAACAGATGGCAGGGGCAGTGTGTGCCTTCCTATTTTTACCCAAATGAAGAGAGCTTTTTGCTGGCACCTACAGTATTCTCTGAAATTTTGAAAGTAATTTGATGCAGTGTTGAAAATTTGTCCTACATTGAAACAAAATGTCATTCTGTTGTGCTGACAGAGATTATCTTTAGGTAATCTAGATCTGTCATATAAGCCATAAAGGTCTTCACACTGAGTGCCCTAGTCCACAGGCCAAACCTTCCAGCAACTCTGGATGATTCCAGTGCTGCAAGTGATTCATAGTTTGCTTATCCTGCCGGCCTGAAGAAACACTTGGATCTTTAAAGTTAACTTAAGGAATGTAAACAGCGTTAGAACCTTCACAGCCTAGAAGTTCAGAACCTTTGTCTTTGGCTTCAGTTCAATTTCATGAAAATCTTTGGAAGAAAACTTCGGATGACTTTGAAGGCTACTTTTAGGTCAAAGCAGACAGGAGAAGAATACCCATGATCCCTTCCATTAAGCAACATTGGAGTGTTGGAGAATTTGTTTTTACAGAACTCAGCTTGTTCTGTGAGGTTTTCAGGATGGAGAGGGGTTTCAGCACACTTACGGTGGCATTACTGAAAAAAAAATCTAGAAAATAATGAACTGAATGTAGTTGCGTGTTTGAGTCTACCAGGATGGTCTTAGGCATTGTGAAATTTAACACTTGCTTATGACCTACAAACCTCAGTGCAGTGAAGGATCTCCAGCCAGAAATAATCACTTTGTTAAAATTCCCTGCTGGAACCTGCCTGTTGGTTATTTTCCACTTTCTGCTACAAAGTGGAGTCAAGCGCGTTCTCTCTTTGCTCTTCTGTGGAGCCAAAAACACAGGATTAGGGATTGACAGCTAGAGACCTAGGGAAGCTAAGGAGGGGAAGCTGCTAGCTCGTCTGTTCAGTACAGCTGCCTTCCACTGAATGTCTGCTGAGGCCTCCAGAGAAGAAGAGGTTGAACACTGTGAAGCTGGCTATGAACATTCTCTAGTGTGTTGCAGAGTGGGTAGAAGAAATTTCAGTGCTCAGATGTTTTTTCGCAATTGCCTGTGCTTTACAGCTGTGGCTCCTGGATATCAGTTGTGGCTTTTTTTCTTTAAACTGTCACTTGTAGTGAAGGAATATGGAGTGAAATGAATTATAAAAAGGATATTGTAGTAGCATACAAGAACAGACAGCACCCTCTGAGCTTACTTGTAGCTTCTACATTTCCAAGTATATGTTGTAATTTACAAGTACAACGATTAATATGTGAGATCTTCAGAAATCTATATATCTGGAATAGATACACAGTGGGTTTTAACAGACCTTGCACAAGTGAAGAGCGCTTGCATTAGGTTGTGCTGCATTCAAATAAAATCTCCTTATTTATGTTACTTTCTCTTTTCAGAAAACCTCTCATCTGATTCAACTCTCTCCAGCCCAAGTGCCCTGAATTCTCCAGGGCTGGGGGTCGAAGGCTTGAACCGTAGGAGGAAGAAACGCACCAGCATAGAGACCAACATACGTGTGGCCTTAGAGAAGAGTTTCCTGGAGGTCAGTGGTCCTGTTGCTCTGCTCAGTCTATAACAAAATGAAGAAACTTTGCTTAACGGTTATATCTGTTAGAATGAACACGTTACTGTGCTGTTTAGGAAAGTGCTTGTACTAGACAAGGTGAATAAAAAGGCTGTGCCAAGAAGCATGCATCAGTGTCTACTTCACTTTAAAAAAATAAGAACACAAAACCCCTTGAAAAAAACCTCGTTCGTTCTTGCCATTCACTGACTTCGTGATTTTGCATTCCAAGATACTGAGCTGTAGATCTAAGCTTGATATTTGGCACATGAAAAAAAAGATTACCCTTTCTGAGGACATATAAATGGGGTGGCAGTCTAAACATAGATATTGTGAGGTTTTTAGCTGGCTGTATGCTACTCTTGTGATGCTGTGTCACACGTAGTCTTGTACATTTTGTGCAGCTCTCTGGGCAGATAGCCTTTGTAAGTAGCCCCTTCAATCTACCTATCTTTCATTATAGGTAACTTGGAGTTCATTTGGCTATCACTGTAGTTAATCTCTCCTATTCCTTTTCAAGAGATACTGAAAGAAAGATTTCCATATTAAGATCAAGAATTCCTTGAAGGATTAACTCATAAGTCAAATCCCTTCTCTCAAGAAGTGTGTGAGCTTAGTCTTCATTACCCATCTCTTTTCTACTATTGGTAGAAATGTTCCTGCAGCTACAAAGATGGAGCACAGAAATATCTATCATGGTCTACCTCTACTGTACCACTGACTAGATTCTGGATATATATGGCTCATCCAGATTTCTGCTTAGTGAAGAAGCAGCTATATTGTAAAACTTCAGAAGGTAATTCCATACCTTTTCAAGTATTGTTTTCTTTTTTCAGAACCAAAAGCCTACCTCGGATGAGATCACCATGATAGCTGACCAGCTAAACATGGAGAAGGAGGTGATCCGCGTTTGGTTCTGTAACCGGCGCCAGAAGGAAAAAAGGATCAACCCACCCAGCAGTGGTGGAACCAGCAGCTCGCCCATCAAAGCAATTTTCCCTTGCCCAACCTCACTGGTAAGAATCAAGAAACCGTGTTGATGAAGGTCACAGGAAGAGATAGTTCTGTTGTGCTCACTGTGGAAGCTGCATGTGCTACATCTTTGTTCAGCAGGATTGTTCTCACAAATTTATGTTTTATTGACATTTAAATATCCTACTTGCATGCTGTGTAAGAGAGGTAATGCTTATAAACCAGGCACTAGTTGGGCTTTCAACAGGGGTGCTTTATTTAGTCAGCTCATGAGTACATATTCTGACTAGAAAATTTGCAGTTGGGGTTGTTGCTTTGAACACATTCCAGACAGTAACTCCATTTTATATCTGGACTTTCTCTCTTTTTGTGAAATAATAGTAATAATAATAAAAAATATGCGTTGCAGCTCTACCCTTCCCTTCTTATTTTGGCTTCTCCAATAAGTAGAAAAGCAACAGTAAAACTTATCATTTGGACACTACTGTCACACAAATCCAATAATACCATTGGTGTGACTTTTAGTCAGGAATGATTCATATAGATAAAGACGCGGAACAAAGGAACAGTTTAGCTAATATTCATGTAATTAATTTCCCACACTTGTATTTGCCTCAGGTAAACACAAACTTCATGAAAATAAGAGTAACAAAACACATGCTTCAAGGTTCCTTCAGCTCCTTTGCTACCAATGTCCATGGAGGTCTGTTTTTATAAATAGAAACAGTAGCTATTAGATTTCATAGTAGCTATGCTAATAGGAATGTGGTGGAATTTATGTAGCCTGTAGCTGTCCTTTTGTAGTATTTATTCCACCCTCATCACTGTAGTAGCTAATATCCTCCAGTACTTCATTAAACCATTAATTTTGGTGACGTGTCATTCTTTCCCCTCGTCCTCGTTTCAGGATGTGTGCATGCAACCTTTTGTTTCAGGGGAAGGGATGCTTTAAGGGTACTTTTTAAATTTTTTTTTCCCAGTTGGAAAGCAAGGCCACATGCCTTGCAACCAAAGCAGAACATAGTCAGATTTGTGATGGTGTGTTTTAGTAACCGTGCAAGTTTTCTCAGGCTGCAGCTTAAGAAGGCTTTCCTACGTATACGTCCTTTTCATTATAAACTGCCATTGTCTGTAAGAAATTGAGGTGTTAACCACAATCTCCGTTTTTTCAGTGTTGTTTCACTGAGCGTGTTCCTCAATGTAGGCTTCTCTTAGGACTGTGCTGCCACTCAAATTGATGTTTCAGCTCTGCTGCCCCCAGCCTTCTCTGGCTGTGTGCTTTGTTGGTTCGTCATCTCAGCTCTGGACATTACACGTCCGAAGGATGATTTGGCTTAGTTTACTAGTTTGACTGCAAATTAACCATGCAAAGAACAATGATGAATTTTCAGTATGGCCAATCTGACTTGTAGCCTGGCTGCATGAGTGCTCGGCCTCTGAAGCAGGGTTGGAGGGGAATGCTCCTTTTGATGGCCACCTACTTTTGCATTGGCTGAAGTCAGTCATTGTAACCACAGGGTTAGCTGTATTAATTCTAGGGCATTCACTGCCCTGGAATATGGATTGTGACCTTGGCCTTAACTGTTCGATGGACAGATGACAGATAAGATGTCTGGGCTGCATTAGTGGGAAGTGTACTATGCATCTAGCTGTTCTTTATTTCATGCACTATTTGAGATGGGCTGAAAGCTTTCACATCTCTCCCAGTTGCCCCAGTCTTGTTTAAAATGCATGAAGCATTTGACTTCCTATAAGAGGATATGCAACATTAGAGAGATTGCTCTGATAATAAACTTAAGGTAAAAGAGGAGAAAGGAGGAAGGTTTTAGCCTGTATCCTTGGCTATGTTCTCTTGGGCAATTCTAAAGGATTTATTTCTCTCATTGATGTATAACAGCCTTCAAATATTACAGTTGGACACTATTTCTAGTCCATAAAAAGTACTTTCCTTGTATTTCCTTTTTCCTCATAAGGTAGTTCCTGCAGCCTTAAATCTTTGGTGTTTTTTGACTGTAATGTCTTAATTTTATTGTAGCTTTCTTGTAATAAGCTGTCCACAAGTAAAATTATCTAATGTCATTTGAATGTTTTCAAATTCAAAGATCCTTCCTCTGTCACAAGGAAATTTATCAAAGGAGAGCTTATGGTTTGGTTGAGTAAAAGTGAAATGTTTTTCTGTTTATCCATGTAAACACATTAGCCTAAATATCTTTAGTAATGCTGTGGCATTTAAATAATTTTATCAGAAATTGGAGTGGAAAAGATGTTTAAATGAGAAAAAAACATGTAGAAATAATATGTATACTCCTTCTATAAGAATGACTTAAGACAAGATGCTGTCTTTTGGGGGAACAGAGAGCGAGGGCTAGCTTGCAGTCCTGAGACAGTATGGATGTAATGGATATGTCTCCCTTCAAATACTAAATGATCAGGAATAAAGATATTGCTAATAATTAGAGAAGGTACTGTGATTGGTCCAGTGAATGATAAAGTAATGGAATTATTAAAAAGTTAGTTTATATGCAGTGTTTGCCCTGATAACTTCCTCAGCTGAGGATGGAAAGAAAGAAATCCAAGTCTAGTAGCTAAGTCTTTTTGTCTTTTTGAACAGTTGAGCAGTTGTATTCTTTTTTTGACCTCCAGGTGGCAACCACGCCAAGCCTTGTGACTAGCAGTGCAGCTACAACCCTGACTGTCAATCCTGTGCTCCCTCTGACCAGTCCTGCTGTAACTAGTCTGTCAGTCACAGGTAAGAGCTGATTTCCCTTGCCCCTACATTAATCTCTACCATTTTCACCTTTTAAACTCTTCAAAAGGTCGTTCAGTATTGATCACTAGGACGTTCTTGTTGTTCCTTGTTGCTCCACTAGGAAACTTCAGTCTTTGTGAACATTCAGTTGGTTTTTTGGGGAGTAAAATCACAGGTGATGCTGGAGTGAAATATGCTATATTCCATTGCTAAGCTTTTAGAGCTCCTCAGCCTCCTATTGGGAAGTATCATTTTCATTGTAGTCAGAGCTTCTCATTTGGATTCTTGGTCCTACAAAAATGTGGTTTATCTCTCTTTTAGTTGTGTGTGTAGTTCAGTTGGTTAATGGTTTCTATTCAGCCATATTTTTGTTTTGGAATGGTCTAACCAGAATCAATCTTCTAGGCACAACAGAAACCACCTCCAACAACACAGCAACAGTAATTTCAACAGCACCTCCAGCTTCTTCAGCAGTGACATCACCCTCCCTAAGTCCTTCCCCTTCTGCCTCAGCCTCCACTTCAGAGGCATCCAGTGCCAGTGAGACCAGCACAACACAGACAACCTCCGCTCCCTTGTCCTCCCCTCTTGGGACCAGCCAGGTGATGGTAACGGCATCAGGGTTGCAAACAGCGGCAGCAGCCGCATTACAAGGAGCTGCACAGTTGCCTGCAAATGCAAGTCTTGCTGCCATGGCTGCTGCAGCAGGGCTAAACCCAGGCTTGATGGCATCCTCACAGTTTGCAGCTGGGTAAGGATGAATTTTTTGCACCTTTTTAGGTGAGATGACAGGAGAGGGAATGAGAATCCTTAGGCTAAATTGCTTTTATGTTTCACTATTTTCTTGTAGCTTATTTGGCTATTCTAGTGTAATTTATCTCAAATTCTGAAGTTTACCTTGAGATGGTAATTGGCTGTCCCTATCAACATACACAAATATTGTTTTCATTTTACAGATGAAAAAATTGTGTTGCAGCAATGTTGTTTGATAAGTCATCTATCCCACTGCAGAGCTTGACTTTAAGAGCTGCAGCTTACCGGTGAATCATAGAATCTGTTCTACTAATTGTAAAATGGAGAGCTAGCCTAGACCCACTTCACCCCTCGGTATTCATTTCTCCATTTGAGGAAGAAGCTGTAAAAGATGCATAAATGATGTATTGTTGAAGTTTTCATTCTAAAAATATTGCTCTGAGAAATGACTCCTTGCCTCTTCAATTCATCTTGATTTACATCTTTCTTACCTGAACTTGGGAGATGACAATAGCTCTCTAACGAGTTGCAGATTCCACAAAATACTTTACAATAATATTTTACATCAGCCATCAATACAATCCTGTAGTTACAGTGCCTGTGCATCAAGCATGTCACTGACAACGCAACTGAAAGGCAACACCTACTCAGGCATCATGAAGGACAAACTAAAATAAAGAAAAATTAACACTGTATCTCTGTTTTTTCCTTCCTCTCTGCCCTACCCCGTCCCTCTTTTTTTGTTTTTGTTCTGTTTTTTTTTAATATGATGGTGTACTTCTGAACAGTGACAACATTTTCTTAAAGGTAACACGCTTTGTCTTTGTTTCTTCTTCCACAATCTTGCTTCCTGCAGAGGTGCCTTACTCAGTCTCAATCCAGGGACATTAGGTGGTGCTCTCAGCCCAGCCCTGATGAGCAACAGTACACTGGCAACTATTCAAGGTCAGTAGTGTTCTTTTTAATGTTTCTCTGTCATACAGCTTCAGTTTATGTGCTTTGTTTTTCTCTGTCGAAAAAGAGTACTGACTCCTTAGCACTGGGCTAATGTTATAAGAGTAAAGGTTTTACAAAATTTAAATGCAAAAATACACTTATTTGTCACAGAGGTGAGATAAGGTACAACTTCAGAAAAGAGAACTGTGTATCATATTGTATATGATCTTGTAGAGATTTACAGGGGGCATTTAAGATATTGAATATAATCTGGAATTTATTTTGTGATCGTCTCCCCATTGCCATGTATCTCCAGCAGGTTAGAGATGTGCTTTTTATATCTCTTCTAGCATAAGCCTGAGCAGAGTTGTGCTGTTTTGAGGTCTGTTAGGAGGGCAGTTCTAAGTTAGACTCGATCCTGAATTCTTGTACTCATATGTGTTTAGAAATAACCCATAACAAACAACCTACTTCCTTAAGTCCTTATGTAGAACTTTAAAACCATAAATCCTCATTCAGAGGAGATAAAGATTTGTTTTGGAAGTGACATGCAGCCAGAGATTTCCACTGGCTTTAGCAAGAGTTGTTCTCAGATCGTAGTATGTCATCTGTAAAAACTAAATGGTGCAATTGCCTAAAGAGCTAGCTAACCTATATATTGAAGTATCCTCTAAACTAGCTTAACAAATCTTGTTTCTAGGGTACAAGAAAGAACCATTTCATAAAGTCACAGATAATTTTAGGAGATCATAACCTAAGGCAGACTGAACCCTGTAGACCAATGAGAGTAAGTTGTAACAGTGATTGTATGTCAACATTTAAAATGTTATGCTCAAGGATACATGACCTTCATCTTGTGATCGCTGTCATTTCATGTGAACACTCATCTCAACACTTTCCAGTACGAATTGCGTGAATGTACAGGTTTTCTGGTCAGGAAACATAGACCAGTATCGCGCTTAAAGATTTGAAGAAAGGCATGATGTAATTAGTTTTAGGAGCAGACAACAGAGGCGTTTTAGTATCTGCAAGATCTTGTCCACTCTGCATAGAGAGTTATGTTATTTAAAAGCAACCTATGATGAGGTGACTGTCATTAGTGGTGTAGAGAGCACGCATATCAGAGAAAGGAAAGACCAGCTGCTTTTAGGCACATTTTGCATTATTGCTATTATTGCTTACTGCTAATTTTATCTCCTCCCTGCTCAATTTTCCCTTTTTTAGCTCTTGCATCTGGTGGCTCTCTTCCAATAACATCACTGGATGCAACTGGAAACTTGGTGTTTGCCAATGCCGGAGGTACTCCTAACATCGTAACTGCCCCTCTGTTCCTGAACCCTCAGAACCTTTCTCTGCTCACCAGCAACCCGGTTAGCTTGGTCTCTGCAGCTGCAGCCTCCGCAGGGGCCTCTGGACCAGTCGCCAGCCTTCATACCACCTCCACCTCAGCCGAGTCCATCCAGAACTCTCTCCTCACTGTGGCCTCTGCAAGCGGGGCCACGTCCACCACCACTACTGCCTCCAAGGCACAGTGAGCCGGGCTGAGCTGTGCTGCCAGCAGCCTGTTTCACTGTGCGGTGGGATTGGCTGCCAGCGGGGTTTATAAACTGAAAATGTGATGGGCATCCTCTCGCCGTGTTGCTGGGGACAAGGGAGAGAAGGAAAACGATAAAGAAAACAAAAGCAAAACAGGAAGGATTTGAAGCTGGGACAGACATTTGCCTAATTTTATAATAAACACTGTCTTTTCAGGATCGCTTCATGGATCGGAGAACTTTCTAACCAAAAATGTAAAAAAAAAAAAAAAAACCACAAAAAAACCCCAAAAAACAAAAAACCACAAAAAAAAGTGAAAGGACTACTTATCATTTCCAGCAGTCACAATGACAAGTTAAGGTGGGTTATCAACGCAAATATAGGAAGGGGAATTTCTTCTTTCTTTTTGGTCTAAATATCTTTCTGTTTTTAATTATCATTTTATAGGTCTGTTGTACAGGCCGTTATGTCATACAAGGTGTTTATAATCGTATCAATCATGTTGGGGGTTCCTTTCTTAACTGGTACAATTTAGGCAGGCCTGTATTACTGGTGTATCTCTATTATTATTATTATGATTATTATTATTATTATTTTTATATATATAGTTTGGACGCGTTTGTCTTTTGCTCCTGGATTATTTTCAGCGAGCTCCCACACCATGGGGGGGGCGGGAGGGTGGAGAGGAAGAATGGAGCACAAATAGACTTTCTGTCCTAATCTTCTGAGAACGTTCTGAACAGATTCCTCATCCTTGGATTTGTCCAATGGTTACTTATACGGGTCAGAAGAATTTATGTTCATCATTTGCGCAGGAAGCTCAGTGTAGCAGCAGAGATCATTGTGTGCAAACTTCCAGGCTGCTATCTGCTTTTTAAGCAGAGGTAGGAGTGAATTCTGAACTGCAGTTCTCCTTCTCTCAATTATTCAAACAAAATGGCCAAATTCTGCTCTTAGGTTCCTGTGCATATTTCCTGTTTACTTCAGACAGTGGGACTTGACCTCCCAGGTATAGACTGTGCGACATACCGATGGCTCTTCTGTTGATTTGATTTTGCTGTTAAGAGCATATACAACTATTATAACTGTATGTGAAGCAGCATTTGCAGGCCTAGATTCCCTCTAGATGAATTGGTACAGGATTTCAAAAGTCAGATTCTTCCTATTCATAGCAGTACTTCTTTTTCCGTTAATTCTGATGCTTCAAACATTGTATTTAAGAAAACTTTCTAATAAAAAAATACTTCTGGCTGTAAACCACCGAAGCCAACAATATGAGAACAGAAGTTACCATTGTTTATGCCAACACAATAGAGCTGACTGGAGCTTTGCACAAACCTGTGTGATCTTGTGTGGTCTCTGAGCTGCAATGCTGCTAGCTGTGTGAAGGCGGCAATCAGCATCTCTGACAGAGCGTCAGGGCTTGCCTGCTGCTGTCACCATCTTTTCAAGGTTGATTCTGGTCCAAGTAGCAAAGGATATTTACATGGATGAGGAAGAGTAATGAACCGTACAGAAGTTAGATCTGTATATTCTTAAATATACAACCTAGTATCTGAACCAAAAAATAAGATTTTTAAAAAGACTGGATCACTGCAATGCAGTTCACTTTGGACTTGCCATTCCTGATGAATTTAAAGGTTTCTGCCATGTGTATAAAGCTAAATTACTTTTAACTAGTGAGGGTATTAGAAGAGTCCTTTTCCCCCGCCCCCTTTTCTTTTGTCACCAGAGTGTCCTAAAATAATGAGCTGATGCAGCTATGTTCATTTTGTTGATGATTCAGGGGGATCCTGGAGGTTCTCATCCAAGATCCAGAAGGCAGCAACTTTAAACTGTACATATGCTTGGGTTGTGACCTGAGCATGTGGGATTTGCATTTGCACTCAAGTGGCAGAATCCCTTATCTATCCCCACTCCCACCCCCTGCACCGTGTTTTTGCTCTGTTCATCTCTAACTCTCCACCTTCCTGTTATATTGAATATTTAAACCAATTATCCCTAAAAACTTCAAAACTAGTGAACTGCAAGCAGGGAAACTAACAAATGTCCGTCCACCGTTTCTAATGTGTTTTTGATTTTTTTATGTTTTATTTTTTTAAAACTAAGCTTGAACCAAAGTCAATTTCTAGCAAGCTGCTGTACTAATGGACTAGTTTGTATAAGTGCAGTTCAGATGCAGAGAGGCGATAGATGCTACTGACAATTTCTTTTTCATTTGTCTTTTGTTTTTATTAATTTTATATAAAAGTTGCTGCTTGTTTTTAATCTTTTTTTTGGTTGGTTGGTTGATAATTTGTGTTATCCTTGGGGCAGACGCTTAACTTGATTTTAATTCATTTTCTTTTGTTTGATGTGTAAATAGAATAGCAGTGTCAGGGGAGTGTTAATCCAACAGGTCCCACCCTCATCCCACCAGTATGGATAAATCTTAAGTATTTTTGACGTGTCTTTATGGCTTCAGGCTGTGCAGGAGGCTTTTAGGGCTATGGATAATACTGCAGAAATGGAAATGGCCCACAGTAATAGCTTCAAAGCAGTACTAGATATAGCTGGGTGAGCTTCAGGGAGATGGGGAAGAAGTGGAAGAGGAGATGCTGGTACCCACTATGTTGGTCTGGAGGCTGTAGCACAGATGGCAGTTTCTACCAAAGGAATGCAAGTCTCTGGGACTTGTGTTCACTAAGAGGATGGGGAAAGCTGCCGTTACAACGCTCATTCCCGACTCTGAAAGTTCCTGCTAACTTTCATGCCTGTGCAAAGATGTAGAATTCATCAGGAAGCTTTTTTTGTTAAAGGGAGAATGCTACCGGTCTTTTCTCCGGTGTATCCTCTACTCCTAAGGGTTTTGTGGCAGGGTCAGGGGGCATGGTCCTTGCATATGTCTAGGAAACACAAAGAAAGGTGGGCCTTAAATCAGTGTAAAATCCTCTCTTCACAGTTCAAAGAGACTGTGCCATTAGCTGTCTGAATAAGTTTTCGTGTCCCATTCTTGCTGGTTCGTGGTTGGGAGAGGGTCTTGTTGAGTACATATCTGGAACACTAATGCAGCTTGGATGGTTTATTTATTATAAAAATCTGCTTTTTTCCTGACTACCTTTGCATTGGTCACATGGCTTTGGTGTGAGCACCTTATACCCCGTTACCTTTCTCCTCTCTACCCCATCACCCTCTCCGGGGCCCAGATTCCAGGGAAATTCTTAGCAAGTCTTTTTCTGAGACAAACTGGAAACTCAGAGTAGCCACATATCCAGAAAAGGCTTGTCTTTTCTTGCAGAAGCTGACATGATACGCAAACAGCACATATCCTGTGGCATCCATTACCAGTGAGCTCTGATTCATTGTCCTGAAATATCCCAGTGACTGTCACTCCCAGAGCCTGCTTTGCGTCCGTAGATGCTGGCTGCCTCCATTGTTTAGATGAAAGATGGAAATTAGATTGGCAGTGAGTGTACACCTGCCTAGTTAGAGTGTATACACTCCTTCAGAGCATAAAAGCAATACAAGATCATGTACTAGAATTTAGCAGACGTTGCTTTTTTAAATCGTAGTCATACTGACATCAGAAATCGGTGCATCTGAAAACAGACACTGGCCACTGTATATAGAACTAGTAAATGTGTTCCTGAGTGTCAAAAATGTAGAATTATTGGGACATGTCTACTGGGACGTGCATTATCACAAACTTGTTGACAGACCCAGGACATTTATTTAGCAAGCAAATTTGATTTTTTTTTTCCTCCAATGACACAGTTACTTCTCTGATTCCAGTATCAGTGAGTTTGTATGTTGAAAGGAGAGAATTTTCTGTTACTCGCTCAGAGTCTTAAATCTTTACTGTTCTTCTTAGGGGAAGATTTCCTGTGCAAAGTTTCATTTGTAGAGAGTCTTCTAGCCGTGTGCTGGTACATTTGTTCCTGTACTGATTTGTCAGCCTGGACCAGAAGGAATTTCAGAGCATGTTAGAAAAGGCATCTCTATTTCAGAGCTGCATATCTCTGTATTTAAATTGGTGTGGGTTGCTTTTCATAGTCGGAAGCATGCCAGGGGACAAATGCAGGAAAAGAGAAGGTGAAAAAACTCACTTGCTGTAGCCACAGATAGTTAGCTCAAAAAGCAAGAGATTTACTGAGACACAGGTACAGATATGCCCTGAGGTCTAGGAAGAACAATTTAGAAAATGACTTCAGGATAAGATGTGGAAGGCTGGTGATGAATTTTTTTTCTGTTGTTAGGAAAATGTTTCCCGTTTGGCTTTAACACACTTGATCTCCTCAGGATGTACTCTGTGTAGTTACCATGTGAATCATAAATGGCTCATTGAAGCTAGAGAGAGATATGGCTGCTTACAAGAGTTGCATCTGTCTATTTAAATCTCCACAAAAGGATTTGTTTTGTTCCTGAGTTATTGTGCAATCTAAGTACATTTTGTCACATTGCTGTGAGATAGTGTCTGTGTGCACACACTCAGAAGGTAGTTGGGGAGATACCATGCTTGTTACGTGCACAAGTACCTGATCTTTAAGAGATCATGTTTGTTCCAGCCCATAGGCTGGTGTTACTTCAGTTCACATTTTTGGTTTTCTTTGGGTAACTTGTGGTCACACATCATTGCTCCCCTACTTCTTAAGATCCCACAAATTAAACTGGATGGTCAAAGTGACTTTGCCATGAATGGAAAATCTGTTCTCAGCTGTACCAGCAAGGAGGTCGTGTTTAAAAGTTAGTTGGATCTTCTTGTAGGAATATGCTACTGTTGCTCAGCAATTTTGTTTGTGTGCAGTGAGGTTATCTTGTGAGAGAAAACTAAAATGCCAGAACACTAAGAGGAAGACATGTATTCTGATAGCTTGAATTACAGACCTTTTAGGGCATCAGAAGCTTCAAGTTTGAATTTTATCTTTAAATGAACAAGCTGACAAAGAGCTTTTCAGTGAAAGCAGTGTAGTTCCTGATGTATTTGGAGTTGCAGCTTGTGATTTGTTGCACCTTTTAGGTTAACAGGGGGATGTTAACACTGAGCAAAGCAGCTCTGCTGATCTTGAAACACAAGAACAAACACTGTTCATTTGAGCAAGAGCAATCCATTGCCTCTACTTTTACTCCTTTTCTTACTTTAATTTTGCATACTTTACAGTGAGCATCAAATGTAGACAAAAATTCTATTCTTCTGATCTTTTGGTATCTTGCCAAAATCTCTTAGGATAATTAAATCCTTTTTAAAAAAAACATAAGAAAGCAACAAAAGCATAGAAGTAACTGGTTTTGCTCAGGGGCCTGTAAGAGAATGGCTGCTACCAAATATGTTAGAAAAAATGCTCTATGTGCATCCATGCCAATGATTCTGTGAGTAATGGAAGATTTTTATCTTTTTTTAAATTCTCTTGGAACTATAATGTTTTGGTTCATTTTAATGTTTAAATGTCACCTCTGGAAACCTTGCAGTGTGCTTTGGCTCAGCACACGTTTCTGCTGTTTGAGTTATTGAAGGAGACAGCAATGTTAATTCCTTAACTCTGCACGTTCCTGCAGAGTAACATTCTTTAAAACAGAAATTCAATCTCTCTTTGTTAACAAATGAAGCAGAACGCCCGTTACAGCTGGATCCATACATACTAAACCAAAACAACATCTAAAATATCAATTGATATTTTCTTACATAAAAATTTATTTTACAAAATCATCGAGACATATAGCTTCTCATGGTCATTAGAGTGTTTTAGGACAGACAAAGTAGTGCGTCTGGTCCAAGCTTTCTATGATTTTACTTAATTTTAAACCAAAAGTTTAACATGTAGATCTATGTATTGCCACGTTAACTTTATTAAGAGTCACTATTCCCTGTTCCTCTTCTGGCTGCAATGGAATTATGTTTGTCCACAGGGCTTGGGTGCGTTGGCTGGATGTACACATGGCTGTTGCCTAGAGTAGAGTGTTGCCAAAGGAGAAAGCTGGTCTGCTAAACCGTGCTGGGTTTAAAATTGTCAGTCCTCACATAGCCAACTCAAATTCCTTTTTAATTTTACAACCAATTACTTTCCCCCCCGTTCCAAACTGCTATAGCAATACAGAAGACAAGATACAGAGGTTCTACCCTTTCGGTCATTAAATCTCGCTCTATATTGCTGCCCCGGAGTCTTTCTCTTCTTTCCAGCAGGGACACCTCTAAAATACTTAAAGAATTTTGGCAAAGGAGGCTTTGTCATAATGTTATTGGTTCATGGTTTGCAATGTCTTAAAATGCTCATATCTTAGACACCATTCAGAATGTGGAGCCAGGTTCCCTCACAAGTAGTTTCAGTGCTTTTGGAACAATTAAAAGAAACGATTCCTATACTTGCATATCTTCAGACAAACACACACAGTAACACAAGAAGAAGAGCTTGATTTTTTTGCAGCTTATCTATCTTCATTGGATCAGTTTTCCATTTTTCCCAGGATGCTTTCAGTAGGTACATGCTCAGAGTTTTCACCCCCATGGGATGCTGCTGGAAGGGTGTTAGGAAGATTGCACTGGAACTACAAATAGTTTGACTGTGGGAGAAGGGAAAAGACACCTTTTGGTTGAGTACACAAATAAGTTCAGGATGTAGAACATACCAGGTACTTCTTTTCTGACCAGATTCCTAAAAATGAAGCAACTACTGGACTTAAGTCTTGGGGCTGCTTTTAGCTCCTTCTGTAATACCCTGCTAAGAACCGTCCATAACTGGAATAATCTGGGCCCCCCTCCTTCCCTCTCTCCTCCCCTCTCCGTCCTTGTTCCTTCCCCCATCTTCCCTCAGCGAAAGGTAGCACCATACAGCTCTGAGAACAATACTTGTGGGTAGCAGCTGGCTTCTGGCACCTTCATAAAATACCTCAGCATAGCTTAGCATTGTCGCAGAACTGGTTTTAAACTGAAAAAATCAGAAGAGAAAAGCAAACTTTATAAATAGTGGAGATAATTCTAGCTGTAGAGTTTAGTTGAACTGATGTTTATTATGATTGATAAACATGATTATGCTGTATGTATTTGAGATCCTGTTTATAGGTTACAACTTTATAGGGTTGGGTGGGGGTGGGTGGATGTTGTGGGCAGAGAAGGGGGTTGACTGTGTTAGAAGGAAAATGTTTGCTCATGAATTTTTTTCCTTGTATCTGTCTTGCCAAAGGAAACATTTTGTCGCTCCTGGGTTTGGGATTGTTGGTTGGTTGGTTAATCTGTGGTCTAATCTGCAGCACAGCACATGGTGGCATGCAGGTTACTGATTGGGTTGCTGTTCAGGGTCCTTTCGAGTGTGCGCACACTTCCCTCCCTCTTGGCCTTTCCTTGCCCTTCGCTGGCATCTAAACAAGGCAACGTGTATCTGGGAGGCTTGAGGAAAAGAAGACGGCTGTACTGGGTTAGAGTCAGCCTAGGTGGTGTAAATCCATTTCAGTGAGTTGAGTTGCACCAGAGCTGAACCAGGTCCGTTGTGTTTAACTTTGGGGAGGGAGAAGAATGGTTGTCGCATCTTAATCTATCTGGGAGAGCAAAAGTGAAACAGGTTCCTTTTATCCCCCTTGTCTTGTTACTGAATGTAGGGCTTGTAGTGCTTGATAATGCGTGGAAAACTTTTTAAACACTTCCGTTTCTAATAGCAATGCTAATCCTGTCTAGACCAAAAACTATGAAAGAAAAACCAAACTGAGAAGTGAAAGCTAACCTACTCCTAACGCCTGGCTGGTTTGCCTGAAAGGGTTGAAATACTTTGAGACGGTCGCGGGAGAGGAGCTTTGAGGGGTTGTTAGAGAAGGAGTGGGTCATTCTTCTGGCATATGTCTTGGTGTTGTGGGAGTAGCAGAAGAGTGAGTGGTTACTGCCTGGGGAGGATGTTGCAACCCCGTCCATCTGGACCCCAAGGCTCCCTTCTCATTTCCTCTCAAGGTCAATGGAGTCGGGGAGGAAGGGAGGGGTGTGCGTGGCTGTGTGTGCGCAAGCGTGTGCGCCTGGCTGTGTGTGGTGATCGAGAGAGGTGGGTTTCTAAAGGAGCTCGACTCCACTGGGTTGGGAGAATTCCCAGTGGCTTCGTAGGGAACCAAAGGCACTGATAAGTTGTCAGCTCTGCTGTTCTCAGAGCGGGTAAGAGGAAAAGCTGGGTGGGTTGTTTTGAGCTTTGGGTCAGTGTCCCTTTCTGTAAGGACCTCATCTCTTGTGGGTACTCCCACCTTTTCTGCATAGAGTTACTTTGGCTCTGTGAAGACAAACAGTGTGCGGGGCTTGCCCAGTGCTGCAGGTCTTAGGCTGATGTTGGGGTACAGTCAGGGAAAACTGTTTCTTTCCTTCACATGTGGAAGCAGTGTAGTCCAAGGTCAGAGTCTGTTCAACAGCTTTTGCGTATGGTCTTTCTCCTAAGGGGTGGACCTCAAAGACTCCCTTCTCTGCTCCCCAAAGTAGCCTTGTACATGTCCATGTATCGTGCTACTGGTCTGAGTTGTTTTATCAGTAAACTTGGTGAGCTCTTGTGAAGAAAGGGAGGGAGGAAGGGAGAGAGGTGGGTTGTCCAGCTGCTCTTCCTCCGGACGCCAATCGGGTTGCAGAACTTCACTGAAAGCTTTACTAATAGAATTGTTGTTCTGACATTATGTAAAAGTGGTATTAATATTGTGTGACTTTTCAAAGAGCTAGTTAGATTTATAGATAGGTAATAGGGATATTGAAGAAATGACTTCACAAAGAAAAGAGCACTTGGAACAAAGAAGTGGAAACAAGGTGTGCTTTAAGGAAAACAAATCTGAGGAAGGAAATGAAACAGCTTGTGGGAGGCGAGGGAAGTTGATACCCTTTGACGTTCCTTAGTGCTGCTGAGGCTCAGCCCCAGAACTGGAACATCCCCCCCCTCTGCCTTATTTCACCTTTCTACCAAACAGGACATTGTCAGGTAGCTCAGACCAAAATGCTGATCTGTCTTAATACTGTGTTGGTCTGCTGGTGAATATTCTCCTGCAGAGCTTTACATAAAACCATTAAATACTTAATTTACTGAGTTAGCTTCCCCTTTCCTCCCAAAATCCTCTTTTATCTGTTGTAGGCCCCACTCCAGAAATTCACACTGCCTTTGATGAATTTTGTAGCAGCAGCTACTTAAGCCCTGTTCCCTGAATGTGGTAACATTGTGTGTGGACAAAGCTGGCGTGTTGTGGTGCTGTAGCAATCTGAAATCATTAAAGAGAAGGGATCCCAAGGCATTGGAAACAGCATGCCAAGGGGCAAACCGTGGAGATGGCACAATCCCCTTGAGCAACAATTTAGGAACGAGAGCACCCGTGACAGTGTCCTGAGAACAAGGCAGTTGAGACAAAACCTTTAGTTCTTCCCCTGTTCACTCTCCATGTGTCAGCCTCTGTGACCCTGGTTCTCCCTGCACGGGAGCGAGTCTGAGGGGAAAAAGGAATGCGAAAGACTTGGAGATCAGGGCCGCTCCCCGCGAGTTCCCGGGGAGCTGGACGGGGGCCCTCCCTGCGACATGGGGAAGGGATCGCTGCAAAGCTGCCCGTGGGAGGTTTGAAGAGGTCTGTAGCAGCGCTGGTCCCTGCGGGGAACCTTGCGTGCCAGTGGTCTATGGGAAGGACCTGGGCAGTAGCTTCTTCGTCCCCGCCAGTGCTGTTGTTCCATTTCCTTCCTCTGTGGTAGTATCTAAGGGTAGGTGTGAGTAGGTGTGGGGTGTTTATCCGCCACAGGTACAGGAGCTGTCGTATACCTCATTTCTAACTCGTAACTGAGTAACTTGCTTTAACTTTCTCCAAACCCTACAGAGTTGCCAAGTCTGCCCTCCCTCCTTTGATTAACACTGAACTCTGGCCTATAGCACCCCGTGACCTGCAACCTGGGGAGTGACCCCCTAACGCCTCTGAATGTCGCTGCTTAAAAGCTACTGCAAAGTGAGGGCAAATTGCAATCTTATCTTATTTCCTTTGGTTACAAGGGGTCCCCTTCATTAGTCTGTGAATATCCACCCCACCCCCCTCCACTCTCTGCAGAAAAGGCTGCCCATGCTGCCTTTCCCCACCCTGGGGCTGCGCTGAACTCCAGGGCCCAGAGGCGCCCTCAGCCCAGTGCTGCATACACGGTACTCACTTTTTAACATGACCAAAAAATTTTAAAAAGAAAGAAATCTCCAAATATTTAATTTTCTTCTTTATTATTTGACAATCCTGTATCCCTTCCCCACTCCCCAGCCTGGCCAGAAGCTGCATCCTTAACCCGGTTCATCTTTATTTGAATGTAGTTCCCCTACCCCATGGGAAAGAGAAGCTTTGTCAGGTCACGGTGGCTGCTATAAGTCGGGAGGGGGCGGTTTCTTTGTTTTGTTTTGTTCTTTTAAAATTTCCAGCCAAAACCAAAGATTTCCTAATGATTGTATAAACTCAAAACAAACAAACAAACCAAAGACAAAAGGCGTTTTCAGCACCAAGCCCATCTGTGAGGCTGACCTGGCTGGGGTGAGGGTCTCGGCCAGCTGCCAGCCTGGCCCTGGCCGCAGGGGCTGCCTCCCGGGTGAAGGGGCAATGGCCCGGCCCGGCCTGGCCTCCAAAATGCCCTGGGAAGAAACTCGCCACCCAGCATTCGTTCGAAATCCAGGGCGAAGGCGCTAGGAGAGGGTGGCCGGGAGCTTCGCAGGTGGGTTGAGGAGCTGAAGACTTGGGTGCAGGATTGGCTGCTCTGCTGGGTGCTTTAACCCTCTGGGGGCTGGGTGATGTTGATTAATACACGCTGAGGTGCACTTCTGAGCTTCCCCCCTCCCCCCGTCACTGCTTGGAAGAGGCTGTCCTGTTGTGAGAAATCCCTGAAAGAAGAAGAAGCAGCTTTTCATTTCTCCTCTAGTTCCTTTTTTCTAGATTTCTTTTATTTTTGCAGCACCACTGTGCAACTATGCATTGTATTTCTCAACCTTTTATGCTAGGTAGATGCCTGTGACTTTTTAACTTTTTTGGGGGGGGATTGCAAATGGAGGAACTTTTTACATGGATCTTTTTAATCTCAGTTGATCGGGGGGTGTTTGGTTCTAGGGTCATACAAGCTCTATCCCAAAGCAAAATCCAAATGTTAATATTATTAGCCTGATGCAGATACCAAAGATAATTTCTTTCCTGCAGAACCTTAGACTTGTGTATTAAGTACGATTACCCAGCACTTGCATTAGTCTAACCTCAGTAATTCCAAAGCTTAGATGTATATTTTGGTATATTTCTGGGATATTAAAAAATTGTCGTTTAAATTCTTGTTTGTTTCAGTGTAATGCTCTTAAAGTCATAGCATGGAAATAACTGAACTTGTCCTATTCTTAGTAGTTTGAAATAATAGTATTTTTGTATGTTTTGGGTGTGTCTATGTATGTATTAACATAACAGTTTTCACTGCCTAGGTGTTCATAAATAAAAAAAAAAAAAAGCAACTAAGGGTTTTTAAACTGTACATAATATTCCATGAGGAATTTCCACCAGACCGCCAATTTGGATCCCGTTTTCACTGACGGCCGCTCCCAACTGGGATTCTTACTTTCTTTTTAAAGAGACAGCATGTTCTTTTTTTTCCCCATTGACCTGAGGTTCTCAGCTAAAGGGGTTTTTACTGTTTTTAAGGGATGGGCCAAAGAGGAAATACCTTAAATTTTGTCTTTGACAAATACTTAACACATTAATTTGAAAACAAACCCTTTGTATAAAATATCAGGAGTTGAAGAACAAGTCCTTTTGTCTAAATTGGCAGTAGTTTTCCAGGAGATGAGGAGTTGTGAATGTCTGTAGCATCTGGGCAGTCCCTTTTTGCTTCATTTCTAAATAAGAGACATTTTCAGTCTTAGCAGTTTCACTACCCTGCGCGTCTGTGCATACTTACTTACACTGGCTGGGAGGTTTATTTCTCTTGCCCTTCCTCATACACTGCATTTAAACGCTTCAGGTCAGCAGAACACTTGAAATCAAGGGCCATATGGGAGTACCCGTACCCAAGCGCAACCCAAGCTTTTCTTGAGACTGAAATGTGAGAGTCCCACACATTTCAAAACCTCACTGATCACACTAGGGGTGAGCAGGAAGGCGAAATGCTGTCTCTTTAAAGATGTCCTTTATTATTATTATTATTATTATTATTATAATTATTTTCCCAGTGGTTGCCTACAGATAGCTGTAGGCATTGAGAGATTGTGTAGATTACAGTAAATCAGAATGAAAAGGTAGATTTTGTGTAGATGCATTTGTCTGCTGTAATTTTTTATATATATTAAACTTACTGTAATTGTACAGTTCATTTCTGTTGTAAACATCATTAAACCATTTTCCAAGTGTTTTAACATGTATGCACTTGTTTGTAGTTTTTTAAATGTGTCAAAGGAAGGCTAATTCCCCTTCCTCCAGTGCATCAAACTGGGCCAGCAGAGTGTTCTTTCATGCTGTCTTGTCAAAATGGAGGAAAGCCCAGGTATTTTTGCACTCCGCTCGAAGCTTTTGTTCTGCCTCTGTGTTACCAGCTCCTCTCCTAAAAGAAAAGACAGCTTTGGTTGCTCCCTGAATACAAAGAGAGCACTCGGCTCAGCTCACACCTACAGTGAGTGTCCCTGAAACAAGTGGTGGATGCTTTTTAAAATCAAGGTGCATTTATATATAATGGACATAAAGGTTTGGGTTTGTTTCTTCCCATAAGAATCTCTTCCTTCTTGTTTAGTACTTGGTGTTTTATGACTGCCCAGACTTTTGACTTCTACATCTGGCATAGGAATGCTGTCCTCCTTGTGTAAATTAGTCCAGCTGGCCTGAGTATGTGAGCTGATGGGCTTGTACCATTCCCACAGCTGTTCACTGTGCACACGCACACACAGGTCTTTGATCCTAACTTTATTAATTTATCAAAAATGCATTACATAATTGCTGAGTTAGTATCTCTTTGGAATGATACGTGCATCATCTTTTAAAGGTGACCTGTTTGGAAACTGGAAACTGTATTTACATTGGCTTTTTTACAGTTGCCATTGCCCAGAAGAGATAGTCTTGGTCTGTTTCTGACATTAAAAATACCCTACCAGCTCTTACAAGGGGAGCCTGTTCTGCAGTGATAGTTGTAGATGTTGCTGATGTGAGGGTACAAAGTTTCAGCGAGGCAAGACCCTTCAGCCAAATGGGATTCTCTAGGGTGAGTTTTCCTGGCTTTTCCAGTATTGCTTTCTTTATCAGAGTCCATTTTCATTGTCACATGGGTATCTTCTGTCTTCTGAGAGGTCTCTTGTGCAGGTTGCCTGGCTCTTGTTTAGCTCCAGGTGCTGGATGAGTGGCAATGCCATTGCTTGATCTTTTATTGGGGCTTAGTGCTTGTTTTCTTCACGTTGAAAAGCTGGCAGTCAGCCTCTGTCCTTCACTACGGTAACATCACATCACTTTTTATAATTAAAGAAAAGAGTTGTCCCATGCTGAAGCGGTTTTTAAAAGGTGAGCTTAAAGCAAAAAAGTGTAGCTGGCCTGTGTCAAATAGTCTTAAGATAAATACCACAGGAAATAACTACAGCCCTATTTTTACAAGTTCTTTAAATGCAGTAAAACCATAATTACACATGTTGATACCCCTGAGAGGCAAGTGAGAGTTATGGGTACAGCTGTGTTGGTAGGTGAGGTCTGGTCCCACAATACAAATCTTAGAAAAATTGACCCTCATAACCGCTATTGCTGGAAACAACTTTACGGGTATGTACATCTCCATGACTAAAGCTTGCAATTACATGATTCAAGTGGGAAGGGGGAAAGGACTGACTCAAGTCCAGACGTATTCGCTCTGTGCACCAACCAGAGTAGATTGTCGCACTGAGAAAGGATGAAAAAGGCTTTTCTTCCTCTCCTTCCCAAAGTAGGTGGGCATCTCTCACCCTTGCCCAGCCCCTCTGTGACTCCCTTTTAGCGAGGGGGCAGAGGCTGCATTTGGAGAGCGTCGTAAGTGTCCTTGGTCGCTGTACTGAGTCCCTGAAAAAGAGAAAAAAACAGGTGAGGTACCGGTGTGAGTGCATAGTTCTCCTGAGCTGACCAGCCAGGAACAGGGTGGCAGGGACTCAGCAGCATAATACTAATTTGTTGGGTTTTTAACAGAGGTTTTTACTCATGAGTGGTTCCTTAGTCTTTGTGTGGTGTCAACAGCTGTCACTTACCTGAGGGCAAGGTGCATCCTGAGTAAGTGTTAAGAATGAATGACTACAGCAGCTCATCCTAACCGGTTATGCAGATTTTTAGAGTACATTTTATTTGCATATTACTATTAAGAGCTAACTGATGCTAGAGTGAACTTTGGCTGCTAACTATATGAATAAACATCAAATCCTGAACTTTGTTCTCTGCACTTTAATTTGAAAGGGAAGTCAGATGCAACTCCAGGTAAGTTGGTTGGTAGCCACTTAAATTGAGGGGCAGCTGAAGTCACTTGGTCTGCTCAGCCTGGACAAGAGGAGACTGAGGGGAGACCTCATAGCTGTTCACAAGGGAAGGCAGAGGAGCAGGTGCTGATCCGTTCTCTCTGGTGACCAATGATAGGACCCGAGGGAATGGTAGGAAGATGTGCCAGGGGAGGGTTAGGCTGGATATTAGGAAAAGGTTCTTCACCCAGAGGGTGATGGAGCACTGGAACAGCTCCCCGGGGAAGCAGTCACGGCGCCAAGCCTAACAACATTCAGGAAGCATTAGGACAAAGCCCTGAGACACACAGTATGAATGTTGGGATTGTCCTATGTAGAGACAGGAGTTGGACTCGATGGTCCTTGTGGGTCCTTTCCAACTCAGGTCTTTCTGTGATTCTAAGTTGGCTCCAAAGCCCAAGAAGCAACCCCTGGCACCCTTTCCTGCAACACAGCACTCCTCCTGCCAGCCTGCTCTGGTGGGGGTAGATCAGCTGCAACGTGTGAGTTACAGATCCTCGCTGCAGCTGTGGAACCAACTGCTACAAGAGCAGGGCAGCAGAAGATGTGGCAGAGTTGCAGGTCAGCCCAGGAGGCTACCAGAGCAAAGGTAACTAAATGGGGCTTCCAAGTTGAGGATTTAGTAAGGCACATGGTGCCTGCTTGTAAAACTTCTAGCTACCTTTTACTCCTCCACTAAGAATGTTTAGTGGTGTATTCAATGAGTTGAGATAGTGCTTCTTATCAGCTGCCTGTGGCTGTCAGCAGAGCAGGTTTTGAAGAAAGGTATCATTAGCCACAAATAAGCCACCTTGCAGGAAAACTCCCTGGCATGTGCTGCATCAGAAGAACTTTTTAATACGTATTTTATTTTTGTCATTTTTGAGATGTTAGTGACAATGTGCAGGATTCTACAGAGACTAAAATGCATGTTGAAACAATTATGCACAGTGGCCCCAATAAGGCCCTACGATGGACTTGCTGCAACACTGAAACTCCCCAGTGCAGCACCAAGGCTGGAAAGCTGCCTGGCAGAGAAGGACCTGGGGGTGTTGGCTGACAGCCGGCTGAACATGAGCCAGCAGTGTGCCCAGGTGGCCAAGAGGGCCAGTGGCATCTTGGCCTGTATCAGACACAGCGTGGCCAGCAGGAGCAGGGAGGTGATTGTGCCCCTGTGCTCAGCACTGGTGAGGCCGCACCTCGAGTGCTGCGTTCAGTTTTGGGTCCCTCACTACAGGAAGGACATTGAGAGGCAGGAGCGCGTCCAGAGAAGGGCAACGAGGCTGGTGAGGGGGCTGGAGAACAAGTCCTATGAGGAGAGACTGAGGGAATTAGGGTTGTTTAGCTTGGAGAAGAGGAGGCTGAGGGGAGACCTCATCACTGTCTACAACTGCCTGAAAGGAGGTTGTGACGGGGTGGGTGCTGGTCTCTTCTCCCAAGTGACAGGAAATAGGACAAGAGGAAATGGCCTCAAGTTGCACCAGGGGAGGTTTAGACTGGACATTAGGAAGAGTTTCTTCACTGAAAGGGGGGTCAGGGATTGGAACAGGTTGCCCAGGGAGGTGGTGGAGTCGCCATCCCTGGAGCTGTTTAAAAGATGGGATGTGGGTTAATAAGGTGGCAGATACGGTTGGACTCGATGATCTTAGAGGTCTTTTCCAGCCAGATGATTCTATGATTCTAAGGGCCTGGAGGTGCAGACTGGTTTGTGCTCTGTAAGCTGTCATGAGATGGACTAAACCACTGATGCTTTGAGTTACAACACCTGTTTGGCAACCCAACGGTTTCCGTTTAAGCAATAAACAATTCAGACGTGGTCAAAAGGTTTCTCCAGGAGGTAGGACTATAGAAATGGTTCCTGCCAGGGCAGCTAAACCTGTGTTCCTGGCAGTTGTACTTAGAACAGGCAGCCACTTCATCACAGCACCAGCAGTGTGGTCCTTGCCCTGAATCTGGATATCTCTTCTCAGAAAGGTGTTTGAAAGCTCTGCTTCATCAGGCATCACTAACAACAGTGCAGTCAGATAGGTAACTACAGGCTACAAGTAAGCCGTGAAGATAGATGAGGGGAGCAGTTGTTGCATACCTGGTAAACACCTTCGTTCCCTTTGCCTCGCCGCCTCTGCTGCTTTGGGAAAGAAAAACAAGCATAGATTAATGGGTGCTTTTCCCATTAGATACAATGAGAGAAACCCTTGACTTCCCCACCCTATACTGAGGGTGAGCAGCTGTGCTTGGCCTGGACACCCTCTGTGCAGGAGGGAAAGCAGCTGCTAGGCCTGGACCTGCCCAGACATGCTGCAAGGGCTGCGGGAGGAGAAAATAGTGAGGATTAGAAACACAAAACACAATTATTTTGGTTTGCTGACGTGTTTTCCTGTCTCACTGTTACAATGCTGCTCTTTCTTTGATTTGGTGTATGCATAGAGATTTGGCAGTGTTCCTTATAGTCACCAGTTGCTTTGTGAGCTGAAGGCACACCTGGAAGGAATTGGGCTGTATCTTCTGAGTTGGTGCACGTCAGCTGGCATCCAGGGGACTCTGGCCTCTATTGGACAGATGGATAAGTAAGTAAATTTGCCTGTATGCATTTGGTAAGCTGCATAGGTGTCCAGAGGAGCTGCTGATAAGGCTGGCTGAGGACAAAGTCACGCAGGATTCAGTAAAATAGATACTGGGACTGTCGTGGTACAAGTAAAGCACACAAAAAGGCCTCTCAGACCAGCCAGGTACAATGAAAAACCTTCTCCTTGAACCCACTTGCTGCTGCATTCCTGGAGATATGGGCAGCTGCCAGGAAAAGCAGGCAAGCTGTGCACGAGTGTGTTTCCAGGTGAGATGAAGGGACAGCAGAGCTTACAGCCCCTGGATGGAGGCTGGTACGCCAAGCCCATGACTGGCCACTACTGCCTCGTGGCAGCAGAGTATGGACTGTATCACAGATGTGTGGCAAGGAGTAGTTCTGGCCACAATTAAAATTGTGGCGGCCTGGTAAACGGTCATATAACTAGAATGAGGCAACGGTTTTGGTGTTCCTGTCCTCCCAGCAAGAGAAGTATTCTTAAAAGAGTGGTGAGACTTCATAAACCCATAGCTCATAAACTAAACCTGACTATGGAAGAGGAGCATTAGATAAAAAAGGGTAGGGGATTAAACGTTGATGTTGCTTAAAACGTTAAACGTTGAAGTTGCTCAACACTAAACTTTATTATGAAATGCCCCTTTTTTCACTTTTCAGAGGGAAATGAAAAGTTACAGATCAGGCACTCTGACATAAAATGAAACCTGAGGGGTCACAGCAATTTTTCATTTTGCCACAAACAGTGATGTTCTCTTTTCAACACAAGCTTCCCTCCCCAAACAGCTGGTGCACAGAGCTAAACCCCTCCATTTGCTGCCAACTTGAGACATAACTGATGTGTTCCTTCTGAAAAAATCGAGAGTGGAGGTGGGGAAAGCAGATATGTTTTGCCCATTATGTGCTGGAGACAGGCACGAACGAGGAGGAGGCTTGCAAATGCTTACTCGTGCCTATAAAGCAGACCAGCCCATAGTGCTCTGGAGGAGCACACTCAACTAACGTGAGTTGCTGGACCACAGGTGTTGCCGTGTTTGAAACCAGACATTTCCTTCAATGATTCCCCACCCATCTCATACCCTCTGCCTCCTCAGCTGGGGCAGCTGTTGGACCTGTACTATCCTAAAGCTGAAATATTTTTTCTTGACCTTATCCAACTGCCTAGGGACACCACTGGTGTAGCGGCTGTGTGCCTAGTACTGATGGGATGGAGCTTACTGTCCGATCTCCACCTTGTTTTATGGCTACTGTAATTCTACATGTCTTTCTTACTGCTGCACTGAATGCACCGATCGCTACAAGAAACAGGTAATCGCTCTCATCTGTGCCTGTAGGTGCTGTGCAACATGGGACCTTCCTTGTGTGAGGCAGCTGCATGCTGGGGCTACTGCTCCGTAAGGGAGCAGCAATGAGGAGTTCTTCATCCCAAGCTTTCACCAGGAAGGAAAGTAGAACTCACCTCCCCCTTCATTCCAATTTCACTGTATGCCTCGCCCATCTTGTCCTTCTGCAGTGACTGAGAACAGAGAGGGGGAAGAGTCAGTGTTACTACGGAAACCAAGCCAGCCCCTGGGTGATTGCACCCCAAGCCTGTACTTCTGGGGCTGCCTTGCCTTCACAGATTCAATGTATTCCAGAGAAGAAAGGACAGCAGTGGAACTTGGCTGATGTGCATTTAAGTAGGTGCTGTACATGATCGAATTTGCTTAGCGTATCAATACAACCTCACCTCCAAACACTTTAATGAGTACAACTCAACCCTCAACCAGGTCATCTCTCCAGACTGGCGCCAGATATTACAATCAAAGCTCTTCAAAGAAAAGCTTTAAGCAGCATTAGTTCAGGAGACAAACCCCAACATGCAGCTTGGGCCCAAAGAAAATCAAAGTCTAACACTGCAGGCTGAAGGTTAATAAGGATGAGGAGCTCTTCCTTCCTCCATCTGGGGAAGCGGTTCCCAACTGCTTACGACCAGCTGTGATCAGAGCATCCGATTTAGTGATGATGAAGGCCAGTCTTGGAAGCAAGATCATTTCTCAGCAAGCACTGAACACCAAGAAAGACCCAAGTTAAGACATGAATTTACCATTCATGTATCTGTGCTTCAGAGCACAGAGCGCCACATTTAGCCAGAGTTAAAGCAATTAAATTAATAGGCTCCTAAGCAGCTGCTCTTAGACGCACTTGCATTTGGCCTTTTGTCAGAAAGCAGTCAGAGAAGCTGGAGAACAAGCACTCAAAATACTGCAGCATCAGTCACACGGGATAAAGGTTGGCTCAATATTAATGGCTAACAGAACAGGATCGGCAGGTATCTTGATCCAAATTCTTTTCCCCATCTGCCAACTTTTTTTTCTATCATGGATGTATCTCAAGGGAGCAGAAATTTTCTAGCAAAAAGGAGAAGGGTAGAGGGAGGAGAAGTTTTTGAAAGCAGCTGTTAAGTTTGTACCAAAGCTGAAATTGTGTAGGGGGAAAAAGTCTCCTATGAAATAGACAACTCATTTCCATCCCTCCCTCCACTCTTTCTACTCACAGTGTAGACGGTGTCCTGCGGGTTCTTTCTTCTCTGCTGTAAAACAAAAGAAGAAAGTTTCCCATGTGTTGCACTGCCAGCATCTCCCACCACCTTGTATGTGTCTCTGCACTTGTCTAAGGCCCAGCTATAGCTCTATGGATGTGTTTTACCCATTATAGCCCATCTTGCCTCCACCCACAAGGCTCTGTTAAGACCACTTGTTCTCCAGAAAATTAATTTAATTTTAATGATTGATAGAACTTAACTCTTCACTGCTCCATCCCTACAGCTGTCACCTGCAGGCAAGCCCTATATGCCAGTGCAGGTTTCCCCTCCCTCTTCCTTTGAAACTGTTGAGTTCTGCAGCAGAAAGCGTAGTTTTGGCTGCTGCTTTATTTTGTTGGCACATGTTTAGCGGCATCACGTGCAGTGAGCTCTCATGAAACACCCACTCTTGCCTTTCCTGCTCCACATCCGCCCCAAGGCTGGGTGTCACTTCCTACTCTGGGTGGCTGCAAGTTCTTAGCAAAGTGATGAGGCGATGCAAGTAGCAAAGATCAAAGGGGAAGGGGGAAGGTTTACTGTTGTCCCTGCCACGCTGCCAACCGCCCCAGATACTACACAGAATTTGCCGTTCCCTCCCCAGGAAGGCCTTTGCGCTTAGCAAACGCGTGGTGACTGCGAGTCTAAACAGTGGTTTGACGTGAGAAGGAAGGAACCAGATTAAAAGAAAAAAGGCACATGTGTGGGAGGAAGTTACCTGGTGTCTCCCACCCAGCTCAGGGTCTGCACCTCGCTTTGCCCCCAGAACATCATATTCATCTCTGCGTCCACGAGACAGTTTCTGAAACAAGAAAGCAAGAAGCAGTTACGATCATAAGAAAACACATCTTGACTTAACACAGGAAAAGAAAGGGAAGCTAGCTTGGTGTCCAACTTCATGAGTACAATAACTGACCCAGGAATTATTTTTACCCCTTAATGCAACTGTCAACACAAATGTCTACGACTAAGCCATGGAAATGAAAAAGAGTGGTCTGTGCAGCACAAAACCGCAAGCCACTGCATCAAGAACCTCTCTTAAGTAGAAATGAGCTGAAAATGAGAGAGCATGAGGGGGAGGGACTCTGGCTTTCATTCTTCCTCTCCCAGTGATGGGTGAAGATCCATGAGCTTGATTTTTTTCTTGCAGAGCAGCTTGTCTAAATTTGCATCAAGAAGCTACGAAAATGTTATGCCAAACACATTTCTTATCTGGGAAATGTTGCTCTGGAACAAGGCAAAGGAGAGATTTCAGGTCAGAACAACACAGCTGACAGCGCTATTGAAAAATGTGACGGGCAACACTTCTTAAACTGGAAACAACACATTAGCATTCATACATTACGCAGTTAAACAGCAGAAATCATCACAGGATGTGGCTATGGTCAAAAGCATGAGAAAAAAAAACCAAACAATTAAAAGGCAACTAGACACAGCAGAAATAGCTGGGGTTTAATGCTGCTGTGAGTGGGCAACGTAATTAGGAAAAGACAGACAAGATCTCCTCTCTGTTCAGCCATCAGATGCTGGCTATGGCCAGGGCACAGAGGATGAGGTACAGCTCTGATAGGATCTGGTATAACATGCTGCGGGGCAACAGGAGATCTTGGGGGACAGAGACAGCTGGGCTGTGATGACTCAGGCTCCACACACTTGGTGATACAAGAACTACAGTCATCCAAAGTCAGCAACGCAGTACTCCTGGGCATTTGCCCTTTCTCCAGCCCACACCAAATAACATTAGCAACACGGGTGGCAGCACACCCATGAGTCACCCAAGGAATGGCAATCGCTGAGTCCTGCAAGTCAACTGCAGAGGGCTGGGCGCAACGTTGGGGTGCGGCACGCCTGTATAAAGCTGCACACACACACACAGAGCTCTGGCAGGTGTGTTACACAGTGTGGCACACCGAGCCCTGCCTCTGAAACAAGTCTAGGTTCCTGGTATGCCTTCTGTGGATCAAATCAGGAACCTACAGCTGTGTATCTACCTGGTGTTCAGCCAGGAAAGTGACAACAGAAGCTGCCCCGCTTGGGTTTTATCTTTACAACTGCTGTGCTGCACAATTGGGTATAGGGCTTTCATCCAAAGGTTTTCTGATCTGCAAGTAATTTGCTACCTGTAACTGCTCAGAAAGGTCTGTCTGGGTAGCAGATCTGAAAGCAAACAAACCAACCAAACCCAGTAGTTACTTACGTTATACAGATCATCCTGGCCTGGTTGCAGCTGTGGTTGAGAGGCCTGGGTAAGCTGCAAGAGAGACCAAACCATTAGCAGAGAGACAGTGGCTTCATTCAAGTCCTTCTTTTCCCTCTCTCCTAGAAGTTACTTACCTCACAAACAGGGCAACCGCTAAGCAGCCAACCTGTGGCACTGATGGGGCTACAGGCAATACAAGCCACTGCTGCACTGGCACTTTTATTCACATGCCAGCTTGCTCTCAGCAGCCAGGTCATTTTACTTAATTAACACCAGTTCACAGCTACTCAAAGCACCTGGGTTCATTCCCCTCCCCACCTCACGATTTTGCATTCTTATCCTGTACATATCGTAATCCTATGCTATCGAAAGCAGCTCTATCAGGCTATAAAATCATATTTGCAGACTGTGCTAAGAAAAACTGCGCATCTGGGGCAGCTAACAACCAAAAGCACAACCCGAGGCCCCAGTCCTCCAGCAAAAGTGCTGTTTGCAAAGTTCCTGAATGTCCTCAGCTTCAGAGGGTGCTGGCGATCCCTGCATCCCTGGGGAGCAGCACCTGGCTTGCAGTGCTGTGGTGCCACCAGAGTAAGTTGGCATGAGTGGAAATGAGCCAGTAGGTAAAGGATTTCCCTTCTGTAGCTACTTTTTGGCTTAGCTCCTCTCAACATTTAAGAGCAGTCAATTGCTAAGCCAAACTTCCAAACAAAAAGGAGCAGTTTTAGGTCAGTGAGAGCAGCTACTTTGTAATCCCGTCCTTTCAAAAACCAGTGTCAAAGGACATTCTGTGTTGCTTTAAACTTCTTGAGTTATTATCACATCTTAAAATCTTTATAAAATCGAATTTCTAGATGGGTTTGTATTGAGGTATAGGATAAACCTGACTTTGTTCTTCCAAAATCATACTTGTAGTAACTGTAAATTATTTACAACACTACTTTCCTTACGAATGTGCCATTATCGTCCTTCAGCCTTTGCAGGGGCCAGTAATTTGTCAAGCATCTAACCCATGTTTCTTGCAACAGAACCTAAATGTTCATGTGCATCGTCCATGTGGTCCATAAACATGAAGTTCACAACAATGACAAGCCTGTGCCCTTGGCAAAAGGCTTCACAAACAACTCCTTTGGCCAGGAGATGAGGTGAGAGATACGACACAGCTTGTAAGGTTTATAAAAACAATCTGAGCTTTGGGAAAAGACAAAGACCCCTTGGAAAAAAGCTCCAACAGCTTCTTTGTGCTTTATGGTGGCTTTTCAGCTGAAACAACCTACACTGCTGTCAACTGTGAAACTCCAGCATAACCACAGGCACAACTTTCCCCTTCCTTCTGCTGCCTTCCCTCACGTAGCAGCTTGCTTGCTGCAGCCAAATGCTACATGTTCCGAGCAAACAGCTGGGCACGCCAGGAGCACAGCGAGTGCTCCCAGACCTAAACGTGAAGGCCACTGTCTTCAACCAGGAGCCATTCCCAGCTCTGCCCCTGAAGGGAGCCCCAGTGGGAGAAACCTCAGGAGTTTCTGCCCCGCAGCAGCACACACATGCTCTGAGTGGGGAGGAAGAGTGGCTGGCAAGCGCACCGCAGCTGTGGCAGCTCCCTGGGCCAGGGCTACGCTCCTCCTTGGATGCTTTGCCAAGCCCTCCTTAATTATTGCACTCCGTCTCTGCACCAGGCGAGGTGCACAGCTCCTGCCAGCAGGTGCACGCTCTGTGTGCCCCGGCCGCTCGTCCCTCCAGCAGCCTCAAAAAGACTTCCAGCCCCAGAGCAGCACTTTCATCCACAGCCGGCATTTACACTGGCAACAAAAAGGGTTTCTCCCTTGCCATCGCTGGGTTCTGCTCATTTCCTCCAAGCCTCCCTCTGGGTTCAGGACTGACTTTGCAGTCCTGAGAAACAATCCCACCAAAGAGCCAGTGGTGCAGCAGCACAACGTCAGCTTGCCAGAGCTCCTGCTCATGAGCTCTGCCATGACCTGGCAAGACGCAAGCTGAGATCCCAAGCACAGTAACCCTTTGCTTCTGCGGGAAGCCGAGCCAGATGAGCAGGTAGTGGCCAAGACACCTCTTGGCCTGCTTAGGCTTGGCTGAAAGCACCACTGCATTGGAGTGTCCTTGCTGGGGGGAGGCAGACACCTCCTCTCCTATGACGATGAGCACAGCTCTCAGCTCTCCACCGCGTTGTATCATCTTCTTTCTTGGACATGCGGTGAAGTGTCTCCCTAGATGCTACACAGCTGCTGGATGGTAACAACAGCCCATTGAGTTCTGTCTTTCCCATCCCCTTGACTCCTCTCTCATGGCTGTTGGCGTTATATCGTTTGCACTATCACACTCCTACTGCCAAGCATGTCTGATTTCTTGAGACATTTTAATACATCCTTTGCAAGCTTCGCATTTTTCCTGAATTTTCTGTTTATTGCCTCCTCTCTTTCCAATGACAAAGCAGCAGAAGAAACCACATCATTGTTGATCAGGCGTTTCCCAGCTACAATATCCAAAATTTCTGGCTGCTTCCATAACTGTAGTATGATAATACTCTCATATACTCTCTTCCCCTTCATCCATGAGCCCTCAAAAAGAATTCCCCCAGGTTGCTCAGGTTGGCACTGGAAAAGGAGGAAAGCAAAAAAAAACAAAACCAAAGAAGAGAAAATAAAAACCAGAAGGGTCTTATTCTAAGAGTCATGCTTCCTCTCCACCCCCGCTTTCCAGCTAAGCCGAACTTGATCACACCACCAAAGCACAAATGCATCAGTGTTTGGATAGACTGACCTTTGCTTTCACGAAAAGGGCTGTCATGACGATTGCGTAAATGAAGAGGAACCCATCCAGTAAGTAGCAGAGTCTTGGGTCTGTCAGTCCTAGAACTGGTACGGCATCTGCATGGAAACATCAGATATGTCAACAAACAATGCCGTTTGTATCACTGTGTGCTTGATAGCACGAACGTGGCAGCACTGCACGGCACTTCATGAAAAAATAGCCAGTGGCAGGGCAAGTCTGTCCATTTTCAAAGGAGATGGAAATCTTAGTAAGAATTACAGGATTAACTAGGTTGGAAAGGACCCCTGCAGGTCTAACCCTCTCTCTAAACAGGGTCAGTTAAACCAGGCTGTCCAACCAGCTCAGTTAGTGGATCTCCAAGGATGGAAACATTTACAAGCCCCCTCAGCCAACACAGGACATTTTTGCCCAGAGCTTCCCAGCCGCAGAGTCCAGGCTCTGCTCCCTGTAGCTTGCAGGCATGGATCAGGGAGCAAGTACAGGATCTGCATGGACACAGCCGAGGATGGTTACCTCTGCAGTTGCTGCAAGAAAGCCTCACACAGAGCATTTGTTTTCTGGGAAAACCCAGCAACATCTCCAGCAGAGATTCATTGCTGGGCCTGATTAGGGATCCCTTCATCAACTAAAACTCGAGTGTGTGCAAGAAAGAAACTAAGACCTTTTGGACAAAATTTTGTCTTAAAATGAAAAGAAAGATCAACACCATCATAGTCAGCTGGAAATCCAGGCTGAAATTGCTATTCTATTAAGGAAAGAAATTTAAAGATGCATCTCCCACATCCCAGGTTATATATTGTAACCGTAAAGCTGCAGGGTCTTTTCTGTGACAGTTCTCTTGGGCTCCCTGTTTGGGGATGCTGGAGACCATTAATCATGAGAAGGGAACTATGAACATGCAAGACAGATTTTTAACCCCAGTGGTCAGGACACATCCATAAGGTACCTTTAAGACACCCTGATGTGCTTTGTGTTTGAGAGAAAAGTTTTAAACCTGAGTCCCCTCCACAGGAATCTCAACTGGCTGCCTCTTGTTAGATGGATCCATCCCTCAGTCCCCTCCTCCTCTGAAGATTTTTTAATTTATTTGCCTTTAAAAGAAATGTTAAAACTTTGCTGCAGGAGAAAAATCTACTACTGCCTTAACTGAGAGCTCAATAAAATTTGTATTCAGAAGTTCATTTCCTAATTGATATTACATATGTTTATGCCCTCACTGCATCAAGTGGGGCACAGAAATATTGTTTTCAGCAGCTTAAAACTGATGAAACTGTCCCCATATAAGTTCATAAACATGTAGTAAGTTCCCAAATTTAGCTGAAAGAAATCAAAACAATTCAGATAAGGACGTTTAACTATAGGTCTAATAAGCAGCTCCAGAACCATCCCCAAAGGAAAGGCTGCACTGCACAGTTATTAAAAAAAAAATAAAAATCACTTAAATCTGAGCTGTGCTTTGTACAAAGAATTGGAGGGACTTCAAAACAGAAAGATGAGAATGATCAAGAGTTTGTGACACCCTTCAAGGAAGACGAATTGAAAAGAATCAGTGTGATTCATCTCCTTCTTAAGGTGAACAAAGGATGGCAATTCCTATTAACCGCATGTGATGGAGGGTGGTTGAAACACTCAGCACAGCGCTTCAAGGTGCTGAGTTACTCCCGCGCGGAGCATGGGACTGTCCTGCACGCGGGGGCTTCTGCCCAGCCCATCAGGCCATGCTAACAATTTCATTAGCAGAAACTTGCAGATGACATCCAGGCAGTGCACACTCACCACCCTGAGGAAGTCTCCTTCACAGAAATAAGTTAATGACGATGACCAATGGCACTGCCCAAGTGTGCAGTTTGTATAAAGCAGGACTGAAAAGCTGTGCCTGGATACCTGGTAATGTAATTGTACATTCTCAAGCAGATGATGATACAGTCACTGTTCCCACTGAGAGCTGAACACAGCCAGAAGAAAACCCCAACAAGACAAAACGCATTTCCAAACAGATTTTTTACTTGTCTGAATGAGGAGTTCACATTCTTTCTTTTTAAATGATGTTTAGAAAAAAATCCATGGAAATAAATCAGGATCCCAGATGGTTTTCCTTCTTCCCTTCCCATTTCTATTATTTTAAAAATAAGGCTTAAAGCACTTTATAAACAACAAGCTCCACCACATTTTCTTCAGGATTATAAAACCTTGTACACATGGAATAAACAGAGACAGAGATTAAGTTATTTGTCTGACATTGTATATTAAACCAACAAACACGATGAAATTGTCTTCCTAGAGTTTTTCTTGTAAGCAGTCACAGGACACAATTTTACGCCAGAATTGGTTCAATACAAACCCAGCTTGAATTGCACTAGACTTGGTAGCTAAAATGCAGGGGAACAGCAGTACCACATCCAGAGGCAATTTGTCTCTAGCAGTAATTCAGCTGCTTTTGTGCAGAGCAGCACTCTGCCCCAGCGTACCCTTGTCTTGAGCTGGCTGTGCGCAGAAGCAGCTCCGGGTTTTGCAGTGCTGCACCCAGATCAGAAACACGGTGTAAGGAAGGTGAGCCAGCCAGCACAGAGCCGGCCGGAGCCAGGAAGCCTGGGGGTGTCTGAGATGCTGCCAAAGAAGGCTTTGGGGATCCTAGCCCTGACTCCCCTCTTCCTGTACCAAAGCAGGGCACGTTCACACTGCCGTCTCAAGCTCAGTATTTCTCCAGCTCTCATAAAAAGCCCAGACCAGGAGGAGCTCAAGCAGGAGACGTAGAGGACTATGGAGGACAATCAAGAGTGCAGGGGACTTAGCTAAGCTCCCTGTCGGCTGTGATCAACATTGGCTGACTCTGCGGCGCTGCCCAAGTGCCTGCACAGCGTTTATCTGGGGCAGCCTGGCCTCCGGCATCCCAGGTAACGAATTGAAGCTGTTCAGTGAGGGAAATCCTGCTAGACACAGTCTGGCTGACATGGTTCCTGGAAAAATAGGTACTGAGACAATGGTAAAACACAGCGTTTAGAAACAAAGACGAAAATTAACTGGTTCATGTCTTTTCCTTCCTTAATAGGTTTGATTTCTGCATTATTTTTTTAAAAAAGGTACAAAGCACTTCCTAAATAATAACCTTTGCAACAGCTTTCTGGATTAAAAAGAGGGAGAGATAAAACAACAAAAGATACAAAGCCTTTTGAAACAAAGCCCAAGAGGACACAAAGCACACTGAACAAGCAGCAGTTAAACCGGTAACATCTATGCATGTGAACAGGATCAGTTCAGGTTTTTAATCGCTAGAGGAGGGGTTTCTGTTTCTTCAATATTTGCACAACATGCACAAACGGAAGGCCAGTCCCTTAGGCATCACCAAAACATCCTCTCTGCCCCTCATCAGCCCAGAGCCGTGGTTTGAGGGGCTGAGACCAAGGTGGCACTGCTGCAGTGGATGAGCCGATGATGGGAGCTGGGCACAGCTGAGCCTGCCAGGCTTGAGAGAGCCGTCACGCTCTGCTGCCTCACACAGAGCACAGCACAAATAATAAACATTTCACTGAAAATTCCCACTCTGTTAACCTTACAGATTACCCAGTGCCTACGGTGGGTTGCACAGCATCTTTTCAATATTCAGATAGCACCATTTTACCAGTCCAAACTTTAGCAGTCCAGTAAAATACAGCAGGGATTTAAGGCAAGATGTCTAAGTAGAGGCAGCCGGCACAGCCGATGTCAGGTCACAAGCCAGCGGGGAATACAGTTTCATTGCACTGTAATGATGTCAAGCTTACTGCTTAAACGCGGCTCAGACAAACAGCATCTCTCTATCCAGACATCAAAAAGGAGTTGAGTCACAAGCTGACATCTAGGTACAAAGATACACAAGGGCTTAAGAATGAGGTCAAAGTGGTGCTCTCGCTTCAAGGGGAAGCAAGCTCTGAAGGAATAACAATTAGGAAGTTTGCACTTACCCTTGCTCACCACGTGCTCATGGTACAAGAAGTAGTTACTATGACAAAAAGTAGAATATTTTGATTTAAGTTGAGTTAAGTTCCATCTAAGTAATTGTTTTCTTTTTGAAAGTTAGACAGAATGTCCCTCGGACATGTTTTCTTGATAACGTTTTTTTCAAGTAGTGTTTTTCCAGACGCTGTTCAGAGAGAAATGATCACATCCAGTGTCAAACATGGTCTGTGCTGAACAGATGTGTCTCCTGCTGTAATCACCTCTGTTTGCAGACTTTCCCTGTCTAAAATGCAAGGTCACACAGAGCTGGCTCCAAAGCTCCAATTAGCAGAGGTTTGCCTGTTGTGAACTTCATAATAACATTAAAATTAATCCTTGGAAAGTAATAGAATATGCAAGAGATTTCTGGGAAAATTCATACATCTGCAATGTAAGTGGAAAACACATTCTGTTCCCAGCACTTGTCTTGTTACGCATGATTGATGGAAATCACTCCCTCATGCATCCAGCAATGAAAAAAAGGATGCTTGCTTTCTAAAACTCCAAAATGAATTTTAGAGGGTTTACTTACCGGCATTTTCAGTATCACTCCTACGCAAGTGGCTGCACAGCTAGATCTCCCATCGCACAGTGGGGATGACATTTACCCACAGACCACCGAGATGTTAAGGAAAACCAGAAACAAACTATGCAGTTTATAGCATTGGGTAATTATTCTGGGGGGGGAGTTTGTACAGGAGAAGCTATGGAAAGCTTTGTGCAAGGAGCTGACACAGGCTGGGGACCAGCAGAGCCACAGCAGGTGAGGCAGCAGGAAAGGAGATGGGGTCAGTAAGAGGGGCACTGCTGAATTTTGTGAGAAAGTCACTGTCCCTTCTCAATCCCAAACCCTGGGTGGCTGCTACCACACTTTGGAATTCTTTCTCAAGCTGTGCTTCTGCCACCGAGAAGTTTCTTCCCAGCATCTCCTCCTTCTAAAGCCCAGACTTTTGTTCCCCTCTTCTCCTCCCGGCCAGTGATGCAGTCCTACCCTCTGTGGCCGGGCACTCTTGTGCTGCTGCAGGTCCATGCACATGCATGCCAAGACCCCAGGGTTGCACACCTCCCTCTTCCTGCTCCACACTCACACCCCCAGATGTGCCAGCATTCCTGCAACAACCATCTTTTGCTTTTTAAGGTTCATGGAGGGGAGGAAGAATTAAAAAAGCAATTCACAGCAACTGCCAGTGACAAGCAAGTGAGAGAAAAACCACTTCAGCAACTTAGCAACTGCAACCCCGGTAGCCAAAGGAGAGGAAGCCTGGGGGCCAGCAAAGGAGGCTGTGCTGTGGGTGCTGCTGCACAGCAGCCCGCCCTGCACAGTGCGGTTTTGGAGAGCAGTTTTAACCCACCGGCTCAAGTCCAGCATCAGCTTTCCTGCACGTGGCCATGGGTTTACCTTCAGCCATCCATCCACCCACTGCTCTGCCTGTGCTCCTGGCTGTGCCCCTGCTCCATGCACAGAGACAGCCAGGGAGTCCCAAAACCCACAACCAGACACATCTGCCTTGCTCCAAAACAAGGCATGATTGGTGGATGCCGTGCCCTGAGACTGCCCAGAGCCCAGTCCACTGAGCCGGACACCGCTACCAGATAAGGCAGCCAGTCCTAACAGGGATCCGCTGAACTGAAACATTGAAACACAGCCTGGACTCTTGAAACACACCAGTGCATTTTTTTTTAAATAGGATTTTCCGCCTCCGACATTTTTAGTGTGCGTCTGGATTGAGTTAGGTCATGATTCCTGGTAATAGTTGAAGAAATACAGACCATAAAAGCTGAATCACTTGTAAATTGAGATCAAATCTGTCCACCATAAAATTTTCTCATTCCCATGGCCCTCATTAAGTGATTCATTGACCAATTTTATTAGGAGTTTTCTTAGGAGTTAGCGAAATTCAGGAACAGGGTTATAAATGAGGAGTTTTATCTTCCCTAAAACTGATCTTCTAGGTGAAGCCCATGAAAACCAAGCCCAGCACGAGAGATTTATTGATGCAACTGCAGTTACATATGAAGGTGTTTAAAGGCAGAAACTGTAGCGCCTTCTCCCCATAACCGAGAGCTACCACAGCTACACGCTGCGGCGAAGCAGGCAGCATTTCTCAGATGCCACCATCCTCCAGCAGCAGTGATCCGAGGGACTCACGGTCACTGCAAGCAATTCACCTCAGTTCTACTCCTTATCATGCCAAACCCTCTTGCTGCAGGTTTGTATTTCCAAACATCTCCAAGGGACAGACTTTCACAGCTGTGGGTGCCACCGCCGCAGCACTGCCTGTCAGACACCTACCAGATTTTCTCTATGGAGGTCAAGTACGAGGAGAGGACAGCCACGATGGATCTTGCCTTGCTGCAGCTGTCTGAAACCAAGATGCTGAAATCAAGATAAGTCCCTGGGCTCAAGGCAGAAAGGGAAGAGGGACAAGCACCCTGCATGGTGCTTCACTTCAAGCAAGTATGGGCTTGCATCTGAAGACACAGCCCAGAATAAATGTCTAAAGTTTATCCACCTATGTTTATGAGAGAAAGACTTGCTCATAAAGAACATATCTATTTGGGGTTTTATTTTTTACGTTTATATGTTTCTATGGTTTCTGCTTATAGATGTAAATAATAAACAAACCCAGGACACTCCAAGACCAAAGAAGCAGAGGCCAAATCCTCCTTCCCTCAAAGAATGAAGAGACTCCTCCAGGCCATTGTCTGGGCACACTGACGGAAAAATCTGAGCAAAATCAGCTGAGGGAAAAAAAGCCTGGATCATACTGGGCATGACACACTAACAGGTCTGATTTGCATGGCAGCCAGTTAACAGAAATTAGTGAAATGAAAGGCATCCCTTGCATCAACCCAAGTATGTGAAGTCAGGAGGCTTCTCCCTTTGTGCAGCAACTGAAGATAACCCTGTTGTTCATTAAATTACATTAAGATTACAGGGCCAAGTAACACTTTCAGCGTAAAACTTCCCCACTATCATATCTGCAAAAGCAAGACACCCAAAGAAAGCCAGCAGGCTCTTTCCTCAGGAAGATACAATAAACCCATCACAGCAAAATGCCATTGAGCTTGCTGCCTGCAGAAATTTCCAAGTTTGTCTTTTCATACCAGCCAGTTACCTTAGCAAAAAAGTCAAAAGCTGTTTACATTCCTGGTTTTTTCCTCCTCACCACCACTTCCTTTAATCCTGAGGAAGACTCTTGCATTTGTCATCAACACACCATCATGTGTTTATGAAACACGACATGGTCAAAAGCACAGCTTGTGTCCATGAACTTCAACATTATGGTTTGCTCTTGTCCTCAGCTTTAAAGCCAAGGAGCAAACTGCTGATATGATCAGGGTTCAGGTTACAATACCAGATGTTAGGCGCCAGAATAATTACACTTTAAAAAAAAAAAGTATTTTGGGTCATTAACTTCCACTTTTTTATGCCAAAGAAGGTCAGCACTATGAAAACACGAGGTCAAGTTATGCATCCTGGTGATCCCGTCATATTTCTGCTAGGATCCCTTTCAAGGAAGCACCATCACAACACTGAAATAATACAAGTTTCCATTTGATACAGAAATAGAATCAAAAGAAGGAAAATGTAATGCCATAAAGGGCCAAACATTTTCTAGCACATTGTGGAATAAAGACTTTAATAAAAAGTCCCAGGTACTGCAACAGGAGCAAACCAGGAATACCTCCAGCAGCTATCTGATTTGTGGAAAGAGGAGCTGGTGCGTGCAAAAAGTAATAATAAAATGGTCTACCTTTCCAGCCTGAAGGTGAAAAAGATTAACTTTGAACATATCATTAAATAAGACAATCTTTCTGCCCTCTGAATCTTTCCAGAGCCTTGTCAGAAACAGAAAGGAGGGGAGTGCCTTGCTCATCTCTGGAAGGGGACTCCTCGCTTCATCAAAACAGTCAGTCATTCTCAGAGAAAGCAACTGCTTTCACTTCTCACTTTTGCAAGACCTTGGTGCAAAGGGCTTTCCTGAAGTGTAGGGTGATTGTAGAACCTGGAAAACCCACAAGCTCAGGGGACAGAGGCAAGCCCTGTAGCTCTTCTAGATTTTGTAGGGGGTTTAGATTAGACACATCTAGTTAACGCAAAACATATTCCCAACTGTCATTTTTCTGTTGTCTAATCCGATCTGGTGTCCCAAAAGGCAAAACTTATTATCCAAATGATTGTTCCTAGGTCACTTATCCCTTCCCTTCCCCTACCAATTCTCTCTGTGCACCTCGCAACAGTACTTCTCTCCAGACTGATTTACTATCAGGTGGCCTTTTCATGTACAGCTCCTACAACCCAATGCACACACAGCAGGACTGCTTCAAAGAATTCAATCTACTCATCTCGGCTCACTGGGAAACCCGAAGAGCCTATATGCTGCAAGGCTGAAGAAAGAGACACTAAGTCAGACACAAGATGCTGTTGATCACAATCAGATATATTTCTCTGTTCAGTGAGCGCCTCACAGACACGGCAGACTTTCCCCTAGCACTTTAAATTAACGCTTCTAAGTTAGACTTCACAAAAAGCAGTGAAAGTATGGTTATGCTAAATAAATTGCAGATAGCTTACTGCCAATGGCTCCAGTAATCAAATATACTGATAACATGAAGATCAGTTCCCAACTGGGAGATTTCTGAGGTGCTCCCTACTCCCTTTTAGCCTAGTTTCAGACTGCCAGAAGTCATTAAGCTTATGCTGGCTATCGCTGTTGGTGGGAAATAGCTTTCTACTAGCTGGGTAAAGAAGTAATAAAAATATGTGCGCAAAGAAACTTCCGAGTCAATCAGTAAGCACAGACAGTGCATTTTCTTCTTGTCTCAGTGTTAGTGCAGGGCTGGACTCTGATTTCACAGCTCAAGCCAAACTAAGTGCTAAGGTGCACAAGCCCAACGAGAGCCTTAATGGGACTCCTTTGTCTCAGGCTCAGCTCAGTTTCAACTCTTGATCTGTTGCAAGAGAAGAAAAGTAGGAAACTTCCATCACAACACCACAAACTGAAGGTGGAGGTGCTGGAGGGAGAACTGCAGCCACAAGGCTATTTACAGACCTAAGTCAGCACATGGGCAGTTCCTTGTGTTGCAGCCAAGATGGACCAAAGCTGCGGCAATTACAGGAGCCGTCTTCGATATACGGTCAGACAAAGCTGTGATTCTACACTCATCAGAGCCAAACTTACTGGGATGAAACCAGTTTTTCTTCCCTTTCTCCAGGATCAACTTCCACCTAGGCTCACTGACAGCACCAGATCCAACGCGTGCCAAGAGCCAGCGCCAGGAAGGGCACTAAACCAGCAACAATGAAAACCACCCACTTTTTTAGGTTAAGCCTATAGCAACTTTTCCCAAAACCTGGGTGCTTGTCATTCAAGGCTTTCGATACATTCCTCCTATAGTGTTTTTCAGCAGATAAATATTGGAACTGAATCATGAAGAAGGTAGATACATGCAAAACTGCAGAAAGGTTGTAAGATTTGTGACCGCTCACCTAGCAGGAAAACTGGGAGCAAACCTTTTTAAGACTCACAGAGTCTAAAGACCTTTTCATTGCAGTCCCTAAGCAGACATCCACTTGCAAGAAGGCTTAGTTGCTGAGAGTGAAGAAATTACTAGTGAATCTTGATGTCAAGCAAAGAAACAGTTAAATCATCTTACAGAGGTAGTGGCGGCCCTGGCTCAGGTTATCAGGCAGGAAGAAGGTTACGCCAGCCCCAACGGCTGAGGCTCCATTCGTTGCAGTAGCTACACACATTGGGGAGGGCGAGGTTTCGGGGTAGGCCTGCAGCCCCCTGTCACTGACCCACTTAGTGGAGAGCCCTGCGCGTCATGTCCTGCCTCGCCTAGAAAATGCACCAACAAAAAATCATGCAACAGCCATTATACACTGAGGAAAAAGAAAGGCTGGTTGAGGGTTTCATTTGGTATTAATTCCCCGCATATTCTTTTTTACACCGTTACTCACAAAAGCTTAGCAATAATAATAAAATACCATTGGGGAATATTCAACTCTGAAAACAACACCTAACATGAAACATTTCAAAAGCCTCATAAAAAAGAACCAATGGACAAGCTATCACAAAATGCAAAGATCCCAACAAAGCTCTACCAATCCTTGATGTAGCCCTTCAGCAAAAGGTGTCAGAATAACTTCCAACTCCATAGACCCTCGCAAATTCCCCGTGAAAAAAAGGAGGAATTGCTTCTTCCGCTTCTGAAGGTGTTCTGGATGTTCTTCACCCAGTTTGGGAGGGTTCACATTCTCATAGTACGCAGCAATTAAACACCTAAAATTTGGTGGCAAAATAAAACCCTGGTAAAGGGCATTAATCATGCATCTGCAAGTGGGGCACGGATTTATGTCCCCATTAACACCTCACTGCAGAGGCCCGTGGTCCTCTGCCCAAGCGATATAACTGTGGCTGGTACACCTCCATCACTACATGTCTGAGCGCCTACATCCAACTTTAAAAAATCTTATCTCAGATCGCATTACAGGATAAGAAAATAAAGGGGGAGGCTGTATTTTGAGACATAACCTCTTGTACATAGGTAGGAAATGGCAGATACGAAGAGCCTATATATAGATTTTGACTGAAGTAAGGACGGTTAAAAAGCAATGCATTCCTGCAGCGGGGTGAGGGAAACAGGAGTAAAGAAGTTCTTTATCATTAATGACTTTACACTACACCTTTATTTTGCCACTCATAACAAAAGTAACATTTAAACTGTCAAAATTATTGAAGTGCGTTTGAAATCTCAGACACTAGGAGTTAGTGCCTTCTTAATTGCTTCTCTCTGGAGAGACAGACTTGGGAAAAGACAAGACAAGTAAAGAAAAAGGACCACAAGGTCTCATCACAAAGGAAATTTCCTGCATGTTTACAGCAAGACTTCAAACCTTCCTACGTCAGTGTTTGTGACTGAGATGAAAGTAAGTAACTATGCTTTAGCCACATCTACAGTGTCTGCTGCTAATATTAATATTAAAATCATCAAGTTAATTCCAGTATTCAATACACGCATTAAAATATATCTCTACCTTACCACTAATAATTTAGCAATGTTAACAGAGGTATCTGTTAGCTATCAATCTACTTTTGCAAATATTAAGTAAAGTCTCCAGTCATGCCTGATATCTGTTCTGGTCATTAATTTCTATTCTATTAACTGTATTTTTTCCAGTTGTTCATTGGTCATAATAATTATTGTGCTGAAAGGGAATATGAAAGCATCCAAGCAAAGCTATCTAAAATCAGTAAGAATACCAAATCTAAGAATATAATCATGCAGAGTTAGGAAACAAATAAATCACAATTTCTTTTGTTGATGTATAATATGGGTATTAAAATTGCATTTTTTTGTAAAGCAGAACATTCTCAGCATTGTAGGCTTTCTGGAAAAGTATTTCTGTTTTTGCAGTTCTAAATTTTTCAATGGTACACATTGTTTGTTGCCCAAGTAACTACACTGTATTTAAACTTACATCACAGACCTATTAATAACACAAAATCCTTTTCCAGAAGTGCCTCAACTTCAGAGTTTATTTGCTAGTGATATTTACAGACAATATTGCACAAAGGTTTGGTGATTATAGCAGTGATCTAGGTCAGCTTGTCTGAAAAGCAGAGGCTAAATTCTGCACTCCCTCTGTCCATGAAATCTCCATGGATTAATGCAAGCATTTAATGATGACGTGACTGCCTCATGTTCTGCATGCTGAAAAAAACACGGGATGGCAACAAGATGTTCTGGTTTGACCTAAACACACGAAAGATCCTGAGATTTCATAGAGTTCTTAAATGTACTGGTTTTAGAGGGGCAAAGGAAGAAAGCATTTGAGCATTAATACATGAGAGGTTTTTTTTGTAAAGGAAAAATAATAGCAATATTCTACAGTACCAGCCAACCCACTGGAGATAGTACTAGAGACTGACATGAGTCTACCAAAACAAACACAGCACAATCTATTATTTTTATACTGTAAAACACATAGAGATGGCATTTCAAAGGTTGATCTGTACTTCAATTAAACCAAGATCAAACTGAACTAATAACACATGATTTATCGCAAACCAGGGGGCAGGGAGAAGGTTGTTGAAATAGCTCATAATTCTAATTTGTATTCTCTGTTTTATATCCCCAGATGCAAATTTCTGTTCCCTCTCCTCCTTCCATTTTTGTTCCTACACTATAAAAAAAATTCCAACATCTCTGGACATGCCTTAAACCTCCTGCCCTCACATCCCTGCAGGTCACAAAACTCCAGCCTTGCTTAGCTGGTGTTATTTGCTGTGGAGGTCTATTAGCCAGCCAGTGGCAGCCTAAACCAAACAGGTCCTTGCTGAGCTTGTGCTGCTGCCACAAAGGTACTGCCTCAAGTTTCTCCCTCCATCCAGCCGTCAGTCCTCGTGAAACCTGAAGAAACTTAATCACCTATCGAAATCTTAACCTCTCTGTTAAATTTGGGGGAAATGATCCGGCTGATGACGACTGCATTAGGTTGATCTCAAGGTTGAAACAAGGCTGGCAAGAATCTGCGTATTGCTGTAAGCTACAAGGATGATCTTACTGGAGAAGTTTAGCACGCGTGCATCATACTTTGTAAAGCGTGTAGAAACAGAGGGGCCCTTTCCTGAAGAGCTCTGTGTAGGTCGTGTAAGTCAGTATAAGGAACGTGGAAAGGTGAGTTACCACCAGTGATGTAAACTGATTTAATTTACAGAACTAAATGTACGCTATCAGTTTTACTTTGGGATTTTTTTTTCCTGGAGGAATGTCACAGCTATTTCTAGAGCATTTACATTCCCTGTATTTGTTCCTTGCGTCTTAATGTAGACAAGTAGTCCTCAGCTGCTTATGAGATATAGGTCACAGAACAATTCTGTTCCTATCTTAGAGTTTTAAAACTGAAACAGCCACTTGAGATGTTGCGTTCATTCTGATTTTTCTCACTCCAGCTAATTTTGTAAGTGTAGAATTATGCATTGCACGATCAGTACACTGATCAAATTGCTTGTCAATCTCATAAAATATGTTTCTTTTAAGATCTTTAATGCTGCTTCTAAAATGGATGAAAATTTTCAAATTATATTTACTTTAAATTCTCCCTTCTCTCCCCAGAAAAAGCCTTATCAGGAAGCCTCTGAGATAAGCAGACAGATAAGACTGCCTGGAAACTGTGTTTGTTTACTTTCTATGTGCAGCTGAGGTGGAGCTTTTCATGACGCTTGGAGCTAAGGTGAGCTTTATTCAAACACAATGTTGGAAACTGCAGTTACAGAACTGTTGGATGGGGTGAAAGACTGACAGATCAAATGCCCATGTGGTATAAATTTTCTCCTAAATATGAAAAGAATCCTCAGCATTACATTTACTTTTGCTTTGTATTCTCTGTGAAAGTCCTTCTTTTGCTTCTATCCATTAAAATGTCTTCTGTTTATTGTACATTGCACTACGAGAAATACGTAACACACAGCTGGGCTGCCCAGATAATGCATGAGCTTGTCTAAAACAAAACACTGTTCTCTCTTAATACAAATGGGTTTTTTAAGATTAGCTTTGATTGTTCTATAATTCATTCACATCTGGATTTTACGTGCATTCCTTACGTGACAGAGGGGAAGAGGGAAGGTACCAGGGACAAATATTATTTCGAGGTGCTTTGTAGTAGCCTCATTTGTGCCTCTGGGAGTTTCCTGTCTATGCAAGTGTGGGCTTAATCCCGTTAAACGAAGTGTTATCCCATCAAGTTAGCTATTAGGTGTGCAGTAATTATTTCAATCTATCCCTTGAAAACTGTTCGGAGAAGTTACTCTCCTTTTCCAGACAAAGAAAGTAAAGCTACACAAACTGATAGCACTCAAGAGAATTATATTCAGGTTTATTGAATCCAAATTCAAGTGAATGTAAATAAATGGCCCAGTTCTCTTCCCATTAAAGACCACATTCTGTAATGGGGTGAATTCATTCTCCACATCAGTGATTTCTACAGAAGTCAGCACAGACCATTTAATTCAACGAAAATAGGTTTAGTCCCAAAGCAGACGTGCACTTACCTTCAAGGACACACAAAAAACGGGTAGCGATAAGCAATGATTAAAAGATACACACAAAAGTTTTTCCTAACGGAATATTCATTGTACAAGAAGTCTTTACTTATTATAACAAATTAAAGTTTGGGGAGCTATGATGCTGTAATTTTTTTTTTCCGGAAAATAACTTTTCTTTACTCTTTTCTTTAGTTTTGCTTTAGTCTCCCCTGATTTCAGAGTAACTCTACAATTTGTTCTTCTGCCAATTCACTTGCACGTGCCTACACACCAAAGGCCAAAAAAAATAGTTGTCTCTGAACCCTTCACTTTATTTGTGAAGTGTGAATTTCTATTTTATCAACAAAAATGGTTTACTCAAAGTTCATTACGAGACCTACAATGATTTACTACAAGGCAAAAAAATAGTGAGGAAGGACCAGATGGTTCAGCTCCTTGCACAGGACCAAATGTATGTATCTAACTCTCCGAACAATTTCGTAGAGGAAGAGCACAGCACACGCACAAGATACAAAGGTCTAACAGAAAAGTCCATGTGCACGAAGCAAAAGAAGGATGGCTTTGTAACCTGCTCTACCTGATATTGCTTAGAATATAAAACCGGTTCACAAAAAATGATGGGGAAAAATTCTCTATGTATTTGTCCTATCAGTCAGCTTTCAGTGCAGACAACACAGAATGTCATTGTCTAAGAGAGTCCATGCAGTCACCTGAAATTTCTAGAATGCAATAACATCCACTATCACATAGTGGTTTTTAAATGTAAATTAAATACATACATAGAGATCTAGATTCAGCTATAGCTATAGACCAAACGTGATTTTAAATTAAAGAAAAACCTTGCATTTCACATGCTGGAGGAAACACTGGAGAAAATTTAAACAAAGACATAATTAGCAAAACTGCCTAGACCTAAGATAATTTTATTTTCCCAAAGTAGTGCCCTAAGCCCCCTAAAGCCAAATTTCCCTGCTACAAGCCTCATTCTCCTCCAGTGCCTCACTGTTAGGTATCTCGGTCTTGTGAGTTTATGATTGGAGTAGTTCAAGTTCCTAAAAAAGAAAAAGTCCCATCACCTGGGACAGAGAAAGTGTCTGTTGAGGTATTAATTATCGTGCAAACAACCAGTGATCCAAAACCTACAGTTTTAAGACATACTTTACCAGCTTGGAAGCAATATTTCTTCTCTTTTCATTATCATATTTCTAGCACTAACTATTATAATATTTAGCATATAAGGCAAAGTGATACTCCACAAATCCTAGGGAATATTATTATACGCTCTTTAGGAACAGTAATTGAATGACAGTATTATGGTGAGATTTATAACCTAGGCAAAGCTAAATAAAGTATCACACTGAATATCCCACTTCACTTAAAATTCTCAGGCAATTATGGCATAGAAATACTCAATAGATAGGCTGTGCAGAAATTAGTATTCCTATAGCTTTTAAGAAATTACATTAAATTCTGCAGCTCATTATGCTATCTGCAGAATAACCCAATACCAGATAGCAGGCATGATTGGAATTCACGCACGACCAATTTGTAATTGAATGTATAACAGAATAATTAAGATTTTTATAAAACCATATTTCAAAGTTAGTTGTACGTCCAGTTTTTTACAAAGTATCAGTAAATTATATTTAAAAAACCCAAATCAACTCTACTGTTTGAATTTATCCTAGCAGATTAGTGCAATTTTAGTAAAGGGATTACATTTGTCTGTTTGTGTAGAAACTTGCTTCTAATTAAGATCACATTCCTCTTCTGCAAACTCAGGGTAAATGAATTATCAAGTTCTATAAGCATACGAGCAGCTTAAAGTTTACCATCCATGCAGTTACCTATCAGTGCTGAAATTGATAATAAAAACTCTGATCAAAGTTTTTAACACATGTGGGTCAACTTGTGAGCCCTGTTGACTTCCAGAAACCCTAACCAACTCTACTAATTACCACAGAAATGTTTCATGCTTATTATAGTGTGGCAGATGACAACATCACTTTAATGGAAAAAAATGTATAGCACTCTTGTTCAATAATTGCTCACTTTACAACTGATAAAGCAAAATTAATATACTTATTTTCAGTCAGGAATTGCATTTTATTTTTATTGTTGAGCAGAATTGTAAAAGTGAAAGAAGTCAGTTATTTCTTCTCGGTATGGCTTACAATACCAATAGTGGTTTGTATCAGAATTCTTCAAATCTTAAATGCACCACTCTAAGTCAAAAGAGGAAAACCCTAGCAGTTTCATCAAAATCATCTCTGACTTTATTTAAAAATATGCTTTACAACCTTATTAGGTTATACAGGAATGGAAATCTACAGAACAAGCATTCAGGTGATTATTTTCTGTTGAAATCAGAACGATCCTACCCAGAAAACTGATGCACAAACCTCCTGAGTACTTGTCAAAAGGCTCAGAAGGGGTGTATTTTATGCAGACAATCTCAGTGGTGGAAAAGGACAGAAAACCATTAAACTGACTTCATTAAATTATTTTCTATAGTTACCTACAGACTGTTCAGTGTTTCTCCTGTCCTTTAAAATTATTCGCTACTGTACAAAGTTAGACAAAATAAGACTTCTAAGCATGAAAAAGCACTTGCAGTTTAATGACATTCCAGGGCTGATCAGGATAGTTCAGAGGAACAGAAAAGGCAGAGCCGTGACATCGGCCAAGGGCACCCTTTTATGCTTGCTGCCCCCCGGGCATTGCACACTAGATACTCTCTAGGCCAGTTTTAATAATAGCTTTATAGCCATAGTTAAGTAGAGAATGATTACTTTATTAGACTTTGCAGACAGATAAATCACCTTTCTCGCACGTATCCAACTTGCTCTCCTCTATATTACAGCTTTCCATCCTGGACACTAATCATCCTTTTATCAGATTTTGCTAACGATGATAGGCTTCTCTCCGTAGGCAGTGTATGATACTATAGGTACTACATGACTTCTCTTTGCCCTTCATTTATATTCTAGATACGCTGTGCTTCGGTCAGAAAGGATCAGATCCGTGCTTGAGTGTGGCCCGTACAAATCAGAGCACTGGCGCCATAATTTGAGAAACCCAAATGTGTTTTCTTGCTCCAACCCTTGCCGTTGCATCCTGGAGCAGCCTCGGAATACCCCTCATCCTACCCCACAAAGAGCAGCTCTCCCTAGTACACTGCGTGATTCCAGCGTCAGGCTGGCCGGGCCATTTCAGAACTCCTCAGGAACCGATTGCCCAACAGATCGCCCAGGATCTTTCTGGTTCACTTTTGCCTGCCGCTAGGCAGGACACGGGGTCAGCAAGGGAGGGAACCTGCTCCCTGCCTCTGTTTCCCTCCAGCACTGCACATCCCGCTGCACTGCGCTCCGTTACCACACCACGGACTGGCTTCTTCTTTCGGAAAACTCCTTCTGCTTTGTCTCTTGGGACAGGTTAATACTGCTGAGTTCACTTCTGTTTTTTTCTATTCCATTCCTTTGACCTTTCTTCTTTGCTCAAGAAAACTGATTTCTGGCAGCAGCATTTCCAAGGCCCAGCTATGGAGTTGATTATGAAATGACTCTAACATCTTTTTTACACAGATTTTTTTTTTTCCCGTGCTCTGAGAGGATCATGGGGGGCTCCGCTTGCTTGTCTGGCAGCAACCAATACTCACGCCCACTGAGTTCCTTTCACTTATAAGCTGCAACAACACCACATCGCTCCTGGTCCCCCACTCATGCACACCCCAGCCCCTTTGAAGCCTCAAAGCGAGACATTACGCTTCCCTTAGACAGATACACATCTTCCCCCCCCTACGCAACCGCCCCAGCAAACACAAGTGACACTTGTGTTAGCAAAGACAGGCAATACCAGGTGTGTCTGAGAAAGCTCTTGCTCAAGGTAGCTGAAATCTGCTGCAACCAAGCCAGAAATTGTTACCTCTAAAATAAAGTAACTGTAGGAGAGGGCTTTGTAATTCCAGGGCTCTTCAGCCCCTCTGTTTACAGAGGGTAATACAAAAAGAAGTGCTTGATTAAAACAGGGCAACACTAACATAGTATTTTCCTTAAATCTGACATCCTTTCCCCAAACTTAGGATTTCAAAGGGATCAGAGGAAGCAAGCAGCCCTCTGGGAAATGCCATGAATGATCAGATAGGCCACCCCCCCGACACAAGAAGCCGCAGTAACTGCTGATTGCTGTCCCACCTCTGCTAAGTGTCAGAACTCGGAGGAAGACGCAGAGGTGATCAACCCAATAAACACAGGCATAGCGCCAGCCCCACTGCACAGGATGGTAGAGCGTGTGCAGGGACTGGTTTTCCTTTGAAATATGTGGCTCCAAAGAAAGCCCTTTCGACACCCTGGAGGCAATACGTACATGACGCAATCTTACACACCAACGCACCTTTTTTGTTGTTTTTTTTTATAAGCAAGATGGTGCTGGCAGGGCGTTGTTTATTTGTTTTCAAAATGTGGCTTTCTTCACAGGAGTCGTTGCCTTCTTCTGTGAAATGGGACATGCCTGGATGGCTCAGCGGAGAGAACCAAGTGCTTCAACAGCAGTGTCCTGGACCTCTGCTGCCTGAGCTGAAGAATTTGGCTCCCTGGGCATTCTGGGAGCCTGGAGAAGAAAACCACACTAAAGGATCCTGTGTCGCACGACCAGACTCAAGGTGCAACAGGGCAGCATGAGCGCAGACGCTGCCTGACAGGTGAAGACAGAAAGAGAAGGCTACAAGGTTGTTTTTAATTCCTTTTTTTTTTTTTTTAGAAAAAGCAAACTACAGATATCTCTTCAGAAGGCAGCTCTGACTCTGGAATTGGAAAATTAAATTGCCAGAGGAAAACAAATTTGCATCCATATAGAGTAAGCACTGACACACAAATTCTCTTTCCCTTTTATTTTTTTAATAAGAAGCACCCAGAATAGCAACCTGAATTTTCTGAATATTTCTTGCCGACACCCACTCCTTCACAATGAGCAACTGGAAGGTTTCAATCTGAATTATTGACTTTATAGATTTAGGGAAAAATAAGTGAAGTTACTATGTTAAAGGGCAGGAAAGCCCTGTTTGTTTTCTCTGAAATATACTGTATTGGCTCCCATAAGCAAGCAACAAAATGTGGCTTCTGTCATTCAGAAGTCAGAATAAACATCCAGAAGTTTAAATTCAAGTTTCATGAGGTTAGGTTATATCTTTCTCATACAAATTCTAGGTAACCACAAAATACAGAGCCACAGTATTTTAGAACTTCTGGTATTAATTGCAGGTAGAAATGCAAAGGCATCACAAAATATTTGTATTTCAGGGTTTTCTGCTTATTTAAGAACATTAAGTTGCTTCATTCCAAACTTGTTTGAGTTGGAATAATCAAAATAAAAATCTATACTGAACTTTCGATAAATATCTTCAATTCAACAACATTGGTTTTGCTCTCCCCATTATTTTGCATTTATCTTGCTTCAGAGCATTCTGCTCTTGAAGTGACTATTGATAAGCCAGCGACAGGTATACTGAAAGAAATACAGAGATATAATAGGATTCTGCATTGATGTCATCTTCCAGAGCTGTAGGACATGGCTCAATCAGCAATACTATTCAGTTTAAATGAATGCCTCAAACATTTCAGTTCATTCATTGCCATTTTCTCTTCACGTAGGTGCAATGTGCTTACTGTCTTTCCCTTTCTTTTAAACATACACACAATAGCACATACTAAGGATGTATGTGCATCTAGATACACACACACGAGGGGGATGTGGTGTATCTGTATGGGAATATATACAGATATATCTGTAAGGACAGGCTCAGAGAGTTGGGCTTGTTCAGCCTGGAGAAGAGAAGGCTCCAGGGGGACCTCATAGTGGCCTTCCAGTACCTGAAAGGGGCTACAGGAAAGTTGGGGAGGGGCTTTTTACAAGGGCAAGTAGTGATAGGATGAGGGGGAACGGCTTTAAACTGTGAGGGGGAAGATTTATATTAGACAATAGGAAGAAATTCTTCCCTCTGAGGGTGGTGAGGCACTGGCACAGGTTGCCCAGGGAAGCTGTGGATGCTTCCTCCCTGGAAGTGTCCAAGGCCAGGTCGGATGGGACCTTGAGCAACCTGGGCTGGTGGGAGGTGTCCCTGCCCCTGGCAGGGGGGCTGGAACTGGATGGGCTTTAACTCAAACCATTCTATTACCCCATGATCTACAAACACTCATCCCACCCGTTTCTTCTTATTGCCTTGGTGGGTCACAGACCAGAGCAGGGAGGATGCTCAGCCAAACAAATCACTCGTGTAACACCAGTGAGTTTCAGTGAAACAGACACGTGTAAAAGGAAAAAGCGTTCAGTAACAGAAGGAGCCACCTACCCTGCTTTGCCTGCTTGCAGGAGAGCCTCCCTGCCACCTCCCTCACAAACAGAGGGGTGCTGGGGACCACAGCGCAGAGAAAACCACACCGCCTTTGAAACAGATCTCAGCACAGTGCTCCCACCTCCCCAAGGGTTTCTTTCTGCACAGTTCCTTCCTCTCTGTGCTGCAGCTGGAAAAGCGTGCCTGTCACTAGTGTGAAACTACCTTCAGAAAGTGCTATCCAGCCTGGCTTTACTGCCGTGTCACTCTCGCCTCCTTTCACATCAGCATCTGGTAGGAGAGGAGTGGAAGGCTTTTGGGGAAGGGCAATAAAAATCTGAATAACAGCAGAAGAAGGAGTCAGAAAGCAGCTGTGGAAAAGAAAAGTAAGCAGCTTTAAATGGATTCATAAAAACAGACAATAACATATTTTCCGCTTGAGTGGAAGGGGTACTGCAGATTCATTTATGATTTGCTTCCTGTACTTAAAGGAAGAGACCTAAGCAATACAGACAAAACAGTGGAAATTTAAACTGTTTCATCTACTCAGCAATTCATAACCACCTCTATCTGTGGGCAAGTCCTGCCGCCAGCTTGGGAAGCATCCCTGAATATTCCCCTACAGCCAGGAGACAGCTAACACCCAAGGCACACAGTAAGGACACCAGCCATGAAGAGGGACTGGGCGTTTCTCCCTGGCCAAACTCTGTAATTTTCTGGGTGTGTGACACCTTCTTACATACAGTCTAGGCTTTGAGGGCCCTCCTGGAGTGCTACTCAGCAATCAGGGACAATGCTGACACTTATAACAACATTCACGCGTTGGCACTCACACCTGTGTGCTCCCCTGTCTAATCCACTCTTAGGTATTTCAACAATATATCCTCTGGGACATGTGCCATCAAAGGCAATCAGAAGTGCTACAAACTACGTTCGTACCTCCCACCCCAAGATCATGACAAAGAGAGCAGAATCCTCTCTTTTGTTTCTAATCAGTCTTTGCCATCCACACTTCCAAGCTTTTCTGCCATTGAGATGTCAAAAAAAGGACTATATGTATTTTTCTGAAGAAAAAGTCCTAAAGACATAAGCTATCACGTGAATGCCAGTAATCAAAGGTTGGAGAAAAATTGTCACCTTTTTGAGAGAAGTGAGAAATTAATGACAGGTAAGAAAAGTATTCTTCAGAGGCTGAAAGAAATCAGGTTAATAAATGAACTCAGCATATGGTACCTTCGGTTACTAGAGAGTTTGTACGGTGCTTTACAGAGAGTTGGGTTTAATATCTTAACTGCATGGAGAAAAGAGCTATAAAATCAGCTGTTTGCTTCCTTCACCAAGAGTTTATTTATAACATTCCTAACTTCTGAGTATTTGTTAAAGCCCAGTCTCCATGGTCACAGAAGCCAAGAAGTTAACCGATAAGCCAAAACCGAAGTCCCGTGGGACACCTTGTTGCTGCTCTCCTTCAAAATGTTGCACTATGCCAGCCTAAAACTGCCCTGACAGACAGCAGAGCCTCAGAAGTTAAAGGGCACCAGAAAACGAGAAGACACAGTACATAAACTATATAAAGTACAGTCTGCTAACATTTGTAATAAAAAGGACTAAGTTGTTAACATGAGAGTAGATAAACAATAATAACAATAATAAATAACTTTACTTAAATAATAAATTTTATGTAAATAACGTATTTACACATTATTCCTCCGCTTTCTTCTGATCTTTAAGTCCTCAGCTATGAGCATATTTTACGTTGCACTTGGTATTTATACCATGTTGCTATGAGAAAATTTTTCTTTTCAGAAATAAGAATGTGCTAAATTTCATACTTGAGGTGTTCATTTGTGCTAAGGGAAGTAACTGCCGAGGGCCCCGATTATGCTTGTCTCGAAGCAGCAAACCGGAGCTAGAACTTAAACTGGTAGGTTAATTGCCTGCTTGAACAACCTTGAGATGAACCCGAAAACTTACCCCAAACAGCTGAAAAGCTGAATTACGTTGTCCCAGAGCACTTTGAAGAAAATGATATGTGTACTCTAAGTCACTCTATTGATGGAAACTCATACATCCTGCTGCCCCAGACTGGTAGCTGAGTTTGCGTGCTAAAATGTTCAAGCTACGCTTATCGATGGGCTGTAAATAAAAATGTTCTTATTGCTAACACTGGAGTTGTTTTTATTTTAAAGAAACAAGATCTTAGGGCACTAAAAAAGGTGGTAAAATTACAGTTTTAATACTGCATGCTGCTAACTTGTATCCATGGAGATATTTAAAAAAAAACAAAGAAAGAAAGAAAGAAAAAGCTCTCTCTTCGCTTAAATGCTCACAGAGCACAACAGCTCAGAGTACCTGTTTGGCAGAGATTACAACTTAAAAGCATTTTCTTTCTGAAAAATTAAAACTGATTTTTTTTGTCATGATTATTCATTATAAATATCAGAACTATAAATAAGACCATGTACATCTTCATGTAATAATTAATTTTTAGTGCTTATGAAGTCTTTCTTTAAAATATCAAACAACATGTCTTTTCTAAACCAAAGAATCGCCTGGCTGTTACATGGAAACTTTTTAAAAAAGAATTCAAAACAGATACAAAAGTTCCAGTTAGCTCCAGGAAAAAAAAGTTGTCTCACTGTGTTGGGATCTCTTGTTTTGGTACGATTCAGTAACATCTCTTTGTTATACTGGTATTAAAAGATCAGCACTTACCAGTTGAACTCACTACAATTACGTATGAAATTCTGTAACAGCTTTAAATTTAGTCTGCACAGTTTCAGATGGAGAGAATTCAACGACTGAATGGCAAGGAAATAACATTTACGTATAAAACTTCCCTGGTTTGGTTTACAAGCATCTGCTCTGGGTTACATGCACCACCTTCATCTCTATTGCAGAGCCTTTAATCAGAAATAGGAGTGACAGAGGCCTATCAGACTGCAGACTTGACCCAACCGGCTCACTGAAAAGTCAAACCTGCTGTTTCTGTGGCTTAGGTCTGCCTGGCAAGCACCAGCTCAGCTGCGTGCTACCGTTTACGATAAAAGACAACAGCGGACCCCACGGGAGTCGGCCTCACACATGGAAACACACGAGTTCACAGAAGTCATTGTCTTTCTGATTCTACGTGGGTTTTTCTTCTACTTGTTTTCAGTCCCCATGGCGCAGCTACATATGTTCCACGGACCAAGCTGCGCCCCAGAGTCACAATTTGGTGATGCTGTGATGCTCAGAGATGTTTACTGAACAGATCTCATCACAAACACTTTCTTCCACCTAAGTCTTACGGACAACTTGTTTGCCAGTACCTCCCTTCCCACCGTAGAAAAGCTTTCCAACTCACCAGCATGTCTGCAAGTTTCAGATCGAAAACCAGAGGACACAAAGAGTCATCATGAGACGGTGCAGGTGACCATCAATAAGCGTTCAGCAACTCCTACACCTACATACACAGTGAAGAGTCATGCACCTGCTACAGGACGGCAGACAACACCCGCAGAGGCAGGCAGGCAGGCGTTTCCCTACTGACAAGGTACAAGTGAATTCCAACAGGACACGTTGGGAACAGCAGAGCCACTGAATTGCTAACCCTATGTGCTTTGACAGAAAAGGCCAGGATTATGTAAATAATGAGATTGCATTCAGAAGTAAACAACAACAAAAGTACAGGCTATTTGACAAAAATATGACACGTTGACAGTTCTGTAACAAACAGAACCGGGCAGATTTTTTTGCAGGACTGTGTTTAGTTCTGCAGGTAACAAGGCAGGAATTAATATCAATCTTGGGCACTCTGACACAAAGCCAAGTCTTTCACCTATCTTCCAAGAGCCACATTTTCCTGCAAACTTATTATGCCTTCAGCACTGAAAAGAAATACAGGAAAAAATAATTACACTTGCCATTTTTTCCTAAGGCTCTTGTCCTCCTCCCTCTAAATTTAGCAGTATGCTCAAGGAACTGGATCCAATGTCATTGTATTTATGATACTTGAATGTACCATATTTGGTATCATTAAGAAGACAGAAAGTGTTAAAAAGGAGGAAAGCAAGTCCTGATGTGGACAATTTGGATGGACAGCATAGATGTTTCTTCAAACCTATGTACTTACCTGCAAGGTATGTACTGCTATCACACCTTCATGCAGTGTGAAATTCATCCACCACAGTCTTTAGGAGATGATGCCAGAGTTCTCTCTGGGATACTGTGCTCATCCTCATCTATGTAAGCAAAACTTTGTGAAGGTCATTTCTACCTTTGCCTTAGAGGTCACAATCAAAGCAGTGTTTGAATTGCATCTTTTCTCTGAACCACAGCTTGGCTTCCCAGGATCATTTCTGACATGAAGAGAATAATATAAAGGTAAGTTACTGGGCCATCATATCTACAGTTCTCCCCTTAATCTTATGCTTTGCTGCTTATCCTCTGATTCTTTCTCTTTTGTTCCCACCTTGGCTGTCTCTGCAAGTAGTTTAACCTTTCACAGAATATTTGCCTTGTTCTTGCGTCCCCTTCTTTTCATCTTCCCTTCTTCCCCCTCCACATACATCTTACAGAAAAGCTCTCCAACTTTAAATCACCCAACAATAAATTCCAAACTCAAAACAGGGCATCAATAACCATATAATCCCATGTAAACACAGACGCTCTGATTCTGAGTAACTGTTGAGGTGTCACTGCTCTGATTCATCTCAGTGGAAGGTCTAGGTCCACCCTGCTCACAGTACCAGGCCAAAAGATTTACCTGCTGCTACCTTATAAATAATTTAACAGGTTCCTAATGACACCCATTGTGTGTCAGAAGTATCTCACCTCCCCTCACGTGGGGTGGCTTCTGCTCCCCTTTTCTTGACCATAATGCTATGAATCCTTTGGAGTTACTCTGTTCTCCTTTGCTTCTACCCTAGCAGTGCTCACAAGATCTCTCCTGGTAAAAGAGAGGGGTTGTGATGATTTCTCTTGGCTCTTAGCTCACCTTAGTGCCTCTGCAGGGACACTGGATTTGGTTCCTTGCAGAACACCTCCACAGCAGCAGGTATTCCACAGCCTTGGTTGATCATTCTCCTGGAGGTCCCAAAGCATTTGAACACTGCATGGGGAGGAGGCACGTCCAACGTGCCAGCAATGCCATGAAACCGAGTTACGCATGGGTGCTTGACAGCTCAACTAAAATAAATAGCTCTAAAGCCTCCCTGCCTCCGTCTGCCCTGCTGTACTAGGATCTGCGAAAAACCAAACAGGTACCTACCTGAAAAAAATTTTAAGCTCCTAAAAACTATTCCAATCTATTTGCTGAATTTCTACAAGCAGAGAGAAAATTCACTGGTAAAAGTCCTGCTGTTCAGAGCATCAAGGGAAAGATGCTTGTCAGATGACTAATGTTGCTTTTCCATATAAAAAGAAGCCTTTATTTTAATGGCCATAATCGTAAAGATTTGCCCCAAAGCACAACTTTGAGATGTATGCTACATGCTCTTGGAATGCTTCAACAATATCAGAATATACTTATTTTTAGCATACAGCATATAGAGGATCAATAATACATGTAAAAGATAATATAAAATTATGTATTATATAGAAGATACTATAATACATAGTTATAGATATTTATTACCGTAAATAGTTATTTTATTTATATGGGGTTCAACGAACTAGAAGGAAATACAAAACCACTCGGTAACAGGCTATATTTTTTCAAAGCTTCAGTCACTGAAATTGCTTAGGATGTTCGAATCATCGCAAGTTATGCGGCAGCGACAAACAACTGGTAGTATTGCCAGAATTTAGGTGGTTTAAGGTATAAAAAACCACATGTGCACTATACTTAGCACTTGAACGCACTGTGAAAATTCAATCAAAGATCTAATGCACCTGTAGTAAATTTTATCAGATCAAAAAGTCTAATGTAGAGTATTTATTCAAAATAATTCAAATACAGTCATTTTTCTTTCCAGTGGCTGTGGGAAAAAAATGAAAAATCCAATTATTCTTTTCTCCCTTAGCCTCTCAGGGAGTAGCTGTCTCCCAGGGGTACAGCTGGGCTTTTTGCCGCAAATAGCATAGCACTTAATGAAAAATAAATAAATTTTAAAAATCTTTATCTCCACTTAGCTGCAGGGTAAGTGGGAGGCAAAGCGAGTCAGTATCAGACTCAAAACAAGATTGCCACCTCCAAGAGATAAGGCGCTGAGCTGTATTACCCTAACACCGTAGAGACAAGATGAAGAAAAATAAGTTTACAATCCAGAGACAGTTAACACACTGAGACATAACACAACAAAATTAAAAATAAAACGCATTTAGAGTTGTGCTGTTACAATGTGAAACGGATTTTATCAGCTCAGTCTCTGTCATCTTCTCTCAGGTACTTGCATGTTTAAACAAAAACTGGCACAAGAATTCTTAACGAGTTTTGTTGAATATATTCCAGCTAAAATAGCAAAGTCTCTTGGCAGGAAGCAAACCCTAAAAAGGTGTTTCATGTGGGAGAAGGAAACAAGTGGAGCATAGGAAGACACATGCAAAAGTAGGGCATATAGGAAATAGGAGGGGATGAGAACTGCTATATAATTTTTTTAAAAAAAACCTCTTAATTCCACAAAATGCATTATCCTTCTGAACTGCATACCCAGTAATTCATGTCCCCATTTGTTTTTTTTTATTTTCGGCTGAGTCCCCAGCTCCTAGAATAAAGCTGTCACTTCAGCCAGCAGGTGCTTTCATTCCCACCTCCAACCTACAACTGTTATGACAAGAGATTAAGAAAAACAGCTACCCCGGGCAGCCCCAGCTGGTGCGTAATGAACAGTTTAACCCTGGATAAACCTAATGACAAGTGTGGGTGGCCTTGATTGAAATGACAAGGCAGTTTGTCACCCGTTGCTCTGTCACAGAGATCAGCAATGCTAACATTTTCTGCTGAGTTGAGGGGAAAGTAGCCTGAAACTTGTGCACTTCAGAAGCTGTGCACGAAAAACATGGAAAACAAAAGGGGTCAGCTTCTGTTGAAATGCCTCTCCGGACCTAAACAAGTCAGCAGTGAAAACACAGAGCTTCTAAGATGCTCTTGCAAGAACACATCACAGTTTCTGGAGATAGACAGGAAAAAAAAACAAACAAAAAAAAAAACCAAACAAAGACACAAAAATATTGAGCATTCCTGCATTAAATTACCTAGACTTTTGACAGAGGTACTCAGCTATTCAGTTCACCTTCCTATGAAACTCCTAGTGGCAACCTGCTTTACTATAGGTGTTGTGTCTTGCTCATTGATGAGCGTTCAGTGCCCATAAAATGACAACAGCAAGACTCAACTGCTATCATAAATAGCCCTGAGGGCCCCAGCCCTCAATCGTTGCAGGTTTGGATACTGGTTTTGGTGTTAGAGGTGTACCTGCTTAAACACAGCAATTGTCCCCAAAAGACTGTACGGATCTCAATCTGGCAAAGACTTGTGTTTCTGTTCAGTCTCAGCTTCAATTAGTGCATTCATTTCTGGACTCTATGAGGTGCTACAGAATCAGAATCCAAATAAACAAGTGACAAAGGCGCAGGCATAGAAAGAGGTAGCGACCATTTGAAGTTCAGGTGGCAGATCAGTGACAGTCTGGGATCCAAACACACCACAAATGGGAAAGGCATGTGACAGCATCATATGACATCTAGTAGTGAGGGGCACCATGGTTTCCCTTATAAGAAGGGAACTTTAGACGCCATGACATTACTGAACTTATTTGTTGTCTGAATTTGAAAACTGTGACCTTACCATGTTTTCATTTTCTACACCCACACAGAGCCTTCCTGAAAGCCACTCTGGTTCTTGCCATTGATTTAGCCCTCCAAGTCTGATGGGGAAGACATTCGAAATGTGTTCAGCCTCTAATGCCTGGAGAAAATTCATGGTGGTTCCTCTGCCTCCCACTCCTTTTCAACACCTTGGAAAAACCCTGCTGTTTTACGTTTACATACCTTTTCAGTTATAGATGCCAACATTTTGAGGCAGTCAAATGTGCATCATCCTGCTGCTTTGTGAAGACAGGTAGCAACCTTCCTGAGGGTCTGCTACCCAGCACCAATCCCAGGACATCTGCGTAGACACAGACACACTACCCAGTCTTGTAGAAATCCTCTGGGAACTCAAGACCTTATTACTGCTCTTCATATGTATTTTGCTTGAAACAAAAAGAAAAACGCACTTCTCTATTAAGATGTTGCCAGAAATAAGAAATAAATCAAAAAGGTGGATTGATCCACTTTCCTTGCACCGAAGCCTTTAATTTAATACAGCAGTTGCAGTAGTGCCATTTCAAGACACAAACAGACTCAAAGCAAAGAGATTTCCCTTCTGGCTGTAACACAACAATTCGTCATTTTGCTAGAGAAGAACAAATTCATGGCAGGTTTTTTGGTGGTTATTTTCATCTTGACTCCTTTCTAATACCAGCTGTTGATGTCCAGCTCTTCCAAGGAAAGCCAAATTTGTCATTTCCATCTAACAGATGGTTAAGAGAAATGCTGCTGCCTTACTCTTGTGGTTTCCAGCACATCTTTAGCATTCTCAGTAACAAGAGTGGTACTATGGAAAGAGATTTTCTTTTTAACAACCAGTCCCAAATCTTGTATCTGATACCAAGTAAAATTTCCTTTTCCCAATGCCCTTTCTATCCTAGCCTAAACGTTAACTGATGAATCTCTTTCAATCCTTATACCCATGTTCTTGTGTGTGACTTCAACTTCCAGGACCTCTGCTGAAAATGCAACACAACAGAGACAAAACAGCCTATGAGGTTCCTGGAGTGTGTGGAAAACAACTTCCTGACACAGTAGGTAAATAAGCCTACCAGGGGAGGTGCTTCAATTGACCTGTTGTTTGCAAACAGTGAAAGACTGGTGGGAGATGTGGTGGTTGGAGGCCATCTTGGGGTTAGCAACCGTGAAATGATAGAATTCTCGATTCTTGGTGAAGTAAGGAGTGGGGTCAGCAAAATCACTGCCATTGACATCCAGAGGTCAGACTTTGGTCTGTCTAAGACGCTGATTGAGAGTCCCCTGGGAACCAATCCTGAAAGGAAAAGCAGTCCAGGAAGCTGGGAAATCTTAAAGGTGTAAAAGCAGGCTATCCCCATGTGCTCTAAGATGAGCTGTCGGGAAAGACAAGTAGCCTGGCTGAACAGGGAGCTTCTGCTGGGACTCAGAAAAAAAAGGCAGGATTACCACTTCTGGAAGAAAGGGTAAGACAACTCAAGAAGAGTACAGGGATCTTGTTAGATCATGCAGGGAGAAAAAAATTAGAAAGGCAAAAGCCCAGCTAGAATGCAATCTGGCCACTGTTGTGTGAGACAACAAAAATGTATTTATAAATACATTAACAAAAAGAGAGCCAAGGAGAACTTCCATCCTTTATTGGATGGGGGGAGGACATTGCTACCGAGGATGAGAGAAAGGCTGAGGTGCTTAATGCCTTCTTTGCCTCAGTCTTTGCGCTCACAAGTCTGTGGGGCCAGGCTCTGTAGAGGGACACGGACAGGCCAAGGTCAATTGTATGAGATTTATGGCCAAGTGCCAGGTACTGCACTTAGGTCACAACAATCCCATGCAATGCTACAGGCTTGGGAAGAGCAGCAGAAAAGGACCTGGCGGTGCTGGTTGACAGCCGGCTGAACATGAGCCAGCAGGGTGCCCAGGTGGCCAAGAAGGCCAACGGCATCCTGACTTGTATCAGAAACAGTGTGGCCAGCAGTAGGAAAGCGTTTGTGCCTCTGTACACAGAGATGGTGAGGCCACACCTTGAATGCTGTGTTCAGTTTTGGGCCCCTCAGCACAAGGGCATTGAGGTGCTGGAGCATCTCCAGAGGAAGGCAATGAAGTTGCTGAAGGGTTTGGAGCACAAGTCTTACAAGGAGCAGCCTAGGGAACTGTGGTTGTTCAGCTTGGAGAAGAGGAGGCTGAGGGGAGACATCATCACTGTCTACAACTGCCCGAAAGGAGGTTGTGACGAGTCAGGTGTTGGTTTCTTCTCCCAGATGACTAGCAATAGGACAAGAGGAAATGGCTTCAAGATGCACCAGGGGAGGCTTAGATTTGATATTAGGAAAAATTTCCTCATTGAAAGAATAGTGAAGCATTGGCACAGGCTGCCCAGGGAAGTGGTGGAATCTCCTTTCCTGGAGGTGTTGAAAAAATGTGTAGACATGGCATTTTGGGACATGGTTTAGTAGGCACAGTGGTGTTGGGCTTACGGTTGGACTTGACGATCTTAGAGGTCTTTTCCAACCTGAAAGATTCTATGTCCTTTTAGACTTTTCTGCATAGTTATCTTTCAACATCCCCAGCATCCTCTTACAAAGCACTGAATGGATTCTAACCATGTTCTGTGTCACACTGGCTGTAGCACTTACTTTCTGTCAACCAGATTTTGCTTTGCCTGAGCTATTTTTTATTTTTTAAAAAAATTTTGTTGGTGTAAAGACACATAGAATATCTTACACAACTCATTTATGACACGCTTCAGTACTGCATTTATCTTCCAGTTCTTTGTATTCTTGCTGCAAAAGCTTGTGTGAAGATACTTTTCTTATCTTAACATGGGGTTCTATTTTTATCACTGTTTTCGTTCATGAATAACAACATGAAAAAGCTTTGGCTGAAAACTCATAATCAAGGGTCCTGAAATATACTTTTGCATAAATACTTCCGAGCCCACTCTGATGTGGTCTTCCATTCTATTAGTCCATCATGAATTCAGACATGGAAACGTATTACAGCTAATGGCTAAAGCAATTGGCAGTTTTATTGCTGGCTTTGCCATAGAGTTTCTGATAGGTAATTAAGCATTCTGTGCCTTGATTTTCCTCAATAGAAAAGAAATTACAGGAACATTCTACTTCAGAATGTTACTGTGGGAACTTATTAATGCTTATGAAGCACTTCAAATTTCTAAGAAATCATTAGATTACTGAAAGTAATGTGATTAGTAGCAAGTGTCGATTCATTAGAAGATTTTAAAAGTACACTGGGGAAGGAAAAAGTACTCATGAGAAGATAACTGCTCAGCCCTACTAGGAACAGTTTATTCTGCACCATAGTGTCAAGCCACATTCCCAGATTATGTTCTAGCCCAACCAAAATGAAAGGCTATCACATAACTCAGGGACAAGGTGAAGACGCAGTACACAGTCCTGCCTACACTGCAAGATGAAAGTGTGTTAGCTGCACTGTAATGATAACTATTCAAACGTTAATTTTTCAGCATAGCTTGACTAACTTTGCACAGTGGCTTCTTTCTGTCTGCTTTCACAAGAGAGTCCATCTACAAAGAGGTTTTAAGGAGACTTTCTGTTCATATTCCAACGCTGATATTTGCTGAAGTGCTAATAATGGTCAAAAGTCTGGTGTGGCCAACCTAGACTAATTCTATACACCGGGTGTAACACTCACAGCTAGTTTCTGATACCTGATGCTGGGTATGAAGAAGACACCTCACACATTGAATAACACAGCACTATGACCCCAGACAATGCAACTGCCAGCAGTGGTCCACCTGGAGGAGAAGGAAAGTGAATGTGGCAATGACCTGTACCTTGGGTTGAACAATGTGAAAAGGTCTCTCTGATTGTAAAAGACATATCTAAGGTATATTTCCTTATGGCAGAGCATCTTTCCTTATCAGACAGCAAATTGAATTAAATTTGTCTCCCTCCTTGTAGCACAGTATGTCTCAGTCTTATTCATACAGCCAAGTAGATAGAGTGATCTGGTTTAATGGTTTCCTGTCTTGACTTCTTTCCCCTCTAAGAAGCCAACCCTTCAACACCTTTCCGGAGCTGACAGAATTGCCATGGTTCTGATCAACTGCCTAGATATCTTCTGCCATAAAATCAAACATTTTATTGAAGTAGTATCAAAATAAGTACAGAAAAACATTATGTTCTTTTTCTTTTTTCATTTTGAATTCAACAGATGAGTTGTTTGTATTTAATGGTAACTGCAGAGGCAGTTATTGTTATGCTAGAGACTTTAGACTTATTATGATTCAGAAGACTGGGTTTTGATGTAAGTTTTAGAGCCTGCATGTCACAAAGGTTGTCAAAGACGAAAATTCAGAAATGAAATATATTCACTTTGTTATTGTTTAAAGAATCCAAGGAAGAAGGCTGCTGAAAAGCTCTTTCTTTAAATTTAGTTGCAGCTACCATTGCTCTTCCCAAACCACTGAAGGTTCAGAGAGCCTGTATATGAAAGGAATAGATAGGGAAAAAATCTTGTGTCTTACAATTCCGTTACAAAGATCTGTACTATTCCTTTCTCAGTTTTAAAATCTCCTGAAGCAGCAGTAGTTTTAACCAGTTATTTTTCCTTTATTATTTTCACTGCTAAAAATAAATTGCTACTGAAATATAGCATTAGATTCCGGAGAGTGGACATGTGAAGCCAACCATAATAAAAAGAACAACCTACTTCCACACCAAAGAGAAGAACAATCAGAGGCAGAAATATCACAGAAATGTATAGCTGCAGCTTTAGAGGAAGAAATTAATTGCTTATAAAACCACTTTCACATATTTCTCTTACCTGAAATATACATTTTATTGAATGTGCTTCACTAGACTATATGAACACCATCTGAATCAGAAAGCCCAGTGAGCCAGTCAAATCATTATTTTATCCTCAGTCATAATCATTTAGGTCTTCTATTCTAAATTCTTCCACTATGATGCTTGAGGAAAGTGGGTTTGGTTCTTTGTATTTTCATTTCTCAATCTGTCCTTCAGGGATAATAAAGCAAATCTGACCATATAGAGAGACTGGGAGAATTTTGTTCTCTCTCAAAGCTTTCTTATAGCAGGGAAATTACACATTTGTCTAAAAGAACATTAAAGGTGTTACTTTCAACAGGTTCTTGTTATTCTACAGATTCAATATTTTAAAGCCAGGAAGTTTGCTAGCCCTTAACTTCCAATAATGTAATTCTAATTGGTGACCAGCACACACAGTCTTTTTTTATATTAAAAAATTGTACTGCATTTGATCTTATTTTTCAACAATTATGTTAACAATTTGCTTCGCAGATCAAGGAAAACTGGGTGTAATCAAACAGCATTTCACATTTCATGAATATTTGTGCGACCCAAGCAAAAACTCCCATGATTTAGTTAAGACCTATATATCGTTCAAATATGCATATACGTTAAATATTCACTTTAATTGTAGCAGTTCTTACACACAATATCTCTCTTGTGTGAATTAGATAAGGTAATTGGTCAGTCACCGTGATCTCAGATTTGTAATAAAAAATAGCAAGTGAATAAATAGGATGAATGAAAAAAAGAACACAAATAGGGTTTACAGGACTTCCTCCTAAGAAAGGTGAATAGGGCACTTGCAAACTAGCTGACAGAATAAATATTGAAATTGTACTTTCATACTGGAAGGTTGAATCGGGACAGATGAATCTTTAATACATACATGGCTCATCAAAGGAGAGAAGTTTGTGTTGCTCATTCAAAAAGCGACTACAAGTAGAGACCGGGTCATAAGTTCAGCATGTCAGGTTGGAAGGATACCTGGGAATGACTGACTTGCATGTGTCCAGTGCAAGACATTACATATCCGCATGTAGGAGGACCTTTAAAAGGTATTTATGAATTCATATGTCTGATTTCTGTTTGAATTTTCAAACCATTTAATAGCAGTCTTTACTATTACAGAAATGATAACAAATCTCAGGTGTGTCAGGGGTGGGAAGGTAAATAACTAGGCAGATATACCCACATCTCTTGCTTACAAAAGACAAAATCCAGGTAGTACTCAGAAAGGGAAAGAAAGTAGGACAGAAACAGAGGAGGTCCCAGCAGAAATAGCATTGACTGCTTTTGAAATAGTAACGTCTACATGAAAAGAAGAAGCATACCATTATTCTTGGTAACAGCTGAGAAAACATTACACCCCCTTGGGCTGCATGTATGTAACAGTAGAACTTCACTTACTCACAGAAAATTGCTCTTTATCTGATAGAAGATGAAAGACAATAGATTCTGAAATTCTAATATGTATGCATACACGTGTATGTAAACAAACACTCGCTAAAGATTATCTTTGATCCTTATTAAATCTACATTTTAAAACGGCTTCAATAATGGAAATGAAACACATTTTCATGCTAGTACACTGAATAGCACATATGAACTCAATGCGATTGAAAAGATCTGCTTGTAACATCTGCTTACAAACATGTTTTTGTCCTGCTCTCCACACGTGCACTTGGGCAATGTCAATAGCATCTGTGTTTGCATCTACATATTGACTTACATCTTATAAACAAGTCTATAATAAGCTTAATAAAACATCAGGTATTCTTATGCACCTCTCAAATATATAAATAAGAACAAAGGTCCAAGGAAGGTCTCCTTTGCTCCTACAGCCAGTCGTCTGAAAAAGTCCATTCCATAAGCTCAGCAAATTGCTCCCAAGTAACAATCCAGTTTCTACTTCCTTTGCCCCAAGAATAACATACACCAAAACTATTCGGGTGGGGTGAATCCTTCTGCTCCCCTTAAAGCAATTCAGCAACCACTTTACAGCTATTTTTTCTAATGTGCACTCTCATTTTTATCTCATCATTTCTCCTTTCAGTGTTATTTTAGACAGTAATCACCACCTGTCGCAGATCCTCTGCACAAATAGGCAAGCGGGTGTTCTTTTACGTGTTACACACATATGCTGAAGAGGCAACGTTTTGATGAGTTATACATAAACTCCATTTAAGGTGCCACTTGTCTTTAGAGCTCCATTGCCAAATATTTCATGTTTTCCCCAGTCTCTTCTCAGCTCAAGACCCCGAGACTGAAAGGCTTTGGAAAGAAAAATCCAAAGTAGCTTTCAGGCGCGCTCACACCGCTCTGGTTCTCACATACGACACAGATAACAGACAAGTGCTATGCACTGAGCATTTTCCAAGCCACATTACAGATATTACCCTGTATAAGTCAAAACACCCTGAACAAAGCACTGCTGAAGTATAGCTCCCCTTAGGCAACTTCGCCTCTCAGAAGCCAAAGACCAGGGAGTTCAAGACAGAGGTGCTCTATTCAGCGCCCGAGGCAAAAGAGGCTGCACACACTGAGCAAATAAACTGCAGTCAATCCCCAAAGGAAGTCCTTGCCTTGATGCCTGGTTAATAGTTAATGCATAGGGCAAGTCCTCAGTAGCCAGGAGCGACCTGTGAGAAAAGCAGCATGCAGCTGTAGGAAAGCAGACAGTTGAGAGCGCAGCTACAACATCTACTGAAATAGAAAGAACTGTTTCCATTAAAAATAATGTATGTTTTAATGAGTCTAAATGAGATATTGAGACACGATAATCATCAAGGTCCTACCACAGGTGTTCTCATGGGAGTAAAAAGTGGCTCGAATAATTGTCCACATATATTTGCAATCTCAGTACTGCAGTTTCTAAACAGTAACATTTAGACACCCACCAGCTTTAAACACCATCACGTTAAGAGCTGTACCAGCTTCAACAATGACAGCACACACGTGTTGCATGGAGCACAGTAAATGCTTTTCATCTCCAGAGCACGTTTTCTAAAGAGCTCAAGATGCTTTCTAAGTGTGAAATAACACACTGCGTACAGAACATTGTTTTTTCCTCCTCCTTTCAACTTCAGGTGAACTAACAGCGTGTCTGTGACAGAGCTTTTACTTTTTTGATTCTCTCATCAGTTCAATCTAAATCTATAATGACAAAGGTTTATTAAAGAGAGTGAAGGAAAAAGGTAGCCATGTTCCCGAAGCAAGCAAAGCCTGTCCTGTTAGCAGGAAGAGTCATTGTGAACATAGCAGCAAATTAGACACAGCCACTATTTTAATCTCCAATATAAAAAATATATTTCACTGGATGATCTAAAGGATGCTTGATAGATCTCAGTTTTCAAAACACCATCATGAAACAGACAAATAAAGCTCTTTGTTGGTTAAGCAAATACTAAAATGGCATATAGTCTTCAGGACCATCTGTGTTAACACTTTTAGAAAGTGTTACTCATTTATCAACAACCAGATAAGCAATTTGGAGTTAACAAAAACAGCTAACAAAGCGGTCCATTTTGATTAAGCTTGGACACTGGTTTATTGGAAAGCCTACACACATCCCAGTGGCTTTCTAAATGTTACATAGTAAATCAGCCACAATTAAAAGTATAAAACTTGCAACCTCATTTTTCCATTTTCTTGCTTTATCAAAAAAACTGCACTGTTTCACTAAGGGGAAAAAGACTTTGTAGAGCAGTGAGGATGATGAGAATTGTCAGAATTATTTAAGACTCCTTCAGACAAGATCCCAAATTTCAAACTTTCCAGTTTAAAAAGTTTACATGCTATTCACATTCATTTTTCTTAGTATTGTAATGACAATCTTTCTAATCAGATAATTAAAAAGGATCAGAAGATACTTTATAAATATTCAAAACTACAACAAAATAAGATAAAGAGGAGTTAAACAGAAAAACACTGAAAACTAAAAACTCAAACCACAAATGCTTTAGGAATTAATAATTGCAGACTTGAACAGAATCACTTTCTAAAATTGTTAAATACATGCAAATTGACAAAAGCTAGCTAGTATACCTACTTAAAGACACTGTTTTCCTTGGATATAAGATATCTTCGAACTATGCGTGAAGTTGAACACTACTGTTCTTTTACTATAGCACGATCGTGAAGCTTGAAAGCCCCACTGAACCTACAGGCACAGAATGAAAAACATTCTGCTTTTCAACATGTTTGTATATGCTGCAGTCACTATGGAGGCGGCAGTGGCTCACAAAAACATCGATAAATTGGTTTTCAGCTAGCTGAAAACCGAACAAACGCTACAACTGGAGTTGTGATTTATTTTCTTTTTATCGTATAGGTTTATCAAGATAACACTTGCTCATCAGAAACTTTTCCCAATACAAATTCTGATGACATGTTAATAAGGAAATGTTTCTAGACCCCCATTAAGAATTATTCATCAAAATCATCTAGGGTTTCTTGAATGGCTTAGCATGTGGGAGTCCTGTTCAAGCTCCTGCTCTGAGTCAGACAGAATAAGCGCTTGAATCTGGGTTTCCCACTTCCCACTTCCCTAATTGCTCACAGACTTTGTTTCATCTTTCGCAAAAATACTTTGGAAGGGTTTGTTTTACCCCAGTGGAAAACAAGGTGTGAGGGTGGGATCTGGCAAAGTTTTGCAGAAAGTTGCTTCCCTTCAAGTTCTACATTAAACTTTATATTCCTTCTAGTAAAGCCATCATGTCTAACAAATAGACATCTGGCTCAAGATGTAAGAGGAAGAGCAAGAGAGAAAGGGGGCAAACCTGCTAGCTGCTTCTCTGCAGCTGACAAAGATAAAATCAGATAAAAACACCTTGGAAAAGATGTTACCATAAGATAGGGCTGAAGGTTTGTATCTGTAAGTTCTTTAAGAGAGTTACAAACAAAAAAACGTAAAAAAATCATCTCGAGCCTGAAAATCTGCCGCTGCTTTTCCATCAGAAGAGACCTAGCTAACAGCAGCAACAAGCACATTATAGCGCTGCCGAGTTTTGAAGCAAGCAGTAAATTAATGTCCGAGTTATTAGAGTTATTTAGCTGCATGAATTGACATGAGAGGGAAAACTCCAGTTCTGACTAGTTCACATTAATACTAGACAGACCTGAAATTTAAGAGAGAATTCATAACAAGGTAAATTACAGATGTTTCTTCTAGAAGGAAGAAATTTTTGAGAATCTCCTGGGTTTTTAACATTCGAGTCAAGGAAAAACACTCAGAGATCTGATCAAATGCACCTCAAAAAAAGTCAAGTAATGAACCCAGTATGCATAACTTTTCGCATATTTTAGCTAAAGCTCTAAAGCCCCACCCTCTCGAAGATCTGTAGTTATTTTCAAACTTTTGGGGATGGACCATCATTTTGAAGTTACAGTCTTCATCAGCACTTCTGATCACATCTAAGACAGCACTGCCAATCATCTATAGGAGGCAGTTGCCTCAAAACAAATTACACAAGTTCTCTCACAAATTTTCTGTAGAAAGAAAATTGACAATATTGTGCTATTTTCAATAAAGTTATTCCTAATTTGCTGGGGAAAAATAAATCCTCATTCTCAGCAAACTGAACTAAGCTTGATGCAGAAAGTTAAGGTCATCTACAAAACCTGTGGATGAAGAAGCAGTCACTCCACGCAGTGCTTTAAGCTTTTGAGGGAGTGCATTTTACAGCTCATCAGCAGTCCGTGGACACACATGCACCAGGTTACAGCACTGTGCTATGGGTGCTGGTGTTCACTGCGTAATTCTGCTCATATACCGATGGGGCGGTGTATAGGAAAAGCTCCCATCACCTCTCTCCTCAAATAGCAGTGAGACTGGGTCCTATTGAAAACATAATTAAAACTAAACTGAAAGAGACTTAGAGATTTCTTTTTTCTTCGCCATTTTAGACGCTTACTCCGAGAAGCTGAATTCCAGAAAGACTTTGTGGCATGTAAGAGATGCTCTTTTTTTTTAAAGTAACTGGAATGGTGTTTGAACTTCTGCTTGAAATCCAGATGTGTTAACCTTGCTTATCTTCTCTGGTCTACTTGGTATGGTCACACTCATAGTAACATGAATGCTCATTTTTACATTTGAAAGATCAATTGTTTCAAGAAGTTAAAAATTAGGCAACTTGTGATGGGATTTTACTCCCTTTCCTTCTCAGGAGAAGGGAAAACAGAGGCTGTTTGTTGAAAATGGTGGGTTTATCTCATTTACTTTCACCAATTCTCTTTAAGCTTACCGCCTGCAAAGATTTAATTTGTATACTTTATTCATCAGAGTAATCCCCCAGCAAAACTTATGCAGAGAATTTACATGCCCATAGAGACTGGCAGAACCAGAAGCCCATTACTAATGAAAAGCATGTTACAGGTAAACGAGGAGAAAAAATTGCAGGTAACAAACAAGCATAAGGTCAGATCTATCACCTATACAAGCCTCCAAAGTTAAATTATCACTGAAATACTTTGGTTGTGCTGCATTTTTAAGTTTTCAAAAGTGCTGAACCAATATTAACCGCAAGATCCTTTGCATTTCCTGAGAAATACGAAAATTAAAATTTATAATTAAAAACAATCAAGCAGAAAACCACATACTTACATTACTTCACACAGCACCACTCCTGTACTCTCCTGTACTCTTCCTTAACAGGTTCTAGTCCATAATGACTAAGACTTTAAAAATAAGTTCACTCGTGCGCATTACCTTAGTCAAGTATCGTACCTTTAGGTAATAAGCCATAAAATAACATAAAATGGCAAATCAATCCTGAAATTAGCAGCAAGTTGCTAGGAAGAGATCTGTACACTCAAACTAATTTGGTACAAGACATTTTATGAGCAGAGCGACTACAATTGGAAATAATTTGCAGGGTTGTTTGCTTGCTTCTTAGAAACTCTTTAGTTCAGGCAGACTTCATTTACAAGATATTGAATATATAATATTTCTCTGTGAATCATGTCTTCCTTCCTCCAGAATATGATTGCATATGTTAACACAACTTGCAAGACTTTATTCTATTTTTCGGTCTTCAGGAATGCACTTACATGCTTGCACAAAGCACTGCTGAAATAATCACACTTTACTTATATAAAAGGCCAAAGTGATGATACCATGCAAATTCACAACATGGAGAGAGAAACGGATGGATATTACTCCACATAATTCCGGTAAGATTTCTTTCTTGCAATTGGTTTTACATGACTGGACAGTAAACAACGTAAATCGCAACAACACATAGCGGACAGACACGGAAATTATTTCTACCAAAGATTCAATGTCAGGTTCTCTGTCTGAAGTTTGCTATTACATGACCAAAAAAATAAATCAAATATTAGAGTAATTATACACTACAATGCATAATATGATACGAATCAAAATTTTTCTTGGCAAAGTTTTAAAATTCTGCTGTATTAATTGTGAGCTGTAAGATCCCAGCCCAATTTATGTATTCTTTTTAAAAACACCATCCAAACCATTCAGCTATTTCTGAATGACCAAACGAATATTTGATAAGTAGGAATGTGCAGTATCTAATGTTAGGAAGCTGATCTCTTTCACTGAACTGATGTTTGCTGAGAGTATTTAAAAGGTGACATTGTCACACTATACCAAACTCGTGCTTCAAATTGATCTGATAAGTAATAAATTATTGTATGTTAACTTTGAGTTTGAGCTGAATTTCTGTATTAACTTACACAAAAGAAATGTTTTGCAAACAAAGTACCTAATCAGTTTGGGCCCCGCTCCTATATAGAAATGTCTGCGCAAAGAATCTCAACCCACCCGCAGGACCTCCGCCAGCACGAGGGTTTGTTCTCACCCATCGAATAATTATCAACTGGATATTTTGCTGGTTTACCCCTCCCAAGCCTCAGTTTGCCTTGTGATGAGATATATGCCATGGGGGATTAGAATGAATTTACATCCTCACTCATTAAATATTTGGGAAAGATTTTTATAAATATTTAGCGCTGTTTATTTCAGGTTTGGCTGCCATGCCGATGACAACAATACCCCAAGTGAAATTAATGCAAAACTTCCATGTTCCTGGCTGGTTATAAACTTGGCATGAACCACCAGAAAAAGGTTTTTTTAGTCACATAGATCTTTCCTTTATTCAATGGCCAATGTACACTTACTTAAAAAGAAATAAAACACCAGCCAGATTAACCATCCCTCATTGATTACCTTATCCCACCAGAAAACTCCTTCAGTCCATTACTTTGGCATTTTTAAAATAATACAAATTGTTGATTTATTTTTATTATTCAAATTTTGGGGCTCTTTGGAAAGCTTCTCCAAGCGTTCTCCAGTTCTAAAAGCTTGACCTGCATTTCTTTTTGACCAGGAAACTATTAACAGTGCTGGCCAACTACAAGCATTGCAGCATCCTGAGGCAGGCTGACCTATCACCCCCCAAAAATAGCAATCGCCTTAAAAAAAAAATTGTGACAGGTTATATACCTGGTTTGCTCCTTTTCTGACTCTGGAGCCATGCGTGAAAGTGCAGATTTTCACAGCTTGCATTTTAAGTAAATCATATACAGTGATATTTGTTTAAAAAAAACAGCTCAGGTGTTTACAACCAGCCACCTTCTAGAATAGTTCAGTGTACCCTACTACAGTTTAGCTACTATTTGTTGAAAATTTTCCAGCCTTTTCCCTTTGTTAGCTTCCATCAAATTCTAATTCAGTATATATTTCAACTCCGTATTATCAGAGCTTTCTAAGAGTTCTGTTATCATTATGGCTTCTCCTTCACTTAAAAATATAACAAATTTTAAAATGTTATGCTACCCAGGAGAAGTCGGATATAGATGAAGATTTCACTACAGTTACATCCCATTAAAGAAACAGGCTAAACAGTACAAGCAGAACCTGCTTGCCGAAAGGACAATGTTTAACATACTCTTCATACACCTAAAGTACAAGTCGTGAAATTCCAAACTTGCTGCTCCTATTCTCAGAAGACTTGACAGACATGTAACAAAGTCTTAAGAACAGAATACATAAAGGGCTTCCAAAGGTTGATGGTTTATTCCTAGGAAACTTGTAGAGATTCAAATCTTGCCAATCTGTAGTTCAAAAATTGAGGTGGCTTCCATCTCTTAAACAGAACTTGCACAGACACCAGTGCTTGCAGTCTCTGGGGCTTAGGAGCAAGATGTTTTCAGTTCTATTTTTAATAGCTAAATTGTCACAGGACTGAAAGAACTACACATCAGTAAGTATAACTTTCACAAAGATGGATATATCCATGGTATGTGGCTAAATACATGCATTTCTACTGTCTCCTGAGATCTGTGCATTTGAGTGAGTAGGTTGAAGAACTGCAAACTAAGCTTTTCGTTTGCCTGCTCATTTTATCTGTTATATATGAAGATATAAATCAGTTGCATAGGACACAGTGGAGATAAATGCCTTCATTGCTTTCCTGAAAAAAATCTGGACTTTAATCTTTTAAAAGCTAAAAATACTATGTATTTTTTAAAGGAGCAGAACTGAATTTAATTAAGAAAACAATATTTGAAACCAGTCTTGAAATATGACATTATCTAATAGTGCAAATCAGAAAAATTTGCAACATTTCAGCTTTTCAGAGACTCTAGAATAGTATATTTTTTTCTTACTGCAAAAAAGAAATATCAGCCAAACTTTAATTTACCTGCTGACTGAAGTCATATCAGTAGAAGAAAAACGATATGCATACAAGTCCACAAGCACATGTACAAAGTAAATACTTTTAAAAGGATAAATACTTTAAGTATTTTTATATCTTACATTCATGTCACACTAAAAACATACTCTGTTTTCTTGCCAGAATAGCTGATGCATCTTATATACAATATAGATACTCAAATATAAGATGAACTGGAGGACTGGAGGGGAATTCGATGGTTATCTGCAACTGTGCAAGCAAATATCTTTTTCTTTCTATTTTAAAGAGAGTTTGATTTCAGTTTGGAGCTACTTAGGAATATATTTATATATGCTTATTTATAGGAATTTATTTATATTTTTTCCTTGCTTATGGGTTTCATGGTCCCAGTCACAATTCAAGTTTGTGTGAATAACAGAAAATGGCTATCAAAAGTGTTCCTCACATGAACGTTCATTCATAAATCACATTCTCGTCCCCTTGAAGCTGAATAATTTAAGTGAATATCCTGTTTTACCCCACTTTGGCTTTTTATCACTATCTTACTTAACACACTTACACAGGAGAAATACAAATACCTTTTTTTGATAGCTTTCTCTATTCTGTACGTACTTCCTATCTCACGTACAGGAAAAAACAAAAGGAATGTGATCATTAACTTGTTACTTCATTCATTAGGAATTTTGCTTGGAAGGGTTCAGACAGAAAGCACTTACTCTGTAATATGCATTAGAGAACTGAATATAGCACTGCAAGGGTTCAACTACTGTTCCTTTACAGGAACAGGCTACATTTGCCTACATTCTGTTCCATTCACTAATGTGCCAGTTTAGATTTTTCCATGAATTATTAATGAATCATTGTGAACGGTTAGGAGAAAAAGGAAATAAAACATGTAAAATTAAGCCTTTACTCTGTTTTCCACCCCCACCCCGAGGTGCAGCAAGAATTCAACTAGTAGAACTTAAGACAGTGCATAAGGACATGGGGACGGTAGCTGAAATAGTCTGTATTTACTTGTTTGCATTTTCCAGACAGCCATGTAAACAACTCTCAGTTTACAAATCTTGTAGTTTGTGGACCTACCAAGTCATCTGATGGAAAAGAAGGAACAAATGAACCCTAAGACCTGTCCATTATATGTTCCTATCCATGAACCGATTAATAAAAGGCTCCTGGCACCATGGCACCCAATGGGCAGAAGACACGGTTATGCAGAGTAGCAAAATATTGTGAAAATAAGCTGTGCAAGTAATATCTGCCAAAGGCTGACACGTTTTAGTTTCCGCAGAGTTAGCAAAAAAACCCAGGACACTGTCCAATTCTGCTTAGCAGACAATTCCGAGAAAAGCGATCTTGTAAAGAAATGAAAAACAAGGAAGGGCAGTCCTTGAAGGGCTCTTTCACATATATTTGTATGCCAGTGTTGTGTATTTGTACAAATCAGTATTATCTCATCAGTCTTTGGAAAAAAAAAAAGAGTAATTCTCCAACATTGCCCACTGTGCTGTTGTCTTGCCGTTGAAGCCCCTCATGCTTCAGACCAAAAGCTCTGTAAACTGTACAAAGAGTTTTGCCATTTTAATTGCGGTATTCCTGTAGAGGTCTTTAAATATTCTTTTATGTCTAAATGTACATGATTAATGAAGCAATCTGCTCAGAACTGGAAATTACTTACTTGTATGCACTTTCAACAGATGGGTTACAGGAAGACTTCAGCTAAACTTCCAGATTCCATTTTTGTACCTCTAAACAGGGAAACGCAGAAAACTAAATGTGCATATGGTATGGTTTCCCTCTGTAATTGCTTAAAGGCTAAGTTTGAGCATTCTGAAATTTGTGGTCTGGTGTCAATAATCCAAAATCTGCATCAGAATTTGTGTCCCATGTCTAGAATTACTTATTTTAAAACAATTTTTTTTCCATGCTTGATATCTTTACTCAAAAGATCAAAAAGAAAGGCTTTGCAAGTTCATTAGTTCCAATCTTGGTAGCATCTTTCGATTGACCATTTGAAGAATAAGCACAAAATGCATTATAGTAAATGAACTCACTGTAGAGTGGTACGTGGCTCACTGAATTTCAGTCCAGTCTGAGCTTGTTTTATGGAAAAATAAAATTTCACTTCACTAAGAAGAGCCGAAAACACTCCAGGCAGCAGCAGATCTTTGCTTTTGTTCATAGCTCTGAGTTGAAAAACCCATCTCTTTGGTCCCGTCTTTGAACTAAATTCATGGTGAGCTTACGTTTTTGTTACTGTGTATTTTGCATTAATAATGTGGCAACAATTCCACAAGTTTTGTGCTGCATTTCTCCTATCCTACCTATACTCTTAGGCTAAATACTACTATTCTTCCAACTATTACACATATCCAATCAAAAATACTTCCCCTCAAATCCACAGGCAACCATCTCCAAATCAATGGTAACAGCAGCTTGTTCAAAATTTAATTCTGTGTATTCTTTGCGAGTGTGAATACCCCTAAGAGCTTTGCACCAGAGATGCCTACAGAGCTAGCTTTACCCATCTGCAAACTGTATTACATATTTTTCAATAGAAGTTTGCGGCTAAAAATGTAAAAATCGGAGCCTGAATTGCTGATATCTTGTGACAGATTGAAAGGAGAGAACACTAAAAGAGTTTTTTGCAGATGCATTTTAATTTAAAGTAACTTCCATACCTTTATAGACCTATATGCACCTACAGATACAGAGCAATGTACAAAATATAATTACCAGATGTATTATACTTAAGTACAGCATAATTCTGAAGTATCAGAGAGGGAGGGAGGCCCCAGAGGTTGACTGGAGGATGAACAGAAGGCACGTCTGCCACAGAGCATAAAATCCTCCTGAAACACGACTTCCACAAATTACCAGAACTGCTTCCGCAGCATTAGCAAGTGGCTGCAAACCCCTTCTCTGATCTCCAGGAAACTTTGGTGGTCACCAAGGCTCTGCAGTGTGAGGGTGAGTGTTCGTTAAGTGTAGTTAAGTTGTGGATTTTGCTTCAACACATGTTCAAACGTAGCCTACTAGTATTGATCGACTTTTCCAAATACAGGCCTTCTCTGGATGCAAATTTTGTTCATTTTTGACCTACTGAGTTAGCGAGAAATACATTCCTCTCTCCCCAAACTAATATAACTTGAAGACTTGTGCATCCCAAAGCTGCTTCTTCACTTTCTGCCCAGGTGGGGCCAGTGCAGGTACAACCACGAGAACACATTTTACACTGTGCCTAGCAGAGACAGGAAGGAAGGACCCTATGCTTTTTCTCATCTCATAACCCTATTTCTAGCCTGCCATGTGTGTCGTTCACCGCAAACCAACCGCCCAGCAACATGGGTCTAACTTTCCTAACTCAATTAAAAGCCTCTCTTGTGCAGATTACTGCAAGTGACTACATTTTCATTATTGTATCAAAATTCCCCTTTTAAATTGCTAGGAAACCCACCCAGGTAAGGGCTGAGAGTCTTATTTAACTATGAGTTGTTGTTCAGCTGGGGCAGCCACTCAGGCAGAAGAGGAGGCCATGCTGACAGCAATGGCTGTTCTAACTGCCTCCTCTTTCCAACAGCCCTCCTGAGGGTCTCTTCATGCCACAGCAGCTCAACATGAATCCTGCCACCTCATTCAAAGGCAGCCATTGTTCCAGCTATAATTAGGACAGACATGGCTGAGGTCCTCATGCAGACTCCAGTCATGATCAGGAGGACAGACATGGCTGAAGTCCTTGCACAGATACCCTCCCGCTACCAAAATGGTGTGGAATCCACAGCAGAAACAAAGTGCTCTTTCCTCAAGAGAGCTTTGAGATAGCTCCTTGCAAAACAAAAGCCTGCCTTACCTGCGACTGGAAGCTGTGTCTGCAAAATCGCAAAGATCACAGTCCTCCTCCACTTCATCTTGCTCACCCGAGAAGTGCTGGGGAGCGGGAGGCCAGGGGCGCAGCAGCGAAGAGGCACCTCCAAGGGCTTTGCTCATCTGCCAGCCCCACAGGAAGCTCACCTCCTATGAGGGCTTTCAGAGTCCACCTGCCGGCAGTGGCAACAAAGCACGCGCCTTCCTCTGAGAGCTGGGGTTTACGTTCTTGGTATTGATGCTTGGGGTTTCCTTTTGTATTGTTTCTTTCTTTTCCTCTTTGCAAGATGTTTTTTAGTGGGGTGTTTTTTTCAGTTTGTCTGATGGTTCCTAGACCATCCTAGTCAGCAGCTGCTGATCTCTACAAGGACCCTAGAAAGCGCATCTGGTATCAAACTTGGCCTAACTTCAAAAGGGATCCTATATAACTGTGCTCGGTGTTCAAAATGGCATAAATGGAAGTTTAAAATTGGACATTATGGTCACTCTTGAACAAGTAATTGGCTAAAAGTTCATTTCTAAACCTAATTGAAATGTGGCCTTAAAGTGAGCAACCTGAAGTGGCAGCACTCTCAGGGCTATGGGGTGGCTGGCATTAGGGAGAGCTGGACTCTGCCCATCCCTGCAGACAGCATCCACTGGACACAAAACATCAGCACAACTGGCCCTGCCTGGCTCATTTCAGTTGTACCCGTCCACGAAACGGAGATGGCTTTTGATGTGAACACACCGCATCGTTGTATTGTGAAAGGGCATCAGCGTGTGCAGAAGTCTGGAGCCATTTTGTCTTCTGAGCCACTGCAGCACGCAGGGAGGAGAGCCTGTGTCATCTCTGCAGGAGAGCACAGTGTGCATCTCCTCCTCACTCGGTTTGAAACAGAAAGCTTAGCAGCCCCTAGCTGCCACTCCTGCCTACTGAGTGGGCCGCGGGATTCAGCGTTCTTACTGCTTGAAGCTGTCTTCTAGTGACAGATACCAAGGCAGACCAGCATACCCCAGCAGCAGGATGAATGGTTTGAAGGAGGTCTGGGAGCTAAGGAGGCTCTTTGGCCTCACATTGAAGGCTCGCCCATTAACACGGTCCTCAGACACAAAACCAAGCAGCTCTGCCCAGCAGCCACGCCAGCAGCCTGGTTTCCTACAGGTGCACATCCTGGGTCCAGCGCGATGAACGCAGTGCCTCCCCACGCTGCCCTACGACCCTGCCACCCCCTTGGCCCTCCCACCCCCCTGCCTCTGTCGGGGCCAGGCGGCTGGGCATGCCACACATACGCGCTCCGTGCTGACTGACTAACCCAGCCGCCCAGTGCAAAAGTGAAAATGTCCCCATTTTCTGCTGCTCTGAGGGGACTAAAAAGACCGCTGCAGCTAGCTAAACGAAACCACGAGCAGGAACGGGTTACGCCTGAGTCTCCTTTGTTTAGCTGGATTGATGTTGACCCCCAGGTCAGAAGTGGTTGGGGTGGTGGTGAGCGGCAGGCTCAGCCAGGAGAATCACAACACTTGTTTCCTTGCAAAGTCACGCTAGTAATCGAATCAGGTGGTATTAAAGCAGCTCTCCGTAGGCAGGGGTGGACAACCACCCAGGCAAACAGAGTAAGTAAGCTTTAGCAGCAACCCAGCAAATGTCACTCAGGAGAACGCTTTGCGCTGTGAGCCGAGAAAACACAAACTGATTTGTGTTAACAACGTGAAATCATTTCATTATGCTTTTACCTGAGGACCGCACCACGCTTTTCAAATTAGTCTTACTAAAGCCAGGGCAGTTAAGCTTTTACAGATAAAGAAATTAAGTCTTAAGGGAGAGAGGGAAAAATGAGGCACTAGAACTCAAAGAGAACCAGGAAACAGGGACATCTGGGAGTTGTTTGGGTTTTTGATGGGGGTGAGGGGTGGTGTTGGCTTTCTTTATAACAAAAAAAGGCAAACAAAAAACCAAACCAACAACCACAGAATTTTTAAGTGCATGAGAAAAAGGAAAGGGGAAAGACAAGGTGTGGTTAGCAGTACTTCCTTCTCAACATTTCCCATTGCAGCATTATTTTTTATTATTATTATTATTATTATTATTATTATTATTATTATTATTATTGTTATTGTTATTATCATCATCAATATTATTATCAATATTATTATTATTAAGAAGGAGTAGCAGTTAATAAAATGATTCATTTAGGACAATGGAGGAGAGAATAAACCCAGCACAATGCAATGAAATTCGGAAAGGTGAAATCTGGAGTTTTAGAAATATCTTCCTGAAAAGGAGATAATAGAAGTAATTTCTCGAGCAAAGCGTTAGGGTGTTTGTATGAATATCCTGCCACTTGATACAGCAATGCCAACTCTCACTTTGTAAGAAATCTCACCTTATTGTGCTCCTTTTCAAATGTGAACAAATAAACATTTTTACTTTTCTTAATGAAACAAAAAGCACATTTTAGACAACTGTGAATTAGAAAAGCTTAAAAACATGACTTAGATGCACCTTAAAGCCTAAAACTCAGCCTCCTCCCCCCCCATCAAAAACCAACTATCTCAACAGAAGATTGCTGAGTGTTTACAATAGTAATACTATTATTAGATTTCAGCATCAGAGCTTAGGCTGGGAAGAAGACCAAGTATCTCCATGAATAATTACTTTTTCCCTGCTATTTCTAGTTCTTAGAAAAGAAAGAGGACTGTGCATCCCCAGCAGGTACAGGAACAGGATTGGTGATAACTATTTCCCGATAGGATGAAGACAACTGGCAGGGTGAGAGTTATAGTGTATATAAGTAGTAAGGATTTATAGTCTTTTGAAAGCAAAGTAAATTGAAGTTCTTGGAAGATGGAGACCAAGAAATTCATCACTTTGCTGTCTGGAGTAATGAAGGCATTACTGATACAGCAGTATTATGCTCTTATTAAATAATTATTATGTATCGTACCAGACAATACCAAAATTATTAGTATTAGTACCAAAACCTAGCACTGCATGCCGTTTTGTGATACCTAGGCAGTACTGCTGAGCCTCTGCTCTTCCCCACCCTTGGAGAGGGTTTCCTTTGTGGCTCTTCTAACCCAAAAGCTGCAAGGGAAGGCTGAAGATGGGCTCTGTCTCTCTGCCAGGCAGCAGGAAAAGCACTGCCCTTAAGAGCCACCATGCACTGAACCAGAAAGAGGTGACATTAGCCCCAGAAACAGCTGTGCTCAGATACATGGTCTATATTCCAACATGACCTGAATAAAGTCCTTTCTGTCCACTTCCCCATGTAACAGAAGATTGGCTGAAATAAGGAATTAGCGAGAGGAAAAAGAACCTAGCTCCCACTGCAGGCTGCCTAAATCTCACTGATGCCTTATCCAAAAGCTAAAATAATATCATAGTAGTTATTGATATTTTTGGAAAACAGTATTTTCAGAGGAGCAAATGGCACTGCTCATCACTATTCTGCTGACCCCTGTCTCCTCCTGTTATTGATCATAGCTTCTCCCTCCGGCAGAAAGCCAGCAAATTATCACTTTGAATAAAGAGTTGAGGCCAAAGGTAAGGAAAAGGAATGAAGAGCTGTATAAGAAAGGGAGATTAATGGCAACAGTAGACACACTGGGAGAACAGCAGTTGGGCCAGTGTGTTTTGATGTCTAGATAGGGAAAGGTCAGAGAAATAGAGTATATGGACTTCATTTAGAAGTGTGGGTAGAGTCAGAAAAAGGCTTTGCATGACAGTGCCCCTAGAAATTCTCTCCTCCCCATCCCTCAGCTTTTGAAATAAGGCAAGCTTATCATTATAATCTAAATACAATGAAAGTATACAAAAGAGCAATCACGCTTGTTATTCTCACATGAAACACGGCATGGGAGATGCAAATCACACGCAGTCGAGGAGCACAGAAAAAGATAAAGGGGAAGTGGTCTCTTCTCTAGGAAAAAGCTTTTCTGTGTTCATACAGCTTGCAATTACACGGTCAAGAATGATTTTCTTAGTGTGTTGCCTCTTTCCAGCCTATTTGGCCTTTGCATCTCTTGGAAATACAGAGCTCATTACAAACTTTGGCAACTCCTGCCCACATTGTGCATTTGGCAATCCCATACATTTCATTTTTACCAACAGTTTAAACCATACTGATGTTTCAGTTTACTCACTTCAGTCAGATTGTAAGAACTTTGTTAACGCTGGACTAGAAGTGAATGCTGACACTAGGTTCAGCTGATCCAGCAGCTATTTTTCTCAATACAGACAAGGCCACAGTGGAGACATAAAATCCTCCCTGCTGGGTTAAGAAAAGCTCTCAGCTAAACTTGACTCTTTATCTAAACATACGGGTGGAGGAAAGTGCATTTCAAGAATTACCTGCATTGGGAAGACTGCAAGATTTGATCTGTGGTTCCTGAAACAGAATGGGTCAGGGAATTGAAGTGGTCCCCAGTACAACTCAGTGGTGTTTAACTGTGCTTAAGGTGCAGCTCATTATCTGTAAGGATAACATCTTTCATTAAACAGACAAGGTATGCATTGAATTGGTTCTGTGCATCAATACGCCATTCTCTCTCTGGACACAAGAAATCCTGGAACAGCTCTAATGCAAAGGGCTGATTCATCCCCAGAAGCATCCCCTTTTCATGCTTATTGGTTATGCTTTGACTGTCCTACAAGAAAAAGCAGCAGGGTTTGCAGTTTTAACCGGAAAGAAATGAAAACTGAAAAACAAACCTACACCACAGTCAAGCTGAGGATTAAAAAAAATAACTACACACTGCCCTCTGGCTCATGTATTGCTACCACAGAGAGCTTGCCTGTAATCATCACCACAGACTGCTGGGATTGAGAACAGGTCAGTTATCAAAAGTTCTCCTAAGCCTATTTGATACAGTTAGCACTTGCAGGCAAAATTAATACCTACATCACCTGATGGAGATGCTGGCCAACTTTAGAGATGGGAGAATATGGATAAACTGCAGAGTGTTGCCCCTGATCCAGCAGGGAGGGACAGCTGTAGTACTAAAACTCAACAAGTATCAAAATAATTTTTGGAGATGCTCACGCAAAGATAATGGGTGTTAAATAAGCAGCAATTTTCTCTGGTGAGCAAGCCGTACCCCCAGCAAGGAATGCCATTCACACAGTAGACTTAATACACTGAAAAGAAAAACTCTGCTGTTTACAGTGTGTAAGCTCACAACTTTTATTGACAAAATGTTGCAGACTGACAGTCCCACACTGGTTCACAGCATTTCAATGCACTGTAATGCCTTACAGGGAAGCTTCAATTTGCTGTAATTGGGTTTAACCGTGCTAATCCCTTTGGAATGCAGCAATTAATACTTATTTAGTGATAATTGCTGCATTCCAAGAGGATTAGTTCCTGCCCTGCACTTTTGCCAGCATTGCAAACAGAAAGCTGGGAAGATGACAGCGTCTAACTACAGGTCTTGCTTTGCAGCTCCCAACAGGGAGAGACAAGAGAAGTTGGTCTTGCTACAACTGTTCCACTCTGTGTGTGAAAATGCTGCTTTTTCAAGGAAAAAACTCTTGACTGTTCCTACTTGCAGCTGCATTGTGCAAACAGAAACCCTGCCACGTCCAACAAGATGGAAAAAAAGGAAAACAGACACCTGTGCAGTATCATGAAGAAAAACACAGCCACAAGTGTATGGTTCCTACGGGAGACGATAAACAGGCATTGATGCACTGTAACAACAAATTCCTATTCATTATTTCAGGGGGGTTTTGTGATAAGCAGCCCCTTGTTTGCATTATGGTCTTAAAATTTTCAGTGCAACACACGTTTTGAAAACCTGTAAAGGAGATATTAATAGAAACTTAAAAGGCACCCTTCTCTGAATACTCAGTTTTGAGAGTACTCAATATGTAATGTCCAATTCTTTCCTCACCAGTGAAGCCTTTAATATCTGCTCTGGATTTTTTTTTAACACACCAGAGAAACCACTGCTTATGTCAAATACTAAGAAGGAAGCCAAAGGCTTCTTTTCCTTTAGGCTAGCCAAGCCATTCTCTCACATCATTAGCAATTTCACCTGTTAAGTGCAGGTGACTTTCCCTGATTACATTATATATAGAAAAAAATCTGGGACCTTACCATTAAACACACATTCTGGAAATGTTATTTTTAACTATAGAGCACCCTCAGCACTTTCTTGCATAGCTGTACAGACTATAATTGACCAGTAAAGTTCTGTTTTTCATTAATATAAAAGTATTGTGAAGCCAGATTTTAAGATCTGTGACAAGTACCTCCATTTCCTTTATTTTCTTCCCTTCTTCATTCCTAGCACATACCTCTTCCGCATTTTTCAAATGCTCATCTGAGGGAAAACTTAATTACAATCACTACAGCTATCAGATTATTTGAGTAAAAAGAAAGCATCCAATTAATAATATAAAATTTTATCATTGCAGATACTAATTGCATACCTGGTCTCAGTCAATCAAAAGACTCCAGCTAGCTCTGCAACCAACATAATTAACGAAGCTCAAAAGCATGACTTTTGTACCTTTAACACACATGAACTGGGTTTTGTTTCCTCTCTTGAGCTCCCAGTTGTCATGACATATATAGAAGCTTTGTAGCTTCAAGGTCACACTATCTGTTTCAAATCTAAATTAAACTGAGTAAAAAAAAATCTGACAAAAGCAAGTGTCCAGATAACATGGTTACATATGTCTTGTTTCCACAGAAAACTGAGCTGTGAAGAACATTAACTACTACAACCCAAATGAATGAGCCTTACACTCTGATCTTACTACACTATAATATACAACACAAAAACTCTGAGAAAGCCTCTGAACACAAAAGTTCTTAAGTCAAAAAGCCCTGGGAGCAACTCCAGGAGCTCTGCATGGCAAGCCCATGGACTGAGCTTCCCAACAGGGAAAATACAATTGTTTGGGAGCACCAAGGGCCAGCTGCTCCTCCAGAACAGGGGAGCTGGCAGGGTCAGCAGTGCAGTGTCCTCACCACCTGGACAAGAAGAGCAGGTTGGGTGACGTCAACCCCAGTTGAGATAGGTTTGAGATCAAGTCAGTGGAACCACGCCAAAAGCTCCAGCACATCCCCAGGAAAGAGGAGAAGCTTCCAAGCAGCTCTGCCTCACTACCCAAACATCTGCACACGATCAGGGCCGGTCTCCAGCACAGACAGCCCAACCCACTGGGGAAGGGTTAGGGGCACTCGAATAATCACAGTCCAAGATTAATTAGCTGTTGGAAACTACAAATCATAATCAGGTGTTCAGTTAAAAATAAGCCTAAGCCAAAGCATTGTCACGCTAACAAGCACTCTCACTTTGTATTCCTATAGTCAGTAAATACTGAGAGAAATAAACACTATTGAGTCTGGAGGTGGCTGCTCCCAGTCGATGATCCAAGGCATTCCATACCTGTCTCCATTTCCTTTACTAGAGTTTCTTAATTTAAAAACCTTTAAATCATTTTCATGGATATTACTTCTGAGCACTCCATAGCACAAAATGATTACAAAACACAAAAAAATGATGAATGCTTTTTTTTCTGCAGCTAGCGGGCTGCTGTGTTTATGGAGGAAAGCAATCATAATGTAAAGCACTGTAGAAAAAGAATTTGTTCATATCATGCCCCCTGCCGTATGCTTTTCCAGCATCCTTGAGTTATGATGAATTCAATAACCAATTTTAACTATTAAACATTTAACAATCAACCCGACTGTAAGTCTATGGCACCCTCTTGTGTTCAACAATAATATAACAGCTTATTTGATGTTGAATTTTTCTAGATGCAGTGTGTTGTTACACAGGAACCCGTAGAAAAGAAACTAATCCATCAAATTATGATTAATACTTTTTGTATTAATCTCATACCCTGAATGATCTACCTCTGTTTGATTGTGAAGATCACAGCTACAGCATTAAATATCTGAGAAATTTTATTCCAGATAGAGCTGAATAAATGATTAAACTAATACCGGATATGCATATGCTCTATTCTGTAACCATGTAGCATGTCACAGGAAACTACTGGACACAAGTCTTACATCAAAACACAAGAAGGAAACTCAAGATCAGAAAGTAGAAATACAAGCATGTCAATGAGCAAGTTTAGAAGACAAAGGAAAAACACGACTGTATTGTTAGAGAGACAGACTGAGATTATCCTAATTAGATTCCCAGTTAACAATCATCCTGTGATTTAGTGAGGTGCCTAAGGTTATCCGGTGTCTCAGAATGAAGATACCTAACTTCCTGGGTATGCAGAGTGACTTCATTACTATTTAGAATATGCTCAAGCATGCCATGGTACAGGATACACACGATTAGAAGTCAAAATGCTGATTCATTGTTTACAGCTGTATTGATTTCTTACACTTGGCCTCTTCTAAGCCACAATATTACTTCTGGACATTAGGAGAAAAAGGAAACATGCTAACAAGTAAATTCCTCAATGAGCCTAATACAACAAGAGTGAGCCCAGGGAGAAGAAAAGGTGAAGGAAAATAGGACAAAAGCGGATTACTTTCTTGAGCAAGTGATACTAACATTTACACACCTATTACTGAGGGAGGAAAACAGAGAGATGCTTAGTAGGATTGATACCCTAAGTCTACATTACATTCTACTTCTACACACAAAAATCTCTCTATCCCAGTGTTCAATGAGATGCACAGATACAACAACTGCAGATAGCTCTTCTCTGATTAACCCTCAAATGCAGCTCGGTTACATGTAACTTAACCATTCTGTTACCACTCTCCAACAGAAACATCTGGCTGGGGTGCCCTCAAACTTCAAAATGTTTTTATTGTTGCAATAAAATGCGGTATTACAAAACTGTTTAAAATGAATCATTACCAAAAAAACCCCTCCCTCTCCCAGTCAGAAAAGACTTGAGAATTGGTACTAAAAGGAACATCAAATCTGTCAAGACAACCAAACCCAAAAAATAAGATTTATTTTATATTAAATCCTCAAATGGAAGTGATTCTTTTAAAGGCATTGTACTGGTTTTGGTTAGGATAGAGTTATTTTTTTTTCATGGTAGCTTGTTTGGAGCTATGTTTTGAATTTATGAAGTCAAGTGTCAAAAACACAGCTATGTTTTAGTTATGTTTTTACACAGCACCAAGGCCTTCTCTGTTCCTCACATTGCTCCCCCCCAGGGAGTGGGCTGGGGGGTACATAAGGAGCTGGGAGGGGACACACCCGGGACAGCCAGCCCTAGCTGACCAGAGAGACATCCCAGACCACAGGAGGCTGTGCTCAGCAATAAAAGCTAGAAGAAGAAGGAGGAAGTAGGGACATTCAGAATGGTGGCGCATGGCGATTTTCTTCCTAAGTAACCGTTAGTGCATGATGGAGCCCTGCTTTCCTGGGGATGGCTGAACAATTGTCTGCTGATGCTACAGGCATTCAGAAATACAGAAACCCTAGCTGGAAGAAATAATTCAATAAGGCTTCCTTGTAGTCATTTTCACAAACTCCTCTATTATTATTTTATGTTCCATTTCACAGTATTAGATGCAGAAAAGAAAGTGAAACATGAAGGTGTTTATTTCATCCAAGCAGGGAAAGCCAGGTGTTATAGAGATGTTTCATCATTTATTCCAGCAAGCAAGAAAGACTCCAGGGTGACAATAGAAAAAGAACCCTGAAAAGGGAGTGATTACGTGAAAGACAGCATGAGGGAGAAAAGTATTCTTGAATGCGCAATAAATAACACTTGACACCACTTGTCAAAAAATATTTTAATTTTAACAAAAGCCCAGCATTATCAGTCTCACATATCAGAAGCTATAAATGCATTCAAGTGTCCTCATGGAAAGGATCATTTGAGTTTCCACAATTATTATGCCTTATATAAAAATATTTTCCAATTTCATATTAAATATCAGTGTTATCTGTTCAAAATAAACTATTTCCATAATGTAAGCTTTTTGATCCTAAATTAACCTCAAATAGTAAAACATAATGTATTTGATACATTTAAAAGTGCCTTTTTTTCCTGCTGCAGACAAGAAAAACTTAACAAGTCACCTCAAAAATACTTCCACAAATCATCCCAGTATTTGAGAAAAGTAGCAATACAATGATGACATTAAGAGGCAGATATGATTTGGTATGATGAATTCCACTGTTCTGTATATAGATCTGCCTCTTTAGAGTCTAAATTCTCACATTATTATTTGATCATTGTAAAAATCAACTTAACTGTTCATAAATCCTTTTGGATATATGCAATATTAGCGCATGGGGATAAAAGCATATGTAAAAAGGTGTTAATTTATTTTTTGTAGTTGCGTGTGGCATATTTGAACAGAGAATCAGTTATATACACCTTTCATTAATTTTCATTCTCTACAAGTCATGAATCACCTGCATCACACTGTATTGCTTCTTTCTCCTTTCTGGGTTACTAACCCAAAGTTGCTGTGTATGGCTTCCGAAACAAAAAATCTGCTCAGTTCTAATGTTGAGGGTAATGAACGTTGTTACATTGCCTTTTGATCAGACTAGCAAATCTGAAGATTTCAGAATCCTCATCAGAAAACATTTACGCTTTACAACACACTCATTGAATTTACAAGCCACTACGCTTCTTATATTAAAGTCAGATACTTAATTATTACCACTGTACTGCTTTTTAGAAGGAAGGGCATGTAACCACTGCCAGCTGCAAAAACTTATCATGGGGTACATGTACTGTTGGCATAAATACAACGCTATCCTGTAGCATATTCCACATAGGTGTAGCAAAACAGAAAAATGTCATCTCAAACAAGTGAGTGTATTAGCATGGAAACAAAATTCTTATCAGATTTTGGGAACTCAGCATATAATTTGCCACTACAACACAAGCAATGCCTTCCACTCCATAGTCATCTGAGTCTTCCTGTAGTACTTTGCCATAAAGATCTAAACTAAACTGGTATTAAAAATAAAACTGAAGAGTGCTCACAAACAAATATTATGGAAATAAGGCACTGAAAAGTTTAGAACTAATCGTTTAGTTTCCTGTAAACTCAACCTTTCTGAATGCAGACTGTCAACGAGAGACATGATCTTTCCACAATCACATCCAATGAATAAAATTTAGTTACGGTTTATGCACAAAAGTTTAGTATGACATGATTGAAGCTGTGCTAGTTAGTGAGAAATTACATATCCTTCAGAAGGGTTATACAACCTCATTAACAATTCAAGGTGTTTGTCCTTAGTTATAAAAGCTCTACAATACATAGAAAAATATAGCTCTTTCAAGAAACAGCCAAATTTATTTGCGTATCAGCATCACCAAGGATCTTCTTCCACCTACAAGGAGTAAGAATTAAGAGTGAAGTTGAATGTGTCAAGTCTTGACTGTGCTGAAATGTATTTGAAAATTTTAAACACTTAATTTTATGTAAACAATAGAATACTATTTCTCTGTACTTCAGTATCATAATGGTAGATTCAAAAGTAGTTTTGTTTTGAAAATATTAAGCAATATTGCTGCAATCCCATTAATACAGTTTCATAAATGCAGAATAGTCTCACTACTTTTAACTACTAGACCAAAACATCATCTTTCTTGCAATTAATTCAGAAGACAGCGACTTGCACCCACTCTATGGAGTCCTTCCTCCCAAGAAACTGTATTTAATTTGAAGTACAAGTGCAATTAACTGTAGCTAGTTCTATAGATACTCCACCTGATACTGTTAAGTAGGTGGATCCTCTACTCAAACATATCTTATAATTTCAGACAATGCCTCCAGTAGACTACTTTGGGAAAAGACATAATTGTGTATAAAAAAATAAGAGAGACAACTAATATGGACTGTTAACAATAAGAATCATAGAATCACTAGGTTGCAAGAGACATCTGAGATCACCAAGTCCAGCCATGCCTGTCTCCCTACTAAACCATGTCCCTAAGAAACTCATCTACCCGTTTTTTAAACACCTCCAGGGATGGTGACTCCACCACCTCCCTGGGCAGCTGTTCCAATGCCTGACCACTCTTTCAGAAAAGAAATTCTTCCTAATGTCTAGTCTGAAAACCTCCCCTGGAATAAGAAGTTTCACAGATTCCAAATATAACAAGAGTTAAGCATGCAAAACTTGAGTACTTACTAAGGTTTGATACTGTAATACTCCTCTGGTGTCACAATCTTCAATCCGCCAAAGTAGTCCAGGACCCAAATATTGGTGATGTTGAATTTGGCAAAGAACCAATCATGATCCTTAGGCCAACTTTCCATTTCAGGGTGGCGACTGAATAATGCTTTTTTTGCTAAGCCCACTTCTGAATCACTCACCTAAACAATAACCAGTAAAATACTTCAGTAAGATACAGCCATGAGAAGAAAAATTTCAGCTAAAACCCACTGCCTGCTGCACTGCGCTCTTCTCAGTTTAGCGATGTCTTGTCGCAAAGGACAAGGTCCACTCACCTTCAGCATGGTGTACATGAGACAGACAAAAACACCAAGGCAGTTGATTTTAATATTATATCAAAAGGCTGCTTTTAAAGTAAGCATGAGCACAGAAGTACTTCAACATAAAAATAAATCTTTCAATAAATTACAAAACAGAGAAGCATGGATTCTTGCTTAATTATTACAATAATAAGTTTTAGGTGTAACTTTACCTTCTCTGCCCCTGCTTACTGAGAAAAAAACAGATCAAAATCTGTTTAGATGCATGCAAACACACTCACACACAAACAGGATGATATAACAGCCTCTACGAGAGAAGGAAAGCTGAAATGTGTGACAGCACTTAATACACAAAGTGCAAATACTGAAAGGGTCAAATCAACAAGTTAGAGCTCTGCATATAGTACAAGAGGAACTAATTAAAATAAACAATTCCATTATTCCATTATTGATGAGAAACTCATGACAGCAATTAAGGACTGCTGGAGTGTAACATGGAAATATCTGAGGTGTGAAAACACCAAATAAGAATTTAGACTATCATATAAGAGAGAGCAATGATGATTAGTCCTCATCCTCAATCATTATCCTCAATAATGGGATTAAGATCTTCAATGATTAACACATGCACTTCTAAATTCCTCCTATGGGATACCAACGTACAGATGCACTAAAGGATACTGCCCTGACAACAATGCCATCAAGTAGTACAATGTACTTTTTCCTGTCTCTAACACCTGTAACTTTATAGCTGAGATTTAGTATTTACTTCAGTAAAGTTCTGGAAGCACAGATGTCACACTGCATGGACCGAAGAATTTAACTGAGCAAGAGAGATGTAAAAACCTTCACACTTCATTCACAAGAGATTTATCTTAGACTTCTTAGTTTCAAAACAGGTCACCCTTCATATTACACTATTGTTCCTTGCTGATGACATGCCAAAATAGCTCCTGCAATTATCAAATGGTAACTTCATTTCCTCAAACTATGAGCTAGCCTTCTGGTATCATAGCACATAACATCTCTTCGGATACTTTTGCACAGAAATTCTAACCTTCCTCTTCTCCATCCACTAAACAGCACTACTTAACGCACACAAGTCTTGTCCAGCGTCAGCTGTCGTTTGCTTACCTTTACAACACTGCCACAGAAGATAATGTGGGCACAGAGCGGATTCTGGGGATCATATCTGTGCTTCTTGCAGTAAGGAGTCTGTGCCAAAGACACAGTTAAGGAGGCATTTGAATTGATCTGAAACACAAGTAGTAAGATAAGAGGTTGACATGTTTTTGTGAGAGAAATGTTACAGTCACCATATTTTCAGCTTTTGGTACTTTATTCAGCTCAATATTACTGGTAAGAATAACAAAGCTGTCATCATCTTTTCCTAACTATACCCGAAAGCCTACTTAGATAAGCTCTTAATCTGAAAAAAGCCCAGTTTAGAAGAGTACTGAAGTATGTTAGCATGAAATGCAAAACAGCACTCCTTAAAAACCTGAATTCAATATACAGACTAGCTATTGTGCATTCAAACAATTAAATACTCCAATTTACATAAATACAGGACAGCACAGAAGGCAAAAAGATACAGCAAACTTCATTAAGCTAATTCCGGTGGAAGCATAAAGAGTTACTGAAAGGTAACCAACTGAGTTTCACAACTGTTGATGAAACTAGTTAAAAAAACCCAAACAAATCCCCTTGAAAACAAGCCTCCCAGATGCCCCCAAACTGGTCAGCTCTTTTGAAGTTTAAAATTAATTTTAAACATTAGGTTTAAAAAAATCCTAACAATTTAAGTAAGACACCTAACTGAAGAAGTAAAGAATCTGTATCAGATTGTTTTTCTAAAACCAGTCTGGTGAACACAGCTTGAAAAGGACTGGTGCCAAACAGGATTGCCTACTGCAGAACGTCACATACTAAAGTTCATTACCTCCCAGCAAAAAAACCTCGTGTGCTTTGAGAAATTCTATTATAAGAGGTCATCTCAAAAAAGAAACCCCCAAAGTCACGTGAACACTACGCAGAGTGCCGCTGACCTTATGACACAGGAGCAACGGCCTGACAGATAGGAGGTTGCTTAACTGCAAAAAAAGCTGACTCATGATTATTCAGCACTACCCCCTACCAGACTTCTCCTTACACATGATTGTCACAGTCAAAAGTTTCTGCCTTGTAATAGCACAATAAGGATCTGCTGGGGAGTCTTCTGAAGGAAAATGTTCATTAGCAGTTCATAACCATGAGTTTTACATTATTCTGAAAACAAAAGGCCATAGGTGGGGTGGAGGAGATACAAGACAAATAAGACTTTCTGCAGCACTTGGATACATAGTTAAACTATTTTATTGTAAGCAAGTAATACCTGACAAGCAACCAAAAAAAGAGGTTTAAGGTAAAACAAAGTCTGAGAAATTTGCATTATGTAAGTTTTGTGTTTATTTTACCAATACTGTAATAGTTACTATAAAAAAAAAAAGGCTCTCTAACAAAGGACACATATGATCACTATTTCCCTAGTTTTTTAGCCAACTCTCTCTTGACAACAGGCAAGTAAAAGAGCTGAGATAAGGCCAATTGCACACACTTAGAGCCTCAGCACGCCAGTCTGCCACCTTTTCTTGCGCACCTGCCTTTATGGTAGGCTCCAGAGTTTTAATTACTATTCCTTCAGTAGTCTGTGTAGAAGCCCTCTTTGCTTAAGCCCCACACTACCAATTTCCAGTCCTTTAATATTTTTTTTCTGATGTTCTCCCTACTTAAATATTCTGTGGACTCTCATTTCTCTGGTCAGTGCTCCTGGAATCTTTGGCCACGTCCTCTACCAGAGCGCTATCTTGCAATTTTTCAGGCCACGATCAGCAGGAACTTCTTCTCCCTGCGCATGCAGGGAGGTTGGAACTGGATGATCTTTTAAGGTCCCTTCCAAATCATTCTATGATTCTTAGGGGGACCACTGAGGGTCAACACAGACAACACTGCTATGGTTAGGTATTCAAGGGCTAACAGTTCTCCCCAGGGTTCACAAGTGAGGTGACATCCATGGAACAGGCAGCGAGCATCACCATGCGGCCTTCAGAAAACCCTGGGATAAGGGCTGACTCCTACAGAAGGAATTCCAGCCACCACTTGCTATTAAGATGAAAAAGCGTAGGCAACCAAGAAAAGAACAATATTGCATGAGTAACACAGAATAGAATCATTAAGGTTGGAAAAGACCTCTAAGATCATCAAGTCCAACCATCAGCCCAACACCACTGTGCCTACTAAACCATGTCCCGCAGTGCCACAACTACACGATTTTTAACACCTCCAGGGATGGCGAGTCCACCACTTCCCTGGGCTGCCTGTAAGAACTCCATGCTTGGAAGTTTTCATTGTCCTTCCCTGGGGTCACCATTTATACCCACGCTGTACATAGAATCATAGAATTACTTGGTTGGAAAAGACCTTTGAGATCACCAAGTCCAACTGTACTTCTAAACCACACCCCTACGCGTCTTTTAAACACCTCCAGGGATGGGGACTCGACCACTTTCATGGGCAGCCTGTAAGACCCCCATGCTTGGAAGCCTTCAGCCTCCTTCCCGGGGTCACCCCGTACAGCGGGTGCGCAGCCCCAGCGCCGCAGCTGGTGTTGCAGGGACCCCTCCCGCCCCGGTGAAGGGGACAGCCCTGGGTGTCCCCGCTCACCTCCAGGTCCTGCACGGAGATCTCCATGTCGGTGAGGTAGAGGTAGGGGACGCCGCTGCCCCCGGAGGGCCCAGGGGGGCCGTCGCTGAGCGAGAAAATGTTAGCGAAGGGGTGGCCGCGCAGCCCCTGCTGCGCAGAGAGCGTGGCCAGCGCTCCCCAGTCGCAGTTGTGCAGCACGAAGCGCGCCATGCGCGCCGCCTGCTCGGGCGGTGGGATGGCCCCGCCGGCCGCCACCAGCGCCGCCACCAGCGCCATCAACAGCGACCCCGCCATCCCGCAAACACTGACACCGGCCGCACCGCCGGACACCACGGAAGCTGGGCCCCGCCCCGCCCCGCTCCCTGCCAATCGGAACGGCGCTGCCCGCCCTCCTCCACCAATCAGGGCACGCCTCTTGCCAGTGGGGCAGGAGCCTGCCCGCTGGCAGCCAATGGGCTTGCGAGCCGCGCTACTTTCGGCCAATGAGGGCTGCAAGGGGGCGGAGACAACACCCCCAGCTGTTCGGGTGTAAATAACTGAGGGCTCTGCCTCGCCGCGGGGCGGACGAGGGGAAGGGGGCGGAGTCACTGTGATCCAGCAGCCAATCTTGGAGTCGTGGATGCGTAGGGTCATAGAGTGGTAGAATCACAGGGTCAGAGTATCACAGCGTCACAGAGTCACAGAATCAGAGTAGAATCACAGAATCATAGAATCACAGAATAATAGCATCACAGAATCATAGAATGGTAGAAATAAACCTGACCTGCGAGGCAAGGGGGATGCTTGGCTGAGACTGCAGGAGGTTGGCTTGGCTTTGCTGAGGTAGTTGTGTTAAGAGATTCTGCGCTTGCAGGAGACCTGGAGAGAGAAAAGGGTGGGTTTGGTTGTCATTTTAAAAGACTAAAACATGCAATGAGTGACGACGAGGCTCTTGCCAAATCATAGAATCATAAGGTTGTAAGAGACCGCTGAGATCACCAAGTCAAACAGTGCTTGTCTCCCTACTAAACCACGTCCCTAAGAAACTCATCCACCCATTTTTTAAACACCTCCAGAGATGGTGACTCCACCACCTCCCTGTTCCAATCCCTGACCACTCTCTCAGTAAAGAAATTCTTCCTAATGTCCAGTCTAAACCTCCCCTGGCGCAACTTGTGGCCATTTCCTCTCATCCTATCACTGTCACTGGTGAGAAGAGCCCAGCACCCACCCCGTCACAACCTCCTTTCAGGCAATTGTAGACAGTGATGAGGTCTCCCCTCAGCCTCCTCTTCTAAATACTGAAATGTTACAAATATTGAAAGTTACAAAAAATTTGAGGTATGAGCCTTCATTTCCTTCCTGCACAGGTATCCTCAGACTTCAGACTCTTGAGTCCAAAATCCCCTTGCATTTTCCTGAAGTATATGAGCAGAAGAGGCGACTCACCTCTGCCTGTGACAAGTATGGGGGAGGGTGTCTGGGGGCATGCGCAGGTCCAGTTGCCCCTGGTTCACCTGCCCAGGGAAGTCGATCAGATCCACAGCGTGAACCAGGCACTATCAGCCCTGCTATCCCTGGCAACTGCTAAATCAGTCTTTGTTCTGGTTTGAGATAAAGCAGGATTGATTTTCTAAATTTTCAGCTAAGCATCATCTAAGTAATTTCATCTTCTGAAAGTTAACTGCCTGTTTTCATACAGTATCTGTCTCTAGAAGTGATAGCACTTAAAATTTATCAGGATCACCAAAGTAATGGGACATTGGTATGCAGAAAGCTCATTGCTTACATCAGTCCCCAAGGAGATGAATGTGATCCTCAAGTTGGTGGAATGCCATTAAATGATAAGGGTCACACCTGCAGTGAGGAGAAGACAGGACAGGTGATCCAAAATTGACCAACAGAGTATTTCATCCAATATACATCATACTCGATATAAAACTGAGGGAACACAAGGGTCAAGCTTTCTTCTTTGATGGCTGGTGTCCAATATGGACCTCATCTATCTTTTTGCCCTTTATCCTGGATCTATGTATTCCTGAATCCAGTTCCTGAGTCCAGCTCTCACCTGCTGCTGAGTCCAGCCCAGGACTTTTCCCTGTGCCTGCTCTGCAGCATCAGTGGTGGCATATAGTCATCAGGAGGGTCGATTTCATACATTTGCATATATTTTATTATTTTCTTATTAATAGTGGGTTTCCTTATTATTGCTTCATTAAAGCTATTTTTAGTTTTAGTTTCCAACCCAGTTTCCAACCCACAAGTCATTTTCATTTCCCTTTCCCCTTTCCTAGGGTGGGAAGTTGGAACTGGGATCACAACTGCTTGCCTTTAGCTGCTGATCAAGCCAGGTGGGGCTAAACTGTGACAATCTCAAAGGCTGGTTCTGTGTCACAACATGTGTTTGCCCCTTCATGAGAAAACCCCTGTCATTCAATTACAACAAGCAGGGTCTATCTGAAAGTGGTTTGGACTGTAAAGCTCATAGGATCATTTGCCACCAGGCATAGCTCAAGTCCTCACTTTCAAATTGCAGGACGTGTGTCAAAACCGTCTCTTCGACAAGACTTGTTTTTGCTAGTTGAACAACGTCCTGGCCTCCAGTACATTACTTACAGAAATAAATACTGAGACACACCTCATTTTACCCATTGCCTTGTGCTCAGTCACCTTATAAAGGTTTGTAGAAAGATATGTTTTTAAATGGGCAAACCTTGTGACTTGATTCTTTTCCTAAAAGATGGTTTACATTTTTGCACTTCAATCTTACCAGCTCTGTCTACACTACATAGATAGCAATGTAGCACAGAGAAACCCAAATTAACTTAACTGTGTGACTACAGTCTAGCCCCAGATACCCCATAGCACCCATAGCTTTTAGCAGGTCAGAAGGAATCATTTAGTTGGGCTGAATTCAGGAAAGACAACACACAGCACATCCATTCCCTACCATTTATGTCGTAGAATCACAGAATGGTTTGGGTTGGAAGGGACCTTAAAGACCATCCAGTTCCAACCCCCCTGCCATGGGCAGGGACACCTCCCACCAGGCGTTCTCTCCTGTTATGGCGTACAGGCAGAACAAAACCTTTTCCTTCCAGTGTTCCCTTGCCTGCAGAGCGCGAACAGCGAGCCTGGCTTTCCCTCCTGGACACTGAAACCCAGAGCGTTCCGCTGCTGCCCTCTCCTGGCCATGCTCAGGAAAAACCTGTGTTGGGTTATCCCCGAAAAAACCGGCTTCTCTGACCCCTGATGTGCAGCCACTCGGCTCGGGAGCTTGGGCAGGCAGCGGAGCTAGCAAGCAGCAACTGCTCCAGCAACAGAGGCAACACGAGCAGCCTTGCTTGTGATACAGGACAAGGGACATTTGAGGGCAAAGTGCTAAAGAGGAAAGGAGTGAGGTGTGAGAGAACAGACTCTGCAAAAGTGTGTGTGTAGGATTATACAGTGTATTTAGATGAGTGGCAGGAGTGGGGCGTGTTGAAGAAAAAGAGACCGGAGTGAAAAGAGAATTGAAGAAAGGGATGAAAATGATCCAGAGCAGGGGTGTCAAACTCATGGCTCCTGCTGTTCTCCTGCTCCCGCAGTGTAACGCATGTCACACACTGCACACGCAACCAGCGCTGGCAGGAGCGTAGGGGCAAGGAGCTCAGTGCTGCCGCCAGGTAGAAACAAGGTGCTGGGCTGGATGAAACAAGGTGCAGGGCTGGACTCGGCCCACGGGCCGTGAGTTTGCCACCCCGGACCTAGAGGAAATGGCTTGGGAAAGAGAAAGCAATGAGGAAGACAAACTGCAACAAACTTTTTCATTACAGTTTTTGCTAACTAAACAGAGACATTAGAGCTTCCTCTTTTCTCTCCCCATGAACATGGGTGTGCATATACAGAAACTGCTCATTTCTCTCCATTTTCAAGCAGTCCTGCCCTCTGAGAGCCTGGGAGGTGTCAGTATTTACTTGACGCAGCCAAAGGGACAAGTGGTAGAGGGAGGTGGGGGGGATAAGTGTGTGAATGATATTACTGGGGAGCAGGAGAGCATGGCAGGCAGTAGACATGAGGTGGCTGGTGGGGTCAGTACAGGAGAGAAAGGATGACATGGAGAGTATGTAACAACATGTGCCACAGGGGAAAAAAAAAGATAGAAAGGAGAAAAGATAAAGAGGACATGGGAAGCAGAGCTAGCAATTCTTTTTTCTTTTGTTTCAGGAAAAGAAACTGCAGAAAGAGGGGAAAGCTTCTAAGTTCTGGAGTTTAGAAGTATGTATTTGCTGAACGTGACTGTCCCTTGTTCACCAGGAAGGGTGTGCACTACTGGAGACATGCAGCCCCTCCGGTAGGAAAGCCAACACAAACCTTGTAGAGAGGGTGGAGGATCATCCTCCATTCCCCCTGCCTCCACTGGGACCATATAGTGGGATCTCAGGGGCCAAGAGAAAACAACTCGTCCAAAATCTGCCAAGGTTGCCTCACCACCCCCTGCCCCTCCAGACTTGAGGCACATCTGCAGACTTCCCTGTCCATAGCCGCCAAGGGGTGCTGCTGCCCAGCCGCAGTCGTCTGCAGGATTTGGGCTGATGAGCCCAGTGGGAATTCAGTGCTCAACAGTATTTATGGAAGCAAATGGATTTGGCTGTCTGCTACGGAGAACAAGATTTATTGGGCTGAGTATTCTCTGCAGTGGGCAGTGCACACCAGCGTACAGACCGTCTTGTATATCACATTGAATGAAGAGGGCTTGTTTTGGTCCCCTCTTTCTTGGATGGGTAGTGTGCGGTCAACCCGTAGGATGAGGTATAAGGTCTTTAATGCTTTCAGCTTGCTCTGTTATCTGAAGTAAATCTCCAGGCTCTCTCACTTCCTCAGCTAGACCTCAGAGAAAGGAGAAGGATTCTCTCTGTTGTGGTGCAATACATCTAGGGGCTCCTAGCATCCTTGCATAACAAGGTCAAGAAAGTTTTGCTAGCCCCTAGTTCTCCTTTTCAACTCCTGTGCTTATTTACATCACAAAACCAGTAAATACACAATAGTATCTCACCACAGATAGAGCCACTTTACTCACTCCAGGGGCTGGCCAGTTCATGAAACAATCTTAATTTCAGTATGGCTTACATGTGAAGGGTCTTAGGCTGAACCTGGGGCATGTGTCTCTGGAGAAGGTTTATTTTAGTCATAAAGTGGGCAAGGTCTCCATCCTGGCTGGTGCGTTGTGGTGCTCTGTCTGCCCTCTTAATAGCTGGTTTTGCCCCGTTCTCTCTTTAGGTAGCGTGGTTGCTGGATAGGCTGGGCAAGGTTTTTCTTCAGACGCACAGGCTAGCTGCACTCTGGGCCAGGCTTCCTGTCTAGATCATGGAGTAGTCTGTCCACGAACAGAAACCTTTCCTTGTCCAGATAAGACTTGTGGGCTGTTCAATCTCGCTGTGTATAGCACTTGATTTGTGAGCCAGGCCAGCGTCCAAATGACAGCCAGAGTGATTAAAGTCACTCGCCGCTGTGTTTGACAGAAGCGACTGACTTGTGAGTCAGCTCTGGCAAAAGCTGAAGCACTCAGTGCTTTGAAGTGCCAGTGCTTGGTGCCACATGAGACCCACCATGCAAATTGTTTCTAAAAATGTTGGTTAGATATCCTCCTGAGAAGATATCTGCCCTGCCAAACAATGCAGCGCTACTACTGTTTGGAAATGGCACACAACACAGACCTTTGCTGAACACAAAAAGGTGTTGCATACTTGTGCTTAATGCACTTATTTGTTCTTGTCCTCAAAGTTCCTGAATTAAGTTGGTTGGGAATTTAGCTTCTGACATTCTTTCATCAGTGTATTTTTTAAAAGATAACTAAAATGAATATAGCGCTGGCCTAGTATTCAGCTAAAAAGTCCTTTTACCTTTTTAACAGCCCACACACAGGCAGTAGCAAGGCAAGCTTCCTCTGTGGATAACCTGTTAGGGATCAGAGATGTTGTTCCATCATCAGTCAGAAAATCTTGCTGTTCAGTCAGAGCTTGGGCTGCATGCTAAGGAAGCTGTGGCAAGGGGCAGCTGTCACGCCGCTTTCTAGGACCTTGAGAGCAGGACTGGTCTGAGAACAATGTAATCAAAACTATGGCTATATCCAGCACAGATACCTGTAACTGTGTCAGCACCTGTGTTCTGACTATAACTTTTCATTTGTTTATACTAAGCCTTGTGGTGTTTTAAAATTAGTAACTGATAGAGGAATTGTTCACTCTAGAAGCAAGCTGTCAATGGCTTGATAATATTTGTCCAATCACATTATTAACATAATGGGATGTAGCCATATCTCTTAATATCCCAGCTCAGTTTGGTCTCTGAAGTCAGGCAGAGCAGCGGTGAAAGAAGAGCTCTCCAAAGAAATTCAAGTGCTGCAAGAGATGACACTAGCTACCTGTACCCTACTCACCAGCCCCAGGTTACAGGGTGAGGATGAGGATGGTCTTCCTCGGTGGTGATCTCATTACTAAGAGCAGAGGCAGTCTGGCAAAGCATGCAGGTGAAATGCTCCCAGTACCATACAGCATTTTCCTAACTTTACTTTGCTTAGGTATATGCCTTTGCCCAGAGCCTGTGAGTTAAGAAGCCTGGTTAATCTGAATGATGATGTTAGCACTTAAGTGCAGGCTTACACTCAACGACATGAAAAGATTCAATCTTTCAGTTTGTCACCCACTTTTTATGTGGTCACCAGGCAACACACACGGTCTCATACTCCCTATCTAATTCAGCTTAGTGAGAATCACTTCTAACCATGTCCTTTGATTTAATTCAAGCATCTTTGATGATGGGGCTTTCCCATTGACATCAGTTCCCAGGGGTGCACAGTGCCTGGCATGCAAGTGCATGTGTACGTGCAGGTGCTGGCATATGAGTGTGTGTGTGTGTGCGCGCGCCTGTGTGCTCACACATGTGCTTCACTGCAGCTGCAGAATTAGAGCAAAAAACATCGATGGTACAAAGCATTCCAGCTGACTTCATTTCCTGCTGATAACTCCCTGAAGAGGAGGGTGAGGCTTAGCGGCTGCCTTTGCTTTAATGCTGAGGGGCGAGGGCAGGGTCTGCAGAAGCAGATACTTCAGAACACAGTTAGCAGAATGATGGGTTCAAAAAGCAAGTTTCCCATAGAAAACACTGTTCACATAACACTGTTCACGTTTGCTTCCTGTCAGCTTGCCATTGTTGGAGGAGCTGATGTGTAAGCCCAGGCCAAAACAGGATGTTGGCTTCTAAAGTTGATTGATCTTTGAAATATAAGTGCTTTTTTTCTTGGTTACCTTATCCCCCCTTTTGTCAGTTGAGAACTGAGTCGCTTGAGTGAGAACAGGAAGTGTTGAGATCCCGTTTTCAGGGAGTCAAAAAAACAACAACATACCATTAACCAGCTGCTGGTTAATGGTATGAATTCTGGAAAATGATGTGGAAGCAGCAGCCTAATGCAGACAGCCAGGTGGACAGAACAATCCCAGATATTGGCACTGACAAGCAAGTTCTACTGAACCCTCAACAAATGCCTTGATAAAAGATTCAGTCTGTCTTGCAGGGACCCACAGGTCCCTCCACCCTTCGCTCATCCACTTCCCTGACAAACATACCTCCCCAGATTCAGCACCCACGCAGACACACCCAAATGAGATAGCTTGGTGGACATAAACATCTGAGTTAAAGTTTCAGATGCTCCTGAAAGCTTTCTTTCCTGAGTTGTCTCTGAACAAAGGATTGCTGAGTCCCTGCATCTCTTTTCTGTTGACCTAGCACCCTACAGAGGCCCCATTGTCCATAGTTCATAGCCAAAATGCAAGGGGCCAGCAAATGTGACACATGGCATTTCTGGGCGTGCCAGAACTAGTTATGCTACCTCTTTTGTGGGCATGCGGTGATGAAGGATTTCCTACACCTCTCCCCACGTGCTGCCTGTGGCAGGAGCACCAGTCATTTGGCCTGAAGAGAACCTGCTGTTTGGGCCTCACATGTCTTGAAAAGAATCATCTGGGAAGCTGCAAAATCCAGGGGTCCACGTTTGCAACATTTTCTCACTCAAATGAAATTGCCCCTAGAGTCTGTTTTAATGGCACTGTTGATGGCTGCATTTTTTTCTTTCTGAGAGGAAAAGATGTATAAACTTCTTTTTGCATATACAAACAAGTTAGTCTCACAGACACTGCTGTATCCCAGAAGGTCCCTAAACAGTGATACACACTAAAATGCAGAGTCATACTCTAAAATATCTCACATTCATACTTGCATGTACACATCATGTAAAACACCCAGTTCTCAGTATAGCCTCCCTTAATAATGTTTGTCACAAGGTTCTTGCATTTAAAACATGTGAGTTGTTTGTTTCATATTTTTTAGTGGGTTTCAGTCCAGGAATGAGAGAGTCTAGAACAAGTCCATGCCTCATGTCTTTCTGCCTGGAGAAAAACCTATACCATATTTCTGTGCATTCTCTCCTTGCTCCTTCAGGAAGAAAGATTTACCACTAGTAAACTGAGTACAGTGTACCATGCTCATAGCAATGGCCTTTGGGAATCCTGCTGGCAGAAAAGATTTGCCTTGTGGCAAGATACTGTGGAGCAGAAATAGAGTGAAGAATTGTGGTGGGGCAGCTGCAACTACCTTTGCTTTATTAGTATGGGTAAAGCGATACTATCTCTGCCTAGCAGTTTCCTTTTCTGTAGACTTAAGCAAACAGTTTCTTCCTTAGAGTACAACCCCTGAATGCAGAAAGAAAATACTGAAATAGACCCTGAGTGGCATGAACAAACAACTGGAGGTATGTGATTCTGATGATCTGTTACATGGCAGACATCCTGAAAATGACACTTGTGACCAGAGCCCACAGTGAAATCCCTGAGAACAAAATCATCCTTCTGTTCCGTCAGCAGGCAAAGCACAGGCAGCCAAAGCATCCTGCCGTCCTTGCCTCACCCTGCTTCTCATCAGTTCAGTTCCTATCCTATCCCCTCTTCCAATTGTTGTCAGGACTTTCAGAAATCTATAGGATTTCTAATGAAAAAGGATATTTCTTTTTTGATTTTAACCTGTTTTCTTATAGTTGCAGCATCTTCTGCTTGCTTATAGCAGAGAGGTTTCAACTAAGCCAGTGGTTCAGCAACAGAAGTTGAATTAGTCCTCTTGCCCAATTTCCAGATTGTAGCAACTCAGCCTAATATTCTTTTGGCTAAGGACCAAGTAACCATTATATATTGAACTTGGGAGATAAGGAGATCATGATTTAAATCTGCTAGTTCCTATACTTTCTAAAGAACCACAGAAGCTATACAGCATGCAGTACAGCAACAGTTAACTATACTGTAAGAACAACTACGTGGAGACAATTTATTGGCAACAATAATCTGGAGTACCACGATGGTCACATTTAAATCCATTCTGGATTTTTTTCCTCCATAGCCAGCAGGGTCTTGTGAAACACAGCAAAGGAAAAGTATGCATCCCTTTCAGAAAAGATGCTTTAACCCTCTTCTGGGCCTGAGGTATCATCCCCAAATGACGACAGTACATTGTGTCACTTTGCAGCTGCATGCGAGGCAGGGGAGCTAGCAGAAGACAAAGGGAGTGCTTCCAAATTCCTCCGCACCACCCTGCTCTCAAGAGGTGGGGACTGAAATTCTTGACAAGGAGCACATGCAAACAGTTGCTAAAAGGGTAGTTTACAACACTGTGATCTGAATGGAAAGGGAAACCATAGCAAAACATTCCTGAGGCTTATTTTTTCCCATCTGATTTTTTCTACCACCCCAGAAGCTTCCCATTTCCAGTGCACAAGTCTGTCCTTCCCTGTGGAGGGAGAGAAGAACATCCTGTATCTTCTGACCTGGTAGTGTAAGACACAAGTCCACGGCAGAAAGAGCTAGTCCTGCTTTACAGCCAGCCACTGACACCTTGCATGGGATCCCTCTGCTTGTGCCCACATTTGTGCAGTGCTCATTGCAGTGGATCACTCAGCAGCACTGTAGTACTGCTGATATTTTTGTCATCCCTGGGAGTCCCAGCTGTGCACCAGGACACCAAAGCCTTAAATTCTGTTCAAATGCAATAATCACCCTTGCTCCGCTCCTCTTCTTCCCCTCAAACCCCTCTGAAGACAGTCCACTGCTGACTGAAATTACATAAAAGTGTTAAGAAAGAGAGAAGGGAAGCTGTCATTAGAGGAAAAGACATCCTCCTCACAAATAAACAGCAAGGAAGAGACCCTGCGGACTTCGAGAGAGAAGAGTGGACAGGGGAGAGTTCCAGGCAGAGACACCAGGGGAACAACTTCAAGCAACAGAAAGAAACAGAGGCAAAACAGGACAAGGGAGGAAAAAAACAAATTAAAGTGATCAAAAATACAAAGGGGAGAAAGAAAGAAAAGGATAAAATGCACATAAGGTGTCCCCAAGTTTGGGCAAAGCAGGAGAGTTTGCTGCTTGTTGTCTCATGAGCCCAGCACCCGGGGAAGGACAGTATCTGTTTAGAGTTGTGTCTAAATTTAAACCCTGATTGCCTTGCCTCCCCCTCCTCTCCCCTCCCTCTCTTCCTCTCACCCACCCGCCCTTCTTCCTTGTTCGTAGTGCAGGGCCACTCGCTGGGCTCTGTCAGTTTTCAAGCTGAGCAGGAGCTTGGATATTACATACCCTCCACGGCGTCGCAATATTGCTCTGGCTCCGCTGAAGTTTTCCCACAGATAAGAGAGAAAGAGGTAGGGAAGCAAGATTGCCCTGAGGACACCTCTCTCTTGCGGGACATGGAGGTAAAGAAAACTTTTATTTCCACTAGCTTGTGACTGGCTCCTCGATCTGCATTAACTCCACCTTGCAAAGCAATTTCTCACCCAAGGCAGCTTGAAATATCTTTTTGCTGAGGTTCAGATAAATGTCTCTCTCCGTCCACCTCAGCCCCCACCATGCACCTCAGAATATTTTGAAGGTTTTAGTCCAGATTTGTAAATCAGGGGGACGGTATAGGGAGAAAGTACAACTGTGAGAGGGGAATGAGGAAGGACTGCCATTTACTTCATAGTCTTTGAGGTGGGAGAGTTGCATTTTAAAAGGTGTCCTATTGAAAGCAGATTTTAAAAATTCAGTAAAAAAGGGGTCATAAGGAGAAGTGAACAAACTGTGCAGGATTAGCAGACTCCTTCCTACACAACCCATGCAGCAGCTGTGATTTGGACCCTAAGTGGTGTGTGTCCCCTGTTGCATGTGTATTGGGCAGTCTCACTTTCATTATCAATAGAGCATTTTGATTCAGGAGAGGGGACTGGAGAACCATTGCTTCAGAGAGGTAAATGAGTCACGCACACCCGGAGGGTTTCCTGTGCCTTTTTCTCCATGCTACGTGTCTTGTGCTTCAAGAGAGTCAGAAGTCTTGTCTCTGAATGGGCTCACAAGAGGTGGACAGGAGTGTAGAAGCACAAGTCAGGCTTCCCTGGTATCTTAAGTACAAGCCTTCTCCTATGTAGCACCCTCTTGGGCAAGGCAGTTCACCTCTCCTTGCCCCTTTTCCCATTCATATGAAATGGTAGTGACGGTGCTTGCTTCGCTCATGTCAGACTGGATTTGCTAGCTTTTCAAACAGTTTTTTAAGTAGCAGAGGAAAAAAAATATTTATTTTTAGGAGTGGCACTGGAGATAGAAAGGCAATTACAACATTGGCAAAACCTCAAATGACGAAAGAGGACTTTTGGTATTTCTCTCAGCTAAACACAGATCTTACCAAACACTTTATGTTATCTTTCCAGAGAAGCCTTTTTCTGTGTCAGTGCAGCCCCAACAGCAAGGGACACTCAACAAAGCCTGGGAACCGTGTGCGTTGGCACCACTATATATTTCTTTGAATAGGTCCAGCGCATAGCTCAGCTGGGCAGTTCTAGTAATGCCCAGGTGCTAACATCACAGTCCTGGTTATCTGTGCTGGCCTGCCCCACAGGCAAGAGTTAAAGATCAGGAATGTTCATTACAAGAAACGTCCTCAACACTATCTAAACAGATTTTGGTGTGGAGAAGGACCAAGCAGTGATCAAACTAACTCAGCACAGACTGCGTGTGGCATGACAAATACATAGCTTTATGAGGGCTTTAAGGTTTGACAGAGCCTGGGTCAGTAACCCTCAAGGCTTGTTTTCTTATTTTTTTGCAATATAGTATCAAGTGAAGTCTCATGGAGGAGTTGAGCTCTCTGTTTGTTATGATGTTTATATACATGGAGCAAAAACTAGCTTGGGGCTGAACAGATATTTTGTCATGTTAAGGACACTCTCCGACACCTCTTCCTCTCTTCACACACAGAGCACTGCACCCCTCGAGTATTTTGTGCTGTCTGCCACAGAAGTGTTTCACAGTAAGGGATAGACCTGCCATTTCCTTCAAGGAGACACCTGTGACACATATGGCAGCTCTGATGGTCAGGAAGCTTCTCTGAAGTTTTTAACTTAAGAGTCTCCCACTCTTGATTCTGTCCCTTTACCTCTATTTTCTGCTCCTTCCCCATGTTACTGTGTTTTCTGATGATCTGTAGTTTGCTGCATCTATTCTTATTTTTAAAACATCTCAGCTCCCGAGACATTTTTTAAGTAGTGCCCTTGGTTTTCCCTTCCTGCCCCAACCCTCCAAAAAGGTGGTTAGTGTCCCAAAAGTGAGATGATATTAGAACAAAATGGAGCCAAGAGTAAAAGCTTGAGTTCCCACCTGCCAATTCTCTGCTCTGTTTCTTCTTGAGAGATTTTCACATGCAGCATGAGCAGGATCCAGAGACTTTCTACAGTCGTTTGCTTTAAAAACAGATTCAATGGTCCTATGCAACAGGAATGAAAATTGTGTCATTTCCCAATTTGCTTCACCAGTGGCAGGCAGAGGTGCTCTGTGCTTTCCTGCTGGCATAACTGGCAGGCTCTTTGCTCTAGTGGGACACATGAGGATTAGGGGAAAAAGGGCAGAGGACTGATCTAGCCAGCTGAATTCAACCATGCCTCTGGCAGGAAGACCCTGGTTTTGAATAACTCAGAGAAGCAAGATAGTTGGGATCACTTTCTCAGAGCAGTTAGTGTGGGTTTTCAGCTTCTTAGGAGCTAGTACCTACAGTCTTAGCTGTTCTGCTGTCAAGGAATATGCCACATGGAAGCAGTAACTGTAACCACTAAAGATCCCCAAGAGGAAGAAAAAGGCAGGAAAATTATGTTCTTGCAGTTCATGTAATTTTGTGAGCCTGCCAATCTTCAGATTTTTGTTGTTTGGGTTTTTTTGTGAAGACCAGCTTCTTGATGCAAGATAGATTTGGGAATCAGTTTTATTTCCAGCGTTAACAACTGATGAAAAGAACTTGAAATCATGAAGTTTTTATCATAGACTGTCAACATCAGGAGTTCATATAAAAAATGTGTAAAGCTGGCAGTAGTGAAAGTTAAGCCACTGATAGAAGAGCAGCCACTAGACCTTCTTTGCCCCCACAGTACAAAAAGGATCGGAAATTATTGTGTTGGTTTGTTAGTTTATACCTTCAGAGGTGGTCCAAGCTGTCTAATTCCCTTAGCTGTACCAAACGTTGCTGCAGATGTTGTGAGTTAAAGCATCCGCTGAAAGCACTTGTGGCTTCCTGCATCATGTGTTCAACTGCAATCATAGCATTCCTCTTCCCAGCCTCTCTGTAGGACCTTGGGAGACGTTTGGACCATAGAGACATTTGAACTTCCCTCACACAGCATGGGGAAGCAATCCAAGACTGAGTTTCACTTTGGTGGCTCCCTATGGTATAATGGATTCCCCTAAGCTGCAAAAGTGCAGCAACCAGGTTTATTTTGAGAAGGCTCCCCTATCCTTTGTGTCTACCAACAGATTTCATTTCTTTCTGTGACATCTCCATTCCCATGTCTTTTTTCTGCAACTAGCTCCAGCTAGATATTCATTTTGCCTGTTGCTATACTAGTTTGCCTGAGGGAAAGCTTTCCCAGGGCTGAGAGGAGTTCTCTGCTCACTTCTCCAATTCCTTTCTAAGCAAGCAAGCTACTGGACACAGCTCCAGCCCCAGATCCCGTGCTCTCCGTACACCACAATGTCCTCATCTGGAATATTTAGGGAATGATGGAGCCTTTGACTGATGACTGCTTTTTTTTCAGTAAACCTTCCTCCAACGTCAGGTGAGGATACCACAAAGAGTCCCTGGGTCCTGCCCCACTCCTCTAGTGAGCAGCAGAGCAGCGTGGAGAAAGTTCCTCTGAGTCCTCTGTTCCGTGTCTGAGCAGGAGGCTGCTGGAACCTCCTGGGGTTCAAACACATCCCCTCCCTCAACAGGCAAAGTCAGAAGACTTCCTTTGAGCTGTGGTCAGCCAGATGTTACAACTGAGCATATTTCCAGGTCCAGTATCCTAGATGCTGAATATTTCCAGGAGCCATGGGGAATGATGCCCTCACCCAAAGTGCAGGGCAACTTTCTTTTTGCAGATGCAGTTACTCTATCCCTAGGAAAACTGCACTAAGGATAAGTCATCTGTCACCCAAGAAGACTGAAGTGGAGGCGATGGAGGAAAGGGTATTTTGTACTGTGCAAACAGGGAGGCTGAAATTTGTAACCATTATGGTCCTGAGAGCAGCAGGACAGTAAGGCATGCAGAGGTGAGCTGAGCTGAGCAAGGTCTCTGCCCAAACTTACAGCTGTGGAGCCAAGATTAAGTATCACAGTATCACAGTATCATAAGGTTGGAAAAGACCTTTGAGATCATCGAGTCCAACCTATGACCCAACACCTACACCTACTCCTACTCCTACTCCTACTTGTCAACTACACCATGGCACTAAGTGCCTCATCCAAATTCTCTTTGAACACCTCCAGGGATGGTGACTACACCACCTCCCTAGGCAGCGCATTCCAATGAACAATCACCCTCTCAGTAAAGAACTTCTTCCTAATGTCAACCCTAAACCTCCCCTGGCGAAGCTTGAGACCGTGTCCTCTCGTTCTGTCACTGGTCGCCTGAGAGAAGAGTCCAACTCCTGCCTCACCACAACCTCCTTTTAGGTAGTTGTAGAGAGCTACAAGGTCTCCCCTGAGCCTCCTCTTCTCCAGGCTAAACAATCCCAGCTCCCTCAGTCGCTCCTCATAGGGCTTGTGCTCCAGCCCCTTCACCATCCTCATCGCTCTCCTCTGGACACACTCCAGCATCTCAACATCCTTCTTAAACTGAGGGGCCCAGAACTGGACACAGCACTCAAGGTTCGGCCTGACTAGTGTCGAGTATAAGGGGATGATGACCTCTCTAGTCCTGCTGGCCACACTATTCCTGATGCAGGCCAAGATACCATTGGCCGCCTTTGCCACTTGAGCGCACTGCTGGCTCATGTTGAGTTTCCTGTCCACCAGCATTCCCAGTACAGGCATTACGCTATGGTTAGCTCTGCCAGGAAACAATTTCCCTTCCTCAGGAAGCTCTGTTGCTTGGCTTTCATTCCAAAAGTTTTTCTTCTCCACTTTTTCTTTTTGCTTAACAGAACATTTTAACCTCAAATACACTTGTTTTCAGTGTTTCCTCCCAAACTCATTTATGCAGAGTGTCTGTGTGGAAGAGTGTTCAAATATACTAGGACAGGTGCCCTATAACCCCATTTTACTCCTCAGGTCTGGGCAGATTTAGGACCTGCCTGATAGCAAACAGCAGAAGATCCTAGAAAGGATCAGGTTTGCCAGACCCACATCCTGATGACTGGATGAGGTCTCTCTCTTGAAGGACAGAAAGGAACAAACCCAAACCCCATGGGTTGGACTGTGACCCATTCTGGTATCTAGCAGAGACCCTGCAGTAAATGGTTTGCAGAATTAAAGTTCTCCTGTGTCACTGGAGACAACCTTTAGACATCTAACTATCTCAGATCATGGTGACAGTGTTTTGAAAAAGCCTTCTTTCCTGTACTCCACAGTCTAACTGGCAGGACGTGTTGCTGTTGAGCAGCTTAGTGTGCACACCTTCTCTCATACTTTCCCAGGATCTGCTTATTTGAAGAACAAGGGAGAAATCAGCATCACTTTATTGATAGGTGCTGCTAGGAAACTCTGCTGGTTTTCGTCATGGAAATGACCCAGCCCATAAAAATCTAGGTGTGGTTTTCCTTTCTGTTTCCATGTGGTTAGTTAACGTTATAGAGAGGTGGATGCTTTTTTTGCTAAAACACGAGCTCTGCAGCCTGAGTTTGGGATCTGATACGGCAGCTGTACCCAGCAGTAAGAGAACCTGTTTGGAGGATTTACCTGTTTTACTGGTGAAACCTTGCTACCTCTGGGTGCTACATACCACAGAGACATATCTTGTCTCTATGACTTACAGACAATTATATGCCTTTGGCACTTTGCAACACAGCATGCATAAAGATGAGTTCGGTCTAGAGGCAGGAGATCTGTTGTGTAAGGACAAGTTGTTATTATGCACTCACTTTGCAGTTGCTTCACACCTGGTTCCTGTCAGAGGCACAGGGCATTTTATTCTCATGGTGTTTTGCATAGGCACAGATTTAATTCTCACTTCATCCAAGCCAGAGTGTACTCCACTATGAGTCTTATGCCAGAAATCCTTTTATATTAACATCGAGTCTGAGGCATATCTTTACGCTATCTTATTGCCAGTATATGGGTCCCAGTAATGTACTGACAAGGATGAGGCTTATCTGCCCCGAAGTGCCAAATGATGTTTTCACTTGCTGGAAAGAGAAAAATACATTAGAGCAAATTCTTGTCAGATATGAGCACATCACTTGCTAAAAGGTGTTGCTGGAAGTCTTCTCCAAGGAAAGACCCAGACCTCACTTGCCAGATGGGCAGCTAGTATAGATGCATGTCCTTTTTCTTTTGAACTTCAGCATCAAATTTTAGAAGAGCTCAAACACGACACAGCAAGGTGGTAAGCTGTTTTTTGCATACAAGTATGCTTATGCAAATAAACCAGTTTACCTGCTGTAACGAGATGCACACAGTGGTTTTGTTAGTGTGGATCACTAGTGGCCAATCTCCAAAGGATATTGATTTCCTGCTGCCAGCTTCAACAAAGCCACTGTTTATCTCAGGCTTCTCAAATGCATACTCTCAGCATGATTCAACCACAGCCCAAATTGTGCCATTGTACAGGTTGGTAGCTATGCCATGCAGAACTGCTTTTCTGAGCATTTTGAAGTACTTCATGAAATACAGTACTTTTCTCCCAGGCTCTAGCTCTGAGCCAAGCGACATACTGCTTCTTAAGGCAAGGAATATATTGCTTAGATAGATCACAGCTTTTCAAGCACACAGAACTAACATATGCAGTTTGGAAAGCCTCAGTATCTAAAGGATACAGACCAACAACTTATTGTTCAGAGAAAGACACAAAAATGCAAAAGAGAGTGAAAGCTGACGCAGAAGAATGGAGTTAAGTCAGTGTAGCTATGCAGTAAGACAGAGTATGGTATTCTAAAACTTGTAACTCAGAGGAAACAGAATTAGTTAGTGCATTGGCGAAGCACTACACTTGAGAATAATGGAATCCAATTAAAGGGAAGATGTATATCTCACCAAATAGCAGGAAGGACTTCTAGCAGTAAGATCTAGCAGGGTTTGGGATAGTGTAATGAAAACCAAATGTAGTAGAAATCTCTTTCCTGTAAGAGATTAAAAAATAAACAGCACAAAGCATTAGAAAGATAATGGCAGGAGTGATCTTCTATGGCATGCAATTAACAGTATTGATGAGGCCACCAGAAGAGCAGGACCGTACTGTTTCTGCAGTTCTTCCACATGTGGACTTTCTAGGAGAAGCTAGTGGCTACTCAGCATCAGGCCCTGTTTATGATTCGAGCTTTTTGCAGTATATTGTTCAAGTACTACAAATTTCTACCTATGAAAAACTTAGGTCAAAATAAATGAGTATTTTATCTTCTAGAACTGTTCTCTTACTGCTTCTGTAAAACACAAACCAAATTGTACTTTTATTCTTTTAACCTGTTTTAAGAATCAGTTTCTTTATCCTTTGAAACTGTACTGTGACAGCAAGCATGGGTTATTCAAGTCAATTTTCTTGAAATACTTTTGTGCTGAGTGCCATGTTACCCTGGTGTAAGGTCAGGTGAAACAAGCCCTCTTTATTCCGCCCTTCCCTTTTCATATACACACACTTGAGCTTGTGTGCCAGGTTTTCTAGGAATTCCAAACCCTGGGCCCTGCAGCTAGCATGTATTTAACTTGTGAAATATGCACAGTATAATTTGGTTTCCTACTTAGTCTTAACAAAGTGCACAGAGTTGTCCACATTGTCCCTACATGAAAATCCAGTGTTTTCATTCCCAGTGTTCGTTCTGAGGTAGGGGCAGAGGGGCTGACTATGGAAACAAGTACAGGCAAGCACAGTGGTCCTCTAGACGAGCAGGTGTATGTAAACAGGACAAAGTGGAAGAAAAGGGATGGATTGCTGAATACACTGGAGCACAGGGTGACAGTAGAAATAAAGGTAACGAGTCAGGCCACCTGTACAGAAACAGTCTTAGCACCTTCTCTTTCATCTCCCAGCTTAATACAAAGTTGTCTTTTCCACTCATATCAGGACTTTCATGTAAATCCTGCTCTTCACAGCTCAAGAAGCTTTTGCCTACAGCCACTCAAGGATTTCTTCTCGGCTGCTCTCCTCTTACTTCTCTTCTCCCATGCACTGGGCGTGGGTCTCACCTTCCTTGACGGACCTCAGGCTTCTGATGGGTGGGTGACCCACCAATGACACACTCCCTGCCATGCCCTGCAGGGCTTTGCTCAGGAGCAGGAGTGTGATGCTCAAGGTCCAGTCTCATAGGGTCCATCCCCCACAGCAGCTTCAGACTCTGATTCAGCAAACTGAATCTACAGGCAGCTCTTCAGGCCTTCGTAGCAGGCACCAAATTAATTCGTAGATTCTCAAAGGTGAAAGCTGTTAGTCTTATCTTTTTGTAGCCTGTAGGAAAGAAAAGCTGTCAAGTAATGGAACTATCATGCTTTATTTCCTCTGTCTCTGCTCTGCAACTCAAAAAATGCTAGATCATTCTCTCGTAAGTTGAATAGAAATTTTTTTTCTCAACACCTTTCGTTTTAAAGAATATGAATTCAGTGACATCCTGGCCAGAGCTTCCTAGTGCTGATTTACTTGCTGAGCAAGTGGTGTGCAGGCACTGAGCCCGTCTTTCCCAAACACATGGTTCTGGAGGCCCGGCTTTAACCTGGAGAAGCTGTGCCTGAGGTTGAAGGAACTTAACTTCTTGCCACAGAAAGAACATGTAAATGAGTTTCAGTCAGCCATCAGGAAAAAGAAATAGAGCATTGAAGCAGGCAGGGTATTTCAAAGCTCTTGCAAACACTGGGTTTCTCCTCTACAGGATTGTTGGGAGAATTCTATAAGCAGGTTAAGTCAGAAACGGAGACAATTGTCTTTCTCAGATCACAGAAAAAATCCATGTCAAAGGCCAAGCTGAAGCTCAGGACTTGCTTGTGTGCATTTTCCTTAGGGTATATAGGAGGGTCATTTACCTATGGAAATCACTAAATTTCTAATACAATACTTCAGCTGATCCAGGCTGGGCTGAAAACTCAGATAGTCTTTTTCAAACACAACAGCAAATTACACCTGCCTGGATCCATTTGCCCAGTGTTGGACCTGATTTTCAGGAGTCTAGCAAACCTCTGGATGGAAATGAAGGGAGGGCAGCTGCTGAGAAAGCAGGTTTGCAGACTCAAATCCTTGGTGCCACTGGGTCCACTGAGACTTTCAGGGTCCTGCTAAAAAGACATCTCTGTGGATATAGCGTAGCATTCACACCTCAAGCTGGCTGCTAGCTGAGTGCTTACTATCACTTTCCTCCACTCTATATCTGTGTGTCTTTCTAGACTAAATTCCTGGCTCAGATAAATATGAACCTCCATCTCTGACTTGTCTGTATCCAGTGTAGACCTAATTTAATAGCAATGTGTTACAAAGATAGCAGAGTCCTAACTGGTGAGTCCTGGAACCTGCAGCAGTTGGGAGCTCTATGTAGGCTCATTTACCCTTCTGATTTTCTGTTCTCAGCATGATAAATTAAGAGGAGTTGAATCTCTGGGCTGCTACAACTAGACTGTCTCTGGTGTTTGGTTAAATGAGGATGTATCACAGGCGACTAAAAGCATTTAACTAGAGTATTTTCAATTGCCTCTGCTTCTCACATTCTCTGTCTCCCTTCTTTGACAGTTCAGTGACTTCAGTTTCTAATTTGACCTTCTGAATAGGTTCAGATTACATAATTAACATGGACTGCACAAGCACCCACTTAAAGTTCATCCTTTTTAACCATCATCAGTCCTTGTCCCACCTGAAGCATCTTGTGTCTGATCCTCCTCCTGTTGAAGTCCATTTTATTTCAGACCTCTGCTAAAAGCAGGGCATTTTTCACCCCACATGAGGCAAGCAAAGGTAGACTGAAGAGCAGTCACAAGGTGATTCATCTGGCTCGGTGGTTTCATACTCCAGGGGATGTTCCATTCGCACAGCCGTTTCTTTCCCAGCAGCTGCCCAAGCGTCTCTGTGTGCATAGGTGGGAGCAGGGTGCAGCCTCTCATCATGTCTACAGCTACAGGGCTATGCAAGTTGCTTAAAGTTCTTGACCTCAGAGGCCTGTTTCAGACAATAACCATGGTTCATGCTCTTTATTTCCCACTGTTAAACAGTATGCACGTGTGCCCAGCCTTCCTGGCCATCTCTCTCCCCTGTGCCGTAGTTGAGGAGATGGCTCACATGAGATTGGGAGCACCTGACCCACAGACTGCTTTACTTGCCTTCTCCCTGTGGGCAGCCTGGGAGGTTTTTCTAGTTGTTCTCTCCATTAGCTCACTCCTCAACCTTCTAGAGAGTGAGAGCTCCCCAGAACAAGGCCTGGAAGTACACAGATTAATTTGGGGAATGTTGACAGGCTGTGTACAGTTCCCAGACCATTAAGGAAAGCAGACGTCTGAGAGGGAACCATTGGAAAGCTGAGAAAGATTCTGGGGAAAAACCTGGCCAGGAAGAGAGTGCTGGACAAGCTGCAAATAGTGCATTAGGTAAGCAGCCACATCTCACAGTGGCCATCACTGCTTTTCTTCAGTACTACCATCTCACCCCTCTACCCATGAAGGCATTTGCTTGTAGCGTGAGTATCTCAAGGACAAATCACAGATACTGGTTGTACAAGCTGCTAAAGACATACGGGAAGCAATGCACTCCCGTCCAGCCAGCCAGCCGTCTTGGTAACAGCTGTTGTCAGCTGTAGGTTAAGACATCAGCATCACTCTACTGGGGTAGAGATCAGCCCTTGGCTCCGAAGGAACTATTTCACATCTGGAGTGCCTTTGGATTCCTAAAACAACATGACTTCAGCGACTTACCTATTCAAAGGATAATTTCTGAGAAATAACCCCTTTCTTTCCCCCACATACCTTTCACGTAATTTTAGATGTTTCACAATATTTTACACATCTGAAGTGACTCGTGTCTGGTTGTATCAACCAAGTTTTCAGGCAGCATTTGTTGCTAGAGGGCTCCCATCAGATGGAGAGGTGGAGCTCATGGCAGGACTATTAAATCCTGCTTAACACAACAAAAATGCAGAAAGGTCTTCCTGAACTAAGCTGAAAGATCTGTAGGTGTTCATCTAATGAAGATTAAGTTTGGATAAATGAAAAGTGGTGCTGCTTGAAAGAGAGTGGGGATCTTCCATTATTTCAGAAAGTGGTGCGTTGGATCTCAGATGATCCTGCTGCCCGCTAGCCTCCTTCATTGTGACCTTTTTTGCAAGAGGAGCTGAGGGCTGCATTTGACAGGACATTTCAGAGTAATGGACCTTGTTTTCAGCATCCCAATCCAAGTTTTCATAATCTTGAGTACTATGAATGCTCAGTGTATCTGCTGCAGGATTCTGGCTCACTGGTGGCACTCATGTTGTAGAGGCACCAAGTGTTTCCTCAAAACCACTTAGTTATTGTAAACTTGATGGAAAACGCCGCACATGTGTCACTGGTGTTCGCTTGGAGACAGGGAAGAGCTCTGCAACATTAGCCTTGTTCTTTTAAAGCCAAATGCTCATCATAATGAGAAAAAAATGAAAAGTAGGGGTTTTAAACTATTTGTTGCAGATAAATACAGCCAGTATTTTTAAAACAGGCATATTAACTCAAAGGAAATAGCAGCATACTGAGTTCCCACGACTTCATAAAGGGAGGAGACATTAATCTATTCTACAAGCATAGTCCAACTTAGTAATTGCAGAGATCTTTGTTAAACTAGTCGTGTATTTGTACCTCATTGCTTAAGGTTACTGATGGCTCAGCTCCAGTTTGCAGTATACAGGGTACCATTGGGTAGTATTTAGATGGTCTGAAACACATTACCACCTACAGTGGCCAGATAGTAAACCAAGAACTTATGAGCCTTGCTGTATTCTTTATTTTTCTTGAAGTTGTAGAATCTGAAATATCTCAGCCTTCTTGAAAAATGTCTTGCCCTCACCATGGCAGAGAAAGTCTTGAATGGAGACACTAGCACACCGCAAAGACTCAAAAGGCAGGTGAAACAGGTGCTAATCTCTTCTTTCTTGCAACCTATGGTACGACTAGAGGTAATGGCAGGAAGATGTGCCAAGGGAGGTTTAGACTGGATATTAGGAAGAGGTTCTTCACTCAGTGGGTGGTGGAGCACTGGAACAGCTCCCCAGGGAAGCAGTTGTGGCACCGAGTCTGCCAGCATTCAAGAAGCATTTGGACAATGCCCTCAGTCACACGGTGTGGATGTTGGGAGTGTCCTGTGTAGGGACAGGAGTTGGACTCAATGATCCTTTTGCGTCCCTTCCAACTCAAGTCATTCTAAATATCTTTATCAATGATCTTGTCTTAGTTTGGATGAAAAAACAAACCAACCAAAATATGCTCAAGTGATTTTAATCAGAGATTATGCAGAATAGATAACAGTTCTTTGCTACAAGTGTATGTGTGCACAGAACAAAGTCAACAACAAGTGCGACTGAGATGTTAATACGTATCAAGTCCTGTACCCGAGCTCTGGTGGTGCCGTCACTTTAAGCTGCAGCTCAGTTCCGGGCAGCCCTGGCGCGGGGCGCACAACTTCTCCTAAGCCACAGCTCCACTCTGGGCAGCCTCCTCCTCAGCACCGATCCAGATAGTTATTGATCACACTCGCACGCGCGCGCACACACAGGGGAAAAGGAAAATAAAGATGGGGAGATGGAGAATATAGCAATGCAAGCACAGATAGCAAAGCATGACTATTCTCTAGGCAGCAAGATGGAGAAAGAGGCAGAGACTGGAAAATAGCCAGCGATAGGAATGTCAGGGCAAAAAGGACACAATCTCTGCCCCGGTCTCCCCGGAAACGGCCCCTTCACCCCCACTGCCAGCAAAGAAAGGAAAAATTATCTGAAAGAAAAAAAAAAAAAAACCAACAAAAACCAACCTGAAACTATAACAGATCTCGACGAAGGGATCGAGTGCACCCTCAGCAAGTTTGCGGATGACACCAAGCTGGGTGTAAGTGTGGATCTGCTTGAAGGAAGGGAAGCTCTGCAGAGGGATCTGGACAGGCTGGATCCATGGGCTGAGACCAACGGGATGAGGTTCAACAAGGCCAAGTGCAGAGTCCTCCATTTGGGTCACAACAATCCCGTGCAGTGTTACAGGCTTGGGGAGGAGTGGCTGGAGAGCTGCCTGGCAGAGAAGGCCCTGGGGGTGTTGGTTGACAGCCGGCTGAACATGAGCCAGCAGTGTGCCCAGATGGCCAAGAGGGCCAAAGGCATCTTGGCCTGTATCAGACACAGCGTGGCCAGCAGGAGCAGGGAGGTGATTGTGCTCCTGTGCTCAGCACTGGTGAGTGCTGTGTTTTGGGCCCCTCACAACAAGAAGGACATTGAGGGGCTGGAGCGTGTGCAGAGAAGGGCAACGAGGCTGCTGAGGGGGCTGGAGGACAAGCCCTGTGAGGAGACACTGAGGGAATTAGAGTTGTTCAGCTTGGAGAAGAGGAGGCTGAGGGGAGACCTCATCCCTGTCTACAACTGCCTGAAAGGAGATTGTGACGGGGTGGGTGCTGGTCTCTTCTCACAAGTGACAAGTGATAGGACAAGAGGAAATGGCCTCAAGTTGTGCCAGGGGAGGTTTAGACTGAACATTAGGAAGAATTTCTTCACTGAAAGGGTGCTCGGGCATTGGAACAGGCTGCCCAGGGAGGTGGTGGAGTTGCCATCCCTGGAGGTGTTTAAAAGATGGGTAGATGAGTTTCTTAGGAGCATGGTTTAGTAGGGAGACAGGCACAGCTGGACTCAGTGATCTCAGAGGTCTCTTCCAACCTTATGATTCTATGATTCTATGATTTGTCTGTGCTTAACACCCAGTATGGATGAGTTTTTGAAGTTGCACTGTGTCTGGTGACAGGAAAATCCCTCTTGCAAGGAGCTGCCCCAGAGAAAGGCTGCTGTACTGCTTGTGTGGGCACAGCCTCTGTGCCTTTCATTGTTGGTCCACTCGTCTGGCTGGGTATGACTGCATCCAGCCACATATTAACTTTATCCACAAGTCTTTTCCTGCTGCCTGAAATTATTTCCATGTTGGCTGCTTGGTCTGTCTGCAAGCAGCTGTGTTGGGCTTGTAATGAGGCAATTACATACGCATGGCCCTTTTACAGGAAAGACCAAGGCAGTTTCTCCTTCAATTGTTTGGAGGCTTATCTCTTTTCCCTGCTCTCTCAGCCAAGCCAGTTGCCTTTTCCATAGGCAACTGGCCTGGCTGGCAGTGTAGACTTTTACCTCTCCACCTAGCCCTCCTAACCCTTCTTCTTTGCTGTCTGCAAGCAAATGCTGTCATGTATCTTAAAAATCTAATGATCTTGATGATCATCATCTTTTCTTCTTGTACATCGCAGGCTTCTTTCCCTGTAGCTTCAGGTCTCACTGGTACTGTACAGCCTTTTTTATCATTCCTATCTCTCATCCCAGCCACCTATCTTCTCACTGCAATAGGAGTTGCCTTGCCCTTTAAGTACCTTTTGGGCCTTTCCTCTTGAATATTCTGTCTTCTCATTTCAGTTCTTCCGTTGTTACCACTTTCAACATCTTTGAGCTTCACACAAAATCCAGATGGCTACTTCTCACAGATACAGATGTGAAATGCAGATGCCTTATCTGCGTTCATGTTCCTGCAGAGAAGTGACTGGGCTAATGATCCCTTTGGTGTGAGCACAGCGCCAAACAAATGCATCCAGTCGATGACACCATAAGAAGTCATGAGACATTGTGACTGTGGGTCTCAGATCCCTTACTACAGGTTTCCTGAGGCTGCTCTGCATTGTAGTGTAACCATCCTCAGATGTGTGTTGTGTAAAACCAGTGTGCCATGGAGGACCAGCTGTCAAAGTGGAACTTGGGAAACCCCACATTAATATTCTGTCCTGAATTTTGAGTAGTTGAGGTCAAGTTATTGTCCTAGATCAACTACAGGACTAATGTAGAACTAAAATACTCTAATCCACATCTTCAGTCTGGGAAAATCCCTTGCAACTGTTGCCTGACTTGGCTGATTCCTTCACTTTACTAGGCTGCCTGTTAAACATCAAAATTCAACCAGTGTCTTGGATGCTGTTTCTCTACAAGCCGAGGATCACCCTGCCTGACCTATTCATGGGTGGTCTGCTGCCCAGATCAATCTGGTATTAGAAATCAGGCATTTCTCTTGTTACATTCTGCCTGCTTCACATCTTCATTTCTCCTCCCCACTCCTCTCCCCAGAAGAGCACTCTGATCACAGTGATGCAAACAGCATCAGGCATCTCACAGAAAGCACTTCCCACAGAAATGGAAACAGTGACATTCATGTGTTACTGGAGATTTCTGCAGTCACCTCCATCAAGGACTCCCAAAACATTATACATACACACAAAATAATTTATTTACATTTTAAATGGCCTGCCACCACCTTCCCTGAGCAACAAGTCACGACCAAACAGCCAGATGCCTTATCCTGCACAGGGCACAGCAGAGCCAAGAATTGCTCCAGTCTCCGTAGGGGACAGGCTGAGGTTACATACGTGCTGCCCCTGCACAGGCACACTGCCCGGCAGACACCAGGTGCTGCAGTTCGCTACCTCTTTTGGTAATGATGCCGCTTGATCAAACCTCTCTTGGCAGCCTTCGACTGACGTGATAAGACACTTGCTTAGGAAGCAAACAGCCTGGGCTCCATTCTGTTTGCAGAGGGTTTGGGCTTTAAACCCTTTAATCTGTCCACCAAGAGATGATTTTTAATCTGGTGCTTAAGGCAGGGCTAGGGTGAACACTGACACCCTAGTAGCTCTGACAACACATAGCAAAGAATTCAACGTTCCCTGGGGAGAGGGGAGCACAACCACCTGCCTGGTGGTCTGAGTGCTCTCCTGACAGATAAAACCCTGGCTTCCCTCGGACTGATTCTGTGGGGTATGCAGGAGTGGCTACATATGCATTAAAATGCACAAGGCTGTACAGTGCCCTGTCAGCAGAGGATCCTAACCATGAAGGTTTGAAATAGTACTTCTGTAATGAACTGGGCTGTGCAGTGTTGGGAATGTGTAGGCCAAATATTCTCACTAATAAAAGGGAGTCTCAAGATCTCACTTGTACCTTTCACAGTGGTATTTGCTGGTTTTGCTAATCTCACCAGACTAGCAAGCATGGGCTGGGCACTCCTGAGAGCTACATACCATGGCATTAAGAGGAGAACAACTTGCCATAAATCCAGCCTCAAGACTCATAGGAAGTGCTTGGCATACCCTTACTATGTAAGGGCCTTTCCAAACTGCACTGTTGATATTAGGACAAGTTACTAATGAACTCCACAGTATCAAACAGGAGTCTGCTTTCTCCACTTTGGACCCAGGAGGCTGTGAGGACTGCAGCAGTCCCACCTAATCAAGTTAAACTGAGACTTCATGTAGTTTCTCTGGTGAGAATAGATGCATTTTGTAAGATGTGGAGAAAGCTGGCATTGATACTGGCTGACCATCATGAAACACAATGCTACGTAACATGAGTATTGCACCCACTTTGCTAGCAGAAAGGCATCAACAGCAAAGGGAGGGACTTCTCATAGGGCAGGTTAAAAATAAAAATTACATCATTTTAATTTCATTGTAGTCACTCACTGAAACAGAAAGTAGATAGTGTATTCACCACTTCTAATTTCCTGATGTCTACAGATGTTTCTTATAATCCTGCTTGTGAAAGGCATAGCTCCTTGCTTGCATGTCTGGCAGTGGCTGGTCTCTGTTGCCCGTCTCCTCCTGCCCAGCACTGGCTGGCTCTACTAACAGAGGCAGCCACATCGCTAGGGGCAATGAAGATGCACCTGCACTTGTGATGCTCTTGAACCACACTGTCCAACTCCAGCCACCGCCCACTCATCCCTGTTGCCCGGTATGATTCGTATGGCTTTTTGTTCATGATAGCCATATTCAGGAGTTCTAAGCCAAGGATGTCAAACTGAATTCGTCCCTCCACCTTGTTTTATCCAACCCAGCACTTTGTTTCTACCTGGCGGCAGCGCCGAGTTCCTTACCCCTACGCTCCTGCCAGTGCTGGTCACCTGTGCAGCGTGTGACGCACATTACGCTGCAGGAGCAGGAGAACGGCAGAAGCTGTGAGTATGACACCCCTGCTCTAAGCAGTCTCGAGGTTACTTGGAGGGAATTACCAGAGAAGGACCCCAAGCAAACTTCTGATCCAAACAGGCAGCAAAGCTTTCTTGATAAAAGCTTCCCTGCAAACACTGTGCTAACTACCCAGGCCCTTTTACACATAAGCAGGGGTAGCCTGAAACACTGAAAGAAGGAAAATCAGCAGGACTTTCCTCTCTACTTTTAGTGGGCAAGGAAGGGGGTACATGAACCATTTCTTTACAGTATTGTGGACAAATTCAACACAGTGCCCCTCCTGTTGAAAAGCATCTGTCCTTTTACTAGTTTCTGGCTAGAAGATATCTCCCCACTGCCACCCAATTCACAAATCTTAACTTCGTGAGCCTTATAATTTGGGAGGTCTGAGTCTCAGTAGTTTTGAAACTACTGCACTGTATTTGGGAGCTGCTTGCTGTCTTCCAGATGAAAGCTGCTTTTCATTGCTAAGCTGGAATAACCTCACGTTACATTTTGGGCAGGGCTTGACCCTCAGGGCCAAGATGGCAGCAGTTCACAAGGGAACTCTCAGAAGAAAAAAAAAAACAAGACCAGGGCACTGGAAGTCTTGAGAAAAGCATTGCCCTGAAGGAAACACTTCCCAAACATGGGGAAATTTTGTATATTTTTATGTATTTTACATAATGTAGGATTTTCCTGCCCTTTCTCCTATAAACAAACATGGAACTGTCCTGTGAAGTCCACATTCCTCGTACTATTCTGCCCTGTAATATAGCCAGAGCTCCTTCCTCTACATCATTCTCATTATGGCTATGCAATAGTCTCGCAGTTTTGTTCAGAAACACAATTATACTGTATTCATTCAAATGTAGTGTTGACCTGGGTATTGCTTCTGAAGAGGGATGTTGTACTTCTCAGAGTTGGCTGAAGACAACCAGAATCTACAGTTACATAGAGATGTGCAGAAGAGATGTATGCCTGAGTCAGAGAAGTCTTAAGACCATCTTCAATGGTCAGGATCTCAGACTTGTCTCAAACCTAATCTGAGGTCCCATTGTGTTCCCAGAGTGTTAAAAAATCTGGAGCCCAAACTCCACCATGAATGATATATTCCCACAGGCTGCAGACTGCTTACCCTACAGCTGCAAGTTTGAAGACCGGATCTGTTGTATGTGACATCAACCAGACATGGAAACCACTCTGCACTGGCTGAGGCTTGACTTTAATGTAGAAAGAGCTTTATCTTGGAAGTGCAGTGGTTCTGCACATTTGTTCATGCTCTCATGTGAGACAGACACACGCTTACCACCAATTCCTTTTGTTGCAAGTCAAACTAGAAACCTCTTTGCACAACCTTTAAAATGCCAGTCCCAGCCAACAACAGCCAAGGATTCTGCAGAGTGTGCTGGGATCATTATTTCACACCTCAGCATAGCCTTCCACAGCTGGATGGTATGACCTACTATCAGCCCTGGAATTCTCTTTGAATCGTTCATGTGGAAATATTATTTTCTTTGCTCAGCTTCCTGCTGTGTTTCACTCCTGCATTGTGGCAGTGGGGGTCCCACAGCAGTTTGAGGTCAGTTATTCCTCTTTGCCCAGCCATCTGATGACAGCTTGGAGGAAAACGATGAGTCCTCCCTGTGCTCTCCCATTCTTTAAGCTCACAAAATTCTTATCTGGGATGTGAAATGGAGCTGTTTAGTTTCCTTTAGTAAAGGATGAACAAAGAAAACACAACAAAAATAGAGAAGTAGCAAAGTATTATCTCTTTTCCGGCATTTGGGATATACCTGAAAGACCTGCACAGTATTCTGGCTTTGTCCACTCCTGGAAAATGACTGTGATAAAGCTCTGATGTGCGAAGTTCGCACAGCTAACCTAACTCCACCAGAAGTAGGTACAACAGTGGCTCACACAGTAGCTTTTGCTCTGGTGGAGCACAGCACAGTAATTATCACTCCTGCTCCATAACAAATGGTAGGAAATGCAGGTAGGAGCCTTGGCCTTGACTCCCAGGGTGCTATGGGCTACACTGGCAATGACGGACACGACTGGCTATAAGGTTTCAAAGAGCCAACTGCTGCAGCCACTTCTAGCTGGGGCTTCTGCCAATAATTAAAATTTACCTCAACCAGACAAGGAGCAGCTTTATTGTCAGATAAGAGCCCAAGTGAATAAATAAATTGCATAAATCCCTCCTGAAAGCGAGAGCTGGAAGGTCTCCAGTGAGAATGATTTGTGAAGAAGGGTGGAGTGAGAGATGAGAAGAAAGATGCTTCGCTGGGAGGGAGAAGGGTCAGTGTAGCAAGAAAAGGTTTGTTTATTCAGGGCTTACATCTTGGGATGTGTTCCTTCTTGAGCCAGGGGCCCAGCACGCTGCTCAGCTCCAGTCGGAACAAGCATCATGAGATTTCCTTCTAGGGATGTAAAAAGTGGGCCAAGGCAAGTGTGAGCCCACCCACTTCCTGAGCAAACCATGCTCAGCCTGCCTTGATGCTTTTTGTGGATCACAAGGAGAAGGAGCAGGCTGAGATTGTTGGTAGCAGCCTCTCCCGATTTTTGCTGTCCAGTTCCTCACAGTGTGATTCAGTTATTTTCCCACCCTCTTGCCTTTCAGTTCACTCCTTTGGGGGAGTTTGTGTTTTAAACCTACCTGCTAACTTATCTCTCCCTTCCCAGCTGAACAATGTTCCCCTTTCAGTATGATGCTCATATCACTGATGCACTCACATAGACACAGATAAATGGCAGGAGGCTGCAAATCAGGATTCTTCTAAATGGGAGACATGGAGAGATGGCTTTAAATGAAACTACAAACTATATATTAGGGAGATTTTTCCACTGGAAAACGTGAGTCCATTCCTAACTAAAAACTTTTCTCAAGTTTTTTTAGTTAATTTAAAGAGGAGTTCCTTATGACCTACCCATCTAGTCTTATCTGCACTTATGCAATGTGACAGGCAAAATGACTGGTGCCTGTAAGAAGAGGTTTAAAATGAAAATTCAGTTACATATTTGCTGCCATTGAACAAGATGAGTGGCAGAGTTGCCCACATGAACCAAACTTATCTGGTTTGCGCTACTTTCTGATTTAAGGCTAAGACTCGCATCCAAGGACCCATTCCAGGTTTCTTTATATTATCTTCCTTGAACAATAAATAAACCTAGGGCTTGAAAAGGATAGTGTCCTCTCAGGACACTTACATTTAGAACAGATAATCCATGGATACTCCTTACTGAAGGAAAAATTTTATCACTTCTCCTCATGCAGACAGATTGCCATTATGTTTTGCATTGTTATTGATTATAATTGTGGCCTTTAAAAAAGCAGGCCTGATCTGACACAGAGGTGTGTTTGGTTGGTAATGCAATGCATTCATGATTCATTCTCCAGAGCCTAAGTTCATGCCCTCTCCAGACAGACAGGAACTATACCTTCGATCAAGTACTGTGTGAATATTGAGTGGCCTTTTGTTTCCAGCTGGCCTCAGCGCTTGAATAAAAGATGGGGCAGGGAGCAGGGATTAGCTCTTGCCTGTAGTCACCCCAAACCAGTGGGGTAGTATTGAAGAAGATAGTACTGTCATCACGTCTGCCTTGATTGGTCTGCAAGTGAGCAGGACGCGTCCTGTTCATCAAACACGATCTCTGCAGGGGAGTCATTTCAGGAGAGAGGCTGCAGCACCTCATCACAGAGGTGGGAGGTATTCCCCCTCCGCCTATCCCTGGGAAGCCCTGAAAGGAGGCACATTCCCTGCTACAGCTTAGTGTGTCATTCCCAAAATATGGCTTTCTGTGTCAGAAGCAGGCACTTGAGAAGTTTGAGAATGACTCTCTTCAGCCAAGCTGACTGTGAATGATTTCAGTTGCACTGAAAACCAGGCAACTCTATCAGATATTGCTCTGTGCACACGCTGAGTTACCCCAGTGCATGTGGTACAAGCTTTCCCAAGCAGACAAGGCGATGACCGGCTGGCTCCTCAAATCCTGCAGCTACCTTACTGAAAAACGAGAAGGGTAGGTGTCGTGTCTGGGAAGGCTTTGTGCAGGAAGCGTGTCCTTTGCCTTGAGAGGGCTCAGCCAGGCAGGGAAGAGAAGCTCCATTTCCCTCTCAAATCCAGTGCCCTATTGAGGGGTGATGCTTTAATTTCAAAGGAAACCACAGCACCCAGTGTTTCTTACAGGCCCTCCAGGCAGTGTGATGGTGGTTTATGTTGACTTAAGCGGTTTCCTCCCCACAAATATGTCTCCCATCCCTTCCTTAGCTGAGCAGGTCCTACAGGTGTAGAGCTTTGCCTCTGTCATGCAGTGAGGAAAACACACTCCGCAGCATCACATGCGGCTGTTTGAAGTGGGGCTTCTGGAGAAACCTGACACAATATTTGTGGGGCTTTTGTGGATGCTTAATGGAAACTTCTCCAGATCACTCGGCTGCCGATAACTTGCTCCCCATGACGGATCCCAGGTGCTCCCTGGGTTCATGGCCTGCACTCAGCTGTGTCTCAGGCAGGAGGCAACAGATTGCAGGGTGAAATACCGGCACCACAGAGCAGAACAGCCTTTACCAGCAAGCATGCAAAAATATGTTTTTTTCTGTCATATCAGCCCTCTGAACAGAAAGACACATAAGGATGCGATTTCCTCAGGCTTTGGCCAGCATGGTTAAAAAGAAGTCCTCCCCACTGCGCTGCAGGCTGCCCCTGCCACCCCTCCATCCCCTCCCACTATGCAGTGCAAGCGCTTGTCGGGCTGTGCTGTGAACTCAATTGCTGAAATGATCTAGGTTAAAAATAACCTTGTAAAGAGTTAAGGGATGTATTTTTAGCCCAGATCATTTCAGTGATCCAGTTTACAGCACAGCTCCACAAACTCACATTGGTGCAAGGGAGGGGATGAGAGGGAAAGGAAAGGTCAGAGGAGCATGAGCAATTGGAAACATAAGCTGTCCTTCTGCCAAAATCAGGACCTTTTGAAACTGCACCCCAAAAGCACTAACCCTCATTTTGTTTTCATACTGACAACTGCCTTCTCGTGGCGCAGTGTTGAGAGCTGGGTGCTGAGGATCACTATTTCTGGATCCTGTTTCTGTAATCGAGACATTGTCCCTGAGCCTCGGATGCCTTGTTGTGTCTGCCTCTGACACATTATCTGTGTCATTATTTTTGCCATATTTGCTTTTGCTGAGGTAGCTTGTTATGTGCAACAACAAAAAACCCCATGAGAGTCATGGGGCAGCTTTGCAGAGCTTGTGCGTGTGCAGCGTACAGGAAGGTGGCTGGCACTGTAGTCTGGTGTGAGAAAGGGCTGCAGGGAAGCTCTTTACAAGCAAAGGAGGGATGTGGAGGTCAGAGATTGGCCTCAAAACCATATCTAGATACAGCTGCCTGAGAATGGTGGTGGAAAGTGCACAGAACCAGTACCAAAAAATGCATAACAGTCACTGATTTCATAGCTGCTGAATTCTCCAACCTTGCCAGGTGCCTTGGAGGGCTTGCATCTCAGATAAAATGTGCTCCATCTGGCCAAAATATCCTACCTGCGAAAGCAGGTAAGTCAGAGGAGTCATAGGGGAGGGAAGGAGAGCAGGGCAGTATAAATCTCTGTGGTTACTCAGCTGGTATTTAAAGCACTTGGCTGTATGGCAGCTAATAGACCTTTGCTCTTTTTGTCAGTCAAATCAGTTGCACAAATTCTTCAGTATCTGCTTCTGACCCCCACTGGTAGGGGGGTCAGACTAGCAATTCCAATAGCATATTATGGACAGTGACAAAACTGGTGGCATACCAGTCCCATGAGATGGAGTCATGATAACTTCCAATTGCAAGGGGGTGGGCCATGATCAAAACTGGTAGCTGAGGGCTGTTGGAGTCGGTTTTGCACCAGTCCAAGCAGGACGCTCAAATTCATCCCCAAAGCCACTGCTGGCTTTCCAGCTTTCTGCAGGAGGCTCTGAAGTTTTGATCTCATGAGAAACTCATTGTTTGTAGTGACACTCCCCACCTGGAGCTCAAATCCATGATCTTTCAGAAAAGCTTTTAGTGAGTTCCCAAATGGCATGCACAGAGAAACTCTTCAATCTTTTGACCTCTTTTTCTGTGGGCCTCTAGCATGGCCCTTCTTTCATCTGGTGCCCACGGTGGGTCCACGGGCCCTAACAGAAGAATGCACTTGTCATTGAGCCATTGACATTGCCGTACTGAGAGGCCCCCTCTGTGAGACGTTATTACTCCCACATTAGGCAGCCTTCCTAGCGCTTGCGTCCTCTGGCACATTAAATCACCAGTTACGTGGGACTGTGCTAGACAGGGCTGACTGTGCCACAGCACCCAGGCATCTCCACTTAGAGAGCTTTCCAGCTGCCTTGAAAAGATACAGCTGGGATGGCGTGTGACACTTCCCTCACAGCCTAGTGGTGTTTCTGCCAGGCAGCTTGTGAGAGAAGCAGGGATCCGTGCTAAAAACGGTGCCCTCCCCTTCAAGCAATCTGCAGAATCAGGGACTGGTGGGCAGTTTTGCTCTTAAAACAGAGGCAAGGACTCTAGAACATAAGGAAGGAGAGACTTTGGTGGGAAGCTTGAGTTGCTGTGATTGTACCTAACCCACAAGTAAAGACAGAATTTTCTTCTCCAGTGCTGCCAAAGGGACCAGGTTCAGTTTTAAAAGCAGATGAAGAAACACAGGGTTGGAAACCATTTTAAAATTTGCTCAATTATCTGTACTTATTTGGAAGAGGAAAGTGAAACGCCTTACAGAGAACTTGCTAGTTGCACTTCATCTTTTGCAGACAGTGCCTTGCTTGCATTGACAGTATAATTCAATTCCTGTTTTACTGCTCTGACATTTTGCAGAATACATAAAGCTTAGACAGTTATTATGGAACAGTAAAAGACCTCAGAGTAGCCGTCACCAAATTACTGATGGAGTGAGTCTTTTACCTTATTAGCTCAGTGGTTTTAGCCCATGCAGGCTGACCATGCTTCTGTTCAGAAAAGGTGAGCAGTTGGCTGCAAAGAGCAAAAAATTCACTGAGTCTGACTAATTTCACCTCTTTTTTTTTCAAAAAAAAAAAGAGCAGGGCTACTCCTCATCATCATTCAGGAAAATGGTGGGCCAGGTCACCAAGATGGGAAAAATTACCAGGAATAGGAGAGGGGCAGGAGAGCACGAGCCCTGAGCTCACAGGTGAGAGAAGACACACGTCTTAGTAGTGGGAGAGACTGAAAGCTGGTAGATGCTCTGGGGTGAGAGTGAGAAACTGAGGCTTCCCACCTTCCTTCCAGTGGGAGGGAAACTTTCAGTGCAGCTCCTGGAAGTCAGGGGAATAGCAATCTCCTTGCAGTGCAAGGAAGGGAACTTTATGCCCCCCAGTGTCCTGGGATGGCACACTCCCTTGACTAGAAGACACAGAGCCTGGAACACCAGCTGGGGAAAAAAAAGAAGCTGTAGAAAAAGCTGGATGCAGGATGACAATGTAATTGCCAGAAAGGATCTGAGAAAGGACTTTTGCTGTTGCAAAATGTGTGGCGTAATCAGAGAGTCTGCAGCTGCCAATTTCGGGAGGACACAGCCCATGGGCTACTTGTGCTAATCTTAGAATGGCATGTTCACTGCTTCCTGCGCCCTGGTCAGTGAGCTTCACGCCAGCGAGAGCCGCGTTGCAATCAATGCCTGCTACCAGCAAAACAAGAAATGTGTGGAATCATTCCAGCCTCACAGCTTTGATGAGATCCAGAGAAAGGGAGCTGTGTTTTCAGGCTGTAACTCAAAGACAAAAAAAAAAAAAAGAAAGAAAAAAACCACAACGAGCCCAAAACAAGAGGTCAAAGAGGTGAAGAGGAAGTGCAATTTGTTTTCTGAGTAAACGCAAAGGGCTGTGAAAGGAGTTTTTGGAGAAAGAGGGACTATGAGGGAGGCAACCCTTCTACCACAGACACTGAGCACCTGCACCTCCTCAACCTCAACTGGGTCTCAACTCAGGTGTCTGTTCTGCCATGCCTAGTTATCCTTGGAGCTGGTGTGCTGAGCCAAGCCTCCTCATCCATCCTGCCTTCTCCAGGTTCGTTCTTTGCTCTCTCTTCTTTGCAGCCTGTCCTCCTTCCACAAGCAGGGAGCCAGCCTGCAGCTGGGAAATGTTTTCTCTCCCTGCTTGGTCCAGCCACCATTTTTCACTTGCAGCAGGTTGCCCTGATGATCTGCTTGTCTCATCTGCCACTTCCTCTGCCTGCAATTAGTTTAATGAAGGCTGAAAATATGGGGGGAAGATGGTGGAAGTTCACCGAGAGAAGATCGCTTGATATGGCTTTCATGACTGGATGCAGGAAAGCTGGTCTGAAGTGCAGGGGAAATTTAACAGGGGAGATGTAGTCAGGATACTGGAAACAGGGAATGGTAGATATCTACTAGGGCTTGCGGGCTTGGGAGAAGAGAGCATTTTGGGGAGCATGTATTTACAGGTCTCTGAGAAAGGGAAAGGCCATTTTCCACAATGCAAACAGGCCTTAGCCATGCTGCTCTCTACCAGGTATTTCAGACTACAGAGTGCTCCAAGCTGTGGATGTTGAGATGATCCCTCATGTGAACACCTCTATTCGCTTTTAATCTATAAATTAGGACTCAAAATTAATTCCTTCTTTACTATGATTTCAAGTTCCTGTAGCTGTTTCTCCAGCCCCTCCAGCATGGTGACCCAAAGGAAATGGTCCACACGTGGGCCAGATTGGTGTTTTGAGGGCTTATCACCTCCAGCAATGCTGAAAGGAGTGGCTGTGTCAATGAGAAAGTAGGTCCTTCCCAGACAAAGTGGCATAAAGGCAGAAGGAAGGGCCCTGCCGGAGCCTTTGGAGAAACAGAGATGTATTGCTCTAGGGGACACTTTCTGATTGAGGAGCTGAAGAGTATTGAGGCAGAGGGGCAAGAAATGTGGTGCTGGTCACGTGTTCCTCAGGATGTTACAGGGAGCAGAGGTATGGTGTTCCTTGCTGATGGTTTCTAGCCTGGTTTGTTTTTCTGAGGTCCCTGCCTCTAACAAAATAAGGATTGTTGGTTAGTTGTTCTCAGTTCCTCTGGATTGGTTATCCCTGGCATCAGATGCTAGAGATGAAGAACAAAAGATTCCTTTCATCAGCTTTGATTTCAAGGCTTTTTACTCATATTGCTTGATACACACGTAGCAAAGAAAACAAGGTAAATGTGGAATGACACCAGGGTTGTGGGCTGTGCGAAAAGTCACACCATCCAGTCTCCAACAAGCTTTCTGCTTCTCAGCCTGTTGTTGGCCCAGGGGAGGTGAAGCTTCTCTTTGCCCTGGTATTTCCTCCCTCCCACCCACCCACCTGAGTATTTCACTGCCAAAAGCAGAACAGCACAGGGACATCCCCAAGCAGATGCTGGCTTGCTGCGAGAACAGGGAATGGCTTCTTGCAGCAGAAACACTGGAAAAGGAAGGATGCTAGTGACCATGGCAGTCAAAAAGGGATGGCAAGGCTGAAGAGGGGTATGGGAACATCCTTTACTGCCCTGCTCCATCTGCTCACTGAGAGGAAAAGACAGGGAACAGACACTTGGCTTGAAATACTTAGTTTGCTTCCAGTGAAAAATACCAAGTGTAGGCTCTTCAGCTAGAAGTGGAAGGATCTGTGTGAATTACTGTTTTCCTGGGATATTTGAAAATGCTGGTAGGTTCTTTCTTCCCAAGCCTCTTGCTCTGAGACTAGATGATTGATGCCAGATGTGAGAAACTCTGCTTTAATTCCTTGCTTACTCTTGAACTCTGTAACACATATGCAGGCTTCTCTCTAGCCTGCTGGCTTTTCCCAGCCTTTGCTCATAAACGGTTGTTCCCAATTTGTCAGAACAGGCCAGCAGAGACCAACTCAGAGGTGGACAAGTCGGCATCACCCTCAGTGGCTCAGCTAGCAGGAAGATTCAAGGAGCAAGCAGCCAATATCACTGGAAAAGAGGTAAGGAGCTCTGCAGCCACCAGCAGGTAGCTGAGTGGAAAATGAGGCACTCACACCTGCCTGTAGAAGTTGCAGCACCAGTGACCACAGCATGAATCCGCCTTGATTTTGAGTCTTTGCAAAGGATTAGTCTCTTAGTGCAATGAAAGCTATGACAGTGTCTTCCATTCATTGCTGACTCGCAGACAAATATTTTGGTAGAGCCATACCTCAGGACAACTCGACACTGTAACTGAGACACTGTAAAGCTAGGTAGTGTACACCTCTGTCCCTAACAAGAGCAGACAGCAACACATGTACTGTCTGGGCTGGCTTCTGTGGGCAGAGGGCAACAATGAATAATGAAATACCTAATATTGAGCCATGGGAAGAGAAAGCAAATAACACATTACGCAGCGTGGAAGCCAGTGGCAGGTCACCAGCCCCTTGTTCACAAAAGGAGGAAGTTTGCTTTGGTTACAGCCTTATGTACAGGTCTGAGAAAGCAAGATGTCTCTTCACTTGCCCTCACTACCTCTACCCAATGACATCTCAGACTCTGTGCCTATCTCTATCACGCTGAAACCTTATTTTATTGAAAGCCCATTATGTCGAGCATTGCCTTTTAAGCTGTCTTTCACCAGAAAAGCAAAACGCTAGAATATCTCTGCTAGGAAGAAAGGAAAGTCAGAGTATTTATGGATGGATGTTAACATTTTAGGAGAGCCCTGTGTATAATTATGTGCTTTTTTAGAAGCATAAACGTTTACTGGTGGCCCTTTTCAGTCAATAGGTGCCCCTTTAAAACTTAGCTGCTTCCTTCTGCTGCTCAGCTTATTTCAGCATGTCCCAGGCTGGGCCTAAGGGGATCCTCCCTGTCACTCCTCTTGTCTTTGGCTGGACGCAATGGTGACCTCTGTCCTGCAGGGCTGGTATGCCACCATCTATCAGTGGTTAGCACTCTTACAGCTGGGCGGCAGGATAGGAATAGCCAGTCTCTTCCCAAGCACTTTTTTTTTTCCTTTTAGTCACCAGCATACCACTCCATCTGTCCCATTACACTCATTTCCTCTTTTTAAGGTATGCGATTTAATTGCACTAAGTCTCTCATCCTTAAGAAGACAGTAAGTTCCCAGACCTCTCTTGTGTTATCTGCAGACCTCTGCTACTCCCAAGCCAAGGCCATGTGGAGGGGCCTCACAGTGGGGGGAAGCTCATTTTCTCCAGAGACAGAGTAGGACAAAGTTTCCTGTCTTTTCTCTCCAAGCCATCTGTCACTTCCCCACCAGCTTTCTCAAGCTGCCTTTAGATTAATGGCTGAGTGCATGGTCTTTAACCCTTGCTTGACCCATGCCAGCAAAGGAGAACCTATCAACCAGGGAACTTCTGATACATTCCCTGTGGCACAACATTGCACGGTTGCAAAATGGTGGAGTTGCAATAAGACATGATATTATTCATTCTCAGTGTGAGGTAAGAGGAAGGGCAGAGCTGCCCTTGGCTGATTAGAGACACAGCATTGCCATGGCTGGGTGCAGCATCACCAACAGTTAAGTGACATCAAGTCTACAAGATCTCCAAGACAGCTAACTATGCAGAAGGTAAAAATACCATAATCCAATTTTTCACATGCCTGCCTGTTACAAGGTAACAAAATCCAAATATTATATTGTCGATGTTATCCAAGATCCACAGTATTATCCAAGTATTTTGCCTGTTAACACACAAAAAAAGTGTGTTAACAGCTTGGCGGGAGACTACAAATCTGGCATAAAATACAGACAGCTTGACAGCAAGACCAGAGCAATAGTTCTGAAGAAATGACTCCACACGTACTGTGCTACATGTCCCTTCCTTCCTAGTAAGCACTCTGTACATCTGAGATCCCGCAGATGTTTAGAAAGAACCAGTGTCCCTGCCATTGAGTTGCCTTGTTTCCTTCACCCTGGAGAATCTGTTTCTTGGTGAAATTACAGAGACAGCTGAAGCTTTGTCTCTGTGAGATGCTCTTCTTCATTAGAGAGAAATGAATGAGGCTATGAGGGATATTGAAAAAGTCAGAATTCTCCTTTTTGCCCCTAAAATGCATCAGATGGAAAACAAATAACTCATGAACCAGGTAGGCAGCTGAGACTCATTAAAAGGAAATCCTGGTAATAAGGCAGGAAAGAGAACAATAATGAGCTATTACAAGTGTAAGGGGCTTTCCAGCAGGATGCATTGAAGGTGAAGTTTCTGGGAAGGCTTCTCCACCCCTCAACAGCTTAGAAGATTTTCTTTGTACAAAGCCTGAAGTCTTGTAGTTTGCACTGCGGAAGAGATATAGACTAGTTTTCCAACACCAGAACTGGGCTGAAGATGCTGCAAGCACATCTAGCATGCTAGCCACATGCCCATATGCTAATATTTTGTGCTGTCTATGGATGCCTCCTTTATGGAAGCTAAGCCCTGCCATCCAAGCAGGTCACTTCCAGAGCATTCCCTTGGTGCTTCAATTTCACTTCTTTTCTTCAAAAAATTATCTCCCCGCCTGCTGAGTTTGTTGTTTTCTTCTCCTAGGTACCACTACATAAGCCAACTCGGAGAAAACCACCATGCTCCCTTCCACTGTATTCCAACAAAACTGAGACAAGTGACAATGATGACCAAGTGAGTATCAGTTTAACAGTGGGACAAGGTCTCTCCTCTCTGCAACCTTTTCTCACTTGAGACACGAGCTTGGAGGTAGCAAAGAGGTCAGGCTGTGCAGCAAAAGATATCAATCATGCAGCATGGAATCTTCCCTGGCTTACACACGTGTACTGACTGGAGTCAGCTCCATGTTGATTCCCCCCTCCTGTAGCATGGATACGTATACCATTTCTACTCCTTTTGTTTTTACCCTTACAGCACTGACAGATCCACCCACCTTTCAAGTGTTTTAAAGTAGGAACTGCTGGCATTTATTAGATTTGAACAGTACTTGCACAGGGAACATCCATGCTGTTTGAGTATAATGGTGTAATAGTTCTGCTCTTGAGAATTTTTGTTCTTCAGAAAAATGAAATAATTAATCCAGAGTGAAGAGGGGATTTTGTCAGCAACACCCACAGAATATTGTATTGAGATGTCCTCCATACAGCACCCTTGTATGATCAGGTCCCAGTGCTCTGGCTGCTAATCACTAAAGTTTATTTTCAGGCCCTTGCCAGTCACTTCTGTCCTTCTGTATTTCAGGATATGAGGTCTACCCACCAAAATTTCACATTATCACCTGCCCTTAACAAGGGGGTGGTTCTTTGTCCTTCTTTTCTGGCAGCTGCAGGCTCTTGCTGCCTCCATGTCAAAGGAGCACAAGCTTTAAAATCTTAGATTCCTTCCTTTTCCTTTGGACCTGAAAAAAGTAATATCCCCTTTCTCAAAGCAATGCTCTCCCTTTCTCAAACTGTTTTCAGCCTTTCATAGCTCTGCCTTTCTGGCCACTTATGCTGTTCCTGCCCATAGTAATTGGATACCCTTTAACTCTGTTAGTCAAGTTGTGGCAGGAAGTCTTTCCTGTCACAAAAAGTTCACAATGTTTAACAGCATTAAAGCTTGTAGTCTTTTAAGAGGCAGAATTTTAATCTGTCTGATCCTGAAATAATATGAGGGGAAACTGTCATAGGTTAGATACCTTAGTGAAGGCCATGTACCAGTACAACCATTATGCATCACCTAATTCAGACACTTCAGCCAGAAAGCAGACAAGCACCTTTTCTCCCAAAGGAAGGATATGTGCATGTAGAAGCCCTAGGATGGCTTGATAACAACAGGGGTGCAGAGCTGGGAAAGAAGAAAACAAACATTTGTGTGAAGATGTTATATAAGGCTTCATTTGGTCTCCACTTTCTGTTTATCTCTTCCAGGTCTTCTATCTTTGTTGTATTTCCTCTTTTTCACCTACTCTGCTGTGACTTTTTCATGTTTCATCTTGTTTTGCAGAAGCGGTCTCCAAATGCTTGCCCCATTCCCAAGGTCAAGGTGAAAAGCTCCCCCATGATTGAAAAGCTGCAGGTAAGTCCTGGAAAAGCCCACATGGCACACCCAGCAAATTAAAACCGATTGGCATTTGCCATGGACATACCCTTGGGGTGTAGCCACAGGGGAAAAAGATCCAGGACTAAAGGGTGACAGCTAGGTAAGCAGGGCAATGGCCTCACCGAGGGCCCAGTCCCACAGTACACAAACAAGGAAGGCAGAGCAGGTATGGTGATGGTAAACAACACACAAGCAGTCCAGCAATCTTCAAGCACGTCCCTAGAAAGTGCATGGGTCAGGATCATTTGGATCTGTGGGGCACATGGGCGGGCACTGGCGAGGCAGCAGCACAGGTTAGGAAGGGACCAGGGGCAGGAGCTCCAGTTTAAATGCAGCTCACAAGAGAAAGTGAGGGAAACCCTGGCTGAGGTTTCTTCCACCTCTTTCTTCACAGCAGCTTAAATCAAACTGTCACCTGCACCCTACTGGGGAGCTGACCTTGAGCACAGGCAGCTAAAGTCCTGGCAGTGGGAAGTGTGGTCCTGGCCCTGGCACTTCCCTGTGCCTGCCTAGAAGCTCTGTGCTTCCCTTACCTCTATTCCTCCAGTTACGCACAAACACGCTCAGTGCATCTTGCCCTTTTGGTACCTCTCTGTGGCATCTGATTCAGGCTGCTGTGGGCAGCTCAGAGCTCAACAGCCTGTAGACACAGTGCCCTGCTGCTGCCAACTGCCTCTCCTTGGCAGCACATGTGGCTCCGGAGCACAGTGCCTCCTGGCCACCCTGACACAATGTAAGCCTACTTATAGCACTGTCCCTCTCAGTGCACTCAAGGACGTTTGCCTACAAGAGCTTCTTAATGACAGGCCAGCAGGAAGTGTTTTGCCACAGTTAATCACAAACTTGCTTCTTTCTGTGGTCTTCTTGCTGCTCATGACTGTGCAGATCTTTCAGAAGACCTGCAGACCAGGCTTGAAAATGTGAGGTCTGCTTGGGCACGCACAGGGATGGTTTAAATCTCGAAGTTGCTGGCTGCTTGTTCAGACTTTCTCTAGGCTCAGCCACTGTTGACTATGCTGGTTTGGCTGGGACACTGGAAAATCCCCAAAGGCTTTAGGATGACAAAAAGACACGTCCTGAGATCCAGCTGCTGGGGAAGGGCAAATGTCCGGTCATAACTGTCCTGCCCGGACTTGTTTGTTGACGGTGTCACCAGGAGAGACCCATAACCAGAAGGTATGTGGGTTGTGACAGATGACAGCTGTGGCAGCTCCCGTGGCAAGAGCAAGGGTTCCCCCGTGTGGTCATTGCCTGTAGTACACACCGGTGTCATGCACGCCCGTGATGGGGATTTTTCTTTGCAGGCCAATCTGGCTTTTGCTCCAGCTGCTCTGCTGCCAGGAGCATCTCCCAAAAGCCCTGGTTTGAAAGTCCTGGTTTCTCCATTCAGCACCCCTCCCTCAACACCCAGCAGCCCAGGAATTCAATCACAGACCAGTGAAGCGAATGAAACGCCAGTCAGCTTTGATCAACCGCCAGAAGGCACCCAGCTGCAATTCTATAACAAGGTAGGCTATGTGCTAAGATTTCTTCATCACAGCAGGATAAGGCTTGCTCGTTGCTTGGAGATGAAGAGGTAGAGCAGGTTGTAACCCTCAGTCCCACCCTCAGTGTGCATTTGTAGCCAAGAGAGGAGACTGATGCACTGGGTTCGAAAAAACCCAGCTACCTTTCAGGGTAGCTCTCTGGAGCCTCTTCTCTGCACACCTGCAAATGGATCTTCATGATCCAGCAGCTCCAAACAGTAAAGAGCGGGAGCTAAATGGCGAGAGTCAATCACTTCAGATCAGCAGTAAGAGGGTGGTGAGTAGCTGGGCAGGGAGCACTGTGAAGAGTTGGTGCCACATGACAGCAAATGTCAAAGTTGGCTGAGGCACAATTCAGGGAGACATGCAGAGCACGATTGTTTGCCATACGTCCTGCAAAGTGCACAACACTTCAATGAGGAGCTGTATAACCTGCTTTCACCATCCTCATCTGGAGTGCAGACTCCTTCCTTGATCACTAAGCTGCCATAAGAAATGGCCAAGACATCCAAAGTTAGCAGTATCTGCATAATGAATGGAGGAGCATCCTTGAGTTAGGGGCTAGCTTGGACAAAGACCCACATTTTTAATTGAGACAATGGCTTCTAGTCTCAGCTTTACAGAAGGAAAGGAAGTGTATTATTAGGGATCTGCTTGTCCTCTAAAGTAGTCTTTCACGAGTAGCAGCCTTTGTCTCCCTACCTTTCAGTAGCAGAGCAGGAAAAATGAGGCCACTAGCATAGCAGTCAAGTTTCCCATAGTACTTTCCTCTGTTTTGCTTTCCTGCTTTCCAGTATTACACTCTTTGACTGCTTCAATGTCTGCTTTTCCTGCCTCCAAGGTGCGGACACGGGGATCGATAAAGCGCAGGCCTCCCTCCAGGAAGTTCCGAAGATCTCTGTCTGAGTATGGAGATGGGGAAGACTTAGAGGTCAATATCACCTCTCCAGAGAATGGTGCCAAGGAAGACGGGGATGAGGTGTTTGGGCCCAAGAGCAAGGCAGAGGAGGCAGAAAAAATGGGGAGCAAAGAGCAAAAGAAGCAGATGGGATCTGATGAGAAACCCCCATCAAGGAGAGGATCCCACAGATCAGAAGATGAAGAGAAAGGGGGAAAACAGGCAGAGGAAATGAGTCCTTGTAAGAATAACGCAGGGGATATAATAAAGGAGGAGGTGTGTCGTGGTGTCTCACGTGAAGAGAATTCTCCCCAGCCTCCCTCTGGAGACAAGGAGGAGAAGGTGTGCGAGGGTCCCCAGGGAGAAAAGCAGCAAGGCTCTGCCTGTACACAGGAAAAGGGGGACAAGGAGAAAGAAGAAGCTGAAACTGAAAATGAGGCAAAGGACACCAGTGAGAGCACAGACGCACAGAGAACGTCAGATACTGCAGAAACACCACTGGCACCTGAGCCACTGCGGGATGCCATGAGCCTAAAGACTGCTGGTGAACCTTCAACATCAGCCACGCAGGACCAGGGCACAGCATAACCGTGACATACAGGTAAGTCTGATCAGCATGATGATGGCTCCTAAAATACCAGAGGCTTTTGTTGACTAATCAGAATGGCAACTGTGACAGAACACACCAACATTTCTGTTGCTCCTTGCACCTCTAGAGTATTAAATCTCAGCCCTGCAGAGGCCGCAAGGCAGGACATCTGAAACAACCAGCCCTTCTGGGTGGTGTAACAGAGACAGGAGATGGAAAAGAAGCACAGCCAGTTCTGGATTCAGTAAAATGGAGAGGCTCTGCTCACCAGGCACCCTGCTGAACTGCTGTTTTGAAAGCAATTTGAAAGCACTTGCAATAAAAAGCACTTTTCCCTAGCAGCAACCATGTATACATTATCTCAATATGCCTCCTTACACATATACATTTATATGTTTATGTGTGCACACATTATATATACATGCACACATATATATTCTCTCTTTCTATATATGTTTAGCTTGGTAGCTAATGCCAGTGAAAATACTGTTTGCACACATACCAATTTCATGTTCATCTCTGGAAGGATGCAAACACAGGCCTCTGCCACTTAAAACAAAAGAAGATTTCCTCAGGCTAAAGCAGGGCTCATTCTATGTAGCTTCTTACATACTCTTTAACCACTGATAACATAGACAGAGATGCCTGAGGAAATATCTCATTCTACCTCAATCACCTGTCCCCTCTTCAAATGCCTCCTTGGTTTGGCAAGGAGCAACTGAAGGAAGCAAGCTGGTGTTCAGGCTTGCAGCTTGCCTTTGCCTCCTAGCACAGAAACTACCAAAGTACCCCCAGGTCACAGACTCCCCAGCTCTCTGTTTACTTAGACCCATGATTATTTTTCATAATTACCATAATTTTCCCCTCTCTAAAGGACGCACCCAATCAGGGCACAGGAGACTTTACATGAATAGGAGCCATCTAACCCAATCAAGGTGGAAGCTACTGGAAAACCTTCAGTAGCAGGAAAGGAGCAGAATACGGATAGCCCCCAACATCCAGACTCATCCTGAGTGGCTGTTCTCTGGCTCTGTTTTGCACCATCATATTTTGGGACAGTCGGAACAAGAGACTTGCTTGCAATGCTTTGGAGTTTGGAACTCAGGTGTCAGCTGATGTTCCTGAGTGACATCTGGGGACTGAGAGACCTTATACATGCTGTCCTGTAGCCAACAGCCATCCCCCCCTCCTGGGGCCTCTGCTCCTTCATCCTGCTCCATAATGTCCTTTTCTTCTCTCTTGCATTGGTCTTAGACGAAGTTCATCAGTTACATATGTACATGTATGGTGCCTTTTTGGTAGCTCCTTTTGAAATATTATGGGGTTTCAGATTTCAGTAAATAATATTTTAAAAGTAGGAAAAAAAGTATGTTTTCTCCATATATGTTGTATGGCAGACAATGTGAATCCTAAATATGGGGAAAACTATTAGGATGTTTTTCATAAAGCATAATATCCCTTTGAAGTGGGGGTCAAGCTATGAAACAGTCAGCATGGTAGGCAGTTTTTCTTTGTGCTTCAACTTTGGGGTGGTTTTGGTACTGGGGGAAAGAAACAACCAACAAATTTGATGCACATTAAAGATGTGCTGCTTAGGTCAACAGGGCAAGTTTTCTTATCCAGCTCTGGGCTCCAGTCCAGATTTAGAAGGGCCACCTTTCCATCAAACGTTATCACTTCCAGACCCTATCCAGTCTTTTGATTCTCTTTTGAAACTTTCAATGTGTGGCCACCGAGAGCCACTCATGATAGAATGCATCCTGGCTTACTGGAAACAGCTTGTTAATTTTGTGTAAGTCAAAGAAGAGATCTTAGATGGCCAAGTTGTACTGGCCTGACTGAATATGGATAGCCAGTCCCTTCCACGTACTTAGGCATTGTACTAGATTTGCATTCACTCTTAGGGTACTAGTGAAATCATGGGTCTAGCAGTTGCTAAGCCAAAAAAGCTTTTGCATCTGGAGATTATTTGTTGAGGGGCATGACGTGGAGCTGTGGACAAGTCTGCCTCACTGAAGACAGCAAGCCAGACTTGTCAGAAGCTAAGCCAAAGAGTTGGCTAGTTGTTAGGTGGTGTGAACGGTCAGGGGCCAGTGCTTGAACCTGATGCCAGCCACCTAGTACCCAGCAACACGCATGCAGCTATAGAGACCAGGGACAGAACCAGCCAGCTCCTCTTCATCCATCACAAAGCTCCTCCTAGCAAACATTAGACTGAGCAGAGTCAGAGGTTTGGATTGTCTCTGTCCCTTTGGATAGGAACAAACATTTTATGCAACAGCCCGCATCCGTCCTTGAGATGGCTCTGCAACACAGCAGTATTACAGACTTGATGGCTTTGAGGGATATCCCCTTCCTGTTCACCAGCTCTAAAACTGGAAGAAAAATAAGTGGCTCCATGTCCTGCCTTTCTTTTTGCCAGATAACTGAGGTGTCATTTGCTGAGAGCCAGCAGTGTTGCCCCTCCTGCATAACATGGACTTCTCGGCAAACACAACCCCCAATCCTTTTGAGCCATGTTGTGGAGCATTGTTGCCTTTGAACCCATTTTAATCTGTTTGTTAAAGCTTGTATTCCAGGGCAGGCTGCAATCATCCACTGTACCATTTCTTCTCTCAGCAGAGTGTCCCATCTGGATGTGAGTGATTGTGCCTTACTGTATATATAGATACATGTGTGCCTGTTCAGAGAATGAGTGTGTCCCGAGCAAGGGAATGGAAATCCAAGGGAGAAACAGAAGAAATAAATGGTGGAATAAAACCAAACCACAATCTGTGTGTTTCTTTCTGGGAATATGGAGGAATCTGTGGAAGGATGGAGAGAACTGGTAGCAGCAAGAAAAATAGGGGTAGGATTTCCACTGTCATCAGAACAGTTTAACATTCACTTTTCATTTAATTTGTGGTATTTTTTACTTTGGGAAAAGAGCAATAAAAAATGCACTGAACACACAAAGGAAGCTGGTTTTGGGGGCAAGTCATGTCACTGGAGACTGCCACACTCCCTGCCCCAGCTCCGCAGGTATCTAGGAAGAGAAGAAAGCAAAGCAATCTAGCCTAGTGCCATTTCTCCAACAGCACCATTGTTCAGAAGCATTAAAAAAACCAAAGCAACACACAGTGATCCTCCCTGTGAGGGAGAAGATTTAGATTAGACATCAGAAATTCCTCACACTGAGAGTGGCGAGGCACTGGCACAGGTTGCCCAGGGAAGTTATGGATGCCCCCTCCTTGGACGTGTTCAAGGCCGGGTTGGGTGGGGCATTGACCAGCCTGATCCAGTGGGAGGTGTCCCTGCCCATGGCAGGGGATTTGGAACTAGATGATCTTTAAGGTCCCTTCCAACCTAAACCATTCTATGATTCTATGCTTTCCCAGCTTCTGACAATCAACAGTTGGGAGACTTTCTGTGCCAGAAGTTGTATGACCATCTTTGTCCCTGATGGCTTTACAAGCTGCAGGAAAAGAACAAAAAAGGTGTCTGTTTCTCAGCTGAAGGTACTCACACGTCTCTCTAGGGGCAACATTTGGTCAGGCAGTGTACAAACCTTGCCCTGTCTCCAGGCCAAGCAAGAGCAATCTTAGAGAAGACTCTCACCAGCATTAGCATTGTGAGTCTGTAAAAACAGGGGATACGTGTGGACTTGTATCCCTGACCCATCCATACTATTGGGAAACATAGGCTTGGGTAGCATGGTCTCTTATCTACAAGGTGTACACAGTCAAAAAGTTTTGACTGAAATGTAGACTGCAGCTTGGCTTTGTGTATAGGGTAAGGACACCCTATTCAGACTCATATGGGTCTGTCAAATTGCTGGGGCTGTAGTGTATAACATCAGGTGTAAGAACACTGACAGTTGAACAGGAAAATGCCCTCAACAAGGAAAATCTGATATAATGTATGCAGTTCCTCTGGTGTGAATGGTGCCTGAAAGATTATTTTTTAAAAAAAAAGGCAAAAGCACCTACCTTACAGGCCAGAAAACATTTAAAGTAGGTGGGAAGGATGGAAAACAGAGCACAAGTAAAGATAAAGTGGAGAAAGGAATGCAGCCCAAAAGCAAGGATTCTTCTGCAGTTGTGTTTGGCTGGGATCTTGTTGTTTCTATGGTTATTTTTCAATTGGACTGTATTTGAACTGTATTTAAACTACATCCAACACCCTAGTCAAGTGTTGGAGGAGCAAGGACTGAAAATAATTACTGATGGGAGGAACGGGGCTTTTTGAAATATCTGGGATGCAAGGGATGCTGGTACACTGGTGTGGTAACATGAGAAAGAAGCTTGAGGGAAACAGGAGGCAATAGCAGGATATAGAACACCATGGATGAAGTGCGAGCCAAAGCAGCAGCGTGGAGCGGGTTCAGAAACCAAAGGGAAGACTGCTGGCTCTTCTGGGCCCAACACATGAGAAACGCACTCCCAGTGCTGAGGCACAAGAAGCCCAAGGCCCTTTGTTAAACCATTTTTCTAGCAGCCTTCAGTGGGCCCCAATCGCCACTCCTGGGGCCACTTGTTGGAACAGAACCACCAGCTGCTTCCCACAGACCTGCCACCCCACAGGCCCTCACCTAGGGGGCTGTCATGACAGGATTCATACACACTTGCACATGTAGTTATCACAGGATCACAGAATGTCCTGAGTTGGAAGGGATCCACAAGGATCATCGAGTCCAACTCCTGCCTCTACAAAAGACAATCCCAACATTCACATCGCATGTCTGAGTGTCTTGTCCAAAAGCTTCTTGAATGTTGTCAGGCTTGGCTTGTGACCACTTCCCTGGGGAGCTGTTCCAGTGCTCCAACACCCTCTGAGTGAAGAACCTTTTCCTAATATCCAACCCAAACCTCTCCTGGCACATCTTCCTACCATTACCTCGGGTCCTATCATTGGTCACCAAAGAGAAGGGATCAGCACCTGCTCATCCTCCTCCCCTTGTGAGGAAACAGTAAACTATGATGAGGTCCCCCCTCAGTCTCCCCTTCTCCAGGCTGAACAGACCAACTGACTTCAGCTGCTCCTCATATGATCTCCCCTCTAAACACTTCACCAGCCTTGTAGCCTCTCCTGGACACTCTCCGGTAGCTTGATGTCTGTTTTACACTGTGGCGCCCAAAACTGCACACAGTACTTGAGGTAGGGTCGCACCAGTGCAGAGTAGAGCCAGACAGTCATGTCCCTTGACCAGCCGGCAATCCCGTGCCTGATGCACCCTGGGACAGGGTTGGCCCTCTTGGCTGCCAGGGCACACTGTTGGCCCATGTTCAACTCGCCGTTGACCAGAACCCCCCAAGTCCCTCTCTGCAGGGCTGCTCTCCAGCATCTCAGCCCCTAGTCTGTCTGTACATCCAGGGTTGCTGTGTCCCAGCGGCAAAACCCAGCACTTGCCCTTGTTAAACTTCATGCCATTGGTGGTTGCCCAGCTCTCCAATCTTTCCGGATCCCTCTGCAAGGCCTCTCTTCCCTCGAGTGCCAACTGCTCCCCCAGATTTTGTGTAGTCTGCAAACTCAGTAAACCCTCAATTCCTGCATCCAGGTCATTTATGAAGACATCAAAGAGCACTGACCCTAAGATGGATCCCTGCAGAACCCCACAAGTCACTGGTCACCAGCCCGATGTAACCCCATTTACCATGACCTTTGAGCCTGACCTGTCAGCCAATCACTCACCCACTGCTTTATGTGTTTACTCAGCTGGATGCTGGGCATTTTGTTTATGAGGAAATTGTGAGAGACAGGATCAAAGGCTTTACTGACACCCAGAAAGACTACACCAACTGGCTTCCCTTGGTCACCTGAGTGGGGGACCTTGTAATAAGACATTAATTGTCCTGCGTAACCCTCACACACAACCCCACAGGGCATGAGGGCGCTGGGGGTGGAAGGCCCTGTCAATGTGTTATTCCATCTGCACCAGTGAGGAGCAGGGAAGTGGCTGTCACCTGACATAAACCAAAGCCGCGTGTGTCTGTATGTGTGTCTGCATGTGTCTGTATGTGTCTGTGTGTATGTCTGTGTGTGTCAGTGTGTCTGTGTGTCTCTGTCTTTGTGTCTGTGTCTGTCTGCCTTTGTGTCTGTATGTGATTGTGTGTCTGTGTGCGTCTGTATATGTCTGTGTGTCTGTCAGTGTGTCTGTCTGTCTGTCTTTATGTGTGTCTGCCTTTGTGTCTGTCTGTGTGTGTGTTTGTGGGTGTGTCTCTGTGTGTGTATATGTCTGTGTGTCTCTGTCTGTACGTGTATGTGTTGCTGTCTGCGTGCGTCTGTCTGTCTGTCTTTGTGTCTCTGTGTCGGTATGTGTGTGTGTCTGTGTGTCCCATGCTCCCCTTCCCACTCGCCGACAATGAGCTCGCCCAGCGTCGAGCCTCCCCCCCCCTCCCCCGCCCCCCCGGGCATGCCCGCCAGCCACGCGCGCCTGGCGCGAGCCCGGGGAGGAGGGAGCGAGGGGAGGGGCCGCTCCCCCGCCCCCGGGAACAGCGGTGTCTGCGCAGGGGAGCGTCGCGGGGCTGCTGCGCCACCCACCCTCCTCGCCCCCTCTGGCACTTGGAATTGTCTGCACTGAGCGGATCCGAAGGGTCAGGGGAAGGGCGATGCCACTGGTTACCCTGGCGGGGGAGGGGGATATCGCGACGGTTGGATAGGGGACTGGCGTCTTCCGGAGCGGTGGGCCATTGGAAGTCTGCCGGGGGGGGGGGCAGGAAGGGCACACCCACAAAGGCGCAGGCGGGACATGGGTGGAGCTGGACGGGAGGGGGCGGGAAGTCAGTTGAACTGCTAAGCTGAAAAAGCGACAATAGAGAGCGGCTCGTTGGTCTAGGGGTATGATTCTCGCTTCGGGTGCGAGAGGTCCCGGGTTCAAATCCCGGACGAGCCCGCTGGGAAGAATTGCGTAGTAGTTCTTCCTGTTTTGTTGCCGCCGTTGGATATCATCGAGTCCAACCGCACCTGCCCGCTGCTAAACCACATCGCAGAACGTCTCATCCGCCCGTCTTTTAAACACCTCCAGGGATGGCGACTCCGCCACCTCCCAAGGCAGCACTTCCAGTGCCTGAGAACCCTTCCGGTGAAGAATTTTTTTCCTAATGTCCAGTCCGAGAGGGCTGGCCCCTCCGTGTGAGTCCATAACGCGCTCCTTGCGATAAGAGGGAACGCGTCCCGCGTTGTGAATCCCATCCGCGCCCATCGGTGCGTGCTGGTTCCCGAGGTGTCCAGGGTAACGGTTCGTACCCCTCGCGTGCGTTTCCTCCTGTGCCAATCTGGGCATTTTAATGATGCGGGACTACCTTTGTCATCCAGGGAGACCCTGTGGATGTCCCCTCCCTGGAAGTGTTCAGGGCCAGGTTGGATCGAGGCCTTAAGCAGCCTGGTCTGGTGAGAGGTGTCCCTGCCCACGGCAGGGGGCTTTAAGGTCTCTTCCAACCCAAACATCTCTGTGACTCCCGAGGAGACGGAGAGCCCCGCCTCGCATCCCGGGCGTTGGGAGGGAGCGGGGACGGGGAAGCGGGAGGAAAAAAAAAAAAAAAAGTCGGGCTCGTCCGGGATTTGAACCCGGGACCTCTCGCACCCTAAGCGAGAATCATACCCCTAGACCAACGAGCCGCCATGAGTTATGTTTTTCCTCCTTGTCTGAGGAACGCTGGGGCGGAGTCAGGGAGCCAGGATGCGGTGGGATTGCTCCCCGGCCCGAGGGCTATCGAGTGCTGCAGCCGTGCCTGCGAACCCCCAGCACAGGCGAGTAGAGAAGCCCCCGGGGAACAGCGTGACATCAAGGAGAGCTGGTGGACAGGCTTGGGGACAGCCAAGGGTGGGCTGGCTGGTGCCAGACTGGGATCTGCTGGCAGCAGCCCCGCCGCTGAGGCCAGCCACCTGCCACAGGGCGAGGTCAGGGCTTATAGGGACTGCTCAACTGCGGTGGCCTTGCTGGGACAGCACAAACACAAACATCCTGCTGTTTGTGCAGTGGTTCGTGTTCCTGATGAGTCCCATGCCCTGTTACCATGTCTGCTTTTGCTCTCCAGGCTTCTTCTAATCCCTGCAGCAAATCCAGCTACCCTTGCTGTGCCAGACCTGTGTCCAGCCATTAACCACAGCGGTCAAAACGCAAACCCCAACCAAAAGAATCATAAAACCATAAAATGGTTTGGGTTGGAAGGGACCTTAAAGCCCATCCAGTTCCAACCCCCCTGCCAGGGGCAGGGACACCTCCCACCAGACCAGCCTGCTCAAGGCCCCATCCAACCTGGCCTGGGACACTTCCAGGGAGGGGGCATCCACAGCTTCCCTGGGCAACCTGTGCCAGTGCCTCACCAGCTTTATTGTGAAGAATTTCCTGTTGATGTCAAATCTAAATCTTCCCCCTTCCAGTTTAAAGCCATTCCCCCATGTCCTATCACTCCTCACCCTTGTAAAAAGTCCCTCCCCAGCTTTCCTGTAGCCCCTTCAGGTACTGGAAGGCCACTATGAAGTCCCCCCCAAGCCTTCTCTTCTCCAGGCTGAACAACCCCAACTCTCTCAGCCTGTCCTCATAGCAGAAGTGCTCCAGCCCTCTGATCATCTTCATAGCCTCCTCTGGACCCATTCCAAGAGTTCCATATCCTTCTTATGTTGAGGATTCCAGAACTGCACACAATACCCCAGATTGGGTCTCAGGTGTGTTTGTGGTTCATTTCCAACATTTAGAACTGTACTACAGCCAAGCCAAGTGATTCTGTTAATTTTCTGCCTTACAGTTAATGATTTTGGGGAAGAGTGGCTGGAAAGCTGCCCCTCAGAAAATGACCTGGAGGTATTGGTTGACAGCTGGCTGCACAGGAGCCAGCAGTGTGCCCAGGTGGCCAAGAAGGCCAGCAGCATCCTGGCTTGTATGATGATAAAAAAAGGTGTGGCCAGCAGGAGTAGGGAAATGCTTGTGCCCTGTATTCAGCACTGATTAGGCTTCACATCAAATGTTGTGTTCAGTTTTGAGCCCCTCACTACAAGAAGGACATTCAGGTGCTGGAGCAGGTCCAGAGGATGTCACCGGTGAAGGGACTGGAGAACAAGTCTTATGAGGAGAGGCTGAGGGAACTGGGGTTGTTTAGCCCAAAGAAGAGGGAGCTGAGAGGAGACCTTATAGCTCTCTACAACTCCCTGAAAGTAGGTTGTAGCGAGAGGCAGGTGTTGGTCTCTTCTCCCAGGTAACAAGTGATAGGACGAGAGGAAACAGAATGACATTGCACCAGGGGAAGTTTAGATTGTATATCAGGAAAAATTTCTTTACTGAAAGAGTGGTCAGGAACAGGCTGCCCAGGGAAGTGGTGGAGTTTCCTTCCCAGAGATGTTCAAAAAATGTGTAGATGGGGTGCTTCAGGACATGGTTTAGTAGGCACGGTGGTGTTGGGCTCACGGTTGGACTTGATGATCTTAGAAGTCTTTTCCAACCTTAATAATTCTATGAATTTATGCAGATCTTTTTAAATATCAGGGTCTTCTTACAAGAAACATGACTGCTGGTCAGGCTAGAGGTCAGTGCTACCTTGGCCTTGGCTCCTTACAGTAACAGTTACTAAAGTAATTTTGCCTATATTCCAAGAAACTAGGAGGAGCGAGGAAAAATAATTGCTTTCATTTTATGGGCTCTTTTTATATACCAAGGTTATCAAGAATACTTGTGGCTCGAGTTGTTCCGCAGTATCAGTTCAGCACTGGAATAGCTCATCATTAGCATCCTTTTCCATTATAAGGTTCCTTCAGAACACACATCCTTGCATAGTGGGTTATCCAAGACATTATTCTTAACTGAATTATGTAAAAATAATTATAAATGTGCCACATGCAGTTACTGTGCTGCTGCCAGCTCTGAGTTTTGAAAGAACCACTGCATTTCTATTTAACTAAACATAATGTGTACCTGCCGGTCAAAATTTCTCCCAATTTGGCAGAGGAAAAGGTAATGTTGTAATAGACACTCAAGACTTTCTTTTACAAACAGAGCCTGTTTTTTCTTTTCCTCTCGTTTTTTTCTTACCGTTTCCAAACAAGCATGTTGGGTGGGGTCTTTTTTGAAGGGATGCATGGCTTTGCATGCTGATCAGTGTCTACAGTTCCTCTATGAGGAACAGACATGCAGACTAAATGGGAAACGATCATAACCATTAAAAATTTAAAATCAGCCTGAATATATTTGCTTCTCCTCCTAGAAGATGTTACACTTATTTTGTTGAACATCATAATCCTGCTTGCTCTCTCTGACAAGCTGCTAGAGAGCTCCCCCAAACACTAGGATAACAACAATCTGAATTTCTAACATAAAGAGTGACCATGATAACATTTACTTAACCTCCTCCTCAGTGACATGCACTTGTTTAAATATTCCTTTCATGATAAGCAAGAGCAAAAAAGGCACAAAAGCTTTTTCCCTTCTCTTGTGGGACTGAATGCTGATTTCACTGCATGTGAGACACATCAGAATCAGTTAGGCAACTTGGCAGCAGCCTGCCAGGAGGCTGCTGCCGCCTCTCTTGCCCTGCTGTGTGTCTGACCTTAGCACTTGTGGGTTCAGCGTGAAGAAAAGTAACTGCCCATCTCTCTGTACGCAGACAGAAAAAATTAGTTTGTTGGCAGCTAAGTGAGCTGAATTACTAAGAAATTTGATAAATACCAGCATTATCACTAGACAGAGGGTGGAGTTGCATAGCTAGTGGGAAAAAGGCTGGCAGCAACTTCACCTGTATTTGGGTTAGTTTATCAGGGGCTTGTGCGCAGACACGAGTTAAGGAATTGTGTAGTACAGCATTGTAGGCTCTGCATTTAACAGCTTACTCTGAAAGGTGTTCCCAGTTCTTTTTAGCATGACCTTAATAGTAGCATGTCATAGCATACAAATGCAATATATGTTCCTTGGGACAAATTAAGTTGGTCCAGCACCCCACTTCCTCTCTGGAAACAGCAGAAGACAATAATTTGATCGTTACTATCTGGACATGGTATACAGTAGGTAGACCAGATACTTTCCCAGATGTTCTCTGTCTACTACACAGCAAACGGGGCAATTGTAGGGCTGTTATCTCTGACAATATTATCTCAGCTCTGTCAGGGAAGGGAGGTATTGTAGGAATCCTCTGGCAAGGCGTGCACGTGTCTGAGTCTGACTTGTTAGTACATAACAAGAGAACGCTTGAACTCTGTGAAGGACAGTAAATTTAAGAATAAGAAAAGGATATAGTAAAAAAACCCCCACAACTTTAGGCTGGCTATCTTAAAAAAATTGCCCAGAAAAATGAAGATTGGTCACTTGGTCTGTTCAGAGGACTAAACTAACTGAGCAGAACTGAAGGACCTGAAGGAAAATTATGAACTCTGGATATTCATGCGCTTCCATGTTGGTAGAGCACTACTATAGAACTGTAGAATCGCTAAGGTTGGAAAAGAGCTCTGTGATCATCAAATCCAACTGTCTTCCAGTCACTGAAGAGAGTGGTAAGGACAGGTGGAGTTTCCACAGAAAGGAAGAGCTCTGAGGGACTATTGAGGCAAAAGGGCTTGGGATGAAAGGCTTATCCCTGTATATAGTTTCTGCTCCATTTGGAAGCCAGAGGGACTACATGAGGTGGCAACCAAACAAGGTGGAAATTCCCTGTGATACAGAGAGTTGGCTGGGTTTATATTTATTCCAACTGCTGCCCTGGATTTCTGGCAGCCTGGGTTTCTAGAAAACATGTAAAATGCTTAGCTGAGCAACATGCTCCAGAGCTTTCCCTTAAGGCATGAATAATGGATGCATATGCCGTTATATTTTAAATCCCATGGGAACTGTAACCTGGTGCCTTGCATCACCACTGGAATAAAACCCCATCTGCCTGTGTTTTTGCACCGGCTTGCTTCGTCACGGCCCTCCTCACCATGGGGAGGAGAAGGAGCAGGTGCTGATTTCTTCTCTCTGGTGACCTGTGATAAGTCTCAAGGGAATGGTAGGAAGATGTGTCAGGGGAGGTTTAGGTTGGATAGTAGGAAAAGGTTCTTTACCCAGAGGATGGTGGAGCAGTGTAACAGCTCCCCAGGGAAGCAGTCACAGGGTCAAGCCTGACAATATTCAAGAAGCATTTGGACAACACCCTGAGACACACGGTGTGAATGTTGGGATTGTCCTGTGCAGGGACAGGACTTGATAATCCTTTTGGGTCCCTTCCAGCTCAGGACGCCCTATAAACCTATGATTCTTTCCCGTGGCCTTGGCCAGCTGCAGCTGCAATGAGATGGCCAGCGAGCAGCAAAGTGGGGATGGGATGGTACATGTGCCTGGGGAAGGAGCAGCATCCATGGAACACCGGGAAACAGCGAACTGAATACCCTGCCGGTCTCCTAAATCTGACAGATGCAGTGAGCCACACAGCCCTGTGACATCATAGAATCACAGAATGGTTTGGGTTGGAATGAACCTTAAAGCCCATCCAGTTCCAACCCCACTGACAGCGGCAGGGACATTTCCCACCAGACCAGGTTGCTCAAGGCCTCATCCAGCCTGGCCTTGAACACTTCCAAGGAGGGGCCATCCAGAGGGTCTCACCATCCTCAGCGTGGAGAACTCCTTCCTAATGTCCAATCTAAATCTTCCCCCTTCCAGTTTAAAAGCCGTTCCCCCTCGCCCTGTCACTGCTTGCCCTTGCAAAAAGCTCCTCCCCAACTCTCCTGTAGCCCCTTCAGGTACTGGGAGGCCCCTAAAGGGTCTCCCTCAATGACGAAGCTCGTCCAAGCGACTAAACCTGCCAGATTGGCACAGGAGGAAACGTACACGAGGGCGTTCCCGACAGAGAGGGAGCTACGTGCCGGGCTCGGGGGGCGGGACAGTGTTCCCCACTCTGATAGGTCATCTGGGCTTGACGGATGGCTGTGCTGACCAAAGGTAGAGCAAGGAGTGGGGCGGGGCGGGGGCGAAGGCCAATCGCCACGCAGGAACCGGGCGGGGCGGGGGCGGGGCCGAGGAACAGAGAGGGGTGTGTGCGAATGGCAGCGGCGCGGCCCAATCGCGAGGCGGGATGGGACTGCGGGAGGCGGAGCCGGCGGTGGGGGCGGACAATGGGGGCGCGAGGAGGTGGTGGCACGAAAATGGCAGCGGCCGCGGGCGCTGCGCGGCTCCCCAGCTCGGTCTGGCTGCTGGCCGCTGCTGCCGCGCTGGCCACCGGTGAGTGAGTGACGGAGGGAGGGACTGCGGGCCGGGCGGCGCCCAGGGCCCCGCGGGGCTGCGCTCGGAACTGGGGCGGGCTTGATGTGGCGCGGCCGGGGGGGGGGGGATCCGAGCCGAGCTGAGTCGAGTCGAGTCGAGCCGAGCCGAGCCGAGCCGAATAGACCCGACTCGACCCGAGCGGAGCCGAACGGATCCGAGCGGTGCCGACCCGAGCGAAGCTGTCCGGACCCGAAGGGAGCCGAGCTGGACCGAGCTAACCCGAGCCGAGCCGACTCGAGCTGAGCGGACCTGAGCGATTCCGAACGGAGCCGGGTCGTGCCGAGTCGACGCGAACAGAGCCGAGCGGAGCCGAGCCGACTTGAGTCCCAAGCTGGGGTATGGCAGGCGATGGGGAAAGCTGGCTGGGGTCTCGGGGTCCTGAGTCCGGTCCGGTACACGTGTATTCCCCGCCGGCCCCGCGGGGGGAGGCTGGGGGCGACCCCGTCCCGTCCCTCGCTCCTCGGCTGTGCCCACGGTGCGCCCCGCGCCGCGGGACACCGGCCGGTCCCTGTGGATGCCACTCCTCATCGCCGCCTGCCCGGGAGCCGGGACCGAGGGGCGACTCCGCGGGCAGGGCACAGGCTTCGTGCTCGTCCCTGTTCGCCCGGCTCAGACCCGGGGCCCCGCCACTAGCTGGCGGGGATCGGGCCGCGAGAGCCCGATCGTGGCTTTGGGAGCGTTTCCCGCGTGGCAACATTTTTTGCATGGCCACGTCTGTATTTCCACAGGTACGTTCATGGCCACGTTTAGTGCATGGCGATGGGTGCATTTACCATTTGACTGCGCTTCCCCCGTGGCTGTGGGAGTGTTTCCCATGTGGAAGTGATATTCACATGGGTGCATATCCTGCGAGGCCACACTTCCCACCTGGCCACGAGTGTGTATCCCATGTGGCCACGGGTGTGTTTCCCGCGTGACCACACTTCCCACATGGCCACAGGTGTGTATCCCATGTGGCCTCGCGTCCTGCGTGGCCATGGGAGCTTTTCCCACGTGGCTACACTTCCTGCATGGCCACAGGTCTGTTTCCTGCATGACCATGTTTCCCATGTGGCCGCGCTTCCTGCGTTGCCATAGGTGTGTTTCCCGTGTAGCCATGTTTCCCACGTGGCCAGTGTGACTTTTCCCATGTGGCCATGCTTCCTACATGGCCATGGAGGCATTTCCCACGTAGCTGTGTTTCCTCCAGGCCTGTAGGTGCGTGCTTACTCCCATCCCTGTACACTGGCACCGGGATTGCCCCACTCAGAACACCCGGGCTGCCTGGGGTAGGGTGGCGGAAGGAGTGAGGGAGTGGAGTTTGTTCCCCCCAGGGGCAAATCCCCGCCATGCAGCTTGAGTGTCCCTGTGTGGCAGCTGGGCCAGGGGATGATGATGGCACGGGTACCATGGGCAGGATGTGTAGTGGCCTGGTGGAGCACCTGACAGCAATCCCTTGATGGGTAATGGGGTCAGGGGACGCAGATTGGCTCTGTTGAGAAAGAGCCGAGCTTGGCATTGGGGTGACTGGAAGCTGGGAATGCTGGGGATGTGGCGAATGACTGAGAGCTGACACCTTTGATTTGGTCAGTGAAGTATTTGGGTGGAGGGTGGAGGAGTAATTACATCAGCCAAAATGAAGTGCCTATGACACAGATGGAGCATGAGTTCAAGGCTATGGAGTGTAAGTGCAAGGCTATGGATCAGTAGAAATTGCCAGGATTATGCTTAACTTTGCTATGGCTCAGCTTCTTCCAGGGCAGAGAGTTTCATGTTCAACGCACCATTCTGAAATGAAAAGATTGTACATGTTTCCCAAGGTAGCTGAGTGCGTGTAGGTGCCGGGGTGGGCAATGATGCTGGTTTTCGTTAGCAGTACTTGCTCAGTGGATAAAACTTTGCAAAGTAAGTTAATAGGAACCATTAAATAACCCTGACGCCTCCTCAGTCCATCTGTCTGGAAAATTGTGTAAAACTATAAATCCATCTGGAAAGAGGTTTAAGAAGGAACTATGCCTAATCGTAAGAACCTTAAAACTTTCTGTTTCCAAAGAGCATTGTTGTTTGGATTTAAGATGACTGCATTTTGCAGTAAACATAGGGAGAGTTTACTAAGATTTGCTGCGTATCTGCAGAGATAGCCATAATATTTAGAATTAAGTAGGTAGATATGTATGCTATATATATATACACTATATATTGCATAGCTTACAGTAAAACTAAGTTCTTTGAAAATAAATATGGAGACAGGAGAAGAAGGCGTGCATATTTCCCCTGACCACAACAAAAGCTACAACTACAGCAATGCTACGGGTAGCTAGGAGTAATCATTCTACAAAGTCTGAGGTATGTGACCAAATACACTTTGTTAAAGCCAAGCAAAGCTTACATGATGCTCCTTTGGAAGAGACGTTCCCTGGATTGGAGACCATCTAAAAAGTGAGATGTCAAGATCACTGTCTTACCTATGTAGGACTGTGTTTCTGTTCCCATCTCTCCAACTGTTGATTTTTTTTATAACCCCAAATCAGAAGTTAACTCCCATGTTGGCTTCTTCTCTCTGTGCTTATACTGCGTGCCCTTTATCCCCCTGCCTCCTTTGAAAAGACACTTATATTTTTTTTTCTCTGTGTGTGAAGTTGGCACAAGGTTTACATATTTGCATGGGAATAAGTGACCAGTGTGCAGGATCTTTACCTCTTTTGCATATGCAAAGTAGCTTGGTGGTCCACCTCGTAGTTGGCCCATCCCTGGAGGAGTTCAAGGCCAGGTTGGCTGGGGCTCTGAGCAACCTGATCCAGTGGGAGGTGTTGCTGCCCATGCCAGGGGAGTTGGAACTGGTTGATCATTAAGGTCTCTTCCAATCCAAACCATTCTATGATTCTGTGATTGATAGGGAAAAGGTTACCTTCTCTAGAGTTTTGGATTGTAAGGAGCCTGGTGTAATAAATACTCTCTGCCTTTCGACTTGCCTATGTCCCAGTTCCTATTATTTTTCAAGGACCCTCTTTCCTTTCTTGGAATTTCATCTAGTGAAATTATTTTCATCTAGTGAGAGATTCAGGGGTCAAAAACTGTGAGGCAAAAGGGCAAGGGCAGAAGTGGCATTTTCAGAGGTCTGTTGCCACTCAGCTGTTTGGATGTACTGTGTGGCTGGGTAATGTGCTGCATAGCTTGGCTGCCATGGCTTGTGGCTCCTCTTCTGCATCTTCATATGCTTGGTGGCAGACCTGTTTCCTGTGGCAAATAACCGACAGTGAGACAGAGATTACTTGAGGGGCTGTGTTGTACAGGCCGGGTTTAACATCACAGTCTGCTTTGCCAAGCCAAGCAGGTAACTATTGCTTCATGGCTAAGTACAGATAACGGGGTTTAAGCTTGTTTTCTTGTGTACAACTGCGTGTGTACATTAGAAGTTCATCTTGCTTGTTTATGCTCAACTGAAAACCTGATTGCTTGATGTAATTGTGAGAACGAAGGATCGTGGTCAAATATTCTGCTTGTGATCCTGTGGATACTTGGTAGCGTAAGTAGTTATCTAGGTGTAATGTCTTGTATGTGTGGCTGAGCCTTGAACAGCTAATCAAGAATATCAAGAAAATAGATTATTTTGCAATCCTCAATTTGTAAGCCATGTTAAGTATCACTTAAAGTGATATCCTGTCTGTGTTTAACATGAGAGTGATGCCCGATTGCTTCTGAAAGTCTTAAAGAATGTGTAGACATTACCAGAAAGAATATTACTGATACTTCTACTTATCTTTTTGATACCAACAAAGCCTGATCTTTTTTTTCCCCCCTCTATTACTACCCCACACTTACATACTTGTGCACACGTGCACGTACACACAGGTCAGTAACAAGCAGAGGAGTACTGCGATGCTAAATAGCTCAAGTGCCTGTTACTGCTTTGAGTTGATCTGCACACTTCAGTTGCTGCTTGACATGTTTCACGAAAATAACAGCGTAAGTCAGGGTTGCAATGCTCACTTCGTGTTTGTGCCAGATTTACTCAGAATTGTTATATTCACCCGTCAGAAGATGTTAGTTCTTTTAAGCTGAGCCCACCGATGCTGCAGGTAGGAAGACTTCCTTGGCTGCAGCACCATGCGGGTTCTGCCAAGGGAAAAAGTAAAGAAGTAGATGAACTCTTCTTGGTAGTTGTGTTGAAGGTGGAACTGCAACCACCCATCTTCTTGCAGCAGCAAGAAGTTTTTGAACACGTTGAAAAGGCTAGCTTGATATTTAGGTGATAAAATGTGGTTTAGTGCCACCTTGTAAAATGGCTAGGTTCTTCGTGAACCCAGCCACCCAACAGTCCTCTACCTCTATGTAAATAACAGTGCTCAGGGCTCTTTTGCTTGTTATCTGAATTACAGTTGATTGCGTTAAGCAGCAGTTCCGCTCTCTGTCTGTGGGCTTTCCTTATCCTGACTGATCATAGTAGATGGCGAATGTCCTGTGTACAGAGTGCCTTCAGTCTAGATGGAAGGCCAAGGAAATGAAATCTAATCTTATAAGGACGATGTCTTGTACTGTTTGACTTAAAAGATTTTAATCTGAATAGTTTCCAAAGAATTATTGTTTTGCTGGAGAGATACTGTATAGGTCATCATGAAGTCATCTATGCGGTGCTTATTATCTAAGCACCCATAGTGGGAGTTCTCGGAGTGTGATATGGTGTGGTATGGTTTGGTCGCATATGGCATACACGGCTCTTTCTGCCATCTACACGTAATTCCATGATAAATCAACAAAGTAAACAGTCTTAGATGCAAAAAACCCCCAGATGAAACTATTGAATCCTAACTCAGGATATCCTAGGAATACATCAGAAAGTTGAAACCTCTGGGTATGAAAACATTCATATCCTCATGGTTTGTGTCTGTCTTTTTTTGTGTGGTTTGTTTATCTTCATTAGTTTGCTGATCTGGGTTAGTGTGAGCTTGTGTGTCGTGATTAGCACAATGGAGAGGATGCTGACATGTTGGAAAAGGAAGCTGTGGCAGGAGAGGACAAGAAGTTCTGATCTGTCTTTGCCACTAGTGAAGAAGCCTGGAGGGCTCTGATTTCAGTGATTTCCTCTTATCTCAAAACAGCAGTTGTTTAGAAGAGCAAGTGTTTACTCAGACTAGGTTTTAGCAGTAAGCTGTACCCATAGTACAAATCCTGTGGGTGTGCATCATGAGACAGGGACAACATCAGTATTGTTTGCTGTCTAAGCTGGTGGAAAGATGATCCTTCAGCCAAGTGATTTCCCCTAGTTCCACTGATTATTAATTTCCCTCCCCATCTCCTATAAGTAGCAGCATCATTCTGTTACTTGCCCTGAATAAGCCGTCTCTTTTTCTTAATTGAAGATGCTTATATCAAGTAATTCTATTGGTACTGGTTTTGGCAGGGATAGAGTTAATTTTCTTCATAGTAGCTTGTGTGGTGCTTCTTTTTTTGATTTGTGATGAAAACAGCCTTGATGACACAGCAGTGTTTCACAGTGGTTACTTGTTTTATGTTACCTTACGCAGAATCAAGGCCTTTTCTGCTCCTGCCCTGCCCTACCAGCGAGGAGGCTGGGGGTGCATGAGGAGCTGGGACAGGAGACCACTGGCATGACCAACCCCAACTGACCAGAGTGATATCCAAGACCACAAGACAGGCTCAGCAATAAAAGCTGGGCGGGAAGAAGGAGAAAGGGGGGCCATTTGGAGTGGTGGTGCTTTGCTTCCCAAGTTACACCTGATGGAGCCTTGCTTTCCCGGAGATGGCCGAACACTTACCTGATGATGGGAAAGAGTGAATGAAAGCTTTTGCTTTACTGGTTAAACAGCCTCATTCTCTCAACCCATGAGTTTTCTCACTTATACCCTTTTGATTCTTTTCCCCATTTTTCTTAGGGGAGTAAGCGAGTGGCTGGATTGCAGCTAAGCTGCCCACTGGGATTGGTGCACAACCCGTGTATATTGTTCCCTTTTGCTACTGTGCCTTTCAGTTCCTGCATTTATATTTAGCTAATGAGTTGGCAATTTTCAGTTGGTGCTACTGTTTGGTTTTGGCGTAAAGTGCATAAGGAAAATGGGAAAACGGGAAGGTTGACTGTTCTCATGAACTCTCTTAGTTCCAGCCCTGCAGGTGTTTTGTAGTACTTTTGCTGATGTTTTACACACATGGTGTTACAGGGCTTTAAGGCAGTGTGCCCTGAAATGTTGACTGCACGCTATCTTCAGTGTTTAAAATCAAGTTGAGGTTCTGATCCTTAAGGGAGGATTAAACTCTAGGCAGCGCAGCAGTTGTCTGGGTGGTGGCTGGTGGCACTTTCTTAAGTACTTCAGATTCTCGAGGCGGAGGTAAACCAGGGCAGGTGAACTCCAGGTAGGAGAATGGCCAGTGCCAGAAGTGTTTATCTTCAGTTGGCTGCCATCTCTTATGCTTTTCAGTAACTTGTTTTCGTAATGCATGCAAGTGAGAGGTGGTGAACAAGGCTCTCTCTCTTGGTAATAAAGTCTGTCAAACCACATTTAAAAAATCTGACTGGTTACTATGTCTTGAAGCTTTCTGGTAGACATCTTAGAGGATTCATCTTTCAATGTGGAAGGTGTTGAGATGATGGCTGCGTGGAGGTGCTGCATACTCTGCTGCTTGATGAATTTCATCATAGAATCATAGAATGACCTGAGTTGGAAGGGACCCCCAAGGATCATCAAGTTCAACTCCTGTCCCTGCACAGGACCACCCCAATATTCACGCCGTGTGTCTGAGGGCATTGTCCAAATGGTTCTTGAATGTTTTCAGGCTTGGTGCCATGACTACTTCCCCGGGGAGCTGTTCCAGTGCTCCAGCCCCTGCTGTGTGAAGAAGCTTTTCCTAATATCCAACCTGAACTTTCCCTGGCACATCTTCATGCCATTCCCTCGAGTCCTATCACTGGTCATCGGAGATAAGAGATCAATGACTGCTCCTTCTGGCACAGACATGAACAAAGGTGCCACTCTAATCAAAAGAATGGCTCTAGAAGTGAGCTCGTATGTGTAAACTGGGAGGTGATGTAGATTATGCTAAAAGGGAAGCCATAAACACGTTGCAGAAGAGAAGCATTCCTGGGAAGAGCCAGTTGAAGCAGCTCCTACTCAGTGCTTTCTAACCTTGCTCAGTTGTTATTCAAATGTGCTGTACAGTGGACTGGGGTAGGGTGTTGTTCTGGTTTAAAAGAAAACAATGGAAAAGGGCTGTTTAGAACACAGTTTAGTTCCTGGTTGGATTCATTACGCTATAAGTGGGCATGTGAGCTATTTAAATTGGCACCACCACTGACAAATTCTTGTGAAACAATGCTTTGAAATGCATAGCATGAGCTTTTTCTTTTGGTGTTCTGGTTGTGCTACTGCAGGTTAGAGCTAGTTATGAGTTTGCTCAGCAAGTAAGCGAGCAAGTTTGGTTAGCAAGCAGAAGTAAGATTGCTGTGGATGAGGTGCCAGAGCTGGCTGTAGGCATTTAGCCAATGAAGGAGCATTAAGGAATCTGGTCCTTAGCTTTGGGTTTGCTGAAAGTACATTTCTAGTAACACCAGAACGCATTGGTCTTGTGACTGAATATCCTATTAGCTGAGGAGGATCATAATCACTTGGGTGACTTAATTTCAGCTGTCTCTGTCTCTTTGCTCTGTTAAGTGGTGGGGTTGTATTGAACTAGTTTTTAGTTGTGCAGGAAAAGACCCTGTGTTCAGCTTTCAGGCTGATGGAAATACTTGGTAAGAGATGGACATGATGCTGGATCAGAAATGACGAGAGGTGGTGGTGACTGTTTCTGAAATGCTGTTGATACCTTGAATGGTTCAGACTGTGTCTTTGGCAAATGTTTCTTGGTGTATATAGATTTGGTGTCACTGAGTTGGATGGATTATTGTAAAAGGGGAAAAAAGGGCAGCTTCTTATGTCTGTTTGACACTTCGCCTTTGCACTGTACCTCCTCATGAAATTTGCGTGTCCACGTGCTGAATTCTACTGCCTAGTTTGTTTTGGAAATTGGTAGTTTCCACGCTGCTAATGCTAGATTTTATCAAAAAGGTGCTGCACGCCATCAGCAGCTGGTAACATGACTGTTATTTTTAACAGTTTCACTTGAAGTAGTACTAATAACCAAAGCTGACCTAGAGGGAAGCTATTCTTCCAGCCAGTGACGTTTCCATGTCTACAGTCCACACCTTGGGAGCTTGTTGTTCGTTGGTTATGGTTTTTCGTCTACAACTTCTGATCCTTAATAATCTCATTTCTTTAGTAGATATTGTGACAGCTTCAACGGGTTGCTATTCTGCGAAATGTTTGTGATGGTGGGGTGCTTTCTTCACTCTCTGCCATGTGTTGAGCATGTGTACCAGACTTCTCTCAGTTCTTTAGTTAAGCAAGCTTAATGATATCCTTTCTTGTGGAAAAAAACTTGGATGTTTTAAGGAGACTCTCCTAGGATGTACTGTTTATCTTCTTGTTCTGTGCAGCTATTCCCATTTTCTGGGATTACTCTTTGGGCACAAGGAAAGATCTGCTGTGTGTGTAAGTGACTATGTTGGTAGTGCAAGATCAGAGGTAGAACAGCTGCCATCAGCTGTTCCAGTTACCCTTTGCACTTTGAATGGGTTTACTTAACTTGCCTCTTGGGGTTTTTCACTGTTTTGGTTTGACTTTGTCAACAAGAACTGTTTACTTGAATTTGAACACTTGTAAACTTACTCGGTCATGGAAGGAAACCCACTTAAGGGCTGTCGAGCAGAAAAATATGTCTGGTTTTGAAAGTACCTGGCCTGCTTATTGGTGTCCCAGTCTCTAGCATAGACAGGGAAGTATTTTTTTGTGATCCCCAAGGATAAGTTACTACGGCAGAGCTACATGTTACTGGCCCTGAAACTAGATGAGCATCTGCCCACACCTGAACATATGACTTACTCTGGAACATGGAGCAGTACAACTGTGTTTACCTGTTCATGGATCTTGGCACCTTTTCAAGCATCTCATTTTTATGCCTTCAAAGTTGAGAGAGTGATACATTAGTAAAATAACCTCCTTAGGATTGAACAAGAAATCTGTGGCCTGGTTGGTAAAGGAGCTCAGATGTTCTTTGCTGTTTCTCATGTGTGTTCCTTGTTTCTGGTTGAAAACATGAATGTTAAAGTAAACCTCAGTGTAAGTTCTTTTGCTGTGCCTTGGTAGAACAATGAGCACCTCTGCATCATGTGGAGGAGACCACTTGAAAAACGGACTCTATAGTGTGGAAGCAGAAGGTGGTATGAAAGCTTATGGACCCTGAAGACTTGTCTTTAAGTTCTGTCAAAGTAGCTGCCTGGAGTATGCAGGGCTGAGCTGCATGAATGTTATTGACTGCTTTGACAGCTTTGCCACGGCCTACTTAAGGTTTCTCAGTGAAATTCCTTTCCTTTTGCTTGGAGTGACAAGATGCTATTTTTTCTCATCATTGAGTCAGGCAGAGCTTAGCTGAATGTGCAAAGAGGCCAAGAGAAAGTGAATGTTGTGTTGGCAGATGCTCTTTCCGAGCTTGTCTCTGCTTCGAAAATGAATATTCCCAGTGGCAAGATGGCAGGAGTTGGTAGGTAGGTGTTCATGGACTGGGTGTCAGTAGCTTTGCTTTCTGTTTCGTAGAGCTGTTAGGGTGCTGCAGGACCAGCTGTGGTACTGAAGACAGGAAGCTCTTCTCTTCAGCAACCTGAATCACTTGATGAGATTGGCAACCTGGGGAGCTGTTGCAGCAGCAGCAAAAAGCTGTTGTGGGGATTGGCATTTGAGAGGAAAACTAAACTCTTCTGTCCTCCCTTGGAGCAGTGGAATGTAGTTGTAGTTGCTTTGAAACTTTGATATCAGGATTGGTTGGTATGACTTTGTCTAGTCATCATTTCTGTAGCTGACATTGCTTTATGTCATATGTGAATGCCTGGGATGTCAATGTCAAGATTTTAGTGGTGGTGGTGGACTACAGGGACAGTCTATGTGAGGAGAGGCTGGCAGCACCTCTGAATAATGAAAGGACAGAACAGCCTGTAGGCAGTGAGGAGTGAGGGTAGAAAAAAATGTGGAGAACAACACTGCAAACCCCAAGATGAGAGGAAGACGAGGGGAGAAGGTGCTCCAGGTGCTGGGGCAGATTCCCCTGCAGGTATTCCTCTCCAGCATGTGGGAAGGACCTCACTGGAGCAGATATCCACACTGCAGCCCATGAGTGACCTCTGGAGTAGGTTTTCCTCAAGGACTGCAAGGTCATAGGAAGAACCCATGTCAGAGCAGGGAAAGTTGTGAGAAGCAAGGAACTGTTATAGACTGACCACAACCTTCTGTTTCCCTCTGGCTGCCTAGGAGTGGGGAGGAGATGCAAGAGTTGGGAATGAAGGAATGAAGTTGACCTAGGGGAAAAAGAACGGTAGGGGAAAGATTTTAGCTTTTGTTTTTGTTTCAAACCATGCAGCTCTGTTTGAATTGGCAATAAATTAAATTAATTTTCTCTGAATCGAGTGTGTTTTGCCTGGGACAGTTACTGCTAAGTGATCTCCCTGTCCTTCTCTCTATGCATGAGCGTTTTCATCTTATTTTCTCCCCTTGTTGTGTTTGGGAAGGGTTAGTGAGAGAGCAGCTGGGTGGGCATCTGACAGCCAGCCAAGGTCAACTCACCACAGCGACATACAAGACCGTGTCTGTAGAAATATGTGTGCGTTCTTATACCTATACAGCTAGCAGGACTTTATACCAGATAACACCATGACAGATTTTTGGTGTGGAGATGGTCAGACAGTCTAGTTTTTCTGTGAAGCTGACCTATGTGGCTCCTCAATACTACTGTACTTTTCTTATGAAATACAGTGTGGTTTGCTCCTAGGTGAAATGGCTGGCATGGATTTCACTTCCATGTTAAGGCTAAATGATGTCAGTGAATTCTTTGTGTGGAAATTGGATCCAACATCTGGATGCTTTAACAGATCTTGTGAAGTTTCAGAGGAACTATTTGGGCATGTCTACTCCTGTCTATTAAGAACATGAAAGCTAGGATTTCTTCACCAGATGTTTTAGCTACAGTGAAGAAATTATGGCCTATGGGGACAAAAGTGCCTATGACTGCAGTAGGGGACTATGACTTTGTGCTTATTTTCCGAAGTGTTTTGTACGGATCTTGCTGCTATTGTTCTGTGCTGATTGTATGGGAAAACTTGGCTTTGTCGGAGAAGCAACTAAATGTTGTGCAACTGTAGTGCAGAGTGATGTCAACACTGGACTTGAATGTTTCACAACGTGCTTGACATTGAAGAGCATTTCTTAATGAAAGCAGTTTTTCACAACTGGATATTATTTTTGTGACTTATGATCCCATCATTAGAAATTCCCACACCCTCCTTTCTGATGAAACTTATGGGGAAACTGTAGTGAAGCTATCAGTACACTGTCTTTTTATCGTTTTATCGAGACCTTTAAATATGAACTGCTCAGACTCTGTTGTATTAGTGCATTTCTTTCCGTTTCCTGATCTGCAGCTCTGTCATCAAGTTCTTGCCTGTAACAGCCTGTCTGCATCTTTTCATCTTTCTTTCCTCAGACTTTTTGATTATTTCCTGATCTTTCATCCATAAGAAACTTTATTTATAAATTATATAATTCATTACCTCTATATAGATAGATATATGTGTGACTGTATTGCCAGGCATCTTTAAGACAAACAAAGCAAGTTGCTTGTACTAATTAATAAACTGATGACTAGCCATTTCAAGAGGAAAGGAGTGCAACACTTTTCCATGTGTAGAATGGGAAATGTAGCAGTTGTAAGCATCCAGTATTTTGTGATCTGATAAAAGTTTCTGCTTAGGAAAAGTTTCTGTGCTTACGGAAACGAGATGCCTGTGATTACAGAGTGAGTTGTTTGCATTCTTGGTTGGTTAGGAGTCCTAGTGATCAGGCTGAGTTGGATCCAAGAGAATCGTGGGGGTTTTGGGCTGTGTTTTTACATTGGATCCAAAATGTCAGTGGCAGCTGTGGTCTATGAATAAATTTTGATTAGTAGTGTAAACCTTCAGTGCAAAGAAAGATTTCCTTGTGATGTGCTACCAGACCAGATTTTCCACCTTTGCCTGGTAGAGTAGGGGCCCTACTTCCCTATACAGAAATGTAGACTAAAACCAGTTCTTGCTCTAAAGATTTTTTTTAACCAGTATGAAAGAAGTGTAAGCAACCAGGGGGTATGAGTGAAAGTAGGAAAAAACATTTCAGTTTTAGTAGGTGTTGATGTCCCACACTGACAGTGTGCTCACTGTTGGATTTATACGGATGCTGTTTCTAAACCATAGAATGGTTTCGATTGGAAGGGACCTTAAAGATTATTCAGTTCCAATCCCCCTGCCATGGCAGGGACACCTCCCACTCTAGATCAGGTTGTTCAAAGCCTCATCCAGCCTGGACTTTTACACCTTCAAGAATGGGGCACCCATGACTTCCATGGGCAATCTGTCCAAGTGCCTCACCACCCTCACAGTAAAAAACATCTTCCTAATATCTCATCTAAATCTCCCCTCTTTCAGCTTAAAACCATTCTCCCTTGTCCTATCACTGCACTCCCTGATAAAGCCCCTTCTCAGCTTTCCTGTAGGTCCCCTTTAAGTAAATGTTTTGGAGGTATTTGAGAGAGATTGAAGAAAGTGAAATAAGTTTGCAGTGTTTGAACAGATCCTCCCAAACGTGAGGGACAGTGTTTAGGAGAAGGTACTAAAATGTTGATTTGAAAAGTCAGAGATCAATGCTGTTAGGTGGTGGGGGACAAGAATCTTTTCATACTGAAAGAGGGATGAGTGCTTGGATGCTTGGTGTCGTTTAAATGACTGTAGCATTCATAGGTGCATCCCTGCGTAACTTTATTATGTCAACTCATGACCTTGTTACTTGTTTCTGGGGAGTGGACCATAATTTGTATATTATTTTGTTTAGTCGAGGGTATAGCTTTGAATGTAAGCAGTTAATGGTAGTGGGCAAGGGAAAGAGTCCATACTTTGACCTGCAAGTCACATAGGCTTTGTCTCCTGTACAAGTTAAGTTGCCAGCACATATGACTCGGTGAGTCTCAGCTGACCTGGCCGAAGGTGTCCTGGAATGGACACTTGTGAGGAGGACTCCTACCAGCTTGCTGTAGACAGCAACTGGCCATCTTCTCTAAGAGTTTTTTTACTGTGAGGGTGATGAGGCACTGTAACAGGTTGTCCAGAGAAACCGCGGAGGCCCCATCCCTGAAGGTGTTTGAGTTCAGGTCGTATGGAGCTTTGAGCAACCTGATCAATTGAAGGTGTCCCTGCCCACAATGGGGCATTTGGAACTGAATGATCATTCCTTCCTTCCAGTCCCTTCCAACCAAACCCATTCTGTGATTCTGTAATACTGTCAAGGTGTACCCCATCTCAAACATCCTAGCTGAATTCACTTACTGATGCAGTGCGGCAATCTTTCATGTTACTTTGCTGCAAACCATAAGCTTGACTGCTCTTAATCTCACTGAAAGCTAAATAGTTAACCACAATTTGGTTAACTAGATGAAAACTCTTGTGGTTATGAATGCTGGTCTGATATTAGTTCTGAATGACTTTATCTTCCTATACTTTACTGCTTGGTGACTGTAACAGCTTCTTCCACCTAGGTGATTTCAAGAACAGTATATTGTTGCCCATCTTAAGAGTATCAGTGATGGCACAGTACCCCAGACTCATCAGCTGTGCCAGGGCTGAAATATCTGAAAACATGTGGCTTTTTTGTTAGTTTTATGTAACCTGGCTGATCTTTAGAATCATAGAATCATAAGGTTAGAAGAGACCTCTGAGATCAAGTCCAACCGTACCTGTCTCCCTACTAAGCCATGTCCCTAAGAAACTCATCTACCCGTCTTTTAAACACCTCCAGGGATGGCAACTTCACCACCTCCCTGGGCAGCCTGTTCCAATCCTTGACCACCCTTTCAGTGAAGAAATTCTTCATAATGTCCAGTCTAAACCTCCCCTGGCGCAGCTTGAGGCCATTTCCTCTCGTCCGATCGCTTGTCACTTGTGAGAAGAGACCAGCACCCACCTCGCTACAACCTCCTTTCAGGCAGTTGTAGACAGTGATGAGGTCTCCCCTCAGCCTTCTCTTCACTGAACTGAACAACCCCAGTTCCCTCTGTCGCTCCTCGTAGGACTTGTTCTTCAGCACCTTCACCAGCCTCGTTGCCCTTCTCTGCACATGCTCCAGAACCTTGATGTCCTTCTTGCAGTGAGGGGCTCAAAACTGAACCCAGCACTCGAGGTGTGGCCTCACCAGTGCTGAGTACAGGGGCACAATCACCTCCCTGCTCCTGCTGGCCATGCTGTTTCTGATACAGGCCAAGATGCCTTTGGCCCTCTTGGCCAGCTGGGCACACTCCCTAAGCTGCTGCTTAAGCTACTGGAGAGCTACACCTTCAGAGTTAAAAAGGTCTTGTTCATTCACAGCAAAAAAGTTTAAATCAATGCAGTTAATAATGCTTGCTGTGGGCATGGTGCGTGTCGAGTATGGTATCTTCTATAGTCCATTCATGGAAGAAAGCAGTGATCCTGCCTATGTGATGTCTTCCTCTTCTTAATATCACCCTTGGAGCAGTTTGGTTACCAGGAACTGTGATACTTATTGGTCTGCTACTGACCACCTGTCCAGAGCAAAAAGGACATCTCAGTAATGAAGGCCAAGATAGAAAGTGGAGTTTTTAGACTGTTGTCAGCTGGCTAGGAACTCTGAAAGACCCCATCTTGGCCTCAGAAGAGTTCAAAGTGAAAAATGTACAGGTTATGAGTTGAAGAGACATGTGGCAGGTCCATGGTGATAAATGCAGTTGTGGAGGGCTTTGGGGGAAGAAATGAGCTCTGTTTTAGTCCCATGAAGCGTGAGCTGACAACTTAGCATTGACAAACATGTCAGACTGAGTCTGTTCTGTGAACGTAAGGAGACAGACCCTGAGCAGAGACACAGATCTGAGTAGTCAGTGCAGTGATGGGAGCAGAACTTGTTTTGCAGATAGGATCCCTCAGACAAGATACCAAGGAAAGAGACACCTGAGAATAGAGGGAGTGTTGATGAAGAGTCATGATGGAAACAATAAGAAAAGATTAGTAAGTAAGGAAGGAAGAGGAGTAAGATAAGTTAAGTCAGTGTTGTGTCCTATTTCAAGAATAGGAGAGTTGTCTAAGAAGGAAGATGAGTATGGAGTCTTTTCATTGAAGTGTGGGGGATGAAAATTTAGCTGGTGAGAGTTAATGTAATTGGAGTAAAACTGTTCTGACAGCTAGAGATGAAAAAGAAATAGCTGAAGTAGTACAGGTGGATATTTTTCCCAGCAACTATATGGTAGGTGAGGAAGAGAAAGAGAAGACTTAGAGCTAGAGATGATCAACGTGCATTTTATTGTGGCAGAAGAAGCTGAAGAGTTAAAGGTAGTGGGAACTGCCACCATATCAGTGGAAGTATGGGAATACAGGGCTAAGGGTGAATGAATGTCAAATGTTATGGCCTCTCTACCCCGTCCAAGCAATTGCATTAAGATTCGAGAAGGTTATGTTTCATGATCTAAGACAACAGAGGCAGGAAATTTTTTTTTTTAAGCCATGCATACTGAAAAAGCAAATAAAGCGAGGGACTTTTTACAGGCTAGGGGGAGAGAATGAGCAAATTAAAACATGAAGTTGAGACAGCAGTAGGAGATATGAAAGTTAAACTTGCTGGATATATCCATACAAGATTACGTAGTTCCTGCCTTCCCCAGACTGTAGGAAGGAGTAGTATTTTTTTTTTTCGTTTGCTTTGTTACAGTTCTCTCACCTGTTGCTAATGAGTTAGAACAGTGCCTTCTTTAGATAATGCAGATCTGTGCTACCCACTGCCTATGTGTGGGAAGGAGTTCTCCGTACCACGTACAAGCAGACAATGTCTGTGCAGACTCTTTTCCTCCTACACAAATGCTGAGGGCATCTTGCTTATTTATGCTTGAAAGGGTGGCTTGTTCTGTGGCTTGGACTTGAAACAATGGATTTTATTTCTTTTCTACTCTATTAGCTGGAAAAAATACATAAAGCACAGCAGCTCTGAGTTCATTTTTTTTGAATTGCTAGAAGCCTGTGTATGTTGCAAATAAATATTTGGTAATTGTTTTTAAAAAATATTTTTTGGCCCATGGTCAGAGTAGTACAAGAGAAAGGAAGCTCTGATACGACCTCTTGATGAAAACGCCCTCCCCTCAGGGTGCTGTTTCTCTCATTCATTTGAAATGAGAGCAATGGTGACAGGGCAGTTTGAGAGATCAGGAATAACGTGCAGTTTGAGAGATCAGGAATAACGTGATGGAACTGAGGAGTTAGTGAGTTTGAGAAGTGAACTCTGAATGGCAAAGTGAATCAGTGGTGGTTTCTTCTAGTTTTGGTTATTGTAATTAAACTGGTACACTTAATTCTTTCACCCCTGTAGTACTCACATGCTCATTCCGTGTCCCCTTTGCCTGGCTTGCCATACTGGCTGGCTGAGAGACTATGCTTCCCACAAAGCCATCCATGCACATAGTGATTGTTGGGTGCACCCAGATGGCCAGGGTGTTTCAATCTCTTGTTGTTTGGCCATTTAGTTGACTGAACTGGAGCTCCAAAGCTCACAGGAGGTCTGTATTGCAGGGCCAGCTGCTGCTGCCCACTGTGTTTGTGGCCCTGTGCTGCAGCTGGTCAGCTGGAGTTGCCCAACAGACTCTCTAGTCTCGGTGTGAGGGAGAAAAACGGGAAGTGACACAGCTTATGTGAGCTCTGTTTTCTTGGGGAACAAGGCTTAAAGCTGCATGTGGAAGAGATGGTTTCTAAAATTCTCTGTGGAGCTTGGGCTTGCTTTATTTTAAGCTCTGCTAAAATTATCTGGTTTATGATGAATCTGCATGACCATCTTAGGATGGTCATGTAACTTGAAAGAAACTTACTGCCTAAATTCTGAAGGCTGCTGAGCTGGTATCTCTGTGACTAAAAGCATAAACCCCATAACCTAAGGACTAGTACAGTTTTTTTTTTCTTATTTGTTTTGTGGAATCTTCAACTGGAATCTCTCCCTTCAGTTTGCCTACTTTGAGAGCTTGTTTATTGAAAGTTGAGAAATAAATCAGCTAAGATACTGAAGAAACAGGAAGGCTTGCTTTCCTCTTCTAATAAGGGATGAAATCCCTTGGATTTAAGATATTGTAGGCCAGAAACATAGACTCATGTGATCAGAAGCAGATTGCTAGTACTATATGCTGAAAACCATGGTTTAATAAAAATCAAAACTTATATTTGAGTTACTGGGGGCACATGTCCGATATACACCCGCTCACAGTGATTTTACCAGCTTTTTGCTTTCACATGGATGTGACGCCAACGCTTAAAAGACATTATTTTGTGATATCTCAAGATCATGCTTTGTTTCTTTGTGTAAATTTGAATGAGTTTGTAGATGTAGCTTTGCTTAATTCTAGATAGTGTCTTTGCAGTTTAAAAGGTCCCAGATAAAGAATATGTTCAACAGGTTTTCTTGAATCATGCTGAATTTCATTTACTCTGTAGGAAAACTAGGAATACAAGCACAACATTAATTTAGATTACTTTAAATCTGAGGGGTGGTTGTGTCGTGCTTACTGTTTTGACCATAGTAGGAAACAAAGTAAACTCTTCTCATGGTTCTAAACTATGGCTGAGTGACTGTATATGAGGTCTTGCACATGAAGACCCTGAAGCATGCCAGAGAGCAGAAGCAGATGGTGTAGGTGGGAGCCAGAGAGGTTTACTCCTCAGCTTTATGGGGGCAAGTTTTGTTCTACCTACAGCTGAGAAAAATGGGAGATGGGAAACAAGATGTGAGCCAGAGAGGAAACTGAGTAATACCTGGCTCCGAGATGTTAGTTCCTCCCATGGGGCTTCTTTATTACAATGTCATCTGGCAGAGAGTTTTAAACTCATCCTTTGCAACATTGAATCTACTTCTGAAAACTGTTGCACAGGAAACGTCTGTGGTTGGAAAACATCCTGTAGCAGATAATACAAGGAAAGGGAAGTAAGCTGGCCGGCTACGTACTTGTTTATATTGCAGGTAAAATACAATGTCTGTGCACACACTTGATGTAGGAGTTGTTGATGGCTCTTCTTGTTCCGCCTTGAAAGCAATATGATATGAACAGTTAGCACTTAAGCTTCCTGGTTCTTGAAACAACACTGATGCCACTTGTTCTCCTTCTTTCTTCTCTCTACCTTTTCCATACAGTCAGAGTATCGGCAGTAGAGGTCAGCACACCGGAGGAGATATTTGTGGAAAATGGGACAGACGCAAAGCTTCCATGCACATTTACATCTGTGGAAGTGATCAGCAGCGCAGCATCTGTTTCTTGGAGTTTTCAACCAGAGGGAGCCGCAACTCGTATCTCAGTAAGGAATGGCTGTAGGGGAACAAATCTGGGAGGGTAGGCTGTGATAAGTGCGCAGAGGTCTTCTAGTTGGTTCTGAGAAGCAAGTAAATATGGATTGGAACCTCTTTCCATATGTCTTGTCTCCATCACTGTAATTTTAAAGGGGCTTTTTTGAAGAGTATGAAAGTATTGCCATGTATTAGACCTCTGCAGACTGGAGTATGTAGAGACTATAAAACACGCTAGTACTTTGGAGGAGACTGTTGGTGGGGTAGTAGTATGTGTAAAGTAGATGAGCATCTACGAATTTTCTTCTAAGTACTGTGTTCTCTTGCACTTGAAATGAGCTGTGGAGGTGTGCAGTGAATGATAGAGGTCACATAATTTGAATTACCGCTATTACAACGTTACATTGCATGTTGCTTATTTTCTGCTTCTGTACTGTAGAGCCTCTGTTTGAAATAAGACCAGTCTCCCTGGTTTCATAACAGAAATGAATTGCTTAAATCGGTAAGCAGTTATATCCTCCTATTTTAGTTATTTGACAAGTAAAACATCAGACTAGCGAGCAGCTTAGGCCAATAATAATCGCCATCGCTAATTTCCTGTATGCTGACCCCAAGTGTGCTCAAATCCTTCAAACAAACTTCAAAGAAGTGGCTTTGGTAGGTTGTTAGCTGTCTTCTTCCTCTGTTGTGCAAGCTGTGCACATCTGCGTCTGAGCTCTCTGACATTTCCTATTTCCCCCTTATTCCTTGCAATGAGTGAGAATTTAGAGGAAACGGAACAAGGGGCCTCTGGGGCAGCAGGGAAGCTGTGGGGACAGTAGGTTGGTCAACCTGTTAATGTTCGTCTTTTCCTTCCCGCTACTGCAAGCATGAGATTGTTTAAACTCTAGGAACCCTTAAGTGGTCAGAACAGAGATGTTCCAAAACACTATACGAGCATCTTATTCAATATTTAGAGCTCTGAGGAATCAACTTCTGGACTTTCAGTTGAATAAATATTTAGTTTTGAAAAGGGAGCTCTTCTTTTTGGGAACCCAATGCAGTGGCTTGACAAAAGCTTAAGGAAGTAGGGCATATTTCCTGCCAATGTTGAACATGATGGTTGAAAAGAAGCCATCTGTTTGTACGTTTTCTGGTCCTCGTGGAAGCATCCACCATATATCCTATTTTACCCTTCCCTTTCTACATTGATGTGCAAACACCTTATTGTAGAAATAACATTTTCTTTGAAAGTGAAGTCGATTTAGGCACACTTCCTGGATGTAGCTATCAGCACAACTGAGAGAAACGCAAATCATCTTTGAGCAGTGACCCAGCATGATCTGATGCTAAATCCCTGTTTCTTTTGAGGGACTGGAGGATGTATAGAGGGAAGGATTTTTTATGAACTAAAGTCATGTCAATTGCATGACTTGGTAGGCATTAATTTGGAAGATCAATCTCATGATCAGCTAATGTCTGAGCTAAGTCCATGCTTCTCTTGAAAAAGGCTGGCCCTGTGCTCCTTTAGAATCAACACTGGCAATCTTGCGGCTGTGTGGTGGGACAGACTTGACTGAAAGCTTCTCCTGCTTGCCCTCTTCCCCCTCCACAAATCTGGTTATAGAGACATCACTGCATGAATGCAACATCCGATGACAGCAGAGTTTCACAATCGGCTTAAACCAGTCTAAACCCACCAGCTTTAAGTTTCAAAAGAAGTCTCCTGTTAAAACACTTAATTGTAGGCACAGAGTGACTTGAGTCACGTAGCTGGTGTTTCAGGGCATATCTTACTTTGTGATTTCTCCTCCCCCAGGACACCTAGAAAGCTGAGGAATCTGCCTCTTACCTTCTAGACTTCCAGTCAGATGACTCCCCCCCATGCACAGGGGCATGCTAGTGCAGTGCCTCTGTGCTAAAGGTTATAATCCAGCTGGAAATGCTGCAGACTGATGGAGATTTCCTTCAAAATGTTGAGCAGCACAACAGATGGTCGTGTGCACGTACCTGAGCTGGATGAGATTTGTGCTGCCAAATGATCAGGCCTGATATTCAGAGTGTGGGTCTGGTAGAGAGGATGTTGGAAAGAGATGGGAGATGACTTGGATGGGAAGAGTACTGGCTTAGAGAGAGGCTTTTTTGTAAAGAAGGCTGTGGAAAGAGGAAGGTGGAAGGTGTCTTAAATTTCTTCAGCTGTGCTCGGGAGACTGAACTGAAGAGAGTTTGAGTTGATTCTTGGTTGAATTAAGTTTGTCTTGCTCTGTGATTTCAAAATGTGAAATTAAGAGCAAGTGGGCTCCTGAAATACAGCCTTGATCCTTCTCTTAGTGTTAAGGCCAATGTTCAAACATCCTGTATGTTTGAAAGCAGAGTTGTCCTGTAGAGGTCTATGCACTTCTGCTGTCACTTCCAATTTTGGTCAAGTATAGTGAGGAAATACAAAATTTTTCCTCAAATTGTACTAAGCAGGTTCATTCTTCAAGGAATGGTCCTATCCAGGGATGTGCAAATTAGCTAAAAACTGGGAAACAGTTATATTTAATCACTGTGAAGATTTCTGGAAAACAGCTAGGTACGCTCTAAATTGCTCAAGGAATTTTTTGGGGGGTTGGAGGGAAGAACGGTATTGCATATTTATTTAGGTGTGCTGTAGTTGCAGCAGCAAAACACAAGATTGGAAACTTAGTATCATTTTCCTACTAGGATGCAGAAGGCTTCCTGTGCCTGAAAGACAGATGGCAGTGATCCAGAACTGTTTTTTAAAGTATTCCCAGATTATGAGCCTCTTTCTGGACACAACCCTCCCTCCGCCCTTGTCTGTGAAACCTTGTGTCCCCAAAACCAGGAAGAAAAACCCCAAACAGTCCAGCCACAAAACAAAATCCAACAGAACCCAAAACTTGTGGTAGTAGGATTGAGGTATAAGTCACAGCATGTTTTTTTGATCAAGAGGCACCAAACCAGACTAAAGTGGTGAGGCAGCTGAAAAAAAAAATCTTAAATATTAGCTGTGTATAATAACAGTGGATTTAGGGAGAATGCTATAATAACGGGAGAAGCATTGTAACTCCATAATCTCTAATTCGATTGTTCTCATATTTTCTTTTCCTTGACTGCAGTTTTTCTATTACTTTAATGGGAAGCCGTACCTTGGAAAGGACATACCATTTAAAGACAGAGTCACGTGGGCTGGAGACCTTAACAAGAAAGATGCCTCTATCAGTATATCAAATGTGCAGTTCCGGGACAATGGCACTTACATCTGCGACGTCAAGAACCCACCTGACATTGTTGTCAAACCGGGAGAAATTCGAGTTAGAGTTGTCGAGAAAGGTATTCACCATATATGATTTTTTTTTTTTCCTTCTCACTCCCCCACCTCTGTGTCTATGTCAGTTTTCTTGGAGGTGGGGGAGTTGCCTAGAGGGAACAACTGTCTTTTAAATTCTCTTCTTCCAAGTCCTAATAATGAAATCTCTCAGCTGTTTAAAAAACTGAATGTCATACCCTTTTCTTCTATACCCATTAACTCCTGTGATTTTAATAAGTATTTGCAAAAGCTGATGGAAGCCTTGATGAAATTGCATCTTCTCATTTCTGAGTCCTATGATTTTTTTGGGGGGGTATTATTTGACATCAGGTGTTAGGATGACTTGAAATATGGGGAGCAAGGAGAGAAAGTGGCAGACTCTCTGTTTTGGAACACATCCAGTTGGAAAACAAAAATAATAATTTGGTCTGAGCACTTACAGACAGACAGTGAAATGCTGCTGTCTTACACGCCAAGATGTGTTGGATATGTGTTCAGTCTCTTTTACTCAGATGTTCTTCCAGTATTCATAGTGACCCTTATAAACTGCAAGGACTGGCTACTTGCAGTCATTTAAGGTTTCTGGTTAGCATTTGGTAACAGTGTTCAGAGTTCAGGAGTGTTTATGTTCTGTATGTCAGTTGGGCTTTTTATTTCCCTAGGGCATCCAAAATGTTCAGTTGTTCTAGCTAAGCTGGAGGTCAGCCAAGGTGTGACTGCTCCTACAATGAAATGGCTCTTATAGTGATCACATTTCCAAATTTATTTTCAATAAGGACAAGAATCAATTTTGAATTCATAAATGACAATACTGATACGGCTATCCCATTGGATTTTAATACATTAGGGAAGATGCTTATGTGTATATATAATTAGAATGATACGCCTGCTGTAACAGGTTGTACCCCTGCTCATGAGATCGTTCCGTGTACTTACATAGGCAAGGTCTATATCTAACTTTTTTCTTCACAGAGCAGTTTGAGTTGGATGGAACTCCCAGAGGTCCTGCCGTCACTTAGAACTTTCTGTTTCCTGGACGTTTAAAGTCTCTCTACACTAGGGTCAGTTTATTTTCTTGAAGTGTAGTGGTAGTCTCTATGAAGAAGCAGTAAAGCAACTGCTGTGTTTGGCAAAGTCAGACTCTCTTGGCAAAACCCCTTCAGATTTTAAACCAGGTTAAGCAAATGAAGACCAACTTCAGTACACTAATTCAGTATTTTTCAACAGATTTGCATGCTGGTTTCCCCATGGGTGGAGCATCTGGACAAGAGAGTCTCACTGTTTCTGAAGAGAACGCTGAATTGGGCAATACTTCTCATCATAAGAAAAAATGCTGCAACAGTTTTCCTCAAATTCTTAGGGAGATATTGAAAACAGATTTTCAAAGTATAGCTGACATGCTATCTTGAGTCCTGACTTGACTGCTTTTGTAATAGGTTGTAACTCATCCTGAACTGAGTAGGAGAATTTTTTTTGATTGGAATAAGTACATGTTTACTCTTGTCCACTTTTTTTTCCCTCACTATGTATGCATTTAATTATTCTGAATAAATGGCTGGTGTTGTAAATTGTTCAAAGCCACATATATACTTTACACTGAGGGTGTCAATCTCAAGGCCCGTGGGCTAAATCCAGCCCTGCACCTTGTTGTATCCAGCCTGACACCTTGTTTCTACCCGGTGGCAGCATCGAGCTCCTTGCCCCTATGCTCCTGCCAGTGCTGGTCACGTGTGCAGCATGTGTGATGCGTGTTACGCTGCAGGAGCAGGAGAACAGCATGAGCTGTGAGTTTGACACCCCTGCTTTACGCGTTTAAATGAGCTCATAGATGCTTAGTTAGCCTTAGATTTTGGATTAGTAAGTTTTGGGTTTGCTTAACTGTTTGAAATTGCCAAGCCAAACTAGCTCAGCTGATTTTCAGTGTAGTATCTACATAGTGTTTGTACGAACAGGTCAATCAACTATGTTGGAAGAGTCCTGCTGGCAGGGATGGAAAGTAAGATTGTTGCTTCACTAATGCATCTGAATCTGGAAAGGACTACTGTTCAAAGCCTAAATGACAGAAATTTGCAGGGAGTTCCATGTCCTTATGTTAGGCTAACCCTTCTTGTAATAGGAAGCTACTTAACACTGTTCAAGACAGCTTGTGTTGTCTGGAAGGAGTCCATCTTTGATCTGAACTTTCATGGGGGAAATAATTAGAATTGTCATATGAAAATCTTTATGTTTAGCAGCAACTGTAGACTTCAGTTTTCTGCTACTATCATAAAACTGATACTAACACATTTTCAGCAAAAATAAAATTGCTTTGAATTATGGTGATATTTAGTGCAAGGTGTTCTTTGAAAGGCTGGATTTTGGGCTTGTATTAAGCAATTAAAATGTTAGCTTTCAGAGCTGATGTTTGGTGATGTAGTTGGGACTGACTGTTATGATGAAGTCATTTGCTATTCTGCAAGTAGTTACGAGGAATTCATCTAACTGTGAAAAGGTGAAAAATATAAGAAAAAGTGGGGGGAAATGTTCTTCAGCTGAACTATGTGTTCATAGCATTGTGTGGCCTTTTCTGTAGTCTGTTGGACTCTGTTCTGACATGCAATAAAGACAGATTCTAGTTTCACGTGCAAACAATTGTGGTTTTCATACAATCTTAAAAACCTCTGTCAACATAACATAACTGCTGTCCTTTACTCAAATTCAACCAACCAGAAAACCCCACCTGAGTCAAAGAAATGACAAAACTATCAGATCAGATAGTGCCGTATTTTTAATATCACTCTTTCAGCAGACTCTCTGCACTGTAGTCTGGGTTGCCAATTAATTTCTTGCTCTGAAAAATATGTTTTTTTCTCGAGTACAAGGCAACACATGGTTTCCTAACTGCAAAGCATGTCTGTTTTGATGCTTTTTCAGGCAGTTATCCCTGCATTTGGAAAGGTGAAAAAGCACAGGGACTAGGGAACTCCTGCTTCTTATTTGCTTCAAAATAAATTTGTTTGCATGGGGCTCAAACACAGTCTCAGTCTTCTGTATGTGAAATGTATTACTATTTGTAGGACTGTATACCATAACAGCAGATAGATCTCTGGGCTACCAAAAGGTTCTGAAAAGGAGTGTCCTTCTCTAAATTGTGGCACTCATGTCTTCATCTTTAGTTTCTTACAAAGACTCTGAACTACTAGGTTGTCATGAATTGGCATCTAACGCTAGAGATCTAGGAAAGCTGCTGATGTGATGTTCAGTAGAAAAAGGGAGACTAGGGAAAATATGGGTCCATGGCTGCATGAGGTAGATGCCCTGGTGATGGAGGACAAAGAGGAGGTGGAGTTACTGAATGCCAACTTTGCTTCAGTCTTTACTGCTAAGGCTGGCCCTTAGGAATCCCAGACCCTAGAGGAAAGGGAGAGGGTCTGGAGAAAGGAAGACTCTCCCTTGCTCAAAGAGGATCATGTTAGAGACCATTTAGGCAAGCTGGACACCCATAAATCCATGGGCCTTGATGAGCTGCACCCATGAGTGGTGAGGGAGCTGGCAGATGTTATTGCTAAGCCATTCTCCATTATCTTTGAAAGGTCATGGCAAACAGGAGTGGTGCCTGAGAATGAAGGAGAGCCGGTGTCACTCCAGTGTTCAGAAAGGGTGCTAAGAGGACCCAGGAAACTGCAGGCCGGTCAGCCTCACTTCCTTCCCTGGAAAGGTGATGGAACAGCTCATGCTAGTTGTCATCTCTGTGGGGGAAAACAAGGTTATCGGGAGTGGTCAATATGGATTCACTAAGGGGAAATCATGCTTGACCAATGTGATAGCTTTCTATGATGATGTGATTGGGTGGGTAGATGAGGGGAGAGCAATGGATGTTGTCTATTTCAACTTCAGCAAGGCTTTGTACAGGCTCCCATAACATCCTTGTAGGTAAGCTTAGGAAATGTAGGTTAAATGAACAGTCAGTGAAGTGGATTGAGAACTGCCTGGGTGGTAGAGCTCAGCGGGTTGCTATCAGTGGCACAGAGTCTAGTTGGAAGCCTGTGGCCAGCTGTGTTCCCCAAGGGTCAGTACTGGGTCTAGTCTTGGTCAACATATTCATCGGTGACCTCGATGAGGGGACAGAGTGTGTACTCAGCAAGGTTGCTGATGATGCTGAACTGGGAGGAGTGGCTGATACCCTGGAAGGCTGTGCTGACATTCAGCGAGGCCTGGACAGGCTGGAGAGTTGGGCAGAGAGGAAGCTAATGAAGTTCAGCAAAGGTAAGTGTAGGGTTCTGCACCTAGGGAGCAATAATCCTGTACACCAGTACAGGTTAGGAGTTAACCTGCTAGAAAGCAGTTCTGGAGAAGGACCTGGGAGTCCTGGTAGACAATAAGTTAAGTGTAAGCCAGCAGTGTGCCCAAGAAGGTTAATGGTATCCTGGGGTGCATCAAGAAAAGTGTAGCAAGCTGGTCAAGGGAGGTTGTTCTCCTCCTTTACTCTACCCTGATGAGGCTCCATCTGGAGTATTCTGTCCAGTTCTGGGCTCCCCAGTTCAAGAAAGACAAAGAACTACTGGAGAGAGTCCAGTGGGGGGCCACAGTGATGATTAGGGGACTGGGGCATCTCTCTTATGAGGAAAGGCTGAGATACCTGATTCTGTTTAGTCTGGAAAAGACTGAGAGGGGATCTTATCAGTGCTTACAAATATCTAAAGGGCAAGTGTCAGGATGATGGGGCCAGACTCCTTTCAGTGGTGCCCAGAGACAGGACAAGGGACAACAGGTACAAACTGAAGCACGGGGAGTTGCACCTGAACGTGAGGAAAAGCTTTGCTGTGAGCGTGACGGAGGCCTGGAACAGGCTGCCCAGGGAGGCTGTGGAGTCTCCTTCTCTGGAGGTACTCAAAGCCTGCCTGGCTGCGTTCCTGTACAACCTGCTGTAGGGGGGCCTGCTTCAGCAGTGGGGGTGGACTGAGGGCTCTCCAGAGGTTCCTTCCAAGCCCAACCATTCTGTGATTCTATGATATTTAGCCAAATGATGATATGATCAGTGAATCAGCTAGACTTTTTCCTGAAAGTTGGAAAGTTGCTGATCTCAAAATGAACAGTACTAAATGTAAGCCCTGTTTTCTCAGTATTATTCCCTAGCTCCAGGGTGCTGGGTTGTGCTGCTCCCTTCTAGATAAAATGTCAAAATGTCCTTGGTCTACAGAGTGCAACCTTGCTGGAATGCTTTCTATAAGCATGATATGTGATTCTTGCTGGAATGAGGCTGGACCATCTTTCATATGAGCAGAAGCTGAGAGAGCTGGGGTTGTCTAGCCTGAAAAAGAAAAGATAGGCTCAGGGGTGTCCTCTCACCAGGTATTTATGTACATTGAAAGGATCTAAAGAAGGCTGAGCCAGGCTCATCAGTGGTGCCTAGTGACATGGTGAGAAACGAAGTGTAAACTGAAACACTGGAAATTCTGTCTGAACATAAGAAAACATGTTTTTACTGTGGCTTGATGCTGGAGTAGGTTGCTCTAAGAGGTTATGGAGTTTCCCATCCTTGGCTGTCTTAGTTTAGATGAAAACTAAGATATGCCATCCGATATTAAGGGATCTTTAATCAGGAAAAAAAATAATTAATTTGTATAGAAAAGATAACAGTTCTCAGCTACAAATATATGTATGTACAGAACAGAATTAACACTAAACATAATTAAAACCTTAAAATGGACTGAGTCCTGTACCCAAAATCTTACTATGCAGGTCTCTTCAAGGAGCAGTGAACGATCGCTGCTGCTGTGATAGCTGCTGCTTCTGGGTTCGTGCCTCCAGACGAATCTCCCCCTGGAGAAGCCGGGCAGGGAGGGGAAGGGGGGAAAAGGAGATGAAACTTAGTGTGAGTCCTGCAGGAGTTGTGGTAGATCCAGATGACCAGTGATGTTTCCTGCAGAGACTGCAAAACGCACGTGCAGTAGCTACTGCTGCTCCTGGTCCTCCTCCTCGCACCACCCAGTGAGCAACAGGAAAACCAGACAGCTGTCTGGGCCAAGCGGGGCATGACCTCTGTCCTGGTTTACCCAGAAACATCCTCCCCCTACCCCCTCACGTCCCACTTGGATTCCTCTTGTTGGCAAGAGAAAGAAGAATTCCCTGGAAAAATCTGAAACCACAACATTGGCGATAGTCAAAACCCAAATGGACAGAGTATTGAGCAAGCTGTGCTTGAGCACAGTAGTTGGACTAGACAATCTCAAGACATCTCTTCCAACCTCAATGATTCTGTGATGATCAGATGCAGGTACCTGAGAAAGATTTTCTCTATAAGATTTTTACATGTCGGATCTTATACAGATTCACTTTTATTTGGTGCAAGTAGCTAGTATAGCACAGAGTCTTGCAAAAAAAACATACTGGTCTAAGATGTTCCTTGCATTAAAAACTATGCAGAGGGAGGGGAAGGACTTCATTTCGTTTTGGGAAAAGCTTTAATGGTAGTCTGTGTATTCTTTATCTTGTAAGTCTTTTGTACTCATTCTCTGGCTTTTGTTTCTGGCTACTCTTTCTTGGCCTTCCCTCCCCTAAAACTGTATTGGAGAAAATGTGAGTAGAGCAGTAAGTGTTCTTACAAGCCTATTTCTAATATTGTAAAGTGATCTTGGCTTAAAAAAGGAAAAAGAGAGTCTATAAATAAAATGTCTAGAGATGTATTTTGAGACACTAGAATCGTGTAAACAGTCTTTGGAGTGATGGTAGGTAGTAACTAGGCTGTCTGCTGCATGCTACCCAGAGAACACCCAGCCTTCAGCACTCTTAGTTGTTTAGCAATGCCCTGCGTTCAAATTGTTCAAGTGTGCTTAGGTTTTTTCCCCCTTGGCTACAAAACGAGACAGGGTTGTCCTCATTGTTGCTTGTAAAACTTAATGGTTTGATATAAACTCTATTCTGAAGGATGGTGACGTTAAGAATGCTCTTGGTGCGTGCTCTGTTCGTACGTTATTCTGCTGGCTGCCTGCTATCACTACCACTTAGGCTGCATATTTTAATTCCTGGATATTACATCAATGCCTTCTGCTCTAAAGGAGCGCAAGGTCAAGAGCATTTGTGGTTTGCACGTCTGTTAATTAGGGAATGCAGAAGAGTTGAATGTTTTCTCCCTTCTCTCCCCAGATAGCCTGCCTGCGTTCCCCATTGCCATGGTGGCAGGGATAGTCATCGGTACGGTTACAGGTCTCTCACCGCTCATCTCTATTGTCGTGTGTCTTGTCATCAGAAAGAACAACTCTAAAAAACGATACTCTGGGTAAGAGATCTCTCTCCTCACCTGTGGATGGTGTGAGGAACAGCAGCAGGATCAGAGGGAGGGCTTAGAGGGTGGGGTAGGAGTTGTTTCAGCCAAGTCTGGGCAACCGTGGCTAGAGATAGGATGTGGCCATGTGGGACACCGGTTGTATGCCTGTAATGGTTATCTTTGTACTGTGCTTGAAAAGACCTACTGACAATGAATTATACCTGAAAATCACTAAATCTTGGAGTTGTTCCCCAGCCATGAGCATGTAAGCCCTAAGAACGTTTAATCCAAGATCCCCTAGCTCTAGGCTGTTCCCCCTTCCTTCCCTCCAGCCATGCTTCCCCCTGCCACTCCCAACCCCCAGAGGAAAAGTGCTACATACGCACATTTAAGGAATGCTCTGGGTTGAGATTAAGACTGGATTTTTTGGTTACCAGTGTCTGGCTCCTGGAGTATGCTTGCCGAAATCCCATCCATCACCACACTTCAAAATAAGGAAGGAGTAGCCGCTCTACATCCATTCTCATTCACTCTGTTGTTTTGTTAACGGTTGCCACTCCTGCAAGGTTTTTAGTTTTAGGAGTACAAAGTGAAGTACAGATCTTTGAGTGAGCATACGAAAAAGCAACAAGAACTAACAAAGGCAGACTTGAGTCCTGTGGTGATGGAGCTTGGTGCTGGTGGGGGAAGCGCTTCCTTTTTTCTCTCCTCTCTAATTAGCTGGTAGTTTGCTTCTATAAAAGAATGAAAATTATGTATGTAATCTTAGAAACAACCCCCAAACTTATAACTTAATTCTGTTCTTTCTCCAACAAACTTTCCTGCTTTATGCAGGTTCTTTGTGTTGCCTGTGGGATAAAAGAATATAACTCAAAAAAATTAACTTGTGGGGCTTTCTAAATTGAACTTTGCCCTGTCCTTTTCCCAGTTGGAGAGCTTAGAGAAAGTGAGTTGACTGTTGCCCAGTGCTAAGGGTAAATATAGCAAAGGCAGCTGTGTGTGTGCTCAAAATTGTGCGGAAAGCCTGGTTTTCCCTTTCTGCATGTGCCTTTCCCCTAAGAATTGAGAAGAAGCCTGCAGGGTCATGCAGCAGCAGTGTGCATGAGGTGGTCCGCTTGCCTTGCTTCCCAGTGACCGGGTCTCCAGTGTCTTCCTGCTGAAGGACACGTGCTGGTGCTCAGCCCGCAGCCGTAGTTCATGCACTGTAATTTCTTCTAGTAGATTTAACTACTCTCTTGGGAAAGTAACCGCAGAAGTTTACATACTGCTTTCACTGACTGTGCCAGCTCTGCATGACATGTAAAGAGAAATCAAGTGTGCTGTGACCCCCCTCCAAACTTACAGACTGTCTTCTACATGATGCTAACCCACTGTGTGATAGTGATGGTGGTGAGATTCTCTTACTCTTAGATAACCATTCTGCCTTGAACTGAGGTGGGCTGGGGCGCTGCGCGGCATCTGGAACCCCTGCATGGCCACAGTCTTCATTCATGCTCTGACTTTGGTGTTTTTTTGTTTTTATTTTTTTCTTTCTGCCTTGGTGTGCTGGGATCGGATCCTGCTTACCTTCCTCTCCTTACAGAGATCCTGATATAGACGCCAGATTGGGAATGTAACAGGGCTGGGTCTTCTCTTCCAGTCCCACTAGACACCATGGTAACTAATCAAGTTGGTGGTTGGTGTTAATACCTGTGTGTATGTGTACACATTTCCTCTTCCTTTGCTGACTAACCAGCTAGCTCTCTACTAACGTAACTTCACTGTAATTTGTGCTGGAATCTGTTGGCAAAGGGATGATGCATTTCACTGGGTGCTTGGGTTTCATTGTCTCATGTCTTAAGTGGGGTGGGATTGCTGCTTATGGAGGGTGGTGTCCCTCCATCTCTTCCAACAGCGAACTTGCCGGAGCATTGACTAAAACATAGGAAATTTGGAGCCCTTTCTGTGTCAAAATAAAAGTAAATTCCCTAAAAAGTGTTCCTCTGACTCAGACAGCTCAGGTGCTTGAAAATATGCAGTGATCTAAGTGCATTAGTTGCTTAAAACCTGAATTATGACTTTTAGATATTGTAGATCTGAGGAATTTAGTGAATAAAACAACCAATTGATAATTACGTATTTTTCGTTAACAGAAGGATTGCTTTGTCTGTTTGAGGTAGTAGAAGCCCCTTGCCATGACAGCTGGGGGCAGTATTTTTATTTTATAACCGCTGCATGTATGAGGAGCTAAGTCTTCCATGGTTAGACTTGCCCAAGGATGAAAAATTATCGCTCTGTGAGGAGGTGGTCTGCTTAATGTCACTGTCCTCATTTGTTTGTTTCTGTACTTGTTTCGTACACTGTCTGTCTAAAGATTGGGGGAAAAGGGTGCCTGGTGGTCAGAGGGTTGTGGTAGCAAAGAGAACTCCTGTGCCTGCTCTCAAGGAGATGGCTAGTTTTCTTTCCTGGGTGCTTGGATACGAGGAGGTAGACCTAAAATTTAAAGACCTGTTATTGCATTGCCCAGAAGCTACTAATGTTAAGTTTAAGGGCTTTGCTCATATACTTAGCTATGTGGTATTCACTCCTCTGTCTGTCAGTCCTGCTTTAAGCAGATGCAAAGAAGCAAACACAGAGTGAAAACTGGCAGCCTTCTTTTAGAGGTGTTGTTTCTCACCACAAGACAGTTTTATTGTCTGAAAAACAAGGTTTACCCAATTAGATGTTCAGATAGCTGTATCAGGGCACATGGCTTACATGTCACGTGTGACTGGTAAAATAATTGCTCCAGAGACTTAGTGTCTGTTGTGAGTGGGCAGAACTATCACAGCCTAACCAGAAGCAAGGGAACTAATGTGGAGTTTGGTAGGAAGTAGCTTTTTGGTAGAGAGAGCTGTTGGCTCTTGCCAAGTGTTTGCTCTAACTGTAGTACTGGTATAACACTTGCCCGAGTGACTGGGGCTATTTAGCTTATAGTTAGAAGGTAATTGCTGTTTACCACTGTTAACTGAGTCTGAAGCCCCAGTGAAGAAAATGCATAGTGTTTTAGATTAGGTTGACCGGGAATATCTAGGGAGTAGGGGGGCTGCTGTCCTATGTTTGCAGTTGTTCCATCATGTTGCTTACCAGCAAGACTCTGTGAGGAAGGATAGAGAAATGTCTGGGGAGAGATGGAGAATTATATGTGTTTATTTCAGAATCCATTATGTTCATTTTTACTTTGGCATAATTTGCCACATTCATCTTGCCATCACTCGTTTTTTGTTTTTGTTCTTTTTCTTTTTTTTTTTTCTTTTTGTGCCTCTTGAACATTGTCGTGCAAACTCTGCTCTGCCACCTCGTCAGCTGCAGTACATCTGAGAGCTTGATGTCACCGGTTAAGCAGGCTCCGCAGAAGTCACCCTCCGACACAGAGGGTCTGGTAAACATCGTGCCCGCCCGATTACACCAGGTAAACTGCTTCCTGCTGCTTCCCAAAGCAGGAACCTCACAGAGTGTGGGGGAAATGGTACAGAAAAGATAAAAGCAGGGTGGGACACATGAATCAGGTACTGTCTGTGAAAGTGATGAGGGCTGGGAGTAAAAGTGTCTGTCCAAGGGATGGACAGTAAGCTGGGACTGGTGTTCTCTTCCATAGAAGACTTAGTGCAACTGAAAGAATAACATCGTGATATCTATCAGTTGAGGTGGAGTTTTATGCCCTTTCTGTACTAACATATAAAACCAAGATGGTTCTGATCTTGTGCATTAACATACACAGGTGGGTAGTAAAGTGCAAGGATGAGGAGTGGGCAGTGGGTACCTGTTTAATGTACAGACAACATCATCTGCTAGAGGTGTAATCACCCCATAAAGCTGCCTGATCTGTTCTAGGATTGTAACGGGGAGGGATTTTACTTCTCATGACTGAGAAAGTGCCTACTCTGTGGCATGTACTTCCCTCACAAGGATATGAGCCAGCACAGTGCAAGTGCTGACCAGTGGTGATCAGTTTGACTTTTACTGCTGAGCCACCCAGCTTTTGTGGGATTGAATTGCCATGCTTTGACTTGTGCTTGCTGCAGCTGGCAAAGTTCTGCTGACTTCAAAGAGGAAAGGTAGCTCTTAACCAGACTTAACATCCCATGGAAAATAAGTCAGAGAGGAGAGGGCATGAGTCATACAGGGATTCTGTGTAATGTATGATTAACAGTGTACAGGATTCCTTTATTTATAAGGTGGTTCTTATCTCTTGATTTGCATATTCCCAGTAATTTTCCTGTGAAGGTACAGTGAGTGAGTTTAAGTCTCAAATGGACTTTTTCTTCGTTAGCCACCTTTTAGCAAGCAGCTGCAGAGCAGCGTGTAAACAAATGAGTTTCTAACCCAGAGTTAATACCTGGTTTCTTAATTTCTCCTGACAAAATAATGGAGAGGTACACTCTTGTGCTAACACTACAGAAAAAAAAAACAAACAGTGCTGACAGTAAGCTGAGTAGAGTCTAAGTTCCTACTCTGTTGTGCTTCCTGTCTGGTCTTGAAATGCATCTTGCTCTAGGCTGATGCAGTATTTCCAGAGTTTTAATGCACAGGCCCACAAAGTTACCTACTGACTTCAGAGAGCAGTTATTCTCTGAACATAAAGGCAGTATACTCAAGTTATGAGATTTAAAAATAGTTGAGATGTTGACTGGAGTGGGTCTAGTAGCAGCAGGCTGTCTGTAAGGCCTAGATAAAACTTGTCTTTGCTAGTTCATGGAAGGGGCTTCTAGAACTGGTGAATGAGACAGGCGATTCCTGCCTCCCCACCCCCCAAAAAGGGAAGAACTAAAAAAGAAAAAATCTTATGTGTGGGATGTATGTTGTGGTAGCTGATGGAGTGAACTTGCCTAGTTCAATCACCGAAGAGGTTTTATCTAATTACTGTCATAGTATGAAACAATACATGCCGAGTGGCCCAAGAGCTACATGGAGGAGGAGTTTTGCTGTTCTGCAGTTACATCATGAAAGCAAAAATACTTTTATCTTCTCTGTGATGTTTTGGTGTGAAAACTTGCTGTGTCTTCACCTGTGTACCCAGTGTTCTGGGTCTTAATGTACTGTAAGGAACATGTCAGAGTAAATCTAAACTTTGTAAAGATAACTCGTAACCCGTGTGCTTTTGCCCTTCTGTAGTCATTCCAGTCTGCTTATTCCTTGGCAGAGTCCTCCAGGGTCTTCCCACAGGTAAGTTCCTAAAGGAAAACCCAAAGTGTGAACACTCCTGATCTCAAAGGAATAGTATGGCGACAGGTTCTTGTTTAGTTTTTTAGTTTTGAATCTTTTTTTATCAAGCAAAGAGCTTTTTCTGGATTTTCTTTTCTTGGCAAATATTTGTAGCAGCAAGTGGTTTGTCAGCCTTCTGTGAAGCATTTGCCCCATCTTTACAGAACAGCAAGTAAACATATTTACTTTTCTTTAAGAGGATCCACAATAAAACCAGGATAAAACAGGTTTTGAGCAGATTGTTTACATCAGTGAGGGAACTTGTTTACATTTATATTTTGAACTTCAAGTCCAGTGGTGTGATATAAACATAATTAACATTCTTGAAAACTAGCATCGCATATAAGTAAAACCTGATATTTCTTGGTAATCAAGAGACTAGTTGAGAATTCAAACTTCTGAGCTGATGTGTACATGAAATACTAATACACAGATTCCTAGCATTTCCCAGAAGCTGTTGCAGGCTACTTGCTGATTCAGACACACTTTTGTGTCTTGGATTGCCTGGCAGTTTTAGACCAGTGTTTGACACAGTCAGTGCTGTCATCAAACAGTAAAGGCCTATGGACATCCTTGTAGCCTTTTACTTGGTAGGATGTGTAGGGAGTGACTGCGTGCTTTGTGCTTCACTGGTGGAAAGGAACTGTGAATACAAATACACAACTCCTCCTCTGCAAGTTTAAACAGTAATAGAGGTGTTCGCTCTCAAAGACTGGCATTTATATTAAATTTATTAAATGAAGTTTATTCATTTTCTTATTTATGTATCAGTTTAAGAATCAGCAGTGAAGCATTTGTTCGTACACTTGTGCCTGCACTTCCTTTGTGTTTTGGGTGCAAGTTTATCAAATGTGGACCTTATTTTCTGGAGTGCCCCAGGGTACCGAAAGTCTGCATAGCTGATTCTGTGAATGTTCAGCTGATTGAACTGACTCCACTTTTTTTTTACTGTGTCATCCTCAGCAGGTGTGTTCTGTCCTGTCAAATTTCTGTGTGGTCTGTCTTCCATGCCATCATTCTGTTGTGACACATATTTTACCATGACAGTTATTTGGATGGGTGAGAAAAGCCTTTCCGGTGAAGGCAAGAACCATGTGTGTTGCCCACACGGATCTCCTTGTTTAGCTGGTAATCTGGGTTGCAGCAGGCAAACTGGAAAGCAGATGTGTGCCGTCCCAAGATATGCTGACTCCAAGGTGGCTGTCATTTGTCTTTGTGCTTTGCGAGTAGCTGACTGTTCATTTCCGGACAGGCTGAAAGACCGCTGATCTTCAAGAGTAACTTCCCTGGAAGTGCATTTCTGATGTACAGGGCAGTATGGTGCAGAGATCCCTAGCAGGCAGGACAGAACTGTCAGTGTTGAAGCGGGGAGCACTAAAGCTACATTCATTTAAGTGCAGATCTCTGGCTTTGCTCTTTCTGGTTTGAAATGTACCCGAACAGGTTATGTTCAAACTCCGTTCCAGGCTTTGAACTGGACCCCAGGACTCTGGGAAGGAGCAGTTCATGGTGCCAGGAATCTTGATTTAAATCTCAGATAAATTCCCTGGAGCTAGAGGCTGGGGTAGCTGCAGTATCTTTCAGGATAGGAAATATTTGAAAATAATGTAGACCACTAATAGACCATGATGGTCTGTCTAACTTTGTAATTCCTTTTTCTTTGCTTTGACTTGCAATTCTTGACTCTGTTGACAAACCCTTAGCAAGGTATCAGTTCACCTGCTACTCTTCTCCTTTCAGTTCTGAATGGAAAAACTGCAAGGCTTAGGGAAATGCTGGGGGATTTATGGCAATGCTCGGTCCATCTTCTGTTTCTGAAGAGTCAGGATGAGCTTATTTGGGATTAGGTGAATGTTCTGAATTGTTTAGACTTTCTTGAAGCATGTGGAAGAAGAGTCTTTACAAAGATTCAGATCACTGGAGGTGTCAAATGCAGGGGGAAGAAATGGCCCTAGTGCTGATTATAATCAGCTAGAAAATCAGTTGGCACCAAATCAAATAGATGAAACATTATAATAAATCCTTTTCTCTGTGTTAGCTAATCTACCACTTATTTAGGTGATAATGAACCCATTAAGACAATGATAGTTCAGTTTGGATCAGGTGATCACATCAGTCAGTCTCTCCACCATCAGTTAACATGCTGGTTGCAGCAGAATAACTATATTTATTTAACCTGGCATAAAATTAGAATAGTGAGAAGATAACTGATCCTGAGTGAACTCCTGTGGTAGAAAATTGACTCATCAGAATTACTTGAACAAAACTTGGAAAGGCATAGTGAGTGCTTTATGCAGTTGTAGATATATTTTTTAATATATTTTTAACTGATGGGAAGTGCTCTCAAGCTGAATTATCCTACCCTTGACATTTGGCCTCAGGCAGATGAGACTTCCAAAATTGTTTACAAATGAACCTCAGGGTCACTTTGCCTTGAAATTTATATAGACACTGCACTCTAATTGGAATTAGTAATGTAATCTTGATACAACATTGGAGACCAGAACAACATGAGAGCCAATAGTGGAAAAAAGAAAAAAAAAGTAGCACTAGTGAGACTTGAAATCCAGAATTTTGTAAGACGGCAGTGTATTTGTTTGAGCATTTTCTCAGACCATTATTTATATTCAGCATTTTATATCTGCTTGCAAGTTTTCATCCTTCTGTCCATCTCCTTCCACTACTTTTTATCACTTGGGAAATACTTTACCCAGAAGGAAGAAAGTTTGGATTTGAACTACTTCTGAAAAAGAACAAGGTATTTATCAGATCTGTGCTTTGCTATTGTGTTGGGGGGGAAACAGCTGTGAAGAAGTGTACTTACGGTCCTTCAAGGACTTATTTTCTTTACAGGTCTCTTTTCATCTCTGGCCTCTAATTGCTTTGGAAGATAGGTGGAAGGATTTCTGGGTACTGGGGAGAAGAGGGTAGAAGAAATGCCTGTAAAGGCTACTTTTTCCTGAGACATATGGGAAACAGAAAGAGAGTTAAATGGATGAAATGGTTTTGAAGCAAGAACTGCTAAAAAGCTGCAACCAAACTAAAAGATCTCTCTCCATGTGATTTCCCTCACCCACCCTCAAACAGGACAATCCCTTTCCCTCCTGCACAGGGGTGTGTGAGGGTGTGTGTAGTCTCTCTGCTGAGGTCACCTGGTAGGTGATCACAGCCATCTTCTGCGCTGTGCTTATATCATTTGGAGCATGCAGAGGGGGGGGCTGCAGGTCAGACTTCTGCATAAGGGTCTCACCTGTCTTGTTGGGTACCTGCTTTTCATAGCATGCAGTCCTGTCCTCAGCCCATCTCAAAGAGCTGGCAGTTCGCTTTTCTGTGGGCTGTGCTTTGGAGGACATGGTATTTTAGGAAGGTGCTGGTGTGCTTGTGTGCTCTGCTGAGAAACGGTGCTGTAATGTCCTCCACTGCACCTCAGCAAATATCATGAAGTTGTGTGGCCATGCTTGCCCGGTGTGCCTGCGGAGGTGCTCACTACCTGGGTTGGCTCAAAAGTCAGGTAAGAATTCTGCATTGCTGTACAGTTTCAGTGTTTTCTGGCTCACTGCTCTGTAAGTCTTGATCCCATCACTTGCTTGGGCAGTGACGGTTGTCACAAGGTGCCTGCAGGTTTGTTCTCTCCCTCTTTTCCATGTGGTAAAGCTGTGCTGGGATTTACAGGACTTGAGTGGCAGTATGGGAAGTTTACTCCGCTGTCAACTGGTAAATCTGTAGTACAGTTCCTCTTCAAAAATACTTAATCTGGCCTGCATCTGACTAAGCCATGTATCTTTGCTCCGTAGTGTGTAAGAACTGCTGCTTTTCAGAGCAAAGCATTCTAGATTTTGCTTTATGTGAGGAGCAAGCGCTGTAGCAGTATTAAAGGGAGAAAACAGTGCTGTTTGGTGTGCTCCTCATAGGTGAAAGGTGGCAGACTAGAGCTCGTTTGTAGGGGAGGCTTCATTCCACCTGCTTCAAAGTGCTGTCAGCAATCATAACAGCTATGTGGTGTTGCTTTGGTCTTGTTGCAGCCCCTGCGGAAGCAAGGGGCAATACAGCCTGTTCTGAAAAATACTGATTGTGCTTTTCTTATTGTGTTCCCAGGGCCCAGTCATTTACGCGCAGTTAGATCACTCCGGAGGACAGCACAGCGACAAGATTAACAAGTCAGAGTCTGTGGTCTATGCTGATATTCGGAAGAACTGAGATGAGCTCCTGAGCTATCCAAAGGAAAACACACCTTCAGACTGGAATTGCTTGAACACGATTTGACCCAGAGAACTCACATGTGGCCTTTGATGCCTAGGCTAGGACCAATGCATGTGCATACAGAGGGAAAGATATATATGTATTGTGTGTAAATAGTCTATTTAATCGTACAGAAGTGAGACCAATGTTGCATGTTGAGATGCAGTAAGAATTTTGCTTATAAATTGCTAATATTCTTTTTTTTATCTTGTGTGACGAGAGAGAAAGTGAAAACTCGCATCACAATTTTAAAATATTTTTATCTTCATTGTTAATGGAGAAACTGGAAGATGCCTGAAGATTCTAGATTGACCTGGAGATTCTTTTTTTGCTTATAGGACCTAATTTCTTTGTTGAGGTGAATATAAAGAAGATACCTTCTTTATATTCATAGAGTTCTCCGTGTATACAGGGTATTCACCTTTCCTTGGTCAGATTCTCAGTACAAGCTGCCTTCTTATATAAACTGGACACTCTCACTTGGTCTTGTAGGCTGAAATGTGACTCCTAGCTGTAAGAAATGTGTGTCTTAGTGGAAGTGAAGGAAACACAGGTCACAGAGCTGTTTACATCTGTATTGAAACGTCTATTCAAGCTTAGTTCTTCAAGGTACAGGGATGGTGCTGATCTAATGAATTTTGTGTCATAGTAGTTTACCTGTGAAAACTTAAGAGCTAGTGAACTCAAGCGATAGGAAGCTGGAGCTGTAGGTGGCTGCCTCAGACTGTGTTGAAACTTTGAATTGAAGTCTTTCTTCCTTGAAGCTCTGTCATTTCATATGAACACGAAAAAGGGCTCCAAGGGATCTGGAAGCTGTACACCTCTCTCCCATGGCTCAGTTATAGCACTGTCACTTCCTTAGAGGTGCTTTATCTGTTAGAAGTCTGTAGTGGAGGCTGAATGACCTCTGCAGGAAATCTAGAGATTCACTCTTTGCTGGTTTTTTTTTTTTTGGAAATGTGTTTTTTTTGTGGCACCTATATTTGCACAGAGGATGCAGAGGGCAGTTTATTTCCTTCCTCTCTGCAAATCTACTACTTGATTATAATTTCCCAGCTTCTTTTTTCTAGATTTCACTCCTCATAAATTGTTAAGGATCTCTGATCGTTCTCTTCTGCTGAAGAGGATCTTTCTTTAGCTTTCCCATTTGTATCCTGAAATCTGGTGCTCAAAACTAGAAGTGGCATTCCAGCTGAGGTCTTCTCAGAGCAGCATATTGTAGAAGCATTTCTGTTTTGTACATCCTGATGTGGTGTTGGCTTTTTTGTAGTAGCAATTAATTTTCAGTTTGGTCTACCATAACCCCGTCTCTCTGATTCGTACTCGCTTCCTAGTTCATTCTATTTCACAGAATCCTTCTCGGAATGGCTAAGGTTGGAAGGGACTTCTGGAGATTACCTAGTCCAAACCCTGCCTCCTCAAGCAGGGTCAGCTAGAGCAGGTTGCCTAGCACTCTGCCCAGTTGGGTTTTGAGAATCACCGCAGTTGGAAATTCTACAACATCTCTAGGCAACCTCTTTTACTGTTTGACCACTTAGAGTGATCGGACAGTTAAAAGTGCTTCCATGTGTTCATCTGGAATTGCCTTGTTTTAAAATTTCTGTCCACTGCCTCTTGTCCTGCCAGAGAGCGCTACTGAGAAGAGTAGTGCTCTTCATTGCCTCCCATCGAGTATTTATACACATTGATAAGATTCCCCAAAGCCTTCCCTTTTTCAGGCTGAGCAATCCCAGCTCTCTCAGCCTTTCCTAATATGAAAAATGCCCCAGTTGCTTCTTCATCTTTGTGGCCTGGCACTGGACTTGCTTCAGTAAGTCCATATGTCTTTTATACTGGAGAGCCCAGAACTGGACACAGGACTCCAGGCACGGCCTCACCATTGCTGACTAAAGGGGAAGGATCACCTCCCTCGACCTCCTGGCAATACTTTGCCTAATGCTGCCCAGGATACCATTTGCCTTCTTTGCAGCAGAGGCGCGCCGCTGGCTCATGTTCAACATGGTGTCTGCCAGGACTCTCAAAGGACTTTTTCTACAAAGCTGCTTTCCAGCCAGGCAGTCCCCAGCATGGACTGGTGCACAGGGTTGTTCCTCCCCAGGTGCTTTGCACTTTTCCTTCTTGAACTTCATAAAATTCCTCCTAGCGCAACTCGCCAGCCTGTCCAGGCCCCTCTGAATGGCAGCACAACCATCTGGTGGGCCAGCATTTGAGGTTTTGTATTGTCTGCAAATTTGTCTCTACTTGAATTATGTTGCAGCTTTTCCAGACCTCGTCTTCAGTTTCTCAGTTGAAACTTGTTTTAAATTCTCATCCTGTCCTCCAGCGAGCTTGCAGCACTCTTGGCTTGATATTTGCAAACTTAAGCCTACATTCTACTGGATCATCAAGTAAATGAAAACTAGTTTTACACCCATGGCAGACCCTTTCAGAACCACATTAGATAATCCTTTAATTATGACAGTGCAACTTTAATAACTATTTTGTGTACAGTGGGATTTTTCCCAACAAAGCTGGGTGTGCCAACACTATGTTCTTTCATCAGGATCAGACTTCACTGGTTTCCTGACAACACCTGGCTTTGTTATAAGCCTTATTAAGATCAGGATGAATCCTGCTTTATCTACGTGGCTGTTACTTCCCAATATTTGATTTACACTTGGTAAGAAACAAACGTTTTTGAAATGGTTGATGGAGAAAGTTGATTTTAAAGTATGAGGGAGAAATGTGATGAATGTAGCAATCAAAACCTTGCTGCTCTGAGAAGACAGGGCTGTCCTAGGCTCTGAAGTCTGCTACTAATGTTTGTTTCTTTTCCTGCTGGAATATACTGGAGAATCTGAGCACAATCCTTATCTGGTGCTGACTTTAAGAAACATGCTGATCTGGTGCTAACTTTAAGAAACACACTGATCTGATTGGTGCTAACTTTAGGAGATGCGCTGATCTAGCTGGTGCAAACTAACTTGAGGAAACATCTCCTTGGATTGCCTTTGCTTAACTAGAGGTATATTCATATTGCCTGTTCTGAGGAGACCCATTGCAAGTCTGCTTGGATCCCTCTGTGAAGGCAGAATGAACTTGAAAGTATTTTTCAGAAATGCTGGGCATCTTTTTCAGAAAGAAACGGAAGTCCCTTCCCCTGGAATAGCAGAAATCAGCCTGTAGGGCTATGAAGATGATCAGAGGGCTCGAGCACCTCTGCTGTGAGGACAGGCTGAGAGATCTGGGCTTGTCCAGCCTGGAGAAGAGAAGGCTCTGGAGGGGACCCCACAGCGACCTTCCAGTACCTGAAGGGCCTACAGGAAAGCTGGGGAGGGACTTTTTTCAAGGGCAAGTAGTGATAGGATGAGGGCGAATGGCTTTAAATTGTGAGGGGGAAGATTTAGATTAGACATTAGGAAGAAATTCTTCCCTCTGAGGGTGGTGAGGCACTGGCACAGGGTGTCCAGGGAAGCTGTGGATGCCCCCTCCCTGGAAGTGTCCAAGGCCAGGTTGGATGGGGCCTTGAGCAGCCTGGGCTGGTGGGAGGTGTCCCTGCCCATGGCAGGGGGGCTGGAACTGGATGGGCTTTAAGGTCCCTTCCAACCCAAACCCTTCTATGGTTCTATGATTCCCTCTCCAGTGCAAAGGCTATTGATTTTTCTTTTTTGTCATGGAAATATGAACAATGTAGCTATTAAATAACTTATTGAAGCTGGAGTCAAAAGAACTTGAGGCAATGTGAGATGAGGCTTGTGAACTCTCTGTCCCTGAGGTTATCTTAGCTTGTTTAATCAGATGATAACCTATGCTGATGAAAGGGACTGATGCTAAGTTGATTGACTTTGTAAAGTCTCAGGAGTCAGAGGACTTCTACTGCCTTTCATGGGTAGCAAGCAGAGGTTAAAGCCAGACAAGTGTCATCATATCCTGATGATATGGTGACCAGAAGTTTAACTCTTCTACTGCTATTCTCTTAATTCTCTGATGCTGTTCTTTGCAGGTAGAAAGGAACAGCTTGGACTTGAAAGAACACTGAGTGTGGTGTCCTTGTCCTGTTATCGTACTGCTGCTAGCTCTTTTTAGTACTATCTATTTTTAAAAAAAGTGCTGTGTGGCAGACTTGCTGCAGCACAGCTGAGGTGTGGGCAGCCTCTCTTGAGGCAGTACCAAACGACTAAACTGTTAGACAGGTCTTTGCTTTTGGATAGTGGAGCTGGAGGAGGTCACTGTGATTTAAAAGACTTGCCATGAATTCTCCTTTATTAATCATGCACACAGAGCTGGCTTCAATCTGCAATCCATTTTTCAGCTGAGGGGAAAAATGTCCTTTTTTGAGTAAAAGTGACCTTAGAATCATAGACTCATTGAATCACTAAGGTTGGAAAAGGCCTCTAAGATCATCAAGTCCAGCCATCAACACACTACCAACATACCTACTTCTACCCATTGTAGGAGAGCAGTTTTGGATCGCCAGCCTGAGCTCTGGCTGCTAAGCCAGCCGGCACTGCCTAGAGCCAGAGACATGAATGGCAACACTCATCTTGTCTTCCCTGGTTTTGATTACCAGAAATGAATTATGGCAAGAGGATTACAGATCATTTTAAAGTATCCATCTAAGTAAATTAGTACCTGTACTCAATACCTCAAATTTCCATTGTCCCTGTTGACTTCAGCTGTTGTTGTTTGAGAAGGATAGTCAGCGTATTCATTAAAGGGCATAAAGAACCATGGCAGGATGGCAAATATGTCCCTGTAAGTACCTGAATGATGTGTCATTTATAACTGGAGACATGTAGGGTTTTGTTTTCTCTCAGAGCTTTAGTGATATTTTGTGAGTAGAAGAGCTGAAATTAGGTTTTTAACTCTTTTAAACCTGTGAGAACTGTTTAGGTAGCCATCTATATTGTAACTGCAGTAGATGTCCATATGCAACTTAGGAGCTGCGTTGCCTCAGAGTGGATTCATTGAGGTCAAGTGTGGGCTGTTTGATTTATAACCAAAACACCGTCACTCTGTATTGAAATCTTGTCTTGGAAGTTTACATTATTGATGTATCTGCCTAGGACCTAAAATACCAAATGTCCTTATTGTGTAACAGGTGATGGAATTATATTCACTTCAAAGCCATCAAAGCTGAGAAGGTGGGTGCTTCTGGACTGTGGCCATACCCCTGCGGTGCTAGTGTTTAGGTAACATTTCTGGGGGGGGGGCTACAAAATCGTATTAAGTACGCTCAACAATTATGCTCTTCTTGAGGTTTCTCTTTCCCTTCTCTTCACTGCCCTAATGGTAACGAGCCTTTCATTTACAGGTATTTTGCACTCAGATTTTTAAGTTTAATGCCTTTGGAGATCAGTGTGCTATGCAATCTTTTCTGTCTCCCTGAAATGCCAGCTGGTTTTATGCGATCAATGTAACTGGAAATATAGGCTGGGTACTTTTCTCGTGTAAGCCTCTGTCTTGAGGTATGCAGAAGGTCGAACACCTGTAAGACAGGTGTCTAATCTGCATAAGGGAGCTGGATACGCATTGTATGGCCCGATTACAAGAAGAGCCAGTGTACCATCTGTTAGTGCTTTTCCTTTACAGACTCATCTGGAAACAATTATCATGGGTATTTTTTCTCGAATGGATTTTCATGTTTTCTATTGTAATCTTGTGAGTATTTTAATACACTTTTTTTTTTTCCCATTACTGGTTTGCTGGACGAGTCTTATCTGGTCAGGGACTGGGAAGGGAGGGGGACTGAAATACACCACTCCTCTTTCTGGCAGTATTCTTCATTCACTGCAATCTGCCAGCTCAGCAAACACAACAGCTGGTGAGTTCACCATTTGAACTGTATTACCACTTCAGCGAGGAGAATTAAGAAATGCAAGTGGAACTGTTGCAGAATACACACAGGAGAGGAAACAGCTTCATGGCAGGACAGACTCCGAAACAAGGGAGCTGATAGACTATCAGGTGCCTATCTATCTTATAAGAATAGAAAATGCTTTCCTTAAACTATCCTGCAAAAATACTCTGCCCTGAACAATATAATATAATGCAGAAGGTGAGAGAGGACATATGCTACAGCAAGGTGCTGTAGCTCTTGTGACTAGGGAAGGTTTCCTTTCCTCTCCACCCTTGCCATGCTGGAGTAATAACTCAAACAGGACTGGGGGAAAGTATGGGTGGAGAGAAACTTACTAAGGGGCCTTGTCAAAACTCCAGTATTTCAAGGCCTTCATTTTCATGAAAGTTGAATCCCAAAGAAGCTTTTCTGTCTCGCAGTTAAATTTTTCTCCCGAATATGAATTTCAGAACTCTGTCACTGACTTTTTTGGTGGAAGAGGTCTCAAGAGAACCTGCCAGGGAAGCTCAGTGGTGCCATGTTCTGTGCACAATTGCCTTGTACTTCTCTGTAACAGATGAGCATTTGCAGTGTAATGGAAAGCCTTTACTCAGAAGCTATTCCCGAGTGGCACATTTTTCCTCTACAGGAACGTAAGTAGGGAGAGATGTTGACCTTCACGGAAGGCTTCAGCATTTATTCACAAACATACCAGTTCTCCCAAAGCTTTGGACAAGTGACATGTACATGTTTCCTGACTGCACACCTTCACAGAAAATCTGCATATACTTAAGGAGGGGGTGTTAAGTGACTACTAGAAGTTCTGGCTGTTAGTTTTTCACATTCTTAAGACCCACGTACTTAACTCTTCTGCTGTCTAGTTGTAAAGGATGACAGGAGCTGAGATACCAGTGGCACATACTAGTTCGCCCTCTTCTTGATGAAGACGGTGGTGGCTGGGAAACACATGGACATACATAGCTGAAGCTGAAAATGATGTCCTTACATTACCAAGGAAGAGCATGAGGGAATGAAATGAAGATGTGACTTTTGTTGGTTATTGAAAGTACGGTAAAACCCCACCCTGGTGACTGTGACACGAAAGATTACTTCAGCCTGAGACTCCAGCTGACTATCCCCAGTACCATGTCATTCCCAGCACTGTTCAGCAGGGTCAGGTAAGGTGGGGTCCAGCAACTCATTCAAGGCACAATCCACAATCAGTTTCTTTTAAAGAGACAATAGAAGACATACAATTTTACTTCAGTTTAAAAGGTTGCACTTTATCTAAATGCACGGTGATACTTTGTTATTTGCACTTAGAAAAACACTCTCTAGACATTTACATTTCCTCTTTAATTTTCTCAGAGGGAAAAAAGATTAAAATTAGTGAAGCTAGGTCCCGTGGGGAAGGGTTTGTGCGTTGTTGGATTTGACCTGGTGGCTTAAGCATCTCATTGCTGAAGCTGCTCTTGTTGTTTTGCTTTTAGCTCCTGATTATACCTAGGGAAAATAAAAAAAAAAATAGCATAGACTAAGAATAGAAAGCCAGTTTACAATAACAGTGTCTTCCTAACAACCTGTTCAGCAGAGGAAGTTTAAAATCACAACAGACTTAAGGGTGGAAACTCAGCATAGGATAGTTCAGTTCATGGAGATAGTTCCAAATAAGTTTCTTACTTTGCTTCATTCCTGGCCAGTTACTGGAGCCAGAGAACTCCAAATTTTCCATCAAGAATTAATAAAAAACCCAAAGAAACACAACACTGCTTTTCTTAAGAACCCTTTGATCCAGCTAGAACTGACGTGATTCAATCCTGAAAGCTGACAGAGGTGCAAAGCTTATGAGGAGAAGAAAGTCTAGGCTGTCCGTCAGTCAGACCTACAGCTTTCAAAGAATACCTTAGAGCCAGAAACTACAGCTTACATACAGCATTCCTTTAAATGTGCTCTAAGCTATACAGAAAATATTTAAAGCTGCACTCCCACTTTATTGGGAAATTAACACAGCAAAAAGTTTAATTTTTAATTAAATGCAATGTTTAATTTATTGTTCAGTTCCTCTTGCCTGTTGCACTGACATTGAGGCTGGCAGACTATAAATTCCTAGTTGAGATTAGGTGGTGTGAATGCTTAGTTATAGTTATAGTATGTAGAGTAGCCCTTCTCAATACCTACCTCCATATTCGGAAGAGTTGAGAGCCACCAGCACAGCCAACAAAGAAGTTCACAGCAAACAGACTCCAGTTTTTCGGAATAATAACTAGAGAGTACCTTGACCAAATAAGGCCTGTTGAATGAAAGGAAAGTCTTTGAAGTGAAATATTCAGACGAGACATTCACCTAAGTTTGGAGATGGAATCACGGGTCAGTTTAGGTAAACAGGTTTTACAACTTCATGTTAGGCAACTGCTTTTCTTATCACTAGCTGTTTCTCAGCTAGAAGTGCATCTGTGCCAGTGGGACAGCTATGGGTATATACTATGTTTTCCCAAAATAACTAGACTATGAGGTCTTAATATCAAAGACCCTCTATACTCTACAGCAGCCTAAACCTTAATTCTCCAGCACAGTTGCAGGGTAGTGGCATTTTCTGTAGTATGTCCAGCTTGCTGCACCAGTGTAGAGGTTACAGAATCTACCAGTCACGAATGGTTTATAAATACAATGCAACATGCACAGCACTGTGTCAAATATCAAAATGAAGTCTGGAGAAGAAAGAAAGCACCAGCTGCAAATTTGGTTTTCAGCTTTAGCTGCCACAAGTCCTACCCCGTGACAAGACCTGGTAGAATATGCCGAGCATGGAATATTGTGTCTGCCAGTGTGAAAATTCACAGCAGGCAGCAGTGCAACGGTCTGTACATCACTGCTTCCAAGTTCTTTTAGCACGTGGAAATTCTTTCCAGTCATGTTAGTATAATTACCCTACCATTGTTTAATCCTTTAAAGTCTGTTCTAAAAAAAGTCACTATATCCTGGACTGATTGCAAAATTACTAGAGCTGAAGCAAAACTTCCACTTAATGGAATGGTCTCGTAACTGAAGAGATGAAGCTTATATCCTAACTCATAACAAATTGCTCTGGACAATTCCAAATTAAGACACATGGAGAAAATGGTTATATAATCACAGAACTCTTACAGATTTAATAACAGGTATAGGTCTGTCCTAAAATTACCATGCAACAGCAATAGTGAGAGCCAGCATATTACTTTTCTATAGAAGTGGATTATACCAATGGAGGATTCAGAAAGAAGCATATACAGTGTTAGAGGGGATGCTGTGTAAAAGCATGGAGTAACTTTGGCTTTACCTGTGGCCATTAGTACTGCAGACTGCGCTGTGCTGAGCTTTTCTGCTGGTCTGGTCATGTCAGCCATTCCAGCACATACCAAACCCTGCAAAGATAAACTCAGTGAGCACCAGTGCAGTAACGGGACCTCCTGTAACAGGTCAAACACTTTACATGGGGAAGCTGCTTCATAGCTCAGGGCTTATGCTACATGCATTATGCAGGAGACGGGATGCCTTACATGAGCAGAGTAATTAAGACTCTCAGAACCACCATCCACTTCTAGTCCCTTATGGCAGGAATAAGAACACACGTTATTGGGGGGGCGGGGAACTGGTTGGCAATAAAACCCCAGGCAGTGGCAGTTTTGTATTAGTTTAAGAACAAGGTCAATTTAAGCACAGTTGATTAAGAAAGCAGCTGAAAAAAACCCCCTGGTTTTCATGGAACAAGCAGAAGCCTATCTAAATAAGACTCTTCTTCCTAAGGCACAGGCTCAAATTTTGCTGGTAAAAATGCAGGTTTGACACCATGCAGACTTCACTCGACTTCATGTGAGGAGGTAAAAGTGCTTCATTTTTCATATAATTTCAGTAGAAGTAGAAAACTTCGAGGTGAAGCGAGGAATATCTTGGCTGATCTACTTGACAGCATTACTAGCAAACACACTGCTTGATTTGCTTTGTTGTGTTATTGCCCTCTACTGGAAATACAATTTCATGTTCCTTTTACAGGAGTCCACCACCCCCCAAAAACCCTAAACCACAGCCCCAAACCCCAAATCCCACAAGGAATAGAGACCTAATGCTTTTCATTCTCTGACTGCCACTCCAATCAAGAAACCAGTTTTCAAGGGTAGAGACTTCCGCGTGCTGCCTTGCTTATGGGACTGGTGTTGCTGCAGCGGTGCCACAGAGGTGTAGACTTTCAGCACACTTGGGTAACTGCAGCAAACATGCCTTTGCCAGGTAGGGGGAAAGTAATTTTAACTTCTCAGTGGAGAACACTGGGAGCTTAGAGAGGTCTCCCCGCATGTTCACAAAAGTGAAACCATCTGTGCACAAGCTCGTTTTATACAGCAGCAGTCGACACTAGCCTGCTCACAAGAGTTGCCCATACTCTCAAGCTCAAGAGCATGTTTCCTGGGAAAGCCTCTGACAAAAAGGGTTTGCCACAGTTACTGCAGCTCCAGTTTAGATTGGCAAAGAAACCCAGCCACAGCTCAGAGTGTAATGTGTAGCCTGTGGCCTATAGAAAGTTGGGATTCACATTGGCAAACTTAGAAATCAGCTGTCAATAGGAAGAGCAGGTTATATCCTTGCTTGTTATCAAACAAAAAGATCAAACAGCTTTATTATTTTAGAGGGAATTTATTTTATCTTTACCAATACAATGATTAAGAGGGTAGACTGAATCAAGGAGGAGGCATGTACTTCACCTGTGCACAAACACAGCCAAGGTTTGTAACCAAGCGGGAAGCAGAACCCCACAAGAAGCAGAGAGCTACTGACAACCGAAATGGCAGTCACCTTTTTTCTTTTCTTTCCTCTAGATTACACTGCACCCTGACACCCTTTAACCTGCCTTCAAACTACAGGGCTTAGGAATAGGCTCCCCTAAGACAGATACTCTTCACATTCCCCAATCTCATAAGAAATACATGCTTTAAGAGCTCCAAATTACATGCCAGCTCATGCCTACCTTGAGCAACAGTCAGTGTTTCACAAGACAAAGCTTTCGTGAAACTTCCAAGCGAGAAATACAACTTTTCCACAAAGCATTCTTCCCCTACTCTATCCCCTGCATGTTGTGCTGTATGTTATTAAGGCTGATTCTGTGCCTCCTCATGTATTCAAAATTAGAGCCTTGCTATTATATCTTTCTGTAGGCTCAGATATCTGCTGGGAAAGTACTGCTTGCTCAACGGGTTGCTGCAGATTGCCCTCTGTCATCCAGACACCAACTGGCATATCATACTTACCCATTTCATAATAGGTGCCCAGAAGAACACTGTCTTGGGACCTGAGGGAAGAGGAGGAGAAAGAAAAGAAGTTAAATTATTCAGTGAGAGGTGGCTGTTTTAATACCCACAGTAAGTTTGGGGTTTGCTGTGGGGTTTTTTTTGAGTAATGGATTCTATATATCAGCACAGTTTCTACTGCTGTACAAAATCTATCACCCAATACTCATAGTTCATCAACTCAGTGCAACAACTTTCACTTGTGTAATCAGTCCCCCCATTTCTGCAATAGATGAGTAGGATTTTGTATTTTCATTTCCAAACAAACAAGGACACTAGAGCAGGCAAAATGCATTTATAATAAAAAGAGTTAGGATAAGACCTAGGAATAGTGAAGATAGTTTTTATATAATGATTAAAAGCTACTCTGCAGCTGGAGTAACAGAATTAGTATTTGAAATCTTTGTGAACTGAATCTTGTAAATAAAAACCTTGAAGTATTTTATTACACGTACTGTAACAAGTCAGTCCTTCCTTCCCTTCGCAAATCACAGCCCACCTCGTGGTGCTACTGCAGATATGCTGCACAGCAGCATTACATGGTTAAAAAAAAGAGTTCAATTCATAAACCTAAGTAGCAGGAAATGTCACAAGGCGAGTGTCCTCACTCACCTTTAATCTGCACAACTAAATAACAACACCTTTCTAGCAGAAACAATGCTTCCCACCCAAACAACCCTACACCCCAATAATCTACCAGTAGGCAAAGGATTATGGGAGAAGAGGACAAAATCTACAGAAGGAAGAGGGAAAAGTCAGTGGAATGACATCTGAGGGAAAACATCTCTCCCACAAATACATATATCTTGCAACAGTGCTAAACCAGCAACTCGTTGGTTAAAACACAGTACGGTGCTACACCATGCAGGCTGCCAACTATGCCAGAAATCATTAATCTAGGACTCTCAAGCCAAGTCTTTAAAAGAGAGACCACGATCCAAAGTATCAACCTGCCACACTGAGAGACAGTGAGGACTCTGGTTCCACCAAAACACACTAGATCTCAGTAGGCCACTGCTCAGCATTCTGATAACATGCAAGATGAAGCCAGGTTTTGAGTGTAATATATTACATATTATGAGTAAAGTTTTTAAATACAAATGATAAACACTAGGACTTTGTCTGCTTGCTTTTTATGTGAGCTAATTTTTCAGTAACAATTCAGACCTTGCAGTAACTACTCATACTCCCCGTTTTAAGCACCCTCAAGTTTAAAACTATGACTTGGGAAACTAACCATCAGGTTTCTACAGCGAGCACCCATGAAGCAACTCATAACTTTGGGGATAAGACTATAACTGTTAGAAATATCAGTTCCTCGGTCACCCTGAAGCCAAAAAACGCCCTATAAAAGGGCAGGGCAACTGCAACACCGAAAGCAACAAAAACTGGCTCAGCAGCTTTGCATAAAGCCCTCTTAGACCCACACTTCTTGTGATGATGATCAAGTTTCCAACTGCAGTTAATAGCTACTACCACATTACTTTTTGCTTGGACAACTGAATGTTTCTGCCTACACAGGATTTAATATCTTTTTAGGATGTTTGGGGCTGTGCAGCCACTAAAACTGTATAATGTTGTTGAATAAATCCATCTCAATGATTACTTTAAAGATATAAACTTCAGTTGCTGTTCTCTTAGGTAGCTACTTAGTATGTCAGTATCAGGCTGAAAATATAGCTCTTCTTACAAAAGGGGTCCCACCAAAGTAGCTTTAATTACAACTATCTGTTTTCCTCTAAAACACAGATTCAGATTTGGAGTACTAGAGGACATAAGGTGAGTGTAAATTATGAAATTGACATTCCCTAAACAGCAAGTAAAGTTTTCAAGATGACTGACATTAATTTTTATTAATGACAGATAACTCGATGATTTGAAACTGTTGACTACAAAAGTAAGAAGCAATTGAAGACCAGTAAAGTACTGCATCAAGCTGGTTATAAAGAATGCCTTAAGTAGAGGTACTCCAGCAAGCACCCTGCCAGGGTGAGCCCTTGCCAGATCCTGGCACTCAGAACTTTTCAAGGATGAATTTGACAGCAGCACATCAGAGCATGGGTACACCAGCGGCTAAACTGGATATCACATGCATGACCGACTTACAGAATGTAAGACTTCTATTAAATGTAAGAAGTCTTTGTCCTAGAGAGTTTAGTTTAATATGTCAAAGTGAACCAAAAAGACCGAAAGAGAAGGGAGTACAAGCTCAGCCCACGCTTCTCCGTGGCAGCCAAGAGCAATGCTCCCCACTCTGTGGCAGCCTGGGGAGCTGGTGTGCTGTACTGCGGGCACTTTGCGGTCCTCCAGCAGCCTCGCTCTGTGCAGTGCCAGCCAAAGAGACAGCTTTTCAGACCAGGCTTCAATTATTTTACTGAAAGCTTTCTTTATGCCAGGAAAGAAGTAAGCCTTGTTCCTCCTTTCTGACAAACGATTTATAATTTCATGACAATGACACTTAACGTTCTTAAATTATACTGGAAACTTAGGTATTGCCAGGGATAAAATGTGAGCCTTTCATTTTTAACCTACATTTTTTGCAGTCAAAGTGACATCTATTGCATAACTTTCTCACAGACTCACCTTCAAGACATTCAAGGCTGAAACCTTGATTCAGTTTCAATACCTGCTTGCTCTGTGGCTTTTCTCACACCACCAGTACAGATTATGCCAGACATACATGTATATATACATGCATAGATATGCAGAGTCCTTAAAAACTGATTTATTTTTTATTAATTTGAACACTATGATGGTGAAGAAAAAGGGCCCACAGGCAGTTCCATGAAAAGCACTGCAAGAGAACCTCCAAAGCCTTCTTCAATTAGTACTACAGCTCTGATGAAGAACGAACATACATGTTCCCAGAGCTCACCATGCCCTCTACGCAATAAAAGCAATTGCAAGCAGCCACATTTCACACAGGATGAATGCAGCACTCAAAGGCTTCGCAGGTTACAATGGAAGCGCTGCACACAGACACTTTCGGTAAAAAAAAAATAAATATTAATGTTAAAATGTTTACACTGGTCTCATGAATTCAGTACCAATAAGTTCGGTGACTCCATTTTTCACTCTTTAATTATGACTTCTTTAAAGCAACAACTTCTATTTCAACAGAGGTGCCTTACAGGAGGATGGGGCAACTGACTCAAAACTAAAGTCCCCTTTCACAGCGCATATTCCAGGTAGGTGAAGAGTCAAGGATGCTTACTACACTGAAACAAAACAGTGGGAAGAGCAGCCTATCCAACTTCAGGACTTTATCGAGCACTCTTTTTAACTATCCTATGCAATTTGTTTACACGACAAACACCACCTCGATGGCACCAAAGCAGATCGTTTTACAAGAGGTTTCACCCCTGTAACATACAACCCCCCCATGTTTGCTCAAGGAAAGGCAGACTTTAGGTCAGGTAAGGGGAGCTCAACTCAGGGAAACCTTCCGTTCCCACAGGAGCCCTTCCAACTCCCATGGGGCATTCACAAAGGTGTGATGATCCCAGGAACAATGGGGTGATCCCCAATTCCCACAGCACCCAGGATTCCCAAAAGTACATGCTGCTAGGATCCCAGAAGCAACCCCCAAATCCTGCACCTGGGATTCATTCACAAATGGCACGAGTTGCCAGGATCCCAGAACAAGTGGCGATCCCTGGTTCCCACTGAATTGCCGGCACCCAGAATTCCCAAAGGGCACGACCTGCCAGGATCCCAGGAGTAACTCCCAAATCCCACACCTAGGATTCATTCACAAATGACACGAGTTGCCAGGATCCCAGAATAAGGGTTCAATCCCTCAGTTCCCACAAGTGTTCTGGCACCCAGGATTCCCAAAGGACACGAACTGCCAGGATCCCAGGAGTAACTCCCAAATCCTGCACCTTAGATTCCCAAACAGCACAAGTTGCCAGGATACCAGGATCCCAGCCAGGGGTGATCCCTCATTCCCAGAGGAGCCTAGCACCTAGGATTCCCCAAAGGAACAAGTTGCCAGGATACCAGGGCGATCCCAGAATCCCGGCACCCAGGATTCTCAAAAGGCACGAGCTGCCAGGATTCCAGGAACACAGGGGCGACTCCCAATTCCCACAGGGGTGCCGGCACCCAGGATTCCCAAAAGGCACGAGCTACCAGGATCCCAGGAACAGAGGGGCATTCCCCATTTCCGACCCCGCTGCCTATCGCCCTAGCCCCCCGGCAGCTCCCGAAAGGGGGAAAGCGCCCCCCTCCTCACCTTACGAAGAAGATGAGGGGATAAGAAGGGCCCCCCTCGCCCCGCCCGCCCCCCGGAGGTGCCAAGGTGACCCCTCTGCCCCGTCCCCGAGCGCGAGCGGCGGCGCAGCCCCGTTACCCGCCGGGTGGTTGTAAAAGGGCCGGAATCGCGGCGGGAGCATGAGCTCGATGCGGTCGAGCAGGCGGTGGTAGGAGGCGCGGAGCCCCGTGGCGGCCGCCATGGCTGGCGGTGCCTGCGAGAACCGGGCTGGTACAGAAGCGGGGACAGCGGGCGCCGCTCTGCGCCCCTGCGCGCCCCGCCCCCGCCCTGCCCCACGGAGCGCTGATTGGCGGACGCGCCCAGGGCGGAGGATTTCGCGCGGCGCTATTGGTTAGTGCGGTCTGGCTCCGCCCCGTGAGGAGAGCTGGCGCCAGGGCGGTGCGGAGGGGGGGTGTCTTCGGGGAAGGGCAAAGAGCGCCCGGATCAAAGATGGCCGCCGTCACTGCTTCGGTCTCCCATTCAAGATGGCCGCCGCAGGCAAACGCTGGGCAGACGCTATGGGCCCAAATGCAAGATGGCCACCTCGGGGCTTCATCGCTGGGCGGCACAGACGGTTTGGCCGTCGAAGTCAGGCGCGTCATAGTTATTCGTCATTTCCACCGCCTTCGGAGGGTCAGGGAGGCGTCTCCCGGGGGCGAGGTTTGCGGCGCTCCCTAGACGCCTGGTAGTCTCGGGACGCCGCGCGGCCCTCCCTGGCAGCGGGGCAAGGGGGCGCCATGTGGGGTGGGCGGGGCGCGACGGTGGGCAGGGCAACCAAGAAGGGTGCCGGGACGTGGCGGAGTGCCAAGAGGGGGCGGGGCGCCAAGGTGGGCGGGGAGCCAAGGTGGGCGGGGAGCCATGGGGGTGGGGCACGATGCACGGGTCTCCATGCGAGTGGGCGGGGCGCCACGGGGACGATGCCGAGGGGGGCGGGGCGCTAGGAGGGGGCGGGGCGCGGCGCCAAGGCGCCGCCGGCTCGGCTGCTGCTGGCGCCTCCGCTGCTGTTTCCTCGGTTCCGCCGCGGAGCCTGGGCGCGAGGGCGGGCTGGGAGCCGGCGGTCTTTCCATGGTGATCGCGTACGGGGCGGGCAGTGCCAGCTGCGCCCCCCTTCCCCTTTGCAGCGCGGGGGGCCATGTCCCGCGGGCACTGCCCCCACCTGCTGTGGGATGTGCGGAAGCGGAGCCTGGGGCTGGAGGAGCCCGCCCTGCTACGGAGGCATTACCTGGGTAAGGGCGGGGGGAGCCCTTGTTACCCATCCTACCCCCCTCATTCCCCCTCCCACCCCCCCACAAGGCCAGGAGGGGGGCGCCCTCCCCCATCCCGCCCCTTACGCGGGAGGGCTACCGGTCGGCCCCGCGGCTGACCCCGCTTCCCCCTGTCGGGTGGGCTGTCCCAGCTCCAAAGTTCCCTGTGCCCCGCGTGGGGCTCCCCCTTCTCTCTCTTCTTTCCTTCCCTTTCTCTTCTCTACCCGCTTTCCCTCCCTTCCCTCCCCCCGGCTCCCTCTGTGCTCTGCCCGCTCCTGCCCCTCCCTCCTTCCTCGCTTCCCACTCCCGGAGGGAACTGTTGCACGAGGGAGGGATCCAGCCGGGAAGTTGGGCGGCGGCGGCGGCTCAAAATAGACCGGGAGCCGCGGTTTTAATGCCTTGGGCTGAGCAGGATCCGGATTTACCAGCCCTGAGCCCTCTGTAAAGGTTGCTAACAAATAGTAAAGGTAGCCGACAAATCAGGAGGGTGGCCAAGAAATAGTAGGGTGGCTGTCAAATCATAAGGATGGCTAAGAAGTGGTAAATGTGGCCATCAGATCATAAGGATTGCCATCAAATCATAATAAGGGCGACGGGCAAGTAATAATAAGGGCGGCTGACAGAACACCCGAGCGCCGGGATGTTCTCCGGGGCTGTGAGATGTGTTTCCTGGCCTCTGGAAGCTGGGTGCTCGGAGGCGCTGGGTGCCGGGTTACATTTCTCGTGTCTTTGTGTTGGCAGCTGCTCCGCGGCCATCGGGGGATGGGGCTGCACAGGCTCCCTGCTGCCCTCCCCTCCAAGCGCCGAGCTCCTTATTGTCACTTTCCGAGTGCCTCCCAGGAGTTAAAAATAGTGTTAGTTTCAGTTTACGGGGCTGCAGAGAGGTTCCCTCAGTAGAGAGGAACTATCGATGCTCTTTGTAATGGCGCAGGCTGCGAGACTTCTGCATCTGCTCCAAAAATATTAAAAAATATATGTATTTATTCACGGTTTTCTGGAGGTGTGGCGGTCTGTTGCGTATATGGTAGTCACCCTCTGATTTGGGAGGGTTGGCTTTCCAGGAAAGATGGATTGTTGGCCACAAACGCTTTCCTTTGTGCTTGTGTGGCAATGTAATTCCTGCTGTTGAGTTGAAACGTGGAGTACTTGAGATGGAACTTACTTGCAGTGTGTGTATTTTATATATATAAATATTTTATATATATATAAATAGAGTGCCACTCGCTTGCCAGTTCACATGAAACTAAAGCACAGAGTAAATATATATATATATATACACTTTATATATATATATATGAAATTACATATAATAGATACTAAAATTATATAATATATGAAGTATATATATAATATCCATACACTTTATATATTTATATATTAAATGATATATAATATATATATAAAATGTATATATATACTACAAATAAGTTCCATCTCAAGTACGTCATGTTTCAACTCAACGGCAGGAATTGCATATTGCCACACAAGCACAAAGGAATCAGTTTATTTTATATATATATGTATATAAAAGCATATCTTTTTGTACCTCCTATGCATTTCTGATGGTGGTTGGTATTGGTTTTCATTTGGCTTCTTGCTGGAATTTAAAGTGGCAGATCACATTACTGCATCCAACTCAGTCATTCTCTGTCTGTGGTCCCTGAGCACTCGGGAACCCGCAAAAGGTAATTGAGGAAAGCAAGGCAAGTGCTGGTAGATTTCCACCTATTATAAAGAGATGATGTCTGTGTACGGCACCTACGTGCATTGAAGTCTAACGCAAAAAGAATTTGAGGTCCTAAAATTAAAAAATGGATGAAAACTAATAGTCTGACTGCTTTTGACTTTTGTTACGTCTTGACAGCTGTACTTGGCAAATCTTAGCTGAGAATTACCCTGACTTTTGCTGATTAAATATGGATATCCTTCTCACTAGATAGTTAAGAGTTTGTTTGTTGGGTCTGTTTTTTTGCTGGCTCCAGTTGGAACAGAAAAGCGCAGTGTTAAAATTAGGACTGTAGTGTGTGGATTTTGAAGAGGCCCTGTAAGACCTTTTAGTTTTGCTTTTACGTGATGGTGTCTCTGATAGTTGAAGTATTGAGATTTGATCAGTAGAAATCATCCTTCCAGATTTATGTATCATCTCTTTTTCTAGATACTGCTCTAATAAAATGTGCGTAACTCTAGTGAAAAACAAAATTCCTCTGGTGACTAGGTTAGGGTCTCATATTTAATGCTTTTCATTTAACCTAAATGTGTTCATTTGCTATATAGCGTTGAGGAAATAGGACCTGGGAGAGGCTTCCCATGGAATTGATGTCAAGATTTGCATTGGTGATGTCAAGATCTGCATTGGTGGTGTCAAGAGTTGCCTAGTTCTCGCTAATTTCTGCTTTTAACGAAAGGAGTTAGTACGTGGTGTGCTTGTCTCGTAGAGCCATGGCATTTATGGCCTTAATAGACCCACGAATTTTGCTGCTAGTCAGGTGTGATTGCTTGTGCGCAGATTTACCAGAGGGCAGGCCTGTTGTGCTTTTTTGTGTGCAGTTTAGTGGATGTTTGGCCCTTTTTCAGACTTCAGTAAGGAGCTTCGTTGTTTGGACAGAGATTGAGATCACAGTGAAGTTGCATGGATGATGCTGATTGTTGGATATTGCTGACCTAGTCTGAACAGGAAGTAAGGTTTCTTCCGATTTGTACTAATTTTATACCGTTTCAACAGTCTGACAGACCAAATGCAAGTCAAGCATTACATTTTGACTTAGTAAGAGTAATGGGAGACTCAAGGCATTGCCCACATGCTTCTTTTGCTTTTCATTTGCTTGGGGTTTTTGTTTGAGTGGGTTTCTTGGTAAATTTCTCAAAATAATTATGAATACCAGTGCAAAATAAAGTAGGTTATGTATTTCTCTGTTGCCTGCTCCTCTTTTTCAGCCAGCAAATCAAATGAGATACCTCACAGCCAGTCCATAACTAACAATGCAGTTCACAATGTGTTGAATGGAAGATGTGTATGTACGAATGACACCTGCATAGCGAACCATTAATTTGAGTAGTGTTGTTATTCTATTATACAATATAAAATATAGGGAATATTGGAGGCGACTGTGTATTGAAGGAAGACACCTGAGAACTCACTTGTGTTTCCTATTTACTCTGTGTTTTAGTTTCAGGTGGACTGGCAATCAACTGGCACTCTATTTATAGCCTCTTTCAGCTTTCAAAAACAGCTGAAAAAAAATGCACTTCAAACCCAGACTTTGCAAGATCTCTAAATAATTGCTCTGAAACCTATCAGTTCTGGACAAGGTTCTAGAGTAAAGCCTTGTGGAGATTATATATAGGTACTTGGGACGTGCCTTCCAGATGTTGAAATTTGGTAAGAATTACTGCTGTGATGGTAGAGGGGAAAATATGAGTCTTGTCAGTGTATCTGTTAGCTACGGTTTCTTCAGCTTTTGTGGGCTAATTAGTTTCAATTTCAGACAATGCTTGTATCTGAAGTCGCCAGAGAAAGCCAAGCCTCGGGGAGGCTGTCAGTAGTATTCTTTTCTCTTATTCAGTGTGTATCGTCTTAGCCGAGTGCTGGGGGGAGGAGTCCTGCTGCTGTATCAGGGCTGGGAACTGAGTTTCAAGACTACTTGTTAAAAACATCACACTGCTTCTGCATGGAAAAAAATTGGTAGTAAGCTGTAGCGTCCAATATGAATTTTGCTTTGAAACTGGCAACTGTAGTTATTCAGTCATGATACTTTCCCAAGTCTTTGTTGCAATTTTGTGTTGTTGTGGCAATATTTCAGTGGTTAATGAAGGTACCAGTTCAGGTAAAGCGCTGGGTCCTGTCACAATAAAGGGCTCTGTGTAGATGAAGTATAGCATGTAGGAGTTTGACTTAGAGAAACAGCAGCTTGAGTTTCTTCCAGGAAAGAAGTGAGTCCATAATTCCTCCCAAGTACTTAATGTGATGGGTTTATTTGCTTTTCTGTGAAGGGTCGTGCTGCTGAGGATGGCTCTGTTTAGCCAGGAGGAGACTGAAAGCTGTTCGTGTGGATGGGGTTTTTTGTTTTGTTTGTTTGTTAGCTGGCATAGCAGGTTATCCAGAGAAAATCTATTAGTCTAAAATAGTTTGCATAGAACTGATTCCATTTCTTTTGCTTAGAGTGATTGTCAGAAGTTGTGGTGCTTAAAACAATTAAAGCAAGTATCAAAATAAGTCAATTATCCCTAATCTCAGATATCCTTGTTCCCATAATGTTTTATTATACAACACCTTCTTCTCTTGTGATATGAAATTTTTAAGCTTGATAGATTTCTTAGAAATAGTGTTGTGATACTGTCTCCTGAGCTTTCCCTACCCACTTTTTAAAGACTTTTTCATACGTTGAGGCAATTTTTTGCGCTGTATGTTTCTCTTTTTTTTTTAATTAAGATTTGGGAAAGGTTTGGAATCCATAAAATAACTGTAAGAAAACCAGTAATTAGGTTCATTGTGGTCAAATTTTGGAAAGTTTCAACAGCTGTTGTTAAAAAGAGAAATTGTAAATATATTATTAAGTAGATAGGAGATGGAGAATTTAGTAAACTAATCAGGTGTCTTTAACTCCTCCTCTTTACCTAGATCAACCATAGTGAAACTGAAACTAATTACAGTTTTTCAGTAAGTTAATTGCCCCGTTCCTAGATAGGGCTGAAAAACAGGATGAGCAAGCGTAGCTGTTATGTGTACGTGCAACCAATTAGTTTTGATAGTGGCTGGGTTGCATTCATTTCCTTATTAGTTTATAAGGCTAGTAGTAGCCCACTGAATGTAGTATTGCTGTTAGGTATTGCGATTGCAATGTAGTATTGCAGTTGGGTATTGCTGTTGAACATTCGGTTCTTCCTAAAATAAATTGGCCAGGATGTGAGAGTGAAAATAATTCCTTAACATACTGAAAACTTTAATTTTGTTTCTTTGCCTTGGACAAACAAACAAACAAAACCCAGCAGAGATGGAAAGTTGAATGTTAAAGAGAAAACTAGAAAGTGGTGTGTTGTTTTTCCCCAATTTTTGCCTTCAGCTATATTTGAACAGGTGATATTTTAGTCTTTGAAAGTAATGCAAAGTTAGGAGGGCCGGAAAACTTTAAAATTATCAGCTTTGCAGTTGCTGCTCTTACAGGCTTGGAGATAGTCACAGAGTATTTAATCAGCCTTTCTGCTTTAATTCTTTGCATAATACTTTTGATGTTCAGTTATTTTCAGGTACTCTTACATTTCATGTCCTAAACCTCTGGCTTTAATTTTCTTTTCTAGCATGAATTAAAACCACTCATCTGTCACAGCTAGACCTCAGAATTGGTGGAGGTGTTTTATGTTTTCCTTCTGTAAATCCAGCAAATTAGCTGCTGCTTGAAAGAAAGACTATTATAAATTCCCCTGGTTGTCTGACTACAAGGCCGCAAATGATTGACTCCTGTTTTAACATAAACAGTGTAGCTTCCACATGTGCAGCATCTTCCACTGCACTTTGGTGTGTGCCCTGAAAACCGGTTAGTTATGTGGTGAGATGTTCTGGAACACACCAAATACGTTGTGTAGCTACATTAACAAGATTTTAGGAAGATACAGTTGAAATTGTCAGGTTTTTTTTCATTAATGATGTGTTCTGAAAGATAGAAATATGCAGAATCAGAATTGAAGTCCACCATATAATAAATGAATTAAAGGAAAGTGTATCTTTGAAACAAACCCAAACATAATTAACATGCTCAATCTAATGTATGTTAGGCAGGAAATCTGGTACAGTCATTGATTTTTCACTGGTTGTATAGAAAAATTTAAGATGTGTGAGAGATTATGGAAAAAGAATGTTGCTTATTAATTGTAAAAAATGCAAGAGAGTACAGTGGTCAGGTATTGCCTTAAACTGGGTACGTTTGGGGTATATTCCCTGATAATCAAAGCAAGATTTAGCAAATATATTCCTTAAAAAATTACAGATGGGCAATTGAAGAAGAATGCGTTGTCAAGACCTGTTGATAACCAGTTGAATTTGGAGGAGTTTAATGAAGAGACTGTGCAAATCCAGTTCCTTGATACCATCTCATTTAAATTGGGATCAAGGGAAGGATAGGCACAATGCGTACGTATAAAACCGCTTTTAAAAAAAAATAATCTCGGGATGATCCTAGCATGTAAAGATTAATGATGGTTTTTTTTCCCAAGTAAATCAACTGAAATAATAAAGACACATATTTTAAATATTTTAATAGAATAATTTGTTGAAAGTAGCATGCTATCAGTAAAGGAAAATAAAAACATAGTATAGCAGGATCATCTGGACAAGGCACAAATAAAGAAAAACTGGCTGGTTCTAATTTAATGCATACCAGAAAACCAGGAAGGGATGTGAGCTGGAAGGCAGGATTAAGATTGGAGGAGTATTTCTGGTGTCTAAGTGCTGAATACTTAGTTTTAATTTCAGTCTAATCAGCCTTCTGTTATCTTTGGAATTATTTCACTCATAGACTAACTGACCTATGGAAGGAGAGGCGCAGGAACCAGTTGGACATGCAAGTGATACAGCCATGCAGCACTGCCCTATGTGAATTTGATAGCTTGTTTTGCTACTATCTCCAGAATCTTTGCTTGTAGTTAACAATATCCTTGACCTTTTCTCAGTTACATCTTCCCTGTGTGTTTTCTGATTTAATTGTTATGGTTTGTGTTACTGCTTCTGTCTTCTGTATGTTGTGCCATCTTGCTGTTACTCAGTGACAAAGTGTTGACAATCATTTTAGTATATTTTGTTTTTTAAAAAAATATGATATGCGGTATCCTAGGATTACTTAGTGCCTTCTGTCACTCTGTCCTAAAATAAGAGAATCATTTCCAATGTTAGTTTTAGGATGTTGGGGGTTGGTAGGAGTACGACTTCTGTTTTTTATGTACTCACATTGATTTGTGAAAAAATTATAGACCTTACAGACCACATTGTGTTCTTTGATGGGACTACTTTGCTGAAGCTTGGGGTTTGTGTTTTGTTTTTCCCTTTCTTAGGTAGTGCTCTGCAGATCAGATGTTGTTATCAATGAATTTACTGAATGAGTTTTGATGTTTTGATTTTCTAAATCAACTTTTTAGTTGCTGTTCTATCTTGATCTACAGCATGAAAATGTTGATGGAACTGGGAATTTTGGCATTGGATAAAATATATCGAGCCTGAGTGGAGCTAGAAAGATATGATAAAAAAATAGATACAACTGATTGTTGTATCTATGTTGTATCAACATAGATTGTTGATTTTTCTGTCCTTCAGAAATTCAAAAGGCCTTTCAAGTTGTATGCAGTTTTGTCAGCTTTGCTTGACATGAGCTGAATTATGCAGATGTGACATACTTGTACTTTTTGTTTTTCAGGGATTAATCTTAAGTGTAATGTCTGTGTGTTGAATGTTAATCATACGTGTTAATGGTTGCCAGGAAGTACGAGTGTGTGTGTGTTGTAGTCTCAAGGTTTTACATGTATAATTATATTATTTCAATTATACTCAATTATATTATGCAAATGTATTTGCATTATTTCCTTTGGTGTCTCAACCTCCTCATGCAGACAGCTAGAGACTGTAGAGATTTGTGCACATTTTAAATATCTTTTCATTTTTGATTGCAATATTTAATTGAATTTACATTGTATGCTTTTAAAGACATTCTTTGTACAAGTAATGTATTTGATTTGTATATAACTGCCTGTGACTTGATACTGAGTGTTTCAGACAGCTTTATAGTTAAGTTGCACCTTGATCTTGTAATGATGAGTTTTGGATACATGAAAGCTGTCTTTTGCTGCAAAAACAAGTTGCGTACTGCGTGTACTGGATTTGTGTTTTAGGATGAGGCAGTGATGTGAGAGATCACTTCAGATCTCTTTCTTTTATTTGTTTATTTTTTTTCCCTGTAGCCTGGATTGCTTCCACTAACTGCATTAGGGTGGACCATTAAGCATATCTGTGTTTAGTCACTTCTAAGTTGTTGCACTGCAATACTGTATGTTGTTGTGACTTTGCTTGTAATTCCCGATCTCCTATCCTTGAATGTACCCAGAATAGTCTAGTGGGATATAACTGATCATGTATCAAGAACTTTCTGACACTTGAGACTAGTCCTGTCCCAGCAGTAAAGAAAAAGATCAAATGTAAAGCATGCCAGCCTTCAAACAAAGCTGGATTTTTCACTGATTAAGTGCAACTCTCAGCATTTTCATGTCTTTGGGGCTTAGTGAGTCGCTGATTCAAATATGTCCCAAATGCTTTAGTGTGTGTTGAATCATTAAATATTGAACATGAATATCTTGAGATAGAATCTGAGTCACATTAGTAAATTTTAATATCCCCTTATTTTCCTCATTTTGTTCCTCAAGGATTTGCAGGCTTTCCTCAGTAAATTTGAATGCATTGTTAATGCTGCTGCTCTCTGTTTAGCAGGTATCATGAGGAAGAGGAGGACCCTTCCCCTTCCCCTTCCCCTTCCCCTTCCCCTTCCCCTTCCCCTTCCCCTTCCCCTTCCCCTTCCCCTTCCCCTTCCCCTTCCCCTTCCCCTTCCCCTTCCCCTTCCCCTTCCCCTTCCCCTTCCCCTTCCCCTTCCCCTTCCCCTTCCCCTTCCCCTTCCCCTTCCCCTTCCCCTTCCCCTTCCCCTTCCCCTTCCCCTTCCCCTTCCCCTTCCCCTTCCCCTTCCCCTTCCCCTTCCCCTTTGTTCAACCTCCATGGAACTACTGAAGCTTCACCAATATAAAAATCAATTATACAACCCTGAAACTGCCTCTTCCTTTAGGTTACATGGCTTTATTGTTATTATTATTATTATAGTGTGTTCCCATTGTTTTTCTTTCCTAGGAAATAAGGAAAAATGTGGTTACTTTTTAGTATTTTCTTGTTATGTCCTGAAAACACTCTTCAGTAAAAAAAAGAATCTCTTGACTTAAACAACATGGGTTTTTTGTCATCTATGATGAATACATAGAGTGTTGAATACAAGTAACATAACTTTTAAAAGCAAGCTTTTTTCTTTTGTTTTTAGTTCTCCAATGATAAATCAACTTATTTCACAGTTTTGCTTTGAAGTCATCTACTACCAAGACTCAGATTACTACTTGAGCTCCAACTTTTGGCATCATCTATCTTTAAACTTTAATGCTGGGCAATTTCCAAGTGTTTATGCTTGTAATCTACCTGTTGTCTGTTATGGTGTGTGTATCTCTATTTCACATCTTCCCCCGAACCCAGCAGCGTATAATTTCCATACTAAGCAGGATTAAATGCTATGTTTAATTAGGTAGATGTGCAGAATAGTAAATGCTTAATTCAGTTCCACCTTGTGCAAATTCTCATTTTCACTGAAATATCCCTGTGGGAAAGGCGGGCTCTGCTTCTTTGCTGGAAGATGTGTTTCTAGATACGCTGGTAAGCTTCTGTATAATCACTTCCTAATCTGTTTAAAGATGTGTATTGAGTTAGCTTATACAACTTTAAATAGTAGGCTGTTTGCCCCAGAGCCTTTGCCCAAAACCATCTGGGGGATGTTCCTTAGATTAGTCTTGCTGTCTGATTTGAAGAAGCAGTAACCTCTGACAGACACTTAAAGGCAGGGCAAGGACTGGCAGCAATGTGGGGCCTTTCAGACGTGAGAGGATGTGCCCGTTAGGAATGTGCTCCTCTTAAGAGCAGATTCCAGTAACTTTTTCTTGCCTTTTGCTTGTGATTTTTCTATGCTCCAGTATTCATTTTATCTGGGTGCTTGGAGATGATGGAAGGTCATGGTTCTGCTGCTAGCAGTCTTAACTTTTGTGCTGGTTTAGAGTCATAGCCCTGCTTCACCTTTTTAGTCATCATCTGTTCTTCTGGAAGAGTAGAGCTGCTAATTAATGTTGGCTGTTACACAGAGGAGTAGTACTTGAGAAAATAAAGCAGAGTTCCTGATGTGCTGTGTGTTTCCCAAAGTACCAAGTATTGTCTGTCTTACTTACATTAGTATTTGTACAAGAAAATATTCAACATACGTTACTGTTCCACCTACTAATTCAGGTTAAGACTTTCCAAAGTCAGAGAAAAGCATTTCTAAAATACATATTAAAACCTACAGTGGTGCTTTTTACTCCAACTTGCAACACTGCATAATATGTCTTTTTTTTTTCCCTTCAGTTAATGGAAGCCTCCTTTCATTCCTTTGAAAAGAAAATAGGGCTCAAGTATGTTTTTCTTAATCTGATGACCATTCAGTTTTGTGTTGGTAACTGTTTTAAAATTTTAAGTTCTTTACTTGGGAAATGTATCTTAGTGCTGGTGGAGAAAACAGAAAATGCTTTTGCATGTGATTAATCATACATCCAGGTAATCACGCTTAAGCTATTTCAGATAGTTTTGTGTTGAGAAGGGTAAGGTGGTACATATTTTTTGCCTTTTGTTGTCTTTTGCATACATAGAGCTTCTCTTTGTTTTATCATGATTTTTTGGTCCTCTGCTTTGTAGAAATTAGAAATACTCACTACGTAATATGAAAATTTCAAGGGGATTTTATCCTTGTGAGCAGTTGGTATATGATCATTGGACTGCTTTAAAGGGTTGAATGAATATCAAAATTGCTGAAAACCGTCATTTTTTCTCCTGTCACAAACCCCATGCTTGTTTTATCTTCTGCTCAGCTGCGATGTGGCAAGAACGATACAGAAGACTGTAGTATGGGCAACTTAAATGGGGACAGGAGAGCTGTTGGAATGTGGTGTACTTGTGAAAGAAGTCTAGTGCTAGTCAGTACAGCACACTCACTCAAAAGTGAGTGCTTAGAATACACAGATAAAATGCCTTCTGTAAGACAGGTGGTTGTACTTTATGCCACATTTTTGCCACTGAGTACAATTAGTACAATTGAATTTTATGTCTCTTTCAAGCATAAAACGTGATAAATATTGAATCAAAATTAAACACAGAAGAAAACTTAAATTTGGCTTAAAGCTCAAATGCTTGTAGCCTTACTAGTGATGAAGCCCAATGGAGACTTATATTCAAGAGTGGATGGATACTTTTAGAATCTGAAATATGTTTGAAAGTTAATTACTGACATTGCTATTATTACAGACAAATGTTATCTATGCTGTTGCTTATAGTAGCTTACCTTTGCAGATTCTGTAGAAGCATAATCTAAACAGAAGTCTTTTCCAAAATGCTTATTAATTAACTTAAAATATATCACATCACTGAACTGTTTTCTTCCTTTTTTACTTCAGCAGATCTTGTCATGTTTCTTTTGAGATCAAATTTTGTATCAATATACTCACCAGGATATATAATAGGTTTGCTGGATTGTAATTGACTTGCGGAATAAAGACCCCCACAACTTGCAGAGAGTTATGAAGTCAGGTATGTTTATTACACTGGTGGGCAGCAGGTGGGATAGCTCCAGAAAACCCTGTGCCCCGAACAAAGGACAGGTCAGCATTTATTGCCCAAGGACATACATATTCATTACATTTGTTGATTAGTCCCAGGACATCATTAACATATGTTTCATCCCTCCTGTGCGTGCCCAGTGTCCCTTTGTGGTGGTCATGCAAGGGTCCTTCCTGCAGACTCAGTTGACATCCTGCTTGTGGTCTTGGACCTTCCTGTCAAGGGTGCTTGAAACTTCCTCCTTATCAGCGCAGAAGTTCTAACCATCTCCTTATCAGCAGATGCTCCTAGACCAGTTTTCCTTTATCAGCGGATGCTCCTGCAGAATTCCATTGTGAAACCCCCCTCCTTGCAATTTGGCTCGTGAGAATATACAAAGGCTTAAAGTTCCACATCATAATTCAGGGCATAGTGTAGTGTATCGTCTGTAGTTTCTGTCTGAGTGTTGATAAGTGAATGTTTTGTGTTAATATGTGGAGCTTATTCTCAAGTGTATCTTAGGATGAGTGCAGGCTTGATTAACACAAAGTTGTTTGATGTTGGATGTTTAGTAGCCAAGCTCTTGCATATGAAAATGGCAAGTAAGTCTCTTCATAGAAATTAAAATATTTTGTGTTTTCTGTATAGTGTGCAGACCTTCAGGCTTGACGATGTATCATTAAGAGCAGAGAAGAATTTGGATTATCTGTTTTGAACTTAAACTGTAAGGAAGTAATTGTTCATAGTATCTTGAAAGGCAACATTTTAAACATCAGCAGAACTAAGAGTTTCCTTCTTTTGGCATTTATACAGTAGTACAAAACAATAAGGAAGTACAACACAGGGCTTGATCAAAGGACTGGAGACCACTCCATTGGATTTGGTTTCTGTAATAGATTCACGCTTTCTGATAAATTGTTTCAGTTACCTGTGTCAGAGTTGCAGTGTCTATAAAATGAGACCACTGTTAGTCTACGTACCTAACAAATGTTCTTTGAGATTTTAATTTGTCTTCAAGAATTTTAACAGACCTCAATGGAAGACAATTCAGCGTATAGTGTGTATAGTCCTGTGTGGTATATGGAGAGTTCTGGTTACTGGAAAAGCAGCGGGTTGAGACATGGATCCGAAGTTACACTGGATCACTGTGCAGAGTTTAATGCAGTCAGTCCAGCAAAATAACCTCTATACAATTGAACCACACTTTCATGGAGTGGCTTCAGAAATACATAAACTCCACCATGGAAAATCAAAAGTAGTTTTTAAATGCACTTAGAGTGCAAGATAACATGTGCTCTGCATTGGGAACAGATGCTGGCTCTGATTCAGTTTTAAACTAGGGCATTCCAAATGTCACAGTGAGCTAGCACTGAGGGACTTGGCCTTGGAAAGAGCCAGCTTGACATAAATGAGTGTTCATTTGATAAACAAGATCTATTACTGGTTTTCTGAATAAGGGTTGTCTTTTAATGTCTCATACCAGAGTGGTGGTGCTTTGGATCAAAGCTTAGTTATGTTTCTGTAGAGCACAAATGTACTTTAAAGGCAGACCTTCATCATTAAATGGTCTGTACTTCTTTCAGTGGGAAATTCTGGGATCCAGTTTTAAATACATGAAGGTTTTACGTGCTTGAAGCATTAAACTTAACTGCTGTCATCCGTTCTGAAGTAGCATTGACTAAATTACTTTCAAAAGAAAGTTATATGTACCTCTTTGGGAACAGCCATGTAGAAACCACCTGATCTGCAATTCCTAAACCGAGGATTGTTACCCAAATGGAGTTATAACTCCTGGGGAATATGCGGGACATTGTGATTTTCTGGTATTGCTCTCTGAAGTGAGATTAGGGCTGTACATTTATGCCCAAGCACCAAAGTTAGTTAATTCTCCATAGGGGAGTGGCAAGCTGTTTTTTGGATTGATGTTATGCACAGTGGAACATTTTGAAAACACAAGTTACAGGGAAGCACCTGCAGTTTCTCTTTTGCCTGCTTTTCCATATTTAAATTCATTGGCACTTATTTCATATGTAGAATGTGATCTTGGAAATGGTCCTCTGGTCTCTAGCTTAAAAAAAATTAATAACTGAACTGAGGGTGTCACTGTACCTTGAGGCTTCACTTAGTGCATGATGTCCAGTTAAATGGGTGGGTGGAACGTTAGCCTGGTACCTTTCCAGATTTCAGCTATGTAAACACTTCACAGGGTGGTTGTCATCGACATTTGAAATTGCACAGTGCTTTTTTGTTTTGTTTTATTTTATTATTGTTGATAGTTTCACCTTACTGGTTTCAAAGTAAACCTTGTGTATATTCCACTGTCCAGTGAGATGATCTTGGTGATGACAGCTTGATCACTTGATCCCTGTCTTAACAGGCCTTGTTTGAATGTAAGAAATGATACACTAAAGCATCTTCACAGAATTAAATTATTCCAAATCTGGTGGCACGTAGTTGAGGGGAAAAAGAAGTTTCTGGCTCTTATGAAGCCTGTATACAGTACTAGGGGAGAAAACCCCCCAAACTCAACAGAGGTCTTGATGCTGATTTTATAAGAAGCAAGTATTCTATGGGGTTTTGTCAAGTCTAGGTCTTCTCCATCATCTTAGCTGAAGGGAGAGCCAGAAGGGAAAATCATTGGAAATCATTGGAAAGTGGAGGGAACGGGTAGCCATTGGATTAGATGAACGATAATTGAGGATTGTGAATTTTCTTGTCACCTGGGAGAGAAGAGTCCTTGGTGTGGAGAATTTGACTGCTATGAAATATAGCAGTAAGAGTTGTGATGCAAGAGTGAAAAAAGAATGCAGCCTACTAATAAACCAGATAAACAGCATTGAGTTAAATTTTTCAATGTGATAAAAATGAGGAAGTGACAAAAATATTAAAATGACTTAAATATCGTACTTAGTTACTGCTGAGCTTTTTTATCAAACCAGTGAACGTGTGGAAGTCATTGCTGAAGTACAGGGAACCACAGATTCACTGATTTCGCTCAGATTTTAACAACAGCACATACAGAGACAGCGTTTTCTTCAGTTTAGTTTATTCAAGTAGTTTGGGGTTTTATTGTAAAAAGTCCCATTCAAGATACGGTGGTTCTAGTTTTTCAAAGACAAGATAAACTAGAAACTATCTGTTCAGTTGTCTTGTGTTTAGTGCTTGTGCTCAAATATGAAGTTTTTTGGAGGCAAAGCATTTTAACTGTTTGCTCTCTCACCCCTTTTTTACTGTAGGGAATAAGAACACTGTTTAAATGTTGTAGTTTTGCTTATCTAATTCCTCCTTTGAATCAATATTTAGATAAATAGTGATCACATGATAAATAACTAACTACATATATAACAAATCACATATGTTACGATGTGCCCACCTAACGTTTTTAATAGGGGCGTGTAACTGAGACACCACACATCTGCATCTCATTAAACATTTACTGAAACTTGTGTAGCTACTGTGTTCTTATTAAGACCAAAACCTCGTAATCTAGCAGCGACAAGAAGTCAGTTCATATCTAATTTTGTCAACAGACTTCTTTAAGGAAATTAAAATTGCAATTGAAGGTGTGATTAGAACACATTTACTGTTTCTTGCTTGCTGATTTAAGTGATACAGATTAAAATGAGACCATATGAGAAGGAGGAAAATCTATTGCTCTGCTTATTTTTAAAAATGAGTTAATGTGATCTCTTTCGGTGTTTCTGTACAGAGGATTCTCAGAAAGTGCTTGTTTGTTCTGCAGACATCACCTCAGTTCCAGATGTGTTACATACATATACTGCAATGCCCAAGAATCATCCACTGCTATCAGACTTTTCTGTTCTGCAAGTGAAAATGTGATGGGATTGGCAAACACTGGATTTTCTTGTTGCCCTGGGGAGTATACCTTTCTTAATGAAGTTGTCTTGGGAAGGGGGGGTGTATCATGCATTATTGTGCTGTATTTTGCATTACAGTTGGATACTAGAAGCAAATTGTTAGATTTCTATTATGTAAAGTGATATATAAGCATACAGAAGGTGCTGTTTACCACCTCAGTATTCACATTTACTTATAAGCAAATGCTGTAGAAATCAAAGTATGAATCTTGATTGAAAATAGATGTATTGTTCAGTGATTTGAAAAATAGTAGGATTTATTGGAAAGGTACAAAAGCCCAACCATTAAGATCCTAAGTTCAAAGTCTGTTCCTCTTGGACGGGAAAAAAAAGTAGGTAAGGAATAGTGATACTGGAAGAACATTGAACTAAGTAAATGTGTTCCAAATTCAAAAATGCATATTTTCTTGCTAGTAGTGCATGGTGCACGAGATTGTTATTTTAGTCTCTCTTAAATGATGGCTATTCCCAGTTAATGGAAATTGTAGCACTTTCGAGATGTCACAGTTTCAGTGTCTGTAAAATGGGGCATAGAAGAGCATGTTTTTTATCTTTTTGAAGCTAGCCTAGGTGTGCTTTAAACACAAGCTGTTTATAACCATTTCAGCTAGTCAGCACCTCCTTGTAAAAAAGAAAACATACTTTGTCAAAGCCTGACCTTCTTCTGGTGTGGTACTTGAGCTGTGTTATGAGAATTTTGAATTTTGGAGATGACTTTTAGTCCCAGCAAAAACTAGGCACCAAAACATACCTGTTCATGGAGGGAAAGCTGTATGAACATTGAAAGAGGTGCAGGTGTGCCTGCAGGAGTTGGTACTGGTATTTGAGTGAGTCTGGTAGGGATATTCAGTGCCTGCTTCTCAGTCAAATGGTTTTGCTGTGGCAGTCTGTGGTTGTGAGGGAGCAGGTATGGATATCAGGTGTTCTTTTTCATTGTTGGAGAGTATATGGGACAAATAAAAGGCATTAAGAGGAAACACGTGGAGAGAGGAGAAATTACTTTTCCAAATTTGTGCTACAGTTCCAGAGGCAACCCTGAGCTCTGAAATGATTCTGCCTTGAGGTGAACCAAAGCAAGTTCAGAAACACAGGATTTTCAGATGTGGAAAAGGTTGTTGCAGTTCTTCCCCTGACTTCATACTTTCCTCGAGGGAAGGCAGGAAAGTTAATTTGGAGTGAATTTGATAGGTTTCATATTTGAAAATAGTGCAGCCTAACAAAAGCCTGCAGTCATAGAATCATAGAATCATAGGGTTGGAAGAGACCTCTGAGATCATCGAGTCCAGCCATGCCTGTCTCCCCACTAAACCATATCCCTGAGAAACTCATTCACCCGCCTGCTGCTCTTGCGTGGAGTTTTGTTCTGAGAGTTGTACAAATACAGGACAAAAAAAATATAATGGTTCTTGAGTTTAAATGCTTTTAGGATTTAAGTAAAAAGATTAGGTTTATCAGTATTTGTCTTCTCTAAAAATGCTTTCTGAGGTTTATTAGGTTCATTATAACCTGGTTTCATAAAACTGGGGCACTCTAAATTAAGTGGAAGTTGGAGCTGTTTGTTTGAACATCAAGTTCTATAAGAGAGCACATTTGTTTTCAATACACTTTATTTTTCCTTCTTGATATGTAAATTGCAGTAGTGTTTTTAAGTGCCAGTGGTAAGTTCGCTTGTACACAAGAAATAAGGACATAAAGTTCCTGAGACCTTGCCTTGCTCAATATGCATTTATAGATTTCTTTCTGCTTATTCTTTCTTTCACATCACCTTTCCAAAAGTTTCCTTTGTGCTCTCTCTCTTAAGTATGTATCGAATGAAGTAGTGCTGGACTTCAATGTTAGTTTTTAAAATGCCACATTAATAATTAAATTGAAGTTGGGTTTTCTCTAGTTTAAGAGGAGAGCTAGAGTTGCAGATAATGCTTGGAAGATGGACTTCTGTTTTTCTGCTGAAATTATTAGACCATATTTTAATTTCTGCTTGAGACTGAAACACATTCTTCTTTATGTTCCTATACAAAAGGTTGTACTTGAACTATGTTACACTTGCTGTCTTTATACTTGCTGTTACACTTGGTGACTAAGTTAACCAAGCAACTACAGGGTTATTTTCTGCTTTATAGATAGTAGTTTTAGAGGAAGCATCAGCCTATGAACCTGTGAAATGTTCGTTTTGCTCTTTATGCACTCATATTAAAGGTGGTGGAAGAGCTAGCATATGTGATGCTTGTCTTGGCATTTGTAAAATGAGAATTGTTTTAAGATTTACATTTATGTTCTGGTTCCTTATTGTTTAGGTTTTGACCTTTTAGAGTAAGGTCTTAATTACTTCTTCAGTGTTATTGTTTTAAAACATTATGTAATCAGTATTTTTCTTCACAGGGAGAAGAGAATTTATCCAAAGATTAAAACTCGAAGCAACCTTGAATGTGCATGATGGATGTGTAAGTCACTTGTTGCTTTTTTGTTTGTTAAATGATTTTAAATTGTGATTTTGTTGCCACTGTAATAGTTCCTTAACTTAAAAATGTAAATACCACGTAATAAAGCTGAGCTGGAAACCTCTGCTTGTTGAGACCTAGATTCTCTAGATATTTTTTTCTTCTTAAACATCTGACACTTTACCTTTGAACAAAATCAAAATCACATTATTATACCTTAAAACTGCATCCTACTGCTGAAAGAATTAATCTCCTATGCCAGGAAAACATGTGCTTATCTTCTCAGCTAGAACTCATCTTAAACCTTTAAATGAAGTCTTTAGTAGTTTTGTCCTAGGTTCATATATTTTGTTGATTTAAACTGTATTACTGTTTTGCGTGTGTTATACTGCAAGTCTAAAAAGCAAATGATTTTTGAGAGACTAGAATGACTGGGAAAGGCAAAGATTGGAACTGCTACGTATGAGATGTTGGCTGCTTTTGCTGTACTGACTAGCATTGTAAGTTCAATGTTCTGGTACACATGATGTTGACTTAAACAAAGGCATTAATTTCCCTGTTTTTTTAAGGAAATGTTATAAGAATAGCAATGTAAGGTCTTTTCTAACCCAAACCATTCTATGATTCTGTATGTGGAAAGCTGGTTATCAGTTTTTGTATTCAAGATTGAGGCAGTGATTTTTACTTTGGAATTTCTTTTCTAGTAGTTTTTCAACTTCTCAAATATACTTAAGATGATATTTTTTTAAAGTTTCTTCTCCTGAAGTTTGTTGGGGTTTTTTAATAAATTTTTTTTCATTGTTTTCTTGTAAAAAGTAATTTCTGCTCATAAAATTGGGACCAGGAAAATAGTACTTTGTCACTGATTGCTAAAAATGAAGTTGCTAAAAAGACTGATCTCTACTTTAGTTAACACCACCTTTGTGTCATGGGACTGAAATTGCAAATTTGGTGTTGGCCATTTGGTGTTGCTTGGATCTGCCTGGTGAATATGTATTTGAAAATTTGCTTTGAATTGATTGTGTTAGCTTTTAAAGTATGCTTTAATATGTGACCTAACTGAATTGTTTTACTGAGCGGAAAATGTTTTGCTTGTAAAATTTCAGCATTATATGCAGGTGTTTAAAATACTGATATGATTTGAAAAATGTCTTTAGAAATTAAATTCACTCAGAACTATCCACCTTTAATGAATGGAGTATTAGGAGTTCTTACCTCGTTTACCACGTGAGGTTTTTTTGCAGGCAATAATCTTTTATAGCTACCAATGATTTGGTATAATTTCTTATTTTGCTTTTAAAAAAATCAATGAAATAAAAGATAATGAAATGACAGTGTCCTTACTGATTAAAATGCTTGTACCATCAATGGTAAATGATCATACTAGTCTTTTCTTTTTCCTCTACAGTTGCTGAATCAGCATGCATTTCAAATGTGAGGAATGAATGCCATAGTTGTCTTATTAAGGGTGTTTCTGGATTTGTTTTTGGGGGGGATGGTTTGTGTTTTTTTAACGGTTGGAGAGCGGAAGTTGGGTTTGTTTTTTTGGTTGTTTTTGTTTGTTAAGAACTTCTGCATTCTTCTGAGGAGTAAGTTGTGGCTTGTATTTTCTATATAAAGCATGCTGTGTAGTTGAACACAGTGGACAACATACTTGAGGTGGGAATTTTTTTTTCTAATTGAGGATAAAAGTAAAAACCATTTTCCTGCCTACCATTTGATCTGTGTTACACAAAAAATAGATCTTGTGGGAAATACAACTATATGTATAGTCATACTCGGATGCAGTATCTTTGTAGAAGGGAATAGTTCTGTGAGTTACTTCAAGTATACCAGGTCCAACACAAAAGAAAACGAGGCTGACCCTGCAGCTCAGGAACCAAGAGTGGGAGGGGAGAGGCAAAGAGATGGTTACAGCCCATGTTCTAACCTGTCATAGTGAGACAAGGCTCAAGTCATTTGCTTCACTCAGTACGAGTGGATGCGTGTTCTAATAGAGACATTTTCTTAACCTTCAGTTGGAAAATGTCAGTGCAAGAGTGAACAGTGAGTTCTTATCAAGTTTCTTGTGAAATGAAAAATATTTGTGACAGAAGCTTTTCAGTTATTGACTGGGGCTTATGGTAAAGAGATTCCGAAGATCGAGTTGGTGCTAAAAGGAACCCATTTTTTTGTTGGTAGAAAATGTGAAAGCAAAAACAATGGAGATCCTCAACAGCCTTTCAGAAAATGGTCTGAATGAATTGCTTTGAATGCTGGCAGCATCATACGCAGCTGTGTGTTAACACAGAAGGGAACTATTTTGAAGGTGATTGTAATTGATTTCCTTAATTTGTTAAATAAAAAGAGCTACAGCCACAGTCTTGGGGCTTTTTTGTCTTCGACCTCATACATGCTCTTGTAGCAGTAGTATTACCATGGCACCTTTTTGTTTGAGATATATATGTATTCATCCCAGAGTTTAGATACCATTGTCTTTGAAATAGTGCAGTTTTCCACTTCGTTTGAAGACAGGTTCTAGCAGTAGTATGTGAAGTAATTGAATTAGTCTACTGACTTAATGATGTTGGTTTGTAACCTTATCATCCTTCCAGGGCATAATTTCCCTCTTTCATGAATAAGGTTCACATTCTCCAGTTCAGAGTGAGGTCAGAGGTATGCTAGAAGTTGTCATTTTCCATGTTAACTCTAAAGGGAGCTTAAGATGGTGAGGAAATGTATACAGTTAGGTGAGATGTTTTCAGTATGAAGTGGCTAAATCCAAATGAAGAAAGAGAGTCCATTTGGATCAGCAGCGATGAAGTGTAAGGGAAGTAGAAGAGAAAACAATTCTAAACCATGTTTAATTGGAGTAAAAATGTTCCTTATTTTCTTCCAGCTCTGGTCCTATTAAGGCTGAGGAAGGTAGAACTGCAGAATGCGTAGGTAGATGAAGACCAAATACTATGTTTTAAGATAAAGGAAAGAGGATGACCTGGAGGAGTAGTTTCTCATTTCCACGTGTAGACATTCAGTTCAGTAACGAACAAGCAACCTGTGTGGCACGCATCTGCTTGTGAGCAAGTAATTTTTAGATGTAGTCCTCAAAGCTATGCTTAAATTAGTATAGGAAGTTTGTTTTCTTATTGTTAGAAAGTGCAGTTTTTACCTTTTCCTCCACAGCTGAAAAGTAGTGCCATTTTCATCCCCTTCCTTGCTTGGAAGATCTTTCTTATATTCTTTCTTATATCTATGGTCATTTTTATTTCTATTTCTTGTATTCTGTTAAGCTATCCTGTTTGCAAAACTGTTAATTCTCCTGTTACATTGCATAGAACTGAGTAGTTTGCATTTTCAGTTTTTTTAGTATTGGCTGTAGTGTCTTCTTCATTGCCTTTGAGGAAAACACAGAGAGAGTAAATTTTTTTTTTTAATATTTGACTAATGAATCAAAAGTACCTGTTGCTTCCTTTCAAGGCTGGTTGAGTGGCAAATAAAATTACATACAGTAATTTTATTTTTATTTTTAATAGAAAAAAAGATAATTACATATTCTTTGAGTTTTTTATCTTATTATTAATTGTCTGTCATTTGTGTTCAATGTATCTTTTCTTGTGGTTCCAACACTTTTTCCCAAGGATTTTGAACTGTTAGTGTAGTAACTGTTATACCATGCTTTTAGTTGGGTGTTGAGTGGCTGTGGAGGAAGTACATAGGTAGCTTTTTTACATGGTTTTGAAATATAAACCAATTTTCTAGCTGGTCCTCACTTTACAAGTTATTTTGCTAGTGTGTTTGCTACCGTGGAATGAGACGTAAGAACTTCTTAAAATACGCTCTCAACGAGCGTATGTTTTTAGTGATCCGTGTGTGTATTTATTGAGGTTATTCACTGTTGGTCAATAGGTTTTACTGAGCATTCAGAGATCATAAAATCACCTGGTTGGAAAAGACCTTTGAAAAAGTCTTTGAAAAGACCTTTAAAGTCCAACTGTACCTGTCCACAATAAAACCATATCACTGAGATATGAGAAATTTAGTGTATTGACTGATTACTCTGGGAAAAAAAAATCAAGCTTATTCCACTGAAAGACTTTTTTGATGGTGGTGTTGAGAAAGTGATCTGGTACACAGTAAAAAACCTTTTTTTAGCTGTAGACCTCTAGCACACATTTGGTTGTGTCATCTCACTTCAGGATTTTTGCTGAACTGACTTTGGCTTGGGGAGGATGTGTTGAAATTGCTCAGCCCTGAGACAATCAGTGGAATGAAATCAAGATTTAGAAGGAGAATTGTCTTGTGATGCTGCAATTTAGGCAATCATATCTTCCCTTTGCATCTTTGATGCTTTATCTGCTTTCCTATCCTTCAGATTTGGGTTTTTTTGAACACACACAGATCCCTACCCCCTTAAATTTGTTTATTTTTTTGTGCTACCTCTTCTTTCTCACATCACGCGTTTTAATTTTTTGGCAGCTTCCTTGTTTTTTCAGTGTTTTGTTCTCGTTTCTATTCTTGTAGCCTTGTATTAGCGTGTTGGTTTCTGCAGGGCAATGATAGTATTTTTCTGCCTGAAAGGAAATGTAGGCGAAAATGGACATTCTTGGGTTTTGTGTTTGCCCTAGCTGTAGTACTGTGCTATGTTGGACAAATATTTTTAAAGTACAGTTGTTGTCAGGACAGGTTACTTCAATGATAAATGGATCTAGGGGCTAGCTGAATGCGTGGGTTTTGGTGATTGACAGCCAGGGTTATAAAATCATAACAGTAGCCATGTGAGATCACACTGATGCTCAGTCGAGCGTGATAACTGGGCCCTGAGAGTGGCCAATACTGACTTCTGGGGAAATTTGAGGCAGGACAAGCAGACAGTACTTGAAGGCTGTGCTAGAGAACACATCACACTTCTATGGACAGATAAAGGTGAAAGTTGCATCTTTGCTTCTGATCATTTTTCTTTGAATATATATATTCTTTCACTTCAGGTGTTTAGGACATGCCATGACAATGAATTCCAATGTCATATGTGTCACGTAATGGTTTCATTGAAAACCCTCCATCTCCTGTACTGTAAGGATCCATGGAAATGATTTCTTTTTCCATGTAATTAATTTCCGTGTAATTTTGGAAGCTTCTGTCATATCACTTCCCCAGAGTAGTACAAATTAATTGCTTCTTGCAGTAGAAAGTGTTCGATACCTATGATCGCCCTAGTCATTCTCTTTCATAATTTCTTTTTCAAATGGGCAGTAATGGAAATGGAGAACACAGAAGTTGGATATGAACCAAAACTGCTTGGTGTAGAAGATGCAGATTTACCATCTGTAGATGTGTAACCCTGACAAAATGATATTTGCCTTTCTGTGCATTTCCTAATGATTTCTAACATTATTTGACTGCTGCTGAGCATTCAGCGAACTCTGCCATCGGCATGTCTGATGTAACACAAAGATAAGTCTTTTGTTGTTGTTTTTGTGGGGCGTTTTTTTGAGTGGCGAAAGATGTTTTAAAGCTCCTCAGTTAATATGTCAGGTGCTTGCCTGTATGATCAATCTGAAACAGCTAATTCTGATTTTGCTACTTTGCCTGATTAAGGAACCCAGTTTAAGCTTGTGATTGAAATAGTAATGAAAATTGGTATATTTATTTTAATCAAAAAAACCTTTGCCTTTTGGGGTCAGAATGAGACTTTTTTTTTTTTTTTTTAAAAAAAAGGCAAAAGAAAAGGATTTAGAACAAAGTGAGGTTTTTACTAATGATATCGTCCACTTTGATACATCACACTAAGGAAGTTACTCTGCTGGCAGAATACAGCCAACAGAAGATGCTGATGGTTGCAGTTTGACACCTAAAGCTATTTTAGAGGCTACTTAAACTAATAGTGGTTATGTATGTGGTCTTTTGTGCTTGTGCATGAGCTGTTGCTAGAAGATGGGTTACTCTGAGGATACTTTCTGAGCTTCCTGGATTTTGAGTGTTTTTACAGCTTTATTTCATTGACACATTATTAAAAACAGTCTTGTGAAAAGGAGAATTGATAAGGAAATTTATTGGAAAGTTCTCCTGATGTGATTCTGTACCTCAGTGCTTTTGTAGCATACTCACGCTTCTCAAAAGGAATCTGGGATGGATTCTGCAGTGCTTTTGACAGGACCCCTGAGAAAGTGTGGTCACTGAAAATTTCAGCATACAAAGCAATGGGTGGTCAGAATTGGAATAACGTGAGCATACAATAATGAGAGCATAGTCATGCCCTGCAGTTCAAATTCAGACAGCACTGTGGAGTAGATTTAGTACATTAAAGCACCTGAATGTGTAAAAACATAGCTACTAATGCCTTTGTGGCAAGGCTTAATTTACCTGAAGAACTGTTTAGGAGCAGAGGGAGTAACTGAGATTCCATGGCTGAAGCAGGTGATTCCTTTATTTTTTTATAAACGCTTTTTTTTTGCACTAGCTGCTTAGCAATTACATCATTTAAATTGAAGTTGTTAACTCCTGGTTTTGTGGTATTGCATAGGTATTGGTATTTTAATATTCTGGATATCAAATTAATGTAAGTTTAATTTTTGTTAATTCATGCAGGTGAATACAATTTGCTGGAATGATACAGGAGAATATATTTTATCTGGTTCAGACGACACCAACCTGGTAATTACTAATCCATACAGCAGAAAGGTAGGTTTGTTTCTGGACACTCAGAAGTTTTCAAATAAGATTTAAGTTGTTATTTTTCAAGATATTAAGATATTTTTCAAGATACTATTTTTCATATTAAGTATTAAGTATTAAGTATTATTTTCATATTAAGTATTATCTGACAAAGATAATATCAGGCGCTTTACAGGGTTTATAAATGGGGATAAAACTTCACAGTGCTTTAAAACCCTAGTATTGTAATCCCTTGCGACGCAGGTATTATCCCATTTTACGGTAGGTGGTTGGGCACAAAAGGAACATGGTCTCACAACAGATTAGTGTCAGAATTAGCAATAGGATTCAGTAATTGTTGTGAAACCTAATAGTTAGATAAATTGTTTTATGTTTCATTTTGGTTTTAAAATATTGTATTAGCTTTTGCTGTACGTAATATACTGAGTTGTCTTTCTGAGTAACGCTGACATGTCACTCTTGATTAAAAGACTTCATTACCATTTGAAAGTACATCGCCTTCTGTGTGCATGTAGATGGAAGGAGAATAATCTGTATTGAAATAGAGGAAGCAGGTTTGTGAAGGGGAAGTGGTGTGAAGGTCTCTGCTTTTCCACTTCACTCACACGGGTTGCGATGCAGTAGAATGGCTTCCAGTAACGTCAGCCAGCATCTGTCATTTAATAGCAGTGTTTCATACTTTGCTCTTTAAGGAGCTGCTGATAGTTTGGTAGAACAGATGCTCTTAACTGTGTTCTTCAGTGCTGGGGATCGTATGCAGCAATGTTCAGGTGAAGTCCTCTCTCCTGTGCTTTCTTGGAGGCTGAGAACTAAACGCTGAAAAGGTGCTGAAAAATTAAGTGTGGTGGGGGAACCAAAATGTGTGGTTGGTATGGTGGAAGGGAGGCTGAGGAGGAGGTTATGGAGGCAGCAAGAACTGTGGTGGGAAATAAAATAGTGATCTGGAGTGTCTATACCTATAGGTAAGGCCCTTTCCCTCACCTCCTCAAATAGGCCATAGCTTCCAAACTTCATAGAATCATAGAGTTGGAAGGGACCCAAAGGATCATTGAGTCCATCTCCTGTCCCTACACAGGACACTCCCAACATTCACACCATGTGACTGAGGGCTTTGTCCAAATGCTTCTTGAATGCTGGCAGACTCGGTGCCACGACTGCTTCCCTGGGGAGCTGTTCCAGTGCTCCACCACCCTCTGGGTAAAGAACCTCTTTCTAATATCCAGTCTAAACCTCCCCTGGCACATCTTCCTGCCATTACCTCTAGTCCTATCATAGATTGCAAGAGAGGAGAGATCAGCACCTGTTTCACCTCCTTCCCTTGTCAGAAGGCCGTAAACAGCTATGAGATCCCCTCTCGGTCTCCCCTTCTCCAAGCTGAACAGACCAACTGACCTCAGCCGTTCCTTATACAACTTCCCCTCTAGACCCTTCACCAGCCTTGTCGCCTCCTCTGGACACACACCAGTAGTTTTATGTCCTTTTTATACTGTGGTGCCCAAAACTGCACACAGTACTTGAGGGGCAGCTGCAACAGTGCATAGACTCATAGAATCATCCAGTTGGAAGAAATCTCTGAGATCATCATGTCCAACCGTACTCGTCCCCTTACTAAACCACGTCCCTAAGAAACTCATCTACCCGTCTTTTAAGCACCTCCAGGGCTGGCGACACAACCACCTCCCTGGGCAGCCTGTTTCAATGCCTGACCACTCTTTCAGTGAAGAAATTCTTCTTAATGTCTGGTCTAAACCTTCACTGGTGCAACCTGAGGCTGTTTCGTCTCATCCTACCTTGTTGCTTGGGAGACCCAACATTCATCTCACTACAGCCTCCTTTCAGGTAGTTGTAGACAGTGATGAGGTCTCCCCTCAGTCTCCTTTTTCGATGCTAAACTTGTTCTCCAGACCCTTCACCAACTTCGTTGCCCTTCTCTGCACACGCTCCAGCACCTCAGTGTCCTTTTTGTACAGATGGGCCTGAAACTGAATACAACATTCAAGGTGTGGCCTCACCAGTGCCGAGTACAGGGGCAGGAACACTTCCCTACTCTGGCTGGCCACACTGTTTCTGATACAAGCCAGGATGCTGTTGGTACATTTTCACATCTAAAAGTGAGATCTGCAAATGGGGAAGACTGAAGTAGAAGATCAGAATAAGTTCGCTATTGGCTGCGTGAAAAGCAAGGACATGAGCTTGGAGTTTTGTTAGAAAAAGGGGGAAAAGTAAGGAGCACATGTAATTTGATGAGATAAGGATCCTGTACAGCCAAGAAAGATAAAAAGGGTTTGTCTGCTTATATTTAGTAATAGGGAAGAAGAGAGCTGGCAAGATGGAAAAGAAGCCCCTAGTTGTTTAGATTTATTCTTTTTATTATGGAGATCAAAAAGGATTTCATGTCAGGACAAAACTATTTCTTTCACAGTAGCAATAGTGTAAAATCAGAGGTGGGATTGACAGGTGACATCTTTAACTGTCACCTGAACAAGGATGCCTTATCACCGCCTTTTTCTGAGTTACACCTTTGATACCAAGCTCCTAATTTCTTTTGAGTGACTGGCTTCTGAAGGTTTTCAGTGAAATGCAGAAATCTGAACAAATCTAAATGAAGAGGCAGATTTACTGAAATAAAATTAGTGGATTCTATCTCCATTCTTATTTCTTCCATGACATTTTTGTTATCGTGTGTGTGAATTGTTTAAAAGGAGTGAAGTAGCACTTGTAAAATACTAGGCATGAACTATCACTGACAGCAACTTCATTTACATAACATTTTCTTTGATTAAGTTAATTGAGTGGAAATTTGGAAGTAATTTTTATACTGTAAGCAACTTGGTAAGTATCGTTTTCCTATTAGTAGTGGGGAAAATGCAGTTTAGTTTAAATGCTGCAGATGGGGGACATAAAGTAAGAGTACAATGTTCACTAGTGTACAGGAAAGCGTATGAAGGGTTTTTCAGTTTTGGGAGACCAATAAGTAGTATGTTAGGAAATACAAAGGTTCATCACAAAGTGTTCAAAACCGACTGTGATGGTAAATTATATGCTTTGCTTCTGTACTGTACTGTTGATGAATGACATTCATCGAGACCAAGTCAATGCTGTTTATTGCCCTGTAGTTGTTTTCTTAAACATTTATTTAGTTTTACTGGTTTTAACACAGCCTTTCTTGTAAACATTGGTTCTTTTTAAAGAGAGTTTATTTTAAGAGTAGGTTGGCTCGGATTACAATGCCTTATTCTACTTTACCCTCGATATTCCAGATCTTCTAAATCTCTCTTCAGTGATATGCCGGCTTGCTGCACTGCCACCCTGGACTAATGTTTTACTTTGTGAAACCCAATGTGATACATAACTAGTGTTTTAAAAACGAAAGGTGGCAGTTGCATTCCAGTCCTTTCATTTTGCAGACTACTTTGTACGAGTGCATAAGTGAATGTCTCTTGTGGAACCACTTTGCTCTTAGAACAAATCTGGTGCAAGGGCAGCTTCTCTGTTCCTGTGTATTAAACTGTGGGTTACTGACAGCCTGTGCATAACATGTTTTATAGTACCAGAGTTTGTTGTTTTTCTCATTCTTTATTTGCTTTGAAAATATTAACCTGATACAGCTCTCCTGTTTTCTCTCTTCCTTAGGTTTTAACAACCATTCGCTCAGGACACAGGGCCAATATTTTTAGTGCAAAATTCTTACCGTGCACCAATGACAAACAGATTGTATCTTGTTCTGGAGATGGAGTAATTTTTTACACTAATGTTGAACAAGATGCGGAGACCAACAGACAATGCCAGTATACGTGCCACTATGGAACTACATATGAGGTATTTCACAGAAGTATATGATAATTCTGGGATAGGTAGAATACATCTTTTCTGGTGGTGCTGCCTAAGATTTTAACCAGTCTGATTTATTTTAATTCTGTGAGAATTAAAGAACCTTCAGTCTAGATTTTTCAGGGTTTTTTCTTACTGAATAGTCTTTAAAAGAGAAATATGTTGTCTAAATGAAATAGAAGACTTTCCAAAAGGTAGTGTCATTAAGACCACTTTCTTTGCAAATGTAATAGCTGAATACACCTTTGCTAAAAGAATCCTCTGCAGAGTAAAGCTGATTTAAATTGTGCCGTGAATTTCTTTCTGAAGTAGGTTGGGGGGGAGGGGACAGTGGTTATGTTTTGCGCTATTATTTTTGTTCTCCACACACACACTTATCAACAAGTTAATGGCATTTCCACAATTTAAATCCTTCTAAGAAATGCTTATTTCAGCATGTGTGAATAACAATCTGAAAAATGCATTTACAATTTCAGGTAATTTCTCTATTTTGTATTCTGGTTAACATTTTATGTGTAAATTCAGAGCCAATGTTTTCAGTCCTCCTTGGAAATTTGGTTCAGGTAAATAGGCAAGTAAAGAAGCAAAGTGTTACTTTATTTAGGAAGATAATCAGATTTATCAATCTAGTTATTTTAATGACAGCCAGATCTACTGCTTGTAGAACTTATCCGTATTTTTTCTAAAGCACACTGTTTACTTCTTAGGTTATAAATGTTCCAATTTTTTTGATTATTTGTTTGGGTTTTTTAACATTACCACAGTACACACACAGGGGAAAAAAACCCCAAATCTGCTCCTTTTTTTAAACTATTTAGCTCAGTTTTCATAGCAAGCTTTTAAATCTCTTTCTTTGTATGTTAAGTGAACAAAATATTTAATCTCTTAAAAAAATAAGGAATCTGAAAATGTTGTGTGAGGAAAGATAATGGCTGAAGCAGTGCCAGCATTCATTTTTGGATCATGTAGTGGAAGTATCCTTATGGTTACTTTTGTTCCATTAAAGGTGTTGTAAAGAAGCACTACCTGTCTGCAGGGTAACTTTGCGGTGTTCACCCTGTTTCTGGGATTTGTGGTTTTGGTTTTGTTTTGTTTTGATTTGGTTTTGTCTGGATTTAATACAAGAGTGTACTTTCAGCTTTGCGAAATGTGGTCCTGGATCCCAGGCTTGCATTGCCTGCTTTTATTTTAGTTATTTGCCTTGATGATGAGAAACTGCTCTTTCTTTTTAATGGTGTCAGTCCTTATGGCCCCAATCAGAAGCTTAAACTGCTGCAGTTCTCACTGAAGTTTACTCTGTGTAGTAGTCTGTATGTTAGCCTGTGGATTCTGCAAATCGATTGGGTGTTCTCTGTGTCTCAAATAAAACCTGCCTTTTCACAAGAACATCTGGAGACTGAGATGCTATTTCCTAAAGCTGGAATGGCTTTGTGGAGGAGTGGGGTCTGTCAGCTCCATCCATTGTGACTTCCTGGGGAAAGAGGAGCCTCCTGGCTGGCTGGCTGCGGGCTTGAGGAGTAGCCAGGAACTGTCTCAACTGATACCTCTGTTCCCTGGGTAGCTGGCTCTGAGTATTTTATTATATATAAAACATCCTTGAGCTTGAGGAGAATGGTTGTGGATAGTGTGCTGAGGAGATGTGAAAGTAGTGACTGAAGTATTATTACAGCAGTGGGTTTGTGTGTATGAAGTTTGAGGTCCTGGGCCAGGCGACTCGTAGTACTGCAGATGGAAAAGTTGGTGGCAGCAAAGAAGTTGTCATGAGAAGTCACTGTGGTGGTCTTAAGTTTTGATCTGCCTGAGCTTGGGTTGACCGACAGCTTGGTTGATTACAGCGACTGACACCAGCTGGTACTGCAAACCAATGATCAAACTGGGAAAATTCAATGAAAGCGGTCGCCAATTGTGCTTTTGGGTCAGGAGTAGTAACAGAGGCTAGAAAGTAACATTTCTAACCTGTAATACGAGATGCCGCTTGTCTCTTTGCAAGGAGTTGTTTGTCATCAGTAATGATAGTATGCGTATTGCAAGCTGTTAAAACAGAGGATAAATATAAACTTGATAGATACAACAAGTTAAACTTGTCAAAACAGACAATCAGAGTATGAAAAATATTTTAGAATAAATATAGAGAGCCCAACAGTCTAGAAAATTAAGATGCAAGGTTTGTTGTCTCTATAGAATGACTATAACTGAACAGTAATGAGTTGTACAGAATATAGTAAATTACTTCAAAATCATTAGTTGAAGAGAGTATGGGCTTTCCAACTGCTGTATTGCACAGTCAAAATAGCGGTATTGCAGATGATTTTTATTTAGTAAATAATGTTAACAAGGGCATTGTTTTTATGAATGACAGTAGTGTGATACTGTTTTGTTAACACTGTTTTTAAACACAGTTAATAGAAGGCATCTCAGAACCCCTTTATGACATTGGCTGTTTTAACAATTGTGTCTCTTCTTGAGGTTATTTTTCTTAGCCCGTTTTGCACTGACGTTTAACATATCTGAATTTGAGGTCTCTTAAAAAAGTCTTTGAAAAGATAGGTTTATAAAATATTTTGGGAGGTACTTTTTATAAAGACTGTAAATTCTGTTACTGTGCATTAAACCTGGTATTTGAACATTCAATTCATATATCATCATGTGGCATAGCAGACCCTTCTTTGAGCCTTGACATATGAAAATATAACAGAGTAAATGGCAAGGGAGATCTGTGACTGAGAGATACAGCTTCTGACATTACGCAGTGTTGTCACCGAGAGGTTTCTGGTGTGGGAAAATCATTTCAAAATACCGTGACGTTACAGCCCAGCTGTATGTAACCACATCATCGTATTAAATATAGAACTTTGACTCACTGGATTGTCTAAATAACAAAAGCTCACATCATCTGCCTGTGAGGTACTAATTCTAAATTTGGATGTCGTTTGAATTTATACTGCGCTTAAACTTGGAGTTTGTGACAGTTCAAGACATTACAAAAACATCCATTGGAACACGAATGTGGAAATTTGTGTAGATTGTTGTGAACCATGAGATAATAATGCAATTGTTTTTAATTCTGGGGGAGAATAGAATAAGTAGAGAGAGAAAAAGAAGTACTTGAAACATGTTTCTCGAGAGTTTGTTTATACAAGGCTGTTAGAAGTTTATTTTTACTCAGCCAAACGCTTTTCTTTATTGCCCTTCAAGTTACTTGCATTTCAGAAAGAGAATGTACTTTTATGGACAACTCTTACCTTCATATTTTCAATACACTAAAATGATCGTGTAGCTATATATTTTTAAAGTTAAATAGAAAAGCGTTCTTTTGGTTAGTAAAAATTATTTTAAATATATAATGTATACTTGTTGAACTTAAATAGAGTAGCAATGAGTCTTAATTATTGGAGTCTGTACTTCTCAGTTTCTCTATTTTAGTACTTATAAAGTTGATCTTGTAAAATAATATCAGTGTGAATAAAAATAAAATATAGCTCCTAGAAATAAGAGCGTGCTGTGTTTATACCACGTTCGGCAGCGTTCTTGGAACAAAGTAAATGTTTTCAATGCAAGCTCTACCTTGAAATACAGCAAAAATGCTGGAAGGATTTGGTGGATTGAAGAACAATTGCTCACTTTTATGACTTCGCTAATAACATTAATTTGAGTGAATGTAGTGAGAAACCACTTTTTTTTCCAATATGTTATGCTAACAGAGATCTTTTCCAACCAGATGATTCTATGATTCTAACATATTGAAGGGTAATGGTCATAGCTCAGAAGTTTATTGTTCCATCATTATTAAAACCTTGGCTTTGTTCTGTCTGTTAAACTTCGAGTTTGCCAACAGTAAGGTTGGCACAGCGTGCATTGTCTCAGTTAACATACTAAACATGACAAGAAGAAATGCTGAATCCTGCAGAGATTACCTTTGTAATCTGACTTTAGGTATAGTGATTTACAGATATCCATAGGTTACTTTTATTAAGGGGTGTGTGTGGAGAATAAATCGTCACATTAAATTGTTAAAGGACCACTCATTTGCCCTATGTTGAATTAGTGTATTACATTATTATTGTTTTGGGGTTTTTTTTAGCTTTATAAATTTTTTTGAAGTTACTGGTAGTTGCCATAGTGTGGGAAAAGAAAAATACTACAATTCTACAGCGTTCTCGGTTTTGTAGTTAAGGGGTAGTGTGTGAAAATATGACGTTTCGTGTGTGTTCATTTACCTGTGGAATTCAGCTTTGGCATTATGGTTGCTTGCCTTTTTGTTTAGTCTTAAGGAGGCCTTCTTGAGTGAAGCCATACATGTGAGACTCCATCTGAGTCTTCCCTAGTCTGAGTAGGGCTGAGGTCAGGAAAATGGTGCAATACGGTGTTCTCTTAAAAAGTAAGAAAATGCAGTGAAGGGGTAGGTAAGTAACAGCCCTTAATGCACAGTTGCTCCAGGGGCCTATTTTGAATGTAAAGGAATGACCCAATGGGAATAAAAGCCGTATAGTATTTTCATGTCTTTCAGACTTCTGAGGGTTTTGTTTGTTATTATCTTCCATTACTTGGGAGAAAATAAACTGAGCTTCTGTTGAATTATTGCAGCAAAGTGATTACTTATCTGAAAACTGGTTGCAGTAAATGTATGTTCATTATTAAAAGACGATAGAAATAACTGTAAGCTTTGGCCTATAGGCAATTAATCTTACGTGATGTTCCACAGTTTGTTTTAGCTTTAGTAGTTCAAACCTTCTCTTGAGAATGAGGGAGCACTGGTAGTTTTTCTCTTTATTTCAATAGAAAGCTTGATTTGGGTCATAATTGCTTCAGTCTTTCTTGCTGCTCAGAATGTTGATGTTTTTATTTTCGAATTAATTTCATTTCTGGAAGTATTAATATGTTGTTATTTTTTTCCTGAGCAGATCATGACAGTACCAAATGATCCCTATACTTTCCTCTCTTGTGGTGAAGATGGCACTGTAAGATGGTTTGATACTCGAATCAAAACAAGTTGCACAAAGGAAGATTGTAAAGATGTAAGAGTGAAATCTTTTAATAAAGATGACCTAAATGTAGAGCTGTACATCATACAAACATAGGATATGAATTCTGGTAAGGCTTTTAGAAATAATAGATTTCAGGGTCCTTGGTGGAGATGACAACATATTTCCCAAGAAACAAAAAAAGTTTGGGGAGTCTTTTTTTTCTTTCTTTTAAATTTATTTTTATTTTAATATCTCCTTTGGCAGTTTTTAGTTTATGAACTTTGGTGTGAGGCTTCAGATATGGTAGAAAATATTCTATGTTGAAATTGAATCTTTTGGTCTGGTTTGCATTAGTTACTATAGAGTGCAGAGTTAGAGGCAAAAAATGAGCCTTGAAAGTCACCTGCAGCCTTGCATTTTCGAGCATCTTTTGTTCTTCCGTAAGAAAAGATTTGCCAATGAATTATCGTAATTCAAATTAGTCACTGGTATTACTCCCTAGAAGGTAAGGTATTGGTGGTGTCCACTTTGTTTGGATTTCAGAAGCAGCTTTAATATTGAATTGGAGAAAAACTGACACTGAAGTATGTATTACTACTCTCAATTAAATTTATTCTGCCTTGTGCATATTTTCTAGTTCTAGAGGTTTCTTTCTTTTAATCTATCCAATTATCTGCCCATAGATGAAATCTATTCTAATCCTTTAAATTAATTTAGACTGTTTCTGCATATTTGATGCTCTTCTGACTCTGTAGTTATCTATGTTTCCATAGGAAATTCTAAGTTGCAAGCTAGTTTGTAAGTCTGTACCTGTTACGCTTACCTATTCTTAAATGTTTGTTCCTGTGGTTTATTTGGTTTGTTTGTTTTCGTTTTTAGTTGATCTCGTGCTATATTTCTTTCTCTGGTAGTTTTCCTTCCCTGCAGTGGCTTTTCTTTTGGACGTATTTACAGTCTGTCTTCACAGGGCCAGACCTAGTTTCTCAAAACCTCCTTGACTAACGAGCCTGTGTCCTGAAATTAAAAATAAAATTATTCTTCAAATGTTCAGAACTACTGTTTGAATGCTGTATTTCTGTTTGTTCCAGGATATTTTAATAAACTGCCGGCGTGCTGCCACTTCTGTTGCTATCTGTCCACCGATTCCATACTATCTTGCTGTGGGTTGTTCTGATAGCTCAGTAAGAATATATGATCGGCGAATGCTTGGTACAAGAGCAACAGGTAGGAACCATACCTTACAGTAAACTTTTCTGACTGTTTTTGCAGTTCCAATTTCAAGTTCTGTTTTTCAAAATATGAATGACTGAAGTGTAATACTGAATGAAGCGTAGCTTTCTTTTCTGAGAACTATGCTTTGTAATAATAGTCATTTCACTGTAATACTTGCTAATACAGAAATCTTCAAGTAAATAAACTTAATCTCTTCATCTGGCTTAGAATACATTGTATACTGAATGCAGAAAAAGACATTTTGTAATGTCTCTTCTTTTGTCTTGGAACGTATGATTCCAAGATTCAAAAAAAAGCTAGTGGTTGCAGCCTGCTTAGTCCACTTGAATTTTAATGAAATTCTTATCTTCTTGTACTCTGCCATGCTGGAATATGTTGCATCTTATGGGAAGGGATCTTATGAACTCTATAACGCAATGCGATATGCTTACCTTTGCAGTTGTTGCTACCATATCTAATAGAATGAAATAGAAAAGCTTGAAGTTTTTCATGTGGAAGCTGGCATGCTTCAGATGCTTACCTAGGGATTTTTTCTCTGAGAGCTGCCTGAGGAACAGGTTCTTGGGGTGTTGAATAAAAGGTACTGCGTACCTGCTCTTGTATTGTAACAATACAGCAATAGGGTTAAGGCAGGAATGCCAGCTGATAGAGTAATGGAGAGAAAAGACGACATTTTGAAGACTACTTTTTCTGAATATATTTATATAGTGTTCTGTTGTTTAGTGTGGGGCTTTTGTTTGGTTTTTTAAGAGGTGAGATATTCTATGACTAGTGAGCAAAGTATTGATTTTCATTTAAAACTGTATTTCAGTCCCTATGTAGTGTGAGATGATAAACTGAACTTGTTTATGGTCAAGGACAGACTGTTGCACAACAAGATATGCTATGCAGGAAACAGTAACTTTGCAAATTATGAGGTTTTGGAACGTCTGTTTTTCTCAGTGTTAGATCTTCTTATAGGTAACTTCTCTGCTCACAGACTTGTAGTTCTACAATTTAAGATTGTTTTATTGTGGAATGGAGGTGAGTTGTCAGGGAAGCGTGATAAATCCAATTATTAGTATATTTCTGCAGTTCAGTGACAGTGTTATGTCATGAATAAAAACTAGTATTTTTAAAAGACATTATGGGCAGAAAAGAGGTGATGTATGTCCTAAAATTTCAAAGTTTCATATAATTAATTTGTTTGTAATTTGTGTGTTGATACAGATTTGCGTTATTATTGTGTAAATATTCTTAGGTTCCAAATTTTCCATTTGTACTACGTTTGACACATAGCACCCACACACCGTCATGTGATGGATATGTGGTATATGAAAATGTGTGTGTTCATCTTTTTTTTTTCTTTTTTATAATGTACACTGTGTTTGTAAAGAAATATGATATACTAGTAAGATCTCGTGTATCACTATTAAGATCCAATTTAAAGCAAAAGCTACAGGATGCTTAGCTTTTCTCTGATCTTTTTTTTGTTGAATGATAAATAAAAGGTATATTGAAGTTGTTGAAAATCTGCAATAGTAAATGTGTCATGTCTTTCTCTCCCACACCCCCACCTCCTTTTTTTTAATATAGGGAATTATGCTGGCAGGGGCACTGTCGGAATGGTGGCACGTTTTGTTCCTCCTCATCTTAATAACAAATCCTGCAGAGTAACTTCTCTGTGTTATAGTGAAGATGGTCAAGAGATCCTTGTTAGCTACTCTTCAGACTACATATACTTGTTTGACCCCAAGGATGACACAGCACGAGAACTTAAAGTTCCTTCTGCTGAGGAGAGACGGGAAGAGGCAAGTGATTAAGATGACCTGTTTTCACTTTTTATATTTTTTTTTCCTTGTGGCACACTTATATCAGTTGCATTTCCCTTTAAATTAAATTAATGTTGCTGTTCATAGATTGAGATGTGCTGAGTAGATTGTGTTACAAAACGTGCATATTAACAAAATATTTATTTATATATTTACAATATTCTGTCACTCTGGTTCTCTGGCTTCCCTTTCTTAAAGATGAGAAGGCATCTATGTGAACCCCAGGGTATAAGACCAGCAATGGTGGCAGGTCAGTCTTGTAATTGAGGTGTATTCCGTTACTTTCTATGCCACCAAAAACATATTCCTTGAAATGAAGTATAAATACTCATTGTTAAAAGTTATGATTTAAAGACTAAGCTGATGTGCTGTATTTGTAGGGCCACAGGCTGCTATTACTAGTAGAAATTTTATTGGTTAGAAAGGGTTGTAGATTGATGAGGCTGAGGAATAATGTCCAGCTGAGTTACGCTGTTACCTTACTGAGGCAGGAGAAAGCTAAGATGAACCCAGAAAAATTATATAAAAGAACAAATGTTTCCGCACGTTCTGCCTTTCCTCTGTGTAATATTAATTGTATGGGAAGTAATTTGGTGGAGAATTGACTGCCCAGTTACTACAGAGAGAGATTATGACCATCTATTAATAACAGATCCTATGTATTCTTTTCTTTTGTAGGCACAGAAAGTGTCCTGTAATCTCTTCTTGCTGGATGATTTTACTTAAATGCTATTTTTGTTTCAGCCTGACTTTAAGTTGTATGGAGTAAAGCTTCCTCCCAGAATTTTCAGGCTCCTGGAAGTTAATGCTTTGATATGCTTTCACCACAGGGGGTTTGCATTTAATATAAAATTGTGAGCATAACCATTCACCTTTTTCTTTTATTAAGCCAGAAACATCTAGCCAATACACATAATTTCAAACTCTGAACTGCCTTCTGAATGTTCAAAGCACTAGCTGTTTCTGAAAGTAGCACTACCTGTATAGTACTTGTTTTCTGCCCAAAAAAAAAACCTGTTACAAAAATTCTAAAAAGCCTTTAGGTTAAAAAAAAAACCCTAAAATTTGTTTTCATAAAATTTCTGTGTTGTGTTAACGTCTGATTGTTTTTTCCTTTTTCTTAATTGTGAATCCGTATTTCATTAAACTGAAATGGCATAGAGTTTTTAGCATGAAGAGGTGAATATTTTTGTGGAATTCAGGCTGAAGACCTTAATTATTATTGTTCAGGGTGGAAAGCCTTGATTGACATAGTAAAATTAGTATTGCATAAAATAAAAGCTGCATTAGCTCTGAGAGTCATTGATTTAGACTGTTGAACTTCTGTGCAGCTAAAACTCTTGCATTCTGTTGATACAGCGTTGTGCTTATTCATAGTTGTTCTGAACATATGGCTGACATTTTTTGTGATAGATAAAAATTTATGTGACTTGAGAAAGAGGAAATATTGCATTTATATTTAGACTTAGAATTCTGTACTAACATCAATAGCTTCGTAATGTTTTTCTCTCTGTTTAATTTCTAGTTACGCCAACCTCCTGTTAAACGTTTGCGGCTAAGAGGGGATTGGTCAGATACTGGACCAAGAGCAAGGCCTGAGAGCGAAAGAGAAAGAGATGGTATGCTTCGGATTAAACTGGCCATATTTTAAGAATCAGCCAGGACTTAAGATGATTTTCTTAGGATTTAACACAGAACTGCTGTTCTACAGTGATTTTTAAAAATATCTAAATCAGGGCTGTTGAACTCACAGCCCTCCACCTTGTTTTATCTGGCCTGGCACCTTGTTTCTACCTGGCGGCAGCGCCGAGCTCCTTGTCCCTACGCTCCTGCCAGCACTGGTCAAGTGTGCAGGGCATGTGACACACGTTACGCTGCAGGAGCAGGAGAAGGGTGGGAGCTGTGAGTTTGATCCCCCTGATCCAAATTGCAAATATTCTTACAGAAAAATTATGTTGCTTCAGATAGGCTGATGTAAATCAAGGGGAGCTCACTTCACCGTAACAGTCATGTAGTGACACAAATACATATTTCACTTTTTGCAGTCAAGCCTCATGTTCAATTGAACTTAGAGAAGAAATGCTCTGTAATGGTTGCACTAGGGGGCTGGAATTCAAAGCAATAGGATTCTAATGTTGTATCTTTCACTTTTTATAAAACGCATGTAGTGACTAATTTTTACGCTTTTTATGCTGGATTTCTGTTTTCTCAAAGCAAAGCTTCTCTATCTACTGTGTATTATTTGATACAACTGTATAGTAACTGAGAGGGAATAGTTTTATTGCCTTAGGCATGTGATGTGACTTATTTTTCTGTTCATTGTCTTGTCTTCCCATCAGTAAACAACTTTTTGTCTTTTTCTTCAACTGTTGCATTCCATTTTTTTGTTTTTAAGCTTCTGAGATCAGAGCTGCTCTGCCTGGGGTACAGGAAGGGACTGATGGATCCGGGGGGAAGGTCAGAGACCTGCAGTGTGGAAATAGGGATAGACAAGAGCTTTTCCATTCTCCATTCCCAACAAAGTCTTTTAAACTCAAGCAAATGATCTAAAAGCAAGGCCTAATTATAATATATTCAGGCTATATCCTTGCAGTGAAGATCATATATAGTCCTGAAAGATTATCAGTTGCTCCAGATATGCAATAAGTCTTACAGCTTTTATAATATCTGTGTGGGTACCAGCACTGATGTTTGAGAGGCGTATTCTCCCTGTACATGTACGTGCCAAACATGCTCCAGAATCTGTCAGTGTTAGCTTTTGTATGCAGGGCATTAAACTATTGTTCACATATGTGTTTTGATAAGTAATTGTACTTCACAGGGATTCTCTTTCTTAAGGTCTTCCATTACAAAAATTATCCAAAAGTTGCTTAAATACTGCATACTTCCAAAGTGGCCAAAGTGCCTGCAGAAGCTCCAACTTCAGTATGAGTAGAATGGTTCAGTCCAGTGGAATGGTCTTTTATTGAAAGATGCGAATGTGTTAAGACAAACCAAACCAAAACGACACAAAAACCCCCCAAACCAACCCCCCAAAACATTTCACAGAATCCAAAAACCACTTAAAGCTTCAAATATTCTGTTTCAACCCTTTACAAATGAAATTTTTCCTATCTTCTCTCTTGAAACAAATCTTGTTTCATGTGTAATAAAACCAGAAAGAAAATGAGAAGAAAATGTTTTGAGATATGTTAAAAGAAAGTATGCCAAAGATTTTGCTTCATGAGAGTCTTTGGAATCCAGACACTTGATCCAAAGTGTGAAAATGAAAATCCCTGAAAGAACTCTGCTGTTTTCTTAAATTGTGCTTATGAGGAAAATCTAAGTCATGAGAAAGCCTCTTGGAAGTGTTAAAAGCATCACATGCTAATTTTATGCTGGTATTTTTGTTCTTTCATTGTTTAATGATAAAATTGGTTATTTTATAACTAGCTGAAAAAACATAAAAACCTAGGCATTCTTAATTTATTTGATGAGCATTTAAAACAGAATGACATAAATTTTACAGCGTTGTATGTACTGAAGCTCCAGGTAATTGTAAAACAGAAAAGGAAGGAGGACTGGGGGGCTTCATGTTCAGCTCGCAATTCTTGCTGGACTGTTGTGCTGAAAGAAGGAGGTGGTTCAGGCGGTTACTCGTTATGTATCTTACAGTGCAGGGTTGGTTTTGGAAGAAGAAATGGGAGAGGAAAGTCAACAGTTTTGTAAACTTGTAGATAAAACTTCAGCATTACTTGTTTTTCAGGGGAGCAAAGTCCTAATGTCTCTCTAATGCAAAGGATGTCAGACATGCTGTCGAGATGGTTCGAAGAAGCCAGTGAAGTTGCACAAAGCAATCGAGGGCGAGGAAGATCACGGTCTAGAGGTGATTTCCTTATTTTCAAGAATAATAATTACAACAGAAAGTATGTTTATACTGGAAATACAAGCCATGAATATTAACCTTTCTGAGGTGTAAACTAAAACATTTTTAGTGCATTCTGAAGACCTGAGCACATTTTTTTTCCCTATGAATGGTAATGCAAAGGGATCTGTAGAGGCAGAGTTAAGTTCACCTTTGGGCACTTGTTCTTCTTGCTTTTTTTTTTTTTTTTTTTTTTTTTTTCATTTTTAATCAAAGGTGGGACTAATCGGACAGATGCTCCTGCTACTAATAACGTGCCAACTGGTACAGAATCAGAAACTGCAATGGAAGTAGATGGGTCTGAACAACTTCCATCATCATCATCTTCTACAATGTCAGCCCAAGCTCCTTCAACATCATCTTCAGCAGAAAGTCCCCCTTCAACTTCATTATTGTCGTCTCCTGATAATGAACAAAGGCCTTCTTTAGGGGCCTCAGCTCAACCTGTGCTCCACCAGTCTGGTGAGAAGAAATCGATCTTGTTATTGTTTACGAAAAATGCTTTCAGTATGAAACAATTTTATTTTAGGATATTTTGGGTAAATTGATCTCGATCCGTTTTCCTTCTTGCACATCCTTAATGAGACCAGGTACTTTATAGGTAACAGGTGACTGCAGCTGTACTTTGAAGGAAGAGTAAAACCATCAACTGTGTACCTTTTGTCTGAAGAGGAAATCTCGAAGGGGATAACCTGTGTTGTCTATTAAAGTAGAAATAAAAAAGTATTGCTTGTTTTTTCTAAACTTTTTGTTCTCTTCACGGAGTATAAGTAACATCATACCTTCTTCAGCTGTGATTTGGCTGTAGCAGCAACAGTGCAATGAATAGCATAACCTATGCCCGTAATAATCAGAGGAAGTAGAGAACGTCTCTGTGAGCAGGAATCTACATCCTAAGCATTTCAGAGTCAGCAATGAAATTTTGTTTGCTTCTCAAAAGTACCTGGATAGACAGGGCTCACCTTGCGTTATATTCTATTATTCGTTAATAAATTGTACTGCATATTGATTTTTAAGTTGTTATATCTTGAAGAAACTAGTATGTATTTAATGAAGACTTGTATTTTTGTTGTGGGGAAAAAGAAGAAAGTGTATTCCACTGTGAATGTCGGAAACTTATTTGGGTAGTAAAAGAGCACCTTATGCTTTGACTTGCCCTTTTCCATCCCTAGACTGGAAAAGAGGCTGCAGCCTTTAGAGTTAAATATTTGCACAAGAGACTATTTGGACTTTTTTAAAGTGCATTTCTACTTGTGTTTGAAAGGCTGACGGGATCCAAAACACCTACAGGTTCAGACCTCATTATTTTAAAATCCTATGATCTCTTTCTAAATTCAAGTTTTGTCTTGTACTAATTCTGCTGTAAAAAATGGAGGTCTTTGTTATTGTAAAAGGTGACTGATAGCATCTTGAGACCCTGAATTGGATGTTCTGAAGTAAAGGAAAGATAGGGATTTGCCACAGAAAATTGTACCATTCAGTATACTGTGGCTGCTGCAGCCAAAATCTTTGGGACACATAAGAAATTATTAGGTATCTGGTGTCTGAAAGACAGGGAAGCTAAAGACGTAAGTTTAATTTCAGTAAATTTATTATTCCTGCCCTTTCAAACCTTGCAAATAGTGCGGTACTTACTTAGAGGAAATAAACAGTGAGCAGAAGCATGACAATAGATGCGGTCCAGTTACTAGTTCTAGAATAATTGAATTCTAGAAAATTTATTTAGTAGCAGAGGCTTTTAATATTGGTGTCAGCTTGCTGCAATCTCAGGTTTTTCACAGTACTCATACACACATGCAATTGATTAAAGAATCTACTCTTAATTCAGCATAACCCAATTTAGCTGCTGCTATGTTTGAGAGAGAGGGATAGCCACCAAAGAACACACATACCATTACTGAGGGATCATTTTATTCTATTTATTTTTTTTAAAGTATATGTTATATTCTGGACTTTACAGTGGCCAGGAGAGTATGTCCCATATTAAATATAATTACTTCAAGCTACATCATTGAAACTTTGTGGATTGCATAGTGATAATGCACTAGAGAGCATTTCTGGATTTTTTAATGCATTTTAAAGAATGCATGCTGACTAGTATTTTTTTTCTCTTTTCTCTGAATCTGTCTGAATTTTTAAGTAAAAGTTTATTCTGCTAGCATGAAGCTGAAGTTGTTATTTCTTGATCCAGCTCTTCTCAATGAGCGCTTCCTCCCAGTGTTACTTTGGACTTAAGACCCTCCATATATTCAGTTTTGAAAGGAGTAGTGGTGATTGGTTAGTTGACAGAAAGTGGGTGCTTTCTGATTTACTATACAAGGTTTGATAGGTTCTTTGACTACACCTAAACAGCATGTCAGATTGGCTGCCAATTCTTTAAAAAAAAAAAAATTTACCATTACCCACCCCACCCCCAAATTCCAAAGCTACAGAAACAAGCAAACAAAACTTTTTGTCTGGTATTCTTTATTGCTATATACAGATTTTAGTGTTAGGTCTCTGTGTCATCTTTAAATTGTCACAGGGCTCTTGAAGGTGTAAACTGAATAGTACTGTATGTATGCACAGCTAGTGTCTTGTCTAGTTTGCACTGCTTTTAAAACACTTAAGTTACTCTAAAACCAGTCTTCAGGTACCATGGGCAAGTTTGGGTAGAGAGGAAGGTACTGGGCAGAGGGAGCGGGTCATGGCAGAGCAGTAGCAGTGGGTTTATGAATGGGAAGGCTTGAATGTGAATTTCCATTTTGCAATGTTTGTTTGCTTATGCAGCCCATGACAGTGCTCAGTTATAAGTTTTATTTGCTCACAGTCTCTAGTCTATGAATGTGAAAACACTGCACTCTGTATCAAGAATGGGGTTTCCTGAGTTTGTTTAACTGCATTTAGAGGTGAATAAAACCTCCTCCTTTTTGAGGTGATGGTATAGGAAAAACGATAATAGGAATAGTAGTTTAAATACAGTGGTGTTGAGTAGGAAGACCAGATAGAAGTGTGTTATAAAAGGTGGATGACCAAGGAAGCATTTTGGAAAACAGAAGGAAAGTGAGAGGCTTTCAGCCATCATGTTGCTTAAAGTGGTAGGTACAAGTTTGAGTGTTGTAGCAGAGTTAGCAAATGAAGAATATGTTTTTGGGTAAGGAGTTATTTAGAATTGGAGCATGAGTTCGCACTGAAGAATGGAAGAGGCTAATAAACAGCTTTCCATAAATAATTTCTACAGATTCCTGTATAAACAGACACTGGTGGTAATTCTGCCTTTGAAAGAGTAATATTTCTGCATATGTATTACATTTCATATACGTTGTTGGTGTGGTGTTCCAGAAAATATGCCATGTGGTGAACATTTGAGCTTCTGCATCTGAATTACTTCATCTCTTAATGTTTTAAAAAAGTACACGTTCAAAATAGAGACAGTCCAAAAGTGGTTCAGTGCTGGAGCTTGTTGGGATAAGTGTCTTTATCAGAATGTTTATTCTAGAAGAATACAGTTGGAGCATTTGAGTAAGTTCCAAATAATCAACAAGATCAGTGCAAAATCTCAATACCCTGTTCTTGCCAGTATGTTTGAATAATTTTAACTTGAGTTTTATGCTGTGGTTTTAAACCACAAATAAAAGTCATATACAACAAACTGTAAAATATAATGTTTTTTTCCCTATAAATAGTATCGCAGATACACATTCGTACCAATGAGGGGAAGAGGGGCAATGGAACCATTAGGGCAAAGCTTATTCTTAGTATGTCTTTTGATATAAGCTAACTTTACTTTTAAATATTGATTGGGAAGTTGGCAATAGCTGTTTTATTTCCTTTACATTTGTCTTTCCTCACTCCATTTGCTGGCAAAATAAACGTTTGCTTAGAGATTCTGAAATGCATGAAAAGGTGTTGTCACTGAACATATTCAGGATAGTAGTTATCTCTTTACAGTTTGAATTCTAGTTTTTGTTACATCTTAAATTGTTACTGTCTCTGGATTGAGTAGAACTGAATCAGCAGTAATTACTGAAAACTGCAATTTTAGCCATCACTGAAATTTCCTTAAAAGCATTTTCTAGATTGTTTGGAGTTCTGATTTCCATAAATGTTTATGGCACATGAAAACTATTCATAGCAAATCTCTTTGACGCTACATTCCTTTCAGGAAGCATATCCTTTTCCTTCTTATTATACTTCATTCACCATGAACTGGCAAGATATATGTCCCAGAAGTGTTATTACACTGAGGACATCATATCAAATAGTCATGAGCTCTAAAGTGGTGCCTGCCACTCATTTTTTGAAGGATTTGGTTATATCTTTGGGTTAGTTTCTTCTTATGAAAGAAAATTTAAAATTTGATTGCTTCACTGAGTGAATGAGGGTTACAGAATATTTATAAAGCTTTTTCTTGGATGAAAGGGTATGTGCTAATGTAATGCTCTCTAGTATTTTAGCACTTTATAGTACTGATTTTTTTTATTTACAGATTTCCTCACATCTACAAAATACTCCAGAGTGCCCTGATAGAAACACTTTTAGGATCGTTCTAGGCTAGAAGTTTATAGCAGAGCTAGCCAGAGCATTTGATGTGAATATTTGAGTCTTAATTAGCTTCTTAACTGCGCTATATCATAGATGAGAGTAGTTCAGCTGTGGTTCAAGTCAATGTTGTTCTTCAGCTATTGCTAATAAAGACATAAAAAGAAGCGCTTGCTATGTGGCCCTTGTATAAGTGGAGGAAATCTGCAAAGAGCATGGAAAGAGTCAAAAATTACTTGGACAGCTAGTTTTATCACAGTTTGCAAAAAAAATACTGTTAATGAGACAGTGGGCTGGTACATGCCAAAATAGTATAACTGACAAAAAGTGTTGAAAACAATGAAGTCTCTAAAGAAGGAACTGAAAGAATAGCCTAAACAATACTAAAAATTATTTATGATCCGATAAATTACTTTTTCTGTAAGTCAACTGAGTGATGTTTTCAGACTTTGAATCCTCACCCACTGGGAATGCCTGAAATATTAATGAGTTCATGGTAAACTATTTTTTAGTTAGATGCTGTTCTGCCACCTGTTTCCCTGTAATCCCAGTTTACTTTTTTCACAGCTTTGTTTTTATGAAAATTTTAGTAATTTTTTTGGTGGATTTTTTTGGGGGGAGGGGTTGGCAATTGCATAATTTTACAGCACAGATATTCTCATTTGTTATATGTGTTAGGAACATGAAAACGAATACTTCTGTTTGATTTATTTGGAATCAGGCAATATCTGTCTATTTTCATTAAATAATTCTTTGTTAAATGGTGTAAGTATTGGGGATGGGGAGGGGGTGTATTGCATGACATGAAGAGAAAAAAACAATTTCAGTATTTTATTTATAGCTTCTGGATGCTAGTAAATGTTTTACATATTTACAGTGCAAAAAATTACACTTAGTGCCTGTTGCTTCTCTCTTTGGTCAGTTCACCCACCCCTCCTCTGTATTCTGTATATTGTATATTCAATGCTTCTTTATTTTACATACTTTTTTTTTTTTTTTTCCCCTCTCCCTCCCTGTTTGTCAGAGTTAATGGGACCTGAGTTAGCTATAATCCGTAGGGGTCTGCAGCGACTGAGGCTTAAGAAGGCAGAACAACAGAGACAGCGAGAACTAGCTGAGGGTTCAGCACCACAGTCGTCCTCCTCTGATCAGCCCTCCTCTAAGGGCTCCTCACAGGACCCTCAAACATCAGGTTGTCATTTGTCAAGGTTTTTTAAGCAGCTAACGTAGTTGTAGTTTGTGCTGCTGTTGTTTGCTCAGATGCTTCTCTTCCAAATCAAGACAGTTAATGCATTTGCTGCTTGTCTTACCTTGCATGTGGTGGTGTTTATCATCACATGGTTAGGGAAAGAGTAATATTTACAGTTTTCATTTATCTAACATGTTTGGAATATATAGCTAAATGATACTATATGGAGAAAGCTTCCTAGGTGCATGGTATCAAGTATGTGCAACGTTTGTTAGAGCAGTTGAGCCAGAAATTGCTGTGTCCTGTTCAAGGCCAGGTTGGCTTTGAGCAGCCTGATCTGGTGGGAGGTGTCCCTGACCAAGGCAGAGGGGTTGGAACTGGATGATCTCTAAGGTCCCTTCCAACCCAAACCATTTTATGATTCTATGGAATAGCATTTTGGTGTTAATTGTATCTGATAGTAACATTTTAAGACTTGGCTTTGGTTTAACATATGTTCTAAATCAAGGTAACACTTCAGTAAGACAGAATTTTGGCACTATCGAATGCTATGATTTTGCAGTAAATATAGCGAAAATACTTCTAACAAGCCAAAGTCCCCATATATGCTCTCTCTTTTTAAAGAATGACTCTTCATTTCTCATGTCTTACTGAGATTAAAATTATTAATGGAAATTATTATTATTATTGGAGGTGTTTATAATAGAAAGAGTCATATTTGAGAAAGCTAAAGTAGAAGCATGCATATGAATAAAGAGGTAAACCCTAAAGCATAAACTTAAAGACACTTTGTCAATGGCACCAAGTAAAAATGAGCGAGCTGCATGCTGTGTGAAAAATCAGCATATTTTGTGTTGAGAAGTGATATCTAGTAATGTTTCTTCTATGTATAAATTCTGTGACAGCTTAGTTGTGGCTAAATTACTTATAAGGATTGTGTCATACATTCACAGCTTGACTTCCTATGGCAGCCTGTTCATTTATGTGGAGCTTTACAGAACGATTTGCTGGAGCAGTGGCTAGTGCTCTAGTTGCAATATGTAGTTATTTAATTGTGAATAACTCCCAACACTAAAAAATTTTACAGTGAGTTTTCAGAATGTTTGGAAACCAGTAAATCCTCAAGGGCCATGTGCTTATCCTAGGGATGGCAGCCATAGACACCCATCACTTGGAGGAGGAGAAAAAGAAAAATAATGGTAGCACTGTTCTTGTAGGTGGCTACAGTTTCCTGCCAGGAAAAAAATAACTCTACCAAAAAGCTACCATTTTTTATTTTTTCCAGCAAACTGAACATCAGGACTTATTGACTCACAGATATATACTGATAGAGACAAACCCATAGCTACCGTAGTCAATAGATCTTCATCTTCCACTTTCTTTTCGGAATGACTTAAAAAAAAATTTGTACTAAATTGTTTCCCATGGAATTGAAGTTGGAAAAAAGTTTGTTTACAACCATATCTGTAGAATTTTCAGGTGAAGGTATATCTGTGGATATTTTATCACCTCTGAAGTATGCGTTGGTCTCAGTTTCACTTTTTACTGTCTCTCCCATATCTTTCACAGTGCTCCTTCGAGGATGCAGTGTATTCTTTGCTCCCGGTTGCTTGTGGGTCAACATACTGTGGGACCCGTGCTGACAGAAATTTGAATTTAAGGTGCTTTGACTGGGAGTCAAAGGATGTATTGTGGTTAATTTGGATCCCATCAGTGCCTCTGATGGGAGTTCCCACATGCTTTCAATTTTAAGGGAATCAATGGGAAGGTCTACTGATTTCATTCTGGATCACTAGGGAACCACACAACACATACTCTTGGAGGAAACTAGTATTCGAATATTTACCTCATTCTTCATGTGATAACAATGAACTTGCAAATTTAACCATTTTACTTATTAAATAATTGCTTTGAAAAAATAGACTTGTTTAGCACTATGAAAACATTTATTTCTGGGGAGAGCAAAGAGGAACAGTTTTGCTATCTGACCTCCAACTCATTAGGATGGATCTTTTTGTTGTTTGGTCTGCTTGGTGAAATTTTATACCTTCAGCATTACAGGCCAAGGAAGATTTAAAATGAGGGAATTCAAATTTAGATATTTAACGTGTTCAGTCAATTATTTCTCAAGAAATTTGATAAAAGATTACACTACTTTTCTTTTTCTACTTGTATGTATAAACACAAGAAATTCCTGTTGTGCTTCATCAGCTTCTTTCATTATATTCCTCCTTCCCCTATTATAGGAGGGAATAATTGAAACTTGTTTCTTTTGATGAGGGAATCCAGATGACCTTTGCATTGTCTATTTACTTTTTAAGATTTCTGTACTCTGGACATGGAAATATTCTGTGTACTTCCTCATTTCTTTTTATGCAAGTCACTTTGTTTTGTTTCTGTATCTGGCCTCCCAAAACTTCTTTTTGTCCACAATCTAATTCCTTGGAAAACTAGAGCTGCAAATTTTTAGCCTCTTGCCTCTCCATAGAGACAATTGTTTTCCAACCCAGTGGTAAGCTGGCATTTCAGGAAAAACGGGAAGAAAAAAGTTCTTAATTTAGTTTGGGTTTTTTTTAGTAATAATAACTGCTCATAGAGACAATCTCTATCTTTTTTTCTGCAAAGTTATCTTTGGTGCTCTGTCGTGAGGTGGAGGTTCAGTTTTGAGACACATTAGCTGTAAATTTTCAAACAAAAAATTACATCCCAAAATGTGTCTGCTGCTATGTTGAACTGACATCATAGACACTTGCCCAGGGCTGCAAGTTCTCAGTCTCTGGCAAAACTTGTGTAAGTTAAACTTTCCATTTTGGAGGGGATTCAGTGGGAGACTAAAACCATTTTTCTGACCTGTATTTCATTCTTAGTCCTTATCTTTGTAATCTCAGAAGCTCAATTGTAGCTGTAGACACAGGGTGTATTAAAAATACTTCAGTCATGGAAATTACCAGTAGAAAATGTCAAGATCCGAAAGTTTTACAGGCCTAATAGAAAATTAGACTGTATGGTAGTTATTCTGCCTCATAGTCTAAGGACTTGTGGCAGTTACATGAAGATTTGTAAGCTGCACCCGTAATGGTTAACCTTCATTATTTAGAAAAATAGGGTTAAAGGTTTATGTTGTTGAAATGTGCAAGTGAGTTAACTGAATAATGATTCGCAGTGGGCTGATTTGACATTGAGGAAAAAGATACTTCATCCTCAAATGGCAGAGACTTCGTTTTAGTGGATACCTTTAGTGGATAAGTATTGTGTACGTTTGGCAGAGTTTTAGAAGCAGTATATGCTGTGTATATCAAGTCTATTTTATCTTCAAACAATTGCTTAGGTATTGAACACATTCTGATTTTTTTGATAGCTTCTTTATTTAATTAGGGAACTATGGTAAGTGGCTGGTTTTATTATTATATACTTTCTCCAATAAAGCCTCTTTTTGATTTATATTTTTGTGGTGTTTCATAACATGTAGATCTTTCATAGTATTTAAACAACAGCCTATATTTGCCATATTCCAGCCACAAAAAGTAGACCTTTTTTAACCTGTTGTTATTACTGCTGTAAATGCCAATGTGCCATGTATGAATTGCCATTACCTACGCCACACCTTCTTTGAGAATCACATGCAGTTTGAGCAGTTGCAGAAACATGAACCAGCTGATCTTGGGAATGACGAAGAAAAAATTCAGTATTATAGGTCAGTGTGGATCAGGGGGTCCTGTAGTGGTCAGCGTACATAGTCTTCCCTACAAAAATAATGGGAAAGCTTATTTTTTGAGGAAAAATATATTTGATTTAGACTAAACTTATTGTGGAATAAAGATATATACGTGTGCACGCTGACATGTTGCTGAAGTTTTGCTGCACATTGACCTGATTTTTTTTTTAACAAAAACTTTGGTTGTTTCAGAAGTCTATATGGTCACTGGCTTTAGAGCGGAATGAATTGGACCTTCGTTTCTGTATTAAAGCTTTCTGTGAAGAACAAGGAGGTGACTGCAGTTTTTATTACTAGATTCTTTGCAAACACCCAGATGTAGAAATGTGTCTATTTGAAGTCCAAAATATGTAACTGAGGACTTATTTACTGTACAAAGCAATTATTCCTAGTTATTAAAAGAAGTATTTCTTAGATTAAGGTCTGCTATATGTACCATATTTAGGACTCTGAATACAGGTGTCTCTGCTTCAGGCCTGCCTCACACTGGAGCTGATGTTATAGTGATATAAGGAGAAATTTTTATTTTTTTTTAACCAAAACAGTAGAGGTGCTATGCTGATATTTTGCTGAAGTCAGATGCTGATTGCCCAAACTATAGGAAGATCCTTCAGCTTTATAACTGACTTTAAAATTATCTTCTATTTTCTGTTTGAGGTTCCCCAAATTTATGATTCTCCAGTTCCCTCTTTAAGAGGTGTTCCAGTTTAGAATGTACTGGTGACATTACAACCAGTGGTGAACTGCATGGGGATGTAGACCCAGCCTGTTGAAGGCTCAGGTAAGAGTTTGGATTTTTGTTTGTTTTTTTAACTATATGGCGCAGTTTTGGTAATACTTTTTCAGAAGCTTTATCAGAATTCATGGAAGTACTTTTTCAGAATTTTTTACAAAACAAAGCCATATATTTAAAAAAGAGGCATTTACCTGAACTTCTCTAGGCTGGTTTCATGGTTACGTTTATTTCCCTGCCTGAGCTATGGGGTTCCAGAATGCAGTGCCACTTCAAGGGGTGCCGGTGATCTGTGGCTTCAGGGGACTTGAAAAAGAAAAAAAAGAAAGTACTTCATTTAAAATTGCTACAAACTGAGCTTTTTTCTTAGCCATGTTAATTGGACTATTTAGGATGCTTCCTATATGTTGTTTAAAAATTCTCATATTACAAGTGAAATGCATTCACAAAGCTCTAAGAGGACATTGAAATAATAGTGAAATGTGGGGAGTTTAAGCCTACATTGGCATAGACTATAGAACATTTCTCATTTTTCCTTAATGTGTATGAATGATTCACATTGTGAAACTTACATACTTTTTACTTACCGTTGTGTAACCAGAGGTCAATAAAGTTAAGAAGTGCTCATAAGGATAGAAAATGTAATTTCTTACATTTATGATTAAAATATCTGAGTTCAATCAGATTTCTTCTGTTCACCTTTGGTATGAATTAAAGAGCTGATGAGATTGGCAACCAAGTAAAATATTTGGCAGCATTATACGCCTTTTAAAAAAGGACAGGTAAGCGTACAGAAAGAATTGGAGTGCAAAAACAGAGCGTGACTGAGAATCCCTGTGTTCTGTGTTAGTCTTCTCAGCTTGCTGACCAAGAATTCCCCTCTGTTTTAGCACTTTGATGCAAGTTAATCCCAATCATGGGCTTCATTGCTGTGAGAAAGGGATCAAAGCCAGCCTACCCTTGAGAAAGTCATAAAGACTCTTGTGCTGAGTCAGCTGGAATGCAAGTAGATCATCATATGACACGGTGCATCTTTCCAACAGCTTCTTTCCTATGATTTACATTCTAAAACTTTGCTGTAACACTTCTCTTCTAAATTAAAAATGATATGTGAAGTACATTTCAGTTCTGGAAAGTGAAATATTCTTGGTACAAGTCTCATGTAAGAGCTACATTCCATCTAAATCTAGATGACAAATTCTGTGGTGTGGGTTAGGTGTGTTTGGTGCAAGGCATGAGCACGGCTGAACAAAGGAGAGGACAAAATAGGGCCAATTTTATGTTTTCTAGTTGTGGAAACAAACTATATAAGCCCAGTTATCAAAACAAGCAAGCCTCCAGAACACGCTGGGCTTGCCTCAGACTCTCGGGCTCTCTGTTCTTCACTCCTTCTCTTCTTTCCTGCGCTAGGTATCAATGTAATGAGCAGACCGATTCTTACACCAGTAGCTGGGAATGAAGAATCATTCGAGGATATGAGTATATATTTAAATCATCTGTGTCCATTTAGCAGGTTTTATGGCTGTACTATAACATAGGTCACGCTGGTGATTCTGGCCCAGACCTGGAGGTGAGCTTTTCCTGTAGGAGAGAGTGTATTATTTCATGGCTTTCATTGTATAGTTTTTAAATTTATGTTAAAATTCCTTTAGTATGCAGTCACGTTGGCCAAATGTGACACAGTTTATAATACAGGATATTAAATCCTTTTAGCTTAGCATGAATTTGTTTATACTAGAAGATTAACAAGTGGAACCAGGATCTGGTAGCCTAGCCAGCACCTTTGAAATACTGCAGTAATTTATGTACATCAACTCATCTTAAGATAATACAAAGTAAGGACTGATCTTCAGAGATGACAAGGGAAATAGACTCACAGAAGATACTGAACTTTGCATCTGTCATTTGTCTTCTCAATGAATGCAGTGCTGGTGATAGTTACTAGCTGGTAGTGTCCAGTGGAAAACAAAAATGCACTTAACTGCTGGGGTGGCTGGAATTTTTTTCCTTATGTGAGGATTTTTATAAGACTGACTGGTGTGGTACTATGATAAACTCATGAAGACCTGTTCTCAGTCATTGGATGCTGCAGAGGTGTAGCATCTAGGAATGCAAAACCATTGAACAGTTGTGAGTGGGATATATTTTGGTGCTTTAAAGTTACACAAACAGTTCATATGCTGTTATATCTGTAAACAGTCTCATTTTATGCTCATATTTCTAAATATTGAAGATACTGGTATGCCATTAGGTATTTTATGTTGAAGTATCAATATTCTGAAATTTCGTATAGTACATGGTTTGAAATACTAGTGCCATTTGGTAGTTGGAGCAAAAGCTTTAGGAATCATAACACTTCTGTGTTTTTCCTGATGTTAGAAATTACAAGAACATAACAAAATCCTCGGTAATGGACAGGCATTTTTAATAATGACATGTTAGCAAGCTTCAGGCTGTTCAATGACTGCCTAAAGAAACACATAATTATTTGAAACAAGTGGCTTTGCTTCTGTCATGCCTAAGAAAATGCAATATGGCTGGCTGCTCTTGAAACAAACCCAAAGCTTCCTTATGTTGCTGCTTTTTGTTTTTTATTTTAAACTAACATATGATCATGACATTGCTGTGCAGTTCTCTGCTGCTTATGTTTTAAGTTGAAATCTCGTTTTTGTTTCAGATTCTCCTTCTTCTGTGGTTAACAAACAGCTTGGATCCATGTCACTTGATGAGCAACAGGGTGCGTGTGACAGGAAAATGCGCTATACCCAGCCATAGCTGATTGCAATGCTTCCTTTTAAAATTGCCTTTCATGGTGATAAACAGTCTAAAAATGCTGTCCATCTATATAAAGTAGAATTCTGTAAGCAGGTCTGCTGGAAACTCATTAATTATTTAATTCTCAATACAAGTAATAGTAAGGTTAATTGTTTTCAAAAGCCATCCTATGCTCAATTCTAAATGCGCTCCATGTAGGTACAGTAAATGTCTTATATACTCTGCAGACATTTAGAATATTTTTTTAAAATGCAAAGTAAAATTAATTCTTTGAACAGTCTTTTTCTGAATGGAACCTCTTGGATCAAAGTGAAAATATCAAGATCAAAGTAACTTTTAATCATATAATGCCAAATTAATGTATCTTGTGCGGGACAGATGTACAGCTTTGTTATACTTGTACAATTTGAGTAACTCAGGAGCATCTATTGCAATTAGGTGCATCTTACCTCTGTAACCCCTTGTACTACACCCCTTCTGCTAAACAACTACTAGTGTTTCTCTGTAGATGCCCTGTGGGCTGGTGGTAGAAAGAACGCTGTGAGCTTTCCCTATGTCCATTATTCATCAGTTTTCAAGTTGAGAGTCACCTATGGCCCACCTTGCTGCTCAATTCCAGCTGAACCAATGTCATCTGTAGTGAATATTTATGCCTGAATAATTAATGAGTGATAGATGGTAATTTAAAAATAGATTTCCGTATACTGTGCATTATGCTTACCTCCATATCAAAGCCTCTGTAGAGATTTAGTAGCTCTAATCCCACAAAAGAGCTGGCTGTTTCTTCTTGTTTCACATTCTAAACTGGAATGTTGTTTTGAAATCACATTTGTGAAAAATAGTCTGTTTGGCAACTGTTGAGATTATGGTTTATTTTAGGATGCCACAATACTGAAAAAAAAATCAAGCTGTGTTTTACATTGACAAAACAAATTCATTTTGTGGAATTACATTTTGTGATGAAATAACCTTAAACCTCAATGTGTAAATTTGCTAATTATTCATGATCAAGCCAGTAGTTGGGGTTAGTTGGAAAACTTGCTTACAATTAGTGGCCAAGTTATGCTGTCTATTATGAACTCATAATGAAGCATTTTTAGTGAGAGTAGGAAAAGCTAGAATTAACACAGAAAGTCTATATGTTTACTGAGATTCTTACTCCTGCAAAAAAAATTGGAAAACTTATAAAATTGTTCTGTGCAGTTGTGAATTTAGCCCATCTGACAACAAAGACAAAACCAGAAGTTTTGGTCCCAGAAATTGGCTCCCAAATCTGCATCGGATTCTCCCTTAAGCAGAATCAGTTACCTTAAAAATCAGCTTGTCTGTTAATTAGTTGTAATAGGCCTGTAGTTGTAATACGCTTTCTAATAATGTACTCCTGCGTTAAGAAACTGCTTGAAGTAACGTGAAGAGGTTTCCTCTCATAAAAGCACTTCAGGTGTTTTAATATGGAAAAAAACCCAACCCCAAAATACATTTCTTTATCCAGACTTTATTGGTAGACCAGTTCTCTGATTGTTTTAAGGAAATGTTTTTCTATTTTGTTGGTAAAGATTACGTGAAGAGACAGAGAATGTCACTTCTAGTTTGGAAAAGGAGGTAATTTTATTAGGATATCTGTTATCCAAATGATAAACAGAAAGAATAATTTGCTGAGATTCAGTTGTTTTTTTGAAGTTAAGCTGTGCTAGCTTGACTTCATATTTGAACAGACATCTCAAAAAAAATAAATATAAGTAACCAATGAAGGAAGTCATATCAGTTCTTTTTATACAGAAATGCTTTTTTTTTTCCTTACTCTTATCCTTATTTAGTACTGAATCAGCTGTCTTTCTGTTGAACCAGTCTCTCATGTTAGCATCTATGTTTTAAGGGGTTTAAAGATCTTTTGATACTTACTACAAACATAAACATTTATAATTATTCCAGCAATCCAGTGGAAGATATAAATCATTCCCACCTGTACAAAATGGTTTCAAATAGATTAGTGATCTACACTGGAAATATTTATTTATTTTTAAATGTTTATTGTACTAGTGGAGGGTGACTGTTAGATCTGTTTCAGTGTAAAGGCAATGTTACTGCTGTAAGATACTGCCTTAATTGGTATAATTAAAGAGGGAGCCTGAGGCCAGAGAAGTAGCTTGGTAACTTAGAAGTGTAAATAAATGTGTGTATGCATCCCATACCATCTTAATGCTGCTTCCTACATACACAGAAGCCATAGTGATTACTGGTATTTCTAGATATTTGGAACTTAGTGTGAGGTTTTAGTAATCCCTTATGGAGATACCCATACCAAGTTGTTCAGTCCACTTATCGATACTTGGGCTGGCTCGGAACAAGCCAGTGTGTCAGCTATGGCAGAGTTAGTTCCTCGTAAGCAGTACTGTAAGTCTTGGAAACTGTATTGGCATGTGTTGTGTTCCAGCTCATTAACTCTGCCTCCCAGTCAGATGAACTGGTTGAGTGTTGGGATGTGTATTGTGCTTTCCAGATCTGTAGTGAGCTCTGCAGGTGCAAGCTCAAGGATTTCAAACTTGTGCTTGGTTATAAAGCACACTGTGGTCTGTACTGCCTCCTTCAGTAAAAGGTAGTACTGTATGTAATGGTATAGGGATCATCTACGCCACGGGTGTCAAACTCATGGCCCGTGGGCTGAATCCAGCCCTCCACCTTGTTTTATCCAGCCCAGCACCTTGTTTCTACCCAGCGGCAGCACTGAGCTCCTTGCCTCTACCCTCCTGCCAGCACTGGTCACCTGTGCAGCCTGTGTGACACGCATTATGCTGTAGGAGCAGGAGAAGGATGGGAACTGTGAATTTGACACCCCTGCTTTAGACAAAGAAATAGTGTGCCTTGGGCTGTAGATTAGGCTGGTCCAAAGAATTATTTGATTTTCGATCTTTCCTTGGATGTCATTGTGCCTTATACTGACTGATATTGGTATAACATTGTTCAGTCAGTCAGCATTCCTCACTAGATAAATGAATCTCCACCCTTCTGTCTGATTCCAGTTGCCTCTGAATTGTCATGTGTTAAGCTTGTTTTCCTAAATACACCACTTGTTTTCTCCTCTTTAGATCAGTTTTTTCTCCCTTCAGAACTCTCTTAGGGTTATGTTCTGGGTGAAAAACAATCTTCACAGTGTACAAAGCTGAGTTTCTTGTGAGGAGATCATGATTAGTGCTGGATAGGAATTATTTTGGAAGTTTTTAATGAAAAGTCAACTATCCCTTTCTCATGGGGTTGCCAATAGACTAGCAAATAGGGCTGCATTTGAGATGTGGGAAACTAGCTTGAAGTTTCTTATAGTGTTACCGCAAGTAGTTAATGCAATCTCTAAACCTGTCTTTATGTGCTTACCACTTCATAGTTAAAACCCCCAATATTTTAAGTTATGCTCACAGTATCACACAGTATCACAAGGCTGGAAAAGACCTTTGAGATTGAGTCCAGCCTATGACCCGACACCAACACCTACTCATCATCTAAACCAGGGCACTAAGTGCCTCATCCAATCTCTTGCAGGTTCATTTTTGAAGAGAAAAAGTGTGTAAGAGGGGTATTACTTTCAGTTGTGGGTTTTTTGTTGTTTATTTTTAGAATAAAGCTGGGAATTAAATTTTATCTGAAGTTTTAAGGGTGGTAGTTTAAAAATACATTCCCCCTGTAGGCACCTGGAGAATGGACCGTTTCATGAGAGTGTCTGCTCTAGAGCAGGGTTGCTTATGAAATGGGGCAATAGTTGTTAGTGTCTTTAAAGTATAATGTGTTTGGCTGTAAAATCCAGGTAAGGTTTCAAGGTATGTTTGAGGTATTTGGAATAGAGTTTAGTAAGGTGTTGATAAGCTACAACTTTATTTTGAAACAATTACTACCTTACTAGAGCTTGCAATCAGATTAGTAGCGTTGTGATTTCCCCAAAATCACGGAAGTGGTACAACTTTTCCTCTTCTCCCTTCATTTTTTTTATCAATGTGAAGCAGATCTGACCTCATGGGATGAATATAGTAGCGAAAGAGAGCAGTGCTTTATTCTGATCTAATCGGTCTTTGGCAATCATGTTCTTGAAAACAAAGAGTACATGACTTCTGGATTTTATGTGGTTTCTCTAAAAGAATGTTCAATTATATACTAGACAAATCTTATTAACTTTCTTCACAGAGGCTCCCATTCCGCTTTCATGAGCAGTGTAAGTGTAATATAAAATAGTGAACTACACAACTAATTATTTGCAATTTATTGTCAGATCCTTGTCTCATCTGTCTTTTAAAAAGTTTCTTGTTCTTATTAGTGTCAATTTCATGCCTTAAAGCTACTTTAAAGCAGAAACTGACCCAACCCAAATTGTAGCTTGTGTGATTGTGGATTTAAGAAAAAGCTATTAAGCAATATGGTTTAACAGCTATCTGTCTTCAGAAATTTGTAAAAATTAATTTTTCAGTTCATCAGTACCCTGTTTGGATAAGTCTACAGTGATTCTTCCAACTTTCTGAGCGTGAATAAATATGAGCATTGCTTCTACAGTAAGTGTAGTCAGAAGACAGTCTTTTTGCATCTTTATTTTTTTTGATGTTGAGATTTTAAGACACAAAAGCATCTGAGATGTATAACACAAGCCTGATATTCAGTTAGGTTCATTATAGGATAGCCATGTTTGGTTGCTTTGGTCAGTAATATTAACTAGTTTTGTGCTGAAGCAAATGTTGCATAGCACTATCAAGTTACCGTGTAGACATTGTTTGGTGGCTGTCTTGGACTATCCAAGGCAGTAGGTTGTCTTTCTTTACCTATTTGGGTTCCAAATTCAAAGATAATGTCTTGTCTGTACATATTACGAGGAAGACAGAGAGTTCTCCAACTGTGTAGTGTTTTACTTTTCCAGTGTCCAGCTCCTGAAGACTTGTGCAGTACATTGGAACAATCAGTATTTGTACTTGCTTAGGAATGGATGCTCTAAGTTTGAAGACTTAAACTAAGAGATACTTGCTGATAGATTGCAAAAAAAAGAGAAGGTACTTGTTTAGTTAAGAAAGAACATGTCATTTCTTTCCAAATCTATATACTTCGTTATAAAATATTTTCTTACGTTTATTTCTTTTCTTATTCAGTTCATTTCAAGAACAGGAAACCTTGTTTTTGATCAGTTTAATCCTTGCTCCACTCTAACAAGAGTGTAACTGGAACCTCTATTTTAGAAAAGCTATGAGCTTTTCTTTGCATAGAACGAGGCCCATATCCTGTGTATGATTAAGATCGTGGTTGTAATTGGCCAATTCTCTTTTGCAGAATATGTAGAAATACATATTTAAAGTTCTTTGGAGCAGCTGATTACTGTTCTGATCCTGTGAGTGGGCTTCTGCTTTTCAGCAGCTTAAAAATAAGAGCACTGATCGTTAGGTTAAATTCTTACGTGCTGTTTCATAGTTCCTGTAACTTAACTGTCATTTTTAAAATAAATATCCTGTGTCGTGGTTTTTGTCCAAACCGTCATGAGTTAAATATCTCAGCATTCATGAAAAGCAAGACTACAGAGGCTACTTACCAGTCATTTGAGTGGTGCCCAATACTAAGTAAACTCTTCCATCTGAGTTCTGAGAGAACGACGCCTCTGTAGTATGGCTTAATCTAATGCTACTTTCCATTACCTTTTTAGTATTGGCCAAGGCTAACTTCAGTATTAAGGGCATTGGTGCCATGCACGTTGTTAGATTGTGACCATGAATTTTACTCCAGGGTGGTGCGTGGATGGGTTGTCATTGAGCACTTCTGTTCTGAAGGCCACTGAATGTCCTTAAAACTGTATATGCAGCAGAGGCTTGGCAGACTTGCAGTGGTTTTCAATTTGATTCACTTCTGTTACTTTTGGATATCGTGGATAGTTCATTTTGCAAGTACTTGCCTTTTGCTTACAGTTATTATAGTGTGAAAGATTTTTTTTAAATCCTGAAGCTCTCGGGACGTGAATTTACGGTGGTTTTATGACATCTAGCTGACAATTTACAGCAGGTCTAAGGATATTTGTAGTTTATTGTGTTCTAAGTAGGAAAAAAGTTTAGAGGATGGTATTTTTCTAGACCAGTGATTGTATCTAGATCTCATAATTGTTATAAGATGTATTTACTGAGGTAAAAAAAAAATCGAACATTTGCAAAAACATTTTATGTTTCTATTATCAATATACTTGATAGAAAAGGGATCTGCTTATAAAGGATAATATTGTGTGCACACATATGTGTCTGCAACTTTATTTACCTGCATGTTGAAGGACAGCATTGCCTTTGTTTACTCTTATAAATACAAATAATATTAGATTATTTTTAAAGCATTGCGAATTTGGTGTGTTTACTCTGAAACTTTTTAACTTTTTGCTTGGGCTGTAAGAGATCTTAAGTAAATGTTGTACATGGTACTACCACATTTGACCTTGCTAGGATAATTAAATGATTCTTCAGAAATATAACAGCTTTATGTATATTGTCGATGCCCAGCTAAACTTCACCAACACTATATTTACAGAGAGTGATAAACCAAGAACAGGAACAGGTGAACCAGTTTTAAGCTTACACTACAGCACAGAAGGAACAACTACAAGCACGATAAAACTGGACTTCACTGATGAGTGGTAAGAAGTTAATTTTAGTTTCGACTGGTTATTGATGACCACATATCACTAACACTGATTTAGCATAGATACGGATTAATTGTTTTTCCGTATGGTATTTGTATACTTTTTGGTGGAAATAGAAAATTTGAAATGGCTGTAGTCTTTACCACATTCAGAAAGCAAAAGACAGTCATGCTTCAACATGAAATTAATGCAAGAGGGTTTTTTGTGATGCTTGCTGTGAATCTTTTTAATGCTAATGTAGTTTGGAACATGCTATTGTCATCAAACTCTAGCATAATATCGGTGTTCATTAACCTTACTAAAGCAAGGTAGTACAGTGACGGAAAGTGCAGAGGCTAGCGCTTAAGTTTTAATTCTCTACTCTACCAGACTTCTCATATGGTATTCAGCAAACTAGCCTTTCTGTGGCACAGTTCCGAAGTCATAAAACAGTGAAATTAGTATTATTGTGTTTGAGGCGTGTTGATGAATGTATGTGGCTAAGATACTTTGTGGACTGGTTAGATATTCCAGTGATGGCCTCCTTTTAAGATAATAAAGAAACATGTATTGGCTAACTGGCCTCACTTACTTGATTTTATATCAAAGCCTATTATTAGAGCATCTAAGGATTTCCCCAAACAACTACAAACCTTATTCTATCTCCTCTTACTTCTATTTCTTTGCTTATGTTTTCAGAATTATTGTAGAAGACAGTAAATAGAAATGCTTGCTGGCATTTGTTACTAGAGGAGAAAAACCCTACTACATTTAGCTACTCTTAAGTGCTGTGGCTTTAGACATAAAACATGCATTTTGCTTATAGCAGTTTGGAAACTTTAGCAATAATTTCTGTTTACAAACGAATGAAGACTTTGCCCATGTGAATCTGGAATTTTGTGAAAGTTATATTCAATCAGTCTGTTAGACTATTTCTGTTACAGTCCATGTTCAGCAAGCTTTGAAATAATTGATTTTGCTATAATCCTTCTAGAGGTTAAAAAAAAAAAGAGAGGACAGGGTTCTGTGATGCAGAGGAACAGTGTGGAAAGAATGGCAATGGACATAAAAGAGAATTTTGAAATCACTGTGAAGTTGTTATTTGTAGCTCCTGTTGGGAGCTATTGGATTGTGAGATAGCAGTGAGAAAGATGATGATGGTCAGGCTGTGCTACTGCAAAGATCTTATCTATTTGTATTCTTTCTGAATATTTTTTTACGTGTTATGTTGCCAGGAGCAGCACAAATTCAAGCTCTAGAGGGAGTGGAAGTCATTGCAAAACTGAAGGCCAAGAAGACTCTCTAAAAACAAAAGCCTCAGAAGAGTCAGGACCTGAAGATGAAGAAACAAGTAAGATACAGTGTTATTTCTGTAACGTTGAGGTAAAAATTCCGCTCTGGTATGTTCATGACTACCGCTGAACACAATGGGCATTTCATACACACGCGTATGATGGCAGAGTACAGCCTTGACAGAACATGGATTTTTTTAGGAAAGAAAAAGATACCAACCTGAGACAGTTGCTAATAAATATAAACAAAACTAATTTATCCTGTCTTTAGTGCTAAAACCCTTATTCTTTTTTCTTAAGGACATATTCTGCCCCAATTTGTACTGAAAAAGGGAACAATTGCACTTGGCAGTCATTAATGAGTACTAGGTTTCTGTTACATTTCTTTCAAGCTTTCACTGTATTTTGTTACAAGTGGTTGTTTTGCTCAGTTCATTGCCAAATGGCAGTCAAGTGGCTGGTTCCAGAGAAATGTGGGGTTTTTTTTTAAGAAAATCACTTTTATTAGGGAGAAATTAATTTCACTCTTCAGAAATAATAGATTTCAGTAAGTGATCATCTGTTTCTAGAGTATTTAATGCCATTTCTGCAACCGAAGTTCTTATAGCATAGGATAGTAAGTATCCTATTAAGGAACAAGAAAGAAATTCTTTTTTCTTTGTTAGTGTATTGACCTAGGCAACTAGATAGGTTTATATATACTGACTTTTATGTGGTTAGTATCTGAGATTCCAGTAAAGTGGTATGTGGACTTTGGAGGGGATTGCTTTGATGAGTTTGATCTAGGAGTGCTAGAATCACTTAGATTTGCATACATTATAGATGTGCATCTAAATGAAATCATGTGATTTGACATTAAGTTATTTAATTCAGGAGTTTCTGATGAATCTCACAAGGAAGACGCAAGTGCTGAAGAACTAAAAAATGCAGATGAAACTGCAGAGAAAACAGAAGCAAGTATGTATCTCTACTTTTTCAAATATAGTTATAGGAAGAAGTAGAGAAGAAAAAAAAGAATTTCCAGTATAAACTCAGTATGCACAATGTAATTCTATGACCATTTATAATATCTTCTAAAATAGACTATAATCTTAAGTGCTGTGATACTTATTTTCCCCAATATTTTCCGTTCGCCGTATCAGATAAACCTGGTCCTGAGCATTCTGGAATCAAACCAGAAGAAAATGGCCCAAATGCTGACACTGTCTCTGGAAATGTAGAGGAAGAAACCTCCTGTGAAAAAAGTGCGAATCGAGAAATTTCAAGTCAGAGTACTGAATCCACTGCCAGTTCACTTGCTGCAAATTATGAACCTCAGCCACACCCAGAATCCTCAGGGCTTGCAACTCCAGATGAGTCCTCTACCAGGACCTCAGCTCTCCAAGAAACTGATGATAGTGATGATGATCCTGTTCTGATCCCAGGGGCACGGTACCGAGGAGGACCAGGACACAGGTTAGAGGAATATTTATCTCTTCTGTTGCTTGCCAAAATGCATTTCTTTGAATGGAACATCTAGAAACCTGTGCCTCATATCCTCAATTAAAATAAGTTGTTCTTTGACAACTAGCCAAGAGCTTGATGGCTGAGCATTTTTGCTTGTACATAAGATATATATAGCTGTATTTTCCCTCCTAGCTGGGCAAATTGCTACAGATCTAATGCCTCCTTGCTTTTATTTCTTGCCTGCTGAGTACCCGACTGCTAAATATTTGCAGTTAATTGTTTATCATACTCCCTGTAGTCGTAAGTGTAGAAAGTTCATAAATTTGCATACAAGGGCATACATTTTCTTTCAGCTGTACTTTAGGTGTTCTTACTTCGGCAAAGCAAGGGCTTTTATCTGTTGTTGCTCAGCGATTCTGTGTTTGTGTAGTACATACAGGAAGACGTGATATGGTTGCTTTTTCATTCTTTTTCTGAAGGAGAAACACTGTAATCCTTTTTTCTTTTGTTGGTTATTGAATATCAGTATGTATAGCAGTGAAAAAAATAGGTAGATTACTAGTCATTAATAAAAGACGCATTTTGTAAGCTTTGTATAGGGGTTTTTTTTCTAGTAAAATATAAACAGCTATACGTACTTGATTATTCTGTAAATTTAGCACCCAATTTGCTATTTTTAATTCACTAGTTTCAAAAGCCGTAATAATTATATAAGCTAGACATAAAATAGCAGGTTTTCTTGTTTTAGATATTATGTAACCCAGTGTCGATGCCATAGCTTTACTCCTGTCCTTTCCAAAGGCAGCATTATCTTGCTATTAATTTCTTACACTTACAACGCAAATTCTTTACAGGAAGCATTACATTATGTATTCATTATCAGGAAGAATTTAATAGCTGTGTATAGAAATGGATTTAAATAATTTGCAACAAAAAGTCATAAGCCACCATATTGCCAGTAGCAACAAAAAGAACAGTCAGTGGTTGCTTACTACATAGCACGAGTAATTCTGCACACTAAATGACTTTTTATGAAAAAGCTAATGTATACAGATTCTGTCTTAATCCATTAACTTTCCATGCAGTACTAAGTAATTGTAGATAAATATCTAATGGCAGAAATAATTTGCTCTGAAAAGCTGATGTTCATTATGATCTATTGATTGAAGAGCAATCTGTGAAAAGCCCTGCAATTTTAGTCCCATTTCTGTTTTCAAGCAGGATTCTTAGCTTTTCTTCATGCACCTTATATTGCCTTTACGATGTAATAGTTTTTGTAGTAATGTAATAAGAATGACACTTCCAGGTATCATATAGCTGTTAAAATTTCCCACTAGGGAGGACATCTTAAATGAAGTTACACTTCATCTGAGATGCTTTTTTCCCCGTCTTTGTGTGCAGCGAGATTTCTTCCAGTAGCAAGTTAGATTTATCATACAGGAATGATCATTCAACTAAATTGATGATACAATTAAAATTCTTTATGCAGCCCCCTGCTTCCTTTTTTTACCCCCAAATAAAATCTGACAAAAGTTGCTGTGTAGTCAACAATGGTTTAGGGTTGCCTCCAGGCTTTCATCATTCAAGTTTAATGCCTGACCATTTCATTTTGTTCTGCTTTTGTGTGTGTGCAGGCAGCGAAGTTTTCTAGTTTAACTTCTGAGCAGTCAGATATGTTTATATTACATTCTCTCCTATTCTTCTGGTTTAAGAATTTTTTCAGTACTCTCTTAGATACTGAAGAAAAGTAAGAAATCCTATGTGTGCTCAAGGGAATTTTGATTTCCACAGAAAAAGCAGACACTGGTGGTCTTAAAGGGTAGCTATAAGCCCTCTTAGTATTTATATCTCATGTGAACTAAAGTGAAAGGAACGGGAAGTCCTCTCTGTACTACTACAACAGCTGTTATAGCAGAAACTGATCAAATTTGTATAAAATCCCCCTTACCCCCTAACTAGTGGGAAGCTACCTGAAAACATTGCTGTGGGTATGAATTGATGAAAATTAGTCATCCTGTTTTGTGATAAAATATTTTTTTGATTGAAATATTTTTTTCATGCCCAGTGCTTAGCGTTTGAATGATTTTCATCCTGTCCATTTTCAGTTTTTGTCTCACTAGATTAAGAGTGCCAAGTTTTTCTCACTCTTAAAATCTGCGGGTTTCTTGCCAATGTGCCAGTTCCTGTCTAAGCTCCTCCATGTTCCACTTCGTTCCTGAATATGGTAGATCAGAATAATTCACACTGCGCTCTGGATTTTGCTAGGATTAATGGTATGGGTATTGCTCTTAGTCTAGAGAAGATTCTCTGAGAGACAAGGGAGCTGAAGTTATATCCTTCTCCTCTCTTGCTTATGGCTCTCTCATAGTGATGGCTTGTGGTCAGACACAAGATAAGTTAGGATATTGAAGTCATTTCCAATTACTACGTTCTTATCTTTCACCAGAAGGAAGCTCAGAAGTGTATGACTGTCAATGTTATACTACTGAATTTCTATCCTCCTCTTTTTCTGAAGGTCCTACAGTCCCCTCTATAGTCATTAAGTTACCCAACCTTACATCCTCAGTGCACTGCATGAGTACATTCCCACATTTTGCTCAAAGACTATTAGCAATATATTAAATAAAATTGCCTGCAAGACTGGTGCTTAACTCCACCAGTATGTTTCCTGTAGGCTTACTTTTTCTCTTTTCTCACTTAGTAAATTGTGTTACCTAACAATTCCTTTACTAAATGTAATTTTATCAAGTTTATCTAATAAATTAGTTTCCAATGTGTCATCCTATGAGATAATTAATGGCATTAATATAGAAGTAATAAAGTAGTTTTTTGTGTCTCTGGAATATCTAGAGGGGAGTTGGTTTGGGGTTTTGAAGGATTGGTTTGATTTTTCCTTTCCTTTCCAGAGAAGGTTATAAGGCTGGCCTGCAATAATCTACCTTTTGTGAACTTGTTTTATGCAGTGGCAGAAAAAAAATGTTTAATTCTAATTTCTCTTTAGGACAAAAAAATAAAAAGAGATTGTAGCCTTGTGAAACAGAATGCTAAATGCTGTTTTACTAATCATGCTTTTCCAGTATATAGCATTACTAGTTTATCTGCAACCAATTTTAGATTTTCTATGTACCTAATAACTAGCTATTTTTTTATATTGAGGAGCAACTTTACAGTTGGGGAAATGAAGATAAAGGAAACTGTCTCAGAGCAATTTTCTCACTGTGAAGTAGTTTTGCTGTTGAGAAAGGAAGGGTAGAGTTCTGATTCTGTACTCTGAAATTATGATCTCATATTTCCTCTTAAGGAAAAGAAGTGGCAGAGCTACCCTTTTGATAGCTCTATTGACAGCACCTGCAGTTAAATAAATGGAGAACTTCCTGCTGCATCAACTCATCTCACTTTAGTTTTAGTAAGATGGATGTAGATTTAAGAATTATGAATAGAGTGTTGTCCATTTTTCAAATCTAATGTTTATAGAGCTTCCATTATTTGAATTTTTGGGGGGATGCACATCCAACTTTTAATGTCTTCAATCTAGAATTGGGTCTTTCCCCTCTCTTGCATAAGCTAAGAATAGATACAAGGGACGTAATGTTGTGTTGTGGGTTCTTATAAATCTCGGAGCACAACAAGGATGGGTAGTTTCTTACCAACTAACCTGAAACTGAACTGTTGGGAAAGACTGTGCAACAGATACAGGAACACAAAGTTTGTACTTGCTTTGATATTTTGAAATGGACTTAGAATAGTAGCAGCAAAATGTGTAGAAATACCACGATCCTATGGTTGATAAATTGGCTAAGTCAACTGAATGTGGACTAGGATTCAGCTAGGAATAGTTTTGACACTGTCATGGTTTAAGGCCAAGTGGCAGCTAAGCACCACACAGCTGCTTGATCACCCCCCCACCCCAGTGGGATGAGGAGGAGAATGAAAAAAAAGAAGTTAAAGCTCATGGGCTGCGATAAAGAGAGTTTAATCAGACAGCAAAATGGAAAGACAATAATAATAATAATAATAAAAAATACATTATACCTGACAAGTGATTTACACCACTATTGCGTATCACCCAATGACTGATGCCCAGCCTGTCCCCAAGCACTGATTGCCCCCTGGCCAATTACCCCCCCAATTCTATACTGAGCACGATGTCATGTGGTATGGAATATCCCTTTGGCCAGTCTGGGTCAGCTGTCCTGGCTGTGTTCCCTCCCAGCTGCTTGTGCTCCTGCTCGCTAACAGAGCATGAGAAGCTGAAAAGTCCTTGACTTCGTGTAAGCACTTCTCAACACAGCAATGTTGTTATCAACATTATTCTCATACTAAGTGCAAAACACAGCACTAAACCAGCTACTAGAGAGAAAATGAACTATCCCAGCCAAACCAGGACAGTCACAGAGGACATTTCTTTGAAAGAAATTATTGAGAATGTTGCATATCTGACTTTTGCTGTACCATTTCTGTAGCCGCTGAGCATCAGTATAGGAATGGTGAAGATTGGTGACTAAAAGATGCTAGTTATTTAACTTTTTTATTGTTATTGGACTAGTCAATACATGCTTTTCTGAACAAAATGTATAAGGAACTGCACAGAATATTTCTAAACGTAAAAAAAATCAAACCTGTTTTGCACAGTAGAGCAGTTTAGCTGGATACTCAATAGAGGACCTAACCTTCTGTGCATTTTAGGGAATCTACAGGAAAAGATCCCTCCTCTTAAAAATATGAGGAAATATGCAGGTTTTAAGTCTTGAAGTATGCACATAGCATATCTTCTTTAAAACTTACTAAGTCCAGCAAATTTAGATGGAACAGAGATAGATAAGATGGCTTGCCATAGCACCATAGTTTGTAATCTGAGGGGGAAAAAAAGATCTATGCAAGACGTGTGCTCTTCATGCACAGAGAGTGCAGTTTTTAATGGATTGGTCTTAATTTTCACAAATTAGGCAAAGCAACTCTCTGAGGGCTGCTTTTCTACTTAAATGACTGAATTAATTTTGTTTGGACTTTGACAGAAGGTGATTTATGTGCAGAGGCTAAGGCTGGAAAACATTAAATTAAATGTTACACTAAAATTTCAAACAAATATGAATGCAAAATGGAAATGATTATGCAGCTGCTCCCACTTCTGATGTGGCCTGTGAAGAATTACTGCATTTTTAGAAGATCAACTTTGTGTACTGTTATGTCATCTGGATACTATTTTTGCTGAAATCAAAGTAGTCTCATACACTAACATCGAGGAGAAGGAGCCTTCTCCATTGGAATACGTAGAGCACATTTTGTAATAGATGCTAACCTTTTAAAAACATGATACCCAGAATTTTTGAATGACTTCAGTTGTTGTTCCCTTTACTAGATATAATATCAGAGGAACAGCGATAGGTGATAGAATAATGAGGTAATTAATTATTTTCTTCCTCCCCCCTCCTTTTTTATTGCTATATAACAGATTTATTAGGTTCTTGTTTTTCATATCTAACTGACATTTTAAGTATTGCTATACTTTAAGTGCTATGAATACAGAGCATATTGCTTGATTTATATTTAGCTGCATGTATTGCATGGAAATTGAAAAGAAATGGCAGTGTACACATTTAACAACCTATTAACCTCTTTATTGTGTGCCATAGAAATTAATGGAATTTGAGAAGTGTGTAGTTTGTGAAAAGCAAATATGGCTTTTTTTATTCAGCTGCTGAGGACTGTTATATTTGCATGTGCCACTGCTGACTTGCTTTGTCTGGTAGTAGAGAACACCCAGTTCTGAACAAAAATATAAGAATACATGCTACAAAGACCATTTATACTTTTTGTCTGAACAAGGTTATGGAACTGAGTATAATTATCAAAGCTATATTTAAGAATGCATATTTAGCAAGAGACGTGCTAAATCTTATACAATATTTCTTTTAATGTGACTTTTTCATTTTCCTCATTGAAATACTTGAGTGTATTAGTTGTCAGAACGTATAAAGCAATTTGGGCAATTGTGTTTGGCCACGCACCATAAGAGGGAGAAAACCAGTTACTGTGATTTAATGCCAAAGACTGTACAGCGGAAATGGGCAAAAACGATTCTAATCATGAAAATGAACATCTTGGCATTGTGTGGCTAGAAAGGAAAAGACTCAGGTTGTGGTTTCATCAAAGACTTAGCCTGAGTCCTGTATTTTGAATGCCTACAGGAAAATAGTGCAGATACATATTTCTTTGTCTTCAATTCCAGCTAAGATTGGAATATGAATATATGGATTTAACTTGGCAACTTTTTTATAGATTCAGGAACCTGTGTACCTTTTGTTCTTTAAATGTCATGATAAACATTCTTTCTATATTAAACATGCTTACCATGGAGTTCTTTAGCCCTTCTGCACAGCCCTTGGGAATGTTTCCTACTGCTATAATTTAATATAAAAATTAATTCTACATTCATCATAGAATTTTTTATCAGTAAATTTTTCTCTGATTTTCATTGTCACTCTGCAGCATATTGAGTGAAAACTTAAAAATGTTCTGTAGTTGAGAACAGTTGAAATATTTGTTGTGTTGGAAGGCCAGGAAATGTCTTAGGGGAGTGCATTACCTTAAATGTTTCTTTTTACGTGATCAGCAGTGAAGTAACTTGGGCTTCAGCGTAGAGTCAGTGTGCTGTTAGCATGATGGTTTTGCCCTTGGTTTTGAGCTATCTTAATGCATAAAATTTGACAGCAGCAGTAAATCTCTTGCACAGCTTTATAGGGTTCTAAAGAAGCATGGTTGTTTGGTAATTAAAATCAGAAATATAATCAAATCTTGCTATTTAGATAAGGGATCTATTTTACTGTGGTGGTTGTGGGTTAACCCCGACAGGCAGCTCAACCCCACACATCTGCTCACTCACTCCCCTCCCAGTTGGACAGGGAAGAAGAATGAGAAGCGAGAGAACTCATGAGTTGAGATAAAGACCAGTACAATGGTTTAGTAATTAGTTACCTTTCTGAGCTAAATTTGACTTTGATGATCGCCAACTTGTTAAAACACGCGGATGGAATTCTTGGGCAGGAACATGGTAGCTGGCAGGTAGATTCCTCAACACAGTCAATGAAGAAATGACCATAATGCATCAGAGATATAACTTCTAAATTAATTATTATAAACTTTAGGTTCCCTGCAGTTGTTTTGGACAAGGAAAACAGTTCAAATGAGAAGATGACAAGAGTGTAAAAACCAATAGTATCTTAACTTGAAAGAGCCAGAAGAGAAGGAACCAGGGTATTAAATTAAAAGAGACAATGCTTGGACGTAATTAAATTTGGAAACTTTAGAAGTGACAAAAATCCTTCATACTGGAGGAATCAATACTGTTTTAGTCAAGTAACTAGAGCTGAGACAAGAAGGATGGAAATAGGAAGCAAGCACATGTGAACTCCACAACCAGCTGCCACAACCTAGCTCAGGAGATGATCGGTCTGTGATAATAGTGTTTGGAAGAAGCAGGGTTATCTACGGTACCAGATTAATTTTATGTCCTCCACTGCATCCTCTAGTGGAACGAAGTTTGTAGCAGAATTCCTGTCAATTAATTACAGATTCAGTTTATGCATAATTGTTCAGTTTTCCCTCTTTCGGTAAACGTATTTTTAATTTTGACTGTCTCTCTTCTCTTTAGTAGATGAGCATAGTGGGTTTAAAACATGCGGGGCAAGCTAGACAGAAATTCTTGAGTAACATAGATTGGGAACTGAGGGCTGCAACTCTAAAAAAAAAAAATGTTTTTGAAGAACAATGTGTGGCATAATGTGCTTTAAGAAACAAACTAGTTATTTAATTGTGCAGATTGCATAGATTTTCATGAAAAAATTCCTTATTGCAGTTCAGAATTTCTAAGCATACAGAAAATGCACCATGTGGAATTCTTTTATTTTACGCTGAACTCACATAGAAAGAATCATAGAACCTTCGAATGGTTTGGGTTGGAAGGGACCTTAAAGCCCATTCAGTTCCAATCCCCCTGCCACGGGCAGGGACAACTCCCACCAGCCCAGGCTGCTCCAGGCCCCATCCAACCTGGCCTTGGACACTTCCAGGGAGGGGGCATCCACAGCTTCCCTGGGCAACCTGTGCCAGTGCCTCGCCACCCTCAGTGGGAAGAATTTCTTCCTCATCTAAGTCTGTCCCCTTCCAGTTTAAAGCCGTTCCCCCTCGTCCTGTCACTATCTGACCTTGTGAAAAATGCCTCCCAGCTTTCCTGTAGGCTCTTCTGGTACCTTTTTTCTCAGTTTCTCTCCTTCTATAGTACATAGCTGTGGATCAATCTGCATCACAGGGGTTTTGTAGATTTGGGGTTTGATTTTTGTTTGGGTTTTTTTTTTTTCCTTTTGAATTTATGTTTAACTGAAAGCATATAATGGCACTTCCAAATTCCTGTTCCAATTATCTAGGGCTTAATTTAAAAGGGCTTTTGATAATTAATGTTAACAACAGTCAACTTTGAAGACTTCAAATCTGACTGATCATAAGAGAAAAAGTTGTGCTCTGGTTCATGTTTATATTCTTACATTTGGAAGTAATATTTAAAACTATCTTCCAGAAGGCACACTCCACTGAAATAATGAAAGCACCATACATCATCCTGGGTTCAGTCTTGCTAAGATTGCACGCACCAACTTCATTGTAAGATATTGTACTGAGGTGCCACAAAATTTGGCAGGCACTTACAATGTCTTTATACCTTCAGACTAGACAGTGGTACTGAATTGTTCTGAAGTCAGAGCACTACCTGCAGTATAAGAGCATAACTGAAACAAAGTTCTGTTTCATTGGCTTGACAAGACCTGACATTTTTTATATTGTAAAATTAATAACATTAATCTATATCCAACATTTCTCATTTCTGTTGGACGTCTGAGTGTGAGTAGAACTGTATCAATTGATGGACTTATTTGTGAGCTGCTGACACAAAGTGCATAAATGTCATTGTTTGCCATTTCGTGCTTGGAACATTGCACAGTTTGGAAGGGAAGCAGCAGCTCATAGTCAGGCTTAGCTTAGGTTGTACTTAAGGAGCAGCGAGAATTGCACAGTGCACGTGGTTAGGCTGCTAGCTAAGTTTATGTTGACACAGGCAGGAATTGCTTATCAGAAGTACAAATGAAAATTGAAGGCCACAACCCCAAATATGTTGGATTTTTTAATTGTATTTTGTCTGACTTAATGTATAGAAAATCTTTAGCTATAGAAAAGTAATACCTCTCAGAGAGAATCGTTTTTTTCTGTGATGTTCTTCATCCTGAAATGTCCTTAGATTGGACTCATAATTATGTTTTCTGGGGGAGACTTGACTCTGCCAGGTTCCTGCTTTTAGCAGTGTGTTACTAGAGTGCCTGGTAACAGAATCACAGTTATAGCCATGAATGCTTGGCTGCGTTCTCCCTGTTGAAGGTAATCATCTACTTTACAAGATAACTGAATATCAATCCATTCATTCCTTTTAAAAATCAGGATTTTAAATTCAGAAATTAATTTAGTTGAAAGGCAGTGTTTTTACCAAAAGCTGCTTCTGTGTTTATTTAAAAATGCATGATTCTGACTGCTGAATAGTCTTGAGGTTTTTTTGTGATGTCTGCATTCAAGCCTAGGGGAATTTAGAGAAGATTGATTTTTCTAGACATGCTAAGATAAAAAATTTTGCAAGAAACTACTTTGGATTACCAAGTAGTTCCTTTAATGCTGTCTTCTAATCCCAAGACTTGTTACTGCTATCTAGCAAGTAACCCTGCTGAAAGAGCCAGACAAGTCCACTGCTTTGTCAATCCTAATGATGTTTAACTTCTCAGCTTTTTCACTGCATATCTTTTACTAATTATTTAACATTGATAAATACACCAAAAATACAAAGATCATAGTAAGTGATAGCTGTGAGAACAGCAGGCGTGCTTCTGTAACCAAAAGCGTCTCGCTTTGCAGAAGAGCTGCGTGTGCTGTTTCCAAAGCTGATAGGGTTGGTAGCAGTGTAGTTGTTATTACATGATTTGTGCTTTTACTTTCTCACATAAAACCCATCTTTTTTATAAACAAGTACAAATCAAATATGTACTTAAAGTTTCTTTAGTGTTTTAGGTAGTCATATACACGCCATTGTTCTTTTTCCTTCTCATGGAAGTAAACCAGTGAGGAGAATATTTCTGTGATGTTTAAACATAGTAGGTAAAGAACATGGACTTCTTTTTCTTTCCTACATTGCATGAAGACTTCATGAAGAACTCTTCTTAAATCTGTTGAAGACTAAAGTTGAGACTTCGTATATTATAAGGACTTAACTAACAATACAGTGTATTTATTTAGTGTAGTAGAAGAAGAAGGAACTAGAAATTTGCCTAGATATGAGATTTTGAGGGTATAGAAAACTCTCACAAAGGAAGTGGGAGAGTATTTTTTCTAGGATTGTTTGCTAGGTGAACTTCTAAGAAAAGTATAATTAAATAGTCTGTTAAGTGGATTTATTGTCTGCTGCTTACAAATTTTTTCTAGTTTCTATAAAAATAACTCTTACAATATCTTTCAAAAAGCTTAGCTGTATTAGACGACCTTAGTGCGACAGTTTGTGGTTTGTTGTGGGTTTTGTTTTTTCTTTTGGTTTTGTTGGGTTTTTTTTAATCTGTATTAATGACTCATTACTTGTATTCATTTTCCTTCTTTGCCTACCTGTAGTATAACACTAAACTTAATTCTTTTTGGTCCAACTTTCTCTTATGAGAAAAATTAAACAAAAATCTAAGCAAACCTCTGGCAGAGAGAATTAGTTATGAGATAGATCTGGTGGTTTATTTTCTGGAAAAGAAGACTTACTGCAAGAGTCTCCAGGATCAGTGACTAAAACACCATACTGCATAATTTGTGGGCAAATTCCAGTTATTATCTTTCTGGTAGCAGCACACGGAAGTTCAACTATATTCAGTTCTGGCTGAGTTTACTGTTCAGGATCGTATGAAGTCCTATAGTAGTTTGACTCCTTGCATTCTGCTAAAATCTGTACTTGCTCCTTCTGAGAAGGACTAGGACTGTTCAGGACCTCAAAGCTAACAGTAACCCTGACATGGAATAAAAGTAGAGTGTTAGGTGCAGTTGCTGGGATGTGACAATTTCGTTATATCTGGAATTACAGGGATCTGCAAACTTAGAGCTAAACAGGGGAAAAAATGCCACCAAGGTCTTTTCTCAGATTAATCAGAAAGTAGATTCCCATAACTTAGATATTCACAAAAATGAAGTGTAATTTAGCTAATTTTTCACTGTTATTCTGGGAGATCTTCAACTCTATCCCTTACTTCTAATGTAAATCATCTCTTGCCTTAGTAAGAGCTTCTTTAAAGCTACCTAGATCTTGAGTCTTGTAATACAGAAAGAGTGACGAGAAATACATGTAACAATTTTGGGGATAAACCGAGTCACACTGAAAGGCACATTAGTTCCTTAATAACTCTTTCAATTTTAAAAACTTCTGGTTTGCCATAGATTTTTCACTTCAGAACTTTGCTACTTTATTATAGATGGAGGATATCTCTAGCACTGAAGAATAAAATAGCATGTGAATTTTGCAAAGAGCTGAAATTTGTTCTTCAGAGAGGGAATAAAATGTTGCATCACTTGACATTCCACTGTCTTGCATGCTGTTCTTGTTCTAAGCCAGGATGGAAAAAAAATAAAGTCGGTAATTTTATATTTGGGGTAATGTTGATGTCTGTTCCAAACTTACAGAGAGTGTGTTTGAGTGCCTAATTATTATTTCATAGTCCTTTTTGATAGCTCATTTCAGTGTTTGGGAATGGTCTTTCAGTAGTGTTCTCTTTGTCTGCAATTTATAGACGATCTGCTGTTGCCCGGATTCAGGAGCTCTTCAGAAGAAGGAAAGAAAGAAAAGAAATGGAAGAACTGGAAACGCTGAATATTAGACGTCCTTTAATAAAGATGGTCTATAAAGGTCATCGGAACTCCCGAACAATGGTACAAACTCTTTGTCTGTTTCAGGAACTGTAGAGATTTTATGGATGGAGTCAGTGTAGCTGCTACATTTATATGCTTGCCAGAAAGGTTATTGTAATGTATTGCAAGCACTTTTCCTTGTATATTCAGTTGGAAGCCATATAATTTGTTCTAAATGAAAATTAAAATTAGCGTGACTCGTGTCACTGTGTTAGGCATGTAAGTTTTCTTGAGTTTAAGACTCTCTCCTCTTAACTTCCTTTTGAAATCTTGGGTATTTTTCTCAGCTTCTTTTTAATTTTGTCTGTCACCTTAAGTGCTATAAAATGTGCCTGCCTTCAAAATTGTGATTTAATCCTCATTTTCCTTTCCAAGCTTTTTAAAGGTAAAGATGAAATAATAATTTTGAACAGCTTGGAAGAAAAAGTGAGGTTTATATCTTTATTTTAAAGAGCTTTGACATCTCTGAATTAAAAAAAGAAATAGTGCTAGTTATTAAATCGTAATCTAGCTACTCTGTCTTTTTCATACAAAATTAAGAATAATGCAGTTACTGTGTTTGTAAAGCAGTGATGTGTGAGAAATACTGTTTTCCGTGCTATTTCCCTTTTTTGCTTTTTACAGTATTTTGAAGATGTGAAGTTCTGAGTACTAGGTGGTATTTTTTAAGAGTAGAACATGTAATATTTCGCAAGTGATCTGAGAAGCATTCTCTCCACCTCCAAAGTCAATTTTCTAGAGTTGTGTGAATGGTTTTGATTACAGTGGGGGAAGATGCTTCAGTAAATGCACATTTCAGGCTACAGAAGCAACAAGGTTTAGAATAAACTTTGATTAATGACAAGGAGGTTTGTACGCTATTTCAGAAATTAATTTCAATTGCTCAAAAACCCATTAGTTTAAAAGTCATCGCATCCAGCACTTTGTAGTTAGGCAAACTTAGTTTTAATATCATCCAAGTGGTCTTAATTCAGTCTCCATCTGTGAATGGTTGTTATACAGATTATTTAATGGATTTTGTTGTTTGGTTTCTTTGGGATATAAGTTGGTGGGTTTGCTTTTGTTTCACGTGAGCACCTATGAGGAGGAATGCATGCAATGGAAGATGATGTAATTTTCCCTGTTGGTTTCTATGGTGGCAAACTTCATGTTAATTATTTTTTTTTATCAATTCCCTCTTTTGTGCAAGGCAAGGGCTGATGGTATTTCCCTTTTAAATAGGTGGAGGAGACACAGTATCACAGTATCACAGTATCGTAAGGTTGGAAAAGACCTTTGAGATCATCGAGTCCAACCTATGACCCAACACCTACACCTACTCCTACTTGTCAACAACACCATGGCACTAAGTGCCTCATCCAATTTCTCTTTGAACACCTCCAGGGATGGTGACTCGAGCACCTCCCTAGGCAACGCATTCCAATGAACAATTACCCTCTCAGTGAAGAATTTCTTCCTAAGTCAATCCTAAACCTCCCCTGGCGAAGCTTGAGACCGTGTCCTCTCGTTCTGTCACTGGTCGCCTGAGAGAAGAGTCCCAACTCCTGCCTCACCACAACCTCCCTTTAGGTAGTTGTAGAGAGCTATAAGGTCTCCCCTGAGCCTCCTCTTCTCCAGGCTAAACAACCCCAGCTCCCTCAGTCGCTCCTCATAGGGCTTGTGCTCCAGCCCCTTCACCATCCTCGTTGCTCTCCTCTGGACACACTCCAGCATCTCAACATCCTTCTTAAACTGAGGGGCCCCACTCAAGGTGCGGCCTGACCAGTGCCGAGTATAAGGGCATGATGACCTCTCTAGTCCTGCTGGCCACACGGTTCCTGATGCAGGCCAAGATACCGTTGGCCTTCTTGGCCCCTTGGGCACACTGCTGGCTCATGTTGAGTTTCCTGTCCACCAGCACTCCCAAGTCCCTTTCCGCCTGACTACTCTCCAGCCACTCTGTCCCCAGCCTAGAGCTCTGCATGGGGTTGTTGTGTCCAAAGTGTAGGACCCGGCATTTGGACTTGTTAAACCTCATGCTGTTGGAGTCAGCCCATCTCTCCAGCCTGTCAAGGTCCCTCTGCAGGGCCCTCCTACCCTCCAGCAGATCGACACTTCCTCCCAGCTTGGTGTCATCTGCGAACTTGCTGATGAAGGACTCGATCCCCTCATCCAGATCATCAATAAAGATATTAAACAGGACCGGGCCCAGCACAAAACCCTAGGGGACGCCACTAGTGACCGGCCGCCAGCTGGATGGGACACCATTCATTACCACCCTTTGGGCTCAGCCATCCAACCAATTCCTAACCCAGCACAGTACATTCCCATCCATGCCACGGGCTGCCAGCTTCTCCAGTAGTCTACTATGGGAGACAGTGTCAAAGGCCTTGCTGAAGTCCAGGTACACCACATCCACAGCCTTCCTCTCATCCACCAGGCGAGTCACATGGTCGTAAAAAGAAATCAGGTTGGTCAGGCAGGACCTGCCTCTCCTAAAACCATGCTGGCTGGGCCTGATCTCTCCCTCATTCTGCAGGTGCCGCATGATCGCACCCAGGATTATCCGTTCCATAATTTTGCCTGGAACCGAGGTCAGGCTGACAGGTCTGTAATTACCTGGATCATCCCTGTGGCCCTTCTTGTGGATGGGTGTCACGTTTGCCAACTTCCAGTCTTCTGGGACCTCTCCAATGAGCTGGGACTGTTGATAAATGATGGAAAGCAGCTTAGCAAGCTCGTCCGCCAGCTCTCTCATCACCCTAGCATGGCTCCCATCAGGCCCCATAGACTATGAGGATCCAAGTGGCTCAGCAGGTCTCTAACTTCTTCCTCCTGTATGACAGGGGGGCTGTATTGCACCCCGCCCCTATCCACCACTTCAGTAGACCAGTTGTCCAGAGAACTGTCTGCCTTACTGTTGAAAACCGAGGTGAAGAAGGCATTAAGCACCTCAGCCTTTTCCTCATCTTTAGTTACTATAGTTACAGCTTAGAGAGGTCTTGTTTCCTACATACCTGAGCAGCCCAGGGGCAAAGCTGTCTTGTCAATTAGATGAATGGGAACTGTTTTAATACATACAGCATGAATTAAGGGTATGCAGGCAAACTGAATAGTTCCGGTACTTCCTTGCTTTTGAGAACTTAATTTGGCAATCTTACAATTTTTAGTAATAAGCATATTTTAGGTATGATTCTTGTATTTTCAGAACGCAAAAGATAAGTAGCATTATACTGATGCTTGCTTGCACCATTGGCAGAGCTAGAACATTTTAGGTCCAGAACACTAATGCCTGCCGTGTAACCTCATGAATTATGTCATTAGAATCCCGGGTGTTACTATATTTTTTATTAAACAGACCTGAAGGTATGGCAGTGGAGGTGTGACAGTAGTGGAAGAATAGGTAGTGGGATTTCTTGTTTCTCTGTAGCTCTTGGAGGAAAAAAAATATTGACTTTAAAGGAACAGTAGAGTATCTGTGTGTATCTAATAAATGGGATAAGTTGTGTATGCATACAGTAGAAGTGAGTGTGTATTTGAGTTTGAAAACCTATTTTTTAAAGGTGAATTTCAGTTCTGTTACTTTATGTAATGCTGAAATTAGGTTTTATGAATATTAGAAATGTAAAATCAGTAGTTACGTAAGAATACAAAGGAAGCAGGAAGAAGTCATAATTGAGAATTAAAATATGCAGGTATTTGTTATTGGAGATAATGTAGATGTTCTTTGAACAGAGTTATTAAAAATGTGTATTTAAAGGAGCTATAACACAAAAGCTGCCGAAGGACGAACATATTGGAAACAATGTCTTTCACTACAGAATCCAGGAATGCAGTGTCTCAGGCTTATTTTTACACATCAGGATGACTTTATTGCACTGGCTGCAGTCATTGGTACATATTCTATAGACAAATATCTAGCAAGCCTGAAATTTTAGACTGGACAGATGCCTACTGGAAATAAAGTACGTATTTTTAACAGCAGTAAGGGTTCAGCTTGCTAATATGATTCCTTAGCATGATGATTTCTCAATCAAGATAGTTGGAGCAAAGCACAGAGCAAGACAATGTCTCTGTCCCTTTCTTCAGTGTGTTTTTTGATAAGGTTGGAGGCACCATCCTCTTTAGAGCTTTATTATGATGGATAAGAATTCCATAGTAGGATTCTGTATAAGTAGTCTCAAACTCAAAATTCTGTCCCTTAAACCAGAGATTCTTAAATACAAAAAAATTAGGAAATTATTTTATGCTAAACTTCAAACATTGGACATTACCTGTGTGGACTCTGAAGGTTGTTGTGGAGGAAACTTCTGTTTTCATAGGTATCTCTTTTGCTCAGTGTATGTCAATTTAAAGAGTTCGTAAGAGGTACTGATAACCATTCAAAGTGTGACCTGGTGTGTAGGATTAGATTTTTAACTTTCAGACTCTTTTCCCAGCATAAACATTGGACTGCTGTGGAGCTATCAGCTCACATCATGTCATTTTGAGTGTTCTTGAAGCGATGTCCCTCTCCCCTCTTCCATCCTATTAAACCTGTCACACTGTAGATGATGTGGGACAGCAATGGGGAAAGATACTGCTGAATCTGTTTCTATTTTACATAGTTTAGCAATGATTGGTTTGATGTGCTACTCAAGAGTATAAATTCAGAAGTGATATCTGAAGGAGATTCTAATCATTAGTGAAAGAAGTGACCCATTTTCGTTTGCTCAGGTTTGGCTTTGTTTGGGCTACATCGTTTTAGGAAGGGAGGGCAAGAGACACTTTGGCATGGAAATATTATTCTACATTTAACAAACCTAATAACTGCTTCTTGAAAAAAATATTCTAGGGTCACTTTTTTGGGGCCCACAAATTGAATAAACTTCATTCTTTCAGGCTGTAATTGTAAGGATATCTTGAATGTAACAACTGTAGAAGAATATCAGAATTATATTTCAAGGAAATAGTTACCTGATACTACAGCCAGTTTTTCCTGGCGTGCAGTTTCTGTCATTTACATGATCATTTTCATTGTAATGCTACTTTGTTTCACAGTGCAGACCGCTTCAGCTGCTTTCAGTTCCAAAACTGGTAAGACTGCAGATCTATGAAATGCTCAAGGAGTCTTGGCTTTCCCACTGAATTAGTAAATACACAATTAATAAATAATACAGCATTTACTACACAAGTAATTATTTATAAATAAATAACATTTAAGAAGTAAACATAGTATAGTCTAAATAATAAAACATTAATCCATACAAAAATATAAATGATGTATAAATTATTATCATATAATACTTTATTCTTATAATCCTATGATAAAACTATGTTTGGGGGAGAGGGATGGGAACAAAAAGAAGAAAAAAGTTCAGATTTATCAATGTTCTTGTCTCCCAAAGAGTTTTCCCAGTCAAGTACAGATGAAGTTATCAGTCTTATAATTGACTGTATCTGCTGTTTGCTTTAATTCTCGGAATCAGAACAAGACATTTTGAGGGGCAAGATGGTCACTTCAGTAGAAAAATGTTCACGGCACTGTTAGCAAATGCATATCCAGAACAATTATGCTGATGAGACCATAGGCATTCGTGGAGCTTAAGACAGTAGGCTTAAATACCTACTGAATTATAGCATGTCACACAAGGAAAGATAAACAGATGATGTAATAAACCATTCTGTAGTATACTAGCCTAAAGCACGAGCATACTGCTCCCTAAACCTCGTGTTTTACTTTGGCCCAGAGAATATTGTTCCTCTCTTCGTCACGTGAAGAGAAGGAGCAGAGGGTGTGCATTGATGCTGGAAAAGAAAGGCAGAATGAGACAGGAAGCCTTTGCTGTCTCTGCCGAGAAAGACCCTGTGCTCCAGTGGAAGCCTTTCTGGATGCCTTCTCCAAGTACCTTGCGTCTTTCTGCAATACCCTTCAGTCAAGGGCATGTCCAGCCCAGTTGTGTTCACTCACAAACAGATGTGCACACTTCAACTCACAGTGCCCTGTCTGTCAGTTTCCTTTCATCTTGAGTAATTTGTACGTCTTTCAAGTAAAAAGAATTAATATGTTTTTCTCAGAGGTGTAGAATTTCATCCTTCAAATGTACAGTTCTGTGATCAGCAAAGCCTTACTTGAATGTTTTAATTAGATTGACTGTCGATTATAGCTGACTACTATGTTACCAATAACATTACAGAGGAGTTAGCTGTAGGCCAAACCCAAAGATCATCCAATTATAATTTCTGATGAGTACGTGATTTAAATTAATATAACTTGTGTGGTGCTTGTTGAGTTGGTGCAAAGTAAAATTCCATAAGCAGGCCCAACATGCTAGAGTGACCTTCAGTGTGAGCGATAGGCACTGAAACAACTCTCAGCCTATGCAAAACAGGTTTTACCTTATACACAACAAAATATGTGTTTTAAAAAAATGTTAAAAAAAAAAAGTTCACGTTGGCAATGTATTACATGTACTCTTTGCTGACAGCGTGGGAACACTACTGATAAGTGACAAATGTTAGCCATATCACTTCAAACATTTTGCAAAGGTGCTGGGATACCTCAACGACATAATGACTTCACTCTTCCTAAAACCAGTTTCACATTCTCCAGTATCATTCTCATCACTTTGGAAAGTGACATATCTGCTGTAATTTATTTCCAAACTGCTCAGTCTGCCTCAATTCCTCTCCTTTTTTCTGTTAGCAGCCACTTTACTCTGGAGATCTTGAAGCTTCTGAATTTTCTGGTTTTGATCATTTTCCTTTAAATGTTTCCTTTAAATTTTCTCAAGTTGTGTTTCTGCATTTGCAGAGCCCTTACTTCAGAGGCAGTGTTATTGCGGAAACAGGAGTGTACTCTTTGATGTGCTTTCCAAGCTAGTCTTATAAAGCAAATGTTTTTGGTTTTATTGCAGATAAAGGAAGCCAATTTTTGGGGATCTAATTTTGTCATGAGTGGTTCAGATTGCGGCCATATTTTTATATGGGATCGACATACTGCTGAACATCTCATGCTACTGGAAGCTGATAATCATGTGGTGAACTGTCTTCAGCCTCATCCCTTTGACCCAAGTAAGATGATAGTTTTCCACAGTCTGCATGTTCAGGTTATCTGTAGTAAAGCATTTTAAAGCACAGCCTTAGATTCTTCGCTCAATAGAGCATTGTAATGATTAATGAACAAGCGTTCGGTTTTCCCAAATTAGATAATACTGCTTTTAATTTTGTCTTTTACTAATGACCTCTGGACCTTAAACCCCTCATTACTCAAGTGTCTTGGAATGAAAATGCCACTGACATAGTATTTATAGGAAGTTAAGATGTAGTAAGAAGAATCTCCGTTTCTTGCTCCCCTCAATATAGTAAATGTTTTCTGTGACACTAATGAGAGAAATATGGGGTCACTGAAATGCCTGCAACACTTTGGGAATTGATTTTAGAATCTGGTGTCTATTAGGCTGTGTTGAAAAAATTAAGTAAAGTGGGTGTCTCAGTCTTACTGGCTTTGTAAGAATAAAGAATGAATAAAATTCATAGAAATTCTATTCATTTAGCAGGATATATTTATAGAAGAGATGGACCAAAGTAGTATAAGGAATCGTGTCTTGTCTGGCATGTAGGTGGAAAATCTGAACCATGCTACAGTTTCTGACACAGGCCAATAAAGTATTCATGTTATTTCTTTTTTCATAGTTTAGATGGCTGTAGAGTAACAGTCAGCCGTATATAAATACGCAAATAAATTATAATAATACCAGAAGAGGCAGTTCTTTTTTTTCAGACAGTTTGTGAGAACATGGAATAGTGTTCTACATTGGATAAGCCTTGAGCTTTTAAATGCTTAATTGAACTTGTGTTCCTGTATCTATTTGGAGTGTGGGGCTAGGTTGGAAACTACTTCTGGAAGCTCCTCTCAAAATGCCATGTAGGTTTACCAATTTCTTGGAGTGTGACTGTCTACCTGTTATATACTGAAAATGTAATGAAGAGATCATCCTCCTTGTATAGGATGGTGAATCTTGTACAGATTTCCAGTTACTGAGATCTTTCTATGGAGTTTTTATGCCCATAGTGGTTTTGTGCACCAATCTAGAGAATTTTCTGCAACTTTTTGTTTTCCATATTTTAACTAGTGTTTATAAGGTTGCACATTGCTTCTTTATACTTTAATATCAAATAAATTTATATGAAATACACTGAAATAATCTAATGTCAAAAACATTTCAAATTATCTTGCTTCTGTCTTTGTATCTGGGCCTACAAATCCGAAGGATTTATTATTAATGCATATTCTTATCAGGCCATCAGCAGAAATATATTCGTAGTGGCTGGGATTGTTCTTACATTCTTCTGCCTTCTTATACACATTCTAGAGCTTTTTTTTTTTTTTTTTTTGAAAAAGGAAGTTCTTGATGTTTGCATGTGTTTTCTTCACATATATATAAAGCATTCAATCTATAGATCAGATCTTGTATAGAGACTTAGTAATTACATAGCCGTATGTTCAGTCTGGGAACTGACATTTGCAAATAAATACTTCGGGTGAAGTATCTTTCTTGAACTCCAGTTAGTGGCAGAAAATAGTGATAAAGACATAATACGGTTAATTTAGAATTACTTTTACTTCTAGTTCTGGCTTCTTCGGGTATTGATTATGATATAAAAATTTGGTCGCCATTGGAAGAATCCAAGATTTTTAACAGAAAACTTGCAGATGAGGTAAGAGCCTCTCTTTCTTTTTCACAGTGATTTTGCATCTTCCAGTTCTTTGCCTTTGGTGCAAATTACTGTTATTGAGCTAAAACAGAGTTATTTAATGTTTGACAAATGAGCTACAAATAAAAAGCTGCCCTTTATAATAGCCAACTTTCATATCGTTGGCAGCACACAGAAGAACTTTGTATTTCATTAACTCTCCTAGAAATTGTAGGGTAAGATCTAGTATTATGTATGTGAAAGAAGTTGGAAAAAAAGGTATGAGTGATCAGATATAAAAGGAGAACTGGCAGGAATTAAGAAACGAAAGTAGTGCCTGTTTTTAAATAAATAAATTAACTGAAGGAAATACAATGATATACAAAAGAACAGGGAGTGCAAAAATCAATCCTATTCAATATTCTGTGGCGTAACAAAGAGAGTTATGGTTGAGATTGCATATTAGGAACTTCATGGGATAAAGCAAACATTGCAAGCCCAATCAGTTACAAAAGTCCATGTGTAAAGTTATGTGACACATTGTTTTCATATTGCCAAAGCAATAACAACATAGATAGCAACTGGCCTACGATGATCACATAGGTGACTGCTGAATAATGATACTTGAATGTTTTACGTAACATAGTAAATTAAAATGTTAGATGTTTTCTCTGAGTAATGTATTAGGGCAAATTTGGTTGTGGGGTGGTTTGGAATTTTCTTGTGTAATCTCTTGGAAAACAAGGATATATTAGGCTGGGTTTTTAAATTATTAATCTGTATTAGTGCTATATAAATTTAAAACAAACAACCCTTTGCTACCACCCTCTCATCCCTCTGAAAACAAACCAAACTAGCCACTTGCGAATTTTGAACCTTTCCCATTATTTTAGCAGTAGTAACATTGAGTGAAGTGATGTGTTTTGGAGCCTTTAAGGTTTAAAAATATCGCTAAACATAAATGTGTGCTTAAAGTAATTGTTGTACTGATCCTTTTGTCACTTAATTTTTGGTAACAATAAATTAAAGATTTAACTAATTATTCTTTAGTATAAAATTTGACCACAGTATGGTTTGTGATTTTTACATCATTTTTGTTTTTTAATTTGATTTCTGTATTGAAATACTTATTTAGAAGTTCATAGAAATAACATAATTTAACCATGTTAAGTTTGGCCATAGTAAGTGCCTAACTTAATGTAAACTGAATTTTTCCATAGAAGGGAAGGTCTAAGGAAGAAAGCATTGACTTTGGGAAAAGTTTAGCATAGGTGTAGAACCACATGTAAAACGGAGATGCCATGACCTTAGTGAACAGGAAAAGACAGTAGGAACGTGAACAAATCTCTGAGTAAAGAAAAAAAGCATCGGAAGCAGGCTTTCAAAACTGTGTTACTGATGATGCACTAGAGAAACAGGAGGTGAAAGAGGAAGAAATGGCAGCCTGCTGTCTTCTCAATTTGCTTCTTTTAGGTAGTGATCAGCTGTGCAAAGTGCCTGGTAAACAGATGAGAATGACAGAAAAGAAGTGCTGTGATTTGGCTAGGACAAGGCCACTGAGACATTTGCAGCACATGCTCCTCACAAGACGAAAAGGCTTGAGAAGGAGTCTCAGGGAGAAAAAGAAAGGCGTTGTTTTCCAGCCAGTCTGTCAGGAAGGACTGAATGATGATCAGAACTTGTCTCCACCTAACAAAATGTTTATGCTTAGTGATAACGGAAGAATGTTGTCTAAAAGCTGAGAGACGAGGTAAGGTGTGGGGTTAGAACAGCGGTGTCAAACTCACAGCTTCTGCTGTCATAGAATCATAGAATCACTAGGTTGGAAGAGACCTCTGAGATCGCCGAGTTCAACCGTGCCTGTCCTTCTGCTCCTGCAGCGTAATGCGTGTCACACGCTGCACATGTCACCAGCACTGGCAGGAGCGTAGCGGCAAGGAGCTTGGCACTGCCACCAGGTAGAAACAAAGTGCCGGGTCAGATAAAACAAGGCGGAGGGACGGATTTGGCCCACAGGCCGGCAGTTTTGACACCCCTGCATTAGAACTTAACGACAAAGCAAGAAGGATGGCAGGAAAGTACCACAAATAGCAAAGGAAGGAGGCAAAAAAACCTAAAATTATTCATTAGTGAACTTTTTTTCCCTGAAACTAAGACATTAGGAGCTGGCTCTTTCAAGTCATTTAGAGGCAAGCCGTAGAACTGTTTAATGCATTATGGAGCTGAAGAATGTTCCTGAACTGGGATAGAGTAATTGCTTGTGTTCCTTGGATTTTCTCCAAAAGTTTCAAGCAGCATGAAGGTAGGAGTTTAGGGTAACCTTATCTCCTTTTCCTTCCCACATTCTTGGCCAGGGCTGGTGTTAGAACTTTGTTCTCCACAACAGTTGCCATCTGTAACAGCATTTTCTCTCATCGGTCCTCCTTATTTTGTGCAAGATCTCACTTGCAAAAGTTTTTCTCAGTTGATCATCTAAATATATATCATACATGTGAACAACGGAATGATGATCTTACTAGAATATTCTGTAGATCAGGGATGTCGAACTTACGGCCTGTGGGCCAAATCCAGCCCTCCACCTTGTTTTATCCAGCGTGACCCCTTGTTCCTACCTGGCAGCAGCACCGAGCTCCTTGCCAGCACTGGTTACGTGTGCAGTGTGTGATGCACGTTACACTGCAGGAGCATGGTGCGAGCCGTGAGTTTGACATCCCTGCTTTGGATAGACAATTAGATACCTGTGGCAGAGTCCACTGTCTGACTTCTCTTACCACATACAATTGGTGTAACTGTATTCAATAGTAATTATTAAAATATGGCTCACTTATTGTAATTTTTGTCTCTGTAAATGCCTTTTGCATAGGAATTTTGTATCTACAAACAAATATTGATGCAGTACAATTTTGTGTTTATTTATGATGGTGTTTTTTCCTCTTCCCTACCTCCAGGTTATAACACGTAATGAGTTAATGCTGGAAGAGACCAGAAACACTATTACTGTTCCAGCATCTTTTATGTTAAGAATGTTGGCTTCATTGAATCATATAAGAGCAGGTGAGTGACTTCTGAAGATCTTGTTCACCACATTGGTCTGTGAAACTAGCAGCATTTTTGCAGCTGTTATATTTTTACCTCAAAACAAAGAACAAGACACGTTTTCAGATGTTACTGGACTATCCATCCTGAAATAGCTTACTCATAAAGTAGTACTAACTAGATGTTGAAAAATACTCTCTTTTCTAAGGAATCATCTTTATGCTCAGTGCTGTGTGATGGAAAGGCTATTGGGGATGACTGGAATGAGTCAAAAGATAAACTGACTGTCATTGTGGGCTTGGAATTGTCTGGGAGCAAAGGAGAGTAGGAAAAAACAGGACTGTAGGAGATATTAATGAGACTGCTGGCAGCTGTCCCTGGGGCAGGGAGGTACTAAGATGTTCCTGCAGCGAATGGGCAGGAGCTGAAACTGGCAATATGAGAAGTGGCTTGGAGAATTATTGTTGTGTACTGGTGCTCCTGCATATCAGTGCTGAAGAAATGGACTGCGCTGGGTTGGTACCGAAGATGTAGGACAATGGAAAGACATCATACTGGGTAGAAACAAAGAAAACAACATTTTGGGAGGCTGGTATAATGCATGGGGCAGAAACCTAACAGAACTGTAGATAAGGGTGAAAGTAACTGTAGACATTGATTAGGGGTACTCTGGCACTGGCTTATAGCGATAAGGAAAGTGTGAAGCTTTCTTTGCCTGGCAGCATCTGCTGCTCTTCCTTCACTTCTCACTGATCTGTGAGAAGCAGAGAGCCAGGAGGAAGGCAGCTCGTTGGGTGCCTTGCCACTGCTGGAAATAACTACATTAAGTTTGGGGGTTCCTTCATTTGTTTGGAGTAAAATAACTCAAAGAACTGCCCAACCCTTGAGTTACAACAGTTCCAGCAAAAATTTGTTATGACTGGGTGTGGAGTATTCCTTAACCTGACAGTGCAAGTTGTTTGAGTGATAGATCTTGAGCCAATCGTGTTCCGGCTCACATTTCTGTATTTGCCTTTCTCTAAACTTAATTTACATCAAAAGGTACTTTTTCAGGTGTATACAGTGACAGATTGGTATGCAGGATTCTAACTGCAGCTATTCTAGTTTCACCTCCCCAGAATGGCACTTCAATACCCTGTATTCACCATCGCTTTTTCGTATTACGCTTGCATTCATCTTTCCTGTGCTGACAGCCAGTCAGCAGCTACAAGGTTTTTCCTTTTGTACACAAATTTCACTTTTATGCCTGGAAGTCCTTTAGGGCTTTTCTCCTGTTCTCCTTTCTTTTGGTGACGTTTCTACCCAGTCTCTGCTGTCAGTCCATGCAGAATTTCTTCTACCATATAACCCGCAGCCACTGTGCGTTGTGTAACAGCCCAAGGAGAGAGAGTATGTTATAAATATTTACCAAAAAAATAAAAACTTTTGAAGATCTCTTTACTAAACTTTCACTGTGTTTTTCAGACCGATTGGAAGGTGACAGATCAGAAGGATCTGGACAGGAGAATGAAAATGAAGATGAAGAGTAACCGGCAGTTGTGTGCGAGCACCTAGACATTAATGGGATTTGTATAAGACATTAATTATATTTTTCCTTACAGAGCTTTAGTGCAATTCTAAGGTATTGCTTTTGGATAACCTAACCTTTTGTTTTTGAATGAATGTGTGCATGACTTTGGGAGAGTGTGCAAGTAAAATAAGCAAAAATGTTTTTAAACTGTTTTGCCATGTATGAGGGGTGCTAGAAGATGCAAAGTGCAATATTTTCCTTAACCTGCAAATGTGGGAGCTTGGATCAATGTTTTAAAGTAACTTTCATTATAGTAAAAACGTTGGTTCAAATAAATTTCTATACTTGCTGTTTGCATGTTTGTGGCTTTCTAATTAAAAGATTTGGTTGTTTTAAATAGTTTTGTGTTTTTTCTTTGTGCAACCATCAATTTAGCACCCTGTAACTATAACACCATTACTGCCTTCATTTGCTTGCTTTCTTACAATGTTTGTGAAGTGACAAAAACAATTATTGCTTTTAGTGAGCACTACGATTCTATGTGACTTTAAGACCCCACACTTCTCGGTTCTTGCATTTCCGTGGATGTAACCCACAAATACATACACAATATTGTCTCTCCATCAGTCTTACTGTAGTGCAGCTTCACATTCTCTGTGTCTAAATCTGTAGTGCTGGTGAAATAGTTGTGTTTCACTGGTAGATTCAAGCGTATGCACTCTTTGCAACAGCAGCAGCAGCAGATATATTTTTATTTCCGTTGGATTTAAAATAGAGAAAATGTAGCAGAAAGGCAAATGAATTTGAAAATGTGAAATTCATTTTGAAATTAATGTGAAAAGGAAAATTTGAAAATTCATGTGTGTTAGTTCCTAGGAGTAATTATTTGCGAAGGAGGGCAGTTCAGTAACAGGCTTTACCCTTCCTCCATACATTTTTTGGTGTCAGTGGGGAAGAGGAACTGAAGAAAGGACGGCAGAGCAGGGAAAAGAGCAGCTTTACTCAATGGCTGTTCTTGGCAATGATGGCAGATGCTGAGAGGCTCCATTGGGAATTACAGAATGCTGCGAAGAATTCTAAAGCAGGTGGGCAAATGTACTGGAGGCCTCATTACCCTATTATCGTTAAAATATACATTCATCACTGTGTTCACAAACTACGCTGACATCAACAAAAAATTCTCCACACCAAATGAAACCCAACATTATTCACAACATTGATATCCTTTTTCACAATGCAGCAGGCTGAGAGGACTTGGGGAAGGGATATAAATCACAGATATAGAGGAAGATGGGAAAAATAAAACTATTTGAGTAGATAAAGAGAGATTTGTGAGGGAAGAGAAATGGGAACTATATAGAAGTTCACTGAGAGTGGGAATTACATGGAATTCAGCTAGCAATAACAGTGAAGATGCTTGGGCAAGGTTAAGAACAATGTAAGGGGAGAGGAAAAGTGTTAGCAGATAGATAAGGTGATTGGCATTTTTTAAAAAAAGAAGATAGGAAATTGCTGAGAAAAAGCAAAGTATAGAATCTTTGAAAGGGATCCAGTCAATTGAACTTGGGAAAAGAGAAAGTAACTGGAGAGGGAGAAGGTTTTGGAGGCAAAGGGGAAAATGAGAAATTTGACACACAGAGGAGGTTGGTACAACAGAGGCTGGAAATCTGGTAAGCATTTGAGGAGTATCTACTGTAAACAAGGGATAGTGAAAGAGATCAAGGTAAGTTGTTGATTTTTTTAGGGTATGGAGTGGAATTAACGACTGATGGGATACTTTTCTTGTGACCCAAGGAGAACTAAGTGGCCTTTTTGTTGGTGAAGGGGGAAAACATTAGGTTTTGTGCTCATGACGAAGTATGTTGGGCAAGCATTTTTAGACCAGCAAGAAATGAAAGAATACTTTATGATTTTGTGGTGCACCTATTTGGGAAGGGGGAATACAGTGGTCTAGAACTGTTCAAACCTTGCTGCCCATAGCACTGCACTGAGCAATATTTTTACTATCATATGTAAATTAGCCTTGAATTTTTATAACAGAGTAGAGTGCTCCTCTTGTTAGATTTTTAAAGAACTATATAGTAAACATAGATAGTGTACTCAGTGTACGTATAAGTAGGGCTTTCTACTGAACTTAGGCTTTTAGCAGTAAGAGGAATAAAGCCATATTTCTGTTCCATGTGGCATCTGTGGCAATGTTGCAATGTTTGATGTAGTTGTTAGGTCATCTATAGATGATATTTGAGATGTGTTTGCTTCCAAAAAGAATGACCATGGTGTTTCTACAGAAGCCTGACTCTAGTTACAAATTATTAACTTTGCCTTTTGAAAACAAGTTCTTTCTCAAGTAAGTGTATGGAGGGGATACCCTTTGTCTTCACTAGAGAGGTTCTATAAATCATCGCTGTGGATGTCTTTGATTCTAAAAATAAAAAAGCTGCTTCTGCTACTTTTGCTTTTGTTGTAGCAAATGCCAGCAAAGAGCATACAACATAAAACAAGAAGAACAATCTTGTAAATGTCTTTTTTCAGAGTTCCCCAATAAGAACTTCATTCCCAAAAGGTTCCTTATTTATTCAAAGGCTAAATATTAACTGAAATTCCAGATGTTCCTCAATGAGCACATCATGCCCAGAAGGTTCCTTATTTATTCAAAGACTAAGTATTAATTTTAATTCCAAATGCTTTGTTATGGCTTTACTGATTAAAAGGAGGGCTGAATCTCACTAAGGGCAAAAGTTTAATATTTGGAAGATTTTTAAAGCTTCAGTGAAGCTTTTCAAGCAGTTTTACTAAAACTAAGATATCCATAGCGTTTGGGTTTGTTTTTTTAATTCATAAACATGCAGTTAATGGGCTAAGTTTCAATTCCCAGAACCACACAGTAAAAGGAACTGTTGGCAGGAGTGGAAGGGATACTGGTAAATTTCTAGAGTTTGTAGCAGCAAAATAAAATTTGAAACTGTTATTGTTAACGTCTATGCACATTTTACATAAGTAATAAGCCAACCCACAATCCAAAACCTCACAACTTTCGAAGCAAACCTTATGATCTGGACCTGGTTTGAGACTGGGGGGCTTTGAGGTGGGTGATGCTGCAGGAGCTCCCTCTAGTGCCACCATTCACACTGCGTTTGTAGAAGCATGCGGCCTGTGGGCAGAGACGACAATCTGGGGATGTCTACTTCACGCTAATTTAATTACTGCCATAGCGATCCAATACTTGATACCATTGTTCTTTCTTTCAAGTAAGCCAATGAGAGGAAAACAGCAACAAGCAACAGACCATAATACTCCTGCTAAGCATCAAATGACCAGTTGATTTAGCTGGTCACTAAAAGTCATAGCCAAAACCTCTAGTTTCTAATTATAGTAATAACAGCCCAAATCTGATGGATAGGACAGCAAGTGAGAACATGGGGAGCGCCTTATTTTCCTGCTTTGCGGACTGAAGATGGTGCGTGTGCTCAAGCTGCTCCTTCTGCCCTGCAACAGCTTGGGGTCACTGCTTGCATCGTAGGAAGAGCGCTTACCTAAAGTAAGAGCACTCATCTGAAGTAAGGATTCAGATGTCATTGGACTCACTTCTATGAGGGATATTTCTTGAGACCATTACAAAGATCAAAAGCAATTCCTGATAAATAATCGATTCCTGATAAATAATTTGGTGTCTCAAAGCTTGGGCAGATGGTTGCTGTAGGAAGCGCTCTTGCTTCAATATAAAAGATGCTGAGCCTGTTCAAATAGTTATCTGCCTAAGTTCTAGTTCACACCTTCCCACAATGAAGGTAGGACAGGGTTCATTAATGACATCCTGCATCACCTTAATTGTGGAATATTCTTACCTAAGCAGTAGATAAATGCAGCTTAAATAAAATGTTAAGGTTGACTATTGTCTATGTCCCAAGCTCTTTCAGAACATCCCAGCAGAAGATTTTGAGGAAGAAATTGCAGATGTAAATGTTTATTACAGATTTCACTGTCCTTGCACAAGAAAAACAGCGCTCATTGAAGTGTGTGTGCACTTATGTGGATGGCAAGGATGTCAAACTCACAGCCCATGGGCTGAATCCAGCCCTCCACCTGGTTTTATCCAGCCCAGCACCTTGTTTCTACCTGGTGGCAGCGCTGACCTCCTTGCCCCTATGCTCCTGCCAACGCGGTGGTCACCTGTGCAGTGTGTGATGCGCATTACACTGCAGGAGCAGGAGAACACTAGGAGCTGGGAGTTTGACACCCCTGATGTAAGGGATGGGGCGAATATGGTCAGAAATGCTGTTGTGGAAAGCTGAGTGGTTGTGTCTACAATGCAACTTTTATACGGAAAGATAGCACTGAGTCAGGTTCAGTCTCTGAGGCTCAGGCTGTTGCAAAGGCCATTCATTAACAATCCTTGGGAATCCTCCATACGTCCCTGCTTAATCACCCAGACCTTGCAGCACTGTTGAAAAATGAAATGCCAATTAAGCACCAGTTAGGACAAAGCCTGTATTCCTCCTGGTCCATAGGCATGCCCCTACAAGAGGCCAGCTCTAAAAGCCTCAACTGAAGTATTAAATGACACAGAAGGCAGGTGTCAGGTCATCTGCTCTGCCTGAAGAGATTGATTTAGTCTTTGAAACATACAGTTAACTAAGTTTTAAGCTATTTCCATTAATTATAACATGCCCAAACACCTTTATCTGTGTAAGCACCCAGTTTGTCTTCTCAGAGACTCTGCTGCTGAGTTTGAGTTATTTTTTGAGGGTAAGAGATTTGTTTTAGTTCTAAAAGTTCCTTTTATTTTATTATTTACAATTGCATTGTTCTTTTGATGAAAGGTTCCATCGACCTTCTTAGTACATTTTAACAATTATTAGTGCTCCCCTTTTTATTAATTTCCCTTTGCTGGTGAAACAAACTGAAGTCCAAAAAACAACCATTACTACTAAAAAAACCCACAAGAAGGTGTTTTGATTGGGGGGGGGGAAAAAAGGCATATGCTGCTCTTAAAGCAAGCTCCTTTTTTCTGATCATGACTCACCATATTGCTGTGCTTCCCTTTTTTTTTTGCAGGAGGAGGGCTATATGCTAGTATAAATCCATGGAATTTTACAGATTCACTATCCAAGTCAGACTGATGGTTACTAATTTAGGAAAGCCTCACTTGAGTGAAAAACCTTCTAAATAGAGTTTGTCGAAGGGCTTTGTTACTAATTGGAAGACAAATGCCAGGGGATCTGCAGCTGTTCTCAAACAGTACCACAGATGATCATCCCCTCTGTGGGATGACTCAATGCTCAGACCCTGTCTTAGTCAGGACAGACAAATAACGACAATTATTCCTATTTTGTAGTTCAAAAGTAAGCAGCACCTTTAGTAAAAATGGTGGCTGCCTTTTATATGCTCTACATAATATAAACAGGCATGTTATTGGCTAACATTCAACGCCGTTTGCTTAACAGTCTTCTGTGCCAACTTCTTCTCCCATGCTCTCCCTCTTTCTCCAGTCTGCACACCTGCAATCCTCCTTCTTTCTCATGACCTTCTTCTCACGGGAATACTTTGATATCACCGAGGTCAAAGCTAACCGTCTCCTATTCAGGATCCGTGGCCCGCTGTGAGCCCCCACAAGACCCCATTTCCAGTATTTTCTCCTTCCTGCTCTGCCCTTAGCCCCATGCAATCTGCCTGCCCGTAGCCACTATTTTTAGTCCTGGTGAATAGCGAAAGGAGAGCTAGGAGAGAGGAAGGCAGGGTTGTCTGTGCACAGGCAGCAAGGTAAGCCAATGCAAGTCCTCAAAATCTTTCTTGTTTCCTTATCCTCAGCAGCCTCAGAGCCTTCAGCTCAATTCCCTAATTCCTTTCTCCTAGTGAACCTGAAGACTCTTCTCCTACCTTAGCAAATTCTCAAACACAAGTGGTGAAGCCTGTGCCAAAAAGATCAGGAGTTGCCATTGCGAATTTTTAACAGCAGTGGACAGTGCTGCCCCCCAGCCCTTCCCAGGACCCTGATGACAAACACAAGTGAACATCCAATCCTGTAACTGCTGGGGGAATTGGTGTGTACACCTCAGGTGTACCTGTCTCCATGCTCCTCTCTCAACTGATGGCCCTTCGGAGCCCAGCATAAATGTGCCTTTACCTCGGTGTGTACTGACCAGCTTGCTCCACTGATCTAGTGCAGCTCTGGCAATGCCATGGCCCCACGACAAAGAGTTACGGCCCCACTCTGCACCTTCAAAACCAGCTGTCATAGACCTGAGTCTTCTAGTAATTACTTGGCTATTTTTTTCTAACTGAATATAGCTGCTTTTTGTTCTATAATTAGTGTATTAATTGTTAACTGGCCTTTTTTTGTTCTCCAGTTCTCATTTGTTTCCAGGAATAGATACATCACTGAGCAAGATTCACCACTACTGAAACTCTGACGTTCCTTATCTATCTTGTATACAACATTTCTTGCATATCTACTCTTCATTTTTGTATTGGATCCCCATGAATATCTAAATAAATTTTGTTAAAAAGAGTGTACTTAAAAATTAGTCTGTAACTGCTAAATCATCTAAAGGAATAATAATTAATACAAAGTACTTTTTATGGCGAGCTGAACGTCACACTTTCCAAGTTGCCAGCCTGGATTTCTGCTCCTCAGAGGGTGAAGACCATTTGGTAGGAGGTGCAAGATGAGTCAGTGCTCTCACTTCAGTTCTTGCAGACTTAATGCTGTCATGGTTGTCAGTGCTAGCTCTGAGGGCCTGGGATGCTGGTTCAGCACTTTCGTTCATGGAAAAAAGCGTCTGGGATTGGTTTCTGTCTCATATCACGAGCAATTCAAAGAGAAAATATTGTGCTCTAAAATAACTAGTGCTTATTCTACCCAGGATTTTAAAGAGCAAAGAAGGCTGCCATGAACATCTAAATGGATATGCCTTTTAAAATAAAGTTAAGCACCAAGGCAAAACCATGGGGCTTGGATGTCAGTTGTACTACAGAAGCTTTACAGGCTCAAGGATGTAAAATACAATACTGACGTCAAAATTCTCTCTAGTTTTTCTCAAGTGAGTTTTTTTCTTTAAAAAATTAGTTGCATTGTGCACTTGCTACCGTTGCACAGAAGAGTCATCCAATAAGTGCACTGAAGAGTGCCACTCTCCCTGGAGCAGGAGCTGTTGCTCAGTTCCAGCACAAGGAGACTCTCAAACACAGCCGGAGTTGCAGTCGTCACCTCCATCAACACCCTCTCACTGCGACAGAAGCAAGTCCCGGTCATTCAGCACTCTGTCATGTATGCCTGCCCTGCCAGCAAGCTGGATATGTGGCTGTCACTGATGATGGCAGTTGTGCCCTTTCCCCCACCATGCTGAAAACCCATGTGATTGCTCAGAAATTTAGCTTCATTCATGTCTCATGAATTTCACATCACTGCGATGAATGGATTTGATTGCAGTCTGGAGGCTCTAGATTTGGCACGGTACAGCTCTTATAGAGGAGCACTGGGCAAAAGATACAGGATTGAGAAACTGAATGAACTTCATAGTTTACTTTAAAAACTGTTTCTCTTGTTCCTCTTCCCACGATCTCTTTCTCCTCGGTTCCCTGGCTCTTTATGAAGCAGTTCAGTGCAGGAACTAAGAAGGTGTCAGAGGGTGAGCTCAACACACACCCCTGGCCCTCTGGACTGTCAGTGAACAGGCAGAGAGAAGGCGTGAGCTGCAGTAGAAGAAAGGTCTTCACTTCCCCTCAGCACCTTCATTCTCTTGAAAGCAGATAGAGAGCAGCTAAAAGAGAACAAGGTGAGGATAAACGAAAAGCCAAATTAGATCCAAGGAAAGATGAAATATTCAATGCAGCAGTGATTTTCCATTCACTGAAAGACAGTCTAAAACCAGAGGGATGCTATAAAAAAGACTGTTAAGTATAGATGAACTGCAGGAAAACAATCCAACGCCATCTGAAAGCATCGTGACAGGGGGTATCCCACATTAAAAGCTGATTGTCAGATTAATACAGCTTCCTGTGTTGCTGTGTGATGGCCACATGACACTGCTATAAGAAAATATTTTCAAGTTGTAGAGCTATGCAGGAAAATAAACTGTACTGTGCTGCATCTCTAGAAGAGAAAAAGGCCTTTCTCCTTTCCATGGGAAGGTAACTGGCATCTCAGTGAAACTGCAGGTTAAAAAAAACATGGGATGTCCACTAGGATTTACTATTGAGGAAAGAGTAAGTGGGAGAGTGAGGTTGGGACTCTCTTCTGTCTGGCCCTGGAGCCCCAGGTTTGTGTTTTGATGTGTATTGCAAGTTTGCTGGCAACCAGAGAGCAAACAGGATGCTTGGGCAAAATGTGGTACTTTCAGTCAAAAAAATTGCCATCTTCTTCTGACAGTGCTCTGGGACCACCTGAAGTGATGATGATCTCAATATTTAACTGTTATGCAACTTTGCTTTAAAATACTATTAAACTTAGTTTACAAAGACGGACGCCTACATCAGAACTCCCCTTTAACAGATGGAGAAGTTGGGCATGGAGGAGGAAACAAATTACCTATCATCCCCTAACAGCCTAGTAATAAAACCAGGATTCGAATCCTTTAAGACTTCTGAGGTGAGTCTGCTTCCACCAGCCCATGCTGTGCCTTTTAAAAATAGGAGGCAACTCAAAGTCTTTAACAACGCTCCTCCATCCTGGCAACTTAAAATTCACTCTGGAGGCAAGGGAGTGAGTGTATTTCTTGGTAAACCATCAGTGGCACTTTTGCTGCACAAACAGGCTGCTTGGGGATGTGATAACAAAACTGAGTCCTCCTAGGGCTCTGTCTCAACGCAGTAAATGCAAATAGGCCGGTACAAAAATGTAACTGCTGGTTCTTGATATTGGAGCAAGAGGTCTGCATATGGTCAACTTGAGCTCCTAATTCACCTTACATCTCAAAATAAAGACCATAAAATGGGTCTTCCAGTTATACTAATTAGTCCTGTAGTGATTTGTCTGTATCCTGACAGAAGAGGAGCTGTAGCAGGATCGGCATCTGACAGCTTGTCCCTGGGTTGCCATGGTAACTGCCTAGGATGGGGGGGTGTGCTTAAGAAAATTCAACTTCTCGGCTGAATTCTGTGCTGCAGGGTGGCAGTCAGATGGGATTCAGCTGCCTCATGGGGTGGCACCCCACAGCCAGACATGCAGATTGAGAAATCTCCCTGGGTGGTCGAGTTGGCTCATGACAGGTTCTGCGCCAGGGAAGCAGAGAGGAAATCCAGCCAGAAGCAAAATCTAATTTAAAGCATTAATTTGTTCCCAGATTTGCTCACTGAACCTGCTATGTTTCACCTGAAACAGAGAGGGTTTGATGAACTCCCTTGTAATCTGCCCAAAAGCCTCATGGATCGCCCTGAGCCCCAGACTCTCACAGTCCTTCTGAGGCAGGGAGGGCTTCCTATTTCACTGGGAAGTTAAACTCTTTGGCAGCCTTAAAAACACACAGAGCCAATGACTTGGGATCCCAGGCAGCTGCAAGCTGGAATCGATGTTGTTGGAGTCACTGAACCCCTCTCAGAGCACAGGCAACGTATTTCATTACAGAATCGTTTCCAAGATGAAATGTCCTTAGAATTTTCAGGTCACAAAACAATTTAAAATGAAAAAAGGAAAAGAGAAACATCTCGTTCCAATACGGCCCAAGACCACGTTTTAACAAGACGTCTTTCATCAGAGAGAGTGCGTGCTTTGTCAGCCAGCTGTATGAGCACTCAAAACCTGTGCACATGGGATTCTCCTGTATCTAAGGGCAGAAATCAGCATTAAAACCCAAACCAAACTACCCAGAAAATATCTAGCACCACAGCAGTATAAAAAGTCAACATAGTTTTAGACCATTACTGCTGGGGGATTGTGAACCACATTAATTGTGGTTCCTTTGTCCTGTGTGCAGTGTTAAGTCCATTAGAACAAATGTGTTGCTATAATAAATTAATTTTCCAAGACTGTTTTCAGAAACATGACGTGCCTCGGTATCCACAATCTACAGACAATTTCTGTGTGCCACCTTTTCCCTGCGCTGCTCAGCTGCTCTGTTGCTTTCCACTTGCAGCTTTTCTTAAATCCTTCCTGTTTTATGGATATCTTGGACTAGGTTCTTTGGGATGCATCGGAGCACCACTTCTGATAACAAACAGATTCATCATCCTACAGAGGTAAAGAATTCCTATTTATTTAACAGACCCAAATATACTCTCTATAAGCTAACTAGATTATGAACAATGCATTCTACACTTTTAATAACATAATAAATTTCAGGTTGAGCAAGCAATTATTTACAGCAGACAAGTATTGCAATTCTTACTCATATTTTTATTTTCTAAGGAAGAAGAGGAAGTGAAACCTTCTCTCATGCCTTTGTTTTTTCAAAGAAATTTGACATTCCTAATTATGACAGAGCAAAGGGAAATGAAAGCCTATTTCAAGAGATGATTCTTCCTGTAAAGCGTGCCTGGGCACTTCTGCCTAATGTCATTGCATTTGGACTGTCAGATGAGCACAATAGATAATGCTTCCTACAATCTCTTTTTCTCTTGTTCTCTTTTTCTGTTGCAAATAATTGTCAGCTCTAGTCTTTGCCTGCATATCTCTGCAAGACTTCCTAAATGACAAGGATGCAGGAGCCTTGGTTTAGTTGGAGATAATTTTAGCCTCTCTCTTCCAACAAAAATTGCACGGGCTAAATTTTGGCACCATATTCTTGCAGAACTAATATTACTTGGTTTATCTTTTGTTCTGTTTTCATTTTTCATTTGTTCAATAGCCCCGGCTGTTTATTTAAAGGCATTTGTTGAAGACAGGCCATTAATGTGTATTTTTTTCTGAATCAAAGTATCTAACTACCCTGCCATGGAACATGATAAATGTTAGCAATTTCTAATGCACTTGCCTGGCTTTACAAGAACATTTTTTTGAAAGCATCAGCTCCACTTTTTGAAAAATGCAGACTATGAAGTGAATTGGCTCTTCAAAAAAGTAATTTTTTTTGTTTATTCAGAAAAAAACAAAACAGTGAACTTCTTTCCAATTTTCTAATGGTACGAACAACTCAGTGAGCTCACCTGAAACTGTGCACACATTTCATCCTTTTGGTTGAATTCACTTGTATCTTCTGTGCTTCTGGATTTTTAGTCCTAATCATAGGAGTCAGCCTTAGCTCTGGGGTCCAATACAAATTGTAAGGCAATTAAAAATGCATTTTTTGTCTAGTGATTTAATGGTTTCCCAGAGACAGACCAGACCAATAAAATTTGTGTTGTTTCTTCCTTTCCTGCTTTCAGGTGGGCTACATCTTCTGGGTCTGGTAAATAAGAGGGTAGCTCAACAAACCAGACCAAGATAACATTAGGGCTACAAATCATCAGGCTAATGTATCAAATTCAGTATCATCAGAGAAGTCATACAAAAATGATATGTTGATGTTAAAATTGTGGTAGATGCTGCAGAGATCCCAAAACTATTTTATGTAAAAATTCATTATTGACATCATTAAATATCAGTTGGAAGACCTCATTGGGGTTTTCTGGTGGAAAAAGCAAGCCCTAGCAACCCAGTTGGAAACAAGAATAGGGTACAATTTTAAATATGTTCTTTAGAAACAACCTTTCAGTTAATTCCTCTTCCTTATATTCCATATGCAGTGAATGAATGAAGATCCTACTCCTCTCCATTTGCATCCCATTTCCTTAATTTTTACTTGGGGATGGGGGGGAGGGGAGGGACAAAAAAACGTCCCTGTTGCATATACTGTCAAAAAATCATCTCGCAATAGAAACCCTGTACTGTTCAAACCCGACCTGTCTCTCCCTGCTTCTTGTTTGAAGCAGCTGCCAGCTAATGAATGCACTGCTTTTAAATACGGTGGCTTTGAGCCGTGAGGGATGGCGATGCAGGACATCCATTCACTCTGGGTTTCATTTCATCTTTTTGTATGGTACAACCTGAAAAGTTCAGGATGAATGTGATTAATTAGTCTGTGTTGGGTGTGTAGTAATTGAATCCTAGGCCTTCTTAATAGATTTTTTTTAAATAGATTTTTGTAAATAGATGTTCAATCCTGTAAGTAAAATATATACTGAGGGTGCTCAAAAATCAGCAGCCGAAATAAGAAATCAGTATTTCTCAATGTCATATTGCAGTCTGGCATACAACGAAAAGGGAATAATACACCTGATTTCTTATTATATGACACAGAGGGAAAAAATACGTACTGTTTGCATGAGATAAGGGGGTTTTGCTCACTTTCATTTGAGAGATCATCAGCAGTGTTTTTCTAGCCAGTGGAAAATTATGCAGCTTGTCATATTTGTTAAACTGCCAGTTTTTAAAGGCACAGAATCAAAATCTTACATCTACTCAAAACAAATTTGGATCAAAACCTGAGATCACCTTATTTTGGCATTTTTATGAGTAAGACTGTTATTCAACTCTTTGAGCTACTAGGAAACATCATATTTTCTTGCATAAAAAGATTATTTGCCCCTATCCTCAGGATATTCCAGTGAAAGTAAAACACAATCAGGGGGCTTGATTTTTTTTCATTTTTAAACCATACACAACAGTTTATCAGTTCAACAACCCTTCACTTACCTCTCTAACTTTTGTACAGTTCACACCATGACTGCACTTTAGAGACCATTATGGTTGGATGATCTGACCTGAGCAGTAGCATTTCACTAAATCACTGAGAAATTAATTACTGCATCTGATTTAATTCACCCTCCCTGAGAAAAAAAAATAAAAACAATAACTTCTACTGTATATACAATGATTTGCATATACATGGTGATTTACCTTCAAATAAGATAAATTCCCAGATACTGTTTTCTCACATACATCTACAATTATGGAACCTTCTCTTCTACCTTAGGATCAGGCAGAGTTGAATTTTGGTCTAAAGGGGTTTTACTTGTAAAGATGAATAATTATGGCACTTGTCTACCAGGACATATGTAATCCATCTTTTTCATGAGATAACCATGGTTGGCTCACTGTGCTATAAAATGCATGCACGTGGTACTTCATGCCTGTGTATTTTTTCTGGTCTACTACACATTGTCTACATAAAAACTTCACTGTTAAATGTCTGTGGTACTGATCTGCACCAAGACATTCGTGTGCTACCTCTCAGCAGAGATAGGTTGAAGCCACCTGAATTCCCAATGAATTTTGACTGTTGGACTCTTTCAGTAGTACCAGGAACTTGGGCCACGGAAGTAGCAGATGCAGTTACAAGTGGAGGGCTGGAGCCCAGATTTAGTCTCCTAATGACTTCCTCCTGCAAAAAACCAAAAAAGCTGGACAATTTAAGATATTGTTTCATATTCCTGTCTTAACAGTTTCTTCAGCCACTCCAAAGCAGAGCTGATGTATTTTCTTTCCCATGGCTAAATTTCAGTCAGAAAGCATTTCAGACCGTATTTTGGGCACCCTCGTTTCCCTTGGTGAACAGCAATGTTTCTTCTCACTTTCTTTTGCTGTCTTTGCAGTAGCTGGAAGACAGGGCATGCTGGGCAAACAGCCTATTTCCAGGTCTGGTCTTCAATCAGACCCTCTGGGACAACTGAGGTAATTACTACAGCATGAAAAATGATCAGTGGAGCAACAAAAAATTACTTGTACATAACCACTTGTGGTACATTTCCTTTCCTCATTCTAGTTTCCTGTGTCTGGGAAGGAATTCTTGAATATAACTTATTGTTTTCCTAACTGGTGTATCAGTTTAACAGATTTTCGGGCTTGAAGGTGCCGGGATGATCAGTTTTTAGCCATTGGATCTTGCATTCATTTTTCTCTCAGATATAGACCCATAAAGAATGAGAAGTTATGTCTGTGTTGGAATGCTCTTGCTGCAATATTTTAGTATGGTTTTATTCTTCCAGCACCTTACGAGATAGAGAAGTTCATACTCTGAACCTAGATTTAATATTCCAGTGATGATCTCCATGAATTCGTGCACCAATGCAATTACCTCCCTGTTTCCAGGGAATAAAGGATCAACTCCAGATTTTTATAGACAATTAGCTTTTAGAATTACTCTTTCATTACCTGGATTGTATAATGCATGTTTTCTTGGGACAGCTGTAGTAAGATTTCAGTAGAAAATGGAATGAGACAATGCAATTATCACCCGTGATTACACCTTTTGTTCTTGTCTTAGTCAATTCTTGGGGAGAGGGAGATCTTCTTGTTTAGTGTTTCATAAATTACCTCCCATTGTAATGGTTTTAAGGCTAAATTTCATTATACGACTCAAAGTGGTGGTGATGCCAGCAGAAAATAATTGTATTCCTAAAACGGTGTATCAAAACCGGAGGATAACTAATATGAAATGTAATATGGATATGTGAGAGCAACAAGCTGCTGCACAATGATAGCTAAAGAAACACACGCGTTAAAAATAATAATTATGTATTGAATGATGCAGATGAACATCAACTTTACAGCAGAAGAAAAACAAGATGAAGTGCACGTGTTGCATATTACGCATGATGCTCTCATGAGACTCTTCACTGTCTGCAGCACTTGACTCAAGATATCAGCAACTGTACTCTCACATATTAACAGTTTCACAGATGCTGCCAAAAAGATGCAAAATGGAAACCACCTGCAGTCACAGCTGGCCAGGGAGAAAAGGTTCCAGACCACGCCATACTTTCTCAAGCCAGCAAGCTAATGCCAAAACCAGCAACAAAAGAATAGGATTTTCTCAGCCTTTTCAATGTCTCTGAGCCAGCTGCTCACCTTCCCATCTTTGCTTTCAGCAAAATGGGTCCCTAGTGTCAGTGCATAGCAATTTTGGTGCCGCTTATGTTTTCTCTGGGAAAAACATTCTCATTCTTAAAAAATCCCAATGGACTCTATTTATGATTTGCAGAAACATTTTTGCACAAAATTTTTGTAAATGCTGGTCTCAAAATACTGAATTCTCAGCGGTATCACTTGCGTGGCTTGTTGTGGCTACTAATAAGTACTGTTTACTGGAGTCTTATGTGTCTCAGTCGTTTTGGTTTTTTTTTTCCAGGTGACTGAAGCCAGCAAAAGCTCATAAATCACAGGAATGTGGGCTTGGAGAACATTTAATAATTCAAATTACCTTCTTCAAGAATTATTAGTCGAGAAAACACATTTTCTTGTTAGCAAGTTCGCAAAGATACTGAAGGGCTTTAAATGAATCAACAGCCAACTATGAGCTGGCTCTGCAAAAGAAGAAAATAAACTCAAGACAAAAAAAATATATCCAGTTAAAATTATTTGGCTCTATTAATTACTGAGAAGGCAAAAGCACTGTAAGGAAATGTAATTTTTTTTAACAAATGCATTAAGCCAGCTTTTCCAAATTATGTTAGTTCTTCCAAACCAAACAATGGGAAAAGTGAGGTGTTTTTTTAATTTAAAGGAAAGAATTGATTTCTAGTGCCTCTGCCTAGAGATGCGAAACATGAAGAAATTTCAAGAAGGTCATGACTATCTTGCCTTTTACTCACTTTTTTGTTTAACAGCAATGACAGTTCACAGAACTGTGACTTAGATGGTTTCTGGGACACTGAAAAAGATGCAAGATTATGCCAGGATGGGAAAGAAAATGGACTGATGTTAACTTTCATTCTGCTGTTCTGTTAATTGCCAGAAAACTTGTTTACATTCTCATTTGCAGTGCATGGTAATTAGAGAAGATGCCACTTCTCACTTTCCCCTACAAAGCACTTACAGTGCAGTTTTGTTGCTGTACAGCCTTAGGAGGATGGGACATCCATACCAGGGAGAGGTTAGCATACATCTGAAATACACTTCCATGTCATCTGAAGTTTCAGGTAGCCATGCCCAGGGGCTGGGATTTTAGGGGGGTAATTCCAGTCCTAAATCTGTGTCTTTCAGCACCCAATGGGTAAGGAAGGAAACGAAACCAGCTGAGTACCCTCAGCTTCAGCACCTGATCTTCTCCCAGTGAGAAAGGTGATTACTCAGTGAAATTTTAGAAACTTTCAAATCCAATTTTGTTTTAACACACATCAATTGCATTGCACTGCACATTTTATTTTATATGTTGCACCAACAATTGGAGTCTTATGGACAATAGTAGGTCTTCTGTTTGTAGTCAAGTAGATATTCCAGGATAAGGTGTTTCATCTGTCGACTTTGAAGTATTTCTGCAGAAGAAATTATTTATGTTGTGATGTGTAACCTCTGAGGTACACTATGGACAGAAGAACTCTTGTTACATGTGATTTGATGACAACTGAACGCTTCTTTAGGGAACTACTGGGTGCAGCATGTAAGGCAGTGTTGGAAGTTGTCCACACAATCCAATGTAAGGGCTGCTGGAAGCAAACATGTGGTGGGTTTTTCAAGCCTCCAATCCTACTCAGCTACTTCAGCCCATTCTCTCCTGCCTAGTGGGGCTATACCTTACCTAAGTAATCCCTGGCACTGTATCAAATGCTGCAATCTTGAGCCTCAAAAAATTCTAGAGAAAGTGTGATGTCTAGAGAAAAATCTGGCCTTGAGCTATAACATCTATTAGGTAAATAGCAAATTCTGTATAATATTGAGCTTTTAAAACAGTGAAACTGCATATATTCCATTCAGATTAAATCTGGGTAAAAGTTACACTGTGCGATTAACTTGGGAATAAGCAAGGTTTTCTTCATTATATTTAATACGATTCAATATAATGTACTTCAGTATTTGGTGTAATTAAATCCAGAGCTCATCTTACTTAAGAATTGCAAAACAATTGTTAACTTTAGTGCAAATGGAATAAAGCTGTCTTTCTGTGACCTTATTTTAATTAAGCCTCTTACCTACTGATGCACTTTATATTATAAACACAACCTTCAAGTCCAGAAATCTTTCCTGTCTTTGCCTAAAAAGAAGAAATCAAGTAAGTTTTGGAGGGTATTTTGGGAGTTAAATTCGTATCAGTTTCACCTGGGAGAAAGATGGGCCTTCAAAGTGGCAGCTGGCAAAGAGGTACACAAGGTTGTGTCCTGTTTAGGAGAAGTGGTGAGTAAAGAAAGTCTGGACAAGTGGGAAAGGAGCGCACATAAGTTGTACCTCTGAGGGGGGAAGCTGTGTAGTTAAGAATAAGACAGAAGGAATGCAAATGTATTTTTAGTCGAAATTAGAGCCACCTTTCTAAGTCTGTGGTCAAATTATCTAGGCTCCTCTTATGCAAGGCAACAACTATCCTGGGGACTCACGGTGACAAATGTGCCTGTGAGCCACTTAAAAAGCACAGTTACGTATTTTTGAATGTGGGCGTTGTACCTGCAGGGGTTTTCTCCTGTTTCTACTGTCTCCAGAACATTTACAAGTCAAAACTTGCAGAGGAATAAATAGTAAACCAGCATGTTATTTCTAAATTTCCCCGAACTGGGAAGCTGTGCAAGCATATTGGGACTTCTGCAGGCTGGGAATGTCAGCTGGGAGCAGAGGAGCTGCTCAGATGTGACGCATGGGAGCTATTTAGAGCACTAAGAAGCTGATAGCTGCACAGCTAGTGGCAAGGAATTTGAGTGTGGCTGTGGACGAAAATTGCCACGTGTGTGGAGCAGGCAGGATATTGCTAAGATGATTACAAACAGAAATTTTGAGCAAGTTGCAATCCATTCAGAAGAAGGGCCACTCTGGTGCCTGAGGCGAGAGATACTGCACCAGGCTAGATTTTCAGCACGGACATTCTGATGGTTTCCTCTCCATTCAGTGAGGGTGTCTCTGGTTGCCTTGAGTTACCCTGTCTGCACAGGTTTTTTTTCCTCTTATTCGACAGGTGCTTCTCAGTGTTATCAAAAGATGGTTAGAACAGAAATATGCCCTCTGGAAGTTGAGAATAAGTGGGATTACAACTCTCTCTCTGGAAAGGGGATTGACAGCTGTATAGTCCTAATGCAGCTGTCATGAACCACAGAGTTCCTCAAGCTGAGATGAAAATCACTACTGAAGTGGTGGTGGTTGGTGTGTTTTGGGTTTCGGGGAGGATGCGGGGGGTTGGTTTTTTTTACTTCCATGAGATTAGAGGATGTATTTCCCCATAAGGGGTGGGGAGACAGAGCCTTTCTGGCCATGGCTCCTTTTCTAAGTCTAAATCAAAAGACTTTTTCAATCCTGCTTCCCCAGGGTTGAGAAAATTTGATCAATCTCTGGTCAGCCTTTGGACATTGCAGACTTTGTTCTTGTGCTCCACCCAATTGTCCCTCATTTTAGTTCAAGCTACTGACCTGACGATAGTATGGCATTCCTGCTGCCTGCAGAAATGCAGCTACAGGGCAGCTCTTTCTGAAAGGACAAACATATCCCTACAGTTCAAAAACTGTTCTGCTACGACAAGACAGTTAACAAAACAGTCAATGATGTTTTACAGACCTCACAAGCCAAATGATTTCAGACTATATTCCTTTTATAGTTTGACAAGGGAGAAAGCTAAGGCTAATTAGCAGATATTTTCATAACTTGCTCAACTTAATTTTTTCTACATCCTACTAGGTACGAATATCCAGATGATGATGATAATAATAATAATAATAATACTTTTAAAAGCCTTCTCGAAGAGTTGATTTAGCTGAAGAGCTGAATGTCAGGGGTCTTCTACCCCTACTGCAGGTTTATCGCCAGACACCTACCCCCTTCATGGAACAGTTAATGGCTTTAAATTATGCTGGAAAGTATGAGAAGTAATCTTTCTCAACTGGGTTAATTAGAAAAATAAGTAAGAAGTGTACAACATTTGGTTATGAAATCTGTTGCCTGACTCAGCTGAGCTGCTTAAACTGAGGGGAAGAAGTGTAAAAGCAGAAATGCCACTTGCATTTCAGCTATCACACCTGGATGAAAAAATTAAGGATATTTTAATCCAGTTTTGTGGCAGAAAGAGATGAGAAGATGCTAAGCAAATGGCTGGAGGTACAAAGCTATCCAGGGCGGTGGCGACAAGCTAAAGAAAGATGAATTTGGCAGTTAGCAGCACAGATGTGCTAGGTGAAGTTAGGGAGTGAGCAGGGGCTCCTGTGAGAAAATGTAACAATTGAAAGAAAACGGAAACACTGATGCCGGCTGAAAAAAACCCAGAAAGCTACAAAACTTGAGATCTGTAAAGTAGGACCAGTCTGTGAAGTAGACAGGATAAAAAGGGAGCAATCCCTGACAGCCACAGAAGGAAATGCTCACGCAAGTGAGCAGAACAATCAGGTAAAACAGCCCCCGAAATGTCTCCTTTAACTTAGCAATCACTGTTGAAGTGTACTGGAGGAAAACCAGGAAGCAAGCTGTCAGAGAAGACAAGGTCCCATGAACAGATAACTTGCTGAGACCTATGGAGACAGCTTGAGAAGACAGGATCAATTTTGTTGTCATGGAGGCACCAGCCTATTTACTGAAAGTCAGAAAAGTGGAGTGGGAGGAAGGGCAATTTTTCCAAGACTAGAGAAGTGCAGCACTTGTAAGCAAAGAAGATAAAGCAGTTGAAAATAATGGATAGAACACTAGGACATGAAAAGTAAAGGAAACTAAGGGATGGTTTAAGAAGAGTGCAAAATGGATTACCTTCTCCTGAGGTGTTGCAAAGACCAAGGTCTTAGAACAACTGACATCTTCGTAGAAAACTGAATCTCCTGAAAGCTGGAAAGTAACATCAAGCAAATCACAAATTGCTAGAAAATAACTGCTTGACCAGATTTCAAGAACAACTGGCAGTACTCTAAGGTATGGATGCCTGGATGGCCAGACTGTCAGAGTTCTCACCACAGCCACCCAAGTGCCTTAAGATACTGGAGCCTCCATCTGCTCTTCACAACAAAGAAAAGCAAAAACCTGTGGTTTTCCCTGGTAACAGTAGAAATTCTGCACTGAAAAGCAAATTTTCTCTGCTTCCTTTTCATGGTGATGCTGGTGGGTAGGACCAGTCTCTGACTAATTAGGAGCAACATTAGTTTCAGGAGTTAAGCATGACTTAAAAAAGAATCACGATCACCACCAAAGCTTGTATCAAGGTTATGCCCCAAAGTGAACTCACTTTTGCGATATTCTCCAAATATTTATGGTACAGCTGTCCCTTTCATCAGCATCTGTTTCAGGATTCCTTCTTTTCCTCTTCTGCTTGCAGCACAGGATTTCTTTGTTTCAAGGTCTTGTGGACATCCAAACTTGCCAGTAAGGAACATGGACACTAAAAGTACATTTATATGAGGCTTTTACTCTTTAAACCCCAAAAAAGACACAGACAAAACTGAAGCATTACCTTTCAGCTTCATTTATCATTGAATCACAGAATGGTTTGGGTTGGAAGGGACCTTAAAGCCCATCCAGTTCCAGCCCCCCTGCCATGGGCAGGGACACCTCCCACCAGACCAGCCTGCTCAAGGCCCCATCCAACCTGGCCTTGAACACTTCCAGGGAGGGGGCATCCACAGCTTCCCTGGGCAATCTGTGTCAGTGCGTCACCAGCTTTATTGTGAAGAATTTTTTCCTGATGTCAAATCTAAACCTTCCCCCTTCCAGTTTAAAACAATTTCCCCATGTCCTGTCACTCCTTGCCCTTGTAAAAAGTCCCTCCCCAGTTTTCCTGTAGCCTCTTCAGGTACTGGAAGGCTGCTATGAGGTCTCCCCGGAGGCTTCTCTTCTCCAGGCTGAACAAGCCCAACTCTCTCAGCCTGTCCTCATAGCAGAGGTGCTCCAGCCCTCTGATCATCTTTGTAGCCTCCTCTGGACGTGTTCCAACAGTTCCATATCCTTCTTATGTTTGGGTTCTGGAACTGGACACAGAACTCCAGGTGGGGTCTCTCGAGAACAGAGTAGAGGGTGAGAATCACCTCTCTTGCCCTGCTGGCCACACTTCTTTTGATGCAGCCCAGGACATGGTTGCCTTCTGGGCTGCGAACACACACTGCCGGCTCATGTCAAGGTTCTCATCAATCGGCACCCTTCTCCACAGGGCAACTTGCCTCACTGGGCCTAAGGATAATGGCACTAAGAGGATAAATAATCTTAATTTGCAGAGATTTAAAACTCCTTTGATAGTCTAACAGAGAGGGGCAATAGCAGAGATGCCAGGCCTTCAACTTCACCGTTCTCCTTTTCCTCACTAGCCTTTCCTTTTCAGAAAGGAACATCTTTCTCTCTAGAGTGACTGGTGCTTCTGTAACTACTGATGGGTCACTTCCAGAGCATTTCCCTTTGCAGTTTAAGGGTGCTGATTCACAGTCCACATCTGCCTGCTCTATAGGTCTTGTTCCTTCTCCCTGCCTGCCTGGGAGCTGCCTGCTCCTTGACTGCAGCACAGGCTGTGATTGCAGAAATTAGGTAGGAGTGGGGAATGGCAATGCCTCCCATCGCTTTTCAAAAGCTTAGAACGATTTGTCACTCTTGCAAATAAACATCTGACAGAAACATATGGCTAGGAATGAGCAATAGCCCCCTACGCTCGATCACACGGGAGCTGGCAGGGCTGCTTGATGTAATGTACGGAAGAAAGAAAGAAAGAAGGGGAAATACATTTCTTTAAAACTGGGGAATTAAAATGTTCTCAAAAGTGATCTGTGCAAAATAGCTGCCAATTCCAACTGTTTGCGCACAGTGTTTCTCTCTCTCAAATTCTGTCTCTCCCAGCTCCCCAGAGTCTAACTATTGCAGGAACCAAGCAGTCAGGTACTCAACTGTTGTACACCATGTTGTACATCACGTTGTACATCATGCTGTACCTTGCATTTGACCTGGTGGTCCTCGCCCCATCATTCTGTTGTGTTGGCTCATAACTTCTGACTGCCTGCTGTCCAGATGCAGTGTATGCCTGTCATCCTCTTCCTCTGAGTTTTGACCAAACATTCAAAATTTTCTGAGCCTTCCTGGGTCAATTATGGTCTTTTTCTTTGTACAAACAGTAACAGTCTTCAGTGGGACTAGGAGAAAAGAACTTCTGAGATTCAAGCAAGAGGTGAATGGCAGCTTTATCTCAGCAAGTCTTATTGTCCCAAAGACTCCTCCAAGGTTCTCAGGAGAAATGCTACTGGAGAAAGTGGCCTTGGGCAGCCCTTGCCCATAGAGAAAGACACAAGGATCCAGGCAATTTGCAGCACCAAAATTCCACTCCACATGGCTCCTGTCCTTCCCCCCATTTTATCTCAGGTGCTAGATTATTTTTAGGCTAGTTTTCCTAAAATGTAGACAGTGTTTAGGGTAATCTGAACTGAGATCTACAGGAGAAGGAGAAAATGTTATCTGGAAGTAACGTGAAAAGTCCTGAAGCTGGAGGCTAAGAGGAGAATCATTTGTGACAGAGACGCTAAGTGGTCCTTCAGAGCAGTGGTGGAAATGCCTATTTACACCACTGCCTTTTTAAATATTTATAAACTGCTGAAGGGAAGGAGACTCTGAAACTAGGTGCTCTAATCTGTTTTCCAGAGTAGCAACTCTCTGCCAATGCCCTGTCTGTACAGTGTTTATGGTAAATTAAGATCTGACAGTACAGGCATGTGAAATGTGAAGGTACCGGGGGAGAATCACATAACCCCTTCACAACTGGGCTCCAGAGTAATTAAAAAGGAATTTAGGGAACTAGGTCGATTAATGGATGGGCAGGAGCGCAGGTGGTGTATACTACAATGAACAAGAGAATCCATGCTGTTAACAAGTGGCTCAAGGGCTGGTGCTGACACAGGAATTTCGGTTTCTATGATCATGGGGAAACCTTTACTGCACCCGGCCTGCCGGACCCACGTGGGTTCCATCTAAGTAATAAGGGCAAAAGGATCCTAGCCCAAGAGTTGGCAGGGCTCACTGAGAGGGCTCTAAACTAGGTCCGAAGGGGGAGGGGGATGTAACCAGTCTCACCAGTGATGTGACTGCAGAAAGTGAGTCATTATCAAGGGTGAAGCCAGTAGCCCAACTGAAGTGCATGTACACTAATGCACGCAGTATGGGGAACAAACAAGAGGAGCTCAAAGTCCTGCCCCGGCAGGAGAACTGTGATATAGTTGCTATCATGGAAACATGGTGGAATGACTCTCACAACTGGAGTGCTGCCACAGAAGGCTACAAACTATTCAGGAGAGACAGGCGTTGAGAGAAGGGGTGGAGGGGTGGCCCTGTATACTAAGGAAACACTTGATGCTGTAGAAGTTGAGAATGGAGATTGCCAGATTGAGTGCTTATGGGTAAGACTCAGAGGGGAAGCAAGACTGACCTCCTGGTTGGAGTACGTTATAGACCGCCTGATCAGGAGGAAGAGGTGGATCTACTGTTGTTTAAGCAGCTGGAAGTTGCCTCAAGATGGGCTTCCCTTGTTCTTTTAGGAGACTTTAATCTCCCAGGTATCTGCTGGGAACTTAACACAGCTGAGAGGAGGCAGGCCAGAAGGTTCTTAGAATGCATTGAGGATTGCTTTTTGTCACAGCTGGTGAGTGAGCCTACCAGGGGTGAGGCTCTCCTTGACCTGCTGTTTACAAATAGAGAAGGGCTGGTGGGTGATGTTGTGGTCAGAGGCTGTCTGGGATGCAGCGACCATGAGATAATCGAATTCTCCATAAACAATGGAACAAGGAAGGGCATAAACAGGACATCCACATTGGATTTTCGGTGGGCTGATTTCAGATTATTTAAGGAACTAGTCAGGAGAGTACCCTGGGAAATAATTCGTAAAAGCAAGGGGGTCCAGGAAGGCTGGATGTACTTGAAGAGTGAAATCTTGAAGGCGCAGGAGCAGACTGTCCCGATGTGCTGTAAGACGAGCTGCAGGGGCAGCCAGCCAGCCTGTGTGAATAAAGAGCTTCTGAAGGAGCTAAGGGAGAAAAGGAGGGTGTATCGCCTTTGGAAAGAAGGGCAGGTAAGTCAGGTTATGTTTAAAGATATCATTAAGTTATGTAGGAAGAAAATTAGGGAGGCAAAATCCCATCTAGAGATCGAATTGGCCACTTCTGTTAAGGATAATAAGAAATATTTTTACAAATATATTAAGAGCAGAAAGAAGGGCAGCAAAGACCTCCATTCCTTACTCGATGTCGAGGGAAATGCGGCAACTAAAGATGAGGAAAAGGCTGAGGTGCTTAATGCTTTCTTTACCTCAGTTTTCAATACTAAGGCCGATTGTTCACTGGACAACTGGTCTCCTGAGGTGGTGGATGGGGTAAAGGTGCAATAAAGCCTCCCTGTAATCCAGGAGGAAGAAGTTAGAGATGTGCTGAGCCACTTGGACCCTCATAAGTCCATGGGGCCAGATGGAATCCATCCTAGGGTGGTGAGAGAGCTGGCAGATGAGCTTGCTAAGCCGCTTTCCATCATTTATCAACAGTCCTGGCTCACTGGAGATGTTCTGGATGACTGGAAGTTGGCCAATGTGATGCTCATCCACAAGAAAGGCCATAGGGATGATCCAGGTAATTACAGACCTGTCAGCCTGACCTCAGTTCCAGGTAAAATTATGGAGCAGATAATCCTGGGTACAATCATGCGGCACCTGCAGAATGAGCAAGAGATCAGGCCCAGCCAGCACGGATTTCGGATAGGCAGGTCCTGCCTGACCACCCTGATCTCCTTTTACGCCCGTGTAACTCACCTGGTGGATGAGAGGAAGGCTGTGGATGTAGTGTACCCGACTTCAGCAAGGCCTTTGACACTGTCTCCCACAGCAGACTCCTGGAGAAGCTGTCAGCCCGTGGCTTGTATGGGCACGCTCTGTGCTGGGTTAGGAACTGGTTGGATGGCCGAGCACAGAGAGTGATAGTGGACGGTGTCACACCCAGTTGGCGGCCGATCACTAGTGGTGTCCCCCAGGGATTGGTGTTGGGCCTGGTCCTCTTCAGTGTCTTTATGGATGATCTGGATGAGGGGATCAAGTCCATCAATAGCGAGTTCACAGATGATTCCAAGCTGGGAGGAAGTGTCAATCTGCTGGAGGGTAGGAGGGCCCTATAGAAGGACCCTGACAGGCTGGAGAGATGGGCTGATTCCAACAGCATGAGGTTTAACAAGTCCGAATGCCGGGTTCTGCACTCTGGACACAACAACCCCATGCAGAGCTCTAGGCTGGAGACAGAGTGGCTGGAGAGCAGCCAGGCGGAAAGGGACTTGGGAGTGCTGATGGACAGGAAACTCAACATGAGCCAGCAGTGTGCTCAACTGGCAAAGAAGGCCAATGGCTTCCTGGCCTGCATCAGGAATAGCGTGGCCAGCAGGACTAGAGAAGTTATCATCCCCTTATACTCGGCACTGGTCAGGCTGCACCTTGAGTGCTGTGTCCAGTTCTGGGCCCCTCAGTTTAAGAAGGATGTTGAGATGCTGGAGTGTGTCCAGAGGAGAGCGATGAGGATGGTGAAGGGGCTGGAGCACAAGCCCTATGAGGAGTGACTGAGGGAGCTGGGGTTGTTTATCTGTGAGAAGAGGAGGCTCAGGGGAGACCTTATTTTATTGCTCTCTACAGCTGCCTAAAAGAAGGCTGTAGTCAGACAGGGGTTGGTCTCTTCTCTCAGGCAACCGGTGACAGAACAAGAGGACACGGTCTCAAGCTTCGCCAGGGGAAGTTTAGGCTTGATATTAGGAAAAAATTCTTCACTGAAAGGGTGACTGGCCATTGGAATGCGCTGCCCGGGGAGGTGGTGTAGTCACCATCCCTGGAGGTGTTTAAAGAAGAGATTGGATGAGGCACTTAGTGCCATGATTTAGATGATGAGTAGGTATTGGTGTTGGGTCATAGGCTGGATTCAATGGTCTCAAAGGTCTTTTCCAGCCTTGTGATACTGTGATACTGTGGTTATTCAGGATGTAGCACAGTTTCCCTCATGCTGAGTGATGTTAATCAGAGAGTTACTCAAAGTTCTTGTTTTTAAAATAATCTCGTATATCTATGTCTGCTCCCGAGTCAACCAGATCTGAAAAGATTGCTTTTAGAGGATTCTCTTTCCCTGTCCAGTTGAGCCTGCTGATTCTCCAGCATGCCTGGGATCAACACAGAGAAAGAAAACAATAAATAAACAATAACGTAATCAAAACCAAATAAGAGCACAGTATAGCATTTTAGACTGTTTTTTTTAATCTTCCTTATTCCAACCTTGAATTTCTGGGTTCATTTATTTAAGGTTTCAAACTCCATGCTCATATTCTGTATCTGTTTTCTATAGTCTGTTCTTGGTGTATGGTTTGTACCGACTCTTGGTAAAGAAGGTACTCGCCATCTTACTGCATCTCATGCTTTCAACCTTGGGATGACAAATTTCTTTCTGGTTCCCCAGTAGAACACACTCTCTGTACCTTTAATCTTCTGAGATAGCAACATTTCTTCCCTCCAAATATAGGTTTTTGATGATGTTCTCATTTCACAACAGTGGCATAATGCAACTGCTATATTTTGATTTCTGGAAAGTGAGCACAGAAGCGTGGAGCTCCCATTCTAGGCAGTGGTCCTCTCTGGAAATACAGAAAAACTGTACTTTCTCAGTTCCAAATAGTGTGTGTCCACTTAACCAAACATAAATAATTATGGCATCAAATAAAAAAACTGAATGGGTCTTTTAAGTAACTTACAATCAGTGTGATTCTTAAAGAGAAGGTACAAACATCCCCAAGTTTTCACACACACTTCCACTTGTTGAAAATCCACTGGACCTGAGGACTTGCAGTGGGAGTTTAAGGGCTGTTTTGGGGTGTCTGCATGACCTTGGGGTCTGAAAGATTCCAGGGAACTGGCGTCCCAGACTTCTAAATACTCATTAGGTATGCTGTGCTTTTTAACTAGCTGGAAATCTTATGGAGTCAGTGGAAAAATTGTGTCTTGGTTTCAGGCCAGACTTAATTTAGGAAAAATCCTGAATGAAACAGACTCCTCCACTTTTCATGATAACCGTCAGGAGGAGTTTAACTTCTGGGAGACGTTCTTGATCATCCTTCACAGCTGAACAGATATGCCTGGTAGAACACCACCGCTTTACCTTTTTTTTTAACCCTAGAGCTAAGTAACTTAAGAAAAATTGTTATTTTGATGGGTATTTATTTAACAACTCATTTTATGGTGGAAAACCTTTCTTATCAGATACTTCTAAAAATAGTCTCTTCTGTCAGCACAGTTCTGTCTCCAGCAAAGGCTTCTCCTTTTTCATGAAAACTGTATTTTCTATTTTTGAATACATATAAAAGTGGATTTCTGTAGCTCTTTTTAATATTGCTTGAGCTATAAAATTTTATACAAGCAGAAATTTCATTAATTTTACTCTAGATGCTAGATTTAGGCAGTTGTTGTGTGTGGGTTGCCTTCAGTTATCATCTAAATTTAACACATGAAACATGTCCATTTGGTGATGGCCTCCTCTTTCTCCTTCCCTTCACTGCTGTTGGGTTCACTACTGTCCTCTACAGAGGGGAGATGGCATGTAATCCCTGCCTGGCAGTAACATCAGTGTGGCTTGCCTCCGCTTAGGGTGTTGAGGCAAGATATCTGCAGTCCCCTCCCTGGCCATCCACTGCAGCCAGGCTGTTCTTGGATGTGGATTAGGAAGAAACTGCATGAGTCAGGCTCCAGCAAAGTATTTTCTTTGACAATGACAGAGAGGGGACGTCGCAGGAAGAGGGAAATCAATTTCCCCCTTTCAGATTATTCCAATGAATGGCCAAAAATTTCTGCACGATCTCACTTTTTTGAGTGTGAGATGCTAAAGCTGGCCCAGAAACCGCAGCAGCAAAGCCACAGTGACAGCCCAGCCACAACAGCAAGGAGCTCGATGGCAGCTAATTTCCACTGCTCTGCATGTGAGCTGCTCGGCTGCTCCTGGCAACCAGTTGAGCTGAAAGTCTGCTCGCGAATCTCTGCATTTTGGGGTCTGCAGTATCAAAGTAGCTTTAGGTTGTCAGCCTGTAAGCGGGCAACATATCTACAGATGAATAGATGGCAGGCTTCATGGGTCCGTAGGCAATGACACTGCGGGAATAACGTGCTGCAGGCAGCACTATGCTTAGCTCTGCCTGTCAGCTTCAATTTTAGCTCTTTTAATTTCCTGTGGCTGCAAATGATGGTGAAGGGCTGTCCTATCATTTAAAGACTCTGCCTTATACTATGTATTTCTTTGGAACTGAGATTGTAATTTTGTTTATATCCATCCTTAGGATCTTGATCTGCTGCTGTTCCTTCACTAAAGTCTTTAGAAACTTTAATAGATTAAAAATACTAATTTTTATTAATTTTTTTTCTTTTTTACAATCAAGGGGCTTTGAGGACCTGAAGAAAATCACTTGCCTTCCTCTAATCCAACAAATGTCAGGAGTTTTATTTTATCTCTAAAATTCTCTACTAAAGAAAGGAAACAGGAATTATGTTGGGCCTGTCATATTTGATTGTACTGGGCATACGCACATAGCTGTTTAGATGAGGTGTGTTTGCATTTGTTCTCTTACCCCTTACTCTCTGTTAATCAGTTCATTGTGTTATGTAAAATGAAGTGAAATCTTACATCTGTTGCAAAATGAAAACCAGTGGCAAAAACACTAGATGGCCTTTTTAGAGCATTTTAAAAGTCTTCACCATCAGCAGAAAAGGTAAAATGGATTTTTGATGATCCCTTTGTTTTCTCTGGAATTTTTAAATGAATGACAACTACTCTGTCTTCACATTAAAAAAAAAAAAAGTGTTTTGACACTGAGTAAGCCACGCTGGATATGATTCATGAGCTTTTACTTCAATGTGCCTATTGTTGCATCCTGACCTACGCTTCCCATTTGAATTCTCCTAGCTGCATCATGGTAGAAATCATCCCTTTCTCTTCTGTAAGATCTTAGAAAGAGAAGGATATTCCAGTGTAATGAAAATGCACTATTTCTAGTGACAACAAAGCCAATAATAACATCCTTAATGAATCTTTTTATATACTTGGGGGGGGTTGCTGAGAGTTAACATCCTTTACTTGAGTAGCTGTGTTCTGGGCAGGAGAAGATGAAAGTGAGAAATTGTCTTGTTAAACCACATGAAAACACATGTCCCCAAGAGAAAATCTAAGGCAAAGAGGATTTTCAAAGTGTAAACAAAAGTGTGAATCATTGCCAATGGGTGTTAGGATTCATGAGTGCTTTTACTTTAATTTGCATAGCTGCATTTTTAAGGTGACTCAAGGTGACTCAAGGTGACTAGGTACAATCTTTCAAAATCCTGCATTTTCCTCTGGTAAATAGGGCTTCATATCAAAGCACTGCTGATCTAGTACTTAATAAGGAAAATTATTTAGCAGTCGTGATACAGCTGCTTACCTCACCCTTGCTGTAGTAGTACCATTACTTTTAATATATATTTTTGTACCAGTTTTATACTGGTTGGAATTAAGATCCCGCAGGATCAGGGAATAGACACAGAAGGGGTAAAAGCTACTGACACTGAACAGTGGATGTCTGGCCAATGCTTTCAACTACAAATACAATAAAAATACAAAAGTAGGTATGTTCATTTAATGCTGCAGGACAGGAAATAGCTTTTCAAACAGCTTTCCTTAGAAAATGCTGAAAGCCCTGCAGGCTGTGGATGGTTTAATAATTGACCTGCCTCTTTGTTGCATTGAATTGTGATATGCTGGGCTCTGCATCCTTTACACTATCCTTTTCTCTTGATCTGCAGCCTGAAAATATTGTGAAAAGTCTTGTGAAAAGCAGAAAAGAGAGATAGAGTTTTTCAGTGAAACATTAAGAATTGGTTTATTTTTTCCAGAAATTTCACAAGTTGTGATTTTAGAGCCTTGATTTTCTTGTCTCTTGTTCAGTTCTTTCTCAATGCAGTGGGATGAGACTCACATGTTGCAAATGGGGATGCTATCACACGTATTTTTCAGTGTGATATTTTAAAAACCGTTATGGATAAAATCCCTCACTACCACCATCAGTGGGAGCCACCCACATACCCAATAATCCATCAGTGCAAGTAAATGTGGTGTGTTTATGAGAAGCTGGCAGGGCTGGGAGTTCTGGTGTGTTGATTGAGGCTGCTGACTGTAACTCTGGAAACTTGAGCATTTTTGAGAGTCTTTCTGCCCTGGAATTGAGTGGTATCTCCTCCTGCAGGAGAGTCACACTCTTCAGGAGGGATCAAGCCTGAGTGAGTTGCACAATGGTGTGCATCGATAACAGCTGCATGTTGCCCTCAGTGTGCTGAGTGAAGCTCCTTTGTTACAGAAAGAAGAAAATCCACTTCAGAAATACTGGAGACAATTCTGTAGCAAGTCTTAGACATAGAGTCTCTGAGCCTGTGAAACCCAATGCTTTGGTACAGGTTTTCATCAACTCAGTGTTTATTAATAAAGAGGAATATATCCAGTGCCCCTAAAAATTAACCTAATTTTTGACTAGGACTCAAAGTCAAGTCTCAGTTAGCTGATACTTTTGGAAATGACTCAGCCACACTTTGCATGTAATTCCCCCATCCAGACAATATTAATCATATTCCTGCCATCCCCGATGCTGAAATATCTCTGCATTTTCCAAACATAAATTTTCTTTCTCTTAATTTTCTCCAAGTCCATACACTATTGACTGACCCTCACGGACACACCTCACAAATTGATCTTCTTCCTTTCTTGTAGCATTTTCCTGAACACTATGGATCTAGAGCAGGCTGTAATGTAATACTTGGCAGACTCGCACTCCCTGTAAACCAAAACTTTGTTTACTCTTGTTATTGGAAAACCGTCTAAATGTGACCACTTAAGGCTAACTAAGTAGAAGGCAAGCAAAATGGTATCTCATACCTGCTATTTAAAATCACTTATCTTCAAATCATCCAGAATTTTTGCACTTGACAACTCCTGAAGTTTGGGAGCAAAATGCCTACTGCATTGGGCCCCCAAATTACTTCCACATCAGCAAATCTGTGGTGTTTATTTTCCCCATGCTAATATTGGTGACAGGTGAAGGCCATTGCTGAGTTGCTAGGAATGCTAAGGTGATCAGATTAAAAGTGAAAAAAGCATGTGGGCAGTAAAGAGCTTCTTCCCCTTCTTAACATGTGCTACAGCGTGATGTCACCTGCATAAGGTCACAGATGTAAGTGCAGATGATGTGACATCCTTACATAATCTGGCAGGGGCCATACGATAGTAGGACACTCTGTCTGGGTCAGGTTATACAACAGAGGATGTGTTTGAGTCTCCTAGCACAAACCAGTGTCTGGACTGTGCCCCTACATGAAATGTGAAATACAAGGATTCAAAGAAATGAAGACCTTTTGCAGTTAATAGATTAAAATATTTTACTTAAGATCTCAAACACAACCAATCACAAGTAAATAAAGAACAAAACAATGCACACAGAATGACAGTAAAAGGTGTTGGCAGTGGCACATTCAAGACAAGTACAAGGAGGTATTGTATTTATCCCCCGGCTGGGTAATGAAGCTGTGGAGCTCTGTGCTGCAGGTTGTTATGGATGCTGATGCTTTAGACTGGGTCTAAAGAAGCAACATTTCTGAGTAGACTCCTCCTGTATACTATCACTAACTAAAATATTCTTAATCCAAATAAGGTATTTAGGCAATTACCAGTACTAAACTATTTGTGGAGAGGTGTGCTCATTTCTTACTAACAAATGTCCTCACCCTCTTCTAATGTTCTTCTTTCTGATCCCTCTGACTAAAGCCCATCTGTTCACCTACAGCTTTTTGTCATACTTTATGAAACTCCTACCTTTATTTCAATTTTAAATGAGTTCTAATGGTCTCTTATACTACGTATTATATCATGGACTGCTGAAGGAATCAAGACTAAATTACAGTCACCAGAAGCTATCTTATTCTAGTGCTCATGTTTTGGAAATAAAGTAGATTTAGATTAGATATTAGGAAGAAATTTTTTCCTGTGAGGACGGTGAGACACTGGAACTGGTTGCCCAGAGAAGTCACAGAAGCCCCGTCTCTGGAGGTGTTCAAGGCAAGGTTGGATGAGGCTTTAAGCAGCCTGTCCATGGTAGGAGGGTTGGAACTGAATGGTCTTTAAGGTTCCTTCCAACCAAAACCACTCTACGATTCTATAAGCTTCTCTGGAGAACCTGCAGCAGATGTCTGCTGAAAGGAAATCAGACTGCTGAACAAGGGCTTGCAAACCTCTTGGCCAGACAAGGACATCTGACCATCGCTTCCTTTTTTTTTTTATTCCTGGCTGCTGTCTCCCTCTCTTTTTATCAGCTTGTACCTGCTGAACATTCCCAGCTCAGGCTGCCTGCTGGCATTCATAGAATCATAGAATGGTTTTGGTTGGAAGGGACCTTAAATACCATCCAGTTCTAATCCCCCTGCCATAGGCAGGGACACCTCTCACCAGACCAGGCTGCTCAAGGCCCTATCAAAATTGGCCTTGAACACTTCCACGGAGGTGGCATCCACAGCTTCCCTGGGCAACCTGTGCCAGTGCCTCAGCACCCTCAGCGTGAAAAATTTGTTCTTTATGTCTAATCTAATTCTTCCCCCTTCCAAATTAAAGTCATTCCTCCTCATTCTGCCTTTGTAATTCTCCCCAGCCTTCCTGTAGCCCCTTCAGGTACTGGAAGGCCACAATAAGGTCTCCCTGAAGACTCCTCCAGGCTGAACAAGCCCAACCCTCTCAGCCCGTCCTCATAGCAGAGGCGCTCCAGCCCTTGGATCAGCTTCATGGCCTCTTAGGGACTCATTCCAACAGTTCCATATCCTTCTTGTGCTGGGGATTCTGGAACTGGACACAGAACTCCAAGTGTGGTCTCATTAATTCGGCTTTACCCTTACACTACCCTCCAGACGAGGACCCTCTCCCTTTTCTCTGCTGAGCAGCTGCCCTCCCCTACAGCAGACTCTCCCCCACCTCCACCTGCCACAAGCAGAGGCCATTTTCATAGAATCACAGAGCGGTTCGTGTTGGAAGGGACCTTAAATCCCATCCAGTTCCACCCCTCTGCCATGGGCAGGGACACCTCCCACCGGACCAGGCTGCTCAAGGCCCCATCCAACCTGGCCTCCTTCCCCCTCCCCACCCCTTTCCGTCCCCCGCAGGAGCTGCGGGAGGGTCAGGCACTCTGTGCACCCCCCGCACCACAACCCCCCCCCGACGCCCGGAGCTGCCGGAGGCGGGGCTTGGGGGGCGCCCTCCTGCTCGCGAGCGGGGGCGGGGCCATGGCGGGCGCCGGGCACGGGAGGCGCTGCCACCTTGCGGCCGCTCACAGGGAGCGACAGGTGGCTTCGCAACCGCCGCCCCTGTGCGGGCGTTACCCGCCCCCTCTGCCTCGAACGGGCACAACGGGTTCTCCGAAAGAGGAAGCGCTGCCTGGGGGCACTTTGGGGGGAGGGAAGCAAGATACCCGGGCTCTTGCCAACATGTTTCGACAATCATAGACTCACAGAGTGGTTTGGGTTGGAAGGGACCTTAAAGATCACTCAGTCCCAACCCCCTCTGCCAGGGGCAGGGACACCTCCCACCAGCCCAGGCTGCTCAAGACCCCATCCAACCTGGCCTTGAACACTTCCAGGGAGGGGGCATCCACAGCTTCCCTGGGCAACCTGTGCCAGTGCCTCACCACCCTCTGCGGGAAGAATTTCTTCCTAAATGTCCAATCTAAATCTTCCCTCTTTGTGTTCAGTTTTGGGCCCCTCACTACAAGGAGGACATTGAGGCACGGGATCGCTCCTAGAGAAGGGCAATGAGGCTGGTGAAGGGGCTGGAGAACAAGTCCTTTGAGGAGTGGCTGAGGGAACTGACATTGTTAAGTCTGGATAAGAGGAGGCTGAGGAGAAACCTCATTGCTGTTACAACTACTTGAAAGGAGGTTGTAGCAAGGTGGGTGCTGATCTGTCCTCCAAGTGACAAGCAATAGGATGAGAGGAAATGGTCGCAAGTTCCACCAGGGGAGGTTTAGATTAGACATCAGGAAAAGGTCACCAAAAAGGTTGTCAGGCACTAGAAGGGGATGCCCAGTGGGGTGGTTGAGTCCCTGTCCCTGGCAGTGTTTAAAAGATTTGTAGATGAAATGCTCAGGGATGTGGTTTACTAGTGGACTGGTACAGTTGGAGTCAATGATCTCAAAGTTTTTTCCAACCATGTGATACTGTGATTCTATGAGTCAGCTTAAAACTTAAGCTTTCTGCTTAAACCTTGCTGAACAAGGAAGGTTTTCATGAAATAGTGACCAACCCTGCTTTTTTCCTCTGGGTGAGAAAGAGTGAGTTTATCTATCTTGGGTCCCACATCAGCATCCACCAGTGAGGAGACAGAGCTGGAAGAGGGAAGTACCTGTCACTGCAGATTTCTCTGCATGCTTTTTGTCTCCCTCTGTCATTTCCTCCATCTCTGTGCCAATCTGGATATGTTTTCTGCATTATACATGTAGGTATTTGTGAGTGACTAGTACTACTGTTTATGCTGATGTCCATCACTGAGTGTATCTCTCATAATATTACATTCAAATAATCATCTGTGTGCTGATAGCCTGTAGGAACTTCCATTGATCTTGGCATATCCTTATACAGCTATCAAGAGAGGCCTTTTTGTGTCTGTCCTATCTTTGAAAAGCTGATGCCCCGCTCTTTGTGGGCATCTGTCTGTCTTTTGTGACAAGGCAGGCACTTGATGCTCTTATCAAAACCATGTCCACACATTCTGGTATCCCACATAACTTTTCCTGTGCTTAAAGGCATCTGCTGGATGCAGGAATTTCGGTTTATGATCATGGGGGAACCTTTACTGCACCCGGCCTGCCGGACCCACGTGGGTTCCATCTAAGTAATAAGGGCAAAAGGATCCTAGCCCAGGAGTTGGCAGGGCTCACTGAGAGGGCTCTAAACTAGGTCCGAAGGGGGAGGGGGATGTAACCAGTCTCACCAGTGATGTGACTGCAGAAAGTGAGTCATTATCAAGGGTGAAGCCAGTAGCCCAACTGAAGTGCATGTACACTAATGCACGCAGTATGGGGAACAAACAAGAGGAGCTCGAAGTCCTGCCCCGGCAGGAGAACTGTGATATAGTTGCTATCATGGAAACATGGTGGAATGACTCTCACAACTGGAGTGCTGCCACAGAAGGCTACAAGCTCTTCAGGAGAGACAGGCATGAGAGAAGTGGTGGAGGGGGTGGCCCTGTATACTAAGGAAACTCTTGACGCTGTAGAAGTTGAGAATGGAGATCGCCAGATTGAGTGCTTATGGGTAAGAGTCAGAGGGGAACCAGACTGACCTCCTGGTTGGAGTACGTTATAGACCGCCTGATCAGGAGGAAGAGGTGGATCTACTGTTGTTTAAGCAGCTGGAAGTTGCCTCAAGATGGGCTTCCCTTGTTCTTTTAGGAGACTTTAATCTCCCAGGTATCTGCTGGGAACTTAACACAGCTGAGAGGAGGCAGGCCAGAAGGTTCTTAGAATGCATTGAGGATTGCTTTTTGTCACAGCTGGTGAGTGAGCCTACCAGGGGTGAGGCTCTCCTTGACCTGCTGTTTACAAATAGAGAAGGGCTGGTGGGTGATGTTGTGGTCAGAGGCTGTCTGGGATGCAGCAACCATGAGATAATCAAATTCTCCATAAACAATGGAACAAGGAAGGGCATAAACAGGACATCCACATTGGATTTTCGGTGGGCTGATTTCAGATTATTTAAGGAACTAGTCAGGAGAGTACCCTGGGAAATAATTCGTAAAAGCAAGGGGGTCCAGGAAGGCTGGATGTACTTGAAGAGTGAAATCTTGAAGGCGCAGGAGCAGACTGTCCCGATGTGCTGTAAGACGAGCTGCAGGGGCAGCCAGCCAGCCTGCGTGAATAAAGAGCTTCTGAAGGAGCTAAGGGAGAAAAGGAAGGTGTATCGCCTTTGGAAAGAAGGGCAGGTTAGTCAGGTTATGTTTAAAGATATTATTAAGTCGTGTAGGAAGAAAATTAGGGAGGCAAAATCCCAGCTAGAGATCGAATTGGCCACTTCTGTTAAGGATAATAAGAAGTGTTTTTACAAATATATTAAGAGCAGAAAGAAGGGCAGCAAAGACCTCCATTCCTTATTCGATGTCGAGGGAAATGCAGCAACTAAAGATGAGGAAAAGGCTGAGGTGCTTAATGCTTTCTTTACCTCAGTTTTCAATACTAAGGCCGATTGTTCACTGGACAACTGGTCTCCTGAAGTGGTGGATGGGGTAAAGGTGCAATAAAGCCTCCCTGTAATCCAGGAGGAAGAAGTTAGAGATGTGCTGAGCCACTTGGACCCTCATAAGTCCATGGGGCCAGATAGAATCCATCCTAGGGTGGTAAGAGAGCTGGCAGATGAGCTTGCTAAGCCGCTTTCCATCATTTATCAACAGATCCAGCTAATTACAGACCTGTCAGCCTGACCTCAATTCCAGGTAAAATTATGGAGCAGATAATCCTGGGTACAATCATGTGGCACCTGCAGAATGAGCAAGAGATCAGCCCCAGCCAGCATGGATTTAGGAGAGGCAGGTCCTGCCTGACCACCCTGATCTCCTTTTACGACCGTGTGACTCGCCTGGTGGATGAGAGGAAGGCTGTGGATGTAGTGTACCCAGACTTCAGCAAGGCCTTTGACACTGTCTCCCACAGCAGACTCCTGGAGAAGCTGTCAGCCCGTGGCTTGGATGGGAACGCTCTGTGCTGGGTTAGGAACTGGTTGGATGGCCGAGCACAGAGAGTGATAGTGGACGGTATCACACCCAGTTGGCAGCCGGTCACTAGTGGTGTCCCCCAGGGATTGGTGTTGGGCCCGGTCCTCTTCAATGTCTTTATGGATGATCTGGATGAGGGGATTGAGTCCACCATCAGCAAGTTCACAGATGATTCCAAGCTGGGAGGAAGTGTCAATCTGCTGGAGGGTAGGAGGGCCCTATAGAAGGACCCTGACAGGCTGGAGAGATGGGCTGATTCCAACAGCATGAGGTTTAACAAGTCCGAATGCCGGGTTCTGCACTCTGGACACAACAACCCCATGCAGAGCTCTAGGCTGGAGACAGAGTGGCTGGAGAGCAGCCAGGTGGAAAGGGACTTGGGAGTGCTGGTGGACAGGAAACTCAACATGAGCCAGCAGTGTGCTCAACTGACAAAGAAGGCCAATGGCTTCCTGGCCTGCATCAGGAATAGCGTGGCCAGCAGGACTAGAGAAGTTATCACCCCCTTATACTCGGCACTGGTCAGGCTGCACCTTGAGTGCTGTGTCCAGTTTTAGGCCCCTCAGTTTAAGAAGGATGTTGAGATGCTGGAATGTGTCCAGAGGAGAGCGATGAGGATGGTGAAGGGGCTGGAGCACAAGCCCTATGAGGAGTGACTGAGGGAGCTGGGGTTGTTTATCTGTGAGAAGAGGAGGCTCAGGAGACACCTTATTGCTCTCTACATCTGCCTAAAAGGAGGTTGTAGTCAGGCAGGGGTTGGTCTCTTCTCTCAGGCAACCGGTGACAGAACAAGAGGACACAGTCTCAAGCTTTGTCAAGGGAAGTTTAGGCTCGATATTAGGAAAAAATTCTTCACCGAAAGGGTGATTGTTCATTGGAAGGCACTGCCCGGGGAGGCGGTGGATTCACCGTCCCTGGTGGTGTTTAAAGAGAGATTGGATGAGGCACTTAGTGCCATGGTTTAGACAATAAGTAGGTGTTGGTGTTGGGTCATAGGTTGGACTCAATGATCTCAAACGTCTTTTCCACCTTGTGATACTGTGGATCAAAATTTCTGCATTGAAGGCATCACAGCAGAGGTTATCTTGCAATGAAGGTGCTCATTTTGTTCATGATCTCAGCCATACTTTACAGATAGATCATCACATAGCCAGGATACCTGTATTGTAGCTCACACCCCGAACCTTTGTATGGCATTATCTTTACATTAACAGGATATAATGAACAGGAGAGCTAGAGCTTGGGAAAGGTCTCAGAAACTGGATTTGATTCAATGCACTTTCCTATTGGTGCCACTTGTCAGTCACAGAAACATAACAGACCTGCTGAATGCCTGCATCTTTCAATAGATGCTGTGAGGCACTTGTACAGGCAGGGTTCGTTCTCCCCAATAAAAGTGCAATCAGCAGTATCACCATTCTTGTCATCTTGTGGGACAAGCTGTCTTGTAGTTCTGATGACTGGGGAAGTGACTTGACAGCACATGGAAGTTTTCAGAAGACAGAATAACCATTTTTCTCCTGCTGCTTCCATCTAGGTAATATATGCATCGATTGAATGACTTTTTATTAAAATTATGGAAAGGAACAGTTCCTACCAGGAACAAACATTTCCGCAAATAAAGCAAATTTCAAGCCTACCTTCACTGCTACTGTCCATCAGTTAGCTTCTCTTCACTTCGTTAATACCCAAATATCAGAAGAATGAAAGAGAAATGTAAGGAACTCAGTGGTAGCATTACCTGAAAATTCTCCTAGGAATTATTCTTATACACTGAGATGCATCCTCTTGGAACTATTGTTTCTGCAACACACCAACATGAATTTATTTGTTTTTAACAGTTATTTCAAATGTTGCTTATTCCTTCTGTTTCTCTGGGTCTGTCTCAGTTCTTTCCCCATTCTACTTTGCAAGGTATCTGGATATGTAAAAAAAATTAGCATTTTTTTCATTCACTGACAGGAAACATGAGTTGTTCAAATGTTTATTGATTTAGAAATACGTTCTTTTTGGCAGCCACTAGGAAAACAGAGACTGTCAAACTGTTGAAGACCCAAATATGGGTGCCCCCTACTAAGTCTTAAGTATATAACGCTTAAATATGTATTTACTTAATAATACAGTTCAGGTAGTTAAAATTGGCTTCCCAGTCTGAAATGAGCACCTGCTCTGTGATGTTAACTTATGTTTCTCTGGAAGTCATCAACAGGAAAGAAAAGCCTGGAAAACAGCCACACTGAATTGTGCCTGATGGCTTCTGAAGCTGTTTTCTCACCAATAGAGATCAGACTTTAATCAATAAATCTGTCTCTGTTTTGACTGTTAGATGAAAAAGTTTGCAGTGCCAAAGCTGAAAGGCACAATTTTTCCCACTATACAACAATTTTTCTCCTTGTGTTCACTGATGACAGAACAGGTGTGTTATAGAGACGCAATACATTTCAGAAATTAGTTCCCATCGGAGATACTGTTGACTCCCAGGGAAGAAACTGGGCATGTTCTGATAGCCCCTTTGTAGAAAATGCTTCATAAACATCAGTGTGGCAGCAAGAAAAAGTAAACACAGTTGCTGAATTGTTTTGTTTCGGTTTGTGTAGGAAAATGAGCCAAGAGAACTTCAGATGGTTGGGATTTGACTGGTAATGGCTGCTGAGAGACAGTGGTATTTGCCAGACTGCCAAGGAAGAAAGAAAAAGAAAATCTGAGGCAGTGTACATTGCTTTTCAGATTGAAGCACAGTGTTCAGGCCATGCAGATGGCAAACTAGCTTACTTCTTGGGGATATACCATGCTGCTGCAAATCCTTGTTTTCTGTGAATTGCTTAGGCTTATGGGTCATCTCCTTGATCTTCCTTCACTTGTGAAAGACGCTAAAATATTTTTAAAGAAATAGATCCTGCAAATATAAAGAAGTGAAGTCTAGAAACTCCTCCTGGGAGGAGATGGACATAAATGCAGGTGTAGGGTAGCTGTACGTCATGCCTATGATCAACAGAAGGAGGTGTAAAGGCAGAGTTTTCTGGTACCGAGTTTATGAAAACTGTTAAGCTAGGAAGAATGTAGCTGCTTGTTTTTCCAAAGATCACCCTCAAGAGGCAGAATGTTCCTTAACTAGAAGTAGTGAAACTGATTATTTTACTTGCAGAATTGCTGGTGTAGAAGCTAAATAAAGGGATTGAGGGAAGAAATCAATTCAGTGATTGTTCTGTATGGGGGCAGAATGATGAAAGGGAAAGAATCCCTGATTTAGAAGCTCTGGAAACAGGAAATGCAAAGAATCAGGGAAGTATGTATTTTTATTTTGTTGTTCACGTCAGTTTTTCAAACCAAATATCTGGTTGTACAAAGGAGTGCAGCCACCACAGTTCTACAGTGATCAGAAGGGTAAATTTTGTAAATTGAAGGAAAAGCAGAAAAGACCCTGTACCAAATAGGGTCGTCTGTTCAAGTCTGATATTAAGATGCTGTTTTATATGGGAAAACATGCCTTCCTTAGGTGGATTATGGTCTTGTCAGGATCCTCCACTACGCTTTTAAAATATTCCTTTGAATGCATAAGCAACGGATGCAGACAGTAAGAAGTTGGACAAGCTTCAGGAGTGGGATTTAGTCTCCAGTCTTATACCGTTTTAATGCCAACTTTCCAGGCCACCGGCTGCTGGTCTTGAAAGCCACAAACCTTCTACAAGTCCCGTATCCTTCTTGTGAAAGGATGTCTTGGTCACCTGAGGAGACTTTATATAGCACAGCAATGTTCAGGCAATTGTTTAGCTGTCCTTTATGTTTTAGTGAACTGCACTTTATCTTAATGAAACATAACAAGTGATTCTTCTCTAATGAGAAGAAAAGGCAGACCACTAAAGTTCCATTTGATGTCTACAATTTTGGTCTCTCACCTGCAAGTGTTGCTGAGTTGGCTGTATACAGAATCATAGAATCATACAGTGGTTTGGGTTGGAAGGGACCTTAAAGATCACCCAGTCTGAACTCCCCTACCATGGGCAGAGACACCTCCCTCTAGACCAGGCTGCTCAAGGCCTCATCCAGCCTGGCCTCGGACACTTCCAGGGAGGGGGCATCCACAGCTTCCCTGGGCAACCTGTGCCAGTGCCTCACCACCCTTATTTTGAAGGTCTAATCTAAATCTCCCCCCTTCCAGTTTAAAGCCACTCCCCCTCGTCCTATTACTACAAGCCCTTGTAAAAAGTTCCTCCCCAGCTTTCCTGTAGGCCTGCTTCAGGCACTAGAAGGCTGTTATGAGGTTCCCCCAGAGCAATATGGTTTTCAGACTACTGGTTTTAAGATATGTTGACCACCCAGTTGCCAGAAGCCAACTGGAAGCCAAATATTTTGTATTTCTTCCAGTGGCTTCTGAATTCATGTTGTTTACCAATCGTTCTTTAGAGTTTAGATTATGAATCTGAGATTTGGCTTTGCTACTAGCAGGAATGTTTGAGGAGTTAGAATAGTGGAATAGCTTCAGATCTGTGGCTGGGGGAGCTATGAGAACAGAGACATTCTTAGGAAAACATGCTCAAGTCTGTGTGTTGAACATGCTGAAGCAGTTGTAAGGTGAGCCAAGCTTCACAGGGCATCAGAACTACGACCAAACTCCTGGGCTCAGTCTGGATCCAGGTGATGTGCAGACTGTAGTGACTGGTGAATGTGCATCTATAGATGTTTGTTTTTCTTCACAGTAGGCTTTGTCTGATGTTAGGAATGCTCCCTTTGATGATATTAGAATTTCACAGGCAGTGAGATGTTAAGAGAATATAAGAAACAATAAGTCCAGAACCATAATTTCACAGGAAATTTGTACTCAGGCTGCAAAAGTTTTATGTGCTGTAAAAGGGAAAAGGAAAACAATCAGGATTTCATTTTTACAGTAGAATTAACCTTAATTCCATATTATTGCTATTTTTCATATTGCCGAGTAGAAATTAAGGGTGCAGTTTCAACGCTGGCTTAGGCCAGTCTTGCTGTGTGTCACCATAGAGATGAAGCAGGTCCTCCCTCCCACACTGCTGCCCTTTCCTTTGGCAGCAGGCTGAACTGTTGCTGATGGTGGAGCAAGGGTAGCAGGTACTAATGCACTGCAGGGACGAAGGAAACAACAGTATTGCAGCAGTAGTCTGATAGTTCTCTTTAAGCTGATGGTAAAACCCAAGGGTGAGAGTCCATCTCAGTAAACACCACAGAAAAATCTTGCATGGATTTTGAGCTGAACTTTGGTTTTTGCTGGCTTTTGAATTCTTTTATCTTTTAGTACTTTGCAGTCCTTACATGCCCAGTTTGTTACCTCAGACTATTTGGGAGAGTGATAAATGTTCACTTGTGTTTCAAAATCTTTCAGGGAATTTTTCTCTCCCTTGACAAAACAGGGGGGGTTGGGAGCCATGACGGGTGGCAGGGGGTGGTTGATTGCTTTGAATTCCAGTTTGGTGGCTGGGGGAGGGTGGTGAGAGGTTTCTTTCATTGGCACCGCTTCTGCTCGGTGGCTGCAGTGAGTGGAAGCCATTGTTTTGCTGGGCTGCTGGAGGCATCTTGGAGGGAGCTCCCTTGGTTCAGCTGCCAACTCCATGTGCCCTGTGCTGTTCTTTGGAGAGAGAGCGATCACCACTACCTGGAATTGCTGCAGACTCCCTTGGGCCAACATCACCTATAGGGGAGCTGCTACCCAACTCCTCCCCCCCAATGCTTTCAGACAAAAGGATGAGGATTTGCCTTGACAGAGCTTGGGGTTGACTTTTATGACTGCTGCCACCCGAGCTGTGACATCGTGTCCTGCAGTCTGTAAAAGGTTGTGGTGGTCTGGGGGAAGAGGCCCCTTGTCTAGCCCAAATAGACATTTTATTTTCCTTAAACTGACACAACTTGCCACTCCTACTAAGAGACTTAATAAAGAGCAGGACTGTAGAAGCTGGGTCCCACTGAAAGTGTTAAGTAAATCACTTCATCTGTTCTGAGTTCTAAAACCAGAATTATAATAATTGGTCTCTGCTTCCTTTTCACTTCATCTTGCTAGGAAATGTGAATGGATACCTTCTTCTGGAGACTTGGTTTGTCATTTTATGTTTCTTTTAAGGGCAAAGCATCCTTAATTCTGACTAGTACCTTTGCAAGTCACCACAATATCAATGGTAAGTGCTACACACTGAGCCTGTTACCATAGAAAAGCAAAATGCTGCCTAGTCTTGTGCTGCAGTATTGCGTTCACACTCCCACAATGACTGCTGTGGTTAATCTCCTTTCTATGATTTGCTGGTTGTTTTTCAGAGACTCAGGAATGTTTTTTTATTTGTGTTCCATTGTCTGATTAGGAGAATAAGAATACACGCCAGGTAAACCTACGCTCCTTGCATCTCTTCTCATTGCACCTAATTTACAGGTTGTTAAGTCCTAGTGTGCTACAGTGTTTCAGCTCCATATCTTTAAAATGGCCTTTAGATTTTCTTAGATTTTCTGCAAAATTTAAGCCTCTGAAACATCACTTCATTCGTGGTGTTTTTCTGTTCTTGTTTTTATAATCGCTATTGTCAATTTACTTTAATTTGTGAACTGTGGTGGAGGGGTGTTTGTAGTTCCAGAGTGTAATTATCTGAATCTGTGTTTTATTCTGCTCACTAAAAGAAGGTATCTCAATTTTTTTTTATAGTAGGTGGTGCATTCTCTTTTGTTTCTTTTGCTTGCTTGGTTGCTCATAAACTGTTCAAATGAGTTGTGCACTGTTACTGTGCACTGGGTTTTGTGCTTGAAAAATAAGTATTACAAACTTTCCATGGGGTACAGCGAAGGGATAAGTTTAAAGAAATATTTTAATGGTAGCAAAGACACAGTGTTCTAACTGTGTTTAAATAAGAGGACCTATCAATGACTTGCCCAATAGAAACAAAGTGTATTATCTTGTCTTTATTCTTCTGGAAAGATGGATCCTTTCAGAATTTATTAGTGACAAATGCATAGGAGATCAACTTAATGGTAATTTATAATGATACTGTAATCTGTTCTGTGTAATGCTGCCTTACCCAGAGGAAATGAAAACAACTTGAGTATGAAGAAACCCTATTGCTGTGGGTGACATCTAGTTGCACTCACTGAGAGTGCACACCCGTTAATGGAAGTGTTCACCATTTCACTCTGCAGGAGGCCCTCCTAGTGGCTTCGCATGTGTGGGTTAGACAGCCAGTTTCTGGAAATATGCCATAGCCAAGGACAGAGGGGTAGTGCTTAGATTTTCAGTGTGCTTAGGCAGGTTCAAGGTAATATTCAGTTTTATCACATCAATGGCATAAAGGTGCTGGAATATGTCAGTGCAGCCAGCCAGCTCTTTTTTTTTTTTTTTTTTTTTTTTTTTTACTAAAGCTGATTTTAGCTGGGGAATTCAAAGGAACATTGAGAGTATTTTATAAATCCTCCATGGAGCAGTCTTTTCAGCACCACCACTTAATGGTAAAGTTCTTACTATAGCCAGGAATAATAAAAGAGCGGGTGCTGATAGCTGAATGAAAACAACATCTAATTGCCTCTTTCTGTGTTAAAGACTCCCCTCTTGGCTGTTGTGCTTTTTGGAGGAAAGGACATCCATCTGCAGCTTTGCCAGGGGCATGCCAGTCATTCTGCAAAGCCAACTTATTTGTCTTTGCCATATCCCCGAAGCAGGGATTCTAAGCCCTTTTCCAGCTGGGAAACACACAAAGCAATTTTTACTTATTCATTTTTAATGGACTCTTGACTTCCTTGAGGTTAGCACACAAAGTAAACACATTTATGCATTAGCATGATATGATCTAACCTCAGAGCTCTTGGTGGATAATCTCAGCACCTGGAACATCCTCTGTTTCCCCATTCCATGTCTCCTGCTTAATGAGGGTAACAGCTAGCAGTTTCAGCTAAGGATGATGTTAATGTCTAAAATACGGCTTTCCCAAAAGTCTCTGGAAACAGTCTGGATGATTGCTATTAACAGAGAAAACAATATATACAGTGTTATTCCTTTGTAGTTGAGGAAAATGGATGGAAATGGGTTAACACAGATGAAGGTGCAGATAGCTGAACATGCAGAAATATGGTAGCACATTTACCACACTGCTTGCAGCGTAGTTAGCTTATTATCTGATTTGCTGCTATTTTTGGGCCAGTGCTTGGGTGGGGAAAGAAGAGGATCCAAAAGCTATTGGATCTTTTGTTCTATCTGATTTAATCAGGTGTGTTCATACTCTGATATATATAGGCTAGATGAGACTAAACACCTTAAGCAGACTGGCTCAGGAACAACTATTATCTCTACCTGGAGTCAATTCTCATTAGAGTTATTGTCTATTTTCTCTTTTCTACTCAAGTGATAATGCAAATTAATGGAACCTGTTACAGACCTTATTAACTACAGCTTGTGTTTACTTTCTCTAGAGAATCTACCCAGGGAATACACCACACCTGCTGGAAGGATTATCTGACTATCCCTGGCTCAGGCTGCAAATGATCTTCTGTAAGTTTGCTGAACAGCAAATGATTAAACTCTGAACAACGTAGAATGAGATGGGCAGTAGGGTTGAAAGCCTTTGGTCCAGGACACCAAATTCAGTCTAACACTGTTAAAGTTTTATGCATGTTTGAGAAGGGATTTTTTTTTTACTATTATTTTTTAAGTCACAGGCAGATAACTGTTCAATGCCAAATGGAAAAAAAAACAGTGGGAATCAGCTGTCCTTTGGTAACCTCCTCTGGGAAATCATTTGCACCTGAGAATTATTTCTTAGCCCAAATGAAGTTAGGTGGGAATCTCAGGGTACTTCTGAGAAGACAGACTTTAGAATTATCATCCCAGTGTGCTTGGGTGTTAACAGTCTCAGTGGACAGTGTTGAGTTTGTTTTAATTCCTCTGTTTGTTTGTCTTACTCAAGAAGAAGCCTACTGCTGGGAGACCTGAATTACTTCTACATCTGTTACACAGGGGTTGGGTATTTCCCTTTCCCTAACTTTCAATCTTGTACCCTTAATTTTCTAGATAAAAAAAATAAACGTGTGCTGTTTATATTGATAATTACTGAACTTGCTGATGGCTTGAAAATGATAAATTTGACTGTGTCAGCTAAGAAGGTGTGTCCGGTATTGCCCTGTTTTAAGCCCACGAGAAATCTTACCACCTTTCATAGGAGTAGCAAGCGTGCTCAAGTTACTGCTTAAGCAGCATTTTGTTAATAATATGCTTTGCAATTCAATCTGCTATTGAACAGGCAGGACAGGCTATATAAATAAACATAAAATTAGGAGTGGTAAAGGAAATCTGGATCTTAAACACACACATACCTTGTAAATTTAGGGTGAGTTAAATAGCTGCAGAGTTTATTAAAGTATAAAAAAGAGACTGTTGGTATTTCCAAATGTTATTGGGGAATAATGAAATAAGGCTTTATTTTTAGTTTGGACTTGTTCCATGATAGTATGCTCTCCAAAAGTAGTTCTGTATCTACAGACGAAACGCTTGCTACTGCATATCACAGAAACAAAAATTGTGTTAATGCCTGGGAAGGCAATACAATGTGGCCAGTTAATGAAACAGCTTGATCTGTACAGAAAATTATTTTGAGCAGACACACATATATAGGAAGTAAGATTAATTTAGAGACCCTTGTCATTAAAGCAGATTTTTGTATGGTTTTGTGTGGGATTTAAGGGGGATTAAATGTTTGACATCACTTTGCCTGCGCAGGCTATGTTGAAGAGGTTACTGAGCGGGTGATGGAGAATTCAAATATGCGCCTATGCTGAAAGAGTGGAAGCAATGGATCAGACTTCAGACTTGCCAAACAAATTTCTGTTTCTACTACATTTCTAAAAACAAGATGCTTCTGGTTTGACAGCAGATGCCGCAGGGATGTAAAGCTGAAGGAATTTTTATGATTTGCCAAATGATGAGGGGAACTCAGTGAGGACATCAGAACTGGGATGCCCCTGTCTTCTGTCTTCAGTGATGCCTTGCTTCACATGCATCTTTTGTTTGTTATGCTGTTTCTAAACAGTAAAAATAAAAAGTCAGCAAGGTGAATTGGCCGATCAGGTGCATTTCTCTTTTGGAAGAAATGGTCCTGGTCATGAAACTTCTGTTCCTCACCTGCTTGTGGCCGACTGCAGTGCTACACAGTTCTCAAAGTCAGCATCACCATCTTCATCAGCAGCAACAATTCTCATTCTTAAGAAAGCATAACAGGTAAGAAATATACCCTCTCTGCCTGTGTTCGTCTGAAAAACTTTATGCTGTCAGCAGCCTTTCAATGCACCCTTTGTGTTCACTGTCCTGTTTTGCCAGTTTCTGAATTTATAGTATATATAGTATTGATAGGGTATTCCCCAAAACAGAAATGGTGAACTATTAATTATTTTTTCATAACCAGACATTACATATTGTGATTTCATGAATACTTCATGTATATGCAGGTATGTACACACCCACACACAGCTCTTCTAACTTGTGTTAGACTGCTATTGTGATGTAGCAAGAATTCTTGCCCTCTCACTTCCATTACAAGATGCAAAAATGCCTTCCAAATTTCTATGCCAAAGTTATAAAATGTCTTCCATTAGCTGAACAGCAGAGTGGCTATACTATCAATATACAGAAGACATTTTTATGGCACTGAGTGAGGTGAATTGTACATTATTTGTAGTGATGACACAGTGTGTTCCCTTTCTGGAATATACTTATACTTCTAGACATTGAAGAATATATCTGTTCCTAGTCTTTCCAATCAAGTTTAAAATTAATAATGATACAAAGGTTTTTGCCTGTAAGTTTCTTTGCAGTGTTAGTATTTTTTCCCACAAATACAATTTCACATCTGCCATGTGAGGCCTCTGAATCTGTTTCCAGATTAATCTAATAGTATGTAAACAGACCAGTGACTGCCAGTGATAAAACAAGCAAAATCTCTCTTTGTTGGAAGGTAAGGGAAATTGTAATAAGTAGTTCTATTTAAGGAAGGAGAAGGAATACAACCGTTACGTATTTCTGTGTACTTGACCTCCTATTAAAATAGACACAGAGCTCATAGTTTATTCACACGATAGCACATATTGAGGAAAAGTAACATAGTTCGACTCCTCAAATATGTTTAAGCTGTTTTTAAAGTTACATGCTTTGGAGCTGGAAGACAGCTGTTTATCTTCTGTATCGCTTCTTAGGTGATAATCCAGCAGAGACATATCTCTGAATCCATACACGTCTAGATAAAACCATGTTCAAGCAATGCAAGGGAATAGAATATATCCCATTCGCACAATGGAGGTACCTGGAGATGCTATGTTCCTCAGTGTGTCTGGATTCCAACTCAAGGTCATAGGTTCAAATGTGGTCTAAGCAAAAAGCTCATGAAAAGAATAGCTCTTCAGCAGACTGTTTCAAGGACAATTATTTGTACTAATAAAACAAAATAAACAGAACCGGCCCTAATATCAAAAATAAGGTCTAATCTGGTGCTTTCCTGGTCTCAGGAAGCGGTTAAGGCTCAAATGGAAACAGAATAAATATCTTCTTATTGTTGTGGTCTTAAGGAGAGTCTATTTTAAGCTCAGCTGATACACTGTGCCAGTGGTAAAAGAGAAACATATGCTAGTATTGTTTGCATTTATTCTATTCTGCAATAGCTGACAGGAGATGCTCCATCAATCGCTTAAAAACTCACAAAGCGGGAGAAAAGGCTGGTGGTAGGAGACAGTGTATTTTTGTGGCATCCTGCTGGACATCCTTTGATGATCTCTTGCCACAGAACAGCAGTAATAATACTAGCACAGTGTCTTCACCATCTGCACAAATCTTTACTAATACCTACAAATGGATCCATACAGCAGTCCTCTGAGACAGGCGGGACCACTTTCTCAGCTGACGCAGATTGATGTTGCAGTTTTCTTTATACAAGACAATGCTTTGGTCTTCCATGCCTTCCTATGTGCTAGTGATTTGGAGTGAGAAAGAAGAATGCAGAATATGAGCCACAGAAGATCCCAAAGCTTAACAGCTGCAAATCAGCTTTTCTGTGGAAAGGATCCAAATACATTTAATTTCTCTTTGTTTGATTCTCTTGCTTTATTCCTAAAGGCAGCATTATGTTCCAGCACATTGCAACAGGGTCTGACTTTCCACCAGCCTCTTTTTCTTTCTGGGGAAAAACCTTTCAGCCAGCACTAGGGTTATTAGGGACACAGCTGACAGATGGCCTTGGTTAAATGGGTGGCCTTTTAAAAAGAATCCCATGTGAAAATGTTACTTAACCTACAAGTTCTACTGTTTTAATAGAGTAACCCAATTCTCCATCCAAAGCTATTTGTCTGCATTCTCTTGTAAAGAAGATTTTAAAGCATTAACCAAAAGTACATGAGAAAGAGATTATTCTCATGGTCCGTTTCCTACAGCAAAGAACAAAACATTCAACTGTCAAAATATTAGGCTTTTTGACCATATGTATTGCTGATGTTACTGAACACTTGGAAATGTACTTTTATGAGAGAGAGAACTGTGCAATTTTAATGCTTACATTTATCTGGGCTTCAAAACTTGATAAATGTGTTAAAAGTTTCAGAGATCACACTGCTGAATAACTCCACAGACTCTGCTGGGAATAAGGTTTCTGTAACTTCACTTTTGTGTACCTTTTATTTGGTAGTAACTAGAGTATCCTGGGGAGATAGCACTGGAAAGAAGTTTATGGCCATTAAATCTAGGGTCCTTCATGGTGTTCTTTTCGTAAAAGCCTGCTTCATAGTGTTCTTTTCATAAACTTACCTAGTTTCATTTTGAATGTGATGAGATTTTTTTTCCCCACTACCCTCATACTGCAGCAATAAGGTATTTCGGATACTAAATTAGTGTAACTGGAAACAAAATCTCTCCTAACTGTCCGTCCTGAGATATCAGTTTCAGATTTTTCAAAATCTGTCTTGATGAGAATGGTGCTGGAAATGCTTTTATATCTTCCTGAATACACAGAGGTACTCCAGTCAAGTCCTCAGTCAATGACTTACCTTATCATCAGTTATGCAGGGCATTAAAATGGAAAAACAGTGCAGAGGATCTCATCAGAGGTCCATGTACTATAGTGACCTCTTTCCAACAAAGGCTGTCAGCACAAGTTTGGAAGGATAAGGACAGGGCAAACTTATAAGATAATTACCTGTAATACTGCCCCCCTCCCCCATCCAGTCACCCAGATATTCCCTCATATTTCCCTCAGAGACTTTCTCTGTTGAATATAATTTATGCAGATTTAGTGATCTTCACTATTTTTTTTTTTTTTTAATTTGTCCAATTCCTCCCTGAACCAGTGTAAAGTTTTGATAACCTGGTGAGTTAAAGAGAACCAGATGGGATACTAACCACATCATTCCCATAAATGCCACTAGTTATGAAAATACATTGATGCCATTATGTGGTTAAATGCTTTAATGAAAAATGATCCAACTACCACTGAGCAGGCTTTTGATCTTTTTCTCAATACTAGATATTCAAAGTTAGATGGAAGCAGCTAAATTTATCTTTAAAAGCCTACCAAATATTTGCCCATTGTTAAAGAATTCTGAACTAGTTGGTTTGATTTTGTAGGTAGTGACTGACTGCTTTTTGAGAGGTCTGACAGATACTGAGGCATTGAACCATGAGCCCATATAATGGTATTAGGTAGTGAAGTGTCCAAAGAGCTAGTGCTCCCATTAATTTCCTATATAAGTACCAGCGGGGGTGTCTTCTCTGTGTGATATGAAACACTTCAAGTGCTTTTTATGTCCTCTGTTGGAATTATAGATTACCATTTCATTTGCATAATATAAAACATTGCCTGGAATACAGCTGCGTAAAGCAGAGCTGTTATAACCGAAACTGGTAGTTTCTTGAGCATGTGCTCCACTGAGACTGACAAACTTGTATTTATCGCTGCCCGGATCTATGTCAATACCAAGTCATCTTCCAAAATTCCCTTTATTACCGCTACCCCAGGTAGGTAAAGAGAGATTCCTTTCCTTAGGTTTTTGTCCTAAACACCACGGCCTGACATAAGCCACACAATGAATGTACAGAATCAATGACTACATTTAGACTCTTAGATTAAGGTGTGCTGGCCAAAGCTGTGTGATCAAGAGACCAGGTTTCCAGGCCACCAAAATACAATCTGTGTCTTTGCTGTGCTTCTGTGACAATGAAAAATGTATCTTGAGTGACCTTGGGAAGTTTTTCTGAGACCTAGGCTAGTTAGATCTGTCTCTTCTGCTTTTTAATGGAACTAGTGCCACGGGAAGGAGCACTCAAGGAAACATCTGCTGATGACTTCACAGTGCTGTGGTGCTGATCAATAGTTAGGTACAGGTCTAGGACTTCTTTGGAGTAAACACATGCATGCAATTCCCTTTCAGTCATCAGTTAAATAACTTCAGTACTGCAGTGAGGACAATTTAATACCATAACTCTTAGCCAAGGAGAGGAGTCTAGATGCTGATGTTAAAGGAATATCTACTGGAGGACCCTCCTTAGCCTTGAATGGGGGAAACGGTAAAGGAAGAGAAAAAATGTTAAGCAGAAGCTCATTATTTTAATTATTTTAGAAAATGTTATGGCTTTTTCAAAATTTTGGTACTTTTACACATGCAATGTTACCAGTGTCAATTAAATGAATTTCAAGTACCATGAGTATATGTCTCTGCATGTAAGCCTATTTTCTTTTACAATAAAAAAATATATTCTGCCCAAGGAAGACACTGAACAAAAGATGCAGCATGTCTGTAGTGACAGTGCTGTTCTGACCTTTGCAAGATCTCGCCTAGCTTAAACAAACACTTTTGATAGCAGCTAGAAATAACTATAGTTACTCCATCACTTGTATATAGAACATCCACTTGGAGAGCCAGTTCAAGTAAGTGGGCACAAAAGATGCTTCCCATGTAGGCAGCATTTCTGTTTATTTTGTGTTCATTCAGAAAAACAGAAAGAATATCAAAATCCCATAATATCTTTTCTCACTGGCTTATTAAGAAAAAAATTCCTTCCCGAGTAGCTTTGCCTTTCATGACTTGAAAAAGTCTTCCTTAGTCACATACTTGCTTCTAGTTAGAAGTTGTAACGGATGTATCATAGTTTTAGCCTGCTTCTTCCAGCAAAATCATCAGAGCATCAAACAGGTAGTTTCCTTGGCCTGTCTGATGACAAATAACCTAATGCTTCCAAACTGTATTAGCTGTGCTGTGGCGTTCTGAACGTAATTCATCATCTTCTCTTATACTGGTTCCCAAGCAGCAGAATTACCTCATATGCCTATTGCAGAGCGTTGCAGGTGTTCAGTTCTACTGCCCCTACTACTGTGATACAGACTTGGCCTGTGGTGATTTTAATTCTCTGAGGCACGGAGTTTCGTTTTATCATCCACATAATTTTCACACTTAGAAAACTGAAGTCTGTATTTGAAATGCCTGACGGGCGTTCTGATTGCCCTGATAATTTGGTTCACACAACACTGCCAGAGTACATTCAAGAACATGAAAGCAAATTAGTTTGTTCAAGCCCAATGGTTCCAAATAGCCCAGCAGCAACCTAAGCATTCCTGTAACACAGCATTTTATAAAGTAATTTCTTGGGCTTCAATATGAAGAAAAAAGGGGAGAAGGGAGAAAAAAAAATAAATACAGGTGCATACCTTATCCTAAGGGATTCCATAGCTTGTCTTAAGCAGTGTTTGACTACTGGGTAGATCTTCACAACAGATTTCTATCATTCGGTCTAAAGTAATGATTAGAGTTGCTAGCAGCAGAGTCCCAGAGCATCACAGAAGGCATGAAAGAAATTATGTCTAGGTAGAGTCCTTTGCCTATGGCAAAGCAGATGTACTTAAGTCATTCCTACAGATACGTGTCTAACCTATTCTTAAGCAGCCTGAGTGAAAGGCGTCTCAAAACCTGCCCAAGCAATATGTCCATGTTTCACTGTTCTCACCATGAGAAAGGTTTTCCTAATGTGTACCATAGAGCTCTCTTGTTGCCAGTGCTTATCCTGCTGGGGAGTGGACGTGGAACAAAGGGCCCTGTAAAAGCTCGTGATGTGTTCTGAAGATTGTGATGTGTTCCCTCAGTCTTCTTCCTCTAAATTAAGCTACACATTTAAATTAAGCTACACAATTAAACTTCCCATGCCTATCCTGAAATGGGGGCCCAAAGCTAGGCATAGATCTGCAGTTAAAGGTAGTTCTGTTATTTCTTGGGGCCAGTCACTTAGAGCAGGACATGAAACAAGGTGTGGAAGCTTGAGGAGACACCACAGCACGTTCCTTATAGCAGAAACAAACAATGTAATGGATTCTTTCTGAAGCCTATGTCCCCCAGCTGCCAGATGTGACTGTAGATTTTGTCTGTGTTTTAACCCAATACATTTGTGATACAGACATTTACCAGACTCCCCCACTTGTCTGTGTTATGGTTTCTCTTTATAGGAAAAATGGAAAAGAATTCTGCGTTGTGATGGGCATCTGCTCTGCTCTTCATTTTAAATGCAGGCCCAGCACATGAGATTTCTGTCTGGAGAGCCTGAGTCCATTCTTAGGCATATTAATTTCTCAGTGGAATTTGAGATCTTGTGCAGTACGTTCTGTGACAAGAAGAAAGTTAGCAATAGTCACCAGAATGAAGTACAGGATTCACGGTGTCCTGCTTAGAGCACAGGTTCATCTCTGTTGCCTTGGTTCCACACAGAGTCTATTTTGTGTGTCAGGGAAAATGCAGAGACAGCACTCTTGATCCTAAGAAATGCTGCATGTCTGAGCGTCAAATAAAGGGATGAGCTAACAACCAACTGAGTGATATTTAAAAGTACCTCAAAAAAACAAGTCTGTGGATTCAGGACCATCAGTTTCTCAGTCCTGAAAAATTATCTGAGCTCCTAGGAAAAAAAAAAAAAAGATTTATAATAAAAAGTATAATGTCTCTGTAACATGGATAATGTATGAAGTGGTATAAAACCATAGATACATGGTGTTATTTCCAAGTCTGAGTTGACAGTGGTTATGTAAAAAATAACATTTTTTCAAACAGCTCTTATCTTGTATATAATGATAGATACAATCTCTAAAGGGAACAAAAGAGCCAGATGTTCTTCCTGGGACTTTTTTATATATAACTGGTGTTCCCCATGGACCTGACCACCCTCATACCTAATTTCCCTACTTTTTCCAATATAACTTTCTGCAACTTTATTAGTGCAATTTTCTTATCATGCCAGATTCAGCTGTCCAGGATTCTTGGGTCCCTGCTTCATTTAACCAGCACCCTGAATGTGAGGCAGAAAAAAAAAGAAGTTTCTCACATATGTTTTTTTAAACATAGCAAACGAGAAATTAAAATGAGGAAACTTGACAGCACCAAAGTATGGCCACATAAAACCGAACAGCTCCTTCACATAGAGGACCATGACTTTGCACTGAGACCTGGATTTGGAGGTAAGCAGCACGTGCCTGTCTTCTGCTGATTAATAGTTTATCCTCTATGTTTACTTAAACTGTGTCCACCAGTGTAATTTCAGACTGAATTTCAGACTTAATTATAGCTCATGTCTTTTGTGAATCTCTAGGAAATAAAGAAGAAATCTAGAAGGACTTGGAGGCAAGGGACTTTTTTGTGTTTAGTATATCAATAGAAGAAAGTGCTCAAATTGTTTCCTTTTCAGGGCTAATTAAAAAAAATATTAGAATAGGAGTCTTTGAGAACAGTGATTAAGGTATTCCTGTAAACTGCATAGCCTAATAGCAATTAGCAAATTACTTAGTCATCAAGTTCATTTTGAGAGATTGAAATGAACCCTCAATTCCTAAATCTGCCTGCTCTGTACAAAATTAAAAAGAACAACCCACTGGCCCTGAGTTTATTACTATGTCATTTCTGTGTTGTTGGGCACTCCGATGACGATTATTTCTTCATTTAACTAAATTGCATGTGGATAAAGGGAGTATTCAATGGGATATTCACAGTTCGGATTCAATTATGATTCTCCTTTGTGAAATGTAAAATGAGAAATCTACCCCACTAATGAGCTTTGTCTGAGCCTTTGCGTCACCAGTTCTGTGTTCATGATTCATGCAAATAGACTGAACTGCTCTGGAATATGAAGTCAAAATAAAATATATGAGGACCAATAATCAGCTGTGTAAACAGACATAGATCTCAGAGGCTAGCTGAAGTCTGTGGAGCTATTCTTCTTGACACCAACTGCTGGGATCTGGCACCTGGCAAGCATGCCCGGAGAGAGACCTGGGGTAAGGATAGCCTCTCCCGATGCACAGGGAGAATGTGAAAGCTTTTCTTGTTACCTAGAACAGGGGTGTGAAACTCAGGGCCCACAGCCCAGATCCGGCCCTCTACCTTGTTTCTACCCGGCAGCAGTGCTGAGCTCCTTGTCCCTATGCTCCTGCCAGTGCGCTGGCAACGTGTGCAGCGTGTGTGACACGCGTTACGCTGCAGAAGCAGGAGAACGGTGGGAACCATGAGTTTGACACCCCTGAACTGGAAATCCTGTCTTGTCAGAGAGCTTGATATTGATCAGTAGTTGAGTTTCATCTGTTTCTTGACAATAAAAGTTAGTCTATCTCTTGCCTAATCCTTGCTTAGTCTAATATCTGTTAGTCTGAACATCTTGTTACTACCTGCTTTGCCACACAAGAAATTTAAATTTTTGAGACAAGAACATCTCAGAAAGGAAGTAGCATTTCCATGAAAGCAAACAACAGTTTGGGATGTATTATACTTTATTACTGGATCATCCCAGAAAGCAATACTTATGATGTACACAAAAGCAGCTTTCAGAATATACCCTGTGATCTGGCAGTTGTAATTTTCCACAGGCAGTGAGAATTTTTTTACACTCAGCAGATCTACACCAGGCTTTTCCCCCTTGTCCTTTTATTTTCAGATGACTGCCCCTACAGCCCATTCAATTTCTATTGAAGCTAGCTGTAGTTTTTCCACTGACTTCACTGCGCAGGCCTCTCAATAATCACATTGCAATGGGTATGATTTCAGCTGTGCTCCTGTCTTTTGGAAATTGCTTTCAGCAGAAGAGCGCATCAGCTTTGCTTCTCTGCTAGAATCCACATACATAGTGGATGAGGAGGGGAGTGCCATAGGGAGGCACTTTTTTCAGTCACATCCAATAGTGCACACACTTCCAAATTTTCAGAACTCTCTTAATATGCAGAATACTTACATGTGAATCTCTCTAAGACTGCAACATAGTTCCATTAACATTTTTACAGGACACAGCGACAAAAATCTCAGTGAAATTAATGTCAATCCTGAATTTATACTCCTTTATTCCTATATTGCCGTTAATTTCTGTGATGTAACAGTAGTAAAGAATAGTTTGTTTTTCACAAAAAGCAGGTTAATAAGGCAGCAGAGAGTTAGTATACAAGTGTGACCTCATAAGAGGACAAAACTCACCAGCTGAAACATGAATCTGAATAACATGCCCAGAATTATTGTGTGGCAGCAGACAGAGTATGGTATGGTTTTCTGTGAAAAATGCTGATGATCAAGTGTGCAGCAGAAGGAAACTTAACCAGAGAAGGTGAAATTAGAGATACCGTTGCTATTGTCATTGTCACAGCAGTCATAATGTAGCCCTGAACTGCATAAAGACAGCACTATGACTTTACTTATTTAAAGTAGGTGAAATTTGAGGTTTGGTTTTATCAGATGTAATGAAGCATTTCAGTACTGTGATTCATGAAGGGCTTCCATCTGTCGCATGCCATTTATTCAGCTCAGCACAATGCATCAATTCACAACACTGATGGGAGAAAAAAAGAACCAGGTCAAATCAGCTGGGTGAAAAACAAGTATTCTAAAATTATTCTTTACCTTTATAAGAGAGGCAGGTTTTTGCCCTCTCCTGTACTTTATTGTGATTTTCTGGGTATATAAGGGAGTTGGAATGACAGATTTTGTTAATCTAGCTTCACTGTGCCCCTTTCCCTGACAAAGTCAGTCATCCTTTGCACCTGTTTGAGAGAAAAAGCAGCTGGAGTATTCATGCTGTTTTGAACCTGCTGGAGATCCCTCAGTTCAGGGAACTCCTAAATCTAAATCTGGCTTGTTTGATTTCATTTAGTCCCACATATAGAAAGTAAATGAGGCAGATTACAGGCTCCAGAATTTTTAGTATTTATAATAAAGTAACAAAGGGAAAACAGCACATGCTGAATTTGATTTGTAAACTGAGAAACATGCACAGGAGAAAAACTGGGGGCAATGAATGTAGAACTGTTGGATACAGGTGTTACTGGCTGCAGTGTTACTGGAAATAATTGTGACTTTGCTCACGTGACTGGTTGTTTTCTCATTAAAATATGTCTTTGCTCTGTGGAGGTCAGAGATCGGTTTTTTGACCATAAAGACACAACTCTGCTGCCATTTATGTGATTGTATTTCGGCATTCTTTTGTTGATTGCAGTGCAGTACTAGCTGCACAATCACAATTTGACTCTCTGATTGTTCATATTAAAATTTAGTCTTGACCTTGTCCATTTATTAACAGATGAAATATCAAAGTCCGAGAAGCATACTGTGTCAAGATGAAACAAAACCATCAAGCTGCTAGCTGTTTCTACATTTTTGCTATAGAATGCTATAGAAAGCTATAGAAATATTACTTTGTTTTCAGTTCATTATACAGTGAGGTTCAGGGGATCAAACCAATAATTCAGTAGAACCAAATGTTCTTTAAAAAAGTAAACTTATATTGTTACATTACATTTATTCCCTAAATAAGGCTTTTGGGTTGCTTGGGGCAGGGATGAGTTGGGTTGTCGTTTTCCGTTTTCAGGATTTTTGTTTCGTTTTCTTTTGTTGTTGCCTTCTGTGCAGTGTCATGGTCCTCTTTCACTTGTAAGTCTCCAATAGATGGAACCCTGCTGATGCAAAGAGATGTGGACCAGCATGGTGATTTGAGTGATTCCACTAGACCAAGGGTGTCAAACTCACAGCTCCTGCCCTTCTCCTGCTCCTGCAGTGTAACACGCATCACACGCTGTACATGTGACCAGCGCGCTGCCAGGAGCGTAGGGGCAAGGAGCTCAGCACTGCTGCCGGGTAGAAACAAGGCAGACAGCCAGATAAAACAAGGTGGAGGGCCGAATTCAGCCCATGGGCCATGAGTTTGACGCCCCCGCTCTAGACATTGGACTAAGAGAACAGTTGTTTCCTTTATTCAAATAGCTTTACCAACTGCATCAATGAACATTGTAGGAATTATGTTTAGCCCTTGCTGCTTTCAGAAGCTCTGATAAAGGCCTGGAGATGCCTATGTGAGGGGTCCTGCAATGGTATAGTAATGTCTGCTAGTTTTGGTAAGGCTCTCTGTCTGCGGATACCAAAGGAAACAAAAGTTTGTCAGTAGACTCAGTCAGATCTTTTCGTGACTTGGCCAAAATACTTCAACTGTTTTTTCAGTAGCCTGATAAACTGGTAATCTGTGAGAAGATTGCTTAAGTTTTGGACTGGAAAAAAAATAAGAAATTAAATTAAGTTGCCAGGACTTCTTGGAATGGTCATTCCCATGTTTTAAACTCAGTGAGAAAGGGTGAGAGTAGGCCAATATCAGACAAGGGACAGCAGCTCAGATCTGAGGGCCATGATGCAGACTGCCTTAGGAGTCAAAACTTTGTACATTGAAAGAGTGTTAAAGTGAATCCTTATAAATGCTTTAAAGATACTTTCTTTTCCACTAGACCTCTATTTATCTATGTCCTATATTTTCTGAACTATCTTATGTCAAAATACTGGCAGAATTCATTGATATGAGCTCTTAGTTTCCTGAGTTCTGTCTCCACTTAGTAAAAATTAACATTGTCATAGACTGGCATATAGAAGAGGACATTCTCTAATTCCTCTGTGCCTTGTTTTTCCTGATGGTAAAACCCTTCCACGCACTCTCTAAACTATTTTTCAATCTAAAGACTATGGAATTAGATGATCATTGTCTCTGTGTACATGCAAGTTCTCACTGTGTGTATATGTATATACCTTGAAATATGACCACTTTGTTTTTCTTTTACATTGTGTCTTAAGGACCTGGCATTTCCTATGCTAACAGTGTGCTAAAGACGTTTTAAAACTGGCTCTCTCTTCTTTGTCAACCAGTATAGAGGGTAATAACATTAGCAAATGTTAGAAAAGATGGAAAAGAATTCAGTACTGTTTAGTTTGTCGAGAGATAACAGTCTTTCTGTTATAGACCATTTGCATCTTAAGATGCAATTAAGCATAATCTTAATTCCAAATGTTCAGAGGATCAGAAATCCCATTAGCTCACTCCCCCTTATGCTTCCTTCCTCCTCCAGCTAAATTAGTTACATTTATATTAATCTGAAAGTAAAAAGGAAGAAAAAGGAAAGAAAACAGGGCCTAATGAGTGTTCAAAAAATGCTGAATTCTAATAGCCACCAAGTTGATTTCTTTTCTGCACCACAGCCCTTTCTGAAAGGACAGAAGTATCTTCTCACTGTAGTGGAGAATACTCAGATCAAAGTGGAATGTTTTTTTCTCATGTGTTACTGGAAGGAACAGCTGGGGTCCAGAACAAGAGGGAAATACTTTGGTAATTTGCAAGACCTCTAATAGGCCCCTTCTTCTGGGGTTTTTTCTCTTACATTGCTAATTCTTCCATTCCAAGAGCTGGTTACTGCTAATACCAGTCCACCTTCATTTCTTACATAAACAAAGAAACAAAATATTAACAAGGAGACAATACCATTGCCAGTTATTCCCGTTTCAGTCATTGCCAAAGTAAAGTAAATACATCCACATAGCTTCACTTCCCTGGGGCTTGTTTACATTCCTATCTGTTTTTCTTCCTCCATAGGTCCACAAGTGTTTTTTAGAAGAAAATACTCTCTAGACCTTAATCCTTCCCTAATATCTGTCTCCTACTGCGAGGTTTCTGTAAATCTAGCTTTTTTTCCAGTGTAGACTGTTACAAAGCCGACTGAGATACAGTGGCTGATTTTTCTAAATTCAACATTTATCTTATGGAATTTCAGGTGCAATCCGCTGTGTGTTCAAAGGCCTGACTATTACAAAAATACTGTAGAGTTCACTAAACCAGTCATTATTACTGTAGAAACTGATCCTAAAATGCTTAAAGGATATCCTTTTTACGTCATATCCCTTCTAAAAAGGGTATTATAGAATTTGACCGTCCATGCTTATCAAGGAATTCTTTTGCTATGTTTAAACCTTTAAAATAAAAGACTGGAAATGGCTTGTGTGAACATAAACCCATCTGAAAACAATTCTATTTTTTCTGCTGAGGAGTAATTATCTTGAAAATCTGTGGAGTCTCCATTGTGAAAATCACTAATCCCTCTAAAATAATGATTTGTAGCAACGCTCCAGAAGCAACTGAAGCTGCTCAATTTAATAACAAAATCCTCTCTGCCTTCCCCAGTTTTGTCAAACTGGAAAATAAAAAACACAGCTTTGCTCTCGTTACTTTTTTTCAAAGTGAATTTGATGTTGTTGCCTGATGGTCAGCCAGAGATTGAAATTCTCAATATACTAGGGAGAAAGCCGTGCAGACATAGAGGCAGACAAATTAAATCACTGTTTTGGCTAGTTTAGGATCCTTTCCAATGCTTATTGAAATGCTCTTTTTAAAAAACATCCAATTGCAGTAAACCAAATCCAAGTGATGAAGAAATTATGGTTCTTAGCAACCTGTTCCAAATATTTAATTAGTGTTTCTAATGGAGTTGTTTTTTAATCACAGAAAGAAATGTTCCCAGAAAGCTACAAAGCTCAGAATGCCTAGACCAGAGTAAGGTGAATATGTGTCTTTTGGGGGTAGTGGTGTGAGTGCCAACAATATAAAAATGCTTCAGATTAGAAAAGTGAACAGTCCACTGGAGAGACCGAGGTTGCATATATGTGCAATATTTAGTGTATTTACTGTCTATTTACATTTTTTTCCAAAATAGAGTCAGAAGAAAATATTCACATCTGCTATGATCTGCCAATAATAGTTAGGGCTGGGGTTAGGAGATGTGGTTTAAGAATTGTTTGTGGTGAATGCTAGACAATATTTTCTCATTAAGCACCATGAGTATGGTCTTCAGCCTTTCCTCAGATAGAGAACAGGAATCTGTTTTTAAGGAGTCAGTTCTAGCATTTCTACTTAATGAGGAACAAATTTCACTGTAACAGTTCCCTTTTTATTTAATTTCCTTTAGAACAATCCACTGTATTTCTCTTGGCCATAGCTTTTGATCTCTTTTATGCTATTCAGTGTTGCCACTGACTTGGTTTTATAACAGTTGCCAACTTACTGCAAGCTGTCCTTTCAAAGAATCAAGTGCCTCTGTGTGAATTATTGAATGAAATCATAGCCACAGTGGAATAGTGCTTGTTGGGGCAGGAAATTGTCCATCATTTTTCCAAGTCCCAAGAAAGTATTAGGACTGCCACCATCACATTTTGAGCAGCTGTCACTAAGAAAAACCTTTTCCTTGCTACATGTGATGTATGGCTCAGAAAGCCAGTCGTCCTATTCTGTGATATGATTTGTGGGTAGCTCCTTGTCTGTTTGAAGAATGTTGATGGTAGACATTTAATTTTATTTGCTTTAGATTTGTCCTTGACTCAGAAACCGGTAAAGCCGTTGTTTTATGTTGAGAGCTGCTCCCCTTTCCTCTCCTTCCACCAACATAATTCTACATAAATAGGATTAAACCAACTTTGTTTTTAACAAAAATCAAGTAAATCATCCCCCAAAGTGTTAGTAATAGCAGCTAAGGTCAAATATATGCCCAGATATAAGCACTTCTAGTATGTCCTACCATGTGCCTCTGCCATAATCGCAGGGTAGGAGATTGAACACACCTATGGTATCAAGAAGTTTAAGCTTTGTGATGGGTAAAGTAAGATAATAAACAGTTCATCTGCCTGTTTGCAGTCACTCTAAGCAATCCTGGTAGCCAACAGGCATTTCCAAGTCACAGGCCACCTCACCCCAAGCTAGAATGTGCCGGCTACACTACATGGACTTTAAAGGGAGCCAAGGCCTGAGGCCAGATTTCTATCTTCAGTGCTGTTTTCATATTAGTTGGCTTTTGTACTAATCGTGCTCCCAGGTTGGAGTGCTGTGCTTCCACAGCTAGCCTGCTTCCTGAGCCACCCTGCCCTGCTCAGGTGTCACGGCTGCAATGTAGGCTTGTCCTGTTTCCGCACACAAATGAGAAACTTAATAGACAGCACCTCATCTTTCTGCCATGTTTGCATATAAATGATGTGTGAATGCCATTTGTGAACGCTGTCCACATCATGTATAAATCCCACAATGACTTTCACTTAGTCTAAACATGTCTTTAGTTTGCAAAATAGTTTAGATTTCAATAGAATATTGAGAAAGTGACTCCATTCAGCTTCAATACTTGGTACAAGACACTATTTAGTGTAAGTATACTATTTGCATGGTGTGGTCAAAGCAAAGACAAGAAGTGGTCAAAACTGGTTTAGGAGAGGGATAAAAATTTTTATTGGTTTGTGTGAAGAAGCCTGGCTGGATATATATGTTCATATTTGACACTCTTGTGTGTCAACATCTAGGGCAGATGCGTCAGACTGTCTCCATTCTCCAAAAGAAACAGCATTTTCCCAAGCACTGTCTACTGTTTTACTAATAAATTAATTGACTAAATTTTGCTGTTTGGAGTCCTGAATTTTGTTCTGAGCTTTGGCCAACAGACTGGACAATGCATTCCTCTCAGAGGGAGATGTGATTTCAGAGCCAGAAAGCACTGCAGTTTTCAGTGCTGAGACATGCTCCTGTGTGCCCTTCTAACTCTGAACACATTTTACCTTGCTTTCCCATGCATAATGCATCTTCATCTGTTCTGTGCAGGGTCAAACCCTCCATTAAAAAATACAAGTCAAATCAAGAGATTACAGAGCCAGATTTTAAAATAACTCAAAAATAGTCCAAGTTCTCTACTGGTAAGGACTGAGGGCAGCTGTGTAATCCTCAAGGGCTGCTATTTTAAGGATAATTCCAAAAAGAGACACGGTATTGGGCTGGTTATCAGGAGAGTGATATTTCTGGACTATTTTGGCATGACACTGATAAAAAGAAAAGAGAAAGACAAGTTAAAAAAGCTGTTGCTATCTCCTGCTGTTCACACTTCTTCGTATGCATGATTTGTACTGGGTTATTTTAAATGTGTGCTTTAAAAACATTTTAACTGACTATTTTAAACTAATGTAATTGGAATTCCATGTACAATAATTACTATCAATTTTCATGCTAAATGCAGAATATTCTTTGGAGGGGGAGGTGTATCCACATATATGGACACATTTCTCTCCTCCCTCTGTAAGGAAGTGATTAGACGATTGTTTTGTTGGAATGACTTGCTGAAAATTACACAGGTAATCCATATGGAATTAGGTCTTTCATCCTAGATACTGTACACTGAAAAGACTGCAAGTAGATTTGTATTTTGCTGTAATTTTTAATTGATTTTTAGTCACTTTATTGTAGAAAGGCAAATATGGTTTTGTAATTTGTTCATTCAGATAGCATTGAGTTATAAACTCACAGCCTTTTCAGTGGCATGAAGTAGTGTGGTAGTGTATAAAATAAAGACACCTTTGGTTTGTTTGGTATGTTCGGTACTTGATAATAAATTATGTACTCCGTAATACACAGCGCTGTTACAGAACATGCTTAGTGTGTGTACAGTTTTTCCCTTATGAGACAGTGAGCAAGCAATCCTTTTCCACAAGTATCTATGCCAAACTTTAGATAGTTAAGTAACTAAAGATAATTAGGTGGCGTAATAGACGTTTTATTTTTAAGTGTGGGAATGAGCATTGGAACTGGTAAGTAAGCTTTGCAATCCTTGATGTATTTGATATGTTTACTCAGCTTTTCCCTATGACAATTCTAAATAGGACTCCAAGTAGTTCATTACGTTTGGCACCACAAGGAACCTGTCACTGCTGCAATGTCAATAACAACTAGTCTGGCTGCGAAAAGATCACTGAAGATTTTGTACTTAGCATTGGGTTTTACTTTGTTTCCATGGACTTTCTCATTCAGTGTACTAAAGTGGGCAGACCTTAGTAAATGCTGGGATGGGGTACTCACTGTATGTTGATAGTACAGAGCCTTCTCTTTAAAAATATGGATTTACCCTCCTCATCACTCTTTCATTCTGTTATATTGAAGGGTCGCCAATACCTGTGGGCATTGATGTGCAGGTAGAAAGCATTGACAGCATATCTGAAGTTGACATGGTAAGTTGGTTAGTAGAATTGGAATAAATAATTTTAGGCGAAACTCAGCATCTCAGAAACATCCAGAGGGATAATATAGACTAATACAGTTAAAGAAAGCAAATCCTTAAAGAGCACAACCTTACCTCGAAGCATGCAAGTCATTCTCATTTAGACTAGTAAGTGTTACATAAGAGCACATGCTGAATTTCTCCTTGGGCAAGATGAACAGATCAGAGTGGACAGCGCTCTGATTTGAAAATGCCAACCATTCGTTAAGCCTCATGGGCTTCCACATGAGCTCTTAGTGCTCTGAACATTAAATGATGAGGCTACATGTCCTTTGCTTCCTTTGCTCATGTAGATCTGAATATTGCCATTATTTCTGGCATGGATGGAGCTGTGGTCATAACAAATGGAAATACAAAATTCAGTTCCAGGAAGGGTCCTAGGAAGGAGAGGCCCTCACTGCAAACCTGTAGCATTGGAATGCAGGCTGTTCGTTCCTCAGCTGAAATTGTCACTAATAATGCCACCCAGACACTAGTACCAACTTCCTCCACCCTAAAACAGCAGGGCATGTTAATTTTGCAGAGAGATCTTGTTTACAATATCTTTTTGCAGTAAGTGTAGCTCTAGTCGTAGATTTTGAGTTTGCAATGGAATCTGTCAATACGAACCCCTGCATTCCTTTGCAAACCTACCCAAATAATAAAATCAAATATTACAAGGGCATAAAATCATATTACAGGGGAAGACCTAAGTATCTTCTCAGTATTCTTATCAGAATTAATTTTTCTATTGAGATAAAATTATATCTGCCTAATAATGCAGAAGTTATATAGGTGAGCACAGAGCAGTCAAGGCTCTGCAGAAGCTCAGACTGGGTTTGCAGCATCCTCTCTATCTCTTTCCACATGTATATTTGCAGTCATTTTATTTCTCTAAATAGGAAGATAAAATATTTGTAACAGTCTTTCGTATTAAAAAATGTAATTCTTGTAAATGTTTTCGTTTGCTCGTGAAATTAATCATATTTTTCCTTACGATGCATTTAATTCATAAAAGAACTAATTAAAAACCCCTGTGCAACATTTGTACAGATTATTGTACAGATTAATGGATTTTACAAATTGACCTAATGACCTTGAAGAACTCAAGTAAACCCCTTGGTAAAGAAACCATGTTCTGGGAAAATCTTGTAAAGATTTCCAAAGCAAACCCCTTTTTAGTTTTAAAGTTTCTTTTTGGCTGATGGCCCAGTCCAGCAGACCACTGAAATCTGTAGAAGTTTTATCTGACTATAAATGAAGTATGAAAGCGAAAAGGCAAATAGCCAGTATCTCAGAGGTAGTTCTAATAGATATTTAATCTCATCGAGTGGCATTTAATTCATCTCATTGAGGATCCTCCAGATGATGACCAGAGAAGAAATCAATCCTTTGCATGAGTTGATTATTTTGTACTGTTTCCTATTGTGTGCGAATAAAACAAGCATTATCTTTTTTATTTTTAATTAAACAAAGGACTTCACAATGACTTTATATCTCAGACATTACTGGAAGGATGAGAGACTTTCCTTTCGTAGTAACAAAAACAGAAGTATGACTTTTGATGGAAGACTGATAAAAAAGATCTGGGTACCTGATGTGTTTTTTGTACACTCCAAAAGATCTTTCATTCATGATACAACTGTGGAAAATGTCATGCTGCGAGTCTACCCCGACGGCAATGTACTCTTCAGTCTACGGTAAGAACAATACATGTTCTCTTATAAGAAAATACATGACTGCAATTGTGGACCAATAGTCTGTACAGTGAGTAATTACTGGAATTACCTGCAGTTAAGATTCCAATATTGGGCTGACATTAATCCCCTGGCATCAGATAATGGGAACTGTTGACCAGTGGACCAGTGAGAAAATAAATTTATGATTGAGAATATACAGATAACATATTTTTCTGTCATTCGTATATTGTTTCTTGTCACAGGATAACGGCAGCTTTTTAATCTGTTATAAATATCACTCAAGTTTATCAAGTGTTCATTCATTGCCAGTGGTTTTAGCAATATTGCAGTAGTTTTGCTGTTGAGTGCAGTAAAGCCCAAAATCATTAGAAAAAACGAATGTAGGGTTTATTTTTCACCTGAGTCTTTTAAATCTGTCTGTCTCAGCTGTTTTCACCCTGGATATCTGTAAACATGCTGTTCATATTAACTGGGGCTCCAGACGGGCATGGAGAGCAGATTATTGGTGCTGATAACCAGCAAAGTTACACACACGCATTGTGTGACTACAAGGAACTGGAAAGTGAAACAGCAATTCTAGGACTAAAACAGCAAGGTTATGAAATGTGCCTCCCTTCTACCCACATGTTATTACTTTTCTTTATGAAGCAGATTTGGATGATGTGGCAGAAATAGTTTTAACCAAGGAATCTTCCCCCTAGGGCAAAGGCCCTGAGGCCTGTGCATTGCAGAACTCACAGTTTGTTACTAATTAGGCCTGTGCACAGAGGTGATAGTTCATCTAATCTGGATAGTTTGAAGATCTATGCAAGTACTTGAGATTTTGGCTATGTAATAATTTGCCAACAAGTAGTGAATTTATCTACCTGCTCACGAAGACGTGCAGAAGCCCTCACGGCTGTACACCACTTTAGAATAGTGTGTGTTCAAGAATAACACTGGCCAGCAAGAAACAATGAGGTGAAGAATGCATTTTATTGCTATATTCATTTTCATGCTTCCTGAGAGAGAGAGGGGATCAGAACTACATGACTACCCTAAGGCTTACAGCCGTGACCCTCCATGTGAGGGGTATGACAGACATTCAGCTGAGGAAAGGAGTAGTGGTGAAGAGACGTAAATACTTACACGCAAGAAATCTGCATATTCCACAGCTTTTCTTTAGTGTGTAGCATCCAGGATTTTATTGAAGCAAAGCAGAACAAAAATACAGATTTGTTGCTAAAATAGTCTTTCTTTTTGTTTCAATAAATGTTTTCTTGTTGTTCCCCTGATCCTTTAGCCAATAGCTAAAAGACAGAAATGACATCCATAGTTGGAAATCTTATGCATGATTTTAAAGACGTATCACTTTTACAATCTCATTTCAAGCCAGTAACATCCTTCACTAGTAAAAATTCAGCTACAGTGTGATTAGTGATCACAAATTTTAGGAGATCACTTGTACACCCAGTATATCACTTATCACTTAAATCCCTGTAGGATTCAGTTTTGGGAAAACAGAAAAATCAAACTAAACTGTCAAATGCCATGCAAGCTGTGGCAAAAAACTCAGAAATCTGGCAATATTTACTATATTTAAATTTCTGTCTCTAGCCTTTTTTTGTTTGTTGGTTAAAATGTCAAGGCATATTAACCTTCTAAACATTTGTGAAAAGCAGCTGGATTGCAAAATAATGTCTTTGCCTAGGTTTCTTTTAGCTTTTTAGAGTATAAGGCATTTCCATGGTGTTGAAGAGAAGAGTGTGCTTCCAGAAATTGCAGGTTAACCTCTTAGGCAATTAAATATGATAACAATTCTAGCTGGGAAAATAGCAGTTGGAATAATATTTGGTCTATTCTGTAATATTATCTAGTTCAGTCTATGAGAAATCCAGTCAAGAAATGTGAACTCACCTTTGTTAATCTTTCTAAGTGTAACCCTTCAAAGTAAAATGTGTGAAAGGTTAATGATGAGGCCAGAAAAGAGTTTAAAAATTGAAGGTAATGTACTTAATAAGACGTGTGTTTTAAAAACGTGGTCTCTCACTGATTTAGCTTTATCTCACTATCTTGAAGCAATTTTAGAAGCATCTACAAAAAGCAGAAGAATGCAATCATTAGGATTCCAAACAGTCGATTGATTGGGAATCTCACAAAGACATCTGCACAACCCTAAGAAAGTCTGAAATTTTTCATTTAATTTCTGTTTTTCTGTTCCTTTCTGCAGAATTACAGTTTCTGCTATGTGTTTCATGGATTTCAGTAGGTTTCCTCTGGACACTCAGAACTGTTCTTTAGAACTGGAAAGCTGTAAGTTTAATTCATACTTGTTCTTCACATCTGCATTCTTACCAGCAGTCCATCTTGTTCATTATGTTTTTCACTCACCTTGAGTGTGACCTGAACATATTAAACTGTGGCCAGTTTGTTATCTTCCCAGAACTCAGCGAGCTTCAGGAAGACAGAAAAAACATGATGCACCCTGCTTTGTTTAGTCTGGGTCTATATTCCAAGGCCTAAATCTAAAAATGTTTCCTCTATCAGAAATCATGTTTTCTTCTGAGAAAAAAAAAAGTGATGTCAATATTTGACCTCATGGAAAAATCAAATGAGTGCCTGCACTACTGTGAAATGTCTGCTTTCTCACTCCTGACTTAGTTGTCTGTAGGAAGCTGTAGAACTGAACAACAACAGGAAATTCTGTTTTGCAGAGCCTTTGGATACCTCAAAATTTATTCTTACTTACTTGGATTGTGACTAAAACTGGGATGATGGTTTGTTGTTTAATCTTGGCAAAGAGAACAGATCACCAGCGTTTGGGCAGTCTGCTCAGTGTGGCAGCTCCAGAGCTCCGATGCCATGTGCCTTGTGACCCTAAGCATGCCCATGTCCCCCATCTGTCAACTAAACTGCTGGCAGGATACAGGACTGGGCTTCACTTGGAACAAGATGGAATATGGTCTTTGCAATTTTTTTCCATGTCAACTGACTGGCAAAGTGATGTAAAAAAAAAAATGTAGTTTTGGGGTTTCCCAAATTGTTTGAGTGGTCTTCTGACCCTAAGAAAAGAAAACAGAAGCATTATTCCAGCAGAAGAGGTGATTCAGTTTTTACTTTCTCATAGATGCATACAATGAAGATGATCTGATGTTATACTGGAAACATGGAAACAAGTCCCTGAGTACAGATGAGCACATCTCCCTCTCCCAGTTTTTCATCGAAGAATTCAGTGCTTCCAGTGGACTAGCGTTTTACAGCAGTACTGGTATAGTAAGCCCTTGTCATTAGAAGAGAGGACAGGACACAATCATGCAGAATGCCTTTCACAATTAAATTTGTTGCTAATAAATGACTGTTACTACTGAGAGATCTCAGTTAAAATGAGATCTGTCAATCACACTTGGCCTAAGTCCTCGGTTGGCCTAAGTCCTCAGTTATCTTTACATTACTAATGTAATACTTTCCTGATATTAGAAGAAGAGGCCATAATAATACTTGTAACTTAACATCTGACAAAAAGTACCTTTAAAAATGCACAATAACCAAATAGATGCTCTTGTAAAATCATAGTGCTTGTCTGAAAGTCACTGGAATATTGGGTTTACAGGAATCTTTGGGCTCTGGTTATATAGAAAAGCTTGAAAATGCAAACTCTAAAGGGTCAAGTACTAGAAAGCAAACAAGAGGAACCCCAATGTGTTTTATTGTCTAAAATCTCCTCATTTCTGAAGCAGTAAAATGTCATTAAAAGCCTACTAACTATAAGATTTCTGCATGAGAACATTTTATAACCTACTGAGGTTTAATTCATGGTTTGCTTAATGTTGCATGTTTATAGATAAAGTTGCAGGAAAAAAAATCCCTTTATGTCACTGCTACATTGTTTAAATACAGATATCTGCCCCAGACAGGTTTTTATTTTTCCCTATAGATCTTGAACTATACTTTCTGGCAAACTGCACAAGGCTTTAGGAGTTTATTATAGTCTTGATTTCATGCAAGGTGGGTTTTATTTTCTTTGTATTTGTACATGCAATTATAGGTTTTGAAATGCTTATCTATGTAAGTAGTCTAACCATATGGCTTTAGCTAGATAAAACAGCATGTTTGCTGCTATACTTTCCAGTATAATGCGATATAATATGATGAAATGCGTAACGCTTTGGAAAAAAACTCCTTAAGACGTACAAGAAAGCTGCAAATAGACTTATTTACAGGATAGCTTCCCTTTGCTTTCAAAAAAAGAGTCTTTCAAGTTTGTGGTGACTGTTACTGAATGCAGAAATTCCAGTTTAAATTATGATGCAGCCTAAGCAGTGAGGAATTCACAGCTTTAACAAGTTCTTCATCCTTATCTCTTGCTCGCGTATGAGCTAAGCACAGAGCTCCAGCTTTCAAGAGCCACTGTCATGTGAGAAGAGGGCGAGTGATGCCTTACTATCATAACTGTGCCTTGCTGAGAGCTACATCACATTTGTCGTTGTTGCAAGAAGGAGACTGGGATGTTTTCCACCAAACTGCTATCACTGTGTTGAAATTGGTTTCCAAGAACTCAAATGGCTTCTGTCTGCCTTGCTATTCTCATCAAAAACACTTAGGCAAGCAAAACACAGCCTTGTGCACAACAACGTAACCTCATACCGCCCCTGTACCCAGGCCTTTGCAGCTCCTTCACAGCAGCAGCTTTGACTTTTCGAAGTGTAACTGCTTAACACTTACATTAGGATGTTTTGATGATGAGCTTACTCAGTAGGGTAAAGATGAAATGAAAGATTTGGGGTTTTTAAGTTGCAGGGGCCACTGGGTGACTGAATGAGTCCCTGAATAATGTGTGTACCATATCCGTTCATTGGAACACCGCTCTTTGTAGATGTACATTTTTCTTTGAGGTTTTGTTTCAATCAGGAGGTTCCATTTTCTCTTGTTCTTGTATTTTGCTTCTTGTTGGAAGAAAATGATTACGCACAGACTCTGCACCCTGAAGTAATAGTGGGGAAGAATCAGCACAACTGTAATGGGAACTGTCTCCCCTGGAGAGTCTTAGGTGAAAAATGGACAAAAGTACTGCTCACAAAGCAGCCTTGTGCAATTTCGGTTCTGCATGTCCTTTCATGTGAATCTCCAATCCATTTTTGAGACAATAATTTTTAAAACAAAAAGCCTTCACAACAGAAAACTCATAGTGTGTGTTTGAGGTTAGATGAGGTTACTGTTGAGATATTCTTTCGTATAAAGCCACTCTTTGTGATGGTGTGACTGTTCCAACACACGCTCATTGATGTCTCTGTACTGGACGTGCAGATGCTGTGCAGTCAGCCACTTCTGTCTTCTTTTCACCTCAGTAGGAGCACAAACGCTTTGCTGCACAGACAAAGCATCCCCCAAAAGTCACTAGATGGCACCCTTTCCTCTAAAGTCAACGCTGGGCAGGCAGAGCGGTCTGACCGTAGGAAAAGAATTGCTTATTGCCAGGCATTTGTAGCATGAGAGAAGGCGGGCTGCTTTTTGGGGCAGGCACTGTCCTACCTCGACTGGACAGTTATATTCTGTCTGTATTCTCCCGGCAGTTTCACTTGAAATCTATTTACTTTTTTTTTCAATTTTCTAAACTCAATCATAATATAGTATTTTATTCATGCAGTCGTGATGCTTCACTCCCAAAGGCAGCAGAAGTTAATGATGTATTGTGGACAATTTGCTGAGCACTACATAAAACCAAGGTGGTGACAATATTTTTCAGCCATTTAGTATTACTGATGTGGATACAGCGCTCCTACTAGAAGGAGGGGGCCAGTGAACAGAGCTCACAAATAACACAGCTCTCTTCTCCCACAACCTGTTCCTCTCTCTTTTTCAACAGGCTGGTACAATCGACTTTTTATAAACTTTGCGCTCCGGAGACATATTTTCTTTTTTGTGCTACAATCCTATTTCCCAGCCATGCTGATGGTGATGCTGTCTTGGGTTTCATTTTGGATTGACAGAAGAGCCGTTCCTGCCAGGGTATCACTAGGTAAACCATTAATGTATATTCTTTTGGCAAGGGAAGGGAATGGACAGGGGACAGGTTTTGAAGTTATCCTAGCTCCTTATTCATACAGGACATGAGAAAATTGCCTGAACAACATTAGGATTGCTTCTGTTGTCACTACCACAAACTCCTTTGGTCGATCTCTACATTTGGAAATGGGATGTTTGTTTAGATTGATTTTACTCTAGTAGAAACCAGCTCATGCACCACAAAAGGAAAAAGGGGCGATTCTGCAGATTTCCCTATGCAGAATTTTACTTAATTCCTTTCCTCCCCCCCCCCCCCCCCCGTGTTGGGTTTTTTCCTCCTTTGTTGCCAGCAAAGTAGCAGGTAGTCAGATCCCTCCACAGATCCATGGTTCCTGAGAGATACTTAACAGGCATGGCACAATTTATCTAAAAACTTTGCAGCTCTGCTTTCTCTCTATAGACATTTGGTATCTTGGAACCAACTTGGAACCAGTTTCCTGACTTGTCCCAGTGTAGCAAATCCTTTATTTGTTAAGTACCTTGAAAGTGTTTGCTTTGGTGCCTTAACTGTGCAATGCACACCGGCTCCTCTGGAAGCCAAAGGGTAAGTTGGGCATCTTTCTGCTCTCACAGTTTTAGTTCTGAACACCACGGCTCAGGAGAAAAAGACTAACTAGAGTGGGGTTTTTATAACATTATTGTCTTTCTCAGTGATATATCAGTTGATACCACTTCAAGACTGCCTTTGTCGGGAATTTGATGCTGATGGCCTTGAAACGAGTACATTTGTTTTCCAAAGATTAGCATCTCTGTGAAGATCTGATGGAAATTTGTTAAGATATCTAATGTAACCATAACGCACCTGAGTCCTGCAACTATCAGTTTAAGAATTAAAGAAGCTCCTGCTCTTTCTTCTCACTGATGCTAGTCCCAGAAGCCAACTATACGTTGCCGTATTTCTTAAAAAAGTCAGCATTAGAGGATGTTTGTTTAAGAAACAAACTTGCATGTACTGAGGGAGTCCTCAATTTTTATCTATAGCTGTATCAAACTAGAAAAAATAGGACTGTAGGAACCTCAGATCCCTTTCTATTGGTATAGTCTAAAGCTATTAATACATGATTTACAAATCTATTTGTTAGTCTAAAACTAAATTACGGTACCTTCTAACTACTTTTATTAATGGATTCCTTTTATTTATAATAAATTTAACTTAATCTTTAAAAATAAAGTTTTAATTCTCAGTAGGCCATTTGTAATGTTTTCAAGGTTTTACTGATCATGTTTTTAATTTATACATGGATTTCTGTGGATGGTTATGCAGCAGGAGTGCTATGAATAATGCATATTTCATTAGCATAAGCATACATAATTTATAGGCAATGTTAACAACAGAGTTTAAAAAGCTTAGCTCTCTAGCCTAAAGTATACATATTTTAAATACATAGATTTTCTCTTAATAGTACATTTCAAACTCCATCCTTCAACAAAAGGAAGTTGCAGAGAGGGAGAGAACTTGTTCCAATGAACTTGAAATGGCATAAAACTGGAGGAAGGCTCTACTGAGACCCAGATGAAAGGCCTTGCTACCAGCCAGTGCAATCTCACAGGTGTTTTTGGGATGCCTTCACTTCCGGTGAAGGGCTTAGATTGGGCATTTTCTATGGGTGAGGGTTTTTTCTGAGATAGAGAAAACCAAAATGAGATGAATAGCTACACATAGGAGGAGAGATTGAAAAGATGAGGGTGAAATCCTGGACACACCGAGGTAAATAAAAAATATTTCTTAGTTTCAACTGATATAGCATTTTTGTGCTAGAGTGTATTTAGAAACCTTTGGAGTTATGCTAGAGACATGCAAGCCGATGTATGTTCTCAAGAAGTACAATTTGAGAAGGGGCAGGGAGGGAAACTGATGATTCTTCAGTGATTGTCTGGGATAAGAAATTGTGTGGTCAAGACCCTGGCTCTGGTAAGTGAGGGAAGACCACAAATCTGCTTTTGCTTCTCTATAACAGCGCCTAAAGCTGTCATAGAAATGCGTTCCTTACACTGCTGAATCACCAGTGTTGTGTCCCTGCTGTTTGAACCTGGCGTGCTGCAGCTCTGCTCAGTGCGTGCAGTTAGAGAGATGATTTACTAGTTTTGGTATTGTATGTGATGGGTCCTTCATGGTTCACTCCGCTTTTCAGAGCCCAGGCAATGAAGTTAAAGGCCCTTGCAAAGCTGTGCTGTCCAAGCAATGGTGACGAGCTAAACAAAACCAGCTGGCCAGTATTATGACAACCTCCCCTTTTGTTTTGGCAGGTATAACTACAGTGCTGACAATGTCGACCATCATGACAGGAGTAAGTGCCTCAATGCCTCAAGTGTCTTACATAAAGGCTGTGGATGTGTATTTATGGATCAGCTTCCTTTTTGTCTTCCTCTCTGTCATCGAATATGCTGCAGTAAACTATCTCACCACAATTGAAGAGAGAAAGCAACTCAAAAAAAGGGGCAAGGTACAATCCTCTGTGTTTTGTTGCCTTCAGAAAGCATCACAGAAGCCAAAGAATAATCCTGATATGCCACTGTGGTAACAGTACAGTAACCATCTGTATGACTCCACTTTGCATCTTGCTTTTCTTTACTTGGCTGAAGGGAGGAAATGTATCATCATCTCTGAGATCTTGAGAAGATCTCTGCTTTCTCTCCCTTCCTTTTCTCGTGGCAGAGGTGAGGGAGTACATCTCTTAATTTCCCCCTCAGTCCCTCCTAGTGGAAGGTAACCTTCATTCTGTTCTCCAGTACCTGTTGATCAAGGTATTTTTCCTCTGTCTGAAATATACCCCAGAATGCACTCATGTAATGTTTCCTCCTGTTCCCTGTGGAGTCTATTTTTCTTTATCCTGCTTTATGATTTTCAATTAGGAAGATGTGTTTAATGATGCCTTTTTGTCCAAAGACCAGATGAATGACAAGGTCATTTTTAGAAAAGTGCCTGAAGCAGAAATGTTCACAAGTTAAACATTTTTTTCTATGAAGCACTCATTTAAAGCCTTTGCTTCAAGAATATCCCCCCCATATAAACTCATTTGTTGAAATATCACAAGGGGGAAACTACAAAATGGGGGCATATGTTGCTCACATGATGTGATACTCCCCATCAAAAAACTACTTATTGAAATGTTTGAAGTCATTTCTCACAGCAACGTAGACCTACAGGAGAGGCAGAGTTTGATTTTTCTATTTCAGAAGTTAGGGCACATATTGCCAGCCAGAAGCTGGCAATAATTAGACAAGTGTGTTTTATTGCACGTTATCCCCTTCCTTGCTCACGTCCTGTGCAAGGGGGTAGACCCCACAGATTGCAGTACTGTGAGACAGCCCTGTTCTCCATATGCTCTCCATAGAGGGAACAACACCAAAGACAAAGCTCACTTTATTTTCTGGTTGTTTTTATTTACTATTTACTAAAATGGCTCCTGCTAGACACAGAGTAACTGTTCTTTGTTGCCAGGCTTCAGGAATGTATAGTATTGATGCAGTGCAAGCAATGGCTTTTGACGGCTGCTTTCACGACACGGATGTGGATATGGACCTGCCTGCTTTCTCAGACCGCTGTGAAGAGAATGAGACTCGGGCACGTGCAGCCAGCGTTGCCAATTTGGACACAACACGGATAAAGAGGAAGAGATCTCTGAAGGGAAGCGTGGGCAGGATTATTTTACAGAACAATCATGTTATTGACACATATTCCAGGATTATATTTCCCAGTGTGTATATTGTATTCAACTTTTTTTACTGGGGTTTGTACTTATGAACAAAAATCATTATAAGGTAGACATTATTTTACATATGAGGGTAGCATCGTGCTTCAAAAACAATGCAACAGCAGTAGAGGAAATGGTTAAAAGTTTCCAAAACAGACTTCTGCATCATACCAAGGCTGGTGTGGTTAGCAGCAAAACTGTTAATGAAAAACTCTCGTGATCTGGTTTCTTTTTCAATTGGACTGTGCAATGCTTCACTGGGGCAACCTAATGCACATGGAGCCCTTCATCACATACCTAAACAGACAGCAGCTCCCATCTGAAGTATTATCCAGTCTCTATGTACACTCTATTTCTCTTTAATCAGCCTTTCTGTTTCTTCTCCACTTGTGGCCCATTTTAGCAGTCAGTCGGCACCAGCCGTCTTCAAATAGCTCCTAACCTTCTTTCACTTGCTGCATTTTGATTTTGCTAGGCCACCTGTATGCACCTCAGTAGCCTTTGTCCTTGGATGGTAACTATTTACCATTGTGGCTTAGCAGTGGAGTAGGGAACAGCAGAAAGCAGGAAGGGAAGCTGATGGGGCTTTGTACCCTGTGCATCTGTCCCTGACTTTCCACAGGGCTACAGAGAAGGGCCTCTGTTTGGGAAAAATCTTGATTCCTAGTCCCTGGGGTAGCACAGGAACAATATCCCAGTCCCAATGCCCTCAGTGTCTTACAGCCACCTCCCGGGATGGGGGGGCTACTGTCATCTGCACAAGCTGTGCCCCTCATGTGATGCCCACACACCAGTGACTCCTGTAGACCTACTGTAATCACCTGCTTTCTGCATAACTGTCCATTTCAGAAATGTAGGCTTTGAGGCAGAGATTTTAGAAACCTTTGTCAAGAAAACAAACAAACCATACCTTCAGCAGCAACTGGTTCTTCTGCTTTATGTTGCATAAATGAGCTTGAGGTTTTGCCCCCCGCTCCCCTGCGGCTTTTGAGATTGAATGTTACAGTGAGGAGAAGCCACACGTCTGCTTGCACCACTGATCCCCAACACAGTTCAACATACTGCAGGGAGACATACAGGAAATAAAAGGAAGCAGCTGTGCCAAAACAGAGCCATATACAGGAATCCTGTCCGTTTTGGATGAATCCTGCATGGAAATATCCTTAGGTCCAGGCTAAGGAGGTTAATTAAGGAAGTTCAGGGACACAGAAATAGTGTTCATAGCTCCAGAAAAGAATCAAGATCACTTTTGCAACTTTCCCAAATAAGGAACGTTTTCCACTTTAATTTCTGGGGTTGCCTGCCATTTAATGGAGTGAGTTTAAATTTACAAATTCAGTTCAAAACAATAATTTGTGGTGGCAAAAAAATGTAACAAAGTAAATGCTTGGTCACAATTAGGAAATGGGAATAAATTTGGAAGCCTGAACCGTTCTCTGGTTTATTTGATTTTCCTATTCCAATATTGTTTGCTCATAGCATGGTGATGTCTTTCACTGTTTCAGAAAGCGGCATCCCAGTTACAGAGCTGGAGAAGCTGTTGACACACTGCATACCAGGTGACTGGAATCTGACGGATTCAGTGGGTACTTTTGGAGCCAGTTTGCTGCCAAACAAATGATCAGAGCTAAGATGGCTTTGATACGCTTCCAGGAAATCCTGTCATGGAAAGCAGAACTGTACCAGGAATAACAATACTGGGAACATAAAGTCAAACGACATGCAGGCTTTGGCAACAGCAAGGGCACTCTAAACCACCAGCTAAGCTAATGTGTAAAATAGATACATAAAAATATTACTATGACATCCTTATTCCTGCACTGCCATTATGGAGGCATCCTGCACAGATGTTCCAGATTGTCTGAGAAGATCCCATCTAACTGCTCCAGATGTGTGTAGTGTGTCCCAAACTTTTCACATGAACTAATGTAACACCATTGTTTTCACATAATTTGTTTAATCTGCTTTACGAGAAGAGGTATTTGTTCTGTAGCCAACAGTGAATCCTCAGGCTCCAACAGAAATGTGGTTCTTGACCCAAACCAGCTCCCTCTCACAAATTTCTTACAGGATCTGCTGCAGTAAAAGCCCCACAGCGCAGCATGCCCAAGCCTCGTGCAGGCTGTCCAGCAAACAGGCCCACACATGGAAGCATGGAGGAAAAGAGATTCCTGCCTGCATTTACCTTCTGGGCACATTCCATACAGGTGGCTGAAAGCTGCACAGCTTGCTGGGATGGAGGAAACCTAAGTTACTTTGTAACTGTAACTGTAGCCATTGGCAAAGTATTCTCCCCTACACAGCCAATCTTATCATAATAATAGTGAAGAAGATTACACATCATGACGATAAGACTCAACTGTACGTGTTTACAGCCAAACTTATAATTTCTGTCTTAATGCAATGACAAGGGTGATATCGGATTCAATTATACTTCAAAAATTTATCGCTTGTACGAATAGTAAAAAAAATGACAAACAGTATTTAAATACATAATTTTTTGTTTAGTGAGCTGACTAAAACCCACATGACCCTCTTCTGAAGCTTGTGTTATCTTCCAGAAGGGGATGATATGAAACACTTTGAGTCAATCTGTCTAGACAAACCAGCAAGGAAGTCTTTAAAAAAAAAGTATTCACAACTATTTTCCCTTCTTGTTAATTGTGGCTGCTTTTGAAGCCAGTTAGATGTATGGGCTTTCCCTCCCATAGCATTTACTGAAAGTTAAAACATCACAGCCATTATGTAAATATGTTATTTGTTCGAGTGTTCTTCCTAGTGGTATTCAAGCAGTTACACTGACAGTAATTATGGATTTTTGGAACAGAAATAGCAGGTTTTAATGGCTCCTCTGACCAGTTGAGGTGCAGGAAGTGGCCTCCCTATTTTTAACCTCTGTTGCTACACCCCTGTCTCTTAAGAAAACATCCTGTAAGTGTTAATCGAGGTGATGCAAACTTTGAAGCCTGGAGAACTACTTCATTCTTCAAAGCTTTATAATTCTCATGAAAGAAATCAGCAGAATTTCATGTCAGTGACCTGTTTTTCAGAGAGCTACAAAAATGTACATCTTTGAATATCCCAACTATTGGCAAGTGTTTACACTAAAATAGTCACAATTCAATACATTTTGCCAAATGTCCTGAATGTTGAATGACATCATGATGAACTAAATTAGGATTGTACAATTAGGATAACCTTAGGTTACCCCCTGGCAAAATGTCTCTTCTGCCCATCCACTTGCTGATTAATCTGTATTTCATGATCAAGTGGTCACGATGTCTTGGTCAGCTGGTGACCAAACTGGTCCAGATGGTAAAGGAACAAGGACTGAATAAGGATAACCAGTGTTTGCCTTTTTCTGTCTTCTGTTTCCTTTTCCCATGTATTATATTTTACCAGTTTTTCTATTCAGCACATAGGAGTTTGCTGGATGCATTCATGAACACAGAGCCCATGGGAATCACACAATGTTTGCTCCAAATGACCCAGCTAGTGCCAAGGAAGCAGTAGTTACGACTGTATGAATAGCAACCACACCACAAGGAGGAACAGGACTGCAAAACCATTTTCTGCAATGGGAGGGATTTGACCGGGTATTTTAGATGTGAAATGCTGTAATATTTCCCTCCACAAGCTGTTGACAAAAACACAGTCCCCTCTCTTATCTGTCATTTAAAGGTCTTTCTTGTAACTAACTTATGCCTAATATAACCTTCTACTTACATTAGCCAGGCACTGTAAGGCTGCTGAGGTTTCCAGAACTCACCTTTTGTTGGCTGTTCTGCTTTCAAGTGTTTCTGCTTCAAGTTGTCAGTACACAAGAACAAAACTTTATCAAAACCTGCCTAACAATTTTTCTGGTGTCTTCCAGCCAATGTAAAATACACCATTAATAAATAGGCACCTTTAATAAAGGTAGCTAAAAATATTTCTAGAGATTTTCATATGCTTGGTGAGGATTCTGAAGATTTCTTCAAGAAAATCTCAGAGAGGCTCTGGAACAAGATGTTGGTCCAGAAAAAAAACAATGCAGATGAAGGCTGGGCATTTTTGTGTGTATGAAGTAAAATTTTACACAACCACAAGGTTTTATGTTGTATCTCCTAATTTAATGCATGTACTAACTTCAGCGGAGATACTGTTGTGCAATTTCCTATTGGTTTCAAAAAAAGGGAGTATTCTTCTCTCACACATACACGCTGACCAAATTGAGTAGACAAAGAAAAAAATATTTTATGTTTTCAAGCAGCAATTGCTTTAAAACTTTATAGTTTGGGAATAAAATAAGGCTGACACTATGTTCTCTGCACTAAGCAAGGTTAAGTGATATGAAACATTAGCTATCATTACTGTCTGACACCAGTGGATGTTATTCCTGCTCTACATAAAATCACAGAATGGTTTGGGTTGGAAGGGACCTTAAAGCCCATCCAGTCCCACCTCCCCTGCCATGGGCAGGGACACCTCCCACCAGCCCAGGCTGCTCAAGGCCCCATCCAACCTGGCCTTGAACACTTCCAGGGAGGGGGCATCCACAGCTTCCGTGGGCAACCTGTGCCAGTGCCTCACCACCTTCAGCAGGAAGAATTCCTTCCTAATGTCTAATCTAAATCTTCCCCCTTCCAATTTAAAGCCATTCACCTTTGTGTTATCACTCCTTGCCCTTGTAAAAAGTCCCTCCCCAGCTTTCCTGTAGCCCCTTCAGGTACTGGAAGGTCGCTATAAGGTCTCCCTGGACCCTTCTCTTCTCCAGGCTGAACAAGCCCAACTCTCTCAGCCTGTCCTCACAGCAGAGGTGCTCCAGCCCTCTGATCATTTTCATAGCCCTCCTCTGGACCCACTGCAACAGTTCCATATCCTTATGTCCTATGAGCAGTCCCTTTGCCCACCTTCAGGAGGCCCTGGCAAGATGCTCATCACTGCAGAACACGTTTCCCTGCTGATACTGAAAATGCAGGCAAATAAACTCTCTAGGATTCCTTTTGGAGTTCTAGAAAGCAGCATCCTTTATTCCAGCAATGGGCACATGACGGAATTATTTCCATCAGTCATGTGTAACGAGACAAGAGCTGGGGACTTCCATGCATATGTATACATTTTCCCAGAAATCTTATGCCTATTTGTTACTTTCCAAGGACTCATTTTAACGTTATTATGAAGTTCACAACAGGCAAGTCTTTACTCATTGGAGCTTTGGAGCCAGTTCTGTGTGACCTTGCATTTTAGACAGGGAAAGGCTGCAAACAGGTGATTACAGCAGGAGACACATCTGTTCAGCACAGACCACGCTGAACACAAGGCGTTTTCCTTCCTCTCTGAACAGCGTCTGGAAAAACGCTGTTTGAAAAAAACACGCTATACAAACCCCACACTATCAGAGGGACGTTCTGGCTTTAAGAAAAATACAGTTACTGAGATGGAACTCAACTCCGCTTTAGCTTAAATCAAAATATTCCACTTTTTGCAATGGCAACTACCTCTTGCACCACTACGAGCGCCCACACCACCCCCACCCCCGCCCTCCATCCACCTCTCCCCGCCCCGCCAGGGCGGGTTCTGCCGCCATTTCCTCTCTGCCGCCCAATCGCCTGTCCCGCCCCGCCCTGGCCCCGCCCCCCACGGGTGAGTGGGCGCGCCCGGGTGAGTGCGCGCGCGCGGGGAGCTGGGGGCCACGCTGGGGGAGCGGTGCCCCCTTCGCGGGGACGGGGAGGACGGGAGGAGGGCGGCGGGGGCAGCCGGGCAGCAGCGGCGTCGTGGGTGCGGGGTGTGCTGTGCGGCAGCGCCGGGGCTGCGGCCGCCTCGTGGCCGAAGAAGCTGGAGCGGCGCGGGCACCGCCTCCCCCTCCCCCCGCCCCGGGGCTGCTGGGGACGCGGCGCGTGCCTGCGGCGGGGACCCCGCCAGGCTGGGGCGGGACGGGAGGGACGTGTCGGGCATAGGGGTGTAGCGGGGTTCCCGTCTGGGGAAAGCTTGATAGGAGCCCGCCGTGACACAAAGAGTCGTTACTGTTACAGAAAGTGGAATATTTCGATTTAAGCTAAAGCAGAGTTTAAGTTTCATCTCGGTAACTGTATTTTTTGAAAGTCAGGCAGAACGTCCCTCTGACAGCATGGTTGCTTTATAGCATGTTTTTTCAAGTTTTTCTCATAGCATGTTTTTGAAACTGAAAATGCCGGCAAATAAACTGCAAGACTCGTTTTGGAGTTTCAGAAAGCAGCATCCTTTATTTCAGCGCTGCACACGAGGGAGTGATTTCCAGCCGTCAAGGAGACAAGTGCTGGGGACAGAATATATTTCCCATTTACATTTAGGTGTATAAATTTTTCTGGAAATCTTACACATATTCTATTACTTTCCAAGTACTCATTTTAATGTTATTATGAACTTCACAACAGCCAAATCTCTGCTGATTGGAGCTTTGGAGCCAGCTCTGTCTGACCTTGTATTTTAGACAGGGAAAGACTGCAAACAGGTGATTACAGCAGGAGACGCATCTGTTCAGCACAGACCATGCTGAACACAAGGCGTTATCATTTCTCTCTGAACAGCGTCTGGAAATACGCTGTTTGAAAAAGACATGCTATAAGAAAGCACACTATCAGAGGGAGGGTCTGTCTGACTTCACAAAACACAGTTACTTAGATGAAACTTTAGCTTACATAAAAATGTAATAGTAACTACTTTTTGTATGGGGTGTGGAGGAGCGGTGTGGGCTGAGTGGCCTCAGAATCTCCATGGCCATCATCCTTCCCCATTGCTTTCCTGCAATTGCTAGCCCAGTTTAGTGGCCTGAACCCATTAACAGGTACATCTGGTGTGTGAGGTGAAGAACACTGATATGAAATAACTGATCCTTTTTGAAGCAGGAACAGGTAGGTCCATTCAGTTGCTGTGTTTCTTCTCTAGCCCTGCAGAGAAGGACTTGGTATTGGTAGATGAGAAGATCAACACCAGCTGGCAATATACACTTGCAGCCCAGAAAGCCAATTACATCCTGGGCTGCATCAAAAGAAGGGTGGTCAGCAGGTCAAGGGAGGTGATTCTGCCCCTCTGCTTGACTTAAGAAGCCCCACCTGAAGTCCTGCATTCAGTTCTGAAGTCCTCAGCACAAGGACATAGGTCTGTTAGAGCGAGTCCAGAGAAGGACAACAAAGATGATCAGAGGGCTGGAGCACCTCCCACATGAGGACAGGCTGAGAGAGTCGGGATTGTTTAGCTTAGAGAAGCAAAGGCTCCAGGGAGACCTTATAGCAGCCTTCCAGTACTTAAAGGAGGCTTATCAGAGAGATGCACAGAGACTTTTTACCAGGTCCTTTAGTGACAGGACAAGGGGTAACAGTTTTAAACAGGAAGAGGGTGGGTTTAGGTTAGATATGAGGAAGAATTGTTTCTGATTAGGGTGGTGAGACACTGGCACAGGTTGCCCAGAGAAGCTGTGCATGCCCCCAACATGGAGGTGTTCAAGGTCAGGTTGGATGGGGCTTTCAACAACCTGATCTAGTGGGAGGTGACCCTGCCCATGGCAGGGGGGTTGGAACCAGATGGTTCCCTTCTGACCCAAACCGTTCCGTGGTTCTGCAGTTTTAATAACTAAAAAACCACTACAGAACAGCACATTGTGTAAATGAAGCCCTGTTTGGTGAATAGTATATATCTTAACTTCGTTAAATACAATGTGAGTGAGCTGAAAGGTTGGTACGATGGATTTAGATCTGGAATTCAAAACTAGCAGTTCAGGATTGGTTGTATTTGTGTTGCTGGCATCTGGGGATGTCTGTTGCTGTAGATCTCAGTGCCAGCAGCGTCTTCAAATGTTGCTAGCAATTTGGACTAATTTTCAGTGTTTTTTAAAGCATTTCCTTGCCACATGGAGGACTGTAGCTTGCTGCAGGCAGGAATGTCTGCCCTGTCAGGAATGTAGTGATGTGGATTCCCTCCTATGGGACTAAGGTGACTCTAGGTTACTGTTGAGGTACAGGCTGTTAGAGGAGCTACTGATAGAACAGTCTGCACAGGTTTTAGTGGAGTGGTGAGGGTGTCCTGGATGCTGTCGCTTAGGAGAACTTGGTACTGCTTGCCAACTAAGTTTAAGTTTCATGGAAAGGGATCTGTGTAAGTAATAGCATTTTAATAAATGAGAGCATTTATTTTTTTGGAGTAAAGCTTGCATTTTTACTTACAAAAGAAGGCATCGGCATCTTCTGACTCTCCATGTGTTGGCTTCACAAACTTGCTCAAACATGCCTGGACTAAGTTTGAGTTGGCCAGCCCAGACCTAGCAGGCAAGCTGAGGTGCTGGAGGGCTGGGTGCTGGCTTGCTGTTAGGGTGGGTAACTCAGTTTCTCAGGGAGGCTTTTGATGCGGCCCGGCGCTCTGGGCTGCTCTAGGGGAGTGAAATGCTGCTGCCATCTTAAAGGCAAGTATGTCTGCCCATACTATGGTGTTACACCTACTGTTACTTGGGTTTTGCCTTAACTTTCCTGACAACTTGGCAGCTAAACCCATTGTGAATTATCTTAAATAATGATACTCAAGCATATTATCTACCTGGAAAACCAAAGTAAATTACTTCCAACTTTAAAATTAAATGTCTGTACTTGGATGAGAAAGTTCTACCTAACCACAAAGTCTGGCAGCTTTGAAATGAAAGCGTAATCTTATAGTTTTAGTTTTTAATGTAATTGCATAGAATCAACAGAAAGGCCTAACAGTGTTCCGTCTCTTCTGTAAACTTTGTTTTGCTAAACCTGGCCATTGAAGCTACAGTATGGTGGCCCTGACAGAGGCTGAGATGTGAGTCACTGCCACTGTGTGGTGAGCATCACTTGATGCCTGGCACTGCCACATAATTTAGCATAAAACTGTTCCCAGGACCTGAAACCTTAAGCAAGTTCCCTTACTTCATGGCTAAAACCCGCTTCATTTGCTGGGGAATCTGCTCTGTTTTTTTCTGTTTCTTTGGAAGCTGCTGTAAGCCTCCTGCTGGTTGAATTGCCCTTGCCTGCTAAACCTGGTTTCATATTCCTTCTTCCCTCCATGCAGTCAGCTCTTTCACTTGGCCTTGTGTTTTCTGTTCACTGTGTTCTTGTGTAGCCCTTAGTGTCCCCACACTGCAGTAGCAGCCTTTTCTGTAGGTCTTGTTAAAGCTTAGTCCTGCTGCGTAGACACTGGGTTTATGATGTGTAAGCCAGCTGGAAAGGAAAGCTTTCCTTAGCACCCCCCTTTCCCTATTGAACTGGTGTGGTTATGCACTTGAAATGCCGTACAGCCTTCCCCATCGTACTCTGGCTAGAAAGTCATTGTGAACTCTTCATTGAGTTCATTTTTTCCCCAAATGTTAATGCGTTTCAAGGAAGCGTAATAGGGTGCAAGTTTCCATTACTGCTTTTAAAGCTGAGTTAATTTTTTAATAATTTGTAGTTTTTGCTGCAGAGGACCAATCTTCCACGGGGTTCTTTGTGTGAGTGGATTCCTGCATTGGCAAAGCTATGTTGTGTGGCTCTTGGCTTTCATTGTGTGCTTTTTGTTACAAACTCAGGTGTGGGATTTGAGCTTCTATGAGCAACAGCTCCCGGTAGAGCCCTTTTGAGTTTGCTGAGGTTTGAGAGAGGATTGGAGGCCTGCTGTGGTCTTTAGTTTTTTCTGCTGCTTGAAGCAAATTGTGAGCATCTGGAAGTAGAGCGGTGTACTCTGATAAGCCATTGGACAAAGCAAAAGGAGCTGCTTGGGGCTGTGAGCTCTTGAGGTTGTTTTACTACTGATTGACTGTTCCGGTTCTCTCTCCTCTTGAACAGGAACATGCCTAAGAAAGGAGGAAAGCAAGCTGAGATGGGAAAAGAAATGCAGACACAGTGTAAGCGGGCAAAGGTGGAAGCAGCTTGTTCTCCAGCCATCGTGAGTTTTGAGAGCCCAGACAGCCTCTTCGGAAGCTTGATTTCTCCCATCAAGCAAGAGGTGTTTTTCAGAGAATACTGGGAACAAAAGCCACTGCTTGTTCAGAGAAATGATCCCTTGCTGGCTGCTTACTATCAGTCCCTGTTCCAGTTATCAGATTTGAAGGAGCTGTGCAGCCAGGGTCTGTACTATGGACGGGACGTAAATATCTGCCGGTGTGTGAATGGAAAAAAGAAAGTTTTAAATAAAGAAGGCAAAGTGAATTACATGCAGCTGAAGAAGGACTTTGACCAAAAAAAGGCAACAATACAGTTTCATCAGCCTCAGAGATTTCAGGTTGGGTTGTTTCATTGAACATAATTAATGCATGTTTCTTGATGTGGTATATTTTGCTCAATTCATGCTATCCTCAGTAAATCCAGGGAAAGTAGCTGACACCGATGACCTTCAAAAATCTATACACAAACTTGTCAGTGTTCTGATGAATTAGATTTAAATATTATCCTTGACTGATAAACAAAAGCATGAACTAAATCCCGTATTAACTTGCTGTATTAATTGATTTTTTTTCTGTTCCCAAGCCTATGAACTGTATTAATCAAATGATGGTTTATGCTTTTGCACTGCTCACCCTGTTTCAGTGCTCTGCAGTAAGAATGAAATCTGGTTCATGCTATAAAATTAAGCTTTTCTTTTTAAAAATTTGCTTTGTCACATAGACGTTAGCAAAAACTTAAGTGCACAAAATTGATGATTATCTATCTGTGTCTGCTTAAATTATCCCTTCTGCCCCACTGTTTCCTTGTGCAAATAGGGGCTTGTGTACCACTTTCATTTAATGGGAGAGCAAGGTGTGAAACCGTGTAAAATATTCAAGGTCAGGTTGGAGCGGGCTCTGAGCAACCTGATCTAGTTGAAGATGTCCTTGCTCACTGCAGATGGGTTAGGCTAGATGGTTTTCATGGTCCCTTCCAATCCAGACCATCCTATGATTCTATGTCCAGGACACTGCTGTTCTTGCCAATGGATTGGCTTTGAAGTGCACCACTGAAGAGTACCTCTCCATTTTAGCTGAGTGTCCTCTCTCTGTTTTTGTTTTTGATGGCTTTGCAATCTTCCTGTATGACAATGAGGCAGTGGTGACTGCACAGTTCTGTAAAGGACTTGAGTACTTGTGTATATTTGGATTTAGATAGTCCTTTTTTGTTATGTAGCGTCAACACAATTTATCATAAGAGTCATTAAGGTTGGAAAAGACCTCTGAGATCATCCAGTCCAACCGTCAACCCAATGCCACTCTGCCTACTAAACTGTGGCCCAAAGTGCCACATCAAGTGCTGCTTTAATTGTGGAGTTGCCTGCAAGGACCCAAAGTGGCAGCTGCGTCCCAAGTATATACATGTCGCTGGCTGATCTTGGTTTGACTGTAGCTCTGATGTCCAGGGACAGGGGTGTCAGTATAAAGGAAAACTAAGTTGCATATCTGAAATGAAGAGATTTTAATCAGGAAAAAATGTATAGAGAATGATAACAGTTCCTAACTACAAATATATATAAATATATATATATAACTAAACCCAGAACAGGACACACAACACCACCATAACCAAAAACCTTAAGGAATTAAGTTCTATCCCTGCTCCTTTCAGTGCAGTTATATTTATGGACAGCAGGACACAGAGTTGCCCTCTCCTCTTCCTTTTGCCCAAAAGCGTTGGGGGTGGGGCTTTATAGGGTAACAGTACCTCTGCAGGTGACATCAGCCCCCAGGGAGTCTGCAGCAAATCCAGGTAGCGTGACTGCTCTCTCTCTGAAGGACAGCACAGGGCACATGTCCTGCTCACAGCAGCCGCCGAGCAGAAGTGGCGCCAAGTGGAAGAAAACTCTCACCTCCCCCTCAGCTCTGCCCAGTAATCAAGCTGGAACTCAGAGCAGTCAAACCACCCCCTGCACCCATCCCGAGTCCTAAACCCCCCTAGGTTGACAAGGGAGAGAAAAATTCTCTCAAAGATTTTGAAATTATAACAAGGTGAAATCAAAATGTTGCATGGCTTGTGCTGAAATCTAGAGCTCCAGCTGAATGTACACAAATTCATTGAAGGCAGATCTGGTATTTGGAGTCTTCTGAAATGAGTCATCCCTTTTGTAACTCATGTGTGGTGTGTTAGATGGGGGTGCATCAAGTTTGTTCTTGAATTTACTGAATCAATTGGAGTCACTGGAAGAAGGTCTCTAAGCTTTGTGTGCTGTCTTTGATGCTAGCCCATGTGTTTATTGTCTTAAGATGTTTTGCTCTTTGTGGGTTGCTGGATGGTTTATTTCTCTCTCTGTCTAGCCCTGTTTGGCCATCTTTGCGACCTAAAAATGGCACAGGGAAGAGAACAAACATCAATGCTGCGTTGGGACACCGGACTTCTTGGCTTATTGGTTCCCTTCATGGCAGATCTCATGTTTGAGGAACGCTCTTACAGAGCATCTGCCTTCCCAGCCTCTGTCTCCTTGTGGGGATGTGATCATTCACTACAAAAACCTCCCAAGCGATGGGGAGGCTGTTGGCTGGACAGCAGCCTGGCTTGGCTGAGCTTTTTGGTAGTAACAGCATAATTTCTTTTTAAAGGAGGATTTGTGGAAGATTCAGGAGAAGCTGGAGTGCTACTTCGGGTCTCTGGTTGGGTCAAATGTCTACATTACTCCCCAGGGCTCTCAGGGCCTTCCCCCTCACTACGACGATGTTGAGGTAGGACAGCACAACATTGTCTGTGAATCTGTGTGTGGGCTTTTGCTGGTGACAAGGCATACCTGTATGTACACTGTTTCCCCCCTCTCTTGCAAAATAACTTACAGAAAAATGTTTTTTCCAGTGGAAAATGATGATTATTGGTTGCAGGTGTTTCTTTATAGTCGCTTTTAGAGTATATTTTTACTGAAAAGATGCTAATTGTAGTATCTAATGGTAATATTATGTGAACTGTGCTTTTGAGATATTATGTTTTCATTAGATGAAAAAACAATTTGTTTTCCCAGCTGAAGAAGCTTTCTAGCACCTATTTTTCATTTTCACTTCATTCAGACCCTAAATAACCTAGGAGTCCTTTTTACTTTGCTCTAAGTACTTGGTCTTTCTTCAGCTGGACAGTGGAAGCAGACTGGTTGTGCTAGTTCCTGTTTGCTGGTCCTACTGCTTTTAAGAAGTTACCGGTATGATGAAGTCCTGTGGTACAAATGCATCTTAAATTAGATTCTATAAGAAACATTCAAATAGACACTAAATTAAAAAAAATAATAATTTGGGCTAGCCTACGTAAACCAAAACAAAAATCCTCCCTAGGTGGTTTTTTTGTTTTTTTTAATTTTTCATTTCAATTAAATACATCTGGATTTTTGTTTTCCTTATGCTTGTTGTTCAGCAGCCCCACAACCTGCGTGTTCTGGCACATGTCATCAGGCTCCTGCTCATGGCATGCCCTTGCACGGGGTGTCAAACTCACGGCCTATGGGCCGAATTCGGCCCTCCACCTGGTTTTATCCAGCCCAGCACCTTGTTTCTACCTGGCGGCAGTGCCAAGCTCCTTGCCTCTATGCTCCTGCCAGCACTGGGCATGTGTGGAGCGTGTGTGACACGCGTTACGCTGCAGGAGCAGGAGGACGGCAGGAGCCTTGAGTTTGACCCCACCCTGGATGTTTCTGATGCTCTTTTCATCAGTGAATGTTGATAAGACCACTCTCTCCCAATATTTTGAGTATCTCTGAGGCAGGTAGTACTTTTGAGTTAGTTGTCCAGCACCTGTTAAAGTGACTGGAGAGAAAAAGAGATTTCCAAATGCCTGTCTTGGGATAAAACAGATAACACTTCACAACTCTTCTCTCGGTTAAGTAAAGCCTACAGAAACAGTTCAAATGTAAATTTCTGCACCCTAGACATCTAAACATTAGTGTTAGAGAAATCCTGTTTGCTATGCTGCGGAGTAGCTGTGAGCGCAAGGAAGGTGAAATCTATTTCTTCTGTTGTCAGAAAAGCAACCTAAGTTTCTTCTGTTTGTTTTCTATCCCTGATTGCTGGCATGATTCCACAGTTTCCAACTAAGAAGACAACTTAAAATTTCCAATCAGCTGGATGTGTGAAGGGCAGCAAGACTTACTTATGGATTTGAATTTATGGTCTTTTGCAGGTGTTTATCCTTCAGCTCGAAGGTGAGAAACATTGGCGACTCTATAAACCAACGATGCATTTAGCTCGGGAATACAATGTTGAATCGGAAGATAGGATTGGGAATCCCACACATGAATTCATATTAAAGGTATTATAATTGAATCACTTTACCTGCTCTGAACTATGGTTGACAGAAAATATTCATATTTAAAGTGGTCTGTTTTTTGAAGGTAGTATTCTGAGTGTTCATGGTTGTGAAATTGAGGGGAAGGTTGGTGAACAAAGCACTGGGCACAAGAAATTTGGATGATAGTTCTCTAGCCTATCCTTTTTCAAAGGTATTCTTTGCTTCAGTGTTTAATGGACCAAGAAACCAGTTATTTCTGGAAGTTCTCTAATATTCTCCAGTTTGCGTACCCTGAATCATGTTTGTGGAGTTGTGTGCGGAAGGACGTTATGAAACATTTTTATGCTTTTACCTGCTGTCTGTGATCAATCAGGCTAATCCTTCCGGGCACTAAGACTGCTTTACCAAAAGTTGTTGCCGTTCTGGTGAATTAGACTTAAGTATTATGCTTGGCTGATAGACAAAAGCATGAACTAAACCCCATATTAACTTGCTGTATTGATTGCTTTTTCTTTTTCAAACCTGAAAATCAAGCATTTGGCTGTTTTTCTCTTATTTGGAATAAAAAGAGCATTTAGTGAAGATTAATGAATGCAGTTCCTTTGACAGCAGGGCATCTGGTACTTATCCTGCTTAGTTTTACATGCCTGTGCTTTGGAAGTATGTTATTTATCCAGTAGACAGTGCTGCTCTGTATTGGAAGCCTCATCACTTTCTCTGCTTTGTGGCCTGTCATAGGACAAGGGTTCTGCTCTTCCTGGTGTTCAAGCCTGCCTTTGAGTGTAGGTAGTTTAGGAATAGTATGACACATGATATTCGATTGTCATGATGTCTTAGGTGATGCAAATTCCAGTAAATTAAAGTTCCCTTTTTAATTTCTGGAAAATTTTGGGCTGGACTTCCATGCCTTTGATTTTTATGGAACAATGATGTATTCCACAAGCCATTTTACTGACATTAGTAGAGTGAAAATACCGGTGTCTGAAAAGGGCTTAAAAATCATCTTATGTTTATAATTTATTTTTCTTCTGTTTGATGTTCTTCACTGCCTGTCACCAATTTCTTCTGGGTGGCCGTTGTCGGATTTTACTTGTCTGTCTGGAGTTTCCTCTGAAATGGATGCTGTCAGATGACTCTTATTTCCTCCCTAAACATCTTTCTGGAATGTTTCCTTTCTCCTTTTTTGCATTCCTGTCTGCCATCCTTGGGCAGTTTAGAACAAATGGAAAAGAGACTATCTCTGCTGGACAGTTTGGTGGGCTCTTAGCAGTAGGTGATGTGACCAATTTTAAGGAATGGTAAAATTAAAATGGAATCACATATCATCATTGTTGCTTTATGAAATTTTTCTTCGACTGTGCTATCCAACTATATGGATCTTTGCAGGAGAAGCCATCAATAAACTGATTTTTCCTTCTTGGAGGTAATTTTATGGGCTTTGCACTTCTCTCTTATCTTGGCTTTCCTAATCTTAAGTTTTTATCAGTGTGTAGATTTAATTTAGATAGATGAGAAGAAAGGCAGGGGGGAGAAAGGTTGTATTTGCTCTTTTAGTGTTTTAACTGAAAATTTCACACAACAGTATTGTAACAGATTACCATCTTTATAGAACATTTGGATTTTCTTGTGGCATACTGGCCGTTTCTTTTGATGTGATTTGACCAAATTCAGGTTGCACTGCTCCTCTGCCAGCCCACTGCATTGTCAGCAGGTTCGTCTCAGCTGGGTTGTCAGCTTTGTGCAGCTCAGTTGGAGTGTGCGTGTCCTATAATGCGAAAAGCTTGCTTTGTGTTTTGAGACAGGTGTATGGTAATTATTGACAGTAATTTGGAAATTTTAAGGTTCTGTGGATTAGAGTGCCTTATGTTATTAAATTATACAATGGACGATCTCTATTTGATGATTTTAAAAAATATATGTTGTCAGTCTGTCTGCTTGGAGTATTTTCTCCATTTTGACTACAATAAGGTTTGACCAGGTGCCCTAAACTTACTTTTTTTTTTTTCATTTGCTTGCAGCCAGGTGACTTATTGTACTTCCCAAGAGGGACTATTCACCAAGCTGACACTCCTCTCGGGATTTCCTATTCTACACACCTGACCATCAGTACCTACCAAAACAAGTGATAATTCATTACTTTTTTTGAAGTATGGCTTTTCTGAAAATCACTTTCCTCTGCCAGATGATTACACCTTTTTCACACCAGAAGGACGGGACATCATCCAGAGGGACCTGGACAAGCTGGAGAAGTGGGCCAGTGTGAACCTCATGGGGTTCAACAAGGCCAAGTACCTGCACCTGGGTTGGGGCAATCCATGGGCAGGGACACCTCCCCTCAGACCAGGCTTGCCCAAGGCCCCATCCAACCCAGCCTTGAACACTTCCAGGGAGGGGGCATCCACAGCTTCACTGGGCAACCTATACCTGTGCTTCACCACCCTCAGCAGGAAGGATTTCTTCCTGATGTCTAATCTAAATCTTCCCCCTTCCCATTTAAAGCCATTCTCCCTCATCCTATCTACTTGCCCTTGTAAAAAGTCCCTCTCCAGCTTTCCTGTAGGCCCTTCAGGTACTGGAAGGTCGCTGTGGGATCCCCCCTGGAGCCTTCTCTTCTCCAGGCTGAACAAGCCCAACTCTCTCAGCCTGTCCTCATAGCAGAGGTGCTCCAGCCCTCTGATCATCTTTGTAGCCTCCTCTGGACATGTTCCAACAGTTCCATATCCTTCTTCTGTTGGGGATTCCAGAACTGGACACAATACTCCAGGTGGGGTCTCACAAGAGCAGAGTAGAGGGGGAGGATCACCTCCCTTGCCTTACTGGTCACACTTCTGACGCAGGCCAGGACACAGTTAGCCTTCTTGGGCTTCAAGTGCACACTGCTGACTCATGTCAAACTTCTTATGAACCAGCACCCCCAAGTCATTTTCAGAAGGGCTGCTCACAATCATATTGTTCCCCAGCCTGTGTTGATACCGAGGATTGTCCCAACCCAGGTGTAGGATGTTGCACTTGGCTTTGTTGAACCTCATGAGGTTCACATAGGCCCACTTCTCTGGCTTGTCCGGGTCCCTCTGGATGACGTCCCATCCTTCTGGTGTGACTGCTGCTCCGCTCAGCTTGGTGTCATCTGCAAACTTGCTGAGGCTGCACTCGATCCCGCTGTCTATATCAGTGAAAATACTAAACGGCACTGGCCCGAGTATGGACCCTTGAGGGACACCGCTTGTCACAGGTCTTCATCTGGACATCTAGCTGTTGACCACTACCAACCAATTCCTTTTCCACCGAACAGTCCACCCTAAACTAAAGTGGTGGCTGAAGATCAGTGCTGAAAACAGGTAGAACCGAGGGAGAGCAAGAGCAGAGGGGGAAGTGTACGAGTATGTTGGAGGACAGGCTCTGTTCTGCTGCCTGTCCTACTTGGGTGGGAATCTGCTGGCAGGGCTGGATGCTGGACACTTGCCCTGGTTGCTTGCCCATTAAACCAGCCTCTGAGAATGTGATGTGGAGAGAGGCTGCAAGTGGACAGGACAGCATATTTGCGGGAGAGGCATTCCTGTTCCTGATGAGATTGGCTCAAGCCACGCAAAGACGGCACAGGCAGTGGTCCTCCCTCCCTCCTCAAGTTTATTCTTATAGTTGGGGAGCAGGAACACACAGAACAAAGGCCAGGGTTTTTTTAAAGTATGTAGGCTAAAAATCAGGATTTAAAACAAGCACAAGGCACCGACAAGGTGTTTGTTGGGTATCATTAAAATCCTTGTGGAGATACATAGGGGTCTTGTTCCTGGGGTCATAGTTCAGTTGTAGCAAAGCTACGTTTCCTCCTTCAATACAAGTGTCTGAAAAGCATGTTAAAAGTGACACAACCCCACATGCTTTGCTGTGTGCTGGGAGGCTGCATGTGCATGCGGTTGGATAATAACGGCCCTGGTAGGAATTGCTTCATTCATTGAGGTCAGCTTTAAGCTGAATCCGCTGGTAAATGGCAAAGCACCCGAACCACAACAAAACAGACCCTTCTCAAGCCAATTCCTTCCCTCTGTTGGAGAGCGGGTCACCTGAAGCTAGTGAGGACCCACATACAGCTGAGATGAGCTATTGGATGAGACAGAGTGGTAATGGAATAAAGCAGATTTGGAATTGGAGTGCTGTGTTTCTAGCCCTTGACATCAGTTAGAATGTCTGCTTTATTTCAGAGCAACTATTGTAGCAGTGAAGTTTTGTTTTTTTTTTTTTCTTCTAAGCTCTTGGGGCGATTTCTTACTGGATGTGATTCCTAGCCTTGTGTTTGATACAGCTAAAGAAGATGTGGCGTTGCGGACAAGCATACCAAGGCAACTGCTTATGGTAAGTAGGTGCTTCTAGGGGAATAACAGTGCATCCAACTGAAACTTGAGCACTGAGCCAAGCATGCCTTGTTGATCTGCACTGAAAGCTCAGTGCAATGGCACTATCTTGTCTAGCTGCACCGCCACTTCTTTTGAAGACTTGAGGATGACTGAGGTTTGCTCCATCTGAAGCATTTCCTAGTTCATTGCACTGCCTTTCTTCCATATCACAGCATCCTTGTGTGGCTTGTTGCCTTCTAAAAGCAGTGGTGTTTGCTTTGGAGATGTCAGACAGGCATAATTCCTGTCAGGCCAAGCTTTTGAACCTTTGAAAGTTAGCAGAGCTGTAAATTGTTCTGTGCCCCCTTTACCGTAGCCCAGGTGTGCTGCTCATGAGCTCATCAGCACACGGAAGGACAAGTCTCCCTTTCAACTACACTGGGGAGTCTTTTAGCATTGCAGATAGCCCCAGGCTAAGAGAGAGTGAGCATCGGCTTTGGTGTGTGAACGGCTTGTGAGGAATCTGTCAAAGAAACATTATTTTGGGAGTAAATGTTACCCTTTGTAAAGATAAAAGTGGAGCGTCCAGATTTTCACTGCAGTATTGCACCTCTTTCTTTTTAGCCGAGTCTGTTTATCTTGAATTCATGTGAGAGCAACTCTGTGTGAATATTTAGCAGGTGGATATAGCCGACTCAACAAAAAAACTGAGCAGCCTTTTGAGAAGGCTTGCAGACCGCCTGGAAAACACCGGAGAACTGAGATCATCAGACATGAAGAAGGATTTCATTATGAACCGGCTGCCACCTTGCTTGGAATGTGACTCTGATGCTTTGACTCCAGGTAAACCTTGAAGTTACCAGAACTGGCTGATATAACGATAGGACTGTTGCTAACTCTGCCTCCTATGGCTTTGGTGTTTTATAGTAGGCAAAGATTCTAGCCCAGCGTGAGCTTCATGTTGTGCTAGGCTCTACGTGTGCATTTGCACACCTCATTTGGTTAATTCCCTGTTGCTAGCGGAAGCAATAATATGTCTCTCTTAGAGTGAAATAAAGGTTACCCTGAAATTGGCAGCTTTAATAAACTAGTAGCAACTGAGAATGTTTAACTGGTAAAATTTGGCCTTCTCACTGAATGACACCAATCACAGAACGCTGGGTTGGAAGGGACCTCAGGGATCATCTGGTTCATCCTTTTAAGTAATATATAGTTTAAGTGAGATGGCCCAGCCCCCTGTCAAGCTGAGCCTTAGAATTGTCCGATGTTGAGGAATCCACCACTTCCCTGCTTTTACAGCTACTTGTAGACTATAAAGGTGAAAGAATAAAAAACTTCCTCCCAATTGACCCCAATTTTGAGAACACGTGGGTGTTGAAACATAGGTTAACAAAAAAAATCTAGCCACAAGAGAGCGGTAACTGCACAGAGGGCTCCATTTTCACTGTTTGTGTGGTGTTTCCCGCCTTTCTAATGGAGAATTTGTTTTTTCTTAGGTGGGAAGTTGCCAAAAATAGATAGCAAGATCAGGCTGCAGTTCAGAGATCACACTGTCGTTACAGTGGAACCAGATCAAGAGAATTCTGTAAGTGTAACGAAGCCACCTTTGTATACTTGGGGTGGGAGTGCGGGGTGTATTAGTTATTACTCTCTTGTACTGGTCTAAAGGGGTTATGCAGTTATACTTACTTGGATCCTGCATCCCATTAGGGTTTGTTGGGAGACCATGGGGTGGTTGTCAAGCAGGAACATGGCACGTTCTTGCCTTCTGGAGGAGAGGTCCAGAACTAAATTCAGTCTGTGATTCTGCATGGCTTTTAGCTGAGATAAAATGGGATGGATCATTGCAGCTGCTAAATGGCCTCTCTACCTTTTGAAAATGGATTTTCTTTTATTTATTCTTTGTATTTAAGACATAAGTTATATAAATAGGTTCCCTCAAGAGAGGGAATTCCCTTGGTTGCAGCTTCTGCAGGCTGTGTTTGCATTGTCTTCAACTCTGATTTATCGTTGTACTCAACGATAGTGGCACTACTAAATTGCCCCACAAAAACAGATATTGGCATCTTGGAGTTGAGTCCAGACTGGTGTTTATCTATGGAGATTTGTAAGTATGAAGTTGCAGAAGTGATTTTTGTTGTCTTAATTTAAAAAAAAAACAACTATCATCTTGCGTAATTTTCTTTGCATGAGTAAAATGTTTCTCTCCAGGGAAAAGTATACCATAACTCCCTGATTTTTCTCCCCCATTTTGTTTATTGCTGTGAGAATGTGCGGGGTTTGAAAACTTTATTTTTGCAGTTGTTTTGCTGCCCCGCCTTCTGATATCAGATGGGTAATGACAGCACACATGCAAGGCGAGTGTTGCCAAATTGTGTGTGAGACCTGCCCACGCAGCTCTGAATTGCTTTGCACAGCTTTGACCAAGAAATGATAACAGACAGATCAGTAGTGCGATGGAAATCTATTGATGCACACACCTTCATTAAGGCTTTTTAGGAGGTGCACCTTAAATGGCATGTTTTCTATACAGCTTCCGTGCTGTGAGTCTAGAGGAGGTGGCATTAAGGCAGAAAATTATAGGTTGTAAATAAATTTTCAAAGATGTTTTGCCAACTGTTTCTGTAGCAGAGGGCTCTTGGATCGTTCTGTTAGGAACTTTAATTGCTTTCATTGGCATTACAGCATTAAGGAGCCAATGTTGTCACTTGATTGAGGTGAATTTGAGGGTGTGGATCATACGTAACCATTTCCTTCCTGCTGTCTTTTAGGATGAAACTCGCAGAGAGATGGTTTATGTGTATCATTCTTTAAAGAACAGGAGAGAAACGCACATGATGGGGACTGAAGATGACCATGAGGAAGGCACAACGCAGGTTTGTTCCTGTTTACCCATGCACAAAAGCACAGCACAGCCTACCTTGCCCTGTTGGGTTTTGCTGCATTAGAAGAGTGGGACTATGTTGGTAGAAGCAGCCAGAGTCCTGCTTTATTCCTCAGTACCGAAAGCATTTCTGCCCATCCCCTAAATCAGGGGTGCAAAACTCACCGCCCACGGGCCAAATCTGGTCCTCCACCTTGTTTTATCTGGCTCAGTACCTTGTTTCTACCCAGTGGCAGCACTGAGCTCCTCGCCCCTGCACTCCTGCCAGCGCCAGTCGTGTGCAGTGTGTGTGATGCGTGTTACGCTACAGGAGCAGAATGGTGGGAGCTGTGAGTTTGACACCCCTGCCCTATATACTTGGATGAGCTGAGGCTGCAACGCGGAGGCCTTTAAAACTGTAATCTCCTGCTTAGTGAAATGTTTGAGATGCTAACAGGATTTCTTATAGATGCCTTATGTCATAGGTAGCAAAGCTACTGGGGTGGCGAGAAGTGTCTCTACTTCTGTGTCCTTTAGCACAGCCTTTATTAAGGTTACTGGATATGCCAGCACGTGGGCAGTGGTGGCAGGGATCGCTGTGCCTCACGCGTTACATTTATGCCACATTGAACCCACGTTAGGAGGAAAGAGTTAACTCTGTTACTGTAATGTAAGGAGGGAAACTTTATATTGTTACTAAGGCTGCAGATGCTTCATCTCCATTCGTACTCAGGGTACGTACAGTGTGCTTTTGCTGGAATCATAAACACTCCTGAAGAGCCGCTGTGAGCTTTGGAAGTCTTTGTTCTACTTTATGACAGTAAGATGCTCTACACTTAAATAAGATGAAATGCTTGAATACAGCTCTGCACAAATACCCAGTAAGGGCAAAGCAGAACGGAGCCTGTCTCAGTAATTTAATTAAAAATTAATACCTTTTAAGGTTAATCTCGCTGGTCTGCTACAGTAAAGAATAAAGTTAGCTGAAGTTGTACACTGGCACCTGTACAATGTGTGCAAATCCCAGAATATACCTTCCTGTACAAGTCTCTGTGCATAGTGATTCTGTCAAGCTATTTCTAAAGACTACATATGCCAGGTAGAAATAAGCTTATATGACCTGCCAAAAAAGAATGGTAGGGTTAGTCAAGACTGCAAATTTGAAAAAGCATTTCCATCTTCAGAATGGGAACTAGAAGAGGAAGACATGCATCATACACCTTCCCACCTCAGAAGGCGTGCCAGGACACACAAGAGATTTCAGTTATTTTTCTATTAAGAAAGGCGCTATTGTATGACTTCAGCTAATTTGTGGTATTTGAAGTGACATACCTCACTATTTTGTGATAAGGGACTTTGCATTGTCCTGAAGGTTTGTTTGGGGTTTGTTTTAGTTTTGTTTTCCTTCTCCTCAGCAGACTCGTGGACTGCGGTTTCCTTTGTCGTACCTGGATGCACTGAAGCAGATTTGGAGTAGCAGCACTGTTTTAGTTAAAGAGCTTAAACTTGCCTCAGATGCAGAGAAAGTGAACCTTGCCTTGTCGCTGTGGACTGAATGTCTAATTGAAGTTATTTGATGCTTTTGTGTAATTAGCTGCTCCTGTAAGTAGCACTTCTGGTCTTTAAGAATCTCTGGAGAGAAAGGCTTATTAAATTACTTTTTATTCATCCAGGCTTTGTTTTTATTGTTGTCTAACAAAGCACTGCAATACAAACATGACAAAATTGTTATTTTTCTTTCCTTACATTTGGGAGAGCAGGCACTGCTCGTTGTCCAGTGAGCCACAGGTCCATGTCTGTGGATGGATGAAGTCACTCAAAGGAACACCAGTCCTCTAGACATAGGGCTTGATGTGGAGGACATCTAAAGGTATTCATGGAGCAGGCTCCAGGACCCTGGGCAAAAAATAACTTGTTTTTTCATTTGTAAATTTCACCAGCAAGAAAACTTTTTCTGTTTGCCCCAAGAGAGCAAAAGCTTCTCAGTACAAGAAGCTGTGTATGTTGTTTCCCAAAGGGGCAAGACTTTGCCCAAGAAACCCCTTTACTCTCAGATGCTGCTCTGGAATAAACATACAATGGTATTTAACCTCTATCTCCCCCAGCACTGATTTAATGTGAAAGTAACCCAAACCTGTAACTGGAATCTCTTATCTTCATGATTTGGTTTTGATAGGAGTACTGCAGTTGTTTTAACACTTGAACATCGATGTTTTAATACGCAAACTATTGTAACAGCATGCTCACATATTCAAATATACTTATCCTTTTTTTGTCCATTTGAAAGGAAATATTTTACAGGAATGTGCTTGACACCTGCTAAAAGATATTGTATTTAGTTAGTTTAAAAAGAAGCCAACAAGCAAGATGTTCCTCCTAAAAAAGTTTTATACAATTAAAATATACATGCTTAATATTTTACATTCCAGATCTCTTGAGTACAAAAAGCCTGCTTTACTTTGTTATGTAACACAGACACCAAATATGATTTAGCCATTCTTGGCCTAAAAGACTAGAACATGTTACAGAGCCTTTTAAAATTTCATATGGAAAGCAAGTCGCATGGGGAACACTTGATGTACTGACTTACATAAAAAAAGCTAAACAAGTGCTTTAGTTGGAAAAATATATACAGACATTTGAAGATCTGTTACTTAAACAGTAGAAATGATAATTTTAGAATGTAAAATAGTAAGTGCAAGTAGGTAAGTTTTTTTTAAATAGACTATATAGAACTCCATTTCATACAAAAATAGACATATTTTATTTTTGTGGCAAATTTAGGGTTATGTGTTTTCATTTGTTTGGGGATGAATTCTGGTTTAATGCACAACTGGAATAGTTACAGCTTTTGGAAACTAAAATATCTTATCTAACCTAAACTCTTTAAATAGTTACAGAAATACATATCCTGAATATACAAATAGAGAAAAAAAAAATACAATTTCAATGAAGTAGAGATTAATTTAGTGGAGCTGAAATCAAATTAAGTTAGCAGAGACTTAAGGAACTTCTCTTCCACTTCGAGTGTTCACAGTCTTAGTGCATATGTCTGCAGTTCCATCTCCGTTTGTCAGCGGTGAGTGAGGAATGTGCTTTCCAAGCCTGCAATTGCTGCAGTCAGTGAAGGTACCCGGCTCTGTCTGCCGCGAGTGATCGCTGGTTGCATAGTGCTGAGACTGAGGAAAGCACCAGCATGCCAAGGTCTGGGCTCTGTTAGTCCAAGTCCTCATCCTTTGGGATAAGGTATACGGTGGTGTTGAGCCACAGTGACATCAGTATGCAGTTAATGCTGTTCCTTTAACATGAAGCAAGGCTGCCAACACTTCTGAAAATACATACTAAGGTGAATCATTTTCTGAAGGAAGACATGATTTCGAGACAAAATTACATTTTATTAAATTAATCTATATACATAAAACCAAAATACAGCTAGAGTTAAAAACATTTACTGCTCTAAATGCAGCTAGTAGCCCTTGTAGGAATCTCGCCTGACCCAAGACTCTCTGTTCTCTTTTGGTACATGCACATATGGCTCCACGTTAATAGTGACCTTCGGGAATAACTCACCATTTCATGGCTTGGGAACAGGCCATGAGTCAGCAAAACCAATTCCTGAATCTGGAAATTTGGTACTGTTAAAAGAAATGAAGACAAAGGCCTACTGGTAACAGTAGAGGGGGTAAAAGTTTGGCCTTCTCCATTGGCCCATTTCACATGCTGAGCTGGTTAATTCCAGTTCAAAGTTGCATAAATTGCATTTTAGCAAGAGCTAAAATGAGCTGCAGGATTGTTTTGAGCCTAACCACTTTCACTTGGAATGTAAATGACCAACAACACAATCTCTTTCAAGCTCCTTACTGTGTTGACTCTTCAGTGAGCTTTCATCAGTTTGAGAGGAAAGTAAAGGCAACATTTCTAAAGAGCCTTTCTGATATTTCTTGCATTTCATATCCTGTGTAACTTACATCTAATCTTTTGCATTTACTATTAATAGTTCAGATGAAAAGTTATAGTGACTTTCATAGGAGCAGCCTCTGAAGAATCAGCGTCCCTGCAGAAAGACATTAGGTCAACCTTCCATCTTCCAGACTTGTGCAAAATTCAGTTGTTTCAGGAGTAGGTGCTCGATACGAAGGAATGTAGAGGAGGTTGCAGTGGTGTGTGATTTCAGTAGGTTGGGGTTTTCCTCCCCTCTAGGTGTTACTAATCCACACAAGGTCCACCTACCTGGTGGGCTTTACTCACAGTATTTCAATATCCCATTTTTGTGAATGTTTGCCATCTATCAGCTGATTCATAATGATGTGATTCTTGTCGTAATAATTTCCTCCTTAAAAACAAAACATAATCATAAAGGAAAAATTCTAAAAAGAAACAAAATGCTCAGAAAAGTCTACGTATCATCTATAAAAAGGAAAATTAGCTGAAAAATAGACATTCCACCAGGGAGGGGGCTGGTGTCTGCCCCTCTGCCTCTGTCTGTCTCCTTCAAACTGTCAGATGGCAGCTGAGACCCCGAGGAGCTCCATTATTTAGGAAGCAGACTATACCACAAACCGGAGTTCTCACATGTTCCCTTGTGCAAGGAAACAGCACTTCTAAAGAGAGTTTGCCGAGCTCCCACTGTGTGTCTGGGTTTTTAAGGCACATATTGCTACAGCAGAAATACACAGATTCACAGAGATTACTTGGTGTAGCGTATCCATTCAGCCTTATGAAGTCCTTAAAATATAACATTTCTCTCTTTTGAATACGTGTAGCATAGAAATGACAGTGCAATTTTTGTCATTATACCATAAACAAAAACCCACTGGAAGATCTAAGTGTTCTAAAGAGCTATCAAGTGGTATCTCACTGCCTTGGTCTTCAGCACTATGTTTTGCGATAACCTAGGCAGCACAGCTCTTCGACGCTTTAAGAGCTGCCATCAGTATCACCAGTTGCATTTAATGGCTTTGTAGTAACTACTTAGGAATTAGTAATGGTGTTTAAACTCCTTGGTTCCAGAAGCCAGGAATGCTCTATTAATTCGGCATTAAGGGGCTGAGAATTCATTATCAGTAGGTTTGAGCAGTAGAGGTCAGACGTGCAGTGGCCAGAGTGCGTTCACTGAACAGGTGACGATGACTCCACCTGTGGGATGTGCCAATACCCTGGTCTGTCAGCCCTGCAGGGGTATTAGGCTATCAATTAATTTACTTAGACCTTTCATCTGAGAAAACAGCAGCTGAGAGCCCCCAACCTTATAACCAACCGCTGCCGTCACTTCTCCACTACCTTTCCCTAGGGATAAAACCCCAGAGCCAGTGGCAGGGCTTAAACAAATTATGTGTGAGGTTTGAGCATTCCTAGTGAGGCCGTTCGAACCATGAGGGATAATTAGAAGGACTAAGATTTGAGCAATGAGAATTTTAACCAGCCTGAAAACATTAGCAGTGAGCACTTCTCTCTTTTTGAGCTGCAGCTATTCCTTGGTAGCTTTTCCTTCAACATTTTGTCTTCTGTAACTTTCATTTCTTGCCATCAGCACTACTGAACCCCCTCAAGTTGATCTGATCAAAATAAACCTCTGAGATCAAAAGAGTAAGTCCCCCCTAGCCCTTTTGTTTCTTGTCCCACTGTCAAGCAACTGGACATAAACCTAACAGGAAAGATAGGATCCTGTATTTAACCTTAAGAACAAGAAGAGCTGGTACAGAGCAATTAACCTCAATCAAAAAATGCACTTCGGACACCTGAGGTTTAGTTGTTTGGGTTTGGTTTTTTAAATACCTTTAATATCAAGCACCAGTTGGTCGCTGAGGTATGAACTGATCGTTCCATCCTCATTGAGTCTCCACTTTTGCCTGTCCTTCCCATGTTCTGCCCAGAGTGCGACTTTGGCCCCAGGCACATCTCTGCCACCAATGACGTCCAGACAGGCATTGTTAGCCTAAAGAACAAGAAGACAAGTGAAATCCAGGCCACATTTTGGTGTCTGACTTGTTTCTGTTTCAGGCACCGAGCATACTACAGTAATGCTCTAGGCTCAGGGATGTCAAATGCAGGACCCATGGGCTGAATCCAGCCCTCCACCTTGTTTTATCCATCCCTGCACCTTGTTTCTACCTGGTGGCAGTGCTGAGCTCCTTGCATCTGCGCTCCTGCCAGTGCTGGTGATGTGTGCAGCGTGTGTGACACGTGTTACGCTGCAGGAGCAGGAGAACGGTGGGAGCCGTGAGTTTGGCACCCCTGGTGTGTTATTCAGAGCTTTGGCTCAAGATGCATGGGAGAGGCCAAAAGGTATTCTGGCGTAAATGCCAGTCTACAGTAAAAGTGAGAAGTGAAGGGGAAAGGACAGCAGGTGCGTGATACAACCCACCCACTTCCAGCATTTGGAAACTCACCTTGGATTTGAAAAGTCCACGACAGTAGTGCCAGATCTGGGTATTCTTGCCATTATATGGGGACGCGCACACTGATGTTGCTCTTATATCTGCTAGGCTTCCAGCAACTGTCAGGTATTTACCTTGGGCTCGGTTCTTCACTCTGAGATAAACTGCTGGCTGAAACAGCATGAAGGAAGACAGTTAAAACACAGAGGATAACAAAGTTGATGTGAGAATGACTCCCATCTCAGATCAGTTTTCTAAAGTTAATGTTCCATTTCCAGTTTCAGGCAAGGATGTTCAATAATTTTTTTGTTGCAAACAAAAGTGTATGTAAAACAGCGGTGTTTTTTACAGGCAGACAAAGAGCTGTAAGCAGCAATGGCAGGTAAATAGTTTCTCAAATAAAAGCTATGTCTACAGAACTAATTCCTGTGATATGTAAACGTATCTTAGTTCGGCACACGTCACTCACTCCAAGGCCAGTAAATGGGCTGTAATCCATAAGGTTTTTATTCCCAGGACACAAAACTTAGTGAGACAGGTATCCAGCAACTCCAACCCCTACTAACTGGAATACATGGCAGAGAAATTACACCTCTGCTTCTGAACATACATGGGAAAGAGGGCACTGACTTGGCATCCCTGTTTACTCCAAAAATAAGGAGATTTTGTAGACCTATTGACAGGGTTTGAGCGTTTCCTGTGTTATTCATGGATTCTGTCACGGATAACGAGCAGCGAGTTCTAAAAGGGCAGCTTCTCTATCTACCTTTCACAAAGCTGCTAAGAACTTTGTGATTTTGAGAATCTGAATCTTTGAATGAGATTGAAATAGGCTTACTTGGCATAAGGCAGAGGGAAAACCTGGTGGGACTGCATAAACTTTGCTTCTCTCAGAAATCCAGCCTACCACACAATACAATTTGTTCTGCCTTCCATTCATGTTAATTATGAAACAAGCCAATGCAGAATGAGTTTTCTCATTGTTATAATGCAAAAATGTAAAAATAGAGCATCTACAGAATGCACTAATGAGCCATTCAGAAAAACAAAACTTGGCTCCGAGAAACTAGGAATTATTTCCCTTTAGGAGCCTAATATAGATCTCAATAACTGGCACTAGAGGAATTTTCTGCTTCAGTAGACTTCCAGTAGGGCCTTCTGCCTTCATCATTTGGCCTGATTTAGGGAGCACAATGCACACCATTATACTTAGTGGTAGAGCTGATACTCATGAACCAATCCCCATCCCTCCAAAAAAATGGGCCTCATACACTCTTAGCCTACCTGCTTCACAGGACGAAGGGAGCCAATTGCTTTCCAGCCACTGTGTTCACTCCAGTTTGAAATCTCAGTGGGCTCCAGGAGGATCTGCTTTCCTAAAAAGTTGCATCCTTCGTATGCAATCCACCTGGATACACCATAAAACAGCACGTGAAAGTCCACGTGTTAACAGGCGGTGCTATTTAAAGCCCCCAGTGTCTCCACAGTCGCGCTGATACCCAACCTGCACAGCCAGGCTGCAAAATGCCATCCATTTCAGTGGTTTAACTGTTTTCTGTCTAAATGAAGACCCGTTTTCTGTTTGTCTCAACCTTGTAAGCTCTGTTCCCCCACGTCCCCAAAATTCTTCCCACAAATATAAGAACCTCTGCGTGAATCCAGATGGGACTAATGCAGGTTTCAGTGGGCACACAGTAGGAAACTAGGAAGCCACTCACCAGAGTGCACTACCTGCAGCTTCGCTTGGCTGTACATATTAATTACGAGAGGGTCATGTCTTTAGTTAAAGTTTGCTGCAGCTACACCAGCTGTCTGAAAATAGATACTAAATATTTACTCCAAAACCTGTACATTGCTGTAGCAGACTTTCCTGTCCTGAACATATCTGAGTCGCACACGTGGCTGACTAACACAGAGTTAAAGCACTGGCACATACAGATCCCTTGTTATCCAGACATCTGCTCAGCAAATGCTGTGTTACTGCTGACAAAGGCAGCCTCAGGACCACAGATCAGTTTTGTTTATATCAATAGGACATTGTTGTGCAGACTGAATCCCCAGCCCCTGACTCATTAACTCATCTGAACACAAAGCAAAGACTGGTTTCCCCACCTTACCTGTTTTACAGGTCAGCTGCCAAGAACACGAGAGGTGGCTGCACTGTAAGTCAGTGAGAAAACATCCACAAACACTCACAGCACCTGAAATTTACTTTTTCCCAATTCACATGATTTGGAGAGACTGACAGCCAGCCTTGCTCAGGAGTCCACGGAGGCTGAAATGTGCCACCTGCCTCATAGTGAGGCTTTATGGCTGTTTCTTCAAATTAAGTCCTGCACCCCCTGACTAACAGGTACCGAGAGCAGCCTGACCACCACTGTGCGTTCCTTGTACCTCTAACACATTCCAGACTTTTTTCTTGCAATGCTTTCTGGGAAGTCACTGAGAATTCACTGTTGTTTCTGAGCATCAAACAGTCTCACTGGAAATGCAGCTTCTGTTGCCCAAGCAGGCATTTATAGGAAACACAGGGGAAGGCCTGGTACAGTAATAACCATTTGAAGCCAGACTGGGTTCCTGGCATTCAGCAGCATGGACCAAACTTATCTTGGCCCTCTTGCCCCCGGCATCTTTTGCCAAGCCACATCCCAAGCTTGTGGCATTTCTCACCGAGGTGATGGGTTGGCTCAGAAAGGACCCTTGCACCTAAGCCCAGCAGCAAGATGCCATCACTATATATGTACAAATCTTTGTCACTTGTCTGAAGTTGACAGTAGGCTTTGGGGTAAGGGAGGCAAAACCCCGCTAAATCTGCCTTCCTGAACTCTTGATTGCAGATAAGGCAAGGAAACCCTCTAGTACATCTGACAGGCTTCCCATGACCACCTGCCACCACCAACCTTTAGGCTACCTATCAGTAGTGTGGAATGAGGACAGGCTGTGGAGATTTGTTTCCTGGGGAGCTCAGAGAAAGCCCAGCCATTCTGCCCTGACCCTTCCCAGAGAGAGGGATCCTGCTAACCTAACACTTTAGGCTGTAACACCTCCACAGAGACATGAAGATTTCCACACTCCCACCAGAAATAAGTCAGGTGTCGCACTCAAGGAAGGCCTTTCCTCCTCCAGACTAGCACAGATCACATGGAATGCACGCATGCCCGCAACAGCAGCTGCTTGTCACTCGTACCTGGGGCACCTCAGGTCAACAGCAGCAGATGATCCTTTCTCTGTGTATTTTCAGCAAGGACCCCGGATGGAAGCTGCACAGATGTTAGGAACTATTTTTTATAAGTGAATTGGCAAAGCTCTGCGGAGAAGCTGGAATTCACTATGGGCCCACAGCTAAAAGTCAATTGCCACTGACTGCTCTTAAAAACAGGAGGTTCAATCCTTAACCAACCTTTCACAAAAAAGCTTGTGTGGAATTCCTGAATGAAAACAGTCCACAGTGCTCCAGAGCATTAGCTAGGTTAGGCTTTAGCCTTTGTACCAGCCTCAAAGAATCAGAGGAGTGCTCAGCAATGTCATCACAGATACCCCTAAGAAGGGTTTAGACTTTTAGGTGGGAACAGACCAGATGTGTTTGAAAAATTCTTAGTATGGATCACAACAGAATGTACAGCTAAGTTGTGAACAATCTACACTAACTCCTTGCCCAATCAGTTCGAATTTTGCATGGTTTTGTGTCATCCCATGAGATCTTTCAAGAAAATTACAGCCTTGTCTACGTCAGAGAGGTGGGGGAAAAGTTAAAAACGAACACAGGAAACGTGTGTTGCATTAGAACGACAGCGGTTTCCAGTCAGTCTCAGCTGCAGGATGAGACTCTGCAAGTTATTTGTTGCTGCTGTGGATGTGGAGGCTGAAAACCTCAGGCCCAGAAAGAATACTTGGGAGTTTCTCCGAAAGGAGATGTGGAAGAGGTTAGGTCACTTATGCAGATGTAAAACTGTTTTCACAGTGGGTATTCAGGCTCATGGAGAGGGGTTAAACCAATAACAGAAGTACATTACTGTTCCAGCTGTCAGATCCGCCCTGAGCTTCTCTCAGAAGTTGCTGCTTCTTTGGCAGTCGATGAATACGTCAAGCTTCCCTGAACCACTGCAGCAGTTTAAGTTAAATCACTACACTTTATAGCTGTTATTTTACAGCCACTTAATAAAGGCAGTCTGAGTTTACCCTACCTGTCTTTGAAAGTCAGCAATCAAAACTTACTTACTTTTGGTTTCTGGCTTGAACAACAGGCTCTATTGTTCCTTACCGTGTAGAGATAAAAGGACGATTCTTACAGATGGAAACACACCCTCTGCCCAGCCTTTTTTGTTCATTTTGGATCCTAATACAAAAAGCAGGTCTAGCATTCAACCACATTTTAGGGTCTTCTATTGTCTCAAAATATAAGTTAGAATGTAAAACACATCCTATGAGAAAAAGGCAGTAACTGGGAGAAAACGCATGCTCAGAGTTAGCTCCTATAACGCCAATCTGACAAGAATATTTCTTCCATACTTACAATGCACTTCTCACCCATACAGACTGAGTGTAAAAATGAAGGTCCTCATTCAAAACAGAATTGACGGGTTCACTGAAGTGCAGCTCTCTGCCCTTGCAGCTTTCCAGAGCGAACAGACTGATGGAAGGCTCAGCAAAAACCTGGAGGGGGAGGAGAAAGAAACAAAAAACAAAGCTTTACTAGGAATAGTCTAACTTCAGTTGTTACGGATGCCCTCTTTAGTTTCGCTCCCACATGCTCATAGGTCACATCATGCTCCCTCAGCAAATGTAAGAGAAAGGAAAAGAGATGTACATCCACCAACAAAGCACAGAGAGCCAAAACATACTGGATTTATTAGTGGCTTTGTCATTAGAGCACAGTGTCCCACTGACACAGCCCAGACACAGCGAGTCGCTTTGAGATGCAGAGGCACCTAATGTTTGCTTTTGAAAAATCTCTTTGATTGGGTCTGTGTTGTCAGGGCCTCGATTGCTTTTCATAAATGCAGTTTATTTATTTATTGATGGAACAGGTTGCAGCAGCAGTTTTCTGCATGATGTGCAGATTGCATCTAAAGTAGTGAGGCAAATCACAAGCCTATTGTCCACAGGCTTAATTTAGCAGTGGTTCACAGGAAACATCTCAGGGATCTACGAACTGGAAAAGGTTAAAAATGTCAGAATGAAAAAGGTCTTAATGTTTTTAACAGACACTCTTATTTTTCTTTTGACAATCTTGAAAAAGTAACCTAATTAGTAACCCCTTCAATCTCACGTAGAATGGAAACATTTTTCACTTGATGTCCTTTCCTACAGTTGAGAGATTGCCTATGAAAGCAAACATAAAGATCAGTTTGCACAAAAACATGGTACAGCTGTAAGATCAGCAGAAAAGCACAGAGAGAACAACTTCACATACACAAAGTCTTTGCTTAGTACGAGGAACACTTGTACAGTTTTTCAGCATTTTTAACCTAAACCCATAGAGGAAGTATCATAACCGAAGTCATAAGCACTTGTAATTTGTTTCTTGATGCAGCTGGTGAAGGAAGAAGGAATAGGTCTGAATAACTGCTTCAATAAGCAGCCTCTCCCAAGAAGAAACCCTTTTCCTAGGACGTGTTACCCTGAGATAGCTGGCCCAGGCAAAGGCAGAATTTCTTTTGCAGGAAAGGCATGGCCTTAGGTGGAATGAATCAAACAAAATCTTGAATTAAAGTTGACACAGGCACTGAGTAATTAAGAGAACTTAACTCTCACGTTTGAAGAGGCACATATATTGCAGTGAAGTGTCTCTGAAGAGCTCAGTGGTGATTCAGGACTTAACGAATTTACTGGCACTGACTCAGTGCACCTGGTATGTAGCCGGTTGCTCAGACCCTGACTCAGAGAAATTGCTTTGCTGTACCAGGCAGTGCAGGGACAATGTAAATCATGCAGCACTGCACGGACAGGGAGTTGGCTGAGACACTTTAAAGAAGAGCTTGGGATCATCCACCAGAGAGTTTTAAAGCCCACTGCATGTTACAAACCAGAAAGAGATTAAAATCCATAATGTTATTTTGGAATATCAGTTCTTCCCACCTGCCTTTCAAATTTACAGTGTGTGTCTAAAGGTTTCCTTTGAAATTTAGACCAGCAGACCCAGCGCAGGCAGCTACTTCTCAGGTTGCTTTGTTTGGCAAGGCAGTATCATCACATTCCAGTTTGAAAAAGCCTGCTCCCTTGGCACTGGTTTTCACCTGAGTGGAGTCCAGAAGCCATGTCCAGAACAGGTCCAACAGGGAAAATTTTCACGAGTGCATTAGTAAGCATGGGAAACACTATTTGACATCCTTGTTAGATATTATTACCAAAGCCTAAACTTCATCCTCCTGTTGTAACATTCAATAAATGAAAAGGCAGGGATGCTGTACTAGATGGACAAGTCATCTGATCCAGCATATCCATTTATACATCAAGAATCAGAACAAACTGATTAAGTCAATTAAAACGATTGCAGCTCTCGTGTGTGTGAGTCCCATTAAGGGCCCGAGAAAGCCCTGTCCAGTCACTCAGAATGCCAGCCTGTCGGCACGGAGCACACATTGCATCTATCACAAGGACTGATACCACCCTTCCAATGAGACCTCAGAAAGACTCCGCTGATCTTGGCACAGATGCGAAGCACAGAAAGAGAAAACATGTTGCTGTCTCGAGCATGGAAGCTCTCATATTTCCCTAACCATATACAGAGCACTGAGCTGATTACTCACTTCACATATACCGTTCTACAACCAACAGCTGGCAGCACTGACTTGGCCTGGCTTTTTTCCTGATTTTGTTTTGATAGCTCCATGGAAACTACCAACAGTTTTTTGAGGCCCTGGTGTCACACTTACTACAGAGGCATCTTGTTCCTGCTCTTCCTTGCAGAATGCTGAGGTGCGCTTTCACCCATTTTCAGGACAAACAGTCATCACCGATAGATAACAGTGACACTGACAGGATCAGCTTTCGTCACCAAGGCCCAGTCCTGACAGGTCAGGAACAGGGCTCTCAGAGCCAGAGGAAGGGCACCAGGGCAACAGAAAATGCAAGAGGGGACAACCTCAGATTGTGGTGTTGCTTTAGGTGGACTCTAATCCCTGATTTTGAAAAAGGTGAGCTAAAGACATCTACATTTACCCACAGCGCGCAAGTCATTGCCGTTGTCTTGGTAAGCATTGTCTTACCTTCCTTTCATAGTTATCATAGAATCACAGAATAATTTGAGTTGGAAGGGATTTTAAAGGTCACCCAGTTCCAACCTCCCTGCCATGGGCAGGGACACCTCCCACCAGCCCAGGCTGCTCAAGGCCCCATCCAACCTGGCCTTGAACAATTCCAGGGAGGGGGAATCCACAGCTTCCCTGGGCAACCTGTGCCAGGGCTTCAACATCCTCATTGTGAAGAGTTTCTTCCCAATGTCCAGTCTCAATCTTCCTCCCTCCAATTCAAAGCCATTGCCATGTCTAGGTCAGGATTGCCTTAGCTTCTTTTCACAGTTATTTCAATGAAGATACCTGAGATGCCATCCTCTGGGGAAAGCTTGCCAACTGCAAGGACGACAAAGTACATAAGAATTACTTAACCTGATCTTTGTGCCTTACTGCCTTGCTTAAACCAACACCAATAAAGTTTCTAGAGGTTTTGCTTCTCCTCCTGTTTTTTAATGCCAGTGTCCAAGGAGAAACTTGAAGAGATTTAATGTAGTCAAAAGGCCAGTGATTAGGGAAGGCCATATTTACATGGCCTTTTAAGATACAAGCAGCCTTGTGAACTGTTAAATACAATGATATTCTTTGCTTAACAGGTGTGGTAACCTATGGCTAATACAGTGTGTGATGCCATGAAAATGACACAGCCTTTTTCCTTCCCCACAATGCCATTTCAGAGGCTGAAAGGTAAGCCATGGGATCAATGCACTAAAAATCTCTTGCACAGTTCAATTTGGCTCAGACTTTCCCCTCAATGACTTGATGGAGGGAATAACAGAATGGTTTGGGTTGTAAGGGACCTTAAAGGCCATCCAGTTCCAGCTGCCTTGCATCAGGTTGCTCAAAGCCCCATTCAGCCTGGCCCTGAACACCTCCAGGGGCCATCCACAACTTTCCTGGGCAACCTGTGCCAGTGCCTCACCACCTTCATAGGAAAAAAAAATTTCTTCCTAATATCTAATCTAAATCTCCCCTCTTCCATCTGAAAACCACTATCCCTTCATCCTGTCCCTGCACTCCCTGGCAAAGAGCCCCTCCCCAGCTTTCCTGTAGCCCCCTTTAAGAACTGGAAGGCTGCTAGAAGGTCTCCCCGCAGCCTTCTCTGCTCTAGGCTGAACAGCCCCGACCCTCTCAGCCTGTTCTCATACAGGAGGTGCTCCAGCCCTCTTATCATCTTAGCACCACAAATTTTTCACAATTCCGACAGGATTTTATACTTTACCAGTTAAGAAAAAAAAATGCAATGCAAGTCTCAAGTGTTTGATAGTAAACAAAGATTAGTGCAAGATGAGCTTCCTTTCAAATGCCTTTTGTTTGCAGTGCAAAGCTTAAGCACTTGACCCACTGGCAAGCAATAATGTACAAACACAAAGCAACTAACCAAATGCACTGCAACTCAAAACCAAGTGCATACATACTTATAATAAAAACAAGTACAGGTTGTAGCTATGAATAACATATGGCTAATATTTCCATTATGAATTTTATGAAAATTATTACTAATAAAGCCCTTTTGAGAAGCGCTCACCCCAAAACATATTATTTCCTTGCACCTTTTTTTTTCTTTTTTTGCAAAGTTAGATTTTGCAAACTTTGATGGGAAAGCCTAATAAAGCCAAAGAAAGAAATCCATGGGGCTGGACTAAGGCATGACTAACCCAGTCATGGCAAGGGCTGGTATGTTTCCCCACTTCACATCCCTGCTGACCTGTTGCTGTGCAAACAATATTCACCAGAGCCTTAACTGGATGAGACTCTACAGCTGTATTACAACATCCTTGGAAAAGTCTCTACTCTTCAGTCTTGGCTAACTCATCATTTACAACTGCCTTTACTGAAACTGCACTCGCCTGGCTACTCCCTTCAGTGTGGGAAGGTTGCCTGACCGAGGGAGAGGAACATGTTGCTGGATGACAGTAACGCCCACGGTCCAGTCCCAGCTACACAAAATGACTCATCGCCTGGCCCTGGGAAGCACTAATTAGTTTTCGTATCTGATTTCATTATTTGCCTCACAGGAATGCTGGGGAGATTAGTTAACACCCGTATTTAACTTAAAAAAGATAATCAATCTGGAAATACGGGAACTATCATGATCGAACAGAGGAAGAATAAGGAATGCGTCAAAAGAAAATAAAAGGAAAAAAACAGGCATTGCACAACCTACAACCCAGATCTCGTTTTTGTTTTCAGAAACTATGAGACTAGTTTAACTTTAGGGCTGAAGTTAACATTTTAGAAGGAAAACTAACTGCTCACTGCAACAATCCTGGATACTCTCATCCATGTAAGTCACACCAAACACTGCAGGGAGCTTAACAAAACAACATGCCCAAGAAAAGCTGAACTCCCCTTTGTAAGAACATCTTGTAAAAGTTTCTATCCCAAAAGATTAACCTCTTCATGCAACACTGGGCAAATGTCCCAAAAAGTAATCATGGCCCTATAAATGGCCCATCTGACTTCACCATTCTCTTGCCACCCGCCAACACTTTCCTTTTCATGAATTCATGGCAATGCAAAAGTCCTTGCTGATGCAGGAACAGACACCTGCACTGCCGCAGCAAATGCAGCAACACTTAACCTATGCTACACTTTTGCCGGCTTGCAAAGTAGCTATTAACAACAAACCCAGCAAATTTCATCAACAAACATATCTTAGAAAGAGTTTTGCGATTTTTAGATGACAGGAGGTGATGACAGACAAGTTAAATAAGTTCCAGTGTTCCTACCACTACTAAATAGATGTGTAGCCTTCTAATGTTAAGTGTGTAACTGCGTGTTTACTTAAAGAAATACATTCCTGGGAGATACACCTTCTAGGATATTTTCATAGAATCACAGACTCATAGAATCGCCCGGTCGGAAAAGACCTTGGAGATCACTGAGTCCAACCATACCTGTCCACTACTAAACAACATCCCTGAGAAACTCGTCTACCGATCTTTTAAATGCTTCCAGGGACGGTGACTCAACCACCTCCCTGGGCGGCTGTTCCAGTGCCTGACCATCCTTTCAGTGAAGAAATATTTCCTTATGTCCAGTCTAAACCTCCCCTGGTGCAACTTGCAGCCATTTCCTCTCGTCCTATCACCTGTCAGCTTGGGAGGACCAACACTCCTCTCGTCACAACCTCCTTTCAGGCAGTTGTAGACAGTGATGAGGTCTCCCCTCAGACTCCTCCAAGCTAAACAACCCCAGCTCCCTCAGTCTCTCCTCATAGGGCTTGTTCTCCAGCCCCCTCACCAGCCTCGTTGCCCTTCTCTGGACGCGCTCCAGCCCCTCAATGTCCTTCTTGTAGTGAGGGGCCCAAAACTGAACCCAGCATTCGAAGTGCGGCCTCACCAGTGCCGAGTACAGAGGCACAATCACCTCCCTGCTCCTGCTGGCCACGCTGTGTCTGATACAGGCCAAGATGCCACTGGCCCTCTTGGCCACCTGGGCACACTGCTGGCTCATGTTCAGCCGGCTGTCAACTAACACCCCCAGGTCCTTCTCTGCCATTGTCCCCACTTATAAAATAGTACATGCAAAAGACTCATTGGTTTGTCGGAAGCATTCTCCTTTTCAGAAAGGAAGTAGCTATGCAACACATCACCATTTAATATGCAATGCAGATTAATACACGGATATTGCGACACTATTTTTCTTCCCAGAATACTGAAAATAATGGACATTACTTTCTCATTATCAAGGTACTATTAACCTATAGCTTTTCCTAAACGTTCCCAAAAGTACAAAACAGTTCAGAACAAATTCAAGCAAAATGTAACAGCAGGTAGAAAAATACGGGTAGGGTCTCCTAAAGATTTAGTTTGAGTATTATACACCTTGGAGAATAAGCCAAGATGGGAAAGAGGTTCCTGGGAATAAGGGAACACCTTCCCCACTCTCCTTACAAACCTACCTAAATTTTGGTTTGCTGCTTCCCAAACAAACAGTAGAGGAAACTGTTTGCTAAGATGTGCTTAATTCCTCTATTACACCAACAAATAACCAAAGTGGAACCATGTTAATTTGAATTTCTTAAGAAATGGGAGAGTGTGTGTGTGTGGGGGGGGGGTAGCATGCCATCCTGGAATGATGACAACTTCACTTTTCAGCAAAGAAAGTGTAAAACATCCGTCCAAGAGATAAAGGTTATAACAAAAGCTAGCCAACCTAATACACTGTCATCGCAGAGAGAAATCAGATCATCGCTAGTTTGAGTCTGTTTTCTTCTCCAAATTAATCTGTTGTTCCTCTGAAAACTTTGGATTTTTTCCATTTTAATTGAGCCAACTCAGTGGTTTAGAATCAGATTTTCATTTTGTTACATAATTAAGCTCTTAAACAAGCAAACTATATTTCTGGCAATATTTAAAACTAAATCCTCAAAAGTTTGTTTTCCTGAAAAAAAAAAAAATCCTTATTTTTTCATTTAGAACATTTGCTTTCTTTGTTTGCAAATATTTTGTTTGCATCAAAGCTGCATTTTCCAGAGAACAAGCTATTCCCTCAAATTCTTTCCTGATCTTCAACTGGTTGATCTATTTAAAAAAATTAATCAGTCAAGGCTTTGCAGAATTTCTTGGCTGTTTCACACAGACCAAGTGTTACCTTACTCAGTCACAAAAAAACCCCTGCCACTTCACAGTGTTGTTTCATCAGGTCACAAAAGGACACCCACGCCATGAAGACTACTACAAATAGGCTAACTTCAGTCCTCAAATTCTCCTTCCAAAATGATCAGAAATCTTGCAGCAGCTGACTACGTCAAAAAAGCCCCTCAAAACTGTTACAGATCTTAAATGAAAACTCAAAAGTTACACGCAAAAGGAAAACCATGGCTAGATGTTCCTTTTAGTTACCAGAAAGGAAAAGAAAGGGCATCTTGATTCAGGGTTAGATGCAGGAGTCGCTGGGGACGCCCAGCCAAGCTGCACACCCCGCAGGTGGCAGTGACCTGTGCTGACCGTTGTTTCACAGCTACTTTGGAGCCAATCCCGCACTAAGAATCTGTGTTCTTACATACGTCCTGCAGATAAAAGCCCAGAGTTGAGGCTTCCCTCAGCTGTGCAATATCAAGGTAACATATGGTTAACAATCATTACAATCTTGCAAATTAGAAAGGGAATTCCCAGATCCCATGTCCCCATTTCCCCCATCAGATTTGTTCTCCTATCCCAATCTGCTTTTAAAATATACAGCTGGACCACATCTACATCAGACAGTGGTCTTGGGACTGTTTCTGAAGGCTGGTACGGAGCCTAATGCATCCTTTTTACTACTGAAAGCGTATTTTTTTCCCATCAGTGCCACACACGGGCTGCTACTTCTAGTCAACACCCGGGATGCAGAAACCTCACGGTGAAGCAAGACATTTGCTCCCCGACCCCAGCATGACAGTCCTTCTAAGAGTTACACCTGCAGCAAATACATCTCACTTAAAAGGGAGCAGGAGACCATTATAGAATCACAAAATCGCTTGGTTGGAAAAGACCTCTGAGATCACTGAGTCCATCCATACCTGTCCAATACCAAACCATCTCCCTGAGAAACTCATCTTTTGAACGCCTCCAGGGATTGGCACTCACCCACCTCCCTGGACAGATGCTCCAGTGCATAACCTCCGGTTTAGTGAAAGATTTTTTCCTAATATCTAGTCTGAACCTCCCCTGGCACAATTGCCCATTCAGGGCTTGGTGTGGGTGTTAAACTTTCTCCCTTACGCGTGAGCTATTGAGATACCTCAGGTCTGAAACTGGGCTGGTATTTAAAGCTGAACAATGGAAGGGGTTCCCAATGTCACAACTGAATTCAGTAATGCTATACAACAATTCCCCTTGGGAATACACTTGCTGCTGTCTTGAATGAGCCAACAGAAATATCTCGTAATAAAAAGGGGCTCTGTTCCAAGAACAGTGCATTGCACACAATGCACAGAATTAACTACGGCTGTTTCTGACCACTGACCAAGGCTAGTGCTGCGTGCTCCACATCACGTCTGTACTACACGATGCCCCCGAGCACCGTCCTGCGCGATTAGCACACACAATGTGTTAGGGGTCGATTAGGGCGTTTTTATTTGTAAAGCAGGTGTGGTTCAACAGCATTTTATGCTGTTTAGTGCCTCGATTTTGTGAAATACAAGGGCTCATATTTGCAAGAGAGGAACTGAACTAAGAGGTGCAAGCCACTTACAGGAAGATGTGCATAAGCTTCCCACATGCAGCCTGCCAAACACTTCTCGCAGGGCTCGGCCCCTGGTAATCAAGGGCTGCCAGTAGCTTCCTACTATGCCAAACTGCATAGTTACTGCCCCGTGACATTACAAGCTGAGGGATTTGGATGAGACCTAAAATTTCATGTCAGAACTGCACTCCGATTTAGCAGAGCTGAGTCCAAAAGCTTAATGTGAAAACGAGATCTTTAATCTGAAAACCAGGCTCTTGCCAGGTAGGAAATTATAACTCCAAAGTCACTGTATCTATATAATCTAGTGAAAAGACAACCGGCTCTCAAACTCAAGTTGCACAACCTTTCCACCATGCCCATGGATTTCATAGAATGGTTTGGGTTGGAAGGGACCTTAAAGATTTCAGTGTTTGGGGGGTTGGTTTGTTTTTTAAAAATCTGTTCACAAATAGCAAAAAGGACTTTAATACTTGAAAAAAACCTAATTGAGTCATTGTTAAAGTATAGTTTCAGGAGAGTTACATTTAAGGGCACAGCACATAGACCAAGTTTGTGTTCTGTGATCAGGGAAGGAGGAAGGGTTTTAGAGAAGTTGGTCAGTGCTACAGAGGAGTGGGCAGAGCAGCCACTTGCTTCTCTTTTACCAACAGTGTTACAGACAGCTAATCTTTTATGGTTTTGCACAGGAGCATACCAAGATAAGGAACAAAGGTACAGACATGACAGCAAGACTCCAGAGGCGTTATGCCCTGTGTGCAGTATAACAACAGGATCACAGAATCACAGTATCATAAGGTTGGAAAAGACCTTTGAGATCATCGAGTCCAACCTATGACCCAACACCTACACCTACTCCTACTTGTCAACTACACCATGGCACTAAGTGCCTCATCCAATCTCTCCTTAAACACCTCCAGGGACGGTGAGTCCACCACCTCCCCGGGCAGCGCATTCCAATGGCCAATCACCCTTTCAGTGAAGAACTTCTTCCTAATGTCAAGCCTAAAAGCTGTATCTACCTTGTACTGGATAGTTACTATGCATTCCTGCCCAACCTCCTGACCTTAGAAGACCTCATATCTCACCTTAACTGCTACAGCTGGTCACTTGACTGCAAGTTGTGTGCTTGGGTAGTACAACCAACGCGACCTGAAAGTCACACGAAGACCATATGCACGTGTAATAAGTACTTGTCCTGTATCTTGAGAGTCACCAAGAGAAAGGATGGCCACATGAGCTTTGGACTAGACTATCTGATGTGACATACACAGCTCGCAGGCCACAGGCATGGTATATTATATCACCTTATTGACCCATGATTTGAGACACGGTTAGGAGATAAAAACCTTTTTTATGTTTCTGTAAAATAGTAAATTAAACAGATTATGGCAAATAAATGCTATCTTGTAATTTCAGTTTTCTTGTCTTCTGTGTGTGCTTTGCTTTAAGACAGAACCTTGGCTGTAGGCCTAATAAAAGAAGTCTCATTTGCTTAAACAGCGTGACAAAATCAATGTCTCGCTGCATACTGAGCTTGCTGGCTGTATTATAAAGGCCAGTCAAAAAAATGCCAACTAATGCAACTCACACAAAACATGAACTTTGAGTCAGAACACCCAAGAGTGTGCACCTACAAGTGACCATGTGCATGCATGCATGCAGTCTGGCTTGTTCCTAACACAAAAAATCCCATAAGCCAAGAAAAAAAACTTCACTCTTTTCCCTGAGTGGGAGTTTATTAAGCGCAAGCACTTGCTTCACACATCTGACTAAGAAAAGAGTTCCAAAATGTTATTATTTTTTTTAATAAAGTCCTTACATATTGAATAGGCTTGAGGGACTTGATTGTAGCAGTTGGGCAGCCACAGGAACTGAGGTCAACGTAGAGGCCTTCTTCCAGTACACAGTGATTGTCAGTGATTTCCTCTTGGTAATACAGGAGCCAGCTGCGAGAATAATGTAACAAAAAAAGATTAGCTGCTCTAGCTGCTTATTGACAGTAAGTTTATTTCAAAATATAATATTTGCTAAGGAAATAAGGAACAAAAAAATGGTTTGTTCTCGTTCAGCTTAAAAGTAAGGTGACTTGAAAGGTTACGTGACAAAGCAACCAAAGCAGCAAAATCAAATCATGTGGTACAGATTCTCAGTTCCAGGGTCAAACGACGCTTGTGGAATGCAGACAGTTCTACTGTAACAAGTTCTCAAAATCTGGAATAAATCCTAACTGGAGTTAAAAAAAAAAAGTATCACAGTAACTATGCAAACTTCCCCACAGGGAAGCAAAACGCATACTACCCAAACCAATGCCAGGATGAGAGTTACTGAAATGCACTGCAAGACAAGGGTCTAAGACATGATGGAATATGATGGGCATGTGTTATGCCTTTTAAGCTGTCTGAAATTTAGTGGTGTTTAAAGAAAAATTTCACATTACTTAAAATGGTTGCATGTAAAACAATAGACTTACCATCCCCGAAGAACCTTAAAAGAACATGGTATGAATGATGTAAAATCAGAAACTTCTGCTGTGAAATCTATACATGTTCCTTGGAAATGTGTATTACTGAAAGCTTTGAGCTACAAGAACAAAACAAAACAAAACCAATGACTAGAAGGAAAATGAACATGTTATCATTAATGTAAACAGAGATAGCTGTCCTCTTAGAGAAGTATCCTTTCAATTCACAAAGATACAATAAACACAATGAAGTCCCATTTAAGCAATCTTTCAGATTTCCACAGCTGCTTTATTTGTAGAAAGATCAAGCATTTTATGTTGCTGAGCCCGATAAAAGATGCTAAGGTATCAAGCATAAGATCAGCAGCAAGACAGGGACCTAAGAAAAACAGAAGGCTAGGACTGAGGATGTTATTTTCCATCCAAAGTAGCCCTGAACTCCAGCTAACTCTTGCTACAGCTCAGCAATCCAATGTTCAAAAGAGGATGGGGAAGCATTAGTCAAAAGACACAAGGCGACCGTTGACAAAATGCCTTGAAATCTTCTGTGACCACAATGGTTGCAGGTAGTATCTCATTTAAGAACTAGCAAGAGAATTTTTGGAGAAACTGGGTACAGTCTGGTAGATGCACCACGAACTTCTGAAGTTCAGATAAGCTGTTTTTACATGTCTTGGTGAAGAACTTCAAGCCACACTGAACCATACCCCATGAGTAAGATGTGATCGATTCACCCTGAAAAAGCAGTAAGGCTGAAAGTGCTGCAGTAAAAGCGAAACACAGAAAAAAAAGTAGTATGATACAGCCTATGATCCATAGCAAAGCCACCTAGAATTCTGTGCCCTTGGGCTGCCACTGTATAACCGAGGTGAATTTCACTTTAAAGCCTGAAAGAGAAGCTGGAAAAGAATGAGAAATTGAACTGTACCAAGAGAACAGTTCATATTGTGTAATGGAAGAAAAACATGATGGCTGTTACAAGAGCGACCTCCTCCTTCATGCCCCAAATTGGCCTAGCTTCCTGCCAAAGAAAAGAAATCAAATGCTTTTTCCAGTACTGAGAGAGAAGGCCAAACATGAGTATCAGCAAATGATTTTATGGAAAAGCTCAGTCTACGTTTTTAAAAGAAATGAACATATTTCCTGTAAGAAAGAACAAGAAAGGCTTAACCTGGCTTTGCAGGCTGCAAGCTGCAAATTGCAGCTACAACATAATGAATGAAGTGTAACTGATTTTTCTGTAAATATAATTGCACAAAAACATCTATTTGAGCTTTAATTACACAGTATTTTCTACCCACTTATTTCAAAGCTCTTTATAAAGGAATACCTATATGCACACCTTCTTTCATAGGCTAGAAGCTATGCAAGGCTTTAAAAAAAGATCTGCAACTCATTTTTATACAGAATATATCTAATAATGAATGATAGTCTTAATTTAACAAAAGCTGGGGTGAAGTTTTGATTCCTCAAGTGAAAACACTGCACAACTGCAATTAGTCTCAACTTGAAGCTATCCCCACTTTGTCGGGGTTTGACATTACTATAAGAGGTTTTGCTTCCTAAAAAAATCAACGGACAGCATGTTGAAACACAAATACAAGTTACCACAGCAATTATCTCCACTTCCTAAATCATCTGCACGAGTCAGCTGCTATTGAAAAAGGCTTTGTTCTTGCTTAGCAAAACAAAGTTTTATTTCTAATAAATAAAAAGAATGGCTTTTTAGAGTTGAAGATTTCAGGCATTCTTATATATACTTTGTTTATTAGGGAGCCTGGCAGGAGGAAAAGGTCTGGGGCACTACTGAGAAATTTAAGAAAATTTAGTTGCTTTTCAATTTCTGATAAGCAACTAAAAACAGAAGTGAAAAAAATGACACGCTTGTAGACAGTGAAAACAATTCCCTTAGCTTAAACATATATTTACTAAAGGTGGGAGAATGTATAATCATTCCAAATAACTGCTATATGACTTATCCAGGGATCAAATATCAGAATACTTAAGGACCTGCCAGCTCATATTCACCATGCTTTTAAGTTCCAAACTAAGAGACTGTTCCACACATAGAAACTTTTACTTTACTTTGAATGCTAATTTTTTCATACTTACCCAAAGGACTGCCCTTTACTTATTGTAAATGATGAAATGCTTTCCCATAAAAACATACTCTCAGAAGAACTGTAGCAATATTTTCTAGCAATTCTATAGTAGGCATGTTGGTGGTGTGTTGATGGTTGGACTTGATGATCTTAGAGGTCTTTGCCAACCTTAACAGTTCTACAATTCTAATATGAATCACGTTCTTCCTTCCCCGGCTTTAGAGCAGAATCCTCTGAATGCCAGGACTGTGATAAGTCAGGGCAGTACTTTTTAAAAACAGCATTCAAACTGCTATTAGAGAACAAAAAAGGTAAACTGCAATGCAGTACGTGTTAGTATTTAAAGGTGACTGTGCATATACACACAGATTTTATTCACATATGGAAATAAAAAGCACAATATATTGAAACTTCAAAGGTCTGAACTGATCTTAAAGGTCTGCAAAACTGGATGAAATCACTCAAAAAATAGTTTTCGGAAGATTGCAAAAAAGTAGAAGAGCTGAGGATGGAGGAAAAAAGTTTCTTCAACTGTTTGGGTCCCACTGGTTTCCTCCGAGTCGGTCATTTTATCTGGCATCATCTAGCAGGGCCTTACTGTGAACCTACTTGCAAGTGTTTAGATTTGGCCACAAAATGCCTCATGAATAGGTCTGGCAGGAAATCAGTGTTTAAGACTTAAAATAATACACCAATTATGTCTTCAAAGAGGAAGCATTTCCTGTACTCCTGGCTTAATAATAAAACTGTAGAACTAGAAAACTTGAAGAAAAAGAAGGGTGTGGTCAACCTGCTAAGTAACACAATGTAAGTATTTCCCATGCGCTTAAAGCTATTATACCCATCCAAGCAAGAAAGGGCAAAATCGTGCCCAGATGGCAAAATACTTCCGTTTTCTAAAACAGAACCGTTGAACTCTAAAGTCTCTTTTGTCTGAAAAAATGTCACGTTTCTTGAAATAAAGTTTTCCAAATTTTCTTAATTAGGACTCTGTCATAGAAAGAGCAACATAACCACTTCAGTCATCACCCATGCTCGCAGCACACTCCAGGACAGCAAAAAAAGGAAAAAACCTGAACAACTGATACAGGAAGGTTGGAACTGAATATCGTGAGAGACAGACCATTCTTGGTGATGAGCACAAACAGTTAAGAGTTTTGTGTTTGAAAGACATCACAAGGGTACATTAATGGAACATAACCTTATAAGACATTGACCAAAAATGCAAAACCCCAAGCCACATGTTCTTGAGACTAAAACTGAATTATGGGGACCGCTTTCTCTTTATAAGCTGACACCTAGTCAGAGAAGACTTTCAAGAAAAAGAATGTACCACAGAAGAAATTTATCACAGTGTTTTTATAAGCAGGGTGTGTTCAGTTAAGGTCACATGTTACTGTGAGGAAAAGGGAAGCATGAAGCAAGTGGCACTTTCTGCTAGAAGAGAAGCTATATATGATTGGGAGTCTATGAAAAATAGAGCCACCAGCACCTAAGACTTAAAAACCCAACCTCCCTTGTTGATGATGCATCAGCAATTTGAAGAGTGCAGTTCAATTTTCTGTCGTTTACACCTTGTTCTTCACCTCATACACCAACAAGATAGTGAGAAACCAGATATAACACAAAATAATGGAAATAATATATGCCACAAAGAGAAGCATAAATGCACGTGACAGCGAGTTTCCAGAAACAGGAAGGAAAGAAGAGGAAAATAAATAGCTAGAGACTCAAAGTCACTCAAAACCTACAGAACTGCTTGAATTTTTGCAAACAGAATACTACAAGGTATGATCAGGGATACAGCAGAGAGTATGACATTAGCAGGCTTAACCTCTACCCATCTACTAGTTTCCTCCATCAATGTTCTGCTGTATGGAGATGATAATACTGCTATATCAGTTGAAGTAACAAAGCAAGATATTCAACATTATCTGTATTTAATTATTAAATGTAGTTCAGTACTAGAGACAGTTATATAATATCAACATACCCAGTGTGGAGGCTCGTTTGTTCCAAGTGGTTCCTGCAATGATAAAGATATATACATGTCTATAAATAAGTAAAATTAATTACAATTCATTTTCTAGAAGACATATCAAGTTTCTGAAATTTGTTAATTATGAACTTGAGCAGAGAAAAACACATTTCCCATGCTCTTGGCACAATTCTCTTCCCCAGCCTCTGCCATCATTTGCCTGTACACTCACAACTATGGGCTGGACTGTTCAGTCCCTTAAAACAGAGAGAACTTGCATCAGCATTAATTATTTTGTATAATGTGGATTACAGCCCATGAAAATGCCTCTATTTTTCTGACTATTTCTTGAAAAAATAATTAAAAACAACAGAAGACTGGGATACCTCCTTCAATGTGCATTTCAAAATAAGATTAAATGTTCGTTCCTTTCCTATTTTCATCACTGCAGTAGCATCATTTCTTACATACTCATTAGTGAGGACTGTCTTTGTTTTGCATTAGGGTTTTGACAGTCCTGGCACTGATCTAATCAGGAAAGTTGCATTACTTTGGATCTAATAAAGGATTAAAAATATTTCCTGTCTTTATTCACTACATACATTACAAATATTGTAGCATAAAACAGGGGAGAAAAAAAAAATTAGATCTCTATTATATAATGACAATATAGGTCAGATAAATTCTCAAGTATTTTTATATCCGTTATCAATTAGGCATTATAAATGACTACATTTTAAGGCAAATTAATCTTTCCAGGCCAGGTTATTCTTTCCTATGAATGCAGTCTGCCAAAGGGAAGTTTTCATTTCCCTGACAATTTTCTTAACAGATAGAAAGATCCAGAATGACCATTTCAGTCTCCATCCTGAGCAGGCTCATTTTAAGTCATCCGCAAAGGTCTTTACATTATTTCTAAGTAAACAGAAAAACTAATTAAACAGCAGAGCCCATATGATAACATTATTGTACGTTCTGTTCCCCAAAGGTCTCATTTCTTTTAAGTTTTCCCCTTAACATGTTCTGGTTAACTCACCAACTTAACAGGTCGAACTGACATGATGGTTTTACTAGACCCTCCCCAGTCAAAGAAACATTTGTATTTTCCTTTCTCCAATACATATTGCTCTCCACAGAAATATTTCTGCTGATAAGCGACCCACCTAGAGAATGACACAAAAATTAAACTGAAAACATCACATTTTTTCTGCGTAGTTTGATGAACATACAAATGGGTTAAATAGAACAATTTTCTGTGAGTTTTCTCGATAAGCCCATCTGACAGACAGGGTAACATCAAACCCAATGAGAGGTGTAAAACTGACACAGACTTGATGTTCTGCTTTTACATTGCAAACACTACTCTGACAAACACAAAACTTTGAGTGTCTGCCTTTCTATCAAATACACATTCAGCATGAGATGATTCCTCTGGGCTTCTAAGCAAGGCAAGACATTTAATTGACAAGTTTTTGAACCTCTCTTAGCTGAATCTAAGTGGTCAGCATTCTTCCTCCTGCCCCAGACAGGGCTTTCTTCCAGCTTATCCAGTTGGATTTAAGAAAAATAGTATAAGAAGGAAAAGAAGTAAATGAGGAAGCTTGGACAGGAGAAGATAAAGCAAAAGCTTGCAATGTTTCAAGCTTCCCCCACCCTGCTTTCTCTGTTGCAATTTAAGACAGAATCTCCAACTACATGAGGCCAAGAGTGCTTCTAGCCCTATACCCACGCTCTTTGGCAGTTAGAGATAGCTCATCAGAAATGCTGCTAACCTGGCCGCTTTTGGTGCTACATTCCTCTCAGACACACAGCACCAGGGATGTAACAGGGCATCTCCTTCTATGAATCTGTCGTTTCTTTGTCTCAGGCTTTTTCAGACCTCCTGGTTCTATCTGCTACCCTAGCCTACTTTAGCAGTAGGTTCCAGAAATTCACTGCCTCCAGTGTAAGAAAGGCTTTTTGTTCCCCACCTCTAAATCTGTTTTAAAGCCATCTTCAGGCAGTTCTGCAAAGCATCCCTCAATTTTTGTCATGCAGAATTCTGTGAATGCCGCTGCATTAAGCTTGTCTAGCACCCTCAGAATTTTATAGATCTCATTTGTATCTCTCCTCAGCTGTCTCTTGTCCAAATTGAGTTCCAGCTTTCCAACCTTGTATCTCATCCTCAGGAGACACTGATAGTCACTCTTTATGTGAGCAGTTAAAATTGCTCACTCTCGATATCTGATTTTGAAGCTCTTTCAGTCTCACTTCCCAGTTGCTGAAACATATCACCATCACCATCGCTATCATCACCATTAGGGCAGACATGACAATGTTAATACTGCATTTTTAAAATGACTATTGAAGTCTGGAATTTCCACACACAAGATGACATAGCAATCTTTTCCTGTAATGTATTTTATGTTTAAGAACTTTATATCATTCTTCATGTACAGTACCACTCCTGAGCATGTAACAGCCTACTCTATCATTCCTATAGAGCTGGCAGCTCCTCTGCTTATCCTTCCTGCAAAGCTCCGTGGTATCTGCCACATCAGAGTTGCCATTTCTTGCCAAGCATTCTAGTTCCCCTACTTTAGACTTCTGGCCTAAAGTAAGTTTTGTCCTACCATCAGTCCATACTGCAATATCTCCATCAACAGACACTGCAGGTGGTCTAATTTATTATACTTTCATTATTTTTTGCATTTGTGCTGCTTTCCTCCTGGACTTCACATATGCACACTGAAAGTTAACCATGTCCACCCTGTAGGTTGTACCAGCTTCATCCACGTACTCTTTCACACCTGTTGGTTTAACTCCTGCTTTTAGTTTAGATCGTTCTCTAAAACCTATTTTAATTTTCAGTGTCAGCAGCTTGACTTTATTACCAACAAGGCACATCCCATCCTTTCCATACAGGTTATACCTGTCCCAAAAGGTATTCTCATTCTTAACATACCTAAAATGCCTCTTCTATATTACTGCCAAAGCTCCTTTATCATGAAACAAGAGTCTGTGTGACGTCTGGAGCGACATCACAAGCTTTCTTTAGTATCAAGAATGCCCAAATCCAAGTCAAGGTGTAGGCATGACATTTAGAGAAAACAGATACTGTTTTTTCTTCCGTTTACTAAGGAAACTGAAAGAGACACTGTTTTCCCTCAAATGTTTACTATCTGCACCATTTGAAATATATTCTGAAAAAGATGTACCCAAATCCAACTGCACACAAAAATATTTACTACTTCCACCATATATTTCAGTAGACTTACACTCCACTTCTCACAAGAATTGATCCTGTCTCTGGGCCAAATCCAGCCAGCTCCAGATCAGGGATTTCTTCATTGACGATGTCTAATGCTTTCCCATCTTCATCATCAGACTGAAAAAGTGACACTGATGACTCTATGAAATCCTAGAAGGCAGAACAAGAGTTAGAAGATAGGTGTCACAGCTTAGTAACACTTCACAACATAAAACATTTTGTAAAAGAATTGTAGCCTGAAAAATAGTCTTAGAAAGAAGTGAAGGGGCTTAGGTCCACTGAAGACAGGAAGAACCCAAAAAAACCCACTAGTGCAGTTTTAGTGCAAATGCAAAGCAGCTGCTGTTAACAGTCCTAAAGCAAGGACTCAGTAAGAGTTCCTGAAAAGTAATTTAGATCAAAACTACACATAATTGCTTTGACTAAAGTTAAAATAACGAAATATACTCATAATTGTAATTCCATTTAAAACATGTTTCAAATTCAGCCACCATTTTTAAATTTTCAATACGTCTCTTACAATAAGCAACAGGAGAAAATAGTTAAAAGCGGACTTCCAGACCAAGGCAAATTATTTTAGACTTGAAAACATTAGGGAGAAAGCTCCAAAGGCAATGTATTCTGCTCTACTGAAAGAGACTCAGAAACTTTGCTCTTTCCCTGATCATGACAGCCACGGGTAAGCCCCAGCTTCACAGGTTCTCTCATGTGACACTGCAGAAAAGAAGCAAAAGTACCGGTTCCCCAAACCAGCACACAGTAGAGTCTGCCCTCAGGAACGAGCCCTGTGTGTGATTCCAGTGTGTTCACCACAGATGCTGATAACAAAGCTGGGAGTATGCTGGAAAATATAATTCTAGGAGTCCTTTTCTATCTCTGCTGTCAAACCCCTCCCCGAATCCCTAAATTAGAGCTCGTGACTGCTCACAGCAGAAATATTTAAGACAGACAAAAAAATGACAGGTTTTGCAACATAATCGAGTATGTCTTCACCAGTGACTGGGGAGGGGTGACTTGCAACAATCCCCTTTTTGTGCACCATGTCTAACCTTTCTGATTTGTCAGGAAATTAAATTCATGCCTCAGCTCAACTGCAGTCACTGGTATATACACAGAAACACGAGCTGAATTTCCTAGTGCTAATAAGCTCTGGTGGAACATATCATGTTGAGTGTTGTAGCACAGAAACATCTGCACAGCTTTGCATAACACGAAACCACGTCGACAGAGCTGGTAGTGACACAGGCTAACGAGGCACGCCATACCCAGCCTCTCTGCAGAGCCCTTTACATGCCTCTGCACCATGCTCCCTGCTTTGGGAGCACGGAACAAAGACATTTGATCTGACTCTGCCTGGAGCTGACTCAGGTACACAGGGCTCATTAGCTTCAGCTTCATGCCATGTGAGCCAGGCTAAATCGTTTTCAGGTCTTGGTTTGGCCTTAATGCCAACAGTCAGGGTCACCCGGTGTCATGCCTGAGGAAAAAACCCAAACATCTAGCTGGACTGGCCCCACTCGAGACCACACTGCTATGTATATATAAAGAGCAGAGTCACTGCCCAGCCCCACTACCTGCCTAAGCTGGGCACGTAGCAACTTGGCTACATTTCATAGAATCCTTCATCTTCTACAGAGACTACTAACTAAAACAGAATTCCTAGGGAAGAGCAATAAATGTCTGGCATCCAGGAACACCCCCACAGGGTACAAGACCATCGCAAGCTTTACTGCACTTCTCTTGATAGAATTTCTGCGATTATGGAGAAGAGCTCGTACGTTTGCTGTGTGACAAGGTGCCTTAGGAATATATAACTAGTTTTCGATTTTTCTCTTGTCCCTTTGAAAACAAGAGTTTGGTTCTAAACTGTTTTTAAAATCCTGACCTTAGGTATCACATACAAAGTCATGAAGAGAGCATATGGCAAGCTTGAACACTGACATATGTACTGCACATCAGAGAGAGGCGGTCAATCTGTTGGTCAAACTGAACAACAAAATGCCAGTGCCATTAGTCATTTTATTGGCAACTACTCATTGCCTTTAGTTATGCTACAGTTTGAGGAAAGGTAGTACTTACAAATTGGCATATAAAAATATATGAGATCTATATATAACATTAATGTTGATAATAAAAGTGTATGATATATGTTGATTTATGAGTGCAAATAACACACGTTTTTAAAAATGTTAATGATTTGAGCTTCCTGTTCTAGGCATGAGTCAAATAAAATATGTGAATATATGTGGAAGGCTATTCCCGCTAAGCATGTGCACAACTTTGAGCTTGTAATTATGTCCTTTTACCAAGGGGAAGATTTAAAAAGATCACTTTAAGTTATTCAAGTATCCTATGTATAGGCTGAAAAGAAAGAGAAACTAAGATTAATCAGCAACTGAATGTGATCCTGCACATTCAAAATGATGAGTTAAGAAAACTCCTGCCTGTTTTTCTCAGAAGCTTGAAAATAAATTATTTAGAGAAATTTTTCTTCAAATTCAGTTTATTCTCTTATCTTTAAGTTATATGATAGTTTCTGATTATAAATATAGCTTTTCCTAGGTGCCTTTCATAAAAATCAAACCTGCAAATTACAAATTCAAGCATGGCCTTTTTGGGTTCACATTAATTTATTTTTTTTTTTAATAATGACTGCTAAGACAATGAGTTGTACAAAATGCCTGTCTTTAAACTTCACAGAATTCCTAGCTCAGCAATATCAGATGAGAAGATGAGTAATCTGAGTACACAAGATTGAGTAATCTCAGAGTGAACAATCTAATCCTCAAAAAGAGCCACTCTGCATTTAAAGACTCTAAGAGTTACAATTATAATATAAAAAACCCCTCAACTCCCAAACAAATAAAAAAACCCCAAAGGAAATCACAAAGAAGTTCTAATCTCATGTTTCCCCATCACTAAAAAGTAACTTTACTTCCAATACTGGGCTCTGATATAGTTTATATTATTAGTTCATCTTTGCCCCTACTAAGCATGTTTTAGTAGCAGGGATTTTTTTACCATGATTATTACTGCTGCCAAAATTTTCTGGCACAAAAATCACAGAGACAGAGGGTAATGCTGTTTTAAGGCTTGCAACAGCTGCTGTGCTAAAAAGCTATTTTTATTTTAATAACTACATTATACACGTACGCACACTGAACTTTTCAGAAACTTCTGTTCTAGAGATTCAAACAGCTTGAAGTGCAGAAATGGATACGTGGAAAATCTGGCAGGTAGACAAGGAATTCTGCATGATGCATTCTTTGTATGAACTTTACAAAGGCTATTTAGAACTGGCTTCTGCTTTACAATGTATACAGTATAGTCGAAATTTCAGCAAGTAGGAAAAGAACGAGTGAACTTGGGGAAAAGATGGAATGACTGAAACCAAGATAGCTGTACCACATACAAAGAATAACCATCCTCTTTATGTATACAACTGAGCACAATCTGTGTGAAATTCAAATAAGTACTTACAGCTTGAAGGAACCGGAAGGACAGGATACTGTCAGTTCCCCCCCATGAGTGTCTGTCTTCATAATCTCCCTCCTCCAGCAAGTACTGACGGCCTTTGTAGCGCTCCTTATCATAGGCAACCCATCTACAGCAACCACACAACAAAAGACAGACTAATAACTAAAAGCAGAACAACCGCACATGTGATTTTGCATAACAAATAAAAAGAGGAAGAGAACATCCTAAGAACACTAAGATGAGCATCACAAACCAGACAAAGCAATGCTTGTTTGAAATCACAACAGGAACCCACGAAGTGTTCTTTGTGGATCGAAATCTCACCATGTGATGCTTTCTCCAACAACAGTTTATTTGTGTACCTCCTCTCGGTCAGCCAATACCAATACTTGGAACTACAGAGGCTGATACACATCTAGTGGCCAGAACACTGTAAACCACAAACTGTTAACAAGAAAACACAAGCAGTTGACCTCTTCAGTGTATTAATAAATGACGAGATTCTACCCTTGCTGGAGCGGGTGACAAAATTAATGGATTTAAGCAGAATAGAATTTCCCCTGCTTACGTTGTTTCCTGCTGTTATCTAAGTACATATATATATATATATATATATAGGCAAGCAAATTGAATATGTACAATATACTGTACATCAAATATATTTTAGCACTAAGAAAACTTTTCAAAGTATTTTGAACAAATAGATAAGGCTCGATTAAAAGAAGGCATTAACTTTGAAAGCTCTAACAGATCTTAATTTGAAAAAGTGCTTCCCTCTGCTTCCTTATTTCTTGTAAGCATTTATTTTATTAAACTTTCCCTGTAAGTATTAGAACTGCTGTAAAAATTCTGTTGGCATTGAAATTTGGTGGGCAGACATAGCTTTACTTTTAGTATAATTTGGTTTACATTAAGTCAGCTTTTAAGTTACTGCAGTATTAAAAATAAAAGCCACCACAACAGACAGAAGGATGACTTTTAATAATTTGAGGCTTCACAGATAGCTAATACATAGTGTATTTATGAACAGATTATTTGAGTATTCACAATTAACATTTATTTTTTAAATTTAGTGGTTGTAAGATTCTGATAACAGCCTGAAAGGATGTATGTTACTGAATCTTTATATTGAAGTAGTGACATTGAAATTCTCTAAGAAAAAAATTTAAGTTTTCAAAACCTATTTGATTGTGAAGCTCTCTGGCAGAAGCAACCATCCCGTGTGCTTTCAAATGGTCTCATCCTGCTGGGGCTTGGGAGACGCAGAAAGAACAATGCGTGGGGTTGGTAGCTCTCGAGAACAGCTAGAGCTGAGCCTACCTTGTGAGCAGTCCACCTAAGGACTTGGTTACACAGCCCTTTTTTGTGCATGCGTGTATGCCAGAGAGAGGGGCAGGGCAATACACAGTCAATCTGAGGCCTCAGTTAAGGAAAATAAGGGTGGATTCTTAATTACAGATATCATGCAACAGCTGGCAAAGGAAAACCATTAGGACAATAAAACAGTTTATAGATTTCAGAGGCATTAAAATGTCAAACTGAAGGCTGACCACACCTAACTAAAGTCATTTCAGTAAATTAAGTAGAAATGATCAGAAGTATAAAGCAATATAAATTAGAGCTCTGTGTGAATACTGTCATTAAGGAACGAAGTGGCCTAGTTTATTGGTATCCAAACAGTAACCAGTGACTTCACATCTCTCACACACTGAGTTTTACCTTTCTATATTTCCTTACACAGATAAGCCATATGGAGAGGTGGTTTTATCCAAGCCTGACCCAACTGACTAGGGAAAGACATATTCCTTTCTTTTAAAAATATTTTATCAGTGAGAGATTCCAAATACCCCTCGGTTTTCACTTCTTAGCATTTAGTTATGATTTTAAAGGAAATAAATAAATAAAGTGAGATATACTTACACTCCTCCAATTACACGTATTGATCCAATTTCCTGATGCTCCTCTTCGTTATCAAACAGAGCTGGGACAGAACTGATGTTTTCTGAAAACTCTTTGGACCATCCTCCAAACTGAGCTTTCTCATATAGTATTATCTAGAAAACATGACATTGAAGAATGCTTTGAGTATGCCCTGAACAGTAATCTGAAGTTTGGGCATGTGTACTAGTACACTACGCGGAAGAACTCTTCCCCCCAACTCCAACAAGCCATGACCACATAACAAAAAATTCAGGATTGTATTCCTCAGCCCTTCTGATTCTCAAGTGCTCTAGAGGCTGAAGAGCCTCCATCTGGATTTACATAGGCTTGTCCGGCTATCTGCAGACATTTCCACACCACAGAAGGATCCTTATTAAATGCACTCTGCAGCTATAAGACTGGGATTTATCCTGTAATCCTATGCTTGGGCAGTGTATATTAGCCTGTAGTGAATCCTACCTGGGTAACACACTGAGCTTGACCCCTCAAAAGTGGACAAGAGGTCTTTCTGTGTACTGTGCTGAAGTTATTTCAGTTACTGCAGTTAACACACCCTCTGGGTTCCTCAATATGTATTGCAATATTTATTAGAAAAACTCCCAAGTCTTCCGTATATTCGTATAATTAAAAGTTACCCAAAGCTTTAGCATGTCTAAGGAGAACTAGAAAAAGGAGAGAAAATGAGCTCTCTGCTCCTCAAATCACAGCAGGGTTGCAGTCTCGCTCATGATTTTTACATTGGGATCAGGTATAGGAAGGAAGGATCCTATTCCTGTTCTCTTACACCCTGCCCATCCACCTTTTTTTTTAAAAAAAACCAAACTGTTAAATGAAAAAATATTTCCGGCCCCCTTTCCATTACAGTGACTGATGTATCAGTCAGTAAAACTCATTTTATGTTGTAAAAGATTTACAGCTCTTCTGTAGCAAATTCACATTCTCCTAATATGTGAAAAACAAACTACTACTACTTTTTCATCTCATGAAACTATAGTAAGAAAGTGGACTTGACAGCACTAGTGAATTTTCCTTCAGCAGCAAACACTGAATACTTCATCAAACATCCCATACTAAATACAAAGAAAACAGCCTAAATAAAAGATTTTATCTTCCCAGCGTGCTTACATTTTATTCTCAATGTCCTCATTGCTTACCTTCACGTTCATTGGCATTTGTACCTTTAGTTGACCCTAAAAGATGGGGAAAAAAAGGTATTTATATAAAATTTGAAGTTATGCTTTGACATGTATTTTACAGAACTATCAGAGCATGAAGTCTTTGTCATTATATTCAGTATTTTCAGTGTTGGCCAAATAAAAACAAGTTTAAATACTGTGATAATTCATAAATGCCAGGGACACTATAAACCTGACCTACAAAAAAAAAAATTAGTGTGTTGATGACTCTGTAGAGGTGCAAGCAATTTTAAAATATTCCTTTGTTGTCTATTAGCACTCTAAAGCAAATATTTTCTTCAGTTTTAAGACGTAACTTTTAAAGCTATGTTGTAAATATGTCAAGCTTCTCAAACACAAATGGTGAAATGCTAAGAAACTATAGAAGAGACAGAAAATGTAGGCTGACATATTAATGTCTATCACCAAAGAGCAAATAGGACAAATGCATTTTCTCTGGATGCGTTAGTAAATGATATTTTGTGGGGGAATAAAACACCTATCTCCCATGAGCGACTAAAAAGACAGCTGTTAGGTCTTATGTCTTTGAGGATTTTAAACTCTCTTTCTGTAGACTTGCTATGTATACAGTAGATTTATGCGTTATACTGCTCCATGTCTCTGATATTTAGATCTAAATGGTGCCTATCAAAACAAAAATCAGCTGCACCTCCCAAGATTTTTGTGCAATGTGTGGTCACAGGAATACTACTGGGTATTTTTCAATAATAAACTCCTCATCTGGTCCTCTGTCCCCAGTAGATTCTAGTTTTACCATTAAAAAAGAAAACCAGCAGCTTCTGAAGAGCTTTTTTAGCTAATGAGTCAGTGTTGTTTCCAACAAAATTAAGACTTTCAGTTCTGTATTATTTGATCTCCCCTCTACAGCAGCAGTTCCCCAGGAAGATGTCCTTGTGAATTATGCACTTCCTCTGACTATGTGTTCTTACTTGGGCAGACGTGGGAGCCCAGCAGGCCCTGGAACGAGCGAATGCCATGCTACTGCAACACTGCAAGCACACTGTGGTGAGAGGACTGTTACATGTATAAGGATTCAACCCGAAAGGGTTTCAGAACCTGTTATATTTACATCAAAACTGCTGGAGGAGCAACCGTAGGAAAAGGAAAGCACATATCCCATTAGGGAACTGTGAACTCCTCACCATTTTTAAGGGACGCAGAGATTTCACATCTGCTGAAGGAATTTCAGATGGTGAATCGCATTCTTCCAAAACTTTCATCTCTCCCTTGTAATTAATGTCTGAATAAGCAAGCCACCTACAAAAATAAGGATAAAGGACTTATTAATCAGATACATTACAAATCAATGATCTTATTAAAATTATTTTTCTGTTTGAACTCAGAGCTAGACAGTATGTTTTAGATACTGCCAGCACAGCAAAACTATGCTCTATTTATTTAAACTGGCAACATCAATGCTAATCTCAGATACTTTTTCTCAATACAAGCTAAACACAAATGAAAGAACAGAAAATTAATAATTTGTTAATTTACTTAAAGAAGCCAGCTAACAAACTGCATCAGGAACAGTGTGGCCAGCAGGACTAGAGAGGTTATCATCCCCTTATACTCGACACTGGTCAGGTCAGGCTGCACCTTGAGTGCTGTGTCCAGTTCTGGGCCCCTCAGTTTGAGAAAGATGTTGAGATGCTGGAGTGTGTCCAGAGGAGAGCGATGAGGATGGTGAAGGGGCTGGAGCACAAGCCCTATGAGGAGCGACTGAGGGAGCTGGGGTTGTTTATCTGGGAGAAGAGGAGGCTCAGGGGAGACGTTATTGCTCTCTACATCTGCCTAAAAGGAGGTTGTAGTCAGGCAGGGGTTGGTCTCTTCTCTCAGGTGACCGGCGACAGAACAAGAGGACACGGTCTCAGGCCTCGCCAGGGGAGGTTTAGGCTTGACATTAGGAAGAATTTCTTTACTGAGAGGGTGATTGGCCATTGGAATGCGCTGCCCGGGGAGGTGGTGGAGTCACCGTCCCTGGAGATGTTTAAGGAAAGATTGGATGAGGCACTTAGCGCCATGGTGCAGTTGACAAGTAGGAGTAGTAGGAGTAGATGTAGGTTGGGTCATAGGTTGGACTCGATGATCTCAGAGATCTTTTCCAACCTTATGATACTGTGATACTGTGAAATTATGACTATACAAAACTATAACTGTAACTGTGAGTACACAAAACCAACGTATTAAGGATGAGCGATTTGGATCAAATTTTACCTAGGATTGCTTCCTTAGGAATTAAAAGGCTTCAAATGTCCATCTCTTATTTTTTTTCAGTGGAAATTATGAAAATACAATCATTTCCAACACTCCTTTGGAAGGCAGGCTATCATAACTTTAACATAATGATTAAAAATGCTGAGACTCCTTCAAGACCGTATTAAATCAGAAAGAAAGCTGAAGAGGGTTAGTAGACCAAATAAGGAAAGAAGGAAGAGGCATTGAGCTATATGGAAAATTACATTCTTAAAATTACATGCTCAGACTACAAGCAGTTAGAAGTTAGACTAAGTTCTATCAAAACTAAGATAAAAGTTCATTTTTAATGTCTTCACATATTGTGAGATCATGGGAAGAAAGACTTGGCTTTCAGGGAAAGGCAAATTTAAAACTCTAACAGATCACCTAATGGCATTCTGCAATGATCTATGAGAAGAGGCACAGAATTCTAAGACTTCAAGAACTGTGAAGTGTTGGCCATTTACAGACTATTCTGCTCAATACAGGAAAATCCCGGGCCACAAAGAGGCCGGCATCATATTGCATCACCTCTCACCAGAGAGCCAGGATATGGCTGTAGCTTGAGGAGTGCTTGCATGACGTAAAACTTATTATCTGGTATTCAGTCATAGTGTTATAACAGGGTGGGTGACAAGGGAGACAGTACCTGTTCTCCAATGAACTAAAAGCTGAGCTGCTGCTTCTATCTATAGTTACTCAAAGATGGAATTAGAGAAAACTTCTGCCAATATCTAGAGGAAAAATGCCTTCAAAAATTTGGTTTCACTGTAGAAACACAACACAACGATGAAGCGTACAGCTGGGAGTATCTAGTGCATGTTAAATGATTTGTAGCAAACCCCTCCAAATATTGTTTGTGTCACTGACTTTCATCCTATGATGTTACCCCTCTACCTGCTAGCAAAATGCTATTAGAAAGGTTCAGTACTCACACTCCTGATCTGACACTTATATAAGGGTTCTTCTCAACATCCAGTTCTTCTAAATTGGCAACTGCACTCTGTATGCAGATAGGAAGTTCTTCTGTACCACCAGCTGCCGGGCAGAACTCTACCTCTGGAATACCACATTCCTGTGGAAACAAATCAAAGTGCAAGGCTTATCCACACTTGCAGGGTCTGTCCCATTGCAGCGAGTGAAGGATCAGTAACGTTTCCCTCTTCTTCCTTGTCTTCTCAACATATCCAATTCATCTCCAGGCTTCATACTGTGGAAGGTTTTTAAATGAATACCGGGAGTTTTAGAATAGCCAAGGGAAGTAAATTTCTAGCTCTCACTAAGTTTCAAAGAAAAGCTATGCATTTATGCCTGTTGGGCTACCTTCAAAAAGCAGCTTAAATACTCTCCAAGTACTGCATTTGACAGTATTTATTGATAGAGAAAACCATACATATAATACTGTTGTTTTTTTTTAAGACAGTGCTTCTGTAGCATACGTATCAATACACGTGACACATGCATAACTATCACTTTCTAGGATCTTAGAGTACTGAATTCCCAGTTCCCCCACTCAATGATAATTAGGTTCTGTAATGCATCCGTCTATTGTTTCAAGTAATACAAGTTTCATTTTCTGTCTTGTTACATAAATCTAAAGCATTTTAGACAAAGAAAGAAGAACAGTACTGGAAAATATTTTAAGTAGACATTCTAGTAATTACCTTTCTACTGATATTTATCATGCTGAGAAGATCAACTCATTGAACATGACTTGAACTTGCAGAGATTTTATCAAGCCACATTAATTTAGTAATATGTATACAAAATGCATGGCCAATACATTTGCAGCGCTCAAACACATCATGAATCAATGAGCATCTCCTATAAGGCTCTGCTTCAGCAGCGCAGTGCAGAACAGTATTCCTGTTACAGTGAAAGGCGGCTCACGTGTTTACAGAGTTTGCTCAGCTGTAGTCGGAAACTGTCAGTTCTTAGTGGTAACTTCACAGTAACTTCCCTTACCCTCCTGACCCATGGGTGCATTTGCATTAGGCCAAAGGGCTTAGACAGCATAAAGAGACTCCAAAAGTCCTAAACGTGGCTGGAAGAAGGTGGCCCTTGCATGCACACTAGAGAAGATAGATGAGAAGATCGATGAGGGTGCCCTCAGAGAAGCACCTGGTTACTGAATTTGTTGAGGACCAGGCAGGGTCGTGTCATGATAAAGATCCCACACAGCCTGCGGCTTCTACCAGACACAAAAGGCAAAACACAATAGCTTACAGAGAAACCCAGGATCAGGGCACAACAGCTCTTAAAGTTACAGCACCTCACCTCATGACAACACCTACTTGTTCTCCCCTTTCCATATAGGTTTTGAGAGGAACTTTCAAATGATGGAGTAACATCCCACCTAGAAACATACCTCTTCTTGGATAGCGAAGTCCTTTCAGCAGTTATTTAACTGTCAACAATAAATGTTGCAATTTTAATAGATGGACTTTAAGCTATTATTTCACTTTCCTCATGAGACCTGAAGTAACACAGTATACTGTTCTGGCAACTCTGTCATGCACAGCCATGTTTCCTCTTTATTGTAACTTGCAAACAATGCACATTATTTTTTCCAGAACAAAAACTGCAATATAAAAATTTTTATTTCCAGATGAGCAAACCCAGAAAAATAAGGAAAAAGACTTTCAGTACTGTGCTAATTTATGGTAAAGTGCTAAGGAACACCATTGTTCAGACAAGTTTTTTAAAAAAATAAAAAGGTCTCCTTAGAGTTTTCACATGTGTATGCATCTGAATAAATCACAGTTAAGACATATTTGATGTTTGGGGTTTTTTTCTATTAATATCTCATACATGAGAAGGCTGTAATTTGTGAATCCAACATTAAAGCTTGATATGGAAAATCAGAAGCTGCACCTATAAGAATTCCACAAACAATGATGCTAGACTCTTAATGGTTTCAGATAAATTCTGAAACAAAGTACCTACAAGACTAGACAAGTAGCAAAATAAAGTATCTTTGCTCACGGGCTCAGACAGAAAATGAGACAGAGTTTAATTTTAAATCAGTAGGAGTCGGAGAAAGCCAGTCTGTATTCTCTTTTCAAGTTTGCTTTCCTGACTCTGAAGCTCATGAGGCAGGCTCCACCTCAACAGACGAAGAATGCAGCAGTTCTCCAAAGGCTAGGTCAAGCACAAGCAGTCATGATAAAATCTCTCCAATTTATCACCATCTCTCTCCAGTCAGATTTTGTCAGACATAAAAAAAATCTCTAGTCATTGCAATGTTTTCTTTTATGCACTAGATTAAGTCCACAAAGTCCTTTCATGAAGTGTCACACAGTAAACTGAGGTCTTCATCAAAAGCAATTCAAATATCTATTTTTAAAGTTAATAATATGTTTAAGCAAGAAGTATATTTTATTTTCTAATCACATTTTTTTAAATCGGAAACATACATTTTCACTTAAATATTGAGTACGAGTTACATATATGAATTCGTAGACTGCAGAAAATGGTAAAAAGTATTACTGTACTCTGTGTATTTGCAGGTGTACACTCAGGTACTATGTCATTAGTTTATATAATTTAAGCATGTAAATTTTAGCTTGGGAAGTACCTGCCCTAGCACGTTCACATTTGCCTAAGCATATTTAATAGGCATTTTTACTTTCAGAGGCTTCTTTAACACTCCTAATAAAGCCACTATCTTTAGAAACAAAACGAAAACCACACAAGCACAACTGCATTCAGGTTGACAATTAGATCCTTCAGTTCGAAGGCCTTTCATTCACAAGGCGTCAACGTTTTCAAATAAGATACCCACATGCAAAACTATTACCATGCAAAACTACTGCCACAGCATTTCAGGCCGGAGTCGAAACTGGAAAGTTTCCTCTCTATAGCCCTGTCAGCCCTGCCACCTCCATCACAAGCAGTCAAAACTCCTGCATATTCATTATCCAACTGACACATCAGGCAAAAAGAGAATAAAAAGCACAGCAAACAGATTAGGCTTCATTTCCGATGATAATACACAACCAGCAAATGCTTAGGTAGGTCTTCGCCTCCAGGCATCCCACTCTGTCTTCCTTTACTCTGTGATACTCTCCTTCTACCTCCAGATGGTCATCCTGGAGTGCCTCTGCTTCCCTCATGTTTTTTTGGGAGCAGAGGTGTTCACAAAATCAGGAGGAATCCTCTCGCTAGCTTGCAGAGAACAGTTGCTTCCAAAATTGCCCCACAGCAGCAGAAAGGCTAAGGCTTCTTCAGAAGAGGGTTGATTGTCAAGACCTTAGCTTTAAATATTACTCTTCAGAGGCATCTCTGACATTTTTCAAGTCTGACCAAGAACTCCATTATAAGTGAGAAACCCAGAGCTTTCAACCTCTCAAGGTGGTCTTGGCTGTTCCTCAGGATCCAGGGTTACAGCCCTAACAGCACCAGCACAGCTAAATAAATTCAGCACTGTTAGGTCTGCTCCTTGGAGTCAGTAAGCTCTGGTAACCGTTGTGATCAAAATACCCTGTATAAATGAGGTAGCCTTTTATGTCAACAACAGGACAAAGAATGGCTAAAGCCTAAACACTGATGAGAGAAGAATCTATTGAAAAGAAAACGAGGCTTAATTAGTTCTGGTATTCACACAATTGCTTTTTAATACAGTCTAGACACGCATCTTGCTTTTGATACACAGTCTGTCCTTAGGGCATGTTGGTCTCTGCAACAGTTTTAAGTTTGAATCTTACTCTCTGTTGGTCTTTCAGCCTTTTCTACCCATTCATAATTCTTCCTTCCAGTTCTCCTGCTCTGTACCACTCTTGCTACCTGCCATCACCATCAAACCAATTTACAGAACTCAACAGGGCTGGTAGTAAAATAAAATCAAACAAATTAAGGATTACTATCCTTTAAATATCAGCTATCAGATGAGAATCTGATGGGTGAAGCTGATGGGTGTCTTCCTACAGCATCTGACAAAGTAGTCCCTGTTTGAATTAATAACTTCTTTTCACCTAGCAAACCACAAAAAAAAGGAACACAGTCTTCATTGAATGCTGGGAACACTCCCATTACAAAGAGCTTTGCTGAAAGGAGAGCCCACAAGGAATGCAGTTATTCCCTGCTTAACCATCTTGCAGACAGAGATGATAAACTGCCGTTTCAGATCTCTTGTCACATAGCAAAATAGTGGCTTACAAGATCATGTGGAAACACCAGCAACTCTTCTCAGCTCTTGTTTTTGGGAAAGTAACCTTTAGCACCATCTTTGGGCTTTCAGAAACAGACAAAGCCTTCCAGTTCCATAAGATCAATACATGCATTTGAAGTAGACCAGAGAACTGACTTGCCTAAGTGTATTGCGCTGCACTGAACCTGTGTGTGCAGGCAGATTTTGCAACCCTAAAGCTCATGTTGACTTGCCTTACTGAAATTCAAACTCCTCATTACTTCAAACAGGTCTTCATTTTACTAGCTGCACGATCTGTTCTGTTCCTTTGAGATCTTTTTTTCCCCCTCCTAAGTTCCTCCAAATTAAACACAGATGGGTACATCTTAATGTGTATCCATAGTAAGTCAAGCCACAGGCTAACCACAAAGCTAATGGAATCTTTGCTTTCAGTGGAGGCTTGAAGCCAAATCAGAGCACGAAGCTACTGACAGACTGTTTCTCAGCAAAATAACATCTGCTAGTAAAAAAAAAAATAATATTAAATGTACCTCCTACAGTTTCTTTAGTAAACATCTGTTTTTCTCTTCTTGGCAAGCCACATTCTTCTCAAATTTTGAGCCAGTTTTCAAATCTGCTAACTCAAAGCATCTGAGCAGCTATGAAACAAGCACCATGAAAAGCCACTTGAAGAATTTAGCAGACAAGCCAGACAGCCTAGACACACAGCCAGTATGAACAAAGTAGGCAGGAGAAAAACCACTGAGTTACCCAGCTGAAAAAGAGAATGAAAGTAAACATGTGATTCAGCAGATCTCAGACATACGAGCTGCCTGAAAATAGCTATTTGTCAACTAATAACAATGTTTAGTTTCACAAACCAGAAAAATTAAAAAGGTAGTGCTTTGGCAAACTACCTTCCATGGCAAGTGAAGTACAACCTAAAAAAGAGGGACGCTTTCATGAATCACAGTTTAGAGGACAAAACCCGACCTGGTGAGTCGGGTGTGCCTGCACCAGCCCCATACAGCCCTATGGACTCAACAGCAAAAGTCCTCCCAACCAACCATGTCTGCTAGAGGTTCAAGTTACACGATAAAGTGTTGATTACTGTGTACTAGTGTACTGTAACAAAGCTTCTCATCTGTGTTCCATACAAATGAACCACATACTGGAAGAAGAACAACACTCAAACCTACTTAGCTGTATTACAAAGATTTTTATCAAGCATGATGAAACTACCCACAGTGTCTTTCCTTTCCAAGGGTTTTCTTTGATACCCAGGACACATCCGGTTTCCCTCAGCTTCAGACCACAGTTCTACATGTTATTGTGGCATTTCTTTAATTATTCAGCTGCCTTCCACATCGTTAATCAATATTCATTTTCCATATTGGTCAAAAGCTTTTAATTTGTTTAGCTCAAATGAATGTTAACTTCATTATTCATGCCCTCAGCCAGCCTCTTTTGAATTTGTTTATTTATTAAGCCTTTAAGAGAATGAAAGAGTATTTCTAATTGCTATGACATTATGCCCCTTTATTCATGACAAAAAGCTTATAATTTTTAAAATGACCTCTATACCAATGGAGAACACACACCACTTTTTCTGAAAAGCTTTCACATGATACAAATGATAATTCACTTGCAGGAAAGGGCCCATTGCCCTGGGAATAACTGGAATGTTGTCCTAAACAACAAGAGCACTAAGTCATCTTAAATCACAAGATCTGGTAAATATATTCCTCATTCACTGAATAACAATGGATGCATTATATTCAGTTTCAGGCATTTGATTCCTATCTTTTAAAAAAAATGTCTTTTAAACTTCTGGCTGCATGCAGAGTCAGATGCTGTAGGTGCAGCACTGGTCCACATGGAACCCTTAAGCACAAAGCTGTAGAGGGAGCAAGAGTAACTTCTGGAAGCTACACTGTAGAAATCAGGTTGGAATCCCAACTACTACTGAAATAGAATCCACAGACACAGCACACAGTTTAAACTTAAGATAATTCATATTTTTCAAAGAAGTGTTTAATTCAATTTAATTTCAATTAACAGGACAGGTAAACATCTAAAAGGAGGGGAGTCACTGTGTCAGATAAAGGTGGTAGCAAAGAAATTTGCTCATTATTTTAAGGAAGAAAGGGGAATTTAGCACAGCAAAAGACCTGGAATTTATCTTGAAGGTGAAAAATAAAATGTCATTCATAGCAAATTTGAATCAAATTAGAAACACAGCATACACACATTCTCTCCTGCTAGGAATACACCACTATTGTCAACAGGAATTAATTATTTATGTGAATATATTATTCACAAAGTCTATACCTTTGTTACATGTTTGATTGAACCAACTGTGAGGTTTCTTTGACGATGTTTCACGCCTGGAAGATCCCAAAGGTGATCCAGCACAGTCTCTCCTTCTTCTAGTACATATTTCCGACCCTGGAACTTTGGTTTCTCATAAAAAATCCAACTGTAATAATAATAACAATATCATGAACTGAGTTGTTGCTGTTAGGTAAGACTGTCCTTATACAGCACACTTGCTGGAAAGCTCAGTAATAAGCTCTGTTTATCAAGCCAACTATGACACCTTTCTTACGCTGTTCCACAGTAGTCACATTCACTAGAGATAAATATGGGACTTGTACTTCTGTGCTTTAAAAGTAAAAAAGGATGTAGCCTAACATAACCTAAAGTATTAACTGTATAAAAAAAATACAGCTAAACCATAATGTAAATAAAAAGCCTTATTTTACCACAAAAAATACATTAATTGACACACCCAAACATGTACTTTATGCAAGGCATAAAACATACACATACTAATAACAGCACACCATATTTTTCAGCTCGTGAAAGAAATGTATGCAAAACCAAACAAGGCTGCTCAAAACTGCAGAAATATGACATGAGTTGTTTCTATGGCCGACAGTCAGAAACATTCACTGCAAATGCCACCAACTAAAATTGAATGCAACAACCGACATGGTCCCAGCCCCAGCTTCCCAAAGCAAATGGAGAAACACTTGCAAAATCTACCTTAAATGTACCCTTCTGCGTCCACATTCCTCTAAATGCTACATTACAAACAGCAGCCAAGATTGTTCATTTTTTGCAACAGCTACTGTATAATGAAACTGAACTGTTAAAAATTTCTCTGGCATCCACATGCTTCTACTGATGATTACAGCTGCATGGTCTCAGAACTTCAGGCAGGAAGTCTGAACTTACTTGTGGCTCTATTAGAAGCTTTTTATTTGAAGCTAGTTCCCAGGAGAAACAATATTTTTTTTGTACTGCAGCATTTGAAGCCTTGTTTCATGCTTTTTTCATTGGTATCAGACTAATTACAAAGAAAGAAAAAGACACTCTTGCAGATCAGATGTGTGTCATAAAAAAAGAAATGAAAATACAGGAGAAACACATATACAGTCTTTTGGAAAGACTCTATTCAAATATGACCTGGATTTCTTACCATCCTCTAATTATCCTAAGTAATGCTCCAATGGGAAAGATCCAGGACATGGTATCTAGCACATCACAATGAACTTCTTGTTTACTTTTGTCGCCATAAATATCATAAATAATCATCTGAAACAACATACAATGCATATGAATGAGAGCCCAATTCAACATACAGTGCAGACGGCTGGTTTTTGCTTGGAATTAAATTCTTTTTCACTTTGTGTACACTCAACTGATACGCTACACGCTTTCTTCTTTTATGAAACATTCTGCTGAACTGAAACAGCAGTTGCTGATAAAAATCCTGCCACTAGTAATTTTACTATGCTTCTAATAATACAATCTCATTATTTGCATGTGCAAGAATATGAACCATTAGAATACAGAAAACTAGACTAACAACTTCAGATGCTCTCCATTCAAAAATTTTGGTACAGCCAATTATTTCAGGTATCATACAAATCTATATGATATAAATTTTGCTTACCTTTCCTGGTCTTGGATTGTATTTAAGACTTGCCCTGTCAATGAGGTTCTGAAATAAAGAGGACATGGAAAACAACTATTAACATCTACAATAGCACAAAGTACAGACAGATTATTCTGGGTTCACTGTTCCTTTAAATGTATGCAACTGTCACTAGCAGAAACAACCAAGATTTGATTCACGGTAATTCAGAGTTGCCATAAATAGTTTAACAGAATCAAACAATCAGCAGAAAGCTGCAAGTGCTAGAAAGGAAGAACTATTATGGAAGTTAACTTCTGGAAATGTATTACCCTTTCCAAGCACACAATAAACTGCATATGTTAAAACCAAAACAGACTTCTAACATAGACTGGAATACTCCCAACATCATGGAAAGACTTTATTCTTCAGTCACGCATTTGGTGCATGCGACCTTTTCAGTTTCTAAATATTGGAAGAGCTGTTTCCATACCCTCATCTGTCACTGCTTTAAATAAACTAAAAAATAATTGTGAATCTACAGAAGCAGCTATTATTACTTACTTGCTATCTTATCTACAGTTTGTAGAAGACTCTGTCATAAAACAATCAAATGGCCGAGAAAGCAGATATTTATACTTTTTGGACAATACAAATCTACAAATCTCTGAAGTGGAAGAAATGAAAGAACAATTTTCATACGAAAAGCAATTCCATCATCTTCAGGAGGAAATGTCCTTAACATGGACAAGTCTGTGTTTTGCTATTATACAGACCTGTTATTATGCATATTTTCCCATTACATTTTCTGTTCACATCTTCTGTTTTACAATTAAGTCACTTTCGTCTGTGTGAGGAACCAAGCATACTGTGTTGTTAAAATTATTTTATCAGAAGATTTTCTTTTTTAAAACTATGATCTGAAACAGCCTAATTAATTTATGATAATAGAATTTACGTTAAAAAGAGAGGAAAGAGAATAGGCAGACAGCAATTTTGAATCTGAGCTAATTACTTTGATTATTAATATAATGTGAGATGACATCTTACCGCTGACAATTCTCCCAGTTTTAGCATGGTGTTCTCTTGAGACCAATGAATCTTTGGCTGCAACACATCCTGAAGAATGCTTCCAAATCTGGGCCCCTTCTCAAAGGAACAATTGCTGGCAGATTTCAAATACTGGTAGTACACACTTGTAGGAGGAAGCTTTACATCAGCATTCTCTTTCTGTGAAACTGGCTTACAAGGTGTTTCACTGGGAGAAGCTGCATCTGGAAACAGTTCTGGTTGATCCTTAGAGTCAAGTTGGTTTTTTGAAAGAGGTGGCTGTTCAGGAAACAAAGTTTGGTTGGTTGATTGAAGGGTTGTTTTTAAATCCCCTCTCCACTGACTGGAAAGACAGTCATCTCCTCTCTCAACATCAAGCATACTTTCTTCATATGATGATTCTTCCTCCTCCTCGTCTTCCACTCCCTCCTCCTCATCCTCTTTGCTGAACTGAGAAGTAAACTGTAAGCGCTCAGAAACCGACTGGAGAAGTGATAGCACAGAAGCGTGGTCAGTGATATCTTTAGATATTCCACTAGTATGACCTCCTGGTGACACATCTGTAGAAAGTAAGTCTTCTTGGGAGCTGTCATCTTCATATATTGGAGACAAAGACAAAGGATATACTCTACAGCGCTTGGCCTCCACACTTAGAAATGACTCTGAGCCACGGCTATCTGTAGCTTCATTCAACTTGTTATCCTTTCCATAAAGACAGGCTGGCTCATGTTTATTCTTTGTTCTTTCACACGTTAGATGATCTACATTATCTGAAGGTGGAATCAAAGTAGAAAGCAAACCAGTTTTTATATCATCTGTTGAGACAGATTTGTTCTCGGTCTGAAGGGCACCTTCATAAACTACAGTAAAAGAACTGTTTTCCCACTGTTCAATTAGTGGAGAAAAGGCTAAGAGACTTGTTGATTCCTTCATGTCACTGCTACAGTCCAGACCGTTTTCTTGAAGCTGATACTTTCTCTTCACATCTTGATCCTTCATTTGCACCTGCTTCAGATTCTCATTATTTTGGGCAAACACTGTTTTGAAGCAGCTTTTGCCTTCGCTGTCCTCTCCAATAATAGACAATTCTGGTATAGCGAACTGTGTGTTTAATCCAGTATTAATCTTGGCTATCTCACTCATTGCTTCTGCTAGTTTCTCTTTACTCTCCACTGCCTTTGAATCTCCTAAGGCTGGTTTTACTTGTGCAGATACTTCTGCAGCCTCTTTTCCACAGTGTTCGTAAGGACCATCCTCTACACTGGTTTCCAGAGAACCTCGAAGACTGCTTTTGTCTTTGGATTCACTGTGCATGCTGTTACTTTCTTCATCAGGCATAAAGGATGACAAATTAACATTTACAGCTGACAGCAATGAGCACTCTGGCATATTTGTATCATTGCATGAATCTTTTAACTGCAATGACACAAGCGTCTCTTCGGTCACAGTAGCATCTCTGTGTATCAAATGTAAAGATCCATCAAATTTTCTACTAGTTGCTGACACTCCAGCTTTGCTACATGTCTGTTCCACAGTCAGATGTTCACATACCTTTCTATCATGTCTCTGTTTGGCTGGTGTCATAAGGTCCGATTCTGGCATTGCTGAACTACCAGTGGATAGAAATCCGTTTGTTTGACACATAAATGCATTATTTGTTATCTTTTCACCTCTTTGAGGCCAGTCTATGTTATTTTCCATACTATTCGGAAGCAAAGTAGGACCTGAGCCATCTGCTTTTTCACAGCTTACAGCTACGCTCTGAGTTTCTGCTTTCTCTTTTGGTTCATGTGTTTTGGCAGGTAACTTGATATACAGGTTTAAAATCTTTGGGGTTTCAGCCTTAGGTTTAGGCTCAACTTTTTCAGAAGGCCTTTTACTCTCACTGCTTTCCCACTGATTGGATGCCAGCTTTTGTTTGGCTGAGTTAATGACTTCATCAATTATTTCTTTTGCTTTTAGTGCTAGTGCACTATGTAGGTCAGTTTTATCAGGAATGTATGACAGTATCTTTTCATCTTGATTATTTGTATCCACTCTTTCATTTCCTGTAAATTCAGATGAGCCTCCTCCACCGTTCTCATTAAAGCGTTTTAATGACTGCACAGCTGAATGGATTTCTTCTGCTTCCAGCTGTACAGTTTCAGCTTTCTGATAATTTAGAATATCTGTATTTATTAAACCATCCTTGCTCCCACAAAGCTGCCAGACACCAATGGCTGGTTTTGCCATTATTTCTTCTATAGCCAACTGTAAAACTGAGTTCACTATTTCCTCAGCTTTTTTAAGCAAAACAGCAGCATCTTGGAATTCAGGGCATTCTTGTCCCTTCACATCAGCATTTCCCCTTACTTTCTCAGAACAGAGCTCATCTGACTCTGCAGGTGCAGCAGATGTTTGATTATCTGTCACAGAAGGGGCTTCTGAGATAGCAGAAGCATAATTACCAATATTCACCTGCCCCACAGCATTTCTGTGCATGCTGTGATTACAGGCGGACTCAGACATTGTTCCCAAAGATTTCCAAGGACAGATGGGTGACATCATTTTCTCTGCCAAGACCCTGCTGTCAGCCTGTTGTGTGGAGGAGACCTCTTCAGCCCCATCACCAGCTCTGTGACTGGAAAAATGACTGTTCCCCTGAGCAACACCCACTGCTTCCAAGGCAGAAAGGGGAAGGTTGGAGGATTCTCTGGATCCAAGAGTAGGTGATGAGGGCCAGGGGATGCAAATATCCCCTCCATCTACTCCAGCAGCAGAATTATTAAGCATAGCTGGAGCAAGCTCAGGTTCCAGAGAACCATTTGGGCATAAAGCTCTCAGGTCTCCTGAGAAAACTGACACCTCGGTCATTCTGTCCTCAGGGATTAACCTGCTAAACTCAGCAGCTGGAAAAACAAAGTTGTCCTGTTCAGAAGCAGCAGACCATCTAGCAATCTGGCCATTTTCAGACTTAGTGGCAGAAGAAGGCATTTCGCCTTGGTTGTCAGATGAAGAATCAAGTACTGTGGGTGACATCTTAGGTTTATTAGTGGTTTTTTTCTTGGAGGAAAAATTAATACACCCATCTTCTGAAACAGTTGAAGATTCAGAAATTATGTCTACATCCACATCTTTTTCACAGATGAAAACAGAATGGTTGGTCAAAGGTCTTTCTCCAGATCTCAAGTCAGCACAAGAAACCTCCAGAATGTTTCCTTGTGACTTAAGAGAGGCAAGTTCAGAGATGCAATCCTCACACTCAGAAGGAACAAGAGCAATCTCAGTTATACTAGCTTCGTTGATTTTAGAAGCAGGAGGAGTATGATCATCTGTCCTGTCAATGTTGACTAAAGGGCAAACAGCAGGCTTTGCTGTGTTATCTTCCGTGAGTACAACTAATGACTTACCAGGAATGTCTTGAACAGTTTCAAGGGAATCAGAACCACAAGTGTGGTCAGGGATTGAGCTTTCCAAGAGGCTCATCTCTACAGGCTCAAAGGATTTGATCTTCTCACACTCAAAATTAGGACAAGAAACAGTCTCTCTCACGTATTTTAAATCGACTTTTCTTTTCCTTATAGTTTTATTTTCGGTTTTGCAACTAGGATGAAGAGAAGCCGAGCAACAGCCTCCAGTTTCAAAAGAAGACTCGTAAGTAACAGGGAGAGGTGCTGCCAGCTTATTGGCAACGTTTTCCACTGCAACCTCAGATAAAATCTTCATTGTTTCCACACCCTCCCTTTCTAGACAAGGCAAACCAGTCTGTGGTGCAGCAGTATCTTCAGAATTCTCCACAAGGATTAATTGGTCATCATTTTGTTTGTGCACTGGTTTCCCTAACTTACTTGGTCCTTCATTATAAGTCTTGCTGCCCATAATTGCATCTTCATCATTTTTAACAGATGAGACTGAAGCAGTGAGATTACCTGTGGCTATGCATTTTTCTCCTGTGGACTCCACGCTAAGCAAAGTGTGTATTTGTTCATTAAAGGGTGAAAGAGCAGTAGCAAGAAAGTTCTGTGGATTTTGCTCTCTTTCTTCAGCTGTCATAATTTTCCATGTATCACTTTTTCTTCGATCAATATCCTTATTTGCACTACCTGTATGCAGATCTGCTTGCAGCTGAAATACAGTGGTAATGGAATGAAGCATCTGAACATCTGATGTTAGCTCCAAGTGACTGTCTGTTTGACGATTACAGCAATATTCTCCTTTAATCACCTGTAGATCTCCATTAACTGTCTTATTTTTTGACACAGATGAACATAAACAATGACCTTGCATTTCTTTTGTGGGCTCCTTACAAGCTGTTCTACTACAATGATAATCTTTATCAAAGTTAGAGGTAGCAATTTTGTCTGTCTGAAAAAGAGCTTGTGCTTCTCCCAGCATTTCAACTTCTTTTCCAACCAAACCATTTGCAGAACTCGTTTTAAGGGAACTGGTAATCTGGGAAGTGGAATTGGTTAGGGTCTCACTGTTTCTACTACCAGATGACAAAAATGAATCTAGTGAGCATGTTCTTTTAACTTTTGTGGCAGCTAAAGCAGGTGTATGTTTTAAATCTATCTCATGAGATGATTCAGTAGATGAAGTTGTAGCCTTTGCATTTATTTCACGTTTACCGCTACCCAAGCAATGCTGAGCTTGTCCAGATTTTTTTGCTTCCATTTTAAACACAGAAGAGTTAACTATGACACCATCTTCATGATTGTTACCCTCATTTTCTCCATTTTCTTTTATTAAGTATCCTGATTTCAGAGACACGGGTGTTTTGATTTCCCCATTTTCTTTGACCATTGAAGGATTTCTGTTTTCAGTCCTTTCTTCTCTCTCAGCCATTTCTGGTTGATTAGTCAGTAGCTGCCTAATCCTTGCAGACCCTCGATACGTTGCATAAGTGACTGCAGGTGCTTCTGGCTTCCGTTGCATCCGCCTGTAATCAGATCATCATTATCAGCACAAGACAGACTATCTATCTAAACAGCTAGTGCAACAGAAAAGGTTAACACAAACTGTAGACTGCATGCAACACTATTTTCCTCCTTCTTCTGCTCTTCCTAAATATTGTGTGTGACAAATTATACATATACTACCTTTTAATGAAGAAGCCAACTTGAAGTATAAGCAAAAAGTAGGTTTTGCTATAAACAACTTCCATTGCCTTCTACTAGACGATGGAATAACTATTTACAAATGCCACTGCAAGTTAACGTTTGCAGTGACAGAAATAAGCATACTTTTGTGAAGACATTATGCTCTACTAAAACAGGCCTAGAATTTAATACTGAAGAAAAATTATGGTTTTATTCCTTAAAACAACAAATTTATATTTTTACCCAAGCTCTCAACAAACTGTTAAAAAAACAGAACTAGGAGAAGCAAAACATGTGGAGAAAAGAAAGTATACAACAGGAGATGCTTTCTGAACCACAGTGTAGTAAACAAGTATACAACAGGAGATGCTTTCTGAACCACAGTGTAGTAAACAAAGAGAGAATGGAGACCAGGTAAGAATGAAGACTGCTTAAATACTGGCAGAAATGTTAAAATGAGAAGCACACAAATTTGACAAGGAATTGGTAGATCACACCATTCATCATTCTTTAATTTAGTAGCAGAAAAAGTGAACACAAAAACTAAAAAATGAAAGAATCACCATGGAAAAACTGTGATTCTAGTTCTTTACTGCTCTTTCTGATATACTAAGGATAAATTCAGAGCCTGTTACCGTCAACTTCCTGAAGACAACGTTTTTCTTCTTTCTTAAAACTGACATCACACATACCTTTCTTCCTAATGCTTCTCTCTTTCCCCCCCTATTTTTTTGTTGATTAAAGAATTCTCACAAAAACTGGGCAGAGGCAATAAGAATACGACCATCAGCTTTTGCACTCCTCACCTAAGGACAAAGCATATGCTCAGACTGTGCTTAAACTCCATTTTGCCTTTGCCTCCACCTAAACTACAAAGGAACTCTTTCAAACACCCATCCAGTCGGACCCTATGTCTGCTAAACTAGTGACTGGAAGTGGCCATTCACCTCTCTGGGAAACTGACATACTCCTTTCAGAAGAGTGTCCTGAAAAAAGAGTTAGCAAAGATTTTAATCTTTAAAATAAAAGCATTGCCGTAGGTAAAAAAAATATCTTAAAAACACTTCAAAAAGCTCTTTGCAGCTTACTAGTAGTTCACATTTATTGAGAAATTATTACAGCTCTAGAGTTGAGAACAAATAATTGACATGAGAGATAGAATATAAATTTACTAATGAGAACTGAACAGTAAAATAATTTTGAGTATGATTGAGTAACTATAACTTCAAACATCGTCTGTATGGATTTTGAGTATGTATTCTCTCAATAGGTACAGAAGAACATAAAACCGGAGTGGATTTATTAATCTAAAATAGTATCCCTTTTCTGTCAATGTTTAGAGGCCCAGATTCTTACTCCGATATTAGTTTTATTTTGAAGAGGTAACTTAATACTATTTAAAATCACAAGTAAACTGCCTCTTTGTGCAGTATTTGGACATGCAAAGTGTGTAAGCAAACTGAAAGTGAAATTATTCATATTCATAAACATTAAGACAACTATATACACACTCATTTATGTGCATGTTTTACATTGCCAGCTATATTTAGCTCAATATCAAAATATCTCAACATGGTAACTTAAGACATTGTGAGAACTTGAAAATTAAGCTTGTGCTGAAGTTAAATTCATTGTAATGCCTGATGAGAGCTACAGCAGAATGTCAATACAGGGTTTATAAGCCAGGTATATTAAGTTACAAAAGAAACAGGAAAGTTGTGTATAAACACCATCTCTCCCAAGAATTTGCAAAGTTAGATGCCTACGTAGCCATCTATAGCACTAGTCTGGTTTCCAGAGATATCAGCAGTGGTAGCTGCTAAATATCACACGCTCCATTTGTTTAAGTTGCTGTCTCTGCATTCACACCTCTTCAAAGAGACATACACATTTGTAAGTAGAAGAAAACAAAAACACAGAGAAAGGGTAGTAGAGGAAAAAAAAAAAAGGAGGGTTTTTTTTTGTTGTTTTCCTTTAAAAAAAGGAAATTACATTATTTTCCACTTCCTCACAGAAAACTTCTACATTAGAAAATACATTTCACAGCTTCAGAGATCCTAAAAATCTTAGGCAAGGGATTTGCTGAGGTCTACAGAACACTACATTCACTCATCATCAGTCACAGCTATAACAAAAGTAAGTCTTAAGAATGTAAGATCTGACCATGCTGTCATTCAGAATTAACCCTACTGACTAACCTCTCCTATTTCAGTCAAATCAGAATGGGATCAAAACGTTTTAAATAGTCACAATTAAGCTTTTACAAAATTCATCATCTCTCCCATACTTTTGCCAACCTCAAAAATAAAATGCAGTCTACAATCATCCTGAATTCAGAAAAAATTTCTTTCAAGAAAACAAACAGAACACAGGTTGCCACGAGTCCTCCAAACAAGTTTTAGGGATTCTTCAAAAGGAAAACTGTAATGCTATGTGCTTAAAGTGAGCACTGTAATGGTACTGCAAGGTACCAAACACTTGTTTTTACCACAATCAAGACATTGTTTTGAATAAACACCTGATGACAATTACCTTTTACTGAGAGGCTTTTATTCTGCTGTTGACATTGAGTCTGATATGCAGTGGGAGGAATTCAGAATTTATTTATAAACATCTGACACAAATCTGGTTAATATCCTTCTGTTTGTCTCTCACATCCAACTTTTACCTTCAAATTTCTCCCATTAACTCAGTAATTCTTTAGTGCAAAGCATCTACAAATGGGATGAACAGTTAGTTTTAGAATACTGCCTACATCCCAAGGTGAACCCAGCAGGACAGGGTACTATATTCACATTCATCTGAGCCACAGATCCCAACGAAGAGTTATACCACTTATTACACATGGCCAGGCAAAACAAACGCATTCAGAAGTTTCTCTTTGCCTGTGTTGTACCTTTTATAATTTCTCCCAGTTCTTTTTGCTCTCCGTTTGTCTTCTGAAGGAATTTTATGCTCCAGTTGATCAATATTAAGTCTGAACAAGACTTAGAGCAATCTGCCCTACGGAGCTCTACGCACAAACTCAATCCTCACTAGCACGGCACCAGCTGCAGAGCCTCATCCTGTAGCTGGCCTCTGCCAGGGCCTCCAAACACACAGCTCTGCTTTCCTGCAGACTTGCCTCTACCATGAGTTTATTCAGTGGATGCTATTTTAAAAAGGAACCAACCTCTTCTCCACAGGCATGGCAGCTTCAGGATCTCTGACCTTTAATAAAGAATTTGCTGCTCAGCATATTATAAAAATTCTGCCAGACTTTTTAGTCCTAATGCATTCACTTTTAAAGTACACAGAAGTGTGTTCAATCTGAATGCTCATGTGTAACAAAACATTTAAAAAATGAAAACCCACATTCCTATGCGGCAGCAGAAATTCAGCTGTCAGTCTTACGAAATACATTTAGAAGCAGGCTGTGTCACAGAAAGTCATTTGGAAGTGCCATTAGAGACTTGTTTCATAGACATTTAAAGTCTTCCTTTCTTAGCACCAAAGCAATATGTCAGTTCAGAACTTACCTTAAAAACTCTCTGCAAATTTTTTTTGCAACTTCTATGAGGATACAGATGAAAAATTGATTACAGACAGAACCCAGTGTGTGTTCTATCACATATTTGAAATACTGATCCCTTCTTTCCCTTCTTCACAGGAAGCTATTCAATTCCCTGTAAAGCCTTAGTTCAGTTTCACAAAGGACTGTTTGACAGCAACAAGAGAGGATGTCAACATGAGTTACATTAAATTTGTCAAAAATAGGTGCTGGTAGAGATTTCTTCTATTCTCAAAGAGAAATAAAAGGTTCAAGGGGAGCTAGCTCAAGGAAGAGAGGGGAACATCTTCTGACATCTCATATGACAGACATATTGTGTAACTTGCCCCCAAAGTGGCATCAGTTATAAAACAATTTCGTTGGTTTGAAGGTCTGAAGCAGGAATAAATCTATTACCTTGAATGCCTCATCTCAGTGCATCCATAAAGACTACATCATTTGCTCCTTTTTCAAGTGCACGTCATCAAGACGGTGACTGCTCCAATGTTCACATTTGTACCACACAACAGTGCAGAGAGCAGACAACTCTAGACTATTTTCAAAAAGACGGAGAAAGACCAAACAGCATGGTAGAGCACTGCATCAGTACAGCATCTCAGATCTCCAGACAGCACAGCTTCATTTGCATAGCATGGCATCCATCCATGCTTGAAAGCCCTTGCAACCAGCATGACCGCCTAGCTCACCCGCTCAGGCTCAGCAGGGTTGAAGTGCAAGCACATTGCTGGCTGGCCATTTCTGCAACATGTAACACTTGGCTCTCCCAAGACATGCAATGGCCCTTTTTTGTCTCATACCTCACTCTTCCACATATTTTGTTCCCCAGCCTAGCAGTCTCTCACCTTTTCAATCACGTACGTGTGTGTTTCCCCTAGTCTTCTCTCACAGACCCCTCAGAAGTAGCTCCTAGAGCAGAGAGATATGCACGCCACAGGCTGCAAACCACTGATCTAAATCAGTATGCCTCTTGTGGCTCCTGTCTACACCTCCTCCACTATTTTAAAATTATGCTGTTGTTTATTTTAATTTTTTTCAACTCAGCTTTTTTTTCCTACTGCACATTTAACTGACAGCTTTTTGTTAATTATATTAAGGTCCTTTGTCTGGAAACAATTGTCTTAAATTCACTTTGAAAAAAATCTTCTGGTGGAATACAACTTACTGAGTCAGCTGGTTTCTGTACTCGTGTCAGATCTTCAGAAATGGAAAAAATAAAAGCATTATTAAAAAGAAAAAAGACTCCGTGGGCTAACTGAAAAGTTGCCATATAAAACTTAGATGAAAGAAAAATATGTTTTAGCCAGAGAGGGTAACTTCATGATTTAAATGTGCAATTTGAAATATATGGTGTCCTGGGACTTCACAATGTGTATTTCCAAAAGTCAAAAGTTTGATTGAACAAAGCGATGTGTACATGGTTGATTTTCCAGGAAATTTCAAAGCTAATGTTTCACAAGGACAATTAAGAGTCAACGACAATTTTATTAAAAGCAACTTGCAGTCTCTGTGACCTTGGAAGGAATGCCTTTCCTTCCCCTTGCCCTTCACGGTACTACTTGATTATCTTCCACATGTGCGAAAGCAACACTAGTCTGCATCTGAAGGAAGGAAGCACAGGTTGAGGCTGACCCAAACACCAGCAGCTACAAGACCAAGGACAGCATGAAGGACCTGGGATCACTCCCGGCTCTTCACTGCCATCTTTTCCGACAGCAGTCAATCCTTCTGCTCTGCTCCTATGGGAAATACTTGTACCTATCTTCCACCTTCACACCCCACATAGTTCAGCCAGCTACCCCTCCCTTCCCCTCTGTTACACACAGATATTCAGGTACTCAAATGCCTCTGACCCACCTTTTCCAGGGAGCACAGACAAACTGACAGTTGGACTTGATGATCTTAGATATCTTTTCCAACTTTAATGATTCTATGATTCAGTTTGCACGTACTGCCTCATGCTGACGTACTAGGAGAGGTTATAAGGGTCTGCAAATCCCAATGAAAGCCAATCACATTCAGAAGCTGGATGGCACCAAGCTACCTTGTGAAGGATGGTCTTGCCTTCAGCCACCGAGCTGTAATGTAGGCTGGAAAGAAACATGGGAGATCATCCAATTCAATCCCTGCTCCAAGCAGGCCCAACTAGGATCAAGGTGCTCGTGATACCATCAGACCACTTCTGAGCACTCCTAAGAGGTCCTTTGGGACAGGAGCCCTGTGCACATACACCAAGATCTGATCACCCTCATGGTGAAAACATGTTTCCTAACATCCCATGTTCCCATTGCCTCTCTTTTCCCAACAGCGTGTGTCTCAGAGGAGTCTGCTTCCATCTCTCCAAAGGCCTCTCTTGAGATAGCTGAGGACAGCAGTAAGGTCTTAAGGCTGAAAAAAGACACTCCTCTTGACTCCTCCTCATATAAAATAAGCAGCTAAAGGACATCCTTCTGCTCTCAAGCAAGAGCACAGCCTCAGGTACGTTAAGGAAACGAAAGGGTTTGACTACAGGATGAGACAAGATTATTCTTCCCTTTTGTGTACGTCAGTGTCAGTGGGAGCTAGGCAGATACATCAGCAGGAGATTACACTGTTATCTGCCTCTGAACATTACACAGGCACTGTGCTGGCTCTGAAAAGGTGGCCAAAGGTGGCTACATCTTCTAGCAGCCCACTTGTCTACTTAAGGTGAGAACTCAGCAATACCCTCTCTCCCTGACGCTACTTGCCACCCCAAAGCACGCATTAAGCCCTTACTGACAGGACCTGAACAATTACCCAGCAGGTACAAATAGCTCCTTAACTTCAAAATCAGATTATAAAATACTGTTTCAAGGAAAGTCTCTATTAATCAAATATATCACAGTTGAAAAACACAATAAAAATAAACTCAGTGGAAAAAAACAACCCAGTGAATTAATTTTCAGCTTAATTAATTTCGCTCAATTTTGCGTTGTGTATTTGCTATGAATTACTCTTAAACTAAGAAGCTTTCATCTTTTGGAAACACAAACATCTTTGCTTTGGTGCCAGCAAGAACCTTTTCTCTGGCTGACATCCCAGCTCCAGGCAGATGCCCTCCCTGGCAGGCAAACCAGGGCATGCATTTTTCCTGCAGTGGAGCCCCAAAATTCACCCACCCCACTCTTGCAATGGATTGCTAAATCCCAGCACAGCATATGTCTTGACAAGGTCTCAGCTGACCCACAAAGAACTGGGCTCTCATCAAAATCTGAAAATCTGTGAGAGCTGTTAGAAGGCAGCTTTCTCAAATCAAGGTATGCATCTGGGGGAAAAGATTTAAGAATAATAAAGCCCTTGATGGTTACCTGACCAAGCACTAAATCCTTCCATGGGAATTTGGGTATACCCCTGCAATCACTGCTGGAGGCCTCCCTTGACAGTTCACCAAGACAACCAGAGACAGCATGATGCTGATCCTTCCCTGGGACAATATTCTAAATAAATTTTGAGCCATCTTTGGCTGTCCTAGAAGGGTGGAACTACCCACGCAGCTTATAACCCACTCAAGTGGAAGCAGGTCACTATCAGCAACGACTCATTGTCCATCTGAGCACCAGCAAGTGGACAATGCTGCACTTTCACAGTCAGTTTCTGAAGGCAGAAGCCAAAAAGCCACTGAAAGACTAGTTAGTACGTCATGATGTCCCACTGCTCTCTTCCCATCTCCCCACTCCAAGATGCACACCTCTGCCCACTGCTCCTCCTTAGGGTGCTTTGTGTGTCTGTGTGAACAAATTGCATCAGGGAATTAAGACCAGAAGTAACCTATCTAGGTCCAAACAGTAATGCTTGCAGGCATGCCGGGTATGAGCTAGCAAGACTGCCATGCTCCACAGCTGTCCTGGTGTTCCCTAGAGCCACCATCAAGGCCACCCTTTACTACAAAGGGAAGCAGCTGTCTCTTCTGTCCCTGACAGGTTGTATATTACTATGTAAATATATGTATTTGTCTGTAAAATGCAAATCTTTATCAGGTATTATTATGATAGAAGCAATCAACACAGTGCTGTCATTTTCCTCTTACTGTCACCAACCAACAGATGCTTTCAAAGATGGATGCTGTGCGTACTCTTACGGGTTTAAATGTTTGGGTTCTGTATGTAAGAGAGACCCAGGGTAGGCAATTTCAGAGGATGACTGCTCTGGTCACAAGATGCTTTTGATTCCAACAAATGCAGCAACAGTAGCCTCCCCATTCTTCCACATTATTCCTCAGGAATTATCTGGTGAGACCATTGCTTGGAATGAAGTGATAAATTTAGTTCATTTACTCAATCATCTGTCAAAGGCAGAAAGACAAATGCTGCTGCTACTGACTGAATCAAAATCACAACATACAATTCATCAGACAAATAAGGGCTATACTTCTGTATCACCACACGCCTGCATCTGAGCAGTAACACAAAGGTGAATGACAAGCTCCGAAACAGACTTGTTAACCAGAATTATGTAGGCCTCAAGCATTTCTAACAGAGCAAAATAAAAGGACGTGATGTTTTACAGTACTAAGATGGGAAATTCTACACAATTTGATGTATATCAATGAGTTTACTAGACTTCAAAAAAAAAAAGAAACCCTCAGAAAACCCAACAATGTATAACACAGAACCAAAAATGGTTTGAAACTTGTCTCTGCTCAAGGCTATCTCCCTTTCTGAATAAAATAGATTGCAGTGCTCTCGCTAAACTAATATAAGGAATTGGCCAGTAGTAAGGTGCAAAGTGTAAAATCATACTGTCTTGAGTTTTTGCTTTTGAAATCATCCCCGTCCTCTTCTCCCCACAGTCAGAAAATACTTCAATTTGTGAGGTTAGGAGTTCTTTCTTGCTTCAAAGTCCACAAGGTTCATAACTGAAGTGAAAAGTCAGGATCTTAAATATTTTGCCAAATTGGGATGTTAGCACCTGATCAAGATCTTTATAATCAAGGCATTTGACACAAGTACAACTTTGATTTTCAGCTCATCAATGATATTCAGTAATGCAGCAAGGCTTCTTGCTGAACTCCAAAACAAGCCAAGCAGTTTTACAAGTACTATTGTTACACATCATCATATGCAACATCCACTTATTCTTAAAGAATATTACAAAAATTAAAAAAAAAAATAAAATCTACTAGAAGGCAGATAAATGGCAAGCAGTCAGTAGAAGAGAGCTGGGTCCTTTCTCACTTTTTTTTTTCTCCTGCGTGTGAATGAAAATAAATTGTCAGAGTTGTGTACCACCTACTACCAGAACTGGCATTATGGAGACGATGGCAGGTATGTACTGCAGGAAGTCTATTCTCAAGAGTCTTGGAGAAATAGTCTCAATTTTGAAGCCAAATCATTGCTTGTTAGTGAAAAGCAATATACATGTAAGTGAAATAATTTTACATTATAGGAAAAAAAGACAATGGGGTCAAACCCATGTTTTGTATTTGTCACCTGCTTTATGAAGTCTTGATCTCTCTTATGTAAACTTTCATTGATGAGAAATTAGGTGAAGGGCATACCCACTGTTCCATGTTTTTATATTAGGGCTTATTTCATCAGTTAAAGGTTGGATTTTAACATCATTAAGGAGGAGCGCAAAGGCGAAAACTAAACATGAACTTTTCACTGTTATACTTACCCCTCTGCCACTGGGGACTATTCTACACAAAAGTTGCCATCTTATTTGAGTAAGAGATTTTTCTACACTTATTAACAAATAGCTTACCTCACATTTTTCTTTTCCACTTATAGCTGAATAAGTATTACTTTAAATCTGTATTTTATATTTTACTGACCTCACCCCTTCATCATTAACCTTTTATAGGTTCACTTATATGCTTCACTTCCAATGGCAAGGAAATCTTCAACCATTTCAGACAAATGGAAGACTAAGGGAGGCAATAACTGGAGACTTAGCCAACTTAGAGCTGCTATTATTATGTTACTGCCACAGTAACTGGTGTCTAGAGACTCTGCCAAATCTATCATGGTTTTGTCCGCTGCGCTCCTCCTTTACCATTTGCCACTGCTTGGATTAAAGGAGCAGAAGCCCTTAAGGTATAATTACCTCTGAGCCAACCAGCCAGAGTGATGAAGGAATAATTCACACTACACATTTTGTTCCTCACAAACACGTACTCCACAGACTGAGCTCATGAATTCCACTTTCCTTGGCTCAAAGCCTGGAAACTTGAATCTTTACCAAATGCCAGGCCTCCCACTGAGGGCAAAATTAACCTCAGTCTACAGGTCAGAGCAGTCTGATTTCCTTGTATTTTGCAAAGTACTGCTTTAAGGGTGTAAGGTTAATGAAGTTGTCTGGGTAGAGTTATCTGAGACCATTTGGTAGGTATTTTAGTTCTGAAAGGTAGTTTGGGTTTTCTTTTAAACAACTCTAACAGGGATTATGCAATCTAACAGCTGTCCCTCTTTCACTTACCATTGCAACCTCTTCCCTAACAACTGATAACCTCTAATTTAATATTTAACAGTAGTTTAGAATTAAAAAATTCATTTAAATGTTCCTCCTGACAAAGGAAATAGTTGTAAGTTTAATAATGCAGCGATCTTCAGGATTTGTAAAGGCCTCAGCCTTTTGACTCTACATTAAATACTAAAATTGCAGTTTAACACAACAATAAATGCAATCAAAGGTACTTTTGAATTTATATGGATCAGCAGTGTGTCTCAGGATCCATCTTCAAGAGATCAGCAAAAGATCACATTCATACCATCCCCTCCCTTCATGGTATCCAAGGGCCTTCCTGTTCCTTCGTGCTACATCTTTCCTTCCCCCACTACTGATGTGCTTTTAGCACTCACTTCCAACTATTTCTTAGTAGTTCCACAAAACTACTCAGTCAATCATAAGCAACCAGGTGCATTTTTACTGTGTAACTATGCTAAGTGAATACCAGTTAGTTAATATTTAGTAAAGCAGCTAGCTAGCAATGAAGATAAAACACTGATTAAAGTATTCCTTTAAGCTTTTATAAACTAAAAGAAAACCAACCCAGCCCAATCACATCCATAACAGAGAAGAGATATCCTTGATTCAAACTTTTTAAAAGCTAAACATTGCAAATCTCTGCTTCTGCATTGCCATTTCAATTTCTCTTTACTAATTGTCTCAGAAACACAGTTTACATTGTGTAGTCAAGCAGAGAGAAAACACACAAAAGTTATGCAGGGATTGTCTAACTTGTTCGTATCCTGAGCTAAAAAGGGCAGAATGTACACTGCATTTTGAGAATGAGTTTAAAAGGAAAATGACTGGTTTAACATTTGCCTGATTTTACAACAGCTATGACACCTCCTCCCACGCAAATTTTCTTCCATTATAAAAATAATTCTCTTCGGAAAAAACTTAATTCTAAATACAGAACAGCCTACCCCGACCTCCAAACCAGCAACACACATTTTTCTAAGCTTGCCTGACCATGAGACAGGTAAACTCTACTGAGAAAAATCTATACTGATTTGCATAGGTTGTCTAACAATAGAGGACAGTGTTAAAATATGGTCAATTGAAAATGCCAACTGCAACTTTGATTTCAAGAAAATCAAAATAACTCAAAAATACTTGCGCAGAGCCAGGAGGTCACTTCAGTGCGTTAGTAGCCACACCTTCCAAACTCTGTAAGCTTTTATTAATGCCAAATTTATGAATCCACATTGTTCTGGAGAAGTCAAGAAGCAAGTGAAGATGGAGACCATCTAGCTCTCTAAACTGTGCCTAGAGTCTGCCCCAAATCTTGAGTTTAGTGTTCAAAATCTACTGAAACACAGCAGTATAAAATGAACAGGGCAGCAAAAAAATCCCAAGACATTCTGCTGCTTCCATCCCTTGTATTCACAGGCCTCTAGGCACCAGTACGACAGGACGGTCAAACAAACCTCATGCGCACAATTTGTAAAGCCAGCAAAAGTCACAAGTTTCTTCTGGAAGGAGAGATGCGCACCAGTTCCTTATTGTATCAGAGGACAGGAGTTAAAAAAAGAGGAAGACTGACTTTGTAAGAGTTGGCCACGGATGTTATCTCATGCACTTACTGCAGGCTCTGTTTCCCATGCTTAGCTCACCATGTATCGGGCCTTCAGTTGAATCTTGAAGATTCGTATTTATCTGAACAGACAGGAGAGACTCAGAGTAATTAGAGTAAAGCACATAAGAGGAATGACTGTTGGGGAATACACTAAGAAAAATAAACCTGCATAGAGAAGAGACTACCACTGCAAACTGAGTAATACAATCAGTAGCTATGAGGGGAGAGAATGAGAAAAAGAGCAAACATTGAACGGTAGAGCAGAAAGGAACGCTGAGATGCAATATGAAAGAAATGTCGGGGAACGAAGTAAAAAGTGAAAAATATCTATGAATATCTACTGTCTTTTTTGACTAAGCACTCTTTGAGGCAAGGAGTGACTTTTCTCCCACCTCTGCACAGCCCCTAGCACAACGGCATGCAACTCGCCTGTTGGTTTCCAGAATATACTACAGAAACAGCAAAGAGCAGCAGGAGCCTGATGCAGCAAGCCAGCCTGCCCAACAGGTTTTAAAAAAGACACAGTTTGTTCAGGAACTAGACTGAACAACATAATGCTCCTAGATCTCTCCAGGTAACAACTAAGGGGAGGAAAAATTTTCTTCAACCGTGCAGTTCAGAAAAAAGTATCAGTCAGATGTGTACTGCTATAATAAGAATCTGTCATAAAAATGAGGTGGCCACGTCACAGACCAAACCAGAGCACTCATGAGAACACAACTATTATTATTATTCATTACAAACAGTACTGCATTTTGGTGGTGGAAATATAGTCTTTAAGTCCTTCCTCTACTCATATCCTGAGCAGCCATTACTTATATAACATAAATGGGACTAACGCTTCAAATTATTAGTCTACTGAATAATAAGTAAGGACAGAGGGCTGAAGATATCCCCAATATGGAAGTGAAATTCATTAGGCAGCTACTTTGGGAATGTGCGACCTCCTGTACTTAGGTGAACCCTTCATATGCCACAGATAAATATACAGAGTGCAACCCAAACAAGTTTTAAAATTAAAATAAAAAACCAGGTGTTTCTTCTCAGTATGTCCTCCCATTCTGCAATACAAGCAGAGGCACTGCAATGGAATTAATGGTTACCCCAAATCATTACTTTTGGCTTAAATTTCAAATAAATATCCTGGGCAGTATTGGAAATCTGAGTACATATTATGTACAGATTCATTGCTTGTGGGTCAAAACCTGGACAGGAACCACACGCATACATACATACCTGACTCCAAACCTATGCTATACTGGCCCACATAGTCAAATATTTAATATAACAGATACAAATGGTTTTTGAAGACTAGTATCCTATGTTTATGCTATTGTCAGAAAGATTTTGTAATATACGGGATGGACCACAGCCAATGTTTCTGCTTCTCTACTCTCAAACATCGGTGCCCTTGGCATTATTTTTTTGGAAATGTTTTTTGGAAATTTTACAGGACTGTTAAGGCTGTTCCATATTTATTAGGCTAACTGGGTATTTTATACAACCTTCTTCACATTACAGGAAAACAAGGGGAAACAAAACATATAAGCAAAAATCACCAAGTCAAACTAACCAGGAAGGATAATTTAAAAATGAGTAAACCTTATATGCAGAAATAAAACCACTGAATTTGTGAGCTATAAAAAGAACAAACATTCATCTCTATTTAGCCCACAATATGGATGGAAATAAGCTCTTTACACTTTCTTTTTTTAACGTAGACCTACAATACTGAACATATTTCTAAATGCCACATCCTTAAGTCTCTCTTAACACTTATATGGACCTACACTTGACCTATCCATACTCAGGACACTTCTATAAAATCGTCTTTCAGATTATATTTTGTTGCAGTCAACTTTTGTGGTAGTTGCTACTAGAGTTTTGCACAAAGTCAAGTCGGGGACATTCCAAAATCCTTACACACGATAGTAATTTGTCATGCAATCAGCAGAACTTAGTCAAGTTAGATCTGTACACACACACGCACAAACATTAACATAATTAATACTTAAATATAAAACTTACTTTTGTGCATCTGCAGATTGTTTCACATCTTGCAGATCCTCTGAGACATCTTTCCCAATATGATTTAAGATGGCACCACCTTTATTTACAAAACCCCCTTTTATTGTAGCTGCAGAACAGACAGGCTCTTCATTTTTTGGATGCTTTGGCTGCGTGTCCTCTGGAAGGCTATTTGTGTTCTGTAAATCCTTTTCATGTCCGTTGGGTTCATTTTGGAAGGCAGGAGGTTTAGATTCTACTGAAGAAGATTTTGGTGCAATATTAAATAAGCTTCCAAGAAAATGAAAAAAACCTTCTCGGGGTTGCTTGTCTTTATCTGCTGTTTTGATTCCACGTGTCAAACTAGGAAGGCTATTAGCCTTTTTCAGCTCCTCCTGGATTTCAGACTTGCTGAGTTCTTCAGTGGAATGGTTCTTCTCTTCATTTTCACAAACCTAAGATAAATACAAGAAGCATGTAAGGATTATGTTTCCTGTAATTTTCCCACATCCTCAAATTCCTTACTTTTAATTTGCTCCTACGTATTCGTTTCAGGAAATCTTTAGTTTAAAAGTTTTTTTTAAGATCAAAGTCCCATGTTCTCTCTTTTTTTTTTTTTTTGTAGTAAAAAGGTCCCTGTTCTACAAAAAGCCAAAAGGACTACACAGGCTAGAAGATTCATAAAGCAGTTCCTGTGGAAGTAATTTGAAGAAGTACAGATGGAGAACAAATGCTTCAACTGTCAGAAAAAAAGCCAAGGAAGAAGCAAGGCATAATATTTCACACTTCAGACTTTAATTTGCTCAAAAAGCACAGCTTCACCAACAAATCTATATGCACTTGCCAGATGAACAGTTTTCAGCTTGCAAATACACACAAGAACACCACAGCAAAACACAAACATAACCTTGCCTTAAAGGTGGGGTAACCTGCACTTGTAAAAAACCAGGAGAATCAAGATCATAATTTGTATAAAACGAACTCAGCTTATGCACCAGAGACTAATCCTACCTGCTATCCTTAGCAACTCCACATTTCACCCTTGAACACCAGCAATTAACTGTACAGCTCTACTTCCAAATCTATTTGGAGTCACACATAGCTCTGTAGTCTACCATGCTCAAACTGCACAGTTGTCCATGCAGCCAGTCTTACACACCATTACCCCTGCACCCACGACCTTCTGAACGGCCTATCAGCTAACTGAAAATAACTAGTACTAAGGCAGGGCTTCACTTCATTTAAATCACCTCTTCTTTTCTTCACCCAACTCACCCAAGCATTTGCCCTCAAGGGAAAGATAAGTTCTGTTCCTCACTAATTTATGCCCTTAAATTTCCCTGGTGTCAGCTTCTTTTACAGATCCAAGAACCGCTGTCCGAGCCCATGCACCACACATAACCACATTTCCGCTTCACAATCCACAAATGCTTTTTTCCCTGGACTAAATTTTCCTGGAGGACAGCTTCCTCCCATTTTCACTCTTTCTAGTGGGTGTCATATGCTATTGCTGCTTATTTTATCTTTACAGTATAATCCTTGTAATTCCAATCCCTGTTTCAACCCAGTTTATTAAAACAAAATAAAGTTATTCCAGGTCTTCTTACATTAAATTTATTCTCCTCAACAGGAGTTGGAAAGAACATGAACAAGAAGTTCTATGCAAATTTTAGTTCCACCAACAATATCTTTGGGTAATTGTTTCAAATTGGATAACATCTACCCATCCAATCTAAGCAGAAAGCTACTACTTTCATTAGGTTGCTAATCCTATTTCAACTTGAAGATATATTTGTTTCAAGTAACATAAAATAAGCAAGTAGGCTTATTTGTTAGTAGTCCATCTAGGATCATGTTAATGATGAAAAAAGTGTTTTAATGAACACAGTGTAATCCTTATGGAACAGCAAATGCTTAAAAATTTGCAGGTTTAACTTAGTGATACTAGAGCAGTAGTCTTTAATCTTCAAGCAGTATTTTTTCATCTTTTTCATACAAAAAGTAGATGTGATTGCTTAAAGTGATCAGATGTGTGTGCTGAAAATGGAATTATGTGAGGATAGAAATTGAATGGTGCTTATTTGTCCTTGAGAAAGCCATGCAACCTCTATTTTTTTCACATAGGCAAGACACTTAAACCCCACTAAACATTTAAGTAAACTTTCAAAAGTGGACTAATTCAAACTCTAGCCTTTTTTCCATCTCACCTGCTTCCCCACATACCATACTAACCCATCGCTGATGTCTCACAAAGGGATGTAAATACCCTTGCAGTATTCAGCGATTTACTACTGTACAACTCAACTCTATCCAAACCCACCCCAGGAAACGCAGACAACACCACTGTAGCTTACAGGTGTATGACAGTGCTGGCTGGTGTCTTTAGTAGTAGACAAACCATGCAAGTAACAGGCAAAACTGTGATGAATCTCTCTAACAAATAACTTTATCTCATAGATATAAAGTACTTTGCATAAGGAAACACAAAACAGAAACAAGAAAAAACTAATTTCCAAAATTCGCTAATACATGAATGATTCATCATATCTCTTTTCCAGGTTCTGCCGTCATAGTTTCTTCCTTCACAGATTAATAGGTCAGCGTTCTGCAACAGCAATGTTTGATTCAACTTTAAGAGAGGGAGAGCATTTCTCTCTTGTTCTGTGATTAGTATAATTCACACAAATTCATCAGATTCAAAAGAGCATCTCAGTGCAGGAAGCACACAAATGTTATTCTCTGTACATATAACCATTACAGGCTATAAACATTTACATTATTTACTACGATATCTATGAAGTTAAATTGAAGTTAAATGCATTAACTCTAAAGGAAAAAGCACATTCTATACTTGTCAACAGTTTAGTATCATGGGATTTTGTTGATTTTTATTGTTATTGCTTGGGGGTTTTTGTTAATTTGGGGGGCAGGCTGTGTGGGGTTTTTGTTGGGTTTTTGGTTGGTTGGCTTTTTTAAGTCATTTGTACTCAGGAACTAGTGATTTTTTTTCCTATTAGGAACTGAGACTTCAAATATGGCTAAATCTCTACATGTGAAATTCTTCCCCCAGCAGCTCTGAGACATAACACTTGTAAAGACTGTGCTGCTTATTTGTAAGCATAATTCATGGCCTGGATGAAAAGCTGTTTTGTAGTCTCTGTTTCCAGAAACAGAAATCCATTTAGACTTTCCTTCCTCTTTAATCTTCCTTTCCCTACTTAACTTTTAGTAAATCAAAAGAACAGGAAGTTTTAATATGAAAAGAGTCCTTCCATACCTTTAACCATAAATAGCGTACTGCATTAAAAAAACCCCTAGAGAACATTTACACTGCGTTTACTTGAATATATATGTGGATACTAAGTCCCAACACAGAAGCTATGCAAATCCTTCTTTCTTCCCTTCAATACAATCCATCCTACTCTCCATATATTCTCCCTCCTGCTCCACTTTGCCTTTGCTATAAAAGACAGTATGAGCTACTGGTGTTTTATCATTTGCCCATAAAATCTCAATCCAAAGTTTGAACCACTGTTCTACAAACAAAACCGTTCCTGCTACAGATTTTAAAGTCTGTATTCTAAGATAATGCCATATTCAAATTACTGAGACAAAAGCACATGATCTGTAAAGCCAGTAAGCCCTTAACACAGCAGGAGCCTTCAGGCACAAGCGCCTGACGAACGCAGCAGTATGATGGCAATTCCATGAGGCAACATCAAGATAACTTTCACTTATTATTTCCCATGACTTTCTCTGAGCTTGTCTCTGACAGAAGTCCCCCGAGCAAATGATTGGGACAAAAAAGCAAGGACATAGGGTACACTCAAAGCAATCCCTTCCCTGGTATATCCCACCAATTTTCAATAGTCAGGGCTTTTAGGTGACCGCAACAGAGCAGATGCATCTGTGTTACAATTAGGCTTGAGCAGATTCACAAAAACTGGAAGAATATCAGTGACTCTTGTATTACTTACACTTTATGCAATTGGTTAGAAAAAACCCCAAACAAATTCTCTTCCAGTGTCACAGGAAACAATAGGTTTTTGGATGAGAACATACCTCCCAGACCCCCTTTGAGATGCAAGGAAAAAAGTTTTCCTGCCCTAGTATTGGTTTTTTGCTCCTTTTGTACATGGACTGTCATCAGTCTTCCCCCTGGCTCCCCTCTCCCACTCTCTGTGAGCTTTCCTGCTCGTGACACGCTTCATAAAGCTTTAATTGGCTTTTATTCCTTCAGTAACTCGCTACTCAAAGTTTCACTGGGCAAGCCCTGGGTAACCTGGCCTGACCTTACACTCAGCCTGCTTTAAGCAGGAGGTTGGGCTAGATGACATCCTGGGTTCCTTTCAACTTGAATTATCCTATGGTCCTGTGACCTCACATGCAACGGGGCTGGTGCAGAGGTGAAGCTCAGCAGACTGTGAAACAAGATTATGACTTAAATCAGGTAACTGAAGAGACTGCAGTGATATCTAGTGTGCAGCCAGGTATATGCAGTCTCACCTTGCTGGAGCAACCACTGCAGAGAAGCCTGGCAGCTGGGACTCAGGAGACAAGCCCACGATGTCGTGTCTGAAGTGTGATTCTTATCTAAGCTAATTTATTCAACAGCAGACTAGGCATGTTTTACAGACTGTAATCCACTCCTGACGGCAGCACAGGTGCCCAAAGCCCAACCGCACCTATGTAGTCAGGCACAGGGCTCGCTACTGGTGTAAACAGCCCCTCCAAAGTGCAGGGAGCAGCTCTGGCAGTGCAACAGCACCCTGAAGAGGGTTTGCTTTGCCACGTTTGCCTCGCCTCCAGTACCAGCTGGGAAAAGCCACCCTGGTAGCTGCCGTCTCTCAGCAGTTGAGTGGCAAAAGTTCAAATTGCTAGAGGTTCCCATTCGGCAGGGGTTACGTCCATCTGCCAAGAACACAATCTCTTTTATTGCCCTAATGAGTGAATGAAATGAAAACATTAACAGCATTAAAACACAGATCTCCGTGAACAAAGAATTAGCTTCCAGCCACAAGAGCCAGACATTTCAGATTTCACTCCCCATGAGCGAATGCTCATTACAAAGCTGAAACTCCAGACAGCCGCATGGAGACCTCTCACAGACTGTCTGTCCTGCTGTGCCAGGAGCTGCTGACGGAGGATGTTCTGTGCATCGCATGGTTCTGTGCATCCTGGTGCACTTTAACCACCCCACCTCACCTGCAGCCGTGAGAGAAGACAGCTAGCTTTCAAGGACGCACCCTAGAGACCCTCAACAGGCCAGTTACCCAAATATCTTAGTTTACTCATCCAAGAAACGGTCACAGCACTGCTCCAGAATTTCTGTTTGCTAGCATGTAGTTTAAGAGTTTCAGATTAAAGCATTGAGTGCACAAAGTAGCACATTTAGGCATTGCAACCTCTTAATACTGAAAAATTAACCATGTTTCTAGGCTTAGCTTTGACATTTGAACATAGCTAAGATGGTCGGGTTTCATTTAACAATTACAAACATCTCATTCAATCTGAACAGTGATGAAGTATGTAAATTTGAACACTAAACAGAATCCAGTTGCTGGCAGACTAGCCCATCCCCACAATGAGTCACTATTGCATGGTTTTTTAGCAGTATTTCCCTTTTCCAAGAGGCTAAAGCATTTTTGGTGTAATTCTCCCTCTTGTTTGCGATGAGTGGGACACATTGAGGTACATTAAATCCACACACATGAAATAAGCTTTTGTTTTTTTCAACTACTGTGAGAAAAAAGTTAGGCATTCTCAACCAGCAGGAGGCAATACATATGGAAACCTAATGAAGAAGCAGCAGATATTGAGAGACGTAGCTTAGGAACAAGACTTATTTAAGAAAACTGGCACACTATTAACAAAAACTCAAGAAAAAGTACTATTAGACAGTGAAATACACAATAAACAGAGAACTCCTAAAAGTCCACTGTTGTTAGTGTTCATGAGAAAAATGGATCCAAGAAACACACAAAGTTTTTTTTTTCCTATTTATGCCGGTAATTACAGTGGCAATGGAAATGACGCAAGGGGAGTTCCACCACTGCCAAAACCTGTTTAGTCTTAACTAAATAATACCTTTTAAATAATCAGAATAGAAAAAAAAAACAACCCAAAGATTAGCAAATACAGCCTTGGGGTTTTGAGGAGATTTAACATAAAAGTGAGTTCTGTATCTCTACAAATAACTGATGCTTTGAACCTCTAAATATTTTGGCTTTTTCATACCATGAAGTTTTCCTTCCACATCCTTCTTTCTCTACTTGTTTTGATATGAAAATAATCAGGTCGTGACAACCCCTGAAGACAAGAGTAACTAGAAAAGTAATGAAACCATGGCATCTTTATAATCAGGAGTAAAAGTTAAACAAAAGGAAGGGATTTTTAGTTAAACTGTGTTGGGTTTGTATTTCTAAAAATAAACCTATTTTAATTCAATGACTATTTAACATTCGGAAGGACAATTACCTCTGTTGAAAGCTCATCACTTGGACTTCAAAAATTTGTTCATCCATTTGAATTCTTGAAATACCAAGAAGTACTTGATGCAGATTTAATTTGTCAGATGAGAAAAGAAAAGTTGAAAAAAATATCGTCTGAAACTCTAGTGTTCCCTAAAATCTGAAGAAGTATCCATAACGACCTTACCTGACAGGAGTATAAAACACAAAGTGGTAAAGGTGAACACATCAAATAGAAAGGTAGTGAAAAAGGAGGTACAATATGAAGTAAAATTTCTGCTATTTCACCTTTGTGAGGAATTCTAAACTCACTAAAAGTCTCTAGAATGACAAAGTGAACTTTATAATTTAAAAAATTCTGTTTACACCATTTCCAGAGTTACTTCAAAAGTTTTCCATTCTGATTTTTTTGCCAAAATGATTGTAAAGTTCTGATTAAAGGTTACAAATTGGCACTCACTTCTCACTGTGTAAGCACTGCCTTATTGCTACAGGGTCCAGTATTGAGCCAGAGAGAAGAAAATTGTCTGTCTTATTTCTGTTCTTTCCTCTAAATTCATCCAGTATTACACCTCCACTGCCTTTCAGTGATTATGTCTTGAAAAACACTAGAATAATTTTTATTCTCTTTTACTTAAAAATTTTCTGACATTTGAAAATAAATTAAAAAAATAAAGGTGAAATCACCTTCTCAATGCAGAAGGTGTGCACAAGGAAGCAGTACACTGGGAACGCGGCAAGATTTCCACCCGTACTTATATTCAATTGGCAGGCTATAGCATCTGGCACCCTACTTCGGCTTCTCATCTGTCTCCTCAGTGGTTTTCAGTGCCAAATTGAGCAAGGTTTAAGCCCTTTTTTGTTTCCATCCATCCTGAAATGAAGTTTCCTGCTCAAGATCCCTTCTTTAAAGAACTGAAGTAGTAGAGAGGGAAGCACATTTCAGGATGATCCTTTCTCAAAATCTTCAGTATGACAACATAATTTACCAGGATTTTAGATAGGATGATCCTGAAATTTCTTCCTGAACACATGTAGTCTAACATTATTAACTTAAGTGTCCAGTGAAACCTGAAGGTGCTATATACTCACCTATAAAACGCTATTTCAACAAAAGTCTATATTATTGCTGAAGAGAAAAAAAATCTGCTTTCAGCTTCCAAAACAGAAATCTCAATTATGCAAAGTCCAAAAACATTTTGGTTTTGTCTTTCAGTTGTTGTGGTGGGCAGCAACAGTTTTTAAAAATAACTCTCAGGTTTTTCAAAAATTCATGGCTGGCAGTAGTGGTCCACCTTCCTTGACTCCCAAAAGTCAAAGAATCCCCCTCTCTGATTTCTAATTGCTAGGCCAAAGACACAGGTATTCAGACATTACTTAGGTAACATACATATGAAATAAAGGTAATATAAAATAAAGCCATGACAATATGAAAAAACCCGTGCTACTGACACTGGGCTTAATTTTGATTTCTAACTTTTGTAGAACTTAAAATTATTTATAAATCATAATTAGGAACACTCACTAAGAACAACTGCATATACACAGCAAGTTCATGGAACTTTAAAACTTAGGTGAATTCACACACCAGATGAAAAATGATGTGACAGAGAATTACTGAACAAATTGGGCTGAAAGGAATGTGGCTGGGGAGGTAATGCAGTCTACGCTCCTGCTCAAAACAGCTCCAGTTAGAACAGGGCTTCATCCAGCTACATTTACTGTATTTCCAAGGGATAAAGATTCTGCAACTTCCTTGGGCAACCTGTTCCAATATTTGACAATGCTTATGGTATAGGAGTTGCCTGCTCTTATAGGTGAATTGGAATGTCCCATGTTCCAACTTGTACCTATTGCCTCTTGTCTTCTTTGCTCCAATTCCAAAAAGAATCTGGCTCCATCTTATCACATAATTGCAGTTCCTTGTCATCAAATTTTAATACTGTGTCTACTGTTTAAATACAGTCATCATAATGCTAACATTGAAATGAAATTCCTGTGAGAAAGCAGGGGTACAGAATAATCTATTCTCCATGTTAACAGTATGCAGGAGCACTTGTCAGTGGACAATTAGCAACGTTTTTAATTTGTAGTGAGAAAGCTTTACATGGGATGTTAAAAAAATACTTTCTAATTACAAGTTTTATGAGATTGGTTGAACAGTTGTCTGGTAAAGTTGCAGAGCACTTCAAGATCTCCACCCCTGGAGGTCTCTGAGAACAAGTCAGACAAACTTCTAACAGGTATGACATACACAGAGAGATCTCACCTTGGGGCAGAGGAGAAGACTAGATAATCTTAGCAGTATTTTCTGCCCCTGTGTTTTCGTGAAGGATGAGACGGCCTCTGGTTAATCCAAATGACCAAACGACTAGGCTTGAGCCCATGGGCCAAATTATAAAATAGTTTCTACTATTGAAATACTGAAGTCTAAATTATACATTTGGTATATCAGATTTGTACCTGCTTCTTCAAACTTCTGCATTTGCCTTGCAGAGGTCACATAGTTGTTCCTGTGCTGAGAGGCTTAAGAATTCCTTCCTTATCACTTATGGGAGAATGTGCTATTTCCTCCATGCACAGCTACAGGAAGGATATCTGGGGAAGATAGGCAGCCACGTGGATTTACCTACACTGCCATGGCAAAGCCTTCAGTTAGATGAAAACCTCACACAGGTCAAGCCTGGGACCTAAGCCATTCACTACTACTGAAACTAACCCAAGCACCTATCACTGCTGCTAGCACAGCATAACACAGGCAGGAGCCAGGTTAGACTCATGCCACAAGCATGTCCAACAAAAATATGAGGGGATTTCTTCAAAACTGTACTAATAAAACATTCTCCAGCACGTGGCTCACTACAGTAGCGGTGTTAGCTTATTTGGTAGCTGTTCCACACAATCCAACTAATAACTATGTCTCAGTTTTAAACCTTTGCTTTAAGGGCATTACCAAAAGCAAAAGTATGTGGAAGATACTTTTGCAGGAAGCACTGTTACAATATTCCTTTTAAAAACAAAGTCCCTGTAGCACTAAAAGTGAGGTTAATAATATACTAACCTGGACTGGACACTATGTAATGCAGATACTTAGTACACTAACCATGAAGTTCAAGACCACAGGACCATCTGTTCAACAATCACATCCCTCCACTGGAGTGTTTACTCAGCAATTCAAAGAAATAGAGGCAAAACAAAATCTGTAAACAAAGAGCGGTGGGTGGTGGTGTACTTTCTGGCATGGAACTAATAGACACAACGAATATATTTCAGTAATATTTTCTCAAAAGCGATCAAATGATGACTGATGAACTCATTTTGGCACAGAAAGATTAGGCTTCATATTTTCATAAGATGAGTATTAAAGTACCTTTTCTTCCCTCTATTTCATCACAGAAGAAAAAAAATAGCAAGGGTAAAGTACAGAACTGGTAACTAAACTGCTCAGAAGAGCCAAAGAGTTACTGTAGCTCAGCACATTTCCCAGCTTCACTCACCCAGTCAGCTCTAATTTAGCTGTCCGACCTTTGCTGCTAAATCAGAGACTTACAGTTCCCCAGCTATTTTGCCCCTGGCCTCATGCGGAGACGGCCAATGAATATACAAAATCACATCATGTAAGTCTATATGTACGTCTACCAGAAACATGATAGCTCGTTAACTTGGTGACAGACAGACAATTTCAACAGTTTCAACTTTTAGTCACCATCCACCTGAAATGACTCGGTAGAAGCACAGTTCAAGAGCTGCGGACATGCATGGAAATCTGCCCAAACCAGATCCATGTAAGTCTACAGATTTAGACATTCCTCAGAAAGTACACTTTCAACAACAAAAAAACATTATTTTTTTCAGCCCATAGTAACCATTATGACTCAACGATTAAAACTGGAACATCTTTCAATACCATACATAATCCTTTTCAAATGGGACAGTCTCAGTTCTCTCCAATTGTTCGGCTGCATTATAGAGATCTTTGCACACGACAGCTTATTTTGGCCAACATCAAGCACCAGACAGTGTGGTGTTATTAGAAGTGTGTGTTGGAGGGAGAAATGGTAGGAAATAAAAAAAAAAGAAAAATATTTTCTTCATTAAAAAAGGGAAAGGGCAGCAGTAGAAAACAAATACTTTCTTCACCTCCTCTGAATCAGCTTTATTATCTAGTTCACTATTTTAGTTCACACAAGATACAAAATTACAGTGCTAAAAGTACTCATTACTATGCATATGAAACTGTTCCAAGTGTATCGCAAGATTTTTGATCAGCTGAAGAAAGAGGGAAGTACGTTACAGAGGAAGCTCTCAGTGCAGTTGAACAGACGGCACATTGCAGTAATATGAAAACCGTACCTTATGAAGCCTATACAAACATCATTATTTATTTCAAAGATAATGTAATGTACACTGTAGCACTTTAAACTTGTAAACATAGGTCAAAGACAACATAATTAAGTAAAAAGTTATGGCAAGACAAAGAAAACAGATCAGATATTTGGAATGAAACTTTACAGCATTAATATTGGCACCAACTTTTAGTACAGTATTCCAAACACACATTTTGAGTAGTAGACTTTACTGCAGTGAATTTAGATTCAACAGGAAAGATTCTGAATTTGTACTTTTTAAAATTAAAAAACAAAGGACATTTAGTTTACGGCAAGAAACACACGCTCTTGGGTAAACCTAACTTGCTGTGCCCCTTTGCTCCACCTACGCATCCTGCTTGTTCCTTGAGATTAAGCCCTCCTTTGTACTTCCTTTTAAGCAATTCCTGGTGTTGAAGTCCTGTGCATGTATTCTAAATGACTCTCCTTCCTCACTCAGAACTTTCTTGAAAAGAAAGTCTGTTTCAGAATTTTTCACAGAAAAATAGGATTTTTTTTTTTAATGCAGAAACTTTCCTTCTTTTATAGTAGAATCTAATTTGGTTTATCCTTTCTGCCTGCATTTCAAGGCATAAAATCCATGACTTATGTTAATGTAACAGAGTTGGCTTGAATTCACAGGGCTTCTGAACAAATGTCACGGCACTGTTTGCCATCTTGATGTAGACAAACTACATGCAACATGGACTTGTTCTTGAGCTAATAACCTTGTTGGTCTGAACTGGGTTTTCACAGAGACAACTACACCTCTCTTCCCTTTGGCAAAGCTCAAACAAACTGTTCTTAGGTACTGGAGATGCAAGTACACAGAGACTGTAGGCCTTACACGAAGAAAACTGGTTCCTTCTCCATACACCATCAGTGCTCAATAAATGCAATACAGGATAGAAATCTCAGACTTAGCATGTTAAGAAGCCTATTGCCTGTCTCCAAGTAAATCTGGCATATTAGTCAAGGCCCTTTTGGGGGCCAAAATATTATCTGCATTAAACTGAAATAACTAGAAAAAGGAAGAAAAACCAAGCAAAAATGCTTAGTGAATTAGTCACTAAAACTGCTCTGTGCAGAGAATAATGTGGCAGCAGCAAAGACATCATCAAGTCCCATCCTGTACATAATTACTTATAATATTTGACTAAATATAAATGCAATTTTATAGGCAACCAACACTTTCTGTCAACTGACATAGAAAAAAGCCCTGATCACAGAGAAGTATGTCTTCTTTTTCGGCAGTAAAAGGCTTATAGGACAAGACAAGCATGATTAACACGGGTAACACTGGTGAAGGACAATCAACATGCATACAAATTTCAGCAGAAAGATCTTAGAGTGTTTTAGTTGGAAACCAGCAGACCTTCAGGCAGGCAAACACTTGCTGGTTAGATATTCATAAATTATATAGAAATGGTGCTTTAGAGGAATATCTGAAACCATGGCTTGATAAAAAACCTAGCTTCCTTATTCACTAATTGCATGTGGAATTAGCACTGGATTCCCACTTCTTCAGTGTAAGTAAAGATGTAAATTTTGTTTTAAGAATGTGAAGCACAGCCAGGTCTTCTGCCTTCTGCATGTGCATCAGTACCCTGGCACAATGGACCCTAACCTAGAATATGGCAACTAGGTACTACATCACAGTGCAGGAATATATCCAATATCAGAACATTAGCAAGCCTTCACAAGCAGAAGAGACAGGCTTCGGTCAATTAAATATTAGTAAATAAAAATCATACCTTCAAAAGTGCAGGCAGAGTTGTGCTTTCCTTTTGGCTGCTCTTCAAATTTATGGCTTCATACCCTTTGTTTTCAGAACTGAAAAACAAAGATATTTGGTAACACTGAGGATTTGCATTATTCAAGTCTACCCAAGAGTCAGAACAGTATCATTCAATTTAAACACAAGAGAGTATTAACTTCAAAGGACAGAAGAACATACTTTCCAAACCATAGCCCCTATTCTGCGGATACTGCAACTGAAAAAGCCATGCTCCAAAAAGCTGAAGATGGATGCAAAATGCCTGTTTTGACTTATACAGAGGTTTTCAAACTCAAGCATTCGGAAATGGCACACAGCTTTCCAGCTCTTCCAGCTGAAATAAATCCAAGCTTTTGGTGCATATGTATTATTTTCTGCTGGGAAAAAAACAATACTCTAGTTGATCAACCATCTACTACAGCAGCATTCATTGCAATACCACTACCTAGCACAATAGGCACCTAGAAGGCACCCCCAGTTCTTATCCAGAGGACCGCAATTGAGAGGACTTGGGGCAGATAGAATCATCACAAATTGCCACTACCACATTTAACAGATCTTCACTGAGCATACCTAATGGGGGTCCGCATGAAAATTCAGAAGAAATTTTAGAAAGGGGTCAAAAGGTATGTTGTTATTGTCAACACAACATCTGCTATTACATTTTAAGTTACAAGTCCAAAGTTGTATACAACCTTATTGCTAATTTACCTTGGTCAAAATTTTCTTCTGAGCCCATCTTTGGAATGAAGGGAACCATTTCCTCATTCCCCTCCCCAATTCTCAAAATGATCCTTAAGCACAATCCAGCAGAGAACATTTTAATCAAAACCTTTACACTACATGCAACTTAAAAGCAAAAACATAGCAAGGAAAACATTAGAGGATGTTAATAACACCCATTACTTCCTGCACTGTGTATCATAAGCTGAAGAAAAATAACTTCATACCAATATATTGTGTAAGACATGCTCAGTATTGCAATGAAGGCATAATCACTTCAAAAAAGCTTCATCATTCATTTTAGAATTTTAGCTTTGCTATTGACAAATGCACAAGCCCTTATTTCTGAATTTGTAAGAAGAGATGAATTGAAAGCTGTGTAAATAAAAAAATAAATAATAATTATTTGCATTTGCTGCTATTCTGCCAGGATTTGGAAAAAGGTTTTAGAAGTACCGGTACTCCTACTTTTACCGACTTAACTACAACTAAGCCTATCTCAATAAGGCTTCTTAAAAGAAAGGTTTTCTTCCTATTGTGGATTAGGCACCTGAGTTAAAACACATGTTGATATACACACAAAATACAAAAGCAGTCTGCCTAAATGTTAGTTTCCATCTCAGCTGCTCAGAGACAACATTCCCTGAGCAAAAATGAGAGCAGAACTCCCCAACAATTAAGTTTTTCAAGCTCGTTCAGGACTTTTCAGATACCTCAAAAAACCCCTCCTTCCTCTCTTTTACACGCTGTCTTCAAGTTGAAAACCATGTACTTTCAGATGACCTCAGGTAATCTTTCATAATGCATTCACATAAACACAAAGATGCTTTTTCAGGGAGAACATCAGAGAGAAAGTCTTGGCTGTTCTTTGCCTCTCTGTAAGCAGATGAATTAATATTCTATCCTATTAATTTCTGCTGCTGCTAATGTGTTTTGTGAAGGAGATGTCACAATCACTTCTGGGCAATCTGGCACACTAAGAAAAGTGCTTCTCAGTATATAACCTATTTTATTCTCCTAGATGTTTTTTTAAAGAACACCCTCTGAGATCTGCATAGCTTTTCCTAATGCTGATGCACTTGACATGCACAGGAATTCCCTGTACTTAAACGTGGAATAATGAGGTTGATCTCCACCAGACATTCCTTCTGGCTTCAGGATATCACTATGAAACAGGTCTGCAGACCACAAATGAGATCCTTGCTTTTGTTAAGCACTGCCAGCACAGATCATCAGCGTCCTATTCTTTTATGACTTTGTTTTGCTCATACTCTCCCTTCCACATTGGTTTTTTTCCCCTAAAATTTTTCAGCTTCCCTACTTTTTGTCTGGACTTGAAATACATGCCTGTATTACATTCTTACAGCAAGCCAGGCTTGGACAGATCACTATGAAATTCCATAGTGTACATACCAAAACTGAAAGCATGCAGCTCAGCAGATAAGCATCTTAAAATCAATGAGTCAAATAAAAAAAAAAATCATTACTTTACTTTCCAGCATAAAAATAAACCTAAACCTGGAAGCAATTCCCCGCACCCTTTCATGGTTTATATTCTAGTGTTTCTACATTCCTGAATCTTTTGCTCTAGGCTGTAGTTCCTAAACATGCTGACTTTGTCAGCAGAACCAGCTTTAGAGATTTGCACGCCTTCTTCCTCAACCTTGTCTGTCTCTTCTCACTCTCAACTCAGCTGAGCAGGACTCTCTGTAGGGCCACGGTCTTGGATAAAATCAAGGGGGGGGGTGTGGATCATAAGTTTCCATCAGGAAAAACACAGCCTGTGTTCCAGTTTACAGTGCAGTGATTTGTACCAGCACAAATGAAGGGGCAAAGAATGCCACTCGACAGGCAGGAACAAGCAACCACGCACCACTGCAGCTTCGCTTTGCAAACCTCTTCTGCTCTTCGCCAGGGCCCAGTTCTAAAGGGATCTTTGACTGAAACCAAATGACTCACGCTGAATGAATGAAGTTTACAGTACAAAAGCTCGTCTTGCTGGAAACAGCCCTCTTGGATTGTTTAGGATAAGGTTGTTTGTTTTTCCTGAAGAGTCAAGATTACCTTCTCCAGCCTAAACACCACAGACACTGTACTTGGTGCCACGGTCTGTACTTGGGACTAAAGAACACGCTGGTTACTGCTCGCTTGGTTCAAATGAAGCGGCTTACCAGTTCCCAGTACCAAGCCCCTACAATTCACAGGACTTTCCTCCCGCTCTAATCATTGCATCAATCACATAACAGTCATTAACCACAAATTCTGGAACACTGCTCAGTATTTTCCCCACAAATTGTCTGAAGAGGAAAATAAAATAGTAGAGTTCATAGGCCCCCACACAACCCTACGCTCCCTGTTAAAAAAAACCCACAGCCTTTGTGAAGCTGATGTAATTATGCCACACATATTCTCATGTTGTAATGTAAAACCCATGTTTGTCCATAAAAGTCCATATTCAGAGATGCAGTGAACACAATTAATAAGCTATGGCATTCACAACTAAAATTAGTTCTTGAGAAATACATAAGACATTTAGTATTTATGCTAAAAATTACCCATTTTTTTTTTTTATATGCCCATATTATTCTATCATTAGTGGCTATATGTTATACTTCCAAGCACTGTATTCTAAGGGGGTTTATATATATTTTTTACCTACGGGACAATCTCTGCAACTAAATATTCCTATAAATGCTTAGTTGATAGTCACATGATATTACACCACTGAATTATTATGCCTTTGCTGAGACTAAAAACAACAGGCTGGTAATATATACAGGCTTGCTGTGAACTATGGATTCCACACACCACACCCCCCCACATTTGGACTACATCTATATTATTAAAGTTTTGCTGCAAAGAGTTTCATTCTTGCCTTAAGCTTTTCCGGAGCGCTGCATTTTTGGAGTGTTCTGCTGTGGCAGGTACTGAGCGTGCTATCTCTAGTTCAGTACAGCTAAAGTTAGGCTTGTGCTTAACCACCCACATGGCTTTGTCTGATCAGCCAGACAGCTCTCTGGAGAATTTCAGCACTTGTTAAGTTAGGAAGATGAATCTCATGAGTTTTCAACTCTGTGCCTCACAAACTACTGTTGTTACATTATATAACCAGGAACAGGACTCTACTAACCTAAGTCTTGAATCTACATTGTACTTGCTTTTAATAAGGGAATGAGCAATGCATGATCGTAAGGAAGACAGAAAACAACTCTACCCCTCCAACTTGCTTCCATGGAGTTCTTAACTACACAGACAGTCATTTACAAATTGTCAAAACCATTTGTTTACATATTTAAGCAGATATTTCATTTTACTTTCATTTTACTGATTAAAAAAAAAAAGCATAGAACTATTAAATAATGCCCTGAGTAATAAAGACACTGTCAAAATTAAAACTAGAAACAAGCCTCTCAACTACTTCTCAAATATGCAATCTACCGATTTGCTGTTTCTGCCAGACATTCCCTTTTCTCTTATATCCAACGTGGATGGGTTAATCTTCAGTGAAGGTAGAGGGATCTCTTCTCCTCGACTGTCTTGTTGCTCTTCAGTACTGTCTTGCCAGTATGCCTAACCTGATTAGCATCACCCCTATTCTTTAAATAATCAAGATTAAACTCAAGTTACAAAAGATTCCATCCTGTATCTTCTGCACGAATCTTTCTTTGTGTGATTTTCTAATGCTTTCTGCTCCTCTGCTGCTGAAAATCCGTTTTGACCTTTCTGTAATACTTGGACAGGTGGTGTCTGAATCAGAAGCAGATTTGTGGTCCAAGATTTTAATCATTACACTAACGCAGGAGAGGTTAGAGAGTCTTATGGGCGAGACAAACGTTCACATTCTGCAATGTTGCTCACACAAAAAGCAGACACGCATAAGCAGAAGTACTCAAAGTCAGGTTAGTTAATATACATAAGGGATTACAGTCAAGGAAAAAAAAAAAGATCAATTTAATGGAGCAAATTTAAGTATGTGGTTTGTGAGATCTTTCTCAACTGCCTCTAAAACCAGAACAAGACAATTACAAACAATCACATCTTCAAAAGGCCTTCACGGCACCTCTGTATGGTGTGAGAAGTCTGCTTCCTCCATTCTTATCCTTCATAACAATCCCTCGGAACTTGGAAATTAAAAGCCCATCCCCTTCTTCCTTTATTAATCTACCCCACCCATGTTATGCACACAGCAGATTGTGAATGTGTTGTGTCCGATAAAAAAAAAAAATTAAGATACAGGCGGCATGCAAGTGCAATAAAGCACAAACATGCAAGATTTAACGAGACTGATAAGACAGAGCTCACTAAACTGAAAGCAACCACTGTGACATTTTAAGTCTCTTGTACACGGAGAAGGTATGGACTGTTGATTGCTGTTTGAGAAGGGGAAAATTCATGGGCGGTCTCATAAGTAAACAGGGACAGCTGGCTAAAGCTCAACTCGGACAGCACAGTGACAGCACTTCTGGCTGTCAACCATCCCTCTTTCTCCCACTGCTTACAAGCAAAGTCTCTTCCAATATGTCAGCTCCAGCATTTACTTCTCATGCAGTTCAGACATTAGCAGATAGGTGAGTTCTCTAACATTTTGCTATCTCTCTTTCTCTTTGGGGACAGATGACTCCCTAAAGTGTCAAACTCGCTTTGCTACTGCATTAGGCTAACATTATTTGTTCTTTCTAGTCTTCTCTTCAGATTAACTCAGAAACTATTTAATCATTTCATGTGATGACTTTTAATGATAAGGTAATAACCAATGCTTAATCTGAAAGATGCTCCAGGGTGCCAAGAAGCAAAAAGCTTCTATGTTTGGCTACAGTGACCTAATGCTAATACACTAAGCTTGATCTATACATACATCTGTCTATCCAGGTTTCATGACATCACTTGTGTCATCTCCTTCCTGATATTTTCTTAACAGTTTTTCTCAAGATAATATGTTTCTGGGATGGCTGATACCATTCACTCTCCACTGGAGTCGCTGCTTATACTATAGTCATTTTTAGGATTCGTTTCTTCCTAGTCTCTTTAGTTCAGCATTCTGGGATGTAACAACAATTCCTGACCCCTGCCTTTTATGTCTCAGAACAAAACTAATGCTTCTCTCTGGGAAGAAACACCCCTCATTTGGTTTTCATATCATGATTTCTTTCCAACTTTACAGAGTGTCAACACAGCAACAAATTCAGTGGTGACCTTTCAGAACGGTATTTCAACAAAGGAAAAGAGAGATTGCTAACAAGGATCTGATCTCCTAGTACTTTAAAATCCATCTCTGCAAGAGCCTCCCTGAAGAATGTGAATAAGCAGAAAACTTCAAGTCTAATAATCCTATCAAATACAGATGCACAAGACCAAAATCTTCATGAAGTTTCAGCACATTACAGGGATTCTCAAACCACATCCAGAGATCAACAGCAGTTATAAAATCTTTATTTCACACGTGCAAGGAGCCATAGCTTAGCTAGTATTTGTTTCTTGTCTGCTCCAGTTTCCAAGCAGTAATTAAAAAGAAGACTGCTAAATATTCAGAGCTTTTGGAATAAAACTTTTCTATATATAGCAGTTGTCATACAGACTCCCATGATTACTGAAGGTGGTCCCCCAAATAATCTAGACTATGACATTTCACCAAGGGAGACCTGTGTCAAGTCTTTAACATCTGGACAAAAGATATGAATTTTGATTAAAAACCATCAAGCAATGGAAATCCACTGCATTTGTAAATAAGACTTCTCCATGTAAACCACTACTAAATGCACCTACTTAAAAATTAGGTTTTCTGGTTTGATTTGTCAAGCCTCATCTCTCAGGATCAACCAACATCTATGTGGGCAGATTAAAAATGCCTCAGGTTCAAATATTCTCTTCATGTCACAGGTTTACTATGATATGAAGCACTTTACTCTCATTTCTCTTGCAGCTACATATCTTGAGGCAGAGTCATTCCTGAAACTGTAACCCTGTGATTTCAAAACCATCTCCTAGACGAGCTAAACACTATTGAGCTACTTAATTATATTCTGTGAGGAAGGTCTTCCAGATACCAAATTTTCTGGAGTTCTTCTCAGAGGCCCTTGTAGTTTGTAAGCATCTTTTTCATAATACATTCTGGACATCTCAACTAGATTCAGTATTCCAGTATATAAAGGTGATCCACAGAATACATGCACTTCGTTACATATCCAAGAATCACATTTTCTCTCCAAGCCATCACTTTTGCTTTGGCAGCTCACATTCAGCTGATTGTCACATATAATTCCCATACTTTTCACTCTTGCGGTCTACAAACTTCACAGGTTACAGTTTTGTCCTCTTTCAAATTATTTGTGAAGACATTAAATAAATTGTGAAGATATTAAAAAATAAGTCTTTTAATTTAATATATAAAGTAGAAAATTATTTTTCACATATGGTCTTTTTTATATCCCTCACTATGTCAGTATTTAGCCCAACGCCATTACCCTTGCAAATATTTTAACTGGAGCATCAGCACCAAGTCAGGTGCCTTATAGAGTCTAAGGATCCTATTTCAGCAGTTTGTCAGCTGACGCTGTAATCTCATAAACAAAACCAAGTTTGACAATTCCCATCCTCCAGCGATGTTAGGATCAACATCATATTTATTAACTTCTCAGGTCACCTAGAAGCCTTGGTAAATCAACTTTTAAATCCTTCCCTTTTAATCCAACCAAATACAATAGATTTAAAAGTGAAATACCAGCAGTTTACTCTAGATACTGTTGTTACACCTGTGAAAGTATCTGTGCGCTGTGCAACCAGGAGAACTATCAGAACCTAATCTACAAAGACAAGTCAGCCAATTTTCAGAATCAGACTTTTGGTATGTATTATATATTGAAGAACATGATCAAGGGTATACTAAACATTTGTTAAATGAATCAAAAGGAAAACATTACTGTAAATAATCGTGGCAAAAATATGCATCTCAAATTTGTGAGGAAATCAATGAAGATTCTTAAAAACTGCGTTCTGGATCAAATGACAGTTAAAATACATTAGTATTTTAATTGAAAATAAATATGCCAGCATTTTAACAGAAAATAGTAACAAATACAGAGCTCTTTCCTCTGTTCCCCTCCCCCCAAAGCAGAATACTGCACTTTTTGAAAAGCTTCATAATGAAAAACTTTGCCCTACTTCTCAGCAAGATTCCTGAGGCTAACACTGTTCTGGGGAAACCAAGTGGTAGGAGCAGCAACAAAGTCTTCCCTAGTCTCTGGCAATGCTGTTGGGGCTTGCCTTAAAGGGAGAGGGAGTGTTTGCACAGAAGTTTGAATGTGAAGTGTCTGCTTAAGCTTAGGCCACACACCTAGGGGAGGAGCAGAAAAGACATCAAGATAAAAGGAAATTATAAAATTAGGGAGTTCAAAATTAAAGGGTCAAAGGAAACCAAAGCTGCTATTTCAATTAAAATGAATAAGGGAAGTGGAAGAAAAGAAACAGAAAGTGAAGAAAGGTAAGGAAGGAGAAAATGAAGCCAGGAGGAAGAGAACGCAGCAAGAACTCAGGCAAGAGAAGTGTTACAATCAGCTGATTAATTTAAGTGTTGGAATAGCACAAAATGTATTATATTCAATTAAACTATCCCACTTTGAAACTGGTTTGATTAAAGACAGCACTAAGCAATTTAGATTGTTTTAACTGAAACTGCTTTTCCTCTCAGACCTGTTTATTCTGCTTACTTACATATTGTTCTTTGCTTGTGTAGCAAAGCAAGGTCAGCTCCATGTTCCATGTTAGTAGCGCTGTGTCAAACACTATGCGATATGTGAGCTACACAGAGTGTGTTGGTATAAAACAAAGAGGGCTTTTTTAATCCTCTTTCAAAATGCAACTAAAAATACCATGGAAAATAAAGGCGACACAAAATCATAGATATGCCATGAAAATTTACATGAAAAATGCAAACCCAAACCCATATATTTAAATTGACCCTTTAGGTTTAAAGACCAGAACTAAGTAAAGTATGATGGCCCTTGCTCACCCCTGCTGAATAACTTAATCTGTTCTACATGTGAGGAAATTAAACAGCCGTATAAAGGCTAGAGAAAAGAAATATAAATGTTTCTGAGTAGAGCCTACTTCAATATTGGGCAGTAGGATTATACCAGATTACATCAAGGCTTTTCTTCTGGCATCTGTCAAGCATAGTAACCAACATTAATGCAGAATCTGCTCCATATTTGCCACTCTGATCGGTTAAACAAAGCTTCCAAAATTCTTAGGAAATAAACAAGTTACTGGCCGCTAGCACGTAACCTTGGCATAGTATCAGAAACAGATTTATAAACTGCTTAAGTGTCTCAAGGTTAAAATTATTGAATTAATAGAGAATAGAATAGACAGCCCATTACACAACTGTTTTCAAATGGCACGTTTGCAGGGTTGGGGATCAACGATGGTACTTAAAAATGACATGAAAATAGGAGATATTAAAAAAAAAAAATAATCCAGGAAAGCTTTAAAGCAGCAGCAACGGCTGTCCTCTTGATAAGAGAGCATAACGGAATTTTTAAAAGATGTTATTAAGAAAAATCACTCTGGAAACAAACAGCAAGAGACTGGTGTCACCAGTAAAAGGCAGTGCGCTCTTCTAGTGAAGCTGGAGCAAGAAAACTCTTCATAGAGGCACACAAGACTACAAGTTAAACACAAGAAAATACTTCTCCAGTTCTCCCATTTTTTTACTCACAAAGTAAGCATCAGGAAATATCCTACAGACACTTTTCAGTCATTATCAAGGATCCTTCTTTTGTATTGAAAGCATGCATTTTCCATTCAACCAAAATAAATTTGATGTCTAAATTTGTAGCATTTAATTGACAATTTAAAAAAAGTCTGTTGTGACTGGAATTCTTTCTGCATTTGCTCTTCATGTGCTCAAAAGAAATATTTCCTTCTACAATTTCCCCTGTGTCCATAGGTGTCCATAGGTGAAATGTAGATCCACACAGTGTTCAGACACTTAGGCCCCAAGACCTCAAAACTGCTTCAGCAGATATACTGCCTTCAGTAAAATATTTTAGTAATTTAAGAAGCACTGGAACATTAAGAAAACCAAACCATTTCAAAATATGGCATGTCATGAAATCATGTTACTATAACACAATTAGAGACTATATTTTGTGTTGCAAATTGACATGAGAAAGTGAAATGACTAGGAAACCCATGCTTCTGATCTTAAAAAGCCTTCAGAAGCAATACCGCAAAGGCATTTAGAATCTATAAAAATTATTTTAGAAATTACAATGCCAAAAAATAGATGTATTAATATCCCCTGGAAAGCCTAAGCAACTTAATCCTGTGCGACTGTCTGCAAGTATAATAGAACATACTAATTGAATTTTATGAAGTCTAAAAACCCCTCAGAAAATAAAAGCAGCAACTGAATTTCCATCCTTTTAAGAAGTTTCAGTAATCAGAAATACAATCCCCACAGTAACATGTTTCTGAATTTTCCTTTTTTCCCCACCTGGGAGCCCTTGGTTCACCCGAGAAGACTGAGCAGTTTGCAAAACTGTTCCTTAACACCAAAGCTGTTCAGGAAATATTTTTGTACTAACTCTAGCGCTTATACAAATAATTGGAAAGGAGGCAATGCTGTTAACATTTAAACTACTGGGGAAAAAAAGAAGGTTGCTTTGTTTCTTCCAAGGAACGCTACTATTATAATTAATATTCAAGTAACATTTCCTTTAGGAAACGTCTCACACGTACATGGCCAGCAGCTGGGCTTGCTCCTTCTGGTTTCAGTCCCATGAGACATCTAGGTATGTGCCCAATTCTAATAAAACAAGTAGTCCCACTATGGCGCACAGAACTATTTACCTATTTAATTATAGGTAACCACTTTGGAACCCTGCTGAATAAGGGCCTCTGCTACTATTTGAACTACCCTGCAATAAAGGTCATAATAGAAAAATCCAGGAAGCAAGCAAAACCAAACAAAAAACCCACCCAAATTACAAATTAACAGAAAATTTTCATAATGCATCTTGCTTAGATAGGTGTAATTTGAATTCTAATGGTTGCAGTATTCCTCTTGCTCATTTCACAAACCATCATCCCTGAGGTACACTCACAAATGAGCTAAATTCTAACAACAGTCATGCTCTGCTTTTTGAAAGGAAAAGATACTTTATTAGAAAGCAGAGGCTGATTTTTCCAGCAAACCACGGATTTCTTAAAAGATGCTAATGGTGTCTTGAATCAAAACCAGCCGGGAGGTAGTAACTTCAGAAGAAATAAGTTTGAAATTTATTACTCCTCTTTCAATCAATTCCCAACAGTCCTCAAGCGCACAGCTTTTACAACTACAAAATACACATGCTCTGTAAACAGGAACAATGATTGGCAGTCCCAGAGGAAAAAATAGACTCTAATCTCTCCTCAAGCAGAATAAACAAAGTTCTTCCATCATGAAAGCTCTTAGTTGGAAACTAATGGATGAACGGAACAATAATCTCAGCCTGGAAAAAAAAAAAGCCCTAGAAAACCAAGAAAAGTTTTCTCTTCCCGATTTGATGTCTCTGGTACACTTCAGCAATACAGAATAAATATCTGGACAAAACCAGTAAAGGTCAACTTGCACTGGTAGTTATTTGACCAATCAACCACACTTGGAGGGAAAAAGATAAACTTGAAATGAACCTGCTAAAGAATATACAGAATAACTATTAAGACACATCTACAATTTAAAGGCGATTTTGGCAGTAGCTCTGAGTTAAAGTTACCTGTGAAAAGTGTCACACCTCCTTGGCAGCACCTAAGTTTGGTCACATCTAAGTCAGATCTAAGTCAGGTCATATTTACTTGCAACACAAAAATTGCTCAGCCATAGAAGCAGCATATTTCTACAAGAATCCACAGTAAAAGCTGCATCTTCACATCTTCATTCAGACTGACTAAAGAAACATGCATTGAAAAAAACCAAAAAAACCCAAATTAGACTTCTGTTAGCATAGTGAAAATTCAATGGGATCTTTTTCACCCTGGGGATTTAGACTGCTTCAGGACAAACACTGCTGTAACAAATAATCAATGTTTTATTATTGAAAATAGCAAATAGCTGAGTAGAGCATAATGACTGCCTTTGACGGAAGTTAATGATAAAGAATGGGGATGAAAAGCACCAAAGCACTTGTTCAAAGCAGCCCCAACTCTGAAGAATGCACTTCTGCAGGCAAGCGCTTGGTGGGAGATACTTCACATTTGTCTACATTTTATGTAAAAGCCAAGTAAGCCCTTAACGCATGCGCTGTGCTTTTTGCTGCCATGAAACTTGCAACTAATCTGCATGGATTATTTTTTCCACAAGCAAGCAAGCCTTCAGCAATTCTCATGTTCATCAGAGCTACAAATTGCTGTAAGGGCAAGTTATTAACACAAGCTCTTCATCAAATGAGATTCTCCGAAGAATCTAAGACACTAATTAACAAACAGTGAAATTCCTTCCTCCTTTCCTCCAGTTTTAAACCAGGACCACAGCAGGTTTGGGTTATGGTATTTTAAAGCTAAGTCTGAACACGGTGCCTGGAGCAAGAATGGGCACAAGTTCCATAACCTGTGGCACTGAGGGGGCAGCCGTGGGATTGGGCAAAGGAAAGTTGGGAGCTTCCATTCAGCTGCTGTTGCCTAACTTGTGAGAGCAGATGGTGAAGGACATTTTGACACACAGAGACTTATTTCTGCATGTTTTTAAAATGTAGGAAACTGTTGGGTTCTGCACAGGCATTAAGCATGATGCATATCTCCAGAGGTCAGTGCAGGTACACCCGGGGTTTATTTGGCCCTGTATAGCACACTGCTCCCTCTCTTGCCCACTTTACTTGGGTGTTCTGCTACCTCAAAACCCAAAGCTAGGTAAAAATTCCATATTTTCTATATATTTCAAATTTGATCTCATCCCAATATATATCATAATCTGAATGGGAAAGTAACCATCCCGGTGCATATGTTTCTCGTGACACTTCACAGAAGATGTATTCCCCGATGCACCTCATGCACTTCTCACCTTAACTATAAAGCAGCCTTGGTGCCCCCATCACATGTACGCTTTGTTCCACAATCCATATTTCTAGACTGTCAAGCTCACTAAATAAACATGATGAGTGAACCTACGGCAGGCACCCCAACCCAGTGCTGTTTAATGTATGCAATTACATTAATCTGTGAAGAAGGCTGCCAGTGGAAACCAAATACGAGAACGTCAGCATTCCTGACTAATGCACCACACCGCAAACCAGCACAACAAAAAAAAAACCACCTCCTTAACATACCAAATTGGACTTCTCGGAGTGGGAGGGTTCGTGTTTGATTCCACTCCAGAGAGGAATCACAGCTGCCACCCTCCAGCTAACTGTGTAAGGAGTTCAAGAACAAGGCCAAGAGGCCCGAGACTTTTCATATCTAGGTGGATTATCCCAGCTTCCTAATAAAGGAAAGGCTCTTGGCTGCAGGAAATGAAACTGTGATTTAGATAAAGATAATGGACTCCAGCACCAAGTTAAGCGGAGGAGGCCTACCCTGAGTGCTACCTACAGATAGGCTATTTAGTGCACAAACCACTGAACTAGCATGACCCTCCTCCTTACCACGGCAACCGCTATGTTTTTTTGTTTACTCTGAACCACAGTTGTAGGGAGCTTGTAAGGAGGAGTCAGGTGAAACCTCTCCTATTGCCTCTTTAGGTCCTCAGCCAAATCCAAGCCTTTTCCTTCTCCCACATCTTAACCACCCCGCCAGATGTAATAGCCACACTACTCTCACAACTGTAAAGATGCCCCTGATTCATCAGTCTTGCTTCTAACTTTTTTCCTCTGGAAATAAAAACCAGTGTTTCATGCTCATCCACGGTGATGTATCAATGTGTCAAATACTTACAGCAAGACAAAACGCCAAAGTTAAAAATCTTCATAGCGTATTTATGAGACCATATAAGATGGTCAGTGTAAGACAGCAACACACTGCTATTTTTCATGATTGCTGAGAACATACAGAGTGAGATTCTAAAGTTTGTCACTGGAAGAATTACTGTGATACCCACTATCTATCCGATTAAACTGTACTTACTTGTCTGCCGGTTTAAACACAAATCTATGCACTATCAGGAATGACTCAAAGATTAAAACCCACATGTTAAAAGCAAAAAATAAATACTACACCTACGGAAATAAGGCCTGGCCACCTGGAACCTTTTCACCCTCAAAAATATCCTTATTACTAGCCCTTGTTAATTAAACTGCATGAGAAACAGAAGGAAACTTTATCTGTGTTTCTTTCCTATGTACACATAGAAATCGGGCACCAAAAATAAAAAAATGAGAAAAAAAAAAATAGGAAGAGGAATAAATACACAAGAAGTTTCCAAACCTTTTCATCTTTTAAAGTTTCCTTGTACTAAAAAAAATAAAATAAAATTAATAACCAGGTTTCCATAAACCACAAATTTTGCATTGAGACTTAAACACACCAGTAATATTTATATTGCATTAAACACATGGCTAATATTTATATTGCATTAACATCTGATTTACACCAGTCAAGAAGAAAAGTGTAGGTGTGAAAACTGAACAGAAAAAAACCCACCCCAACCTCCATCTGGAAAGCTCTGCTTTCAGTATCCACGGAAGGGGCTTCAAACTGAGGAACAAGTTGGGGTGACACAACTCCCAGAGCACCCTCGCAGGGCAGAGGAGCCGCCCTATGCCGGACTGTTACAGCAAACCCTCCTTCCACAGGGGGCTTCCATCACTCCACCGAGTTCAGCTTAACTTTTGGGGGAAAGCGGGATGGGACAACAACTCCCACCCAACATCCCTTGTTGTTCAGCCCACAGGGGAGCTGCCTCACACCAGACCACAGTCATGCTAAGGTGAAGAAGTCTCCACCAAACGCATCGAGCTCAGACGGTGTCAGCAGCCAGGCTAATGGCCCCGGTTCCCAGTGCCCTCTGACAAAGATGTGACCGAGAGTACTCGCTGCAGAGAAAGACTTGGGAATGCTGGTTCAAAGGAAGCTCCACATCAGCCAGCAACGGGCACTTGCAGCCCAGAAGGCAGACCGTGTCCTGGGCTGCATCAGAAGCATGACAAGCAGGGTGAGGGAGGCAATTCTGCCCCTCTACTTCTCCCTCATGAGATCCCACCTGGAGTATTGTGTCCAGTTCTGGAATCGCCAGCATAAGAAGGATATGGAACTGTTAGAGTGGATCCAGAGGAGGCTAAGAAGATAACAGGGCTGGAGCACTTCTGCTATGAGGACAGGCTGAGAGAGTTGGGCTTGTTCAGCCTGGAGAAGAGAAGGCTCCAGGGAGACCTCATAGTGGCCTTCCAGTACTTGTCAGGGGGGCTACAGGAAAGCTGGGGAGGGACATTTTACAAGGGCAAGTGGTGACAGGACATGGGGGAATGGTTTTAAACTGGAAGGGGGAAGATTTAGATTAGACATCAGGAAGAAATCCTTCACTCTGAGGGTGGTGAGGCACTGGCACAGGTTGCCCAGGGAAGCTGTGGATGCCCCCTCCCTGAAGTGTTCAAGGCCAGGTCTGGTGGGAGGTGTCCCTGCCCATGACAGGGGGGTGGGACTGGATGGGCTTTAAGGTCCCTTCCAACCCAAATCATTCTACGACAGCAGCGCCGGGACGTCCGGGCAGCTCCCTCCTCCTCCTCCCCCGCGCAGCGAACACACCCGTTCCTTCCCTCTCCTCCCCTCCGCTGCTGCTCCAACACCCACGTGGGCGCCCGTCCCCGTCCCACGTCCCGCACTCCCCACCCCGGCGGCTCCCGGCGCTCCGCAGGACGGGGCCGGTCCCGTCCCCCTTGTTACCTGTTCGCGCCCGCCGCCCCGTCACCAGGGGAGCTCCTGGAGAAGAAGCGGGAGAAGGTACTGTGCCAGGAGGAGCCGGCCCGCCGCCGGCTGCCCCCGCCGGACATCTCCGCCACTGGACGGGACGGGACGGGACGGGACGGGATGAGCCGCCAGCAGCTGCCAGGCACCGAGTCCCCGCGGCGGCTGGAAACACCTCCCTTCTCCTCCTCGTTCTCCTCCTCGGGGCGGAGCCGCCGCTCCGCCTCCGCCCGCCCCTTCCCGCCGGCGGATGGCGGGAAGGAGGGTCCGGGTGCGGGCACCGGCAGGGCGGCTCCTGCAGGGCATCGACACAAGAAGTAGTCACTATTACAAAAAGTGGAATATTGTCACTTAAGCTAAAGCAGAGTTAAGTTCCATCTCAGTAACTGTATTTTTGGAAGTTAGAACGTCTCTCTGATAGTGTGGTTTCTTATTGCAAACAGCGTATTTCCAGACGCTGTTGAGAGAGAAAGGATAACGCCTTGTGTTCAGCATGGTCTGTACTGAACAGATGTGTCTCCTGCTGTAATCACCTGTTTGCAGCCTTTCCCTGTCTAAAATGCAAGGTCACACAGAGCTGGCTCCAAAGCTCCAATGAAGTAAAGACTTGCCTGTTGTGAACTTCATAATAACGTTAAAATGAGTCCTTGGAAAGTAACAGAATATGCATAAGATTTCTGGGAAAAAATATACATCTGAATGTATATGGAAAATAGATTTTGTCCCCAGCTCTTGTCTTGTGTCTGGTGGAAATCACTCCCTCGTGTCCAGCGCTGAAATAAAGGATGCTGCTTTCTAAAACTCCAAAGCGAGTCTTAGTTTATTTGCCGGCATTTTCAGTATTAGGTCAGCGGGGAGGCTGGGGCAGAAGAAGGTGTTTCTCCACTACCCGTGCTCCGGCAGCGTCCTTCCCTTCAGCAGAGGGATCGATGACTGGAAACGCGCATGGCGGCGGCTTCTACCCTTGGAGAGAGCACAGGGGGGCGGGAGGAAAGCGATGGGAGCGGGGAGGGAAGAAGCACAGCCCGCAGCCTGCCGCCTCCTCCCGAGCAGGGGTGTCGCGTTGGATTTTTTTTTTAGGTTAATAAGGCATAATTACAGTGATCAAAGAGAAAAAGATCAGAAGTGAAAATTAACTCTGTAAGAAAAAGGATAGACAGCCTTGAGAATTTGCACACCTCCTGACTGACAGCAAACACCAACGCTAACCTACGCTTTTTATCTTGTGCCAGCTTTGGGCTACAACACGTGTTTGCTAAGGCAAAGTCAGCTTCACGCTGTCCTGGGACAGGCACCCTCTGGCTGCCACACAACGTATGCGCTCGTTTCACCAGCACTGTAAAACCATTTGCATCAAATAAAGGTACAAGGCAGCAGCAATGTGGCTGCTTCACCCCTCACCACCCTCTCTCACTTTGGGATGGGTTCAGGCCATCCTTGCTGATGACTAGTGACTTGGAGGCAGGAGGTTCTCCTGCCTTTTGAAAAGATTTCTTCCTAGAAAGGTGCTGTTCGGTTTGTTCATTTGTTTGTTTTTAATACTGAAACCTTCATTCTTCTCTGAGGACTTTGGCTTCCCTTGAGTTAACATCAGACTATCCCTACCAACAGAGATGACCGCACCATTGCAACAACCCAGTGACAAATTTTATCCTTGTTTTATAGAGGTGATGCACAAAACCTTAATGATTCATCAATGTGAACTACTAGACTATCTAAGGTTAGGATTTCAAATACAGAACGACGCTTTCTTCTTTCTTATCTTGTTGAGCATCTCTGCTGTTATTTGTGACTGCCTGCACCTCACAATGTATCAGCTCCTTTTTGTATTTTGCCATCTCTTGGAACCAGAGTGGCTGAGGCTGTGAGTGACCTTGAAAGGTCACCTGGTTCAACCCCTCTGCTGGAACAAGGCCTCCTGGAGCAGGTTGCCCAGGGCCATGTCTTTTGAATATCTCCAAGGACCGAGACTCCGCAGTTTCTCTGGGCAACCTGAGCCAGTGCTCACTTTTTTTCTGTAGGATCCTCCTCCATTCATTCACCTCAATTCAGCCCCTCTGCATCCAAGGCCTCCTTGCCCGTATTCTTTACCACTGTGCTATACTATCAGTCCACTACGGCTGCAACTTGAGGTGGATATGAAGCTGGTACTCCAGGCCCATTTGCAAAGTAGCAGGAATGAAACAGCCTGGAAATAAACTCCTGGCTGCTTTTCTGTCTACTTTCCACTGCCTTAGGTACAAGTAAAATTAGAAGTGCGCAGACAGCCCCCCTCACATTGTCCAGGTATTATATAGCTTTCATGTGGCTTTTTAAAACAGACACAGATGGATATTGGAAATGTACTTAAATTTTTAGTACTGAGTTAAGACTAGCTGGTTGTTTCACAGGTTACAAAAAAGTAGCTTTCACATGGTGTAATTATCAGTCACAAACCCTATTCAGGGGACCAGCACTTACTACACAAGGTCCTGCCTTGTTTTCAGCATCCGGACAAACACACAATTCTCTCAGTGACACAGATGCCCCAAACATTGCATAAAAATTATATGTTTCATTCCAGAATAGTACAGAGAACAAAGAAACCACATTTGGAGAGTACCTATACATTGTTGCCTACTATCAGGCAATCAGTGTTAAAACTGGCAAATCTAACAGCAGCCCCTATGGAACTTCACAGAGGAGACACTCCCTCTGACATTCAAAATAATAGTAAAGAAGACTCCAAAACCAAATTAGAAGAGTGGCGATTTATTAAAGCAATTAAATGGGGCTGCACAAACAGGCTGCAGGGAGGGTTAGGCTCTCAGTAACTGTCTATGTTAATTCTTATTTGCCATGTACATCTCACAGCTTCCCTACCTATTGCTTAAGTAAGATCTAATCCCTAAGCTGTAACAAACCTGAATATAATAATTAGCATTTATAAAGCATCCAGTATCTTTAAAGGATTTAAACATTAAATAATCCTCATAACTACCTCAGGAGTAGTGAAGTATAATATGGTGAGTGGTTGGCGCACAGAGACAGGGGCAGTCAAAACACCTAGCTGCATCCAAAATCTGTCCACGCTCTACCAGTGAGGCGCCCAGAGGGGCACCACAGTGCAGCATGAAGCATTACCAGGGCTGTGCATGTCCAAGACAAAGAGCCAACCTAATCAGAAATGCTAATCCCAAACAGTAACATTTTGTGCTCAAATCTGTTTCTACGTTTTACACTGCATCTAAAAGCAGAAAATACAGAAATGTACCAAATGGCAGTTCTACATAACTAAATTCTAATCAAAGAAGTAGTAAACATATCAATATAAAAGATCAACATGGCCCAGGTTAGATATTCCTTTTCTTTCTGAGTACCCTGGAGTAATTGAGTATCACATGACTTAAAAGTAAATAATTTTGACATATCTAAAATAATAAAATGCAAACTGCCAGAGTTGCCAACAAGAAACTCAGTTTAGCCATCTAACACCTTCCACAAAGGCAGAAAAGTTAGGCTTTTACCCAAAGATGCAGTATCTAACACGTGGCAGGTGGCCTCGCATATTAACACAGCTGTCAGCATTAACAGCAGCACCAACACATGCAAGCCAAAACAGATGGGGGAAACAGGTTCTTTTCCACCTCAGATTAGAGTACTCACACGTGACCCATATGAGGCAATACTGCATTGCCAAAGGCAGTGAAAACCATTAAAACAGTTGCAGAGGGAAACAATGGCACAGAAAAGGAAAATGCCAAGCCAAGGCTTTCAATACATTTTTTTTGTAGTTCATCCTGCCCAGTTTCACTTGAATCAGTATGTTGAATAAGAGAGGGGAGAGTGCTGTGCCTATTCTATATCCACTATTTTTTTTGCTGCAATGCAGATTGTAATGGTTGTGCAAAAAGGAAATTTCCCCCTTCTCCTTTAGAGCGAACAGATGGTGAAATTTTAATTGTGCTTTCTGAATTTTCTCCCTTTTATGGATTTTTGAAATCTTGAGTCAAATCTTTTGTTTTGTTTGGATAACAAAAAGAAACACAAGTTTCCATCGTACTGGTTTCTGAAGAGCCCTTCTCTCACATCCAGTTTTAGAACTCTGATATATTAAAGTCATAACTAGGGGAGAAATGTAGTTTTAAAACCACCAAACTAAACATTTTCCCTGCAAGCACATTTTAGCACAACTATTAAACAAAAAAAATTCTCAAACCATTCATTTTGTTGGACCACTGCAATAAAGGATGATTTTATGTTTTGAGGTACGACCCTCCTAATGAAAAGCATAGCTCAATTTTCTGTTCCTTTTTCTTGTTAATAGACAAGCCCATTTTCCAGGCTCTTACAAAACATGTCAACAGGTAGAAGTAGCACAAATCACAGTAGTGTTCTAATAATGGATGGTCCCTTACCTGTCTTTTTTTTCTTTCCAGTCTATAATACATTATGACAAGGTTTGTAATAGGTGGCATGGGACCACGAATTAATAAATGCGCATAACTGGGTAATCACATGTAGTATTTCCTAGCCATTTTTGACAACGTTAGATGTCCAGATGTTGAAACAATTACTGATGATTTAAAAACCTCTAATCTATGCTTTTTGTAAAATGAGGGCAAACAAGAAAACTGAAGATTTGGGTCTTGGCTATGTTATTATACAGATGAAGCATGTTAGCAAGGATTTCTAGGATATATTTTCTATCTAGCTATGACCTTCTGCTGTAAAGCATGCACTGCAGAGCTTCCAGCAATCCTCATCCTTTAACTGTGAACACACAGTTCCTCCATTTGATTTACTGAAAATGGTTTAAGAGAGCACCACATGGACAGCTGCTATTGTTCAAATGCCTTGGTGTCTGGAGAAGACAGCTGGAAATGACTCATGGTGTTAACTGCAGTTAGTGAGAGATATAACTGTGTTCTCTCTTTTTTTTTTTTTTTTAAATAAGATTTATACCCTGTGCCTTCTATGGCCAAAGTTCAGTGTAGTCATTAAAATCTTTACACCAGCTTTTTGGAAGGCCTCTTCCATTTGTTTTCCACACTATAATTTGTAACATTTACATTTACCCAGTAGCAGAAGTGCTAAAATGAAAAACTAAATGTAAAGAACAAAATAAAAAAATTACCACCACACATACAGCACTGCACTTAAAACAGACCTTTGCTGTACCTGGGCACAGAGCAAAAAGCACTCAGAAGCCTCATGCTATGGTGGTATGTATGCACCGAACCGCTATAGATGAGGACCCAAGTCCTTTTCTGTTGATTCCAATAAAATTGGTAAGTGTCAGGTGATTAGCACAGCTTATCTGGAAGGGTTTAAAGACATTTTTGATAACATCTCAGATCAATTATACTTGTGTGAATACAAAGATGAAACTCACTTGTGGTTTTACCAATGCTAATCAGTGCAAAACACCCTAATGGGAGCTCAAGAAAACTTGTATTTCATAAGGTCTCTGTAAAATCATTTATTCTGGATTATGTTTCATTGCTAAAGCAAATCTGTCTATTTACCACCAGCCTTACTAGAAAAATAATCCTTAAACAAAGTGCTTCAGTAAGCTAATTTCATCCAACCTCTAACATACATTGTATGTATGGAAAAAAGCAGCACAAATAATTTAGTGTCTAGAAGGATGCAAGAGCTTTCAAAAAGAGGTATCTTACATGCAAATAAAGGATATCCATGAAATACATAACCAGCATCTTGTACATTGTAGTAAATTTAACACTTGCCTTCCTAGAATCTCTTCCGAGTATCAGAATGTAGTTAAAAATTAATATAAACCTTTCTCTATAAATCTACACACTTTTAAATATCAGATCAAATTACTGATATTCTAAAGGCTTTCCCTATTTGCACACATATACATAAAGGTACATTTTCCAGCTTGCAAATTACTAAGTGGTTTTGAATTGTGATGCAAGCCTATGTACAGAAAACTTAGGCTTGTGGACAGCAGAATTGCCCTTTTTAGTTACGTTTCAAAGATTTCTTGAAATTAGTCCCTCAACCCCAAGGCTTCCTAGAACAACAAGCTACAAGAAACTGTCAGAGACGCACCAATTCCAGCCCTTTGTCTATCCTGCTGGATTTTACAACACAAAATACTTTTTAACTCAATGATCTGAGCCCTTTATAAAACATTACTCAAGATGTTTGAAGATTAGAATATAAATATATAAAATAGTAACCTTATCACCATCGTAGCAAGCACATATATTAGTACATTCCAAAAGGAAGAATCATCTTCAGTGTCCAGACAAATACACTGCAAAATATTCTGTGTGTAAAAATGACTAAGTACACCAGTCTCTAATAAGCAGAATTATTAATAATTCAAGCCAAACAAAATCATAAAATCTTTTGGCTGCAAATGTTGCAGAATCCCATCCAGCTTCTTGGAACAACTTATTTTCCTCTCCACTTCATGTAAGGTTGGCGAAATAAATATAAAAAATAAAAGAAGTAAAAAGAAAGAGACACCTTTTCTTAGGTGTACAAATTATATCCATAAGTTATTCCAAAGAGGCAGAAAATACAACCTTACTTACAGACCAAACAGAAAAACAGAGTCCAATTCTTAGCACATGAGTTTCACATAATGGAAAAGTGTGCACAGTAATCAGAAAAAGGGTAGGAAAGAAATATTAAAGCCCAAGTTTGTAAGACCACACGTCTGTTAATCAGACCATGCCTAGTTTGCTGGTTAAGTAACAGCATAACTGACCTCACCCCACATTGTTTGGTGGGGTTTTTTAAGCCCAACACAATAGAACCTTTAGTAGGGAAAAGAAGATTTCTCTTATTACACAAGAACAAATATTCTGAATAATCCACGTGTTTCCTCATCCAAGCATTCATTGTTATTGAAGTCAGAGTAGAAAAGCTTTTTCAGTGAAACAAACACCATCATAAGGAAATGCGTAGCTATTGGGGATGTAGGTCTGTAACTTGGTCTTTTCATCTGATGTTCTTTAGAAATATTTTCTGTATGTAATGAACAGCTTTAGTAGAGTAAAATATGAGTAATAAGACTAAAGGGGTTTCCTTATAGTGGGAGATAGCATTTTATAGGATGCACTTATTGTGCATATTAGACGTATAGCAATTTCTCCCAGTTTTGTTCAGGGTGTGCTGAACTGCTGCTGAAAAGAAAGATTCACATTATCCCTTCATTAAATCAATTCCCTCAATGAAGCTGCAAACTTTTCTTTCTATTAGGAACTGATTGAAGTGCTCCCTTTTAGTATAATGCCAACATCAGAACAATTGTCATTCACTTATCTTTAGACATTGCTACAGCCTTGAAGAAACCACGTAGATATTTTGTATCCTGCATAAATCAAGAACTTATTTATTAAAATAGATGACCTGACATGATGACAGAACAGACAGCTCAAGGAAAGCATGGCACTTATTACCCACAAAAGGGGTTTTATATCCATTTTTGAACTATTACATGGCGTATCAGAATAGACAGAGAACCAGGTAGTCCTTAAACACAAAATGGGTGAGAAGGAAATCTGACACTCAAAAATATTCCTACAACCTAAACCAGCTGACTTTGGATATTTGCCCTTCAATTTCAGAAATCTGTAATGCTACAACACAAAAGGTCTGTAAAACACTAATATTGGTAAGTCAGGACTGAAGTTGCTATTCTGCAATTGTTTTCAAAGATAATAAAATATACTGGTTTTATTTTATAATGGTACCAATTAAAGATATACTGAGGCTCAAACCTTAACTGCAATATGCAGCAATACTTTCTAACCACTAGATTGGATTATAGATTAATTCAGCCTGCTTTGAAACTGCTGCCAAAAAATTTTAGAGCATTAACTTGCTCTTAATTTAGACCTCAGCAGAGGACTTGAAAACCAGATAATTATCCACAGGTTCTAGGCACCTCAAAACAAAGTAACACTTCCCTCTGAAAACTACCCTAAGAATTTAAAAGAACCCCTAAGAAAAGGTGGGGAGCATTACAAGATAAAAGCACCATCTTTTGCAGCAAAACATTCTACCCTTGAGAATAAACCCTTCATCCACCCTTACTCCTCTAAGCAAAGAATGTAACTACTGGCCAACAAAATCAGGTGTCACAGACAAAGACCTTAAATTGGGACTAAGTTGCTTCCATGGAATCCACTGGTATTATAATAAATAATGAAAAATCTTGCAATATTGTTATCAATGAAAACAATATACACTTTCTGGTTCACTGCATCTATTTGTTAACTTTTTACATCAATTTTTAGGTACTTCTTTCCCTGCTAATAAACGGTGGTGGGTAAGAATAAAACAGAGATTTACTTCCAGGGTGAGATTTTAAGTCAAAAAAAGCATTGCAAATTTTTTCCCCAGCAATACTTTTAAACCTGCGTGATCATAAATACAGATGATGCCAGAAACAGCAATGAAGCCTGACAGCTGATAATAACACTTTTTACTCATAACTGCCTATTTTTTACAACTCACATTATGCCATTTCCTCTAAATTGGAAGTGTTACCACTTAATCCCTATCTAATGGTTAGATCGGTTTTTAGTGAAATAAACTTTCCCCGTTCCAACTAGACCGTACTAAAACCCTGTATTTTTAATAGATATTTCACTGGAATTATTCCTGGGGAACCTTTGCTTCTGGAGAGTTCTTGTTGAGTTCTGCTATTCTTTTACATTATTTCAGTTCTATGGGTTTAAAACTTTGGGACTGTTTCTCTCTTAAATTCATAACTGCATACCTACACTGGTGCATTAGTTCAGGTCAGGAGGGTACTTTTAAAGATCATCCTCACTAACAGTGGTTTTGTTTACATCAACAGAGGAGGCTGGGAGTACACAAACTGAATTCTTTTGGATGAAACTACACTGGCGAGCCCAGAGTGCATCCAGTGCGCTCAAATGACAAAGACACACTCAGTCTGGAGGGCAGGAGTGAGGCTGAAGGGAACTCAGAAACATGCAGACGGCGGACATTGGGTCCTCAACAGCAACCATCTTGCTCTACAAAAGCAGTCTGATAGGGCTGCTCTCCTTGCTTGAGAGCCCGTATTGCAAAGCATCCACTTGAATCATTTGTCGTGGCTACGTCATTGAGCCTCAAGAGGCTTGAGTTTCTTTAATATGCATTAGGATGACTCTACTTCAGACTTATTCCACACATCCCAACTTCCTTGGTTTCTTCCATCCTTTCCTTACTGTCTTTTCTTACCTTTACCAAGAACTCTCAGGCTATTCTTCAGCAAACTAAATTTCACCCAATAATCATCTTGCTATACCTACAATCTAATTACTGGTCTCCAAAGACAAAGATGATTTTAAAAAGACCGCCTAATATGAAGTTTCTAAATTTACAGTTTTTACTTAACAAGTTAACCTCATCTTCAAAGGTGCTGCCTGAATCAGAGAAATCACTTAGACTCCCTTGCGAGTTGGTGCCCAAGTAATATGATTACAATATAAATTAATATTCTGCTAAATAATTTATACATTTAAGATCATGGTAGACAAGAGATGTTGACATCCCAGTGTTCATTTTAAAGATTGATTTTGAAAAAGAGTAGTGGGAGCGGGTTTCACGCTATCATTAGGAAAAGTGGAAAAAGTAAACATGGCTGATTCTCATGGGAAGATCCTGACATCCATTGAAAGATAACAGTAAGTTATCACATAAGCACTGCACTCCCAAGATCAAGCAGAACTTCATGTGGCTAGATATATTCAGCCAATTAAGTAGCAATCCAACTGACTGAACACTGGTAAATTAATTATCAAGTGCTGGTTCACACCAACACAGATGCTTTCATGATGTAACTTACTGTGACAGGAGCTACAGAGCCTCAGAACTGAAGCATGGCTAGAGAATACAACTAAAAACACTTGGCATTTGCTATAAGACGGCATTATAAGTTCTGAATTCTAATTAGCTAGTCTGTAATATTACTTTTGCATAGTAACAGTACATTTTACAATTTAAGCGGTCAAGTGTGTGCTGTGTAATAATAATAATAAAAAAAATCAGTTAACCTTTCAAAGCAAACTTTCCTGACCTTTCTGAAAGAGGAAAGTTGAAGGTTTTTCTCAGTAGTTCCCTCTTTTGCTTTTTCATTAGTCTTCCGTGATTTTCTCTCATTATCTATTTTGTTTCTCAAAATACACAATAGGGAAGGAAACTCAAGATTTCAATAGCATAGTATTCTGCAAAAGTTAAAAGAAGCAGACCAGAACATTTAGGAGCAAGATTTGTTAGGACTTCTGTGAAACAGATATAAGGCAGCGCAGAAAGACTTAAAAGGTGACAGCAGTTAATCATAAGGAAAGTCATTTGCCAAACAAGTAAGACTTTAAAAAATATAGAGCTTTTAAGATGAAACTATTTCTTGATTTAAGAAATGTTTGCTTTTAAGGACAAGTATTTTGAATCAGTTAATTTTATTTCTCATTACTAACAAAATTATATTTCCTAGTTAGAGCTTCTAAAGGATGAGCTGCTTTCTGAGACAGAGGGTTGCACAGCTGTTTTAGGGAAGCACCGAAATGCAAGACTACCATTCCACACATTACCACATCAGAATGCCTTCCTGTAGACAACCAAGCAATGCAGCTGAGCTGTTATGTCTAGCCTTTCACAGCACCTTATATTTATTAGTAACTAAAAAAGAACAACTGTATTATAGTTAGAGGGATGAGATTAAAAGAAGGATTCATTACACGGACATCCTAACACTTAGAACTGCACTTGCTTGAACAGAAGATTTCCCAGGATTCTTCAAGACATGCATACTCTCAGCATACCTGCAAGTAGCTAGAGGTTAAATACAAAAGTTTCTATGGACTCACGTCCCCAGTACCAGATAGGCAAGGCTAGAAAGAACTCATTTGCCCAAAAGCCCCCACTTGTAAAGAAGAGATGGAGGCAGTACTTTATACGTGAGAATGATTGCCTTGTATTTCAGCTGAAAATGCTATAGTCATATGCATTATTAGCTGTATTTTAAGGAACTTTATAAATACATAGGAGGGCAGTGTACCTTGTGCACAGAAGCAACATAACATTCTGTGAGGTGTCAAGACCAAATTCTATCTCTTTCAGTCACTCTATTGTCTTTCAAGTTCCTACTTAATACATACACCTATAGTAACATGGAGAAATAAAGGGAATATTCTGCAAATGCCATTTAAAGCATACAAGATCCTTTGGAGGTTTGTTTTTAAGATGCAATGAACTCATACATGCAAACTGTCTTGGAGCATCCAGGTAGAACTCACTACTCTAATTATTTTAGTATGCTAAAAGTAATGGGAGAAGAGCATTGAACACCAGCACCCACTGGGCCCTCAGTCTAGCAACTCCAAAGAAACCTTTTTGCACAGATGCATGAGGCTTTTGTGCAATATATTTATAAATCCTTGTACCAAATTCAGTGTTATTAGAGCAGCTCAAGGCTGTATCAACTGCGTATGCTATGGATCTGTGCCTGCGGACCACAGCAGGGAAGAGAGGTGAAAAACAGACATCCTTCCAACAGTTTTATGTTCACAGAACAATCGTAAATGTTCTAGAAGTGAGACAAGTAATGGCTGAAGCAGTAATAGGAAATAATAACAGTGAAGTGTTTGATTTTTCCCTATATACATACCTATATATTACCTATATATTATATTTCCCAAAGAATGACCTCATCACCCAGTGAAATACACTCTTCAGCATTCCCAGTGCCAGTCTGCTTGCTTCTTGGACAAGGGAAGAGGGATTAAAGCGAAAAGAGGTGGCATGACACAAAGTTCTTGGCATTGTCTTGATTTGTTACCTACAGTACATCTTTGAAGTCAGAAAGTTTATTAAAATTTATTCTTGAAAGTAAAACAAATATTATACACAACAGGATCATGGTATGACCCATTTCATATTAATGATTTAGTAAAGTAGAGAACTGTCCCTTAATTGTGTTTCCAAAATACAACTTTCAACCATGTGCTCCTTAAATATCTAGAAGAACACTCTAGCTTATTAGGAAGTGTAACAAATACATGCAAATCAAAAAAGCTTGGCAAAAGAGATTCCATTTTATTACAGTATACAGCGCTATTTGCATTGGAAAACAGACAGATTCCAAATGAAACAGAAAACCAAAAGTCTCTAAGATGTAAAGACCTTCAATGAACATATTTAAGTTAAAAACTCAAACCATGGCATGTTGTTTATTTAAAGTTTTATTGAATGAAATGCAAATATAACCATGGCATATCACAAAAAGAATTCATAACATTTCATTAAAAGCAGTTCCTTAAAAACATCTGCACTCATCTATAACAAATACACTGAATATCTGAATCCTGGTATCTTAAATCAAAATAGTCTTCTAGAAGTCTGATGTAGATGGTTACTAAAAACCCAACATCAAACTTTACAATAAGAAAAGGCAGAAATACCTAAAAATGGGCACATAAAATGAGTGGGTATCTCGTGCAGCTGTATTTCTGGAAATGCTTATTATTCTTTCTCAGGAAAATAAATATTCCTATTTGGTCAAAAGGTGTCCCCCTAAAAAAAAAAAACACAGAGGGGCATTTCCTGATGGCTACTTACCACCTAAAATTCAAATAATGTGGATGTTTATTGTTAACACAAATATACTTTTTTTAAAATATGCTCTCCAGTCACAAGATTCAATTTAATTTAGCGATGTGCATACCTGAGGTGCTATGTTGTCTACAATCAGTTTTCCTGGAATAGATACTAAAAGGAAACAAATCAACACAGTATATTTTAGCTGAACTGTCCATTTTCTTTAAACCATTCTTCCTTTCCAAGGAACTTGTACACCTATGACAAAGTTTGTACATCTTATTTATCGCTCATGTCTTCATTGCTTGCATCTGATCTGTTAATAAAAAGAAACAGCTAATCTTAGCACAAGAAAGATGAATTCTTGCTGTATTTTGCTTTTTGAAAACATAACCCAGTATTGTCCCTGTTACAGAACTACATCAATAGATATTTTGGTGTAGTTACAATGGGGGACAATGCAATTAGAGTTGGTTTCAACTTGCAGTCTCATCCGCTTCTGAAATTCCTCCACAGCCAAGTTGTTTTCCCCAAATAAACAGGAAGACTCTTCCACATAGTTCAAGTTTTATCTTTTCCAGGCTTATAACGTAACTTTGATGAGAACAACAAGGCCTAGAATTTTGGAAGTATGTATTTCAATTCGTTGTACACATTTCAGCTTCCACGTAACTGAACATGAACTAACTTGCCAACAGCAAGGGATTTAAAGTTTGTTTTTTAATAACTCACATAAAATTTCTTTGCTCTCAGTAGCCACATTTTTCCATACTGCTGCCTGGAATGCCACTTCAAACACTGCCCTATTTAGCATAGGTTTACCTATTCCAAAATGTGGAAATTGGCACACTTTCCTCCCTTTAACAGGGAACGTGAGGTGGGTTCATACTGTTTTGAGACAGGTTAGTTTTACCACACTGAAGAAGTGCTGGTTGCAATAGCAACCTATTACAAAATGGGGAAATACACAAACTCAGTCTTCATAAGGACAAAAAGGCAAAACCTCCTGTCCCTCCTGCCCCAAACCTGTGAACCACTTGTAATGGGTCGGCAAAAGGTAACTTGGGAAAGCATGGCTGCTGACAAGGACAACTTTGCGTTCATTAACCAGGTGTCATTTCCTCCACTGAATTACACAGCACTCAGAGGCTGTGATTTCGGGACCACTATAACTTAAGAGCTGTTCTGAATTTTTCCCTCCAGTAAAACCATTTATTTCTATTAGCAGCAAGTATTCTAAGTAGAAAGGACAGTATGGTATTTATAGATAAATGTAGACTCGTTAAATCAGGTGCGATGTTGGATGACATTATTTAGCTGCATTGTGAAGGAAAGGCATTTAGTGGCACTGATTGTGGAGGGTCGCTGCCATCTAGCGGCTGCCAGAGGACAGCACATGACAGTGCATCCGCCTTGCAGATCTGGATTATACCACACCACCTAACATATTCACAATGTAAGCAACGTTAGTTAAGGAGCTAAAATTAGAATGAGTCTACCAAAGCAATACTACACTTCACTATTCTATACACTTAGCAGCACACGGGAGGACGAAAGAGACCAGATCCTTATCAACATACAACAGAAGTATATACAGCATCCACATCAACTATGCAATTAAAAACATGTATGTAGTACATCATCTAAGCTGGAGCTTATATTTTCTAAGTAGTTATGAGTGTCTGCTTATGCTATGATCGTTATAATGTAAGCTGTTCTTATTTTGGCTCTAGATTAAAGAACTGAAGTCAAATAATCGAAACTTTTTTATTTGTCTGTGTACTTTGCTTATTTTTTTAGCCTGTTTATTCATCGTTTTCTGATCATAACATTAAGTTATGTAAAACTGGGACAGGACAGTAAGAATAAATTAAAGAACAAAGTGAACTACCGCAATAATAAACTGAAGTGCAGGAGCAACTGGTATCAGTATTGCTTACAAGGAAGTGTTACCGCTTGCAAAAGTAAGCATTAATATTTCATTGTACACACTTTTGCCAGAGAAACTGACACAATCTTTTGTGTACGTTAAGGAGGTAAATGAAAGGCAAATATGAGACAGAGCATGAGTACTCACTGTGTAATTTGATCTGACAGCAGAAGTGGACAGAAAGAAAACAAAGGAAATAATAAAGAAAAAACCTTACAACATGGAAAAGTTTTAACAGAATGAAAACAGAGCAAGAGAATTACATATGATATACCTTGGAGCCAATCCACACCTTCTTGTAATCCTTCTCCTTTAAGAGCATCACTAGCACTGAAAAAAACCAAATCAAATTACGAAAACACTGTAAAAATACTAGTTTTAGTGGAGTCATCACAATACTTATAATTTACAGAACAGCAAAGGAGCATCAAGTACCACTTACTTGAGTATTCTTCACATGGAGAAGGCTGCTTCTCAAATTATATATTCTAGAGTACCTTCCCAATATGGAAACACCATGTCAAGAAATGTTCTATTTTAATTCCATTTTCAACACAGAGGGATCATTCCTAGAACATGAGGGATCTGGAAGAGCTCCTACACAAGTCAGCCATGTTGTTCTGCTGCACCTCAATTTAGGAAACTCCCTTCTCAGACTGTGCTATAAAAGATCATTACTATCTGCAACAACAGCGACAAAGCAGCACCTTTCCTCCTCCCACACAGTTCCTATACACAATGAGGATGCTGGAGTACTGGAGGAAGACAGTACTGCGTGTACACACTTCATTGTAACAGCAACCGTAGGAATGTCTGTTAATATATACTATTAAGCTACACTCAGAACGGTGTAAATCTACCTTTTGAATCACACAGGCTGTAACTGTTTAAAGGCCCCTTATTCTGCAAATAATATTCTGCCCCTTATTATGAAAACCACAGCAGTGAATCTCAACTTTTCCTGTGGTTAGCTATAATATCATTTTCCAAGGAGCCTGAGAATTTTTCAGTGTAATTTCTGATCCAAAAAGCAGCAACTCCAAAACAACACCCAGGTAATCAAGTAAATATTAAAGGCCCTAAAATAAAAACTGTAGCATTTAGCTTCTGATTCCACTTTTATTTATAGTATCTGAGGACTTCAGTAAGACGAAAATCTAACTTCTATAAAACACTTCTCATGGTAGGAGAGTATTTTTCCTTGTGAACACTGGCAGAAAATCCTTCATTTATATGAAAGTGTACCTTTTTCAGAAAGAAAACATACTAGCTCCTACAACCAAACACCACCTCAAACACTACATGGTATAAAGAGTACGGTGTCCCTCTGAATTCATACAAGAACAGTTTACTAAATGACCTTTCAACAGTAGTTTACTAAAGTATCAGTAGAGTGGAAAAAACTAACTAAGGGGGTTTATTGTTGATATTCCGAAACCTGCAAGACAAACTACCAGCAGCACTCTGATAACAATTCTACTGAATTTGTCAGCAAAATTATTAGCAGCTATTCTTCTGATATGAATATTTCTTCCTGATTTCACTGGAAGTCCTCCATTTCATTATTTGGGTAACAGTTCTTTGTGAAATATTTCCAGACACAGTCTACATGAATGCATTGTGCTTTTAAAACAAGTTTCATAGCAATTATTGTATTATTACTTCTGTTTCCACATGTGGCAGCAGAGCATTTTATGTGTTTGATTTCATTTATGTTATATAATTCCGAGTGGCATGATACAGTTAAAATATGAATGCAATAAATAATACCAATAAAAGGGTAGAAAAGGGGAAATTTACCAGATGTGCCAGGGCTTGTCTTTGATGTTTTCTAATGACAGTAACTGAGATACTTTCACAGATGATATTGCGTCCCTGAGGTCCATCTTGTTAGCAAAGAAGAGAATAGGCAGTCGACGGTGCTTAATATCTAGGCATGAGTAGGAATAGAACTATCATGACATTATGCAACACTTATTAATCTCTACCAGTAATAAGCTACAAAGAATACAGGAAGATATTCTGCTCACCTGTAACTGCAATCCTCTGATGGTTGTATCCTACTAAGATGCACACTGTTGGGTCACATGGCCTCTGATGCATGCTTCAAGAATGCTCAGAAACTTTGTGGCAGGCTTTGGATCTTGCACCCTCTCCTCTTTCCCCCCATCTTATACATATATTTAAAGCTGTAGGTATAAACTGCTGGTGAAGCTGAGGAACAGGAGATCAAACAACTGCCTACAAATACTACACAGCTCTGCTTTATGAGGACCAGAGATGTATAATGAACAGAAAAATTATTTGAGTTCACTCATACCCTCACAACAACACTTGCGTAAGGGTAGTCTGAATTACTCTTTAGCATCCTGGAGATATCCGCGACTTCATAAAATACATAAAATAGCAAAAAATGCATATGTCTGGACAGCCCTTATCCTGGCTTCACTTGAACAAGCACTTCTTTTCCAGAAGCTCTTCTCAGCTAGAAGCTACAACTACAGACCAAACCAAGCACACTGACAACTTCTGGCACACTTATATTCAAATCCATAAGCCTTGGTGATTACAACAAAAGACTAGAGAGTCACTGGAAGGAAAGAAAGTACTTTCTCTTCAACTTGACAGATGTAGAACTGCCAACAAATTTACCAGCACAAAGACTTCCTGCAAGAATTTTTTTTACATTTTTTTTTAAACAAAGGATGAATTACTCAAATCTAGATTTGAGCCTATCAATTAATTCTTGATGGGAATTTAAAAACTCCCCTGTGATGAAAATTGCTATACAGACTTTTTATTTTTTAAATAGTAAAAAGAAAAGGACATTTCACATAGGGAACAAGCTAATGATTTAGTAAAAAACTTCCAGTCTACGCCAGTTGCCCCTGCTGGGGATGGAGGCCGAGGGGGAAACAACAAAATAAAACAAAACAAAACAAATCCAACAAACTGCCAGTGCTGAAGTGGTTTGAACCTTCCTTATTATCTTTTCAAACCCCCTACTAAAGCTTTCCACAAGATGAATGGAGACAACACTATCTACCCATACTCAGAGATGACGAAGGCTGACCAAAACACCAACAAACCTCACAACTATTTATCCTGTCTGGAGTTAATTTTTTCCTCTGATAACCTTTAATACAAATCAAAGGCCTCCAAATACAAGCACAGAGTATTAATTACATCTCCATTTTGATTCCATAGTTGATCAGATTCTGTGCCTCATCATTGAAACATCTACATTAATCTATAGTATAATTAAATGAACACTGGTACCCACAGGTTGCAGGTTATGTATAAATTAAAATCACAGAAATTAGTTGACATCCCATATGCAAATAGCCAGGTTAATCAAGGGACTTTCAGTAATTTTTTAAAGCAATTAAAATGGAGCACAACCTACCCACGGAGACTCATAAATGTACATTTAAAGATATTTGCCAAATAAAGTGTTGGTCACAGAAATTGACATTATTTCCTATTATATGACATTGTTTCCTACTATGCAGTATTTCCCACACACACTTCTTACAGTTATTTATGGAAAGCTAACATTTTCTTGGTGCAAGCATCTACAAGTTAACATGTTAAAGAAATTTCTAGACATTAAGAATTTTGATGCATAATTTTATACAAAAAATTTGAAATTTACAGGAACTTCAATATATTTTGGAAGCATGTGATGGAGGTCAAGTGACCCAAGAGTCAATATCTAAAACAAGACATCTGCAGGCTACCATCTTGCAAAATGCTGAAGAATGATAACAGTGATCATTAAACAAGCTGTTATTTGTAGAGTGCATTGTCACTTATATAAGTAAAATTAATTCATTTATGATTCACAAAATAGTCCCAGCTAGAACAACTTCTAACCCCATTAATGCTTCACAGTACACATTTCCTTTCACCTGACAACCTCAGCCAAAGTCTGGCAAAAACAGAGGGGACTGTTTAACTGAAGATTGCTAAGATTTTCAGAGACAGGAATTGATTCAAGGTTGTTGCTCTGCATCCACTTAAACCTTAAGTAAACATGTAAACTTAAATCATTCCAGGAGATTCACAGAGGCAGAAGCATCGATGGGGAGAAAGTAGGGTATGCAGTGATGCAAATAAATATATTAATATGGTAAATCAATTATATTTTGATTCAGTTAATAGCTACTTTTATCAAACATTACTACCCGAAGAACTTTCTTTTCTTTGGTTCTTTTAGATAAGACCTATCAAAATCTGAAATGATAAACCAGGAACACTGTTGCTGCATTTGAGCTGAGCTGCTCAACGCAGAAGCACAAACCTGTCCTTTTCTGGTTCTAGAGAATGTATTAGATGGCCATAGCCATGGTCTTTCAGAAATAGAAGGCACAAATGCACCAACTTCTGAACAGCACTGACCTGCTAGATCAACATTAATAACCTATTAATACCTAAATAAAAAGCCCCACCTAAGCTTGCATCTCCTCAGTTTTAACATTTTCACTCTTTTGCCTTCTAATAAAACAGTAACTTATTACAGCAGTCGTTACTTCCCACTCTTGGCTCTATGCTGTTTCCATTTAACCAACAGAATTTGCATTACCACTGTGGTTAATATCTGCTTTGGTACAAAGTTTCTGGCCTCTATGTAGTCCACCTGCAGCCTTTGGTTCACCTCATCCTCCCCTTTGACCTCTGCGAGATCATCTTTTCAGTGTCTGCATTTGAAGTCGCCTATACCCTTGAACGTGAAATGAAGAGGGCTGAGTCAGCTCACAGACACTCAGCTACAGCACCTTTGTTGATGAACTAATGTATTACATGCGGTCTGCATGGAAAATAAAATCATAATAACATAATTCCCCCTGTCACATACTGCTTTTCTTGGTCAGGAATGCAAGCCCATTTCTGCTTTCTGTTAACATGGCAATATCACAAGCTAAGGCTCTAGTAGCTCAGTAAATAAATAAGAAATTACAGGATTATTTCACTTTTAAATTTCTTACATATAGTCTTACAATCTGGTTAGTTAGAGCAACTACCTAAAATGCTGAAAGTCAAAGTCAAAACTGCATATCGCTTACAAAAGTATTTCAGCAATGTTTGCTATACGGAAGGGCGATGCAGCAAAGTTTTGATTGATCACAGAACTTAATTAAAAAAGTGTAGCCTCATGTAAAAACACAAACCAGACAAAACTCCTAAAGCCAACTCTCTCATATCCTTTTCTATCCCATGTATCCTTCTATAGGCAGTTGAAACTGACTGGTAAAACTGTCTATCCTTATTTCTGGCTAAAGCATAATTAAAAAAAAATAAAGAAATTAAAAGCTACATTAAAGGAATTATCAGTCTTCATGGAAAAACCTAGAGAGGAAGATACTTTTTTGAATGTGTTCCTCATCATATAAAGGCTCTCCATCTTCCAAGGGTCAAAGTCTATTCTTCCTCAAAACAATGCAACTTTTGATCTATATTGATTAATAAGCCAACTCAGTGTAGCAAACTGAAGTATCAGTTTGTAAATGTGAACAGATATAAAAAATTCCCAGACTTAAAGAAGGCTATTATTGTTACAGTATTCATGAATGGCTAAAATACTTGCAAAGTACTCAGAATGCAGAATGTGTCAAATAAGGGCTTTACTTAAGACAACAAAACAAATAAGGAGACAGACGGGGAAAAAAGCCTCCTCACCTGGATGATTCAGAAGGGTGTCAAGTTCTTCTTTGGCCACAACCATTCTTAATTTGTCACTGCTATCAATGACAAAAATAATGGCTTGGCCTTCTCTGCATAACATAAAAAGAGCAAAGAGGCAAATTATAGGTTCTCTTAAACTGTGATTAAGAAAAGGCTTCAGAAGAAACACCAAAGAAGCAAACAAAACTGACTTTTTTTCCCCCTGTAATTTTTGTTGCTATTTATGACTAACATTTGAAGCCAGTCTTATTTGTGAAATTCAATCTTTTGGTAATTTTTTTTTTTGAGACATGAGGTTGTTTGCTGCATGGCTCATTCAAGGTTCAGTTTACGCAGACCGTTCAGAAAAGCTTGATTTCACTATTGAGGCTGAAAAGTGAACTCTGAAAACGTAACCAGCTGTTATTCTGATAGTGCGGTCAGACCGATAAAGAAAATCTCAAGGCAGATCAACTACCTTTTTAGAAAAAAATTGTGTCCATAGCTGTTTAACAACTAGGCATATGCAGATTGATTTAACTTTTACAAAAGTCTGCATAAACAGGATCTTTCTTTTGTTTTTAGCAGCAGGTAAAATCTTTCAGCTATTTCATCATTAAGACATTTTGCTGGCAATATGATCACAGTCACAACATATATATGACTGCTAAATGTTCCATTTATTGAAACTTGTTTGGCAGCGAAATAAAGTCTGATCAATTCAGATGAACAGTTATAAACACCCACAAAAAGTATTTTTAATTTATATTTTAATGTAATATACACTGCTCTCAGATAAACACAAAACAAAGGAGACCAATACAGATACATTCTTCACCCTTCAGCACCATCTACTTTGGTATTTTGATACAGTCCTAGACCTACTGAAAAACAGAAATAACTTGACCAGTCTAAGGCTGTATAAGAAGACCCATTTTTTTCTGGAGTACAGAAGAACTACATTGGCAAATAAAGCTTCTGCATATTAGATGAGAATGCCTGAGTAATTTCTATGAACACACAGGATTTCTTCTAGAGGAATCTGAGTCTTAGCATGTAATTGTTACTAAAAAATATCTTCACAAACAAGTAATGTTAATAAGGACACAACATGAGTTCACAAATATTTAAGACAAGTGTACTCTGAGGACATTCTAGAAGATGGTTTCAAGCCAAACAGAAGAAAAGGTCAAGCTTCAGGTAGTCCAAAGCAACTACTTAGAGACAGATACTTGATTAGATTTGATTGCCATTTTGCAATTGTTGAAAAATGAAATCTTGCTTAACTTTATAAACTGAACAGCATGTTATTATTTTTATATTATTCTTAGAAGTTAATCTTAAATATTTGACTACTGCACTGGATCACGAAAAGAGATGGATACAAGTACACATTTCACTGTCAGCACTAACTGTGAAACTGCATTATTGTTTAAGCTGAAAAAAAAAAAATTTATGCCATATAAGTGATAATTTACTGCATTAAATACAGCAGTCAGAAAAATTATTTGCTTATGAAGCATTCAGTTAGCATTTGGAGAGCAGCTTAAGGGCAACAGTTATTGAAGTCCAAAAGATTTGGAAGATGTACATCTAACACTCTTGAACAATTGAAGATCTACCCTGACAGCAAGTTTTCAAATTGCTAACATACATTTTGCAGAGAAAGATGACGAACTGTTGATCCTCAATTAAAGAATACTTTAATAAGCTCTATCATATTAAGTATTAGTATTTAACCAATATTATAATCTTCAGAGTTCCTCCATTCTCTTTCTCCAAGCTATTTCAGTGTGGTTTACTACTGTTCACTTTATTTAAATCAGCATCAGGTATTACAGAAGAACAATGAGACATCAGTTAAGACTAAAGTTTCATTAGAAGCTAGAAAAACAGAAAATGATGTCTATTACCAATAAGGCAATATCACAGTGTTATAAAGTACAATGTATTTCCTGCTTAATAAATAACATCTAAGAATACTTGGTCAAGTTCTTAGTGATATGTGCTTCATTCTCTGAGGTTCATTTCCCTCACCTCTAAAAATCTCAACCATCAGCCAATATCTTTTGGGTCTGAAGTCACCTACTTACAGAAAAACAGAAAAATAGGAAACCTAACTCATCTTGGTGCTTTCTTACAGGACTGTTTTTCAGGTTTCAACTTCTAAATTCCATCTCTAAAATACTACCCCAATCTTTGGGTCAACAAGATGTCCCTGAAAGCATCCCGATTAACAGGATACAGAATTTTTCATTTTGCAGAACAGAAAGAAAATTTGTATTTATCCAGCATGACCTTCTGCCAAACACTGGGTGTTTCTTCTCTGAATCACTTCTAACCACTGGATATTATTGTACTTCTGTTTAAATAACATACAGAACATACAGTATGAACAGCAATGCTTTAAAATAAACGGTAGGCTTACTTGTAGTAATGTTCCCAGAGGTTTCTGTATCTCCCTTGACCTGACATATCAAAGACTGTGAAAGACAAACTGCAAAGAAAAGAAGTGTATAAGGCACAGAAACAAAGAGCAAAACCCAATCCAAAACTATTTTCTTTGCTACCCTGACAAAAAAAAAAAAAGACAGATCGACTTGAATCCTAACCAACTGAGAAAGATTCCCAAAGGAACACTGGTTACACCATCTGCCTTCAAACTATCCCACCCAATTTTGCACTCTTATTATAGAAATATTTCACAGTGGAAAGAATGTTTACTCTCTGAATAAAAGAGCTAAACTAATTATAAAAAGTTACATCAAACAGAAAATAAGCTCCCATTCAGCCTCTCCTTTTATCATGTTAGCATCGAATATTGTTTATAATGTTGAGTAAATGAAATTCAAATGAGCCATGACTTAAAATGCACAGCCTGTCTTAAATTCTATCCCTAGACAGGCACCAATAACATCTAAATGCTTTTGTATGCAAAATAAAAAGCTTTAAAAAAATAAAATTCACCTTCAGAAAAAAAAATCACATTCTGGTAATAACTGGTTACCTCAGGTGACCAAGATTCAGAGCATCCTTTGCAGCTCTGAGATTTCTCCTGAACGCTAAATGTAGCAAATCAACTTAAAGAACCTTACAAAAGAGCTGATCCACTCCTGAAACGTCTACAGAAGCAGCATTTACTGAAGTATTAGGTCTTCCTGGTTTGTGTAGTCCCAAATAGCTCCCCAAGTGGAGGCCACACCAAAATGAGGAGGTTTAAAAAAGGAAGCTCTCCAAACTTCCTTTCTGCTCTATATTCAGATATCATCTGATTCTAGATGAGCTGCTCTGCCATATATAAAGTTACTAAAGTTACTAGCAACCCCCAATTTTGATTGTAATATTAGATTTTTGAGGTGGAAGTGGGTTGTGAGTTTGTTTCATTTATTTTTATTTTTTTTTTTAATCATTCTACACGCTGTACTTGCAGGTCTTCTCTCCTACTACAGGATCAGAATAAAGGAAAGCAATATAAATCAATTCACATTCTCACATATCCACAGCCCAAACCTGTCTTATTTGCTTTACTGCAAGTTCTCAATTGTTCTATAAAAATATGAAACCTATCAATCCAAGGAAGAAAATTTTCTTGCAGATCTCTCATGCCATGGGACACGCTGCTTGGTTTAAAGACTGTCTGCATTACTGACTGCACCCATTAGAAATATACTGTGAATATACTGTGAATGTAATAGAACAGTATCTAATGTTACTTCTGTGAAGTGTCTTTGTCTCATGGCATTTCTTTTCTAAATCTTACCCTTCATTCAATCAATGATGTCTTATTCCTTTTCCTGACCTTTATCCCTGACATCTTTACATTGCTAAGGTTGCAGCCACAATTTTTCATTTAATGAGATTAGACTGCAATCTCTTCGGAGTCCCTCTAGTGAGAGTACTTAATGGAATATAGGTTACCATCTAAGCAACTGTCTCTCCTCTAGTCTGTAACAGTGCCCTATTCTGAAACTCTTAACAGACAGAAATCAGATGATTAAACACACACTATTACAAATATGTTGTTTTCTCCACACATACGTAGTTTTATAGCAACAGAAAGCATACAATATATTCTAACATTGTCAGTTCTGGATCACGATTAGGATTCTTGGGTCCTGCAACATTTCAGCCAATGACTTGTCATGTCATTATACCACCACATATTTTACTCACATCTCACTAAAGGAGTCCAACTACTGTATATTAATTACTAATGCTAAATGGAGGAAATGAAAGAAACTACTACCTCGATGTCTTGAATTTCTCTATACTGAATCCTATCGTTGGAACGATGTCCTGAGTTTGAGCCTTTAAAGGAAAGAAAGTACAAATTTTAAAATCAAGTTAGGAAATGCAGATATTGAAATATATTTGAAACAGAATACATTATTTTCCTCCAAAGTGTACAATGCAAAAAAAAAAAAACACCCCTACAAATCCAGATACTTTATAGTAAAAAAGGTCCCAGAAAAGTACAGTAATTCAAAATCAATTTTTTCTATTTTCTAAGAAATACAGTCAACACGGTTGGACAAAATCATTGAAGGTGATGACATTTTAGCCTTAAGAGTGAGATTCACCCTTTACATTAATTTGTGTGGTCATGTATGTGTGGTTATTACTTATGCAATAAAGAGGAGATAGGTTAACATGGAAAATAATAGCTTGAAGATTATGACTGAGGTCAAAGTTCACAAAGCTTGTGCACTTTGGAAATTACAATGTCAACCCAAACAAGCCTGCACAATACCCCAAGCCTCTTAGATAAAAGAGGGCATACTTCCATCAAGGTATTAGATTGGCCATACTCCCAGCTTCTATCCACAGGCTGGAGGAGACTATTTGGCATTAAGGGTTATACAGCAGACATGACACAATGGCTTAACCACAGTTCTATTTGGACTACTAGCCAACTAGAAGAAATAACTGTTACCCACAAAGGAATGGCCAAAACATAAGCACTATTAATAGATCTGTCTGATAACCAGGTTTACTTCTGAGTGAGCCAAGGAACCTATCAGCTAAGTTGGTACCACAGAGCAGCTCCTTTAAAAAGCATAGATATTTAGCCGAAAGAAAGGTCACATTCCTTAGATTTTCAAGTTGTCTAAGAAAGTGACATGCAGTCCTTTTACAGACTCTCTAGAGCCCCTTATTAAAAAAAATCAAACCTATCTATAAGCAGTTGACTCTTCACTGAACAAGCTTAAGATGTTCACTTGCAGCTTCATTATGAAAATGGCACTCTGCTATCATAAACAGTTTAGTCCAACAGTTCCTGTCAACAAGGGAAAATTTGTGCAGGATAAAGAGGTGTTATTTCTTTAACATTTATTTTGAATGAATTCATCAGGCCCAGAAGAAACAACTGCAAACAGCTGTAGAAACACTTGTATTTGCCAAGCAACCAATATATTGCTCCTAGCAGAGCAAAGTAGCAGTTCTTCTTAAGAAGACTGGGTTGATCCAGAGCTCACAATCACCTGTCCAATGAACTTACTAAAAATAAACAATTTCATCAAGTCTGATCTAACGACGTTTGTTACACATTAGAGAATGTCATGTCTTGCAAGGATAGGACTTACACAAGTTGTATGCAAAGCTGCCCTCCTAAAGCATCACGTTAAATGAAAACATTCGGAAGTAAATCATTACACAACTTGCAGTAAAGCAGACAACTTATAGTTATTCTAATTCCCTTGGGACCTTCTCTAATACATACTATTGTGATAAATCTTGAAGTCGGTGTTCAACTCTTGTTAGGAATCTTTTGCTACTTAAGGCATAACATAAAATCCCTGCTGCAATAAAGGTCTAAAAAATTATATACATATATAATTTACGTGGTACAAATTACAGCATTTCCCCCAAATGGCAGCAAATAGTAAGCAGTTTATCGTCTTTGTTTATGAATCTATTTAATTTTCAGTGAAAGAATAACTGACACGAATGGAAGAGTAGCAGACGTTTTACCATGTTACAATTCTTAAAAAAAGTCCAGTGGTACTCTTCAGGAAAGTTGAATGGAAATTAAAACACAAAAGCTGTGTACTGATGTAAATAGCAGAAATCATGGTTTACCAGATGCACATAACCAAGATGCACATAACCAAGATGCACGAGTCTCTGGCTTTGAACATGCCTACCAAAACTCACCTATTTATATTCCATATAGATACCTAGAAACAAGGTAATCCTACTTCAAATTTTGCTCAGAATACTATGCACTCTTAGTAACCTGAAACACTTTTCACTGGATGAATGAACTGCAAGTATAAATGCTACTTATTGTGAAAGTTATTCCGCTTTAAAACCGCAGAAGTCACAATTAAGGGTGTATCTTTACATTATTTCCTATTTTATTATTTATTATATTCTTATTATTTCTCAGGAAGAGAATAAAATAGATATGATAAATGTAGAGAAGTACAGGTTGTTATGTAACTGTATTAATCCCAAACATTCATTCACTCGTAACTGCAATCCTGTAGCAATTATTTAAATGATTTAAGAAAACTGTTTCAGATTGACTTCAGCCATCATAAATGCTTCCTTATTGAATGATGTTAGAAAAAATGTGTCACATTGTTATTTTTGGGGAAAAGTTTTCATAATATGCATGTAGATGCTTACAATTAGTTTTATTTAGTTGGAAACTTTACACTATATTTCTTCCACTGTACTAAATCAAAAAGCTCTTCACCCTTTTTCCATGGTCACATTCAGTATTACAGCATGCAATGCCAGTTCAAACAAACATCAGCTCTGCCATAAAAACATCAACAGAGAACTAAGCGAGGTACTCACATTTGAAGGTTTAAGTTTATTTATGATGGTGGTTTTGCCGCTATTGTCCAAGCCAAGGCACAAAACGTGAACCTCCTTTTTCTTCAGCCCAAGCCATCCAGCTAGCTTGTCAAACAATCCCATAATTCAGGCTGAAATACACAGGGATCACCTGTTGTTCAGAAAATCAGAGAAGGAAATAGCTGTTGGAATACGCTTACAAGTACGGCAGCGCTAGCACAGTAGGTGGGCATGTGGCTAAGCAGTCCTTAAACTTTTAGAAGGACAGTGTGAATAAGACACAATGCAAACACTGTCACAGCAGGTTTGCTTGGTATACTAAGCAAATGGAGTGTAAGCTGATTACAGGGCAGAGGCCTTGATACAAAAGTAGATTGGCCATTTATAACCCTGTCTGTATAACGCAATGTCCTTGTTTCACTGGGTAGCAATATTGCCATCTTTCTGAGCAGTCCAAATAGGAGCACAACTGCAATGCCTCCTTACCATCCACCAAACGGGGAAAAAATGAAGACCATTGCATTTTACTTCAGTCAGCTGGCATAATTTAAATGACAAAGCAAAACCATATTCCCCTTCTCCAGCACCTGCTATGCACTTCACTGAACTCTGAAGTAAATAAAGTACTCTGTCAATTCAATTCAGACTCTAATTGTAACAGGCTTTGCTGATAAATTAGAAACTAATTCAGCACAAACAGAAGCTGATTATAATAGATCCAACAGACATGAAGCCAGACACCATAACATTCACCCATATCTCAGGCAGATGCCAAACTCCTGCTTCTGCCCAGAAACCGATTGAAGTTACCTGGCAGTAGCACATCTGAAGGAGCTCACATGCCACATTTGTGCAGTACCTGGCTGAACTCACTTTGAAAGAGGATAACCCTTGTCTATCCTGAATTAATTCCACTTAGAATAATTTCAGCAACCAAACAGCTAAAATATTTGTAATGTATTCAATAGTAAAGCATTTAATTAATGCCTGTGGAACTTTGCAGAGCAATGAAGGCTGTGTTTTTCTCTCAATAAAGAAAAAAACCACACAGTACTGAACAGTTCTGATTGTGATCTTAATTACTGAAGAAAATCACAGCAGGAGGAGGCACAGGAAAAAACATCAGTTACAAGTATTTGGTCTCCCTTATTCACTGATTACAAAAAGATGATTAACTGTTTTTTAAAAGAAATAATATAAAAATCTCTGACCTTAATAAACTCACATAAGCCATCACCTTTGTTTACAGTACTTTTTTTCTTTTTTTTTTTTTAATACAGATCCTTTTAAAAGCTTTATCTAATTCATTTTGATTGAAAACTTTGTAGTAAACTAAAGAGTGGCTACGTGTAACAGCTACACACAGAGTTATCACCAGATTAAATAAGATCAACATTAGTTATGGCAATTCCCTCAAAGAAAAAAACATGACTTTTAACTCTTTTTATTTTATGCCCCACTCTATTAATACATCTACAACTCTAAAAGCAAATCAAGGCTTATCACTTATCAAATTAACCTAACAAAATCCTGCTCCAAAACACATTAATTTCTAGTCCAGTCAAGAGCCTTATCTCTTTACTCTAGACAATGAGGTCAAAAAAACCCCAAACCCTTGCAAGTACTCTTAAAATTATAGAATCATACAATGGTTTGGGGGACAGTGAAGATCATCCAGTTCCAACTCCCCTGCTATGGACAGAGACACCTTTCTCCAGATCAGGTCGCTCATAGCGTCATCCAACCTGGTCTTGAACACCTCCAAGGATGGAGCATCCTGTTCTAGTGCCTCACCACACTCACACTAAAAATTTTCTTCCTAATGTCAACAGAAATCTCCCCTCCTTCAGCTTTCATCTGTTATCCCTTACCCTATCCCTGCACTCCCTGATAAAGAGCCCTCCCCTCTCCAGCTCTAAGTACTGAGACAGCTGCTGCAAAGTCTCCCTAGGCTGAAGAAGCCCAGCTCTCTCAGCCTGTCCTCATAGGAAAAGTGCTCTGGCCCTCTGATCACCTTTGTGGCCTCCTCTGGACTCACTCTAACAGATCCATGTGATTCCTGAACTGAGGACTCCAGAACTGAATGCAGAACTCCAGAACTGAGTGAGAGTGGAGTAGAGGGAGATGACCACTTCCCTCAACCTGTTGGTCATGTTAGATGTCCTAAAAATCTTTAGCAAGAACTGTAAGCACACCTGAGGTATCAGGGATGAATGCTTGCAGTAACCAAGCAGGCTGCAACCCTCATGAAGCTACACCAGAAACTTAAAGCTCCACAGGCGCACCTGGGGGTGCCCTGGCAGGTACTGTCCCCGGAGGCTGCTCAGTGAGACATCACGACCTGCTACTTCAATTACCTGTGTACTCTGCTTAAATCAACAATCCTTAGACTGAGCAATATGCACCATGGTTTGGAGTTCTTGAGCTGGTGATCGGGGAAGCCGGCCTGTGGAGCTCCCTTCCCAACCACATGGTGCTAAAAGTCCTTTCAACTCAGGAGCATCACTCACAGAACCACAGAATGACTTGTATTGGAAGGGACATTAAAGCCCGTCCAGTTCCAATCCTCCTGCCAGGGGCAGGGACACCTCCCATCAGCCCAGGCTGCTCAAGGCCCCATCCAGCCTGGCCTTGGACACTTCCAGGGAGGGGGCATCCACAGCTTCCCTGGGCAACCTGTGCCAGTGCCTCCCCACCCTCACCGTGAAGAATTTCTTCCTAATGTCCAATATAAATCTCCCCCCTTCCAATTTAAAGCTGTCCCCCCTCATCCTGTCACTACAGGCACGTGTAAAGAGCTCCTCCCCGGCTTTCCTGTAGCCCCTTCAGGTACTGGAAGGCCGCTATGAGGGCCCCCCCGAGCTTTCTCTTCCCCAGGCTGAAAAACCTCAACTCTCTCAGCCTGTTCTCACAGCAGAGGTGCTCCAGCCCTCTGCCACACCGGGGCTACCCAAGCCACCCAAAGCAGGCCCTTTCACATTAACATAATTTGAAAGTCTAGCTATAATTTAATTCTTTTAATCGTTTTTCTGCAGGACTCCCGGCCCCCACCACACCCAGTGTGAGCGGGGCCGAGGGACGGCCCAGGCAGCTCCTCTCGGCTCCCACCCCCGCTGCCCCCGGCCGCAACACCGACCTCAGCACCGACCAGGCCCCCCCGCCGCCTGCGCTGTTGCCGGGGAAACAAACGCTCCGCCTCACTCCCCCCGCCCCCGGCAGGCCCTGCCCCGGTGAGGCCCCGCCGCACCTCCCGCCGCCTGCAGCCCCGCCCCGCCAGGCCCCGCCCCCGCCAGGCCCCGCCCCTTCTACGCCCCGGCTGGAGCCTCTCCCCCCGACCACTGGAGCCCCGCCTAGTGCAGCCCCGCCCCTCCGACCATTGTGGCCCCGCCCCCAACTCCGCAGAAGCCCCGTCGCTCCGTCCCCTACAGCCCCGCCCCGTAGCCTTGGCTCCTCACCCTGTAGTCCCCCCGCCCACTGAAGCCTCGCCCCGTTGTGGCCCCGCCCCCAGATGTAGCCGCGCCCCCACGCCCGCTGCAGCCCCGCCCACATACGCCGGGCGTGGAGAAGGCCGCGTGGAAGAGGCGAGTGTTGCGTTCTCTGTGTACAACACGGGTTGGTTTTTTCTGACCCTCACTCCTCTACCTTGTAGCACGGCTGCCAGCGGGAGCACTGCGTTACATCTAGGAGCGCTCTGCAGGCAGAAAAGACTAATAAGAAACAACACCAGGGGTGTCCACAGCAGCTGCTGTTCCTAAGCAGGCGTTTTGGTGGAGTCAAGAGAATCACAAATGGTGTGGGTTGGAAGGGACTCATCCAGTTCCACCCGTCTCCCATGGGCAAGGACACCTTCCACTGGATCAGGTTACTCCAAACCCCCATCCAGCCCGGCCTTGAACGCTTCCAGGGATCCACAGCTTCCCTGGGCAACCTGTGCCGGTGCCTCGCCACCCTCAGCAGGAAGAATTTATCCCTAATAGCTAATCTAAATCTCCCCTCTTCCAGCTTTAAACCATTACCCCTCATCCTATCCCTGTGCTCCTTGGTAAATCCGCTCGTCACTTGGGTGATGGCAGCAGCTGGGGGGTGGGAGGAAGGTGGCTTGTTCAGGCTGGACACAGTGGCTGGCAGTACAACTTAGGTAAATTTTATTTTCAGAGTAGCACAGCCCAGCCTGACCGGTTCTAGGTCTGCTGCACCGTAAAAGTAATTGTCACTTAAAATGAGCTCCAAGCAGGAGCTCAGTTAGAATTGTCCTCACTCTGTCTCACCTCTGTTGAGCCATTGATAGCTGCAGACCCTACCGAGACCCAACACGCACAAGCAGCGGCTGGGGCAGGGAAGAGCTCGCAATGCGGTCCCGTGCTCATCCCTCACAAACTGGCAGCACGAGCCAGCTGGCTGGAGCGACCCACTACAGTCTGGTATTTCTGTGTTTCCAGATCTTAAGCATTGTTTTAGGCTTGCCCTTCCGTTTTAAAGAGAAGAGAAGATAAGCAATGACTGAGGGGTGGAGCGCGCGCTTCCGCCTCTGCTTTCCAAAAGGAGTTCTGTACTGCTCCTTGGCTTCAAGAAGCAGTTTTCCTTCACAAAGCTACACCCCTCATTATGAAAACCGTAGTCTAGTTTCACCTGTACTAAACAAAGCTTTCAGTCTACTGTCTCAATTTCTGCCCTGAGGAGCGGAGTGAGAGCGGTAGAAATAATTGTTTATAGCCACGTGGCTGTCAAAGTTCTTTTTCCTAAATATCCGAAGTCAGAAGCTCCACATTAAGTGGTGAAGATTAAAAATATGACAAAGATTTTGTCTATTGTTTGGCTTTTCTAATTCTCATCATTGCTTTCATTATTATTAGAGGTTTGAGATATGCTGCAATCATGATCTCATTATTTCCCTGTACCCAGAAAGGTTCTGACTAAAAGATGAGATTTCCCTCAGAGTGACATTGAGCTATTAAAATAAAACCAGGTAGCATAAATATCACAGCAAAATTTTAGGTTGAAACACTTCCTGAAATCTAATCAGGTTGTGGGGTAACTATGTGTTAGAGGAGGGTGTCATCTTCTGCTTTTTATACTGAAATTGGCCCATAACTAAGAACTGGTTCTAAGCTCAGCAAGGAGTAAAGAATGTCATTTCTGCAACTAGATCTATAATGAAATATTCATTCTTCATTATAGACACCATGTTAAACCTGACAGTCCTTAGTGAGAAAGCTCTTCCCATGTAGAATATGCAGGATGTAATGGACTGTGGACATCTGACATTCATTTCCTATTAATCTTCACAAGATTCTGTTCAGGTTTTTATCGCATGCATATGAGTAAGAAATGAAAGGCTAATTATAATGTTAAAATTTTGAGGTAGGGTCTGATTATTGTATACGGCATTCACTTCTTTGTGAATAACTGTGTACTGCCCTGGCATTATTTGTACAGTACAATCAGTTACATAAGTGCTTTTGTCAGGGGGAGTTTTGGGAAACACAGGAGAGGGACTTGAATGAAAGGAATTGCAGGGCTCAGTGAACCACTGTAGGGAGGGTGAACAGTACTGCAGAATCTTAACAGCACATTAAAATCTGTTTAAAATTCAGATTCCCAGTGTTTCTCAAGAAAGACAGTGGACTGTTGTTTGGAACTTTTAATGTGTATAGTTTTTTCCTGATGTTGTTAACTGTATGTGCACTTTGACAAACGCGTTTATCAAAGCATAAGTGCTCAGTGCTCAGTGCTAAGCATGGAAGAGGCCACTCTAATTAAGCATTCTTTTGTTGAAAAAAAACACCACCACCCTGAAGCATCTCAGTGTTGGAACGTATCGCCGGTCCATCTTTATTAGTACACCACCCTCTGTTAAGCAGCTGGGGTTTTGCATGATCATGGATGACAGGCTTCACTGTGTATCATTATATTTGTAACTTAAGGCCAAACAAACACCATTAACTCAAAAATAACCACCGGTACTGTAACTTTTATTTGCTAATAAATATCTTAATAAACAGGCTTACCCCATCTGTAAGACCTGATAATGCCTCTTAGGAAATCATAGAAAAATAAAATACAGTAATAATCAGTAACTTGTACTTTGTACAAAAATCTCATTATGTTGCTCAGCAGGTAGCTTTGCCAAACCCCATATTCTTTCTGCAAAGAGATGGCATATGTAATGCAATTCACCTTTAAAACACCCTAATGTTGAGAGCTGAGCGTTCTATTACACTATTAACTTGTAGGCATGCCAGCACATGAAAATATACATGGAACATCATATTATCATAGGAATAGAATAATAATAAAAAAAGGAAGATAACACCACTTTTCAGTAAATAATAACCACTTCACTTCTAATTTAAATTCCCCTTGGGACTGCAAATCAATATATTAAGCTTTTTATTTCATGGCTATTCCTACAATACTGTTACAAACTGGTGAAAAAGCAGAAATAAAAATGCAGTGGGAACATTTATGGGAGATATATCACATGAATAAAAGCCATTCTGAACAGTGAGGCAGTCCCAGGGGATACCAATGATACCAACTGTGAAATGTTCAGTCTCTCAGAATGAGCAGATCGCGTTTGCTGTGTGCAATGCTGCACAAGTTCAGACTGATGAAGATAGAACTTAGAGGTACAGTATTGAGGCTGCTTTTCTGCAAGATGAGTGGTGATGACTGAGTCACAGGTAGTTGTCATTATTAAATTATTAAAATATAGCCTAGTAAGACGAAAAGAAGCAACAGCAAACCAAATGTTAGCTGAGGTCTCCAAAGGAAAGATGGTTTCAGACTGCTGGTAAGGATATGAGATCTGTGCTGAGAACATGGTTTGTTTGAAAAATGGTCTGTGAGTATTATGAGTATATTGATACTTTTGAAGCCATCTACCTTTAAAATTTTGACATGGCTGCTTAAACATATAATCTAAAGTGTCTGTCATTAAATAGTTATTTATATATACACATACATTGATACATTTTATGGCTATGCTAGAACAGCAAACTATGAAGAGCATTCATATTTAGTTGTGTACAATCTAATTTCACAGAAGAGACAGAGATTAATACCCCTTTCAATTCAGATACATTTAAAACCAACACACAGAAATAGAGGCTATCCTGAGAAAACCAACCACAATATCTTCTAAGAGAAAATAAAAGTTAATTTTTGGAAGGTAGTCAAATATTTTTCTTGCATCTTTTCTGTAAGTGAAAGTGGTTTGGGTTTTTTTGTGTTTTGTAAAATTTTTTTAATTATGATTAAATTAAAATAATGAAGATTGCTTTGCTAGAAAATAAACTATTGCCTTTCAGTAAACAGGGTTTCACATGACCTTTTAAAGATTTTTTTTCCTTGTTAAACTGCATATGCAATCCTGAGAAGTGGAGAGGATGTGTCGTTGTTACCAAAGTCGACAGGAGCTGTACCGCACCAAACAAGAACAAGCCCTTTTTGTTAGTCTCTGGGTTTTCAGTCACAGCATCAACATAGGTAATGTAACTGACACCATCAGAGAATTTTGACATTAGCCTCAAGAGAAGCAGACACAAGGCTGTAGGTAAGAACAACGTATACTGAAGTACTGAGTGAATCGAGTTCCTTCACCAGAGTTAACCAAGAAAGAACTTTTCCCACTTTTAATCTGAAATAACCCTCTCTGCCCTAAGTAGAAAAGTTGGAAGAAGAAATTGCTGCAAGAAAAAAATGGTATTAAAAATGCTACACTACCAATTCAAAGCTAACTGTTTCTTGGGGAGAGGCAGATAGGGAATCATGGCCATAAGCTTTAAAATGCTTACATGTTTACGTGTTAGGAATTTTAGAGTAGGATGTTTTTCTTGAGATAGGGAATTAACAAACGAGTCCAGTAAACAAAACCACTAGGAGGGCATTAGTTATTTTAGTTGCTACTGTGCCTTTCATTAACTGGCAAATCTCAAAACTTACACTGCAATGCACCAAGAGCATGAAGCAACTTGTTCAAAGAGGCGAACGATCAGCTAGTACTGCTAGTCTGAAGGGGAGATTATATTGCACAATGGTATATGTTTAGGAAAACACAAAGATGGACAAATTCTACTTTTTTTGTAGGTTCTGTTTGTTTGATGGGGATGGCGGTTTTATCCTGAATTTAAATCAAGAGTTTGGGTAATTTTATAGGGAAAAACCCCAACCCAACCCAAAATATTTCTGTCATATGCTCTATTAGATGTACAGGGCATTTTAAACACTTATTTCAAACTCAGAGATGGTAGCCCGTTCCAGATTAAAAAGTGTAGCAACCACCATTTGTACCTCGCAATTCAGCTGTGCTATGTTGAAGGTAACTGTCATCTCATCATATCCCTGAGGTAGCAGCATTGTCTTTTATGCTCAGTGTACTCCCTTTCCCCTTATTAAATGAGGCCATCTGTTCCGTGCAAATCTATAGAAACACCTGATCCTCAACCTGTTTCATTCTATTGACGTCTTGTGCATTTAACTGATTTTGAATGACCAACCTATATCTGAACCTGAAACTCTCAACAGAGAAATTAAAAACAGCAAGAAGTTTTAGTGGTACATTTGAATAACAAAACAGCACAAGTCCTGGTAAGTGCTGGTTCTCTAATGACAAATCAAACATGGCAGTAGTGGGATGCAGAAAAGAAGATTTTGTTTGGAGACCTGAATCCTACAATAACGTATGTATAACATAGGCTTAATCTCACTGCCAGTGAAGTCAGTAGCAAACTCATAGATTTTGGTTACAGCAAGACCATACCTATTGACACCGAAGCATTTAATTCCTCACAGTTACATCATTGTTTCAGGAATTATTATACTCCATCAGGAAGTTTATTAAAATCTTTCTGCTGGATTTGGAAATACTGAGTGTTTTAGAGCAGAAACTTCCCAAGACAAAAATGGAACTTCCAAGGTTGGCATTAAGTAATTGAAATATTCTACAGATTTGAAACATTGGCTGTACTTTGTCTTTCTCAGCTAGTCCTATTGTACATAAAGGGACAGTGATGGTAAGTTAAACAGATCAGAGCATTCAGCTTCTAAAACCAAATAAACCTATTTTGCTTTTCCTTTTTGCCTTCTCATCATTCTCAAGTAGAACTCAGTTTGAATGAGACAAAACTGAAGATTCAGTTTGTAAGCTACTCCTAAGCAGACAGCTGTACCCTCAGCTTACTCAGGTTCCTCTCAAAAAAGCCAGTTTGCAATGGAAAGAACAAGTAGTCTTTCAGTTATATAATTATGTCTGCTGGAGGTTCTAATTTAAATGATAACAGTTTTACCAGGTTTTTGTCATAGGCTGGACCCTGGAAAATCAACAACTAGATTTTTGTTTGTCGCTGTTCTAGGGGAACCTCAGAGCATTACGCTGTGCTAATACTATGAAAATACTCCCTTGAGTGTTTCAATGGGCACTTTTTCATCATTCACAGCTAGAAATGACTATTTGGATTCCAGTGCAGATTTTTCCCAAATTCAGTTTTTCAGCTCCTAGATTCAAGGTTGCTCTCTATACAACCAAGACCCAGACATCACACAGTTCATAATACAGAGGGCTAGATTTCCCTTTGATTTGTGAATTTTCAGTCCCAGGGCTCATCTACCATTCAACACACATGCTGCTGCGTAGCAGTTCTTCACTGAGTTGTCCATAACCAGAATTATTAGTATAATGTTATGGTTTATTCACAAATTTGTAATTGGCTTGATGATGTGCAAGTTAGAGAGGAATATCCCCTAAAACATGTAATATTTCCCAAATGAAGAAAAAAATCAGCAATATCTCCTCACTTTTCATGAACAATATTCACAGGAGGTTTTGTGATAATATCAATCAATATATAGGACTCCTCAAGGAACCAAAGTTAAATAAACAAGCAAAATATTTTATCTCATGCTGCCTTACATGATATTTTATATTTAATATTTTATAAGGACTTGGATTTGAAAGTTTTTTATGCCTAACTCTACTCATGTAAATAGTCTCATTTTTAGTCCACATCCTTATATGAACCAAGCAGCACAAACTTTTAACTATTTAAAGATCCAGGAGTTTTTGAGCATGTACATACGTTATTACTGAGACACACATAGTTACCTACCAGTCAAAGTGCTCAGATGCTTACAAATAAGTCAAAATTTTGGACAGGAATAAAGTAGAACAGGTGTGAAAACTTTAAATGATTTTGAGACTGATCTTTTAAATATATTTTTTCCAGTGTCATGACAGGGCATTTTTTATTCCAGTTTAATTACAAAGGTATGAAAAATCAGATAATATGCTAAATCTTTCTGGAAGAGAGATGTACTTAGGAAATCTCTTCCAGAAAAGAAAAGTTAAGAGATACTCATGTAGAATATTTAATGAAACATTCACACAAATAAATTTCACTGAACTGGCCTTATATTACTGCACATAGAAAATATGGAAATATATTTTAACTCTAATCCATTTTTAACTTCATGGCTTTTCATCAACTATTTTGCTTGGTGTTCCTTTCTAAAATTCAGCACATCTTTTTATACAATATGCTGGCCTGTCCTTACTCGAATTCCCTGCCAAATTCCCTCATTTTCACCTCATGTGTCCATAAATGGCTATTTAAAATAAAATAGTTGTATACCATTTAAACATCTTTGGTGACTTCAGCAGAGGGGTTCAAACTTTTTATAGCATGGTCTAATCTTACTAGATATGCTGGTTCCTGGGCACCTTGCTTTCCCTTTATCACTGATGATTTCTACAGTAATTAGTTGTATGGAAAAGAATCTCTAGCATAACAAGCCAAAGAGGTTTGGGAAGTACTAAACACATACTGTGCATGCTGTTAAAAATTTTAACAGATCAACCCCATTAGCATTATTGGGAGTTAGGTAATAAATTCTGTAGGTTTGAAAAATCTCAGGCATTATGATATATTAACACATTATATTTACAATTCTTTATGTACATATAGACAAATATTTTATTTCCACAACGTGCTCAACCATAATCTGAGGAACTACGTACAATCATAGCACTCATGGATGAGCAGTGCACACTACTAAACACTTTATATGATGGCAGAAGATATTTGTGAGGTAAGTGTGTAGAACGGTCTCATGCAACTCTCCTGTTTTTTGTTAGAGCTCCTTAGCACAATACAGACAATTCCTTCTTTGCCATCTTATTGTAGGCTTTAGTAATTGTGTTTTTTTTTTTTCCTTTTTGGTGCTGATTAATTTGTCTTTCCAGGAGATTTCAGGATCACTATCCTACTAAGTGTTAGCCCAGGCCAACACATTGTTCCCTCACTCTCAAAAAAAGTAATAATAGTACCGTTATAAAAACTAAAAAGATTACCATATATTCAGAAAAGACCACTTGCAGTTGGTGAGCAAGGGTATTCTGGAAGAAAACTGTTTAACAGAATGCAGGGCTTTTCAACTCTATGCAAATGCCGTAAGTAAAGTATCTCTATTTTAAATACTTTTCCTAGAAGATACAATGGAAGACTTTTATTATACATCTAACTTTTGTTACTCTAAAAGATGTGTTGGGCTGGATTAGAGGGGAGTTGTCCTTTCCACTCTCTGTGGGAAATATCCCAAGATAGACTGAGCCCATGACGACCTCGTAGTTACAGGTACCCTGTGTTCTAAGAGAAATTCTCAGCTGCTGGAATGTGTCCCATAGAATCATTCCATCAGCTGAGTTAAAACAGCTAAGTACATGCTTCAGTTTGCCACGAGGCTAGCGGAAATTTAGCAACCGGTCTTCAATACAAGTTAAAGCGTGTTCTGTTCTGCTTTATCTTGGTGGCTGATGTGGTCCTATGGGGTCATTCTAACATGGAAATTGCTGTGGTTAATACAGTCCTTCTAGGCGCCTCCACTGTTGCAGCTATTCCACATAATAAATCTCTACTGCATCCGAATAAATGTACGTAACTTATGACTCACCTTTGGATCCTGTATGAATCTGCATTGAAAAAAACATTTCTGGAGCTCAGTATTAGGCTCATAATATTAAAAAGGAAAATGGATAGTCAGTTTTAAATGACAGAAAAATCAAAGTACTACAGTCTATGAGTTCCATGTCAGGATAATCCAGCTAATACCTAATACAATTTTGGACACAGACTGCTTTGTCTAGACCAACTAATTTATTTGAATTTATAGTTGAGTGCACTAGTTGCAATTAAAGAATTGCCTTATGTGAAAAAGTCTCGGCTGATGTCTCAAAGCATAGCATGTGTCTAAGCTTGGATTGGACAGACACTGAATTTACATTCATGGGAATCAAAAACAGTAACTTTTTTTAAAGAAATATTTAAATTACATAGCTCAATTCTCATCCTTCCACATCATGGAATCCCGTTGTTTCTTATTAATTCACATAAGCAAACATTTCATGAGCAAAATATACTAAACTGTCCAGTGTTGTTCAATTTTAATGTTAGCATTATGGAAAAGATCCTCTCTTTTTTCACAAGTTCGGCATAAGACCAGATACAATCAATACATGGGATTCACCTGACCAAACACAGACACCTGGAGATAAGCTAGTCATTTTCATCTCCTTGAATCCAGAGAAACAAGTGCTTCTTTGGCACAATTCATCTAATCCAGAAGTAAATAATTACATTTGTCAGATGACTCACATTCTGCAAGAGCCCACTTCTCTCCACTGATTAATAGGGAAGCTCAGATCACAGCATCACAAGGTTGGAAAGGGCCTTCAAGATCATTGAGTCCAACCTATAACCCAACACCAACTCATCATCTAAACCATGGCACTAAGTGCCTCATCTCATCTCCAAATGATGACTAGCTCAAATGCAGACCTCCAAAATTAGATGAGAAGAATTCCTCCCAATAGATTTCAGGGTTCTGACTGTCAAGTGGGGATATCTTGAGTAAGGATGACTGATAGATTTTCTGTATTGGATGACCACCCTTGGCTGCATGGACATCCAAGTTTCTTGTCAGTCAACTGTGGAAGCACTGTGGTTGGCACATGGTGGACACCTGGGGCAGCACACCTGTCAGCCAAAGAAACACTAGCCTGGTCCTGCTCAGCAGTCAATGCCCTCACTTAAGCTGTCTTTTGGAGGCTTAAGCGATACACGAGTACCAATGACAGTACAGATGGATGGATTTTATTCTACATTAATGACAATCAGATCTGTGAGAAAAATCTACACATGGATATTATTGTAAATAACTTGGAACTATTTCCTTACATCCATATTTTAATACTTTTTTTTTTTTTGGCAAGCATATCATGCACACTTTATTTTGTGAACTTTCAAGGAGTGCTTTTATCCACTCTGTAATATAAGCCAGATTCTCAAAACCAGTATACTATATTTGTCAAAATTAGTTAAATTTAAACTGTAATTGCACACTGTGAGAAACAGGATAACTAAACAGAGCTGATTTTCACCTGAAGAAAGTATCCCATCACAAAGAAAGTTACTCTAATTTCATGTACACATTTGTGACCTGCACAGAATTAAGCTTATAGTTGAAAAATAACACTAATTTGTTTTTTGTTTGTTTTTAAATGAAAAAAAATAGGACACTTTCCCCTGCCTCACAAAAAAACAAGAGTAGGCTTGGAATTGGAGCAAGAACAAATAAAATCTTTCCAAAATGAGGAAAATATAAATTTGATCAAGATAACTATTATAAAAGCGTCATATTTCATCACCACAACAACAAAAGACCAAGCTATATAACCCCCCAAAATCCTGGATTTAAAATGTTTCTAATAAATGTTCTTACCCAAAGAATCCCTTATTCTTTTCGATTACCCAAATTCTTGTTTATATAAAAAATATATCTGATTAATAGCAGTTTTAATATTATTGGATTTTTTTGTATTGAAAATATAATTTCAGTAGTGTGATAAATTTGGAAAATAATTTCCATGAAATATAACCAGGTTGTGTGCATGTAACGTGCCACTCTGCATCCACACTACCAGGAATGAAAAAATGTGCAAAGAATTTAAAAGTGCACATACACAGTTCAGATTAGTTATGAGTAATCATGAAATCCCCTTAACAAATAATAGACTCATACCTCCTCAGTAATGTATTTAATTGTGAGAGAGGCTCATTCTACACGTCAGGTTGTTGGCCACAAAAGCAATGACAGGCAAAATTGATAACAAAATGAAAAAAGAAAATCGACCTCTAAATTACCCTGTGATGACAGTATTTTTTAAAAGGCTTCAAGTAAGTAGGATTTTCTTTTCCATAAGATAACCTTTACCAAAAAAATTATTCCGATGTGGAATTGGGGTAGAATTTTTCAAGTGACAGTCACAAAAAAGAACAAATGCTTTCCCCTCCCCCCCACTAAATTTCTGTGATCCTGCAAAATGCACATGTTTGTACAGTCTTACTGAGTTCAGCGAGACTACTCATGCTGGCAAAGTTATAGTTGTAGCTAGAGTAGGACTGGTAGTGCCCTGCTTTAAACAAGCTCATCACATTGGCATGGTAGAACACCATTGAATTCTGATCTTTGTTTTTTAATGACGGAAAGGCAAACATACTTAGTGCACTAACGTTGTCCAACTTAATTTAAGAGAACTATTCCAACATAAAGTGACAGCAGTGAATGAGGCCTAATGTGTCTTACTCTGTGAACTGGTTAGAAGCACGATCTTTTCCGAGTTGGTTTCCAATTTTCCTTCTTTGCCATCAGTATACAATGATAGCCTTTTCCAAGAGTTAGGAAATACATCTTGATTTACAAGCTATAAATGAAGCAGTAAATATCATTATGATTACATAAAGTAATTAGCTCCTTTTGATACACCTATTATACTAATTACCCAAATGCATGTTTTAATGGCAAAGTTGTAATGTTTGAGTATATTGGAATGTCATGTAACTCAAATGTCCTCCAAACTACGTATAAATCAACAAAAGCATCTGCACCCAGTTTATATGACATGCATGTAGATCTGTGTGTGACTTCTACAACACGCAGACATGCGCTCATTCCTCCATTTCCTGTAGTGCATATCCTACGGAAAAGTTTGGAAATGTAGCCCAGCACATCTGTGTAAGTTGTCTGAATAAAATATGAAAGCTGCAATTCTTAGAGAGGTACAAATTATGTTAATCCTTTGCAGCCATTTTTTTCCATGTAAATATGGCTATTGAAGAGTTCTAAAGGTAATTGTCATCGATGTCATTTAGATACCTGTCCTACATGAAGATCAAGCTCGTAGTAACCAGAGCTCCATTTCAGCAGAGTCTGCTTTTTACTTCTAAAAGCAGTTAGAAGTAGACTCAAGGCAACATATTATTACACTGCTGTAGTACATCTCCTTTTCTGCCTACGTACAAGATAACTGAATACCGCAGCATGTGACTTCCAGCGTCAGCTGGTGGTTGTACCACTGCCCTTAACTGGAGGATGATATGGCTGGCCTGCTCCCATGGAATCAGCACATCACACCACTGATGGTTGGCCCTCCAAGGTCTACGGCCACTGGTGGAAATTATGCTTAGTTCAAGAAGCGGAGGCCTGCGTTTTTGGAACAGAAACCTTTCTGAAGTCTATGTGGCCATGCTATATCTGACCACCATGTTTGACACATGGTTAGGGACATGTTACAATCAGTTTTCTAGTGATTTGCCACATATTAGAAGCAAAGGCTGAGTATTAGAAAAATAAAAAGGTATAGGGTGGTAAAGAACCCCAAGGATGAACAAGTTGTCCAACCTAATCTAAAGTTTAAAGCATGAAAAGTGTCAAGTGCTAAAGTAACTAAAAATCAAGGACCTTAAGATTTCAAACAGATTTCTCTCACTGTCCTCCTACTTATTCACACAACAAAAACCCGCTACGTAAAATCATTGATCATTTCTGCAAACAGTACTAATGTTTTGAGGCACCGGCTTACCAGAATTTTATAAAGTAATATAAAGATAGGACCCATACATTTGGATTTAATTAAGAGATAACATAAATATTTATGTCAAAGTTCTTGATTGCACATTTGGTATTGGAAGTTACATGGTCACAGAACATGAAAGAAGTCAAATACTTTTTTATCTACCAGCAAACTCTAAATACATCGATAAAGAAGCCACACCAGGCCAAATAGATTACTACTTTCAAGTAAGTTCATGAAAGTTTCCCAAATACTGTTATACAAAGTTGCACATCCATGCTGAGTTATTCATCAACGTGTAGCAAGAGTCTTGCAGTAGGCCAGGATTTTATTGGCAGATAACTGGCAGAGGAGCTATGCAGTGTGATTAAAAATTCCAGTTTGGAAGCATTAACATAAAAGTACTTCTATAATCTGAACAGGAGACTGCAGTTCTGGAAGTTGGGAAGAGCAGAAGGGAAGAATGAGAATATTTTTCCATTTTAGAAATGCTGAGGCACAAAACACAGTTGATTCTAGTACTTTCATACGTGAAATCCTTTTTCCTGTATGTGCATCATGTGTAACCGCAAAGTCTGTAAACTGCTGACTATTCGTCTCTGGTGTCCAATGAGTACAACTCCAATTCTTCTAATGTCACTGCAAGATAAAAAGTTTAATCTTGGATGTAAGTATAGTAAAGCCTCTTGCACACAAAAGACTATAAATATATGATGAATTGGTCTATTTCAGGACAGTTTACTTTCCTGAGTCATATAAAAATGCTGCAAGTGTTCAAGTTTTCTACACCTGTAAATTCCAAATTTGTTTAAAGACAGCCATTTAAGAAAAAAAAAAAATCTTTTAGTTAGAGCACTGATATTTGTTGTGATAGTGAAAGTAATTTTTCCAAATATCAAGGAATAATCTAGGAGGTCAGTTCTGATAACTCATTTTACCATTGTGTTAGTAGCAAATATTTTCCAAAGGAACAGGGCTGATAGACTGACTTTTGCAGTCCTGAGGTGGAAATAACAGAGGCTATGCTTCTGATGATTTGGGGAATGGTGGTGAGTTATGGTCTATCAGAATAGCAGTGAATCTTCCAGTGCAATCCAGATGTCCCTCCTTATTTCCCTTCCTGTCATCTAGACCTACCCTCTGGGCTTATCTACAAAGCCTGACTCTTTGGCAGGAAGGAGGTCAACAGCCCTCAGCATCCAGTACAATCCACTGATTTTGTTGTTCTCTAAACACCACCAACTGCAACATGCTAAGAAAAAGAGAGAGAGAAAGGGAAACTTCAGATATGCCTTGTCGATTGCGCATGTCCCACACTGGGACATATCCTAGACATCACCTGCTTAGATATCCTCAAAAATTGTTTGATGATAGTAAAGGAGCCTGTGGGATGAGGCATGACCTTTATGAGTTTGAGTTGCATTTCAGGCTATCCGGTTCTGTATCCTCTAGATGAAGAGTCATTGGGTAGCAGCAACTATTATGTACTAAGGCTTAACATCCATATGGGTCATATACATAACACTTAAGGTCAGCAGGGACTATGCAAATTGAGCATCTGAGAAGATAAGAGTCAGCTAAATGAATAAAACTTTATGTGAGGAGTCAGGAGAAATGCAGGAACAAATCATAGCACTTATCAAGAAAGGCCTGATAAAACTGAGAAAGGAGCCAGAGGGCCTAGGGTAACCGGGATTATTTCAAGAAAGGAGGAGTCTTTCAAAAAGGTGAAGTGGTACCTAAAGAAAGCAAGCAAGCAGAAAGGTTGATAACATCAGCCAAATTATCAGTAAAAGCACAGTAAGACAGTCTAAAAAACAACTTGAGGAACAACCAGAGAAAAGACACTTAACAATAAAACTCATAATAAATCTATTTGCAAGCTCACTTAAGAAGCGTACCCAAGTGTCTGTAGAGTCTAGTGATGATTTGGGTACAAAAGAGCACTAAAAGACTGGCTGATGGTAGAAGACTAAACCAATTGAGTTGGTATTCACTGTGGAAGAAATTGAAGTGACTCCCATGACAGAATCTTTGTGGAGTACTTGTCAAAGAATCTGTCTGAAGTTGAAGTGACTGCAGGAGGGGTTATAGGACAAACTGAAAAAACCAGACAACAACCCACCTCTGGAAAAAGACTATATTTAACCAAGTTTTAAAAGAATTAAGCATGTGCTAGTGGAATAACTAACAGGGATGTGAGAGAGGGAGGTTTCAGCTCTGTTCTACTTGCTTAAAAATTTCTTGGTGCCACAGTCTTGCAGAGTGGTCCCAGGCAAAATAAAAAGTAACTACAGACTTGTGAGCCTGAAATCATTACAGGGTGTAATAGAAACTACAGTGAAGTACAGAATTATTGGATACGTGTATAAATTATCTACTTGAATCACCATGGCTTTTGCAAAGAGGAGTCCTATTTTATAAAACTGTTTGTTTCCAGTGAAGGAGTCAGCATGCATATGGATGAAGGCAATCCATTTGATACACCCGACTTAGATTTCCAAAAGCTTAAGAGAAGATTCCTCATCAAAGCTTTCTATGGAAAATAAGGAGCTATGGAATAAGAAGGTCTGTGTGTTACTAAAGAACTGGCTTAAGGATAGGAGGTTAGGAGTAAGTTGTCAGGTTTTCCAAGGTAGACATCAATGTAAACCTGCAGGGACCTACTCTAGGATTATGATGTCAAACATTACTGTTCAACAAATCAGTAAATGGTGCGGGAAAAAAGGTGAGCACAGAAGTGAAAGAGTCAGTCGGTGAAACTGAATTGTTCAGGGCAGTAAGGAAGAGGGCCAGCTGTGAAGAGTTTCAGAAGAATCCTACAAGCCCAAATGACTATGCCATAAAGCAGCAGATGAAATTCAGTGGTGACTGTAAAGTGATACATACAGAAGAAAACTGGTCCCAACTTCACACATAAAATTACTGTGTCTTAACCGACCATTACCATTATTAACACAGATAGTCCCAGTATCAAATAAAAGATTAGCAATTAATGGGAAGGGAACAGAGAACAATAGATCATATCATTATGCTACAATATAAATCCACAGTTTCCTCAAACCCTGGGTGCAGTGTTTTCATTTAAAAAAATGACAGCGGGGAATCAGAGATGATTGAAGAAGGGCAGCAAGGCATGGAACAACTTCTGCATGAGGACTGACACAGGCTTAAATATTTTCAGAGTAAAGTAAGAAAATATTTTTGCCACTGATTTCCATGATCTAGATCAAAACCAGTTCCCCAAGAAATATTTAAGGATGTTCTCTGCCTGACCTTTGGCAGTGTTTGATATGATCACAGAATCAATCTGGCAGTTCTGGATCTCTTAATCACATCTTCTGCATCATTTTGATAAAAACCCTTGTATTTGTCTTTTATTATCTTAGGTATGAAAGAAAATTAAAACTGTTCCATACATCATGATAAATACATTGCTGCAGCATCCAAAGAAATTCAGACTGATTAGTCACCGTAGGGATAATAGAACACATACTTACTCAATACTCATTCTTGAAACTGTATCCAAAGTTGTGAAACCTGCAGCCATGAAGTTATTTTTATACTGACCCATTTTTATGGAGTCCAGCCAGTCACTGACTGAAACAAACAAAGGATATTCTGGAACTTCACCAGGTGAATCTGTCATTCTGTACAAACAAAACGAAAAGGTTACCAAAGCAGTATAAAATACGACACTTTATTTACTCTACTAGACGTTATTTTTATTAAAAGGCAGAAGAAATAAGAGAAGAGCCTGACCTGTAAAGGTCACATCTTAACCAAGGATCTCTTTAACCCACTACCTAAAACTTGTAAATCATGTCAGTTTGCCAAGTTACACTACTTAAACAATACATTTTTTTAAAGCACTGCAGCTCAGTAACAAACCAAGGAACTGATCTCTCCCGCTGATCTTATTTTGTTCCCACAGAGTGTTTCTTTACAGATCTTGTGTTCAGGATCATAATTTGCAAATACAATAGCCAAAATAGAGGACAAATGAAATTTAATGTGAGATATAATTTAAAGATATGAAAATGCTGTGAGACGATTTTTACATTTATCTACACAAACCCAACCAAATGGCTCTCTATTGCTACACCATTATGAAATTGGAACACTTTGGTTAGTGCTTCAAACTTAAAACTAACCCTAAAAGAACAAAATAGAATAAAATTTTATATCTTTTCTTCTACACAGAGTTACATAGAGTAGCAAATAGAAATGAAGAAGCTAGCTGAATCTCATTTCCTTAGTATTATCACAACTGAAAAAGAAAGATTCCAATTTTAAGGCATATATTTTCAGTCTTCTGTTGTGTCCCACGCTTGTGAGGGCTCACAACTTCCATTGACTTTGTACATTTTCTTACATGTGTAGAGAAACTGCAGGAACAGAATGCAGAAAAAGCACTCTGCTGTTCATAAAAGCTTTATGATAGCCTTTAGGAGAAAAATATATTTAAAATGAAAATTCAGACAACAAAAGTCAGCCAACAGTAACTGATGGAACATGAGTTAAGAACAACATAGGAAGAAACACACCCTAGCTCCTTAACGCAGTTGAAACACACAGAATTTCAACCACGCATATTCAAATACACTAAACACACTTATTTTTATTCATATCATCAAGATGATAGAGAAAGCAAAGGACAGCAGAATACTGTTAAGTACAAGCCTCAATTAAAGCCCTACCAAGATTCCTTCTAACCCGAATTATTCTATGATTGTACAATTCTATAGAATAACTGACGGACTCCTAAATTAACAGTAACACAATAATCATTCAAATTGACAGCATCAAAGGTTCCCAAATGAAAAGAAAAACTTTCTCAAGCAGATGATCTCAACTGCAAAAAAATAGGCATACATTTTTAGATTTTAAGTATTTTTTAAAAATAAGAATAGATAAAAATGCATTACTCTGATGCTGAAGGGACCCATGTTCAAGAGCAAGTCATACACATATTTATAAGCACATACACATAGAGGCCAGTAACTCTAGTGCACAGGCATTAATCCCTACAAGTGCCACTAGTTTGTGGCAGATGAAATGGCTGTACCCCTAACACTAGGTTTTCTGAGTTACTTCATTCAGCCTATCCCACAGCAAAACACCCATCTCTGCCCTGCTACCCAGCCCTTCTCCAAACCATATCATAAATCCCTTAACTCACTGAGGCTCTTAGCAAAACCCACCCACACCTTGAGAGCCCCTTATAAAGCCAGGTGGGTCTTCATTGAAAGCACCTTTAGCTTAAGGTGAATTTCAGCTGATGAAGAGAGTGAGGACACCTGGACCTCTACTGATTTCAGCTAATATCCGGGGTCAGCTTGGATCAATAAGTCTAGAATATTTGAGAAATTACTCCTTCACAATCTTGCTTCTCCTGTGGCTCACTCATTACTGTGATATTATTAATGGAAAAAACTTTGGGCAACACCATCAAAAATTTGTTGTGGAATGGTAATAACATAATCTCATTTGGTCACTGTTGCCATTCTTCTGCATATTATGAGTAAAGATTTAGCAAGCTAAGACATGACTACTTTCTGCAGGAAATTACTCCCAGGTAGTTCAGAAATTGCTTGAGCACTGTCAGATGGAGACACAAGCTGTTGAATAGAGAAAAAATTACTATGAGAAAACACACACATAGGAGAAGAACCAAATAATGGAACAAAAGAGATTCACGAAGATTAATAATAGACAGTGCACCACAGAGCCCAGACAAAATAAAAAGAAAAATGCCTAATATAATCTGCATGACTTGAGAAAAAAAGTCATTATACAATACTTTATTAACAATAAAGGAAACCTTAAAAGGGGTTTAAAGTTATTTAAACCTCCATAACTCTGTGAATTCAGAACTTTGCAGATCTCTCCCAGCTCTGTTTAATGCCCTAAAACACCTACTAACAGCCACCATGTGTTATTAAAAAAAATTTTTAAAATGTACTGAAAAGAGTCTTACACAAGTTCATCCTCCACTAGGGTATGTAGGGTGCTTGGATTGCGTATCAGTTTGTCTAGGAAGTTGACAATGTCACTAAACTTTGGACGGTGATTCCTCTCCTTTTGCCAGCAGTGAAGCATTAACTGGTGAAGAGAAGCTGGGCAGCCCATGGGAGCTGGAAGCCTGTAGCCTTCTTCAATAGAAAGTATAACCTGAAGAAATACAATGCACGATTACTGAGCATTAGCGTGAAATGGTGAAAGAACAGTGCAAAGATGACAATTAGAAATCAGTGATAACAATTAATGGCACAGCAGCCCTCAGCTCATGCGTTGCTGGGGCTTCAGTCAGGGAATTGTGACTGGCAAGAGTGTGACCACGGTGTAAGCACTTTCTTAGTCTCTCCGGTCATCCTCTTCAAATAGCCAAGAAAGGAGGAGAGGAAAGAACTAACAAGTATCACAATTTTTCATCCACCTGCAGGTCGATGTTACACTGAATGGAGTCAGAGGGCCACAAACTAACCTCGTATGGCCACTGCATACTGGGATGCTCTACTGGGAGGTTTAGGATTGACATTAGGAAGAAATTCTTCACTGAGAGGGTAATTGTTCATTGGAATGCGCTGCCTAGGGAGGTGGTCGAGTCACCATCCCTGGAGGTGTTCAAAGAAAATTTGGATCAGGAACTTAGTGCCATGGTGTAGTTGACGAGTAGGAGTAGGTGTAGGTGTTGGGTCACAGGTTGGACTCGATGATCTCAAAGGTCTTTTCCAACCTTATGATACTGTGATACTGTAATATTTGCATCCTGGCAAAGTTTTAGTGTGTGGCCGTGTCATGGTACAATCAAGCACTACAAATGCACCTGGAAAATTTACTAGGAGATAATGTATTTCTGATGAGCATTAGAGCAAGATTAATTCAGGCCATGTCCTACACACCAAGTTAGAGTGTAGAACAACTTTATTTTGTACAGCCTCTCTCAGAAACTTGGATGTCCAAGCTGTTTATGACTAAACAAAAGTTAACAAAATGGTGGTGTTACCATGTACCCTAAAGTGAGTAAAACTTTCAGATACAGCAGATGAGGAAAATGTGTTTCATCAGGATTTAGAAAGAAAATGATCTGATGTCACAGATAAATCACATGTACGAAAAATTACATTTCATCAGAGTTGAGGGGAGGCTTGTTTTCAGTAACACTGGTAACAAAAACCTTTGTCTGAAAAGGACATTAACAGGTCTCATGACAGGAAGCAGCAAAAGTAGGGAAGGTCCATGAAAAGCTGGCTGGATTCATTCTGTATAGGACTTAAAAAGCAAGAGAAAAAATTACTATTTTCTGCAGTGAGTGGTGGTAGTGGTGGGGATGATGGTAGAACTGACATTGTCAGGACATCTGGTATATAAAAGAACAGAAAGAATAAGCTGTCGATAAAAAAAAAAAGCTAGGAAAAAAAGAGAAACCCTCCCACACACACATACTCCTTCCACATAAAAATCCAACCAGTGTTAAATGTTCTCTAAAGCACAAGTGATTGTACACAATATTTATAACAATACAGTGTACTTATGAGAAACGTGCCTACTGCATTTATGCCCACTCTGCTTTAAGGAGACATTTATCGTTTTCACACAGATGTATGTACATGCTGCAGACATATTAATGCAGCTGGAAGGGGGTACACTAAACTGTTTTCAGCAAATGAATGTGTTATAGCACCTGCTGTAGCTTCAATATATTTAGTCCTATTACACTGGAACATATCCTTGTTCTCTTTTTGAATTCTGAATTAATCTGAATTGGCTCTCTTTAGCAATGCCGAAAGCTTATGCTACAAGAATTATGCAAAAAAATGAGTAATGAAGATCTTAGCTCCCCTTCATGGGATGGTAGAAAATGGAACAAGACTCTTGTAGCTGTACACAGCTGGGTGTCTGAGTTTTATAAAATGACGGACTCGGTCCTAAAGTGTATGACCTTCTTGTAATCTGGCAGAAACACCTGTGCATGGAAAAAATATGTTTGCAATGTCGAAGGGACATGGATTTGCATGGGTCAAGTTTCAGAGCCATCGGCGATAGCACTGGGAAGTACAGGCTGTTCCAAAGGCAGTGTTCCTTGCCATAGGGATCTCCGAATTTTATGCATCTGTGCGTATTGGCAGATCACATATGTGCAGACAGGACTGGCCATGGATGTACAGAGGTGATATCTAGCTGTAAATGATATGTCAATATGATAATCCTTCCACCTTCCTTTCTGGCTATTTGTTCATCTCCCTGGGATTGACTTCAGTGGTCCAAAATCTGGGCTGCTGAAATGGCTGCTATAGAAAAAAATACCATTAGATTGCCAGAGAAATATTTCCTCCAAAGCCTCACCTCCTAGCAGGAAATGTGGCCCCCAGATTGCTCCTGTTACGGACTCAGGATGGGTTGAAATTCAACCCCACGTGCATGAAATTTTATTCACAAAGCTGTTAAAAATCATGTAGCTCAAGCAGTCTGTCCCAAGCGGCTTCATAAAACATAGGTTAGAGTGTGGGGTACAGTTTAGATGCTACTGATCACTGAGGAGGCAATCTCTAGCAGCCTAGAAATGCAGATATCAGTCTCTACTCCAACTGTACCTGTGACAAATGATGAATTTCTGAAATACATTTTGTTTTTAAGGCTAAGGGAAAGCTTCTCCTCTTTAATGAGACATATAGCACTCACTCGACACAACAATAGAGAGCTGATGAGGTTTTTCTGAAGTAAATTATTCAGGAAAAAATCAAAAGCAACAACAATTTTCCAGATATATTTTCTCTGACATGCTGTATTTTACCATGTCTTTGGAAAAGAAGTTACAGTACATTTTGTTTCCTCCATTGTTCAAAAGAACCATTTCATGAAGAGAAATGCCAGCTGGTACTGGGATAATTATAATTTCTCATTAATACTAGCACATTTTAAAAATAAACTGCAAATAGTACCTCATTAGTATCCCTTGTGAAGTAAGTAATTTTTTTAGAGTCTAAGATGCAAGTGTAAAGATTTATCTAATATTGCAATAGGAATCAAGTCTCAAAGGAAGTATTAGAGCTTTTTAGATCTTTCATTATTTATTTAATTTAGCTCCTCCTTTGCTACTTGCACAGAACCTCTCTCTGAACAGAGGAATTAGATATCCATGTACCTAAAACGGAAGAAGTATTAAATTTTTCTTGGTTATATAAAGTTATATATGATATAATATGTAAAGATGATACATGTTAACATAGTTTGAATACCTTTTTCCTTACTGGTTTAATAGGTTGAGGAAACACCACATGAATTGTGAAAGAGTCTAACTGTCTGCATCTACAAGAAGGATAGAGCTCTAGCAATCAGTGTAACCCCACATTGGCAAATCAACAATCCCATCTATTTCAGCTGGAAAGAATAGGAACATTAGCTTAGTTTTTATACATATGAAACCCTGGGTCTGCTAACGAAAAGGCTAATTACGGCTCTCTAGTTCCTGTTTTGTGAAAAAGACTTGATGGGCATCAAAAGGAAGAAAACATGAATATACTGTGTTGTCATCAAACATTGAGAAAGAGGCTGTAGGTGTCTTTTCAGTGATGAGTATGTTTAAAACTCATTAGAAAGTCTTGTGGGTCAGCATTAAGGTGAGTAAAATGAGAAGAGTGTATTTACAAGTAATGTTTTTCAGCAGGTGTGAATATAAAATATGAGAAAAAGGGAATATTTTTTACAGTTAACATAACTCATTATTTCCATACTTTATAACGCTTAGGCTTTTATGTTCAGAAAAGGAACAATTCTTTTTATATATTTTTGTACACAGATGATATTAAACACTGGAAACTGTTAAATACATTTTATGGATTATTTTGATGTTAGACATAGGTGTAAAGGTTGAAGGCAGAGCTAATATTTAAAACTAATTATGATACCAAAATTATCTGAAAAATATTTTGTGGACTTCTACATAAAATTCATGCATGTTTAGTTTCAAAATAATTTTAAATTGGCAAAAATGACATCTGAAAATTAAGCTGTAATCTTTCTGATAGTTTCATTATTAACAGTAACATAGATTTTTGCTTTTGAAAGTTAACTGACAGATTTTTTAATGAGACTGAGACTGAAGAAAGTCCAGAGGGATGTTGTCCCTGCATCCTGCTGACATCTGAAAAATCTGCCAGGAAGGAGAGGCAGCTGCTCATGCCTCATGGTACAGACCCAATCCCTGGTGCCTGCCAAGTGTTTTGATATCTGTGGGTTGAAAGAACTATATTACAGTAAGTTATTTTTACTATTACAAGAAAAATTCATAAATGTAAGGATTTTTATTATGTTCGCTACAGTAGTTTTCTTGCATATTGATTACAATCCATTAAATATTCTTTTTTTTTTTGAATACTGTAATTCTGTATTGTGCACTAATTTATACAGTGGCCCCTAACAGGTGTCCCAGTAGACTTCACTCACAGCTGTTCTACAAACCAAATGCATGGAATATAAATCTTCCTTTCCTCACATAAGCTTTAGCAAGCCAGGCTCTTAGCACAATCTGTTCATCAGTATACTAGTTTCCTTGGAAAGTTCAATATCTTAGCTAATGTTTATTAATTAAGCAATAAGACATGACAGACTGTGCAGCAGCCCTAATTAATGGACACCTCTGGTGCCTGCCACACATCTAAGAAGTGCATTAATCAGCACCAACGCAGGTCGGAAGTGACTTACCACAATAATAAAATGGTTATTTACTTAAACAACAACATTTCTTGAAGTTAATAACGTTTTTAAGCCTCTGCATTATGCCAGGTACAGCACTTAAAAATTTATGAGAGGCATTTTCAAATTCAGTCGCCTAAGGTTCAGCTTCTGAATCTTCGCTTAGGAGTATAAATAGAGGACACTAGATTTACAGAGGTGTGGCTGTCTCTGGCTTGCACTGACCCGATGGGTACTTGTGAACAGTTGTACTTTCTGAAAATCAGACAGGGTTAATTTAGGTGGCAGGTATCAGTTTAACACTTCTCTTGGCATCAGCTTGGGCTCTTTGCTACCTGAGCTGGCTCCTCAAAATTTGATTGCTGTGACTGAGGGGTCAGAGAAGAGACCCTTGGTAGGCTTAGTTCATTCCCACTGTTCATCTGACTGAAGATGTATTCACATGGCAAACAGGCACCGCATCAGACAGTGCTGAACTCGCTTCCCTTGCATTGCCTCCATTTGGGTAGGGGTGGGCATATCATTGGCTTCTATGTTCTGCATATAAGAAATGAAAATTTAACTGACTCAAAACATCACTTACTTAGCCATAGTCTAAAAAAAGCAAATTAATTTCTTTAAGTTGTTTAACTAGAAATGCAATTTGTAGGATGGAATGTGAAAAGAATAGACCTGGCTCTACGGAGTTCATACTTGGAAAACTTCTGCGACATTGCAAAACCCTACTCAATTCAATAAGTATTTTATTGCTAACTAGAGAAGAATTTTATTATGATCAAAACACAGGTAAGTGCTGTAATGTTAATGATGCCAGATATTTTGTTGTTGCAGAACCTCTGACTATATTTGTGCAAGACCTTATCAACAGTTGTTTGCATAATGTGTCTGTTCAGTGCATGCCCCTCTCTGCTACCTTCCCTGCCATATGTACAGTATGACTGACCTTTGGGAAAGTCCTGTTATTTCTGCAAAATAAGCTCATGTGAATTCTGGGTAATTTATTGTACTAAACTATACGTCCCTATATCCAGCAAAGTAAGCTTTAAAATATGTCTAACAACTTGAAATTTTCCAATGACATTTAGAGTCACTAAATGTATTTAGAAGGTCACAGGTGCTCACTGTTAACATTTTGGCACTGAGACCCTATGGCTAGGGCTCTGGAGAAAAGGAGTCTTTTGTGCTCTGTGTTGCTGAACTGCAGGGAAAGCCCCCAAGAGTCAGCATCATTAGCATAAGTGGCCTCCATAGGGCTCACATCTTTATTCTGTATTAACAGATACTTCTGGTTTTGATGTAGGAGTAATTAAATGATCCTATCTTCACGCTGTAGCAGAATATTTAATATACTCTAAATAGAGGGGTCACTTTCTGAATTCTCACTGCTGACATGGTCTTGAATTAGATATGTTGTAGGTGGTGACAGAGGGGAAGAGTACAGGCTGAAGCCAAACTCAGAGAAAGGAAAAGGCAGCTGGAATGAAGGTCTATGTTGTGTACTAATCTCACCTGGTGACTTGGGTTCTATGTGAGAGTCCTGCATCATTCAAACTCTCTTCCCAGGCAATGAGCAGTGGGGCTGAACAGAACTGATAGGAAGTCTCTCTCTCTTCCGCTGCCATTCTCAGTGGTAACAGCAGTGGGAGAATCAAGAGGTGGGCTGGTGGTGGAGCTGGTGTGAGGATAATATGATTACAGGAGAAGTAAAAGAGAGGCTGGCAGCTGAGTTCCTCATAAAGAGTTGACCCAACACCAGATGAAATCACTCACAACTGGAACTCCTCATGAGTTCTGAAATTCAGTTTCTGACTGAAACTCTCCATGTCGTAGCACAAGATTGCATGATAGTGGGAGTCAACGATACAGCCCACCTCCTCAAGCTGCAGTCACTACCGGCTGCCTGTCACCTGCAGCTAGATAAGCAGAGTGACAAGATGAGGGACAGAGGCAGAATTATAGAGTGGTGACATGGCAGTTGGAAGCACTGGCACTGCACAGAAGACGGGCATGATCGTAGGGCTGACTTTGTTCAGAAGTCTTTCTAGCTTCATCAGCTAATTTAATCTCTAAAAAAACCCCAGCTATGAATGGGGTGGTGCAGAGATAAAGGAGAAATGAAATACCAGTTATACGGGGAGGAAAGCCAGGCAAAAGACTATTGCCCATGACACGCTCAGAGCATGTGCCAGTGGCAACTGACAGGGGCAACAGCAGAAAGCACTGTGAGCCATTGCTACGTTTATGATTAGCACAGTCATTCAACAAGGCAGTGCTAATGGGAGTGAAAAAGAACTGCACAGGGAGTCTTGCTTGTAAAGGCACATGTGGACATTGGACTTGCTACTCAGGGAGTGTTGAGTGGACAAGAGGCTACGGGCACAAACTGAAAACCATGAATTTCCATCAAAACGTTAAGAAAACACTTTTCTATTGTGTGAGTGACTTGCATAGGTTGCCCAGAGAAGCTGTATTGTCTCTGTACTTGGAGACAATCAAAACTCAGTCAACAGGAGACAGCCCTGAGAAAACTGCTTTAGCTGACCCTACTTGAACAGGGGGGCTGGAGTAACCAATCTTGAAAGGTTCCTCAACCTAGTACCTTTTCCCCATTTTCTTCTGTTCAATCTCTCCTTAAAAGAAGGCTCACAGTGAAACTACCCATTGCATCTATTAGTTTAGAAAGGCAGAAAATTTGAGGCTACATGTGCATTTTGATAGAAACTGCATTCCATGTAATGCAGAGAAATCAGGTTTTGCAACAGCATACTAATGATGAACAGGCTGATATTGCCATGGCTGTCTTTGGCTTTGCTTCTGAATGGAAAATTAGCTCAAGCCTAGCTATTGCAAGGCTGAAGTGATGTCTCAGCTGCTTATCAATCAGCTCCTAAACCACCAAAACTTACAATGGGGCTTTTTTAAAGGAAAAAAATGGCAGCTTGCCTTAAATTGCTGTTTGCAGATAAGTGGCTCTCAGGCAGGGAGGTATTTGGGGTCTCCTTGTTCATCTTCTTTTATTAACTTGGAATCCATTAGCCCACTTGAATCAAATAAGTTGTGTAAGAATCAGCAGCTGGCAAAGGTATAAAGTTGGTTGTAGGACACAGAGACTTAAACATATGAGAAATCTGTACACAGATGAGTTCACACTATGCCTCAAGGAAAAAAGTAGCCTTAATTCAGTTGTCTAAGCATAGGTATCTAATTTTAGACTCTCTAAGGTATCCTGTCCAGTCTTCAGCTGTTGCTCCAGAACAACTCTGGTCTCCTATGCATCCTGTGTCAGCTGCTTGTGGAGATCTTAGTTACTCTAGGGCATCTCAAATGCTGGCAGATTGCTAGCTGTGGGAAACAGAATTGAACCTACTGGGCTTTTCTTCTATTTCATGGTAGATACATGATGTGTTTACAGTTCAGATAGTATAAAATAATGATTCTGCTGAAGAAAAAGGTCTGCCTCAGCTCAGCAGTTGCTTGTTCTCTTCAGATTGGCAGCCAACCATCACTGCCTCGTCATCAACGGAAGTGTAGCTCAAAACCAGGCATGTATCATCCCATACCTGGTGTTAATTAAGGTGCACAGCAGGGAGCTGGGCTGCTGGCAGGTAGCTGCATGGAGGGGGAAATGGAGGCTGTAGGCATTGTCAGGGGAGAAAGATGTACAGGAGTAGTGGTCTAATTCCAAAGACTAAACTCACAAGTGAAATGCTGGAGAGAGGTAGGATGATAGTACTGGTGAGGCAGTAGAGTGAAAATCTAAAGGAAAGTTTTGGGTGATTTTGGTTTTGTTTTTTTTTTTTTTTTTTAATCTTTTCTAATGAAAATCTCACTCAGATCCTTATCCCCAAATGTCTGATTGCATTTGGTTTGTCTGGCAAGGTCTGGGTAGCAGTGGGCCTATGGGATGGCTTCTGTGAGAAGCTGCTACAGGGGCGTCAAACTCACGGCCCATGGGCTGAATCCAACCTTCCACCTTGTTTTATCCAGCCTGGCACCTTGTTTCTACCCATCGGCAGCGCTGAGCTCCTTGGCCCTACGCTCCTGCCAGCGCACCAGTCGTGCGTAGTGTGTATGATGTGCATCACACTGCAGGAGCAGGAGAACAGTGGGAGCCATGAGTTTGACGCTCCTGCGCTTGAAGCTTCCTCTCGTGTCTGATAGAGCCAATGCCAGCTGGCTCCAAGATGGACCTGATGCTGGCTAAGGCTAAACTCATCACCCATGATAGTAGTGCCTCTGTGGCAACATATTTAAGAAGGGAGAAAAGACAAGCAATTGCAGCTGGAGAGAGGAGCAAGAATATGTGATAGAAACAACTCTGCAGACACCAAGGTCAGTAAAGAAGGAGGGGAAGGAGATACTCCAAGTGATGGAGCAGAGATTTCCCTGCAGCCCATGAGGAAGACCATGGGGAGGCAGGCTGTCCCCCTATAGCCCATTGAGCTCCACAGTGGAGATTACATCCACCTGAAGCCCATGCTGGAGTAGGATGACAGGACCTGTGGACCCAAGGAGAAAGAGGACCCCATGCTGAAGCAGGTTTGCTGGACTTGTGACCCTGTTGGAGACCTGTGCTGGAGTAGACTCTTCCTGAAGGACTGTACCCTGTGGAAGGGACTCACAGTGGAACAGTTCATGAGAAACTGTAGCCTGTGGCAAGGGCTCACACTGGAAAAGTTCATGAAGCACTGTCTCCCGCGTGAGGTATCCCACACTGGAGCACAGGGAGAGTGTGAGGATTCCACCCCCTGAGGAAAAAAAAGTGGCAGAAACAATGTGTAATGAACTAACTACAACTCCCATCCCGTCCCCCTGCACTGCTTGTGGGGGTAGAAAGTAGAGAAAATAGGTAGTAAAGTTAAGTCCAGGAAGAAGGGAGAGGTGGGGGGGGGAACATGTTTTTAAGATTTGGGTTTGTTTCTCATTATCCTATTCAGATTTGATTGGTAATAAATCAAACTAATTTCCCCAAGTTGAGTCTGTTTTGCCTGTGACTGTAATTGGTGAGTGATCTCTCCCCATCTTTATCTTCCTGATCTTATCTCGACCCACAAGCCTTTTGCTATATTTTCTCTTTGCTTTCCAGCTGAGGAGCAGGAGTGATAGAGTAGCTTTGGTGGGTGCATGGTGTCCAGTCAGGGTCAACCCTGTACTCTGCTCAGCCTCAACAAGCAACCAGACTTGAACAACTGAATAACTTAGCAACCATATAAAACCAACCACCTGGGAAAACTCTAGTCAACTCTTCAGAACCAATGCAAAGGTATTCTAGTCACATATGTGAGAGAAGTTAAGATTGGTTGGCTGATATTCTGCCTTTTAATGTAGAGTTTGATGGCTGGTGTGAAGACTGAGTATACCAGTTTGAGCTGTCATGGGGATCCATCAAACAAAAGAATTAGTGAAAATTTAAATTGTGGTGGAGAAAAAGGCGTTCCTCTTTTCCCATGCTTAATTTTCTAGGACAAGCCTTCGGTTTTACTGGAAGCAAAGGCATTTTGTTTTGTTGTTGGACTTACTTTACCACAACTTTTGCAAAAAAAATCCATAATTTTGTTATGAGGGAGGACTCTCATCCTGCACAATGGTTAAGCTTATGAGTAGTTTTTAAGGAAAATAGAATGCATTTATTTCTTAGAAAGGAGAGTCAGCAAATACATTTGTCATGGCAGTTTAACTCTTTTAGAATTTAACCAGGTGTGCCCATTGAAGGGTACTGTCAGACTGTACTGGAGATAGTCAACTTTATGATCAAAATAGTCCCAGTATTCCCTCAAGTTTTGATTTATAACTTGACCAAAACCTGCATCAACTTGCATATCTGATGCAGATTCCCAGGGATTTGGGTGAAAGCCACATAGAGTCAGCATCATAACATGGCAAGATGGCTGTGACTTTTGTAACATGTCTTTAATCCACAGGAGGAAACTAGTCAAGGTTTTAGTTACAGAGGGCCAGGTCTTCAGGTTCCATAAATTAGCTGTCTCATGATAGAGTCATGCTGATTTAAGTAAGCTGAGGTTTCAGCCTAGAAAGTGAATGAGAATTCAAAGCAAAACAAAACAGGACAGGATGTTACACTCATTTTCAAGGAACACTTCAAGTCACAGGTTTGTCCTTGACTGTACTTACATCCTGGTTGGACATCTCCCAGTATGGTCTCTCACCATAGGACATCACCTCCCACATTACGATCCCATAGCTCCATGCGTCACTTGCTGAAGAGAACTTGCGATAAGCTATAGCTTCAGGAGCAGTCCATCTGATAGGGATTTTTCCACCCTGGAAAATACATTGACAACCTATCAATGTGTCCAGAATACAGAACAGCAAATGCTTAAAAGAAAAGAAAACAAAAGGTATCTTGGATACTGAGATTCTACATCCTGTCTTCTGTCAATTTGACTTGTCAATTTGTTGCACTTGAAAAAGGTAGAAATATATCTTATTCAGAATTAGATAAAAATTTGGTTTCATTTGTAGTCTAATTCAACAAAACTAGCCCTTTGTTAAAACAAATCTCAGTTCAAGGAACAGAAAGAATTTTAGATGATTCATGTTTTTTCAGAGTCATATAATTAATCAGAACACGCCTTTAGATTGAAAACATTCCAAGTCTGAAATTCCTAGTACATTGACATTTAATAACTTTTCCTTAAATGGAACAGAAATATCTACTGCAAAACGGAGCACCAGAACCACTTAATAAAATTATGCAAGCAAAAAGGAAACTACAGTCTTTCTATTATTCTTTACTCTTGACAATCTCTTTAAATTTTTGTTGTGCCCTTTAAATATCCAGGTAAATAGCAAACCGAGTGTGTTTCTAACAGACTTTTCCTTAAGATATTGAATAGTTTTGTTCTGCAGATTTCAACTTAAAATGCAAGTGCTACCACAAAAAAAAGTCTGTAAGAAGTCAATCAGCAAAGCTGACTTCCTCTTTACAAGACCACAGTATGAAGAATTTTTCTCGGACATTAGTTATTTATAGCATTAAACCCAGTCCATTCTCCCATAAGTATTTTATATATGAAAACTATTTCCCCCTTTTCAGAACAAAGTATTTTTTCTCCAGATACATCTCTCTTTTCACAAGTAGCCATTCATTAGCCTTCTCCATATCGCTCTAAATGAGAGAGAGAGCAGTATGCTGAAGGCACCACTAGATGGTAGAAGGAGGCAGTCAGTAGAGCTGAGCTCACTTAGCAGCAGTTGCTTTCAACAGGCAGTAATAGATTCCGCTTGGCATTATAATTATATTTCTGACAGAAACAAAAGACATGAACTAGAACATCCATTTGGCAATTGAAGGGAAGCCATAGTTAAAAACAAGTATGCAAATCTCTGTAAATTTTCTTTGAATATATAAAAAAATTGCCTGCGAGTTGATGAGGCCTGACTTCAACTGACTGAGAAGATGCTTATACTAAGAAAAAATGTTGAAAAGCAAAACTCTGTGTCTGTGGTGATGTGCCAATAAGCAAACTTCTCAGCACCAAGTCTCAGCTGCTGATGAAAAATGTGTGATTAACATACTCCTCACCTGCTGCCCTCTCTAAGCCTGCCCTAGCCAGAGCTGCCCGGTGTGGATGCTCCAAGTGCCTTGTCGGTACTGCTCTTCTACTTGGGAAGCAATTACAAATGTTTTGGGATATGAGAATGGGGTATTAGGGCAGCAATGGAAATTTTTAACAGGACTTTCTCCAAAGAAAGACCAACCTGATTTCTTATCTTTTCTTGCCCAAAGGACAGCACAGGACGCGTGGAGCTGAGTCAAAGGAGCTCCCACTCACAGCAGCCGTGGAGCAGAAGTGGCACCGACTGGAAGAGACCTCTGCCCCCCTCCCCTCTGCCCAGCCATCAAGCTGGAACTCAGAGCAGTCAAACCATCCCCTGCACCCATCCCTGGGTCCTAAACTCCCAGTGTTGGCAAGGGAGAGAAAAATTCCCTGAAAGATTTTGAAATAGTAACAAAGACAAACTGATCACAGTATCACAGTATCGCAAGGCTGGAAAAGACCTTTGAGATCATCGAGTCCAGCCTATGACCCAACACCTACACCTACTCGTCATCTAAACCATGGCACTAAGTGCCTCATCCAATCTCCATTTAAACACCTCCAGGGACGGTGACTCCACCACCTCCCCGGGCAGCGCATTCCAATGGCCAATCACCCTCTCAGTAAAGAACTTCTTCCTAATGTCAAGCCTAAACCTCCCCTGGCGAAGCTTGAGACCGTGTCCTCTTGTTCTGTCGCCGGTCACCTGAGAGAAGAGACCAACCCCTGCCTGACTACAACCTCCTTTTAGGTAGTTGTACAGAGCAATAAGGTCTCCCCTGAGCCTCCTCTTCTCCAGGCTAAATCAACAAATTTACTATTAGCCAGATTTCTAATTTGGAGAGTTTTATTAATAATTTATTATTTTTTGAATTTTAATGAAAAGTCTTATGTCTATAATTGAATATCTACTTGTGGGGAACCCCTAAATCTATACAGCAAATAAAAGGCATTTGAATATGCATAGCTTTTACTTTTAGTGTCCATACATGTTAGGGATAATATACTAGGAAAATTATTTTTTAAAGTGTCCTTCTCATAAATCTGACTGTATATTCCTAAATTACACTCAAAAAAAGAATTCACATACGGAGCAGCATTTGTAGCTAGATTTGTACCTATTGGCTAAATATAAATGAGTTTTAAAAGAATCTGACTCCACAACTAGTTTCACAATATAGCTTTACTGACTGATCCTTTTTGGACTGAAACAGTAGTGGCTCATTGAATGTGAAAATGAGAATGGACCCTTAACAAAATTCAAGACAGTTCACGTTCAAGGCCATAAAATGTGTTCTGTTTTGTAATAGAAAATAAAATTCTTTTGTGCCGGCTCTAACAATAAAGTGAAGAAAAATGTCTAAGATTTTTATAATGGATTCATCTTACGTATGAAGATGTTATATTAATAAAATGTAAATGTCAACTTAATTATCTTTGCAGAATATTTTTATGCAAAAAAGTTGTTTATTTATTTGGAAGCCTTTCAAAAGGAGATTGCAATATGACAACCTTCAGAAACATATATGACTGAACAGTAGTTATAAATGCTTATGCATAATAAAAAGAACACAAAGTTTAGAGTAGCTGAAAATATATTTCCTGTTTCTGATGATAGTAATGAACAGTGTCACTGATTTTAGACACGCCTTTTACCACTTTGATCTAACTAGGAAAATAATTAATGCAATACTTACAGTTTACACAATGCCCCACCTTCAAATTAAGATATTTTACTACTGTAGGAATGAAATCTGTCACAGCTCCCTGTATAAGAAAACCCTTACACAAGCCCGTTTTGCTTTTAGGTTATTCTTTCTTTTTTAGGGGGCTGGGAAAAAGGGGAAGAAGGGGTGTTAGGAACCAAATTGTATTTCTGCCTCATCTCATGCATTAATAATGATATCAGTGATAAGCTAATTTTATTTTCACGTAGTAAAAGAACAATAACAAAGCTCTTCAGATAATTAGAATTCAGCCTTTCTTTTCATGTATGCTGCTGTCCTGTATGCTCTTGTGTCTATCTTCTGATTTTTTTCTTGATTGTAATTTAATAAGCAATTTTACTATGCAGTGTCAAGAGTCCCCCTGGAATTAGAATATTAGGCTCACACTGCTTAGGTTGTAGAACTGTTTAGAGATCAGTCCTTGAAATGAAATTTACCCTCTCACCGACGCACCTACGCACACGCTCGCTTTCCCGACAGACTTGGCAACAGCGCAGTTCGCCACACATTTAAAGACGGCATTGGAACTACATGTTGCAGGATGCCTCATTCTTTACCTCAAGCTATGCGTGACAGAGGGATGGTCTTCTCCAAATGCTGTCTTTTCTTTGAGCTTACAACAAAAAAGTGTTTATGACCTGTTATGTGAAAAGGCAATTGACACTGTTATGTGAGGCAACTGACACTGACATTATGTATGGTCTAACAGGCCACAACTGCATTTTTGCCATCTCCCATGTGATTTTTTAAAATTTTATTTTACATGTTAGACAGCTTTTTTAAAACCAAGAAGCATTAATCATTTCGTTAATTAAATTTTTAAACATATTTTAAAACTCCAGGAGAACCATATAACTGGCAGCTATGGCCTGTTAAGATGAAGGTACCAACCTGCAAGCTCAAAGTGCACGATACGAAAAATGACACAGAGGGCACAGAAGCAAAGACAGAAGCCTGTTAGATGTCCAGAACCTTTTGGCACACCCTTGTAGCTAATTAAAGTGAGGAGCGATACCACTGAGAACCTTGGATATAAAACCAAAGGTAAGATGTGTGGGTTCGTGCTGGATGTGCAAAGACAGTGACACACATAAGCAGCCGTAAGCAAACACAATGCATTAGGCTCACGGTATCCCAGAACTAGCAGTGATGTTTCTGTTGAAACGCTTGCTCTGTATTTTCCTTGAACGACAGACACTGAAGAAGGCCTGCCACAGTGCTGGCTGCAGTTATACTGAATGCTGAGGTACAAACCCACCAGTTCCAGAGGCACAAGCATCTAGAACTGTCTATTTCTAGGACAGAAGGTACTCAACTGTGTGCACGATCAGTCTAATCTGACACAGTATCACAGTATCATAAGGCTGGAAAAGATCTCTGAGATCATCCGAGTCCAGCCTATGACCCAACACCTACACCTAGGTTCCTATGCATGTCGGTTACTATTCCTTTATGTACAATGTTACTGAATTTTGCAATAATTTTGCATGACACAAATGCAGTATCTGTCTTTTTCTCCACCCCAAATGACATGTGGGGGGGGAAAGAACTTCAGAGTGAAGAGAGACAAAAGTAATGAGAGAGATTAGTTTTAAATATTGGACATAATTCATCATTCTGTACAAAAGCCTTATGCCACTTCACTGGAGCGATGCTTTTATTTGAGCATATGAATCATTTTTTTCATGTGCAAAGTTAAAAATAGTCAGAACTTAGCATCCTTAAATCATAATTTAGAACTATTCAATATTATCAACTCTCTTCTGTAGTGTCTGTTGGAATATCAGAAAAACTACATGGCAAGATAACAAAACTGCTATGAAAGGCATGTCAGAATTTGCTCATTATGCCCAATTTTTAATGCCAGTCAGTTCTTCCAGTCTTTCATTTCCTTCAGAACTGAAATGTCCCCCTCCCCTGATTTTAAAAAAAGACTGGATTTTCTTAGTCTCTGGGAAAATATTAATTTTTTTTTCAAATATCCTTATTAACAATGCTAAATTTAAATATGTGGAACTCTCCCCATCCCCAAGTTAGCTATCCAAGGCTTGGAAGGCAGCTATCCAATTTTTCAGATATGTCATTTTAGTAAATATTAACCCCTACAGTACACGTGTATTTGTGTCTTCAAAAAGGGGAAAAGCTGTTGATGGATGGAAAGAATCAGTGTTTTAGATATTGGCAGAACTAAAACAGTCAAAATGAAACATTTGTCCACAGCTCATCAGAAACACTTCATGTTAACTGGCATGAATATTAGGGGGATGCTTCTCCAAAACACGCCATCTGACTTGTCATTTTGTCCTCCTAAAGGTCATCAGTAAGATGATTTGATTAGTGGCATATATAGACACAAAACCTCCAGAAAAACAGATATTTCCTATCATATTGGTTTTAGTAAAAAAAAATTAAAGTATTAGAATATTGCTTAGCTAAAAATCGAAGAATTATGAAATCTGAAATGCTTTCTGAAGGAGCTGGGATTCTCAATAGTTGTAGCATTTCCTTTTAAACAAAACACTTCAACCAGGCAGTCCCTGGCCTGTTCTATGGCATTGATCTTCAATTGGGTTGAAAGATAATAAAAACTCTGATAAAAATGCAAAGCTTTGACCCTCAAAATCCACATACGTGAAATGTTAGTGAATATTTCTGACCACTTACATCTGCCCTGCATTCATGTTTTCTTGACAGTACAATTTAGAGAATTTTATGCAACGACAAAGATACAGCGACCTACCAAACACAAGTGGTTGATACCATTGTCATGTTTGTTTAACTAAGTGGACTGCAGATCTCTCTTCTTGATAGCCACGATACCTTCATCTACAAGGTACTCATTGAAAGACCCAAGGCTTTTGTCATCTATTTGAAGAACATATATTTGGGTTTTTTTAAATGAACAAAGCAGTTAATTCCAGAGATGGTGCAACGGCAGAGCTGCTCTCTAAAGGTAAGGGAGCTGGGAGCAGCTGCCACTCAGATTGGGCAGTGCCTTTGCTGACAGGGTGCACCCCATTGTGCCTGGGAGGACGAGAGCGCAGAGTGGTGACAACAATGGGCACTGTTGACAGTGTCATGAGCATCCGGCAACGCGAGGCCAAGGTAAACCCAGTGAATCCAAGCACTTTCAGTCCAACTGCTAGCTGCAATGTCGCTGGAGCAAGGATTGATGGCCCCAGGCTGAGCTGAAACGAGGTTCTGGTCCATGGGAAGGGGTGAGGGGAAGTCTCAGGGGAGGCCAGGCAGGCCAGTAAGGACTGGTGATGTCCTCAGAGCCCTGTTAAGAACTAGACAAGACAGATAAACATGAGTATTGTGCAAAAGCTCTTTAAGACTGGTCTTTCAAAAAGTAAGAGTGAGACTGGTAGGGCTAAGGAGTCTCGTAACATTTTAGGGAGTGGGACTTGCATTTCACCAGTGAATTTTTCAGTGTTGGGTGCTTGGCCCTAGACAGAGAAATTATTTCCTTTTCTGAAATTAAATACCAGAACCACACATCTCTATACATCTAGTTTAGAAACTATAGCACTACTTGACAGTAATGATAGGAAAAAATGTCATTTTTTCTTGAAACTAATATTTCTGGCAAAGATCTATCTCTTTTCAAGAGCATCAATTTCAGAATATCTGCCAGCTGTGTCAGCACAGCTTACATTACCGCCACAACCAATTTCTTGAAGAGTCCTTCAGTCTGCGCATCCAGAGCCTATTCACTGCTTACACAAGTAGTCCAACTGAAGTCAGCGGAAAAGGTGAAAAAGGTTTGTTCTGAGATGCTTATCTGAAAGATACCTTGTGTTGCACAACTCCATAACAAAGGAACTTGCTACAAGGTCCATTCTTACAGCAGAACTGAATTACTGAATATAAATATTTTTCTAAAAACACATAATTTAAATTGAAAAAAAAGGAAGATATTACTAGGCACTAGCTTTCTTAAAAACATCAACAAAGACTTGTTTCTGAAATGATGCCCCTGACTTGCCCTGGGCTCCATGAACTGTTTATTATCGGATCAGAATTAAACGGTTGCCATGTGCTGCTTGAACACTTTATGTCATTAACTATCATTAACGATTTCACAGCTAGTGATTTTGAGACACATATTGAGTTGACATACACAACAAACAGTTACCATGTTTCAGTAATGAAATGGGCTCTCTGTGCTGCCATAACGCCCGCATCATTCACACTCTAGTGCCTTGCCACTGAGCCCCTGCTGTAATTCCTTCCACACCATGCATTTTGAAGTGGCCAATAAAAACTCAGAAGCATATAGAAACTTGAAAACTGAGGACAAAGTGAAATGAATTTAAACGCAAAATCGGCACCATATAGGCTATGATACTGTCTCCAGTCTACATTATCATATTTCATTCTTTGAGATTCTTTACAAGGGAGCATGTAGAAACCTAGATACTGACTTCATACACCACTTGCTCTGGGGTACATTAGATTTTATTTATCTAACTTCAAAACTTTGTTCTAGAAATGAATCGGAAACTTCACAAAAATTAGACTTTTCTTTCGAGAGTTACTGTCACATAGATGATGATGATCAGAATTATTATAAGGCTGAGCTACTCTACAAGTATCATTCCTTTAGTTTTCATCCCAGCAGAATTAATAACTTAGTAACTGATGAATTAAATGTTCTGCTCACATTCGTGTGAGGTCACTTCTCATTTTATCCTGAAGGAGTCTGTCAGTTCTTTAAGTCTCAGTCAATTCATGGATAAGTAGCTGGTCAAAAGACAGGAAACAAACAGTCAGAAATAAAAGGTCAATTTTTAGAGTGGCATCCCCCAGGGACCATTGCTCGTGTCCTGCTGGCAGTGTATGTATAAAGAATCTACAATAAAGAATCTACAATACAGGCTTGACAGCGAATAGGTAAAATTGTGCTACCAATCCAAAGGTATTCATTGTAGTAAGCATGATAAAGATTAACCACAAAAATTTGCCAAAGAATCTTACGGTACTGTGTTTCCAAGTAGTAAAATGTCACAAAATTCAGCGTCAGAGTGAGGCGTGCACAATAAAATGCTCCTAAATTTATATAAAAGCCATACCAGGACTCTGTATTAAGCTGTCACAGCTCGAGACAGACCTTGTGGTTATACCAGATACATGGTTCTGTAATATTATCAACTCCATGCTCAAAAGCAGACTAAAGAGAAAAAATTGAAATTATGTGATAGAAGTGATCAGGAAAAGAAAGAAGCATGGCATTGTTGAAGCCTAGGATATTCCTGCATATTGCTTTCTGATTGCAGTCTTGATCCCCTCACCCAAAGCATACATTGAAACTAACAGACCTGTAAAAACAGCACAGGTGTTCAAAGGCATGGAATAAAAGAAACTAAAAAAGGTCTATACAATCCAGAATATAGCAGAGAGGATAACAGGTGAAGAATATATATCCAGGGTGCATCAAATGTAAGTGGCAAGTAGCAGAATAAAAACATGAAGAAAAAAACATTGCTATGGGATGTTGCAGACTCTAAAAAAACCAAACAACTTCCAAAAGTAACCAGATAAACTTACAGAAGAAACATTAATGAGAAATATTATATATAAAAAACAACTTCTGATTTGAAAAAGTCTTTGAGCCATAGACCGCTAAAAGCTCAATGACCAAAAATGAGAGTGTATCTTTGCATGTGCACGCTCTTATGATATTCCTTCTTTGAATTTGCTACTTGCTTGTGTTTTGCTACTGAGATCAAAAGCATTGTGGCTGCCTGACTTGGATCATTATTCCTTTCCTATGATCTCAGTGCACTTGCAGGTAAAATATAAACTCACAGTATAATAGTGTAACTGGAAAAAATGGATGATGAGCACTTTATTGACATTTTGGGGGAAAGTTAATTAAAAAGTTAAAATTAAAGAAAGGCACTTAATGTGAGACAGTATAATTGCAGATGGCTATCTGAGGAATCACAAAACATTTGGGTTTTGTTGTTGAATTTATGACTATATTTCTGTGTATTTTACAGGACCCCAGTGTTTATCCTTTAGGATAATCCTTTAATCCTTCGAACAAATGGAACTAAATAGTTCTACTGTTAGTAAGTTTTAGCAACAGAAAAAGGACCGAGTACTTAAGGGGAGAAACTGGAAGAATATTATCTGTAAAAGTACTGCCCTAGGAGAGTGGGGGCTGGCTACTGGGTGGGTGTGTGGAGCTCTTACGTTTGCTTCACGGAGGTGTGACGCTATCTTGCAAAGTTTTTGGTCTCATATCTTTAATCAGAATAAATAATTTAACTTAAGACAAAAAAGGGAATAAAAGTATTCCCAGATTGTTAGGATGCATGAAAGGTTCATGTCTCTGAGCCTATAAAAACTGCATAAAAGTATTGTTTGCATATTGTAGGCAAGATGGGAGAACAGATGCTGATGAAGGAAAAGCAGCTGAGTCCAGGGCCATGGGTCAAGAATCAAGACAGGAGCCAGGAATCTGTCAAACAATGGGCATCAAACTGCCTTCCCATTTAGGCACAGGGAGGGATGAAGGTGAGACGTGGCTTGCCAAAGCCAGATTGGGCAATGAGGCTCAGCAGAGAAGACAATGGCAGCAGCCGCTTCTTCTGCACTAGATCAAAAAAGCTCACAGTGCTGCCCTGCTGGTTTTCCAAAGAAGTGAAGTCTTTGAGCTGCAGCTGCCCTGCCGGCATGTCTGTCTGTCAGCCAGACAGTTTCAAGAGGGGTGAATGACAGAAAGGTACAGACAAGAAAGACCTCAAAGGCTAGATCAGATCACCTAAACATGGTGTCTCCTGTTCCTTTAGGCACTGTCCCTTGCTTGCTAGCTGCCTTTTTAGGCAAATGGATGTCCCCCGCTGTGTCCTGTCTGACAGTCCTCTGCAGAGATCTCAGTTTCCCCCAATATCGGAGAAGGCACTAGACTTCTACATTTAGTCAGCCGATCCCTCCTCCATTTCCCATACACGTAAAGAAAAACAGTATCTAAGCAAGGGAGAGAGATCACAGTACTTGTCTTGAGGGAAAGGCGGAAGAGCATGCAGTTGTAATTCTGCATCAGCCAGCAGCTAGAAGGCAGCTCAGTGGCCGATCAGGCTGCACAACGTCAGATGCAACATGCTGCCACTTGCCCAGCTGGCAAACCAGGCAAACAGTTGGGCTACTGATGAGATAGGTATAGGGATGTGGAAGGGGCTTATTAGTAATTAGATACCGTATGAGGCCACGGGGATGTGAGAGAGATGTAAGCTTTACAAGGGAAGCGAAACTGGTGGAGCACAGCAAGAAGCTGGAGGTACTGTGAAGGTGCCATGGGGCGACTTTGAGAATATCACAATTTACGGTTGTTGAGGCTGCAGAAGATTGCCTGAGAACTCGGATAACTGGAGCATGAAAATGCAGTTGATGTATGTAACGGAGCCCTAGGACATACAGCTGCATTAATTTGCTCCTCGTGAAATAAATTTTTCTCTGTCCTCTGACCAAGGAAGTCATCCTGTTACAGCAGAAGTTACAATACAGTGTTATCATACCATAACTGCACAAAATTGGACGAAGCAAATCACAAAAAAATTACAAAGAAATGAACAATTAAGAGTAGTTTTCAGTCCAAGTTAGGGTCTGCTTCACAGCAAAGTTTCTTTGATATTGCTATTTGGTTTAGTGACATACCGGTATCATCCATAGATCACTGCAGTGTGGCAGCATGCAAATTGTTGAATAATAGGATAACCATCTGTTTGATGATGAATAGTTTGGCACAGAAATGTAGTTGAGCCTTCCTGCAGATACCCACGTTCAACTAAATCTCTGTCAACTGTATGAAAAAAGGGCACTGAACATCACATTGTTTCTATTCCAGTGTCATCACTAGCTTACCAGGACAAAGCACTGTCTGATGCTTCTGGTGGTAGCTCCAGTCATACTAACGGCGATGCCAATTTAATATATAGTGTTTATGCTAGTGTAATGTTCATTTACAGACACTGAAAATCTGCAGCTGACCTTTACAACAGTGACAGTGCTTAGTATTACACTTCCTAGACTTTTGTACTTCTTTTCTATATCTTCATACATTTTAATTTAGGCTGTTCGTGAACTACGGCACTGGGATACCTTTTGTCGTATAAGTTAGTTGAGTTTACTCCTGGTATCCCCCAGATGGCAGAAAGTTTTGTGTAATATACTATTAGATTATCTTTTTCTGATGATGCATCATATTAAATCATCATCTAACTGATGATAACATAATGGGAATAACATATTAACATAATTTATCATCCCTGTACCTTGCTCAGGGGATATTTTACTTTATCATGTAATGTATCAGTTGTCACTTCCATGATATATTACTGCAAGACATCATCAGAAAGAAACATTTTGATGAAGTAGTACTTAACAGTAGAGACTATTATCTAGGAATAAACAGCCCTTAGGGGTTCTTTGTTTAACAGAACAGTGTAATACAAAGGTAAGAAGATACATGGCATAATGAGACATGTGATTATTCTCTGACATTAAACTTGCCACTGGTGCTAGAACAGCTGTGCTTTATCTTAGGATAGTAATTTATATAAATCGCTGTATACCCTCTAAGAAGTGGTGACTTTGGCATTACCTTCATGAATTCATCAAAAAGCTTCATCAAAGTAACTGAAACTTGTTTTGACCTTTTAGAATGTCTCTATAAATTAAAAAAAAAAAATGCCAGTGCATTTGTTTCACAAAAAACTCTACCTAGTTCAAAATAATGAAATGTGAGGATTTTTTTTTTAAATTTAGAAATGATAATTTAGCAGAGGTAGATTGGCAAATGACACATTTTTTTTTTTAACCACAAATTCATTGAAAGATATCGATTTAAATAATTTTAGCCTTCAGGCTTCATGTAAATTAAGCATACGCATCTTGCTAAGTTATGGCAAAGCTAGCTAAACGTCTGCCTTGAGGCTCAGATGCATGGCATTCATGTGTTTACATGGCCAGTTAGCATAATATGCTGGTGCAACTTCTGCAGGAAGTCCCTTTTTGTGCTATAAAAAACCCATATGTACTGACTCGGTCTTTTTTTTTTTTTAAAATCATCTCAGTTACATTGATGTACTGAAAAATGAATGTATGCACCTATTCATATATAAGCAATGGATTTCCAAAGCCCTTCTGGTGGACAGCAAAGCAATACACATTTCAACAGACAGCTACCAGCACAGCTGTGCCTGCAGCATCTGATGATAAACTCTTTCAGATAATAGTATTAGGGAAGAGAGTAAATTAAAAGCACTCAGTAGAACTTAATGACATTTTAGGATAAAGCATTTTTCTCCTTTGTCTGCAGATAGCTGACAATTTACTCTGGTTAACAAATTTTCTCTCCTTGATTTCTGATTTATGACCTTGTATATTTAAGGAAAATAAGGCCAACAAGTTTTGATATCAATGAAGTATGAAGTTATGTAATACTAATACATGGTTTTGATTACTTATTTTTAAATCTGTGTAAGGTTCTAAAGTTCAAACCTATCTTTCAAACCAGAAATTCATATCACTTCAAGAGCCAGAATCTAATAAAAAACCTAGCTATTTTCACACTCACAACTAGATGGGTATATCTTATAGCACACACATCCCTCCATTGCTTGTTTCAGTGTAGACTGGAAAATTTCTGAGGCAACTGGTGGTCATTCTCAATAATTCCCAACAACCCACAGGGTCCCTTTAGTTCTGATGGAAGAACTGAAGAAAGAACTTGAATCTTGCAAAGGATGGGTATCATACTTACATCTGGTAAACCGAGTCGTATCAAGATGAAAAACTTTTCAGGTAACGCAGTGTCCAGTAATTTAACACCAACAAAAACAATACTGAAAAGAAGCCACCATCCTTTATCAGCAGTTTCCAGAACAGTACTTGATTTATTCCAGGTATGAGAGAGCTCACTAATTACAACCTCAGGAATTGGGAATTTGATATGGATGAGCCATCTATACTCCTTAACAAATTTCCACATCTTTTGGCACACTCTCTGAAACTTCTCCCATGACTAAGACATCAGTATCTCCACAGCATGTATTCTTGTGACATGAAAGATAGATTAGGCTGCACTTTTGCTGTAATTCAGCAGTGACCCCATTCTCAATCATACAATCACTAACAACACAAAAACCACTTAAAAGGGAAAATCGGACATACAAATGCACTGTTTTCTTCCTAGAACAAGATGTGGCATTCACAAAGGAAGCCCTTGACTGCTCTTTCTGTCTTGTCTTTCTGTGCTGCTCACCCACCAATGTGGTCGTTCTCTTGGTTGTCACGTCAACACCGTGTGCTTGAATCGTTCACATTTTAGTGCTTGGACCAAGTATTCTTCTCTTCACATTCGTTCCTCTGTTTGGTTGTGACATTTAAGATGATGTTTAAGATTTTCAGTGATGGGATAAAGGCAATTGCTGTTGCATCAAAAGTGTCTACCAAAACCAAGCATGAGGATATTGAATTTATTTTGTTTATTTTGGCACTTGAGGGTTAAAACATCCAGGGTTGAAGCCACCTTCGTTAGATTCATGGTAATCACAGCAAATGTACTACACAAAAATTCTGAGACAGTAAAACAAGCTTGGTTTTGTATTGTTCCCCAACTGCCTTCACAATTACATAAAAACCTATAAAACATTTGTTTGAGGTATGTTGACCAATAACAATTTTTCCAAGCACTGTAACCAAATTAGGAAGAGTTGTTTTTCATACCTCGTATTTCTTAAGTATTTCCAAAAACGAAAGGTGATTTTGCTGAAATGTGTTGAAAATTAAAATGGTGCAATAACACTGCTTAGACATTTTGCTCTTTAGAGTACTTTACAGATCGTAACTAATTACTCTCATGGCAACCCTGTGAAAAAACTACTGTCTCCATTTTAGAGTAGAAAAAAGAGACAGAGGTTGAGGACTGTCAAATGTGCTGAATATCTGCAACTCCCACTGGGAATAAATGTATTTCTAGATGCTCAATGTTACTGAAAACAGGCTGTAAATGATTTATGAAGGATAGAACTGCAGGGTAAAAGAGCAAGAACCTCTGATATAACATTCTTGCTTATGCTGTTGTTGGTTTCCTGGGCTATGCCTTCATCTTGCAGTGGAGACAAATTTACAATGGATTTTATACTTATAAAAATAGAAGAACAAATTAGCAATCAACTGCTATGAATGTTTACATAGACATCTTTCTTTGCAGTTTGTTGCCTCAAGTAAAAATCAACATATAGATTTGTAAGAGTGAAGTAAATACAGTCAAAGAGGAATCAGTTCTGGTTTGGTACAGAAAAATCAAAATTATACTCATAATATGCACCTCATCAGGAAAGGAAGTATGGATAGAGGGAAGGTACTATCTCTAACAATTCCACCTTGAAGTAATCTTTATAATATTTCCCAATCCCAGCATTATATTATATATTCAACTGAGCAATGATACTAAAATTATTAAGCAAGAGCAACATATATAAATCTCTAGACTGGTAAAGAATAAATCATATGCACTGTAATAAATCAAATCATGAGTGCAACACTGTAGTGCATCTCCCAAAGTACAATCGCGCTGATCTCCTATCTCTGTTCTTTGTAAACACTACAAAACCAGCAAAAAGATATTTAACCTCTAAGAACATACAATCTGTTCCACTTTCTTTTTTTTTCTGTTTTAACTCAAAAGATCGGAAAGCAACCTAATAATAAAGTCTCTTTTCTGTTGTTCAACCTGCATGCTAGCTTGCCTAATGAAAATTCAGTTTAATATTTAGGCTTGCATTTATGTTTTTTTATCTTTTATTAAATCTCATTCCTCTTATCATTAATTTTATTAAACTCAAATCATCACCACTGAGCTGCAGGAACAAAATGTTGGCTTTAATGTCTTGCTCTGGAACTTGTCATCAAGCCAAATTCACAGATGTTCCAATGAACATGCAGCATTTGGTCCATTTCTAGGATAAACATCGTGGTTTATCTACAGTGTCACAATCCTGTATCAGTTAGATCAGTTAAGTCCCCTCATCTACTCTGCCTATAGCTCCATACTTCTGATACGCTGTTGCAAAGCAGGAACCAAAGTGAAAAAGGCAAAATTAGGGAAAGAGGGAAAATCCTTGTGGTCTCCATGCCTCATCATGAAACGTTTTCTTGTTTCAAGATCGCTTTGCGGCTTTGCCTATTGTGACAAGATGTACATTTTCTTATAAACAATGAGGAAGATAGAAGTAATTATGCTTAGAAGTGGGAAAAATTGTAAAATTATATTTAGCAGTTCAATAGAAATGAGATGATTATGATAGCTCATAAGTGTGTGAATAACCCTTTAGAATCCTCATGAGGTCTTACTTCTGTTATGTTACTGAAAGATATCGTCCTGTAAAAACTAAAGAGAAGAGAAAACTAGGATTTGGTATTTTGAAGCACTCTGACATAAAGAAAAGAATAAATGTCCATACATGAAGAAGCTGTTCATGAGAAATAAACAGCTAGCTCCATGGACATGTTAGCAACAGAGCAACTGCACGTGAAAATGTGTGATACTTACCAAACCTACAGGAATGACTAATGGCTTTGAGATGCTTTCATGTGGACTATAAAGCAGGGGTTGCATGGCTACCAGGAAGAGTTATGTGCATATTAACTATGAAAAATAGCCTTTTTTTTCCCCTAGAAAATCTACCAAAATAAACACCTTTAATAACAGAATAAGATCTTGGGTGGAGATAGGTAAATGCTTATCCCAGCCTCGTCCTCCATGAAGAAATTATGGCTCAAATTGCAAAAGTTCACTATTTTTTTAACAAGTACTTTTGGAAGTGATCTTTTAAGGGACAAGTTTTTTGAGTTTTCTGATTGTTAAAATAACTAGGGGGAAAAAAAATATCAGTATTTCAGTCTTATGATTATTCCAAGAGTTTATTCTTCCCAGTCAAAGATAGCTCATAGTAAAATCACAAGTGCTGACAAGTGAGATGCCAGGAATTTGTGGAGCCCAGCTTGTGAGTCTGCTGTAATTAAATCTGTACACACAAATTGTAGCATGTAGTTTTGCTATTCCTCTTAATGAGACAGACCTTCTGAGCAGAACTTTTAAAGTGTGAGTTAAAGTTGTCTCTTATTTTAACAATTCTTCAGTATGTCACATCGATATATACTTAAGATTTCATTTACATTTTTGACTGCATGTATTATTGAAGAGCATCAGTTGGTTTATAGGTGACCAATAGAAATACCTTTTACTATTGCTTACAAAGAATTCTTTGCAAAAAGCCCAGGACAACATAATGCACCACAGGCAGAAATCTAAAAGCAAGAATTCAAGACAGTGTTTAAAAACCCCAATACCCTGTTGTATTTCTGGCACATAGGATGGTGTCATGTTACCCCTGTAACAAACTTTAGTTTCAAATCCTTCTGTTTCCATGTTTAAAACTTGAGAGTACTACAGCATTATTCATGTGGAAAGTTAAGTGGAAAGAACGTGGCAGCCAGTGGCTCTGTCTTGCTTTTATCTAAACACCTCATGATACACAAGAACTTCAACTACAGTGCTGTCCACCCAAGACTAGAAACAGGTACTTTAGCACAGAGAAGATACAACTTGTTGCACTGTCAATCTGCAACTTTTGGGAGATCACAGGAAACAATCACATAACAGCTTGATTTCAAAACACCTGGTAGAAAAGCAAGGCTGAACTGAGAGTTGCATGGATTTACAAAAAAAAAAAAGCAGCAAACAGTACTTAGTGAACTGTTATGTAACGTAGAAAGGCTTGCAGAGGAGTCAGCCAAAGGAACCTTGTCTAAATGTGCTGTCAAGAACCATGTAGAGCTTGCTACATTTGCCCTGAGATTCCACACTGGCACTGGTAGGGTTACTAAATTAAAAGGAAAAAAAATCACATGCAAAAGAAAAAAAGCTATACCAAGCAACAGTTCCTGCCCTCTTACAGTTGGGAAACTGACAGGAACTGAGGAATTTCCTTGGGAAACAGCGCACATTTGGAAAGGTGTCCATGCGTCAAATATTCTCATTTGCATACCTTATCTATGAATGAAAGTAACTTTAACCACAACATCCGCAGCAGTGAAACAAGATTTCTGATGTGACTGGGTATGCAGGGCATGGAAAAAATATGGGTTAGTTAATGGCAAATGGATAGAGTAGCACACTAAAACACATCACTCCATGGAGAGTCAAACAGGCTTCTACTGTCTTCTCTGAGACTTACACTGTGACAAACCTTCCAACACAGAAAAGAGTATCTTGTCAAGGAAGCCAAAGAAGCAATTTCTTATAGAGTTTTATTATCTCAAGTAACTATAATAAAAAGTGTATTAAAATGAATAGGTTCCTATAATTGAACCTGTAATATACTTCTAATTAGAAGTTGGCTACTTGGCCCTGACTTCAAGTATAGCCTGAGAAAAAGCACGCTTGAAGAAAGATATATAGCTTCGCTATTGTGCCCTCTGAGCATTTTTCTTTGCCATTCAGTCAGAAGAAGGAGTCACAATGGGTCTTTTCAGAAAACAATATAGGGAAAAGGCAGCAAACCCATACGACAGATATTTTGTTTTTTCATTACTTCTGTTTACAATTGTTTCTTCTGGAAAAGGGAGGTGAAAGCCCTGGGAGAGGGACTATATTACCTACAGTTTTACTTCTGATTGAGGTCCCTTGGCTTTGGGTGCTACTGAATGTTCAAGGAGTGCCACGTTGGGAGAAGGTAAGATGTGGCAGGGAAGAGACAACCTTGAGAAGTTCATGCTGAGCTGGAAAGGTGTAGCGAGGAGATGAGAAGCCTAACCTGCATGCAAAATCTACATGTTTACCTGAAGTTCTGGCTCACTCAGCATCCTGTAACAAACTTTTTCTCCCCAATTACTGATATAAATTTAAAGGTAAAGTTGTGAGAGGGGGGGATATCCAAAACAACTCCCTCTGTCATTAAAATACGTAACCATGGAAACACGTTATCCTCTGAATGTCAATTACACTGTGGATCATTCTGTTGCCTACACATAGCAATGCAATATTATTATACTATTCTGTGGAGGACAGTTAATATTTGCAGTTAGCACTGCCCCCACCCCCCCAGTTATCCTTTCCTAATTAAGAAGCAGATATTACTTATGGTTTTATTTGTGATGGAAGCCAAATTTTTAAGTATGTAATTGGAAGGAAGCAAACAGATACTAAAAAATCTACTAAAGCTATGGATCCCAGTGTTTTTCTTTCAAGAAGAGTGCAGCAGATCTGCTAAATAATTGATGAGCATGACAGTTTTATAAACCTTTGGCAGCTCCCATTTAGAAAAGACTTTGAAAAGAAAGTCTGCACACATAGCGTGCATTAATTTCATTAAATAATTTACAGGGGGTTGTGGTGTAGGTTTCCCCCTCCCTTTATTCTATGAACTGAGCAAATTTCCGAAGCAATACTACACAATGAAATACATTCATTTTGTTAGTCACAGTTGTTAGGTGTGTCTTTATACTTGTTTTCTTTTCTCTATATCTCCTCTTAGTGCAATGTTGCTGTACCAAGAACAGAGGCGATTTGATCAAGAGACTAAAGGGATCCCCAAAAGTTTTTCAGTCTTTCTGATAAAATAAATCTCGTCCAGAAAATTTATTGCTTGTAAAAAAAAGGCCTCTTATATAGTATAAGGCATGCCTTCCTGTTTTAGCTGGAAATACCTACCATCGGCGTGTCTACAAAACAAAGCAACATGATGCAGAGACGAGCTCTTGAGAAAGAGATAGGCTAGTCCATGTGGTAGCCTTGTTGATGGGACAGTACTACAAAAACATGAGCAGAAATGCTGTTGACTTAATCTAATGTGAGCTACACAAGAGACCCAAGAGCTTCAGATTAGTTCATGAAATAAAATCCCCACTCAACAGGCAGTTCAGCACCTAGCTATCTGATCCTAAAGTGAAGGGAAACTATGGCACTCTTGCTTCCATTCTTATCCAGAATAGGTTGCTAAAGGAATCTTTTTTATGTTATATAATAAACTGAAAATTCTGTAAAATAAAATTTTAAGGCTACAGAGTCAAGCACTCAAAATTTAATAAAAGATAGAATTAAATGTGTAGAAGAAGAAGAAATGCTGTAATAGGCTTCCTTGGCATGCCTAGATGCCTTGGAGGATGGCCTGTTGACTTCTTCCCCACTTTACAATTGAAAAAAAGTTATTTAGAAATAACTAAACAACTTAGTAAAACGTAGACCAGTTTAACATTATTTTCATTTAGAATAACAAGACTGATGCAGTTGTTACTAAAGACAGATATGCCCAAGCGCTCTCAGCTTCTGGGAATATGTTTCCATTCATAATCGACATCTGTGCATTTGAAAAGTAAGTATCCTGAGTCAGCCATAGCCCCAGCACAGGAGCTATTTACTTTTAAAACACATTTGAATTACTTCAGTTTCTGTAATGAACTACTAAACTTAAAAAGAAAAGATTAGCCAGAAAGCTATGCCTGAGAAAATTGTACCCAAAATTGCACCAAGGGAACAAAGACCAAATCAAATTTTATGTCAAAAACATTTACTTAAAGTTGTACTTGAATACATTATTTGGCAACTTGAATTAATTTTTCTAGCTTGTTAAAAAAAAGGCTGAAGAGAGTCACTTCAAGTTAGATAATTTTATGAAGCTAATGATGTAATTAATAATTTGCTGAAAATCAAATTACCAATTCAGAGAAATGTGTTTTAAGTAAGTACATTAAGCATAATACAAAAATGCAGTTACAGGGATTGAGCAATGTTTATTCATGAAACACAACCAAATTGATGGGCCGAGATCAGCTGTATGGGGTTCAACAAAACTAAGTGTTGGGCCAAAACTTGGGTCACAACAACCCCGTGCAGTGTTACAGGCCTGGGGAAGAGTGGCTGGAGAGCTGCCTGGTGGAAAAAGACCTGCAAGTGTTGGTTGACAGCCGGCTGAACATGAGCCAGCAGTGTGCCCAGGTGGCCAAGAGGGCCAGTGGCATCTTGGCCTGTGTCAGACACAGCGTGGCCAGCAGGAGCAGGGAGGTGATTGTGCCCCTGTGCTCAGCACTGGTGAGGCCGCACCTCGAGTGCTGGGTTCAGTTTTGGGCCCCTCACGACAAGAAGGACATTGAGGGGCTGGAGTGTGTCCAAGAAAGAAGAATGAAGCTGGTGAAGCAGCTAGAGAACAAGTCTTATGAGGGGCAGATGAGGGAACTGGGGTTGTTTAGTCTAGAGAAAAGGAAACTTGGGAGAATTTATCACTCTATTCAACTCCCTGGAAGGAGGTTGTAGTTAGGTACCTCAGTCTCGTCTTCCAAGTAACAAGTGATGGGACAAGAGGAAGTGACCTTAAGTATGATTCTATGTCTGCCTAAGGGTTTAATTCTGGGAGGATATCTGCACTGAAAAGCCTCTCTGTGTTTTAAAATAAAATAATAAAGCATAGCCAAGACATCGCTAAAGAGCAATGGTTAGGTGTTGTGGCTAACTTGCACACTCTGTCACTATGATGAATTTAAAGTGAATCTCAGTAGAGAGGTATTTCTTAATTGTGAAAATATTGTTGCAACATCCTCATTTCGGAAAAATGGGTCTAGTATGTTTTTCTCAGGCTACAACTGACTTTACCAAACATATTTCTGCATTGGCAATGAGTGCTACAGTGGGAGAAAGAGCTTACAAGCTCAAGCTAATTGTTCACGTTGAATAACAGCTTATCCATAACTAGAAGTATTTATCTCAGTGGAAGCACTGAAGATTTGGGAGCTATTCAGCTTGAGTAAGGATAAGAAAGCTTCTAAGGAGATCTGCAACACATTTATTATGAGATTCACCCTAGAGCTTTTTTTTTTTAAATAAAGAGTAGAGTGACTGCATTTTTATTCAAAAGGGTTTGCATTAAAACCTCAGATGTGGATCTTCAAGAGAAAATTTAAATGAAAAGCAGAGTGTCTGATGGAAAAAGTGTGATAGTTCCAGTCAGAGGGTCCGATATAAAAAAAGATACAATGACAAGAGAAAATAGAGGGAGCAATAATAGGAAATGGACTGAGAGTGAAAACAGAGGCAGTTAGAAATTAGAGTAGAAATGAAAGGACAGTTAGTGATGTAGCATTATGGAAGATGATAAGCCTCATCTCAAAATGCACTTCAGCTCATTTTAGAAAAAGAAGGGGAAAAAAAAAAATCAAGGTAGTAAGTATGGCCACATTACTAAGAAGAAAACTAGTTCTTCCATGTGATTTCAAGTCTTTATATGCCTTTATTTCCAAATACTGAACATTTAATGGTGAGGTCAATTAAGCATGTACATCTAATGGCTTCCTTGCAAAGAAATATTATTTTAAGAATGCACTGAGATGTTTGAGGTTATTAATACACTATTTGCCTCATTTATTACTTCACAAGATAGACCCTAACCATCATTGAATGCCCGGTGGCCAAGAAGGCCAATGGCATCTTGGCCTGTATCAGACACAGCGTGGCCAGCAGGAGCAGGGAGGTGATTGTGCCCCTGTGCTCGGCACTGGTGAGGCCGCACCTCGAGTGCTGGGTTCAGTTTTGGGCCCCTCACTACAGGAAGGACATTGAGGGGCTGGAGTGTGTGCAGAGAAGGGCAACGAGGCTGCTGAGGGGGCTGGAGGACAAGCCCTGTGAGGACAGACTGAGGGAACTGGGGTTGTTTAGCTTGGAGAAGAGGAGGCTGAGGGGAGACCTCATCACTGTCTACAGCTGCCTGAAAGGAGGTTGTGACAGGGTGGGTGCTGGGCTCTTCTCCCAAGTGACAAGCGATAGGACTAGAGGAAATGGCCACAAGTTGTGCCAGGGGAGGTTTAGACTGGACATTAGGAAGAATTTCTTCACTGAGAGAGTGGTCAAGGATTGGAACAGGCTGCCCAGGGAGGTGGTGGAGTCACCATCCCTGGTGGTGTTTAAAAAACAGGTGGATGAGCTTCTTAGGGACATGGTTTAGTAGGGAGACAGGTATGGTTGGACTGGGTGATCTCGGAGGTCTCTTCCAACCTAGTGATTCTATGATTCTATGATTTCTAACATTTGGACTGTGAACCAAAAGCCTCATATGGAATAGATCGTCATATGAACCTGTGAAACATATTATAGGAGACAACAAAAAGGTCATGAAATTTCTTAAGAATAAAGATTTATTTTTTTTTTCATCCAACCCCTCTCATAGCTGAAGACAAAAATCTGAAGCTCTAAGGTAGAAAGAAGGGGAAAAAGGAATCTAGGATATGAAATGAGACGTTTCCTTATTAGGTAGTAATAAAAAGAGGTAATACATATAGATTTTGGAAGTACTATAATGGAATTAGTATAAACAGAATAAATATGTAGAACATTGGTTTGGTTTGTTTTTTTTAAATATTCTGGCAACGAAGGTATGCTTAATGCCAGGAGACAGAAAATTCTGCCACCTTTCTAGCTGACAATTATATAGCCACAGTGGGGCAGTCAAGGACAAGCCATACAATTTACTTCTAGAACACTTCCAAAGCACAAGGAACAGATCATATATTTCAGATATTAAGGGCAAAATCCCACAGTGCTTAGTCAGGCAAAACTCCTGTGGAAGCCAATGGGAGTTTTGCCTGAATAAGTACTGAGCAAAGACTATGATGTTTGACCTAGATTTATCAGTCATACAAATTTAGGTCTAAGACGCTTTTAAGACAGATAATCACTGTGCCGCAACATTCCTGCGGCATTCTGTTTAAAGGAAAACATAGTAACAGTAAACTATGAATCATCCCCTGCACCCTTCATGTATATAATGAAGGGAAAAACTCACAGCTGGGCAAGGAGTTGCTATCTTGAAAGTCTGCCAAAGAGCAAGACTTAAAAGTATAAGTTTACCATTGCAAAGTTTTGGAAATCTGATAAAGACAGAAAAATGCACAAGTGAGATTCCCAAAGGCTTGCATGAAAATGTTATGGCTTTCATTCTTGTAAGCAAAAAGGCAACAATGAATAATTTCTTTCTATAGTTATTCTTCTGATTTAGGGCAAACCACAATTCCTACATGGCCAGTGGAAATTCCTCTAGTTGATTTCACTGGGGATTAATTTAGGGGACTAAGTAGGTCAATCTTGTTCCTAAATTAATACTTCTATGACAGAAATATGGAACTTCATTAAGTTTAAGATAAGTGTATATCTTGCTTCAGAAATTTCCTTCTGTAATTAGAACCCACTTACAAGAATTTTGATACCAGGAAAAATATTAGAATTAGTATCAAAGTGAGCAGAAAAATTCATAAGCATGTGGGATGCGCATGTTTTTGGCTTCCTTCTTCTAGCTGAAGTGAATATCCAAACCCTGACACCAGTGCCAGTCAGACCAGAGGATCTCCCTGAAAGGTGAGAGGGAGGCAGTGGAACATGAATACTGCACATCACAACACAAAAGCCAAAATCATAGCAAGCTAAAACTCCACCCTTTCATATTTAGCTGGGCCTACCCTTTGCAAGAATCTTTATGTAAAGAACAGTAGTGAAACGACATAAAAAGATATGTCTTTTATCTAAGAGCTTTTCCATCATTAACGTATCCTAAATCTTCTGAACTGTGCAATAGTACCAGAGAAGCAAATAGCTGTGCTGTTCAACCTGATAATAGCTTGATACCATCTTTGACCGAACTTACTCTTCAGATTTTTAAAGGGCAGATCCTTGAAAATGAAAAGCCTACAACTTCAATCAAGTGTCAGTCTAGGACCTTGTAATCTTACAAAGTAAATGCTAAACCCCACAGTCAATATTTGGTCAGCTCCAGCTTTTACCACCAGATATGAAAGAATAGTATCACTTGCTTTAACTCTCTTACATTTTCAGGTGAGGTAATTAGGTGCCATAGGAACAAGAACACACAACTGATTCTCTTTGATGAACACAGCTATGGAAAAGTTGATCATACTCTAGAAGACCACAGCTTATAGAACTACTGCACCTGAGATTTTCCTGAGTATTTTGCATCCAAATCTATTCTCCTCAGCCATTTTCAGAAAGTTATATAGATTGGACTTCAGCATCTCCCTGATGCTGATGTGTTTCCCACAAAAGCCCTTACTTGGTCTCTTTATGAATGACTATCTTAGGCAAACATTAGGTTATAACAAAATCAAAGCAAACGTATACAAACTCTCATTACTTGCAGAAGTGTCAGGCTTACTTTCCTCCTTTGTACTCCTACAAGCCCGCTGCTCCTTCCTTTCTTTCACTTCTTGATTGCCGTCTTTTGGTGACATTATATATTAACGCCCATCCTCATCCAAAAAAACCTCCAAACCAACCAAACAAAACACTCCAGAAGTCCTCCATAAGTAAAGGAAGAAAAGGAATCTTGGTTTTCCCCAGATCTGTCTCTTGAAAACTAGATGCCAGAATTCAAGGCTAAAAACCAATTAAGGTCAAGTCCATGCTAAATTACCAGAATTTCTGTTTTCTATATTACCATTTATTTTCATTAAATAAGAACATAAATAATGTCTCTAAAATTTGAATGCCTCTTTCTAATTTATTAAATCAGAAATTGATAAGTTATTAGGAAACATAGGACTATCCACTCAAACGCAAATACAGCGTAGGGTAATTCCTCAGGAACCAGACAAAATAAACCCCAGAAAAAAACAGGCACATCCGTGTTTTGGGTCATTAGCACATAGGAATTCCCAATTCTAAAAAAATAAATTAGACTGCATCATGGTCTAGCAGTGTTGCTGAGAATTTTTGGTTTCAGAGTCATAACTATTTGCTCTCCAGTCGATACAGCACGCTCAGTGCAAAACACAGTGCAAGCAGGGGGAAACTGAGACAGAAATATACATGATCTCATAGCACCTAAAGACATAGTATAAGACTCCTCCTCTCAAGGTTTCTTCTCTATGAGCTTTAAAATATGCACCTGGCTGTGCCTGAAAACTCACTGCTTTTAAATAACCAAGTCCAATAGGTGGATTTTTGTTTTAAATTATGCTTCTATGAGACTAGAGTTAGGAATTCATTTGTCTGTGCTCGAGGAGGTAACATAGAGGAAATGCATCCTACTGTGGAATATGTCTAAGATTTAATTATGAAGTTTTACAGAAGCCAGGTGAAGCCAACTGCTTCAAATTTTCATCCTGCCTCAAATTTTGAACCCAAAAGTTTTGTATGGCTATATGCAGGGAATTCCCGCGGAGAGTGGTTCAACAAATGAAAACAAAAAGTCATGCAGATGTTATTTCTGTCCACCTAACTGCAGCTAAATAACAAAGTTGGAGCTGTGCTGTTTGGATCATTGAAGCTGAATGGTTTTCTTCTCCCAGTGAGTCACCTCTTCTGACTTCAATACGACACAATAGACAAATGTAGTTTTTTAACCTGTCTTTAAAATGTACCAATAATTTTAAGTGAGAACCCCACCGCACCCCGCCGTGCCCCCCCTGCCCAGCACAGTACTAAGCTATGTTCTTTTTCAAAGCTTTCAGGTGCTTATTCCACTTGTTGTTTATATTAGAATACTATAACCTATTGTAATTAGCGTCAGCCGAAACGTTACTGAAAGTAACAGCTCTGACCTTAACAGACTGACTTCAAACTCATTAAACAGTATATTAGGAGCCATGAATACTGCAGGTATATTCTAATTTATGTAACACAGTACAGATATTTTATGATACACTACTACACCTTGAGCAATACTTTGAATATTAAAATACCAAGTAAACTGTGGTCCATTATTATCAACAGTCTAACTAAATAGGTGTTCAGGATTATAGTCATTAGCAACAAAATAATAAAACTCTGATTTTATGTCAGTACTCCTACATTTTTAATCTTAAGTGTGGACAGTATCATTCTAAGTGAATGAAGGCATTGTTAAAAATGTGTAAGTGCCTTATGCATGCTTACAATAGCTTCTTCAATTATAGTTTGAAAATTATAATTCTAATTAAAAGTTAAAATTAAACAACTATAATGGCATGCAATAAAGTTCATATACAGCTAGAAAACCAGCTGTGTTTGAAATTAGATTAATATTCTCATAATTGTTGGTTTTAAAAAAAATAATCTATCGGCAGTATATGGAATTAACAATAAAATGCTATGATTGCTTACAGTATAAAGTATACAGTACATACATATGTATTAGTAAACTGCTTAACTTTTCTGGAAACCATTTTCAATATGTAGCTGGAAGGGAGGAGAGTAGTGAGCACAAACAGAATTTTCCAGGTTTCTCAGGTCCAGCTGAAAGGTCAACAACTTGGTGCCTTGGTCGATTTCTATTCTTTCTGGAAAGACTATCTGTGTCTTTAAGAGTCATAGTTTTCATTTAACTATTATTTCAGAAATTAATTCCACATGCACTGGCTTTCCCCCCTCCCCCCCCCCCCCCCCCTCTGTCCTTGCATAACTATTTAAGATTTGGTTTCAGTATCAGTAAGTGTTGAATCTTATACTGAAGCCAGACTTAACGTTCATGATTGTGAGATAACACTGTCGGGGGTGGGGGGAAGCCCTTTTTCTCCCCCATTAGCTGTATCGCAATCAAAAAGAAATGACCATTTTCCCCAAGTAACTTTCTAGCTGTTCTACCAGTTAATTATATAACACCAGCCTCAGTAGCATTAAAACCTGTCCGTGCTTTGACACGCTTGATGAATAGTCCTTCCTTTTAGGCTAAACCAGAAGTAAAACGTATTAATTTTCTTCTTAGGCAACAGAATGTATTATTTAAGCCCTGCAGGGAAACCGGCCCCGTCTCTGTCTTCCCCAAATTACTAATCAGATCCTTAGGTCACCAGAAGCAATGGCAATTACAGTTCTGAAAATAAGGAGATATTTGTTACATTTAAACATTTCAAAATATAACTTCTGTGGAAAAAAAAACCCCAATCCAAAACTCCCAAACCCACTTTGCAGCTTTATGCAGACATTTAACCACAAAATTTTTGGAGAGATAAAGAGAGACAAGCAGCAGGCTATTAAATACCCCAGAGATTATGGGATGGTCACTAACAGCCACCTTTTGAAGGATGCCAACTCTAGAGGCTCCCCAGCTTATCCTGTTTCTTTTCTAAATGGCAATCTCTCTTTACAGTCATACTTATTTCTTGTTCCCTACCAGCAGGAACTGAATGATGCTGCGACCGGCCGCGCAGAGGAAGCTTAACAGAAAAATCTGTCTGCTTAGAGAGTCTCTTCCCTTTGCACAGGTACCACATCGTATAGCTGCCACATACTCCAACAAACAAGTACACTTCAAACCCATTAAACACACCAGTATGTCCTGGTAACGGAACTTGAATTTCCTAAAGAAGAGGCAATTGTACATTACAGGATTTAACTACAAATTGGAAAGCAGATTTTAAAACATAGATAGAAGACATATAGGAAGTTATATTGATTGTTTTCTAAATTCTGTCTTGAACATAACAACAAAGAACAAAATAAAAAAACAATAGTCCCATAAACCCTCACCCAGCCTTTGATGATGCATATTTTATTTAGTGTTTCTTCATACCTGAATTAAAAAATAAAGCCAAGTAGTATTCCCATAACTGTATGTGACAACTACAAAGCAAAATCAGAAACACAGCACTGCAGAAAAATGTAACAATAAAGAATAACCACTTTTTGCTTTTGAAAGTAAACTAAAGATAAATTTTATTTGAAAAGGCAAGTCATATCGCTGCACTCTGAAGTCAGGTAACAAAACATGAATTAATTCAGTGCAAGTATATTTCCAGATCGGCATCCTAACATCCAAGATCTAGCTGAAGAACCCATCTAATACAATCTTCCATGTATTGGCTTAGAAAAGCTCTTGGCCGGGTGTTTCTCATTTGCTCTATTATTGCCTGCTTTTGATGACAGTCAAACTATAGCAAAATTGTAGATGCATTTTCATAGACTAGTTTTCTCCTCAGTTCTGTTCCTTGATCTTCTGTTGTGTTAGTTGTTATTTCAGCTGATCATTAAGATCCACTCCAGTGTCATTTTCTTCTGATTTTTTTTTTGAACAAAAGGTTTTGCACCTGTCATTTTATCTACAAAAGTTACCTTGGCTAATTTTTGTCACTACTTGCACTGCTAAAATACTAAATGATAGCCTCTGCTTTTTCATGTTCTCTTACCCTTTCTGGTCTCTGCAACGTTTTCCCCATAGCAGTGATTTTAGCTACATTTGATATTCTATATTAAGTTTCAGTAGTGTCATATAAAATGTTTTAAACTTCCATTGATTTACATCTGTCTCCTGGTCTGCCTGTTTTTATTACTGTACACCAATTCTCAAAATTATTCCTAGAGTTTTTCTGTTGTACTCCACTACATAACTGTTCTCATTTGAATTGTGATTTCTGCAGTCAAATTTTGTTACAGCTTTCACTGAAAAAAACCAAAACCATTTGGCAGAATTAAACTCCTTAAAAGCAATGTCTTACTGAAAAATCTTGAGTACAGGATGATTTATTTTTCATCCAAGCAGCATGTAGCACAGAATTTCCCTGTGTGAATCCTGCACAGCCCCTTCTGTACGAGTTAGGGCATGTCTGTTAGGTGCCGACCTGATTCATGGACTTTTACAGACATCCTGCACATCCACAGACAGTTTATTTTATGTGTTAGAGTCACTCACTGTTTGAAGCAAGAATTGCCATAATGAATCAAACCCAAGGTGCTCTAATCCTGTAACCTGCGGCAATAGCCATATCAGGTGTTTCAGAGGAAGGTGTGAAAGCTTGAAAATAAGCCACTCTGCCACTCTTTCATATTTGTTTTTCTCCTGTCCTCCTTCCTTCCCTAGGCTGAAATAAAAGGATTTGTCACAATTTTAAGGTTTTGTTACAATTGTTATTACCTGCAGTAACTGGACATTATTTCTTCCTAAGAATATTCAACACTCCTCTCTTTCTTTTTAAAATAAACCTTGTTGAAATCTTGGCCAGAATGATTTTCTGTAGCAATCAGCTCCATGATTTTATTACACACTGTGGATAAAAATATTTTACATCTTTAAAATAGTTTTGAATTTCCCATCATTTAAAGGATGTATCTTTATTGTTTTACTTTATGAAACAGGAGTGTACACTTCTGACCTAGACCATTCATTACTCAACAGAGTGTTTCAGTGATCATTTAAGCCAAATTTTTGGCCTAAAGGTAAGATGTGAATATCCTGCATTGTCCTGTAATCTCCACAGTATGCAGGCACATTTTTTTGTTAATCCCCTGGAATAAAGGCTGTTTTAAATGGTATTCACCATCAGAGCTAAATAGATCTTTTCTGAGTATTGGGATGCCTCTCATAACCCTAGTCCCCATGTCTATCCTTGTTACAGCTATTACCTTGAGTTCAGTAAAAATACATATGCAGTGAATCAACAGAAAATACTCCAATACTCAAATCTGTGGAGCAAATTTTCATCCTGGGGCATGTTGACCCCTGAGAATCTGTGGAATACTTTAAAGAGATCTGTGAAAGATATCAAAGTTCAATGTGCTACACAACCCCCCCCAAAATCAGAAGTTTCTAACAAAGTTTGCATCCTCAGTAGTTAAATTTCAGGAATCCATGCATTAAGAAAAGTTGAAGACAGCTGCACCAAAATACGCTTTGCTGCTCCCAGACAATATTATACCAAAAAATAATCAATGTAAAAACAATCAGTATTAAATGTCACAAACAGATTCATCGTTTAGCTTCTAGAAGCTCCTTTGGCAGCACCGATGCTTTAGGTCTATAAGAAGTACACTCTCAATCCTACTCTATGAGTAATTTGTAAATTCACATCTCCATTTTTCATAAATCAATTTACAGATGACCAGAAAACCAGTCTGAGAACAGCAAGGCACATACTTTTAGAGTTCAATACTCCAATTTGTTAATATGATTCTGGGAGGAATCTGAGAAATAAGAAGTTGAAACCCAAGCTAACAGAAAGACACAGCATACGTATCTCAAAAAAAGCAGCAATGTTTAGATTGATTGCAGCATAATTTCTTATTATCATTGGAAACTAAATTAGGTTATGATGAAGGATGAGATGATCCTTTGAAAGTCATATTAGGAACAACGTGCAAAACATCACTCTTTTTACAGCCGAGTTGCTAGGGTATACGTGTATTTAGTTCATCAGCATAATGATTTTGAGCAGGAAAAACTGAAATGCAAAATTTGCAACTGTGTTTCTCTGTCAAATGCTTATTTGGAGTCACTACTTGGGGTGGGGTGGTGGGAGAGGAAAATCAGGGATGAGAGAGTTATTTTATTAATATTTACAATTAAATTAAATAATTTAATTTAGAAAACTTTCTGAATTGAGCTGCTTTTGATTGTCTGTAAATCTGAATTCAAATTTTCATGCTTTTTTTCCCAACAGATTCTCAGAGTTCAAATGACAACTGTTACAGTGAGGAAGAGAAGACTCACAGAAGTAGAAAGATAGACAAAACATGGAGAGAAAATGCAATTTTACATCTATGTCTCATTCCTGTCCCTGGACCTTCCTCCCAAGGGTCTGCCTTTGTTGTGGTCTGTGTTATATTCTGCTAACACTTCTATTGTTACTAACTTTCAGGAGTATTAAATAAACCAGAAGGCATCTTGAATGAACTTGGGATCGCAGCTAGATAAAAGCCAAACACAGCATCTAAGAGAGTGGTTGTATTAAAATACTTAGATAAAGATACATATCCTTATCTTCAGGGCTACTATAAACAAGCTCAGTAAACAGCAAACACCGTGACCTACATCGATTAAGTCTGAGGCTTTCTGTTCCTTTTAAACATTTAAATCCTCATTAAACGTCATCATACCTCACATTATTAGAGCCCAAAAGGCAAAAAGCCTTTTTTTTTCAAGACACTCCTTCCTTTGGCCACTCCTTTACCTGTTGGCTGTTTTCTGGCATCCCAAACTAACTAGAAAAGCATTTGTGTCTTATTTCACTTTTGAGCAAGTTAAACTTTATCAATCAGCCCCTTATCCATTATTTGTGTTCACGTAACAGAAAATCTAAAATGTATTGCCATATGGAAGTCAGGTAACAAAGTAAATATTACTAAGTCCTCATCTTGATCTTTCCCACGTTTTGTTACTTGCCAGCATTTATATAGATTATTGGCACAAATTTGCTTTCATCCTCTAATGAATCTGATAAACTTGAAATCTGCATGGATAGGGAATTTATCCAATTGGCTTGAGAAGAGTCAGACTCGTCAAGTTCATGAAATCATGCACTAGATGCAATACAATAAATCAATTATCTAACTACTATTCTGGAATAAGAAAATATTTTATATATTAAGTTTGAATTTAGAAATACAGCTGGTAAGAGAAAGAAATCTAGAATATATTTATTTATGTATCATATAATTGAGTTAGTAGCAACATTTTGTCTGACTAAAAATTTAGTGCAGAATATTAAGATGTCCTCTTTAACAGAAATACCAGTTTAGTCCTTTTTGCTACTAATCTTGTTCTGAGTTATATATATATTAAAATATATATATAATCTTGTTCTGAGTTATATATATATTAAAATATATATATACATATATGTACACATTATGCTGCATGTAAAAACTTTTCCTGAAGGTTCATGGTTCTTTTTGGAATACAGGTGAACCTTGACTATGATTTAAAGTAAATTAATTTATATCCTGTAACACAGTCAGTCAAAAAGCAGGGATGCAAGAGCCTGTATGTCCTCTGTATTGACAGGAATGCTTGTTTATATACCAGTTATGTCTTTTTACGAGCTACTGTTGCCTTGGAAACTGCTATTACAAATGAAAATTTTGTCTCAATGGTAAAAAACCCTCATGCTATTCGGTTACCCCAAAATTTACCTTATCTTTTCCTGATCAATCTGAAACTCAAAAATTAGCAGTTGGATGTTTCTATCTCTTAATTCCTCCTTCCTATTCTAAAATTGTATCTTGCTGTGAGTTTAGCGATTCCCAGTAGCAAACAAGGCCAATCTCTTATTTCCCACCAAACCTCTTATCAAAAAACATATTTACATTCTTTGTCTCAGCAGGCTGAAGGACAAAAAAATTGCAAAGCCTTCACAGAAGTCATAAAGCTGTTTTGTGAGATTTCCATTTTTTCATGTACTGATTAAAGCATTCAACAGCTCTCCAACCAGTAGTGTCAATCCAAAATTCTTGGGAAACATCATGACCTTGAACTGTGTTGGTCTGGACATTTGTCAGTTTTCCTGTCACTACTTAGTTGAATATTGCCTCCAAAGTAAAGCGTGAGCACAGAATGTAGCCATTTTCTAGGTGGTTTCCTTTCCAGATTTTTCCTGTCATTGCTTTTCCTAGACTTCAATTCCTGATTTTTGCCCTGCACGTGAGAGGCTGTGCCAATAGAAAGGAATACAATATCTATTCTAACCCAGCAAGGGAAGAGGAAGATGTGTATATTGGATGACAACAGCAAGACAAAGCAAAAGATGCCGATCATCTGACTAAAGGCTATGCTTGCTTAGACACGGGACTAAGAGGACCTTTTGACTTATTTTTGTGAGGATGCAACCTGTTTTGCCATAGAGTGTAACAACTTCATAAAATCTGTTTTTTCTTTTGCATTAATTCACAATTTTTATGTCTGGGAATGCATTCACACTGTATTGACCACAGCATCACAGATGTGTCTGTGTGTAAAATTATAAGTTTTGGCTTCTGAGTGGCTTAGGTTGACTTGTAGCTCTTGTTTCCACAGAAAACATCCCATTGTAACACTCCCTTTCTGACACCAGGACGAAGAAAAAGAAGAATAAAAAATAATCGGTTTCCTCTGAGTACTGACAGACAGCGGCGTACCAGGGGATGTGAGCCTAACATTAATACCATTCAATATGCAGACCCACTTTATTCATTTCTTGTAGCTACAGGTGCTGGGCTGTTATCAAGAAAAAAACCTGTAGAAAGAAAACACAAATTCTAAAAGCACCAGTGTGAAAGCACTGAGGGTTTAACCTTCATACGGCAAAAGCACAGTATGGGACTAAATAGATGCCGTAAAACCCTCTAGCAATACATGTGGCCCGCTGTTGGGAAGATGTTCATGATGAGGAGACAGGTCAATGTCATAACAGTGGTCAGTGAAAGCTGCAAGAAGACATGAAGTGCAGTGTGGGGTTCTATTCCTCTCTGTCTTCACAGAGTCCTTCATAGGCACTGTCACAAAAATTTCTTTCTTTTTCCCCTCTTTTGGCCATAATTGTGCTGTGTTCCTTTAAAAAAGTAACAGGACTACTGGATTCCCTATGGGAACATCTACTGGACCTGCTCAAGGGAAGAAAGGCCCAGAGGATGGGAAATACAGCAGGCAAGAGCATCTCACAGAAAAAACTTGGCCATCACCGCATTGTACAGAATGACTGCAACATAGAACTGGGACTGGAGTAGTCAGTCTACCCTCAGGCACGAGGGAAAGACAATTCCCAAGGAGCAGACATGACAGAATTGAACTGGTCAGACTCAGCCCAATTGAAAGTGAATGAAAGTCTGGATTTGAAGACCCATTTGCATGAACAGAGGGGGCTGGGACTGCAGAAACGAATGCTTTAAAATGCTATTAATTTCTATTATGCCTCACTCTGCTGCTTTGAGTTCTTCCCATTCACAAAGTTTCTAGTTCATATTATGACGAAACACAGCATTTCCCACCTGAGATTCAAAGTGGTTTTGATCTTCTTTGTGGAGCTCATGGTCAATGCAGATTCACGATAAATGTCAGGATGACACAGTGTCCTGCCACTGGCTATCAGCCTCTGCAATGTCCCCTCCTTACTGGCAGTATCCTGAAGGACATGCTATAGATACCTGCTTCTTGTACACCAGTGTAGTGTTCCACCTACAGCAGGTGCCTCGCAGACTGTCACGTTAACCAGCTAGGTGAACCAATAGGAAAACATTGAGAATTTCATCAAAGCATGTCCTGTCTTTCAAGAAAGTCCTTCAACACCTAAGTTGCTATGGAATATTCCCTTTTTTCCCAAAACCACAGCATTTCCTGATTAAAAGCAGCACTAAATATTAGAGCTAGGCATCAACTATTCTGAAAGAATAATTGTTCAGTACTGGTAATAGAAACTTACAGGATAAATAATAGCTGAAAGTCTCCTATTAACATTTGGTATTTTTTCCTGAACCTAACTGGGAGAGACTGCTTGGCAATTTCCAGTCCCTTCCACCAGCTGAGCTGATTAGCTCATGATCAGTGCTGAGCAATGGAACTTAACTTGCCTATCAGTGGGGGCATTTGCTGCCAGCTGAGCACGCTCACTCGGACAATTAACAAGGCTGAGCCAATATGTGATGACTTGTTAAGCTGCAGTAATGTTTATTTTCCCTTCCAAGCCTCATACTAAGAAACAGTGTGAAGCAAAAGAGGTTCTGAGAACTAAATGAGGGAAATCTCCCCTAAAAAGGAAAAAATAATGTGTTGTGTTTTTTTTTTTTCCCAGTTCACATGTTAATACTGATGAAAAATACTGCAAAATGACTTATTTTGCTCTAATCAGCTTGCAGTTGTGTGCAGATCTCGTTGTAAGAAGTGGAACTTACAATGAATTTATCAGAACACTTCTATTTTAGACTTAAGCAGAATAAATAAATAAACAAACAAACAAATAAATAAATCCATTACAATAGTTATATTAAATTCAACAGGTATACCAGAGTACGTACTACAATACAATTAGACTAGGATGAGTTCCTCATTTTGGCCATCCATCACTTCTTAATGTGAAATAGAAAAAAGGTTGAAATAGGTCGAAATAAATTATTTAATGCTAATTTATTATCTCTATCAGAATTCTGTTACTATGCCCTATCATGAGAACATATAAATTCTGCACATTTTGTATGAGTAATAACGAGAATGCGTAATTTTAGTTTCAGTGATAGACATAAAAGGTACTCGAAATCAGCTTATAATTAGCTAAATTCTTAATGTTATGTTAATAACCATAACGGGAATGTAACTGAACATTTTGGTGTGCTGAAAAAATGCTGTATCTGAAATTTTAACTTTATTAGCACCAACGCACTCCTTTTCTTGCTTTCCTCATACTGCAAGTGCAATTTACTTTTTTTTCTTCTAACAAACTGGTGCCATGGTTGACAAGTAGGTGTAGGTGTAGGTGTTGGGTCATAGGTTGGACTCGATGACCTCAGAGGCCTTTTCCAACCTTATGATACTGTGATACTGTGAAACTTCTCCATATTAGAGAACTTTTCACTTTGGTGGAACCCCCTAACACTACAAACCAAACCAATCCCCAAAACTGCATCCAAACCCTATTTTCCACTGTAACAATTTATTTGGATAACATAAGGAATTTATGTATTAATGAAATGGGACTTATATCTTGAGAGAAAGGTTCTAAATATCCTGACAGAAAGTAAGCTTAAGTAAAAAACTGAAAATTTGGATTTATGAGTCCAAGGCTTGACAACATGCTTTCAGCAGTAGAACTGGCAGGATTCTCTCCTCCTCCATGACCCTTTTTAAAAACATGTCTTTGTAAATGAACAGAAATTAGCAGAAGGGGAAAAGACGTGGAGAAAAAATCCCCTACAACATGAAAAAACTCCACCAAACACAAACCTCAAGCAAGAATGGAAATGGTGTCCCACTTATAACCGCACATTTGCTGAAAAAAACTTTTGCTGAAGTTTATTATACATCCCTTACACAACCAAAACCCAAATCACCTTTCTTTAAACACATTGGCAGTGTTGTTACACCACACGAACTGAGAATGGAAGAAACAGTTCAAACTACTATGGCACAGACAAATCTGAAAATGGAATAAAAGAATCACAAAGCAATCAAATTAGAAGCACTGTTCAAATTAGATAAGACAAACTTACGCTCGTTGTGTAAGCAGCTTCAGGATCGTCCTCTAACACTCGTGACAAACCAAAATCAGAGACTTTACACATGAGGTTACTGTTGACCAAGATATTGCGGGCCGCCAGATCGCGGTGTACATAGCCCATGTCTGAGAGGTACCTCATGCCAGATGCAATCCCCCGCAGCATGCCAACCAGCTGGATGACAGTGAAGTGGCCATCATGCTTCTGCAAATAAAGATACAAGGTCAAAGAATACAGCTACTTTTCATTAATTTTGTGTTAGTGATACTAACTATCTTACTTCCCAGCTTATATTGAACATACATTTCTAACCCATCCAGCCAACCTGCCTGCCACAAGCTTGTTTTTTCAACTATTTAACTCGGTCAGCAGTGTAAGCTATCTCATCTCTCATTGTGCAGTTTATTCCCCTGTTCTACTTTTTCACACACTCCACAATCTTTCTATTGACAGCATTTAATGTCTTTTATCTTCAGTTACTAAGAACACTTTCCCCAAACTCTATTTTTTAATACAAGAAAGACAACACGCAGAGAAATCCTATTTTCATCTCTTACTCTGTGGCCTCAGGAAACAAACCCCCCTCTTTTTATCGCCTCAGCCTTGATTGTCTGCATCGGGTACTGCTGTTACCTCACTTCTGACTTTTTTTGGAAGGTTTGTTTCATTTGTTTCTTTTTTAAAAAAAAGACAAACCTAGAAAAAGTTTGGGATGTTACTTTATGTCTGTTCTGTACTTCACCATAAATCTCTGAACACTAGATTACAAAGGAGATTTAGGCTGAAATTCCTGTGGTCATGTAGCTTTTCCAAAGTCTTCCTGGCTGACTAAGTCCATTAAGCACAGACTCACGAAAGCATTAAGCTGCTTAACTCCTGCTGAACTCTGTTGGAGTTGAACATGTAAATACGAGTTGTGTTGTTAACCCCACTCATCCACCTGGTTAGTCTTGGTGGACCTCAGTTTCCCATCTGCAACATTAAAGTCAATACTTCTGTAACTCCTGCATCAAAAGTCTCCAGAATTATATGGCGGTGGGGACCAAATGAGTACCTATACAGAAATATGATTATAGGCTCTTTGCCTGGTTTATATTTGCCCTATCTACCATTTACTGCTGACTGCTTCCAGCAGTATTTTTGTGACCTCAGCTGGCAGACATTTAGCTTCTCATGCATTATTCAGGGAGCCAGGCTTTTATGTTAGCAGGAACAGTCAAACAAAAACAAACAACTCTTCTCTGCAAGCAAGTTAACTTTCCATTTTCTCTTTCAACACCTTCAGCACTGGGCTACAGACAAGCAGCAGCATTCTGATTTGAATTCAGGGCATTTCTATTGCTTAGCTGATACATCTAAGAGAGATTATTTTTGTAGAGGAGACCTTTACAGTAAGTTAAGTAAATTCATTAGATTCAGCACAGCAACAGGCTGAACTGTAAGGATATGCTTGACTTTATCCCTGATCAGCAAAGTGTTTCAGCATTTCCATTATGATTTAATGATTTGGGGCCTAAACCTATCACGGATTAAACAGATAGACCACTTGGTGGACAAGGTATTGGTTGGATGGTCATACTCAAAGAGTTGCAGTTGATGGCTTGATGTCCAGGTGGAGACAGGTGACACTCCTTAGGTGTCGGCACCAGAACTGGTATTGCTTAACGTCTTTGTCAGAGATGTGGACAGTGGGAGTGAAGGCACTCTCAGCAAGTTGCCAATGACACCAACCTGGGTGCTACGGTTGACACGCTGGAGGGAAGAGACACCGGAAAAGGCAGAGACAACATGGTTTCTGCAATTTGTGAAACTTGCAGACTGTCTTGAATCTTTTTCCATTCTTCTCATAAAATCAATTGGAAGAAAAGACCAAGTGCAGCAGAATATGAAACCCTGCATTACAGGCAACATCCACCAGTTACTGACCAGTCCTGCTGTGTCAGTTAAATACACAACAAGACAAAAACCAGAAAGAAAATGGTAAAAATGCATCATTGCTCCATGGCTCCTTGGTTTCCAAGCTGCTATTCTAAGCTAACATATTAGAATGCAGAAATTCAGATACTAACACACCTTGTCAACTGAAACACCTCATAGCCTCATCATACTTCCCCAGCAACACCTGTATTTAAGGAGTCATGGTTCCATCAGTGGCCAAATGCCACAGCCAGCTCACGGACTTCTCAAAAAAAGCACATTTAATGGCATTTCTTTGAAACCAGCTATTTATGACTGATCGATAGCAACATTTCCCCTTGAATGTTTTCACTGCTCCTCTTGCACCAGTGCTTTGGAGCCTTTTTGTCTTTAAATTCCGCATGCAAAAGTGGAGACAGATCTACCCAAAGCATCATGTCACACCTATAAGCAGCCCTCTTCCTTTTTTGCCTCCATCAAAGCCACCTGTAAGTCAGTTCTGTCACCTGTAAGTTAGTTCTGCAGACCACAGTCAGCTGAGGGTCAAGACAAAAGTGTGCTAACCAAACATTTCACAAAAGGCCACCCCTTGTTATGGGCCTATGACGTTCTCTGTCACCGGCCAATACCACAGGAATAAGGGGAACCTCTCAGACTCTGAAACATGCCAGTGACAATTATTTTAAATAAAAAATTTTCATCTAGCAATTAAGCAAAGAGCAACAAAAGAGAATATTCTTAAATAATTTAAGCCTCTTCCAATAAAGGAAGGATATGAGTCATATCCAATATTTTATGTAATGAAGTCACATAGAATTCCAGTTTTGCTTTTTATTTAAAAATTTTAAATGTTTAATTAACTCAAAATTTATTAAGCTGATTGTAAACAGTTAATACTCTTCACACTTACCCTGTATGGGTAACTGTTTTTTGATTAACTATAGAATTAGGGTTTGGAACAAAGCATCTATGACTTTGTTTTGCAAATCAATCCTGCCCCCACAACAAAAACAACCCCCTCTAGATTTTACCTCCTCCTTATCATGACTAACAGCTCCCTTCTTTGAACAAACCTCAGAGTCAACTGCAACAACTCCCTTAAACTTTTGTCCCCTTGGATCACAAGCATTCATTCTTTCCTTTTTTTTAATTTGTGCTCTTTCAAATCTAGACCATGCTTGACTGATTTTTCATAAAACACAACCTTTTCCTGCACTTTCCAGATCTCAGTATTTGCTTTATCATAGCAGAAATGTCTGAGTTAAAAACAATCTCATGCTTTTGCCATTCTCTCACTCCTCCTTTCAAATTTCTTTGGGCTTCTGCGTTGACAAGAAAAGTTCAAGCTTCTTATCTCCGCCTTTAATGAAATAACAGACTCGCTAACATACCAATTGCAATTTTATTCTGTCCTCTTCCTCCCTCTGTATATTTCTCTGGCTCCTCTTCTTCATCTGTTTTCCTCTGTCCTTTCTCATGCTTGGTTTTACATCTTCTCATTGCCAGCTCTGCAGTTGGAACAACTACATTTTTCCTGTCAGCAACTGCCTCTCTGAGGTCTCTGTGTAATCACTTCTGCACCAGTGCCCATGCCAGTTGTATTCACCGACACTTTAAAACCAGTCATCTTTCAATATATCAAAATATTTGTCTGATTCAGACTGATCAGGACAGAGACTATGGGTCATATTTAAACCGTGGAAAATTCAATTAAATTGATGAAATCATATCAGGTATGAATCTGGCCTGACCTTTTCAGCATTTTTAAATCCCCATGTACATCTGCAGGTCAAAACAATCCTTTAGTAACTTCTTGGTATCTTGTTTCATTTGCTTGTCATCCAGGGACAACCCCCCCACTCGTCTGAATGATATGGCTGTTGTTATCCAGAGCTGTATTCTGATTCCCATGGCTTAGGTTTGAAATATGCTTTTGATAGGATTCCCACTGGGGTGTTAAGGGTGTTAATCAATACTGGCAGCAATTCGAACCTCAGTGGACTTATCACATTTATCCTATCAACCCATCAAATTTTAATCAGGCTTTAATGGCTTTGCTAAATAAACTTTTCTCATCAGCTGAGTATAAATGCAATATCTGAGTAGCTGCCTTGCATTTTCGCAGCCCTGCAAATGCTCTGAAAAAAAAAAGTTGTTTTTTTCATTTAGCTACAGTTTGCTTTTGAAAACCTTATGTACATGAAATATTCTCCTCCTCTTACAGATCATTCAACAGCACTGACCTACAATGGGCTGGTGAGGAAGGTCTGTTACTGGAGGGGAGGAAGGATGATGTCCTAAATTTCACACATTGCTTTTAACCCTCTAGTTTCCAGCTCCAGCGTGCACTGCTTTGGTGATTTTTTACAAGTCCATGGAATTTTTCTTCTTTAGAAGATTTTTTCTATTTTACTACTGAGTAAACTTTTGAAGGTGTGGCCACTGAATTTTTCTGCTTTCCTTCTGGTCTTTTGTCTCTTCTAAAATCCACTGATTTATTTGCCCTATAAGTAAGAATACTTTAATTTTGAAAAGTGTACAGGACTTGTTACAGGTCTAAATTTTTTACTGCAGTTGATTTAGATCTTATTTTAGATGGGAGAATAGCACTGAAAATAGTGTGTTTATGTCTAACTTAGATCTTGTTCAGAGATCAGGCCCAGCCAGCATGGTTTTAGGAGAGGCAGGTCCTGCCTGACCAACCTGATTTCTTTTTACGACCATGTGACTCGCCTGGTGGATGAGAGGAAGGCTGTGGATGTGGTGTACCTGGACTTCAGCAAGGCCTTTGACACTGTCTCCCATAGTAGACTACTGGACAAGCTGGCAGCCCGTGGCTTGGATGGGAATGTACTGTGCTGGGTTAGGAATTGGTTGGATGGCCGAGCCCAAAGGGTGGTAGTGAATGGTGTCACATCCAGCTGGCGGCCGGTCACTAGTGGTGTCCCCCAGGGATCGGTGTTGGGCCCGGTCCTGTTCAATATCTTCATTGATGATCTGGGTGAGGAGATCGAGTGCTTCATCAGCAAGTTCGCAGATGACACGGAGCTGGGAGGAAGTGTCGATCTGCTGGAGGGTAGGAGGGCCCTATAGAGGGACCTTGACAGGCTGGAGAGATGGGCTGATTCCAACAGCATGAGATTTAACAAGTCCAAGTGCCCGGTCCTACACTTTGGACACAACAACCCCATGCAGAGCCATAGACGGGGTGCAGAGTGGCTGGAGAGTAGTCAGGCGGAAAGGGACTTGGGAGTGCTGGTGGACAGGAAACTCAACATGAGCCAGCAGTGTGCTCGACTGGCAAAGAAGGCCAATGGTATCTTGGCCTGCATCAGGAATAGCGTGGCCAGCAGGACTAGAGAGGTCATCATCCCCTTATACTCGGCACTGGTCAGGCCGCACCTCGAGTACTGTGTCGAGTTCTGGGCCCCTCAGTTTAAGAAGGATGTTGAGATGCTGGAGTGTGTCCAGAGGAGAGCAACGAGGGTGGTGAAGGGGCTGGAGCACAAGCCCTACGAGGAGCGACTGAGGGAGCTGGGGTTGTTTAGCCTGGAGAAGAGGAGGCTCAGGGGAGACCTTATTGCTCTCTACAACTACCTAAAGGGAGGTTGTGGTGAGGCAGGAGTTGGACTCTTCTCTCAGGCGACCAGTGACAGAACGAGAGGACACGGTCTCAAGCTTCGCCAGGGGAGGTTTAGGATTGACATTAGGAAGAAATTCTTCACTGAGAGGGTAATTGTTCATTGGAATGCGCTGCCTAGGGAGGTGGTCGAGTCACCATCCCTGGAGGTGTTCAAAGAGGATTTGGATGAGGCACTTAGTGCCATGGTGTAGATGACAAGTAGGAGTATGAGTAGGTGTAGGTGTAGGTGTTGGGTCATAGGTTGGACTCGATGATCTCAAAGGTCTTTTCCAACCTTATAATACTGTGATACTGTGACAGTTCCTAGTGGTCACTAGAGATGAAGTTTTTCTCTGCATTGTTTCTATTCAACCAAGCAAAGTAAATGCTAGAACTTTATCGGAATAAACTGTTCAAAATTCAAGTTGCAAATTGGTATTTCCTGAAAGTATAATTCATGCTTCATACTATCACGTGCACTGCACTCACCTTTACGTTACTGATGCTGAATTGGGTCAGCTGTCATTTTTTTCTTTAATCAACTGTTAACAGGATTCCATAGGATTACTAATATCTAATTTGATTATATGTAACACATAAAAATTAATTAATTTTAAATGCTACTGAGTAATCCTACATAAGAATCTAAGTGCCTCTTAAACCACTAAAAACACGATAAATTGTTTTATTAAAAAAAATGTTGCAAGATTAAGCCCTTCCGAAGATTTTTTTAGCATGCAATAGCCACTCTGAAATCTGGACCGAATGACAGCAGTAGCCTTCCAATCTGTGACCTTGTTTTTTTTTACTAAGCTACAGCAACAAGAAAGGGATGCCCTGGAATAACCAAGCGTCCCTGCCCACTTCAGTGCACTGGAATATAGCTGTCACAGAATCACAGAGCTGGAAGAGACTCTGAGGGGGGAATCCAGATAATCTCCTTGCCCTGTGTCATTCCTGACATGCTTTTCTAACCTGCCCTTAAAGACCATTAGGGCCAATGCCACATCTTAAATAAGATGCCCATTTAAATAAGATGCCCGACTCCCTTGAGCGTGACACTTTGCCTGGCACAGATCTCAATTCCTCCTTGCAACTGCTCTTTGTGTAGATGAAGATAAAATATCTCTCTTACTCTATTTTTAAGCTAAACACAAGTTCAGTCCACAGGCCTCATTTGCTTGGCAGCTATTCTTTTTGGTTTTGTTGTAGACTCTGCCTACCTACTCCATACAGTTTCTGAAGCATTAAGGTCCAAATGACACACAATACTCTGAGGCCTCGCCACTGTGAATTTGAGAGGAAAAAGAGTAAAAGTTACTTCCCGGACCTTGCAGGGGTATAGCCCTTCCCACCGTAGGTGAAAATCAGATTTGTGCCTACCTGAGGAACTTGAACATATATAAGTCTACAGGACCTGATGAGATGCATCCCAGGGTCCTGAGGGAATTGGCTGATGTGGTTGCCAAGCCAATCTCAATATTTGAAAAGTCATGGCAGTCAGGGGAAGTCCCTTGTGACTGGAAGAAGGGCAAAATTGTGCTCCTGGAAAGATCATGGAACAGATCCTTCTAGAGGCTATGCTAAAGCACATGGAGGACAGGGAGGTGATTTGAGACAGCCAACATGGCTTCAACAAGGGCAAGTCCTGCCTAACCAACCTATTGGCTTTCTGTGATGGGGTGACTGCATCAGTAAACATGGGAAAAGCAATGGATATAATCTATCTGGACTTCGTAAAGCCTTTGACATGGTCCCCCACAACATCCTTCTCTCTCAATTGGAGAGATTTGATGAGTGAGCTGTTTGGTGGATAAGGAATTGGTTTGATGGTTGCATTCAGAGAGTAGTGGTCAACAGCTCAATATCTAAATGGAGATTCATGACAAGTGGTCTCCCTGAGGGGTCCATACTGGGACCAGTGCTGTTTAATATTTTCATTGATGATATAAACAGCAGGATCGAGTGTACCCTCAGCAAGTTTGCAGATGACACCAAGCTGAGTGATGCAGTTGTCAGACCAGAAGGATGAGATGTCATCCAGAGGGACCTGGACAAGCTGGAGAAGTGGGCCTGTGTGAACCTCATGGGGTCCAACAGGGCCAACTGCAAGGTCCTACACCTGGGTCGGGGCAACCCCCAGTATCAACACAGGATGGGGGATGATGTGATTGAGAGCAGCCCTGCAGAGAAGGACTTGGGGGTTTTGGTTGATGAGAAGATTGACATGAGCCAGCAATGTGCACTTGCAGCCCAGAAGGCCAACCATATCCTGGGCTGCATCTAAAGGAGCATGACCAGCAGGTCGATTCTGCCCCTCTACTCCGATCTCATGATCTGGAGTACTCTGGAGTATTCTGCCTGGAGTATTGTGTCCAGTTCTGGAATCCTCAACATAAGAAAGATAAGGAACTGTTGCAGTGGGTCCAGAGGAGGGCTATGAAGATGATCAGAGGGCTGGAGCACCTCTGCTATAAGGACAGGCTGAGAGAGTTGGGCTTGTTCAGCCTGGAGAAGAGAAGGCTCTGGGAAGACCTTATAGCAGTCTTTCAATACCCGAAGGGGCTACAGGAAAGCTGGGGAGGGACTTTTTACAAGAGCAGGTAGTGACAGGATGAGGGGGGACAGCTTTAATTGGAAGGGGCAAATTTTACATTAGACATTAGGAAGAAATTCTTCACAATAAAGCTGGTGAGGCACTGGCACAGGTTGCCCAGGGAAGCTGTGGATACCCCCTCCCTGGAAGTGTCCCAGGCCAGGTTGGATGGGGCCTTGAGCAGCCTGGTCTGGTGGGAGGTGTCCCTGCTCATGGCAGGAGGATTGAAACTGGATGGTCTCCTTCAAACAGTTCTATGATTCTATGATTTTCACTGTAATGTTCACCCCGATCTACTGTAACCCCCAGAGTAAATTCTCCCAGCAGACTTCTTTATGAACAGTTATTCTCTGTTCTCTACTCTATAGCTGATGATTACAGCCTCAGTGGAGTATTATGCCCTTGTCCTTACTTATTTCTAATTAGTTCTTACAACTAATTAGTTACTAAATTTGTTGATATGGTGATGTTGAATTCAAGCTCTGTCCTGCTGTCTGCCTGTGTTTCTACTTGGCTTTGCATTGCCTGAAAATAAGCTTAGTCACAGCCTCAGGATCCAGAAGGTTAATGAAAATATAGAGAAACACAGACTGCAGAACAACATTCTTCATATATCTTTCCATCCAAAGTCCATTCTCTCCATAAAGTATTTAGCCAGTACTGCATCCACCTACAGAAATTTCAGCAAGACCTATCTGCTAATAATGTGAGTTTTAAAGCCTTATTAAAGTCAAGATTTATGATATCAACCGCTCCTCCCATATCCACAAAGCCTGCACCCTGTTACAAAAGAAAATCAGACTGTTTGACATAATTTGTCCTTGACAAATCCATGTTGGCTCATACTTATCTCACTGTTATCTTTAAGATGCTTATAAATAATTTTTTCATAATTTGTTCCAGAAATGTTACAACAGTTGACATTAAGCTGACTGGCCTGTAATTTCTTGGCTTCTCTTTTCCTTTCTTTTTAAAGACATAGATTGCATTGGCTCTGTTCTGATCTCCTCGTTTCTTTTGTGTTCTCCAAAAACTCGCAAAGATGGAGAGCACAGGGAAAGTGCACACATTACCTATCAAATTCTTTTTGCCTTCAAATACAAGAGAGTTTGACATAAATTTCTTGTTGCTCAGTAGCAAGAATATCTACAGTGATCAAAAATACTCAGCATTTCTAAGTGAACTTCGCAGAGCAGTATCAGAAATATTTTTTGTCAAGTGAAACATCGCTTGAGAACAAATGCTGGGTCTGTAGCATGAGTGACACTAGCTTTAAGTGTAATCTTAGATCATGTAAATACACACTGCTTAAAATTTCACTATTAAGGTATTCAAGCTCAGTTTATAATTGTTTTTCGGTCCAGAATAAATATTAGTATCGGCAGCCTCCAGTGCAGGTTTTCTTTTGCATAAAATTTTGAAAGGAAAAGACACTAAAATGCCACCTCTATCCTACCAGGAAAGGGACATGCCTCCAGTAATAAAAGTGCACAGGAATACTGCATGTGAAGGCAAACATACAGGTATTAGTTATGAGCTCTAATGTTGTTGCCTCTCTGGATGCAGATAAATAATAACAGGAACCACTAAACTTAGCAAAGGCCCATCTGGTCCCTTTTCCCCACAGCTGACTCTGTGTAGTGAGGCCATGTTAGATGGATATACAACATATACTTTACAATATAATGTTGTAGAACTTTCTGCAGGTCTTCATTTTTCTGTTTTCTCTCTTTCCTCCAGAGTCACTAAAGGGAGGTGTCTGCCACAACATCTAAACTGTAGTTGAAAGGAGAGTGAGCCTGATAGCAATGCTGCTCTGAGAATAACTTCGTGATGATTACAGCATCGAAGAGCAATATATCATAATATTTTCTCCTTCTAGCAATATTTTTTTATACACATTTTTACACTTATCTTAGCCTGTGCTAGACAGGCCTCAAGGGATTAAAATGTGGTGATGAATTCAAGGGTTTCATTTGCTATATAGTCTGCTGCAGTTAGTGCTCTAAGGTAGTTAAGCATATTATTTATAGAATCTTTAGAATATATTTTCTCTGGATGAACAAAATATATTTTGCAGCATTTTTACCTACTATGCATGCCTGTAATTAACTTTTTCTTATAAGTATTTTAATTTTCTGATCTGTCAAAAGTTTTCAAGTAGGAAGAGGAGTATTACTATTAAGAATAGTAACAATGAAGAAAGCAAGATAATCCTGTTATTACCTTAGGTAAATAAATCCCTTCCTCCTTCATCTCAGAGATTTATAAAACTGGGCAAGATGGGAGTATCTTTCAAACCTAAACATCTGTCTCTTCAGGGTATAAGTAAGGGAAAATACTGCAAACTCTGAGAAGCTTTTTTTCACACATTGATCCCTAGAGAGTGCACATTCCATTTCTAATAAGGAAAGGTGAGCAAATACAGCCCAGAGGATACAGCTGATAGATTATTTTAGTATCAGGGCTGCTACAGAACATGCTGCAGTACCATAAGTTCTCCTCTGATTAATATTGCTGTGTCCCTGGTTCTTGCTGCACTGTGCTGACTACTGGTTGGCACCCCTTGGACACCGAGCAGGAACAAAACACTGATAGTAGTCTGGTAGTCTGCAGCTACAGGAGAACACTGAAAGAAGTGAAAGTACTTTGGTGATAGTTTTTTGGTTCATTTTACATGATTTTAGGTAGCCAACCGCAAAGAAATATCCCCAAAAGTCAGTTTCTAGCTGCATTCCTCTTCTGTGGCTTAAATGCACGCTCTTACTCAACAATGCCCAAGGAGGGTGAGCGCGGGCTGAAGCACACAAGTCACCTGTCCTCCTAATCACCCCATTGACATCTGTGTGATGCTAAATGCAATTATTTTAGCCAAGAATAACCCTTTAGATGGAATTGTGAAAACAGTCAATGAGATTTAACTCTTAATATCTTCATAAGTCTGCAAGGCATCACTTAAAGACTAAGCTGGGGAGGGTATATGAGGGTGAAAGGACCGATCTCAGGCCAAAGTACTGTTAGAGGAATTATTGCAATCATCTGACAGGTAAGACTGAGAGAAAAGTCACAGTGAAACAGCACAAACAGGGAGGAATTGAAACATGGGTTATATTACTGTCACCCTCTGAACTGCTGCTTGGACTTGGGTGCAAAATGGGCTTGTGTTTATGTCATGTATGAAGAGTGCAAAATCATCAAGCAGTGGTTCAATACTCATGTGGTTTACTTGGTCATAGTCAAGCTCAGAAAACAGCCAGCTCAAACCCACAGTAGTGGCAAACTGCTTGCTAAAATGGTTTTGTGGTTTTCAAGCTTTTTTAAAATTATTTTTTATGCTTCTCTCTTGGTTGTGTTTCTTTACAGCCTGAGCAAACGTATCCAACTGCAACTATCCTATCTAACTACTGAGTACATCTACTTACCAATACAGAGAGCTGTCCTTTCATCTCTTTTTGTGTTAATTATTTTCCTCATATATTTGCAGAATAAGTTACTGCTAAGATCTCCATTACACAGGCAGATGACTGGAATATAAGGACAATGTGTCCCATCCAAAGTCTGTGTGTGAAGTTGGTAATATGAAATTGTACCTGGATCTCCTCAATTCCCAAGTTGAAATATTAGCCACTTGCTTTCCAAGCATGGATTAGTCCATCTGGCAGCTGCTAAAATAGTACTGGAAAAGGAGCCTCTAGCCCCATAGGAAATCCTAAGCTGGAAGCTCATAATTTGTCAGAGAAATTTCTCCAAGTGTTACCAGAAATGGAGTCACATATACCTTACTTCTGGTCAAATGACGATTTTATTTACAGTACATTTCAGATATACTTTTGTGGGATGATTAACTTACATCCATCAATCTTACATGAGAATAAGATAAGCGAGTTTCATATTACAGAACGAACTTTCTATAATTACAAAAATAATGTAGGATTTCTGAGGAAAATATAATGTCAATTGTCTCCAGCAATTTAGGATGTCTGGCGGTGTACAATCGCTGTAATTAATTAATGTCACCTTACAGAACTGGTTCTAATGAGATGACACCTTTTCCCTAAGAATGTACCTTAAGTATCTCATATTGCAGATGCATGCCAGATTTTTTACCCAAATGCTCAAAGTTAGCAGCTAGTATAAAGGATATTTTGTGGGGTCAGGAAGATATAATCTAGCTGAGCTTGCTGTTTAATTCATACAAATAGCAGAAAGTAAAGCACTGGTTTGGGGATGTGGCCACATAACTGCAACAAAAATACAGCATCAAATAAGAGAAAGGATGGACGTAAACCACTGGCTTGGGATTCAGGATAACTGATTTCATTTCTACTCTCTGCCATGCACTTTGTGCACAATACTGTACAGAACACTTGGTGCTTTATTTCCTTACCTGCAAAGTAAGGGTAAGACTTTAAGGGTAAAGGGGAGTTCTATTTGGAGCTTCTGATTCATGGCACAACTCATACTGGCATGAAAGCCAACAAGGCCGTGAGGAGGTTGATGGCAAATGTTTTCCATGAGGGGTCTTTCTTCTAGGATATCCTCACATGGTTCATCACAGTCTCACTTTGAAACTCTAAGACTGATTGATTTTTGCAGGCTTTTGGAGGAGAACAGGTTTGAGGCATGTGCTGGTTAATTTTTGTGGGTTGCGGTGTGGAGGGGAAATATTTTCTATGTTGAGAAATGGATTTGTTTCCCCTCTCTGTAAAAACACTGCACTGTAACTAGTGATTATTTTCAATAATAAGAAAGATAGACTACAAGTCCTGCCAAATCTCACCACATAAGAACTGTTATATTCACTGAACACCTTTCATTAGGATTGCTAAAGATAAACCCTCTCTGCTTCTTTTTATCTTCACAAAAGCTTTTAAAAGTGTGGACTTCTATCTGCAGGAAACAAGTAGCATTAATGAAGCAGTTGGATTTCTTTTTAAATAGGTTACTTTGCAACCATTTTTCTCTGCTAATTATTAACAGAATGCTGCTGATATATCTACAGTGCTTTGGGATGCTGAATATTATCTAAAGTTCTATTCAAATGCATTTTAGAAATAAAAAAAAGCCCATATCTGAATTGTGCACTGAAACCGCAAAACAATAAAAACTGAAACCAGCTGCAGAAATGATTAGCTCACATCGGCCCTCAGAAGATTTGCCTACAAATATATCTGATGCCATGTGAGAAGTATTGCTTCACAATAACATCATAATTTTGCTGGTGTTAATTTTATTAAAGTATCCTAATAAGTAGTAACTATTCTGATAAATAAATGCATGTGAAGAATAACTGGAATACAGATAACATAATAGAGCAATTAAGAGAAAGGTAATTCCTTCTTATGAATTATTTCAGTATTTGGTTTTATTCTCTTCCATGAAATTCTGCGCACGCACACATATGCACCGAACACAGTTTCAAGCCCAAGTTTTCCTGGAGCACAGCTGAAAAACTAGAGACTGGAAAAGCCTCAGTCTGTCTGTTGCAGATCGATAAAGAGATGATCCAGAAAGGCAAGAGGGGTGATTTTTAAAACCAACACAGTTTCTAAGAAGGACTTGATGGTATCAAACTCTCCATAAAAAAGCTTCAATTTTGAGAAATCGGCAAATTCTCACCAGACACTATGGTGCTGATGTGTTTCTGAAAACAGAGATACCTGTCATGTATCTTGAGAAAGGAAAATAAAAACTTTTTTGGAGAGGCAGGGAAGAGGACAATAAAAATGTTAGAGAAAAGATACTACAGAATAAGCAAAAGCAAAAGGAAGGGAGAAAGAATGTCTAGAAATAGCTAAGTTAATGGCTCTGATTAGTTTTTGGGGAAGTAGCCTCAGTTTCAGATGCTCTTTTGTGGCTACTTCTTTTCTCAACCTACTGTCAAACAAGTACTCTCTGTATGACTTTACCTCCCTCTCTCTTCTTTCTAAAGTTTTAGCTGTTTTTTCCCTCCTGCTTATTCACTCTTTTCTCTTAGCAGTTCTTTCTTCCTGCTACCAAAACATCCTTGAATCACCGTCATCTAGATTTCTGTGAAAATATTGTCACAGCTCCTTGTTGAAGACCTCTTCTTTGCGCTTGGGATGCCCTTTCAAGTAAGTTCACAAACCCATAGTGGCTCTACCCCTTGCCTTGCCCTTGGCTATAGCACCAGCTTTACCATTGTGTGAGGTGGCAATGACAAGGCAGCAGGCTACGAAGGGCTGATGTTTACTTTTTAAGACAAATTTGAAAAACTTGTCAATCAAACTACTCTTATATCAATGGGCCTCCAGAGCATTTCCAGGGGTTCTATAAACAGACTATTTTAGGACAAGTTTAGCTTAGGGGTATCATCCTTTTCTTCTACTTCTCTAAGAAAAATCAAATACAATTGTGCCAACATATTATTCATGCTTTCTGTAGCCCTTCTTTAATGTTTATAAGTGACCTTTGAGGGTTAATTAATGCCAGGACATTTCACCCATGAATTGTCTTCTAGTTCAATTTGTTAAATGCAAGTAACCATAAATAATTATAAATCAATTACTGAGTCTATTCTACCCTTCACCAACCGAAAAATCATAACAAAGTATTGTTGAAAGTGATTGAGAAAAATGAGCCGCTTCCACAAGGCTAGGCGTTTGTGCTTCAATTTATCTTTCCTTCACAAAACCACTATTTGAAATACATTTTGCTAAATATGGGAACTACTTTTGTAGGAGAAATCACTTATATTCTTAAGATTAAATCTTCTTTTTTTCCAGGCATGCTCTAATGTATCACTGTACTTCAGAAATGTACCCTGGGGAAAATTCTTCTATTCTTCACTAAAATTCCATGAATAATATTATGTAGAAATTAATTTCTGATAAATGATTTAAAATCTTAATCTAGAGTGGTGTCTTATTCAAATGTAATCAGAAAATGGCACCTCACCCGCAGAAAGGAGTCAAGGGATCCATTCTCCATGTATTCAACTACAATCATTATTGGTCTGCCTGCAAAACAGCAAAGAAATACATTAGGATTATAGGCATACTATGGGGTTTTTATAATTCCAGATGTTATGCACAGATTATTCACAGTATTTAAATATCTTACATATTTTCAAAATCCTCATTTATATCACAAACACAGTTCCCTGTGTTATTCTGTAAGACTTATTTTCTATCTTTCTTTTTTTTTGTTTTTGGTACTGGCTTAGTTGACTGTGCATTCTTCGCTCCCGTGTATTCCCTCCCGATCAAAGAAGAGCCTGCTATTTCCAAATAGCAACATTTGCTGTGTAACATTTCGAAATATATTTGAGTTAAGGCAAGAAAAAATTATTCATAAGCCGTGCCCAAGAAATTACAAACTCAGTGCCATAATTTTCCTCTCAAAGGAAAATATCTCAATCATTTAGGGCCAGACAGATAGACAGATAGAGGGGGATGCCACCTATCACGAAAAAAGCTCACCTAGATTTGGGGTGTGCATTGGGTGTGTATAACCCAGCAAAAGTCTGAATTCATGTTTGTACATACATACCATACACACAATGCTACTCAAATCAAAGTTTTGCTCAACTAGTACAGCTTTTCTCCACAGTTCCACAATGGGATCATATCCAAATTGAAGTAGAATAACACGTTACATTTATTTCTTAAAAGAATATCCAAATCCGAAGCTAAGATTTGAAACTGGGTACTTAACTCAGTACCATGCCACCGCTGATACCCAGGAATAAAATATCACTCCAGAACTGCTTGGCAGGAGAGGCCCAATCAGCACACTAATCAGGCTACACAGCAAGAAGTTTTTTAGAATTGTTATTGCAAAGGAGCTATTCTAATATGTACAAAACTAATGTAATGAATAAATACATTAATAAGATTGGGAAGGAGGTGAAAAGTCTTAAAATGGAAACTTTCCTTCCCCTGAGATCCCTCTTTTGGGGTCTGTGGGGAATTGGGGTTGGGCCAAGTGGTGACACTGGCAGTCCATCCATTTCACTTTCTCAATACAACACGAGCTGCTCCAATACTTTTAAAAACCACAGGAAGCCTCTTTCACGACTTTTTTTTTTTTCAGCCTCTCAAATTATGTTTATGTTTTGTTTGGACGAGAGGATGAGAAACCTGCCCAATGTTCAGGGTGATAAAGCACAGAGGGGCATTATGATCATCTCAGCACAATTGTCCCTTTCTGTACAGTCTAACTTTCTGCTCAGTTTGGTTAACAGTGGAAGTGTTTATTAAACTGTCCACAATACACAATAAGCCACAGCTGGGTATTTCTGCAGAGCTGTTACAGCTAAGCTTGCATTTAGAAACGTCAATGAGAAATTCCTCTCTTCCTTCCTAGCATGTCAACTTGGAGTTCCAGGTACTCTCGTGATGCTCATTAACATAGGTTAGCCTAGTCTTTCTGGAGTCCCTCACAGTATTTTTTCACTTCTTCTAATAAAATTTGGGGTTCTTTCTGTACTGACCATCATGTTTGGGTCCTCAATGAGCAAAACAGTGTTTCATAATTTTGGCACAGTAGTATATTTTTTTCTGTATGAAAATTCTCAGATGTCTTGATACTCTTTTTGCATACCCTTTCTGAAGTGTATTTTTAATTCATGTTTGGTCTCAGCTGCAGATGTGCATCTGCCACCAAATCAATTTCTGTTCATCTGCATCCATTGGTTTTGCATTATAACCTTAAACAATACATCACGTTTAAGTTTTTAGAGATCACAGCATTTTAAAAATTAATGTATACTTTACTTGAGCTTGCTAATGAAAACTGGTTGTATAACCTAGTCTCTTCAGTTTCAAGCACGAGTGACCTACGTTCCCTTACCTTTACCACTGTCTTACTGTCAAGAGGCTGACATCTCTGTTTGAAAGTTATAACATATAATCTAGAGAAGTAAACAAACGGCAGCCTGACTCTGGAGGATCTTACTGTATGCAGTACACTCTCAAACAAGTAGTAATTTCTAATTTGTTTCAGACCAACAGCATCTTGCAATAAATAGGGATGTGAAGTTTGCTTTCAGATGGTCAGGCACAAGTTAACAAAAAATTTCTTAGTTTTGGGTAAATCAACAACTAAAACACGTTTATGGAAGATCTGCATTGAAGGGAATGACAAATGTTTTTAAGCTATTGAGCTTAAAGACAGTGTCCCTAGTTTCCCGTTAGCAATCCTTTGGTGCCTTATGCTCTCTGCAAGAAATGTTGCAAGGTTGTATAGAGGTTCATAGGCTCTTGTTACATCTTTCATGCTCCTTAGATTCATTTCTTCAGTGGAAATTATTTTCACACTTATTTTGCAAAAGCAATTTTAATTCTATGTTCCCTCAGAAAGAATTCCCCCCTTCAAAAAATCCCCAGCAAACTATACTGATAGCTTCCTGCTGAGTCTGTGTTCCTCTCCATCCTACCTAAATCTCAAACAAACTTGATGCAAGACTGTGGCAAGACAGCACAAAAATGAACTCAGCTCTCTCACTTCCTTATCTTAAGCAAAAATCTTCAATCTGGATCCTAACACTAACTTCTCAAATAATCTTCTTTTAGTGTGCCAGCATTTGATAAAAGCCATCCTATTTTGTCTGCAAGTTCAATGTTTCACTCAACATGCTTATGTATTCCAAGCTGACCGTGACAGGCACTACAGTGAGACTTTTAGTCAACATATTATTTGCTTTGTGGAGTACCTGTAGATCAAAAATATTGCAGCTATTGTTTTGGTTGCTTGAAGATACAGTAAAAAACTCTGCTGCACAGAAGATTCCAGTGGGTACATTTATCATCAAAGTGGTAACATACAGAGTCTATTCCCAACAAATAATTATTTTCCCATAATTTTATATGTTTACAAATTTCATACAAGGATATCTAAACATTTTACAAACGTAAATACATCAAGTGTCGGAAAATGTAAGGTAGGACACATCTTGATTTAAAAGGTGTGGTAGTAAAAACAGGTTCAGAAAATCAAGTGCCCTTCTCCATCTAGTCAGTATAGAATATCCAACTGGGCTATGTTTGGTCATCAATATGCAATGTTGTATCTCCTTCCCTAGCTCCGTGCCCTGCAGAAGCACTTCAGTGAGTCTCCCACGCGTTCACCTTGCATTGAACAGACTCTTGGTTTCATAAATGGTTGAGAAGGAATGGGACTGGCAGCTGGCTCTGCAAAAGCTGGCTGAGACATGAGGATGAGCAACTGACTCTGGCACACGCAATAGGAGAATCCAACACTGGGCATCTCAGCCCAGAGACCGAGTCACCAATCCCAAGGGCAGGCAGTGGGAGAGACCAGACTGTCCCCTCCCCTGTGAAAATCACAGATCTTGATGCACATAGCTGTTGCACTCTGTAAGTTCCAGATCTGGGAAGCAAACTCTGAAAGCACAGCTCTACCACTGATACCCTACATGTAACGGAGCGCAATCTGGGATGCCTAACGTCCAAAGGGTCAGAAGGTTGCAGCCAACTCAGGGCTTGTACACTACGGTACAACTGGAGCCCAGAAAAGATTAAGGTCTGTGCACAAAATACTGCTTTTGCTTTAAAGAGGATTACAAAATTGACTTTGAAAAATAATACTAGGAGATTTTTAATGACTCTAGACAAAAAAAAAAAAAGACTATTACTTAGATTATGAAAATCCATGTTGCTCTCATGTTATTAAGAAAGATGAATTCTTCATCCTCAAAACAAGGACATGAATGAAAAAGGAGGGCAGAGAAGTCTTGGAGAGAAAGAAGCAATCTAAATATTTTACCATCGGGTAGGCTAATGCAATTCTGGAAGGCATTGAACTATTTTCCTATATTTATGATTGCTTACACATATAAAACAGGGACATCTTTACTTGAAGAAACAAGTTTAAGGATAAACAACAGTGGGAGGTCATACAGATGGGAGTCAGGAAAGCACAGAGACAGCTGTGCCAGCGCTACATGTGCCTGCCACACGAATGTGAGAGCTCACACATAGTCCCAGGGAACTATGCAAAGGTAAGGAAGCATGCACCAAAGGGACCTTCTGCAACTAATGATGAGTCCCCTCTGTGGCATGGGTGCACCTCATCAGACAGCTGGACGCTCACACTCTAAAGATTTGAGCATTCAGGTGAGTGTTTTCACACAGATACAGGCAGAGGCACTAAAAACTATCTGAAGAAAAACTGAGTTAATGTTATAGTCAAGATACACATAAGAGAAAGCATTAAAAAAGGACCCTGAAAACACTCTCAGCTTCAGCTGAGGTCTTGGAATAAAAGGCAGAGGTCAAGAGCAGGTAGGAACTAAAAATGCAGACACTCTCGGAGGAAAGCACATAAATTCACTTTTGAGTTGGGGGTGGACAAAATATAAAAAGATTTGAAGACGGATTCAATGACCAGATCAGCCAAACAAATTGTTTTTGCAGAAGCTTTAGATACCCAGCAGTGCTGGAGTAGGGTGCATGGCAAGAAAATAGATTTTCCAAGTATATGAGTTATATAGGTTCTAAGGCAACAGGTTTTAAAACCAGTAATGGACTTTACACACTATATATATCATATTTAGCATCTGCAAATGTATAACAAATGTATCAATATAATACATAGTTAGGATAACAATACAAAGTTATATTTATAGATGACATATATTGGTACCATAGCTACATTCACTCTTTCCATAATTTCTGTGAAACTATAAAGTCTCCCACCCACTCTTCCCCAACACCAGACATGTCTGGATTATTGGCTAAAGCCAACAGGCTTCCCCTCCTTGCACAATGCATATGGAGTAACTTTGATTCAGGCAGATCCATTTCAGACTCCCAGCATTTCAGAAAGCCAGATCAAATGTGCAAGAGCCCTATCATGCTTTGCACGATCCAGGGAAAGGACATGAATTTCATTACTCAGAACTCAGATGAACCCGTAGAAGGTGCAGGGATAATTAATTGTTTTGAAGCAAATACCACCTTGTGACAAGTGACTGACTGTTTTTGACGAGATAGGTTTGTTTTTCCCTGAGAGTTTTTCCCCCTCTTAGCTGTACTGTAATGCCATTCAAATAAAACCAGCATAAATGACAAATATTCTGTATTGATGCAATGCCACCTCAGAATATGTTACTATTTTGTATTTTCTATTGATCATTCTGCTTGACATTTTCTTTAATAAGCAGAAATGCAAAAAGAAAAAAGCTGCACCTTGTGGAATAATGTAAAATACGGATAATACGTAAAACTCACATTGCATATATTTTTCAGTTCTCTTTCTAATATTTTTTCCATAACATTTTGATAGTGTAATTTAATTGAGTGGTAGAATGATGAATAAGGAGGAGAATTTGAAGTGTCATATCAATGACAAAATATTCAGCTTGTTGTCTTCTGTTGTCATTTTAAATAATGCAGCAAAGCCCACTTTAATGAATTTTTAATGTAAGATTAATCCTCCAAAAAGAATACAGTTGGTACATGCTCATTTCTACTTTCTTTACTTATAATGAAATCTTTAATACCCACCACGGGAATGGATCTGTTAACATAAACAGAAGATATTTATTCTTCCACTTAAAACAGCAAATGCTTTGAATCTGCTCCCTAGTTCATGTAGGGAAATATTGCTCCATCGCTTCCTTAGGTCAGAATTAATGTGCCCAGGTAGCCTCTCAGAAGTAATTTCTTTATCAGGCTTTTTTTTCACTTTCAGCACTCCGATAGCATGCAAAGCACATACAGTAAAACTCCGTGTCTCTCTCTGAAATGCCCAGGGCTTGAAGGCATTCCTGGATCTCATGCTAGGTCTGTTCCTTACGTGTTGCTTCAAATGGGAAAATCACTTGCTGTGGCAACTTCCTCACTCCTGCTACTAATAAAGGTACAGTTGTCCACATAAGAGGGAACTAATTTCAGATAATAATGAAAAAACATTACTTTTTTCCATAGCACCGAACCAATGGAGGAAAAAAGAAAGAAAGAATATTAATGATTATGCAAAAAACAACTGAAAAAAATTCCGCTGGGTTTTGCATTGTTAGCCCAAATCAATACACGACGCTGCTAGGAATTTGCTGTATGCCATCCCACTTGCATTACTAATTTAAATTACAGAAACTCTCATACTAAGACCTGTGAAACCTTAAAAAACACAAGCTGCAGTTCCCCTTCTTGAGACTTCAGAAGCTGGAGTTTGCAAACAAGATAGCACTAACACGTATACATCCTGCTGTTACAGGCAATCACACAGATACAGCCTACTTATCTCGCTGCTACTGCTCTTTCTGTTTTCCTGTATCTATATAACACTTTTATTACTTAAGTTAGTACAGTCAAGGGAAGATACCTTTGCAAATTGAGCTAAAAATACAAATACATGAATGAGCATAAGTTACTGCCTATTATTTAGCAAATAGGGGCAATATTGCTGTCACTACCGACTGAGGAAGTTTTACTATATCAATAGAATTTGAAAATATTGTTCTCTGAGCTGTTTAACTGTAATTTTATATTGAACACTTTCACGCTCACTACCCATAGCACTTGCAAGAATTTATGTGTGTTGGTATGATTTGGAAGCCAGGACAAAGTATGCATACAGTCTGCATGTATACTTCAAAAACATCTTCTCAAATCCTCTGGCCTACCCCTCCTGCAACAACAAGCACTGCAAACAGTTCTCTGGTTCTTCGTATGACAAAGGGAGAATGTGCTTTGGACAGCAGAAATTTTAGTAGCCTGGGGCATGCTGCTTCTGCAATCTCTAATCCACATCAATCCTCTAATGTGTCCGCAAAAGATACTCTGGAATGTTTTGAGGAAAGGAAAGTGGAACTCTAACAAGAAAGCAGTTGCACCCTTTCCATTATTTATTTTCTTATTCCTGTCTTCCCATAAGAGAAGCAAATGGAATGCAGTGCAGGATAAAAGCAGAACAAGTTCTGTTTGTCTGTCTCTAACAAGTTGGAGGTTGGAAAGGTAGACAGTGGCTAAAAACATACTATTGAAATACAATAACTAGTCCAAATTTTGGAATTTTTTTGCATTTATACTTTTCAGCCATATATTTTAAAAAATAATCTGTATTTCTTCAAGTTTCCATGTGTTGAATTGATTATCTGTATTATCTCTTTTTCCATATTTACTAGCTTCACAAATAGAATATGGATGAAAAAAAGTTCTGTTTTATTTTTCTTGCTTATGTTTACATGAATATTATAAGCATAAATAAAAAGGAAACATCTTCATCATAAGTGTTAGATGGCTTATTAGAATTCCAGTGTATACATGGAGGGGACAAGAGCTGGTTCATTTGTAGACCAGCTCTGAAGGCTGCTGCATGAACTATTTTAAGTACATCTAATGCATCTCATTTGAGAGTCTGACGCTATCTTTCAAATACTAAGCTGTAAAAGATAAATCCAGCCTATTTATGATGAAAACAAGAGATGAGGAAAAATGACTTGACTGCAGTATCACAAAACCCAAGTCTGATATCAGTCTGCAAGAGAATGCTTTGTGAACCACTCTACCTATAGAAACTGTGCACAAAGGGGCTTTGTGTTGTCTTCATGTCCCCTGAATCTGCAAGGGGACTGTGCCAGCCTGGGCCCTTGGGGTAAACTGATGTACCTTGAAAAAATAATCTGATTTATGCCAGTTGCATAAGAATGTCCACAGATCAACACAACAGCTGATGTTTGCATCAAAAGTTTGGTCATGTACCCTGGAACCATTCTGTCACCTCCATTTCCTATAAGGATCACATTCTACTGACTTGAAAGAGGTTTTAAGAGATGACAAAATCACAAGTCAGAGAAAGTAGAGAGCTCATGGCTTGTATTATTGACCATTCTATCCCAAATAGTAGGTCATATCATCCCATTTTAAGCCAAGAAATCCCAGCAATAAAGGCAGTCTTTATCCGTGTATAAGCAGGAGGGAGAATGTAGACTAGTTTCTTTGCAAGAACAGGTTAATGACCAGCCACAAAAAACTTGGCCTCTCAGTTTTAATTTAATTATGTTCTTGGGGGAAAAAAAGAGTGAGTTTTTAATAGAACTGCATCTGGCATAAGATTTACATTGCTTGAAATTTGACTTAGAACCTTAAAAATTCCAGCACTTTTACTTTAGCACTGAAGCAACAAAGAATAAGAAACATTGTAACAAATAACAGATTCTGTTCAGATTCAATTTGAGAGATATTTTTTTCCCAGTTAGATTAACTAAAACAATTCACCTCACTTTTTTTTTTAATAACTGAATTCCAGCATATTTCACCGAATCTAATCACATCTTACTCTTCAGTTACTCTTAACATTTTCAGTGTTCATATCACTCCACATCTTTTTGTGGAAGGAGCAAGGGATGTTCTTTTGTTCAAAATCAGTTCACAGAGTCTGAATACATCAAGGATCATTTGCCCTATTGACCCCAGAATAGGTAAAGGAATTTAAACAAAATTAAGTCTTTGTATCAGGTGCTTCTGTACTGCATCAATATTCAGTAGGCCATGATATGTAATAGGTACTTATGGAGCATAAGAAACAAAGATTAATTTATCTCTAATGTGAGTTTACCCATTATCGCATGTGCGTTATATTAACATTTAGAAGCTGTAAGTTGAAACAGACATTTGAAGACGAGCAAAATAAAAATTGCATACACAAGGTTACAGTAAAATACGTTTTGATGTTTTCATAAATGTAATAACATGGTTAAGGTATTATTTTAATCCTATTTGGAAATGTCAGGGCATTTTTTTGATTATTCATTACTATGCCTGGTTGCAATCTATAAGATTCTGATGTGTCTTGCACTTTAGAATATCCTTTATGTATTTTTCCATTTACTATTTGAGCACACACAGGTTTTGCTCTTACTTCTCTTTGTTCTACATAAACTTAAAACTTCTGAGCTATACAAAACTGATGAGCCACCTCCTCCATTGTTTATGAGTGTTTTGCTGCTTCCTACACGTTTTATCAGTTCTCATTTCAAGAAGCAGTGGAGGTCACACATCAATACTCCTGAAACCCACAGAGGTAGCTTTGGTTGCAACACGTGTGAGTTGCTAAATCCAATATTAAGAAAACAGAACATCATGAGTCAGGTTTTTCAACAAATAAATTATGTCCTGTGACATATTTGCAATCTTATGGGGTATTTTTCTTATTTCTCTTTGAGGTTTTCTACCTTCAGGACATGAAGGCTCACATTCCCAGTCTTCTCCCTTCGACTCTGATTTTTATCATGAATGAAAGCCCAGAGTTACACTGAAGATGGGTCAAGCAGCAAACTTCACATGTAGAGGATTTTAGGCAAGTATATACATATTGAAGAAATAAGAAAAATATGTAAACTCATTGACACATGAAGAAGGATTTTTTTTTCTGAGAAAGAAAAAGGTATTTCAAGGGAAGGAGTCTATTTTTCATAACTATGCATCACAAACAGGTCATATGAATCAGTCCAGAATTCTCTAGTCTTCACCAAGTGTATAAGGCACCTAAACAGGCTTGTTAAATACCAATGCATACAATTTGGTTAGGCAAATTACTTCCCCCACACAGTATTGGTGTGTGGCCTAGGAATGGTACTTCAGCAAGTTGAATTTGGTAAAGGTAGTCTAGCTTCCTACCTAAACGGATCAAAAAGAACCCTGAACATTATTCAAGTTAACTCCTCCCTTTCTCTCCCACCTCAGAAAATGCTAAACGATTCTGAATCTACTTTCACATCCAATGCTTTACTGTTAGGCTAAAAAGAGACTTCAATTTTTTTTTTTTTTCCTTTCATCTTGAAACAAAGAGTAACTGTGCAGCTTATTTACAAATACACTTCTCTGTGTATCCATCAGGCTCCTCCAGCCTTCCTTTTCCTATCTTTCTGCTCCGGTAATGAACAGCAACAAGCTTCAATTCACACTCTTGTTAAAATAAATTACCACATTTTCTGTAGTCTGATTTTTAAAAAATATGCAATAGTAGTGTATATTATGTAAAAATGACCACATATGCCAATAAACTTTTGTGAAATTCTAGGAATAAAAAGTTCGGAATTGTTTAAGATGAACGTCTGAGCATGAAATGAGCTACTTAGCAAGAGTAGAAAATGAAGACCTCCTTTTATCACATCCTATACTCAGAGCTTAATCCAAGTTCTTTATTCAAGCTACACCCTGGTGGACCAGCACAAAAAAAAAAGTTTCTCTCACTATCCGTGTTACTTACTGCTCATCCATATTCTGGTTCTGCAGTGCCTCCTGCCTGCCTAATGGAATAGTCCATATACATTTGAATTTCTGTCTTCAGAAAATACACACCATTATGTATTAATTGTAGAGTTTATAGGCTAGATATGCCAGTGAAATAGAACCGAGTCTGGAAAGAATAAAGTGGAAGAGCCAAATGGCCCAGATATGCTAGAAAATACATATGCAATAAAAGAATCAATTTGTTAGTCATCAAGAAAGGATTAGAAATCTTCATGTAACAAAAATTACAGCAGCTTAGGTGCTAGAAAAATGCATTAACTGGAAAAGAAAAAAACAGAAGTTACTTTTCTCATTATTGGAGTACCATAATTATATTTGAGTTTCACCATGAACAATTGCTCCTTGATGGCTGAGTAATTTTGTTCAATAAGTGTCTGTCAATACAATTTGCTTTCAATTGTCAGTTTATACAGTATCAAGAATAATGGGCTTATTCAGGTTCACTTGGAAATTGCAATAAAATATTAATTTGAGGGAAAGAAAGCTAATAATCATCTGGTTTAGAATTCTACAGTTAAGTCTCTCTGTAAAAAATGTGAACATTTTAATGTATGTTAGACAAGCAGTCATAGACAACCTGGCAGTAGAACACTCACAAGGGGATATCCTCTGTATAATTTAGTTTATGTGAAGGAGGAATCCTGCCATTACCTAGTCCAAGACAGCTGGGAGAAAACTGTCCTGTATCACTTCTAAGTTTCTGGAAACTAAGCATATCCTCATTTCTGGCATATAATATATTTGTTTGAGGTTCACAGGTTGTTTTATCAAGCCTATTTTATTCGCTTCCATTTTCCTAAAAATCTGGATAATTAAACCTTGCAAAATAAGTGGTAAGAAATAACTGATGCTCAACACTTCATTAAAAAGTCACACCAGGATACTTTCACAGAAGCATCAGAGAGGTGCTCTGTGAATGAAATAGGGGGCAACGATCCAGCTGCTGACTACATGTGGACATCAGAGGATTCACAAGCAATTGCAGTGCTGGTGTTTGTAAGAAAGGTGTGTATGGAAAGAATAACTTTGATGTTTTTTTCCGCTTCTCCTGCTAATGCATTTTGAATGCTGAACAGTATGAGGGGGGTCTGGAAAGTTTGCTTAACAGAAATGTTCCCATAATTTCTCCTAGCCTGACAGCCATCTCCAGTTGTTCTTGTCACAGAAAAACTCAGGGAAGGAGTGTAGCTTGAAAGGAAGAGTAGGAGAGGTATTTGCTTTCCTTCCATTCCTTTCCAACTCGGCAAGCTTAGCCATCAGTCTGACACTCTTGAGCAGCACACCATAAATATTTCTACTGGTAACTTCTGCCAGGCACTATGAGGATGCCTTTACACAACAAACCCTCTACACAAGACTGAAATACACAGCAAGAGTAGTAAGCTAAGAATTTCTCCCAAACAGAGCAAACCCCAATGTACTTAGTTCATAAGAGCTAGAGTTTGAAGAAATAGATGCAGCATTGGCAATTGAGTTTGTTTGGGTTTGGTTTCTTTTTTTTTTCACATATGTGTGTTTGTGTGTGAGTAATTATGGAGGATGGGGTTAGCTCCCACAGCTCGTGCCGGGCTGAGTATGAGAAGGAGTGTAAACTTCTAAATGGTTTAAGAATTCTATTTAATATATGCAAGGTTATCACTTGAGAAAGAACACTTACTGCTTATGTGAATCCATCTGTCATTATAGACCTGCATTGACTAAATCATGTGAATTTGTACTACTAACAGGTGGGATAACTAGGAACTAAAGTAATTTGTGACATAAATTATAGCTAAATGAATAGCAAGCTGTTGTCTGAAAATGGGCTTGTTTTGCAAAAATCTAGGATAGATATTTGGAGGCCTGCTGAAAGCTTTTCTTCTCGTGAAATGGTGGTAAAGCAGTGACAGACTTTTGATGCAACTAGCAAATATAAGCACTATTGCATTAGCATAGTTATGTCTACATTGAAAAAACACCTACATTTGAGGTAGTCCATTTATGCAGAAAGATGCTACGCTCCATGCCAGCAGCAGGAATTAATCTTTAAGTTGGCTAAATGAGGATATCGTTTACATGAGTGAACCTTTGCAGAGTTCAAAAGCACCAAATTACACAAAATCAAACTGTCAGTGCAGTGGTAAAAGAAATACACTCCCCCCAATGACTGATTAAAAAGTAGAATGGGAAAAGAAATGAACAGCTGCATTACCCTGTCAAGCTGTTTTCCAGATACTTATTTATATCAGGCTTTCCAGTTTAGTTCTGTTTCACTTAAAACATCTGTGGGAGTTTTGGTAGAAAAAAGATGTAAAAGCATTTTGTCTTTAGTAAGAAATAAATTTTCTGACTATTTTGAAGTAAATCTGCCACTTAGTTTGAGTTAAAGGTTTTAGTAAATAAAACCCATCTCATTATCTTTGTTCCCAATGACCGTAATAGCAGATAATGCAGGCATTTTAAGCCTTCTGTGCAGTTAAATTCACTGAAATCTTACACATAAGCTATATGTGAAGCAATTAGGTTATAATTCAGCAAAGTTATTAAATGTTAAGTAGTTCTGTTAGGCTTATGAAAGATACAGTGCAATATAAGCCCAGCATCTCAGATAATGGAGGTGGGGTCACTGTGCTATCAGACAGCAACTGAGCGTGCTTTCCTCCAGCACCAACACACAAAGAGCAATCCTCTCACTTTTAATGAGAGGGTAATCCTTGGAGTCAGCATCATAACTGCAATGGAATGATTTTGCCTGGCTATTGCTGTTCCAACAGCCAGAGGCTGCCTTAAGAACACAGATATTACTGCTTAAGCGCCTTCTTGGAGCCCTGTTGCCTTCAATGTCTTTGTTCTTTGGGAAAGCAATACTCAGAAAAAAGGTGAGGTGTTTAGTGCAGTGGTTTTGGATACAAAGGAACAAACGGTACGTCCCTCCTCTGTTTGTAGAAGAGTTATTAAGGATTCAAAGACAAACTTGTATTTACACTGAATCGTGCACAGTAAGAGATTCAGTTCTGAGTCTCACATCCCAGATCAGTGCTCCCTTCAAAAAAATGCAGTAAATATGGGGCAGTTTTGCTCACATGTACAGCAAAGCTGGTTTCAACAATTTAGAAAGTTATCATGAAATGGAAATATTATCCTCTAGTTGTGAATAATGTAAATACAAATATGATGAAGTTAAAAAGGAAGCGCTAAATAGCAGCGCTATAGATATGATGGTTAGGGTACAGTTCTGAACAGAAATTTCTGACTTGTACTGTGGCATTTCATGCCACCTGGAACCCACAAGCACACTTTCTCAAAGAAACACATCTTGTCCTTTGGATTTATCACAGTTCTGGCCTTCAACTACCTGAGAGTCCTCATTTGCCAGAAGATGGACAGCCTCCCTTTCTGTGAGGTTGCTGCTTGACTTATTTTTGTTGTTGTTGTAGACATGATCAAACAATAACATTTCTTTCCATTACCTTTCTAGGGTATATCTTGCACATCACAATTGCATTTCCATTTCCCTCATGTTTTTAATATTTCATCAGATTGAATCAGAATTCTTAGAAAAACACATTTAACAGCAAGAAATTATGAGCCAGTTTAATTAAATAAATCACATTTAAGAGTTCACAATTTAAGTCCAAAAAATATGATAAAAAGCTTTACAAGCATTCAGAGAAAACCCCTAGACCTGAGAACCTTATAAAATAAACTTGTAGGTAGGTACGTAGGTGAGAAACCAGTTTATGAGTGCAGTTAGGCCATTTGTAATCTAATAGGATCAGTGCCATCTACTCATAACACTATGTTCAAAAGAGAGAAATTTATGGGGCCCGGAGTTCCTCTTCCACGGTTGTTTGGTTGCAGAGGCCAACCTCATTGTGATGCTGACTGCTGAAATAGCCTAAAGGCTAAAATACCCCAAGCTCTCTAAAATACCCCAAGGAGAAAAAAAAACCATGGAAAGTATTTTACAAATTGTTGACAAAAGACACCCACACAGTCGTAACAAAAGACATCGAAGTTGTTGAGAAGCTTCTATTCAAAGAAAGAAAGTAAACAAAGAAATAATAGCGCTTAAAAAAAAGTAAGAATCATTTTGCATTAAGGAGGCCTACAATTATTGCAATAGATAAAATAGGGAACAGAGAAGTAGAACAGTTTCTTTTGTACAGCAAATCTATAATTATGCAATTTTTCAATTTTCTCCATACTTTTAGCAAAAGAGATTTCTCCTCTTTCAGAAAACCTGTAAATAACATTAAAGGTAAGATGTTCTAAAAGGATACAAGTGTGACATTAGCCCATGTACAGATTAATTTTACATACAAATATGCAGTTTGGAAAGGAACAGAACTGAACTTAGATTCAGTTTTAGGTACAATTAATGTCCATGTACTTATTATTAATTTATTTACTTTGGTGGAAGATGGTTTTTAATGGCTTCAGATGAGAATGGATAACATAGAGACTTTTTGGCAAAGAATGCCTTTAATCTTTCTTCTTTTTCCTGTTTCAGCCCAGTATCTGACAGCAGCCCGTTCACCAGGCACAGTGTTATTCTTAGCCTACACTCGACCTTATGCCAACCCTCCGGGTTCTCTTGTGCCATCGTGGCTAGGGACCTCGCCAGAGGTAGTGCAGAATATCATGATGGAAACACAAGCAATAGGGTTTTCTCACTCATATTATGAGAATTATAGTAGTCCAAATTGTAATAAGAGTTATTTTAAAAAGTTAAGGCAGTTGTCGTGAGAATCAACTTGCATCTACAGAGGCATACAAAGGATTTAAACACTATATCCATACGTAATTAAATTTTGCCTTTCCATATGGGTTTTGCTTCCATGTTTTAGCAATGTAAATTTTTAGGGAAGAGTCAAGAGTCACATAAAATCTGGGATTATATAGAGGCATTTTGAAAGGTATGTCTCCCTGATGCACATGGGCTTGCTTCATGAAGTGCATGACCAGGGGACACAAAGCCTTCTCTTTCTATATTTAGGTTGACCACTTAACTATAGATCAGTTTCCCTCACAATTTCTCCTATACATTGATTCAGGAAAATGGCTGGTTCCTGAAAAGCAATTGATCTTTTCCGTTTCCTTTCAGTTTGGTTTGGTTTTGGAAGGGACATCTAATCTCTCTGTCTGACCCATACCAATTTTTTTTTCCTTCAGATGTGTGAAGAGATGGGGCAAAAGGTGAAGGGAAAAATTGACATGGGGGAACAGGCTGGAATACCTACCAGAGGAAATGCTGGGGGGCAAAGATCCACCCCCTGACACTGGATGTGAGGCCAGGATGCTATTTAAAAATCCCGCCCTCAGGAATCTCGAAAGAGACTTCACCCCAATGGTCGGAAAGGATCCTTTCAAAGAGATAAAAATGATCATTAATCAAATTACTTGTTCTATGGCTGATACAAGACGTTGACTGTTGAAAGAAAGAATAATCAAACCTCCAAAATTTAACAGCGATTTCACTGGAACAGATCTTATAAAAAGCAGTTAAGGGTTTTTCTTTGTTTTTTAACCAAGTCATACAATACACAACTTTAACCAAAAAAGAGCATGTTTTCTGCATACTTTGCAAATTCCAGCACTTCTAGGAGGAATGAAACAATTTGAGATTTGAAAGGCAAAATATATGTAATGGATATTAATAATGCATTCCAGATGACAGTTTTGTACACAAATCAGACTGATAGAGGTGAAACTATAGCAGCCAAACTGTGTTTTATACTAACATACTATCTTAAAGCTACTTGATAAACCACCTGACAAAAGCCATGTCAGGCAAGGGAAGAAGGGGAACCATAATTTGCAGCTACATTACTGACTTCGGTGTCAGGGCAGTTACATCAGTCAGAGCTTCTATCTGATCTCCCAACATCTGTCAATATATTGATGCAGGCAAAAGCCAGGAGTATAGACATGGCTCCTTTCTGCTTTCTCTCACCAGCAGCTTTACACATTTTATGCTTCCAACAGAAGAAACTCTATGTTCTCCTCACTGCTAAACGTACATTTGTATTTCTGGAAATAGAAATTATCTCATCCACTCCTTTAAAAATAAGTACTTGTGACATATCTATTATAGAGATGATAAATATAGGCTCTTTATCATTTAATCCACTGTTTCAGCTTGCAGCATATGTACAGAGATCTAAAGGCATCATTTCAGCTAGCTCATATTAGTGAATGCTGGCATCAAAGATGGATCTGAAATGGGAGCTCTATACATCGCGTTTAGAAGCACAGAGTCAATCCTGCCACCTTGCAATAATTTAAAATGACAATAAGAATATTTCATGTATTTTTGCAAGTACATCAAGCAAGCTCATATAAAGAAATTTAGACAATGGCGAATTTTTTACTCATCTTGTAGTTATTTCATAGCTGTTCTTTTAAGAGACAGAAAACATTTTAATATTTATCTACAATGAGAAAAATAAATGGCCCTTTTAAAATTTATGCAAGTTTTTTTTAACTAATAAACACGTAGTGAGGAAAATTTAGTCTCAAAACACACATATGCATTTACTGAACTTAAAGTAGCCTAAGATAGCTTTGAATTTTTCTCTTGTATTTTCAATCAAGAGTTCTGTTGTTTCTCTTCCATATACTTACTCTATAAATTTGTTACTAGACCTGCTGCAGTCTGTGGAAAATGCATTCAGTTAATTAGTGTTCAGCATGCAGTATTTTTAAATCTAACAGCTAAAGATAAGGCATAAATGTTTTCCCTCTAGCTACTCCATAAAAGCCTTTAGCATTTTTGTAAAAGTGTTTCCGAATTCCATGGCTTTCATGTTGAAATATTTTCAGAAGTGATGATGGATTGAGAGTCCAGAAAGCAACACACAAAAATTCAATTTTAAAATGAAAAATTGTTCTGTTAACTCCGAAATGTTTGGTACTAAATAGAATCTTAAAACGCAAAGGCTAAATGAGCTTGTGATGACTTCCCAAATAAAAATTTCCTTCTCTGCTTCAAAATATGAATTACACCAGTCATAAAGTACACCCACTGTGAGTCACATTCCATACGTACAGACCTTCATAAAAACCAAAATTTGAGCTCCACCATTAACATTTTCCTACATTAAAATAGTGTAAAATGGCAAATAACTCAAGTTTCCTGGCTGTCTTAAAACAATTTACTTTGTTAAAGAAAGTAATGAAGTCGAACCCAAATTTTTGTCACTTACTGTACATATTCAGAAATGAAAACAAGGACCACCAAATTTTGGAGCAATACAATCTGTGAATACTAAGAAAAGAGCTAGAGGGCTAAAATTGTTGAGGCTTTATAAGCAGCAAATAACTAAAAGAATACATATAAATATTGTTTTTCTCTCACTTTTAATATGTCGGATCCAGTTGCTTAAGCGTAAGTGATTTGTGACATTTGGGATGCTCTGGAAAATCTGAGACATTCATGTCTGAATGGCAGACATGGAAAGACCTGCAGGAGATTTGCACTCTGAAAGTGGCAGCAAGAGGCAAAGCAGCAGTCGGATAGGTAAGAGTAGGCACCTAATGTTATTTTAGGCAATTGAATTCTATCCAAATAGTCTACTGTTACCTCAAAAATGTCTCTGACTAAGTAGAATACAGAGCTACTTCACAAAAAGTTCTCCCAGAAGACCCTCAGTATTATTCACAGCACCAGCACAGTACTGGGCGTCCTCAGGGGCGCACATCCCACCCTTTCCTCTTTGCCAGCTTGTTCTGTTTGAGCCATGGTCCCTGAGCCTTGCTGAAAGCAAACTAAGCACCTCTTTTTATATTTTTCTTTTCATTATAGCAATTGTACTTGTGGGACCTTAGTGCAGCTTGTGGAGATCAGCTTTGAAGAAAAGGAGAACATTTCTGGAGTCTCTGCATTGTGTCTAACAACAGCTTCAAATTCAAAAAGAACTCTTTGGCAGCTCAATTTAATAAAATGGAAGGGATGTTCTAGAGAAGTCAGTTATTTATTTTTACTAGTACCACTTCTTTATTGGTACCATCAGAAGAAGAGTTTAGTTTGTTACTGTTTTCCCTTAGATTTTGTTTAGAATTTGAAAAAAGGAGAAAAACGTGGTTAATGTATTCAATGTAAAAACCCAGTGATATTTGTTTCTATATAGTCAGTTGTCTTGATGCTTTCCATAATAGGATTGTAAAATACAGCTAATTTCTTACCAACTCCACAGATGAAGGCTTTGGGGAAGTGACTCAAAAGGCTATAATGAGCTTTTTTGTTCATTTTGGCAGGAAGCAACTGAATGACTTCAGGATGTTTTCACTCATAACTGCACTCTGATGAAGGTGGGACTGCAACATTTTAGTAATGAAATACTACAGAACAGATTGTACAAATATTTTTCCTGCTTCTGAATAGGGGAATTACCTAATGTTATCACTCAATGTCTGGAGAAGGCTAGCTTCTGCTACAAGCACCTTTCTTTCTAAAATAAAACCTGCTTTTTATTGTTGCTAGTGTTTCCTCAGGGAAGTTAGAAGAAGGATTAGAGCATTTTTTCCAAAATTATTGCAATATATCCATTATGGAAAGTACTGAAAACTGGTCCACTCTCTTTCACATGATTTTATTGATTTATCTTTCCTAAACCACCAGGAATTGCACATTACTTCATAATCTTTTATGGGGGAACATATGGGAGGTTTTCATGAGTAATAGCTTTATAAAACTTTGAAATTATGATGTTGGATTGTAGAACATTCAAAAGGTTTGACTTGGAATGGAAACAAAAAAGACCAGAAGCAGGGCTAAAATTTATCCCTGATGAATTTGTTGGATCATATTTTCATTATATTTAGAAAGCATGGATGTATAGAATGAATTTTAACTGTTTTGAATGGACTAATCCAGAGGCTTAGAATATGCTTTTAAGAATTTATTTTAGAGCTTTTTGATACATGTAAGCAAAGGTTATAGACTATACTAGTGGTAAGCCTAAATTTGAATAGAAGAAGCAGAGAAACAAAATATAAACTACTGTTGGAGGGATGTAGCTGAGGACTGCTCGCTGTGGTATTTTTAACCAGTGAGATTGGTATTCCTTCTGAAGAAACTCGGGTCAACATCTAAACCAGCAAAAGACCTTTGCATCTATTCTACTCTACTTAAGGTCTGGAACTTAGGTAATACAGGGAATTACTTGGCAGAACCTCTTCAGATAATGAATTTTCACAATTTCAAACACAAAGCAGGTTCTAAACCTCGAAGCTGAGAGGAATCTGTGTTGGGGAATAGTTACACAAGCAAGGTGTCTATTACAAAACCTGGGTGCTCTTGCTAGTTCTAAAGATTATAGATTAACTATAGTGAGGCATCTCTTTCGTCCTAGGATGTGGCATGGGTATATACTATCACCCTGACATGTGCCCATGGAAAGGAAAATTTTATGTCCTGTTTAGAAGGGAACTGTGATTGCCTTCAACCACGGTCTCAGTTGGAGATGCAGCCACTCCCATACCTGGAATAATCTAGAACTCCTTTTGTCTGCCTCGAAGTAACTACCTCACTCCACTTGCTTTCAGTATCTCAGTTCAAAAGGTGACCCAGATTTAACTTCAGTTCTGTCAGGATAGTGAGCTGAGGAAGAAGGATCAACAGGAACTTGACTGCAACACCATGCATCAAAGAGAGACCTGTTACTTCATCTTTTTTGGGTGTTATTACATAGCTACTGTTGGTGATTGCACCCAAGAATAAACTCTGCTGTGCATTTAAAACAAGAATTCAGCTAATCTAAAATTACAAGCACTACTCTGAAAACTAAAAAAAGGTTTTCTGAATATTTGTGAGCAAGTTGGTTACCTTCAATCAAAACACACTCCAGTAAAAATTCTCTAAAATAATTAAACTAATTGAATCTTATATTTCTAGTTGAAGATGACCCTGCTTGCTGCAGGGAGGTTGGACTAGATGACATTCACGGTCCCTTCCAACTCAAACCATTCTCTGATTCTATGATTTCCCCTGAAAAGTCTTAAAAATGGAATAACAGATGCTTAAAATTCCTCTTTTTGCTGGATCTTAAAAAGATTGTCTGCACTTAAAAACTTTATTTTAGAACAAAAGGTCATTTTTTCCCTCATTCTGTAGAAGAGAGTTTCTCTCTCAGAAAGAGCTGAAGAGTAACATCCTACTGCACATACCCAGTAGGACTGCCCTTTTTCAAAAGTCAGCTGCCATTATTCTCAATAGGACTGAAATTGTGTCTTGCCTACAGTTAGGTGATTATTCTGAGAAGTGCAGCGGTCTTCCAAAGTACTCAGTGACCCTAGAGTCACAAAAGGCTCTAGAAGAGAGCCATAAGATCACTGGAAACAATAGGATGTAGCAGCATTTTAGGACAAAATATTGTCATCAAAATGTCTGTGGTGCAGATGTGCCCTAAAAGCAATGGGAAATAGCACATGTGGAGAACAACTCCAAGAAGTTCAAGGAGATTGCACCTGTGTTGATAAATCAGTTTTCAGTTACAAACAATGACAAAACTTAACAGAAATTCCTGAAGATGTCATTTTAAAAGCTTTGGATCAGACATACTTATTAGTAAAAGCAGAAGTGAGGTGAGCACTAGAAATACGTGTATCTGAAAGAAGACAAAATGCATATGGAGATCTGCGTGATTTGTAGAAAATAGAAGTGTAAGCAAAAGGGATGACAGAAGGACTGACAAAAGAACTTAACACAGGGGTCTAGAAGAGATTTGAGTATATATTTACCTGCCTTGTACCAGCCTAGCTGTGGCTAACAATTGTATACTCAATCAATCCATACATTCTGGCTAGTTTGCAACTCTCTTTTTTCTTAAAAAAACCCCAAAACTTTAATAGAAACGCAGGGAAATAAAAAATGAAAATGCTTCATGATGTTTAGGAAAATAAAAACTAGAAAGTCTAGAATAGTTTTTTGTTGTAATTCTAGGACTGTGCAATGATTTTGAAGGGACTGATCTGAAATTTTTTAGTATTCAGTAGCAACCTGCAGTTAAAGTATAATGAATTACTGTAAAGCTTTTTTTTAACCCTTGTTTATTAATCATACATAGTATTTAAATAAGAATGGGAATTTCCATCAAAAAATAGACTTAAGGTTTAACCTACAATGTACTTCAGTGAACTTGAGTCTGTGCCTGGAATATGTGTTATGAAACATATGAGGCAATTTTAATGTTAATCCTTGGTCCTTTTCTGCCTCTGCCAGTAGGCTGAGAGGCTTAGTGTTGCCTGTTTGATCTAACATGCGGAAAGAGGCACTGCCATGACAAAAGCACTGCTGGAGTTTTGATGGCCTTATGGAAATATTATGCAAATCCAAAAGTTTGTGTCTTTCAGTATCCAAGTAACATTTTTTGGGAAGTGCAAGGAAGCTTTCTGGCAGCCAGGCTCAACAAAACAATCTGAAGAAGGTTTTGTGTGTCTGAAAACATTTCTGTTTTCTTCTCCAGTGAAAATAAGTAATAATAAAAAAGGATATGTTTTCTATAAATGCTACTTTGCTTATTTTTACTGTGAGTTTTTGCATGATAACAAAATGAGTAGTTAAGGTTTCTGGATTATTTATTTCTATGCTTTGTTTGATTTACTTTTCAGTTTGATTTTACCTCTGAATTCCCTTAATATTATGGATTTGGGAATAATACAGTATTCACATGTTTTGGCCTCATTTATGAGAAGTAGACCACTATACCCTAATTCTTTGTGAAAATATTTTAAAAGGCCCACTTTTCTATATCAAGTCTCCCAGTGTCTGCTCCAGACTTAAATTTATGGGTCCTATCTGGAAACACGAAGAAGACACACTTGGCAGGGCAAAGCTGCTGTTCAGATCTCCAACCCTGAAAAGTTTAACTTTGAGATTCTTGTGAAAGACAGCTCTTTCCTGTGAACCTGAAGGGCCAGAGTCCTTTTATTTCTTGACTGGTGGATAGGAATAAATCATGGCTTAAGAACATTTACACAGAATGAGACCATTTTAGAAAACCCCGAATCATAGGAAATTTTGGCTTTACTTATGACTTCTCTGTGAGGAAAAGCAAATGCTGAAAGAAGCTTACAATTTGTACGTAGGAACTGGTGGAAGTTACAGGATGTTTGGGTAGAATATTAACATTTAATTTAATTTCCCTTGCTGCTCCTAGCCAAACAGGCAATTTAGGGGGGGGGGGGGGGGGGGAGGGGAACTGAGGGAATTGCTTGAAAAGAGTTCTACAAACACTATAGCCATTTATTTTGTGATGTGTTAAATGTCAATGCACACAGAAGTTCTGGTTGCTGAGAAGACTGGTGTGACTTTAATATGATTAAGGCTCTCAACAGCAACAGGATCTGTTGTATTGAATCATCTTTGTAGTCTTAATGGAATAGTAATTGGAAATACTGTGCTTCTGTTACAGGCTAAAACAATCTGTGTATGTTTAAGCTGTATGTTAAATAAGTATTTTTCAGTCAGAGTTTAAACTGAAAATAGATTTAGCACAATGTTAAACCTTTATGTATTTGTTATTATGTATGATATTCAGTGCCGTTCCAAGCACTCTATGCTGCAAATTTGGATTTTACGATCACACATATATTATCAAATTAGCTGCAAACAAAATACTTCAGAATTATTGTTTTCATTCATGATAGAAAAAACAAAGTCTGCAACATGGGCCACAACCTTTGTGATTCATTTTGTACACATCACTATTTCAGGGAATGATTAGCCCATTAATAATTAGCAACATGAATTTAATTTCGGTTGTCTTTTGATCTTCCAGTTTTCATTTTTAGAAAGAAAGAGTCTGAGTAAAATCTGAGCATTCATGTGATAGGAATTCTTCATGATTTAAGACAGGAACCTCCCATGTGAAATGTCGATGGGGTCTTATAAATGGGATGGCTAAGAAGTTCCAGAGGCTTTTAAATTTTCAGATGTTCTTTTTCATGGTATTTCCATAAAAAGAGAGATAATAGGTTTTAATTTTGTGCTTCATATTTAAAAATTGAAGTGAATTTTAATTTAATAAGTGAAACAGCTTTTCATGGGTAACATCTGAAGATGAATGTATTCATGCAGCCTCCTGTAAATTCTGTGGTTCTGTAATTAAGGCTCTGATTATCTACTCTTTTGGCCTTGTTAGCTTGTAACAGTATGAACAAGGAGCAGGAGATAAACGCTTTCCAATTTTAGACAGTAGTTAGTATAATTGAAAAAGACTCACTGTTTTCAGTTAAGAAAAACACTTGGAGCTGAAGTTGCAGAGCCAATTGACAAAAAAAGAGATTTTTTTATTATGTTAAACAACTGCAGAATATAAATCGCGGGTGAGGATTCCTTTCACTATTCACATTTCACTAATATCAAGGAAATTAAGTAGAAAGGTTTTATTTTCTTCTTGGTTTCAAACACCCTCAAGTAAGTGATGCCAAGATTAGAAGCAGGAATATTGCTGTGATCATCATGGCCTCAGATGAACTCTTTGATTAGAAACGTATTATACAGTGGTTGACATTTACAAATCTATAGTCCAGATACAAACCCCCTCTATAGTTCGGCTCAATGAAGTTGCCTTTGCTCACACCCATGTCAAAAGCCAGGTTGTAGGCAGCTCCTGTATCTATCTGATGGGCTTTGGCATATGCACAGGCATTCTGATTACTTTCTTTGGAAAATGGTTCTGACAGAAGAGAATTAGCTGTGCTCGTTAATTACATCTTTGTGGTTATCAATGTATTCAGATGTATTCTCTCAAGCTCAAAGACTACTTGGTGTTAAGGGTGAATGTCATGAGGTAAAATCTCCCTCATCTGATCTTCCTTATGTTGGTTTTGGCAACAATGATCCTGGCAAAAAGAATATTGGGCAGTCAGTGTTTAAATCACACATGAAGTCACATTTTTCAATGCTTATAAAGACATTAATTGAAAATTCAAAGTAAATTGCCAATCTTATCTAAACCAGTAAAACAGTGCTTGTATGCTGAACAATGTACAACTGAGACAAAAAAAGAAGAAAAAGGAAAGAGTGGAGGCTCATTTTTACTATCAGTCTATGGAGAAATTAACAAGTTTCTGTTTTTTGGAAGAAAGGAAATTATGTCAATTCTACAAAGTACGGTACAGTAGTTTGTTTCATATTTCTACTATTATGACAATTCTGTACTATGCTTCTCTAGATGATATATTGAAATGATGTCATTATCAGCTGAAATTATTTACTTTCAAATTTTATTCAATGGGAATTATCTTGTTAAATTTCAGTAGAAAAATAACAATATTTACCTATGGATGTAGTAATGAATCTATTCTGGAATTTCAGATTAAATACATTTGCCTCTTAAAATGTGTTTACAGCATTGTCATCAGTGTTTTGTGCTTACGTAAAAAACATACTTAAACTGAATACTGTGTAAATTCACATAATATAATTATGGTGTTTTTAAAAAATACATTATTTTCCACATTGCTTCTCTCTTTCAGTTGTGTTCCTCTTAACTGTTTTATCATCTGCTCCTGACTTATACACAGTGCCAAGGCTTTATTAATCTGTGAAGAACTGTAAGATATAAGAAGCAGTATTTTTTGCAAACTGTATTTCCAACTAAAACTTTAAGAGTCTGGAATGGATCCTAGACAGTTTGCATCTTAATTATTTATTCATCTGGAACCTGAACTATGTATGTATTAAAAATCAGAAAGATAACTATTGTCTGTGAAATGGATACAGAAAGACTCATAGTAGAGAGGAAGTAAAGAAAATAATTTGGAGGTCAGGAATACATGAAGAATTTAGTGATGGGCTGAGTTATTAGGTTCTGAATAAACACTTTATCAATGAAAACTATTAAAATAATTACATTATTTTGTGTGGATGTTGATGATAATGATAGAAAAATAGTGGAAGCAGAAATAATTTATCTGCCTTGGCTGGAGCTACAATGCTAAGTGAGATCAGGAAGCAAAACATGCGAGTGTGTGTTTAGTGCAAACCTCTGTCATTAAAGCTCTCACTTGCTCTCCAGAGCAGAATACAGAAACCACATGGTGCTATTCAACAGACTGTAACTCAAACAAGCCTGCACAGATTTTTATTGCATAATATGACTGTTCTGCTTCCAGATTTCAAAGATTTCTCATTAATCACTGAAAATGGTTACTTTCAGCAGCTTTTACTTCTGTACATTGGAAAATTAATCTGTACGTGGGAGGCACTTGCCAACTGGCAACATCCTATACAAGTGCTTTGAATCCTGAGTGAGGAGGACGTGTTTAGTTTGAGATAAAGAGAAATTCTTCATTGTTTAACTTGTTTTGCTTAGTACTTTAAGTTTCCCCAGGCTAGAGTATCACGCTTGTGCTGAGTAGGTGTATTAAAGGCCATTTCACTTCCTGCTTTCAAATGATATAATCACTCTTACAATTTGAAGTTTGACAGATAATCTGCTATATATACATGACATTTCCCTACAGGAATGTTGTTAAAGTTTCAATTCTTAGGCTTCTCTGTGTCAGGAAACCGTCCATCTATGTTTCTATATCATGGCCAAATTCAATAAAATTAATTCCTCTTGGCAGTGTAGAAAACCAGAAATTCCTTTAATACTGATTTGGTTTTATTATTGTTTTCTGTATTAATTCATTTGCTTTATCTTCCACACTTCATAGCTAACATGCCCCAAATGAACAACTATTAAATTCCATGTGTCTATACAAGGATTCATGGCTTTCCTATTTTCAAAGTACATCAATATTTTCTCTGATCTTACTGCTTAGTCTATTTATTCTCTCTTGCACATCCAAACACATTATTAATTTCATTTTCTGAGATTCTTAACACTGGTACCTGATTTTACATGGTTTGCTGTCTCATACTTAACAGCTCTATTATGGAAATCTCAAAGAAAGCTACATTTGTGCGAAATTTATATCATCATTCAAAGGTCTTGGCTGAATTTTCAAAACAGAAGTTACTAAGAGAGAAGGGGTTTTCCAGGTTAATTTTAATCAGCTATTGCAATCAGTAGAGGTCTATGATTTTTTTAAGCATTCTGGTTTTCTAATTAATCAGAAATGGTAACACCTGAATTAATTACTATCCACTGGCTTTTAACTAAGCTACGTCTTTCAAAAATTGCAGTATGCTGCTCCTGGTACTGTGGAGGTATTTCAGAAGCAAAATATTGGGCACTACAGGTGGACAGATACGCCTGCATATGACAGTCACGACAGTCCCTAAAGCATATTAAAAAATCCTGTCTGTATATGGAATTATTTGAATAGATAAAACAGAACACACAAGCCACTTTTGCACATTTTAATGAAAATTTGGTTTCTAGTTCATTCCTTCACTGCTGATCTGCATATGTTTTCATAATAACAAAAAGACAATCAAAAGAGCTGCAAGTATCAAGACTTACATCAGTTTCAGTTTTAGTTAATCAAGTTATGCCTCATGAAGTCTACCACAACGCAATGCATTAAAAAGGAACGAGGACTCAGTTGGACTAACTTAATTTCTTAGAACCAGAAAAAATAATTAAAACACTTGCAGATACTTAGAAGATGACAGTGTTGTAAGTAACAAAGCGCACACATTTCTCAAGAGCAGATTCTGTGCCAGTCTAATTTCTGCCTGTGACAAATAGGTCTCACAGATACAAGAGCTACACTAATGTTACATACACATCTGCTAGATCAGTCACAGTCATGACAATGCCCTGTGCTTTCCTGTTCTGATGCAACTACTGCACAATCAGGTCAATTATGGCTGAGAAGCCATCCTTAGAGGTTCACTGTCAAGATACAACCAGTATAGTCCAGGGCTTTTGCTACTGTTGTTTTTCCCTTATAATGCCTAAGATGCTAGAACTGAGAGAGTGTTTCTAAATCTGAGAAAGACACCAAGGAGGAAAAAGCACTTGGAAATTGGATTCAGAAGGCAGAACAACTTGGCATGGTATGAACAGGTGTGAGAAAACATAGAACAAAATTCTGTGAAGACAATGCAGATCAACGGAGGAGATAGATAGTAAACAATCACAACAATCGCACAAATATATATTGGAGGAAAGACTAGACAGCCAGCTGCTTCACAGAGGAGGATACATGAGTAATAATAAGACAAAATAAAATCCAAAAATTGTTGCTATTGAAAACCACATATATTTAAAAATGACTAACAGTTTACATTTAAAATAATTATTTCCTGTTTACTGGAGGAAGGTAAGCTTCAGCATCCACTGTATCCACTTTTGAAAGCACTACTTTAAAAAAGAAATCAATTGTCTGGAAAGAGTACAACTGAAAGCATTAAGAATGACCAAAGGTCTAGCAAAGATACACCATGAAGAAAGACACGACAGAACCTGGCTGATTTACCGAAGACATTAAAGACATTGTAATGATTTACAAATGTAAAATATTGCTGCAAAGAAGAAAGGCACATATCGCTCCACAAGAGAAAGTAAGAGTTAATGGCCTTCAGGTACAGTAAACCCACCTTCTATTTAACATTAGGAAGGTTAAGTATGAGGAGAGTTAAACACTCAAAAGATCGCTCAGGGAGGAAGTGGGATCTTCACCAGGAGAGGTTTCTGAGAATAGGATAGGCAACCATCTATCCAGACTAGTTTAAATACGTTTGATTCTGCCTTGGAGCAGGGAGATCAACAAGATGACCTTTCATTGTCCTTCACAGCCTAATGCTGTATATTTTGTGAATTACAAGGGAATGATTTATTGTTGAAAAATAGTACAAAGTTAAGCATTTATTTAATTTGCCTTTTAAAAGGACACAACTTTCTTTCAATTTAGAGAATAGTATAATACTTATCAATTAGGTTGAAGCTTACCAAATAATACTTCTGATACGATCTGACTTTGATAGGCTCTACAATACAGCAAAACCTCTCTTAGCTATCATTATTAACTGTTGTTAAACTCAGCATGTTGTGGTATTAAGTTCAGTGAGAGCATCTCACTTCTCAGCAAAGGTTTAGCAACAACAAAGTTGCACCAAGACTTTACCAATACAAGTATAAAGAATGAGAAATGAATGTACAGTTAGCAAAATAAATCAACCAAACTCAGCTTGTGAATCAGGATTATTGATTGCTTTCTATACATTCTTTAACCTACTCACTCCTTTACCTGTCAATTGCAGTTCCCCATTCTTATCATATAAGAACACATCTTTTCCACAAGACTTCATCTTTTTATGGCTATTGGTAAGAATAATTTTTGTGACCTCTTTTTCTACTAGAATCAAAGCATCTAAATATCTTTGAAAGTCAGGTCCTACATGTCTGAATACAGACATCCGAAGGCAAAGGATCCTGGAGAAATGAAATCCTGTTTCTCAGGGGTAACTTATAAAAGTAGAGTTATAAAAATTCAGTTCTGTTAAATACTATATCATGGTCAGATTAGGTTGCTGCTAAGGACTCGATGACCTCAAAGGTCTTTTCCAACCTTATGATACTGTGATACCGTGAAGAAGATGTTAGCTATTTGACCATTTTGACAACATGCTTTTTCTTTATTTCTTATCATCCTGTGCAAGATGATACATCAGAGTTGACAGTTATAATGTATAGGTTGCTAGCTGCAAAACAGAGAAGCAGAACATAGAAATGTGACTGATTCTAACTTCAGGAATTTATTTAATTTTTGAAAAAAAAATCTGAGATTTTTATGAAAGATTCCCCCCCCCCCCCCCCCCCCGAGGTTTAAAAGCTAGTTTCCTACAAGTCTGTGTCGTTCAGGAGACTCAGTTATTGTGTAGTCTTAATTTTTGGCAGCATCCTTCAACAAATGTAATGCATGGTAGTTATACGTATTATCTGAAATATTCACATGCATGCATGCATACATATGTAAAAATAACTCACTTGTATCAATATTAATTATGCTCTTTGAATACCAGTTCATGAAGGGTAACCTATTTTGCAAGAAGGCTATAAATACTTAGTTTTGTCTGTGTTACAGGAGCCATATTCACAGCTTTAACTTTCAACTCTTTATTTTGGGTGATATTTTGATAAATTGACCTAGTAAATTTGGCTAAGAGTGCAGATTTTTTTCATTGGTTTGCTGGCCACAGAGTCTGAGGGGGAGAGGAAGAAACTAAGTTTATGACTACAGTAAAGCCCTTGTGTGCACTGATATTTTGTACTGACACAATATTACACAGTACTGACAAGCTTGTGCCTTAAACTATTGTGTAAGATGCCATCAAGGTAAACTAACTATAGATTCCAGTTTGGCTAGTGTAACACCAATGACTTCTTCCTGTACAGTTACAATAGTCAGAGACCATTTTTTCACATCTCTTGTAAGTATAGGTATTTTGCCAAGTGTCTGCTGTAAGCTTAGTTTCAGATCAGTTTACAACTTTTAACGGGAAAGTCCGCAACACAGACTTCAACATGAGGAAGCGGAAGACACATTTTACTTCTGTATAGCCCTGATCTCAATTTTGGTTACATATGTTCCTGCTGGAGAGAGTTTTTATTCTTTTTATACCTGTTTATCAATTAGCAGCAGCATGGACAATGACAGAAAACTCATCTGAGCATGGCCTGACACACCCAAGAAGAGCTCTCAAAATTGTCACTGTGGTATTGTGACTTGAAAAAAAAACATAGGTGTTTTTAGAAGTGCCTAAGCATCTCTCATCAGTTTGCAAGGCAATAAATAGCTTTTGTGGCAAATGATGCAAGGAATGGTGTTGCTAAAACAAACCGAACAGGAATAAAGTTTCCCTTGTGACTTCTGATTAGCAATATAAGCAAACTATCGGATCCATATTCTGTGTACAGTGTATTTGCCTGGGCCCGGCAAATTGCCCTTGAAATGAACTCTGTGCTAACAGAAAGCTTGTGCTACAGCAACTGTTCTGCCGACTGCTCTCCGTGATTAGGGACTGCAGTTAGGACAAATGAGAAATGAAGCAAACAGAAGAAGGGACGAAAACTCTGTTTCAGACCTACTTCTAAGCCAGCTTAGTTAGTTTAGCATTTTTTCACTCTGTACAGTTCATATTCCAAAGCAATTTTGAAAACAGTATAATTTAAAAATTAACATATACTTAACTGGTAGCACCAGATAAAAGCTCTCATTTGCAATGAACAGGCAAATTTGTTATTGCCCCAGTCAATATCTATTGACTTGGTAGAGCATTTCTGCTTATTACAATGAAATCCCTTTTTGTTCAATACTCAATGACACTATAGTGAAAGGTAGTGGTTACAAACTGATGCAATATATATCAGCCACTGCTAGAAGTTAATGAATAATGGTTACAAAGAGGAAAGCATGTGCTAAGAACAGCATTACACATCTCTTAATCAAATTTACTGCATCCAATGTGCCTTTATAGGTTAGTGGAACTGTAATGCACATCAGATAACTAGTTTCTGCTGTTATTAATCTAAGTTTTAACATAAAACACCTTTTAATCATGCTATCATTACATAAATAATTTGTCTAGGACAAGGCTCTTTCTGACTTTTACAACACATCTTTCACTTACAGGAAATTTCTGTCTCGTGTTGCCTTGGGCAATCCTGGGTTTAGGATTCAGTGAAACACAAGGTAATTGTTCTGCTCCCAGTTGAAGCCATGCCATTCTCTAAATACATCAGATGGGGCAGTATAAATGCAAGACAACATCCTAAAGATAAACTGTCAAGAGAAGCATAGCAGAGTGTGTGTTTATGTTGCTCAGCCTGCGTCCTAGCTTCTTCCCTGCAACAGAGCAGTACTGCATAACTTTGTCCTTTACACTTTATATAAATTGCACCTTCCACGCCTTAGGGTGAAATTTGTTTATAACTCATGTATTTCTTTCATTCTGCAATTATTACTGTATAATTTAATTTTTTTAAACCTGCCTGACCCCAAAATATTTAATTTGAACTTTCTCTACTTACTTTATCTCTTTCATTTCTCTGTAGATACTGGACAATGAGACATTACAGAAAGAATATTTAAAAATGTGGCAAAGATTAAACAATCATGCCATTGCCAAGTACATTATACTGTACTCTGTGTGGATCATCTAATTGGACTTAAACAACGGTTGTAAATCACAGCCATTAGCCTTTTTCAGAAATGAGACATACACTGCTAGATCCACCACACGGGTCCCATCATACCTGTGATACTGGTTCATAAACTGCCCACGTTGGGGAAGACTGCTGGAATTTAATTGCTGCCATACTGCTTTTTATGAAGCAAGGAGCTAAATTCAAACACATTCCTACATATTCACAACTCTTGATAAAGATTTCCAGTGCCGCTTAGCCAGTATTAACTTGTGTTCTTGTTTATTGGCATCAGAGCAGTTACTGACAGGGAGCAATGGAGGAGACTAAGCCATATCCTTCCAGAAGTCAGCAACGTAATGAAGTTTGTTAGTCTAGTAACATTCCTAACTTTCTTGAAAAATAATGGATTTATCCTTGGAATACAGTGTAAAGAAAAAAAGGGAAAAGATCCTCTTCATCTTAATTTAGAACCACAGAGAGACGGATTGGAACAAGGTCATCGTATGAACCTATTGGAATTGCATTCCAATGACATGAATTCAAGACCTATGCTTTCCTCTTTGTTCTAGTACATCATAGTTACCAAACATAGCTTTTGATATTGTAACAAGGTGAAAACATGAAATATTTATAACATATTTATTGTATTTACTTAACAGTAAGGGGACATAATTGTTTTATAAACACATTTGATCTTTAAAAGAAAAATATACTGTACTGCAAATCAGCAATCAACATGGCTTAGTTGAGACGATACATTTTTAGAAGAGTATAACTTACGAAATTTTTAATTCAGTGCTGCTAAAAGTTGGCATTAAAGAAATTAAATGCATGCTAATAAAATTTTTTACTTAATACTTAAATGATAACTAGCTAGCTCAGCAATTCAGAAAAGTCTATAACACCACTAAAAATGTTAGATTTCAAAGGCGAGGGATATTTCCTCATAGCTGTAACAGGTATAAAGAGTGAGACGTTTCATAGATTAATCTAGAATTTTAGTGAAATTATTTGCAAGTGTACAATGTGTTTAAAAGAGTTAATGTTTTATTTCTTTAAAATAGGTAATTGATCTCTTCTGGTACTAAAATCAGTTAAACATAACCAAATAAAAAATGAGTGCTTGTGGGAAAAGAAGAATATAGTTGCTCCCTTACAAAATGATCAGACTTCATTGTCAACTCAGTTACACTTATGGTTTTCTCTAATGTATTCCACTTGCCTATAAGCAAGTGGAATTTCAAGAGCAAGCTCTATTTCATAAGAATCTGTAAAGAATTTATTTGAATGAGTATTCTTATTAAAAATATAACAATAAAACATTTCTAATTGAAAAAAGATATGCTAAGCATTTCTTATTATGGTCCAAAACTCCACAGCATCTACTGTCACTATGATTTGCCTAATTACTGAGAATTGCAATCCACATTGAATATGGAAGTATCACTTAATTTTTATATTAAATGACGTCAAATGGGAAAACCAACAAAAACCTATTAATAGCAACTTACTTTTTGTAACAACTCCTTCAAGGCGAATTATATTTGGATGATCAAATTGTCCCATGATACTAGCCTCTCTCAGGAAGTCTCTTCTCTGCCTGTCCAGGTAGCCGCCTTTTAAAGTTTTAATTGCAACAGGTATCTCTCTTTTTCCTGGTGTCTTCAGACGTCCACTGCATACTTCCCCAAATTCGCCTTAAATAGATAAAATATTTGTTAAGTCATTCACAGTGCCTGAAGAACTGCAGGACAGTTTGTATTGCTGAACTTAAACACTTTATTTTTCAAAATAGCCTTCAATAGCTGTCTTAAAAGCTGTCTATTTTTAATACTTAAGAGTTATTTTTAGCTGTCAATGAAACAAGATTGCAAAAATATTCAAGAAACCCCCCACATCTCATAGAAATGGACAGAGATATAACGAATGGAATATTCTAGTTTTCCAGTTTCACTGCATCCCTTGAAAAGTAAAATATTCAGCATTACTTTAGTCACCTTTCCTTTGTACCACACCATGAGAGCATGGAAACTTGTACTTTTACTGCAACAGCCAAAGCACCTGCCCTCCACAGTGTGATTCATCTTGCTTTGCTGACACGTCGAGACTGAACTTTAATATCGATATGTTTATCATATTACTGAGCATGCTATGAGGAAGCAATGTAACGATGCTTATATTTTAATTCTAATGATGACAAGATACCTACTAAAATATCTCTTTATACCAATATCAATCTATATGGGTGTCATGCACTAAGACCTATATGAAGAGAAATGTTGTGATAATATCAGAATACCTGACTATCCTCCTTTTAAAATGTACTTAATGCCATCATGCCCCAGGAAAGCACTTGCACATGATTTATTTAAAAGAACTCAGACACCTACTTGAACTTAATAACGTATTTCACTGTTCAGACAGCCAAAGGCCAGCAGTTTCAGCGAATCAGGACTGACTTGTCTAATGAGAGGAATCTCAAAGCTTGCTCAAATGTTTTCCTGTGTATGTAAGGGCCTTTGAAGAATGCCTCCTTGCATTCCCTTTACACACTTACTGATTAAGTTTGTATGGAAATCACAACTTGCCTTTGATCTTGAAGCCACTCAAGTTATTTAAACCCCCTACCAAATATACTCTGGATGCCTCCAGGTCAGTTTTCAATAGGTCGTAATTCAGAAAATGAAAAACAAAGTTCACAAAAATATATCAAAGCACTTCTCAGTGCAGGATACTTCCATAGCAAAACTAAATTCTCTACTCCAGTAATTTTGGAATCAGAACTGTCGAAAAAAAAAACCAAGTATAAACAGATATATATTTAACTGAAGGAAATAATTTGTTATCACCTCCATTGGGTGCCATCTGAATTAGTGTTCCTTAAACTTCAAGGACAGAACAAAAAAAGACAAAATAAGAGCTCTATCCTGTAACAGTGTGTCTTCAGATATGAACTGAATTTAGAAGACAGAAACCTTAAAGGCAGAAGCTTCACTTCAGAAAACTATAACTCCCTGACGTTATAGGATTAGAATGGATATTGTCATATAGGTTTTGTTTGATTAGGTTCTGTCACTTCCACTAAAACAGAACAAAGTTTTATGAGCCAATAAGATCCAGGAAGAGTGGAGGGATTAAAAAGACAATTTCATAGCTTGTCTTTCACTTCAAAAGATACACCACTAAGTGCAAGGGTACAAATAACAGATGCTGAACATAACCTCTGAATAAATCAGCAGCTTCTTAAGCAGCTAACAAAAGCCAAGCATCCTAGGTCTTTTTTTCTACCAAAACCCCTCCAATCTGTTTTATTTCTACTTAATATTTAAAAATAAATCAAAGGATATGATTCCCTGAAGATCCGTGCATATATGTGAAAATGTATGTTATCAGACTAATGCTCTGAGAATCTTTTGACAAAAGGGGAATTTGGGTATGGCTTTTCCCTTATGCTTTTGCCCCTTTATCACTTAGAATGCTCTCCTTAAAAGTTTGCTTGCTGCACTACTGCTGCTGAAAAAGTAGTATCTAATTTGGACTTCTAAAATCTTGCCATAATCGTACTATAAAACAAAGTCATGAAACCTGAATGTTTTGAAGGAGACATAGTATATCAATCTTCTATTCTGTGATGCATCCAGCAATGCTAGAATACATCTCTAAAGCCATGACCTTATTGCATCTCACTAGCTTTTCAAAGTTGCATGCCTAAAATGAGAAAAACATTCTATATTTTACTCTTGATGAAACAGTAAAAAGCAAAAATGCAAGAGCCTTAATATCCAGATTTTTAGAGAGATTTAATAATCAATAAATCTGCAGAACAACAAAATCTCATTTTTGAGAATAATCTGGGAAACACAGGTAATGGAATAAATCACCTTGCTAGTATAACATTATACAACTTCAGAAGTTCAAAAATAATGGCATTCATACCTCAGGGACTTTGAAGGGCTGTTCACCAAGTGTTTTGAAATGAGTTAAACTGAAGGAGGCAGGTGAAGGACTTACAATGCTGAGATTTATTATCTGTACAGTATCCAAAGCAGGGGAAGGAACGTTGTGTCTTCTCCGTGACCTGTTTCTTTCCCCCTTTTTGGATGAATGATTTGTGTAGTTAGAAAGAAGTCTCACTCCTCTTGGATATTTGGGTTGAAGAACTGGTGAATACAAAGACTAACAGCAATTTTTTTTGTGATGTGATCTCAAACAGGTTGTAAGAGATCATGAGCCCACAGAACAGACAGTTACTATGTTCAGAAACCTAAGCTACATGTAGTAACTTCTGGTTCTGGTTCAGACTAGATGGAGATCATTGACATAATTTAAAGCCTTGAACTATCTACACTGAGAAAGAATTTGACAAGAGTTCAACCCACAGTATTTTTTTCTACAGTTTTGTTCAGATAAAGAATTTTGAATGTTCTTAAAGACAAAGGGGAATGTGTTCAACAGAAGGGAATTTTAAAACCTAAGAATCTAAGTCTCACCTCTCAAGTTTGAAAATAAACAAGACAAATATTGACCCTGCAGCAGTAAAGGTTCATGACTGCATGTGTAATAAGTAGAAGCTAAGAGTCAGATGTCAACAAAGTTGGCATCTTCCCTCACTCCAGGGAAAAAGTTGGTGATAACTAGAGAAAAAAGACAGAGAGTTCATTGACTGTTCAGTTTTAATAAAGTGTAAATAATCCCTGGTTTAATGATATACACCCCATACGTCTTGCTGTATGCTATAAAAAAACCAATTAATTGAGCAGTCTAGAAGCTTACCCTCTGTAAACCAAACATCCCTTTTCTCATTCAGTGATAACATATGTGTTATTTAAAATTATACAGGAAAAGTCAGTCACTTAAAAGTCTGATATACAGTCTGGTATCACTACACAGGATCAACCCAAATGTCTTGCAACTGACAGTTGCTATTGAGAGCATTGAAAGGTCACAGCACCAAATACAGATCAACTCATTTTCCCCAGTTTTAGTTATCAGATCTGTGGGAGAACTGGCAGAAGATTTAGCTCATAAGAAGAATACAGGGTACTCTCTGTGAAAAATTGTCCATACAACTAAATGTATAGATATTCTCTTTTTATTTTGGCTATGATGTCTTTGACTTTTGGAGCCAAGTGTTATCTTGAGCTTTGTAACTACTAAAAGCTATTTTCCAATATACTGTTACTGCTTGAAGATCTTCCTATCTTCTCAGTTTGACCATTTGTTGCCAACTCCTGTGAACCTGTTCTTAGTGTTTGATGGAAAAACATCATTATGTGGAGGAGTCAGTGTGTAAGTAACAATTTTAGACATTTGCTCTCTTTTTTAACATTACGTAGTTCTACACTTATCTTACTAGTACTTGGCACCAAAGGAGCACACCAAGTTGTCTGTATAACATGGCTAATAAATGATTGCAGGGCAATTCCACTCTTGTGCAACGTTCAGATGTACCTATACAACAAACTGTAAGTACATGCACCCAAAAGCTTAGATTTTGCACCTCTAAGCAGAGACTGAAACATAGGACAAAACCAAGAAATAGAAAGTCTTTGTTTTTCATGTGAATATTTTATGTGTATCTGAGGTAACGAGGAGTTAGGAGATTTTTAACAGTGTTGTAATCCAAAAAAAGATGCTTAGTAGCTTGAGTTTAAAATGCAACTTCTGATTTGATGGTATCATGGTCAGATAGATTACTCAGCAGCAAATAATATCATGTACATTTCCAATTCACATCATACGAGATTATAGTTACCACATACTTTAGAATATAATTTGGGTAGAGAGTTAGGTGAGCTGACAAAAAAAACTAGAAAAAATACTTGTCTTGAGTGTCTAAGCCATCTGCACTGCAACAAGTGAATTGTCAAGAGCTTTAGGACATGACTTTTTCCATTGAAAACCAAATTGGAAACTGCCTTCAGGAAAAGATCAGTTTCAGAAATTTCTTTGCAAGAAATACTCGAAAAAAAGCTTCAAATATTTGCAGTGTTTCAATTTGATATTTTCAAAATTAAAACTTCTAGTTCTTGAATGGAGATAATTTTTATTTTTTAAACAAAATGTTACATAAATTCAAAACTAAAGTCATTGATCAAAATAAAATGTTAAAACAAAACAAATTTAAGAAATGCATCTATTGATTAATTTCTTAGAATATTTTATTGTTACATTTTGTGAAATATTTAAAATTTCTTTTACTCAAGAAAAAAATTGTAAACCGCATTTAAAAGTAATTCTCCTATAACAAGAAATCTATTTTATATCTGTTTGTAATGTTTAATACAGAATTAGAGAGAATGTTTAAAGAAAGCTTTAGGACTGCTGTGAATTATAATGATATGTGTTGTCCCCTAGCAGCTATCAAAGAATCTGTGAGAATTTGTACTCTCCCTGCCTCAGGCATGGTATTTAACCTGTATCTTTCCTGCATAGAAATGAGTTTAAATTTCATTGCAACCAGTTTGCAAGTCCTGCTAGGCAAATATTTTTGAAGATGGTAGATTACCGAAGTAATTTTAGAAGATAAAAAATATAAAAATAAAATATGTCAAAGCAGGCAAAAAATCAGTTCCACGCATACAAGGAAAGGGACAGAGGAGCTAAGTAAAGAATTTTCATAAATGAATTAAGTTTAGAATAAGGACAGAATTTTCATCTGAGCTAAAATCAATAAGTTCAGTCCTTGTCTGTCTCATTCAACCGCTTTTAAATCAGCAGTTATACCAGCACTGAATGCAGTTCAATGTTTTATAATCTAATACATCAATACGTACAGTATGTCTGAAGAAAAGAAAGAAATACAAGAAATCAGACAGAATGTTTTCTGCAGAAGTCAGCCCTCTGGGGGCTCTCTGGAGCTCATAATTCCAGTGGTGCACAGTGCCAGCTATGTATTATCTAACTTCAGCATTAAGGTAAACTCTAAAGTACATGGACTGCAGCAGGAAACAGAATTTTCTCCCCTACTTCCAGGTCGATACTTTCTCTTCCCTCTTTGTTAACAGACAGGGTTTTACTTCTGTTATATTATTTGAGCGACATTTTCTAGGGCATTAAACAGTTTTTAGCAACACAGGAGACATTTCCATTGCTATTCATATAGTAATGTATCATTAAATGAGGGATATCAACTGAAAAGTACCTCTCCTTTCTGGAGTGACTAAGATATATTAAACAACGATAAAAAAGAAGGATCACAGTGCATTATGTCTTCTGATGGTAATTTTCCTGACAATGTTTGCTAGAATGATCTTTTTTGTGGGCTCACTATGAGTAAATTAAATTAACTTTTTTCCCACCAACCCCTTTCTTCAAGATGTAACTCTGATTTTCACAGTCTGCTGTGGTACAAAGTATTTTTTTCTTGATGGCATTTAAGTTAGAGAAAGCAAATAAGCTGAAAAAAAAAAAGCATTTGTATGTTGGCATTTGCTTAGTAAGTAATAAAACTGCATTTTTAAAGAAGGCCCAGCATGGATAGGTCAAAGATGGCCATAGGAGCATGGTATGTACTAAATATTTTTACTGGAATAAACTTAGAGTGAGGTGAACACAAAACATCTGTGTAGTCAGTATTATAAGTACCTTTAAGACAGTAATTTACAAAACTTAGTCACTCTTAATATCTTAAGAAATAGAAAAATATCCATATTGTGCAAAACTCAAGATAGATATAGTGTTAATATTTTTTACAGGAAGAAATCAAATTTCAGAGCTAGAGTTAGAGCTCAGGATTCTGTTGCTACGTTCATCATAACTTCTGACACAGCTCTCCCACTTTCCCTTTCTGTTAGGGCTGAGAAATGACTAATGTTCCCCAGCCATTGACAGTGTGCGGATGCAATACACCACGGGAACTTCAGGCTTTCCTTGTCAGTCTGGTTTTTGTTTTAATTTGCTATGACTGTGAGAAATATTCACGGTCCTTCGGAATGACACGTTGGTCACAAGCCATGCATTGAGATCCACTAGTGAGGTGAGTTTGTAAGGCTTTTTTTCTAGTCTGGTCTCTCAGTTAACTACATCTGGGTAAAACAGAGCAAATAATCTCATGACCTGGTCAATAAGGAAATCCTATCTGCCCTAGGTAGTCAGAACACTAATTACAAGAAATGATTTAACAAGACTCTCATCTTCACAAGTATTTCACTTTTGTTGTGTTAATCACAAAAGTGTGTTTCCTGTCGCCACTGAGCTGCTGAGGACGTCTAGTGTACTCTAGACAGCACCCATGAGCCTCTACCCCGACACACTTCCCTTTCCACCAAAGCTAGGACAAGAGGATAACTCTTAATGCACAGATCAGACATGTCTATAAACACAGCACATTAAAAAGGGTGAGATCCTCGAAAACACAAGGGGCACATTGTCTCTCTTTCATAAAAAGGCCAATATACATACATGATCAATAAGCTTCTGAAATTTATTTTCAAACAGCTGTCAAATGGCCTACATCCCAAATCGGATGTTCTCAACTGAAGGTAAACACCCTATATTTATACATATGTATATGGAATGCGTGCAGAGAAGGGCAATGAGGCTGGTGAGGGGACTGGAGTATAAGCCCTGTGAGGAGCGGCTGAGGGAACTGGGGTTGTTCAGCTTAAAGAAGGGGAGGCTGAGGGGAGACCCCATCACTGTCTACAACTGCCTGAAAGGAGGTTGTGACGGGGTGGGTGCTGGGCTCTTCTCCCAAGTGACAGCGACAGGATGAGAGGAAATGGCTGCAAGTTACACCAGGGGAGGTTTAGACTGGACATTAGGAAGAATTTCTTCACTGAAAGGGTGGTCAGGGACTGGAACAGCGAGGTCGTGGAGTCGCCATCCTTGGAGGTGTTTAAGAGACAGGTGGATGAGTTTTTTAGGGACATGGTTTAGTGGGAAGACAGGCATGGTTGGACTCGATGATCTCAGAGGTCTCTTCCAACTTAATGATTCTATGATTCCATGACTCTATAGACAAGAACATTGTCTAAAACAATTGTTCAGATGTAATTCCTCTCTGTTCCAACACGCACTTCAACAAACAGGGATGTAAGAGGAGATCCCGCTGCTATTTTTCTCATTCATCCTGCTTCCCAGCTCCTTGTTGCCTTTCTGTCTACACCTTTTCATTAGATCTTCTGTTCCCTTTCTACCAATGATCCTTTGCACAGCCACAGGAATGTCTATCTCAAGCCAGCCTCTCATTATCCTTGTACTCCTACTATTTTCTATCTGAGGATATTTTTTCTGTCTTTTATGTTCTGAACTTATTTTCCCCCAGAAAGAGATTCTGATCTGATCTCCTCCTTAGTGTCAGAGAGTATGTGACAATAACTACAGCAAATGTTGAGTACATTTGGAACAAAGCAAAAAACCACCACCAAAACCCCAAACAAACCAACCCTGCCCCCCCCAAATGATAAAGGCTTAAAAATGGTCTGGGATAAACCTATTGCTTGAGAGAATCTGCCTCTCAAGAACTCCTTATTTGAAAATACCCACATTTGGTACAATAGCCAAATACAATACCTCATGTACACCGCACTTGAAAGCGAACCAGTGCTATCAGAGGAATAGGCCCACATTTTGTATTATACTTGACCACTTGTCTTGGTGACTTGAGAAAAGCAGCCTTTCCATGCTTAGACATTTTTAAAGTTGGTATACTTTTACCTGCCCCAATAACTCTCTCAATACGAATTCTTGAAGGATCTATCTCTTTTGCAAACTCATGGACAGCAAGAGATGGGTCTTCATATGTGTCTGGATCAATATATGTCTTGGTTCCAGGGAAACGTACTGCAAAAAAGAGAAAATACATGCACTGTAACAATACAATTTTATCTCTCTTTTTTTTTTCCTGGTTGACTAAAAAAATTAAAGAATTGGAAATAATATATTAAAACTTCTACATTTAAAGTTCTAGAACCCAGCAGAAGAGAACAATGACCCAAAATTACTAATGCTTACAACTGATTTCATAGAAACCAATTGTAGAATTTACATGAGTTGTCCCCATTTGTTGTAAGGACCAAGGGCCTTCAAAGAGTGACTGAGCACAGACTAAAACATTTTCTCTTAAATCTTCAAGTGTCTTTTTGAGGCGAGTCTTCTGAGACGTTAAAAGGTTGGGTGTTTGTTGTGGTTTGGGATTTTTCTGAGGAATTTTTCTTCCTTTTGCCAATAAAGGGAATTTCAGCAGACGCGAGGGGGGATGGGGGGAGGACGTTTCCGGGGAAACCGGGACAGAGGTCGTGACCGGACATCCGTTTTCCTCTTGGACGGCAGTGGCGACAACGGCAGCGGCAGTCCCTGAGTGCATGCATTTTGAAATCTCTGAAGGAAAGATCACGGGTCATCTGAATCTTCCACAACTCCGGCAGAACTCGCATTAAGTTTCCATCTCCCTCCCCCGCCCTTCCCCGGCTGCGGGGGGGTCGCGCTTCCCCGTGCAGGGCAGCGACTGCTCGCCAGCTCTTAAAGAGACCTGCATCGCAAGATTTTGGGTACAGGACTCAATCTATTTCTTAAGACTTTTAGGTTTTAGTTGTGATTAGTGTTGATCCTGTTTTGTATACACATATATTTGTAGCTAAGAACTGTTATCTCTTTTATACAATTTTTTTTTCCTGATTAAAGATCTTTAATATCTGATAACATATCTTAGTTTTCATCTAAACTAGGACATTAATTTGGCGCCCAACGTGGGGCTCGAGAGCGAAGAAGGATAACAGCTCTGGCATCTTGATGTTTGTTGTGAGTTTCGAGTCCATATGGACCATGCTGTATTACCTATTTGCTTTCTGTTGGTACAGAACTATGCCAAAGGGTCTGGCGGGCTTAATTCATCTGAGTGCAGCAGCCAGTAGAACTCAGATAGCTGTGATCATTATCGAGTTCTTATTTTGGATCTATAGTGTTACGGATTCAGTGTCTATGGGTTTCATTTGGAATGTGTTCTTAAGGTTGTACTCCTGCACCAGCCCAGGCTGTTACCTCTGGGGACACAGTGATAATGTTACTTACCCTCAGGGAGGGACACAGGAGAGTGTTTCATCTCAACCTTTTATTCAGGCACCTTTTAGGTTCCCTACAGCAGCTTTTGGTAAGCTTAACCTCTCGCTAGATGCCAGGGATCTCCTACTTTATATCATACTTATGGTGATTTGTCTGCATGGTTGCATTACAATTTATCTTGGATATGAAGCCAGGAATAGGGGTGGTCAGGAATGCAACCAAAAGCAAGGAAAGAGAAAAAAGAAGAGAGAGAGTAAGACACCTGATGCTATGGTAGCTCAGGATGTGGATAAACCAGAGGAACAGTCTGAGCCGATGAAAGTTGTAGCTCAAGATGTGGCTAAACCAGAGGAACAGTCTGAGCCGATGAAAGTTGCCCCTATCCAGAAAAGGAAATACAAGACCAAATCGGTTCGTCCAGTTGATGATGATGGGGAAGCGGACGCGGGTCCTTCACATACTGCAGATCCAGAACCAGAGGTCGTTACTGAATCGCTCTCATATGACAACCTTCGTGACTTGCGAAAGGACGTTACTCGACATGCAGATGAGCCTATCCTGACTTGGATGATCCGAGTGTGGGATCTTATGGGTGACAGTTTGCAACTTGATGGTTCTGAAGCCAAGTATTTAAAGGCTCTGGCCCGAGATACAGGTATTGAACAGGTATTTGTGAGGGAATCAAGACCCCTTTCATTCTGGGCACGAGTTCTAGGCAGTGTGAGAGAAAGGTTGCCTCACAAAGATATCCTGCAGGCACATCATCTTAAGACAGCTTGGAAAACTGTGGAAGACGCGATTTTACGCCTGAGGGAGATGGCACTGCTAGAAATACTTTACGGAAGAGATGGGCAACCCCTCACCGATCCAGACAAGGTTAGATGCACACCAGAAATGTGGTGGAAGCTTTCCTGTGGTGCACCAGGTGCTTTCTCCCATTATGTGGCGTCCATGTATTCGGAGCCAGACCAAGATTTGGTGGGTGTCGCAGCAGGTAAACTCAGGACATATGCAAAAATGGTCCATGGCCCAATGCAGGAACGTATCGCTGCGGTAGAAACAGCACTTGAGAGGATGGATAAGAAAATAGATGAGAAGATGGACAAGCAGCAAAAGGAGATCATGGAAACTCTTCAAAATCTTCAAGTGGCACCAGTGCGAATCAAAGCCTCTGGGTCCAGAGCTGGATGCCTCCCAGCTAGGGGAAGAGAACAGACTTCACGGATCGATCTATGGTATTTCTTGGTTGACCATGGAGAAGATATGAGACGGTGGGACAGGAAACCTACCCATGCCCTGGCAGCCCGGGTACAAGAATTGAAGGAGAACGAGAAAAGAAAATCAGCAAAAGTAAGTGCAGTGCCAGTCTCCCAAGGATCTGACCCATTAGAGGGAACCTCCAAAATGTACCCATCACTAAAGAGTTGTTGTCACTGCAACGGCTGTTAGAGGGGCCCTGCCTCTGGCCAGGTAGAGGCACGGGACAACCGTGTCTATTGGACTGTGTGGATCCGGTGGCCTGGCACATCAGACCCACAAAAATACGAGGCTTTAGTTGATAGTGGTGCTCAATGTACGTTAATGCCATCAGGACATGTGGGCCCGGAAACTGTTGCTATTTCTGGGGTGACTGGGGGATCTCAAGAGCTTACTGTGTTGGAAGCTGAAGTGAGCTTGACCGGGAAAGACTGGCAAAAACACCCCATTGTTACTGGTCCGGCCGCCCCATGTATCCTGGGAATTGACTACCTCAGAAATGGTTATTTCAAGGATCCAAAGGGACATAGATGGGCTTTTGGAATAGCTGCTGTAGAGACAGAAGAGATTAAACAGCTAAAGTCACTGCCGGGTCTCTCAGAGAGTCCTTCTGCTGTCGGATTGTTGAAGGTTGAGGAACAACGGGTGCCAATTGCCACCACAACAGTGCATCGTCGACAATACCGAACGAACCGTGACTCTGTGATTCCCATCCATAAGATGATCTGAGAACTGGAGCACCAAGGGGTGATTAGTAAGACTCACTCACCCTTCAATAGCCCCATTTGGCCCGTGCGTAAGTCTGATGGAGGATGGAGATTAACTGTGGACTATCGTGGCTTGAATGAGGTTACTCCACCGCTGAGCGCCGCTGTGCCAGACATGTTGAAACTCCAGTATGAACTGGAATCCAAGGCAGCGAAGTGGTACGCCACTATTGATATTGCTAATGCGTTCTTCTCTATTCCTCTAGCTGCAGAGTGCAGGCCACAGTTCGCCTTCACCTGGAGGGGCGTGCAATACACCTGGAACCGATTGCCCCAGGGGTGGAAACATAGTCCCACCATCTGTCATGGACTAATTCAAGAAGCACTAGAGAAAGGTGAGGCTCCAGAACATCTGCAGTACATCGACGACATCATTGTGTGTGGGGATAGAGCAGAAGAGGTTTTTGAGAAAGGAAAGAAGATCATCCAGATTCTCTTGGAAGCTGGGTTTGCAATCAAACAGAGTAAAGTTAAGGGACCTGCCCAAGAAATACAGTTCCTGGGAGTGAAGTGGCAAGACGGACGTCGCCAGATTCCAACAGAAGTTATCAACAAGATCACAGCAATGTCTCCACCGACCAGCAAGAAGGAAACATAAGCATTCTTGGGTGCCATAGGTTTTTGGAGGATGCATATCCCAGAATACAGTCAGATCGTAAGCCCTCTCTACTTGGTAACCCGCAAGAAGAATGATTTCCACTGGGGCCCTGAACAACAGCAAGCTTTTGAGCAGATTAAGCGGGAGATTGCTCATGCTGTAGCCCTTGGACCAGTCAGGACAGGACCAGACGTGAAGAACGTGCTCTACTCTTCAGCCGGGAATATCGGTCTTTCATGGAGTCTTTGGCAGAAAATGCCTGGCGAATCTCGAGGCCGACCACTTGGATTCTGGAGTCGAGGCTACAGGGGATCTGAAGCCAAATACACTCCATCAGAGAAAGAGATCTTAGCTGCTTATGAAGGAGTTCAAGCTGCCTCAGAGGTAATTGGAACAGAAACTCAGCTCCTCCTGGCACCCCGATTACCAGTGCTAAGGTGGATGTTCAGTGGGCGGGCTGCCCCCACACATCATGCTACTGATGCTACCTGGAGCAAATGGGCTGCTCTTATCACACAACGCACCCGTATTGGGAAACCAAATCGCCCTGGGATCCTGGAAATCATCACGAACTGGCCTGAAGGTGAGAACTTTGGTTTAGCAGATGAAGAGGAAGAAGAACAGGTAACACATGAAGAGGAAGCGCCTCATACAATCAGTTGCCAAAAGAAGAAGTACGCTATGCCCTTTTTACGGATGGTTCCTGCCGCATTGTGGGGACAAATCGAAGATGGAAAGCAGCCGTGTGGAGCCCCACACGACAAGTTGCAGAAGCTATTGAGGGAAAAGGTGGATCAAGTCAATTTGCAGAACTCAAAGCTTTCCAATTGGCTCTGGACATTGCTGAACGAGAGAAGTGGCCGAAGATTTACCTCTATACTGACTCTTGGATGGTGGCCAATGCATTGTGGGGATGGTTAGACCAATGGAAGAAAGCCAACTGGGAACGCAGAGGGAAACCCATCTGGGCTGCAGATATATGGCAAGATATTGCCACCCGTGCAGAGAAGCTGATCGTGAGAGTCCGTCATGTGGATCAACAACTCCGTAGTTGGTGGATAAGCCAACCCAACACCATCAAAAGCATTCAAAAGCTCTGGCTGGAACTATAAGCAAGATCAGGCTGGACCCTGCTTAAATCTCCTGAGATGTTCTTGGTGACTGAAATCGTGGATACTTCAGGATTGCTGCAGTGCACTGTTACATCTAATACCCTTCCAGTTTGCATTGATAACTGATAAACAGTGTTAATGTAAAGAACGGATGAAATACAGTTATTAGGTTCTCTGAATGTTACTTATACCTCTAGTTGCTGTCAGGTTTGATAGCTACATGTCCCAGAGTTTATCTTGTCCCACAGGAGCAAAAAGTCAAAGACTTTTAAAAAACTCAGTCTTTGAAATTCAACTGACAAGATAGTGTCAAACTGTTATGTTGTTTTGTCTGTGTCCCAGCTCTGCACAAGCATCTCCTGAGGTATAATGTTTCAGGCAGGAAAATTAAGAGGAATTTAAAATTTTTTGAAACTTCTACTAAGGAAAAAGTAACAGCCTAAGCTAATTTTTAAGGAAAGTGCTATTTTCTTTAAGATAAATTACATCTTTTTCTTTCCTTTTTTTATTGTAAGCATTTGCTTTCCAAATACTGTTTAGTATTTTAGTCTGAAGAGGCTCCTTGGAGTCTCTGCACTTAGCTCATATCCTCAAGGAATGCTTCAAGTACAGCTGGCAAATCTGGAAAATGCAGCAAGTCATGAGAGAAAATAAGAGTTCTGAGCTGGTCACTTGAAAGGTTGTCTACAGAGACACCAAGTGAGGGCTCAAAGATATGGGGAAAAGCAGATCCTCAAGACTTACAGCAGTTTATATTCCCTTTTGCTGCTTCTGGAACAATTTAGGCAGTCTGTCCTTTACTTTGAACACAGTGCTTTGTAATTCCTGCCTTTCATTTAAGGGCGGATGGCTGAATATTCCTTTTGCCAAACAGGTCCAATCATTGAGATTCTTTACTCTGAGGATAGGTCCTGGAGGACCGTGCTCCTTTGTTCTCTTCTGATCAGATGGAACAAGCAGAGAACCAGGTGCAAGACGAGAACAAAAATATCCAAATACATTTACAAGGCTTCAATAATTTCTCTGTGCTTCCTTGGAGATGGACATAGCAATAGTGGGCTGGTGCCAGATTGCTTAGGCAGGCTCCAGCAAGCCATCATTTTTTGGCATGGCTAATATCCCTTGTGTGCTCGAGTAACGCATGTCCAAGAACTTATGTCGTTTCTCTTGGACTATCTGGATGGAATTTTTCAGGCTGCTGCCATGCAGTGATTACGTTCTGGCAAACTTTCAATTCATTAAGAGAAGCTGATGTAGATAGTGCATCGACTTATCAGGATGAGGGGAGAGTACTGCAGCTGGGTCCAGAAAACCTCTTTTAAAAGAATGAAGTACCTCTCAGCCTTCTTCCTCTTATTACTTAGTGACTGAGTCTAAAGCAGCTCATTATCTGATGAGCCTAAATACATTAGATGAAGAACACATGTTCAGGACACATGAATGTGGCTGGGCTTCAGTAAATAGTTTGTAACATTCAGTTGGACCACTGTTGATAGAGTAACACATGTAGAAATGAGGCGGATACCAGACATCATGTGACGTCATATTATCAGGAAGATCATGGACTTTTTTCTAACATCCTTCAAAGAATTTCTTTTATGAAATTTTCCTTTGACTCACACCGAGCTCCCAAGGGAGAGAGGCAGGAAGAATAGGAGATGGTTTTCTTCTGAACATAGCAGAAGCATAGGATGTAGAGGGTGGACATGATAAATCTGGGAACAGGAACAGGCAACGCTTACCAGTGCAGGTTTTGTAGCGGTGCTTTTTTATGAAGAGCTTCATAGAGTTTAGGAGAGGTCATCCTTATACTGATCCCAGCAGCCTCACACGTTGTTTCAAGTTGAGCTGCTGGATACCAAATCTATAGGTAGTCAGCAGTCAGATAAAGATTGCTGCTAGCTCGAAGATGGTACTTCTTACGGAAGCATTGAGTGGAGGGAGTACAATGGAGAGACTGGCAATACAGTCCTAGGTGCTGGGATAAATCACCGTACTTCCTCTTTCTCCTTGGTTCTGTGAAGCACATACATGAGTAGACACTTGTCCCCTCAAGTCTGATGCTGAGATAAATGCTAGGAATGAGAAGACTTCGAGATGGAGCTTTTTGTCAACATGACATACAGTCATCATTTACCCTGGCCTGAAAGACACTGAGTGAGGCTTTTCTCAAATTCAGCCACGGTCTAAGAGGCATATATCAAACTCTCCAGCAGGAAGGTTTTTGTCTTATTTCCTCTCTGACTATGTCTGGAAACAAATGACAAACAAATCTTCCCAGTAAGTGTGCCCTTTTCCTTGACAGAAAGTGCCAATTGGCTGGACATAGTGGTGTCACCTGAAAAAAACCGTGTACTTCTGGTAACTAAGGCTCTGTCTTGACCATAGTATTTCCAGAGATAATATTAAAACTGACAACCACTCCCACCAAAAATAATATCCTTTGTATAATACTCTTTGAATAAATAAAAACTTTAAATAGCTACTCAACATAAAACATAGAAGCTAATAATTTAAACTAAGTAGGTAAATTAAACTAAATAAACTAATATACTCCTCGTGAGAGACTGCCAGGATTTTCTCTCATTGTACTGATTACTAAGCAGGAACATGAGGTGGTTCAAAGTTTAGAACCCTAAAGCCAAAGAGAACTGAATACAAATAAGGCACATAGTCACCAAGAGAGGAATTTTGAGGCAGAAATTCAATATGGTTGAGAATTCAAAGAAATATACCTGAAAAACTGATAAATATTTTTCATAGAATACAAAAAAAAACCTTATTAACTAGACTGAATTTAGTGAAATTGTTCAAGAGGACATACAAATAAAAATAAACACCCAATAGTGCAGACAATAAGGAACTATTCAAATGGCCAGATTAAAGCACCAAGGGCAAAAGATGTACAGGAAACAATTAATGTTCTTAATTTAAAACATGATATACGTATTACATAACACAGTGCTGAAGTACTTACAATGTCCATTTTGCAAATGAGCCCTTCTTTTCTCTTCAGATTTCATTTTGGCCTTTATGTACCACTGGCATCTTTGAAGAAAAACAAGTGAGGTTTAATTAAAATACTCGTCATGCATAAAATAAATGTCCAAGTTTGAGTCCTCCAAAGAATTCTGATAATTTAATAAATTATTACTTCCCTGCATTGTTGTTTACATACACTGGTTTGTGCTAATTAAACCTTCCCCTATTCACTTTCATATACAGTGGGTCAAAAATCTCACATTTTCTTCCCAAGACAATAGTTTCTATGACTTCATCATGTTTCATGAAAAAAAGAAAATATTTTTTCAGATCAGGACCACTGTTTTTTTTTTGAGTAGCTCTCCAGTCTTAACCAGGCACTGACTTATTATTTCTTCTAAGATAGTAGCTATCGTATAGGACAAACAATATGTAGCCTGCTATGTGAATGTGATGATTTAGTATACGTCTGCACGATTGCTTTAAAATTTCAAATTCTTGGCAAACAACACAAAACTGTGGATGTTCATGAATTGTCAGCAACTTTATATCACAATGCACAGCATCTTGGAGTTTTCAGGTAATGAAATTTCCCCCAGCCTGAATGCTGCCTACCTGCAGGATTGTTAATGCTGATGTAGAGAGTCACATGACAGAAGTAACTGTTTCAGTCAAACAAAATATTTGCTTTTGGTCTTAAAGTTCTTTCTCACTCACCGAACAGCCTAGGAAGTATGAAAGCTTTGGATCTAAGAGCTAGGTTAAGGACTAAGGGCTGCTGGGGCACTGACAGCAACAGTTGCTGGGGCAGTGCCCGTGGACATGTGCTTTGGTGTACAGGCATTGAGTTCCTAGACCAGCTTGAAAAAAATGACTGGCCTCTGTGTGTTCACTACCAGCCTTATAAAATAAAACAATTATAGGTAGTATATCCAGTAAAATGAACACCTGAAGAGCAGAAACTTCTGATGCTGTCATGGTTATGCACCCTTATGGAGGGAAACAGCAGCTAGTGGATTCTCAGCTTCTATGGAATTCTTCAGATTGTACACCTGGGACCCCTGAGCATGCCAGTGCCATTTTTAGGAGCTGAGCAAATGGTCTGTAGGGTGCCACCTGCCAAGGACACTGAATATAAGCTCTCACATTTAAAGTGTCTGCCCAAGGGAACAGTCAAAGAAACAAGGCTTTAACCTTATCTGCTCATCCTAAGTATGCGTGTGGCCTCAAAGTTTGACTACAGAAGGCAGTGAGTAATCATCAGCAGAGGAACCTCCTAGCGCCAGCTCCCAATTCATGTTGGCTACAGAACAATCAGAGAAGAATAATTTCTGTAATGATAAGAATAAATCACACTGAGCTTTAACATGCCTTTTCCTGGAATTCAGCCAAGACCCCATCTCACTGCAAATCCTGCACCTCGAAGTCTCTGTCGCATTAATATTTCTATCCGCAATTGACAGCCATGCTTCCTGCTTGCTCTTGGTGGATAATCACTCAGTGAAGTGCAGAGGCAGGTGCTCATTTAACCCAGCCTCTCCACTATGAATAGACTCATCAGCAGCCCTGTTCCTTCGACATCGAATTGCTAATTCTAAACAGTGAAGCAGAGCACATCTGTAGGATACCATCCCATTTCTCAGGCAGAAATTTGCCTCCAGTCCTACAGCAAATTGAGTATTTATTCAAAATTTTCTTGCTCTGTCTTCTGCGGAATATACTCTTATCATTGCATTTAAGCAACACTTCAAAATGAATTTGCATCTTACATAACTGAAATGGTCCCATTGAGTAAGATGTTAGAAAGCTAAGAGAATCTCTGATATCCTTAACATTAGCAAACAGGAGGAATAAACACAGAAAGAAACCCATTTCCATATTTTTTTTTCATTCCTGAGTTTATTGAGTTTTTTCTAAGGGAAGTATTTGGGTTATGTTTCAGAATTCCACGTGAGGATGCCACACAATTATTTTCTCTGAAATTTTTCCTTAGGATAATTCTCACCCCTTCGGAAAGACTCTATTGCTTCCCAATGTTTGTAGTAATCTTAGGAATATTTACTTAGCTTCTAAGACTACCTAAGGTCACAATAAGTTCCAATGTTAACTGCTCCCATTTCCTTTAGCAAAATATTAGTTTTAACTGGTTTTATTATTTAGCAAATTGTGTTAATTGACATAATGGTAGCTACTGCAGTGCCAGATTTGGTTGCTTGGGTAATGCCACTAAAACCTTCAGCCTACTGTGGTGTGACATCACTTTCTTTTCAAATTAGAGGTAATGTATACCAACAAATCAGACGCTTAATTACAAATCTGAAAGTGCAGCACTGTCTATTGGCATCAGCGCTGTCTGTGATGACCATTATCATGTTCAGAGAAGTTAGCGTAACAACTTTTCTCTAAGTAGAAATACAAACTCTAAACCAGGACAGGAATACTGCAGAATCCTATCCCAACTTGATCGAATATCAATCTGGTTGCAGGCTTTCTTAATCCATGGAAGACCCATGGTGCCATGGATGTCTCACAGAGGAGACAGGAACGTAAGATCTTTGTAATTTTAAATTCTGCTTTTCTTCCTGGTGGAAGCAGGTGAAGTCCTGAAATCACGCAGAAAAAACTCAGAGGCTCAGTGAAAAAGGAAACAAGGCACCAGGGAAGCAGCTATGCCTGTGGGAATCTGAAATTCAGCAAGGACTGATGTTCTGACATCTACATGGGTATTTGGCAAGTTCAATTAGAACCTGTGAGTTGTCTTAAAACCTTCAGTGTGTAATTGAGCACGGCATCTGGCCACCCAAATCAAAATTCCTTCTCATCCAATTTGCATAATGCCATTATCTGATCCTGATCAACACATCAATGGAAGTAAGGTGGTCAATCATCGCTGTACTTAAAAAAATGTAAGTATAACTGTCAGGGTAGTTATAAAAATAATAATTATCCAGACTGGTGAATTCCTCTGTAGTGCAACAGTACTGCTGTAATGTAGATTTAATTGGGATATCTTCAATCCAATTAAAAAAAAAAACAAACGGCAAAAAATCAATAAAACAGGATCTTCACATCACTATTTTCCATTCACCAGTGATATCATAGGCAGTAGAATCGTTCTAGTATTTTGGAGTAAAGTTTTCCTTAGTTTAATTTATTAGATAATTCCTATATTTTCTCCTAATAGATGTAGAAATGTGCATATAAAATATATATAATATTGTGTGTAATTTTTCCTACAGATATAATACATTAAAAATAATTCAAAGTTGTTCACTCAAGTGCCTTTAGCAATCTACATTACTAGCTTCGAGACATCAGAAATCCTAAGGTTACGCTGTCCAAAGCTTTACAACTGACAATTATGAGATTTTGTAAAAAATACAGTAGTTTTCTGGGAGGTTTTTGTCTTCTAATGACAGAGCCCTGAGGGTGCAGGTACATTGTATTTTTAAATTCTCTCTCTGCAGGTAAAAGGCCCAGAAACTTATTTTAAAAACCAGCCAGGCTATTTTCTTGTTTCACATAATTTCTTAGCTCCCCAAACTGGCTTTTTGCAAGAAAAATAATATAATAGAACTGTGAGTATGAGCAGTGCTGAACAAAGAGGACGTTCACCCTGCTATGTCTAACCCTTATTTTAGCACAGAAAATGTGGCAAATGACTTAACAATTATTCTTAAATTCTTAGTTTTGGATGACACTGACCCTGAGTAAATGAGAACACTGTAGAGTTAAATACCTTCCAGTGATTAGGAAGAACAAAGTGAGGATGACCAGGAGAGTGAATCCACCAACAGCAGCTGTGGCAATTACAAGAATCTGTCCCTGCTCTGCAGCCATATCAGAAGCTGAAAGAGAAGCACAAAGAAAAGAAGATAAAGCTCTATCATATCAGGTTCCTGCAGAATGGGTGATAACATTTCACTGGTCAAATGCTGCAATTACTCTGTAATAGTTCCCTTGGTGTTTATCAAGATCGTCAGATGCAAATGTGCCTGTGAAGTGAGAAACTGTAATCCATGCTCCAGCTATGATCATAGAACTGTTTAGGTTGGAAAAGACCTTTAAGATCCTCAAGTCAAATCATTATGATGAAGGGGAGAAGGTGTTTACAGGTTTTTAAAATGAGGAGCTGGCATTATCAGATACGAGTGATTTACTAAGGTTTGAACAGGACAGGATTTTGGACACAAAACTAGAACATAGTTTTTTACTTAGCTTTATTTAGCTTAATTCTGCATCTAATTCAGAACTGCTCCGTATCCAACTGTCCCAGTGAAGTCAGCAGCAGTGCTATGCGTGTAAGAGAGACTAAAGCGGGTTCATGAGAAAGGGAAAAGCACACAATGTATAGCCTCACACGCTCTTCTTTATTTCTGGTGTTGATTTTTGTTGTCACAAAATGTATACAGTTTTACCTGTAACATGCTCTGGTAACTGGCAACACTGTAGCTCAAACGCCACCCCCCCTACCCCCCCCAAAGCCAGCTCTGATTTTCTTATGTTTTTCTCTCTGCTTTTTGTAGTACATCTAGGAGTTAAAAAAAGATCATCTGAAATTATCCAGTCTCTAGGTACTTGCTCTTTTTATATTAATAAAAATTATTCTGTATAATATTAAATCCTTACATTAACAAAGTACCTATTTACAGACCAGTTGGTCCTCAATATCCAAGTACTACTTGAGCAGAAGAAGAACTAGGCTCTTTTTTTTTTTTCCCTCAATCTTCTACCTCGTTACTGCAAAGTTCTATTTTCTTAAACTCAGTTACACTTGAACATTTTCACCACATGATGTTTATCTAATTCTTACTTTCTGCTTCCATGAGAAACATAACATTGTTTTGAAAGGAGGATAAATAATTCTACTTAATGACCTCTAACAACAGTAGTAAAGGTAGAAAAGAAAATAAATTTCAGAAATATCAAGAAAGAAACTTTGATTTAGTAAACTTGCAAACCGTTCTATAAGCAAAATCTTCATTTTCTTTAGGCACCAGATGATCAAAGCTTAGGGAAATCACCAAGGTTGCTACAAAGAAAAAGCTCAGCAGGCTATATTCTCTCACTTTGCAGTTGATGAAGCCTAATGCAACGCACACATTGCTGCCCCAAGCCTCATAAAATGATGATTCCAAGAAAAACATTTGGCTTTGAAATATTTGTGAATGGTTCAGAAATTAGCAGTGTAAACTGGCTTTGTAATACTACTAAAGCAAATAAAAGCAATAGTAATCGATGTCAAATTTTCAACAAACCCAACTTGTTAAATTACTGCCATTAGGTTTCTGTCCATGTAATTTAATGGAGATACGCACAGGCAGCAAATTACAAGGCATTCAGTATCTGTGCTCATAAATTCGCCACAGTCAAGTTAAATATATACATCTTCCAATAAATGATGTAGCAAATACTCATAGAATATCTAATCTCCCAAATGGTTATTTAGTGATATTATGCAAATGGATTCTAGCTCTGCATTGTGTTAGGTTCCACAGGGTCAGATTTAGTTGGAAAAATACAACACTACAAATATCATGCCACACAAACAACAATGCAAATAATAACAGACTCCAAATCAAACACTGAATGGCATTTTCAGACTAGCGGGGGTTGTGCTAGATGTTGCAAAGACTGTTACAGCCGGGCGCAATTTGAAGTTGTAAGCGGAGAAGGAGGTTTTACATGAGTCTATTTTACCCATCCCATCAGTGGAAGGGAGAGGAGAAAAAGCAGCCCTCTTTTTTTTTTTTTAAATAGGAAAAAGAGGCATGCAAAAAATAGCGAATTCAGCAGGAGGAAAGAAAACTATGGGCTCAGATCAATTAGCCGTGGTTTTCTTCAACAGACGTTCATTGCCAATGAGACACCCTAGGGTCTTCATTCATGACAATTAAAGGTGCAAATGTAGGGACTGATTCCATGGTCCAAAAAAGCATGCTGCAGCTATCCAGATAAAGTCACATATCCTGGATCATTTCTGCTGAATGGAGCTGCTATTTCTTGGTGTTTTAGCTCAAACAGAAAGCAATCTATCAGTTTAATAACACATATTTTCTATCAGGAACCAGAGTAAAATTCACGAAGGGGAGGAATTCTAGAGTGACTTAGTTCTTTCCACCTCTAAGCAATACGATTTTTAGCTGAGACTGTACATACTTAAAAAGTGATCATTCTGTGTCCCTTGTTTGTATTTTACTGTGCTGGCAGAGGTGCCAGAGTCCAATATATTAGGATTTTTTTTTCAAGTAGCCAAATCACTATAAGGGGCTTTCAAGTCTGAAACTTCCCCATGACCTTAATTTACTTGTCAGATAAAAATGTCAAATGACAGACAAGTATAATTGGAAAATGTGGATTTGTTAAAAACTGACAGAGAGGCAGGTAAGGCAAAATGATGGAAATACTTATTTTTGCTTGAAGCGATCCCTCTAGGAATCAATAAAAGCACAGTGCAGTGAACAACACATATATAAGAACACGTGCACGTGCATACACAGACTCTTTACATGCAGGTAAAATGTTCCATAAAACACTATCTAGGCAGTGAGAAGATAGTAATCAGGGTTACTAAATAATTCAGATTTTTACAGCATTTTGACATTCTAAATTAAATTCAGAATGTCCCTCAACCTCTCTGTCCTTTTCTCATTTTTCCAGCCTCCTCGTAAGGTAAAGTTCAAATTCTAAATCATAAGAGATTTAACATGTATTGCTTTTGTCATGAATGTTCTGGAATATTTTCTGTCATTTCCTGCTTTTTGTTTCTTCATATTTCTTTACATCGGTTGTGCATATAGGTATATGGATCCGTGTTTCTCCTCAGGACTGTTCTTGATTATGCAAGACAAAAACTCAGTCAAAAACCCAATTATGACAGGTTGCAAAGCTAAGCAATTTCCTGCAGTATTATTTTACCTCTTTGTGTGTATGTATTAGACTGCTGCATTTCTTCATAGAAGTATGTAGCATTTCTCCAGAATCTGATTTGTTAAGACAACACGACCGGCATTGACAAGGCTAAAATCACTATTTTGTTGTCCTATCTACGTTGTCCAGTGCACGGTCTCATATCTACCAACTATGCACCACCCCAGTCCATCCAGTTCAGGGATGATTAGTAGCTGTATGATCTGCGGGATGAATGTCGCTGTATTGTGTATGGGGCCACGCTCTGTTTGACAGATAACGCTAACAGCAAGGTGGTGAGGAAGTGCTGGTGCAACAGGAATACGTAAACCACTAGCAGTGGTTAAGACTTATAAGGAAGCTTAGTACCTATGTAACGGGGCTGGCTGTTTTATCTGCTAATATGTTTCATGCTCCTGACCTGTCTTCTTGATAAGTTCATTTTGACAAAATCATAATTTAAAAAATGAGTAGTGTAAGGCAAGGAAGAGAGAGGATTTAATACTCATCCAAGCAGATGATCACATAGTATACTATAATGTTTGGGTGTCAAAACTCTTCAAATACACTATAGCTACAACTCATGTGATTGGTCAAAGTGGTGGTTTGATTTTAAAACTGCAGAACGTATCATACATGTACCCAGAAGCATATCATCCAGATAAACTCTTCCCTCCCCTTACTCTTCATGCTTGACTCAGGTTATGTGCCTGAAGCAACATGAAAAATGTCCAGCTGCATCGTTCCAGCTTCCTTGCTTAACACCATGCTCAGAAATCCCTTTTGCATCCAGCCTGATGTCAGTTCTCTCCCCATCTCAGCTCTTCTCTGGGTTCTTCACCCAAATGTGTGGAGGAGGAGCTGTACATCCCATCCTCTCTAGGCCAAAGGGAAATATCCCGAGCCTTCTTCACTTTCTTACTAGGCAGACTGGAAGAAACAGTGCAAGAGGACGAAAGACAGAGAGAATACTCCAGTTCTGTTCCGTTTTCTTTTCTTTGAGTAAATTTCTCCAAAATATTTTAAAAGATTGTGTATTTGGGATAAAAAGGCTGAAAGCCCTAATGACAGCTTCCTTCTGTCTCTTAACTACATCCTTTAGTTACACGAATTTGACATCTATCAGGCAGTGGACCTTCCAGCAGACTGAAAGATAAAAAAGTGACAGAAAGACAGCTAGACAGATAATACTGAGTAGCTGTAAGATAGACAAGTGTGCATGGTGAGAACTAGAGCTCTAATAGACAGGAACTGGCTGTCAGATGGGCTTACAAGGCATTGTAAACAACAGTGCTTAAAAACAATACAAAAGAAAAACATAAAGTCTAATTAGGTTAACATTTACATTTGCAGAAGTGCGGCAGCTCCTGTGCTCCAGTGAGCTGATAGGCTCCAATCTAAGGGGGAATGTGGGAAAGGGAGGAGGCAATGGAAAGGCAAACTTAAAAAGGACTTTCCAAAGGGAAAAATAATGCCAGTACTACAGTAACAATGCAAAACGTTTTGGTATGTATTCACTTGAAAAGCTTTCTTAAAAGTGTTGCCCTTAATATCAGATTCCTACCAGTGAATGAACGGAAAGCCTGAGCAAGCAGTTTGAGATCTGAGCAAGGATGTTGCTCTTGTTTAGGAAACACAGAGGAAAAGTAAAGTCTCTGGGGCTTCTGGGCACATATGGTAGAGGAATCAGATACTCTAAAGTCAAATTTGAATAACAAATGAAAATATAAAACACAGTAAAGAAATATTTGAAGACTAAAACGAGACATTCTGAGGTATCCAGTGCCGACTACTATTGAACGAACAATAGCACTAGGGAAAGAGATCCAGCAAGACAGTTTCTAAATATGAGATACCACCTAATTTATTTGTTTCAAGGAGAAATTTAATTTAGTAATTAAACCTCAAGCATTCCAGCAAAAAAAAAAATCTCAATTCAATGTGTTCCTAAAAATCCTAGGGACAGCTTCTCTCTCATGGCATGAATCAGAGCAGGTGCTTGAAACAGTACTGGACCTCTTAGATCAGAATCAATGATTCAGGATCCCTCTCTTGAGCTTTAGAGTTATGGAAGTAAGGGTCTAAATTGCAACTGGTGGCAAATCCAAAATAGCATGATTTGAGTCTGAAAAGTTAAAGACAGATTTTGTGGATGTGGGAAGAGGATGAAGGTGAGAATTCAACAGATCTGGCAATACAAGAAAGTCACCATCTGTGCCTGTGTTAAAGAAATTATTGTTTTGTCAAGATCAGGATTTCAGGCCAATTATTTTTTCACAGTCTTGACATTTATAGAATACCTAATCAGGTATTCTGTCAGCATTTCTGAACTTTTTTATTTTGGTATTATTAATACAATTTATTTGACACATATGAAAGTCTACATTGTTTTCGCATTTTCAGCATGTGCTTACACTTATCACTCTGTTCAGTGGTTCTTACTGCACACATGCAAGCCTGCACCCTTATGTCCCTTCCAGAACAAATCAACTAATTCTCTCGGAGATTTATTTTTGCTAATGACAGAAAGGCTGACATGGAAAATACTCTTGGTTTTAGAATGAATCCTACACAAGAGACCTAGAGCACGAAAACACTGCACCGCCTAACAGCTGTAAATTGTTCAATATTTTACAAATTCCTTTAGGCACAAGGGCATTTGAGGTGATATAGTAAAAAACATCCCTCCAGAAAAAAAAAGAACACTTTGAATCATTAAATTAAAAAAAAAGAGACACAATCAAACAAAAAATGTCTTCAGTAAACAGCTAGTTAGAAGAAAAAGACAGAAAAATAAAGCGGGAGAGAGAAAACAGAGATTAAAGCACGTTTCCCTGGGACAAATAATTTGTTTAATTCTCAGAATACATTTCATTCTATCCTAGGAAGGAACAGAGGTTTTTTGTGGTGACTCAGATAGCTGGTAACCGTGATACATAAAAGCAGGAACTACAAGTGAGTTTACTCTTCAATTTATAGCCACAGCAGTGGTAAACGTGTGTGTGTGTGCTGGAGCATATGAAACCCTGTCAGCTTTGCTAGAAGTGTTTTGCCTGCAAGGTGCTGAAACAGCGAGACTGAAAAGTAACATGGTAAAATGCAGTAGTTACTATGCTTTCCAAAGATATTAAAATTCCCAGCAGCAGCCTCTTAGCTTTAGTAGTTGAAGAAATGCCTGATAACATCCATTAATCCATCCCTGCTTCCTTGAAGAGAATTTTTCTGACTTTTCTAGGTAGATCCATTTTCTTTCAGAAAACAGTACAAATTCTCGTCTTTCAGATTTTCCATTTATTGGTCTCTGCAGCAGGGAGAATAGTTAAACTACAACGTGCTCCCCACACAATGGCTGCTTCAGTCTGCCACTCTGTAAGCGAGGGTGCTTCCCAAAAATGAGAACAGCATTGCATGATTAACTACCTGTTTCGTCATTACTCTGACAGAGCTGGCCTTCCTTCTGCATCACACATCACCATTAATAGTTACACCAAGATGTCTTGGTGTTCTTAGTAAGGAAGTATTTAATTTTATCCTATATAACTGAAGCAGCACAAGTAGCATTTCAACCAGTAAATGGGAGAAGGCACAACAGCATGGCTCTGCCAAGGACAGCAGGTTTTAGGTCACTGACATACAGGTCTCAAAATTGATGAACCACTACTTTTTTACAACATTTAAAAAAATGTTTGGATTGCTCACTTTTCTGCTATTTATTAAATCATGTCAATAACCAAGCAGGGTAAATAGATTATCACTCCAAACAGGTGCTAGAATTCTTTTTAGATGTTAAGACTATGACACATACAACTAGTAGAGCTGAAGAATGTTACTTGCTAATGTTTTTATCAAACACACAAAATACCTTTTGTCGTGTTAATGAGATTGTTGGTTGATAAATTTTCTGTTGACAATACAGAGTTTTAAAGGACTGTTCTACCCAACCTTTAATGAAAGCATTAAAGTTATATAAAATCAGCATAGCTCACATTAAATTAATTAAAACCTGTCTAACTGAAAGACCAAAGAAAGTAATTGCAAATGTGGAATTTTCACAAAGTAACTTGATTTTAATAGGTAGGGATGAAGGATACTGCCTTGGTCTAATATTATTTGGTATCTTTCAGAAGAATTGGGAAGAACATATATTAAAAAAACCAGAAAATTTTCAGCTGATCTGCATAATAGTAAATCATGAAGACTGATTTTTGCACAACTTGACTTTGACTGTTGACTTTGACTGGTTTGTAAGACAGGTGCGTGCCAGCAAGGGTGAATTAACATTTACATATAGCAATATAATTATGCAGTCCAAGACTCAATAAAACCCTCCCCAATCCCTCCATCTAAATGTAGGTTGGTATCTTGGAATACAACGGTACTGACAAAAATGTTGCTATGTTCTAGTTATTCAGCTGTGTAACACTATGTTCTAGTTCAGGTAAAAGTAAAGTATAAGTAAGAGAAAACTGAATTATAAGGAAGTAAGTGGTGTTCGGTCTGTTTATGGCATCATAAACAGAATTTGTTTTCCAGTTTAATTGAGTTTAGCTCTGATCTTATACTTCAAAAAGAACATTAAAATTTTGGAGAGCTATAAAATGATTCAATGTTTGGAAAAACTGGTGTTTTTTAGAGTGAGTGAAAGTATACTGCTTACGGAAAAGACAAGAGAATTCTTAAAAATGACATTCACACACTTAGATCACAGAATCACAGAACGGTTTGGGTTGGAAGGGATTTTAAAGATCATCCAGTTGCAACCCTCCTGCCATGGACAGGGACATCTTCCACTAAATCAGGTTTCTCAGTGCCTCATCCAATCTGGTCTTGAACACTTCCAGGGATGGGGCATCCACAGATTCTACGGGCAACCAGTGCCATTGCCCTCACAGTAAAATATGTCTTCCTAATATCTAACCTAAATGTACCCTCTTTCAGTTTAAAGCCATTACTCCTGATGCTGTCACTATATGCCCTTGTAAAAAGTCACTCTCCAGCTCTTTTCTAGACCCCTTTTAGGTACTGGAGGGCTGCTATAAGGTCTCCCTAGAGACTTTTCTTCTCCAGGTTGAGCAATCCCAACACTCTCAGCTGGTCTTCCTAAGATATTCCATTTCAATCTATTGTCATTAGCTGTCTGGAAAAGTTACAGAGTTATAGACATTTGGCCCATGTTATGAAAGAAGTACAAATGAATAATCATAATAAACTGATATTGCCTTAAACTTCAGAACAAGCCAATTTTCAAAACACTGCTCTGAGGAAGTAAGATATTTGGAGCACCATTTGACTGGTCATTGAGTTCTGAAATAAATAGTATTTACCAGCAGGTACTTACTTTGCTTTTTTTTCCTTTTGAAATCAAAAGCAGTACTGTATAAATATTTGAATACGACTGTCCTTTCAACTACCTGTTTAATTAATCTTTATCTAGCTCCAGGTATCATTTCAAATAGTGGCAGAATTTCTCTTGACCTCCACCTCAACTGATCCTAAATAAAAACTCTTCTTTCTACATTTCCTTTAAATCACACAATGATTTATATTTATAACAAATCAAGTCAGGAACAAGCTTAAGCAATAATTGTTGAACAATAGAAAATACATAAGGTGTACTTATGTTTCACTATCAAAATTCACACTGAGGGCTTAAAAGTAAAAGTTAATTACTGTAAGATTGTTGTGAACTCTAGTTTACCCTGCAGCCCAAGGGGTAGTTGCATTAGTGCAACTGAGAAGGAGATGTGGGCCTAAAGAAGGAGTGGGTGGAATCGTAATCCTGGGAGATGCTTCCATCGGCAGTGCCAATGAGAGAAAATGTCAAGGGAACCACAGTCCTCCCGACTTAGGTGGGTAAGTCATATTTCCACACAGATGACGTAGGCTCATAGAGGTTTCAATACCAATTACTTTTGATAACAGTTACATCCCAGGGTGCCTAAAGCCTAGTATTTATTGCATCGGAAGATGTAGATAGGATCTACTGGAATTCTTGAAAGCACCCAAGTGCTCAACTCCTATTCAACCCAATTGGATTAACCACCCAGCAGACTTTAAAGAGTCCAATTAGGCATTAAGCACTTGGAAATCTATCCCTAAAACGTTTTTGAAATAGAAGTTATGAAGCAATGAAAATGGAACACAAACCCATGGGTACTCTTGAAAACACTTACACAGTTTTGAGTCTGTACTTTAGATTAAGCAACTTGAATTCTAATACACTAATTTAAAACATGGTATGCAGAACCGGTTAATTAAAGTAATTTCATTAATGAGTGTTTTAGTGTTGTATCTCAAATGCTTTTAAATACCTTGTTTGCAGTTTCTTTGAACATGGCGGGCAATACATGACTTAAATATAAAATTGTTCAGAGAATGAACATCATACATAGCATCAAGACTATTTGCATATTCTGCAGGAATATGTAGGCTTTTTGCTTCTTACTAGCAAAATTAGTAGGCTTATTGGTTGATAGAAATGCATATAAGAGTTTTCAATTTTTATTATTTGTACAGTCTGGCAGCACTAAAAACTGCAGAGAATAACTCCATCACTGTGTTCTGGGAGCTTGCATGAATTTGCTGGACTTACAGAAAGTCTGACTGAGGTTATTTCTAGATGTGAAAAGGCAGGCCTTCTTTAAACAAAGAAACGATCATAGAATTATAGACTATTGGAAGCTGGAAGGGACCCATAAGGTAATTTTGCAGAAGAATATATTCCTTCAGTTGCAGTGTTGGGCTAAAATTTCTATTTTCTGTTATAAATCCAGAAATGTGAGGCTCAAGCTTGGGTTCTATCACATGGTGGTGGTAATTTTGTGATAAGGAAATGGTATAGATTCAGCCATTCAAACTCCCAGTGTCTCACTGTTTTAGAATTAGATGCTGCTTCTAATGTATTTGATTTTATTTTTTTTTTCTTCAGTGAAACTTACTTTCATCTCCAGTTTCAAATTCAAACTTCTGGCTATAGCCGCTGTATCCTGCAGCCGTTCTGACTCTGATATGAAATATGTACTTGGTGGCTGGCTTGAGACCTGTGATGATAACACTTGGAGCCTTGGACCTTGTGGAGGAATAGCTGAGCTGCTCATGCTCCTGAGGGACAAAAGAGGGGAGAAATGATATCAAGTTGAGTTGTACAAACTTTGCAAAAATGATATACCAGAACTGAAGCTCCACATTCTTTTCATGAATGTAAAATGTGTTTATAGAAGGAAGTACAGGTATGGATTTTTGTATTTTGATTTTGTGCTAAAGTCATAATGTATGATATGGCCTTGACTTAGATTTCATTTTTTTTTTGTCTTTAATCTTGCATATAAATACATTGCATCTTTGTGTCTTGGGTTAGTAATTACACTGCAGTCAAAACAATATGGAATTAGTACTACATTCACAGAAAATGGCAGCTAGAATGGTAGCTAATTATTTTTGCACAATGGACAAACTAGGAGGTCAGTAAATACTAGTAAGCTGTAAAGTAAAGACGTGGGAGTATTCAAATACCCGCTACTCACTTCTACCCGCAGGTAGTGCCAAAATGCCGGCGCTATCCGTGGGTAGACCTGTGGGTAAAAGAAAATAAAAATTAACTTTTTCTTTAAAGTCTGTAAACTTCTTGCATGGTTCAACTGCTTCACTGCTGTTGAACTTTGTTTCTGTTTCCAGGAAGCTGTAATGGAGTCGTACAAGAAATTCCCTTTAACACTCTATAAGCAGAAACACTCTCTGCAAAAGTCCCCTGTTTATCTCCTAGTAGTTGATCCTGGACATCTGATAAGAATTCCTGACTCTTGCAGAGATCACTGAGAATTACGGTGTGCAGAGATTACTCGGAATTACCACTGCAGAACAGCTGCTGCAGTATGGGATCAGCCACACCAATTCCTGTGCAAAAACAAAGTACTGCTTTGCTAGAGAAGTTGTTGATGATACTTTTATGTGAGGGGATGACTTAAAAGAAGAGAGAGTTTATTCCCTGTCATTAGTTACTGTCACTTGATAAGTCAGTAATCTGTAATATTTTATGTGGGGCCTTAAGGCCAGCTTTACTTCACTGCAGCGGGATTTGTCCCCAAAGTGACATATGAGCAGAAATCACTTTGGCATATACTTAGCCAACCAACTGTGATATCCATAGGGCACTATATACATTTATTATGCCATGCAGTAATATTAAAGTATGTATAAGTTATTCAAAGGGTGCTTCCAGTCTGTTAAGAAGAAAACAATCTGTTGCACAGAAGAGATATAACCAGGGGAATAACAGGTTTCAGTTAGACTAAGTTGGACTCAGCCTCTTCTCAGCAACGTACATATCTTTTTTTATATAAAACAAACTGTTTTATATAAAGCATGCTGAGTCAGCTTCAGTCATGGTGTAACAAAGTCACACTAGCACAGGGCAGCAGGTATATCAGTATTCTCCCAGTAGGCCTAAAAGGAGATGGTTAAGAAAATCCAATTAAAAAAGGAACAGACAAAAATAATCTAATGATTTGCTAAGTGAAGCAGGAGAAGGAAGGCAACAGTGACCAATATTTAAAATAACTGCATTTAATGCTCAGTTCAAAAAGTGGAAATAATTTAAAAAAATATAGTAAAAGGAAGTTGATTTGTTTTACAGTCCATTAGTAAATTCTGAAAGAGCAGGAAGCGTATATTTAAACTGAAATAGTGTACTTGTAATCTTATAGATGGAAGCTAAAATTAATATACAATCTAACAATTTCTGTAACTATCAGAAGATTTCTCCCAGTTACTTGAAATAACTTCCCTTTGAACAGATTGATTGACTTTAGACAATTTTTTTTAGAAATTTCAGTAAATACCCATTTTCTTCTGAAAGAAGGCCAACCCGTTAAAGTGTTGGAATTTTTTTTGTTGTGTGAGTAAACTTGCTTTAACTTGAAAAACAGCATGTATGTGAGCAAAAATGCAAACCAGATTAATATTCAGATTGTTAAGGAGATAAAGAAATATACATTGGAATTTTCATACTACTTCATGGGCATTTCACAAATATTCCCTGTCATGAATAACTAATTTATACTCTATAGCCTTGTTATATGTGCAGCTTCCAGCGACTTCTGTGCGTAAAGGAGTCGTGTAACTTAACATGTAACTTGGCCAGGATATGCAAACTTGGAGAACACATTTATTCAGTAATGAACCTGCTGACTAAAGTGGGTAAATTTCTGCTCACAGAGACCAAGACTTTCAACACAAGCTACTGAATAGCACTCTCCTAAGACCACACTGAATCACAGGTATGGCTCAATGTTTGTTATCTTCTCTGTTAAACACAATATCAACACAAGACTCTGTTTCTGCACCTCACTCCAGGTAAAGATGTGACATCCAGTGAAGGAAAGATTCTGGATAATTTCATTAACGGTTAAGTAAACAGAAAATGCTTGTTTTATACAGGTAGTAGTGTGCTTCAGTTCAAAGTTTTTGTGAGTACTGTGTGACTACCAACAATCATAGCCCAGACATAGGTGAGCAGAGACTTTACACTCTGGAATGTTCTGGGAATTTTTATTTAGGTTCAGCAACCTGTAACATAAGGAGGAGACCAGCGCCTAAGGTATTTCACTGTATGATGTAATAGTTGCAAGCTATTTCCTTTCCTCAGACATCTTACTGCATGAAATCTATATATTAGCATTTAACAGTTTACTGGTTTTTTTCTGACTTGCTGGAGATAGTGCAGAAGTAAAGTTTCAGAATAATTTGATGGAATTCTAAAAAGAAATAGGCTCCTTCAGAGGAGGATGGAAATGGAATTTTTGTCAAAAATCGGTGCAGACTCCTCCAGATCCAATGACAAGATTTACTACCTAAAGCCCCCAGAACAAGGCCAGTGGCAGCAAAGAACTAGGTATGACTTCCGAAAAAAACGATCTGAGAGGTATCTGTTATGTTAGACCTCTTATTACAAGCTAATTACTAATTGTGTAATGCATAGTAATGTACATAGTTCCTAGCCAGGAATGTGGGCAGTTATCAAGTATAATTTATTGTTTTTAGTTGGTCAAAGATAATGAGTGTGACAAGGACTGTAATGTAACATTAATGAACAAAATGGGTCCCTCCATCCATATGGGTGGGCTGTGGCTAATAGCAACGTCCTGAGGGGTAGCCCCCTCTGCCTGTTCCTTCTGGGCAGTGGATGGTATTTTGTTCAGCTCCAAAGGTTTTCTGGCTTGCTGCTCCCTCATCACCTATCTGGAGCTGCCTGAGGGGTCTCATCTCTGTACCCTCCCATCTCCTTTCTTCTTTCCTTTCTGCAGCCTCTTACACCATCCATCACTCAGCTCGAAAAATGATGTCTAGGAGTACATGATCATAAAACCAATACTGCTGTTGCACGGGAAAAGGGGTAGGATTTGTAGTCACAAGTGAAACAGGGGAAAGGGACCCAGACATCTTGGTGTGTTTGAGAAGAAAGAAAGCTTCAGAAGCCTGGACCTGAGAAAACAGTTGCTCAAACTCGAGAAAGATTAATAGCTGGGAACTTCACATTGTTTTATGTGAATGTTTCACACAAAGAAATCAGCCTTCTTGGACTGGATTCATGCATATGACAATTCTCCAGGGAGTGAACGCTTTGCCATTACTCCCTTCACATGACAATAACAAGACCTGCAGCTTACCTGGAAAGCCAGAACTTTCCACAGGGAGACAACACACTTTGAGGTTGATGGGAGTGGCTCTCAAGGCTGGCCACTCCTTATGCCATGACCTTTCCCACGCAGGATAAAGATGGTCTCAGAACAAAATAATACAATTCTAGTCTGCACGTACCTAAAGGATGCTTTATCTTATTCTTGCCACAGACAACACGCGCTTACTTTTGCACAGAGCCTGGGTTCAGAAAGCAAATTTTAACCTGCAAGACTTGTACTTCCTGGATGTTAGTGCATGCTTTTACCAGAGCTTGATTTTATGTTGTGGAAAAATATAGACACACATCACCCTTCTGGCATGCACTCTACTTTCCATCAAAAGGAAGTATGGTTTTGTGGGCTAGAAGGAGCTACAGTGTGCTCTAGGATAGATCTCTGACCTGGACAGTGATGACATCAGGATCAATGGGAAATCTGAAGGACTACACCTGTTCATTATTTCTTGATAACTACAGAGCACTACCACAAAAGCAGAAAAATAAAAGTTTTACTGATACGGTTGTATTTCCCATTGTATGTAAGCCGTAAGATAACCATTATTTATGGCTCAGAGTTCATACAAAAGAAGTACAAGAAATGAGGAGAAAGGAGTATAACATAAAGTACTAATATAACTACTAGTCAGAATCTGATATGAGGAAATTAATGAGATTTATCTTGGTGAAAATCTGTAATTAAAACATAAATATAATCCAAATGAAAAGTGATGTCAATGCTATTACATGTTGTAATAAAGAGCCTATGACTAGCTATTCAAGTTAAAAAGAATTATATTACGAACTTTGAAAAACATTATCTCCATTTCTAAGGAAACTGTATTTTTGTTATTGTTTCTATGATTCTTGTCTGTGAAATCAGTTCTGATTAAGACAGACAGTGTTCAAAAATCCATGAAAGTTTGGTCTGTGCATCTGAGTATCTGAGTTTGTAGGTATCTAATTTTATACTTGACTTTATAGTTAAGGCAGTTTTTTCATATCTATAAGAAACAGACTGACAGAACAGAAGTTACAAAGGTGCTAATGGTGTAACACTAGATGAACTGCTTTATTGGAGTAGCAGGATGAGACTGTAAAGAGTAATGAAAAGTTTTTTGCTTTTGTAATGCACCAGAATAGCTGGATCCATCCCATCAACATTCGCTGTAATGAAACACTTCCACTGCATGACATCAACAGATTAAAGGATAGTTCTTCATTACGCCTCACCAAAAGCAGCATACTCATTCAATATCCAGATGCTGAATTTTGCTCATAGTGTTCAAATAACATTTAAAAGATTAACTTTATCAGCAAAGCACTGATAAAAATCCAGGCATTTTCAGGCACACATGATTTGTCACCGCTAAAATTTGAGTGGGAAGGAGAAACATGGGTCTAATCAAAATAATATTAGATCTTATTTCAGCAATTGAAAAAGATAACCAAATATAATTTTCTATCATTTAGAACATATAATGGGAGCTCCAGAAATTGCCACTATCTTGCAGTTTATTCTGTCTCTAGCTCATTGTACGAACTACAATCAAGGTATTCAGTTCATTGAGTCCTATGAGTAATTGAAAAGCCTTCATAAACTCACACTGGGGTAAGGGGTTTCAAATGCTGAAAAGATACTTTTTGTGTACCTACAACTTCCAAACATATGTGGGCAGAAAGAATGTAGGGAAACAGTAACGGAATTTACTATCAACTACTTGCAAATATATTTTCTAGTTTATATCCACTGTCCTCCAACATGAAAATTCTGAACTTAAACCATATAATCCTGCTTATTGCTTAAGAGAAGGAAATAGTAAATTCAATCTATATATCACAAGGACAAGGTCCTTCTACTGTGCGCTAAAGCATCATGTCAAAGCTGAGTAAGTACCACATTAAAGTAAAGAAGACTTGGAGTTCCATGATTCAGACATTATCAATCTTTAAATAAAAGCTCCAATAATAAAAAAGAATATTTTATGAGATTATTTGGCCACATTTTTCCTCTTTCCTAGATATATCAATTTGAAGGATATACACAATAGAACCTACAGAGGAAGTATCACTATTTTAAAGGAATGGCTGCAATCCTGGAAGATCGGAATTTTTATAAATCATAGCTCTGGTCTATCATGAAACAAAATCTCCAATCTCTTCCTTACTTTTGTCATGGAATCAGCTATGATAGCACTTCATTATGTCTAATGTCAGCTGAACTTTAATGTTGTAATACACATTAGAATAAAACAGTAGGTAATTAGTACATATAGTCATTATGTGATTAATCAGTTGAAACAGAGTCTATTAAAGACAAATAACAGCTAACTGTGGAGTCTGCACTTACTAACTATGTTTTCCAAGAAAAACATAGCTCTCACAGCTTTAATTGATATAAATTACCTTTGATTTGTATTGCCTATATTCCTCTCATAACTGATTTGTCCCAAATAGTTCTCAAAAATTATTTTCTTTCCTTTCAATAAAATATTTCCGTAATATGATTTCTGAATGTTTATTGTCCCTAGTCATATGTTGCTTCTCATTTTACATCATAGATTATTGTAGATGCAGAGTAATTACACTGAAATTAGTAAAATTATCACCAGGAAACTCAGTCTGACTTTGAAAGCTTCTTTATCTTTACTAATTTTGTCCATGATTTTCTTGTAGAAGACTGTTTTATCTAGAACATATCTATTAACATGAATGCCAGCAGTAATATTTGGAATATATGAGAGAAAAGACTCAAAGGTCCAAAAACGTGCTTCTAACATTAATTACTATCTGATTACAATATAAATCAAAAAGATTTGGTAAATTCTCATTGCAATATAGAGTGATAAAAAATTACAGTAACAGAAATAACATTCAAAGATGTTATTTATATTCTTAAAAAACCCACTTCCTAAAAATCTTGTACCTTTGGTTTCCAGCTGACCAACAAACTTAAAGTGTATTTAGAAAAGTGATTACAAAGATCTGAGGACCAATCTCAACTAAGATGAAAACTCTGATGGGAAAAATTAGAGCCATAGATAAAACTGCTGATGGCTCTAGTATTTGCTTCAGAGAAGAAACCTACAGCATTTTAAGGCATCAGCCACCTCAGGTTGTAATCTTTCTCCTCCCCTTCTTGACCTCCCTTGTGATTAATCTGAGATGTAACAGTTTAGGGAGCTGAAATACTGAAGTGTGCTTTACCTCTTTGGCCTTTCAATATTTTATATTTTGATTGCCTGTCAGTCAGCTCATCACTTTCTCCATTTATAAAGTGAAGTTGTCAACAAGAAAAGGGGAAGAACAGATAACCAAACATAAAGAAAACATGGAAAGGTCAACATCCAGCTAAACCTCATTTTAATTGGATTATCTACTCAGAAAGGCAGAAATGAGATGATGTGAGGTGAATGATGAAAACAAGAAAATTAAATGAGAAGAGAGGAGGACAGGGCGACTCTAAACCAGTGCTAACATTCCTGCCAGCACAATGAGATGAGAGGTAGGCAGAGCAAAAGCTCTGTGGTTAACATGGTGGGCCAAACGAGAACACCAAATATGAAGGAAACGGAGAGAAGACTGTTGATCGTGCCGACAAGGAGATTAAATGGAAAGGAATAAAAACAGATCTGTGCCTTAAGTTGATGATGCAAAAGCGTGAAATTCAGAATATAATAAAGGGAGCTGGGGAACGTGACTTGAATTGTCACAAAAGCATAGATTTTAAACTCCATCTTTCTAGCAGTTATGAGGTACTCTGATAATATTTGTTTGCTAATTAAAAATATTTAGTGGTGAAAACCTCTGCACTAGTATCTCCAAGAGACTTTCTAATTCAGCATATAAAAATATTAGCCTCTTCAGTTGTCCCTGAAGATTTTTCTTATTTTTTTTCCCTCATTTAAATTTTCTTTTCCCCTGTACTGTCTTTTCCATGTGGGAAGAAGCAAGGAGCTACTGCAAGCATGAACTTGCTTACTAATAGTAAAAATCAACTGAGGTAGTATTCAGAAGTTTTGATGTCATCTTTGGACAGTAAAACACAGTTTCTTCTGAGATATCTAACACTAAGATGTACTTCATAATGAGATAATAAACCACTGACATATAGAGCTCAACAAGAAACAGATGCAATCCCGCAAAATTTGAAGGCTGGAAGCCTTCTGTGACTTTCTTTGTTGTGAAATAAACCCAGAGAATTACGCACATATAGCTAGTAGGCTAATTCCCAAGTCATTAATTTGGTATATAAGATTCATAGTTCAAATTTCTGAATCAGATCCTACACCATTGCAGACTTGAGACTGCACTTAAGCAGTACACGTTCTTTCTCTAAACGTTCACCTTTAGCTCTCCCTTAGTCCAGCAATCTGCAGATTAGTGGGTTTCTGAATTAACTAAATTGCTTTGTTGTGTTTTACAGCTCATGGACTTCTCTTCCATTGATTTACTTAATTATTTTTTTGAACAGATTTTGCTTGTGGCTTCCAAAATATCCTTAGGCAATAAGTTTAATTATAAAGTCTTTTTTAAAAATACTGGGGTTTTTGTTTGTTTTAAATCTTCTTCCTGATGATTTCATTGAAAACACTCTAGTTCCTTGTCTATAAGAAATAGTGAATAATCATGAATATCAGTGATTTCTTCAGTCAAACTCAACATATCTCTGTAAATCATAGGAAAAGTACTTCTACTTACAGATGGGAAGTAGGTCACTGGATAATGAAACTTTTAAATTGAAAATGAAAGACCCTGGAGGAAAGGTAAGAAAAAGATACGACTCATGTGATGTAAAAAACCTGTAATGTAAAAAGTCACAGTCCAAACACCTGAAAGTCTCAAAATTGTTGAGACATATGGCAGCAATATTCTCTCACTTGACATTATCAGCATTAGTAAATTCATAGTAATGCCATACACACAGAACTGCTGCATCTCTTATTGGCAGGATCCAAAATTGTGGTTCCTCTATTTCACACTGAAGTGTGAATTTGTGCAAATTCACATTTTCACATTTTTATCATAAGGAGGTGTCTCACAACTGAAGTGCATTTTCAGAACAAGAGCAATTATCCAGTTTTTCAGAGACTTCTACAACAATGGTGACTTGCTCCAATACAATGTAGCCAATGCTTTATTTTGGCAAAAAAAGCGTGCATATTTTCAAAGCAGTGAAATTCAAATGATTCTACCAATCATAAAAATATAGTATAGCACTGAGTTAGCAACACGAAACTCAGCTGTAATGGTGCTGATGACAAAAACTACTTAATTTATCTAATTTCAGAATCCTTACACTATCCGTAGGTGTCCAGGATTTTGATTAGTGCTTTTGTTCTGTGCTGGACATTTTCTCAGATTTGTAACACCTTGTCGGAAAATTTTAACTACTATGTATATGATGTACGCATTTTTAACAAATGCCCTTGTGAAATCTAACACTGTATTAAAAACCTCCTGAGGCAATAAGCCTTTGTATCTCCTTTTTAAAATGTACTTCGGACTCTCATGGTGTTAGAACACTGGGCTGATTTTAAGATTGGTTTGAGCCAAGGTTAATCTACTACATAAATATCTTACTCTTAGAAGAGCAGACTAACGTAAAGTTTTCTGTTTTCATTTGCTACTGAATATCTTCTAATTGGAAAATACAGAAAAGATCCTTACTGATATGCAACAGCTTGGAAACAAGTCATACTTAAAGAAAAACTATTCTTAGTCGTTTACTTGGTTCATAGATACAAATAAGAGAGATATTAACTGTGGTTTAACGACATTAATAAAACTATCCCTTTTACTTAAGCAAAACACCTGATTTTACAGACTGCATTGATTCAGAATGCTGTTGTGAATCTGGTGAATGACTTAAGTCATTAGGATTAATTTAGATCTACATGAATGTAATATGATAATGAGTCTTTCACACGCTAAATGCATACACAGTTCTTTCGGACAACTACAACTACCTCACTTTTCAGAGAAAATCAGGACTTACAAAATAATGTTGAAAATATTACTATAGATTCAAACACTACCCAACAAAAATCAATTTTGGAGGATGAATTTAGCCTCTAAAATACAAACTCTGACACTAAGTAAATTTTGACTTATATCCCTCCAATACAAATAATAAATGAGATGCAAGAGGGAACTTGCTGATCTATATATAAGGACAATCCTTTGAGATTTTCCATTATGCAAACCTGCTCAGATATAAATATATCAATAGTTATTGAAAAGTTACTGAAATATCACATTCTTTCTGTATTCGTGAGCACGTGTGTGCATTTTTTTGTGTCTCAGTGCAGGCAGACGACAAACATCTATCTTGTAATGTTAAGTCAAAAGGGCTGAATTGTTCTCTGGCTCATGACTATATTGCAGATCCTGGCATTATATCGACAATAAATATAGCATACTACCTAAAATTATGTTTTCTTCAAACATCTCAGCAAGTTAATAGAGGAGTAGAAAGCAAAAATGGAAATCTTTTTGCAATTAGTATAACATGAGAGGACAATGTAAACAATATAACAAGTAAGCTAAAATGCTGATTTAACACTTTCAAAACTGACAAAGCATGTTTTGTTCCTATTTTTTTTCTCAGGGAACTGCTCATTTCTAATTTATTTTGGGAGTTGGTAAAAACAAAGAATCTGAAAAAACTTCTAAAGAAATTTACAGACAGATGACCATATCTTTTTAAAAGGGAAGAGCTATCGCAGTCACTAAATAATTGTCATTGTGTTAATACAGTAAGTTAGTAATTTTTTCAGTACATGTAAGAAAACCAGATAGTTTCTGCAAGGTCATTGCAAATACAAGGTACATCAACCTGGTGAATTTCCTACGGCAACATAAATGTTTTTATGAGCAGCAGATGAATTCCTGCCAAAGACTCTAAAGCTATTAACAGCTCAGTAAGGAGTACGTAATAATAGGTTGTTAACTCCACCTCCCTGACAAGAAAATCAAGAAAGGGCACTTTGAAACTATTAATTCTAATACATTAAAGAGGAAAGGGAAGGGAAGGGAAGGGAAGGGAAGGGAAGGGAAGGGAAGGGAAGGGAAGGGAAGGGAAGGGAAGGGAAGGGAAGGGATTTTATTAGGGTACAAAACTCAGAGAACTATGGAGGAGTTACAGAATAACATAACTTTTCTATGAATTCAAGTTGTTTACTGAAATCATACATTTAAATGAAAAGATCCAATAATGTGCATTTTTCATTCCAACAAGCACCCCTCACCACCAAATGCACAGCTTTTACTTAATACATGGTAAAATACTTATACTAATAAAAAACACGGAAACAGCACATCTTATTGCATGAAAAGTGAACGGCTCTACTTAAAAGAGCTTCCACTTTCCTTATGGATCTTTCACCCTTCTCCCAGAACGACTGCTTTGGGGACATCCCTACTTAATAAAAAAACAGTTGTCTGTATAATTCTGTCAGTGGCTTTGTTTCTATTTCCGTGTGAAAAAAACAGTTAAAAGTGGAAAACTAATAACAATATCTCCTTCTGCATAGTTAGTATGCAGTTGCAATGCAGTCTCAGAAGAACGAAGGAAAAAGAAAGTAACTTTCTCTGACAAAGGAATACATGTCATTTTACCTGTATCTCCCCAAGTACCTCCTGAATACATCAAGGATTGCAGGAAAAAGCTGCAAATGAAATGATACCTCATATAGGAATATTGCTTCATTTAGACAAAGATATAAGCTCATGTATGTCTTAAAGTACATATCTTCTTGATTTAATTTGTGAATCCACCTTTACGGTTGTGAAAGAACAATTTATGAACAGTAAGCAGTTTGTGTATTATGAAAACACTGTCCTAGCTTCAATTTTAAAAACATTTTGTGCTCTTAGATGAAGACTTTTGGAAACTTTCAAGCTACTTATTATTTTATCACAGTATCACAGTATCGCAAGGCTGGAAAAGACCTTTGAGATCATCGAGTCCAGTCTAAACGTCTTTTTAAGGTCTAAAGGAAGCATTTGGACAGGTTTCAGGGAAAGAGAGACTTGGACATTTTATTTAACTTATAAATAAGGTAATTATTTGCTTAGATGGCCATCCTTTGGCAGCTATGCTAGTTGTATTTAGATCATTGCTTACAAAACTCACCATTCTTTCTGTAAAAATATGTCAAGTTACAAACCAAAAGTTTGACTGCTGAATGTGTGTGAAGGTGGACTACACCTCTACTGAGGGAACTACAACTCTAACTCCTTTAGATAATACTAAAGGTTACTGCACTTAAACTCAAAAGTGAACACATTGAAACTAGTCAATAATAACAGCATCAACAACAACAATAAAATGTTTGAAATTGAGAGTACGTTATCTTTTGATAATCACAGATTAAACATGTTAAACTCCTTACCACTTCCTTTTGTCCAACTGATATATTCTCCCTGAAGAGACAACCCTTCTTTTCTACAATATGTTCATCAAAAATAATCTAAAGTCTGTTCTTGGGAGTGAGTCGTACTGCACTATAAAATTTTTGACCCTACCTAATCCCACGTTTAACAGCCCATTCCTGTGGTTAACATTATTATTCTTGCTGTGTCAATAAACTAATTTTAAAAGTATTTTTTCTGAAGTTCAAATGCTGAATGGCTAGAAAAAAATTTAATAATTCATTTTATTAGGAAACAACCTCCCCTATCAGTGAGTTTAGCTTTATTAGTTTTCTTTGAGGTATAGAACTAGCTGTGTGTGCTGTTTGTTGTCTTGTAATAGTTTGCATACCTGCTACGTCTTTGGAAGAATTAGAAAACCATTTATTCAAAACCATTAAACGCACTTTTACTATGTGTGTGCAGCTCTTCTAGCAGTTATTGGAATAAGCACTGTACATGCAATTTTCCATGGGGAAAATGATATTGGCTACAGAAAAGAACACAAGATCAGCAGAGACTGAACTATGTTTTTTTTAAAATCAAATCGACTAGGCTTGCTTAAACAGCATTATATTTCTCATTGAGATTTTTTAGTTTAGCAGGAATGACAATAGTAATAGCCCTGTAGGCTACTCTATTATTAAATACAAAGGTTTAGAAGCTATCTCTAAATAATTGATGACAACGATTAGGAGACAACCCAAACGAGGCACCTAATGGAGAAGACCAAGCCCAGAACTTCTTTGATAAACCCTCTGTTGCATGTAATTGATATTTAGAGGCCAGATTTCTTTTTCTCCTAATAGTAATTATATCAGTGTCATTAATAATGGCTGCTGCAAAGTCCTTAGGTTCTTTCCTGCAGGCAAAAATTCTATCTGGTCATAGAGTCTCATAATTATTCACTCTCATTTCAACAGTTCTGAGACCTGCTCTTTTTCTCTTTTTAGAATCTAAGGCTTTTACAGCTCTTCCCTTGGGAAACTAGGTTAATAAAAACAGAATAGGAAAACTTAGAAGCTTGTTTAACATCACTTACTATGCTAAAATAAGCTAGGAGATTTCATTTTAATGATTAACTCCCAAAGCATATTTGTAGTGATTATTTTTTAAAAACATTCAGCAGACATGGTTCATTTCCCAGGAGCTCTGAATGGCTGAGAATGCCAGAGGCACTCCTTGGAGCCCTGATGCCTTGCTGTGACATGCTGATCCGTTCCTGCGGCTATGGTCAAATACTAAGGTCTGCTTAATACTACTATCCAAAAGCTCTTATACACCCAAATTACTCAGTGTTCTTGATTTTATGAGAACGTCAAGAAATTGTAATGAAAATGTATTACTGAACGAACCCTACATTTCTTGCTTCTAGTCACATCAAAAACATTTCATTTGTAGGCAGCAGATTGTTACTTACATTTCAAATGATTCAAATAACCGAAAAATATCACAGGAGCAAAGTGTTAGTTTTAAAAGAGACTGATTAGCATATGGCGAAAAATTGCCCAGCTGATCATTCAACACTAATAGTATACTGCTCACTATTTTATATGGTGTTTACTCAGTGACTGGCCAGGCACCTGAAGTCCTCATATGCTTATCCCTACTGTTATAAGCCTTTTCCTGTTCTCCAACCTTGTCACTAATGTTGACTTTAAAATTAAGTCAGGAAGCTTGCAAGGGTATCAAGCACGCTATGGTAGGTACAGCAACGATAAAAGAATATGCCTGTAGAAAGAACCAGCACATGTGAATAATCCAGTCACGACAGTACCAAAGGAACTACACCTGCTCATGAATAATGTGACACAGTCTGCAGGCTCCCTTCAGCCTCATGTGGACAGGATATGGTGCATATATTAATCTTCATGATTTAAAAATCTAATGTAAAAGCATAATCTGAACCAAGAAAGTAACGACCGATACTTAAGGGAAATAGGGAAGCTGTGATGCATGAGATCCAACACAAAAAAACTGAGACTAGCCCTACAACTTAGGAACCAAGAGTGGGAGAGGAGAGACAAAGAGATGGTTATAGACCATGTTCTAACCTGACACAGTGAGACAAGGCTCAAGTCGATTGCTTCACTCAGTACAAGTTGATGCGTGTTCAAATAGAGAGGTTTTCTTACCTTCGTTTGGAAAATGTCAGTGTGCAAGACTAAATAGCGAGTTCACATCAAGTTTCTTGTGAAACTGATGTAAACCACAATGGAAACTTTTAATTATTGACTGAGGCTTACAGTGAAGAGATACCAAAGATAAGTTGGTCCTCAAAGGAATGCATTTTTTACCAGTAGAAGCCGTGAAAGCAAAATGATAGAGATCCTCAACAGCCCTTCAGAAAATGATCTGTTGAATTGCTTTGCGCCTTGGCAGCATCATATTCAGCTGTGTGTCAACTCAGAAGGGAACTATTTTAAAGGTGATTGTAGTTGATTTTCTTAATTTGTTACACAAAAAGAGTTACAGGCACAGTTTCACTGGAGTTTTTTGTGTGAAAATTTTGAAAAAATGTTATCCTTCTAACTCAAGTAAACATTGTGCAAAATTGTTATTAAAGAGGTGAAAAGACTGGACCAGTTCAGCTATTTAAGTAGTAGAGAGGCTAAGGGTCAATGAACCTCACACGTATCATCTAACCTCACAGAAAGGCACAGGGCTACAGAAGAAAAATGACTAATTTTACTTCACATTTCCAAAATGTTACTCAGAAATTCAGAGGATTGTCTGATCTACATGATGTGGCTTCTTATAAGAAATATCCATGTTTTGTCTAATGAGAACATGCATATCACAGTATCACAGTATCATGAGGCTGGAAAAGACCTCTGAGATCATCGAGTCCAACCTATGACCTAACACCTACACCTGCTCCTACTTGTCAACTACACCATGGCTAGCTCCTGTTCATTGAGTTTAAATTCCATCCGACACTCAAGTAGGGTCAGTTTCTGCCTGAGCAGAACCGAAATAATCTGAGAAGATCATAATTAAATATCTCCTTAGCTGTAGAAGGCACATAGGAACATCTTTTGTCCTAAACTGGGATGAGTCACACAACTTACACCGGCAGATCACATTTCAGAAACAATTTGGGCACGTGTGGGAAATTGAGCGTGGTGTGTTCCCAGGGCTCCCAGGACTGTGACATTGCTGTTTTAGTCTTCAGCGTGGTACTGAGCATAGCACAAGATGAACTGTTCCTCAAAAAGTGTGGAAAAAATTGGCAAGGATACCAGTTTACACCTCCATACATGCACCGAATGCCATTTCTTTTAGCCATCAAAGTGCAGAGCATGTAATCTATTAAACACGTACACTTCTATGGCTTTGAAATAATATGGTGCAAACATTTCTAAATAGATAGATTTGCTTTAAGCTACAGACTATTACTGTAGGCAAATAAATCTGAAAGACAAAATTATTGTTTATAAATAATTCTGTCACTCAAAACATTACAACTTATAGTCTTAAATTCTCATGTTATTTCTATCAAGTAATTTACCTCAAAGTCTCCTACATATTTTACTACTCAAAATCAGGATTGCTCATTTTAATTCATATTAATGAATACTCAAAGAAATAGTGGTGGGTTTTTAGTATTAGATTTTAAGAAGGAGCATATTTCTCATATAAGCTAAGTAAATATAGCTGTAGACGGACACAAAAATTAATAAGGTCATATTGCTTTCTAATTCTTTAAATGTGGTACTTTCCTGTATCTCTGCCTTACAGGTTTTTCATCTCTTTTAAAAATCTCATTGGAAACTAATTTCCCACTTGCTTCTACTTCTCAATTATTTTCTCTCTTTTATTTATTAATTCAACTCAAAATAATACTAGAATGGAGGAAAAGTCATATCTGACATCCTACATGTCATGTTCACTCACTGTCACACAGAGCTGGGTTAAAATTTTTATGTGAAAACTGCCTGCGATTTGCAAATTGAGTCTGCCAACAAAACTAAGTATTTTGTCAAAGTTATTTGGCTTTAGTGCAGGTTTCATCAAAAGACAGGAAAGCCAAGAAATATCATCCAGCCCTTCCATCCTACGTCCTGTTCCAAAGTATATTCTCTATTTGGAGATGTCATTGCAATGCCTTGGGATATCACTTGGGTTCACCACCCCTCTATAGACAAGCTTCCTCAGCTAATTGTCCATTATCGTTTGTGTAACAGAAAATGCAATCCAGCTGGTGTATTTGCGCCATATGCGAGAACAAATTTAATACAGTTGCTGATAAGTATACAGCTTGGTATGCTCAATACAGCTTTCAGGGAGCACTAATTTTTGATGATTAACTTTAAGAGTTTGAGTGGAAAAGGGGCGAGTAAGCACTTTCCATTTCAGCTGCACAACCTGAAATGCAGCTGGTACCGTTTATACCCACTGCATATTGTGTTTCCTTTCCAGTGAGAGAATTCCTACAGAAGGACTCAGTTTCATTACAAGGCTGTAAAAAGGCCATATCTTATCCCACTCCTCCATCTGACTTGAACATGCGACCTTTTTGGTGAGAGAGGCAAATAGATCATGATGTCCTGAGCTCTTTGAAAGAAGTACAAGCTTTGGTCAGCGTCTGAGTAATAGTTTTAAAGTATAAAACAAAATCTGATTACTATTAGCACGGAAACTGAGATTATATTTTTATCTGGAGTTTGATTTTTAAAGGAAAAGACAATACTGCATATGAAAGAATTTTTCTTTTAAAAGTACCTGGCTGTTTGTGGAAGATATTAAAGGATTATAAAACAGAATGGGTAGATAAGAGAATGCAAAATTGGGCAGACATCCTGAATCAACAGAGATAATTTGCAAGTGATCAGTATCTATGAAGACTCCAAAGAAGGTCTACGAAGAAATGTTTTTCAGAGTATATCTTGGATCTCTACGGTTGAACTTTTAAAGGATTCTTCATGTTTTGCTGTAAAGACTCACCATCCAAAGTGACAAATATTGCATAGTTTTCAAAATGGTTCATAATCTACTGGAAATAATACATTATTATTTCAGTTATTCCCATAACTATTGAAGCAATAGAAAACTCTTTCTCTTTACTGTGACAGAAACATAGCATCTTGGACTGAATGTCTGGGAAGTTTTGTTCTCACAGGCCAAGTCAGTTCTCCAATTATGTACTATGTATTTTTGGCTGAAGAGCTGCAGAACAAAGCGACCCTTGTCAGTCAACCACATAAATACATACCAGTGTGTCCTAACTTAAAAACTAAATATCTACACAATCTATACTATCCATATAGAATTTGCCCACAATGAAAGTCTTATTATTTTCTCAAGATTTTAACTTTTAAGAGACAGATAGAAAGCCAAATAATATTTTGTTAAGTTATTATTCTGAGTATTTTCATAGAATCATAAAATCCTATAGAATTTTACAGCAATCCACTGAAGAAATGAAGGTCATATGGAAGAAGGTGTAAAGCAGACAAATTGCTAAGCTGCTTTATTTTTAAACTAATGTATGCGTTCCATAATTGTAGCTTATTGGTAGCCTTGTATAATTTTCCTTCTTTACTTTGTTTCCTTATTATTTCTTTATTATATGAGTCTTTCTCAGAAGATATGAATATTTTTCACAGAGAGGGCTTGATCTTTTGATAGTTATCTGTGCAATTTGTATTGCACGAGAGTGCAAATATAAGTTTCTTGCATATTTAGCATAGTCTCGCCTCCTTCCCTTGTTCTGCGTCATTTGGATACGCACCGAAAGATGCTTCTCAGTGTTTTGAGTCTACTGTCATAATTTTTCATACTTAAAAAGTTTTTGGAAAATACTCCATTTTGTAAAATGCTCACAGTAATTCATTAGACAGCTATTTAAATTCTCTAAGTTTCCATATCTTTCATGAAACCTTGGGAGTACCTGACAAGATACGACTTCCATTTATGAAGTGCAGAATTCCTACTGTTTATAATTAAAAGCAAGCATGCTCCACAACATCATCTTGATTATTTTGCAAATGTCAACAGATATCTTATAAGAAATAAAGTTTCAGACTTTTGAAATTTTAAAATCCTGCAGAGTTCTTTGGAGTTCAGAAACTGATAAAATCTGTTGAAACTGGGGCATTTCTATGATTCTAAGCTTTAGTGTTTGTATTTGACACTATATGTTTTGTATTGCACATAAGAACAAAACCTCTTGTTTTTAAACACAAATGTCAACTAAAAAGGAATAAGAGTAGGACTGCAAAAGCTGTTCTATTTTACTGATTAGTGTGTTTATTAGTACCTAAGGATACCATTCCCTGCATTTTTATTTATGATTAAATTTCTGAGGCTTTCATACTCAACTTGTTCTTGAACTTGTGCTGAATCTTCTACTCTCCAATAGAGGGATGTCTTTGTGGCAAATTCATACTAAATGCAGTAGAAAATTATTTCACTTTTATCACATTTCTTGTGGGTATGCCACACCATCCCTATTTTGTTACTGCTGCTGAGAATATAAATGGCACTGTTTTCCTGTTTGAAGGTTACTGGGAAGCATGAAAGACTACAGTTTCACTTGCTGTATCTACCCCTTACACCCTCTTTTTTAAAAATATATATACCCCATTTGCATTTGGCTGCTGTACTTACACAATATTAAAATTATAAAATACATGCCTTCAGCGCTATATAAATATAATTTCCTAATTTAATAATGCAAATCAGCAGACTGACTTGCAGTACTAGATTATTTGTCTCTCTCTTCTAGAATCTGATCTCCAAGTGCAGTCTTCAAAATCTGCCACATTCCTCTGCTCAAACAAGTGATCTTCTTACTGCTGTTGCTGGCTTGTTTTTCTTTCGCTCTGCCTATTCCACTGCATTGCCAGAGTGCGTGCCTGTTCTAACTTACTGATAAATGGCATATTCAAAGGCAAAGCATTTAGTTCAGTTAGCGACTTAGGAAGAAAATAACACCTGTGTAACAGTACTGGAAGATGCCAACAGTGCATTTATCTCTCCAGACTTAAGAAGGAAGAGAAGCTTATAGTCAGAAGATACTCTGTATGCATTACAAAAGGTAAAACCAGAAAGTGTTTCTGTTTCGGTAGAAACAGAGAGTGGTTTAAACAGTTTATACTAAAGGGCTGTGAAGCCTTTGTATGTAGTCTTACAGCATAATGGACCAGACTAAGTAATATGCAGACCTCTAAGGAGAACTGTTGGACATGTATTGAGAGATATTGACAAATAATGTATTGATAAAGGATTGTTTTAAATATAAGCTTTATGATTTCACATCCATATGAATTGTTTTGGCTCTTTGGAACTGTTCCTATTCAATTGAATAAAATATGACTATTTGCCTTGTTTAATTCACCTGGTTATTATTTTAACATCAACAAACAAAACAAGGGCAGTGCAAGTTATAATGATACTTACTATGGCATTGGATCAAAACCCAAAGGGCTTCCATTAGTGTAAGAAAGTAAGGTTTCCTTGTTTTGACTGCCAAGTATTCCAAGCAATCTGTCTTCTCCCTCTAGCTGTGCTATTTATATTGTTTGCATTTTTCCAAGTTTATCATTCTTTCTGCATCATTAAAGTTGCACATCATAAAGCGCAGCCAAGGAAGAAAATTCTCAGATCTTTGCAAAGTCTAACATCCCAAAATCTTTCTTTCGTGATCTGGCTCATATTTTTGTTCTTTTCTGTCTTCTCACATGTCCATTGATTCCATTGTGACTTTCAGATAGGAACAGAAAAACAGCAAGAACTAACTTAGCCAACAACTGTTTAAGGTATGGAAACGAAAAATTTCCTTTTTCTATCTTCAGGAATGAAGACACTCATTAGGACTAAATTTTACACTGGTTCAAGGCCCTGGTGCCAACTGGAAATAAAAGAATGCATTTTATGCTTTGGGAGAAGCAGGCTTCAACTTGTGCTTTCACATGACATGCTGTGAATGCACCTTGTACTTTTACTTGTAATGTATGTAATTTCTTTTGTGTGAAATCAGATAATTTTGACAGAATGACAGAAATTTGACATGAATGCCACACAGTCTTTCTCTCTCATAACCTTTCATAACCCTCTAAACAAGGCTGATGCAGTCTATCATTTAAGAATAGATTATTGCTAAATAAGGCCAAAAAATTAAATCATATTGAAATTCATCTTAATCATATTGTCTCACAGTGACTCTAATGTAAAGATTTTACAGTCCATAAATCAAAATATGTTCAAGCATATGATCCATCTATCCATGTTTGTAAATGTAGCTACTATGAGATAGGTATATTTATGGCCTGCTTGCTGCTTTACTTGATTCTGACATGAAACAAGGCAGTTATTAACAAGTTAGAAGTAAAACAACAAAAAAATCAGTACAAAATAAAATGCCTACTTACGTAGCATTGTATATAGGATCAAGTGAAAAGCTTAAAGTATTTTTTTTTAAAATATTAAAAATAACAAACATATTGCTCTTTAGGATCTGAGTTTGGGTGATGCTGTAAGTGAGACCTACTTTCTCATAGTACTTGATCTCGTAGTCCAGAACTGCTCCATGGGGAAAGTCCGGCTCTTGCCAGGAGAGGGCAATGCTGTTTTGGGAAGCCCAGTCCTTCCTTACCATACCTATCAAGGAGGGTGCTGAAAGGGAAAAGGATAACTAAGGGTTAAATATGAAGCACATGGTTTATCCTTTCAACCTACTGTCTAAGGATACCAACCCGAGGTAACTTTGAGTGACCTCCAAACAGAAAAGCATGACAGATGGCAATTCTCAGGGAAACCATATAACCTGGAATTAGTGTCTCAAGTCCATACCAGGAACTCCTTTGCTGAAGTGCAGACTAGTTTCTGAAAAATGGCTGTATTCAAAAATACCGAAAGAAGCACCTATGCCAGTCCCCACCACTGGCTGCACGTAACCATGTTGCACCGCTGCCTTTGAGGTCATCATGTCCACAGCAGAACCACATTTCAGAGACAGTAAATTTGACATTCAGGATAATCTTCAATAAATATTATAATCCACCTGGGTAAAATGTACATTTAGTTTACTCTTTGGGGTAAAATAAAGTGCCTCAGCTTAAAACAAATGTAATAAATCACTCTTTTCCTAGCTGGGCTGGCAGCAGCAAGGGTGTTTTAGCCCGTCAGTGAAGTAGCTGTGTGCATGGAAGAGCCAGCTTGTTAGAGGAGGCCAGTGGAAAGGAGGAAGTTATGGGAAAACTGTGGGGGAAAAGGTGCCCCCAGTCCTATTTGCTCTAATTGATATTTCAGGTCTGCAGCAGTGCAGTGGGTACGAACCACTTCCAGCCACTTTTCGAAGGGGCCCAACGTTTGTGGAGGCACCTAAGAGCCAAATTATCTCACTGTGGGGCTGACTAATTTTAATGAACCGATTTTCTGTGTTTCTGGAAAAGAAGGTGTACTGTTACCTATGCAATAATTTCAAATGGTGCAAAACCTACATTCTAGAAAACGCTCTTTGCTTATTTTATTAATCTGGTCGAAGTCTTAATTTTCCAGACACTAATGCTATTTTAATAGTATGGATGCGCAGCTCTCCCAGTTGTTAGAATAAAACCAATCACGTTGTTCAAGAAGACAGCTGACTAAGCTGAACGAAGTCTTCCAGTTTGTCCCAGCTTTTACTGTCTTTATACTAACAGATATCAGTTTATTACACTCTCCTCCATTACTCCGTATTATGAATCTTACTTAACCTCTTCTAAGCTCCCAAGCAGCTGTCCCCTAAAAATAATAAATTTTTATGACTGTTGTTTTTATCTTTTGAATGAAAGAGTCTCCCTAGGAAAATAAAATAAGAACTTGCTTCTAGTCACAAAATTTCATACCTTAGTTTTCTTTCCTGTAAATATTTCAGGAAGTTTAAGAAATGAAAGCAATAAATTATAGAACATAAACAAACACTAAAGAAAACAAACCCAGTTCTTTTCCTTTAAAAGAAGGGAAGGTCTACACACAGACATGCCCATAACAATCTCTTCCCCTGCAACAGTGCATTTATCTGAGAGAGAAAATAAACTTCCGTCTACTGTTAATCCTCCCTGTGGGTAACTGTTCTGTGGTGTAATAGCCCAGTCCTCTCAGATGTGGAAAAATCTTCATCCCAACACGTAACACTGAATGATAAAAAGACCCCTATCAAAAGTATTAAGTAGACAAAACAGAGCATACACGGGAAACTGTCCCACACCTTTACTTATGCCACTTTAATCACAGGTCTGATGCAAGGACATGAGAGAAAAATAAATTCCTGACATGCTGAATAAAGGATTAACCTATTTTTCAGGAAGTCTTTAAACAGTATAATGTAAATAACTGAATAGAACAATACAAATAAACAAATAAAAAGCCTTCATAGGGTCTGGACTAAAACGTCATCCCCAAGTACGTATAACTGCTCTTTCAGTTAAAATGAAATTTTTAGTCTTGAAATTGAGGGTGAAGCTCAGCTCTCATACCATTTCTCTGGGGTAAAATCAGCTACTCCAAGCAGGGAACAAAGATAGGTCTGTTTAAAGGAAAACAGGAGCTAGAAAACATGGGTTTCTATTTGCTAAACATTGACCATGGGCCTATGAGGGCAATTGCTCACATACATTTGTTTACCATTTGCTGGTTTTAAGTTGTTCACTGGCATCAAGTTGTGATTTACGGGCAAGTCTGAGGGAGCTAAAACAACCTTTCAGATATGTCTGTCACAAATGTGTGCCTGCTCATGGGACAACAGCTGGCCCACTTTCCTCAGCACATCATGGCTTCATCTCACTGTAACCGATGGTTCACTGGTCAGACAAACAAATCTTTGCAACATGATTGTGATTGATTTCAGAAAATACCAGGTAAAACTGTGGATATAATTATATTCTTGGACCTTCTAGGCTTTAAAATATAAAGTACTACTACTACAAATTCTTCAAATTTAATCATTTTTTAAAAATCTAAAACTTATCTGTATAAGCATTTCATATGTACCCATACACAGGTTTCTGATTTCCAAATTTATACACTAATTTATGTATGTTTTTAACCTGAGCCCACTGTAGTAACTTCCATTTGAGCAAGCCCATGTCAAAACACAGTCCTTGCGCAACAGAAGATCATCTCAAACGTTTGGTATGAGATGCACCCTATGTCTTCTTCCCAGGAAACAACTCGGTAACAAAATAATGGAAGAAAATTACTTCAGCCCTCTTCTAAGCCAGCTGTGCTTGACCTGCACTTGAAACCGAAAACTCCACACAGCAAGGCTCACATAACACCTGTAGCACTGTGCCAGCATTGCATCTTCTAAATCAAAATGCGAAGATCTGTACATAAGGCTGTGAATATGAGAAGTGTATTTGAGTTTTTATTAGGCTACTGGGCAAAAAAAAATAGTGTAGGTTTTAACAAAAAGTCACGGAAGAGTCACCATTAAACATTTCTTACATATTCAGGAAGACGACCCTACTATTTGTCATACAGAGGTTATCTACTCACTTCTCAGAGGAAATAATGACATTGAGGAAAAAGATTTCAGTCAGAATTTATTGTTCAAAGAAAGAGACAAATAAACCTAACTAATTAGAAGCTGCAGCTAACTTAGTTTCTATTTCTTTAGTTGTTGTGAAGTGCTACTAAAAGAAATAATTTCCTTGGAGCATCTTCAGCTTCTTATAACTAGAGCAGAAGTTATTTAGACGCTGAAGATGCTATCCATTTATTGTTAAAGATCCTTTTAACTGGAAAATCGTAAAATAGGTAAATCCTACTTGCTCATTTATAAAGACTGCTCCAATGTTCCCATGATGAATCAATGGGAAGATCTTTTAATTAGTTGTTTCAAATCCAGTAGCTGCAGGAGAGCTCTAATTTGGTTACCCAATGAAACCATTTGACAAAAAAAAATGCTTAGTAGAACAGCATGGCTTTTAATCATTTTAATGGCAGCATTTTCTTGCCATTGGTACTAGGCTGAAGGATGGTTTCTGGCTCTTGAGCTCAGTGCTGATCTCTCTTTTTATACTGAGGATTCTTTGCACCATCTGCTCTCTATGTTTTCCTGTACACTTAAAAATTTCTTGAGTCATCTACAACATTGTGAGCTTCTCATTTAATTTAGTCTAAACTTCTTTGTCTTTTCAAGTATGTATTGAATAATGAAAGGTCAGTCTTAATTCAGAGTGATTTTATTTTATTCTAACTCTCTTTGACTTCTCTTTTTCAGAATTCCTTTTCTAATATGCTACACAAAGGGCGGAAATGTGTATTTTAAATGATGATTGGATTCCAGAGACTTCATTATCTGTAACTGTCTGTTTTATAAACTTGGATCTGTAGGGTTTCTGAAGCCTTTTTCCTTTAATACATTTTCTAATTTTCCAATTTCTTGTTTCATACTGTTTAAAGCAGGCCAAGAATTTTCAGTATTTCTGCCCTAGTCTTGAGAGTTGAACAATTTTGATATGGTGCTCATTCACTACAAACAGGCTTCAGACTCAATGACAGCTGATGACAAAAGCTCACCTGATGTGTGTCTGTACATGGAGCACTCTACCTCTCTAGTATCCCATTCAAAATCTTATTTCTTTGATGAAGAGAAAACATGGCAACTCAATGGCCTTTTACTCGTTGGCAGAACAGACCCTAACAGGTGTGCACCAATCACTTTCCTGTTAAAAAAACTGCCATCCAACAAACAAGAAGAGAAGCATCACCCCTGTTCTCTTCACTCCTTTCGCCCTGCATTGTGTCTATTTTGGCCAACGGAAATGAATTGCCGGCAGATACAAATTTAGAGGGAAGGGAATGGAAGGATGATCTGAACTGCGCACAGGTTTGTGTTGAGGACTGCAACTTTACTACTAGGTTGACTCGGGTTTCACATCTGTATCGGTCAGAAAACAAAAGATGACTGTTTTCCTATTTATTAAAAGAAAAGGACTTTTTCAAGCTTATATCACAGGTTAATGGCATAAATTAAATCACACAGTAAAGCATGCTTAACACTATGAAAGCTATGGTTATCTAACAATCCAAAACTCATTCAACAAACATTCTAGGAAACTAATGAAACAGAATATGGTGTAACTACATTTACTTTCAATTTTTTTCTCCTTTTGCTTAATTGTAATAACAGAAAGCTCTTTTGTAAACTACTGACAATATTACATTGGAAAGGATAAAATGGTCTAGATTTGCGTTTCTCTTTATAAACACAGCTGTATTTAAAAAAAACCTGTCATTTTTTTGTCAAACCATAAATATGTGGTATTTATAATTGTTAATTATAGAGACATAACAAGGTCTAATTTTCAAATGCTTTTCTGGATGATAAAGAAGACCTTGGCACCTTTTTCTATATCAGAAAATGTCATTATATTTATACAGTATTTCTCTAGCATAGGCTCTGCAACTATATATGATTTTATATTTTACATAGCAGTGAACTAAGTCTGAGATTCTATTTGTGATCCCACACTTGGAAAAATTGTTATTTCAGGGCACAGTAAGAAAAACATTGATTTTATTTATGATTCTAGAAAGTCTGTAAGAAAGCTAGTACGCAATAAAAAGATATTTTCTGAAGGGAAACCTCCAGTAACAGAATTGGAAGTAATGAAACAACATTTTCTGATCAATGATAAGGATCCCAGTATTATTAGCATTTGAACTATTTACCAAGGAAGAATTTTCCAAAGAAGGTAAGAGGCCGAAAGCCTTCAGCTTTCTTTACTAATGCCATGCGCAACATGTATTATCAGTCAACGGACAAGGATGTAGTTATGCTGCCTATCACCTATAGCAGACTTCATTCCTGCAATAGGATTATTAGTCCTCCAGCTGAGAAGCAATTAATCTTTTTTTTTCCTTTTGTGTTTGCTTGCTTATCTTTCTGTTCCCATCTTCGTAAGATAAGGGAACAGAGACTATTTTATGAGCGAGGAATGTGATACGGATTCAGAAGACCTATGTTTATATTCCTTTCTGCTTGTGTCCAAGAGATTTTCTTTATCCTTTTTGACTGAGTTATCCTGAAGTACAATCTGAATGTCAATACCTTCCATTATTTCCAATATGTGAACACTCATATCAGAAAAACGTGTGTGTGTTTATATGAAAGACTAAAACTAAGCATAAGTTTATATGGAAAAACTAAAGGAAATATAAACATAAATTAAACTTTTATAAAAATGCAGTTTATCTCAGTATTTTAAAGATGTCTACAAGGCTGAAAAATTTTTGGGTTTATGCTGAATTTAATAGGAATTATTTTTCTTACCATACAAGGCTGTTTCCAATTAGTACAGTAACTAGGTATGATATTTGACTTTTCACATAATAGAGTCTCTTATCTTCCTAATCACTTCACTGGTAATTTACACTTATAATGCTTGGAGGGGACACTATTACTGGCACTAACCTTGGAGTTCAAAGTTGACCATGGAGTTTTTATGACAAGGCATTAGAACTACCAAATTAACAAGTTTAGGGTGAAAAATAGTGTTGTTTTTTTTCTTACACTAGTTCCCTAAAGGTTTGTTATTCAAATGACAGCATAACAGTATGCTTCTTTTGAAGGACTTCATTTACTGAAAAACAGACCTCCAGCCAGCTATAATTATCATCTCTTCCCTCCATTTTAAAGTCTTTCCCCTTGCAGATTTTCTTTGCTTAGTTAGAAATGGTGGTTAGAGGCCAAGGGAATCTAATACCATTATCAAAAACTAGATTCTGCTACAGTGTTGTGGGCTAAAGGTCATGATAGATGCAACCCCCAAATTTCCTCCAGCCTAAACATAAATTCAACATAGTTCTTTTCCTACTGTGTTCCGTTATGCAATTCTGTCTTCCTTGATGCTTGATTTCTCTCTGATCTATTGTTGATCTCATATATGAAGACAGTAATTATTTACCTATACGATTTGCAACACAACAGATTTTCTTTCATTTACATAGTGTGCTGCCATTCACTAGTTTTCAAGCTTGAGACAGAAGCACTCCTAGATCTTTGCTTCTAACAGGACCTGCTCAGCCTCTGATCCTTCAAAATAGATGATAGTACAAGACAAAAGCAATTGCATAACATAAAGCCTTATCAGCTGTCAGTCAGCCTGTGTGGATGTTCTGTTCTCTCTCATGAGGTGTATGTGCGAACCCCTCAAAAAGCATTGAGAGATATTTGGCATAATTTATCACAGTATCACAGTATCCTAAGGTTAGAAAAGACCTCTGAGATCATCGAGTCCAACCTATGACCCAACACCTACACCTACTCCTACTTGTCAACTACACCATGGCACTAAGTGCCTCATCCAATCTTTCCTTAAACACCTTGAGGGACGGTGACTCCACCACTCCCTGGGCAGCGCATTCCAATGGCCAATCACCCTCTCAGTAAAGAACTTCTTCCTAATGTCAGGCCTAAAACTCCCCTGGCGAAGCTTGAGACCGTGTCCTCTTGTTCTGTCGCCGGTCACCTGAGAGAAGAGACCAACCCCTGCCTGACTACAACCTCCTTTTAGGCAGTTGTAGTAATGCAGTGAAGAATGTAACTGTTTTAATAACATGTTTCTTTAAATGACCGCTAAAAAAATCACACAAATGTTTTACATATATATATGTTTTAAGAATGAAGTAAGAGACTATTTGATGGCACAGAGAAGGCGCAAGAGGCTCCCAAGGCAAATCCCTTCCCTTCCTCTTATGAGGATTATAAATCCTGATGTGTGACTTAGAGCAGAAGTATCACAATACTATGTTCTTAACTGGCAGATTTGCTGCTGTCACAACTTCAAATATTATGTGTTGTTTGCTGTATCCTGACTCAGATATTGCGGCAAGCCACTGATTATTGGCTGGTGGCATACAGCATTTGGAACTAGTGTGTGTGCTCTCCCAGGGAATTATTCCTGACATGCAGGAGTCCTCTTAAAAATCACAGTGGCTTATAGGACTTCCTTTTTAGGAAAGCTGTGCTAAAAGAGAAGGTGGTGGGAGAAATTGGATTATTAGCAGATTCAGATTGCTATGATAATGATGTTAATTAATGTGAAAAAAGATATGTTCCAGCGAATGTGTTATGCAAGTTATAAATATTGTGTCAGCACTCTGTGCAATCTGTAGCGACACATTTCTCAGGAGAACTTTGTTTTCAACCTCTAATGTGACCTGGGCATTGATAAAAATTCGTTGGAAATAAAACTTGAGGTTAAGGAGGTATCATGTGTTGCAGCAAGGTGTCATTATGGAAGCAGAGATGTAAGTAACCCTCATTCAGCAACAACCCCTCCAGGGTCAACTGGAACCAAATTGCTCTGCAGAACTTCCTGCTGCTAAATTGATCTCAGAAGTTATAAAATGAAATAAGCATTAAAAAAGCACTAGGAAATCTGCAGTCTTCTCACCCCATTAATTGCTACTCATCCTGTGATGTAACAAAGACAAACCTAAAATAAACACTCATTTTAGCAAATCTTTTCTACTCTTATTTTTAGCAAAATATGAAACTATATCAGATTGGAGTTCATCTTCTGTGACAAGTACTTTACAGGTTTGAAAGACATTTTTCTTTTAGAAAGAAAATTATGAATATTTTATTTAACATCTTCTGTGAACTTTCGGTAAAAGCTTGTGTTTGGCATGTGCAGAGAATGTCAGAGCTACTGTTCTTCAACATTTTGAGTGAATAGGTGTGCACAGAGACATATCTGATACTGTTTTATAATGCAGTGAAGTTTGCAATACATCAAATGCAGTACATCCTCGTTTTCCCCACAAATGTTGACTGTGACAAAGCGTTTTACAAATGATAGTGACACTAAATAAAAGTGCCTTTATTAATTAATTGTTCCAGTAATATTAAATATTAAAACCAAAATTACATTATATAGTGTAAATATATAGTATATTATATATATTGTATTTTGTATATGATATATTATACATACGTATCTTATATTCTATACATATTACTTATTCTATATTGGATTATATGATATATCACATAATTATGTATTATATATCATAAAATATACAATATATGATATGCAATATGAGATATATAGTATGCTATATAATATATACACATTGTATAGCATACAGTACATTATATAATATGTAATATATATGATATGCAATATGCAACATATCGCATATGATATGTTTATTATATATATTTGTTATATTTACCTTATATTAGCCAAAAATATTCCAGAGGTATGCTCTCATCTGTTACAAAGAATCGTTAAGCAACAATAAATGCCATGGTTTAGTCTATTTCTGTTTTACACAGAGTCAAATCTTTTATATGTAGACCTATACTCAGCCTTTTAAACCCTGGCCTACAGACTCACAAGAGTAACAACACTTCTACACTGCCAGGAAATCACTAGTTTGTACTTGGTGTATATGAATCACTGAGAAACACTGTTACTGTCAAATGTATTTTAGGTATTCTTATTTTAGTCAAGTAGATTGGAATTCATTTAACTTGATTCAAATAGGTTAAAAATTGGGTTTAATTTTGGAATGGCGTCTTGATTCATTCTGTAGTTTGAGGGAGATGGGCAACTCCAAAGGGCAATTTATCATACCTGTCATAGGCACCATCTTAGGTGGCACAGACAGCATACTGGAGCTGCCTTTTCCGACACTGAACTCTGAGGTGGCTGCCAGTAGATCAGATGTAACCCCTGGTTTCAGCCACAGTGTTCAATACACGCACCGCTACCACTAGCACAGAAGCCTAGTACAAAATCAATCACGGATCTTCTCTAAAGGTGACCTCTTGAAGTAACACAAGAGTAATTTTAGATATGTCAACATCTGAAATAAAGTGGTTTTTCTCACTTGATTATATCTGTACGACCCAAAACAGTGTTACATAGGCATATCTGAGTTATCCAGTGAGATTGTATACTGAAACTAATGGACCTGCATTAGTACAGCCTGATTCACTCTTTGAAGAAGATACTTGAGACGGTACTGAGCTCTGCTGGAATTATAATAGGAAGATAAAAAGAAGTGGAAAGAGAATAATTAATGGGAGACTCACGAGGTGATGTAAAGGAAAGATGATGCACGCTACTTATGTGCAAATAATAGCAGTCTACAAAGCTAAGTTGCACTAATTCTCTTCTTGCTTGCTGTGAAGGGCAGAAGGAGAGAAGCAATGAACAGAAGTAGCATAGCAAAGTTATCAAGAAACCATAGACAAAATATCAGGGAACACACTGTTGTAAGAGAGCATTTACATCTTCTCTTAGATCACAGGGACGTTTGCACAGCTCTGGATCTGAGGATAGGCTCTCAAGATGAGGGATAGAAGTAATGACACTTAAAGTCATCAGGGCAAATCAACTCTAAAAGCAAACAGCAGCCAGGTGGAACGGATGGATAGTCTTTCTCACCTTTAACTTCAGTTATGTGAAGACAGTGACTCTTCCTGGACTACCGTACTCACAGATTGTGAAAACTTGTCACATTAATATTAATTTGAAAAATAAATACTATTTTTTTGTGTTTTTCTCTTTCAAGAAGATTGAGTCTTTTATTCACAAAGATGAAACTCCCTAGAGTTAAAGAACAATTGGGAGTTAAAGATTTCATCTTTCTCACTTGTATAAAAATTAAAATACTAAGAAAACAGAGCAGCCTAGAAATTAGATTAGACAATGGACAGTAAAAGAAGTTTCAAAGGAACGTATGTGGAATCCTGGGCCAATATGGAATAACCTTTCAATAGGGAAGCTTCTTCATCTATTAGGTACTAGTTAGCTCATGCCCCAAAGCTTGTGGTTTTATACACATATCCATGTTCACGTACTGACAATCTCTTGAGAGAGCCAGATGTGAAAGAAACCTGAGCTTTCACACTTCCAGATCAGTGCATCACTTAGCTTAAGGAGTCTGTCTTTTAGTTCCAAGAGATTAATTATCTGATGACTGTCCTCATAGCAAGAGCCTCTGAATTCTCAGATTTCTTCCATTATGCCTTTGTGGTATTTCTATTCTTTTTCATGGCATTGTCTTAACCAGTTTTTGTGTTCTTCAGCACTCTGCATGCTGAACTCTGTCCTTGTAGTTCTTTTCCAAGTCTATTCTCTATCTCCCATCTCTACACCAAACCAGCACAACAAAGGTCTTTCCTACAGAAAACAAAAGAAGGGAGTTTTGAAGGGGGAAGCAGAGCACTACTGTCCTTTCTTTCACAATCTCTTCTTGTCGAAGGGACAAGGTCTAGGTGATCTTCTGACACATGCAGGATTTGCATCACTCATTTTCTAAAGATGACCATCAAAATTCTGTGGTCTCCAAAATGTTAGGAAGTTGATGACATTGAAGCAAAAAACAGAGAAAACGTCTTATTAACGAATATGCTGCTGAACACTGCTGGGAACTAAAAGTGTAGATAAGAGAAGTATCATTTGATACTTTCCTGATTTTCTTCCATCAGTGTCCTTTGTTGCTTATTGTCAGAGAGAAAATAAAGAACTAGATTAACCTTTGTGCAATTCAGAAGTACTATCTGATTAGAGACTTTCTATTTATTGCAGTCCCAAGAGGAATGCCAAGTTTGTTATATACAGTTTTCCTGTGGAATGAGCTTTTATCTATCCCTCAATACTCTCCTGCACCACAGAAAAGTTACAGAGGGAAAACATCCAGCTATGCAGCTTAGGTAGCTGCTTGTAAGTACTAATAGCTCGTATGCACACATTACTGATGTGGGGCTGAGAGCCTGAGCCTCAGAATGAGATTTAAACTTAAATTATGCTACATGTATAAGCTCCAATAATGTTGTCAAAAAAGGCAATTCAGACCATGCAGGGAAGCAGTACTTGAGAATGTAGAAAATTTTCAGTTTGACAGCTGGTTTGGGTACGCATGAAATTAAGCACCATCAGGGTTAGACACTGGCATTACGCTACTGCTTACAAGCTCTACTCTTACTTGAGCAAAGTATTGTTCTGCCTCTTTTACTCTTCTCATTAAGTAAATTTTCCTTTTCCAGTTCTCCTTGAGTAATTTAAATAATTCTCTTTGCCCAATACCACATTTTATTTTGTGATTCAGTTGTGGGTCTGGAATTGGATTGGAAAGCTTTAGAAATTGGGGTGTTCACACAGGATATTTAAAGTGGTTTGGCAAACAAGCAAACAAAATCAAACTGTAGGATCCCCTAATTCAGATCCATGTCTCAATAACTGGCAATGATGTCAGCTTTTGCCACATTCATCTTACAATATTGTACAACAGGCAATCATCTCGTGTCTCTCTGTACTCAAACTTATGGAGAAGCCTCTGCAAAACAACCACCAAAATACAGCAACTACAAAGAAAATATTTGGTGTAGGGAAAAAATTATCCTTCACACATGTAGCAATTCATTGGATGCCATCTAGAATATTCTCCTAGCATGGCTATGAAAGGGTCCTGACAAATTCAGATGTGTGCATTCCAGATCTACTAGTTCTTTATATATAGTGTTCAGAAAAATAAGGGTTAGTAAAATGTGATCAAAAAAGAAGTTTAAATATATCAGCAAAATTAATCATACAGAATAACTTTATAATAGTTTTCTAAAAATGCTGCTACGCTTACATAGAATAATTATGTGTCGATAGTCTTATGGAAAAGAATTAATGAAAATAAATGGGTTATTTATGTATTGCAGTTTTTAATCCTAAAATATACTTGTTATCATTTTGAGGAACCCACATCAATGGCATTAATTTGCTGAGCCACCATGCTAACTCTGCCATAAATCAGAATTTTCTATGCTTCATTAATGATCATGATCACAAAGTATTACATTTGTGGTGTTGACTTAACTACTCATGCTATTGGTGGTGAGATATATTGTGACTGGGTTTGTAACTGTTCGTGTTATGCAAGTTGATGTTCTCCTGAAATGTCCTTCCAAAAATTTCCACTTTGACTGAATATAAAAAATCCCAAGGAAGAAAGGCTCTTTTGATAATTAATTCATTTTCTCTGGCTGACAAGAGAGGATCTGACTGCTCTCTGAATGAACTCTAACTGTAACAGCTTTGAGTTTGTCAGTATTTATTATCAGTCCTCACTTGCTGGTCAGTTCCCATTATATTTACACCAGAGTATTCAGATTGTCTACTCTGAGTTACTTTAGGCATCGAATTCAACGGGGACATCTAAAGTTAGGAGCACCAGGACCATGTATAAATAGTGCAGATAGTGCCTTTAGATAGAGATGCAGAGCACCCAGCTTAAATTTCTAAAGTTACTGAACACGCCACAGCTTCTTTAGTGTTCCACTAGGCAACTCAGGCTCAGAAATGTACCCTCAGGAGCTGTATGGGATTTTGCCTTTTAGTGCTGCTCACCCAGAGACGGATTACTTTCCCTTAGTCCAAAAAAAATAAAAATCCTACACCATTAACTCTTGAAGCAGTGAAACAAGAACGTAAGATAACACAACAAAAGCCCATTCTACAGGAGAAATTTAGCAATTAAATTTCTCCTTGAAGATTATAAAATAGCGTGTCTTAAAGGTGTTATGACCTCAGCCTCTCTGGTCCACGCTCTGCATCTCTGCTCAGTGGCTGGACTGGAAAACCAGACCTGAGACACAAGGTCTCTCCTAGTTCTGTCCGCAGAGTTCAGGATGAGTAAGACAAATGTTACTTCTTCCCTACCTAGGACCTGCTAATTACTGTGTATCTCTGCTAATGCACCTCTTTGGCTGGAATTATCTCATTATACTGCATGGTCCTAATTTGTCCCTCAGGCACTGAGGTCAGCAGCGCAGAACAGTGGAAAGAATATAGCTATATTTAAGACACACTGTCTGTGTCTGGTTTTGTGCATACTTTTCATGTTGAAACTATGTCATCCACACAAGTATATCTACACAAAAATAACTGCACAGACATAAGAGCTAATTAATTTTTCTCATAAAAATATAAAAATATGGAAAATTCTATAAAATATTGAATCATCTTTCCTCCACTGGTAGAAACTTCTCACCTTTAATCCACATTCACAAAACCACTGTTTTTTTGAACATAGCTATCACATTAACCCTGCTGTATTCTATGAACTTTGCCATCATCACGTAATATCTTTAAAATGCTTCATTAAACATTTCATAGTGCAATATTTTGCATGAGAACCTCCAATCAAGTATTCAAATATAAACCTATTATAATATCTATATACCAGTCTCAAAGATGTTGCTTGCTTCCTTTTAAAAAGGCAGGAACATAGGAGTGCTGCTGCAGATTCCATGATAACAATAATCACTGTCACGTGAAGTTTTTTAAGCACACAATCATGAATACAAAAGTAATACAAATGAGCTGATGGGAGTCGCTTTTTAGCATTCTCAAGTAATTGGAACTAGCAAAGAAAACAACACTTGGTATATTTCAGTGTTTAAACAGCTTGATGAAACAATTAAGAAGATTTTTATGTCTTCAAGAATGATTTGTAGAGTTTATGATTTAGAATAATAATTTGTAAATATAGTTGTTATAATAAATACATAATTGAAATATTCAGCTAGCATAATTCTATTTCAAGTGTCATACATACACTGTTCTGTGTCAGAAACATGTTCATAATTCTACCTAATCAATTCACAAGTTTAAAGAGTTCTCACATGTACTTTGTTACCAAGCTATCTAAACTTCTCTCATTAAGATAATAAGCGAATACAGTATTTTTCTCTGTGAATAACACATACTTACCTATAAAGCAGAACTGTGAAAAAAACCCTCAACAGAAATCAGATTCCTATGTTTTCAATTTTCTGCCTAAAAAAACCCAAAGCAAATGTACCTTTCTAATTTCAGAATATAAGGTCATGAAATCTGTGATATTCTTACAATAAAAAATTAAATTAGGTTTTCCTGTATTTTTAATATTATTTTTTATGCCTAAACTCTGCAAATATAATTCTGCGTAAACACAGTTCTTGTTTGGAATTTGTTTTATGGAGAATTTTTTTTTTTAAAATAAGAGAAAAAGTATCTCAGAGAAAGTGTGCTTCAAGTTTTTATTTACATGAGACAATTAAAGTGAAAAGTCATTCCTTGAGTTTGAAGATATAGGTACTTCAACCTAGGAAGCTGACAGAAACCTAATAATCTTTGGAGACATGATCTCAAACACACTGCTTGTGCATGCAGAATAATTTGGTAAATTGGACAGCCCTTCTGAAATTTGCCCTCCAGGTTGCTGAGAGTTAGAGAACCTCTTGCACGAGCAGGACATCCTAAGCTGAGCACTAGTTTACTAAACTTATCAGTGCAGTACAAAAGAAGGACTAACCGTGAAGAACTTCGGAAGAACTTCATGAGATAGACTGACTGGATAACAAAATGGCAAAGGAAATGCAGAAGAGAGTGACGCACATGGGAAAAGAAACTCTAATTTCACAAGTCAAAAGAGCTCTGAGCGGACCGTTCCTACCTAGGAGCAAGATCTTGTCGTTGTAATAAATAGATCTATGAAAATGCCAGTGCTGTGCTCAGCTGTAATAAAAGGATTAAATGAATTGTTAGGGATTACAAAGAAAGGAAAAGAGAACAAAAGAGAACTTCATGCTGTCACAGCATAGATCCACAGTTCAAACACATTCGAATATTGTGTGGAATTTTGGTTCCCTCATCTCAAAAATGATATATTGGAACAGAAAAGGTTTCAGAAAATAGCTACAATAGTTAGTACATCAAAGTTGTGGAATTACTTACACACAAGTGACTCCAGAAAAGATTTGGATTTTCCAATCTGAAAAGGAGGATGCAATGGAAGATTAAATCATGAGTGATATGGAGAAGGTAAGGAGTGATCATCGCTTCTTGCAGGACAGAAACTACACAGCATCAAACGATGTTGAAAGAAAGCGATTCTTAATAAAATGTGAATTTAAGCAGCAGAATTCCTTGCCAAGGGTTGTTACAGATTCTTTTTTTAACATGCATTTAATAATAAATCATTTAACTGCTACCAGGCAAGGAAGTCCTCAAAGTGCAACTTGTCAGAAACTAGGTGAGTACTCAGGGAATGCATCTTGTAAACTTTTTCTCCTCTCTCACTCATCTCTAATCTCCAGTTTTTGGCTACTGCCGCAGAGAGGCTTTAAGGTCAAAAGGACCAACAGCGTGATCCAGTACAGCTGCTCTTCTGTATAATCATCAGGAACAGAAAACGAACTCAGGAGGACAGCAAGGCTGCTGCCTGGCTGGCTGGCTTGTTTTTTATACTTAGTAGCTTGATAAAGAGTCTTCTTCTGTGTTGGGGGTTTCAATCTTTCTGTGTGAGTGCGTGGTGATGGTAAGTCTGGTATCTTCTCACTGAATCTACTGCACGTGCATGGAGAAACTGCTTGCACCTTGCGTGTTGTAGTGGGTCAGCACAATCTGTGGAACCACTGGTATATCGCAGATCCACTGGGTTCATTCAGCATGGAGTCCATCTGCATGTATTCAGCAACTCTTCTGCAAGGAGGGAGCCGGTTTATCGTAAATTGGTAAAGTGCTAACTGTGTGTGAATTCACAGGAGTAAGATACACAAGTAAACCTAAAATGCAGCACACTTTCATTTCACCCTACACACAATACACAAAGTAATTATTCACCTCCTTTGGAGACTGAAGTAGTGTCTGCTGCCCCTATAGTCAGGCAGTTAGCAAACCACCGCACATCCGCTCTTTGGACAGCCAGGTAGTCGGCCAGAAGGTAATCTGCTTGGCAAACAGGCCAGTAAAATGTGGGAAATTCTTGACAATAGGTACATGCATATGGCTGGCTCCCTGAGGGAGGTTTGTTTTGCAGACTCATGGGTGGTCAAACTGCTCTGGGATGGTCAAGAACAGGAGTCTTTTCTACACCATTTTGCTACCCATGTCCTGGGACTGAGGATGAGTGAAGGTTGCAGAATGTGCAATGAGTGAGGGAAAATGCAGAAATGAAGAGACTGCTAGACATCAGGACTATTGCAGCAGCAAAGAAGGAGAAAATCCTATAGAGGAAACCATTGCAGTGAAACTTATGGAATGTTGTCTACAGGGAGTTAGGAAAAAGGGGTAAGCTGACTTATCAGCCCATCTGTGTGAGTGGGTAGTCCAATAGATATCTGCCTCGCCTGCGGTTTTTTATAATCGCATAAAGTAGGTGCTAAATTATACACCACTATATTGATCTTTTTTTCATAAGCCTCAGAGTGTCTGAGACAGTTCTTTCTTTAAAGTATGAGCTATATTCCTTAGCATAACTCTCTTGGTTAAAGAACTCAGCAGTCCTAAGTATCATCACTACCAAACCAGCGACAATTTAATTCAATAAAGATGGGAATGGGTTGAAAAATGAATGTAAAAAGATTTATTACTTAATAAAGTTTGGATAGCATATATAATCTGAATGTAAATCATAAAACCTTGAATGTTCACTGTATATATCCTACAGTACATAAAATAAGGAATATCTAGTCCCCTTCCACAGGTCAAAAAACAATCAGCACATTTTGGCTACTGATCAAACCAAAAATATGTAGAGAAAGAAGCTGCTTCATCTCTGTTCTTGCAGCCAAGTGGTTAAGGCATGCTTCAACTGAATCAGTCATCAGGAGTCCTGTCCTGCCTGTGCACTGGAAGCCACCGACAATGACTTTAGCTTAAGGTGGGTAAGCATCTGCAGGCTGAGAGGCGAGGGTGGCATGTCAGGCTGTCAGTTGCATCACTGACTGACATTTCATTGCCTACAGCAGTTTATATGCTATATCCACACTATTCCAATGGATCACCTATGTAGAACTGACTTTTTGTCTAAACTGTCTGGAAAACAAGGCTCTACCAGGATTGGTTTTGTCTGCCTGGCATGTGAACTTGAAAATGCATAAAAATAGGCAGCTCCTGGGTGGCGTTACAATGCATTACATTTTTTGTCGTCATGTAAACACATACATTTACTGCAAACTGATTTTAGAGTGGACAGATGAGTTAGTATGTAAAAAACCCAAACCCAAACAAGCCCCTTGCCCCCGCACATTCTATTCACTATTACACTACCATCATGATCATGCAATGGAAAATGAAAAAAGACACAAAAATTCTTTGGAAATTTAAACTGAGTTTTCTTACCCAGTAGTAATAAACAACAGTATGCATATAGAGATATGCCAGATGGTTTTAGTCAAGTTTTGCCAATTTACTGAAAATTTGTTAGAGAATGCATAAGGTCTGAACTTGGAAGTCCACTGCATACTTGTCAAAGACTGCACACATTACCTAGCGGGTGTGAAGCAACTGTCGTGATATAAGAAAAAAACACAAGAAGAAAAACAGATTTCTGGCAATAAAAAAGAAGATACAGGTTTTTAGAGAGAGCATTTTTGTAGTTCAGTTTAAGACTATATTTCACTTCTGTTTGCAGCACCCTAGTAATTTTTTTTTATCCTTTGCTTCTATTTTCATAAGCATTTTTTTTACATGCATATCTATTCTTAACACTTGTACAAACTCCTTGAAAGATTTATTTTTGCTATGAATATCTAATTATTTTTTTTTGGAATAGGTATAGATCAGAGCTTACTACTGTTACTCAACAACTACACATCGCTTACTTAGAAAAGAGTGCACGTACGAATCAGTGCTTATGCAGCTTAGTGTGTACAATACAAAACTGTATGACAACCTTGTGAACAAACTAATGTTTCTGATAGGATGAGGCAGGTGATCAACCAAAGGAAGTGTAACAGACTTGATCACAAAACTGTAGTTATTTTTCTGTCCTTGTGGCTTATAGAATCATAGAATCATAGAATCACAGAATCACAGAATCAGAAGGTTGGAAGAGACCTCTGAGATTGCCGAGTCCAACCATGTCTGTCTCCCCACTAAATCATGTCCCTAAGAAACTCATCCACCCATTTTCTAAACACCTCCAGGGATGGTGACTCCACCACCTCCCTGGGCAGCCTCTTCCAATCCCTGACCACCCTTTCAGTGAAGAAATTCTTCCTAATGTCCAGTCTAAACCCCCCCTGGCACAACTTGCGGCCATTTCCTCTCATCCTATCACTTGTCACTTGGGAGAAGAGCCCAGCACCCACCCTGTCACAACCTCCTTTCAGGCAGTTGTAAACAGTGATGAGGTCTCCCCTCAGCCTCCTCTTCTCCAAGCTGAACAACCCTAATTCCCTCAGCCTCTCCTCACAGCACTTATTCTCCAGCCCCCTCAGCAGCCTCGTTGTCCTTCTCTGCACACGCTCCAGCCCCTCAATGTCCTTCCTGTAGTGAGAGGGCCCAAAACTGAACCCAGCACTCGAGGTGTGGCCTCACCAGTGCCGAGTACAGGGGCACAATCACCTCCCTGCTCCTGCTGGCCACGCTCTTTCTGACACAGACTAAGATGCCATTGGCCCTCTTGGCCACCTGGGCACACTGCTGGCTCATGTTCAGCCGGCTGTCAACCAACACCCCCAGGTCCTTCTCTGCCAGGCAGCTCTCCCCAAGCCTGTAACGCTGCACGGGGTTGTCGTGACCCAAATGGAGGACTCTGCACTTGGCCTTGTGAGACCCCGTTGGTCTCAGACCCTTTGACCCTTCTAAGGGTGCTCAGGGTAAAGATGGCCTGTTGTCAAAGTGGCCAGTAAAACTGCGTAGAAAATATTTCTGTCCTTAGGTTTCCTATCTAAAGGCCATCCTAGTCCCTTTCTGTCTCGTAACATCCCTGAAGACAAAGGTATTCTCCCACCCAGAGGGAAACTCAGCAGAAAATAAAGTTTGTTTTTATTGTAATCATCCATTTAAATCTTTGGGTAAAAAGGACAAAATGGTCATATAACTCAGCTCATAACCCTAAATGTTTTTCCTCAGGGATGATTATAATGTTTCATATGAATTGCTATTCAGGTGCATTAATGTCATGACTTGGTTCCTTTATTAGAATTGCTATATGCACCCTAGTTTCTTTTTGTAAAGGAGACAACCAGTCCTAGCACTATTAGGCAACTGTGATTGATGCGAGACAGTGCGTGATGGAAACAAAAGAGGGAGATGTGAGAAAATTACAGCTTTCAACAGCCAAACTTGAGTTTTCAAACCTTTGTTTCTTACATTGAAAGAAAAAGCTTTCCAGTAAAACAGACTTTGTAGAGATAAAAATGAACAATAATGATAATTATAACAGAAAATCTTTAACCAGCCTGGCTATACTTACATCTATAAGTTTTCTGCTCTCTCTGTATATCATATATTTACTTATTTAAATGTCAGAATGACAAAAGATTTGGATGCTCATGAACACATAGGTTCATCCTGAAGCACACAGGGGTTTTTTTGGAATATACATCTGCGACACATGCAGAATACATTTCCTAAATAATTAAAAAACCTTTTCATAAAAATGAAATACTAAAATTCTACAGAATTTATACACCACAATGACCAGGGATGGCTCATTACAGCTAGCCTGCTGATTTCAAATCAATCCCAGAACTCCACATGTTGGCATCATCACAAGCATTGCAAATGAGTCATTTGATGAGTGAGGGGAATTTTCAAAATCAGACAACACTAAGAACCTTATTCCTGAGACAGAACAAATCTAGTCTTGCACAATTTACAACACAGTAAAAGGAAGCTTTTAAAAGGATCTGATCGAAGGAAAAATTGGGATTGTACATCTGAATTCTTAGTCAATGAGATCATAAAGACCAGACTGTTACCAGGCCCATGTCTCACATTTACTGCATTTTGAAACATTGAAGTAAAAGGTAGGCAACTTAAACACTAGAGATGACACTGGCAGCCAATAAAAGTTCTTCAGAGTGCCAAGTTATAATTTATTACATATGATATAGCAAGAAAAGTTTAGGTAGGAGAAAGAAGGTGTCTTTCTCCAAGGCTTGAATCGAAGAGATGAGATATGAAAGAACAGAAAGGACAGGACCAGATGATTTCCTAAATGAGGACATAAACTGTTTTCCTCTCGCTCTTAGCCAGCTATTCCAACTTTTGAGATGTGTAACAACATTAATAAAATTACTTGAAATGATCTGAAACCATTTGTATCCTAAAAAATGCATAAGCAGTGCTGGTTACTGTTGGGATTATTTTGGACTAATTCAGTGTCAGAAATATTATTCCAACCAGAATCAAGTGGATATTGGCCTCTGCAAATTACGGTGAAATTGCATGATTTGAGTCCAGGATCCCTTCCTTACAGTCAAAGCTGTTTAAATAGCAGATGTAGAGTCTAACAACAAAAAGTATAATATGTTAAAATTAAAGATTAAATGTAAATTATTATCAATTTTGAAATATATGTATGTGGGAATATATCCCAGATTTCCAAATGTAATAATCTCCAGATGGAGTTACAGCTACCCAGCTTCTTTGTAAACCAGCTCACAGGCAACTAATTAGAATTTGGAACAATGATAGAAGCTACATATTTATGGTGACTATATAAGAGTCAGCTTTGCTTAAAGCTACCTACAGAAAGAAATACATATGATCCTTAAATTAGTCTTTCTCACTCAAATATAATGAGATCACAGAATCATAGACTGGGTTGGGTTGGAAGGGACCTTTTTAAGACTTCTTACAAAAGTGGACAACTTATCCTAACAGCCATTATTCCAGAAGATGGTTTGAAGTAAATCAGTCTTTGGTATATTAAGTCTACTGTAATGAAGAAAATTATATACATACAAAAATTTTTGTTTTATGATTTGACCAAATTTCAACAACAACAAAAATATATCCTGTAAATTAACAGTTTCAAAATGATCAGACTACATTAGTGCATAGAAAAAGGCAAGATAATTTAAAGGAAATTTTAATACAGTTCTTCAGTGTACATTGCAATTAGCAGAAATATTTTATTCCGTTACATTTGTTTACTCAGTGTTCCGAAATAGGTTGTCTCAATGTGTAAAGGCCAATGAAATAAAGTGACTCCATTGTTACACAGCCAAATTTGGCCTTAATGCAATCACAATCAGGTACCTCAGATTTAAATAATTTTTAAAACAGAGTCTGATCAATAAACTGCAGCCAAAATGCAGGGACATAGAGAAATTTTTATACAGACTTCAGTGGAGAAAATTCACACTTCTTTATTTGTCTTTAAAAAATTCTGAAACTATTTCTAAAATAAGTCCTTTTAAAATATTAAGAATAACTTGGGAATCACCAACATCCATGACTTTCATCTGTGTTTAATGGTAGTTAAAAAAACCAAACAGTCTATTGTCTAAATACTGTGGGGCTCTATGCAAAATAGAAGTTTGTTCTCCTCTACAGCTAAAGGTTTCAAATACCCAAATCTCTTAGCAATTGCTGGATCAGCACCATTGTTGATCTGGTTTCCTCCTTATTTTTTCCCTGTTTTTTTTCATAGGAATACTACTTTCTAAATACTGTTCACTGACTTATTGTTCAAATATATTGCTTATCCACATTGCTGTCACAACTTCTTCCCTTGGTCTTGCAAGACTCCAGGGAGGTGAATCTTCCCTTTTCCAAGGTATGGCTGTAAGCAAGCACAGACAGCGTGAGAGGGGACCAGGAGGAGATGAGTTCTTGCTCCTCTACTGTGGGCAGACTGCTCATGGTAAGGCGGTAATAGACATCTAGCAAGTGCCTCCAGGAGGAGTACCACCTCAGCCAGGAAGCATCCCTCTGCATTTCTACCCCGTAGCTTCAGGGAAATCCCTCCAAACAGTTCTGTGGTTTGACACACTATTCTTGTAGATCCTCTTGCAGGATAGTGTCATTCACTTTTGCTTAGAGAGGAGTTAAGTTCTTTGTAATATGTACCAAATGATATATATGCTTAAAAAAAAGACTCTGGCTCTACCAGAACCCATGTGAAAACAAAAAAACTGTCCAAAATATTCTTATTTTGACATAATTATTCTGACAAAACAGGCATGTATCTCTGTTATTAACATGATAGCATATTTATGTTCATGCTATGCTGTAAAGGATTTTAAATTGCCTAGGATGTGGCAACAGGGGTGGTGAGAGAAAGGGCAGTTTGTTCTTCATGCCACCATCCAGGTGGCCTCTTAGCAACAACTTGGCCCAATCATGCATTCCAATCTCTAATCATTTTGTGCGTGCTTCTGTGCATGCTAAGCTAATCCTGCCATCCTCTTGCAGTCCTATCTGCTAGCATCTTTCAATCAACAAATTGCACTTTGGCATGAACAGAAGGTTTAAGATGGACTTCTGCCACCCTCCCATTCCCAGGCTAAATAGCTATGAACATATGCAGAGATTGTGTTGTTCCTTTTTAGGGCTTTATTATGGCACATTTAATTGTACTAAAAGTGCAATTGATGGAAAGTGAGTTACAGATTGAATAGACAGCGCAGCAGATGTACAAGGTCATTCAACAAGGCCCACTCATTACTTCAAATTACCACCCTTGAGAAGAAACTATAGTATATGCCAGAATGGAGCTCTCTCTGACATCTCATCTTTCAGTTTCATCCCAAAGGCCATCTTTGTTTCCTCGCAGTTAACACTTTCCAATTAGAACCAGTTACCTGAAGTTACAATGACTTGATTGCCATGTCTAATGTAAATCACATATGTAAAGTATGCTACTGCTGCTTCCATTCATTCTAAGAAACGCGATTGACAGAAATTGCATACAATGTGTTTGTACATTCACAGACCTGTGTTTCTGCCTCATTTGACAGTGATAAAAGACAGCTAACTTATTTAGTTTTAAATCACATTAGCATTCTATTTTCATTTATCTCTTACTTTCATAACTCCTCATTGAATTACAGTCTGACAAAATGTGTTGAAAAAGAGCATAACTTGCTCAACAGTTTTTAGGGTTTGGCAGCAGTGGAATGTTTGTTTCTTGTTATTTGGCTGACCTGACATTCATGAACAAGGCCAAGTTTTAGATGGACACAGTTAACTAGACCACAATTTTGTTAACTCTTCTGGGAATCAGCAACATTTCGTTCAAGATAGTTCATGACCTTTTTCAATCAACTGCTACTTGCCAAAGAACCACCATCACAGCCTTCATACATTTCAAGTGATTTCCTGGTGACCTAGAAGGGAAGCCCTGCCCTCTCCCATATAGGAGATGTATATAAAGTGAGATGGAGTCAAGAAGGCATTCATTAAGGGATGCTCATCCTAAGACTCCTTCCATTTTCATTTAGTAGAAAGTCAGACTTCCTATCAAAGGAATATCTGCCCTATGCAGAATAAAGTACGAGCAGTTGGCTCAGGCCTCTGCAGCGCTGCCTTGCACCAACGGGCATATTGCCTTACTGACTTCTTACAGGGAGAAAGGGGTTACACATCCTGTCCATGCCTTCGTAGGATGCTTTTCTGATCTCCAAATCCCAGGCCTCTTTCTGGGGAGGGTTTTAACAAAAAGCCTCTATTCAAACTGCCCTTGTTAGCATTTCAGACAATTCTCTTCTGCACAGCAAGACTTTCCATTTAACAAATGTATGCTGTGATGGTGTACGTCAGAACCTCAAGAAACTTTTTACTGTTCATTTTTGAAGCCATAGCAGAGATGTTTTCAAGCAAGAACACAAAAAAGCCTTTCACCTTTCTCTGAAGATGAGTGAATACCATGTTGAACAGCAAATGCGGAAGGGTAAAAAAAAAGACAAATGTGAAAGCCCAGGACTTAACTTAGGATAAGATTTATATTTACTTGTATTGGTCAAGAAAAATATCAGAAAGTAGGTAAGTTAGGTCCTTCATCTTGCATTTTTGTGTTGGAATTTGTTGCAGAGATACTGATAAAGAAACAGAATAAATACCATATTTACCTATAGGAAAATGATGGCTCCTGTTCATTTTGCCTTCGATCTACAGTCTCAAACCCGCTAATCTAATAAATGTCAGGAATGAAAAAGATAAAGTTGAACTAGGGATCAGTAGCAATGCTGTTATTTGCAGATATTTTATCTCCAGAAAATGTCAACCTTTATGTTAGGAGTAATTCAAGATACTGATTCAAGTAGATCTACTTTGAAATACTGTCCAAGAACATCCAAACCATGTTCATTAATTGTCCTGAAAAATATGAAAAAATATATGTTTACGCCTTGAAAATGCAAACGAGAAAGTGTAGGAAAATTATTTACTGGGTACATTTAATAATGTAACTGATAGCACTTGTCCTGCAGAACACCGAGTAAATACAAAGAGCAGAGTAAATTTTTCTTGCTCATTTTCCTGTCATCTTGTTTTTTCAAGATCTGGCATCAAATATATTTATTTATGAGTGGTCACCCATAAATCTCACGATAAGAGTTGTTTCTTACAATCTAAAGTGCTGAGATAACATGTTTATTTAACAAACTATTTTTATCAGTGCGCTGTGAACATCCCTGTGCTGACCCATATTTACTAGATTCACGTACCATGGGGCCTTTAGGTGTATCAATCAGTCAGCAGATGCACTCACTGGAGGCTTTATTGTTTTTTAAAATAGCAGATAATGCATGGACTGCATGGCTGTCACAACTGATAAGAGCTCGAGTCAGTGCTGGACATATCGAGCCTTATTTTGTTTTTCTTCCCTCATTCTTTGTCATTGTTTATCTCTGCCTTGCAATACTTTGTTTTTGTAGTGCACAAACACAGTTTCTAATATTAATTTTTTTTTCAGCAAAATGTTAATTTCAAAGTGCCAAAGTATATCCTTTTTTCCCCCTGTACATCCAGCTCAGCTACCATTCCAAAGACTTTCACCCCCATATACCTCAAAGCAGTACTATGGAACTTCAGTTCGGTTATAAGGTGCACTCTCTTCAAGAAATGGCTAGAAAAAGTAGTGGCAGTACTAAAATACTGCAAGACTAAACCTCTTAAATGCAAAATATTTGTAAGCTATCAGCTTTGATAGGGTTCCTTTATAAGCAAGCTTTACAGAATTTAATAAGACACAAAAAAATATGCTTTGCTTTGCTTTTCAGAGGATGCTCCCCATGCATTTCACAAAAAGACATTTCTCAGATTAAAATAAGTAATGAAATATTTGAAATATAAAACTAATAATAAAAATCATAAAGGTCAGTAGCATAAATTAATTTCTTGATAAATAGACAAGACCCCCTGACTAGGTGCTCTAGGTGCTACTAATAAAGTAGCAGTTCTGACATAAATCACAGAACCACAGAACACTTTGGGTTGGAAGGGACCTTTAAATATGAGTTCAAGTTCCGCTACCTGTAATCTCACAAAAACACTACAGTCACTAAAAATAATTTATAAAGAGAAACCTTTCCTACATTAGCAAGTGAGATACTTATTAGTTATTGACTAGCTTTCATTATATTCTAGAACCTCCATTTTTATGTGCCAATTCCAACTTATGAAGACATTAATAGTTTATGAAAAAACAAATGATGTTCAAAGACTCATTTTGAATGGACCTATCTAGCTTCCCATCAAGTGTACAGGAGTGGGAAAGCTTTTTGGTTTTGTTTTTTATGAAAGAAACTTTTACTACTGCAATGGTACTACTATTATTAAATTGTTCTTAAAGAACTATATTTTTTGGTTTGACAGTACATGCAGGTTTTTTAGCTAGCTATAACTTTGTTTCCACATTAACCCATGATGTACTTAGAAATGAGGATATTGCCAGTATTAATGGAACAGTCCCACAAATAGGTAGCTCAATTTATATATAGATAATCACTAAATAAACATCTACAAGTTTGATAAAAAATGATGCAACTCTGAGCACAATTAAAGTTTTTTTTCCAGAGAAACACATCACTCTTTATACTTACAAAACCTCCAGGTAAGAAATTGAATAATCTCATCAAAGGGCTGAATGTTATGCGTACTGGAGACAGCAGTTCATAAAATGTTGTATTTCAAATTCAGATTAACTTCTTTTACAGAATATTAAATTCCTATTTGCTTAGGGGCATCTCTTTAATGTCATGAGAATGTTAGTAGGAGTTAATAGAAGAAATTCTGAATCACTAGCACTGAAGAAAATTGGATCCTAGCAACTGTGTTGAATAATAAGATGATGAGGATGTAGGAACTGGACAAAGCTTTATGCAGCTACCGCCATGCCCAGGCAATGCTAGAAACATAATAGACAAAGAACAGAAATGCCTTTCAAAAATTAATTAATCAACCTTCATCCCACCAAGATAATACCTTCTTTGAAATGTCTTTTATCATTATTCTTTTGACAGCTTCTGCTTGCATAAATCACCACCTTCATTTCAGCTCTCCCATAGCATAAGCAAACAAACCATATACATTTTACTGTTTCAAAAGACATTTCCCACACCTTATTTATCTATTACCTATATGCCTTCCACCAAGACATCTAAAACACAAGATTCCTCTTCATGATACGCATCTCTCCTCCCTCACTAAACCTAAAGGGAAAGTTTCAGAGTAATGTCAAGATAACGCTGCCCATTAAGGAGCACCATACTGGGAAGGGCAGTGAGAGACAAGCATTTCAGCAAACGCTGAAGGTAACAGCCAGTAGCAAGTCTCAGCTGGAGGTAAGACACTGTGCTCTGGGGTAGGACAAATACGTGGTGTATACTACAGGGAACTGTGATGTAAAGAGAGACCGGATATTGTCAGATACAGAAAAGTCAGTACAAAGAGATGAGGAAGTGATGGTACGGTCTGGAAATGAAAAGCACTGTTTGGATCAGGTTTGTATAGAGAGAAAACTTCCATGGGCCAGAGACCATCAACATCTTTCTGTGACCAGAGCAGCACCGAGGCACAGGTTGTTTCCACAGAACTAACCAGCCCTAGGCTCTTAGGCTACTTCAGGATCCAAGTAAGCAGCTCCCCCATGGTTCAGGGGCAGCCGTGTCTCCTGCCTGGCAATGAAGAAGTGCTACCACAAGGGCTGCTAGATAATACACACCCACAGCAATGGGAAAAAATGAGAGAGCAACAGCCAATCTCCCTGGGTTCTCCTGGTAGACAGATGTCTTCTGATTACACTCCTGTGTCAAAATGAAATCCTAAAAACGGAGCGAGCCTCCGTAACTTCCTGGTGGCCAGTTCCCTTCTGCTTTCTGAAGCGTGGCACACATCTCCTGGTAGGTCACATGATTTGATGTGTGGCTCTGAGGCTTTGCTGGGACACTGATGCAGTGAACAAACGTCATTAAATTTCATTTTCAGCAGCTATTAAATCACTTTAAATGTGTGTTGGAGCACCCATTAGAAGGACATTCAAAGATACACTGTGCTTTGGAAACTTCGGCTTTCAGTCAGGTGTTATGCCTGGAGAGCAAACAGGAATGAAGTTGAAACAGGTAGTTGCATGACCTCCATAACATCAAGTTCAAGTTCATAGTGCTGCTTACATTTTTCTTTTGAGCACAGATGGTCATTTGGGTTCAAACTCCTCTTGTGTCCCATGCATCTGTTGACTATAATTCAAATTATTAGCTGCTGAATAAATCTCAAGAAATGCTATGAGTTATTTCTGTAATATATACCGCATTAGCACGTCCCATGCTTGCTTTCTACTGCTTTCCCATCACATAGCGTGATGTTGCATAACGGCTTTTATCCCCAGAGAGCTTTTTTTTTTGAAATATACCGAGATGCTGGAAATCTATTCAAAACGCTGCTGCTATCTTTGACTTTGATACAATTAGCTACTTAGTAAAAAAGCACATTGGAACACGCTATGAAAGAAATAAAAAATACACTCAGTCAATTCTGAGTTGATTCAGTGCCAATGTGTTTAGCTGACTGTCTGAAAAAAGATAAGTAGCAAACCATTTCAAAGATTACTCTTCCCAAACAATAAAAAAACTACCTTAAACTTGACATTTCCAAAATGATGAATCTTGGATTAAATCATGTGAAATGTCAAAATGAAGAGAAAAAGAAAAATCAATAGCTGTGTAGATGAAGCAATGTGAGGTCAATTGTACTGTACTGCCAGTGCCAGGCCACCTACATCTTTTCAATAGCAGTATTTTTAAAGCGCACGATACCTGAAAACACTAGAAATTAATTTTCAAGATTGAATCCCCTTGTAACAATAAAATTCTTACATATTTTGGTTTTAGAGACATAATAAAAGGGCACATTTCCAAGGAAGTTTTAACTGTATCTTTGAGATTAGTTCACCCACATTATCCTCAGCATTTCATGTTACATGAATTTTCCCTTGAATGTGATATATTTTTCCTGCCAAGTAACTGAAAGCTTTAATCAGAGGAGGAAAAGGCTTAGGAACCATCAGTGCTTTTGAAATACTTCCTGAGTCTTCTGCTAACTCTTATATGACAAAACCCCTGTTATTTTCCTGTGAAAGTAATAGGTTTGGCATACCTATACTGGAGCGTGCCACAGGGGCTCTCCCACCTCCTAACGTGGGCACATTCTGAAGGAGAATGTGCCTCTCGCTCCTCGGCTATGTGAGTAGCTGTAGGTGGACACTTAAGATGGCTATTTTGAGCCCACAGTGGAGACGCCCAAATGCAGCCAATATCAATGTTCAGTATTTGTGGTTAAGAAGCAGACCAAAGGCATTTAGTTTTATTTCATGTACTAAAAGGTAATTTTTTTCTACATTTATTTTTAACTTGAACATATTGATTATTTTTTACTAGTTCAGGTCTCAGCCATATTTACATATTACATATTTACAGCTCACATTCATGTCTAACATTTGGTATTCATCACGTACAAAGGCAGCTTTCACTCCATTGTAGTGCAGTTTTATAGGACCAAATACAACTAATCTGATGATGTGATTCCTAACACACAGGGAAATGGTTGAAAAGCTTGTATTGCCCTTGGACTCGCCAGAGGAACTTGCCAAACACTGACAGGTACCCATAAGTAATGAAGGATAATCACGAAGTGGGAAAAGTGTTTATTGCTCTAGAGAAGTATACCACAATGATTTTCCTGTTAGATGTAATCACTTTTTTTATATAGGTTTAAAAGGCTCCTCAATTAAAATGTAGCCTAGCATGGAATAGTAGCAGAACTGTTTTCAATGCAGCACTATTTACATGTCAGGGAAAATTACAGTTCTGAGGAACTGCGTTACTCCTGGGTAATTCTTTAAGAGGGCACTGAGAAAAGATAAGTTTTTACTTCTTTGTTTTAATCTGCTCAGTGGGGCAGAATGTTTATTTGAAAAGAAAGAATAAAAAGATATTTCAGAGCAAAAAATATGTTTGAATTGATATTATATACGATGTAAACTACATATAAACTCCTAAAGCTGACTTCTAACTCTAAAGACAAACAGCATTAATTCACAGCACAATCTCTAAACCTCTCTAGTTCTTCTAGGACCCTATAAAATGGTATATTTTTACAGCCTGAACTGCTTTATAGCTTTAAGATAGAGACAAAAAAAAAGATGAAAACTGTCTATAAAATGCAGTTAGGGCTATTAAAATGAAGCTGTCTATGAAGCTTTTCTTTTAAGCTTCCCTGTGGTAGCTATCATTGATATAATCTATTGCTGTTTAAAGAGAAAGTGGGGGAAAACCTCACTTCAAAGGACATGAGTACATTATACCAAAAAATGTTTTTTCATTTTAAGACTTTCTTACAACTAGGAAGAAAATCAGCTAGCTTTTGAAATGAGATTTTTCACTCAATCACCCACTGTAGAGCTAACATAACTGTGATGTCGAACTACACCAGCCTGTGTAAGTTCTCTCTGTAATTACTGAGCAGACAAGGGCATTTCAGAGCATCCCTGATGGTTTGTTATTTCCCCGAATCTCGTAGGAATCCTATTCAACTGAATGTGGTCAATAAAGGTAAAATAGGATAATATTTATTGTCTTTGATGAGATGATGGTTAAATAGCTTCTTCAAAAATCTCAGCTTTTGCCAAGGCACTACATTCAGAAACATGCCTTTGAAGAAGGGCAAAAAAGGCCCTAGTTTCTCTTTCTGTAATTAATAAGTATAAAGAAAAGCAAATATGCACTGCTTTATTCAAAACAGCTTAAATATAGGAATGCGTCTGTCATATTATTGTATCCATACGATAAAAATCCATGAAGACAGTGCAATGCAGAAGATAAAACATAATTTAGCTCTGTACTCACACAAACATCGATGCTTAGAAATCACAAAATGATTGACAAAAGGGAATGTTGCTTTCTGAGAGCTAAGAAGAATCCCTTAAAAATCTTTTTATACTTGCATGATTTATTTTTTTTTCTCAAAGACAGCAAATCCTCTTCATCTACCCACTTCTGTCAGGAATGCTATGGCGAACGCAGTATATGTTCTCCAACCTAGTGTTAAAGGAAATCAAGGAAAGGACTCAGCATAATTCATAACATTCCTGGTCCATGTAACAGAGCTCCCTCTTCAAAAAAACAAGTAATGTATTGCACAACGGAAATGTATACAACTATTTGGGTAAATTTCTCACAGTGTTTATTTTTCTGATGTTTATAGGGAAAAAAACCCCAAACCACTAAAAAATGAGACCAGCATCCCTTGATTAGAAAGTATTCACTTTCTTACCAGAGAAGAACTAGTTAGTTAATTACGTGCATACCTGGGGACAAATCTTGAGAGAGAGAGATGTGTAAAAAAGCAAAATGTCAAAACAACTGCATGATCCTATGGATAAACACATAAGCAATCCTAGAGAAGTGATGTTTTCAACAACCTCGGCTATAAACTAATTTCCTATACCGTTTCTTTCCGTCTACATAAAAGATGCAGAAACTCATAGATGTCTTGAAATTACCACAGTGAACATTTTTCAGCTATGGAACTCATTGTAACTTGCAAGATTTATCTCAGGTTATATTTGAACTATTCAAATCCTATTTAAACTTATTTACACAAAAGTCTGAAAGGAAAACATATTTAGAATTTCAGTAGCAGAGGACTATTCATTCCTTTTTGGCTTATAGACTAGTACCTTTTGGGATCCTCCTGTTCCTGTAATATAAGCATGTACCAGATGTTTGGGAAGAAAAATCCTGTTAATCGGTCTAATTAAACCAATATATGTTATTCCATCCATAATTTTGCATTTCATCAGTGCTCTGTAACATCAAATTGCAAATGCTAATTACATAACCCAAACCTCAAATGCAATCAAAAAAAGCTCATAAAAATATTTTTGTTTTACTATAAAAATGTATCTTGCAGAGGCTTGATAATTCTACCTAGATTTAGAGTACCTGTAAAGCTCTGTTTCATGTTAGCTTGGGGTTGTTCAAAAACAAGACCACCATTTCTTGCCATACATATGCTTGCCAGCATCTCTTCAGAGGCCTCAGAGCTGCTGGTCAAACCCAGTCAAGCTGGACAGGGAAAGACGGAACAGTTTGGGATGGAAGGGATTTCAGAGGGTACTTTGTCTGACCCTTGGCTCAGGGCCCAGTTAGATCATTTTTCAGGGCTATATCCAGTCAAGTTTTGCGTAGTTCCAAAGATAGGATAGAAGTCTTCAAGGTAACAAGTTTCCACAAGTATTAAGTAGATCAGCAAAACAGAAAGCTTTTATTAACATCCTTCACTGAATAAAAGGCTGCTCTCAACTTCTATGAAATGCCAGACAGTCTACATGGGAGTGTCTGAGACTTGAAAACACAGCAAACGATGCTTCACTGGGCTTACTGATTTCAGAACTAGGTGTTTCTACCTATAGGACAAAAGCTCACAAAAAAATGACAAAACTTTCTAAAATCTACACCAGAGACAATGATAATAATACATTAGCACTAAACATCACTTTAATAGTGCATACTAAATTCCTTTAATCTAATAAATACATAGGTAAATGTTTAATTGATTATGGATTAAATTAAACTACAGATCTAATTTGTAAAATACTTGTAATGAACCTAAGTTTTCCATCACTGTATTAAATTAAATTAAATTATGAGGTTTCCATATGATCTAGAGCTGGGCTCTCTGCCCATGATTATTTTATTCTATTTCTCAGTGGAAAGAAAAAGCATTTAAGCAGTTTGGATTATCAGAGATCTTAGTATCAGTAAGAAAACTAACAGATCTACAAGGTCCATTTTTCTTCAGATTTGCCATCCAACCATTTATAGTTCAGTCTGAAAGTTTGTCAAGCGCTTGACAGCCCAATTGAATAAGTAAATTAGGCACTGCTAAACTTATCATTCAACAAATCACAAATCAACTCTCTGGAAAAAAAGAACTGATTAAGGATCACGCAGCTCTGTAAAAACAAAACCGCAAACCTTTTAGGCAGCTCTGCTAGGATTTGATTAAATCTGTGGTCACTGATAAAGGTAAGTTTTTTGCGCTGCTTTTCATCTCCAGATCTGCTGGCTATTTTAGGCTCTCTGCACAGTGTTCTTCATGCCAACAACATCGACCTTCTCCAATCTGGGAGTGAGGCACTGCAGACACAGAGACACAACCCGGAGAGCTTGAATTTCTGTTTACGTGTCATCCTGGATGTCATGGAGTTGTCTCAACCCTACCGTGTATCCAACGCATTTCTCACCAGACGCAGGTCACTCCAAAAAAAGATTTCATCCTTATACGGTAGGAGCCTGACTAATCAGGTGTTATTAAAAAACTCTATTGATTAGAATGCCTATCAGGAATACTTTGGAGATAAATATAGTATTCAAATTTAGGGTCAAACACATCTTGCAAGTCATGTAACGCCTGTAAACTTACAGTTCAGTAAATATGATGTTACTATTGCTTATAACAGGTTAGACTTTCAGTTCAGCTAACAATGCAGGACTTATCTTCAGCCTCCTGAAACTCTACACCAACTTTTTTAGCTACAACTAATGCAGCTAATCACAGCTACTATCTCAGGACCAGGTGATTGGTCCTCATTTAATTTATTTTTTGTTTTGCTTAGCTCTGTATGATTATGTATCACAGTATCACAGTATCATAAGGTTGGAAAAGACCTTCGAGATCATCGAGTCCAACCTATGACCCAACACCTACACCTACTCCTACTTGTCAACTACACCATGGCACTAAGTGCCTCATCCAATCTTCCCTTAAACACCTTCAGGGACGGTGACTCCACCACCTCCCCGGGCAGCGCATTCCAATGGCCAATGTGGTGCAGTACATTCTGTAATATATATACATTCTGTTACTAATAGGCAGTAATGGCAACAAGTTATTGCATGTTGAATGATCTATAACAACAGAATTAACTGCAGCATAAAGCAATACAGGCACAGGATGATAGGAGACACCTTCAAAGTATAGTCACAGGATGACACTGGAAATCCTACGGCTATAAAACAACTCAGCAAACATCAATTACTGTCCCCAAAGGCTCAGTTTTAGAGGCTTTTAGAGGGTGAAAAAGATAATAGCTAACACTTCTAAAATCGCCTCTTTACTGGGCCAAATTTCGTTTAATGTCTTCATTAGTTAGACAATGGGATGGAATCAAATCTCAGCAAATTTTTGGTCTATACCAAATCTGCAGGAGTGATTGACCCTATGGAGAGAAAGGGCTTCTAAACCCTGTGATGGCTCAGCGGAGATGTTATTGCTCTCTACAAGTACCAAATTGGATAGTTTAGAGAAGATGAAGCCAGATTCTTCTCAGAGGAGCACAGTGAAAGGATGAAAAGTGATGGCTGCCGCACATTACATTTTGGTTAGATACAAAGAAATATTTTTTCAGTGTCTGATCAAATATTGGAATAGGCTGACCAGAGATATTGTGGTATTTTTATCCTTGGAGTTATTCAAAACTACAATGGACAAGACCCTGAGCAGCCTGATTTCATTAGACCAGTTTTGACTGAGGTTTTGATTAGATGATCCACAGATGTCACTTCCAAACTAAATTATTCTATGATTGTATTACTTTAAGAATTATGATAAAACTGCGTAAATTCATAATGTTGTATCTGTCTTGTTATCACCACTATGCATATATTAAATTATGTTTAGAGGGTAAGATTGCAGAGTAAAGCACTCAAAATTTAGAAGAGTTCAGAATTATGGCTGGCCATCACCAAATTAAATATTATTCATTAACGCTATGATACAATTCTTAACTACATGCATGAATCTATTATTCAACCACTCCAGTTGTTGAATAAGGTGAATCATGTTCACTGAATGGGATGTCATTCACCATTTCTTATCTTATGCTACCATGGTCTCAGGTCTTATTTGCTATGGCTCTAGAAAGCCATGTGTTCCCATTCTAGGATTTAGCAAATGTAATAACAAAATATAGTGTCAAAATTCTCTTTGTAAGGTGGATTCATATTACTTTCTACATTTTATAGAAAAAAAAGAAGGCAAGGATTTAAAACTGATGTCTCTTGAAATGTGTGCATGCTGCCTTTGACACAGTGAAATCCACCCTGTGACAGGCTGTACTGTATGTTTCCATTGCACAATACAGCAGAAAAAAAATCATAATTCACTAGTTTTATGGCATGCTGGGAACTAAACTAGTAGCGCATATCATGCATTCTTCCTAGGTTCTGAAAATACTAGTTCAACACCAGAGCCTAAATTCATGCCTGGTATATCTTAATCAAACTGGTGGAATGACCTAGGAACATCTGATATTGGGATTTACAGCAGAAGATCCTGCTTTCACATACTGGCTTGCATGCCTTAGCAATCCACTTCCTTTGTTAAGAAAGAAACAGATAAGATATTCAGATGCATAGACCTAATAAGGGAAGCCCATACAAAAATTCAGCCACAGCACATATATTCTTCAGTGATTCAGCTGAAGGGATGTATGAAGAGATGGAGCTTTTGGGCTAAAAAGTATGAAAGGCTGATGCATGCTGAGATGAAAGAGGAAGAGCAAGGAGAGAAACTCCAGAAAAAGAGAAAATTAGCAGAACACAACAAAAAGAGAGAGGGAACAGCAGTATATATAGGTAAGGGAGGCAATGCGGAGAAAGGGCTGATTTAAAAGAAAGAGGCTCAAAGCCATCTGAAGATGGTCGGTTTTTATCAGTGAAAACTGCATGATGAAAATCATTAAAAACCCATACTTTGATGATGCGTCAGAATAGAACCTAGATTAAGAAAGGACTTAAACATTTCTTTTGCTTTAAGTATTAAACACAGATTAAGACTGTAAAATTCAAGATAGTAAATCATAGTCTTCAGATAGTACAAGTCCCAAAGATAAAACAAAATGGTTTGTAAGCCTAGGAGGATAAGGCCCTACATGAATCTTACTTTTGCATGGCATTTGGTGTGCATTTAATTAAGAGTACAGTTTGAAAGAGAAGATTGCTTCAAGAAAATAATCTACAGAAATAAGAATTCCCAAGTCATATGTTATGGAAGTAAAAACTGAGCATTTGCCTTTCTTTTTATAATTTAAAATTTGCTTCAGTTAGTGACATTCACACACTAACAGCTCAATGAAAACCTTATACAAAATGTTAGCAAATGCCACTGCACTGCCTGTAGAGAATAAGGGGCTTATTGACATGCGAGCTTCCAGCATAAAATGTCATGATTGCAGTATTGACTAACAGCATATCAAATAAACATCTGAAAGTCAAAGTAATGCTTGGAGTTGCTGAAGAGAATCCTCCTTAACCACTAGCTCTACACTTGAAAATCAAGCAAAAACCAAACCCATATCTGCCTTCTGAAGCATTTTAGGATGTAAGCTAGAAATTTTGTTTAAGTGGTTGAGGGATAATACGAAAATTCTACCTCTTTAGATTTCTGTCTTAAGCAATTTAGCTTAAGCAATTTAGCTTTTATAGTTTTTCCCATTATTTTTGCTCTGTATCTCCAGTAAGTATCATTGTATGGACATAGCAGCAAAGAATATTTCGACTTTTACTTAATCAGAGTTACTTGAGAAATTGTCTTGGGAACAGCATTAACAGTGAAGCAATATACAAAGCAATAAAATGCCTCTGATATCGATTACTAAAACAGCACTGAAATATTTACAGAAGTAAAGGCCATTCATCATCAGCAAAACTCAACCAATTTACCTTATTTGTATGGTACGTGACACAGGGAAAAAAACAACAAGCCAAATTATAATGACTGTCATATGTCTTCTCACATGAGCATTTGAAAGTATTATTTGAGGTCAAGTAACAAAATTGCCTAGCTGCTTGTGACAGACCTAAGATGCAGTCCAGTAGTCTTCATCTTTTTCAAAGTAGACAATTTCTATCTTTGCATAGACTGATCCATAGCCCACAGCAACTTGTAAAATACCATGACTAAATTCACAGAAAGCAGTAACGTAAATGGTATCAGACATAACCTGGTATCAGTGCCATACAAATCTTTCCTTGTGGACTGGCTTGGCCTTTTCTTGTTGTGCCACTCTGTATTCCTATTGAATTTAACAGCAGATACACTTCTTATTCTACTTGGTGAAAGTGTTCTAATTTCCTACGAACGCTAACTTTCTTTCATGGCAGATATCTTTTATGGCAGATATATGCACATTGAGTTAGGTCAAAGAGTCAAGTGTGAATTAAATTACTTCTTTTTTTTTTCTGACCTAAGTATTAATAGCTAACCCAGTTTTCATCTGAACAGAGATATCAGCAGTTATTCAGTTACTATGCTGATTATTTTTTTTTTGGAATGACAGTTATATCACTGTTTCATTGCCTAAAAGAAGATTCTCTATCAAAGTAACTGTCTCTTACCGTGAAAGGGCAAGGCTTTTTTAGTCGGAATCTAATCTTAATTCAACTTTGATACTTCCTTGTAAAGGATTATAGGAAACAAACCTGATTACATACAAAGGAATAATGAGATAGGAAAGGTAGAATCTCAAACCAGACAAAAACGCATTATAAAATATGCTCTTTTACGCCCTTGAAAAAGCAGATATCATAATCCTATATTGAAGCAGGTAAATTTAAAAAATCTATTATTTTTCACTATTGTAAATACATTTTTGTATCAACATGGTACAATTTTGCCTGTTCCAAAAACCTGAACTTAGGAAAACAGAAGATGTATTTTGGAGAAGCTTCCAAGCACTTATAAGCTGTGGACCTAAATTTTTTTCACTTGGGTCCTGGGACAGAGCCTCTGTTGAACAATTTCCTTCTTTGCCTGGGTCTGATGGCAGGAAATGAATGCTGAAAGGGAAAGTGCAAAGCAGCTCCTGCTACACAGGGTGAAAATTAACGAGCAATAGTGAGAAAAGCAAATTCTGGCTATATAGCAATCTGCTGTCTTATGAAAACTAATAAATAAACCTCACACCTGCCACATATTAAAATTATTCCTGCAAGCTCAATATTTTGTCGGTAGAGTATTTAGGTGCCTAGAGAAATCCTCTGCAACCTTAGATGAGTTGACTGTCTGCCTGTATCTCCAAGGACGGAGAATGCACCTCTTTGGGCAACCTGTGCCAATGCTTGGTCACCCTCACAGTAAAAAAGCGTTTTGTGGTGTTCAGCCGGCACCTCCTGTGTTTCAGTTTCAGCCCCATTACCTCTTGTCCTGTCACTGGGCACCACTGAAAAATAGCCTGGTTCCATCTTCTTGGCGCCCTCCCTTTAGGTATTTTAAATCTGCATCTATTTTTTATTCTACAGCATAACCTATCTTACCTTAGCAAATGCAGATAATAATTTAAGCATCATTATACTGCATCCTGAGGATAAAAGGCTACTAAATAAGGGCAAGAATGCATTCTGACAAGTCATTTGCCCCCACTCTTTTACTCAATGTGTGCTTTTAAGGCCTCACATTTTAACTCACAGAGGAAAAATAAGTCCACACGCCAATACTATTAAACTTGTAAGAATTTTGCTTGAAAGAGAACTTGTTTAATTAATAGAAATAGAAAATAAGCGGAGACAGGACTTTTGAACTAAATTACTAATAAATAATATGTACAGGGTAACTGTAACCAAACACAGGGCAAGCAAAATTCTACCTCCATTACATGTGGTAGCCCAACTAACTCCATCAGTATTGCCCATGTATAACAGAACAAAACTGACTGTATTTTTGCAGCAAGATACCACTCCCTTTCCTCCTACTCAGAAACTTGAGCTAGAGCGAAAAGACAGAATTAAATGAATAACTGAATAGGATGCCTATTATCTATTCATTTAACGTACAAAACCAGTTTCTAAGTAGGCTTTGTTTATATCTTATTGTGAATAACTCAGTGATGTTATCAGCGAATGCAAAACATATTTATTTCCTGGAATTATTACGGAAATTAATTCTGAAGTAGTGTTGGATCACTAAATGCATAGACATATTGATACTGCACTTTGCTGGGTGAGTCTAAATTATTATATTCTTTGCATAACTGGTGGGAAAAGTGAAACACTTTTGTTCACTTGGGACGCTGACAAGAAGTTGTCTATAGAGGTCACACCACAAGAATGACTATTAAATAATTTACTATTTACCTTCCTGTGTGGTTGTTCTATCTTAAAAAAAATATTTTTTCTTTGAATAATTAGTCAGAAAATATAATAAATATTTCACAATAATTTGTGTATATAGATAGCTATCGTGGAATAATTTATTATGCAATAACTATTCAGATAATTTCCAAATGCAGACAGAAAGGGGACAAGGACACACCTCACTTCTCCAGAATCTTTGAGTCACTCACAAGAGGAAAGCTGAAGAATCTTGCAACTGGGGAACCTGTGTCAGCAGTGTGCCCAAGTGGTCAAGAAGGCAACGGCATCCTGGCCTGCATCAGGAGTAGTGTGGCCAGCAGGACTAGGCAAGTTATCATTCCCTTATACTCGGCACTGGTCAGGCTGCACCTTGAGTGCTGTGTCCAGTTCTGGGCCCCTCAGTTTGAGAAAGATGTTGAGATGCTGGAGTGTGTCCAGAGGAGAGCGACGAGGATGGTCAAGGGGCTGGAGCACAAGCCCTGTGAGGAGCGACTGAGGGAGCTGGGGTTGTTTAGCCTGGAGAAGAGGAGGCTCAGGGGAGACCTTATTGCTCTCTACAACTGCCTGAAAGGAGGTTGTAGTCAGGCAGGGGTTGGTCTCTTCTCTCAGGCAACCAGTGACAGAACGAGAGGACACGATCTCAAGCTTTGTCAAGGGAAGTTTCAGCTCAATATTAGGAAAAAATTCTTCACTGAAAGGGTGACTGGCCACTGGAATGCGCTGCCCGGGGAGGTGGTGGAGTCACCGTCCCTGGAGGTGTTTAAGGAGAGATTGGATGAGGCACTTAGTGCCATGGTTTAGACAGTGTTGGTGTTGGGTCATAGGCTGGACTCAATGATCTCAAAGGTCTTTTCCAGCCTTGTGATACTGTGATACTGTGAACCCTTACAGCAAGAGATGGAGTAATTGCCATGGATCTCACTGGACCCTTTTGTTTCAGTGGCTTTGTAACCTGTTACTTTTACAGTGATTAAAAACAAAGTGAAGGGAGAAGGATACTTTGAGACGGCAAATGTTTACTCAGCTTTAAGGAAAAGGTGCCAGCTGTGTTGTGGTGGCCATTTGTTACCTACCAGTTATGTTCTTTTTTTAATTTATTTTTAATTTATGGTCAAGGTTGGGTCCAACCTCCAAGGCAGATGCTTATATTGAATATTTATGTAACTTGCATCTGGTGAGAAAGGGAGCTGCCTCATAAGCCTGGCAGGGAGTTGCTTCTGTCCTGTCACTTTCTTTCCTTACTGTGAACTGCTCATTTGTTGCTTTACCTGAGAAGGATTTGTCAACTCAAAGAGTTTCTTGCAATGCCAACTCTCTCAGCTCTCTGAAGTGCGTCATTATATGTGGCAGCGCTTCACAGGGAAAGAGCTTTCTTACTGTACTTTAACTGGCAGATTTTTTCACATATTCTGCACTACTGATTGCTTTGCCGGCTCAAAAGACAGCATGCATTCCCTTAACTCTGATCATGGCCTGACACTCCACCAGATTTGGGAACAACAATGAGTTGTTGCCCAGCACTCATTATTTAGTTAGCCAGGTGATACATCAAAAGGATTTCACCACAGGAAAGACACCAGCTGGGGTCTTGGCAAACAAAGATAGAATTTCCCAGCCTTAGCTCCTCTGCAAAGATTATAAGCACTCAGACCTGAGATGTAGGATAATTTGAGCCTAAATGGCAGAACAGAACGTGCTGCTTTCAGAACTTATAAAAGTACAGGTTATTACTGTTATTTTCCTATTATACAAGCAGAGTTTCTCCACTTAGTAAAGTGAACCATGGAAATTTGTAACACCTAGATACAGGCCTAGAGTATGCGTTAAAACAAACATTCCGTTTGAATAACAGACTTCTCTAACTGAGTGTAAATTAATGTGTGTATGAAATTTAAGGGAAATATATTTTTTAGTATTTAGAGAGTTATGATTTCTGGACTAATGTATAGACCAGTTTTTTTAGCAATTTCTTGTGTGAGGAATATAATTCTTATAATGAAAAGATAACTATTCTTCAAAGAATTTAGAGCAGATATGCACTCATATGTAGGCAACTAAATTCAAATTGTGGATAGGTTTATTTGTAAAATTTGTAAGATTTGTAAAATTTTCAAGTTTCGTGCACATAATCATACAGGAAAATAAAACTTGAGAAATTTTCCCAGCAGTGGCTACAATCATACAGATAAGCCTACTGGCTCATGCAAAGTGCGCATGAAAACTCTCACCAACAAAATGCCTCCCTCTTCTTTCTCATCACTTTAATCCTACAGTAAGTCCATTACCAGCTACCCTAATTGTCCCCTCTGTTCTTCAGCATGTAATACCTTCACGTGTTTTTTATTTTTTCTCAACAATCTCCTATCTGTCACACTCCATTCATGAAATACATGCATTCATTCCTGCATAATTATAACATTACAATAATTTAAGAGGTACAGAAGAAAATCTACTAGTTAAAGATTGCTCTGAGAGGGACAAGGTCAGAATAGAGTATATATTTGGTTTCTTCTAGGCTGCTGCCAGTGGATCTGCCAGCACATGGTCTGGGAAGCATAGCAGCATTCTGCATGCTCACACGCTCCTCTGGGCAATGGAATGTGTCCTGTGATGTACTAAACAGCAAGACAAGGGCTTCAGAAGTCTAATTATACATCCTCTACTGATTGTTTATATTTTTGTGGATCTCAAGGTCTTTCAAGATGAGATCTATCCAAGCACTCTAACACTAACGTCTTCCTGATTTTGCTCTAAAATGAAATGTCGATCTGGTACTGATTCCATATTGCCCTTCAGCTGCTGAGGCATAGAAGCACTGAAGAACCATATGGTCCCAGAGTTAAGGTGGGCCAATTGTAATATCCTCTGTTTCAGTCCTTTGCAAGACCCAATTTATATGATGTTCATAAAAATATTTATCAAACTAGTGTCTCTAGAATTCAGGCTTCACTCTTGGTGGTGAATGTTAGCACTTCCTATTGTATCAGTAGGATTTTTATCCACTGAGTGAATTCAGAGTGTTTTGCGTTGCGTCATACCTCCTCTCACCTCTTTGGACATACAGCTGAAACGCTAATATATTCATGAGGCTGGACTAACATCTGCTCTCCTCAGGGGAAATGTCCTGTTGACCAAGAATGGCAGGAGAGTGTGTGAGGGAAGTCTGTTCTCACTTCACTAAAGCCTTCAGAATATCTTTTCACAGCTAGAGTTAATTTCCAGGCAAATTAAGTTGCATATGCAAAATTATCCATAATAAATCTGAATAAGGCAGCAGGCAGTTATAAACAGCCCTACAGTCCTACAAAGGCCTTTATCTTTCTTGTCAAAGTCTAACTGGTCCAGCGCACTGCGAGTCTTCACTGAAATGCCCTGTTGATGTAGTTCTTTATCCTCGCTCTTAATAGCCTCCTGGCAATAATTTGGAGGCTTCTTTGCTATTCAAACTGTTCTTCATTTTCACAGTATCACAGTATCCTAAGGTTAGAAAAGACCTCTGAGATCATCGAGTCCAACCTATGACCCAACACCTACACCTACTCCTACTTGTCAACTACACCATGGCACTAAGTGCCTCATCCAATCTCTCCTTAAACACCTTGAGGGACAGTGACTCCACCACTTCCCCAGGCAGCGCATTCCAATGGCCAATCACCCTCTCAGTAAAGAACTTCTTCCTAATGTCAAGCCTAAACCTCCCCTGGCGAAGCTTGAGACTGTGTGCTCTTGTTCTGTCGCCGGTCATCTGAGAGAAGAGACCAACCCCTGCCTGACTACAACCGCCTTTTAGGTAGTTGTAGAGAGCAATAAGGTCTCCCCTGAGCCTCCTCTTCTTCAGGCTAAACAACCCCAGCTCCCTCAGTCACTCCTCATAGGGCTTGTGCTCCAGCCCCTTGACCATCCTCGTCGCTCTCCTCTGGACACACTCCAGCATCTCAACATCTTTCTCAAACTGAGGGGCCCAGAACTGGACACAGCACTCGCGGTGCAGCCTGACCAGTGCTGAGTATAAGGGGATGACGACCTCTCTAGTCCTGCTGGCCACACTACTCCTGATGCAGGCCAGGATGCCGTTGTCCTTCTTGGCCCCTTGGGCACACTGCTGGCTCATGTTGAGTTTCCTGTCCACCAGCACTCCCAAGTCCCTTTCCGCCTGACTGCTCTCCAGCCACTCTGTCCCCAGCCTGTAGCTCTGCATGGGGTTGTTGTGTCCAAAGGGTAGAACCCGGCACTTGGACTTGTTAAACCTCATGCTGTTGGAGTCAGCCCAACAGCCTGTCAAAGTCCCTCTGTAGGGCCCTCCTACCCTCCAGCAGATTGACACTTCCTCCCAGCTTGGTGTCATCTGCGAACTTGCTGATGAAGCACTCGATCCACTCATCCAGATCATCAATGAAGATATTAAATAGGACCGGGCCCAACACCGATCCCTGGGGGACACCACTAGTGACTGGCCGCCAACTGGATGAAACACCATTCACTACCACTCTTTGGACTTGGCCATCCAACCAGTTCCTAACCCAGCACAGAGCGTTCCCATCCAAGCCACAGGCTGACAGCTTCTCCAGGAGTCTGCTGTGGGAGACAGTGTCAAAGGCCTTGCTGAAGTCCAGGAACACCACATCCACAGCCTTCCTCTCATCCACCAGGCTGTCTTTTCTAGATGCCTTTTCTATACCAGAATTCCTCTAGGTTCTCACTATTAGAAAGATTGTTTCTCAATAACTATGTTTTCAGTAGGCACTTTCTATCCTTACTCTAGGTTTTGAATAATCATTCACAGCAGACCTCTCTGCTGCAAAGACACACACATTACATATTGTTCTGTTCACATGCAAAAAGTTACTTGTCCTAGCAGTTACGGTAGAAATTTAACAGCTTAGATTCAATCCAGCTTAGAGGACAGGACTTACTTAGAAACTGTTCTACTTATAACTGCATTTTTAAAGCCATAAACCACACCTTCCTCATGAACCAATATCAAACCATTCAGCTTCTAGCCAATGTTGAGATATAAAGGCTCAGATATGATTTCTTCAAGAAGCCCTGAATTTATCCAGACTTTATATGGTCTACGTATCGTTTAATGGCTGACTACTGTAGCATATTTTACAATGAACAGTGAGGTAGAACTTAGTTTTTTTCAGAATCTGAAATAAAGTTTCTGATCTGATAGGAACATGTTTTTTCAGAACTAGGCTTTTCACCGCTGATCTTGGTGACAGCTCAACAGAGGAAACACTACAGCATTACTGCTTTAAAATTCACTTAGTTTAATTTTGAAACTAGTAGGAATTATGAGATATTTTCACAAAAACAACTCAGTAGTGATCCTTTAATTTTTTGTTCTTTCAGTACTTATGACTGTTAAAATGAACAATCGTTTGAAAGCCTGGTGCCACTTTAATAATGGATTAAAATTTTGGAATAAAATAACAAAATCTGGAAAGAACATGCAAATACATGAATTGGCTCTTCACCAATTTTTAAAATCACTTGGTCTTAATGAATTCATTTTCCTCCCTAAGTCAAGCATCAGACAGCAAGCACAATGGAAGGAAAAGACAGGCTTCATGTCACTGGGGCAGTCTAGGTTAGGATGTTTGGCCCCCAGTGCAGCTAGGAGCAACCACAGGAGCTGTTCAGGCTTGGCACAGCCTCAAAAACCCTGTGTCTGCTCAGTATTTCTGGCTGGCCAAGGAACAGTGTGGTCACAGGGCTTCCATGAAGAAGCACCTTAATAAACAGGAGGTGCCCAAAGGAGTTGTTCTGTTTACACCATGCTGCAACACAAAGGAAAAAAAGGAATGAGAGAAATCACCCCTAGTATATTTGTATTTAACAGATAGATGCTACCTATGTTTGTCATTTACAACTTAAACCTTACAACTAAGTCATCAAAGAGACTGCTTTTGAAGGCATTAATATGATTCGTTACTAAGAGATTCTGCTTTGGTTATACAAGCAAAGAATACTCTGAACTACACCCCTATGATTCACTGAGCATCAATTATGCCCAATACTATCACTCTTAAAATCTGTTTACTTTGCACTTCTTGGTATTTGTTTGAAGGAAAGCTGTACACATGGATGGCTTAGAGAAATGTGCAAGACTTCACAGAGCCTGTATCAGGTATGTGTAACATTTTTTTTTAAGAATGGCATAGTACTGAGGCTGTTCCTTGAGGAAATACTGAGTCTTATTCATTACTGCAATATATCTTCTGTAAGTACTTACATTTGTGCAATATGAGAATTAAAAGACGTTACCTCAGAATAAAAGTATTTTCCTTTCTCTTTGTGAAAATGTACACGTTTACACAGGATGAAAAGCAGTAAAGGATCCGAACCCTCTAATTTCCATGTGCTTTATTGCTACTTTTCCTTCTGTCTGAAACAAAGTGTAGTCATAAGTACATAACCCGAATCACCCTCTATCAATTGAAAATATCCTGCAGTAAACATTACAGATAGATTAAACTACCCAAAATGACTTTTCCAGCAGTATGACTCCATCTTATATCCAGAAATAAGTGGAAGCGGTAAAGTGCTTTCAAGAATACACATTCCTATTTTAAAAAAGTCTTCTTCCTTAGCATTAAGTAACTTGTAGTTAAAAAAGTCTTAATTGTATCTACCACTTAGAGGGCTGACATGTCACAAAAACTCTCTTGTTGTCTCCTCTAAGATTAAAGGATCAATTCTGGTAATTGTGGTATGCTGCATTAACCACAGACGCGGTTTTTCTTCTGACGATTTTTTTGATGAGATGCTGAATTAGGATTCTCACCTTTGACTTTTCTCTTGTCTCTTTACTTTCATGCCTACAGCAATACCCCTCTGGCTATCAGCTTGTCACATCAGGCCTGTAAGAATGTGAATAAGATACCTCTATAACAAATTCAGACACTGAAGAAATGTTTCTGATCGCTCAGTAGTTACTACTTTCTAATCAGTACCGAATCAATACTAAAGTCACCATGTGCCGTTTCTTTCAACTGAGATACATACCCAAATGTCTGATCACCAGTGGCCACTCAGTTCACATTAGTATTTTCCATTAGTACTATTCACTATGCATTTAATTGGAGAATGCATGCTCTCCCCACTTCTGGTGTTTCCTCTCTCCTTTCTTTTTTAAAAACAAAGCGTTATATTTCCTTTGTGGACTCTGTTGCGCTTCGACTTTCTTTTCGAATCTTTCTCATGAGATCCCTGTGTTGTGTGACAGTGTTACTCTCAATATTAAGAGGAAACCTATGTTTTCTGATTGTCTTATTTGTGTATGGACAATACACAGTGGTACAGACTGAATGAACACAGAGAATGGATCATCTCCTTTTCTATCCAAGCATATTCTTTAGATCTCCTTTCCTTTGGCAATCTGCCCAGCTTATTTCTCCATCTTGGCTTTTAAATTTGTAATTCTACTTTGCAACTGTGTATGTGACATTGATACCCTCTGAGGAGGTAGGTTATGAAAAATTAAGCTGTGAATTGCAGAAATATGCATATGGAAAACAATGTCTTCTCTCATGAAAGGCGGTAAACAAATTAGCCTACAATAACTCATAATTTTCTAACATTCCCACATGTCTGTAAAGGCCATCATTTGCACTAACATTTGCAATCTTGTGTGCATTATTACGTTTTCTTTATTAACTGCCATATTAATTAAGAGAGAAAATGTTTTCATAAAAACACTATTATTTTTCCAAGAGGATGGAAGCAAAATTGCTACCTATGGAATATTTCCCCCTTTCCTCTGTGGAGAGGAGTAAATACTACTGTTCATTTCAGTTTTCTATTGGCATCATTTTACATGAAAAACACCCTCAAAGACCTGAAGCTCAAAATACTACCCCAACCTGATAGCATCTTAATGTGCTGTTGTAATGGATTCTGGAACAGGTGGCTAATAAATTAACCAGAGGTATGCAATCTATTATTGACTGGCATCATTCCAACCACATAGCTCTCAAATGACAGCTTGTTTCATGTAAATTTTATTTTATTGAAAGTTCCATTTGTTACCAAGAAACTTCTTTATAAATGGAAAGAAAATGCAAATAATATTTTCTACTTTACATAGAATAATGCTTAAAAAAAGCATAAGGAAATAATATTTTCCTTTAGGCCTCTCAATCTGTAGGATCTTAACTAGCAAAGTAAGTATGTTGATATGTTCAGAATATAGTAGTTTGGTAACCCAACAGATAAAAAATAATTATGAAAAACAAATAGTTCCCTGCTTCAGTGTTTTTTTCACACTAATAAATAAAACAACTCAGATTATGAGGTTCTGCTCTAGCAGAGCTCTCAATACCACAAAATGATCTTCATTTTACCTTGTAATACTGTATAGATTACTGAGTACATTTTGAATCCCCTCTTAGTGAGACAAATGGCCTCTTTCTTACAGATCTCTGATCTCTTTTTTGCCACCCACCGATACCTCTCCCTAAACAAGTAAGGAAAAGCCACCTCTTGGTACTTTATGTTGTCCTTCTCCCTAGCTGTCTCCTTATTTCCTTGTGGATGTGAAATCCTGAGTGGAATACTATTAGAGAAGTTATTCTAGAAAAATAGATTCTTATTCCTATTGCTACATCAGCTTTTGGACTATTTTGTTGAAGAAGTTCTTGCAGGACTGTAGGAAGGGCATGAAATAGGCCACATTAGCTGTGCGTGTCCATGTCCTGCACAAGGACTGAAGCCACAGTGTTTGAGTCCGAAACATAAAATTGAAAAGGAAGGTAGGATTTAGTAACACAGGCACTCAGAAAAGCTGCGTATTTTCATGAGTAATAGGAAATTGAGTCTTACCTTGAAAATCATAGTAAAAGTGATTTAACTTTGTCTGGACAGAAAATGAATTACAAGTTAGTTACTTCAAGCATGTATCATATTATTTCTATATTGTTTTTTAACATATGACAATATTCTAACTTTAATGTCAAAGGAGACAAGGGGATTGATACTTTCTTCCTGTAATACAGCTAAATAAATGCATTCTTCTGAATTGATGATTTCCTTCGTTAATCCTTTCTACGTAGAAATCGTGCCCCAATAAATCTGATGAGCAGTGCATGAAAACCAAATCAAATATTTTCACAGACAGACCTATCTTGTCCTTTATATATGATTTTATTTACTATTCTATTATCTAATTCTGGATTTTTTTAAAAAAATTACATCTGCTGTGAACTGCAGTTATTAATTCTGTATTTCTCTGTCTTTACTCACTGATTTTTTTTGTGCTGACCCCCTAAGTCTTTTAAGAGCTTTTCGGTTTTTCACTGTTAATATAGCAGTTGAAGTAAATATTAGTCATTTACAGAAAAGGCAGTTGATTATAGAGAAAATACAGGTCTGATTTTCTCTTCCTTGTAATCCTTGAGTAGCACACATGGAGAAGAAAATTATTGATATTTATGATATTTAAAACCTTGTTCATGTGCTTTAAATTAATATTTGAGCATTAAATGCAAAATAAAAATCACGTACTGCAGTTGGGGGTTTTTACGTGCATTCTGCAGATGAATATCAGACATTGCCGTGACAGATCTCAGAGAGTCTTTTGTAGCCCGTGCAAATGTTACACTATTTGTCCTGAGAGCTGCCATACATTAGGGTTTGTCAGTTTGATATTCAACAGAGACTTCTTCTCTCAAATGTTATCAGGCATAGGATAGCTAATACTGATATCCAGGGGATAAGCTGTCCAACAACTATTCCGGCCTGCTGGCATCTAATGAAGTTTTCCATATTTTCAGTTTACTCCTATATTTACCACAAACATACACAGAGATGATGACAAAAGCTGGCTTGTTGTCATTTGCCCTCTTTCTGTGCAGCTCCCCTGGGGGGCTCACTGAGGAATTAAGGCGAGGTGATGGCTGCAAGAACAGTTTGGTCACATACACAAAGGAAACCACCTGGCACATTTTCACTGAAGCGTCATGCTGAAGGTAACACCATATGGAAAACTAAACTTGTCAAATAGTTGGTTTGGATTTTCACTATGGAAATACCTCCACAGCATACATAAAATAAAAGAATAAAAAAATTATAATCCAAAGGCAGGAATGAAATTTGCCAGTATAACGCCATTAAATAATAAAAAAAGGAATGCTGTAGCACACGGCTTCATAAGACAGCACGTTTATTCTTATAAACATTTTATAGTTCATGAGTCTTTGAGTTCTGTGGGAACAAGAAACATTATTTTCCAAAGATCTGCTTTTCTGTTTAGAGTTCTTTTTATCTGCCTCCCTACTGCCACTGCTATTGTACTTCTGTTCAGTGTGCATACAAACGGAAAAATCACAGTGATTCTTTATTACTTGGGCATTATAAACAAAAACAAAGGCAAAAAAACCTGAGCTGTCTTGACATTCAAACAAGATACAAAAATAAAAGCCAGCTAATGATTTTGTATGTGTGGAACCTGTAAGGAAATACCAATAAAGCATAAATGTATTCCTTTATATTCTAATCACAATTATTTTTGCAGTCTATTCCTTGTCATCTTTCCGGTCATTTATTTACTGGGTGGCAATATCAAGCCAGGTATCAGAAACAATCAACTTAATAAGGAGATGTTAAGGCAACCAGTTTCATTGATATTGTTCAGGAATACTTTTGGTGTGTGAATTCAGGCTTATTCTGCAGAATTCCTGAAAATGTTACCTTACGAGCACTTATTGTTTTACACAGATGAAATCAATCTTAAAATTCATAAGGCATTCTATTTGAACTTTTGTGGTTTTAATTTCAGCTTAGGCACTGGATCTTGCTTTGTGACTAGTTCTTTCCGTATTTATAAAGTCTACTATGACAAGTCTTTTTGGCAAGGAAGCACAATATTAAATACTGTCCAGCAAATATGCTGATGCATTTATCTAATAATTGAACAGTTATACAAATAGTGTGATTTACTAACCAATATGCAATTATCTACAAAGTTCTTTATCCTAAAGATGATATCTCTATTTATTTATTGTTCTTACACTCAGAAGAGATCAAAGAAAAATAAAATATAATAATTATAAAATAATTAGATGGTTGTTATCGATTTGATGATTCTGCTTTGAGATAAGAAATATGGACCATACACACCCACCTACAATCTTGCTATAATGAAACACCCCCAAATTAAGTCAAGGCAAATGGCAGATTGGTAACAATCTTACTAACTTGTGCAATCATAGCTGTTTGCTTTACTTTTACCTTTTCCCATTTCCTTTTTATAGTTTTGTATTCACTTGCTCCTCATTTTTCAGACACTAAATCGTGTCTTTCTATTTGAACTCTCTTTACCAAGGAGTCTCTTCATTTGCTGGTGCTGTGCCTTTTGTATAGGAACTTTTACTCTTATTCTGGGTCACTGAGTGCTAACACAGTAAGAATAGATATTTGCAAATGATGTACAAAACATTTGGTAAATCTATCAGATAATATAATTGCTACATTTATCAGGTTAACATTTAAATTATCTTAGCAATTTTCAGTAGCGTCATCAGATAATTTCTAACTGCAAACAGTTCAGATGAAAATGCAGAAAATGGCACAGAATATATTTAAGAAATAGTTAATAGGATGAGGTAAAAATGTTTGCATTTTTTTAATGAAAATGAAAATTCCTTATTCTGAAAATAATTTATTAAAAAATCAAATAGTGATAGACTCCTTGTCTCATAACTTGATAAATCACATGTAAAATAAAGTAATTTTGAGATTTTCCACTACGTTTCTTGTCAATGCGAAGTACCCTACCACTATGGGCTATTTCTACCTCACTGTGATGAACTGGCACCTCAGGCAACTGCGTTTCTTTTCTCATGTAATATCAACACTCAAACAAATAGAAGAGCCATTTAAAAAATGCTTTTTCAGCAGATCATGTAGATATCCTCAAACAGCATACAATTAAAGAGTCCAAAATTAACAAAAAAAAGAAAAGGAAGAGGAATAGGATATGATAAGTAAAAAAGTGGTGGTGGAGTTAGAAGAGTAAAAGAAAAAATACCTAAATAAGCAAGAAACCCATTAAAAAGTGTAGCCTATCTGCCTAGGCAAAAGGCTGGACAGAATGTTCTTGGAACCTTATGACAATTCTGTGTTTTACTATATCATCCCACAGTAGTTTTGATCACATGCACAGGAAAGTCCTGTAACCTCCTACGTTTGAACTGTTAAAGAAAGTAAGCAAGACCATTTCAGTGCACGGCCTCCAGCTCTGAAAGTCACCCACACCTTCAGTATCCAAAGGCTTAAGCTTTACTACGAATTTTTATGAGCAAATTCCTGGTGAAGCCCATAAGAATCATAAATGTTACGACCTTTTTTCTTAAAGTCTAATACAAATAATAGAAGGCAATGGGGATATTTTTATAGAATAAAGGATTATTTATCTTTCTAGAAGGAAAAGCACGAACTTTCATTTATGTAACAGTGATGATTTCAGTTTCTGAATGACAGTTACATGCCTGCATGAGGTCAATTAGCTTCCAAAGAGATCTAAACCCCTCTGAAGGCACCGCAGACAGACATACATATTTTATTTATAAATAAAATTACCTCTGTCCAGCACATTTACTGTCACAAGAAAGTTAATTTTGTTAATTATATACACAGTATAAGATAGATTTCTTCATTTCTCAGCATAGTCAGGACCTAATGCAACAGGAAATTCTAAAAAATAAATTCTGGGACCCATCTTCAAAAGAAGCAAAAAGCAAAACCTCTCTGACTTCAGTAGCAATTGGAACTATACTGTCTAATTCTATGGTGTCAGTTATATTTTTTTCCCCCTGTATTTCTGAGAACATTTTCAAATTGACTCTTTGAGAGTCAATCCATAATATTAAAAAGGAAAAAAAACCCCAAGCCCTAGTATAAATCAATCAACCAGTATCTTTTGCTTAGTTAATGATTGACACTAAAAGGTTTCATAATTGCTACAAATAGGAACCCTTTATTAGGAAATGATGTAAAATCTCTGTAAACAAAGAACAGAACCACGATAAAGTATAGCTATGGCTTATGTTATGTTAGTTTTTTAACAGCAAACGTTTAGCAATTTATTTATTGGACAGAAATCCAAGTTGTTTTTATTGGCATTTGACAGAAATTGCTGGCTATAGTATACAGAGCTTCTTCTGTCATTTACAGAAACTGCAATTTTAAAACGACCTTCCATCATGTCTAACACCTAATTATCTTGTCTAAGTGGTTTTGCCAGGCAAGGAAGATAAACAATTAGCATGAAGGGTGAATTGAGAAAGTTTAAAAACTTTGAATCATAGAATCATAAGGTTGGAAGAGACCTCTGAAATCACTGAGTGTATCTGAAGAAAGGATAAAGCTTTGATTCCAGCCTGCATGGTATGGTTTAGATTTTTTTTTCAATATTCCATTAGTATCATTTTTTCAATATTTATTTTGGCCAGTGAGATGAAAAATCAATTAGTTACACAGGTTTGCTCAGGAGACTTAAGAGATGATGAGATGGGAAAACACGAAAAAACATGAAAATGCTGCAGTTTATACAAGCTCAAACTTTGACGGCTTTCCATATTTACTTGGGTTGTGAGATATAATCTGAGCTTGTATATACTCTCAAAGTTTTTTTCTTTTAGTTAAAGCTTGAATAGTTTCCTATTTCTACATCCTATTCCATATGATTACCCACTTCTAAAATCTTTGGTGGTTTCAACTGTTTAACAGTCTGCTGCCTTTCTCAGCCCACAGCTCCACCCTTGCTTTTTCCAAAGAGTGCATTTTGGCACGCAGATTTTTATAGCCTAGTTTTAAACTTTAGAAAAGAATACGTAAGTATACAGAGCTTAAAGCAAATCGATTGTACCCTTCATTTATTTGTGGAAAAACAGAACTAGTATATACAAGTGGGAATGCCTGTACCTAAAATTTCCTCACCAGCACATTTGTCTGAATTAACCATATTTCAGAGAGCATTTCTGACTAGTTACATTGCAAATGCTAATAGAAGTACAAGTCTCCATTCAGCCCCGTCCATCCCTCAAATTTCAATGCTTTTGCCTTTAGGCACACAGGACCTTAATTAAATACACTCCAGTGAAAGTGATGAAGCCTACACAGACATAGCGTTTTATTGGCCAGACAGCTGACCACTTTACGTTTACAATAAAGGTGTGTTATATTCACATTATTTTATATGAGCTCCAATTTTAAGAAACACTCAACTCATCAGAAAATTGTATAATTGGACTCCAGACCAATTATATTTTATATTATATTTTATTGAAAAGAGAAAAGCCATTTCTTAAGGACAAGAACTGTTTCATCTTATTGCAGATGTGAGCACGGTTTAAAGGACTGTGGCTAAATGTCACCATTTCTAACACCCTAAAATCACTCAAATACTCCGCTGAGGACCCAGTGGAGAGCAGTTATATGGCAGTCCACCGCTGGGAGTTTTATGCTGTTACTAGCATGCAGTGTGTGCAAGCTCAGGGCACTTACAGAACCCAATAATATTGCTTTTGGGATAGCCTCAACAGCTATTTTGTTGTCCAAAATGTGTTCACTTAAAAAAGAGACATTCTAATATTGGTTGTCCTATTTCCAAACACACTGGTAAAGTAAAGTTTCACTGTTTACAGGGACAACATTTACAGGAGATCTTGCAAGCTGCTGCACTCTATCCAGAAGGAAGCACTTCTTGACACCCCAGCAACCTTGCGAGCTGCTGCTCTGTACCCTAGCAAACTGACTTGTAAAAAAATATAATAGATTTTCAGAAAATAATATATTTTCAGAAAGAAAGCTGCTGTGGAAGTTTATATGCATTATACAGCCAGGACAGTAAAACCAATAGAAAATGCTGCTTCTCGTAAGATTCTTGAAGCAAGAAATACGTCTTTTACATTCAGGAGATACTGGCCATAGTGTGAAAACATAATAAAGTATTCTTTAAGAATTATAAAGGTAGTCATACGTACAGATTTATACTTTTTATCCCAAATTGGTTTTTTTGTCCTTTCATTGATGAGGCAATTAAAATATTAAATAAAAATTGAATGGATGCTAATGAGCATTATTGAAGAACATAAGAAGATGGAAACATGTAACAATCTATTCTATCAAGCAAAACTTTGTCTTACAGGCAAGTAAAGGCTTCTTTCTGAAGTGACCTATCCTGTAATCCTTTTAAAGAATATGGGCAGATACAAATAATTAGTTCAGCCAAGGAACTAAATAAATGCATGTATGATACATTCCCAAACCAGGATTTAGCAACTGCAATAAAAATGTTCTTTTAAAACATTAATTTGCAATGGAAACGGGATTCTTGACCTGAATTCTGTCAACAATAGGATTGGCATCTTGCACCCCAGTGGGAAAAGGTACAATCCCAACTAGTATTTCCTCTATTTCCTTTAACGGTGAAGCACTTGACTGGTCATAGGCATCATAAGAGGTATGTTAATACTTAAATTAATAGTAGCAGTAATAGCAATATGTGCTGCATTATGATTACTGAGAGTTCTGCTACAGGAGAGCTTACTCATAACTTTTCTGAACCCCATAGGTCTAGAAATCAAAATGCCAAGATTATCAGAACTGTCACAATTTTCCCTTCTGTGGCCCCCACAAAAACAAAACGTCTTCAGTTCTTTGTTGTTCGGGGCGTTTCTACTTCTGCTCTGTGTTTATAAATCTAAAGATGTCATTCCTTGTCTTCCCTTGCTGCATCATTCTCACAGCATTGATTCCAAGGCATCCAAAAAGTGACTCCTGTGTAATACAAGAACACAGAAAATGGGTTCTGATATTTTTTGAGCCAACAGCTTTTGGCTCCATAAATTAATTTGCATATTCACACATAACTTGCATATGCAGAAAGCTTCAGAACTTAGCAAAGGCATGGATTTGGTGGTGGGGAAAGGGACTGCCTTACCAGCTCTGCTTCATGAAGCTCTGTTTATCTGCAGTATAACAAAAATATAAGATTTCCCTATTTGCATTAGTACGTTCTCAAACACTAGCTCTACCCTGGGGACTTACTCTTTTCAGAACCTATGTCGTTGTGGGATTTCACCTTATTTTTCAGCTGGTGACAAGCATAAGAAAGCATTTGGGTATGAGAGCAAAAACTGAGACTTTTGCTGAGAGAAAAATGTACACTGATTTAACACAAATCAATTTAAAATAGGATTTTCTGAAAGGACAGCAAATATAATGCAGAAGCTCTTTTTTTCAGATTACAAATTACTTATTTCAAATTAATTTAAACCAATATCAAATTAATCCAAACCAAGTTAATTTACATATTATGCCATAGGTGAGTATCAGCAGATTGAAGGTTATACTGAAGATTCCAGACATTACCTTCTCCGATTTTTCTGGTGACTTCAGAGTAAAGTAATAGTTGCTGCCCAGAGTATAGAAGTGTGATGCTTTGACTGATGAAAGTCAGAGGGTATGCAGAAGTCTTTGCTTCCAGATCAACGCTCAGCCCTCTCTGGTACAGAAGCTCTGCAAGGGAGGGTCTGTCCCTTCTCATTTTCCCTACAGTCTGACATGACGTGACAGATCTGTCACCTACATGACTTTGAGGCATGACATTCAGTAGTTTTACTGTGATGCTGATTTAACAGTGATTGAAAAGCAAAACTCAATTTGTTAAAGCTTTCAAGAGTCCTCCATACCCATCAAACATTAGGCAAAAATCTATGCTGAAAGCTGTTCTGTCCTAGGAAGAAGTGAGAACTGGCATCAGCGTTGCTTCTGAGGACGCAAGAAATGCCGCTGCCACTGGCTGGCAGTGGGCACCAGCAGCCATCCTTGGGCAAGCTGCACAGGTACCTCACCTCAGAGCTGCAACAAAAAATGAGTCTTGGTCCCTTCGTTGTCTTCTTTACTTGCCCAGTTTTAGGCTCAGACTCCTGCTTTTCCTGTCTGGCTCTATGGGATGGCTTAGGGACAATGGATATTATTGCTTGGTCTCTGATACTGCTGTTCTGAGCTTGCCATGATGAGATGCAATGTAATAAAGTAAAGAGCTCATTTTCCGAATGGCAGGAATGTCTCTATCATTTAAGTTGATCTTTTAAAATAGCCAAAGTGTAGAGAGGAGATGTGAAATGGTATCGCATCACAGCTCAGAGAACAAAGCGGATACTGGCCAAGCGTTGCCTGTAATTGCAGGCAGAATGAGCTGAAATATGTCAAACTTATTTTTAACTAATTTTCCTTTCTTTTGGTCTCTGCATAAATATGCATAGATACTTATTACATATATACATATTCATACATGTGTTTATGCAAAGAAAATGTAGGTCTGGCAAATGAAAACCTATATTGAATTTACTCTGGCTTTGCCATTGTCTGTCTTCAGCAAAGCAAAAAATAATACTAGGTAAGATGAAATACTGCCTTTTAAAACGAGACAAAATTTATCTTCCGCAAAAGCAGTTTATGGAGCACACTGTCTGCCCATCATCCATCCTCTTTTTGCTAGTTCTTCACAAACATCTTTAGAGCCAACCTGTGAATTTCATACAAATTGAGAGAAGTCCGAAAGACATATTTCTGCAACTTTCATGAAAATCAGTATCTGTATAAAGAGAGACCTAACAATAAATGTGTAACTATGAACTAGTCACAGCAGTTATTGCTGATGTTCCAGCCAAATCAGTGGGAAACACGGGAAACAGTCCCAAGCACAAATCTGAAGAAAATTAAGTTACACAAGTCCTCTTACTCAAACTACAATTCCTTTAGTATTTTAGAAAAAAAATTAAGGTATTTTTACAAAAACATAAGGATAGCATCTATTTAGAAGTGAATGGCTGAAATTAAGATCTGACTTTCCATAAAGATATTTCAAATGAAGGTATTGATTGCTTTCTTATATCCAGTTAATGATATCACTGGACATGAGAAAAAGTAGTTTTTAAAAATTATTACAAAAGAAAACCAGAACTCATTACATTAACCAAGATGAAATTATATACCTGTACTTTTGAGGGGACAGTACAAGGATAATTAAAATTTCCAGAGATATATTAAGTGGAGTCAATTTTATAAAGCAGCATTATGTTTTTTATGACTGAGATGACAGCTCAGTCACCATCCAAGGAAACTCCTATGATTTTTACACCAGTGTTAAGGGTATAAAAAGACATGACACCTACTTCATGCCTTACTACTAAATGAATACAGAGTAGTTAAGTCACTTTTCCAAAACACATGCTTGTAAATGGTTATACACAGATCTCCTTTGAAAAAGCCACAGCAGAATCTATGATAGCTTCAGAGTATGTATTGAGAATCTATTCCTAAACATGTTTCTTCAGGTTTATGTGGAGCTATTTAGGCATGTCAAGAGGAGCAATATGAGTAGCAATCAAATGCCTGAAATCAATTCAGTTAGACAATTATGACTTAACTTTGAACTGCAAGATGTACTGACTACAATCTGTCCTTTTCACGTTCTCCAACATTAGCAGGACTAAAATAAGTTAATTGCCAACTGAGATAAGTGCAATTCTTTTATTCATTCAACAAGCACTAACTGGACTAGACTCTTTTTCAGGTAATCTCTGCGAAAGCTGAATGACATTGGATTTGATATATTGAAAAAATTACACATATATGTTACAGAGATTTTAGAAAAACTTGAGAAATGGGCTTTAATGATCTTTCATACATTGACATTATCCCTTTCACAGTCACTGTAAGATTCTGGACAGGAACCTGCACATAGCCAATAGATACAAGCACCAAATGGGTACAGAGAGTCTCCACTGTTCCCAAAAGACATAACTAATTGTTAAGCATATTTTGACCATAGCTATAGCAGAATTGCCCAACAGAAAAGAGAAAAGATTTAACAGATTTTATCTAAGTAGTTTAATATTCTATAAAAAAATCGACTTCAAAATGGTGATTTTAAATGCTGCAAATGTTGGGCTATTGAATTTCAGATCATGCTAACAATCCATCTAGGTTTTTGAATGCATAAATCTTTAATTTTATTAGTGACAAATAAACCGGTCTATCTTCAGGTACAACACTGAAAATCAAATAGTTGCCAGATGAACGTGACTGCAAACATGTGCTCATATTTGCATGTTTGTTCAGCGAGGTCAAGCAACACTATGTGAGCTTAAGTGAACTGCATGAAGATTGCAAACTCTGCTTTTCAAGGTCTGAAGGTCCCTTGTACTAGCCCTAGCATTAAGGTTGACGTAGAACCTTAACTACGTAGGGAAATATTAGAAGGCATCAGAATACAGAGAGTAGAAAGCTATCCTTCCGAAATCCCAACGTTATAGCTTTCTATGCAACTCATACACAAGGCTTTGGTGTTTTTTCTTTCAGTACTCAATTTATTTTAAGCATTCAGTACTTTTGAACCAGTTGTCTTGGGTTCCATCTAAGTAAAAAAGGCAAAAGGATTCTAGCCCAGGAGTTGGCAGGGCTCACTGAGAGGGCTCTAAACTAGGTCCGAAGGGGGAGGGGGATGTAACCAGTCTCACCAGTGATGTGACTGCAGAAAGTGAGTCATTATCAAGGGTGAAGCCAGTAGCCCAACCGAAGTGCATGTACACTAATGCACGCAGTGTGGGGAACAAACAAGAGGAGCTTGAAGTCCTGCCCCGGCAGGAGAACTATGATATAGTTGCTGTCACGGAAATGTGGTGGAATGACTCTCACAACTGGAGTGCTGCCACGGAAGGCTACAAACTCTTCAGGAGAGACAGGCGTTGAGAGAAGGGGTGGAGGGGTGGCCCTGTACACTAAGGAAACTCTTGACGCTGTAGAAGTTGAGAATGGAGATTGCCAGATTGAGTGCTTATGGGTAAGAGTCAGAGGGGAAGCAAGACTGACCTCCTGGTTGGAGTACGTCAGGAGGAAGAGGTGGATCTACTGTTGTTTAAGCAGCTGGAAGTTGCCTCAAGATGGGCTTCCCTTGTTCTTTTAGGAGACTTTAATCTCCCAGGTATCTGCTGGGAACTTAACACAGCTGAGAGGAGGCAGGCCAGAAGGTTCTTAGAATGCATTGAGGATTGCTTTTTGTCACAGCTGGTGAGTGAGCCTACCAGGGGTGAGGCTCTCCTTGACCTGCTGTTTACAAATAGAGAAGGGCTGGTGGGTGATGTTGTGGTCAGAGGCTGTCTGGGATGCAGCGACCATGAGATAATCGAATTCTCCATAAACAGTGGAACAAGGAAGGGCATAAACAGGACATCCACACTGATTTTCGGTGGGCTGATTTCAGATTATTTAAGGAACTAGTCAGGACAGTACCCTGGGAAATAGTTCTTAAAAGCAAGGGGGTCCAGGAAGGCTGGATGTACTTCAAGAATGAAATCTTGAAGGCACAGGAGCGGGCTGTCCCGATGTGCCGTAAGACACATCTTGAGGAAAAGGCTGAATGAAAGAATGTTTTCAATACTAAGGCTGATTGTTCACTGGACAACTGGTCTTCTGAAGTGGTGGATGGGGCCAGGGTGCAATAAAGCCCCCCTGTAGTACAGGAGGAATAAGTTAGAGACCTGCTAAGCCACTTGGATCGTCATAAGTCCATGGGGCCAGATGGAATCCATCCTAGGGTGGTGAGAGAACTGGTGGACAAGCTTGCTAAGCCGCTTTCCATCATTTATCAACAGTATTGGCTCACTGGAAATGTCCCAGACACCTGGAAGTTGGCCAATGTGACTCCCAGCCACAAGAAGGGCTGTAGGGATGATCCAGGTAATTACAGACCTGTCAGCCTGACCTCAGTTCCAGGTAAAATTATGGAGCAGATAATCCTGGGTGCAATCAGGCAACACCTGCAGAATGAGCAAGAGATCAGGCCCATCCAGCATGGATTTAGGAGAGGTAGGTCCTGCCTGACCAACCTGATCTCCTTTTACAACCGTGTAACTTGCCTGGTGGATGAGAGGAAGGCTGTGGATGTGGTGTACCTGGACTTCAGCAAGGCCTTTGACACTGTCTCCCACAGCAGACTCCTGGAGAAGCTGGCACCCGTGGCTTGGATGGGAACGCTCTGCGCTGGGTTAGGAACTGGTTGGATGGCCGAGCATAGAGAGTGATAGTGGACAGTGTCCCATCCAGTTGGCGGCCGGTCACTAGTGGTGTCCCCCAGGGTTCGGTGCTGGGCCCGGTTCTGTTTAATATCTTCATTGATGATCTGGATGAGGGGATTGAGTCCTTCATCAGCAAGTTCGCAGATGACACGGAGCTGGGAGGAAGTGTCGATCTGCTGGAGGGTAGGAGGGCCCTACAGAGGGACCTTGACAGGCTGGAGAGATGGGCTGATTCCAATAGCATGAGGTTTAACAAGTCCAGGTGCTGGTTTTTACACTTTGGACACAACAACCCCACGCAGAGCTACAGGCTGGGGACAGAGTGGCTGGAGAGCAGTCAGGCGGAAAGGGACTTGGGAGTGCTGGTGGACAGGAAACTCAACATGAGCCAGCAGTGTGCCCAAGGGGCCAAGAAGGACAACGGCATCCTGGCCTGCATCAGGAACAGTGTGGCCAGCAGGACTAGAGAGGTCGTCATCCCCTTATACTCGGCACTGGTCAGGCCGCACCTTGAGTGCTGTGTCCAGTTCTGGGCCCTCAGTTTAAGAAAGATGTTGAGATACTGGAGTGTGTCCAGAGGAGGGCGACGAGGATGGTCAAGGGGCTGGAGAACAAGCCCTATGAGGAGTGACTGAGGGAGCTGGGGTTGTTTAGCCTGGAGAAGAGGAGGCTCAGGGGAGACGTTATTGCTCTCTACAACTGCTTAAAAGGAGGTTGTAGTCAGGCAGGGGTTGGTCTCTTCTCTCAGGCAACCGGTGACAGAACAAGAGGACACGGTCTCAAGCTTCGCCAGGGGAAGTTTAGGCTTGATATTAGGAAAAAATTCTTCACTGAAAGGGTGACTGGCCATTGGAATGCACTGCCCGGGGAGGTGGTGGAGTCACCGTCCCTGGAGGTGTTTAAGGAGAGATTGGATGAGGCACTTAGTGCCATGGTTTAGACGATGAGTTGGGGTTGGTGTTGAGTCATAGTTGATGATCTCAAATGTCTTTTCCAGCCTTGTGATACTGTGATACTGTGTGCAATGAAAGTTTTCCAAATTTATAAGACTTTCTCTCTGGTCATGATACCAGACAAATACAACTGTTTTAACAGTTTAGTAAAATGTAACTCTTAGTCTGTGGCTCTTCAGCAAAAACTGTAACTTGGACAAATGTTTATGGCCAAATCTTGAAGTTTTGAAAATGTATATGATGACAGTATTGAAAGACTGTTACCTGTATAAGCAGAGCAACGTAGTACAGTAACAAATTACGATTAAAACTGTACAGACCTCTTCATAACAAATAGGGCTTCTATAGCAACAAATTGAGAGTACACAGCAACTATGGTACTGCATGATTAGCAAACTGGTACAAGGCTTAAAACTGCAGAGGATACTGGAATTATCCTGTAAATTCATGTCACTGATGGGTTAAATAAATTTTAAACTTTAGGGCTATGCCCAGTAAGAAGTAATGTGGCAGTCTTCCCATGACGTCTGATGATCGGCTGATAATATATGTATGTATGAATGTATGTTTTACCAGCCACTCCTAGGCAGAACACACACAAATCATGCCATCAACTTTGTAATGGGAAAAGAAACCAAGCATGAACCAGAAGGGAAGTACAAGGGTAGAAAGGAGAGTACCAAGGAGGCTACTAAAGGTGTTTGGATACAAAGCCAAAAGGCAAAAGGCAGAGCTGTGGGCTCAGGAGGCATGAAATAGGATGTGTATGCCCATAAGTTTCAGGGAAAGAGCAGGTTAGGAATAAGCAAGGCTGCTGGGTTCTCTGGAAGAAGGAGACTGAGTGGACGACGTGAAAGAAATTATTTGACTAAGGATTTTCGGGGAACCATGGAAAAAAAGAAGCAGGGAGCTACAGAAGAAAGACAAGGATGACAGAAGATGGACCAAAGGGTGAAAATTCATTTAGAAGAGAAGTGGCAAGGAGGGAAGAAAACTGAGCTGTTGAGCATAACATCGGAGACTGAGGCAAGGAAATCTCAGTAAGTAAAATGTGTGCAGCCTCATCTACTGATGTGGATGGTATGGTGGAGGCAAAAGAAGATAATGAATGTGATGGTGACTGACAAATCAAGCTTGGTAACAACAAGGAAAACAAACAGCTCAGTTTAGTGTTTTTATTTATACTTTCACCCTTGCGCTAAGAGCTCTATAGGAACTCATTCAAGTGTATTAGATGAGCTGTTATGCAGAAGCTTGAGAATCTTATTCAACCTCAAACATTTATGTCTTTCGTTTAGAAGGTAAAGTCTCATTTACATAGACTTCAGCTTTTGTTGTTTCTTTTATAACACTTTTCTCACCTGTGAAAAATGGATATATATATATTACCAATTTATATACTACCAAAGGCCTTTTCATACTACTAATGAGTAACAGAAATGTTGCTAGAAAAACCAAATAAACAATTAGTTGTGAAATAGTCCCACTGATACTGAAACTAGGAGTAAATCTGAAACTTCAGAAAAGGAAAACTGTTATCCAGTTGATTTCTGAATATTGTTGTGTCCGCTTTTATATCTGTGCATAGTGGACATAAAGTAAAATAAAGGAGACTAGACAAGGAGATATAAAATTTACAGCTCTGCTTGGTCTTTAAGGTCACACTCTCTTAAGGAGTAATTCCTCATCCTGGCACTTGCTGCTACTAAAAAAGTTAACAGTACCACTAATGTCTAGTCAGTAGTGATAGAGATATATATACCTAACCCCCAACAACCTACAACCTAGGTACAAGAATGTCTCATGCATCTTTCAGTTTTTAAGCTGGCAAATGTATTCTTAAAGAAAGTCACCCTTAGATGCATGCAGGCATGGCCTCAGATAGATACCTTCATAACAAATGCCTACTTTTTCAATCAGACTAAATTTTGTTAGTGTTCCTTTATTTTTTTATATTAGATGGGTTTGCTGCAAAGTGAAAAAATTGTTTATGATGCCTTTTCCAATCAGCATAATTGTTTTTATTTCAAGCTAGCAATTAACTTCCTGCCTAATTCATCACACTTAATTTAAAATGAAACATGCCATGATGTTTAGAGCTGCAGTCATGGCATTTGTGTTTGGCTGAGGTAGCGGTCACTAGCAGTCTCAATTTATCACCTTTAATTTAAACTCCCATGCCAATGATTTTTCATTCTTAAAGCTATGACTGGCACTTATGGATTTTAAAATCAAAGAGAAAATAAACTACAGTTAAGAATTCAATCAGTCAGATCAATGAAAACCTGTTTCATAACTGAGAGTGCTCCAGTTAAATCCCAGCTGCCTGACAGAAAGAATTTAAGGTTTCAAACAGTTCTTTTCCCACTTAAATACTCAGAACAACTTTTTATTGCAGCAGTAAGCTACTACTGGGTGGACAGAAGTGAACTATTGATGTTATGTTCTCAGGAAATATTGCAAAACAAGTAAAAGTGAGTGCATCAACCTAAAGAAGCATGCGCTAATATCCAAATGGCAGTCCCTGGGCCGATTGATTGTTGCTAGTGTGTATTTTCCTCTTTTAAGACAATTGATAATATGTATTATTTCACTGTTAGAAGTCAATAGCAAACACTTAAGAGAAATTAGTAAGTGGAAGAACATACTTTGTTAAATTTACTACTGTGATAATAAATGTCAGTTATCATAGAATCATAGAATCACTAGGTTGGAAGAGACCTCCGAGATCACCCAGTCCAGCCGTGCCTGTCTCCCTACTAAACTATGTCCCTAATAAACTCATCTACCCATTTTTTAAACACCTCCAGGGATGGTGACTCCACCACCTCCCTGGGCAGCTGTGCCAATCCCTGACCACTCTTTCAGTAAAGAAATTCTTCCTAATGTCCACTCTAAACCTGCCCTGGCACAACTTGCGGCCATTTCCTCTTGTCCTATCACTTGTCACTTGTGAGAAGAGAGCAGCAGCCACCCCGTCACAACCTCCTCTCAGGCAGCTGTAGAGAGTGATGAGGTCTCCCCTCAGCCTCCTCTTCTCCAAGCTAAACAAACCCAGCTCCCTCAGTCTCTCCTCACAGGACCTGTTCTCCAGCCCCCTCACCAGCCTCGTTGCCCTTCTCTGCACACGCTCCAGCCCCTCAATGTCCTTCCTGTAGTGAGGGGCCCAAAACTGAACCCAGCACTCGAGGTGCGGCCTCACCAGTGCTGAGCACAGGGGCACAATCACCTCCCTGCTCCTGTTGGCCACACTGGCTGATACAGGCCAAGATGCCATTGGCCCTCTTGGCCACCTGGGCACACTGCTGGCTCATGTTCAGCCAGCTGTCAACCAACACCCCCAAGTCCTTCTCTGCCAGGCAGCTCTCCAGTCACTCCTCCCCAAGTCGGTAATGCTGCATGGGGTTGTTGTGACCCAAATAGAGGACTCAATTTTATGTTTCTAGACTTCTTTGAAGATGAATAATCTGGATTATTTAGTCCAATCTCTCAGAATTCGCAGTTAATTTGAATTAAAAGTCTTCTATATCCTTTTAAAAAGCTAAATAGCTAGGTACATACTTTTATACTATTAGCATTTGCTAACATATTTACAAAAATAAATAATTTTTTTAAGAAATAAAGACTGCATAGAGCCATCCACGTATCTGTGTATAACACTGTCATAAAGCCACCTATAAATGCCAGAAAAACAGAGAGTGGAGAGAAACAGAAGTCCACATATTATTGCATACTACTCTATATCATGGAATAAGAAGCAATCTACCATTCTTATTGTATGGAAACTAGGAACTAATTTTAAAATTTTAAAATAATTTATTTGGATATTTTGAGGCAACATTTTTGTTTGTTTTGGTTTGTTTTGTTTTCCTCACCTGACACTCTTCAACCATTGTTTTCTATCCAGAGACCATTACAATTTTTAAAATCTTTAATAATCTTCTGGTGAATCAACACTTCTTGTTCTGAGATGATTAATGTCATCCAAACTCTAAACTAAAGCTTTTCCCACATTTTAGCTGTAAAATAGCCATAGATGATTTGAGGGTAATTCTCTCTTTCATTAGACCCACTGTCGCTCCCTAAGTTTACAGGACTATGAGTTCCTACTCTACTACTCTGAGTTGCTTACTTTCCTTATTTATCATTCTGTAAAGTAGCCCCAAGTATCATGCTGCACTTTGTAACCAAATGTTGCTCAGTCTGGAGAAGAGGAGGATGAGGGGAGACGTTATTGCCGTCTACAACTACCTTAAAGGAGGTTGTAGACAAGTAGTGTTGGTCTCTTCTCTCAAGTGACTAGTGATTTGAGTAGTGAAATTTTATCCAAGTAGTGTCTGGGTGGGTTTATACTGAATATCAGGAAAAATTTCTTTACTGAAAGAGTGGCAAAGCATTGGCACAGGCTGCCCAGGGAAGTGGTAGACTCACCATTCCTGGCGATGTTAAAAAAACCATCTAGATGTGGCAATCTGGGACATGGTTTAGTAGACATGGTGGTGTTGGGCTGATGGTTGGACTGGATGATTTTAGAGATCTTTATGACCGAAAGATTCTCAGATTTCCCATACAGGAAATATGCTTCAAGAAATGAAGCAAAGCAGTACTAATTACAGGACAGATCACAAATGTTTTGCCTGGTAAAAAGAAATGATGAATTTTCAAAATAAATTAACTAAATTACTGAGCTAGGTGCCAACGTTTTTCACCTTAGGTTTTACTTTTTTGTGTACAAATGATGAGCACGCTGAACCGCCAGTGAAATCTACAGAGAGACATGAATTCTCCCAAGTCTAAAAAGTAGGATATCTGCATCCTAAGGGAGGAATACTCACCTCATGGATGTTATGTCGTACATGATTTTAAATGCATAGACTTATTTCTTACCTTCTAAAGTGCAATTCTACCTACTTGCCTTTAAGGACCAGTGACTTAATGTTTGCAATATGTGTAAAAGCAACCAAATACTACAGCACATGAACACAGCAGGAAACCTACAAAAGAGTATGCCACACACGAAGGTTAAGCTTTGAGAATTATTCTAAATTAAGGTTTCTTGAAAAACTTTCCAGTAATTTAATTTGGAACACTTTTTTAATGAAAAAAATTGGTATCAGTTTGAGTATATGATTTCACTATTAGATGTTCTATAGCTACATAAAAACAATTTCTCAAAGAAATCAATAAATTGCTTTCCATGAAAATAGCTGTGAAAGTCACCAAGAGTAAAACAATTCCTTTTACTAAAATTTGGAGTATTTCTATTACTGACAACTAATCTGTACTATTCTTGTTTCCTGTTGCAAATATTGCAGTTCTTACAAGGACTATCTCTTTTTAGTGCCAGCTTTAACTCAGAAAAACGGAGTCTTTTCATGCCTTGAAGTCAAAACAGTACGTTGTAATAACATTTACCTTTACTAACTATTTTTACCTTTAATTATTATAAATGTACCTAAACTGACTCAACAGATAAGTAGGCATTTCTAAGTATAAAAAGAACAAAACCAAGAAAACCCCAAAACCTATAAGCTGATTTTTTAATGCTTTAGGAAACAGAAAACTCTACTCAAAACACTGGTCACCAAGTAAATAAGGCTGAAGGGTAAAGCTCGCTGTTTCACCTTATATCAAGAGATTAGAATTACTCGTATAGCACACTGTGCTTAAATCATCTACTTTCACAGTGACTTCAGACTTCTATCAGTGTACGAGATAATATGTGACCCCATGTCCTTCCGAAATAAATATTACACTTCCAGTGTATTTTATTGATTAAGAAAGGACTAACGGCCTGGTTTGTAAAACATACCACTTTCTATTAAGCTTCTCGGTGACAGGGCACTATTTTCAAAGTGCTCAGTGAACCATAGCTCTCAGTGCTTCCCTTTCACAGAAATACTTAATGAGACCCAAGTTCACTGAAAAATCTGCAAGTCCTGCAGAAACCATACACACACTTTCCTTGCTCTGTGTATTCTCTCACTCAGCTGAGCACTTGCAGCGTATATTGGTTACTCCATAAGAGGTACCCAACCTCTTGTGGTTAAGGCCTTTATTTTTTACAGGTTTAACCATTCGCTGTCTTGTTGCAAAAGAGTGTGCACTGCTCTGTACACCCTGATAGTAATCAGTAAAACACTAACATTTATTTATATTAAACAGAATTGTAGAATGCATACTAAATAAAAGATAATAGCACTCATAATCTGATTTAAGGAATGTCGTGGACATCTGGATTGAAAAAAGACATATTAAATCAGATCTTGTCATCAGGATTGCCAATTTTGCAAAGAAACATAGGGGGAAAGTGTCCTTAGAGTAGACTATGACTGTCTGAATATGCGCAGTAGAGAACTTGTATGACGAAATTACCTGTAACTTTATGTAAACCATTAACCAATCACTTTGTAACTTTTGTAATAAATTGAGCACAAAGGCTCCAGTCAGGTGTGCTTGATTTGTGGAAAGTCACCGAGCACCCAGGCTTGCGAAACCCTGTAACAAAATCAATGTCTTGACTTTATGTCTCAGTTTAAGGAAAAATAAAATGTCTGTATGGACCAGACAAAGGGTCTTTCCCCAAAACCCACCACAACTTTGAAATTAATAGACTTTAACCAGAAAACGTATAGAAGAAGGATAACAGTTCTTAAATACAAATATAAATATATATGACCAAACCCAGAACAGAACTAATAGCAAAACCATAAACAAAACCTTTAAACTAATTAAGTTTTATCCCTGCTCCTTTCCATGCAGTTATATTTACGGACAGCAGGACATGATGTCACACTCTGAGAGGTGGCAGGGCCCTCTGCTTGTCCTTTTGTCTGAAAGCACTGGGGAGGTCAAGGTGACAGGGGGTGGGCAGGGTAACAACTCCTCTGCAGGTGACGTTTTCACCAGGGAGTCTGCAGCAAATCCAGGTAGTGGTGAACGCTCTCTCTCCGAAGGACATCACAGGGAGTGTGGAGTTGGGGCTGAGTCAAGGGAGCTCCCTCCAAGATGCCTCCACCAGCCCAGCAAAAACGGTGGCTCCCGCTCACAGCAGCCGCTGAGCAGAAGTGGCATCAATGGGAAGAAACTTCTCACCACCCTCCCCCCTCGCTTCTGCCCAGCCATCAAACTGGAACTCAGAGCAATCAAACCACGCCCCTGCCACCTGTCCTGGTTCTCAAACCCCCTGTGTTGGCAAGGGAGAGAAAAATTCCCTGAAAGATTTTGAACTATAACATTATCCACTCTGAATTTTTCCTCCATGCCAACACCCTATACTGAACTCAAACTGTTAACTATTTACACACGTTTCAGGTATATACACATATGTACATACAGATACAGTAGTATGGGCAACTTACCCAAAGATAAAGTCCCCTTGAGGTGTACATCGTGTTTCTCCATCTTCCTGCATCACCCACCAGCTACAACCACATCCTTGAGCAAAGACAATCCCACAAATGGGTTTGCCTTTGCTTGAGGCAGTGTTAACCCAGACTGTTTCCTCTAACATAGGTGTCGTAAAGGGACTTTATCTCCATCTACAGTATGAAGGGATTCTGACTGGGCAGGGCCTGCTCGGTTGATGGAGCCTCTAGTGTTGACCAACCATTTAGCCTTTGCTAGATGCTGATCCCAGTGTTTGAAAGTCCCTCCACTCAACGCCTTCAGAGTGGTTTTCAACAGTCCATTGCACCATTCAACCTTCCCGGCAGCTGGTGTATGGTAGGGAATATTGTTACACCCACTCAATGCTGTGCTCTTTTGCATGGATAACCTGAGAGGTAACGTCCATAGTTAGACCCACCACTCAATCTCGTGCCCATCTATAGGTGGCATCTCTGCCCTGATTGCCTGAGGCATCATAGGCCCATCGAGCCAGGAACAACTCTCCCTTATGCTGCCAATCCAAATCTATCTGTGATACTTTGACTTGTGCAGCTTGGTCTGCCTGTTCGTTGTTGCGATGTACCTCATTGGCTCTATTTTTGTGCATGTGTGCATCTACGTGGTGGACTCTCACAATCAGCTTCTCTACTCTGACGGTGATGTTTTGCCATATATCGGCAGCCCAGATGAGTTTCCCTCAGGGTTTCTAATTGGCCTTCTTCCATTGGTCTCACCATCCCCACAGTGCATTGGCCACCATCCATGAGTCAGCGTAGAGGTAAAGCCTTGGCCACTTCTCTTGTCAGCAGTGTCCAGGGCCAACTGGAAAGCTTTGAGCTCTGCAAATTGACTCAATTCACCTTCTCCTTCAGTAGCTTTGCAACTTGTCGTGTGGGACTCCATATGATACTTTCCATTTTCGATTTGTCCCCACGATGCGACAGGAACCATCAGTGAAAAGGATTCAGCTATTTCCTCTTTCGGCAATTGATTGTATGGTGGAGCTTCCTCCACACGTGCCATCTGTTCTTCTTCATCTTCATCTGCTAAACCAAAGTTCTCACCTTCAGGCCAGTTTGTATGATTTCGTGGATCCCAGGGCAATTCAGTTTTCCAATACGGGCATGTTATGTGATAAGAGCAGCCCATTTGCTCCAGGTAGCATCAGTAGCATGATGTGTGGGGGCAGCCCGTCCACTGAACATCCACCTTAGCACTGGTAATCGGGGTGCCAGGAAGAGCTGTGCTTCTGTGCCAATTACCTCTGAGGCAGATTGAACTCCTTCATAAGCAGCTAAGATCTCTTTCTCTGTCGGGGTGTATTTGGCTTCAGATCCCCTGTAGCCTCGGCTCCAGAATCCAAGTGGTCGGCCTCGAGTTTTGCCAGGCATTTTCTGCCAAAGGCTCCATGAAAGACCATTATTCCCAGCTGCAGAGAAGAGCATGTTCTTTACATCTGGTTCTGTCCTGACTGTCCCAAGTGTGACCAATTTCCCGCTTAATCAGTTTAAAGGCTTGCTGCTGTTCAGGGTCCCAGTGGAAATCGTGCTTATAGGTTACCAAGTACAGAGGGCTTATGATATGGCTTTGTTCTGGGATATGCATCCTCCAGAAACCTATGGCACCAAGAAAAGTTTGTGTTTCCTTCTTGCTGGTCAGTGGAGACATTGCTGTAATCTTGTCAATGACTTCTGTTGGAATCTGACAACATTCATCTTGCCACTTCACTCCCAGGAACTGGATCTCTTAACCAGGTCCCTTAACCTTACTCTGTTTGATAGCAAAACCAGCTCCCAGGAGAAACTAGATGATTTTCTTTCCTTTGTCAAAGATCTCTTCTGCTGTGTCCCTCCCCTATAATGATGTCATCAATGTACTGCAGATGTTCTGGAGCATCACCCTTCTCTAGTGCTGCTTGAATTAGTCCATGACAGATGGTGGGACTGTGTTTCCACCCCTGGGGCAATCAGTTCACCCTCCAGGTGAAGGCAAACTGCGGTCTACACTCTGCAGCTAGGGGGATGGAGAAGAACGCATTAGCAATGTCAGTCGTGGTGTACCACTTTGCTGCCTTGGATTCCAATTCATACTGGACTTCCAACATGTCTGGCACGGCGGCGCTCAGCGGTGGGGTAACCTCATTCAAGCCACGATAGTCCACAGTCAATCTCCATTCTCCATCAAGACTTACGCACAGGCCAAATGGGGCTGTTGAAGGCTGAGTGGGTCTTACCGACCACCCCTTGGCTCTCCAGTTCTCGGATCATCTTATGGATGGGGATCACAGAGTCACGGTGTGTTCAGTATTGCCAATGATGCACTGCTGTGGTGGCAACTGGCACCTGCTCTTCCTCAACCTTCAGCAGTCCAACAGCAGAAGGACTCTCTCTGAGAGACCCGGCAGTGACTTTAGCTGTTTAATCTCTTCTGTCTCTACAGCAGCTATTCCAAAAGCCCATCTATGTCCCTTTGGGTCCTTGAAATATTAATTCCTGAGGTAGTTAATGCCCAGGATGCATGAGGTGGCTGGACCAGTCAAATGGGGTGTTTCTGCCAATCTCTCCCAGTCAAGCTTGCTTCAGCTTCCAGCACAGTCAACTCTTGAGACCCCCCTGTCACCCCAGAAATAGCAACAGTTTCCGGTCCCACATGTCCTGATGGCATTAACATACATTGAGCGCCAATATCAGCCAAAGCCTTGTATTCTTGTGGGTCTGATATGCCAGGCCATAATGAATCCAACTTTTCGGACTACAGTATCACTACCTAAATCACAATATTCCACTGAGGCAATGGATTGTACATATATCAGGGACTTAAATGTTTCCTTGCTACTGCAAAAACTTAAAAAGAAAGGTGGGAAGACGGTTTGAATATTAAGTAATTTATAGAGTAAGGAATGGAGTCCATCTCATCTATCAACTTTTCTGAAAGTGTTGGTTAGTTTTGATGATTATGTAATTTTAGTGTTATATAGAAATGTTGCTCCTATTAATCTAGTAAATATGAAAATTTTACAAAATTATTTAAATGTTCCAGCAAAGTAAAATGATATTTTGTTATAAAGAGAAAGACATTAACATATTAACATGAATTTAGCATTAGTTGCAATAATGAATCAGTGGCAAATCATTATTTTCACACTATTTATACATATATTGAAAGATAGTTCTTATAATATATACATACCTATAGAAATAAACCTATATATAGTAAATATTATGTATTTTTATCCTTGAAATTATATTTCACTATAGAAGAAATTCCAAATTGAGATTTTAACTACTTTTCATCCTCCATCAACTCAGGCACAGAATAACAGTGACTTGCTCATAAAAACTGACACATATTTCTACTATTCAAACGATTCTTGAAGATGCTAAGTCTTATTCTTCCAAAAACTGCATGAGAAAGCCACATTTTTTAACATCTGGCAATATAATCATCATCTTAAAATGGAAAAATTGTGAATATTTTACTCATACTGCTGCTTAAAAAAGCTTAGATTTATTATGTTTATGAGAATGTGGAGGTTGTCTGGAAAGCACATTCAGAATGATACTGTATGCACAAATATGGAAAAACAAGATCTGAACTGAATTTTCAAGCAGTAGCCTACCTTTTGGAGCTTTTCACTCCCCTGTATTATGGCTAACATCTTCGGTGCTTGCCTGGAAATGTCAGGCCATCTTTATGAACCAGTCATGTCATAGATTGACGATTACAACAGAAAACAAAAAAATTTAAAAGGGAAGATGAGGAAGGAAATGTGATGTTAGATAACTTGGAAAACAGATAAAGATAACCTGCAATACGTCCCTGAATCTGCACAGAACTGCACCGATACATACTTCAGAATGTGATGTAAAAACATTACAATATCATGTTGGTGCTTTAGTAGTGTGTTTGGTGCAGATGGCTCTACAGGACACAGAAGCTGTATGGGACAAAGGTGGAAGTTTTGTAACCACTTACTTCCTTTAATATCAGCTCTTATGAGTTGTAACATGAGAAACTCTTCACACTGAAACCTAGCATCAAAGATCTCGCACACATCCCTTTGTTCACCTGAGATTAATCATGTTTCAGTATTATGGTATGTTGCATGGAACGAAAGTTACCATTATAATTGGCTCAATGGAACTTGATTTTTTTCAGGAAAAGGTCAAGCAAAAAAATGCAGATAGAACTGTACTTTTTTCCTAAAGATAACCTCCCAAAAGTAATATCTACCAAGTACCAAAATAATATACACCAAGAAACTAAGTCCCACATGTTCTCTGAAAAGGTACAAACTTTAACCTTCTATACTGTCAACTGTTTCCATTAACCATATAAAATAAGCTACAAAATACAAGCAAGCATTTTTAAAAATAATATTTAACACTACATTAGAAAAATGTGATTTGCTCTATTTCCTCTCTCCAAAGATATCATATTCTAGTCAGAATTGCATTATTTAGCAACTGAAATAAATGTTTTCTGTAAATTTGCATAGAGGGATGCTAATAGCGGTTAAAATATTTTCCTTTTATTAGAACAAATCTTATCTATGAATATATGGCAATGAGGTATCAAAAATTCACCTCATGTCAAATTAGTAATTGACATTTCCAGCTTGACAGGAAAATGTACAAGTTGATTGAAGAAGGCTGACTCATATCTTGTCTATTGTTGATAGACCGTAGCCCATTATCCTTGAACTATAGACTGGATTTCCTGAATCCCATTACCCTACCCTGTAAAAAAATTTTTTTTAGTCCTCATTGATCTTCAATTACAGGATAAAAAGAACTGCTAAATAATTTTAGGAGAACAATCTAATTTTGAAAAACGGAGCTTAGAGTTTAATATTATGTATATATGAACCAGTCACTGGAATCAGACGATTTGTTTTCCAGACAGGTTTGAGCTAATATAATAAAATGATAATTTATTTCTGAACTGTAAAATACAGTATTGGAAACTCTCTGAACAACTTGTCAGGAACTTACAGGATCATACATCAGCTGATTGCAATGTATAACAAGTTAGAATTTATGAGTCACTTAGATAATGCACATTAATCTCTAAATACTTCAATACAATTATAGATCAAGCACATGACTTAGAAGCTGCTACATGTATGCTTAAAAATTATATAGAAAGAGAAGTTTTAAAATATTACTTTACATTTGGACAGAATAAGCACAAAGAAAATTCTTCCAAATGTAGATTAATTCAATGAAGAATGACATTTAACTAACATAGGAGCAAGTTATAGGGTTTGTCATTAACTTTACCTGGAAAGTTGTGACTAGCTATGTAAGTACTGCAAAGACAAAAGAACTAAGTAAGAATAGAGGAGACAATAGGATTATGCAGGAAGCATTAACTGAGCCAGGCTTCCATTGCTTCATATCCAGTGGGACATCTGTAACTGAATTCCAGCGAAACAGCTTTGGGACATTAGATCTAATTTTGCCGTTAGAGATTTCTTGTAAATACTTGCGTTAAAATTTCAGTTTTCAAATACTGAGTAGTTTAGTACAAGATGATATCATTATTCCAAGAAAAAATATGCCAGGCAAATTAGTCTAATTTGCTGAATACGTGCTTTTTTATGGCATGAATTCCTTCTCCAAAGACTATCATGACTTTACATGTAGACAGCAAAATCAAGCACTTTTACCTGATGCACTGCTCGTTCACCTCCATGTCAGTTTACTAAGTGAAACAACATAGACAAAATATTCTGAATAGTTAGTCCTTCACAGAATTAGTTGCACTCACACCAGAGGGTAAACAAAGTATGAAACTAACTTAAAATGGTTTGGAAAAAGTACAGTTTTGAGTATGTAGCCACGTCTGGAATATCTGATAATATTCCTACTTAAGCAAAGGCTTTAAGGGAAGCGTTAAAAGAGGATAAATAAATAAAAATACGCATATTTAATATTGGCAAAGGAAACCAGAGATTGCATGCCAGATGGATATAAGATTCAGTATATTCAAAGTGTCTTTTTTTTTTTTCCTTTTTTTGCTCCTGGCCAACCGATATGCCAGCCAGTCTTGACAGTGGTTGTTAGCTCTTGCCTCATCTCTGTCAGACTACGATTCAGACTAGAATATGAAGGCTTACTTATGACAGGGGTTGTTAAAGGTAACATGCATTTCTAAACTAAATATTATGCATTCATGTAATGGCTAATATAATCTTTTCAAAGGAGCAATCTTTATTATTTGATTATTAGATACCCAGTATAAATTCTCCCATAGTAAGAAAACATTTTAATATCTAATACAGACATGAAGATAGTAAATAGATGTCTCTCATTGTTAGACTGAGCAAAAAGAGATAAAAGCACATTACTAGAAATATTATCTTGGAGCTAACAGAACTGTAAAATAAACAGACTTCTGAAGCTTAGGAAACTATGCAATTTTGAGTCTGTTCTCAACCTTTTTCCAATGTGCACAATTTAATATCATTATTGTATATAAATGAAAACTATTCCAAACTGTAAGCCTAAGGTAAATACATATGGAAGAGTCACAGAAGAGGAGGGAGAAGGGTTGAGTGTAATGAAGAAACTACATTTTAAGAAGCAAATGAATCAGCGCAACCTGCTACCGATGTAATTGCTTTAAAGACCCCATAGCAAACATCAGCAGAATTGGTTTGTAATTTACCATGTCCTTAATTTTGAACATGTTCCCTAACGGCTTGCGTGAAAGTCATGACATCTACAAACACAATTTGTTCCAGACTGACTAGCCATGATGAATGTCTTCCTTTACTACCCTCGACCAAAATCACCCTTCTTGCCAAGAATGCAACATAAGTCTTCATTTCACTTGTCGTACTCTGGGAACATCAGATTTGTAGCTGTTGTTGGGGTTTTTTAATAATATTAAAAAGCTTTCAGAAATGTTTAGGTAAATGTTGAAACCAGAATGTTCCTAATGCAACTCTAAAGAATTTCCTATGTCAGTCAATTAACACTGGGGCAGAGATTTCTAATTACTTGAGTGGCCAGTTTATATCTGAAATATCTTTCATCCTACCCTGACTAGAATACTCAATAGTGAGCGTTCTAACTATATATCATTCATTGTGAGAAGTTCCAGCTAATTGAAATGTAGTTGACTATCCCAATACGCCTCTTAGCTGAGTAGTATGCAGATAGCACCAATAAGCTTATTCGACATTCTTGTTCAAAATCACCAAAGTTGATAAATTAACATCTCCTTCTTAGGGGGCTTAATCATATGCTGAATGCCATTCACAGCTACTGACTACAATAGAAACAAACAGAATATTCCAGTGCTGTATGCCTTACAATTTACATGTAATGATTATTTTATTTTTTTCTCCACAAATGTCCATTATACAAATTGAAATAAACTATTATTGTTAAATAGACATTTGTTGCAGCATTTGGACATGGTGTTTTAGTGACTGCAACTTAAACCAGAAACTTGATAAAAAACACATGACAGTCAAATTGCCAGTGGCTCTAATAGTGAGCAATACAATGAAAGAAACTATTGGAAAAGCTCAAAACCAGTTTGGTAAGTATATAATAAGAAAAATACTTTACAGTATTGATTAACCTTTCTTCTCGTCCTTCAAACTAGAATTTCATTTTGTTCTCCTAATATTGCATAACTTAGAGAAATGTATCTTAAATCTATCCATAGTCTGACTAGCTTAATGGGTAATGCTGGTGAACAAGACCTATGATCACTGCGTAGTCATCAGGCATATGTGTAAAGAAATGTCAGCAAAACGTAGTCGACATGTACAGAGGTGACCAGCAGATTAAAATCTCTGGGTAATAAGCACACTATACAAAGAATCTGCCTTGAAACTTTGAATTCTGGCAGGTGGGAGGAGTGTTCACAGGAATGTTAATTGAATAAGTCTCAGAACTGAGATTTAGCCTTATAATTTTCTTTCAATAGTAAATGCTTAATTTATATATACACTGGCATAAATATGCTTATTCATGCATACTGTTTAACAGCCTGGCCTGAATATTCATTGCATAATGTTGAATAGCTCTTTAAAATTTATTGTTTAAATGTATTGTTCAGAAATGACTTAAAATAGGGAGTACACACCTGAAACTTTTTGTTGTTGTTGTTAGTAATCTCTCTTACTGTCTTCATGTCCAATTCAGTATGGATATTTACAGACTATCCTTATCCAGTAACCACTGACTTAATATTTCTCTACAAATTTTTCACATAAATAGCACCAGTAGCATTGTTCTGCACTGCTTCCATGACAGTACAGGATTTAGCAGAACTGTCAATACAGCCATAGGTGTCAGGTAAACAAATGCCATAAATTTCTCATTAATTGTCTTCTGTGAAAATTTCATGATCTTTCATGAGGCTTGAGCTCTGGCAATGTCTAATGGAAATAATTTTGTGACTGTTTCATAACAGGCTTTTATGCGACCTGCTACTCCATTTTGACAATCGGCTATCAGCAAAAGCTGTTCCTTTAGATTTATAAATCATTAACATAAACACTTTGGAAGACAATTCAAAGGGTTTAAGCATATATTATGAAAGGAAAAGCTTTCTTGACTTGAAAGTTACAAAGAAAAATCACATCTGTAGAGATGTGAGACATGGTGGGGGTGGCGAGGAAAGCAAAGCTAAGTTTCGATTAGGGTGCAAGTCAGATGCCACTACAGGAAGCAACTTAGGATGAGCAGACAGGGAACCGTTCCACTTCTGAAAAAGCAAAAAAGTAAGACCCAGGGAATTACAGGCTGGTCAGTCTCAACTGTGTGCCCAGCAAGACCATGGAGCAGATCTTCCTGCAAACTCTGTGGAGGCACACGGAAAATAAGGAGGTGATTAGTGACAGCCAACATGGATTCACTAAGTGTAAATTGTGCCTGACAAAGCTGGTGGCTGCCTACTAAGTGGCTACAATATTGGTGGATAAGGGAAGAGTAACCTTCAACATCTACCTGGACTTGTGCGAAGCCTTTGACACTGTCCCACATGACATTCTAGGCTCTAAATTGGAGAGATATGGGTTTGATGTATGGACCACTTGGTCGATAAGGAATTGGATGCATGGTCACGCTCAAAGAGTTGTGGTCAATGGCTCAGTGTTCAAGCGAAGATGGGTGATGAATGGTGCTCCTCAGGGGTTGGGATTGGTGGTGTTTTTTAGAGACATGGACAGTGGGATTGAGGGCACCCTCAGCAAGTTTGCCAATGACACCAAATTGTGTGGCACAGTTGACAAGCTGGAGGGAAAAGACACCATCCAGAGGCTTGAGAGGTGGGCCTGTGCTAAACTCATTAAGTTCAACAAGACCAAGTGCAAATCCTACACCTGGGTCAAGGCAATTACAGGCTGGGTGGAGAACTGATTGAGAGCAGTGCTGAAGAGAAGTGCTGATGGATGAGAAGCTCAACATGAGCTGGCAATGTGTTCTTGCAGCCCAGAAGGCTAACCATATCCTGGGCTTCATCAAAAGAAGGTCAAGAGAGGTGATTTTGCCCCTCTGCTCTCCTCTTGTGAGATGTCACCTGGAGTACTGCCTTCAGTTCTGGAGTCCTCTGCACAGGAAGGACATGAATCTGTTAGAGTGAGTCCAGTGGAGGTCCAGAAGATGATCAGAGGGCTGGAGCACCTCCCATATGAGGACAGGCTGAGAGACCCGAGCTTGTTTAGCCTTGAGAAGAGAAAGCTCCAGGGAGGCCTTATAGCAGCCTTCCAGTAGTAACTAAAGGGGGCCTACAGGAAAGATGGGGAGGGGCTCTTTATCTGAGAGTGTAGTGATAGAGGGGTAAAAGTTTTAAGCTGGAAGAGGGTAGATTTTCATTAGATATTAGGAAGAATTTTTTTACTGCGAGGGTGGTGCGGCACTGAAAAACAGGTTGCCCAGAGAAGCTGAGAAAGCCCAATCCCAGAGGTGTTGAGCCTTGGTTGGATGAGGCTTTGAGCAACCTGATCTAGTGGAAGGTGTCCCTAGCCATGGCAGGAGAGTTGAAACTAAGATCTTTAAGTTCTCTTCCAACTCAGATTTTATGATTGATTCTAATCCCCCTGCCACTCCAGTGAGTCTCCTGAAACCATACCATTAGCCAGAAGAATTCATCCTGATAAACAATTCTGGTAATGCCACTGAGATGCTTTTTTGGCAGTCTGATGAGGCACTTAACAACTTACACCATCTGCATTAGTTATTTAACGTGTTAAAAAAACCCTCTGTTCTCAAATAATAGAATATATGAATGCTCACTGAGTGAATGTATATGTGGACTGTTATTTGAAAATAGGAACTATTGTTTTAAGTTCTGTTTTACTTAATAATTCATTATTTACTACTTTAATTATGCATGAAAAACCTCAAGTACTTCTGAATTTTCTTTAGGCAATGCAGATTCTAAGGCATGCTAGGAAAGTTATTTAGTGAGGTGTCTCTTCCTTCCATTAGTCATAAGAGAAGCAAAAATTACAATTCAGCATATAATTCTCTGCTTCTTCACAGAATGATTTAAAGTCGATTGAGTACAATTACTTCATACTCAGCATATTTACTGCCATATAAAACTTTCTTGCTCACATAAAGAAAAGGCATCCAGGCACTTCTCAGAACAACAGTATTGTTAAACATTTTTTGGTGAGCCTTTTTTTGAAGACATGCTCTACCTTTTAGTTGTTTACAAATTACTTTGGCAGCGATTTGGGAAAGCACTTAATATGTGCTAATGCTCTTCCTTGAACAGGGACTTCACTTAAGTGTTTTCTGAGCAGACTCTCATTCTGTTTATCTGGATTTAAAGTAGGGATTATTTTGATATGTCAAAACAGTTGGAAACAAAGTTACACAAGAGTAGCATGTAGCTCACTCCCCTCATTTCTCCATCTGCAGTACCTATGCTTCCTAACATATCCTTACCCTACCCTTGTTTGCCACATTTGCTGGACAAGACACAGCACATGCTGTGTTTATACAGGAACTGTATATATTCTTGCTTTACTAAATAGCCAATAGACAGGTTAAGCGGTCGCTTAGCTGGTGTCTCTGGTCCAGTAAGCAAGCCCTATTTAGCTGAACCTTGCTTTTCAAGTTGCACACCCACCAACAGCTTGGTGACTGTAAGTGGTAATTCTTTACACTTCATTGAGAGAACATAATAACTGTGAAATCTTTTTCTCTGTTATTGAACTCGTACTAGCTAATGCGTTCACAGTTCTTTATGGTGCTTGATAGATAATACGACCACAGAAACTTTTGTTTCCTTATGAAGTCCCAGGAGAAAATCCCAAAACATGGACACTGAATTTATGAGTATTTGTACAAAATTAATAACATTAAAAGTCATGAATGCTACCACATTAATTTTATATGACTTGCGTTAATGTTATTATTTTCCCCATATTTGATCAGGTCAGGTAATGCTTTAGTTATCAAATTGCAGACAGATTTGCAGGATGCAGATTTCAAGGTCTTTTCAAAATGTTAGTTTCCTTTAGTCTGCTTCTTGTCATTGTTAAAGCTGAGCAGCGCATTTAATTTTGTTGATGCTGGTCATTGCTTGAGGAGGCAGTTACATTAGTTGTGGTAGAGCTCTATGCATAAAGATGAACCTTAATCACTTTTGAATTAGTTCACTTCTCCTGTCAGCAAATATTCACCTTCTTTGATGCTCTCAGACTACTCTACTCACTAACTGTTGTAGAATACAACTCTTTACAGAATCACAGAATCATAGAATCACTAGGTTGGAAGAGATCTCTGAGATCATCGCGCCCAACCGTACCTGTCTCCCTACTAAACCATGTTCCTAAGAAACTCATCTACCCATCCTCAAACACCTCCAGGGATGGTGACTCCACCACCTCCCTGGGCAGCCTGTTCCAATCCCTGACCACTCTCTCAGTAAAGAAATTCTTCCTAATGTCCACTCTAAACCTGCCCTGGCACAACTTGCGGCTGTTTCCTCTCATCCTGTCATTTGTCACTTGTGAGAAGAGAGCAGCAGCCACCCCGTCACAGTCTCCTTTCAGGCAGTTGTAGAGAGTGATGAGGTCTCCCCTCAGCCTCCTTTTCTCCAAGCTAAACAACCCCAGTTCACTCAGCCGCTCCTTGTAAGACTTGTTGTCCAGCCCCCTCACCAGCTTCGTTGCCCTTCTCTGCACACGCTCCAGCCCCTCAATGTCCTTCCTGTAGTGAGGGGCCCAAAACTAAACACAGCACTCAAGGTGCGGCCTCACCAGTGCCGAGTACAGGGGCACAATCACCTCCCTGCTCCTGCTGGCCACACTGTGTCTGATACAGGCCAAGATGCCATTGGCCCTCTTGGCCACCTGGGCACACTGCTGGCTCATGTTCAGCCGGCTGTCAACCAGCACCCCCAGGTCCTTCTCTGCCAGGCAGCTCTCCAGCCACTCCTCCCCAAGCCTGTAACGCTGCATGGGGTTGTTGTGACCCAAATGGAGGACTCTGCACTTGGCCTTGTTGAACCTCATCCCGTTGGTCTCAGCCCATCGGTCCAGCCTGTCCAGATCCCTCTGCAGAGCCTCCCTTCCTTCAAGCAGATCCACACTTGCACCCAGCTTGGTGTCATCTGCAAACTTGCTAAGGGTGCACTCGATGTCTTCATCCAGATCATTGATAAAGATGTTGAACAGGACTGGACCCAGCACTGAACCCTGGGGAACACCGCTCGTGACCGGTTTCCAACTGGATTTACTTCCATCTACCACAACCCTTTGGGCTCGGCCATCCAGCCAGTTCTTTACCCAGCAGAGGCTGTGCCTGTCCACTCCGATGGCAGCCAGTTGCTCCAGCAGAATACTGTGAGATACTCTCAGTTTCTATGGATGCCCACGGTACTCTTCACTGCATTACTTTATTGAGTAAAAGGCCAACAGCAATATGTTCTCCAAAAAAGAGAGAAAACCCCCTGCAGATGAAGCTAATAATTTTGTATGTTTAAAGAAGAATCTGTTAATTTCACATAAACTTTCAAAAATAAAAGTCCACTAGAGGGAACTAAATCCAATATGCTCAAATAAAATAAAACACTAGCTCCTTAGATACTGTAAATGATTACAATGGCTGATATTATTCCTCTGTATTCTTAACAACGACATGACAATCGAAGAAAACAGTTTATGTATTTATAAAGAGGTCGATCATACAATTAAAACATTATAGATGACAAGATTACATATAAAAGGGTAGTATGAACATGGGGTAAATATGTTGTGTAAGTACAATTTATTATAGATCTAGATCTTTCATATTAGACACACATCAAAAGACAAAAATTGTTTTAAACTAATATATTTGGACTTCTGGAAATGCATTCTTTCTACGCATTATATTTTTGATAAGATATTTTTGATTTGTTTCCACATCGGGCATATAATATTGGTCTTTGTTTTATATGAACATGTGCATAAATCTGCAACACAATGCAATAAGTACTGTCCATTTCAGTATAAATAAGATTAAAAGGAAAGATTGCAACAGTGAGTTCACTGTTTTCTGGTACAGCTAGGAAAAAACCACTGCAATATAAAGTTGACTATTTAGTAATACAATACAAAGGCTATTTTTTTGGTAAATATGGCAAAAGCAAAACTATAAATTGCTTACTAATAGGTGGCTAACAATGAAAATAAAAGGTCACTAATCCTTTTATATGAGAATTTTGATATGATTTATAAACATTAACAAAGTCTCTGCAACATTCTGAAACCTTAGTTCCACAGCCTCCTTTTTTGATGTTAGACACCCTAGCTTTCTCCATGTCATTTCCTACTTATGACTAAAAGTAACTCAAAAAACATGTTTCTTGTCCTCCCAATAATTTCCATCAGCTAAAATTCTCTTCATTTTTCTTCCATATTTCATATGACATTATCTTTCTCTATTTTACTTCTAAATACATAGTTACTGTGCTTATGATTTTATCTGACTACAGTTTGTAAGCCTACAAAAATGGTTTTATCTTTATAACTACATTTTAATATATGGCCCGATTTAATTTATTACAATATTTTCTTCGGCAAAACTGCCTTTTTTATATTCAGATAAACAGATATTCTGGAAATCTGGTCTTAAATTCTCTAAAGTCCTTCCAACAGCATTTTTAGTAATGTAAGAACTATTATAGAGAATGCATGCACCCTGCACTCTAGAGTTTACAGTCAATGTGTCACAAATTACCAAAGCATTGGTCTTTTCCCCGTTTTCAGTAAACTGCAGTGAAAATCTGTATCCTTAAGCCAGGAACAGAGAACAGCAAAAGACATATTATTTTTTAAAAGCCCACCACTTAAATACACATCACAAGCTGTATTCACACAGCTGTTAAAATCAAACTGTATTTCTGGTGACCTCCACCTGTGCATGCTTGGTAACTCACATTTAGTACCATGTAACAAACCCGCTAAAAATAAGTATGCATAGGGGTAGTTTCTGGAACCATGTTTTTTTCCTTTAATGACAAAGGAAAAGAGAGATACGGGTTCACAATGTGATACATAGCGTAAGAGCTTAAGGCAATTCTCAGTGCAAGACATATATCATTAGGCATCTTAGATAATTAGCTCTTCTGTTACCATCATCATATGAATGGTGAGTGAGTAGTTTTCATGCTTTTCCTAATCCATTTTCATGAATATTATTAGTTTTACCATCATTGTCATTATCATCATTACCACAGCAAGCTGTTAATTTTTGTATGCCCAAAGGCAAACAAGTCATTATTTACTCATCAACAAAACTACTTGTCCCAAACATACAAGCAAGCAGATTTTTGGTAAGCTGATTGGTGAAAGAACTCAGGGCCTTCCTAGAAGTGGAAGATAATAGGATCTTCCTGAACATTAGCATTTTTACTAAATACTTTAATATTATCAAAGGTCTTCTACTCAAAACCATAGTTCTGCCAGTTTGGTTCCTGTTCTACATTAAATACTTCAGCTACAGTTGCAATGTCACAGCACAGCAGGTGAAAAATATTTCTGGAACAAATGTCAGCAAGGGATAATTTTGAAATAACCTTCCCATCTACTGTAATGCAAGCCAGAAGATAACACTGCTATATAGGTTGCTTTGTTGGTAACCTATGATGCTGTTCTGTGGCGTAGTAAGTATTTCTAAAGATGGAAGAGGAAAAAGTTTCAAAAATAATAATAAAAACCAGAGCATTCTTAATTTCCCACATTTATCATAAATGTTAGCCTTGGTTACGAATTTGAACTGAAATGGAGGGAAGAAAAACTCAAAACCAATAATGCAAAGTGGACAATTAAAGGAACAAAACCATCTATTAAGATACTTCATAGAAAAGCAAAAATATCTTACAGGGAAGCATGCTGTATTAGAATATGATACTAAAGGAAGTGAGTTCACCTTCATTTCACCTTTGAGTTGTGAAATTGCAATAAATAACCTGTGGTGTTCTTTCAAAATGGAAATCGTAAGGAAAGACTTGGAAAAGCAGCAGATGCACACTCCAGTTCTGATGAACCACTGCTACTGGCAGTCTCAGCTGGTTAAAGCTTGCACTTAATTTTAAACAGGAAGATATGCTTTTGTTCCCTGTGTATTGGGATCAAGAGCCAACTGTCAAAAGCATTTAATGCTCTCACCAGTAGAAGCTGGAAGTCCTCACCAAAAACACTTAAAACATGCAACACTCTGCCAAACCTCCTAACTCGCTGACCCAGTAACAGACTGGGTCAGACAGTAACAGTGCTGGGACTTACCATCTTGGTCTGTGGTAACTGTGATAGCTGTGAACTGCTTGGGAGAGAAACTCAACTCTGAGACCCCATTCGTGGCTTCAATTTCAAAGGTGTAGTTCACGTGTGACACAAAGTCAAGCACCGTCACAGAGGAATTGATGAGACCTGTGTGCCTGGGGATGAAGCGGATACCTCCCCCACAAATCTCACACTGGCTGGCGTCTGACCCACACTTCTTACAGATGACACTGTAAGTGAGATCTTTTCTTCCTCCGGTATCGCTTGGGGGGCTCCATTCCAGCATGAGAGCTGTTTCATTAATGTTAAAAATCACATTTCTCGGAGCAGAAGGTGGCCCTGCAAAGAAGGAGTGGAATGCCTGTTAAGCAACAGTTGTCTATTTTGGAGAAAAAATAACATGAAAAAATACATTAGTCTTAAGGCAATTATTTGCAAATAGAAGGTAAAAGAGTTACATTTCAATAACAAATTGAATGGAAAAATTAAGAACTATATAAACACTTACAATCCTTGAAAATTAAGCAGGAATAATAAATAAATGAGATCATAAAAAATGGAATAATCTAAATAAATTTGAATTATTTCAGAAATAATTAAAGGGACCATAAAAATGACTTGGGAATGTCAAACCTAGACATTTTTACACAAATTTGCACTAAACATCTCTTGATCTTGTGGGATACTGGAGTAGAGCTTTAACCACAACATTTATTTCGTTAAGTCTTTTTTGGTACTTATAATCTTTGACTTTCTATAAGAGTTAAATTGAACAATAAATAAATAACAGCTTTGGAATAACTACAAAATGTAAAATTGTTTGTATTAGTTTTGTAGTGACAGATATTTTTTCTACCCTTCACTGCTTATCCCCAGGGATTCCTTTGCTGCTGTTCATTAACAGAGTTAAGTGGCAACATGCCAAGACTATCAGGCACAAGAGACAGTTTACAAGTTTTTCTCTCCCACCTGGCACCTCACCAGCAGCAGCATAACAGTGAAGACATCAACCTTGCAAACTCAAGATCTAAAAGAATGGCTGCAAAGCAGGAGAAAAAAAAAATTCTTGAGGACTGTAGGGAAGGATGCAAAGATAGCAGCAGCAGGCAGAGCATGGGAAAGGTGATAAAGCTCTTGGTACTGTCAGGTGAACCACAAGTGACCATGTCCCATGGATCCCACAATAGTTAAGGTTATGTCCAAAATGTTTTAAGCTGTTATGCTGACTTACTGTGCAGGACCACGTGTAAATTATCTGAGGCTTTATATATCCACTTTTACAGTCTGATGGAAGAACTTTACCACCTTATGATTTTTTAGATAGGAATTAGTAAAGGGGTGAAGGAAAGAAGGAAATCAAAGGAAGCCTGAATAATCTTATTTCAATCTCTTCTTATATTTGATTTCTTCAACTGAACATACTTAAACTAAGCACTTACAGACACATGGTTTTCAAAAGCAATTTGTATGTAGACCCCCAAAATACCCATAAAAATTATGTAAGAAACACAGATTTGGCAAAACGATGCAAGGCCTTATTCTCCAGGTTTTTGATATTTTGCACCTCGAGTGCTGTGTCCAGTTCTGGGCCCCTCAGTTTAAGAAAGATGTTGAGATGCTGGAGTGCGTCCAGAGGAGGGCAACGAGAATGGTGAAGGGGCTGGAGCACAAGCCCTATGTGACTGAGGGAGCTGGGGTTGTTTAGCCTGGAGAAGAGGAGGCTCATGGGAAAAGTTATTGTTCTCTACAACTACCTAAAAGGAGGTTGTAGTCAGGCAGGAGTTGGTCCCTTCTCTCAGGCGATGGGTGACAGAACAAGAGGACACGGTCTCAAACTTCGCCAGGGGAGGTTTAGGCTTGACATTAGGAAGAAGTTCTTTACTGAGAGGGTGATTGGCCATTGGAATGAGCTGCCTGGGGAGGTGGTGGAGTCACCGTCCCTGGAGGTGTATAAGGAGAGATTGGATGAGGCACTTAGTGCCATGGTGTAGTTGACAAGTCGGAGTAGGTGTAGGTGTTGGGTCATAGGTTGGACTCGATGATCTCAAAGGTCTTTTCCAACCGCATGATACTGTGATACTGTGGTATTTATCAGATGACTGCGGTAAGCTCAACTGGTGATCTCTGAGGTTTTTGGGCTCAATAAATTGAGCAAGCATTATATTCCCAGCTCTCAACATAAAAACACAATGCAAATAGATTCCTTAGCCAATAGTTAGCAGAACTTTCAAAACTTTCTTGTTTTGCAGATTTTTGTGATTTATACAGACTGACAGCAAAACTTACACTTTGATTAAGATACTGTTCAAACTTAGAGTGAGCTTTTCATTACTTCAGGGCCTCGCAAGCAGACTGGAAGACTATATGAAACATTTGCTAATTCTTACATAGAGTGCACTCAATGAAGCAAAATGAATGGCACACTAAATCTGAGAGTTAGACAATTAAAATGTCATAACGTCCTTTATAAAAACTTTAAGACCATGAGAGAAGAACTAAACAAACAAACAAACAAAAATATTGATCAAAACGCTTGTAAATTCCAGTTCAGTGACTTGTAGAATGGAGGCAAGATACTGTGCCTAAAGGATGGTCCAATAAATAGTCAGAATTTTGTAAACAAAAAAGGCAGAACTTTGAAAACAAAATATCAAAGCTCCTCCTAACAATTCATATATAAATCATGATCTCAGATCTCAGAAAAAACCACCTCAAAACCCAATACTCACAACCTGCCTTTCTCAAACAAATCCAACTTTTTTGAAGTCATTCAATTCCATTATTTCTCTTCTTAAAATCTGAAATTACTACAGCACTGATACACTTATTCAGTTTGTAAACTTCTAGCTATTTATTTGACTGAAGAAACTGTAGCGATTTAGAAATCCAAACCCATGAATTGGTTCTGAAATACACACCTACAGCTGAAATAAATTCATTTATTCAAGTTCTTAATTCTTGAAGATGACCTTGAGTACTAGAATGGACTATAACAGAAACTGTATATGTTTTACTAATAAAATATACAGTAGTAAAGATCTATACAGTTGTACCTACACATAGAAACAGGAATGAATACTAACTTTAATGAAGGAAAGAGGCAACAATAGTTGCAGAAAAAAAGGTCACTGTTCAGCAACACTGTAATTTTTAAGTGATGCTACTTGTTTACTTATGTGGCATAAATGTGGATATAAAAGCTGGAATGCTTGTAAAGGGAAAAAGGTTTTAATACCATGGGAGAGATAATGTGAACTGATAAATGTTAAGGTTTTATGTGAACTGTAGTTGAACATTTGAGTTGCTTTTTTCTTTCTGGCATTTATTTGTAACTTGAAATAATTGACACTATGTTTTCATTAAAATTATTTTTACACTAAAGTAAATGATGAGTTAGCTGCTGCATTTCAAGCACTCGATCATTAAAATATTTGCAAGTGTTACATTCCTTTGCATTTTTTTAGGAGACAAGACAGTTTAAAATATTTTGACTGTATGAGCATTTCTTTGCATATCCATTTGTGCAGAGCTCATAGTTAGCATCCAGAAAGTCCCTGACAGTAAAGATGAGTTATTTTTCAGTGTATCAAGGAATCATCTAGCTTAATGGTATATGGGTCATTGGTACTGAATATCAATATTTCAGGAACCCACCAGATTAATTTTTATTTTTTTTTCTAATTTGCAATTTTTCTGCATATTTTGCATATTTCTTTGCTGGTCTTTGACTGCGACCTTGCAAAAAGTCCAACACTGAAGCATATGAAATACTGTAACATGTAAGTATTTATAAATGAAACTTATTAACAAAGGCTAATTATATTGATATATCATTTTCCACTAGTGTGGAAAACACAGACAAGGTACAGCTTTGAAGATGCTGATACGGTCCAGAAGCCCCTGCAACTGCAGAGTGTCTCAGATTTACAAATCTCTAATTTCTTGTAAAAATACTGTGAGGTTGATGGTTATAGCTCCTCTGGAAAACAGTATAGAGATCTGAATAAGCCAAAACAGATTACTTCAGCTTAAGTTCTTATTATTTAGGTACAGAAGACAGTAATAATTATGTTTCCTCTAAAAACATGTTGTGAGAATTCAGTAATGACTAGTCTTAACAAATTCCTACTGTCAAAACCAATAAGGAGTTTTAGGAGTATGGAGCCGTAATATGAGCCTTAATCGCACTTACATATGTGCATAACTTCAAGCGGATCAGTAATCTCCTTGAAATAATTGGTAATACTCATGCATGTAAAACTAAGCATGTGTGTAATTGCTCGAAGGATTGGAGCCAATGTTTTAAAACAAGATTAAATTTAACCTTACTTAAACTATAGATACTATGATGATGCATCGTCATAGCTCAGGGGTTTGTTTTTTTTATATTGCTTCATCAAATTTGGCAGCCCAAAATAGGAATTAATGAGAATCCAGGCAATGGGAGAGTTTTGTCTGGTTTTGTCAATTTTAATTTTCTATCATATTTTTGTTATACTCTATGTAGATGGCATCAGTAGAAGACCTAATACAATATATAAAATATACTTTTAAAAAAGTGTAAAAATTTATTTGCACTAGGCACTGAAGGTTGATGCTATACTAATAATTTGGGACTTAAACCTCAATTGTAAGAGAAAAAATGAATTATTGTATATTCACGTTTCAATGAATAGGGACAACATTATCAATTATATTAAGGGTGTCTGAAAGTATATGACTGTCCGCCTGCAAATACTGAAAAAAACTTCAGACACCCTTCATACTCAAGGCCCCTCATGCCAATTTGTGTGACGATTAAATAGCTTTTTAATTGCTGTTAAATTACGCCAGTTAAACTGTGATTTCATGCAAATATTAAGCTGTAATGACATGCAGTGAATCATTTACTAAGATTCAGAGCTTGGAACAAAGAGAGACAATTAATTCTAATCCTCAGATTCAGCTAAATTACGTGTCACTGGGCTTTTATGAATGTGGCCTGATTGCTTTGTTATCATTTATAAATTATACAAAGATTATTTGACACATTTGAAAAACTTGGCAGCAATGAGCCTTCTGCAGGCATCTGGGTGGAATGCTCTCAGGGATTTCCTTTTATTGATTTTTAAAGAAAACAAGTATATTGGTGAAAATAATGGATTCTTTCCTCACAGCAAACTTCATGACTTTGGATTTTATGCAAAAGATTGAAACACAGTTGAGATGGAGGAGCATGAAAAAAATGCAGGTTTTCTGCTTCTTAGATGGAACACAGCCCAAGTGTTAGAAATGTCTTTTGTTTCATTTACAGAATATAATGTATTCCTACATGTTTTGTGGAGTAGACTGGCATTGCTGTCTTGGGGAGAAGCAGGCCCTCTCCAAAAGAAACAGAGCTGAGTTTATGTCTCATGAAGTACTTCAGACCTCCTCTTGTTTTTGTGAATCCTCTCCACCTGTGAAGGTGAAGTGCATTTTGCCCTTTATAGAAGAACAGGTGGGGAAAACCAATGCTGCATAAGTCTAGTGAGGATGATGAAGTATTTGAAACACAGCAGAATGACGACTGTCTGGAAAATCTCTGGTGTTCTTGAAATGAGAACTGTCCATTATCAACTATTGGACTCTTAGAAGTGTGTGTTATTTAACTACTGATTTTTTACTGCAAGGGCATAAATTAACTATTGTCTTTTGAGAATACTCAGTATAAGCACCTGGCTGTGCCCACTGAGTTCATAATTGCTTTTATATATACGTGTAGCACAGATAAGTAATGTCGCTTGATGTGGAATGCTGTATTACATTTTTTCCCTTTCAGAATCACTTTTTCTATGAGGCAGGGAAGAACAGAAACGAGTGATTACAAACCAATACTCCAAGTCTGAGAATAATGATGAACTGCAAACAAGTATATATATATATATATATAAATAACAATAGAGGCAGTACAGTAGAAGGCTTCAGGCTTGTTGTTTGATTTTTCCTGCTGGAATGCAGTGTTGACTTTTTAAAACAGAGGATACGGTTTGTGGCAGAGGTTATTGAATAGAGCATAAGCTTGTTGGGTTCAAAAGTGTTTAAGCATAACACGAAAAGAGATGCGTTCAGACTTAGACTCCCAGTATAAGCCTGCCTGCCTTTGACCTTGAAAGGATGGATCAATTTATCCAATTACATTACAGTGGGAAATGTTAGAGTTTATGTACAGAGCAATCAGACAGGGGATTAGATACGATGCTATTTGTTGCTTACTAAGTATGCAGAGAGATCTCTGATACAGTACTCATATATGGCAAAGAAATAAAATAAGGAGAAAAAAAAGCAGCAAGAGATTGATAACAAATGCCAATCAAATGAAAAAAGTCTAGGAGAAAGAGATGAACAATATATCCTAATGTAATTTTCATTCCTCATTAAAAAGAGATTCATATTATGCTTTTCTGCAACATGCACACTCTTCTTTTACAAAATACAGTTATATGAAGTAAAAATGGGAACTGCACAATTCTGAAAAGCACACAGTGTGAACTTTCACAGAATTAATGAAATTAGATTTGAAGCTCATCTTGAAAAAAAAGTGGATGCCTGAAGCTAAACTGTTAATTTCACAGTCTCTTAAATCAAGGGCCTTATTTTCCATAATGCTGCATATGCAAGTTTTTCAGTACTGACGAAAAATTCCGGAGTGAAGAATACTGTCTAACCCTCCATAGGAATGAGGAGAGAGAATGAAATATCTACCTCTTTTAGGCATATTACTTTGCAGGACTTGGGGAAGCAGAAAAATAGATTCGAATATAGTTGGTTCAAAATGTTTGAATATGAAGAAATTTGAAAGTTGAACCCATGATTCATTCCATGTTTTATTAAAAACCAATTTTTATTCAAAAAGTCACATGAAAAATTTTGGATCTCTTATGTTGCATGTTGCATGTAAGGATACACATTTGGAAATGAATAAAAAAAATGCAGATCTGACCCAAAACTGCTTATACAGAAAAGGCATTTTCTTATTGCACAGCCTTTCTTCTCTAGTCATATTGCCTCATTTTTTTCCCCCCTAACTTTTCTACTCCTTTTATTACAGTAAAGAATGGCAGTTTGGAAAGAACAATCTAAATTCTACTCATATCTGTATCTTTGTTTATTAAATTTAAATTAACTACATCTATACAGACCCATTGAAGGCAGTGACGTATTTATGACAGAAACATAATTTTAATAACTGAAAGCATAATTTGAAAGCAGTGGGGTTAGAGATAACACTTAGGGAATAATTTGGCCTGCAGACTCTTCATTACTGATCATGTGCGAGAAGATAAGAACGCAGTCTGCCTGTCAAGAGTCCCTGTGTCATATGTGGAGATGACAATTAATGAAATAATCATCATTATAGGTATAAGATGAATACACCTACTGTTACAGTCTATGAAGTAATGATAACTTGCTGTCTAGGCTGAATGAGAGCCAATGCATGGTGGCACCAAACCAAGTGCAAGGCAGAAACTAGGATGCAGTTCACTATCTCTTTCATTTCTTATTTGTCCTAGGTTGGGGTGAGACAGGGCACTGGTACCTCTGTTGAGGTTGATTTCTTCTCTGCCTCCACTCATTTGGAGTTGTTTGGACTGAGTTCCTCAGCAGCCTGCTTTTGCTGGGAAAGTTCCAGGATGTTGTAGGTAACTGCCCCTGACACCATGGGTCTCATGCTCCTCCATAACTTATCAATATTAATGGAGAGTCAGGGCCTAAACTTGTGTTCTGAAAGATAATTATGGAAACATAATGTTATTTATGAATAATTTTTTTAGAGAAGAAGTGTCTTTTGGAGAAGACAAAACAATGACTTATAAATCATATGGAACTACATCTGCATAATGAATGAATGAAACCATCGTTGTAAGCGTGAAACTGCCAAGAGCTCCTGGGATGTGTGTTAGTTCTGTGGGTAAGTTCTTAATGGACTGTGCTTGGGGCGCTCATTTAATTTGGAATTACGTGCAATCACCATTTTCCTGTGGGAAGTCTGGAATAACATTATTAATTTCCTCACAGATTTTGTGCAAAGAGATAGGCCTATGTGCCTTGTTCCAGCATGAGCTGACAGCAGATTGTGTGCGTTGGATTGGGGTGCCTCTCTGAACCCAATGTCTCCTAGGCAGCTAGAGGCTGTGATTTACCCTTCCCATCTGAAAACCTTATGGTTCGATTACACAACTTTCTGCTAAGTGCCTTGGACCCGAGGAATGCCATTTTTGGTGACCATCACTCCTATTCAGTGGATGGACAATGTCTTGGTCTAGGTAATGACTCAGGATTCCGGAGTGCCCATGACTTTCTCAGTCAGCTCCAAATTACCTGGTACATTCCCAGTTTGCCCAGTACAGTGCTATTTGAAGAGACACACATAAGCACAAGTAATTAATTTCTGCTAGTGGCAGCTCAGTTATTTTTACATAGCGTAAACATACCAAAATAATGACTATACATGTGTGGTTACGGCAGCAGTACTTTGTTTTTGTGGTTTTATCTCTTAAGCTTTTTGCATACTTAGTCTGTTAAAATACTTTATGCATTTAGCAAGATTTTTTTTTTTAGAATTCTTTTAACAAAAGGACTATGGCAAAAAATGCACTTGAATGAAATGCTGCACCAAAAGAGCTAACAAAATGCTACACAGAACACTAGATATCTTAGAAAACTTTCAAACACATTTTAATCGTCTTTACTAAAGAACAAGATTTTATACGTAAATACATTACTTCGTCCACAGTTTTTCAAACACTGCTGTTTGTTCCCAGTTTTGTGAGTAAACAGATATAGCTGCTTTACGATCAATAAATGAATCCCAGTGAGTAATGAACTATGTATGAAAATCTATGAGAAATATTTTAAGTGAAAAGAAAATTTAGGCTTTATGTTTTTAGACATGAGCATATTGATCAAAATAATGAAAATCTCATCCCAGTCAGAATTCCTGCCAGTAGATTGCTGAACATCAGTTTTGTCTTAATAACAAATCTAGGTTAGTAAAAAAATAAAAAAAAAATTGTACTTTAAAAATTATTAAAAAAAATCTAAAGAATTTTCATTAACACAGTTTCATAAGATGGAAAAACTCTCCATTGAAACATGATGATATACAGGAGAGTTTAATTATATGATCTGCTGATTGGGTATACATTTTTTCTTTGTTTTTATGATTGTCTCATCTTTTTTAGAGAGTTTAGTGTTTACTTGATTGTGTTAGGATGATATTTGCCTTACAATTTTCATTTAAATCTGGGGAGAGAGCAGAGTACGTCATATCAGGTTTTTCTTTATGTGACTCCTCAATTTTTTGAAAATTTCTATACAACCACATTTTCACATATTTAAGACATATACTGGTGGTTAAAACTCAGCATTTTTATCTATATGACAATGATTACATACTTTGTATTAGCACTAAGAAAGAGAAGTTAAAAAGTCACCAAATTAAGGAACGTGTCAGTATTTTTAGGGATATCTAGACGAAATCAAAATATAAAGTTTGAATTTCAATTTTAAAAACCTCTTTTGGTTATCTTGAATGGTATTCTTTACAAAATGTGCAAGCATGTAATTTTTTTTAAATACAAAAATAAATAAATGAGCCACAGAAGAGAACTGCAGCCACTAGTACTGATCAGACTTACGGGTACATGCCATAGTTGGTGGGTCCTTCTCAGCTCTGAAGTAACCTTTCTCACACTGACAGACAGAAGTTGCCTCTACATGAGTCGAACTGTGTGGAGGGCACTTGGAGCACTTTACATTTCCAGCAAATGCTTTATAGAAACCAGGTCTGCAAGCTGCAAAACAATAAAATAAATTTCATTAATAGAAGCAAGTTTTGGTAATAGCTAAAAGTTGTTCCATGCCGTAATAATGCACCTTCTTTCCTTTCCAACCTTGATATATATGCTGTTTTGATCATACACTTCTTCACAGTTTTTATTTTGGTATATAGACTTAAAAAATCCCCCAAAGCCTGGAAAATTATTGAGACACCTTCCAAATTTACAGATAGCCCTCACTGCTGTTTGAAATTGTTACTTTGACAACTTCAATAACATCACTAAACAAACGCACATTATCTATGTTTTCTATAGGTTCCATCTGTTAATAAGAAAGACTGAGGAAACTTCTTATCTGTCAAGATAAGCCATTTATATGGCTTCCTTATTCAGGTAACTGAGACTTACAGTGCTTACTATGTTTACCTTCACAACACCTTGATGAGACAAGGATGACATCCCTATATATTTCTAAATGCGTCTGACTCACCTACAGTCCCCCAAGAAACCTTGGACAGAAAGGCCACATCAGCTGGGTCCTTTGCACCATGTTGGCATGACAGGCTGTTATAACCACTTTCAGAGCCAGAGGAAGAAGATGCCAACACCCTCTAGTGCAAACTACTGCAAGTCTGAGGCTACTCAATTTTGTCAGGAAACAACCTGGACAGGAGCTGCCTTGGGGCGTTGTGATGGTCAGAGTTCACTGGGCTCACAGTTACTTCAAGCAGGGGTCCCTGTCATTCTTAACCACAGCAAAACCTTACATGTCTTTTCGCTGGCCTTTACAGCAGAAACACTTCGCTAAAATAAATCTTATCATAAATCTGCCAGGTTTGCATTCTGAAATATTATTACCACCCTCAGACTTCACCATACATGCTTAAACAGAGATTTCTTCCTTTCTCCTTCTAACTACCACGTCTATACACGCCAGCATGTATTGCAGTTACTGTCTTCTGGTTTCCCCATCTGAAAACAGAACTGGAACAAAGAGAAGAGCAACTCAAAGCTGTATATACTGCACAGACTTATATTCCTTCTGACTCCTCCAGCAGTAAAATGGAAACCATTGTTACAAATATAATTTTGAAGATCTATTTGGTGCTTTTTTTGACATATTGAAGACTATTTTCTTTATGTTGCTTGAGAAACTAGGCAGTAGTTCTTTGTCTTGCAATAAGACAAAATAAAAATATTAAAATGAGGGTTTTTAAAAAACTAGTCAAAATATGGATTTTTTGGATTTACTGTCATTTCATATTACGCGAGTTATTAAAAAGTATTAATCCATAGATAACATATACATAGATGAGTTTTCCTTCTGATTCCAAAGGACTTGCCTTACATAAAATGTTTTCTCAGTAGCAGAAAGAAAAGGAATGAAAAGATGGCACTGAAAAAAGATGAGAGTTCATTGCCTATCAGAAATTGAGAGCCAATTTTTCAAATGCAGTTTTAAAAGCTTAATTTTGACCCAATGATTTTAGTAGTTCTTCTCCCCATGTGTTCTTCTGACTATGCTGAACATACATTAAGAAGAAATCCTGCCCTGTTGTCATGGACGGGGAAAAAACCCAGCATTTCGGGTGTTAGAGAGAAGAGGTTGTTTGTTTTGTTCTGGTTTTGGTTATATATATATATATTTGTAGTTAAGAACTGTTATGCTTTCTCTATACATTTTCTGATTAAAGTCTATTAATTTCAAAGGTTGTGGTGGGTTTTGGGAAGAGGCTCCTTGTCTAGTCCATATAGACATTTTATTTTCCTTAAACTGAGCCAGACAGTAGCTTTGGTGCATGGAAGAAGGCAACACTGTAGATACAGGGCTTAGGCTCTGACTCCTCTTAGTATTGCTGGAAGGGAGGAAGAGAGGAGGTAAGGCAAAATTGGGGAAGGTGTTATGCTTGCCTGCTCTTTTCTTCTTATGCCCATATCCTACCCTAGCTTATCTAAGGATGAATATTATATTCTTGCTTTCAACAGTTACCTTTCACACATATTGTGCGATAGAAAAAGTTTGTGATTAAAGAGTTGGCAATTCCACGTTACAGTTTTAGTCACAGCCAAATGAGTGCTCTTTACAATCATTATTACTTCTGATGTTCATGTCTGTCAGTTCTGCAGTCATTCCTTCCTCCCTTCTGTCTTTCCAAATGACAAACCACTTTGGATCAAAAGAAACACAGCATGCTCTTTCAAGAGAAATATTTTGTTTAAACTCTAAGCACTTCACTATTCCAAAATAAAACTCAATCAGAAGATTCATTTCCAACTTAAAAAAAGTAAATGTTTTATTCTGAAATGGTACTCAGTAATGCATTTAAAGCCATTATAGTTTTGAGATGGTATGTCTCTTAAAAGGAAGCACATATAGACACATGGAAAAGAAGGGGGGAAAAAATGGATGGATAGAAGGATCATTTTACTTCTTTTGAAGCAAACCCATATGCATTTATCCATTAAGCCCACGCATAACATGTATAACAATTTCTGGGGCACAGGAATGTACCACAGAAGCTTTTCTAAGGATAAGTTAAGCTATTGATAACCCACTCTGCATCCAAACACAGAACCCCACGACCATGATGACTGTACACTTTCAAGTAAAAAACAGCATTTCATAAACAAGACAAGACAAGCTGAGAACCCCAAAATGATCACAAGGTTGGGACAATGCACCTCTCTGAATAACTCAATGCTGATTGTCAGCATTCAAGGTGAAAGAAAATTAACTGTTACTCTATCATATAATCAATGAATACGCAGCATGAGCCTAAAATAAAGCGCTCCAGCTGCTGTACATATCTAAGTTTAGACTGCTGACTGCTAACAAATATAGTATTTCAGTGGCACAATTACCAAAAACAATTGCTAAATTTACTGTTTTTCACAGAAGACTTGCAAGCACTGGAGTTACTACTTAGGTTTTTAAAAGATTATTTAGGAAATGCCTCGGCTGCTATGATTTCAGAGACATGTCTCCCTCTGAAGAAAAGAAAAATAATCTCTCTGCTCCTTCAGCCTTAGATGTCTTCATGGAGCTGTATAAGACCATTTTAAGCCAACTGTATCTCACAGCAATTCCAAATAAAATTTACAGGAAAATTGCACAAAGGAGTCAATGGCATGTGCATTCCATTGTAATTTCAGATTTATGAGTAACTGTGCATGACTGCAGATTGTGATATCAAACCATACAAAAGTTGTATTCAACTTCAGAGTCATAAAGTCACACACTATCTAAAATAAAGATTCAGATACCCGTCTATAAAGGAATTAAACAATAGGCTTACTTATATGCTTAATATTAATCAGGGTACTCCGATTTTGCCTTCCTTCCTAGTAATTCTATTGTTTAGTCTCCTGTGGTGGTTTCAGTAGCAAAAAATTATTTAGTACACAAACTGCCTGATGGGCAAATCAGAAATTTGGAAAATTAATTATAAATGGGTGGTGGGTTTGTATTTGGAGAAGAAAAAAACAAACATCTTTCCCATGCAAAATTATGTCCTATGTGAATTTATCACAAGTAAGTTAAAAATTCTTACCGATGTTTCTGTATGCAGAAGTTTTCATTCTGTCTGGATTAGTAAATCAGTATTTTCAAAGTGTTTCTCATAAGATTTACTCACTCAGTTATTGCATCTACCTTTTTAACAAATTATTTGTGTATATGCTGGTGTAAACTAAAATTTAAACTATGAAAAGCTCCTGTTTGAAACAGCTTCTAATAATGACAACTCAAAAAACCCTAAAGCTTTTTTTTTTATCTTTGCTACCAGAAAGGGGTTTTTCTCCAAATTTCTAATCTCTGGGAAGCATCTTATTTTCCCTAACATTATCTAACAGAAGTGATTTTGTGAGTTACTAATTATATGAACTATAAGAGATGTGACTTTTTTACAGCCTGGGGGAAGATAATCTATTATCTTAAAAGTTAAGTAATTAGCAGGGCATCTGAATGAACAATTCAAAGACATTAAAATTTTCTCCAATGAAATACCAGATATCATGCAAAGAAGCACTGATAATTTAATTGGTTTCATAAAAGGTAACACATCTATAAAAGTGCTTTACTACAGCTTCATCAGAATTTGACTACGATGTTTTTAAACTACAGAAACTTTGTAATTAATACAATTTTCCTTAGTTAATGTTTAATATTTGGCATTCAGTTTTGTTTGCATTATATATAGATACATACAAAGAGAAATTAACGTTACTCATAGGTCTGGTGAACTCTTAAAGAAAGTGATTCATGGCTTGCTAACCTTCCAGCCTGGGCAGAGAGTGGGAGAAGGCCTTTCTTAAGGAGGTGCAAAAGCACTTTAGCATTGTTGATACTATTTGCAGAGGTATTGAAGCAGACTGAAAAAGCTTTAGGGATGCATTGTACACTTACCACTTAAAATGAGATATGATCTTAGCTCTTCCAAATAGTATGGGGAGTGTGTGTGGTGCAAGACCCTGTGGGAAGCCGCCCTTCCCCGTGCATGGCTGCATGGTCAGTTATGGTCATTACCACCCATAAGGACTGTGAGCACATCCCTCTGCCTTTGGCTGTCGGGGCTGAGGGCCAGCTTGGAGGCAGTACAGCCAAGGAAAGCCCCATCCTGTTGCGGTCATGGGGAAAGGCTCCCTGACAGAGCGGTTGTGAAGCCGACCCTTGCCTGTGGGAGCTGCTTTTGGCTGAGGGCTTGGTCCTTGCCTGGGCTAGAGCTCTGCCATGACACAGCCCTGACCTGTCTGGCCGTGGGCCCCACTGAGCTGGGTCCACCTGCAGAGCACCATTCCAGCCCAGCCTCCACCCGTCCCCACCGCCAGGGAGGGGGCCCAGTGCTGAGGCTGCCCCTGGCTGCCCCCCCGCCTGCCTTGCACCCTGGCTGAGGTTGGCGGGACAGGGCCTCACAGCCAGGACCTGCTCCACCACCAGAGGCACGAGGTGTTAGGACAGTCTCCGGCTGCCAGTCCCTTCCTGGCTGTCCCTGGTGACTGGCTGCCACTCCTACCAACCCCTGGGGAGGAGCCAGCCCCTGAGGTAACCCAACAATTGGAGATAGAGCTGGATATATATTATAGGAAGTTGCAGAGAAAGCCATACTTCATGGGGACCCATCTGGGCAACAGAACACATTTCCAAATCCACGGAAAGGCAGCCAAAGGCTGACCTTTGTGTGGTGGGCCACAGGGACTGGTCTTGTGGCATTATTGAGGCGTGAGGGCTTCATCTTGTCCTGGATGAATTTTTTTAATTGCCCAGTCCAAGAAATAAGGTCACAAGGCAATTACTGCAAAATACAGTTATGGGTTTTCTTGCAGAAGATTCTTCATTGCTTGAGACTGTCCTGGCTGTTAAGTTCTCCCCCAGCCTGGGGCAAGTGTGATGTATACTGACACAAAATCTGGAAAAGGCAGTGCTCATCTTTGTGGTCATAAACCTTGCTGCTTTAAAAAAAGAGACTATTTTTTCTAGTTTTCAGTTGCTTCAGTTTTAAAACTTCTATACCAACTGTTATCAAGTTAGTTGAACTAAGAGGAGCCCAAAGGAAACTTAGAAGTAACTTTTAGGTATGTCTGACACTTGTTTGTCTCTGTGGGAGGACATCTCTCATGAAAACGGGATTTTTATAGCTTGCTGAGAACTCATCAATCAAATTAAAATAGAGAAGACTCTGTTGTCATTTACAACGAATGGCAACTCTCAGTAGCTGTGGAAGAGGTGATTTAATCTTTCTGAAACACATAATTTGCTATGCTTTTCCACCTCATACATTTTTTTTAAATTGCTTACTGAAATCCACTATTGCACTATGAGACTGACATCTTTCATATTTGTTATATTCTGTCAATATACAGTTATTCCAATTTTAAAGTCCTCTTACCCCTCTACTATCTGATCACTTTATAAAACGGGCAATCCAATAAAGCCTGTTCTAATCTAACACTGTGCAGAAGCAAGGAACTATAATATCATTTTAATCAATTTATATTTTAGTAAAAGCATATAGAAAAGAACAAGATAAAAGACTAATGAAAGAAGCACACTGTATATTACAGAAGACTGAATATGATCACAAAGTCAAGATTAGGATATTAGAAAATTAGGACAATGAAGCTATGATGACAACCTTTGAATGTCAGCACTATCTGATTAAGTAATATCTTGTAATTTCTTTCCTCACGCTATCCTTGTTCTTTCATGGCATTAATGGACTGTAAGAAAAGGGAGGGGGTTCACTTTGGGTTATGTTCAAACTGATGGTGAGACTACGCAGAAGTTGGCATCACGAAGAACCCACTGGAGGAAGATCATGCATGATAGATTATAAATTTTGGAACATGTTGGTTAGTTGAAACCCCAAGAATAAATGAAGTATAACAAATAAATATAATAAATGAGTAAATAATTAAAAAAAGATAGTGAGGTTCAGTTTCTACAGATGGTAAGAAGGCAAAAACCAGACACCCCTAGGAAACTTAGTGACTTAATAATCCAACTTTTGGAGGACAATAGACTGATTTTCCTTTTTTGTTTGTGGTGAATTTGATGGATTATATTTCTGTGTGCTTTGGCATGCCCTAAAATGCATCTGGGTTTGCATGTTCAGTCAATCTTTTCTCTTGCCAATATCTTCTGCTCTCTAAAATTTCTATTCTTTGATGTGGAGAATAGATAAGACCATTATTCACACCCTTGACTTTGGAGGGGAAGAAGTGAGAGAGAAGAAAACAAAGCAAGTATAAGGCTGCTTCCTCAAATATAACTATATAATGAAGATAAGTAAATGAAGTTAATCATTCTTTCTCTGTGATAAAGGGGCTTTTTTATCTCTAGTGATTTATTTTTTGTTACTCCCATATTTCAGTATTCTATTAAGGTTGTTTATTAAAATTATTAGCAGAAATTACAAAAGAGAGAATTGGTATATATCAAACGGTATTCTCAGGTTACATCAATGCAGTTTTTCTCTGCATAAAACATTAGTTACAATACAATAACTTGAACAATGATTTAGGTTACATACCATATTTTTAAAGAATCTGTGTTTTATCCAAAAATATAACACACACGAGGAGAAAAGTCAAAGATATTAATTTTATCACTGCCTGTCATACTAGATACAATTCAGTAGCTCATCAAAGAGCTGGGATATGTATTACACAGCAGGCGAAAACTATTCTGGACTTCTTATGGTGCTGACAGCTACTTCTCAAAGACTTTTAAGTTGGCAACTAAAGGTTTCTGATAACAACAGAAACACCTTGTTTGCCACTGAGGTGACTCAAATAGCTTTTACAGTGTGAAAACAAACTTACTAAACCTCGCTTTTTGCATACAGAGCAATAATTACTCAGTGACTTAAGCTGCTTTTCTTATTGCTGCTAGAGACTACCACTGCCTAGTAATAGAAGGATTTTCAAAGATCCGGGAGAAAGACTGTCTGTATTCTAGCTTCCTCTTAACTTACAGGGAAGATGGAGGGAAGTGACAGTGTGGGAATAATACATGTAGCTGCTGCTCTTTTCTTTTTTAGTCACCAGCAGAATTCCTTCACAGGTTGCCTACCCATTTTATTTGTCACTTTATTTGTAGATTTTTTTCCTGTAGGTGCATATTCTATATTCTAAAAAGTCTTGAGTAAGGACTTATTTTTGTATCCTAAACAATTTCATATAAGCTAGAATTTAAGAATATGATTCTAAATGCATAGGTACTACTCAAAAAAAGAGATGGAAAATGTTTTCAATACTGATGAAATTTTATTTTTCACTTAATTCTTAGAACTAGCTGAATTATTTTTCCAAAACTAATCTAGTAAATGACATTTACTACTACAAAAGGTAGATGGCAGGTAAGAATGTTTCAGCATGAGTTACTACAAAAAAAGGCAATAATAGCAGCTGAAAAGAAGCTAACTTGATTGGCCATACCAAGCACTGGAACTACAGATCAAGACCAAATCCATAAAGTAAAAGCTATTCATAATACAGGCTACATGACCTTACAGAGGGTCTGCAACCTTTTAAAATTACCTCTTAAACACGTTTTGTAAACTGTACTGATGAGTCAATACAGCAAATTTTTTAGAGAAAGTTGCTATATTGGATCTTACTGCAACTTATTTGCCTTCCTGAAAGGAGACTCAAGGATGACAGTAAAGTTTTTTTGTTATGTTCTTTTATGTATGCCTGTATAAGCTCCAACAGTGAAAACCAAACTCAGGTTAAAATCAGAACAAAAGCAGCTTTCATGCCACTTAGATATGTCTGGAAGAAATTAGTGATTATCATCTGACTCATGAAGATGTGTCAGAGATTTGAGAGAAGCATATTTGTTTCTGGCATCTGAGTCAATAAAAAGGCTGCTTAGGTAAAAATCAGAAGGTATTAGAATGGGAAGACTCCAGTTTTTAACTGCACGGAGACTGCATTACCACATTACTGCATTGCTGGCATTATCTCCAGGAATCAGCATTAAATAAACTACACACGACCTTTGCTAACTTTGGCTAAAAATTTTCCAGCAGAACCACCAAAGCTGTTTTACTATTTATGGTGGAAATGAGCTCTGATTCCTCCAAGCAATGAAAATCTATGTGCCTAAATGTACTGTACATGGCCATAAAGACCACTTGTTAATTGCTAAGGGCAGAATTCAGTCCCTAGTTTTCATAGCTATTGCTGATTTCTGTCAGCAGCTTCTGGCAGGGACACTGATGCTGGAAGGTTCTCAGCTTGCACATTGTCTTGAAGTTGTCTCAAATATGTGCAAAGCACTAATAATATATAGGGAAGCGATTATTAGCCACAGAATAAAAATACACTACAGTTACAACTGTGGAATTGTGAAGAACAACATGTAAAGAAGTTTCACAGAAATGGCAACTGACAAAAATGGCTGAAAGACTGAGGTACTTTATTAATGATAGAAGAGGGACAATACCAAGAGGATGCATCTCCCTGAAGAGGAAACCACTATTTTTTGCTGCTTTATACTTGTTGAACCTGTCGTGGAGATCCCTGAAATCTAATAAGTTGTCTGAGGTGGGAACTACACACACCCAAATGCACTGCTCCACTTTCAAATCAGTCTTTAATTCTGTTGATATTTTATGGATAGGCCCAGTAGAAAATGCACAATTCGACTGACTTCATGAATCCTCAAAGGGGACCGTATAAATACTATTTTCTACACTGCATAATTTTTAAAGGAACATCACTGTGTTTTAGGAAGATAGTGAACAAAAGAAATCAGACAGGCCAATTAAGGCACACAATAGAAATGGTAATCAAGGAGGGAGACAGCAGTGAAAAAGAAAAGAAGTAATTTCCTGCAATATAGTAGTGCATACTCCTGGGATCAGAAAGGTCTGCAGGGAAAGAATAGAAGGAAAAAGATCATTGCATCGCAAGCAGCCATCTCCAGCACCTCTAGCAATCACCTTTAACTAGAAAAGCAGGAGAAATGTAACCCTAAGAACACTTTAGGGCAATGCAGTACTGGAGTAAATAGCAAAAGTTACTCATTGAGTCCCCAGATCTGTCAACAGCAACTGCAAAACCTCTTATTTCAAAATATAATCTTAATAATGCATTTTATTATGTTTTAATCATCGGTCCATTATTGCAAAGCTTTATTTTTAAGAAAATGCTTTCTTTGTTCTTTCAGTCCTGTCCAGTAAAAAGCTCATATCTGAGTGGCCTGCAATAGTGTCAACACCAAGGAGCATTCTGCACCTATGTAAATCCTGAAAACCAAAATACTAGATAACCAGCTGTAACAGTCAACACCCCAGGATCTTTCCTGTAGGTTATCTCTAGGATTGAAGAAGTATTCCTCTTCTCACTTGCCCTGGTTTATTTGGGTATTTGTAACACAACGGACTAAAACCGAGGAGCATACTTCAGTAGCCAGCACTAGTCAAGAAAACTCACTGGCCCATGTCAGAATAGTGGAGACAATGCTTGAACCACCAGGTAAACATTAATAACTTCTATTTAACACGTTTAGTTCACTGTGGATGCACAAGCGGAGGCCAAATGGAAGAATTTGTGCACTGTAAAGTGAGTGGAGCACGTTTACCCCTTTGCAATGCATGTTGCAGTGGCACATCACTCTTAGCATTTTGAAGAGGACAGATCTTCTGTAGGTTACTATACCACTTCCAAAAATAAAAGAAGGAAACTTGTTGCTGTAGTCCTCAGACTAAAGCAATATGGAAATCAAGAAAATCCATTAGACCAAGGACACCATATCATAACACACACAGGCAGCACAGGCAGTAGTGTATTTAACACTGCTGGGAGCTGTTCAGCCTATCGAATTGCTTTTCATAAAGGAAAGCTGAAATAGGGGTTAGACTAAATTTGCAGCTGGAAGAGCTTTTCGGCGAGAGGTATGAGGCAGGAGTGTGATAAGTTTCTCAGCAGTGCAGAGGAAGCTACAAAAGAGTAGCCTGGAAAACAGCAGAAAGGAATATTATTTATTATAACTGCAGGAACCCTTGTTTGCTGGATTTTCTTCATATCATTTCAAGAGAAATTACTATTTAAATTGGAAGGCCATGAAGACTTTTGTTTTCATGGAAGTATTTACACTCTTATGTACAGTTGAGGGCTCCTAGATTACCAGAAGACTCTGCAAATGTGCATTACACTGTATCAGATATTTCATTCTGAAAGCGGAAAAAATGTTCTGCAGATATCCAGTCCATTTTGTGGATAATTCTTTTTGCACATTATCTGTCTCTACAACATAAACGTGAAAGGAGCATTTCTATAAGGAGGTGCTCATTTGTGTACCCTTCATGACCATAATGAATGCAAACTCATAGCAGATGATTGCTCTGTGATGCTGTTGCAAGCATAGGGGCTGAATAAAAGCTATGGCCTCCTTTTTTTCTTCTTTTATTTTCACAATAATTGTAAAAAGATGGATGTCCCAATTCAGAGTTGCATGGCTACCTCTGTTGCCTGTTTGCACTGTTTTTAAGATTTTCCCCAATATCATAAATACGTTCAGGCAGTGGCCAATATGGTGTTGGTTTATAAAAAAGATTTCCTCTTTTGGAATGTTAAAAAAGAGCTCTCTAAGAGTGGTAATAACGGTTACAAGATCATCATCTTTTGATATGAGCATAATATCTGAATGCTAGAAAAATACCTCCTAGTATCCGAAAGATTCAAAGTGCTTCCTATCAGATATATACAAAATTTGAAGTGCTTTCTTTCCAGATACATGTACAAATATTTTTGGTGTATAGAGAGCAGTTTGTCAGTCTTATGATATCCTTTATCAAATGCATATACATGTGGTTATTCTTCTCTGTCCTTTCTACTGATACCGTAAACTGATATTTCTGCATTATCCTTCTGCCCATTTTTTTTTCTGTGTTCCTCCCCCTAGCATGAGAAAACTTACTATCCTTTACTCTGCATATATGTTACGTAGTTCCTCATGGATTTCTCCATTCCACGTGCAAGAACAGACCATTTGAATGTGCAGATGCACTTTTCTCTCCATAACAAATGAATCTGCTAGCTCGGGTTAATTGATTCCTATGAGAGCAATTATTTCATCTCTTTTGCATCTGTTTGGAAGTGGTAAGGTTTCAACTTTTCACAAGTAACAAAACTTCCAGTCTGCTAGATCTTGCAATGACATTTGTTGGCTAGCATTGTCGGACTGATTTTCTGTGTAAGAATAGTAAGTTACTAGCACACTTCTCAAATAATTAATGGCACTTGGCTTCATGCCTCAGAACACACTCAAGGTGTACGCTGAAAGCCTGCTAAAGCTCTCCCTGACATGACTTATTACTTTATTACAAAACTGTAGAACCGCTTTCTGTAGAAGGCATACCTTGAAGGAACGTAATTTTCTTACAGGCAGTTATTAACAATAAAAATCTGAAGAACAGTGCAGTCCCTATTTAGAAGGATACCATTTCTTGTTATGGCCTTATTATAAGACTGCAGTTTTAATGATTTAAGATCTCAGTACTCATTCTTTGGGTTCATGATTTTCACAAGACTAATTCCTTTTCTTTTAAGATTAGCTAAAGCTGTGCAATTATTTATTTCCTACTCTATGTAACTCTCTTTTACACTATTATAATTAGCAAGAAACAATAGCAATAAGAATACAATCTAACCCACTTTAAGGAATACTTTAGAACATCTGTTTTTCAAAAGGAGAAGCTTAAAAATATGCTTTCATTTTCAATTATGATTACCAAGAATGCACATTCAAGTATGGATTTGTGCATGCAATTTATTTAAGCCCCTGCTTTATTTGCAATGCACAATTCAGGAGTTTGTGCCTACAAGTAAAATTACTGTAATCATGGGAAATAAATACCCAGAAACAGATAGCTAATCATATGTGTGTACAATTTCTGATGCAAAAAACGCTGAAACGTTCTTACAAAATCGGACATTTGGTCTTTAAAAGAGAATCCTTTTTTATGTGTTTGTAGAAAAACTCACAAGCTTAATTTTCAAACACACCAAATGTGAACAGTGGCTCCCAAACTATTTCAGCTCTGATTTACCATATTCAGTAACTCTCTGAAGATGTCATACTTCTGTGAGAATCAAATACTATTTCTACTTTGGTAATATCTCTCAGTGCTGAGAAATATTAAATACTTCAAGCACATATTTGTATCTTCTACACTACTGTATTAAACATTATGTAATTTTATTCTATTCTATCATTATTTTAAGACATGGAGTTACACAATGTGGTACTTCTGAAAAAAATCACATTTCGTGCAATATACACAACATCACCAGTCTGGCTGTTAATGTATCATATAAAATGATTTTAATAAATCCAACTTGCAGTCCATACATTATACTATGGAATTTCTCCATCCATTTAAATGTCCAATTTATGACCATTGATTTTAACACAAAAGGTATTTTTTGGGGTTATCAAACAAAACTGTTCCTTAATTACAGCTAGTGATCAGGTAAGAGGAACTACAGTCATCTATTTCTCACCTCAATAACAATGAGTTCTTTTCTCTCTTGGTTCCAAACAATTTTACCATGGAAGTGAAAATTACAATATTCTGTAACCAGTCTATTCAGGCTTTCCTTTTCCTTTCCTTTTCCCCAGCATACATGTAGAACCACTTGCAGTACTTAGGCCCAAATTATAATAATTACTGTATTGTATTTACATAACTACAGACACATTTACGACCAACTCCACTGAATATACTTCATATTGCTTTCTATACAGAACACTGACCATAGAACAGTAAAAAGAAATGTTTAAGTGAAGCCTTGGATTTATGTAAGAACTGTAACCTTGTCCTACCAATGACTGACAGGTAAGTACACGATACTAAACTATTTTGGTAAAAACAATTTAAATAAAAAAAATAATTAAAAATCACGCTTTAAAGTTTTATAGACATATACTAAAACTTACAAATTTTTAGTAAACTATATACAAAGGCAGAGGCTAGTGTAGATAATGTAGACACATGAATAGCAACAGTAGTAATAGAAGAAATAACAAATATAACCTTGTGTTCAATAAGCCTTTTCAGCTCAGTTACATATTGGAATGATCTATAAAAGGGGTGCATACATTTCCGTTCTGTTACTCCTGTTTACGTATATATATATCGAATGAAATTAAGATAAATCAGTAGACAGATTGCCCAGTAGTCTTGACATCCAAGATTCTCGTAATTTTTTTATTTCATAAATGAACACTGTCAACTTTTTCAAACCCATCACAACTGTTGCATTTAGATTTATATCAATTTCGATATATAACAAATACCTCAGTAACCCAAGGGAAAGCTTTGATTACTGTCTTAAATATTCCCCTACTGGCCTTGTAAGACAGGAATACCTAAATCGTTTGGTGATGCAAATCCAATGCCATTTTAATAAAACCAGAAATCATGAAGGTGCCCTTTAGCAGAACAAGATTTCCAATCTATGTTTAACCAAAGTAGGTACTTGGGAAATATCTTCAGTAATTGTGTTTAGAGTATTTCACAAGATCGATGACAAGTATCAGAGTGTACATACTAAGATATTTCACCAGAATCTCACAGAGATGATCCATGCATTTAATATGAATACTCAAATAACCAAGTTGATGTGAAAAATACTTCCTCCAATAAGACTTCTGGTACGGACAAAGAAATTTGAGCATAAGAACAATTGTTACTACCAAAACATATCCATTCTGCATAAAATCTGAATGTATCCTAGGTTTGCTGGGGAAAACAGCTTATTTCTAGTTTTCAGCTATATTGGATGCACACTATACTGTTGAGTGCTTTCCAAAGGAAATCATTATCGCCATCCTCAAAACGTTCCAACCAAAAACTTAAGCTTAGAGAAGTCAATGTGATTTTGTTCAAGGTCTTCTGTCTACCTTGTACCAGAGACAAAGTCACTCAGTGAATTATCCTGACGACAGATGCAAGGTCATCACGAGTCACTGGCCAGGTAGGGCTGCAGCTAGTTAAATGAAGAGCCAAACCCCACAGAATGGTAACCAGCACCAACAGGTCAACTGACTTCACTTCTTCCCTTTTTTTTCCAGTTTGACACTTCTCCATAGCGGCAAACATACAATCAGAGAGATATGCGGCATAAAATCTACCTTTTAACTACAGATGCCTATCTTTAGAGGTTTTGTTTTTAAGTTACTGGCATTAGTCAAGTAGGAATTTGTAGCTATGATATCTGGTATCCTGCTATTTTTAAGTACGTAGGTTCACATGACAGTTCTAATTCTGAAAACAAAATGTTTAAATATTGTAACATTCATATGTCTTATTGGTAACATTTCAGGGCAATCATATCTTTAATAACTGGCAAAAAAATTTATATCTAGAATTTCAAATATCTAACAGATGATCAGACATATCCAGAATAATCCCTAAACCAGAGGGAAAATAAGTGCAAAATTAGGATTACACAGTCTACAACACTGATAACTACTGATGCTGAATCCCTATTTCTCATCAGATTGTGAATTTAATTCTAGTGAAGTTTAACTCCATTTCAGCTTTTAAATAGACACACAATAGGAATCAAAAGCTTTACCACTTGCCCACTGAACTATGGACTCTGGTTTTGTCTTAGCCTTAGAGCAGACAGTATTATATTTATTTCATAATTGGGGATGGCAGATTGCTTGTATGCAGTCAATTTTCACCTTTTTTTCCACTTATATTTACGTTAATCATACTGTGAAAAAAATGACTGGGAGACAAAGGTCAGGGTCTGCAATTCTGGTAGTAAATGAGATACTACTGCTATCCTGGTTCAGTATTTTGAACTGTAAAGTTCAGTGATCTGTGTTTATGAAAAGAATAACAGTGGTGGACTGCACCATTTGGCATATTTGATATTATAGTATTTTTATTTAGTAGATACATTTTTGGATACAAAACTGGAGAGGGAAAACTTGTTAACAAACACAGCGACAATACTGTAATTTACACTTACCATTTATATTTTCAATTAATATATAAAATCACAAATATATGCATCATAATGTTTAGTAGTAAAAAAATATAAAAGTATTTGTTACCCTTTTTGCACTGTATGGTAATTGGTAACTGTCATTATGATCACCTACTCTGTATTCCTGCATAGTAGATACATACATTTTAGCTTTGCTTAGCAACTTCTACATTTATTTCAAATATCATACATTTTAGAGTGACACTATGGATTACTTGTTTTATTTGCTTCCTTACTGGATTCATTCCAAGAATATGAATTTTTTCTTGTCTGTCATGATGATCTTGCCTTCCAAGCTGCTTTTCCCAGCCTTTCTTACTGCAATTATTCCAGAATCTGCTTTCTTCCTCTACTCACTCTGGTTTTATGAATATGAGAGCATAATATCCTATATATTCTTCTGAAATATAAGAATGCACAAAATATAGATTCATTGTATTTGGAATTTTTTTAAAAAATGTTTTCCTGTTGCTTTGTTTCAAAATATTATCTTGTACCTTTTCTGCCTTTATCTTCACTTTCTTCTAGCTGTACTTTACATTAGCATGAATTATTATCCCTGCTGTTTAAGGCTAGGACCATGGATAAATGGACTGTGAGTTCTCAATTTTAAAAAGTCCCATAAGAAAGTAGCTGTTCTCTGTATTATTATACAAAAAAATAGACATTTATATGATGACTCAATGAAAGTATGTGTCCATCTTGATCAGGTGCTCTAGGAGTCCAAAGAGGATAAGTGCTTTGCTCCTTGGGAAGTACAAAATAGACGAGACTTTGATCCCACTGCATCATAGGCTGTATCTCCATCTTAAAGTATCTGGAGACTGGAGTCTTCATGATGCTACACACACTACAAATAAGGATTGTTTCTGTTTCTCACAATTTGTATAAGTTTTCAGAAAAAGAGTTCATTTGAAAATGCAGAGAAACCAAAACCAAAATGGAGATCTTTCCATCTGATGATGCATAATGCCATTTATATGATACAGGAACTTTTTTTGTTCTGAAATGTAAACCTTGATTACAACGAGAAGATTCTTTTATGTTACCTAAGGATAGGATATCACAATCTACCTCTTCATATTACATTTGTAATTCTTAAAATGAAAATTGTTTTAGGGGTCGAAGGAAGCAGCAGTTTAGGTCAAAAATGGAAATGAATATCATCAGTCTCACCTTAGTCATAAATCTGCATGAATGCATTTCAAATCTATCACAGCTTAGAGAGAGGAACTTGACTGTCAGTCTGATTAAGAAAGGCACAAGACTGGAGTTACAATTTCACTTACAGGTTCTTTGGTCTGGGAAAACATACACAATATCTCTGCTATTATACTTGGTATCTGTTCACGCTACAAATCTATAATCTGCAATACTTACAATAAATAGGAATTAAATCTAATCTCTCTCTAACTTCCTCTCCCTTTCTTCCATCATATACTACAAATACCACACTGGCAGAATGGATCCTCATCAGTCTCTTTTATATAGCAGAGCTAAGTTTTCAAGGCATACAAGCATTGCACAGAGGCCTGTCAATTAGGCTCCCAGTCACTTTTGATACTATTTGGAATAAAACAAAGAACTCAGAATACAGACAGAAAAAGAACTTCACAGAGTAATCAAGAAGTATAAGAACACAAAAAAGTCAAATGAAAAGAGATGTCCGTGAGTTTCTAAGTTTTAATATTGCTGAAAGATAAAATTGGAAGCAACTTCTCTTCAGTGGTGCTGAATTAGGCTTCATAATGCTTCACCTATCTCCTTCATGATCACAATTAAGTCATCATAATATTAGAGCTGTTTCTGTATAGACTCCTTTCTAATGCAAAACTGAAGTAGACACAATCTTAACAATGTTTGTGAAATAATGAGATTTGAAGCAACTATGAAACTCTCAATCTTACTTGGCAAGAGGTGTGGGAAGATGAAGAATTTCCTTTCCCTATAATCTAATCAGACTGAGCTTCCAGATTGCAATGTCAGCCTTTCCACTGAGGGCTGAACAGGAGGCAAGGTAAAAATTAATTGATGTAAATATGAAGAATTCATACTGGTCATACTAGGTAAGCCACTTCTGCAACATTTGTTGAATGCTCCCTTTCGTACTCTCTTACTTGTTGCTGTCACTGCTTTCAGCATCCCTCCCCAGTCTGAAGCAGGAGCTGTGTTTTGAAAGGCTTCCCAAGGGGCTGGTTGAAAACTTGCATGTTTTCATGAGAAGCCCACAAGAAGTCAGAAATTAGAACCACTTCAAATTCATTTGAGGAGGAACCTTAAACTCCAATTCTCAATTCAGAAATCAAAGATTTCCGTAAGAGCTTTTAGAAGAGAGTCCCTATTAGCTATCACTGTTGCAGCAAAGCAGAGGAAAGGATTCCTGTGGTGCTTGTTAAAAAAATGGAGATTTAGCCTGTGCTGATACTGCAGTACAGCAGCAACCAACATCCTATCCTTGATGCTGATGCTCTTCAGGTGCATCAACACATCAGGACATTGTGGAGAGACAGGTATTGTCCCCGAGTTCTGATGAGTAGCAGTCATAACTCACCTCTAGCAAGAAAGAAGAGACATTGTCTGAATTTTGCTTTGACATCAGTACAGTACTGTAACCATGAAGATGAGAACACTGTTCAGGACAATGTGACTTGAGTGGCTATGCCTGAGAGATGAAAGACATAAACAACGCCTTTCCCACCCTCTTCAACAACTGTCAAGGAACCTGGAAGGCAGGCTAGGGAGATACCATGTCACTGCTGAGGCAAATTTGAGGAACCATCAATATTCTTGGATCATCCATTCTCACAGCCAGTAGCAAAGCGCTAGAATTCAAAAAATAACTTGACTTTTCAAAATCAGCCAAAAAGGAGGACCTCTCTTCACACCATAAACAACTGCAATCCCTTCACGGCTCCTTGAGTATTCAAATTTTCCCAGATTTCTAAACCCATCCTTAAACCATAAAAAGATGAATAGGTGCTTTTTTGTGTTATCCTCTGCTTAGACGAGGGAAGACTCTGAAACCCTCAAGACAATCCTCAAGGCAGAGATGTCTGTTTGCCTCCAAAAATATTTCAGTGACCACTAACAGTATCATTTGTCTTTCATCTTTTGCATAAAACATACAGAAGCAAAGCTGAGGTGTTTGATACACAGTGGAGTGAGAAAACAGCTGGAATTATTGCAATTTATGCAAAGCCAGCCAGCCAAGCTGTTGCAATGGATGGTTATGCATTTTAGCACAGCCTGCAGTTGGCATATAATTTAAATAAAAAATATGATGCCCACATATTCAAAGCAATGATGGAGAGCTAATGATCAGTTTCACAGGAGTGAGCTGTTGTTTCCTGATTATTATTTTGACTCACTTTTTCATAAATTAGTGGTGGGTTTTTTTTATTAAGTGTTATATTTTATGAAATACATAATTTCTCACTTAATACCAAACAATGCACTGCTGAAGTGAGTGATTTTAGATAAAATGTAGAACTGCTATTTTCTGGACAGGCTTTTTATGCACTAACCAGAAACATGGAATGAAACTGAAATTGCCAGCAGATATTAGCCTCCTCCTAATGACAGGGCAAATCTGCCAATTGTACAATCAGTATTAGTGCAGGATGATAATAAGGTGTTATATATATTAAATACCAAGCGTAATTAATAACAAATATATAATGATATATAAAACCTAATCCTTAGCTAATCCTAATCCTCAGCTTTGTAGCCATTTTGAAACCAATTAACATAGACTAGAAAGAAACTGTTTTCACTAATCTAGTAAATTACTGTGAATTTATGCTGAACTTTCAGAAGATGCATCCTAAGATTAAAGCATTCATGGACAGAGAAGAGGGTCCAGCCGGTGGACTGCTCTGTACCAAAGGACAGTGGAAACAGTAGAAAGAGAGAGAAATGATTTGAGGTTGTCAGTACAGTCAGAGACCTAGACACTTCATTTAAATACTAGCACAGAATGTTAACTCTACTCTGCTAAGAAAATAGCTAACATAAACTTACTATGGTAAATTAGTAACTAGCCTAATTGCTTTTATTTTTTTTCACTGTATGCCAGATACTGTTGTTTTCATTTTATTTTTATTATTATATAACCTAGTGGTTTTATTTTTATTTATTTTTAAGCACTACAGTCCAGTTTTGTCCATCACCATTTGATAATTAGCCATTGGTATCACAAAATTCCCTGTGACTGAATTCAGTGTGTGAGCACTGGTGGATTACTGAGTTCTCTTGTGTTGTAAGAAAGTCTCTTTCGAGATGTGCTCACAAATGAAGCAGAACTAACCAACGCCTCTTGGACAAGCTGATCACCTGGAAAGTAACAAGTCAGCGAGTTTGTTCTCTTGGCCTCCAGGACATGAACAAATAGTAAATGTAACTTCCAGCAAAAGGAGCACGGAAAGCATATCTACGAGGCAAATATCTGTAATGCAGATACAGGCAGCACTGAAGCACAGAAGTTCTTGTTACTGCCCCAAAACACTGTGCTGTGACAGGGAAAGCACAGACATCCCTATTCTATCAGTCAATGTCTCACAGCAACTAATTTTCCACCAGTGATCAGGAAGCTCAGAGCACTCTTTCATCAACATCCAGGGAACTGAAGGAGTAACTGCTGTTCCTGGTGCAGAACACTTTGCCCTTCTGGTAATGTAGTTTGTGTTTTAGATTTTGTTTGTGACAAGCTTTGCATTTTGCTTGAGTTTAACATGGCATCACAGCTGACAGGTGTTTCACTTTGTTACTGACAGGTCCAGAGATACCATAACCTGGAAAAGGAAAACAAGTGCCTGCAACAACTGATTGACAGGCATGAAACACCAGGGAGAAGACCATTGCACAAGAAATAATGGCTTAGAGAAAAACAAATTAGGAGCCGATTTATATTCCAGGAGACATTTTATTGCCTGCCACTCTCCATCCCACTGAAATATTGTGATGGATTGGGGTGAGTGAAGAGAATTGCTAGGTGCTAGTAACGACAATTTGAACAACGAGGTGGAGGAAACACACCATGTTCTGACTCTCCCCAGAACACCCTTAGCTTATTGTGGACAGAATCAAGGAACAGCATATGATCCACTACTCACTAGAGGAACTTCGGGATGTGTGTTCACATGCACATTCACACTGTACGCATCCCTCACCCCAAACTGTGGTCAATTTTAAGGTCTGTGTGCTAAAGTCAAACCACTAAGAGGGAACTGAAGACTGAAAGCAAATTAAATGGAGCTTTACATGCTTTCCATAGAGCTGCAAGTCAGCCAGCAGTTACTTGTCAAATCATGGGAAAAGATCCAGCCTTATTGTCTACAAAAAACATTTGGTGAAAGGAGTGGGAATACATTCCGAAAATTTTAATAGACTAAAATATATTTGAGCTCTTTCTATGAAGAAAATGTAATCATAATGCGACTATGTGCAAGCCTGGCAACTCCTGAAATGGTGACGTTGCAGTTACTGTCATCATCGTAAACCTGCATATATAGGCGTCTGGCTTTCAGAAGATGAGTGTCAATTCTGCATTCTAAATCACATTAGGAAATGATAAGGGTAAGGTCTCTTATATTTGATACACCTCCCCCCTCGAACTTAATTCTAACATCTACAGCCAGAAAGCAGAATTTTTTTCTGCCAAAGGAAAGTGGAAGTTTAAAAGAGATGGAAAGACTAGATTAGGTAGGTAATACAGGTGTAAATGAAGTCATGGTTTTTCTTTAGTATCAGTGGCCAGGATCCAGCCTGGCCTCAGTGAGTATGTTACCGTGACAACTTGTCCAAAAAAATGAAGGAGTAGTGGGAGACAGAAAACAGAAGAGGATCTTTGTTTTTCAGCACATCATTGTAAAGGGAGATGGTTAAAAGTGGGTGTAAATTCCCAAAGAATGGAACTCTTAGTGATGTTTCTGACAACTCTGAGATCTACCACAAAAGGTCCAGGACTGTCATGGAAAGGTCAGGGTTCTTTTCATCTGTGAGATTTCCAGGAATTTCAAGATGCTTTAATTCTCATTAGAAATGTGCATACACTCCAGCAACCTGACTTGCTCAACAGTAAGCCTCTGATATCTGTGGGCTTGGCACTAGGTGGAAGAGAGGTTTTCTATGTCCATGCTGCTCAGTATGACCTATGAGATGCATCTTCAAGCAAAGGTGGTCTGAAGTGATGTTCAAAATGCCAGCTTCAAAATCCAAATGAAGTCCTCTTAATGCCTATTGACTCTTCAAAAGAAGAACATTTGAGAAGATATATATGCTTGTCAGGTCAAACTGTGGTAACTGCTGATATACTGCAGTACGAAAAATAAAGGGCATATTGCTTTACTCATCCATCTCACAGGGCCCAACTCTGGCACACTCCAAGCCTTGAGATTGTTTAAATTACTACTGTCAAAATTACAGAGGATGGGGAAGAACAGGAAGAGAAACTCAGGTCTGGACAGAGAGAAATCCATCAAACTTTTGGATTTCAGCTCTTCAGGAAATAGCTTTGTGCTAGGCAACAGCCTGTTATGTTTCCAGACAAAGCACAACAATTGTGTTCTATTCCCTACAGTTATCTTAGATGACTTAAGCTACTATTTTGCCTTACAATGCTCACAAAAATACAGAAGTCTTTTTCAGGGGATTCTAGTATTTGATTTGAAAATAAAGAAATGCTCCAAGTACCTGGATAACGGAGAAATAGATGGCTGGACTATTTTGGTCGTGGAAAGAAGAGACAAGCAGAGATCAGATAATTTCTCAAGAATAAGACAGGCTATTGAAAACAAGACCCCCCGAAACTCCTTCTGTGCTACTACATGATTGGAAATATTTGAGGAAAACAGTATAATCACAGAACTGTAAAATCCTGAGATATGTTCCCTATGGGGCCTGATGTAACTCTAGAAAGAGGCCTGTGGTTACCTGTACAGGAATGTAAAGAACAGAAGAACTATCCCTCAAGTTCCCTCTTGCAGGGACCAGATAGCCAGCACTGACATAACTACTTCATTCCTAATATTTTTGTGATCTTTTTATTTGTTGAAGAGGTTTTGAGTAATAAGAAATAAATTCTCAGAAGAATCAGAGAAGACTAGTTGATCAGACCTTGGCAATAGCCATAGGGATGGAGAACATCTTTTTTCTCTGCCTTGGGTTTTTTGATGACCTGAACTAGGTAGCTTAGCATTCCCTCTGAAAAAGAAATGTCTGGGTCATACTATGGCAGAAATGATGCCTTCCTCGTGCAGATTTCTATGATATCAGAGAGAGACTGAGCCTCAGGACATAGTAAAAGCAAAGATAAGAGACTGATGGAAAAGTTTATTTTAGAAAGCACCCAGAAATAAGAAAAGAAAACTCCTAACAGGAAAATCTCAATTCTAAGGAGGCTCAACAGTAAACAGGCAGAAATACTTTGAGTCTTTTAAGGGTTCAGATTGTGCAGAAATGACACATAAATAGCAAGGTCACTACATGTTTTTTCTCTCATCTCTCAATTTCCAATTGAACAGATGAGGAGAGGCTGGAATGGAAACTGGCTGCCCTGTGAAGGGCTTGATTTTGTTGGGAAAGACATCCTGGAGAAAAAGATTCTTCCTAAATCTTAGAGTAGAGATGCTGTGAGATATCTTCTGTGTCACTTTCCCCTTTTGTGAGGGGAAAAATTATGCACCATGTTCAACTGGTGTGCCAAAAGTTGAAACACTCGAAGAAAAATCAGGTAAATACAGAAGAAAGGTCAACAAACTTTAATCTCACTGAATAAATGCCAGGTGTGCTCAGTCAGTAAACAGGACTCCAACTCAATCAGGCCACTAAGATGAGATGAAAAGACAGGAGATACCCTTGTCACTCTTGTATTACTTGGACACAGCGTGATGGGAGGCTGCAGAGGGTGAAGCATGGCACTTAAGGATCAATGTAGGAGCAGCAGAAGGCCTCCTTTATGTGTCATGCAATGGCACGTAAAGAAGGAAGACTTTATTTGCCCAGTCATATCCGGCAGAGCCAACCACAACTCAATCTGTCTGTTTTAAGACTAGTGTTGGTTTGTGAATTTTTGTTTCTAATTGGGACATTCTACTCCTTAATTAAGAATGTTTATTAAACATACACTTCCCATAAGTACTTATTTTTAATCAGCTTCTTGACCACTTACCATATCACATTTTTTTGTCATTGAAATAAATATTATTTAATATTCAAATCTCTTCTTGAAAATGAGTGGACTATACTTATACCTGGAGGAAAAAAAGAAATTCTTGGAGTTCCAGGTATCGTTTGCATGATTCTAACATATGCATTGTGGAACTTACGTTTAATGTCAGGTGTCTTGCATAAAATGTACCGCCCGTAAATCCACTAAATTTAAAATACATATGCATGAAACCCCTAACTTCTGGCTTTCCAAGCATTTTTAAGTCCTCTGCTTTCCTTCTCTCACTTAGACATACTGATGTTTTTACAGATTCCTCTGGCTGAATGACACCACAAATCACTTTTCTCCAGGTTTTAGTAATAGTCAAGCAGTCCAGGTAAGCATCTCATAATGCCCAATGTGCATAGGTCAATCCAGCCAAATGCAACTAAGAAAAACAACTAAGGAACAAACATTACGTAGAAACAGAATTGTTGCTCTAAGTAGCATAAACCCCCAATAACGCTGAATCATTTTTAGAAACCAGAGAAAATTAAGCTTGAGTTTATAACTAAAGATTTTGATGAGATCATCAGGTAAGTGCAGAGTTACAACCTCAAGCAAGGAACTTTGGTGGACAGTTCTGATGATACTTTATCTATAATAATATCTACATTTATGAGAACCTCTTTCCAAGAGAGAGCTTAAGCAGTTGGAATTATTTCAAAGAAAAGCAATAAAGAGAATGTATTGTCCTGCAGAAAGTAACCAAGATTAAAATAGATAATATGAGGAGCTTGGCTAAGCAGCAAATTCCAGAAGAGGAAAACAGTGTACAAATATGTAGAGCATATAAACACACAGAAAAGGCAATCAGTGAGGGTAAGGTGGATGATGGCTTTGTAAAGCAATGACACAAAGTTAAAAAATAAAAAGGAAAAGAAAGGAAAAAGTGTAGTCCTTAGGATAAGAAAAAATTTTTGCACAGCAATATCTATTCAGCTTTGAAATATTCTTCCAGAGCACAAAGAAATTCTATAACCTCTGACATTTTAAATGCACTGTAAACAATTTGCTAACATAAAAAAAACAATGTAGGAAACTTCTGTCTCTGGACAAAGTGACCTAGTCCACTCCTGTACCTTCAATATTCAAAATTCAATGAACATTTATATTATCCATTTCTTCTGAGATTTTCCTCATTGAACAGTGGATTTTCTAATGTTTCACACACATCTACATCACAGTCCTACATATGGTACTTTACATGTTAACCATTGAAAATTAATAGCAGAATTTTCATTATGTAATACTGATAAGGATATTTAATTTACATAAAAGAAAAATATCTGAAAATGTATTATCCAAGTCATAGGTGTGCTATGAGGTGAGAGAGCAATGATAAAGATCATTATTATAGTGCATTAGTGTCTAATGGTGTGTGATAAGGATTGTAAAATGCCTACAGTGTATTTAGCTATCTTTCATTTGGCATTCAGCGACAAAATGAAAATCATCTGTATTGTATGTATACACTGAATGACTGAGAAAGTAGAAAGCTTACACATGTAGAGCATAAAATCAACAAAACATAAAAAGAAAAAAATTAAATATCTTTTCATTTTTATAAACTGCAGTGGCAGGTTTGGAAAAAAAGACCCATAGGAAGGTGCTGATATTTTGTCTCAAGTAAAGCAATTTCTGTTTTCTAGGGTCTCTTAAAAAAACGTGGTATTGTTTGTGCGTGTATATGTGTGTCCAGGCACATACATGTACGAAGGGCCACCAATCTTATATACAATTTTTAAACAAAATGCCTTTCCTTCACCACAATTGACTTTTTGAGAAAAGATGTCTGACTGAAACAATTTAAACAGCAACATGGAATTTGGCAGCAATCCATTTCTGCTGAGATTAAACCAGCTGCTACCAAATCCATTGATCCTTTTAGCTATTGATTTGTTAATTTAATAAAAAATGAAGTTTTAGAATGTGAACAGATTCACAACGCTGAGGAGACATGATTTTGATAAGCTCTGCTGCCAGCCTAAGTTGGTAACGCTGTCAAATGAAAAATCATACTTGATTCAAAATATTAAAGATTTTCAACATGGCAGGTTGCTTAAAATACAATTCCAAATAGAAATGGGACCTGTTAGAAAAAAGCTCTCGTAATTAAAAAGGATAATCTTAAAACAACAGATCTGCTCCCTTTGTGTTCTATCTATTCATATTATTGATTAAAGTAATTTTGCCATATTTCATGCTCCTATTTGCTCTGAAGAGAGAACATAACAGATTTTACTTATTACAAAGAAAATTAGCACAAGTTCTAACTAAGGATCAAGTTTCTCCTGTCATAGCTCCATGCGACGACGCTCCTCACTGTGCAGCCACCAGTTTTTGTTCTTAATCAAAAGAGCGTATCTCCAAGCAGGTAGAGACTTCCTTGTCTGAACATGTCGTGCTTTTAGCAGTTACCCCGTGTGTATCACTGGCGCTCAGATTCTACTGTCGTGTTGCCCACTTGAGGCATTATACCCATCAGGTTGTACTCATTTTCTCATGAATTCAATCCACATAAATGAATGCTTGTGACTCAGAGGGCCACAGCTATCGCTGTGTAATAAGACTGCCAAACTGACAGAGTGACCTCTCCTGCTGGTGGTGTTTAGAGCAGATTAGCAATTTACCACAAAAACATTTTTTTCCCTTGAAAATGCTAGTTGCAGAAAATCGATGTTTTGGAAAAAAAGAAGTTGCAACACATTTGTAACAACCTGCCTGTTCTCCTATCAGCTGCCCTGAAGAGCTGCTGGGGATCCCAGGCTGTGAACAACTTGAGCTCTATCAGGCTGACTAAGGACAGTGGCATCTTACAACAACTTCTATAACTTCTTAAAACAGCTCAGAGGTGAATATGATGTGTGGACTGTATCAGAGAAAGGAATTGAAAGATTTTTAGTGTTTCTGTCTCCATCAAATTGATTGAGGTTCCATATTTCCAGCATAAAACTGAAATAAGCAAAGTATACAGGAAAAAGCAAATATTACCGTTGAGGAAGGTACTCTCCCATTTGGAAAATTTTCCTGAACAAGAATTAGCTACAAGATTAGTGATTAATCATTTTAGCTTGCCATAGCAGTCATAGATGAGCACTGCATGCTGCATCAACACTTAAGAACGAATACAGCGGCATTAGTTAAACTTGACAAAACAGAATGAGAAATGGAGGAAAATCTGGCAATATATGGCTTACTCCAGCCTTACCACGGGCTTCCCGAGGAAAAGAACAGAAGCCTTGACATTACCAGGCTTTGGCTGCTCAAACTATTCTCCAAAAAACTGTAGTTATAATAGCTGAAAAGCACATTCTAAACACACACCATTCTAGCCAGATAAGCAGAGAATTTTATACATACAAATGTATATAATAAACATCTAGTTTCCATATTTTTAATTACTGATGAAGAATTCCAATGCAGTAGATCGGAAATGCAACTTTCTACTTGAATGGGTTTCATGAATTCATTCCAGTCTTTACTGAAGTTTACTGAGGATGAATGGAGATGCACAAAGAGTTGTAGGGGGTATTGTCAAAAGCAGACATTTTATCCTCCAAAATTATTTTAGAAAATGTGAAAACTGAAATACAGGAGGAACAATTCCTAGACAACTCCCACGTACAAAAAGTTGTTTGCCTTACTCATGGTCTAAATATTACTTCGGGACTCAGCTCATTCTTATTATATCCAATATTTATACTCTCCATATAATATAAAATATCTATGCAGTATTCATATATCAGATGTATAAGATACATATGATTAATATCTCCTCAGTCTACAACATGCTAATAACTGCTAGAGTTCAAAAAGGCATCTCTTGAGTGGGCAAGTAAATGGTCTGAAAGAAGACATTTGCACACCATTTCAGCAGCTGAGAACACTATTTAATGAAAACATAGGGCAACAAAGAATGCATCATTATTGAGATAAGCACTTTGATAAGTCTGAACAAAAGTGCAGATTTTGAACTTTTCACATATTCCATTCTGTACAGATTTACTCTATTACTGAAAACATAAACATGAGTAAAGAGCATGTCAAAATTCAAAGAAAACTTAATATTCTTGTACAGGTATCTAAAGCGTGGAAAATGACACTGTCCAGGAAATCTACATAAGTATTAATGCGAGTCTTGAGAAAATCCATCTACTTACAAATTGTCACTGGCCATGAAGTTCCAGTCTGAACAGACGTAACCCAAGGTCAAAGCTATGAATGGCATGCAGCCTTTGCAATAAAAATGTAAATATTCTTCATTCTATGAAACTATAACTGTGCTTAGTTACACTATGGAACTGGACATCAGCACAGCAAGGAAGAGCGAGTAATCAGTCCTTTCTTCATAGACAGACTGTGCAGATATTGACAAACAGAACAATAGAAAGTAAAATTCTTGCTGTTACGGTATTTCTTCTGCATGTGCACACACCACACACATACAAATAAATCTGTATGGATCAAGTAAAATAAGGAGAAATAAAAGTAGATAGCTTATTCATAGGCATCAATAGTGATTAAAGGGTTGACAAAATACCTGAAAATATTTTGAATTAATTAAAAAATATTTAAAAGCCATCTGCTATTTCTCTCTCCATTTATTGGCTATTTTGAATTGGAACAGCTACAGGTTGGACATAATCAAACCAGCTTTCAACCAAGCTTGAAGTCAATTTTCCTTCCTAGTCCTGATCGAATTTAAAATAGCTTTTCCTTTTGCATGGAAATCTACATTTACATGAAGATGGTCAAAACTAATAGTCATACCAAATTCTAAATATTTCCATGACATAAAGGTTTAAATTTCAACCTCTGCAGTGCAGGGGCTGTTCTTCCTGGGTTTTTCTATGGGATCTTGAATGACATACACTTGATGTGAGATTGGGCCATTTGCACATCTGCCATAGAAACTCAAAATTATATCAGCACTCAAAAAGTGAACAACCATGAAACATTCAGCAAATTCCACCGATGGGATTTTATGAGATAAAAGTTGTGTTGTATTTATTTGCCTTCAAACTTGATGCATCCCAGATCCATTAACAATAAAGTATCACTGTGATTGTGAAATGAAATAGTAGATGCTATACACTTAACATAAACTGTGACACTTTGAACATTAAACTTACTTAGGATAGATTACAGGCATGAGAATATGCCAATACTACCCACATTCTTTCAAAAAGGCCATTGATTGCTCTGCTGCCTTTCATGTTTGAAAGAGATATATTATCTTACTTTCTAAAGAATGGTGACTCAAATAATATTCTATCTCTTAACTTCTCATCCCTACGTGAAAACTAAGTCCTGGTATCATCCTAGATGATTGGGATAGGATGATTCCTGTACCTGTTACATTCTTCAGTGTCAGAAAAAAAAATCTAGAGCTTAATCCTGAAGCATATCAAAGAAGTAAAACTTCAGCTGTTTAAATATAATACACAGTTTGTGGTAGAAGTGGCTCAAATTTTCTTCCAATAAAAAATAGTAACTTATATATATTTTGGAATCAATTCAGCTAACTCTGTTGTGTTAGTTGATGCAATTAGAATAACAGCTTTTAAATGGGTTTATATTTCAAGTAAAATTGTGCTGAATTGAATTATTCCCTACTTATCATGAAAATTTTGGATGAACATTCCTCCTTTTCAACCCACACTTTACAATTGATTTCCATCCACTTCAGCATGTCTAAATTTTTAAAAGTAGGCAGATACTTCAAATCTCTAGTGCTGTCACAAGTAGCAAATCTGATCTAAAATGTAAAAATAACTGACCTAAATCCAACCCCTCTATATGAATATGCAAATAGCCACACACCTAAGGGAGACTACACATCATCATCTGTTCTCTGCCTCAGATTTGACTCACACAAAACTATACAATGTACTTTTAACACTTTCCATTTAGAGATATTAATGGTTGAAGAAATGCTGTTTATGAAGTTCAAGGTGATATGGAAAGGAAGATTAAAAGAGGGTATATAAAGCAAAACAAGATGGACTGGATAATGTGGTTTGCTCCTCAAACAATACGCAAAGATCAGTTCCATTGGGAGAACCTGGGAAAATCCTCATAATCTTGTCTATGCAGGGATATGTAATGAGTACCTCAAAGAAACAAATCACCTTGTACAATCTCTCTTTCTGTCATACACAGAAACTCCTCTTTCAGCACTCCAGCTTCCCACAGAAACTCTGACTGATTCATGGAATTCTGCCCCAGCTGGTGGAGTGAAAACATCACTTCCCAGAGAAGTCAGCACAATGTTAAGGACACAAAAACATTTTGTATAATAAAATTTATGACTACTTTGTAATGTAAAGTTATATAATTAATGGATATTGAATAGCAGAGTTTTAGAATGAAAATAAGGCAGCATTTGAAACCCTTTATCCCATTAATGACACATTTTATAGAAGCATAGAAAAGAAAGTTTTAAGGTTGATGATAGTTTTAATTCCTAACATATTTGTTGTGTCTAGTAGTGGGAGGAAATACTTGTTGTGAACAAGAGATGCAGAAGAAAAGAAGAAATTCCTTATTGGACACCATTATACACCAAATAATTAATGAGTTTCTACCATGAAAAAAACAAGGAAATGCACAGCTGCAAAAGAAATGCTAATACACAAGTCTTATAAATAAAAAATTCAGAGTCCTGAGAGACCAATCGGGTAGTACTTTATGGGCCCTGACTTATATGGTACTCATTCATTTTCTCCAGGACTGAAGAATGACACTCATGGATATATACAGCAACACACATAGAAAAAAGAGATGCCACTTGTTGTGGTTTGGGATTTTTCCGAGGAATTTTTCTTCCTTTTGCCAATAAAGGGAATTTCAACAGACGCGAGGGGGGATGGGGGGAGGACGTTTCCGGGGAAACCGGGACAGAGGTCGTGACCGGACATCCGTTTTCCTCTCGGACGGCAGTGGCGACAACGGCAGCGGCAGTCCCTGAGTGCATGCGGTTTGCAATCTCTGAAGGAAAGATCACGGGTCATCTGAATCTTCCACAACTCCGGCAGAACTCGCACTAAGTTTCCATCTCCCTCCCCCGCCCTTCCCCGGCTGCGGGGGGGCCGCGCTTTCCCCGTGCAGGGCAGCGACTGCTCGCCAGCTCTTAAAGAGACCTGCATCGCAAGATTTTGGGTACAGGACTCAATCTATTTCTTAAGACTTTTAGGTTTTAGTTGTGATTAGTGGTGATCCTGTTTTGTATACACATATATTTGTAGCTAAGAACTGTTATCTCTTCTATTCAATTTTTTTTTTTTTTTTTTCCTGATTAAAGATCTTTAATATCTGATAACATATCTTAGTTTTCATCTAAACTAAGACACCACTCCTACGGAATGGCACTAAGGAAGGCGGAAGTAAGAAAGGTGCCACTTCTCATGTGGCACATGGAGGCAACACAGTCCTCTTTTTGGGTTCAAGCACAGCTGGATGACTCGATCTCAGAAATGAAACAAGGACTTGATAGACTCTTAGTAATGACAATTAGCAAGCACCAGCAAGAAAAAAAAAACCAGAAGACAACCAAGGCCTTTGGATCTATATACAGTGGTTTTCCTTATAGCTTTCTCCAGAAGGACAAAGGGACAGCATCAGCAACTTGGGAAAGCCTCAATGAAGAAACAAAAGCCCACTGTGTCACAGTGCCTGTACAGGACAACTGCCTGCATGGCCTTAAATAAAGTCAAGAAGCACAATCACATTAACTGGTATATATGATGATGCAAATCTACATAGTGCTGCTCCTTTGTGGATTTGTTTTCATATGTGGAGATGTTGCACAGAGCTGGCAAATGCAACACAGGACTTGTGAGACACCTATGCCATTTTTGAGAAGTAGATAGAGATCAAAGAGAATAGCTTAAGAAGTTCAAAACAGCACTAGACTCTATGTTTAGGCCACTGAACCTCGCTGTTACTATCCAACAGGATCAGATGCTGTTAGAGAATCAGATCTTGAAGGAACATCAACTTAACCATGTTTGAATTTATTTTTAAATGCTCTGCATCTGCAATTACCACAATTATTCTTAATAACAAATCTGTATTAGGTATTGAGAAAGGTCTACGAAGTGTATCTTCTTTTGTCATGACTACAAACTTCCTATTGATAACTAAAATCACAAATACTAAGTCCATACGACTTCTTATTACATGCCAGAAACCAAGCCACAGATCATTCCTAATTCTGTTTCTGAATAGCAGGAAGAACTGTTGTTCATTATATCCATCTTGTTTTTTAGAGTAGGCTGCTGAAGGTTATAGTTTTCCAATATAAACATCATATAAACATCAGCATGAACATAATGCCAGATGAAAGAGCGGCTGCTTTGCTGTTCTTTGAAAAGGGGCATATGTGCTCCAGCTCTCAAAGCTGATTAGTTAAATGGACAGAGGAGTGGAAGAACTTAAGCTAAGACAACACATCCCCTGGGTTGGCTATTGCTATAACTTCATTAGTTCTGCATTCTCCAGAAACTCATTATCTAAAATAGCATTTGAAATTTCAAAAGATTAAAAGGGAACATAAGAGCCCCTCTTGCTTACTGTCCTTTTACATTTTTTTATGAAATCTAAATGTATTCAGCTTCAATAATATATTTTAAATTCTGTTTGTATGAGGAAGAGGGTTTAAGTCAGTATTACCTGGTAATAAATGCAAAAAAATATCAGAAAATATTGTTTAATTCATAGAATCATAGAATCATAAGGTTGGAAGAGACCTCTGAGTTCATGGAGTCCAATCGTGCCTTTCTCCCTACTAAATCATGTCCCTAAGAAACTTATCTACCTGTTTTCTAAACACCTCCAGGGATGGTGACTCCACCACCTCCCTGGGCAGCCTCTTCCCATCCCTGACCACCCTTTCAGTGAAGAAATTCTTCCTAATGTCCAGTCTAAACCTCCCCTGGCACAACTTGCGGCCATTTCCTCTCATCCTATCGCTGTCACTTGTGAGAAGAGCCCAGCATCCACCCCATCACAAGCTCCTTCCAGGCAGTTGTAGACAGTGATGAGGTCTCCCCTCAGCCTCCTCTTGTCCAAGCTAAACAACCCTAATTCCCTCAGTCTCTCCTCACAGGACTTGTTCTCCAGCCCCCTCACCAGCCTCGTTGCCCTTCTCTGCACACGCTCCAGCCCCTCAATGTCCTTCCTGTAGTGAGGGGCCCAAAACTGAACCCAGAACTCAAGGTGCAGCCTCACCAGTGCTGAGCACAGGGGCACAATCACCTCCCTGCTCCTGCTGGCCACGCTGTGTCTGATACAGGCCAAGATGCCATTGGCCCTCTTGGCCACCTGGGCACACTGCTGGCTCATGGTCAGCCGCTATCAAGCAACACCCCCAGGTCCTTCTCTGCCAGACAGCTCTCCAGCCACTCCTCCCCAAGCCTGTATCATTGTTGCATGGAGTTGTTGTGTCCCAAGTGCAGGACTCTGCACTTGGCCTTGTTGAACCTCATCCCGTTGGTCTCAGCCCATCGATCCAGCCTGTCCAGATCCCTCTGCAGAGCCTCCCTTCCTTCAAGCAGATCCACACTTGCACCCAGCTTGGTGTCATCTGCAAACTTGCTGAGGGTGCACTTGATGCCTTCATCAAGATCATTGATAAAGATCTTGAACAGGACTGGACCCAGCACTGAACTCTGGGGAACACTGCTCGTGACTGGTTTCCAACTGGATTTACTTCCATTCCCCACAAACCTTTGGGCCCGGCCATGCAGCCAGTTTTTAACCCAGCAGAGGCTGTGCCTGTCCACTCCGATGGCAGCCAGTTGCTCCAGCAGAATACTGTGAGAAATGGTGTCAAAGGCTTTACTGAAGTCCAGGTACACCACACCCACAGCCTTTCCCTCGTCCATTAAACAGGTAACCTTGTCATAGAAGGAGATCAGGTTGGTCTGGCAGGACCTGCCTTTGGTGAACATATGTTGACTGGGCTTGATCACCCGGTTGTCCCGCGTGTGCTGTATGATAGATGATCTGCTCCATGACAGAGAATATATGGAATCACAAAATAATTCAGGTTCAAAGGAATCTATAGAGACATCTGTTCCACTTCCAACTGAGTAAGTCTCAGGTAGATCAATTGCCAAGGGACTTATCCATACAAGTTTTAAATATCAGCAGGCGTGAGATTCATCATCCCTTTTAGACACCTGCAGTAGTGCTTGATCACTCTTAAAACCACTGTGAAAAAATTTCCTGTGCTGCAACTTAAGCCCATTGCACCTTCTCTTTTGCCAATGTGGTCTTTGGAGTCTAGTTTTGTCTCCTCTATAATGACCACCATTAGTTGGCTGATTAGGCACCTGTCAACCTTTCCTTCTCCAGGGTGAACAAGCCCAGCTTTTTCAGCCTTTTCTTTTATATCCTGTGCTCTGGTCCCTGACCAGTATGGTGGCCCATTGCTGGGCCTCTCGCTGCTACTTGGTATCTTGGCCTGCATCAGGAACAGTGTGGCCAGCAGGACTAGGGAGGTCATCATTCCCTTATACTCGGCACTGGTCAGGCTGCACGTCGAGTGTTGTGTCCAGTTCTGGGCCCCTCAGTTTAAGAAAGGTGTTGAGATGCTGGAGTGCGTCCAGAGGAGAGCGACAAGGATGGTGAAGGGGCTGAAGCACAAGCCCTGTGAGGAGCAACTGAGGGAGCTGGGGTTGTTTAGCCTGAAGAAGAGGAGGCTCAGGGGAGACCTTATTGCTCTCTACAACTGCCTAAAAGGAGGTTATAGTCAGGCAGGGGTTGGTCTCTTCTCTCAGGCGATCAGTGACAGAACGAGAGGACACGGTCTCAAGCTTCGCCAGGGGAGGTTTAGGCTTGACATTATAAGTTCTTTACTGAGAGGGTGATTGGCCATTGGAATGCGCTGCCCGGGGAGGTGGTGGAGTCACCATGCCTGGAGGTGTTTAAGGAGAGACTGGATGAGGCACTTAGTGCCATGGTGTAGTTGACAAGTAGGAGTAGGTGTAGGTGTTGGGTCATAGGTTGGACTCGATGATCTCAAAGGTCTTTTCCAACCTTATGATACTGTGATACTGTGATACTTGGGAGCCCCAGACTGGGCAGTCTTCCAGGCTCAGTTTCACAAGTGTCAAATAGAGAAGGATCCCTGCCTTCAGCCCACTGACTGAAGTCTCCTTAGCACCACCAAGGATGTGGTTGGCTATCTTTACAGCAAGGGTACACTGTTAACTCTTCTTTAATCTGCCGCTTACCAGCCCTTTTCTACAAGTCTATTTCTTGCCAGTTGGCATCCAGCCTGTGCCGGTGTTTGGGATTACTGCAGTTCAGATGCAGGATTTCTCACTTGCCTGTGATGAACTTTATGAGGTTTCCTTCTCTTCATTCCTCCAGCCCATCGAGGCCCCTCTGAATGACTGTGCTTCCCTCCAACGTGCTTTCAAGTTCAGTGTCAAGTTCCAAGCTTGCAGAACATGCACTTCACCTCATTGTCCAGGTGGATAACACAAACAATAAACGGTCTTTGCCACAATATCAACAGCTGAGGTGCATCACTGATAACCAGCTATTAGCTGGACCTCGAACTGCTGATATCTACTTTATGCGTAGAAGTGAAGACAGTTTTCCACCTACGAGGTGGTCTACCCACTCAGTCTGTAAGGATACTACCACATGGTTGACCACATCAAAGGCCCTGCTAAAGTCAAAGTAAGGAGCATTGACTGCTCTCCCCTTGTTTTCTCAGCATCACATACCATTGTAGACAACCATTAATCAAATTGGTCAGATACAATTTGCCCTCAATAAATCCATGATGGTTGTATCAATCAGCTTCTTATCCTCATGTGCCTGCTTATGGCTCTCAGAAGGATCTGCTCCATAATATTCACAGTGACTGAAGTGACACTGATTGGTGTGGATCCTCTCAGAGTTGCCTCTCTTGAAGACGACTGTGATATTTCCTTTTTTCCAATCATCAGAAACCTCCCAGATCCCTCAGCATCCTTGAGTACATCCCCTCTGGTCCGATGGGCTAATCTACATCTAGTCAGTTTACGTGGTCCCCAGCTCTGTTTTTTAATACTGTGGATGATGCTTCATTCTCACTGATGCTCAAGGGCCTGGGAGGCTCAAAAGCAGATCTCATCAATTAAGACCAGTGAAAGAAAAACCTGGCATTATTTGTTTTTATATGTATGTAATAAAGATATTTTAAACTTCCTATGACATTTGACCTCCAAATGTTCCTCTGACTTCTACTAACACTCCCCGGTTACCTTAAATGGTTTATCGCTGCTGCATGATTTTCACATACTTCCTGTTAATTCTGAATGAGAAAAATAAGTCAGTCCTTTCAATCACATGAAGTTATTCACATTTTTTTTCTAGTGTCATATATTTAATTTCAGTGGCTCCACCTTCTCTAGCAAATTTGACACTTATTCCTAGAAATTTGCAGTCAAACTATTACCACTGGTGAAGCACAGGTAACTAGTTGCCCCCCAAAGGCATATTCACTGTCATGAATATGAGTTCTGTATTCCATCAAGAAATTACATACAGATTAAACACTGATACCCCACCTACTCTTATTTATATTGCAAAGATAATTCTGAGAGACGCTTAAAATTTATGTCAGTACCTTTTGCCATTACTTATTTTTGGCACTGGAAACTCTAGGAAAAACATAAATACTTTAACCCACATTTTTTTCATAAGAAATTGAAATCTTGAGCCTAAATACAATGTTAATCTAGGTATTGAAATACTTTATTTCTGTTTTATATTCTAAGTGAAGTATCAAAATCTAACACTTACAACACAGGAAACACTGATTCAGAAAATCAAATAACTGTAAAAAAAAAGTATGAAGTAAGTCAAAGTAAGATATACTAATTTATTATTTAAAGCAGTCTATGAAATTACAAGTCATATGATTATAATACACCTCTCCTGTTAGTATCCTGTCATGAAATTTCACAGATTTGATATGTACACACAAAAGAAAAAAACCACTTGTATTTTTATGGTTCTATTAAATTCATGTTTTGCAGCTATCATAGGATGGCTGGACAATAATTGCTTTTGCTCTGATTCAGAAAAGAAATGTCAAACAATTCTCTGCAACAGAAAATGTGCATTTTATCAGGTTTTTGGGCATGGTGCATCCTCAGTGCTCTGAGGTTAACAGAAAGCTCACAGGGTGAGCTTGGAATGCAAAAAAATGGTTGCTATCCTGATCAAGGCAAAGCCTTCCCTTTGGTTCCATGCATTTCCAAAATTGCTGAGTACCTCGAGGGAGTCTTGGTAAAAGAGGCTGCCTGAGTCATTTTGCCTTGGAAAGGAATGAGAAATTTTATTAATGGGAATCTATTTTTAATCAACTACAATGAGACTTGAAGCTAAAATAATTTCTTTTCTTTTGCAGGAATCACTAACACCTTTCATGGGTAACAAGGAGAAGAATAGTTTCTCATATACGGGGATAAGAGAGAAGTCTTTCCCTTCCCATTCACTTACAGTGAGCTAGAATTTAATTTTCAGTTTCAAAGCCTGATAGCAGTGAAAAACACACAAACATCATCTAATCATGAAAATGTGTTCTCAGAAGGAGTGAAAACATTGCTTTTATTTTTGCTTCCTGCTAAAGGGTGGGGAGTTTATCCTTACTGCATTGAAAACATAAAGTTTAGAAAAAACCCCTGTTCTTTTCTCCTAAATATGATGGTGCTCCAAAACACTGTCAAATTCAAAATCTCAGAAGCTGTTCACAGTTTTCTGCCAAGTTTCTCTATTTATGCCACCTGCTGCTGCCCTGTCATAGCACAGGCACAGCAGGAAACACAAATGAAAGGAAGAGCCACAAACACACACGGCTGGATTGTGTTTTCCCAGTGGAGCAGCAGGAGGTAAAAATGATAGGGATTATGTTGCCACTTGCCCTGAGGGAAAATGTTAATAATGGAGTAAACAGCCTTATGCTTTCCTCTCCCAAGGGGTAAAAAAAAAAAGGAACTTTGATCTTGGGAAATGGATTTTTTTACACCCCTAAAGGTAGCGTAGCTTATAAACATATCTTACTATATGGGGCTATTAAAATAGCAACATGATAATATAAGGGCCAGATTCTGTCCAAGAAATTCAGTGTTTATGTCTTCCAAGGTGGCATGAAGTAGATTTTTCATCAAAAAATTTTTTTATTCCAGCAGAGCTTTTATTCCAGCAGAGCTTTATTACTACAGCAAGGGTGGTTTTTTTTCTTGATATTTCAGGATTTTCACATTAGATAAGAACTTAGAAAATAAATACTATTGTTGTCTGCAATATTAATCCATATACATATTTCAATGGAAAGTAGGAATAAAATTCATTTGTAGTTCATTAAAGTCTACAGGTTTAAATGAGAAGCAGTTTCTTAGTTAAACTGAGAAAGCAAATAGATTTTAGACAGTCATAATCACTTTCTCTGCTATAGTTTTCTTCCCAGTTGCCATTCAACTTTCCTTAAATGGTACTGAGCTTGCACTCATGAATTTTGCAGGAAGCATGATTAAGTACTGTGTTCTTTTTTGTTAATAAAACCAGGAAATGTGCAGCAGCAGAGTCACGTTCCTGATCTCTTCCCATATCAAACAAAAATCATCTCCACTACTTCATGACAGTAAATCTTTGCCAAATATCAGTCTTGAAATCGTAAAACATAAGAAAATTAATCACATATGACAGAAAGAATTTCCTATCCAGGAGAGATTTAGAATGACTGGCAGTACACATTATGCTTTGTTGTTACAAAGCATAATCACTGCTGTCTCCAGTAAATCTGTTGATAGGAAATATTTTCAGTACCTTTGCTACCACTTTCTGATACTCCAGAGGCACTTCTGAAATTACAGATATAAGAGGAACTCTTAGCAATCTTGCCCTAGGATCAATACAGTTGATAGGACTTTTCATTTCCTCTGCATGCCTTTGGTTTTTACCAGCATCTCTCCTTATACTTACTTAATGCTTCTGGTCTAAGAGCATGTGTATTCCCTATCAGTATGAAATGGAATTATGAATACTTATTGCTGAAAGAAAAGTTCCTGAAAAACTACTAACTCATGTCCAGCACACTATGCTAAAGCTGATAAACTACAAAAGTTTATTAAATACTGCCATTCTTTTCCTCTTCGACTTTATTTTGTAAGTCTACCACAGAAGCAGGTTTTTTTAGCTTTGTTAAGTTTTATGTGGGGAGAAGACTGTAGCAGCATTATTTGCTAGTCTGGAGTATATAAACATAAAATAATTTTTTTAAAAGTTGTATTTTTATTATTCTAAAATAAATGAAGGTACTGCAGAATAAAGTTAGGTTACAGGATAGCTGGGTAGTAGCTGCTTTAATTCTGCTTCAGAAAGAAAAGCAAGGTCAAACTATTCTTTACAACTGAAATTTTATATATTATCAGTTTTGTGGGTATGGTGCAGCCTCAGTTCTGTTAGGATTTTACAGAAAAAGCTTAAAGGTACATTAGCCATCAGATTTTCTAAGAAAGAATGTATACACAGTGGACAAGCTGTATCGTGCACATGGAAGATAGAGGCAATCTTTCAGAAAAAGATGCGAGTCTAAACTTTCTGCCATATGTCAACCATAGGCAGATTGCAGAGGAAGGGCAGTCAGTTGTAGGTGGTTCGTATGGCAACAGAGCCTGAAGAACTGGAATCTCTCAATCAAAACAACAGTGCAGAAAAAAACCAAGAATATGTCTGAAGTCATTGCAATACAAAACTATTGGCAGACATCTACAAACAGAAGTGAAAAACATACAGAGAGGTCTGTATGTGAGATGCAGTACTGCAGAGAAATCCAGAGGTAACCTTTACTAAGTCATCTTGAGCACTAAAAGCTCTAAAAACAGTCATGCATAACAGCAGTCTACTTAGGCTCATTTTTCCTACCAAGGAATCACATAATTTCCCTTGCAATTAGTTAAGACTTGTCTTATCAAATTCCTGCTTAAGTTCAAAGATTTTCATTAGTACTGCGTACAACACTGAGTGGGAAGAAAAGAAGTAGAGGTAGGTCTACTACAAAAAGGAAAACAAAATTACTTTTAGCTGCATATAACCTTATTAAATATCACTAATGAATGCATAAAACCCCACATTCTGAAATTGTATCTTAATGGAACAACTAAATCTAGAGCACAAAGGAGAAAGTATTCTCAACTTAGTCCTAAGACTGCTTTAAGAAGCTGGTACAACTGAAAAACTAGTTCGCAGTACCTGCCTTGGGAAAGAAATGTAGCAAATTCAAGCTCTGAAAATCTCTTCCTCCCCTCAAAATACATTCCCAGCCCAAACCTCTTAATGAAACATTTCACAGTATTAGGAAGATAGCACACAAACAAAAGACCCTCTAAAACGGCCCCACCTCCAAAACTAAATCAAAAGCGCCTGTCTAAATTCTTAGGCAAAGATGAAGCTTACTAGGGAAAAATAAAGAAAAAACCACAACCTAGAATACCTTTCTTTTCTTTGTATTTTTTTAAATCTGTTTGCTTGTTTGTTTTTCAAAGAAACTCAGAAGAACTTTCACTAAATTGAATCTTAGTTTACCAAGACTAAGTCTTGACACATGACTTGACATCTGAGAATACCCATGAAAGGTTAAATTCTGTTCTCAAAGAGTGAGGGAACACAGTTGTGTCGGAGAGCTGTCCCAGCTGAAGCTGGCAGTGGCCCATATACAGAGGTCCTACTAGGAGACAACTCTAAGAGTCACTAGAGGGAGAGAATAAAGACCAGAAAACTAGTGCGAAATATCCATATAGTAAACCAGCCAACTTCAGTATTATTTTTACATTTGCAGAGGTTTTATTTTTTAGTTTTATTTTATTTTGCTATGTTTTATTTGGAGAGAGGAAAGTAGAAGGACCATCTGCCAAACTCAAGCAGCTAAGACTTACTTCAAGCTGAAAATGCTTATGTGAAGCAACACATATGCCCCCAACGTTTATAAAACAATTGCTTTTTGATGTTGGCATTTTTTCCTGCTTTCTAATAAGACTAATGACTTTAGTCTTTATGAAAGAATTAGAAAAAAAAGAAATCTACAGAAAAATGTCTCTTCTGCTTAGTCTGTAGCAACTATGTTAAGGTGGCCAAATAACATGGAAAACAGGAAAGCTAAGAGAGATTTTTGAAAATCAATGAAATCCAACAATTCCATGTCTAAGGACATAACAGATACCTACAGCTCAATTTCTTTTATGTGGTTTTTTTTAAAGGAGATTAGCAATTTGATGAATAGTGAAACCATTTACCGGATACTATAATGAAGATTTCGTCTCCTTAGAGCCTTCACAGAACCTATCAGATACCTAACAAACAGCACAACTTTTCTTCAAATTAAATCCTAGACAGGACTTCAAAATTTTAAAATATTTGCAAATCTTTCCATATTTTAATTATTACTTTTGTATAGAAAGTCAGGAGATTACTTCTTTTCCTCTCTTTCCATACTACTTCAGCAGGTACTTCTAAGGGGTGGCTCACAGAACAAGCCTGCTTTTACTGCTTCATAAGAAAGGCCATTGATATTTGCAGTCTGCACAGTTTAAAAGCAGCACCACACAAAATGCTTGGACGGCTTCAACCTGCACGTTCCCCTCAGACCTGCTACGGGGTATGTGAAGTGTGTGCTTTTCCTTTGGATGCAACTGAGGGATATGACGCATTTAGCAGTAGGCACCTTGATAGTACGGGAAAAAGCATGTTTTTGCCTGTCAGTGCAGAGGCCAATTTGAATAGAACTTCAGTAACAGGTACGTGGCAGCCCCAGCTGGGCACAGGATGCCTTCGCTGGCTGCTGTCAGAACTCGGCACGAAGCACCAGGGAACAGGGCTTCGGCGACTGCTGACAATGGGTAGCACGCCTTGTTAGCTCCACCAGACTGCGGGGACAGGATGTTACAATCCTGCAGGGAAAAGTCAAAGACAGCAACACTGAACAGCAAAATGCAAACTTTTATGTTGTGTTATCCTTCATGTTATACTTACAACTACAGCCAAACTCCAAAGGAAGGAGTAGAGAAAGCACGTGTGACGTCTTTCTATTCAGACCAATGGAACTTCATCTTTTCATACAATCATCATTGTTAACAGAGTTTTGTGTATCAGCACTTGCATAACAAGTAATAAAAGCTTTACCCATATTCATGTTGCTATCTTAGGAAAACATACTGAACATATTTTCACTGGTAGCATTCTTGTTCCCTGTGAGCCTTTCACTTCTTGCTTTTATAAGCTACTGATGTACAGCAGTTTTTTCAACCTCTGTTTTTTTTATACTTGATTAAGAGCTAGGTAGTCCATTCCTTCAAGAAAAAACAGATTCTGACATTCAGGCAATTTTTTCAAGGGCAGTTACTTTAGAAAACTCAAAAACGCTCACAAGATGCATATATTTTTCTTAACGCTCCATTGAAAATATAAAGCAGTTTTTTTACAGGGAGTGGCATGTGCTCTAAGTAGCATTTGTCTGAACAAAAGGAACTGTTACTGTATTTGCATCTGACTTGAGCTACTACACTTTTAGAGACCTTTTCTACACATTAAGGGATTCAAGCTGTGATTTGTCTTATCTTGCTATATATAATCTTAATCTAAATATCTAAAATACAACATATTGATCTTGCAACAAAATCACCTATTTTTTCTCTACTGACTAGAAATAAAGCCTTAGCTGCTGGGGCAGAAGTAGACATTTGGACTCGATGATCTCAAAGTTCTTTTCCAACCTTTTAATACTGTGATACTGTGATTTGAAGTTGAGTATGATGAACCTCACCCTGTTGGTATAAAGACCAACAAGTTAATCAGTGATAAATGACTATTATAGAATCAGAGAGATACAGCATTCATGACCCAAACTATAGGTAACTATAAGCTCATGTCTATGGTTTAAGGGACAGAATAATTTACTGCGGTGTCTCTGCAGGATCCCCTGATTGTTATGCAGAATAAATAACGTATCTGATTTCCCTGATACTGGCATTGTATTTTCTAACTCAGTTATAATACAGATGCCTCCTGTTTCCCATGCTCTGCAAAGCAGGCTGTGCCCTGGGCTGCCACCCTGCACCCCTCCAGCTGCCAGCAATGGCAGAGCATCAAGAGACCCTTGAGCACTCATCCAAGTGTAGCCACCCATGCGGGCCATATGAGTTCATCTCAGTACTCATATCAGGATAGATGTTAGACGCTTTGCAGCAGCCAAAATAATTAATTTTAAAAATTTCACTTATTCTTTTATCTGTTCCTGTATTGCAGGTACTAGAAGAAACTCTTTCAGCAGCCAAACTTGTTTCTTTGCTCATGCTTGCAAACCTACTTAAGCAAATATATGTCCTTTGATGCTCAGTGCTATCCATTATATAGCTGGAAAACTGTATAGCTGAGAGTACTCTAGTAAATTTATCAGTAAGTTTGGATTGTGAAGTTCATAATTTTTCTCATTTCCATGGAAAAAAGGTGGCAGAACTACTTGTTTCATTTATCCTTGTATACAAGTTAGAAGAGGAACTGATGATAAAGTATGTTTTGGAACATTAAAAACTGTAGTTTGAAAAGCATTTTTCAGATCCATAGTTCATAATGAAGTGTGCAGAATGATGATAAGGATGAGCTACCCTGGATAAGTACTAATTTCATTCCTACTTATCTGTCTCTTTTCCATGTCATGGCTTGAATTTCAGGTTATGATTACCTAGATAAAAATCCTTCCCTTAAGATACTACAGCATTTTCAGTGTGTGTGCGCGCAGCAAATATGGGAAAGATAGTTTGTTTTCTTTTGAGCATAATATCAGTGCCCAAGCTACTGAACTAATAAATGAAGCCAAAAGTAGATAAAATGAAAAACTGCAGGAACTCCTATTACTGTCTTACTTGATTATGAAGAAAAACAAAGTAAAAAGAAATTTGGAAAGTGAAGAAGAGACAGAAAGAGTTAAGCTAAGCATATGTTCTAAGAAGTCTTGAACAAAGTAACTTGTTTCTCCCCAGAGGACAGGAAATAGACAGAGAAAGGATTGCTCAGTCCCAGAAGAAAGAAAAAAATCCTTTCAAAAACACTAGAAAGCACACAACAACAAAAAAGTAGCTTGAGAAAGCAAGCTGGGCTTTTTCTGAGTGATCCTAATGGCACAAGCAACGTGCTAGAAAATTCTGCATTTTCTGGAAGAAAAATATGTTGCACATGGAGGCAGCACAATCCTATTGCAGGGCTGATAGCATATGCAATCATTGTCAACATTTGCAGATCAGGTATGCAAGATAGACTGCTGCCAAAAAGGGAAGTTTTGTGTTTATTTTCTTTCCTCTCTCGACTACTTTTAGCAGACTCCTTCTCTTGCGTAAAAATTAATTGATCTTATGAATATGCAGTGAGTTGCATCAGTCCAAAGAGTTAAAAGAAAACTGGGTTTTTTTCACAGGTTCATTTTGTGTCAGCAAATGACAGAGCTGATCTTGCTCGCTGTGTGGTTGCCAAATTACTAATATAGAAGACTGGGAAGCTGGGACAGAAGCATGTGGCTGATGAGATAGGCCATGGCTTTCGACAGACACACAGCTGGACTGGAATAAGGGCACTGTGAAATGCAACTGGCATTTTTTTTTAACTACAGAGGTCCTGTACATCAGTCATTCACAGGTATCATCCCCAGAGAACATATTAACATGATAAGGCCAGGGGTAAAATGATGAAGCTAGATCCTCCTTGTACTAGCTGCACCTGGCTAGATTTGCTACAAATATTGGAAATAACTGGAAAGAAAAAACCCTACCATGGGTATTTGTGGAGGTGGGAGAACTCCGATCCAATGAGCAGCTGAAGTAGAGAGGGAACAGGACTCAAAGCTAAAAAATCAGAGAACTGGAGGAGAATGTGACTGGATGGCAGTTTTGGGAAAAAGTATCACACAGTATCACACTATCATAAGGTTGGAAAAGATCTTTGAGATCATCGAGTCCAACCTATGGCCCAACACCTACACCTACTCCTACTCATCAACTACACCATGGCACTAAGTGCCTGTGTGTATGGCTGGAAGCCAATGAGAAAGGAATGCAGAAGCAAAGCACTTGGGGTTTTTGTGTAAGGAAAGGGACTCTGAAGGAGGACAGAAGAGAACTGCTACAGCGTGAGGAGATCAACCTGGAGCCAAACAATGCAACCTGAGATGGGAGATAAGACATTGGGACCTGAGAAACGAACACTGGGCTTGGGAATGAAGGGAGACCAGGACTGCAGCAAGGTCTCAGCTGAAAGAGCAGGATAGTGGCAGGTGAGAGAATGCTGAAAGGATCAAGTCAGCAGAGGAGGGAATAAGAGAGAATAAGGAATGCACACCTACTTGTCCACAAACATTATAAGGTGACCCAGGAATAGAAAGCCTCTTATTTTACTTCCAGCAATCTGGTGGAAACCACTGTGTTTTTATTTCCACAGAATGTCCTCCAGAGAAGGGCAACCCCTACTGCTCTCCATTAGACAAAGAGGAGGAAGAGAGATTGAAAAAAGAGTGGAGAAAAGCTGAGACAGGAGGTATTACAACACCAGGTCTTGGTGACAACAGCAATTCGAACTGCAAAATATGCATTTTGATGTTCTGAATTTTATTTTCACCTAGAATTACCCTCAGGTTATATATGAAAATCAACAAGGAATACCCTTAAAACAACAGCACTATAATCTTGTGAAACTTACTGTGAATTAATATAATAAATAAATAAATTTAGTCTGCTTATATTCCCAATTACATAAAAAACAACTGACTGCTAATGGTGAGACAATCAGTCAGAGACTACTAAGAATTTGTTTCTAAGTGTGCCTTCTATATACCTGTAAAGGAAGATAATGAGCTTCACAGTGTTTTTTATTTGATAGAAATTAAACTTCAATTAACTAGACACTTTTATTTGTATGATATAAATTTAAACTGAATAGCAAAGATACTTTATGTATTGTCTATTAATTGGAGTCTGCGTTGCAATAAAAATGCATATAATTCAAGATTACAAAATCAGTAAGCAGAAAAAAGAAATATCAAAAGTTCTTGTATAAAGTATAGCCAAAACCTCTCTCATTCTCAGGCAGAATAAAATTCCACAAACAGCCAGAAAAGAATATTTTTTAACAAGTCACTTTCATTATTAAGAAAGCCATCATAAGTGGAAGACTTCTCATTTATTTTACATACTTTCTGAAATATCAAACTGTGACTGCCAGAGTAATGTACTTAAGTATCCAGAAAAATTTGTACACATAATATTTCTAGTTACACAAACCTAACAGCACACTAAATGTGTTTATTAGTCTCCACAGGACTTATTACGGGGGGAATTAGGCTGTACCCTATAGACTTGCTGTCTACAAAAATGTAAATGAGATTTGCATTTATCAAGTAACGTCATGTGCAAACTCAGACCAATTCATTTATCCATATACACACATTCATCCAAACGTACTCAAGCATATTCAGAAAGGAATGGGAAAAGATCACAAGGCCTTTGCCAGCTGTTTGAACCATTTAAATCCAGCAACTTCTCTAGACACCCAAAGAATCCAGCAAACCACAGGGATATTTGCTCTACTGGGAAGCTCCGCATGTCTCTAGAGCCATCACTGGCACAGCCCAACAAGTAGCAGGAATACCTGCAGCCAAACGTGTGCAGTGGATGTATAACATATCTTCAGCTATAAAACTTCTGCAAAACTAGTCCAGTGGGACTATAAGCAGCACATTTATAACACAGTGCAACTCTAATCTAAAGCCTATTAAAGTCAAAGGGAGCCCTTCAATTGATTTTATATTAGCTTTGGCTCAGTCCCTTAAGTTAACTCATGGGCTAGGTTAGCCAAACAAAAGACACTGGTAACGAAATGATGGTCCACGTAGACTTTAAATAAAAGATTTTGCTTTTAGTATAGGTTTTGAATGCAATGGAATGGTTAAGATGGAGACCTTATTGTTGAAAGCATTTTCTCACTTTTCCTCATTTAACAGCTTAATTGTGATGACACTGTAGTGATAATAAGCACTGTAGGTGTTTGGTTGTTTGCAGGAGTTAATGCAGAAAAACAAGCAGTAGGAAAAAATATTTACATTGGGCTTTTTTATAGAAACACTTTTTCCCAAATCCACAAAGCTGAGAGGAGTCCAAAACTTAAAGATATTTTGAAGTTCATGTCAGTGCAAGGCCTTTGATGATTCTTTTGTACAGATGGGAATTTAACTATCATGATACATGATTTACAAAAATCCAGAGTAGCCTGGTTATACTACAAATTTTTTAAGAAGAGATTTTCTGAATGCTTCTTATCTTCTAAATTCTAGTCTTGATTAAAAACGATCATGTTCATGCTATGTTTATTCATACTCATTTATTAAACAGTTACCTCTTAATTTGTGTGCATGTATTCTTAAAGAATGTTATGAGGAAAAATATTTTCCTGTAACATGCCTCTTGCTATAAAATCCTGGAAAACCTGCTCTGGCCATTATGTCCACCTCTGAGCTCAGGGGCTAGTGGCTTCAGGGTCCTTTCTGCAAGTACCTTTAGCCAAATGACCCTGTTATCTCAACTATAACATCTCCAAAGCGTTTCATAAACATCTTGTAATTATCTCAATAATGGGATTTGCTAGCTGTAACAGATACATGTCCTTTTGTAAATAATCCACCCAGGAGTGTGCCTGCATGGTCCTGATCTTTTCAGCTGCTCAGAGGTAAACACACAGATGGGAAGAAAGAACAGGCTGCTGTAATAATTAGTCTTGAAAACTCTGAACACGGAAGATACACCAGCAGCATAAACTGAAAATATAAACCTACGGTACTTCACAGAAAGTTATGCTTCTTCTGGTGCTTCTGAAAACTACAAGTAACAATTTGCTCCTCTAAACATCTGGCTACTCAATAACCAAACTGAGTTTTAAAAATTAGACAAATGTACTTTTGACAATTTTACTCTGATTCCAATTTTTACATCGCAGAAAACAAATTCATTGCTTTTTCCTTAAGAGACCCTCACATTTATTTATTTTCCAGTTCATGACATCTTTTCATTAGTCACTTGTAGCCTGAAGAAACACTAATCGTAGCATTTACTATATAAAAAAATTCTTCCCCCTGCCCCCTTACATTTGACAGTATCGATTTTCACATTGCAAATGACTCAAAATGTTTTTTATTCTTTTGGATTTTCTTAAAGAAGTTTCCTTATCCCAGTTCCTTGCAGAATGGCTTGGAGTGCAAAAGAACTCTTACTTATTCTTTCCCCTTCTAAAAAGAGTTCTTAATTTTTAACTGGTCCATACATTTTATCTACTCTCTTCCAATCTAAAACAACAGAAAAAAATGTTGTTCATTAACATACTAGTAAGAATAAATATGTCCTCCATAAAAAAACAGATGACGCTATCCAGCAATCTGGGTGATAGGCGGGCAGAAAGGCTGGAGTCCTGTCAGCCTGTGGTTTTGGCATGCCCTCATGATTTGCCTGGAGCACTGAACACGAATGCCACCACGGCTTGTGGAGACTGAATGAGGGTAATTTACTGAAGTCTATTAAGGAGAGTGCAGTGCTGAAAGCATAATGTGCTCCTTACATTTCACAGCTTCAGCATTTAGTTTGATGAGGCCCTCAACAATTAAAGTTATTCTTTGTTCCATCTCACTATGTTTTAAAAATCGGCAGTTTTCTAAAAAACTTCTTACCTACAGGGTAAGCAGGCACCGAACTTACTGCTAGCAGACTCACAAGCCTTGAGACTTGCAGAAAACTACTAAAACTTGATTTTTAAGACATTTTGAAAGTGTTGTGGTTTAGGTATAAGGAAAGCCTCCCTAATGCTGTCAGTTGAATATCAGAAGGGAAACTGCCTTTTAAAGGCCTTGGGAACGGTAAGAAATTTGCACCCTTTCTGAAAATCTGTGGGGTCTAATTAGATCCTTCACATGTGGTGAAATGCGCTGCTGACCTCTGCGCTCGTGAGCATTAATCTCTGCAAAACACAGTGATCGTTTATGGATGATCAGCTGTAATTACTTCTTGGTACCACAGGAAACAAAGTCTGTTATGTTAAGTTAAACAAGACCATAAATAATCAGAATATGTTTTTGCTTCTTGATATGCATTCTCTTGCCTTCCCTCCTCATGGTATTATATACTCTTTATAAGCCATGTGCCATGGAAAACAGCTGCAGAGAGCATGCTAGGAATCAGTATTGCATGTGATCTTTGTTTAATAACAATGTAATTTAGTAACATCCTTTAAAATGCAGATGGATATGTTATTGCATTTTGTCTGCGTGTTGAAGCATTTTAGGTGAATTCCAGTTTGCTAGCCCGTGGGAAGAGAAAACAAATGATAAGTAGGCATCTCACATTTACTTCAGAAGAAACAAGCAGGAACTCTGAACGTTCCGAAGTCAGATAATTTATTACCTGCACGTAAAAAGTGAAGTTTAATCCTTGCTATGCAACTAGAAAAAGGGTGAGGAATATAATGGATATCTATGATCTGCTTAGCACAAACACGAACAGAGCACTAAAAAAACCCTCAGAAATCCTCAGCACAACCCAAATACGCTGCTAATAATATGGAATGCTTCAGTCTCATAAATTACAAAAAGCAGTAAAATGTTTTACAATCTGACTACAAGATCATCTGCCTTTAATCAAAAAGTTATTCTTAGGCTGTAGGTTATAAATGAGGCTTGGGATTTTCACTTATTTAATTTTTGACCAAAAGGCTTTTTATTTTAAAATATGATGAAATTCAAATGACACTGCACATTTTAAGCTGATGCAAACTGATACAACTTAAACAAATCTGTGGGGAAAAGAGTGCATGCAAGACAGTATAGAATTGTTAAAATTTTTCTAACAATATTATACTGCAGATATTACAAACTAAACTTTAATTTCTTGATTATGAAAAGTAAAAAAAACCAATGTTGAATACTGATGTAGGAAGAAGCACAGGCAGATTTGTTGCTAGGAAGATGGCAATATTTCAGATACTGTCTACTATATTTTTGGTTTATGAGTACATTATATTTCTTTACAGAGAGACTGCTTGTGTTCGGCGCTTGTACACATAGGTGAGTGGTACCACTTTTGTTAAGCACTGAACCTTGACTCTGACTCCCAACATCCAAAAGGACAGAATGGTGGAGAAAGTCTTAAGAAAGTTTTAAAGTGAGTTGATAAAGCCTGCAAGAAAGGAGAGATTGGTATATTGCTAACCTCAGTAACTACAATATTTCCATCATCAGACGTGTTATAGAAACTATTTCAATCAAAGGCCTCATGCTTGACAATTTGAACTTTAAGCATTTTAATGTTTAATATTCATCAATAACTTGTAAAATCTTGAAGAACTATAATAAGACAGTGTAAGTATTTATACTGAAAATCTATGAAGAAAGAAACTTGAAGGCTCAGTACAAAATGATGTGTGGATTTTTGTGCTTGTATTTTCAAGGACAATTTATCAGAGTGCATATACATACACCATGTACCTAGTCAATATTTGAAGGAGGAATTTCTGATTGCCAAAATCTATTCATGTCTTTGAATGGCAATCCCAGAATAATGATCAAAGCCATAAAGAGTCCAGACAAAATTGTTTAGCGATATGAAAATTTTGCTGAAAAGTCTCAATTTATCAGGTTGGCACAACGTGATTAGAAACCACTCAAATAAAGTATATCTAATTTGACAAGATACGCTTTCATAAATTGTTTTTCTATACAATACATGAATGGATTACTGTCTTTCCCTTAAAAGCTACCAGGATGTTAAAAAAAGGTTTGCTATATCCTGTAAAGGAAAATACTGCATATCATTCCCTGCCCAGTTGCCCACGTTTTAGAAGTTGTTTCCTCTTTTATTTTTTAAAGTTCACGTTATATTTTCCAGTGGCATTATAGGGTATCTCAGCTAATACGGGGGATAGTTGAGTTCATACTTATGTAACCACAGTCCCCTTGAGTAAGGGTTTGTTATAGTTTCAAAAACTTTCAGGGAACTTTTCTCTCCCTTGCCAACACAGGGGCTTTAGGGAGCCAGGACGGGTGGCAGGGCAGTGGTTTGATTGCTCTGAGTTCCAGTTTGGTGGATGAGTGGAGGTGAGGAGAGACAGAGGTTTCTTCCAGTTGGTACCACTTCTGCTCAGTGGCTGCTGTGAGCAGGAGCCACCGTTTGCTGGGCTGGTGGAGGCACCTTGGAGGGAGCTTCCTTGACTCAGCGCCAACTCCATGCATCCTGTGCTGTCCTTTAGAGAGAGAGTGGTCACCACTACCTGAAATTGCGGCAGACTCTCTGGGGGCCGATGTCACCTGCAGAGGAGTTGCTGCCAGCTCCCCCCATCAATGCTTTTGGACAAAAGGATGAGGAGAGAGTGCTTTCCTGCCTCCCAGAGTGCGACATCGCATCCTGCTGTCCATAAATATAACTGCACCAAAAGGAGCAGGGAAAGAACTTAATTTGTTTAAAGGTTTTGGTTACGGTCTTGCTGTGTGTCCTGTTTTGGTATTGGCTATATATATGTACGCAGAGGTAAGAACAGTTATCCTTTTCTATATATTTCCTGAATAAAGTTAAATTTCAAAGGTTGTGGTGGTTTGGGGGAAGAGGCCCCTTTAGTTTCTTTAAACTGAGACGGGGGTATGTATGCAAGAGTTTAGAAACTTTTACCTAAATCTAACGGAAGATTTAGTACAGTATTAGAATGTGGTGCATCTATTCAGACATAATAGCCCAGGAGGTACCTGTTTACCAATAAACGTCATTCCATATTATTTCCTGTTGCTTTTCATTATAGCAACATTATCTTAGAGTTTCTTTCAACTGCTGAAGAAGAATCATTGCTCAGAAGAGCACAAGAAGTAGACAGGAACTTTTCTTTTCTTGTTTTGGTTAAGAGTTATGCAACCAGAGCAGAATTTGATTAGTGACGAAGCTCAATTTCCCTTTCACAAGCAGCTGACTTGTTCTCATTTTCAATGATCTTTAGGGTTCCCTTTCTATTTCAGTACAATGAAGTTTCTGAGGAATGGTCTACTTCTTCAGATAAATCAGTGTTAATTAAAAATAAAGGTGCCTTGGGGAACAGTGTAATTCCAAACTATATAAACCCTTCTTGTGTACTTCCTTTTGTTCAGCAAGATGTGGGAGGCTAGCAAATAGAAGGGAATCAAGAGAAGATGCATCAAATCTTCAAATAAATGAGAAATAAAAAAGCAAGAAAAGGAAAGCAGCAATTATACAGCAAGCTCATGAATTCATTGGCATTATATATATTTGGTTATATATATATATATATATATATATATATATATATATAAAATCAAAACCAGAACAGAACAAACAGCCAGAGTAACCAAAACCTTTAAATGAACTAAGTCCTATCCCTGCTCCTTTTGGTGCAGTTATATTTACACACTGCAGGATACGATATCGCATCTCGGGAAAGCAGTGGCTGTGAAAGTCACCCCCAGGCTCCAGAGAGGCAACTCCTCATCATTTTGTCTGAAAGCATTGAGTGAAGAGGCGGGGGTAGGCAATGAAATCAAGTACAGTAAGTCGGTTAATGTTGTACTTTCTCAGTGGGTCCAGCTTCATAATCCAATGTAGCTATTTTGTCCTAATCTGAGAAGTATAAACAGATCTTATGAAGATGAAGGCTATTAATTTTGTTATTAAGGTCAGATGAATTTTATTTCTGTATCCTGATGAACAGAGTAATACAAGATGTCCGTTCAAATGTGGACATTTCAAATTAATTAATTTTCAATTCTAGTTTTCCCCTTCATCCAATACAGTTTAGATAGCTCAGCATCGTAAAACGACTGACAGTTGGCTTTAGATATTTTGTATTCTTATTACAGCTAACACTGAAAATGTTGTTTATCATTGAATTATTTACTTAATATCTTTTTTTTAAAAAAAAAATCTAAATTAAGTTTTACTTTCTTTTTATAAATACATAAAAACAAATGGCAAATTACACACATAGCAGTGTGGAAACCAGGTTGTCACTATTGCTGTAATTCAAGTTAACTAGTTAATGACAGCTTCGTAGGTTTATTTTTTACATCTTGAAAAGTAACATCTTGAAGCTCTGAGGTATTGTTTTGTGGGCTGTAAAAAGAATGTGTTGCTATTTTGACAATTTAATGAAGCAAGGATGAAAACCAACAATAAATCATTGGAATATTTATTTCATATGAAAACGTACAATATTATTTTTAAAAGCCACATTATTATTCCTTGCAATGATAAAGATATAGAATCCCATTCGTACAGACCTTTTTTAACAAATACAGGGCATAGTAAAAAAACCCCCAAAACAATGCTACTGTCTTAGGCTTCTGTCTCAGTGAATAGAAAAGATGCTAACTAGCTACAACCAATAAACATCTTCATATTCTGGTAAATTGTAAAACACAATAGAAAACAAACAACTAAGCTGAAAGACATCATGAAGTCCACAATTGTATGAAGCATGAGAGCACTAACCCCATATTAAAAAGAATAGAAAAAAAGGCGCCTATCTAGAGAAAGGAAGAGATGAACCTGTTATGAAGGAAAGTATAGTAAAGATGCCAAGAATAAAGATAATGAAGACTAAATGGCAAGACTTATATAGATAAACTTGCCAGCCGGGTGAGTGAAGACTCTCAATTAGTAAAGCCTGGAACAGACTACTGAAGAGACGGAGGGAGTGCTGTGCAGGGAAAAGATGACTCATCTTTGTGAGGAACTGCATGGCATAAAAGGAACTAAACAGACTAATGATGTAAATAAGAACCTAAAAGGGAAACAGAACAGAAGCAAGGACTGATTTTGTGGTTAGAACTTGACAAGCATTGACACAGGAATCCAAATTACTCGCCCTTTTCTCCTCTGCATATGATACTACAAAGAGAACTTTTGCAAAATGGAAAACATTTAGCAGAAAGCTTGACTTCATTCACACCACAGGAGCACCACCTCCTGTTCTTACATATTGCGCTATTGCAAAATAGCATATTGAGAGCGGGGGAGAGGTACCACAATGTTCCCACAACATCTCTGCTATTATGGTCCCCTCTCGTGTGGGTCTCAGATCCTTCCTGTCTCTGTACACTGGAATATGCCTTGTTGAGACAAGACTTCCCTTCTGACCTCCAAATAGCTGAAAACGACTGGAAAGCACGACTAATACAGAAAGCAAAAAAACCATTGTAACCTTGTGTCAAAATAACGAGAACACTAGGTAAGGCTACAACATTTCTGTTATCTCTTTTTGTTTGTTTGTTTTTTACAGGGTGCCAGCATCTGGTATTGATGCTATCTTGTCTGAGTTCTGGCCTCAAGTCAGACATGCCAGCGTGGGCTGTCCCCACTAACTCCTAAGTCTCTCCCCAGGCCTCTCACCTCACAGCTGAAATCCTACAGCAATTTCTGCCATTGAGTTCCCTGGTATTTCTTCACTAGCCCCAAGTCTGCATTTCAAAAGTTCTCCACCCCAAAGGCCTTCATCCTCCCTTATACTAGAACTGCCATCTTGCAGACCTTCCTGCTTCCTAATCAAAATTTCTATTTCAGACTGCGATATTTTCTCCCCTCAGACCTCTTCCTATTAACTGTGCCTGATCTAATGCCCTTTCTGTCAATTTTTTAAATTTATCCTGTTGTGCCCCAGCCCAACCCACTCTTACTGGCCAAGAGTACTGATCGCTGCCCTCCCCTTGGTTGCTGTGTCTGGCCAAACCTGTAATGCCAAAGAAATATGTCTGTATTCGTTTCTGACATGACTTTAAAAAGTTTTAAAATAACCATAATGGATAGGACACAGGAGGGGAATGAAGCAGAAAAAGATGATCTGGAAAACCCTCATGGCAGCCGTACTGGAATAAGACACAAACTGCTATCGTGTATTCATAATCCCCCCATATATGAATTCAGATATTTCTTATTTCTTTCTTTATATAAATGGATAAATACACTATATCTAAACAGATAAATACACTATATCTTTTATAAATATAAACAAAGCAGTTAAGTGGTTCTTTCAAACTACTGATCTAATGTGGTAGTTGGCCCAAACCCAAAGGAAGGCTGGAAGTCTTCTGCACAGTAGAGGCCGATACCTTGGCTAATTCCTAACATCACTGACAACAACTGCTATAGAGCTTACCAGAAGTGTAAAGTACTTTTGACAGTTCAGTAACCACAAGTATCTAAAAGTGGCAATGAAATTAATTAATTAAAAAAAGCTTATTATTTCAAAATAGTTTGTATTCTTTCCTTGGTAATTATTTTACTGACCTTCAGCGTTCTCCTTTTAAATGTTGAGCACAGAAGGAGGATACACTTTTGTCTTCATCAGACAGTAAAGGGCAACCTGCAAATACCATGAGGTACTACTTGAGAGAGACTTATATTTTTTTATAGGATGCTGCTGCTTAGCATCCTCTTGGAACTACGTAAAAAACCCGACCTGACACTATGCTCATTCACATGCTTCAGTTAGGATATATTGCTAACACTGAATAACTTTTCTGTATGCATTTTTAGTTTTAGATATAATAATTTTTTTAGATATAATAATTTTATATGATTCGTTATTGAGGAGTTTTCTAAAGCCCACCTTGCATATAAAAAACAAACAGTCAAAAGGGAGAGAGAGTGCGAAGAAAAGAACGTTACAGTGCAGTAGTTATTGACGAAAGATAGTTTTTGCTATCAGGACTTCTACATTGATATATTCAGCCTCATATCTTACTCCCTGAGCAGATTTTTGTGATTGTATTGCTATAATATGTTATGTTGAGTTTTACACTTTTGAGAAGTATTCTTGTCTATCAGAACAGTCCACTAACTTTGCTTTATCAGCACACTCACTCACTGATCTGAACGAATCAGAACAATCAGCAAGACAAGACGTGGCCTGCTTTCCAAAGATCCCCATTTCAATTCTGTATTACCTGTATGTACATATACAATCATACTGTGAGATCAACCACTACCTAAGAGGAATTTGTCCTGACACTTGAACCACGATTGAGTATTCTAGAATAACACTAAATATGTGTTCATACATCAGGGCACAATGTATTACAAATCTTTTCATAAAGTAAGTTATATGACTACACAAGATAAGAACCTGAATATCCTAGCCTCTTGCAAATAATATCCTAAATGAAAATGGAAATTGCCTTCTGTAGCAAAAAGTAGCTATTTTTAATATGGCACATATTTTCTCATCCTCTAGAAAAATATATATATTCTCTTTACGTTTAATCTTTGCAAGAATTCATTTGTTGCAATCCATTTGAAAATTTAAAATGTGTTAACAGTAGCTTGGTGTGGTACACATATATTGTAAAAAAGTATATGTATTCAATATAAAAATTGTTAACAACCTTTACAGTGAAGGTGGGTGCTTGGTGCACAGCCGGAAAAGAGAAATCAATTCAAATTTGCTATGAATATATGTACATACTGATTTACATTTTAAAATATTTTATTTATCTATGTTTACATAAGTTAAATAGATGAATTCAGATTTAAAATAAAATTTGACACACCCTTAAAAAATAGTTCTTTGAAGTCAGGCTTCTGCATTTTTGGATGTATTTTCAAGCGTGCTAAACATTCAGCAGCCCCCAGTAAGTGATGAGTAGGAGGCTGGTCCTCAAACATTATAGAAAAAAATACGCTGTAAACTGCCTCCGAGTGAGAAGTGAAGGGCCCTTTCTCTTTATTTTGGGGGGACAGTAGACCTCAGTGGTCATTTGTATCAAATTCTGCAATCTGTCTAGTGTCACTGAGGTGCAGTGACCTGAATCCCCACTGTACCAGCTAATATTTAAAACTTCAATCCGATGATAAACTAGCACTCCTTTGGCCAGTTTTGTTAGAATCCTGCTGAGGAGTGGATTTGACATGGCGTAATAGTGACAACCAATACATCTTAGACTGAGAATCTGTGCTGCCAGTTAGACTATTAAATTTTTGAACGATGAGGAAAATGTACATTCTCCGAGTAACGCATTGGCTAATTCAGTTAAGCAGTGTGTGAACTGCTGATCACCTCCTTCCACTCAAAAAGCAGTTTGCTGTGGGCATGTAAACCTCCCTGACAGAGGTTCCTCCAGGAATGGGACGTTGGCTAATTACAGGAGGCATAGCCAGTCCCTCTCAATTTCCTACCCGGCTACAAAGCTCCTTCATCTGTGTATTCAGAAAACCAGGCTGATAGCCATTTTCAGTGTTTGGGGATCACTTCTTTGGGGGCTACGCCTATCAACACTAATAAAATGTTTGACTATGGAGGATATCGCCTACAAACGCAATTTAGCTTCTAGATTTTCTAAAACTGAGAGCCTGGCTTCAAAGGGTGCATAACAACCAGCAGATTTTCAAAGGCAACTGCTGGGAGTAATATAAAACAAAAATATTAGACCACAGACTTAGATCTCCACTAAAAGCCTTCTGTACTTATTGCAGGAAAGCTGTTGAGGCACTGAGTGCGACAGGCTTTGACTATCTTGTCCACACAAACTTAAGGATGCTTTTAATTACAGAGTTTCTTAATTTATCAACTCACTGATCTTATTTTTGTCACCGAGAATAAAGGGCAGATTTTTTTTTTGTACTTGGAAGAAAACATAGGATATTGAATCTAAATGAAAGTTTCACGCACTGACAGTTCCTCTGCTCAAGGTATATAATAGCAAACAACTGCTGTTATGAAAATCCATTCTGGAAAACAGAGCTATTCAAAACCCATTTGAGAATAACACATACTCAAAAAACAGCAGTCTCTTTAGGAGATGGAAGCCAAATTGTGTGCATGAGAGCCACTGCTAAAACAAACAGGAAAAAATAAGTCTTCAAAAAACAGTTGGCCAATACTATGATAGATTGTTCTGCTTGTTCTGTTTGTGAACATAAAAATATTTTAATAATCCAAGATCTTCCAATTCCTGCAGGAGTTACATTTCAAATGATGAGTCTCACATTCATTTTATAACAGTAATACACCAATGATTTATAATTTCAATAGTAAAATCCTCTCAGGGCTGAAATTCAGAATATGAGAAAAAAGACATAATTTATATTTTCCTTTATTGTTTTGAAGGTTATTGCTTTTGGCTATGTACGCGTATTTAAAATTTCATATACATGTTTAAACAAAACACTGACATAATGTTTAAAAGACAAAATTTTATAGACAATTAGCTCATAATGTTATTTATTTCCACTTCAATGTTCAGTTATGAATCCTCTCTACAGCTCCCATTTTCCACTTTTCCATTCAGTTACACAACTGTGGAACAACCAGCCTCCCACGTTGTCTTACCTATACAGCTGCTGTAAATGAATCAGCTCTCTTAGTAGAGAGGTTGGGGTTCACAAGGATGTAAGTGCTCTAGAAGCTGGCAGGGAGAGGGGTAACCACTTTCTTTCCTCCCATATACCCGGCAGGGGTCCTCTGTTGTCCTTCTCTGAGGACTCTCTCCCACATCCTCTCCTGCTGCTCAGTTTGAGCCTCTAGGAGCTTTGGAGAAACAAGAAAGGAGAAAGAATGGGTGGGAGACAGGACCTGCAGCACCAGTGGGAAGGACTGGTGGTGGTGCAGAGAAAGGATCACAGGAGGACAAGGTGGCATAACATCTGAGAACAGGGCTTTCTGCTTTGAACAGCAAGGTATGGAGATACTGTTATCTGATCTCCTCTGCAACCTTGACTTTTCTCTGCAGAGAGTAGGGAAGCTGGTTTTGGGGTAGGGGAAAGCCAAGACCTATTTCCTCATCCACAGACAGATCGAGCGACCTATAGTTCCCTGCAGGATGCCCTCAGAGACATCTGCTTGGTCTTGATCCAGCTTCGTTCTCCCTTGAGTTGTCAAGGAGCAGCAGATCAGGATTTCCTCAGGGAGGTGGAAAACACTACGCTAGTAATGTTCACCGCATTGACCCAAGAGAATGAATAGTGAAAGACCAGGAAATTATTTGTACACATGATCATGCTGAAAAGCCACCCAAAGGACACAGCTGATAGTGAGCCCTTCCTGAGAGCCTTACTTGTGATTTGCAAAACCCTGGAAAAGCAACTCTTCACCACTCCCTATTCCTGGTGACTTACTAGGGACCGAAGCTTGCTTAAAAATGTTTACTTGCCAGGTATCTTGAGGTTTTCTAAGTCTAAATAACAATTTTTCTTCTACTTGCCTTGAAAAAATTGGTTTAGTTGATGACAGTCAGTTTTAAGCTATGCTTAATGACAATACGGAATGTGTACTTTGCCTAAAAAAATCCACCTCAGCCAGTCGTAAAACAGAGATAAAACTGAATTAATAGTATGTGGGTTGAGTTTTTTTAATACTTGATTTCTCCATGAATCAAAGTTTGATTTTTAAGGGCTGGAATTTTTCGAGCAGGGGTGAAAAATGTCTCCAGCCTCAAGCTGTGGCTTGCTATGCTGACTACTCCCAACTGCCTGATGAGCGTCACTTGGCTGCTGCTTAGCCCTGTGTGTTTAACAAAGGATAAATGCGTGACTGCTGCCAGAGATCAGATGAACCAAGCGAGTGCAGGAGGATCTCAATGATCTGAAACTGCGGTGCAGGACAAGACACCTGTCACAGAAAGAGTAGAAGAATTCTTTTCAGCTGGCAAGGTTGTAAAATGACAGACATTTTCTTGGTGAGCTGGAAAGCTAGTTGCAATTGTCACCAGAGGTATCTGTGACAAGATCTGAATGTATGAGATTCAGCTCAATCTGTGGCTCTGGGAAGCACTCGCATTTACAGATCTCCAAATCTCAGGGTTCTTTAGTAAAGTTTTCAAAATATTATTGGTAACATTGTCAATCATTTTCTATAATATTTAAGAAATAGGACAGAACTTAGAGCTATCTATTCCCAGATAAGAATGGAATTTCAGGAATGTTTTATCACATTTCACTGAATACACATATATTCCAATTAAATTTGCTTTATTTACTTTTATTTCCTCTACGTAAGCTCAAGCAATGAAGGGTTACTATAGTGAGAGATTTCTTATAATGACAAATACAAATAACTAAAATGTATGGGAAAACAGTAACAGGAAGGGGATATTAGCTGAATTTCTGTCCTTGCATGAGTACATCCTCTGTTAAAATCTCGTAAGATAATAAAACAAAATGAGTATGAGATATTTTTAGGCATAGTGGGTTTGGACAGAAGAACCTCCATTTTGTAAAAGGTTACTCTTAATTTAATCTTTTTAACACTTTCTGCCAATATGATGTTTCATTTCCATACCTTGACAAAGTGATTGATTTATTAAATAAAGCTCTATTATACAAGTGTTACAGTAGTATACAGAAATAATTTTTATATTTAAAGTCAAGTAAGGGAAAACAATTTTATTTTTCTTCCTCAGGAAAATATTTTAAATGCCCCATTTATATTACAGTGACCCAGGTGCCCCAAAGCTGCCTGCCTATCTTTCCACATTGCAATTTTATCAGTAGATGATAACATGCCTGATGTGTTGCTTCCTTGCTGTCAGAATCTACTTGGCATAAAAATTGATACTTCCAACAGCACATGCTGTTTATTAGGCTAAAAGCTGAAGTCATATTAAATCACCTTGATTTTTGGTAGCTATTTTTATAATTTGTTGTTCAGTTACACATATATGGCATACCACACAGAGGCCAAAAAACTTTTTAGTTTTAGAAATAGGAGAGATGGTACTCTTAGTCAGAACCTCCGTCCTATTAAATCAATGGAGTCGATCTGAGAGTATTTTAGTACCAATTTTCCAAGCTTCCATGAATCACAAGCTGGACAACCTAAAAACTGAGGGTCCTTACAGCCTCAATCAATTACATCCCTCAGGCGCCCCATCAGTATGTTCATACATGAGATCCTTCCCTGATGCGGTGGCATCACTCAAAGACACAATAATATTGCAGAGCTGTGTCATAACTGGCGTTTTTACAGTGATGTGCAACATGGATACCCACAGTGAGGAGAATTACTGGCAGGTTTTCTCTCGCAGCATAAGTGGCAGCGTGCTGCTGTGTCAGCAATGGCTGGGTCACTGCCCAAGCTGTTCCTGAACTGATGGAATTGGTTAGAGATAGCCTCTTCCTGCTTTAATTATTGACTTGAGCTGGCATGTTGCACTGTTCCATTTCCATTTTACTGGGCATGCTAATATGGATTGTTGTTGGCTCTGAATCTCTTCCAGCTTTTAGTTGTTTTAACACCTGCAAGGTAGACTCGCAACAACCAAACCATAAAAGCAGGAGTACCTGTGTGAGAGGTGGCCAGCAGGAGTACATTCACTTGAGGGAGACAGTCTTCAGGAGCAGAAATTATATGCTGTCAGTATGGATTTCTTACTGTAAAGACCCTATAACACTAGAGATACTATGCCAATCACTCATGGTGATTGCAGGTTTTCCTGGATCTTCCATTTGCAGCAAGAACCTGAGATTTGGATGTTTGTAAAATTGAGTAAAACTTCTGTGAACAGTTACAGAAACATCTGTTTTCCAGTATAAGTCCTATCTTGTTTAGTTAGTATCAGTTTGTATGTGTTAAATGCAAGCATTGTAAAATTTTCAGTTGTAATTCAGAAAAGTAGCCATGGAAAATGGACTTTTTAGATCACTGGTTGCCTATTAAGTTTCTGGAGCACAGCAGAATCATAGAGCAGCTCAAGACATTTTCCTAGTAAAATACATGGTATATAGCAAAGTTGCTTATCTTTTCAATTGTAGAAGCACAAACAAAACAGTTCCTAAATTAATCACAAAAAAAAGAGGAAGCTGTTGATCAAAAAAGACTGTTTAGGAGTCAAGTTATTAATCATATTACGTCAGTATTTGCTATTTCAAGATCTTCAAAGATAAACCTTTTGTTAATGCACAAACTATTTAGATGGCAATGCCAACTCATTTGCTGAATATTATTGAACCAGTTTTTAAAAGACAAATGTTTTCTGAAATTTAGAAGTAGAGATGCAGAGAAAAAAAAAAGGCAGCCTGTCTGGTAGCTGATATATGCGATTATCCATCTGCCTGTTTGGGCCTTCTAAGTGAAATAATCCTGCCAGTAAGGGAAGTGCCAACCACATTTGCAATTTTCTTTCCCTTTTACATAGCAGGCAATTATAGATCCTACTTCCATTACTCATATGATTTTCTCCAATTGAAAATCCTTCTGTTACTATTTTCCACTGACAGAGAAAATATTGTTTGATATGCAATCTGTTCCTTGCCTTCCTCTTTTCAAATATAAGCTCGGCTCAGCAATTAACTCATTATTTTCTTTTAAGAAACAAACCCTCAACTCAGCATTTACAGAACAGAAGCAGCATGAGGAAAGTTATAAAGTTACTGCTGTTCCAACGCATGCATTCCTACTGAATATCATACAAACTAATTTGCAGAGGAATTTAATGATATAGTATATTATTCTATATAGTTCTTTTAAAAAATGAGGTATCTTAAAATGCCTGGTAGGGATATGGCTGTTGTAGTAAGCACAGGTTACCATACAGACTTGCAGAGTTGTGAAGTTGTTTGCATGCATCAATATGCAACAAGCGACTTCATCCCCTGTGGTAGCCATCCTAAAGTCAGTCATCTGGGGACAGAGAGGAAGCCAGGGCTCAGGAAGCTGCAACTCCTTGAATAAAGGAACCTTCAGATTTTCTAATTTCTGCTTTCTTAATATGTCCTGGGACATTTAGTTTCCATTTAAAACACAACAGAAGAAACAAGGAGGTACACCAATGTTTTGACTTCTGTGCACAAATACTACATAGGATACTCTGCTCTCCATCTGTCTTTTCGGCCCAGCAGACTGTCAGATGCATGAAGCAGATGAAACTCTCTTCTCCAGAATGCTCAGGATGCAGACATCATCCCCCTGCTCCCTAAGACACTCCTTGTTCACCTTGCATCTCCAGGAATTAAACAGGTCACAATGAAGAAAACAGATACACTTCCAAGCTATGTAGGACCTCAGTGATAACATTCTCTATACATATTATAAGAGTTTCATCTAATAAATACCTAATAAAACATTTGCCTAATGCAGTTGGCACTGAGAGATGAAAATTTTGCAAATCTCGCTAACATAAAAAGTCATGTTTCCTGAAAATGCCTTTTTGGTTGAAAGAAAAATAAATTCTAAGCTATGAAAACCAGGATTTATACACCTTAGACTAGTTCCATCTGCTTTTTGTATTTGTAGTGGTTTTGGCAGGGAGAGAGATAATTTTCTTCATAGTAGCTAATATCAGGCTATGTTCTGGATTTATGCTGGAAACAGTGTTAATACGACAGGGGTGTTCTAGTTACTGCTGAGCAACGCTTACGCAAAGTTAAGGCCTATTCTGGTCTTCACCCCACCAGTGAGCAGGGTGGGTACGCACGATAGGCTGGGAGGAGACACAGCCCGGACAGCTGACCCCAACTGACCAAAGGGACACCCCATGCCATTGTGCTCGGCATATAAAGCTGGGGGAAGAAGAAGGCTGCAGGGGATATTTGGAATTCTGGCATTCGTCTTCCCAAGTAACCGTTATGCAAGACAGTGCCCTGCTCTCCTGGGGATGGCTGAACACCTGCCTGCTGATGGGAAGCAGCGAATGAATTCCTTGTTTTGCTTTGCTTGCAGGCATGGCTTTTGCTTTACCTATTATGCGTTTATCTCAACCCACAGGCTTTCTCACTTTTACTCTTTTGATTCTTTTTCCTATCCCACTGGGAGGAGAGCAAGCGAGGGCTGAGTGGTGCTTATTTTCCAGCTGGGTTTAAAGCATGATAGTATTCATAATTAAGATAACACTGGTTATCTAGATGGATTATAATTTTACTTTTTCATTAAAGAAGATGCAGTCTCAGAAAAAAAACAACCAACAGAATATTAAAGCCATTTTTTGTCACTATTGACAAAAGATAGGAAGTAGTTCAGGTGCTTGATATAAGTCTGTGTGAGCTTAACGTTCACAAATCACAGCTGTCGTGACGGTGCATAGGAGCTACTAAGCAACACAAAATGCGCTGATACAGTCCAATTCAGCCTTGAGCTCTATTTTTCAAAGGTTTTCACTGGGAAAAATAGTGCAAATATAGGCAAAGCTGTTACCTCCAACGTCCTCTATACTCTCCAAAAGGAGGCTGAAGGACTTGCAACTCCTTCAGCTTCTGCCTCTATCAACAAGCCAGAACAACCAGAGGGAAGGGCTGGGAGCAGGTAGTACAAAACCATGCAGGAAATGAACTACCACACTCATTAGGCTGGCAACGCACTAACTGTGAGTCACCAAAGTGACTTTATTCTGTTAGTAATTGCAGTGGTTTCATTTCCCTGTTTATTAAATCAAGGTGCAGCTCAGCTTGCAGCCAGAGGATGAATCCATGTTTATTTCCAAAGCGATGGGAATTGTCAAAAGTGGGTACTCTTCCTCATTCTACCCACCTGATGCTGCTTATCACAACAGCAGGTTAAAAAAATAAATATATATATATATGTTAGGTGTGATAGACTGAGGAACAGTAAATTTAGATTTTAGAGGAAATTCACCATCCCGTGCATAAAAATACTGTACATTTTAAAGAAATTACAGAACAACCCTGGCCATGGGACTTGGTTTAATCTAGAGAAACATCACCCAGCTCTCTTGCTAAATTTAAGATAATCAGAACAACCTTTTAGACAGACACTGAATTTCAGAGCTTATTTAAATACTTCAGCTTCTAAACTGCCTGGGGTCATTAAATGTATTGGTAATACATAATTTTATTAGTAAGCATAAACAACAATTCTGTCTGTACACCTTTACAAAACATAACATAAATAGCTTAATTCTAATGAGAAAACACATTTGTTCTAGTTTCTCACATGCACGTTTGAGTTATACCTGAGCTGAAGGCACACCCTTGATTTTGGATTCCTTAATGACATCTCATTATCAATGAAGCTGAAAGAAAACTTGTCCTAAATAAATGTAAAGGAAATGGATGTGAAAAAATATGTTATATCATTAGTTGCCCAACTTTTGCTGTGCACAGAAAGTAGTATATAAAAGAATAAACATATTTTAAGATTACAGTAATTTTAAAATATTGTAACCTATTCTGGTGGTCCATTACATTGTTTGCAATATAAGCACAATTTTTAATAAGCAACAAATTTAATGCCACTATCCTTACTGCTAGTGTAAAATGCCTTAAAAAATATTACTTTAGAAAAGTGCTTTCAGCTGGGAGTCCTAAAGTTAGTGTTAAAATTAAGTTAATTGTAAGAAACATTCTCAAAAATATTGTAGCTGTTATTTTGACAAAGCAATACAGAAATACTGTAGGGAGGTGTTCTGGAAATATCTCAACCAACACTAACAATGAGGAAGCTTATTCTGAATTAATGAATATACATGTTGACTTTCAGCTTCTATCAACTGGAATAATTACTCCATATTACAATATCAACAAGTCAGCAATCAACAATTTAGGGTTTCAGGTCACTGAAAAGTGTTTCCACATCCCTTCGCACCATACATGATCTTCATACAAAACTCCTGATCTTCTTATTTAGGTTGTTAAGTAGAAAATATTCCAGCATTCAAGAAACAGAACTTTTCATATATCAAGTTTTAACTGTACGGACAGCACAGATAACAACGAAGCTCAGAACAGCATTACCATGCACTTGGTGAGCAATGGCAGTCATTAATCAGCATAACCAGAGCAAGCAGGTGATGAGTCATGAGGCTGCACTATTTTGAAAATTATCACAGTATCATAAGGTTGGAAAAGACCTCTGAGATCATCGAGTCCAACCTATGACCCAACACCTACACCTACTTGTCAACTACACCATGGCACTAAGTGCCTCATCCAATCTCTCCTTAAACACCTCCAGGCATGGTGACTCCACCACCTCCCTGGGCAGCGCATTCCAATGGCCAATCACCCTTTCAGTGAAGAACCTCTTCCTAATGTCAAGCCTAAACCTCCCCTGAAGGGGAGGTATTTTGCTTTGCTTAACACCTCTATTTTAGTTCTGCTAAAGATGGGGAAAGGGTGAAGACAGGATGATAGTTCTGAAGTGGCACTAAGCAGCTATTCACTGAGGGTCCACCAGCTCTCATCTATTCCAGGCTACTAAAAGCAAGCATTATGCGAATTTGATCAATTTCCATTTCCCCTGCAAAACAGGTTGTTTAACTAAGACCATTTTTCAATATGTAGATTTCTATTTCCTGAAAATCCTCCAGAAAAAACGGGGAACTTGTCTATCTCAAAATGGGCACAGATAATAAAGCAGCTGTGTACATCTAGAAGTGTTGATACACAGATACTGAAAGAAAATTTTACTCTTCAGATTTCTTTACAAACCGCCAGAGAATCTCTCATTCTGCGTGAATGGGCTTCACGAGTAGGTAGAACAGACCTTTCATTATCTTAATTTAAGACTGATCATACACTCTTTTGCAGCGCTGGGACCAAGAAAACAGCTTGGCACCTCCAAGTCTAATGGGCTGTTGAATTTCTCTGAAAAGCCCATCTATCGAAGCAACTGAAAAATGAGTTACATCTTAACAAGTAACACAGGTCATTATGTTTTGAACTTATTATACAGATTTTTAATGATATTACTATATAAAAATTCTGGCCTAGTTTCCCATGCAGTCACCTTTCCTTCCAACAATACCTTTAAAAAAACCAAACATAAATATTCTTTTCCCAAAGAAGGCTGTTTCATTTAAATGTGTTTAGCACTGGTGATCATGACAGAATCTGAAAAAAAAGCCATTTAAACCCCAAGTAAGATATATGGCCAGCACTAGGCATTACTAGCTGTTGATTTGCCTTTTGTTAATCTCTTTCTCCCAGTTTGAGATGTTTATTCTCTACCAGATCATCACCGAAGAGAGTGTTATGTGCTTTTCCTGAAACCAGTTTCAATTGCTTCTATTGGAAGTAAGCTTAGCATCCGTGGTATTTAGCTCGGAAGTGTATTTTCCAAAGTGTAAAAAAGCACAGTGTGCGGTATGATCTAGAAAATAAATATATAAGGAAATATAAGTAGCAATTTCAGAGCTCTACCATTATTCTGTATGCCATTTACTCCAATTAATTTTCTTTTTTTTAAACAATGGTTTTTTTATCTAAGAAAAATAAAGAACTATTTTGAAATGAATTTTCACACTATATCCACCCCGTTACACAAGTATAACTTAAAAACCATTAAATTCCAATACAATTAAAAGCTTAAAATTTAAATGAGACAAGGAAATAGCCAGATGGATAAAACAAATGTGCTTGAAACTTCTATTTTTGGAATACCGGTATTAGAATTTCTGTTAACTCTGCTAAATGCAAGGTAAGCTTTATGGAAAAAAATATTAGTACGGAAATAAAAGCTTTGTCTTTCATTGCATTCTTCTTTGGGAGCATGACCACAGCGGGATAATTAGTCTGACATTTAAACGATTATATATTTTTAAATTGTTTATGCCCTTTAAGCAAAACAGCTGATTATGAACTTCAGTATTTTTCCTCAGCCTAGGGAGAGTCCTAGGTTTTCAATATGTAGCTAACTCACCCAAACACTGGGAAGAGAAAGAGAGGAGAAATGCTTGCAGCCCAGGTAGAAAACATATTACTAGTAAGGACTAACAACTAACAGCAAAGATTAGGTACGTTATCCCTTTCGGATTCCTACCATTCTTCGTATCACATTTTGCCATAAACCTGGCAAAAGAGAAAGGAGGTTCCTTAATAAATGCAATTTCTTCTTCAGCCCAACCCATGGTACGGGGTACTTGCGGGTACTTGCAGGTAATTCTGAAAGCAGCCCACGGCAACCCTGTAGGACCTGTGGAGTACCTGGCAGGGAGGCAGGTACTTTAACTTGACCTGCAGCAGCTGCGCACCCGACTCTTTGGAGTCAGCCCAGCTGTCGTTACATTAGAGCCAAATTCCCAGTTCTTGAGAGGCGACATTCAATATAATGTTTTTATGCTGGCAACACAGAAGCTAGCCATGTGCTGCTTAAACTACTCTAAATTAGAATTTTGCATACACAGAAAGCAAAAAAAGGTTTCTACTGCTGATACGCAAGACGATGTAAATAGAGCTTTTTTCATCTCTGACTTCCATTTCCATATAGCTTGAGGCTAGATTACTGCTATCCTAAGAGGTCCTGCACACTCTTACGGTTAAAAACTTTTCCTGAAAAGAATATAATGCCAAAATAACAAAAAGAAAAAAATGCTATCCCCAATACCATTCCGTTGATTTTCAGAATCAGTTGTGCAACGGGGAGGACGCGCATATACTACACTAGCTTTTTATTCAGTAATACAGAGCAGTTGTTACCATTCAGATAGCACGTCATTGGCCTCTTTCCAGATCAGCCTAAAACTGCCATTAATGACAAAAATAACACAGCCAATGTTAGGCTTTGATAAAGAAAAGTAACTTCAGTAGCAGCTTTTGAAAACTCTTCCTTCCTCCACTCTCCACCTTTTCTTCTGCCCTTTCCTCCTCTGATGCTAGAGGAGCAGCTTGCATCATGGAAAACATTGACCTTAAAGCATGTACAAAGGTTACGGATAACAGGCGGAGAAGCTGGCATAAGAAAAACCTAATGCAGCTCTTGCAGCCCTTGGTGAGTGAGTCCTGCTACTACTCCCTATCCTGATCTGAAGACCACATTTTGGAAGGTGACTGAAAGGAGTGCAGAAAAAAAAAAGCTAGAAAGCCTATCTGTAGTCTGGAGAAAACATCATATGGTAAGCTTCTTAATGAGCTCTATCTATTTTTCACAAACAAGATTTAGTGGTGAATTAATTACAATATATAGGACTTTCAAAGGGAAGGAAAAATAGATATTGAAGAGCTCTTTCATGTATTGGAGGAAGTAAGGACAGGACTGAAAAAAACCCAAACCAAAACCAAAACTTCCAACAGCCAGAAAGAGAAATTGAATAGATTCAGTCCAGGTTAAGGCAGTGCATTTTAACATTTAATTAACCATTTAGACAAACCAGAGAGGGTTTCACATGCTGCAGTATCTCTAAGTGCTCATCGTATGCCATTCAAGGAGACCTATGTCAGCAAAACACAATGTATGCTCTAATTAAACATCCATTACTTGGCTTTATATAATGCCAAGTATATGTGCCACATAATGCTCTTGAAAGCACTAGAATGCAAATGGTTGATGTTCACAAGGGATGCTTTTAGGTCAATCTTTTTTGAGAAGAAACAGCAGCTAATAATCTTCATATGAAAAAGGTACAAACTCTTTCAAAAGATCATTCAGAGTAAGAAACAATATTTAAATTTCCTGAATTGACTTCACTCACCTTTCTTGGCTGAAGTCACCCTTCGTAAACATACCTCTAGATAATGTTACAGTCCTGTGTGGCCTCAAAGGACTCCTTCAAACTGAAAGACTGTGACATCTCCAGTTGAGGTGAAGGTGGATTTACAGACACTGACAATGGCATCAGAAATGGTTCTTGCTCACAGATCTTTGGCAGGGCACTGCTCTTGCAAGCATGATGACAATTCCTCAGTCTACCCAAATTAAGAGCTGCTTTACTGAGAAGTATCTTAATTCATTAAGATGCTTAAATAACTATGATAGGGCAATTTCAGAAAAATACTGCACAAAATATCAGCCTTTTTTAATTAATATTAAAAAGCACACACAATAAGACTCTCCCTTATTAATGCTCATTTATCACTAGTTAGGTAATTACAAAAACTAGATATAAAATTACTGAATCAAATCCCATAAATAAAGTAATTGAGAAATCCAGTTTTGAAAAGCCTCTGTATCTTCAAGGAAGGGTAAACATCATGGCACCATCCCTACAGCAACAATGATGAAAATACTGAAGCCACAGGCAGGGCCCCCTGGCATGGAGCATTTATGGCATTTGTGCTACTTTGGTAAGACACAGAATTAAACACCACCTTGGAAAGACCTCCTCAAACTGGTAAAAAAACAGTTGGATCATGGGTTTTACTTAACACAGACACGGTGAACATCTGGGAGTTGCTAGGGTTAATGAGTACGTGACACTGCAAGGTGGATTCACTCACATGTCCCTTAATTAACACATTTATAAATATTCATAGGTCAACTAGATCTCTAATTATTCCCAGAGACTTAGAGAAGCCTAATCTTCCATTAAAACCTTAGCCTTTTATCTTTTTATCTACTGGGGGGGGTTGACCAAATGTTAAATCTGTCACTTGAAAAAACCTATGAATTGGGGAGTGCTCATTAGAATTTGTAAAACTCATTTCAGTGAGAAGTCAATTTAATGAAAACAAAGTGAAATATAAACAGCATAGTGCAACAAGCAGAAAAGGGAACACCGAAAACATGTACTAAGTTGTCTTATTTTGGATGCAACACCGTTTTGTAGGTATTCTTCGAAGTACAGTAAGGCTTGAGGCAAAAACTAAAAGAGGACTTACTATTTTATTGTACAGATACACGAATACGTCTCATGAGTCTGTATACGTATGAGTACATGACAAGTCTGTCCCTATGCTGCATACAGATGAATCAATTACCACCCGTCTCATTTTCCTCGTCGATAGTGCTTCGACCATGCCATTCCTCCACTCCACAAACACCCTCAAGCCGAAATGGGCTTGAGACCCATAATGATTCATTATAGTATGTCAGAAAGGCACAGACCGCACTTTGTTGGAGGTGTTGGTATGGAATCCTGTCCTGTATCAAGACATTTTTACTGCACCTGTATTTTGCAGTGCATCCCTGCAGGCAGAGAGGATACAGATGCCCAGCAGAGTCCTTCACTCACGCAAGCTGCAGCGTTTATGGCAAGTTGGCCCAAGCATCCATGCTGCTCTGCATATTTCAGCTTGGCCTCCTAAGTACTGCCCTGTCCCAACTAGTCAGCTGCTTTCTCACTCTTGATCTGTACCTGCTCAGGAAAACATGCATGGAGATTAATGCTGATATAAAAAGAAAAATCTTTCCAATTTCAGCCCAAGACCTGTTCAGAATCATGTCTTCAGAACAGCAAAGATCTCTCAAATAGATTCATATTCATCTCCAATAGCTACTGAATGTCCAGAAAATAAAACCTGTAGTGATTAGAAACCTGTTACCAACCTCCTCAGGTTCCAACTTTTAATTCTTTCCTGTTACAAATTTTCCTGTGTCAGAAACAGTGTTGCAGTACCACAGCTGAAATATCACCTACAAAGAACCTTATCACTCCATTTTTGTGAGATGAAACATCCATGACTGCTGAAGTACAAGCCCCAGCAACTTCTCTTGCTGTGAGGACTGCAAATCCTAGGTATCAGTACAGATTTTGCCCTACGTAAGAGACCGGTGATGGAGGTAGGAAGGATTGGAATGTTCAAGACTGAATTGTTTCTTTGCCTAGCCAAAGGGTGCACACTAGAAGACGAAAGCAAAATAACATGACTGGTGAAAATAGTTTTATATTTGTCAATGAAAACATCTGACAAAAAAAAAATTATTTGATATCTGTGTTTATACAACTTACTGAGGAAAGAATTTGCTGTAATGCTGTAATAAGAAACTGAGAGCTTGTGTATCTTCTATTTTTTAATTATGAGGATACAGAGAAAAAATTAACTATCAACTTTTATAATACTGGTATAGCACTTAAAGAAACAGACACTGAAATCCTCCTCAGCTTATCTGCATCTAGCGTACTACTTTTGGGGCGTTCTGAATTTCCAAATTCCTTTCCTTGAAAAGACAGCATTTTGTATGATCCTTTTTCTTTTATTCACACTTACTTTTCCAGTATACCCTGCTACCATTCTCATTCATCCCCCCCCCCCCCCCTTTTCCTCAGTTATTTCCCTTTTAAGATCTCAGGACTATATAAGAAATATATGGTCAGCCTATAAGCATTTTATCACAAAAAAATGAACCCTACTAAAATAAAAGCAGCTTCCTAAAAATACCCTGGTTTGAAAACTTCAGGAATTATATAACAATGACAGATAAATACAAAGCAATGAAGAGCAATGAGAGCTACAGGCATCCAACATGTAGCAATTATTCCTTCACAAAGCAGCATAATCACTCAGTGCATATATGGAAGAACATAAGTTATTATTGAGTGCTATATGAAATTTTATGCATGCAAACACAAATTAGATTTTGATACTGCACAAAAATTCAGTTTGAACTGTTTTGAAGTTCACTAAACAATGAAAAATCCAGAAATTACACCCAGCCTCGCACTTCTGAGCATATCATCTCTAAGCCAATAACTACAAACCAACACATCCCATATTGGTTGTGGTGAGTTCCCTCACTGCAAACCGGCCATGCTCCTGTTACTCAGAATTTGGTGCTCTGATTTTAAAGTACAGTTCTTTTTCAATGCTTCTTCAGTTCATAATAGCTTAGTTAATCAGAGGGCTGAGCAAATGAAATAAATCTTACCCATTGCAGTTACTGATGAAGTCTTAACAGCAAACCATCACCAAAACTGCAATAAAGTTTTGATTCATAGGAAATTAATTGGTTCACTTAATGAAAGAGTTCAAAAGAAAAATAATATACTTGTATAGTGAGTACGTAGGGGACCAAAACTTAGGATGAATTGAGGAGCTGAGTTTTTGACTGTATGGAACTAATTATTATTTGGGAAATGAAATGCTGAAAGTGTATTATACTTCTCATGGTGCAACTGATATGGCTAATAGTGCTTGGGAAAAGATTAATCTAGTCGTGAAAGAGTCAATATAAAAGAAGAGTTAGTGAATATGAGAAAAAAGACATTGTATTGTGATACAATATAAAAAAGACTTCAATAGAACAATAATGATTGGTAAGTACTGTACTAGGTTCTCATGAAGGCAAAGGCTAAAGTGAAAAAATGAACACAGGAACTTAAATATGATAACACCTTAAAAATAACAGCAGGACTTCATATGGTGAATTAATGATTAGATACAGAGAATTACAATGACAAGTCAGAAATCTTAACTGCAGTTTTGTAGAAAGTTGTTGAAATTCCTTCACTAAATATATTTCAACAGTAAAAAAATAGATAATACATTAACTATGGTAAATATAAGGTGACCAACTATAATGTAAACCTTTTCAGAAATACATATAATCATTTCAGTTGAATTGTAAACATGAATAATTGAATGCTGATGGGGTAAAAACCATGCCACTTTCAGCTTTGCTGAATTTGCATTAATCTTTAGCAACAGCACTAGCTACTAGGAACAAACAACCTGGAAGTGATGGAATTCTGGAAATTATTCTGAGGAAATGCCAGGAGTTTCAGGATAAAAGTTCTTGGCTTTTGCTTTAAAGCATTCAGTGAAAAGTCTTGTTCCTCACATTAACTCTTAATTTCAAACATGTATTTGAAACACACATATTGGCTTTGTACTAAAAAAAGATTGTTTCTAGACTCAGTTGTTTTGCTTCAGCCATTTCTCCCACTAAATGGAAGTTCAGAACTAAAGACAAACTTGCAAACATCACAGAAACACCTTCATCCCTTTCTAAGGGAGAAAAAATGATAGTGAGTGAATTAGTAAAAAAAAAAAAAGCATAAGAGGAAAAAGTAAAGATTTTTAATCTTTCCCTAGTTCACTACAGAACAGGTTTTCATATCAGAATTCAATGTAACTGTCAGTGTTTTCCCGGGAACGTCTAAGAGGTGAAAGAAAAAAGTTGACTCACGAAAGTTGGATGAACATAAGTTCTATATGAAAGCATCACCTGATCATACTTCTTTGAATAGAGCTTGGCTTGAGACTATGTGGAGAACTAGCATCTTCTCAAAATCAATTGGAATGGCTACGCTTAAAAATGTTTTGCTTTTAGCTTTTAATATAATGGACATCTCTACTGTATATCTGAAAAATCAATAAGTACACATCAACAGAAATGCAAATATCAGCATTTTTTTTTGCCAGTACTGTCTATGTAATTTTTTTTAAACATTGTTTCACAACATCAGGTACCTCTGGAAAGCATCCTGACAAATATGGACTAATGTATGCACTGAACAGGCAGGTGGAATTCAGTGAGTTGCCACCCCTTTCCATCTTGTACCTTCTCCTAATGGTCAATGTACATTACAGCACTGGAAAAGAGAAACATAAGAATCCATCCTTACTGCTACAGAACTAGCTGCTGAAGAGAAAGAAAAAACCCCAAATCAAAAGCAAGTACCTTTAGTTTCCCAACCATATCTCAGTTATTCTGAATGTAGCATTCAATCCCTTCAATAGGGTATTCCTGGTATTGGTAGTGAAAAGTAGGCTAGGAAGGAGACTTAAAAATGATGCTGGGAACAGGCTAGCAGGTATATTTCTGCAAGCAAGAAGTTGCACTACATACTACAGCCTGCAAAAATTAAAAATAGATTACCAAATATATAGAACACTTTTGCAGACATTATCAGTCATAGAGTTCTTGACGGAACAGAAGCCAACTTGCCACACGGTATTTTCTTACATATTAGACACATCAGAAGCACCAGCATCACTTCTGTCCAGGACGAAAAGGCAGCTGTGCATGTGCTGTCCTGCTTTAGCATAGCGTGTTTCCTTCTGTCATTCAGCTATGCACTTTTTTCCCATTGGATTTATTTTAAAGTTTTTTTAAGTTTGAATGCTGTATTTTAAAATAAGGCTACTATGTCAATATCCACTTGATTTTATAGTTTTCAGTCTTTCCATGAAGGATCTTGATCCTCCCTAAAGAATATTGTATCTATGACTTAGTTATGTTGAAGATCAAAGTCCTAGAGACTGTGAATGAAGATCCAGGGCTAAATTTCAGGTGCATTAAGCGCCATGACCTTCTATTAGCTTAAAGTGTATGGGAGGAAATATTTCAGTTATCTGAAGTAAGGTAAGCAAAGGTCCAGTTACTACTTCTCCATATTTATTTATTAGTACTTTTTAAAAATAAATTGAATTTCCTTATAAATTATTCTCAATGTGGAATATAAGAATCATTGATATACATCCCACTTGTATAGGTTCTACGATAAACCATTAAATATCTCCCCTAATGCCAGATGTACTGAACAGTATATCTTAACTACATACTATGTGATACCGACTTAACAAAAATTTTTGTTAACATTACAAATCAATCAGTACAGTTCCTATTGAATCACCGCTGTAATTGCAATCACAAGGGTAACTGATGATTCTTTTTTGAAGTGCTTGGAGGATACTTTTTTCGATAAAATTTAAGATAAGAAACAAGAATATCTGGTACCTGCTCACAGTTTCTGGATTTCCATTTACACAAGCTGAAAGGAAAAGCTGTGGGCAGAGTTCTGAAAAGCAGACTCTCAGTTTCACACTGCGATGGACACCTATTGCAAACTGTAGTCCTCAAAAGACGCAGTCACTAGAACAGTTTGTCTCAAAAACTGTACTACGTTCCTTATTCATTTTTTCCCTGTGTGATGGGAACATAACAGCTCTGTGAGTAAGGTCCTTAACTCTTCTCTATTAGGAGATATAAGTAACAATTATGATAATTAAATGTAATTACATTAAAAATAATTAGCAATTTAGCTATCAATTGCTGTGCACTGCACAGCAATTAAAACCAGACCAAATTTCAGTATAATTTTTATTACTCTTCTTCATTCAAAACAGTAAACGGTAGAGAATATTTTCATGTGTGATGTGCTCTCATTTTAATGGTCTCTATTGTCATCTGAGTAGAATAAGTACTACCAGAGGTGAAATAATTGTCAAAACATTGTGATTTGGATGTTTTCCCATAAGATCCAAGTAACTTATTTTAATATGTATACTTATGAGACTTTGAACAAAATACGCCTGCCACCTAATTCTGGTTTAACAGATCTATCCTCATTAAAGATATTTAAACACAATTAAAATGAATGATAGGATCAAGTTGAGTAAACAAACTTTTCAATAGACTTTACTACTGATTGACTACGGCATTAAGAATACTTCAGCATGCCAGTACCTTGCAAGAATTCAGGAAAACACATTTTAGCACTTATAGAATCTGGACGTCTGGTATAACCCCCCACAAAACCAACATTATCTTTCCAGAGCTATAAAATTTTATTGCCAGCTGATACAGAACATGAGTTTTTCTTAAGAGATAATCTTCAGAGCAAATGAGTGTGGCTTGAAGTACTCAGAGCTGGGACTAATGAGAGACCTCTTACACGCTGAGTAGAAGTCCAATTCCAAGACGTCTCAGTGACGGGCAGTTTCTCCAGACTTGCTCTAAGGAAAAGTAACTCTCTCCTCCCACTTTTGGATCAGACTCCTTGTCTTACATACAATCTGAAGCTATTAAAGGTAATTCCACTATGAAAAGAGACTAACCTTTGGATTTCCTTGCCTATCAACTGATCCACCCAAAACGCAGACAATAGATAAAACAAATTATTTACTTGCCAATTACCAATTCTCCAAATTCAACTAATATTATACTCAAAACACAAACAGAATCTTTTCTCAAATGTTGTTGCAACAAATTACAGAAATCCTGCTAGACCCACACAGTGACATGGACAGATTTGATATGATGAATATCGTAACAATATCGCAAGAAAAAGAAAATATTCGTGAAACATTTCTGATTTAAATATTCACAACTAGATTGGAAAGAATAAATAAAAACAATCTGGAAAAAAAGGTTTCAGCCATCACTGTTAAAATGATGACATCAATAGAAGGGAAGTAATTCTGCTATCACCCACTGTACACCATCTGTTAAAATGGGCAAATTAAATGCCAGAATTATAAACACGATAAATACCTACCCCTGGAAGACACTTCTGGCCAGTTCACAAGATATTTACTATCAACATCATGAATTCTACAAGTAATTTGAATTTACACATTAATCATTAATAGAGTAAGTATTTGCTGGTCTAGGGAGGCAACTAGGAAGCCAATGTTTATCTGTGTCAAGAAAACCCATTATTTAAACACTATCTAAACACCTCCTTAGTCATAGGCTTGTATCATAAAGATAACTGTTCATACATTTGGCACTCGCATTATTCTCCACAAAGACTTTGTGAGGCCAAACCATTAGCCACCCACACTCTGCATCTCCTTTAAAGACCACAGCAGCATTAAGCCCACTGCTATTTCAAGCTGATTTACAACATGTACTCCATTTCTAATGGAGTGCTTATAGACCTGTGTTTATAGGGGTTGCAGCACTTAAAGCCATTTTAAGGAATATTAAACTTTTATCTGTCATTTCTCCTATGTATCACATTCAAATCCTGCCCTCTACCGCCACAGTCTTTATACCGCTCTAAAGGAATTCTGGTTGATGGGCATGATTAGAGTGCACATATGGGATAATGCCATGTCCCTCCCTCTGAAAAATCTGAGAGCTCATGTGTCAAGAGAATAGAACTTGTGGGGAACTGGAACCCTGAAGGATGACAGAGTGGGAAGAGAGAGGGAAGAGCAAGGGAGAGAGAATATCAGCAGAGTCTGTTCGAGACTAAGGTTCACAAAATGTAATCTTGCATCTGGTAATCTGAAATGACCTAAGAGAATACTGCTCTCTCTAACTGGCCAAATAAAATTATTTGATTTTTAGCTGATTTCAATAGATTCTGATTTTTCAGTATAATGACAAATTAATTCAGATCAAATCTCTACTACTAATTTTGACCAAAACCTTTTTTTACCAAGTTCTGTCTCATAACTTCAGACAATCAACATCTTCCTTCAGGAAAATACATAACTCATTTTGAACTGCAGCAGATACATAGAATTTAAATAATTTTATACAGACATACACAAACATGGTACTTAAACACAGAAATGCTTGAAATAAAAAATAAATTCGATTAGGTACCATTACCTTGCAAAGATGTGTTTTTACATGGTCCATGTTTAAAGTTTTTTATGAATCATATGCTTCTATGCTGTGCTGTTAAGCAAAACCTTTACATCTCTCTCCAGAATAAATCAAACCACTAAGAAATCTACATTTAATGTCTTATGTACACAGGCATCTTTCAAATCAAAGTTTATTAAAAACAAGAGAGGGAACATATCTCTGGAACGTTATTGTTGGGTTAATACTTTTTGTTGACAACATTCACTGCACATTTTGAATTTAAATTCTTCATTTGCATATGCAATAACTGGAATAAAACATAAGGTGATTCAAGTAAATTACAAAGAATTCAGAATATATAAAACTGCACTTCTGAAAGTATGAGTATGCAAAACAGCCTGAAAGGAGGTAAGAAAAAAAAGATATTTGAAAAAAATATGAGGTGGAACTTGAAGGAATGGGTTTTGCTTGATACAAAAAAAGAGGGACAGAAAAGGGATAGAAAAACTCATCCTTCTCTGTCATGACAAAGAGGATGTTATCCAATGGATGACAGTGTACAAAAAGAAAGTCAGCTAAAGCTGCAACAAAGAGAATCAAGATCAGTAACAGGGAAATCTCTTCCAAACTTACAATGATGAAACACAGCAATAGGAAGCTTGTAGTCTCCTCCTTCAGTGAAGGTTTTAAACACTTTAGACAAAATCACCCTGAGACTCGGTTTAAGTACTACTAGTACATCCTGCATCGATGCCAACAGCTAAATTAAATGGTGTCTGGGGGGTCTCTCATATTTCCATGAGCACTATGATCTCTGCAAGTAACACATTAGCATATGCTATTAATCCCACCTCACACTCCAGTGACAACTCTCTGTGGCGAGGGAGGAAAAAGGTAAATCCTGGATTAATGTCGTGGCCCATACCTGTAATATTCTTGTAGAGTGCGGAAAGGTGAAAAAAGAATAGCCACAAAAGTGTACACTTTGTGACCTACACTCACATTAATGTGACACAAATGACTGTATGACATCATGAGTGATACTATCTGACACTGTATTTGCAGAACAATATACATTTATTTTGTGCAGCTGTTCTTCAAATGTGGAGAAGTATAAGTAAGTTTCACTCAAAACCCTTCAGCCTGAGATGGCAACAGGATATACACAGAAATTTATCAGACTGTGCTGTTGAGCGGGCATGGGGTTTTGACACAGATATTAATCAAGTCTTCTTTTATGTACAACTACTAACAGCTTCTGGTTCAGAAATAATTAGCTCTGCCATACATTTATTAAGAGGAGTGATTATAATGCCCATTTTTCAACGAGGAAAAAATGATCAATGCAAAAGGCCTGTTTACTGCAGATAAAGGAGATCATAATGTTTATGGTGATAGTTGGGGCCAGAAACAGCCTTTACAAAATAGATTTGCAAAGAGAAGGGAACACAAGTGAAGTTTCACCTTGTATAGCTCATGTGTTCGTGCAGGTGAATTTAACTGAACAGAAACTTCTCTGCTTCTGTAATATTATTTTTGAAAAGTACAGAATAAATAAGAGCATTTACAAAACTCTCAACCTACTCTAGGCAGTCCATGACATTATTAGAATCATAGAATCATAAGGTTGGAAGAGACCTCCCAGATCATCAAGTCCAGCCGTGCCTGTCTCCCTACTAAACTGTGTCCCTAAGGAACTCATCCACCCGTTTTTTAAACACCTCCAGGGATGGAGACCCCACCACCTCCCTGGGCAGCTGTTCCAATGCCTGACCACCCTTTCAGTGAAGAAATTCTTCCTAATGTCCACTCTAAACCTGCCCTGGTGCATTTTGCAGCCACTTCCTCTCGGCCTACCGCTGTCACTTGTGAGAAGAGCCCAGCACCCACCCCGTCACAACCTCCTTTCAGGCAGTTGTAGACAGTGATGAAGTCTCCCCTCAGACTCCTTTTCTCCAAGCTAAACAACCCCAGTTCACTCAGCTGTTCCTTGTAAGACTTGTTCTCCAGCCCCCTCACCAGCCTCGTTGCCCTTCTCTGCACACGCTCCAGCCCCTCAATGTCCTTCCTGTAGTGAGGGGCCCAAAACTGAACCCAGCACTCGAGGTGTGGCCTCACCAGTGCCGAGTACAGGGGCACAATCACCTCCCTGCTCCTGCTGGCCACACTGTGTCTGATACAGGCCAAGATGCCACTGGCCCTCTTGGCCACCTGGGCCACTGCTGGCTCATGTTCAGCCGGCTGTCAACCAACACCCCCAGGTCCCTCTCTGCCAGGCAGCTCTCCAGCCACTCCTCCCCAAGCCTGTAACGCTGCACGGGGTTGTTGTGACCCAAATGGAGGACTCTGCACTTGGCCTTGTTGAACCTCATCCCGTTGGTCTCAGCCCATCGATCCAGCCTGTCCAGATCCCTCTGCAGAGCCTCCCTTCCTTCAAGCAGATCCACACTTGCACCCAGCTTGGTGTCATCTGCAAACTTGCTGAGGGTGCACTTGATGCCTTCATCGAGATCATTGATAAAGATGTTGAACAGGACTGGACCCAGCACTGAGCCCTGGGGAACACCGCTCGTGACCGGTTTCCAACTGGATTTACTTCCATTCCCCATAAACCTTTGGGCCCGGCCATCCAGCCAGTTTTTAACCCAGCAGAGGCTGTGCCTGTCCACTCCGATGGCAGCCAGTTGCTCCAGCAGGATACTGTGAGAAACGGTGTCAAAGGCTTTACTGAAGTCCAGGTACACCACATCCACAGCCTTTCCCGTGTCCATTAAACGGGTAACGTTGTCATAGAAGGAGATCAGGTTGGTCTGGCAGGACCTGTCTTTGCTGAACCCATGCTGACTGGGCCCGATCACCTGGTTGTCCCGCGTGTGCTGTATGATAGCACTCAAGACAATCTGCTCCGTGACCTTCCCCGGTACTGAGGTCAGACTGACAGGCCTGTAGTTACTCGGATCGTCCCTCTGACCCTTCTTGTAAATAGGCACAAGATGTGCTCACTAAACAGCTTAACATGTGCTCACTAAGATAAAAAATTTAATCATACCACCTACACTGAAATGAAAGAAACCCACAAGTTTCAAGGCCTAGGACTCTGTGTTTTTCCTCTTAACTGGTCTCTTTTTCTTAAAACTTACATAGCAGTAAGCTTCTTTAGAACTGTAGCTGTTAATACTTCAAGAAATAAACTTTTCCAGTGAGCCAGGACTGTTGATAAATGATGGAAAGCGGCTTAGCAAGCTCATCTGCCAGCTCTCTCACCACCCTAGGATACATCCCATCTGGCCCCATGGACTTATGAGGGTCCAAGTGGCTCAGCACATCTCTAACTTCTTCCTCCTGGATTACAGGGAGGCTTTATTGCACCCTTACCCCATCCACCACTTCAGGAGACCAGCTGTCCAGTGAACAATCGGCCTTAGTATTGAAAATGGAGGTAAAGAAGGCATTAAGCACGTCAGCCTTTTCCCCACCTTTAGTTGCTGCATTTCCCTCGACATCAAATAAGGAATGGAGGTCTTTGCTGCCCTTCTTTCTGCCATTAATATATTTGTAAAAACACTTCTTATTATCCTTAACAGAAGTGGCAATCTGAGCTCCAGCTGGGATTTTGCCTCCCTAATTTTCTTCCTACATAACTTAATAATATCTTTAAACATAACCTGACTTACCTGCCCTTCTTTCCAAAGGCGATACACCCTCCTTTTCTCCCTTAGCTCCTTCAGAAGCTCTTTACTCATGCAGGCTGGCTGGCTGCCCCTGCGGCTCGTCTTACAGCACATCGGGACAGCCTGCTCCTGCGCCTTCAAGATTTCACTCTTGAAGTACATCCAGCCTTCCTGGACCCCCTTGCTTTTAAGAACTATTTCCCAGGGTACTCTCCTGACTAGTTCCTTAAATAATCTGAAATCAGCTCACCGAAAATCAGTGTGGATGTCCTGTTTATGCCCTTCCTTGTTCCATTGTTTATGAAGAATTCGATTATCTCATGGTCGCTGCATCCCAGACAGCCTCTGACCACAACATCACCCACCAGCCCTTCTCTATTTGTAAACAGCAGGTCAAGGAGAGCCTCACCCCTGGTAGGCTCACTCACCAGCTGTGACAAAAAGCAATCCTCAATGCATTCTAAGAACCTTCTGGCCTGCCTCCTCTCAGCTGTGTTAAGTTCCCAGCAGATACCTGGGAGATTAAAGTCTCCTAAAAGAACAAGGGAAGCCCATCTTGAGGCAACTTCCAGCTGCTTAAACAACAGTAGATCCACCTCTTCCTCCTGATCGGGCAGTCTATAAAGTACTCCAACCAGGAGGTCAGTCTTGCTTCCCCTCTTACTCTTACCCATAAGCACTCAATCTGGTCATCTCCAATCTCTGGCGTCAAGAGCTAAAGTACTTTCATGCTGAAGAGCTTCATTTTATTGCCGTGCTTGCAATCTGAAAGTGCAAATGCGCATACGTAGACAGGACATTTAAATTAAGGTGACTATCTATGAGAAAAACTTATAAGTTTTTCTGATACTGATAACTACCAGCAGGTAGGTCAATAGTAACATCAGTTTAAGAAGCCCTTAGAAGCAAAAAATCCATAAGGATAAAGTACGCTAATTAAAATTCCAAGTAACAGTAAGAGGAGAAAGACTTCATGAATATGCGAGGAAAAGATTACATTTCAAAGGACTTTTGTTAAAAAACCAAAAATGCAATTTAATTTTTTCTTTCAAAAAAGCCTTTCATTATGAGAAAGAAGATCCAGCATTCTGGATGACACTCAGTCATATGGTTTAATTTTAAGTAGTTGTGCAAGAAGCAGGGAATTGGACTCGATGTACCTTATAGGTCCCTTCCAACTCAAGACATTCTATGATTCATGCAGAAACAATAATTACCTAAATATAGAATTGATAAAACGCAGGCAAGCAGTCTGCAGAAAACAATTGAGTGATCTGATTTTGTTTAGCCTGGAGAAGAGAAAGCTCGGGGGAAACCTTAGTCCAGGCTTCCAGTAATTAAAGGGGGCCTACAGGAAAGATGAGGAGAGGCTCTTTATCAGGGAATGCAGTGATAGTACAAGGAGTAATGGTTTTAAGTTGAAAGAGGGGAGATTTAGAGTAGATATTAGGAAGAAATTTTTTACTGTGAGGATGATGAGCCACTGGAACATGTTGCCCACAGAACTCACGGGTGCCCCATCACTGGAGATGTTCAAAGCCAGGTTGGATAAGGCTATGAGCAAATTGATCTAGAGTAGGAGGTGTCCCTGCCCATGGCAGGGGAGTTTGAACTGGATGATCTTTAAGGCCCCTTCCATCCCAACCCATTCTATGATCTTATGATCTGGGATTGATAGTGAGCCGCCACAAAAATATCATGTTGACACAAAAGGTAAAAAAAAAAAAGAAAAAAAAAAAGAAAAAAGCTGTCCTTCATTCAGCTTTGGAAAGGCATCAGATTTTGTGAACTTTATTTTGGCCACTCAAAGGTGTCACATTTCAGGAAAGCTATATGAACCAGATCATGAAAATCATGAAGAGAGCAATGAGTTTTCAGCATCTAGAAAACACGATTTTAAAGAAAGTTTAAATATCCTGGACTTATTTAGCTGCAGGAATTGAAGACTGGGATCATGGCAGCAGCTTTCAGCTGTGTCAGAAGGCCACTTTAAGGACTATGAGGTGGCCTGTACTTCATATTTGTAGCAAGTAGAAGGAGGACAACATTTAGGTTGGAAGGATAGGGAAAGTGAAGCATGAGGGCTTATTTTGTGTCCACCACTGTATCATCTATATAAATAGCTATTAGGAATACTACAGATATTTATTAATCTAGTTGTGTCAGGGACATCGTCTAAATTACTTTCAGAGTTAATTTGCAGGCCTATAAATCTATGGTGGTTTTCTACATACTGCCAAGCACATGCGTCAGTGTATTTAAAGAGGTACATAGATCTAGTTTTGTTCTTTAAACACAGTTCACTTTGCGTCTCTGAGTAATCAACACAGCTGTGTGAAGAGAAAAAAACCACATACAATAAATTTTACAAGAAAATGAATTTGGAAAAGTCCTAAGTTTTTATTTTCCCATATAGTTTTTACAAAAAATAAAACTGTAGAGCAAAGACTTTAATGTTTTACATTCGAATCCTGAAATCCTTTGCCTGATAAAATTACCCAAAGAGCAGCTTTGCCTAGCTCAGAATATACAGACTGAGACTGAAAAAGTAGTCATGAAGGTTAAAAAAGAAGGAAAACAAGATGCTTCATTACTGTAAACTGCAACAAACTGAATAGACATAACCATAAAAATATGAATATATTATATGGATGGGGTTTGGGTGTGAAGAAATATTAAGTGAATGACATACCACCACCTGAGAAACAAAAAAAAAAGAACAACAAATTAAATAGCTACAAATACATAACAGGTGTTCTATAGAGAGAAGTAGGGTTTGTTTCTACCAGGTTTTTCAGGACAGAAGCAGAAGTGGATGAAGCTGCATCACTGAAAATGTAGGTCAGTTACTAGTAAAGCAGTATCCTAGAAAACCATTACGCATGGGGAAGAGTTGTTATGGGAAACTAAAAACCACTGAAAGTTTTTAAGTTGTCTTTAAAGCATTGAATCAATTAAACTTGTCTTTAAAGCTTGAATCAATTAAACTTGAATGTATAGATTTGATAAAATAGGAACTAACCTTCACTTTTTACTCATTATAAAGTTTTATTATTCTTCAAGTGAACTAAACTGAATTGAAAAAAATGTTTTAAAATGTTCTGTGTTCGTTTCACATGCTTTGGTTATTTATTGTCAAAGTTTCTTTAGCCTAAGAAATTAAGATTCATATGGTGCCATTCAGGTATCTGTATGCACTAGCCACACATTTTGGAACTAACCTGATGCAACAAGTTAAAAAGGAAGTTATTAAGTATTTGAGACTCACATTTCTTAACCTTTTTCTAGTCAAAATTTTAAGTATCTACTACATTGAGCAAATATGTGACTATTTATTGATTCTAGGGTAATACACAGCTGTCTTAAATATATTAACTTTAAATCTGTAACTTAGGCACAATGCCACATTTGTATTACGGTATTAACTTACAACAAAGCAGCAAAATCTAAAATAAACTTAAGCAAAGTAGACAAGAAATAAATGGGGTAGCAGTTAATCTTCATTTGACAAAAAAGATGACTATTCTTAAACTTGGCTATGAGTGTGGTTTCAAAACTTAAACTTGTTTTGGTAATGGTTCGCCGAATCATTAAAATTAACAGTAATATGAAGTACAAACTGTGGAACCACTCAGCATATGAAATTTCCACTCATGGCAAAACTGTGCCTAATTGTAAGACAAGTAGGGAGTTACATAAATGATAAGTTAAATTTGTATTTTGTCTGGCAAATTAATCCTTTAAAATAGCTAAGAATTATTTATATAGATAGATTAGCAGGCAATATTTAAGCTAACCAAAACACAGACAAGTATATCGCCACCTATTTTATGTAAAAAGAAATTAACATTATCTTGAGTACAGCAGCATCTTCCACTCAGATATCTAACACTTTGCCCTCTTCAAATTGTGCCTTTGTTAGTGAATGAGAAGATAAGGAGAAATGACATCTTTCTGCATATCAACATTGTGTGTTTATAGCAACATGCACATATGGCCATATAGCAGATCCAAACGATCTTTAGTGGTCTATTCACACTTTCAAGTCTCACACAAAAAATATGTGAACTAACAGAAAAGAAAGCAAACACCAGACAAAATAAGCACAGCACACCACACACGCGCACCACTGAGTACATATTATGCTATTGAGTTAGAAATATTATTATTATTATATATTTGTATTACAAAATATAAACAACACGTTGATGTGTTATACATTATATATTTTTATTTTCTAAAATCTTACTCCTGCAATTTTCTTTTCGGAAGCATCTAAAATTCTGTTCTTCATTTTAATTTGCTGTTATCTTACAAAGCAAAACTCGAACCTCTGGATTTTTGCAAGTTAAGCTGCTGACAAGCTAATGTCATGCTCCTCTAATGCAAACTATATATCATAAGAACCACAATATTTTTCAGCACTCACTCAAGAAGCAGCTTGCCTAAAGCAAGGTCATATTCAGTCATTACATTAGAGAATTCTTCTGCATGAACATGTTAGCTATGTGGTGTGTCACTTAACATTTATAACAGCATTACTCCAAGTCTGTTGTAAATTTTATGACCCAGATTACATCACTTAGGCATTCTGACAAATATCCTCAGCCATAACAGTCAAGCTACTTTTTGACAGAAGCAAGCAAAGCCTGCACACAGTAGGAAGATCGAAAGGTCTTTGCTATTGTTTTGGTGTTGTTTGCCCCCAAAGGATGGGGCACTCCAGCTGGATTAGTTAAGGAGCCACTGGAGCGGCGTGCACGGAGCAATTGGTGACCTTCTTTTACAAGTCACTTCTCAAGGTTAAACTACATTTGAAAAGCAGTGCATCATAGTATCTACAGCATAAAATAACGTTAAATGACAAGCTTCATCCTTTCTACCACATCATTTCACAAGTCAGCTGTTGGAGAAACATGAATCACTTCTGTTGCACTGGGACAATGCCAGACGCGCTGCCTTTCCAGTTCTCTTTGCCAAAGGAAGGGAGAAAATACATACATACATACCTAAATAGGGAGGCAGTTTTCCCCCGTGTATGAGTGCCAAAATTAGTAAATAGGCAGATGTCAAGATAAATTCAATACAGAATTAGAAAGTTTATCCTACAGCTCACAACAAGCAACTGATCAAAAAGAATAATAGACTGTCATGAAAGTATTTTCATGTATCTTTTGCCTCATTTTATCTTCCTGTCTTTTTCTCTGTCCTTTTTTTCCTGTCTTTTTATTATTGGATATTAATTCCTCACCAAACCTAAATTAATAGGTTTCTAAGTCACAGACAGCCAGAGGGTATTTAGGTCTAACACAGGGAATCACATTTCTGTTAGCCCCAGTCCTTGCACACTAAACAAATAGCAGCATGCAGAGAAGTGAGCTACTAGTGTATAACACAGCAGGGAAAAATAAAGAGTTCATAATTTTGGTAGAAACTATCTGCTGTACCATGGAACACTCCAAACACCTGTAAAATGAAGAAGGACTGGACGCACTTTAAGCATACAAGCACAAAACATGTACAAAACCTTTATTTCTGTGTGAACTTCTGATGTATTTCCAGGACTGTGTGACCAGCTACCTTGAAGAGATTGCTAGTGGACATTAAATAAAATTAATAGTATGCGGCAGAGCTTTTGACATGGCATGAAAAACCTCAAATGGTACTGATGATGTACTAAACATCACAGAACAGAGATAAGAGACCTTTCCAGGTAAAGGATTTTATTTTACAGATAACCAAATGTCCTTAAATCCAACTGACTTCAAATAAAATTAATAACTAGAAAAGACTGAAGCAAAGTAGAAAGCCATAAAGGCAGTACTGATGCAACAATAAATTCCATAAAATAAGAGATTCTTCTCGTCAAACAGGTTTTACTCGTTCTATTTAAGTCATCAGACATTTTTAACATTTTTGAGACCAAATAAAACAAAATTGAGCAAAGGAAGACATAAGTTGTTTCACACATATGACCTACTAGAAAGAAAACCTACATGCACACAAACAGACATTTTCAACAATATAAGAATGTATGCTTCATTACAGGAGAAGCAGTGACCAAGAATGCTAAAGATGCTGTAAGCTCCCCTTTACTAGATAATAAAAATTTGATTCCTGCATATCAGTCAAAATTCTGGGCAGACTCCAAATCCGCAGATATTTATATTCAAATCTAGTTACTTTTAAACAACAAAAACATCCCAGAAAAACCTATCAACTCTTTCATCCTTCATTGGGTGACCAAAAATTTGTGGTGGTTCAAGTTAATTTCTCTTGTTAGAAGCATCTGTGTCACAGGCTCACTTTTACTAAACTGTATTTATTCTATGTATTTATTCTATTATAAACATATCTCATATGAACTTTCATGTGAAAATAGTGGTGAAACACTGAGGGTGGTGAGGCCCTGGCACAGGCTGCCCAGGGAAGCTGTGGATGTCCCCTCCCTGAAGGGTTCAAGGCCAGGCTGGATGGGGCCCTGGCCAGCCTGGGCTGGTGGGAGGTGTCCCTGCCCATGGCAGGGGTTTTGGAACCGGACAGGCTTTAAGGTCCCTTCCAACCCAAACCATTCTATGATTTTTTTGAATGGTTATATATAAGCAATTTTGCAAAATTCTGTTCATCTATCCTGTTCACTGCTCTTCCCTCTTCTTCAAATATGTGCGTCTGTCTTGAGCTATTTTCTTTCTTTGTGAACAAGAAAAGTAGCAACAGACTCAAAATATCTTTTGCCTGATACCACTCAGAAGATTCATTTCCGTGCATATTCATATTTAATCAGGATTCTGCCATTTGCAGTAACAGTATTAACTACTGCCCTTTTCCCTTCTGAGTACAATTACAGATGATTAACAAGACTTCCCATTTACTATAGACTTCTAATACAAGCTATTTTTTCCAGCACTCTGTTTTGTACATTTAGCATTATGCAAGGCAGGTGTGGTAGTTCACAGTAAAATGCTATCAGTACTATAACTTTGCTGCTCTTCTATTATTGGAACTTATGACACTGATGAATAAATACGATGATATAAGAACTAGGATGTGAAATGAAATCCAAACACCATAGTCCCAGGGAAGACACAAAACACCCTGTAGCACTTCTTTTTAGAAATCAGATTTTTAAGCATCCAGCCTGGAAGGACCAACATCATCAACATCACAGTTTCTGTAATCACTGCTAGTTTCTGATACCATACCAGCACTTGAGAAAAAAAAACCCAAACAACTAAATTGAAAAACTTGACAAATCCACGTGAGCTCAGTCTTACCTTTCCACTTCTCTATCAAGGGCAACGGATATGTGAAAAATATCATAGCTCAGAGCACTGCTTGTTTTACGCTTCCATAACGTTTTTGTTGTGACCAGAGTGCCTTTCAAGTAATTGAAACTACTTTGTGTTCTTAAAGCATTATATGCCTAATACCTTGTAAGCCTATGAATTACAGCAAAGTAGTATCTCTACAATACTTGAGGATGAAAGCCCCATCCTATTTAAAACTCAGTTTTGCTCAACTTAACTGAACTGCTATGAAGCGTTGGTGCACCTTCAGTGGCTTCAGAGCAGGACAATACAAATATGGGATAATTTGAAGAGACAACAGAAATGTGCTTGGCTCCAATTATTCTTTGTGGATTCACTAATAAACAAAAAGTAAGGGAAAATCATAATCTACAGAGATGTGTGTACACTTAATGTGCTCAGCAGAATCCACCATGTCTTTCTTGTCATTGCCATGCAGACTAGGACAGGGAAAGGTCAGCACCAGGAGATAAGTGAAAAAAGGAATTAGAAGAGTTATACTGTGAAGTAGGTGTGGAAGATATGTGCTCTAAGAAAAGGAAACACTGGCAAAATCCCACTAAAGACAGTACAGGCTGCTAGCAGACATTTCCAATCAATCAAGTACCTCTGGGACTATGTCTTTTACCACATGTAACATCAACACAGCCAGGAACACCTTCTAAAATGCTAATGACTTACTGGCATAAGATAAAGATACTTCCCCTGGAAACAGTGGCAAGCACTTGGGGGATGAGGAACTTGCAGGGATGCAGAAATGGGGAGGACAAAAATAACGCTATTCTGTATGGGCTTCCAGGCACTCAAACTTTCCTTCAGAAATCTGTGAAGAATTCAGGACAAAGACTATGCTTATCAAATACCACTTTACGTTTCCCTTGCTGTTATGTTTAAGAAGAGAGGATGAGGTAGGGATTATGCAGGCACAGCATGATTCAGTCAGACACTGTCATATTCTACTTACAGCTACCACTGTGTAAATAACACTTGGGAAGAAAACCACACACTTGTACCCAAACAAATCCATTTCTTTTTTCTATTGAAAAAGGCTTGAAATTTGGTAACTGAAGTTATTATTAATACCAAGATAAAGTTCTACAAAAGTACTTCAGATACTTACAGAATTCTTTAGTGAAACACTTCAGAAAATGAAAAGGCAAAAATAACATAATTGTTCACATAAAATTAGTACGTCCTTTCTGGCTGATGGCATTGCCTTCCAAGGCTTTTGATTAACTCCTGAGCAAGATTAAGTTACTATTTCCTTACAATCAAACAGCCTATTCTGCAAGAATTTGCTAAACTACTAAACATCTGCTAACATCTTCTGAACATCATCTAAACATCTGCTAAACTTTACTACTTCTCCACTCTCATGATCATTTCAGAGTTCAGTCACAGCTCTGTCAATCTGCTTCAACAGATGCTCCACTATAAAATGAAACTTTGCATAAACTGATGAAAGAACTCCAGTCACCTGTTTTAGGGACTGAAAATAGGGTGGCTTGGGTTTGTACACTCATTTTTCACCAGTGTCTGGTAGTCCACTATTAGACTGTCCTAACTTTGGGTTAATTTCATGGTTTGGGCATTGAATATGTGCATCATTGCAGTTTTTAACCTTTTTCTGTTTGTAGTGCTTAGGAAAGAAAGAAAACTGAGAAAAGAACGCCAGAGAAAACAGAAAATGTAGGCAGTTGTGAGAAAATTTTAAGTATAAGATACCCAAATTAAATACAACATAGAACATTTTCATCATATTTTTTCTCATAGGCAGCATTAATCGCATCTGTTTATCTATAGCATTTCTTTGAGATCGCTCCATTTTTTAAATATAACTTATTAACAAATCTAGTGATGAAAAAAATGTTAGAATCGCATTTCTTTGACAATTCCTTTTAAAAAAACCGCTTTCTTAAAAGAACTATATCCAATATTCCAGATCTAATCTACTACCACAAAACCACAGTTTAAATCCATTACCACTGACAAAGGAGAAAATTGCCATATTGTAAAGTACAGTCACCATATATCTCATGAAATCTTCAGTTTAAGCTTTTTGGAAAATCTGGCGTTAATTTGGCAAACACTGTTTATACAAGGTAATAAACCATGGCACAGTTTAGGTTTAGTATAGAGTATTTGTAGATCAGGAGTGTCAAACTCACGGCTCTTGCTGTTCTCCTGCTCCTGCAGCGTAATGCGTGTCACACGCTGCACATGTCACCAGCGCTGGCAGGAGCGTAGGGGCAAGGAGCTTGGCACTGCCGTCGGGTAGAAACAAGGTGTTAGGCTGGATAAAACAAGGTGCAGGGCCAGGTTCAGCCCGTAGGTAGTGAGTTTGACACCCATGTTGTACAGAAACAAAAATATGTTTCTGAGGGGATTAATTCACCAATTCTAGCAGTAGCTGGAATTTATGTTAACAAACCACTTTCCCCATTCTAGCTTTTAGCTAAGTGGAAACCTTACAAGTAAATAGTATAATGGAGATGAGGCACGGTAAAACTGTAACATTCCAGCATTTCTATTGTTATGTTTCATTCCTTAACATCTGTACAAGGAATTCTCCAAGTGATAAAACTTTTTGACTGAAGTTTCACTAGTTAAAATGTGTTCCTCTGAAGCTGGTCTAATTTTAAGCTGCTTTGTGGTCTCATTCAGGGTTCCAGGTGACACCAGTATTTATTTATTCTTTTATTCTCCCTGATTTCACAGTGTCATAGTAGAAAAAATGTATGGAACATTTTAATAACGTGTAAGTACTTCACTTGAAATGGTGAGATGAAGCGCTAAAGGAAATTTACATAGAAGGCACTGAACCAAAATCCCAGACAGATTGTACTGCAGGCCCAGATTAAGGTCCCAGGCTTTATGATAAGTCTCAGTGAATGTGGAATATAGATCTGACTCCTACGTTGTAAGAAATCTAACTCCAATCAGTTGCTTGAACATCATGTCTTTGGTCAACTCTGTCACGGCACATATTCTCTGTTAAACAGGTATCATTTATAAACATTTATTACTTCAGTTTTCTACTGCCTCAACTGTTTTCACTAGCTTGAGAAGTTTCCTGTCACACACCACTGCCCTCCCAACCAAAACCAAACTGCTCTGCATCAGTTTTACTACAATTTCAAAACACTTTTACAATGTAGTTTTATTTCCATTCATCTGGGTCCTGATCTCGCTCTCACTGCAATGTCAGCAGCAGCAGCTTTACCATTAGCATGAACATACAGATACATCTTTCTTCCTTGCATTTAGTCATCCTCTGTGTTTCAGACAGCATAGTGATATTTTGTGCGCTAATTATAGAAAATTTATATTCTGATTACAACCAGTATGTGCCAAACTCCAAATCACTAATATTTACTAACATAAACCTTGTCAATTTTTAGATTTAGATCTTCATTTTGACTCTGGATGGATCTTGATATGGCTCCCATACGTGAGTGCCATGGGGTCTCTGCAAGGATGAAAGGGTGAAAGAAATTATCCGACTCCAGTTCCTTTACAGTTGTCTCTACTAGTCATTTTTTATCATTTTGTCCAGTACAGTATCAAATGCACTAAGTAAACACACTCTGTCACTGCATTTGGGAGACTGTTACCTGGTGAGTTTTACTAGCTTATCAAGACACTTTCCACAGCATTTCTCCAACATGATTAAAAAAACCCCAAACCAACCAACCAACCCCACCTGGTTATTTCATGCAGGGAATTCAACCACATTTTCTGTGCATTTAGCTTTGCATTTTACAGCCTTCACCTATTTTGTAAATGATGCCTTTTGACTACCTTTCTGTGCTTGACAAACCAGTCTGCAGAGGAGCTGGTCTTGCTCATCCAACAGGTTCCTTTTGACAAGTTTTTGACAGAGGAAGTCTGGTCACTTCTAGCTGCTTTAAGAAAGAAGTAAACTGATATCACTTTTTCAAGTGCTCTGGAACCCAGCACGGTCTAATAAGATCCAAACCCACCTGACAGACAAGGTGAATCTGAATTTGTTGCTCTACTTTACCTCAAAGGAGGTTAATTTAAAAACATTAAATATATTTTCACAAATGAATGCTCTGAAAAAATTTATTATGACATTTCAAAAAAAAAAAAGTATCTCATTCCTTTTCAATTCAAATTAATCATATCTTTTATTTATAAAATAAACTGTTTTCAAGTGTTTAATCAATATTGAAATTTTTATTTTGAGATTGGTTGCATGCTAGCAAGAGTCAATACTGCAATTTAATGTAAATACAGTTAAAATTACAGAAGATTAAATGGATATCTCATTTTAGGTCTAAAATACTTTTAATAAGAAAAATATCTCAGCACCTTAGAAAAACATTATTTAATTTTTAAAAGCACAGAAGACAAAGGAAATAGATGTAGGTTTATTTAATTTAATTCAAGAGTATTATTGTCTGAACTTTTAAATTGATTTACCTAAAATCTTGAATTGTCAAGATTAAATGGTCTTTTTTTATAAAAAACAGACTCCCAAGGACAGCCTCCAAAGGATTATTTTTCTTGGGGGGGGGGAGCTCTCTATTACAGAAGAAAACAAAGAAATTGGTGTATATTCCCATGCCTATACAGCCTGGCTTATAAAATACATGGAGGCTTACCAAAGAAATTGCTAACCAATCCCTTTATGTAGTCTGATTTTAACATTTTTCCCTTTTCTTATTCCTATAAGAACTGTTTATTTTGCCTAAAACTATGACAATCTGAATAATTTTCTATTACTGTGTGTATTCAAATGTTAGGAAAGCTCTTATTTGATCATTACCTTATTATATTATGTATTCTGCTTCTAATTCTAGGTTAAGGGCACCAAAAGTAGGGTTAAGTGAAACATAACTCAGAGTTACTTATGTGGCTATGAGAATGTGAAAGTAATTTTTTCAAGATTGGAGGGGAACGGGGCTGAGGGTGCAGGTTTCTATCTGTGATTCTGACACAGAACTAACAGAGAACAAACAGATGAGAACAGGCACGAGACCAGAATCAGTGACCACCGTTGTTTCCAGACAGACATTTCAGTTGCTGAGAGCAGAACCCCCAAGGTAATTCTGCCTCAGAAGGGTACTTGAGCCAACAATACAATCATCTTATCTTCACTTCCTGCCATCATAATTCAAGCGTATTTAAGGAGAAGTGAGGAGTCCCCTGGTGACATAACAGTGGAATCAAATTCCTGGAAGATTACAAATCTTTCTAAAACCTAATGACCCAGTCAAAAAGTCTTTCTATAAACAAGATATTCGAGTTTATGTGGATATTAATTGGTGTAGACTATCAAATTCAAATGCATTAGCTGTTTCTAAGAGCATCATCTACTGCAAAATCAGTAACTGTTGATGTGTCTGTAAAGTCTTACGCATTAGCAGTAGCAGAGGATTTCCAGCAAAAAGTAGGATGAAAAAGGTTCTCAGCCTAACTGTATTTTATTAAAATAGTTATAAAAGTTGATGTTTATTACTTGGAAGTCAGAGAAAAAAAAAAAAAAAGCTTTGCATTCAAATTAAATCAGTAGGTGCAAGTGTATAAATAACAGTATCCATTTTTCTGTCACTGTTACTTCTGTGAAAGTCACAGAAGGAAACTACTGCAATAAGTTGTGAGATATTAATTTCACAAGAATGTAAGAGAACAGCCAAAAAGTTTGCTGTCTCTAACAGCTTCAGATCGTGGGAGACTTTCAGTAGCTTATTTGAGCAGTTGTACAAGCCAAACAGCAGTTTTGTGAACTATAAATCCTACTTACTGATTTTGGCATTTATAATTTAAAAAATGCTCACCGAATATGGGTACTATAAAGAAAGCCAACCAAAAGATTATCTTTGACTTTCAGATAAGACTGCATAATCTAATCAAAGAAATAATACTTTTCTGACCCTAAATTCATTGACCTCATAACAGATTTCATCTTGAAGCAAATTATTTTTTCTTTTCAATTCTTCTCCTGCAGGTGCTTACTTTGTTGAGGCAGCACTGTTTATTTGGAGCACACTGCCTCCATTATTATTATTACAAGCTATACCATAACAGGCTAAAACGCACCACAAAAAGGCACATCTGCCCCAGAGCTCTTCCCTGCAAAAAAAAAAGAGACAAATATTTGCACTGGCAAACTGGGCTGCATGCAGAGTTTGAAAGAGGGATGTGAAGGAGGATAACAAGGAAGAAATTAGATACTGCTGAAGAGGTACTTCCAGCTGGGTGAAGGAATAAAAGGAAAACTCTGCAGACACTTGGGTGAAAATGTACTTGGACAAGGAGAGCTGACATTATGGGACACGCAGAGCTACCTTTCCTACACAGTACAAGCAAGCAAGCACACGTGTAGTGCAGACAGGCTCTCGAGACCTTCACAGGTAAAACCAGGTTTTTGCTTTGTTTTGCGGGTTTGGTTTCGGGGTTTTGGGGGGGGTTTTTTGGTTGTGTTTTGTGTTTTTTTTTTTTTTCTTTTTAAAGTTACACAAGTCACAAGAAGACTGAAGTGACGGTATGGCCAAATACTGCAGTATGGGAATTGGCTTTGCAGCATCTTGGTGCCTCTGAGCAGAGAAGACAGCCTTTGTTGTACACAGTGTTGTGCAGTAAATGAATTGGAGAGACTTCAACAGACAGTTTGAAAAGGGGTTTACTTATCTCCAAGGTCATAAGTAACTGCCTCACAGATATTTCATGCCAAGAGAATATCCAAGACAGAGCTACAGCACGAGGAGGAGAAAAGTCCAAGAAATGAAGAGAAGAATAATGACAAAAATATGCAAGGATAAAAAAAAGTAAATAGTGGTCCGGCACTAAGTATTAGTAATGTTGAGTTTAATTTACTGAGAGATGTCAGAAAGTAGGCATTTAAATTTGGTGCAGAAAGAAAGAGGGGAGATTTAGCAAACACGTCTGCCTTTGTTGTAAGGCATCACTGAATTTGTACAAGTATACATTATATAAAACAGTAAGTTTGGCAAAGTTATGAAAAGACCATTTTTATGATAGGAAATGGCAGTCAGCCCTATTTGCATTTTACTTATTTGCAAGTTTAATTACCATACAGGTACAGGAAAGGAATTTAAACATAAATAGCCTCTATGAAATAATTAGGTATAAAAGCATGTAACCGACAAAAAAGTATACACAACTTTCAATGTCACGAGAGTCTAGTATACCTTTCTCGAAGTTTTAAAGTAATAAGTCTTTAAAATTTGTTCCCCAGAAGGATTATAATACCATCAGTCTTCGGCAATATAAAAATCAAGCAAAAGAGATGACAAAAACCATGCTCTCTCCTGCTGTAGACTAGCTTTGAAAAAGAACTTTGGAACTGAAGTAAAGCAGCGAATAAGCAATGCAACTTTGACGGTACTTTTTCAATATCTAAAGGAGCAGGTTTGTACTAAAATATTCAGTGAAACATCCTTCCAACAAGATTTTGATAAAAAAAAAAAATCTACTCTCATTTTTTACCCTATCTCAAAGAATATGTTTGAAAGTTATTGACGTTTTCAGAGCACAGAAGTTTCAGACAGACATTTCAGATTTTTTGAAAGTAAACCCTCACTTAATTTTGAGGCAGAGGGTTTAATGCTTTTAAGCATTTTCTCCATTATTTCTTGTAATATGGAAATTCAGAAGCTGGGAAAGTACAGAAAATTCAGCATCTGCTTTATTTCAGATATCCTTTCTTAGTTTCTTCGTTAAGAAGACACCCTAAGAAAGTTACTGAAGTCTCTATTTTGTGAGACTAGTGTTAATGTGTATTTCTAATGCAGATACTATAGTTTTTGCTCCCATATGTCTGCTCATGCTAAATTCTTTTCTGCTTTAAATGATAAGCGTTATTCTTCTTGAATTCACCTTTTGCTTCAGTTCTACAGGGAATAAAATGTGGAACTGGACACTTCAAAACCAGCACCTAAACTGAGAGCAACCTACTTTTCTGGTCTCCTTGGCTAGGTACTGCTAAATAAAACCAGTCCCTCATGCCTAATGGCTCTTACTGGCTTTATCATGCTGCTTAGGCTACACAGGATTTATTTTTGGAGAAAGCTTGCTGAGATCCAGAGCAAAATCACAGAATAAGGTGATAGTTATGTAGCCCAGTATATAAGCTAACTCCCTGCTCTGTTTTTTTCAATTTTTCAAATTTTCAATAGCCATAAGACATTGTTGAAAATAAGAGTGGAGATGAGGAATATAGCAATCAGATTGCATTTTGGACACTGTACATCTAAGGGGAGATAGAATTTCAAAGCTAAATAATATTCAGTTGACAAGGTGGCTGGGGATGCTGCAAGGCTGGTGAAACTTTACGGATGATTTTGTAGCAAGGGATAGAACAGGCTGCCCACGCTCGGATGCTTCTCGTCAGCCAAACTGAAAAGCCACCTCCACCCTAGGGAGAAAGCAGCTTGGAGGGTACTGCTGTGTCACACAAGGAAGCTTTGCTCAAGCCCTTCCAGGCCGCATCCTCACTCTCAAATTATTCACTTATGCATTTCTATGCTGTGGACACAGTGGTGTATAGAGTTCCTCCTCACCACCTCTGAAGTGGCATTTGCTGAGGTGGTAAGCAGTAAGACTCCACAGGAGGGTCAAAAGATCCAGGAGACACTGCTGCTCATCTCCAGTCTACCCTTGCTGGCCACATTCCTTAGTTGAGGCTGGCTGGCTAGATCTCACATTGAGAGGAATAACGAAGACAATGTGCCTGAAAGAAATCCTCACTGGCTAAAGAAAAATTGCTGGTATTTGGATTTCTTAAATGTATGAAATACGAAGAATTTCCTAGGGCACTGTCTCACAGTTTCAAACTTTACCTATGAAAACACTGTCCTACGGCTCTTTTCCACAATATAATGGAAAATCAAGCGATATAAAGATCAGTTGACAAGAATTTGGCAGTTTGACCTAGAAAAACTGTGAAACAGCAAAATGAAATCAGGAGTTCTTCTTCTTCTTCTTTTTTTTTTTTTTTTTCTAAAAATTCCTTTCCTTTAGGTATGAAACTTTTATTTAGCAGGCTAAAGATGTATTTTAACGCCATAATGTTTTTACGCAGGTGGATTGCAAACATTTTATGAACTATGAATTTGAAACATGCAGCGATAGGTTGTGTTTAGGACATATCAGAAAGTTAAGAAATATGAGAATTACTGCTTTTGATATTTTGTTACAGAAAAGTAGCAAGACTTACCTTATGAAAAGCATGTATTGCAATGATATCAAGTCTTTTAGTGGACAAAATTCACAAAAACTAAGTAAACAACCACTAACGTTGTTGCAAGCATGCTTCTCTTATTTTAAATAAAGTAATCTTAACAGTCAGAAGAAAACCATATCAGTAAAATTAATAATCAAATAAATTACTGCATGTATCATACAATTTGAGATTAATAAACCCTTGAAATATGTCTGATGAAACCCCATTGATGCAAAATTTTTGGCTACAGTACGATAAAAATACTTGAAGCCTAGGACAGAGATAATGACTACCCTATAAAGTATAATTGTTATTAAATTGCTCTCTGGCTGAATTAAGTTTTTCTTCCCAAAAAGACAGGAGCAATGTGTTTGTGAGTATACACACAAAAGCACGTGTTCACATATAGACACAGACACATACTGACATATACACATACACATATTTAAAACATACAGATATTCTTAATTATGAAGATTCTTTTCACTCAGAATGTCCACATTGAAAATGCGTAATGAAATTATCATAAGTAAATGAGGACTAATGAAAACTTTGGCATGTCATTAGGTATTACACTGCACATATTCTTAGTACGATGATCACGCTGCTGCCTCAGCAATTCCTTAAAGTTCGAGTCAAGATGATTCTACAGTCCTAAAAACGCAATGCCTTGGCTTTTATAGATTATTTCCTGTATAATTTATGTGGAAGAGGAAATGGTAAGCACAAAATAAAATGTATGGATGTATACAGCCAAATCTTGCATTTTGTGTTTCTTCAAATCATACTGGCAGTTTAGGAATCAAAACCATGTGAGCGGATACAATTTTAAAAAGTAAAATTGTTTAATGAATGAGAACAGTACCATGTAGGTGACCAGCTCAACAGTTAAGGATTTACGAGGCAGGTGGATAATGTGCGGCCATCACAGCAAAATGATATAAATACATCTTTTCAACTGTGTATAAAGTAAAGGTAAAAAAGAATCAAAAGAGCCTGGCACATCTTAGATTTAAGTGTATCAGTCTGGTTAGAAGAAGTTTTATTTGTTGTTTCCCCTATTTTAAGGCTAATCTTCTCTCATTTAGTCTAACAGAATACAGATAACAACACTGCACACTAGTGAAAAACAAAACATTTGCAAGATGTTCAATAGCAGTTAAGTAAATTAAACTTTCTTATTCTTCACGGTAAACAATTACATCATTCTTCTTGTATCAGGTGAAAAACTATGATATTTTCAGTGCAGGACCCAACAAATACAATTAAGATTAAATTATTCCCACAGCTCAACAGACAAAACTATATATTGGGATCACTACAACCAGGTCAAAATCATTTAGAATTGATCAGTGAGAATAAATTTCCAAAATTATCAAAGAAAAAACTGCAATATGTGCAAAGGTCCAACATCAAGAATATTCTGCCTAGACCATCTGATCCTAGGAATTCAGTAGTTTATTCTTTGGTTTCACTATATTGCTTTTAATGTGTTAAATTACGTAGTGGTCAGGATATACCACACGACGCTTCAATTAATGTATATCTACATATCTATTTTTCAAAAGTGTTACTCAAATTAAGGTTCAAATTAGGTATAGATTTTGTGCTTAGCTTGAAACATTTACCATTTCAGCTGGCACTTACCGCAGTAAGCTCCGTTCATCAGATATTTAATCATTTGGAAGAAAACCCCAAAGGAACCCTTAGTATCTTATTCTATACTGGGAGCAGTTCTGACTCAGATTACCACATGGGAAACAGAAACAAGGTGCCTCCAAAAGCAAAAACCTTTCCTAGGTGGCCTGTGAGAACATACATCATATCATATTTCTGATGATGAGATCTATCACCCCAGGGTCTACTTCCTATCCTCCTTCCTTACTGTTCCTTGTGATAGCCCGATCACTTTCAGGTGATTTCTCCCGTAAAACATTTCAAAAGGGCAACACAAATATTCTGAGATTTGAGGTTGGCTGTACCTAGCGTATAGTGTCCCGCCTTGACTTCAGTCAAGGTACATAAAGATAACCTTTGATAAAGGTAATCTCAGCGTACAAGATAAGTGGGATGGAGTTCTGCAGAACACATCGATAAAGCTTGCAAGTGTTAAAGGCAACTCAACAGCACTTTGAGAATGAATGTTTTCAGTCAAGATCTGAACGTACATTTTTTTAGGGGGACACTGAGGTCCTTTAAATAATTTAATTCACACTAACTTAAGGACTTTTCTGCTTTGATTTTCTGTTTTGTTTGGATCTCAAGTGCTTGTTTACAAAAAGACTGAAAAAACAAGATAAAGCAAAGAATTTTATACAAACTTTCTATATTGTGTGGATTCATAATTAGGAAAACTTAGCAATCAAACATTTAAGGTCGTTCAATGATAAATCCAAGATGAATTCAACTCTTATTTTACATGCACAGACACGAGGATTCTTCATCATTAGAGCTTAGTAGCTGCTAACCACATACTTCAATTAATAATATAAGAACCAAAAAAGAAGCAAGGTGCCTAAATGCATAACTAGATGCCTTGTGATTACATTATTACCACCAACAGCACTAATTTAGGTAAGCTCAGGAGGACAAAAATGGTGCAATTTAATAAATATTGTCATAAAACCAAGGGAGTACTGTGATCTGCTCTCCCCTTCACACTTGTGCTTGCACCAAGTAATTTTGGTGAACATAATACATAAAAAAAAAATAATCAAAGCTTCCTCAATTATTCAATTTCCATGAAAATCATCTGAAATGTCTCTATGTAATAATATAAAAATGAAAGGTGATGAGACTCCAGATGATCGCTAACAGTACAAAAAGCTAAGACAGATAGCTCTTTTTTCTACAGCTTAGGCTTACGTATGGTATCGGTCACCAACATCGTCACACATTTATCTTTTAAAACGCAGCATTTTGTTTGTATTTTTTAAAGACTTATTCCTTTCTATAAAATGAAAATGCTGGTGACTAAGATAGTCTACATTCCAAGTCACCCCTTACAGTTAGACTCAGGGTAAGAATGCTGTACAAACTCTCTTATGTGGTTCACCAATGTCCCTTCAAGAGATTAAGTTTCTGTCTACACAGATTGTCTCCAGAAAAATGAAAAATAGCATAAAGAAATCCTCTGTTAAAAAAAGATGCCATGTGTGGCTTCTTTGGTCCCAGTTTGGCCTTTTTAGGTCCCCCTGGTGATGTGAGAGCAAAGGCTTCATTTCATTTAATTTCATTTCATTTCATCAGAATGTACATCACACACCCAAGAAACATCACAGCAGGGTTACCCAGCCTCAGAATACACCAAATGAATACTGCTGTACAGAGGCAAGATGAAAAGTTAATGCCTTGGGACAAAAAAGAAAACTCTACCACAGAATAGAACATTCCAGGAACAACTCTCATACTGAGATTTAAATTCAACCAATAACAAGGTGGTTTTGGAAGATGCAGATAGAAGCAGACCAAAAATCAAATTCAATCCCTGAAAATGTGCAGCTTATTCCTGGGAAAATGGATCATCTCAAATAAAAGGTCAAGCATTACATGGCAAATATGAAAAAGGAAATAGTGTTTTCTCACTGTTGGATCTTCATTTTTAGGTAACATTCATGAGCTTTATTCTCTGAAATCAAATCATATTTAATGGTTTTACCTCACGCTTAAACTGATTTTTATTTTGAAGTGGATTAGTCCTCCTAGGTAAACATATATAGAATTTTAATCAAAATAATAAAAATATATACATTAAATGCAGGATTTAAAATACCATAATTTCTAGTAAAGTAATTGGAAATATTTCCCTTTCAAACCTCTATAAAAGCAATTGGAAATTTTATATGGACAAAAATAGACAAGTTAAATTGGAATAAATTACAATAACTGGCACTACGAAACTGTTTATAATAACTCTAAAATTTAGTAGACATTTGTCAAAATGAACACCCTGAGCTTAAGACAAAATGACAATATTGGAGTTATTTGGAATGCATTGGAGACTACAAGCACATGTTTTGAGACCATTAAACAATACGAATGTTTTGGCAGAAGTTTCACAAATATTTGAAAATATAATTATGCAAAAAAAGCCTCCAAAACCCAAGCCTCCAACTCAAAATTATGTTCATTCTTACTATGTAATTTAGATTGAGTAAGTATCCCATGTGAAAAGGAACCCAATCTCTTTATCTAATTGCTATTATAATTATTCTCTGACAATGGAAGAACAAGAAAGTTTCATCTGTGAAGGAATTAATTACTGCATCACACAACTGATTTTAGAAAAAAATTAATAGGCTTAGTGTGTGGGAGAGTGTTCATGTGTGTTTATCTACCTGTGTACAGGGAATGCTTTTTAATATACTTTCAGAGGATCAATATACCCATGGACAAACCTCTAAATAAGAGAAAACAATGATGCGTTGCCAAGGGTTTCTACAGTGTGTAGTAAAATAAATAGTGAGATAAAGGTGTACAAGCCAGCAAAGAAAAGCATAAAAATTAATCCTTCTTTGGAGTCATAATCAGACAAATTTAAATATATCTCTATTACACAATATGCTTCTAAGGCTGTAAGTAGCTCTTCTTTATGGGAACTCCTGCACTTACACTGAAATATTCAATATATTTGAAGTTTTCTGTTTGCTACTTAATCCTGTTAATTAACAGTAAACAATCACTATTTTCAGGATGATCTGAGGAAGCATTTATTGATAAGCCTAAGGGCACTAAGCATTTCTTTCCAAATGGACTTTGATCAACTTAGTTCAAGCACAGCTTTATCACTATTATTCCTACCCACTTCTGCGGCACATGAAGTGACCAGGCTATTATCAGATTCCTGCTTTCTCCTCCACCGAGACAGATGTTGGCTATATTTTCCTATTACATCCCCAAGACATTGGCGCATTCCAGTTTGTTTACTAAGACTGAGTTACTGTCACTTTCTCCCTTGCTTTGACAATACATTTTACTCTGCCTGTTCAGAATACTATTGCAAAGATCACCTCTGCCTGTTTTTGCATCCCATCTTTTTCCTCCTTCTTCCCCCTTTATAACATCAAATATAAGTACCATGTCTTCACGAAAGGTGCTCGTGGTGGTCTACCCCAGCTTACTTATCTCAGCCTGCTACCAACTCTGCTGTCTCTGTTTTCAGATACCAACCCTTATTACCAGTTGGGCACTTTTGTGGTTCCCTGCTTCATAGGTGTCTGAAGAATCATTTCATTATCCTACTGAGACTCACCCTCATATCCCATCAAGTCTGGGATTTTTTTTCAAAAGCTAATTCTCAGCTAAGACTGTAAACACTGCACTGCCCAGCAACGTTTCAGTGTTTCCTTGCATTCACTTGTGTGTTTGCACCTAAACAGACTATAACTTTTTAGGAAAGTTCTTGTGGTAACTTTTATGCAGTCCCTAGAAAACCAGGTTTCTGTTCTGTCGTTAGAGCGCTTGGTTAAGGTAAGTAACACAAGGACAAAATACGATAAGGAGAATTATTTATTATTTTAACAGCTATTTTCTTAGCATTTGAGATCTCTCCGAAGAATATCACTACTTTCTCCTGACAAACACAAACCATCTGGCTTCTCACTTTTGTTCTGATTACTCCACCACGCTACAGCCGTAACTCCCTCCAACACTGATCCATTTGTATTATTTGTCTCTCTTCTCAAACAAAGCTCCTGTTACATTTGAAAGTCTCAATCCTCTTTACCTTCCGCAGCTGGCTAAATCAATACTTTAACAGATGTATTCTCAGTAGAAAGCCTGCTCACTTTTGACACTGCAATTGGCCAAACAAATGCAGGCAGCTTGGGTTCCTTTTTCTCAAGCCTAGTTCCATAACACTGTTGACCTTGTAAAGCCCTAGATTCCTGGAGCTGTTGTGTGATCTTCCTGCATCAACCTCCAGGCTAACAATTTACTTTAAGATCAGTTCGGCCATGATGGATAAGATAATTTTGAATAATTCAAACAGATCCTTTATACTCATTGCTACAGTACCATTTCGATTTCTTTGGAGGGGCTAAGACTGCTAAAGACTTTTTAATATAAAGCATATGCAACTCCTTTAATTAACATTCCAGTCTCGCCAGAGACTCTGTGGGGTACCCTGCTGACATAGAGGTGTGTACAGAAATATTTTTGCAAAATCTTACCTTGCAACTTCAAACTAGCCACATCGCATTTTAATCTAATCCACGTGAAATCAAAAAAAAAAATATATTTTGACAATTCCATTATCAACAGGGCATTTGGTAAAATTTAGCAAATACACAAAAACTCATTCTTCTGGCTCAGAGTAGCTTTTAAAATCAGCCAATCATGTTTGATATTGATATGTCATTGTATTTTATTGGAATCTCTTAGAGATTTCACAGTCCTGAAGTTATTTTATAGCAGAGAATGAAAGAAATTCTTGCTGACCTAGCATTTAGGACAAGTTCAGCAGTAGTGGGAACACATGAAGGATAGATACTCAATGTCTCCCTGTTTGCATAATGTTTCTTGGCTTTGCTGCCACCTGCAGTAAAACACAGGATAAAAGCCCAGTTTAGTTATTTCTGTCCTACTTAGCATCACCGCTTTCCAGTCTCTCTTCATTACCTGACTGCACTGATTTTCAAAGTTTGAAAAACTGATGGCAAAGAGTTGTTTTCTAAAATAATCCTGACCTTTCCAAATGTTAAAATGTTTTGTAAAAAAATGTACAGGAAGACTGATATGTAGGTTTATTTCACTAGATCAGAAAAGAACTTGAAATAATGAAGATTTAAAACATTTATACCTACATATTTATTCAGGCTTTTCAAAGCATGGTTTTCCCTTTAAAATGTCTGAATCCTACTGATAAATGACATAACTCCTTTCCATTCTACTTAAGTGCTTAAATATCTTTTAAGATTGTCTGTTTGGGGTTTTTGTTTTGCTTTGTTTGGTTTGTTTTTTTCTGGTTTTGTGTGAGGTATTTTTCGGTTAGAGGGGTTGGTTTGTTTTTTTTTTCAGTAACAAATATAAACTTTCATCATTATCTTTGATTACACAGTTGAGAATTTGAAATAAATGTTTAGTTGAATTACTTACTTAAATGTGCTAAATAGAATAGTTCAGTTGGATGGGACCTACAACAATCACCTAGTCCAACTGCCAAATGCATACTTGTGAAACATACCGGTTACACACATATGTCTTCTTAACCGTGAAGGCACAGGTAAAGTCTTTATAATGCTAAAAGGTTGTTTATCGTAAGTCCCATTGGAACAAAAATTATTAACACTACAAAGCAAAAGGCAGATGGTCCAGCATTAGGGTAGCTTCACTCATTCTTCTCAGCATCAGTTGGAAAGTAAGATTTAAGATATTTCCTGTTTCTCAAAAATCATCATCTGTGGCTTAAAAGAGAGAAGTGACTAGCTCAAATAAAATTCAAGTAACACGCAATGAAGTTATCACCGAAAGGGACAACTATCTGGAAGAGTTAGCCAAGATTTCTCTCTCCACCTTTTGTCAAAAGTCTGCTAGACTAATTTGTCATGATAAAAATGCAAGGTCTTGTTGGATTCTTTTTTCTACTCAACTTGAATAACCAGTCAGTTTTCCAAGTGGCCTTCTTTTATCTCCTGCTTCTTAGGAAACTTTCCTGCCAGAGGAAGAGCTGGTCACAAATCACCCAGTGTGTAGTCAGGCTTACGTGTAGGTCACTGGAATTCACTGAATATGAATATTAATATAATATAATGCATAAGCTGTGGTTAGTAGGGAGGTTATCTACCTTCCTCCTTTTCATGCTTCAGGTCATGTTGATAACCAGAGTCCTATGTTTCATATCATCTATCAAGTTCTAGTGAGAACTGGATGCCAGTTAATATCACTGTCTTAATTTATAAATAAATCCATATGAAGCAATCTTCATTACTGAGGCACTCGTGTTCCCTTCAAGCAATACAGAGGACAAACGTCAAGTTAGGATATCCAAGACAAAAAAATCCAGTTACAGAACAAGTTTGTTTCCTTAGGAAATATAGGAATCTGCTCTTTTAGAGACCGTCCCTCATAAACTGCTCTATTTCAAACTCCTACCATAAGCAGGTCCATCAGAAGAAAACTCTTCAAACCCAAGCCTGACTGAGAACAGAAATACCAGACACTGCATGCATTCCACTGATTATTTCAATAGTGCTGTAGATGGGATATGATAAAAGTCAAGCAAAATAAGGGAGAGTAGAACACACACAAGGAGCATTTTGATGTCATGTTAGTGACTATTTTTTAGCATATTTGTCCTAGCACTGAAAAAAACAAAAAAGTCTAAATAAGATTTTGCTGGATTGAATCCTTTCCTACATGAGAATTTAAATCAGTAGCCACACTTGTCTAATGACTAAGGCCAAGCAGTTGCACAGTGGTTCTTGTCAGCTTAATTTATCCTATGAAATCTTTACAAAGGAAGAAATTAAAAACATCAGCTCCATTCACAGACCTTTCACAGGCAGATTTTTCTGGGGGATGGGGGGGGGGTGGGCATTGAGTTTGGACACAAGAGTTCATTGATGACATTTAGTTGAATATTTTTGCTCCACTCTAACCTCTGTCAAAGAGGCATCTTCCAGGAACAACAGAGTGAGGCCTTTGACCACATCCAGCATTCTGAACTGCTGAGCAGATTTCTTGGAGGTCTATAGTTTTAAGACACTGCTCAAAGACCCCATTTGAGGTTGTGACCCTACCGGGTGCAATACTACGCAAGTATAAATGAAAATATACAAGAATCCTACTGCAAAGAGTCTGTATCCTCTTCATCAAAGATATTTTAACTCTTTGGCAGTAAATCCAGACATAATTTCGAATTAAAAAGAAACCCCAGCTGATCATCTGCTTGGTCGCACACAACAAGCTCCTGCCAACGTACAGACAGCAGAGCTTCAGAAATAATTAAAAGGAGAAAGAGAGCAGAAACTCAGCACTGAATCCGGATTTTCACCTTGAAAATTTTTTGTTGCAAATTGAAGGGGGAGAAATGTTGCTTCCATGGAAACACCTGCTGAGATAAGAGGCAGCAGAGAACGAGGAGTATTTTCCCTGCTGAACCTGTGAAGACCATCACAGAAGTTGTTAATAAACAGAGGAACTGTTGTTCCTTTTGGATCCTTGTGTAGCTGCTGCTCAGCTTAGTGAGAGCTCTCTAGTGCCAGACTTGCTTGTGCTGGGCACAGAGAGGAAAGCTGGATGCTCACTTAAATGCTCCCTAAATGAATGAGTTCAGCTTTCAAAATAAACATGAATGCATACACTAAAACTAATGGCAATTCAGCTTCTCTTGGCAACCTCTAATACATTTTCAATACCAGCTTCTATATAATTCCATTCCTTCAGAGTACAAAGAAAAATTCTAATGAAAGCTAATGCAGAAGTAGTGAGAAATGAAAATAAAACCTATTCCCATTCCGGTAGATAGCAAAGAATTATGTCTGCTTTAGAAAATAGTATTAAGGAAAATTAAATTTGCAGGAATGTAAAGGCGTGTAGAGTTGAAGTTTTATTAATGAAGAAAGACTGAGGACATTCTAAAATCATTTTTTTGTTCCTTTTTAAATACTACAAAATATAACGTTAAGAAATGAAGAAAGAAGGCATTCTGTTTTTTTTCTCAGAAGTACCCCTTCTTCAGAGAGTACTGATTTTATTTTTAGGATAGTTTCAATCAGAAGACCTTAATAGAAAGAAGCACATCTATAGAAAAATGTATCTAGGCACCTCCACAATTCAAAGCAAAATGGTATAGAATTAAAGGAAAAAAAAATAAACCTCTTGCTACACTGTTCTTATTTTGTGTCTCAGTGGGAAGAGAATGACAGATGGAAGCATAAAGTATGTTTACTCATATCAAGCCTTTGATATGCAAATGCTGTTCTGAAAGAATGAGAAATATACTGACCAGCAGACATCCCCTTAGAAGAGGAGCATCACAACCTGAGGGAGAAGAGAGATAAACACTCCTTGGCAGATGCGTTATGAATACTGACTATGGCAAGTTCTGCCACAACACTTTCCCAAGAGAAGTATTATGTTTCGAAATGTAACATGTTGACAACATTTAAATGCAAAGAATAAAAGAAGAGTGAAATATCGCAGGGACACCACTAATAAATAAAATACCTTCACTCCATTTTTTTTATTTTTTTTTTAACATTTCAATGCATTGGTAATTCTGTTATACAACTTCTAAGGCAACACAGACAAGAGCTAACTTCAGCCTCATAAGATTTGCCTTGAGAATATTTTTTTCAGGCAATGGAGAGAGATCAGTTTGTTCAAAGGAGATGTTAGTGTGTTACACTAGACTCTTGTCTGAATCCACTAGCTGGTAGAGCCAAACCACCTCTGTTATCTGTACAGAGAATCTCTCACACATTCCAACACTGCGCATTTCTGACAATGACACTATAAACATTAACATTAGCCTACAATCTGATGTAAACTGTTTCCAAGTTTGTGATCTTAAAATAATAAAAACAAGCTAACAGTAAAATCTCACATATAGCCATTAATATGAGAGTGCTTGCTGTAACTGCAGCAAAGCCAGAACGGTTCTCAAATGCACTCAATCTTTTTGCCACACGTGAAAACCAGTATTGCCTCTATTTACCACTGCTACTGTACCAAATTTGGATGCAAAATGAATACCCATGAAGCTTGGAATACAGCCGTAAGGTAACATTTAAGAACCAATAAAGAAATCACTTTAAGACGTGCAGCAAGGATTAAACAATACTATTTTTAGCTGATGATTTTGAAGGGTATTAAGCAAGATCACTTGACTAAGATGGTAAAACTCAAAACCATACCACCAACTTCCCTTGTATTTAACATATTCAAAAAACTGTAGTATGCTGGGGTTGGTTTTTTTTTTTTAAAGAATTCATTACCTTCTCTAACCATCACTAGCACAGAGGTCTAACACAGAAGGAAAAAAACTTAAAAGATTTCTCTCAAGCTATACCTTGAAAAAGGTACCTGCCACATCTAATTGTTCACAGTGGAATTGAGGTCATGCATTTCTCTCAGTTACAAGTCCTTTTTGAGAAAAGGAGCTACCTACTATTATTATTTTAATATTTTTATCAGAGAGTTCTCTCAGTAATGACAGCTGTTGTAACCATTAGTTTGTTCCTCAGAACGCCTATCGTTTATATGCCTGTTTTAGTCCTCTCGAAAAAGAAAACAAACAACAAAAAGAACAACCCCACGCTCTTCAGAAATGGAAAACACAATAGCTGTAGAAAGACCTAGGAGAACATAGGCAGAAAAGTAAAAGTACTGATGTTCTGGAAGCTAAAGCCAAAAAATAAACATTACGAGAATATCTAATACTACTACTACTCATTTCTGAAGAAACAGAAAAGTTTCATTGTGTTCTTATCCTTGAGTTTCAGGTTAAACTACACCATCAATGCTATTAACATTCTGGTAAAGAGGAATAACATACACATATAGAGAGCCAAACAAATAACAATTTCTTACATTGCTTCTCTAGTAACTACACTGTGGTGGTTTTTTTTGGATGCAGACAACTGTAAAAACTACCAAAGACAAAGATTTAGTCAAAAATCAATAGGTTGTTTAATAGCTACCGTGCCTTAATTTCTTTCAAGTCTACCTAATTTATTCCTAAATAGTAGGAAAAGTCCATAAATTGGAGACAAAGATAAGTTTTACAAGTCTCTCTTGAAAGAAAAACCTTTCTTAAAATTATTATTAAATGCACCACCTGTTCGACTAACTGTAAATATTACTGTACTGTTGATTCCATCATTGTTATTCCTTACAAATTATATTATTTTTATTGCTACAAGATTGGATACTACCTCAGAAAACAAACACACACATTTTAACGATTTTAAATTGGAGCTTCCACACTGGAGAAAACACTTCCTTCTGATCAGGAAATTACAGCTTTTATAGTATGTTCACAAGGCACTAGTTTCTAGCTACAGAGAAATAACTTCATACAAAAGAATCAGTCCTATAATTAACAGTGTCTGCTACAGAGATTTTGGGACCAGAGGCGGTAACCAGTCACGTCTGATGGAATACACCAGCAGAGACTTTGAGGCAGCTGAAGCACCTGCAGACTCTACTTGAACACCGCAGCACTGGTAAGAAGAGGTGATGGGGAACAGGACTGGTAGATTAATAAAAGGTGTGCTGAAACCGCAAAATAACTTCATGCTCCATCTCACCTCTGGGCCCTTGGCCATCCCTGTCACACACGCTAATTCCCTCCCTGTCTTTCAGAGATGAAACCTGGGCGCGCAGTCAGGGAGGGAGGGTTTCTGGTGAAGGCTGCTCCCAGGTGGCAGGGGTGACTGCGCCCACACCAGCCCCCTTCTGCGGGAAATATAATTCAGCTCCTTATGTGTCCTCTACAGCAACAACCAGGCAGAATGAATCAGACAAATACATCATTTCCCATCAAACACTGCAACTAGCGCAGACACCCAGAAAAAACTATAGCAAGGTCTGTTGGGGAGCATCTCAGAGTAGGTGTAGGTGTTGAGTCATAGGTTGGACTCGATGATCTCAAAGGTCTTTTCCAGCCTTATGATACTGTGACACTGTGATCTCCCAGCAGCCAGCCCCGGTCCCCACCACCCGCCTCAACAACCCTTGGTACACCAACAGGGGAGGCAGACATGGCTGTTGAATCATGGATATGGAGCTCTCAGGAGATGTGTACAAAGCTCGTACTACCCAGCCACTGGTATGAGAGCTGTAAGATACAGAAGAGTTTTTCCTCTTTGGATCTTTTTCCTACACTACATTGTCACACAAATTTATTCTAATTCAACACTCACGGGGTAAGAGCAATCTCAACACTGGCTTTTAAAATGATGTGGTTAGTTTTGGATCATTAGACTAGGCAATATATTTTACGAAGGCGTATAATTTTATCCACAGACAGCTAGCAAGCAACATTTTTACATTTACAGTAAAAAAGAGATTATTTCTCTCTGTGGGCTATGGTGATTAGCATGACCTATATTTTTAAAACAACAAAATATGTCCACATAGAGCAATTCTGCAACTGCAGACATTTTGATTTATATTGTGATTGCTTCTTTTGCTACAGCTAGCTGGAACATGAGTGAGTTGCTTTAAAATGTATTCTAATTTAGTCAAGCCACCTCTTCCTTTAGAGGAAGAATTCAGTTTATGCAAGGTTTCTCTATTAAAGCTGTTTGTGCTATGGCAATTTTATATTTAAATGCATCACAAAGTTAGTCCTAAGTTTAAAAATGGCATGAAAACACATTCGTATATAAATGTCAGATTGCTAGCACACAGTTAAAATAAATTTTTCTACAACTTGGCTTCATATATTGCTCATTCATACTTAAAAACAAAAAGCACACTCAATAATTGTATGAGGAACACAAGTATTAAATCACACTAATGGAGAATTACAAAGGTGGTTGTGCCTGCTGATTTGCGTGACCTTAATGGAAGGTCTATTTTCCTTTGAAACTACAAAACTTTCACTCATCATCCCTAAATTGCATCAATGCACACCCACCCCCCCACCCCCCCCCCAAGTAACTAAAAATCCTGTCAGGTTCACAAACCAGAGTTGCTAATGATTAAACGGTCTGACACTGAAAATTCTGAATTTACTGTGTAATATTTTCATGTGTACACATCAGCATTGTATGATCAAAAACTGTGTCCTAAACCCTAACATCAATGGTAAAGGACTATTGAAGCCTTTTTAAAATTTGAATAGTAAAGGACCTGGCTAAACAATGTCAGCTTATCCTTAGCTTCATCCTGATTACTGTTTTGGAAAACCAGCTCCTAGCAATGAGACAATGAAATGAAGTTGGTTAATCTGATTAATGAGAAGAATTCACCCACAACACACTTGTTCTCCGCAGACAGCAAAACCCCTCTAAGATACATTTTTATTAAAAATGGAATGCACGTCAGCATCTAGCATTGTTCTTGAGTGTGTTGGTATGTTCCTCCTGCCATAGCAAACATGACTAATTCTACAGTGTGAAAAATATATAAGGCCTATTAAAGTCACATAGGATTTTGCAGCTTTCTCAGGTTGAAACAATAAGGTACAATTTATGACTGCTCAAAAGCAGCATTTCAGAAACACTCTGGAAGATATGATTGTCTTGTTTTCAGTTTATAACCGAAATACCTAAACCACTCCCTAAAAATTCACTGATCAGAATAAGTATATTTTAATAATTTACTTGCAAGTCTAATATACAGAATGACATCTCTTGTGAAAGAAATATATGACCCTATACCACTTCACTCCTGCTATGAGATTTAAGCCTAGGTTTCAGAGACACTAATACAGCAATAACCAATTTCTGCATTGTAGTTATTTACTGCAGAAAGCTTTAAAAGTTCCGTTTACCCGTCATCATGACGAAATAGGGAAGAGAGGAAGCATTTCCCTGTCCAAGATTGGCTTACAATGAAGTACTGAACATCTTCAGTCGTGATCAAATAATAAGAATCATACCTTATACCAGTATTCCCTTGCATCATTTACCACTATTATTTATCTTATTTTGTTACGTTATGATATAGTGATGTAGCTGTAGGCGAGAGGTTCGCATTCTTTCAACTTTTTGGTGTTCTGTGCTACTGTTTGTCTTAATGGTTGCAGATACCCAGAATAAACAAGGACAGCAAACTTCCCCTCTCCAGTTCCCATCCCCTCCTTTCAAAAGTTCTGAAACAAAATTTCTTAGGTTATGGGTGGAACTTTTTCCCTAGGCAGGGCAGCTGTATCTCATCTCATTCAGGCTAAGGCGAAAACCCTTGACCAAAGAGGAAGGTTTTGCAGAGTCCTTTGAAGCTCAGGCTTGTCCAAAACAATCCTTTGGCTATAACAATGGTGGATAAATTCTTCCTTCCTGTTGCATTTCTTATTCTAAAATTGGTAATATCAGACAGACATGAATGTAGAATTTGGTGGTGGTTACCAGATTGAGAGACAATACCTAATCAATCCCCAATCCATTACTTGCACAGAAGAGGAAGATGAGAATGGTAGTCATCTGGAACTCTTGCTCTGCTTCCACTTTCAACAGTCTTGTCAGCGTCTATAACATACACCACACTGATCTACATTTTGCACTACCAAAATTCAGATTCATTTCATGTGTATGTATATTAACTCATGCCAATTTTTTTTTTCTTAAGGAAATAATTTTAAAATGCATCATATAGAAGGGAAAAAAAAAAAAAAAAATCCTCTGATCGATCAATCTTCCCCCCCTCCAAATCATTTTCTTTGAAAAGAAACCAGACTTCTATTGAGAATTGAAAAAGATACTTTGAAAACTCAAATTCCTTCACAACACAGAATTTCACTTACTATCACAGTCTATCATGACCTGTTAATTATGGTAATTGAGTGTATGATTTTCAACAACTGAGATAAATATGCAAAATGTTAACAATGCATAGTTTATAGTGAGAGGTACACACAGAGGTAATCAAATGTATTATTCATTTACGGTGAGTCAAAGATTCCCTATTCTGATTTCAAAAAGGAAGTGTACATATCCTATTCTGGGATTTACTTTTACTGGCATTGTAAACACTACAAACCAACGATGTCCTCAGGCGTTCCCCAAGATCTTCTCCTCAGGGTTTTTACTGCCTCCTTATTCTGTGTGACTTTGCAGTTCTTTAATGTTTTCTGTTAAATGTGGTGGAAAACTTATTTTTTACTATTTTTCCAGTCTCTGATATCCCAACAATTCAACACTAAAATTCTTGCTATCCCCAGTAAGACATCTTGACATGTATAAGGCTTCTACACAATGCAGCAGTTTAATATTAAGTATGTTACATTAAAAAGCTGTGTTTTCTCAAATATTGCTTTAAAATAATTGCAAAAAAAAGTTGTAACAAGCAAACATGGCAGCGAATACAACCATTTAAGATCATATTCATCAAGTGAAATATATACTTCAGGACACTAGAATACTCATATTAAGTTCAGGAGGTTGAGGCTTCCCCCCCCAGTTTTTTCTCCAAACTTCCAATACACATAAGATACTGGTATGTAAAATACTGCACATATTCAAATTACTTTGGAATATGAATTTTCACTGTTTTTCTATCTTGACTATTCAGTTCTTTCTTGAAGGCTGGTTTACAGTAAAACTGAGATCTAAATTCTGACTCTGCATAGAAGACGTACTGCTATTAAATTTACTGTTCCACAGGGACTTTATTAGGGCTGCTACTGAACTGTGCATCATTTTAATTAGAATTAACACTTTCATCTTGTTTATGAATATATGTAAGATAAGCTTTGAAATATTTAACACCTGGGAATACCATCAAGCTGTCACAGCAAAATTAAGACATTTCAAATACATAACTATTATTATATAATAGCCAGATACCAAATAACTAAACATTCATTGTTAGCATTCAGAGTATAATCTCTCTATGCATACATTTCCACATCCTTTGGGAATTCATTCATCCTTTGATCACTATCCCTTTGAAGCAACACTTCTTTAAAGACAGACATTTCAAGTGCAGTCCTTGACTCTGTTAGATGTCTCACTGGTAGGTATGAGACCTGTTTTACATAATTTATTCTACCATTAACAGACATATGCCTAGAACAGCACAAGCTTTACTGCAGAGGATTGGTTCCCAAGGATCACCTTTCTTTGTCAAGGTATTTATTTTGCAAAGAAAGATTGATAGAAATTACTGTTCAAAAGACTGCTATCACCAGACCAGCCACCTCTCGTGAAGTCAAGGTGCTTCCCTGCAGAATAGTCTCCTGTGGTTTAACTGGACTCCTAAAAGTAATCAGAGGTGGAGTGGGTGGGGGTGGGTGGTGGAAGCCAAACCAACCAAACAAAAAATAAACCCCAAACAAAACCAAACCCCAAAACACAAAACCCTTCAAGAAGCAGACTTTCAGTCCATCAATTAAATCACGATGGGACCGCTGAGATGTGCCAGATAGTAAATAGGTCCTTCTTAACTTAGCCTTTTAGGTCCATTTCAGTCACAAAAACCTACACCTTGCAAACTTGGATTATGACAGGCATTAAACATGATGGACATGTGCCAGGTGAGGTTTGGGTGACAGGTAACAGTCTGGAGAGGTCTGAGGCAGACTCTCTATAAGCTGCTGGTGAGGAAACTCAGAGAGGAGGTGCCTCAGAGAAGCAGCTAGGGAAGGGGCAAGACATGGAAGACAACCAGCAGCAGAAAGGCTCCTGCAAGAGGGGCTGTGGGGGCTGCTCCACTGGAGGTCTGGGCTGCCTCCACAAGAAACTGCTGCGATTTTTCACTGCAGCTGAGGTGATGTCAGGATATATTCATTCAAATGGTGGTTAAGCAGTCACTAATGAACCATCAGCTCTAACAGCATTATTTAAAATTCATCTAACAAAACAGCAGCTACATAAACCTGTAGGGAAAAGGCAATATACGGCAACCAATACGAAGTAACTTCAGTTTCTATAGGCTATCTTTTCATCTATACAGTTGCTGTGGGCACTCAACACATAATAAACACCCAAGGCCTATACTCCATAACTATCCTGTACAGTTGAACATCAATATTCAGCACAGGAACATACCATCTGGATGTTGAAACATGAGAATTTGTGGATTATCTTTAGAAATAATAATTTTCTAAAAAATCTTCCAATATAATAGCCTAGTCTTGTCATTCTGACAAGTCAAACAATTTTTAGATTTAGAAAACATTTTAATCTTAGAATTACATAAGAGGACAAAGAAACATGCATACTCCTCAAGTAACAAGAAATAATTTGTTGCCCTTTTACAGACTCAGCTTCTTGGTTCACTATCAATAGTATGGAACATTAAAAGAGCAATTTAATTCCTTTTTACATAAAAGGAAAATAAATCATGAACAAGAGAATCAGGTTGCAACAAAATCACGTAGAGGGAAACACAAAAATCAACAATGGAAAAAATTGCAGAGAAATGCACTCAATCAGATGCAATCTTTTTGACTGAAAGTGCCTTAGAGAGGCGCATCCACTGCTTTCAGTAGGTTGAAACAGAATATTCCAACTCTGAAAATTTTAGTCTAAGCAAACAGAGAATCTTGTTCAACAGGCATGCTAAAAATGTGGTTTGCACATACAAAGGTTATTAACTGTATTCAATTCTTCAGTCAAGTTTAATCACTAATCAGCTGGTGGCCTATTTTTTTTTGTCCCATTTATCTTCAGAAGTATTTATCTTTTAAACAACAAAACACTGGAAATCATAACAGACCATTCTCTGCCAGTGAACTATCTAAAAGGAGATGAAAGAAACATATTTAGGATATACAAGTAAACTTCTCACCAGAATCTTCCAAAGATTTTCAAGCAAATTAGCTCTTTGGATACAATTCACTCAAAATAAAACAATGAACCGTTAGTTTTAGCTATTTTCTGTCATCAGGTCATTTTGGTTTTTGATGATTTTGTTGTTGTTGTTTTGGGGTTTTTTTAAGTGTTTGCAACATTGCATATAACAGCATAAAATGCCTCAAATGTGTCTTTTGAATATCTCTTCGAAGAAATTACAAATCACGTAAGAGCTGAGATGGACGCGAAGATTTTAGAGAGATAAATAAAATATTTACATACAAACCAGCAAAACTGATGCTGAGAGTAGCAAGGCCAAAAGAGCACATATTAAAATCAGAGTATGCTGATATGGGAAACGAGACACCTAGCAAGCAGAAATATTCTACAAAGTAGATCAGTAATAATAAAAGTAACAACAACAATGACAATTAAAGTAGTAAAACAAGTACCAGCAACAGTACTTTTGTAAGATTATCACACGTGCCAGAGTAGGGGAACATGTTTAGGAAAGTTAAATAGCATCTCTAAACTATGTCTGATGTTCCTCTGTATTTTCTTTTTTATATTACCACCAGGTGCCACATGAAGTGGTTCTGCAAGTGCACACCTGATGCCGCCTGCCCAGCAAAGCTCTTTCAGTTCCCCATAAAAGATGTAGAAACTCTGACACTAAAGCACTAGGGCACTACAGACCCAAAAAGAATCAGTTTCCTTTTTGAAACCTGGTATCCAAAAGTAGCTGACCTTTTGAAATTCCAGTTAGTGATCCTCTCTTCTTGCCAGGACACCTGCAACAGTCTTCAAAAGCACTGTAGCTCAAAAGGCAACCATCTTCATCGTCTCAAAGCCGCGGGCTCAGTACTTTCAGTCACAGTGGAGAGAAGACCATCATTTGCAACTCCATCAAGCTGAAGGCCTTGAGCTCTCCCCTCACAAGAGAGCCCAGGGAGTGAGATGCAGCCCTTACTCTCTGACTCCGCTGCAGCTCTGGGACAAGTTGCACTTGAGCAGCAGCGTGAGTGCACATGCTGCCAGGGATGTGGTTTTACCTAGAGAGGAGCTGTGATCCCAGCCAAACTTCTGCTCCTCAAGAGGTATTGTGGCACATACCCTGGTCTGAACTACTGAGAACAGAAATCTCTAACTGGCATACGAACTTTCATTGGAGTTTTTCTTGCTGTCCCTTTTCCCTTATACAAAGGTGTCAGGTCATAAATCTTGCAATTAATAGTGCCAAAATTATTATTTTTTATTTGGCAAGAGCCAAAGCTTTTAAGTAGCCTCCACCTGGCTTTGCTCATACCATGCCTCTAACATGACACAAACTTGGGGGGGGCAAGGAGGTGCGATTTCTGAGAATCTTTTAATTACCATTGGCCTTGAAATCTAAGTTAGTCCATGACATAGGACTTTATAGTCTGTGCCAACCTTGCTGTGTAAAATAAGGTTGAAAATAATATCAAAAGCAGTTAAGTTTTAAGAAGAAAAAGTTAAGTCAGTTGGCTAAAGCAAATCTCATCTCACTTGCATTTTTACCAAGTTACAAAAAGCAAACACAGCTCTAGTTTTCAAATACTCATATATATTCTTCTGCATTCAAGAAAAACTCTGTCAGAAATGTCTTGCACCGTTACTTCACTCCTGCTTGCAATTCCCAGGCTACATCACGCAACAGGAAACCCTTTATTGATTGCTTTTGAAATTACATTTCTCAGCATAAATGCTTTAATAATTGACTGAATAAAATGATGGGTAACCTCTATGGCAACAGTTCCATTAAAGAATGTGTTTTATAGTTTATTTGTGAATGTATTTCTCATTAATAGCCTGCCTCAGAAGAAGCACAGGTGATTAGCTTCAGATTTTGGAGCTCAGCTTTATGAGTTCTTATAGAGACATCATCTATATAATAATAATCATCATCATCTAAAGTGTTTTTGTTTTTTCAAAATCTAAATTTAAAGTGCTTGTGCTCAAGCAGTAGCACAAGAAAATGTTTTTTTAAAAGCAAATTAATTCCTAAATTCCCCAAAATTGAGTTGGAATTATCTCTGAACATTATATAAGTACATAGATATATGTAAAGCATTAAAGTGAAATTTCTTATAATTATTAAAAAAAATCCACAACCTACTGCATTGTAAAAACTTGGTAATCTGGAGGACCAAGACTACAATTTTTTTTAGCTTATATTTATTTTTATTATTCAGGGCTCCACCACAAAAAGTCAATGACCAGCACACATTCTAGAAACTGAATTTCTGAAGACAAATAACACACCTACATATCAAGACACAATTGTTACTTCACTGCAACATATGCTTATGAATGTCCCCACAACATGATTTTTACATAATTGTGCCATGCACAGAGTGTGTCCTATTAGTGGCAAAGCTTGTATATCACAGCTTCCTCACACAGTATTTCTCTTTTGCAGCTTTCAATGAATTCAATGCTTAACACAAGGCACTTTGTACTGAACTAACATTACTAGGCCTTTATAAGTGAACCATTATGGTTTTATTGTCTTCCATATGCTTTTCTCAAAAGACTTTTTCAGAACTCAAAAATGTACATTTTTCAGCATATTGAGGAAACTTACATACTGAGGAGAATATGAGATCCAGCATACGTGCTAAAAAACCCCAAACCCCAAGACTCTGGCTGTAGCTCTTTTTATTTAACAAATTAAGAAAACCAACTACAATCGCCTTCAAAATGAATCCCTTCTGAGTTGGCACGCAGCTGCATATGATGCTGCCAACGTTCAAAGCAATTCCACAGATCATTTTCTGGAAGGCTTTTGAGGATCTCTGTAATTTCTGTTTTCACATCTTCTACCAACAAAAAATGGGTTCCTCTGACCACCAACTTAATCTTTAGGATCTTTTCACCATAACCCTCAGTCAATAACTGAAAAGTCTGCATCACAGATTTCTTCATTTTCATAAGAAACCTGATGTGAACTCACCATTCACTCTTGCAGTGACATTTTCCAACCAAGGATAAGAAACTGTCTCTTATTTGAACATGTGTCCACTCATACTGAGTGAAGCAATCGAGCTGAACTTTGTCTCACTGTGACAGATTAGGACATCGCCCATAACCATCTCTTTGTCTCTCCCCTCCCACTCCTGGTTCCCGAGCTATAGCATTAGGTTGGGGTTTTATTTCTTTCTTTCTTTGTTTGTGGAGTTTTTGTGTGTGTCAGACCTTGTATACTCAACCACAAGAAAACCCCATCACGCTTCCCTTCCACCAGCCAGAGGAAAGCATCCTGCAGCTGTAAAAAGATATAAGCAACCAATGCTGAAGTTTTACACTCATTAAATACAGCAGGCCATAGTTTTCACTCAAGCAAAATCTACATTTGATTGTCGAAATAGTTAAGGTTGATCACATGTAAAGTACAATAAACATTTTCCAAGCCTAAATAATCTGAAATGATTGAGTTTAAGCTTTAACCACTGACTCCCAGAATCAGAAAAAAATTCATGTGGCAAGCAAGAAAAAGCTGTATTACCCAAGAACTGAGAGGCACTGCTCTTGTTAGTCTCTCTAGAGTGAGACATACATTTTGAGGTCAAATCCCACCAGACTGCAGAACAGGACAGTAATGTAGGGTTAGTGCATTCCTTTTTCACATCTCTTGCCATACTATAGCAGTCAACCTGTCAGTCTTTCTGTTATTGCCATTTTTACCAATACAAGAATTTGCATGTTAGCATACATCTGGGTTTTTTTTCCAAAAAACCGTCCCATTTTTATAATGTATTAATACTAGATTTTCCGTTTGGGGACATTTTTTATTTTGAGTCAAGCAAGCCAAATAAAAAGTTTCACCAAGAATTCAATTATGATTAGATTGTCATTGTTGGAAGACAGCCTCTTATTATATGTAGGGAAATCCATCTGCACATAGATTTACAAGAGATTTGTGAAGGAGACCTCCAGGCTCTGTACTCGCTTCCCACTCTGGCACCTCAGTGATGCACATACGCAGAGCGGCACAAGAGCCTCCCACTAGCTCCCAATTTATCTGCATCAGCTCCTTCACATCTTCAGCATGAGTTTGGGACCAAAACCGTCAATATCTCCTGTGTCATAATCCTAGGACAAGAGTCCCATTAACAACTCTGCAGTGGAGTCATGTGTCACATGAGCCTAATGCACAGGGGCAAATGTGATGGGTTGACTCTGGCTGGACACCACATGACCACCAAAGCCACTCTATCATCCCTGCTCCTCGACAGGACAGAGAAGAGAAAAATATAGTGAAAGACTTGTGGTTCAAGGTAATGATGAGGAGAGATCACTCACCAATTACCATCACAGGCAAAACAGACTTCATTCAGGGAAATTAGCTTTATTTATTGCCAATCAAATCAGAGTAGGTTAATGAGAAATAAAACCAAATCTTAAAACACATTTCCCCCACCCCTCTATTCTTTCCAGGCTTCACTTCACTCCCGATTTTCTCTACCTTCTCCCTTAAGCACTGCAGCAAAATATGGGTTGTAGTTAGTTCATCACACATTGTCTCTGCTACTCCTTCCTCCTCACGCTTCCCCTGCTCCAATGTGAGTCTTTCCCATAGGCTACTGTTCTTCACAAACTGCTCCAATGTGTGTCCCTTCCACAGGGTGCAGCCCTTCAGGAACAGACTGCTCCAGCATGAGTCTCCCGCACGGTCACAAGTTCTGCCAGCAAACCTGCTCCAGTGTGGGCTTCTCTCTCCTCCTGGCTCCACATGTCCCACCAGGAGACTACTCCACTGCAGACAACCCACAGGACCACAGCTTTCTTCAGCTCCTCCACACTCTTCCTTCCACTATTAAGCTCCATGGGCTGCAAGGGAATCTCTGCTCCCCAGCACCTGGAGCACCTCCTCCCCCGCACCTGGAGCACCTCCTCCCCCGCACCTGGAGCACCTCCTCCCCCGCACCTGGAGCACCTCCTCCCCCGCACCTGGAGCACCTCCTCCCCCGCACCTGGAGCACCTCCTCCCCCGCACCTGGAGCACCTCCTCCCCCGCACCTGGAGCACCTCCTCCCCCGCACCTGGAGCACCTCCTCCCCCGCACCTGGAGCACCTCCTCCCCCGCACCTGGAGCACCTCCTCCCCCGCACCTGGAGCACCTCCTCCCCCGCACCTGGAGCACCTCCTCCCCCGCACCTGGAGCACCTCCTCCCCAGCACCTGGAGCACCTCCTCCCCAGCACCTGGAGCACCTCCTCCCCAGCACCTGGAGCACCTCCTCCCCAGCACCTGGAGCACCTCCTCCCCAGCACCTGGAGCACCTCCTCCCCCTCCTTCTTCACTAATGGTGGTGCCTGCAGAGTTGTTTTTCTCTCATATGCTCAAGCCTCTCCTCTGGCTCCTGTTTCATAGCAGGGTTTTTTTATCTTTTCTTAAATATGAAGCACTACTAGTGTTGCCAATTGACTCAGTCTTGGTCAGTGGCTCTATCTGGCATATCTGGAAAATCTTCCAGTAGTAGTAGTAGCTTCTCACAGAAGCCACCTCTTGCAGCACCCTCACTAAGAAAGCCTTGGCACACAAACCCAAATACAGAGGTGAGGGGGGAAGACATCCAAGTAGCAGAGAAATCTGCATTACAAGTTAGAAAATAATAAATTAAATAATTTTAAAACGTATTCATTCTATACATAGTTGAAAAATACATTTGTATTTATATGTGCTTTTTATAAAACTTAAAACCATTTTTTTTTCCACTAGTATTAAAAGTTCTGCATCTAATCATCACTGGAGTGTGATCTTCTTTCAGCAGAGAAAGAACAAATAACTGCAAATTACTATGGGCTGCTCCTAATGTCAAATCATTCAAGCTGTATTACCGAGTCACACAGAGCAACAATAAAATCAATCACTGCAGTCGCTTTGACAATTTTTGCCTACAGTTTATCAAGGATAGCTGGTAGGATCAATATCCAACAGTATACACTAACAGAAAACCTAAAGCAAGACACGTCTGAGTAATCAGTATTCTTTTGCTTCTGAAACCTCACATCTATGTGTACAAACAGAAAATAGTAACAGTTTTTTTGGTTTGAAACTTGCTAAGCTGGTTTCCTTGTTCCACTGTCAAAGTAGGTTTCACACCAAACACTACTTCCATGCACATTTCAGAATCAAAGTGAAACCCAATAATTTCCTAGGATAAATTCAGTTTGCAAATAATAAATATTACTATATATGCATACTTTGTTCAGATTCAGTTAGAAAAAAATCAAGGCTTTAATTTGAATTTTTACAAATAAATATATTGAAAACAAGGCTATAGTGGCTATTTTACGGTTCCTTATTTGCTCAAAATAAGGCAAGATAAATAAGTATGGTGTGACAAGAAAATGTCCTTGCGACATAAAATCAAATGAAAAGGTTTGTGGGGTTTTTGCTTGTTTTTTAAATCCACACTTCTGAAGAGGCACCCTTTTGCAGCTGTTTTATCTGACTTGTTTTGTTACAGTTTATCTGGCTTAATAAATCTGCAGATGTCTGTAGACTAAGTAAAAAGGATTGGATTTGAGCTACCACATGAATTTATACGGCATTGAGACTTTGCTGGCTGCTAACCCAGGCAATTATTGAAAAACAGGTGCCCTTAGGTACTTATTTAATTCCCAACATTTTCTTGCAGTAGCAAGTAACTTATGAAATCTTAGGCTGAAGACACACATCGTAATGCTATGATTAAAAAGAATCAAAACCACACAAAACACATATCTTTGAAATCTTTGCAGGATCTAGCCTGGTACCCAATGTATAAGAAAGGGCACAAACATATAATTTAAAATAAATATAAAACCCATTAACCTAACTTAAAATAAAGTGATTGAATATGGTAATCAGATCTCTTCAGACTGGTCCAACCCACTAAAAATTCCTCTTTCTGATTGTAAATAACAACACATTGATTTCACATGGTCTACCACACATCCTTTTCTTGCTACTTCAGCTAGGCAACAATGTTCTTTTTAATCCATACTAACCAGAAACCTTAAGGATAAAAGGGTTCTTTATATGCAAGTGCCGTAAATACAGTGCAAATGAAAGCGATACAGCATGAAATAGCTTGGCACATGACCTGGCATTTAGGAATTAAAACCAGTATGTTTGAACATAAAAGTGCTACCAGTAGTGTTGGTAATGTCCCCCTTCCAATAAATAACTGCTTACTTTTTAATCTAATGTAAATGTATACTCTTTTATTCTAAATGTACATAGTTCCTGAGTTCAGATCAAGCCCAATTGTTGCAGTATGTTATTAATCACTTGTGATTAATAATATTCATAAGCTTTGAGCAAGTCATTATCAATTGCTTTTTTGTACCACTACCTACAGAGTTTTGATTATCCACAATTCCTAATTTTTTTCATAAATGTTCTTGGATCTCACTAAACATCTCTATCTAGTGGTTCAACCCAAAACCTGAATTTGGACATTTGCTATTTTATCCATATTCAGAATTCAAATTAAAACATGCAGTGAGTGTTCACAAACATTGTGTAGCCCTTACATAGGCTAAAGAGAAGGTTTTTCAATGGAAAACATGTATCACTAATAATCCCAAAGGTCTTGAGTACTTCCATACTCAAATAAATTATGTGAAATAAACAATAATTTAAGTGCAGTAAAAAAGTGTGAACCTCTTCTAGAGCATTTGTGTATTTTGGAATTCATAGCAAATTCCTCTAAGTTATATGGCGATGTACTTTACAAAATAATGAAGCTATTTCATCATTTTAGGAATTGAACAATAAGTCACAGATACTATTTAAAAAAACAACAAAAACATTTAAATCCTCTCCAGAGGAGATCAGTGCAGAAAAGATTGATATTCAGCTGCCAGCTCTGGCCCTCAAGAAGGGGGAAGAATTCAGTGAATTTTGTAGCGTTTCCATCGTTCCTGCTCCCTGGGAGGTCTTCAAGGGATGCCTTCTAAACAAAGTGCACTGTGTAACGGTGCAGAGGAAACAAAGGATAATGAAGAACAACCACGGAGCTAATACTGATGAGTATTATTGCCATGCCTGACCACTCTTTCTAACCTTCTTCATGTCACCTCTGATGTAACCCCAATGCATGCTCCCACCTATCTCCCCTCTCCCACTCCTTCACAAACCAACACTTGTTCTCTGCACAGCCTTGCCACACGTATATGCTGCAACAGCTGTCTTAAAGGTAGGCTCACTACGAGGTTTCAGTTGAAAGGAGGAAATTGAAACCAAAAGGAGGGAATTCAAAGGCTTCAATTTCAGACGGAAATAAGACTTCAATTAGAATTAATTTTTTATTTAAATTTGGAAGTTTGTATTATCACAGTATCACAGTATCGTAAGGTTGGAAAAGACCTCTGAGATCATCAAGTCCAACCTATGACCCAACACCTACACCTACTCCTACTTGTCAACTACACCATGTCACTAAGTGCCTCATCCAAATTCTCTTTGAACACCTCCAGGGATGGTGACTCGACCACCTCCCTACTTGTATGCCCCATATTTTGAAAGGAAAAAGTTACTTAAGGGCATTGAAACAAGTTCTGTCTCCAAGAAAGACGCCTGCAGTAGTCTAGGAGACGGAAAGTATCAAGTAATGCAGGCATGTAGCTGCAGAAAGTCCCAGGACATTCTACACCTGTCCCATTTCACAACAGAGAAAGAACAGTCTGGGCATCTTAGTCCTCCACTCATCCAGAGTCTCTGATAAATCCCCATCTCTGGCTATCCAATAGAGTTAGCAGGGAATCGCACCCTTTGTTGTAAGAACCTACTCTAGCGCAAAAGAACAGTCTCTCCTGCTGCACAGCTGGGACAAGATTTTTTTTTAGAAAAGATAATTTGCAGTCATCCAAAATTTAATCTCATTTTGCCCTTTTTTTGTAGTCCAAATTTTTCTATGCTTTTAACAGCTTTCCTTCAACGCCTGTGGGTTGGCAAGGAAGAACAGATTTCATGAGTAAAATATTAATACCTAGGAGAGAAAAAAAAAAAAGGAACCTTACACAATATGGTATCTATAACTATCAGGAAACTTGTCACTGTGATGTGTTTTCATGCTAGCGTATAGGTAACTAACATGTGACTGTATCATTAACTCCTTGGTTTCCGACTAACAAAGACATGCTAGAGGTACATATATGAGGATAGAGTTAGCTTATATTTGCAAAATCTGATTCAATATGCAAATACTTCCATTAAGTGATTGAACATGGGCTTCCAAAGTATAAATTCTAACACCAAAGCATTACCACATATTCAAGTAATGAAACAGAAAGAAGTGTTTGTTCAACTAAACAAATGCTCAATGCATTCAGTCATTAGTATCCCTAGAAGTGTTGTTCAGTCAACTCAAGTTCAAAGAATTTGAACTCTACATTCCTACTTCTAATTGCATTTGTTTTAATTAAAACAGAACAGGTGACACTGTCAATGCCTGTTTCACTTTTTAAAATTTTCTTCAACCATAGCACACAACATCCTTTGGGGAGAGTGGTGTTCCTAAGAAAATTCCACAAGAACAATCAATTTTTCACAGTTAAAATACACTTCTGCATTGTGTTTGACTGGCTAAGATTAAAATAATTTCTGGAATTACTATAATAATCAGTGTTTGTTATATATAATTGAATTTTTCTCTGCAATTAATTGCTAACCTTAAGTAATTCAGGTTTTGGTAAGTCATTAAGGAGCCAGACTTCAGCTAACAGTTACTCAATTATTACTATATTGTACCAATTAACAACTGTTCAGTTCTTTTTAAGTTTATATAGCATTCCTTGTCATGTGTAAAAAACGCAACCTAAATTAAACCAAAACAAAAAGAAAAAAAAAAACAACAAACAAGAACACAGTCAAAGCCCTGATATGGCCTATATATATTATTTCTTAAATAATAATAATACTTCTTAAATTTAGCACAGCTCTTGTCTTGGAATGACATTCAGAGAAGATACGACAAAGAACTTGGTACTTGATATTTATTAGCATCTTGTGCAACATCTCCTTTTATGCTACAACTTGTGAATGGGGCTGATACCAATGATTTAGCAAAGCAAGGTCTTCATTTATGCCATTTATGATTAGCATTACCAAATTATTGGTACCAATTCATTTATCAATGTCTAAAGAAAATGTGAATGCTCCTGCTATTCCAGGACTCTGAGGAAAAAAATTTTTAAAGTAGATTCAAATCAAAGAACAACAGATTGTTTACATCAGGGGTGTCAAACTCATTTTCACCAGGGGCCACATCAGCCGGCTCCTGCAGCGTAACGCACATCACACACGCTGCACACATGACCAGGGTGTTGACAGGAGTGTAGGGGCAAGGAGCTCGGCGCTGCCATTGAGAAGGAACAAGTTGCCAGGCTGAATAAAACAAGCTGGATGATTCAGCCTGCGGGCCTTGTGTTTGCCACCTGTGCTTTACATAATCAATTCAGAGGAGAGCGTACTTTTTCAGGTTATGCCATTAAGAAGGTATGTGACAGATAACTGTGAAACTCTCACAATCAATGTGGATTTTTCCTCTTCTGACTTCAGCAGACTGTCCTCAAATTGACAAAAAATTCTCTGTTAATATGTCTGTGAACTGTTCTAGATGCTTGTGGGTATACATTTGATTATTCATTAGTTATTATTATGGATATTTTAATCTGCCTGTGATATCTTCTCAGACACTTTCACTCTGTAACAATGCTTTTAGAAACAAATACAATGGATACTGATAAGGTTCAGACAGAGATACATACCAAACAAATATTGAAATAACTGAAATGTTGCCAGTTAGGTTATTTTCAACTGCCAAAATCTACTTTACTTGCTTCCCTATGATTTTAAATTGCAGTGGTAAAACTGATCAGACTTTTATTCCCATTTGAGCTGCTTTGTGAAACTATGAGGAATGACAAGGGCAGATTATTCTTCTTTATGTCATTTAATACTTCCTGAATACAGAATGTATATCTCCACAAATATCAAAACACAAAAATACTGTGACAGACAAGTCACATTTGCCATGAAGAGGTTATTATTCCCCACTGAGCCATGTGCTGCTGTATTAAAGTTTGACACTATTTGCAAGTAGGAAGAAATATTCAAGGATTTGCAAATATTGCCCATTACTGAATTGACTTTTGAAACAAATTTCAAAATAAAAATTTCTTATTTTGACTAGATTTCAAGATAACTTTCATGTGCAGCTATTTTATGATTTAATGGGTATGAAAGAATTAGTTCAGGACGTATTGACAAGTGGCAAATCTTTTAAGGTCTAAATTTCTGATGTGTGTCTCAGCCAAGAAGCAGTCTCAATATAAGTCACTATGGCCCTTTGAAAGATTGCTATCAACACAGGGAGTGATCTCAATTCAGCCCACAATGCCCCAAAACTTCACATTGTAAAATTGCATTCCCAGATGTCCATGCACGCATCTCCGCCAGCAGCTTTGGCACAAAGGGAAACATGGCCACCCTGACAGTAACCCTTCTAACTCATGGTTTAAGCAGGACAGCTGGAGAGTGGGCCACCAGTGAAATTAAACAGTTGCTTTTCAGTTCTGAAAGTATCTTATGGATCTGGGCTTGCCTTAGGCCTGACACTGATGAAATAATGCAAGGCAAACAGACTTTGAAAAACTAATATTAAAATACACTGACTATGACTAAATGGACAACATCAGACACCTATGAAAACTACTTCAAAGCACATTTGGAAGCTCCATTAGGTTATAATTTTCTAAAATAGTAATTTTTTACTCTTGGGGCAAATAGGTAAGAATACGCCAACACTCATGGCTTTGGGTATTCCATTTCTTTTAGGACAGAGGTGTCAAACTCACAGCTTGTGGGCTGAATCTGGACCTCCACCTTGTTTTATCCATCCCGGCACCTTGTTTCTGCCCAGCAGCAGTGCCAAGCTCCTTGCCCCTACGCTCCTGCCAGCGCTGGGCATGCGTGCAGTGTGTGTGACGCGTATTACGCTGCAGGAGCAGGAGAACAGCAGGAGCTGTGAGTTTGACACCCGTCTTTTGGGAAGTACCCATCCAACAGCAGACTAGGGTGCCAATTGAATAAATGAGTGGAGTCAACACATAGCAAAGTTCCCACAATTTTTGTGGGTGTTGACTGGTGGTTATATTGCTCATATGCAATTGTAGAGTATGACTCACTCACATAATGGACAGAAATTCATTGAGCCTTAATGTCTTGAAGAAAATCCTCATCCCATTAAGAAAGAAACCTTTTGACCTTTATGTAGAAAATTATACTTGTTCCCAGTAATGTCAATGTCAAAATTGTACCTCTGCAATGAGTATATTGTGATAATTAATGCCAGCAAGATCACACAACAAAGTGAATTTCATTTTATGATTACAATCCATAGTGTGCTTTTAATGCCCTGTATTATCCAAGGTTGCTGTGCAGCTTGCCTAATACTACCAAATCTGAGCAAAATATTTGGGCAATAGCAATGTCATTTGTCTAATTTATGGATATAGACTTTTTCTCTTCCTTTTTGCTATGAGGCAAATGTTGAACCAAAGCAGACTGGTATCTCAGTGGCTACTAAGGCTTTCTTTACAATCATTACTACAGAAAAAGTATCTTATTCTCAAGTCATTCTGAAAATACCACACACGGTAGAAGAGAACATACAAAGTACCCATATCCTTTAGTAACACTTTCAGGAAGCTAACAAAACAGATAACTACTAAGGAACTCACTATGAAAAGATGCACACCTCTTATGTTTAAATAAGTGACATCTATCCAGTAGTTCTGGCAGGTGGAAAAGAAACCTCAACGTGCACATTCCCCGTGTAAAGTAGTCTCAAATTGAAAAAGAGTTCTGGGCTTTACTCAAGTATACCACAGCATTTAAAAAGTTCTAGCAATGTATTCACATTCTAAAGAGCACAAAAGCTTAAGTAATCTTGGATTTTTCTATCTGTGCATGAAATGCAGCTATCACAAAGTTTGAAAAACATAACCACTTTCTCAAGAGTAGCAGAGAGAGGGTTAACGAACTGCAACAACACTTGGATTGTGCAGAAAATAAGCTTTTTGCTCCTGTACTTGTTCATTGTCCTACCTATGAAAGTGAGGCGCTGATAAGGGAAGAAAATACATTTCCCTTTGCAATCATCTCCAAGCTGAGACCTTGATTTGAAACATCCTTAATTCCCTGTCCCAGTGACAAAGTGCAGCGCTATGTTTTTCTATACATACTTGCAAAAATCTTGGGAGAGAAATTACCAAGCACAGCTTTCCTCAGACAGACAATTCTTAACATACAAGAAGGTGGCAAACAACATTCAACACCTAACTGAGGTACAGACACCTGCTTCACAGTCCGTCGTACTACATTGGTACATTAGTCTCTGAAAAAACAGTACTAGATACATAGCATTACTTATTGCAATGGAACCATTTTGAGCATATTTGATTTTACCTAAATAAAAAATTAAATCTAAATAGGGCCTCAAAAATCTCCAACTGATCTCAAACCACTGATTTTCTACTATGTTAACAGCCCTGCTATTCATGGAATCACTTAAACCCCTTTGTTTTACAGAAGGCTGGATAATGATGTTTTCTTTTCAGGTGAATTCATCTCCTCCATCTTACATGTGCTTACAGGAAATATTTGAGTCAGAGTAAATTGACTAGATTCCCATTTCAGGTACATGGAGGAAGAAAATGTATGGTGTTTTCAGTCTCTGCTCATCTCATTCCATGATAGAGATCTAAAACATGGTAGAGGAATCATGCTCAAAATCACGCACTTATCTCCAGTACCCACAGGAGGCGGCCAAGGTGACTAGCTCATCTATACACATGTATATTGTGGACGCCTACAATTACACAAAATGAAGGCCATCTTTAGTTACTAAATGTTTTCTTAGAAATCCACATTATCATGACTGTACATAACCTTTATTGTTTCTGGACAAGAGGCATTCCCTGAAAATGTAAATACAGTATTTCCAATACACAACAAGCTATTTGCTACGCGTATGACAACATAAGACTTTTTAAAATACAAAAAAAATAAAATCAAACAATGTTTACTCACCATGGCAGGAGCCATCCACTTCTTCATATCCTACGCTGCAGATGCATCGTCCAAGAGGGACAAGCCAATCCCCATCTGCTCCGCAATACAATTTTGGAGTATCACGTTCCTCAGCGCTTTTCACACAGGAGCCCCGTACTTCCACCAAAGAGGAAGAATCAACCCTTGGAATAGTATCAGGAAACATAGCCAAATTGCGGACTGTGAAAGGGCACTTTTTGTAATAAACACGGACTGAGACCAAAGCAATGCATGCTCCAATGTCCTGAAAAGCAAGATAAAATCCTTTCTTGTTTATTGGCCCAACCTCACGAACTTCCGTGTTGAGTTTAAGAATGCGGTCACCCAAGTCCATCTGGGTAAAGCTCTCATCAGCTGCAATAGTATCAATCTTAGTGTACTGGTTTGGCTTGAATTTTACTCCATGAGACTCATCTGACTCCATGTAGTAGAGATTGAAAGTTTCCTTGCAAGTTCCCAGCACCCATGGAATACTGTTGCAGTCCCTCAGGGTAAACTTCATTTCCACATAGATTTTCTGTGCAGCATCACGGGATATCCAGTTTGTTCGAAGCCAGTTGTTTTGGTTTGGTTCCATCACATTACATACCTGGTACGTATGAATAGGGCGATTGTGTTCATCCATTTCAGTTATAGAGTCCCACTGAAAAGAAAATGAAATTGTTTGAAAACTAAGAAAAATGTATTATGCGTATATATAGTGCCCATGTACACACACATGCATGCCCCATGGCACCTATGGCTTCAGTAGTTAAAAGCAAATACCAACTACAGAATGGTACAAGTTTTATTTAAGAAACTGTAATAAATTTCTATTGACCTAAACATTTTAAAACCCATGTAGCTCAGTAGAAGAGGGAAATACTGGCCATGTTTATATTGGCAACTTGAATAAATTTGAGAACATTTCCAAGAACATCATTCAAGCACCTATGCCAAAAAAAAAAGGGTTGAACAGAAATATTGAAATATTAAGAGAAAAAAAAATCCATCACAGCTTAATATAAATCTATTACTTCTGTAGAAAAGTAGAGACTCAGCACTTAAATAACTGGTTTAAAAGAATAAACCAAGATTGATTCAAACATAGACAGTGCTTCTGCTCATTCAAAGTGGACCTTGTGTGCTTCATTCCTGTGTGTTTCCATTGTGCTCCCAGATAGCCTGTTGGGAACTCCCAACTTATAAGAATTCATGCAAAGGGAAAGAAAAATATTTAACAGGCATTTGCAAAAATGTTTAACAGAAGTAGCAGTCTAATCAGCATACCTATAAAATATTTTCAAAAAAGGCTAAGATTTCAACTTAGCCATTGCATTGAGACATACTGTATATACTGCTTATAAATACAGCTGTGAGAGCATTGGCATGCTGTTTTAATTACTAGTCCCAGATATTTAGTGCAAATGAGGTGAATTCCATCACATCAAAATGTCAACATAATTTACTGAAAAGTCCAACAGAACTCAATCTGTGATAGTCTCACAAGGACACGTTCTCCCTGGGTGAAATACAATCTACTTTTCATTTCACCCAAGTGTTGCATTTTCCTTCTGATAAGAACAGCTAGGAAATATTAAGGAATAGTTAAGTTCAGCGCAGACAAGAAAAAGGCAAACCATTTATCAAATACACACTACTTTTTTAAGGTGTATTTCCTATTATAGCTCCTAATTTATTTAATTAAAAAGTATCTCTTTGGTGATGTTTGCACAAGAATGTGGTACCTCCTTCAAATATCTAACCTGACATGCACAAAAATCAGCAGAAGCTGTCTGGTTTAGACAGACTGACAGTTCAGACTTTCTTCAAATCAAGGCTTTTTGCATCACAATGCACTATGTTACTTAAATTTTTTTTATTCCATTCAAGTGAGGAAAACCGCTGATAATGTTGATGAAAGCAGCAGCAGAGTAAAGTTAATTCTTACAACTGGAGTTCCAGGACTTAGGCAGAAAAAAATGTCAAAATCGCAATTTGGAGGGACTTCAAAGTTTTATTTTAATATTGTAATGAACAGCAGCATGGATAAGAGGTTACATTTTACTTTCATATGTGGCATAAAGGAGGAGTAAATGTCACTAAAATAGAAGAACATGGACTTCGAAGATTGGTAGAGAGAAGATTTTAAGATTGTCACATTCAAGTACAAAATATGAGATTAGGCTACAAACCATACTGATATTTTAGTCAGATAAAAGTCTCAGCTGTTTTCCTATCTCCATAAGCTACTTTACAATCTTTCTGTTTCATTTTAGAACTTCACTAATATTTAACAGCTGTACAGAGAATGCTATAAAGAGCAAATTATTTAATTTAAATCTTGTAGTAGCTATATATAATACTGAAATCTGTTTTCATTGTTTCCCACTTTGTTATTCTTATTTTAAGCTAAACGCTACATATTTACAAAATCAGCAAGAGCCATTTAATACAGTTCAGTAGGTTGTATCACCAAAGGCTATATGAACATTACAAAAAGAGATTGCATTTCACATTTTGTTCTTTTAAAACACATTGTCTGATCATAAAATGTCTTCATGATATCACGCTACAGAAAAGTAAACACAGTGGACTACTTTCAGCCCGATGGAAGCAGTCATAATTTCCCTGAAGGCACGAGTTATTTCAATGAATTCTGAATCTTATGTTGAAACCATGATCAGCTTCTTAAGCAAACCCTTATTGAGGTCACATTATGCTACCTGAAGAAAGAGAGATGTGAAATTTACGATTGGCACAATTTGCCCAATACTAGCCCTATACAACATTGGAGTTAGAGGGAGAATGCAGAACAGAAGGAACTGAGAGAACAGTAGCTCGCCCTGTTCCCACCTCCCAGCCCTCTGAAGTAGCACCATAAAGCTGCATGTTCCCAGGTCAACCTACAGTTTCTCTTTGACTTCCAGTCCCTGGTGCTGCCTATGGGCAACAGGAAGCAGTCCTGGCCCAGAGTTGGGAATAGTGCATCTTTTCCCATGTGAAAACCTGCACTGCAGGTTCTTCTCCATTAGCACTTGAGCCTCTAGTTTCCCACGTTGGCAGTCTCCACTTTGCCATTCGCATAGAAGCAAGGCCAAGCAGATTCTCGCTTTTTAGCAGCAGCCGTACTTGCACTTGAAGAATTCATTATAATATTTCATTTGTATGTCAAACTCTACTGTAAGAAGCTCTTCCAACTAATAGGGGTAGTTACATCAAACAGTTGAAAATGTCTATTACATAATGACCTGTTAACTCACATAAGATAACTTCAAATGTAGTGAAAGACATTTTTCCCACATATTGTCACACTGATTGATGAATTAATAGTGGGTTCTTAATCTCAGGTAAGAGTTATTCATCCACTGATGCCAGCAGCAGTTTTGTAATCTAGGATGGCAGTTTTAGCATCTTGCACAGTTTAAGATTCTTTTTATTGACGTTTTACTTCATTTAAAGGAAAAGGTAGGGAAATAGGTTACTTAGGCTCATGCCCTTACTCAGTGGCTTAAGGAATGTAAAAGACCTCATAATTTTGCTGTGTTTCCATCCTAAACTAGAAACTTCCTTCCCCTTTCTCCTTATCCTTTTACTCAAAGGCTAATTCTCTAAAAATGAAGGGTTTTGCACTTACGCATACCTAACTAGTGTACCTTAGGTCACTCACAAATAAGGAAAGTTTGCAGCAGACTTCATATGCAACGCATTGTGATATTAAGTATACAACAGGACCCCCTGGTTAAAATATTCTAAACAAATTTTATATTGCGAGCAAAACACGTAAGATAAGGACCAGCTTTCCATGCAGAGAACTGAAGAAAAAGGTTGTGCCTGAAAAGAACGTGGGACAGGAGATTGAATATCAAAACCTGTTACTTCAGCCATTCTGCATTTGACTACCCCCCAAGAAAATACATCTGTAAAGGCAAGTCTTCAAAGGCAGTAGAGTCATCTTACCTATCTGGCAACAGAAGAATGGTTTCCTTTCCAAATCAAGGAACAAAGCATGTCAGGTTCGGGCTACAGAGATGTGGCTCACTCTATCAGTTTCAGAGAGCCAGGTAATTTTGGAAATGTAGTTGGTCATCTACTTCTTACAGGGAAATGTAGGCTGGCATTTGAAAATTCAGTGAACCTGAACTGTAGCGATGCAGTTTTCTGATTTGTATCCCTTATTGCCCATAGATGTCCACTTGGAACAGGTCAGGTCCCTAATAGTAAAAGGGATGGACTGTTTGTTATATAGAACTGCTGCTATCCTAAAATACAGTCTGGAGAAAGTTACAAGTGTGTCCATGCAACCCATTTACCCAAGAAAAGCTAAGTAAGCATTTCCATATTTATGACATCCAATGAGAATAAAAAGAAAGCAGATAGTATTTTTTCTAATATTTTAATTGGTTCATTTATTTTATCATTTTTATAAATGCCTTATTACTCATTTTGGTCATCAATATTTGCAGTTTTCAGCTGGGAGTCATCTAATGAAATCTGCAAGAATTTTCACTTTCAACTGCTCGCTGCTGACAGTCTTTTGATCCCATTTCCATGGAAACAAGCTGAATGGTAAAAATAAAGAGAGTTTTAAAAGTTTTTTAAATTCCCTTATACTATCTTCAGTGCAATGATCTCCATAGAAATGAGATCAGAACGGTCTGAACTAGGAAACAATAGAGAAGGATCTGCACTCGGCATGCATAGCTGCTGGCTGCCATCTGCAAACGGATATTTAAACATCTAGCTGCTGTAGTGACATTCAAGCAAACTCAGCTACACTATATAACAGAATTGTAGTAAAAAACTACCCTCAAACTAACATGCGTTGAAATTGAATACTTTAAAACACAGTTGGCATCTAAAAACATGACACTGAAAACAGCAAGATTAAATATTAAAAAGATTACTGTAAATTAAAGGCATCGAGTTAATATTTTCCCCATTCTCTCCAACTCTTTTTATTTTCCCTCCACCTTTTTTCCAAGATCTATAACTCTGTACGTGAAAATAGGGGCTCAGACTTCTAGAGCCCAATAAGTGATAATACTGAACCCTTAAAGTGTATCCATTTAAAATGCAATAAAGAAAACAAACAAAAGGACAGACAAAAGTCCATAGCTATTCATGTATTTCCTAGCAAGTACAAGTTTGCATAGCTAGCAAAATAATACAGCAATTAAACTACTTCGTTTTACATTTAAATCAAGCTGATTTACTTAGAGAATATGTGTAAATAACTAGCATGCATTGGTTTAGCTCTGTAGAACTACAGCTACAGTTGCAACGCAGGTTTAGAGGTAAACGAGGTGTTTTCTACACAGGCAGCAGCATATAGGCACAGACTATGACAGTTGATGGCAAACCCATCATAAAATCTGTAGAAGTAAATGCAATTAAAAGGGAAGAATAAATTCAGAATTAAAAATAGTAAAGAAGAATTAGGGAAATATTAACAAGAGAATACAGGAAAGAAACTGGCAGACTACTCTCTGTTCTCCAAATACAAGCATTAATAGGTCTTGGGCTGTGGAACAGCTGCTCTTTGGCTGAAGCGGCCAGGATGATTCAGAAAGCTGTTAATGCACTCAAAATTGAAAATCCAAACCAGTGAGTTGCTTTTCTGTTATTTACATGAAGCACTGAATACTGAACAACCATAAGGATAAGCTGTTCCAGCTGATCCAAATTTACTCTGCTCTGGAAAACATTCTGGTTCATATGAATATTTCCTTCAGGCAAGCAAGACTAGGGTGAGATTTGGGGGATAAGCCCTGGAATCCAAATGAGAGAAACTTCAGATATACGAAATAACTGACTCTCACTTGGGTATTAGTGTAGGACTTTGGGATCGGAAGGCAAAACAGGATAGCGCTGGTCTGTGTCCTGAGCACATTGTGGCTGTTACAGAAAAAAAGGGAGTCACAGATCCAAATGTGGACCTTTATGCATATACTAGAAAAGATCAAGATGCCAAGAAACACGTTTACATTTCAAAACATGTAATATGATGTAGGCTTAAACTACTGAGGCAGTCAATCCACTCGACTGACCAAAATCTAGATAGCAGTATCGTAATGCACCAGTGAAAAAGTTACTCATGGGATAATGTTTCTGCTGTCTGGATATGACAGAGGAAGTATGAAAAAGGTCAGAAATAATAATAATATACATTCCCTTCCATTCTACATTATGAAAAGTCAAAGCACATTCAGAAAAATGGAAATACACTGAAAAATGGAAAGAAAAATTGAAAAAGGAATCAATACGTATATGCATACACATAAAGGCTGTTTATTATAAACTGATATATAGCTGAACTAACCACTAACATATAAAATGCTATTCTCCTCAGGACTCTGAACCAAGACCATTGTTTCCCTGAATGCGTTATGGATTATAAAAGACTCAATGACTTACATCAAAGATGTGCAAGGATAGCATGCCAGACTGTAATTTTCTTTTTAAATGAGACCTGCTAGTAAAACCTCAGCAGGTGGTGAGAGATGCCACAATTCAGCAGTAAAAAGTGCTGCTGATCACCTTTCTAGGGGCATCTTATGTAATGTAACACTTCCAATGTATTCAGAATTAAATGGAAAGTTAGAGCAGAAAGTCTACCCCCTTTCAAAATATTATAGCTCTTAGCACTCAACCCTGCTGTGTGCCCTTCAAAATTTTCCTGTGCACCATTGCTTACTGACCTCTGCTTACAGAATAAATAACAGTAAAAAAAGAAATACATAAACTTGTGTTTTATAGGTATCTGATACTACAACAGAGCTGGATCTAGCTAATCATAGGAGCTGCGTGCTACAATTAGTAGACAGGCTGCCAGCAGCTGCAGAGTCTCTGCTGAGACAAAATACTGAATAATGCTAATGCTGGCAAGCTAACAAGAACAAGAGGCTAGCGATTCTCACTTGGCCAAGTGAGACTTAAGGGTTTCACTAAGAATACATGCAGAATGTAACAGCTCTAAAACAGCGATACTTACCTGATGAAATCCATGGGCCTGTAGTGGAATAACTGATGTGTGGATGTAAGAAACAAGTTTTGTCACCCATTAGTAAATATCATGACCTAAAATACAAAAATGTAAATGCTTATACTTCCTTATAATTAGAATAATGCGAACAGGACTGAGAAAAAAATTAGAACGAAAAAATAAATCAGACTGTAGGCACAGTTCAGTCAGGCTCCAAGAGTTATTAGCTGTTTAATGGTAGAAGACTTATTTGCTGCTGTGCTGCTTTATTTCCTGAATATGGGGAGCTGCAGCAATCCTGGTTCTGCCCTTCCCAGTATCTAGTATGATCGTATTAACTGGAGTAGTAATGTTATAACACCTCTCAGTGAAGCCACTGTGCTGGGTACTTTGGTAATGCTGCACAATAGCTGGCTGCATCAGTTATGTAGCCTGGAGGAACTTGCTGGATCTACAAAATAGCAAAGATAATGTTACGGTAAACATTTGTGTGTCCAGAGATATTTAGAAACACAGAAAGGCTGGAGGGATCTTCACAGAAAACACATCAGCAATCTCTATATTTCTAGTTCAGAAATTGCTACAAATTCCAAGGTCACCTATTAATCTTACTCAGCTGTTTGTGACCAGCTCTGTGCAGACATGTCAGTACTGCACCGACTCCGACTCAACAAGCCTGTTGCAACCAGAGCTGGTCTACAGACTCCCCTCCTGCTCTATCCCCACTTCCTATGCACCTCGACCCCGCAAATTAGTTTGGCTTGCTGAGAACAACATCAGGGCAGAGAGAGACAATTGGTAGATGACTCTCAGCCCTCAATTTGACAGCTGACCTAGTCTACTTTACGATTTAATGCACACAGTGCTGCGAATCCAACGACTGACTGCTTTCACCAGTTAACCTTTTCAAAAACTGTGCATTGCATCAAGTCACACATCTGACTTAAGTGCACAAAGTTCTAAATATTGCTTCCCTTCTACTTGCTCTCCAGGCTTCGAATCTTCAATTTTGATATCTGAAATTCCCTTCAGCAGTGGCAAAATCCTCTTTTGCCTTTATTACTCCAAGAAGCAGAGCTGTAAGCGAATACCACAGAATCCCAGCAACACAGCAGTGTTGGCTATGTGCACCCAGAAAGCAGGTTATGACTCAGAGTTTCCAATTTTCATTTTCTGACTAATTGCTCAGAAAAAAAGCATTCCAGTACCAGTGATGGCAGAAACTGTATAAATACTTCTCCAGGCTCCAGGTTTTCCCACTGAAAAACAGTGGATCTCAGTCTATTTTTACGCGGGCATTGGCATACTTAAATTACTGCAATTAGCAAGTAGTCAATGAGGTTAATATGGATGAAGTAAAACCCACAAGAATATCTATCCATTCCTTCTCCCTGCCTCTCCCTGATTCTCTCCTGAAGTCTGTAGTGTTTGCAAAGGAGAATGAAGGAGGAAAAAAAGACTGCGATTTCTCCTTGTTATTGAATTATTACTAGTCAATTAGTGTTTTTAATTGAAGCTATACCAAAATGGAAACAATAAAAAATAATAATTATACAAAGCAGCTATAAGGCTTTTAATCTTTGGAGTGTTTTCCAAACACGAACACATTAATTTAAACTAAGACATAAAACTAAAGAAGCAAAACTAAAGATGATGAGAGGAAGGTTAAGTGACAGATCACTGATTTTTACCAGCATGTATTTTAGCAGTGAGGACCTTGCTGTATCAGTGTGGATGTCTTTATCTGACGCTACACAAACCCCCACGAAGTGAAGCGATGTCACTTCAAAACTTTACTACAGCACAACAATGTTCCTTTAAGCACAACACTAATGGGCTCCTTCAAAATTGTCCTTCATTCCTCTCCGACTGTTCTGCTACCAGGCGAAATGGAGCTCGCTCCTGCAGTACACTCTTGGCTGAAATGCCTGGTATGTAACTGCTGATGAACAACTGAAGACTTTCAATGATCACCCTATGCCTTTCACCATCATTCTAACGAGCATTATCACTGTGTACCAATAACATGATTCATGACTCCATTTTTTTTCCAAGATAACTTATCCCTTCTGAGGAGATCAAAATGGTGAAACCAAGATTAGAGCTATAGTAATTACTAAAAGTAAAACTGATATTTATTGGCTTGCACAGGATCATGTTGATATACTCAAGTGAAAGCCAACACCCATGGCATCCCATTCTGCCATTTAATTGACCCCAAATGTTCTGGAAATAAAATCTGAGAGGTGAACAGACAAACCAATTATTAGCAGTGGAGCAAGCTGAATAATGTAAGTAACAACTCAGTGTAATTATATATAAGTTCCTATGTTTAGTTGTATATTCTAGCTACATGCATTAAAACTACTGATTTTCTAGGCTGTGCATAAAAATTCTGCAGAATAACTTCCATTACAGGTTGGAAACAACTTTAACAAAGTGGCTAAAATACGTCTAGAAATAAACTAACAAAAATCAGAAGTCTGCAGTATTTTTATAAGTAATAAATAAAAAAGCTGTCCATATCAACCTTATGCAAGCAGTCTGCAAACTCCAAAGTAGGAACAAAAGAAAAAAGAGGGAAGAGAAAGAAAAAGAAAACAATTGCCAATGTTTTCCAGCAAATCAGTTTGTTCATATTTCCTATGCGATTTCTTATTTACTGAGGGCTTGTAAAGTAGAACTGTCTCCTGGGGGAGCCCTGGCTCAATCATACTCATTAAAATGTACTGGAACAATGTGTTACCCTTCACCAGTGCTCCTTACTTTCATCGCACTTCTGAGCACTCAAATGGAGAAAGCATCAAGCTCTTAATTATCCTATAGTATATATAAGCTGGTATTGAAAACACTCATTCACAGTACCATCAGAGCAACCCTTCAGACACCTCTTTTCTACATTGTGTTGCATTCTTTAGATGTAGCTGAATAAGAAAAGATATGAAATACGATCATGAATAATTCATGCATTCTTTCAGCCTTCTCCTCTTCCATGACCCATATTTTCAATTAGATAAAAATAAAGATACTTTCTAAACCAAATTCTGACAAAGCTAATGAGAGTGAAAGAGAAAAAATCATTTTACTGTATTTCAGTTTATTTGGTGGACAGAATAAAATTTCATAGAGTTTTATTGATAAACTCTGTGGAAAGAGGAGCCGCTCTATTCTTCATATTGCATGCACAAGTTTGAATCACATAGGTACATATTGAACACTGTTTTGCTTACGTCTGCATATTTGGCAGAGTAGGCCAGGATATCTTCTTATGCAGGTTTTTAATCTCTTTAGGTTCATCCAAATTAGAAAATAGCTAAAAGGTATTACTTTAATGAATACCTTCCTAAGACTTGCACATCTCATCATAGATAAGCATATTTTTCCACAGGTCTGTTGTTCAGATTTCTGAAAGAAAGTCCTAAGGAGTGAGTTTGGAGCAATTTATCTTTTTACTTGCTCTATTTTTAGTTCATTGTTTTCTTGAAAGAACACATAATTCTCCTTAAGATACATACAACAAACTTTTGCTTTCCAAAAGGAACTTGTTTGTAACATGAGGCATCACTCACTGTACAGGCACTCTGTTAGGACCGTGTCCTGATCAAGTCAGCTGCAGGTTTCAGCAAACCATTTGTCAGTGATGGATAAAGGATGTTTATGTCTCCAACTTTTACCCCTTTGAAGGAATGGGTTGAACATAGAACTAAAGATAAAAGGAATCAAATTCACTGTATCAAATTATTTACCTCCACTAAGCGTGATGCCTGATTAAGACATCTTTTCTGTACTGATACTCTTTTATGGCAGAGATTTTGACTCTTCTACAGACGTTTACGGTCCTGTAGAAATCATCCCTTTCTAGTCAAAATAACATTAAATGTCCCAGGCTTCAGCATAGTAAGTATTTGTTTTACTTATGTTATATAGCAAAATAAAACTAGAACTTGAGTCTAAATATTTCTAGCAGTCCAATGTTAGTGTTGACAAGTAAAGTCTGCAATGTATGACCACCTCACAAGTCTTCCCAGCAGGTGTTTCAGGACCTTTTATCAATCAATCAAAACTGTAGGATTATTTACCATTTTTGCAGAGGTGAAATATGCATTACAGTATTGAGTATATAAACTACTGTCTTCAAATGATTGAAGGTATGATAATTGGTTAGTAATTTTCTGACATTCATACGTTGTTGTCTACTTTTTGTTATTGCAGAGTAACAACTGTGGAGAAACACAATGCTCCCAATTCCCTAAAACTGTACTTATTAACCTATAGTCAAATTGGAAAGCCGAGTTCGGCAATTTTCTCCTAGTGACAGAATGCAAAAGAAATCAGGACCAACACTTCTTCCTTTTAATAGACATTGTCTCACAAACTTCAAAACTTCTCAACACTTTGACATTTCTCTATTTGGGATGAGACCAGGGAACACACCATCTCTCTTCAAACCCTGATTATTCTGGAAAGAAAAATGGGAGTCTCTAAGAAAGGAGATGGGATCCAGGTATCCTCATGTAAAGGAGCCATGGACTGAGACCTCCCAAGAAGGAAGACATAACCAAGAGGAGGTAGAAAAGAACCATTTAACCTCAGAAATGAAAGATCCATCTGTCATTCCTTCATCACATTTTTCTCCCATTCAATCAATCACAACGACGTAGATGTTTCTATTAACATCACATAAAAATAGTTACATTATTTTTGCATTTGTTTTATATATATATATATAGCCACCTAAAGGGTGCAATTTTCTTCCCATATTCAATGCACTCTTAAGTGTTCTCATGAGAACACCTATCTCAAAATTTCTACCCTTATCAGATGTAAGAGACTTCCATATGAAGTGTAGGTAGGAAAAACACCGATATATCATCCTCTAATCATAACCTTACAATAACTATTATTGAAATTACATGCCTGCAAGAGTATTCCTTAGAGCAGCGTGTTGAATTCAAGTTCTTCCCCACCCACGACTGCCTCTAAACCACATTACAAGTCCTCCCTCACTCTTCCTGTTCTCCTCTTCTGCTGAAACATGAGATAGAGCATAGTCAAAAGAAAGAAGTGTTTCTGCAAACCGATATATGTAAAATATTCAACTGAAATCCCTTCTCAAATTTGGAGAGTCTTTTCTTCAAGCAGTTATGTTAAAATAAATAAGTGCACTTTTGTGTGTGCAACTGTTTTCTAATGAAAACTGACACAATAATTAGTGTGCAGCAAGCAGAGATAGTTAAACATACTTTCCTCCTTTTTTCTATCCAACTTTACAGAAGTTTCATTTATCTTTGCCACCAACAAGAGGAAAGCAATAATATATGTGTAACTAAGTAAATAACAGCACTTAATATCAATCTATACTTTCATTTTATTTCCAGTATTAAATATTGGTTTCTGAAAATAAACAGGCTACTTTTCAGAAAGGCTAATTAGTTGGTTAGTCAGACAGTTCAGGTAAGCCAATTACTCTAAAGTTGACCTTTTATAGTTACTGCAGATGAGAGGTATCAGATAAAAATTTTTGGGACAACATGTGAATTTGATGCGAGATGAAACAGTTGTCAGTATTCACTTTTTTATGCTCTGATGAGCCACTGTGTTGCTTATTGTTCTGGCCACAGCTTGAAAACTTCATCTCAGCTTTGTAAATTCAAAACCAGCAGATGATTAACCAAAACAGAAGATAGGCATAGAAGGCTGGACATAATAGTTGTGGTACAAAAATAGATAAAAAAGAAAATTATACTAAAGCCTCAAGATGGCAAAACCACAATAAATACACATGAATGAATTAAAAACTCCAAGACTAGGCTCTAATATTTTTCTTCTCTTCAGAGATAAAATAAAATTAAGGCTTTTCCCACGAAAAGGGATTTCTATATCCAACTTTAGATAGAAGACATGTTTAAAATTTACAAATACCCACTAGCACTTCATAGATTTCCCTATTCTTTACTCTGCAAATGTATTCCTACATAAACTTTGTATGCGCAAAACCCAGGATCAGGAAGGAAAAGAATACTAAAAAAAATCCAGATTAAAGTCCCTTTAAGCAGCCTCTACCTGACAGGCAAAAAACTATTTACTCTAAAGACTGAATTATAACTCTTACCCAATGATTTTTCCACCAAGAAGAAAACCATAAACTCTACAGAAAATTCACACTGGGTCTAAGAACTGCTGCAAAATATCTGTATCAGCTCAGGAGTCAGTAGGTCCTCTCCATATCCCAGTTCCTTCATGTAGTGTATCAGTGACATGGACTCTTTGACACTTGATAGCAGTTTCTCTATTGACCCCACTTTCCCCAAAAATATTACAGATCACTTGTCAGCACAGCCTAGAAACTCAGCTCTATTATATTCGTCAGCCCTGGAGAGACAAAGGACCCTAAATGCACGTCTGTCTTTGCTTCCACTTGCCCCTTTCTTGCTTACTGGTATCTACATAATCATACAAAAGAGCTTCATTTAGACTTACTGCCAGACTTTTTGTTTTAAGCTAAAAATTAAACAATAGTAGTAGAAGATATAAAACATCATCAAATACATCAAGATAACAGTCATCTTACTAAGCAATCCCAAGACCGATCAGAAGCGTTAGGGCCAAGGACTCAAGAGTTTATAGCTACTCTGTATTTCTGAAACGTTATCACTTATTATAAGTACGTACTGCTACCTCTACCTCCCACTATTTATATTTCTTTAGAGTTAGGGGTTTGAAGGTTCTCCTTGGAGACAGCTTCAGAGTACTATTTAATGTTATATTGCAAGTGCAGCGGAGTTGCTTTTGTCCAGCGTTTTCAAATTCTGTTTCAATCCCTGTCACACACGCACACAGTGTGTAACACTGCCTATTCCTCCCGCTGCACTGCAGTTCAGTTGTTTTGAACTGAAAGAAATGCTGTGCCATCACTTTTAAGATATTGGCCACTCTTTTTTGAGTGCATTCCTATTGCAGAAAAGTTATTTTCTGTCAACTCAGCAATATTATTATGGTAAACTGCAATAGCACAACTGAGAGAAAGGAGAGAATGAAGAGTGGCATAGCAGTAGTAGTTTGGGGCAGAAACTTTGCATGCTACCTTTGCTACCTAGGTATAATATCAAGAAGTCCCAGAGTGAGCTGCTAAGAACTTCATCCCTCTTTCTTTTTCACACACTATTATCAAGGTGTATGAACTAGACACCTAACATTTTAGTACTGGACATCTGGAGTGCAAACTAAACACTGTTTTCTTTATTAAGAATGTTTTATTAATCCAATGTTATACAAGATGACTGTTCATACATACAGTGTATACATATGCAGTATCAATATACAGGTCTTATCATGGAGAAATTAAGACAAATCATAATCCAAATGATTAAGACAAATCAGCAGGACGCTGTAATTTTTCTGCCCAGCATTCCAGCTTCCTCGCCCCTACCAGAAAATCCACTTACTTCTTCTCTACCAGTTTTCCACAGAAACATTACGAAGTACACCACTAATGCTCACGAGGGGCCCAGTGACAAGGTGCTTTGCCTAGTGTTGCATCTGCAACCAAATCCTTGCTCCATGCACTGGTGTCAAGGTTAAGCACAACTAAAACCTCCCACGAAGGACTCTGTGCAGGTGCAAATACTACTAGCACCATAAACTGCCCCTTGAACACAACCCATAGATCTGAAAAACCCCAAACCTAACAAGACTTCTGGGACATGAGCTCCCACCTTTCCTGCTTCCTGTGCAGAGTATGTCCCCACCTTGAGGATCCCATGGAACAAGGATGACCCTACCAGTCCAGTGCCTGCTGCTGTCTATGTTTATTACATAGAAAGTCTATTACATGAGGAGTGCTTTCTTAGAACCACTATCACCTAAGCATATCGGTACTGAGCAATTACAGCAAAACAGCTGTCCTTTATGTGGGATTTTGGCAAGTGGGAGAAACACAGGCAGGATGATAAAATGACAGTCAATGTAGTGAATGTAATAGCAAAATGAAAGCAATAGTGCCTTTTACGTAAATCAACAGCTTTTGAGTCAGCTCAAGTGATTCAGAGGCTCTGTTGGGAAGCTTAAATAAACACAGGGCTAGAAAAAATGCATTTAAAGAAAAAAAAGACTAAATTAGGAACTACACAACTGGCATCTTGGAAATTAAGGACTTAATTTTTTTTTTTTATTTTGTTCTAGCTGTTCCATTCTACCAATGATTTTTTTCTCCTACTGTATTCACAAAATATCATTTAGACTTTAGTAGGTCACATATAAAGTAATCTTAAAAACATGGTGTGCAGAAACTCTTTTTTGTGGGCTTTTTCTGTTGACAGGACCCATCTTGCTGAAATTAGTAGGTATTTAGAATTAAATCACAGAATCACAGAATGATCGGGGTTGGAAGTGACCTCTGGAGATCATCCAGTCCAACCTCCCTGCAAAAGCAGGTTTGCCTAAAGTAGGTTGCACAGAAATGTGTCAAGGTTTGAGTACCTCCAGAGAAGGAAACTCCACAACCTCTCTGGGCAGCCTGTTCCTGTGCTCTGTCACCCTCACAGTAAGGAAGTTTTTCCTCATGTTCGTGTGTACCAGTTTCTACCCATTGCCCCTTGTGTTGTCACCAGGCACCACTGAGAAGAGTCTGGACCCACCTTCTGACACCTGCGCCTTAGATATTTGCAAGCATCGATAAGATCCCCTCTCAGTCTTTTTTCCAGGCTAAACAGACTGAGCTCACTCAGCCTCTCCCCATAATAAGGATGCTCCAGCCCCCTGACCATCTTCAGCACCCTGTGCTGGACTCTCTCCAGTAGTTCCTTGTTGAGCTGGGGAGCACAGAACCAGACACAATACTCCAGATGTGGTCTCATTAGGGCAGAGTAGAGGTGGAGGATAACCTCCCTCAACCTGCTGACCATAGTTTTCTTGATGAACCTCAGGAATGCCACTGACCTTCTCGACCACGAGAGCACATTTTTCACTCATTGTCAACTTGTTGTCTACCAGGACTCCCAGGTCTTCCTCTGCAAGGCTGCTTTTCAGGCGGTCAACCCTCAACCTGTATGTAAGTGACATCTCTACCTAAAGTTACGCTATTTTAAAAATAATTCTGTCAAAGTTTTGTTAGAAATGAGGCTAAACTGTGACACAGATGAGTACACTGCGTAAGTTCGTGCTTTTTCCAGCAATTTGTTAACTTATATTTTCCCTCAGAATATTTGGCCTTTAAAATTGCTGTTCTGCTGGAACGCTCTATAAGAACACCAACAATTATGCTATAAAGTGTCATGAATCGATAGCACCGCATGCAATATTTAATACAAACTAAACCCCATGAGCCTGCTGTTTTAGTTGTTAAAGTCAGGGTCTGCTTACTTTCAATATTATAGTATGAAATGGCTATTCTGCTTAAAAGAAGTAAACTGCCTCAGAAATCTTTGACAATACTGATAACACAGGCTTACACACACACACAATGATGTCTTAAGAAAATCAAAAGAGCACTAAAAAAAGGCAATTCTAGGTACCCCCTCGATTTTAAATTTTTCCCCAGTATGCTTATGCTATTTAGGGGTTTTGTGCTCTAAATATATATTACACAACTGCATTTTGCTCTCAGTTTGAGGTATGTTAGTCTGTTTTAATAGCATTTTATAAGAGAACTTTTAATGGAAGAAGGATTGATGTTCACAGAAGCAAAGATGAAAAATTACAAGTGAATGACTACTACTTATTCTCAAAATACGTATTATAACACAGGGTCTTGGTACAAGTACATTCCTCATCCCAGAAAGAACACAACAGTATATTCTAAGATAGATCACAAATCCTACAAATTCTGTCACAGATTACAAAAATATTTGTAAGCAGGAATAATTTGGGAAACATTGCATTAGATTTTAAAGCACCCTGTTAACCACAATATTTTAGAGGAAAAAATAACCAGTGAACATAGGAAACAAAGCCTTATATTCATACTTGGATATAATTATTCAACACTTCAAAAATTACTAGGGCTGATTTTCTGAGTGCAGATTCTAAAACGTCAGTCAGATATTTCTTTAAAAACAGTGAAAATTAAGTTCTGGCAGATGACTTCAGCACAACAGAAGCTACTTACAACTATATATTTTTCAACCATTTATTTTCCAGTTTGCATAGTACCATATCAGGTTTTTTTCCTTAGGCAGGATTTCTTTCTAGTATTATTATTTATAGCAGTCCTGATGTAACTACTGGACCTTCCCAGAGCTTCTTGATTTGGATCTGCATCCTCTTGAATGTCCGAAGAACTGAGAGCAGACTACACATTGACTCCAATTCTGGATCTCCACAAGGAGAAGACATTCTCTTCTTTCAGGGAAGGCATCACCTGCTTAGTAACTCCTAAGAAAGCCTCTTGTATCAAGTATGTAAGTTCTAACACATGTCAAGACAGGGATTACAACTGCTTACTCGTACTTATTCCAACAGATCAACTACTACAAACCCTCCAGTTTACTGTTACCTACTTCTTCAGACACACAGAGAAACTGCAGTGAAGCATATGTAGGTGTCAAAGACATCAAAATGCTCAAAAAATAATAAAATATTGCTATGTGCATTCCTGAACGTTCTTAGGCATTTTCCAGGACACGTGATCTGTCCAGAATGCCTATATTCCCTTCCTGCAGATTACCTCTCATTTACAGAATGACATTCCTTTCACTCATTGAGCTTCTGTTACTAACATAAAAAACACAAACAAACCCACATATATTCCAAAAAATCAAGTCACCCAGATGTGTTTAACTACTTCAGAGAAATTTAATGGGAAGAATTCTTCAAGTGCTATAATTAGAATTTTTAATTGAGGATATTTATTTAATAGCTGGCACCCTTAAGATTTCTATTCTAAAAGCTTTGTAAGGAAGGTGGGGGGGAACGACACCTCAAAAAATTTCCTGACATACAAACCAATATTGTTTGTATTACAGGAAGACAGAATTGATCACAGTAGTTCTAAACACTGCAGAGCAAGAGGAAATCAGTAAAATAACTGGGCAGGAGGGTACGGAGAAGGCAAGAATGACTAGTACTCACAGTGCAAAGCCCCAGCTGCTTCAGCCTCTTATCCCTAGCAATGGCAAACAGTAGATTCATAAAGAAACTTAAGAACAGAGTAAACAGACAGCAAGACTACTCCAGAATACTCTCCAAGTCTCCAGCTGTCTCAGACAATCTGCCTGAGAGCTGATATCTTCCAAAGTTTTTTCCAGGGCTCCTCTGCCAAACCGAAATTAAAATCTGAAATTACAGTAAAGTTGGAAATGGAAAATAATAACTACTCCCCCCCCAATAGTAGGGGATAACAGAATACAAGAGCCTTGATTTGGTGGGATGGGAAAAATAGCTAAATGCATAGTTGAACCTCAGTTTTCCAAATCTGTCCTTATCTATTTGGCTAAGCAAAGATGAATAGTATAGAATCATAGAATGACCTGGTTTGGAAGGGACCAGCAAGGATAACTGAGTCCATCTCCTATCCCTGCATAGGACAATCCCAACATTCACACCATGTGTCTGAGAGCATTGTCCAAATGCTTCTTGAATATTGTCTGGCTTGGCACTGTGGCTGCTTGCCTAGGGAGCTGTTTCAGTGCTCCACCACCCTCTGAGTGAAGAACCTCCTCCTAATATCCAACTCAAACCTCCCCTGGAACATCTTCCTGCCATTCCCTTGAGTACTACCATTGGTCACCAGAGAAGATATCAGTGCCTGCTCCTCCTCCTCCCCTTGTGTTCTCCCCCAGTCTCCTCTTCTCAAGGCTGAAGAGACCAAGTGACCTCAGCTGCTCCTCATATGATTTCCCCTCTAGACCCTTCACCCGCCTTGTGGCCTGCTCTGGACACTCTCCAGTAGTTTTATGTCCTTTTTATACTGTGGCACCCAAAACTGAACACAGTACTTGAGGTGGGGGCACACCAGTGCAGAGCAGACCGGGACAATCACATCCCTTGACTGGCTGGCAATGTTTTGTTTGATGCACCCTGGGATAGGGTTGGCCCTCTTCGCAGCCAGGACACATTGTTGGCTCATGTTCAACTTGCCATCAACCAGAAGTCCCAAGTTCCTCTCCGCAGGGCTGCTCTCCAGCCTCTTGTTCCCCAGTCTGTCTGTAAAACCAGGGCTGTCGTGTCCCAGGAGCAAAACCCGGCACTTGCCCTTGTTAAACTTTATGGCTGGTGACTGCCCAGCTCTCCAATTTGTCCAGATCCCTCTGCAGGTCCTCTTTGCCCCCAAGAGTGTCAACAGCCAGTTTCATATCATCAGCAAACTTCGTCAGTAAAACTTCAAGTCCTTCATCCAGGTTATTTATGAAGATATTGAAGAGCACTGGCCCCAGGATGGTTCCTGTGGAACCCCACTTAATGTCTGGTTGCCAGCCTGATGTAACCCCATTCACTATGACCCTTTGAGCCTGATCCATCAGCCAATTGCACACTCACTGCATTATGTCTTTATCCAGCTGTATTCTGGACATGTTTTAGGAGTATACTGTGAGAGACAGTATCAAAGGCTGAAGTCCAGAAAGACCACATCAACTTGTTTTCCCTGGTCGACCGGGTGGGCAACCTTGTTGTAGAAGGATATGAAGTTTGTAAGGCAGGCCCTTCCCTTTGTAAACCCGTGCTGGCTGGGACCAATGAATGTGTTGTCTTTCAGATGTTTTTCAGTAGCTCTCAGAATAATCTTCTCCATAATTTTAGCAGGCACTGAAGTGAAACTGACAGGCCCGTAGTTACTGGGATCATCCCTACTGCCCTTCTGGAAGAATGGGACAACAGCTTCCAGTCAGCTGGTACCTCTCCAGATTCCTGAGAGTGTTGAAAGATCATTGAGAGAGGTCTTGCTATGACATCGGCCAGCTCTTTAAGTACCCCTGGATGAATTCCATTGGACCCCAAAGACTTCCAAGGGTCCAGCTGGAGCAGCAGATCCTGCACAAGTTTGGGGTTGATTTGGAGTTTATCATTTGTGCAGTCTTGGTACTCTGGCCATGGGCTCTGGGTGGGGCCTAGTACTGTAGAACTGCAGTCCCAAGAACATATTTTCCAGATTTCTTTCAATTCACATTGAAGTCAGTGTATCCACACGCTCTAGTTTCAATGAAATAATCCTTATAAAATAGCAAACACAACCGAAATGGGCATTCTAATTCTGAGAGTTGTTTCCCTGGAATACTGGAAGTAAAAAAAAGGAAAAAAAAAAACAAACCCCAGTCTGACCTGTTTTGTCTTTATTCTTGTGAACAAAAGAAACCATAATTTTTATCTTATAATATTCTCAAATTCAAGTTTCTAGGTATAGGTGACTTGAAAAGCACATCAAACTAGCCTTAACATTCTGTGTATGTGTTGCAGAGCACTTTTCATAGTGAGAACACTGTTTTAAGTTCCTTCACTTCTGCATACACACCATATCAAAACAATAGTTACATTAAAAGATGAATGGTATTTTCTGTGGTATTTCACTTTTGATGAGGGTGAAAATAGTACGTACGTATGCACACGAACTAACAGTTTGTGTCAACAAACATTTGAACAAGAGTTTTCAACTTGCATGGATCATAACACAGCACTTGTTTAAGCAATAAATACTTCATCATTTTCCGCTTTTAGCTGTGAATAGCTCAGCATTTTATCTCCTTGACTGCCTTCCTGTAGTTAACTGATATTACCTGTCCACAAAATGTAAAAAGTTAAGTGCTTCCTTACACAAAGAAATTGCTCTCACTTTGGCTGCACAAGCTGTATGTGTGCATGCACAGGTAGTGCCTGCAGATGCTATACACCAGCATTCCCATGTGTTGAGCAAAGAGGGAACCCAGTGTTTTTAATTAAAATCCAGTCAGCTGAAAATCATTAATACCACCAGACAAAGAAAAACAACCCTTACTCTACTGGGCATGGGTAATAAAGTTTTGGGGTTTTAACTGACTGAGCTCCATCTGTGAAGGTTAAGATGAAGGTTAGCTCAGAGAGGATTGCAGCTCTATTCGGTAGACACACTGGTTGCATATCATTCAACCCTTACCTCCACAAGCTGAATCACAGATTCTATTACAAGAATACAGACATTTTTATATTTCATCCTTAGAAATTAACATTACTTCCTCTCTATAATGGAAGCATGCCTATAAAAATGTAAATTTACAAGTCAGGCCAACTAAATAGAGCAGGCTTAACTTCAGCATACTAGTCAGGACTAATCTTGCAGACCTCTGGTAATTTGAAATGCGACAATGTAAGAAAACTGCAACTGATATTCTGCATAATGGAACTAAACAGAGGCATCAGTATTCTGATGAAGACCAGGAAAAAGGTAAAGAGACTTTTAAATAAAGTCTTGTTTTTCCATTTAAAACCTTTTCGTTTTATGAAAATTCTTGTTAATTCATTTGTTAAACATACTGAGAAACAAAATCTCATTATTAAGAATCACTATTTACCACCCTTATTTGTCAATAATATAAAGATTATAATTAGTAGTTGCAAGAAATATTTGAAATCCAGGAGGCATACACAAATGTTAGTTCTCCTACTATTCTTATATTCTGTAAGCTTCTTAATTACTTAAAAAAATCTATCTTCTCAAGTTTTATAAAACTGGGAGAGAAAGATAGAATGCACCCATGATGTCTTCTAATGTGAGGGTTTCAAGTAACAGAAATTCAAAACTGTTGTTCTAAAAGACAGATCCCATGTCATATCTTTGCATTCTTTATATAGGTGATGTGCAATAGGAAGACAGCAGTATGTTGAAACCTGGAAGAACTATTTCATATTGAAGACCTCAACTACTTTTTAGGAAAAATGGATAGTACTGCTTGTGCTGCCAAATTTATCTGGAACAGCTGGGCAATATATTTTAACCTCTTTGTGCTCTAGTTCTCCCTTTACTAAAACCAGAATGCTTCAGGTCATCAGTTTGAAAGTACAGAGATATAGAATTTGGACCATAAATCTAGTACACAATCAGATAGAAAGTGACAAGTACAATAGCAATAGGAATGAGAAAAATCCGTGCATGATGTATTCAGTTGGGCTTTTCAAAGAAATCTTAGAATATCTAGGGATTTCAGACTACTAAACATATAAGAGTTTTTCTTAAACATAGATATCACAAAAATAAACAACAAATCTGAGAATGTGAGGGTAAGAATTGGTCTGAATTCAGTACTTGCAGTGGACTGCTACAGATGCATATGTGTTTCTGCACCTACTGATATTCAGGCTACAGATTTCCTGTTACATCATGCATGTTTTCCCTCAAAATACAGAGATCCTACAATCTCAAAGCCAACACCATCTCAGTTTGCCTTTCATTTCTGAAAGTCTATTCTCCCTTTATTTTTTGAAGAAAGGAAAGATTCATTAGTCTTTTTCTTATGTTAATTTATTCTAGATTCAAACTGTTGATCCTATTTTATTATCCTTGGTGAAGAATATTTTGCATTTCTCACAACCACAAGATAAGGCTCCTTTGTAGTCCTGGATAATATCCTCTGATCTATCAATTCAATTAATTTGGAATGTGTCTTACTGATTAATAAACCTTTTACAGAATTGGATGTTTCATCTGTATTCATAGCCTGACACTAATGACTTTCTTAATTCAGCAAGTTATGCAACATAGAAGATAAAATATTTATGTTAAGATAATGTAAATTTAATTTTATTATTAAAGTTTGATAATGTTGAAGTTTTGTCTCATTCTAGACTACTTATAATTAAATTCTAGACATCTACAGGCTAAATGAACTGGGCAATATAAGCAGATGAAGTTCAGTACATTCTGGCTCTTGCAGCGAAATTGCGGTATTTTGTTAGAAAATGAGTTTTGATAGGATGCTGATAGAACTTCTGTGACAGCAGTTAACATGAAAATTTATAGCATGCAATTTAAATAAACTATTACTTTTGAGGGTCTACCATTTTTCAAAATATTTTTGTGTACTTGTGCAAAAAATTAAAAGAATGCATACAATAACATCAGCATATTAGGTTTTTTATCAGCATGGGCTAATATCCATACTTTTAGAGAAGTGCCCAGAGGAATCTGAGTGAAGTTCTCAAAAGGGCCATGAAGCTCAACTCAAAACTTGAAAGGAATTTGCTCAAGTGAAGAGGTTTCAAGTCCCACTGGAAACCAAACTCTTGCTGCTTGGATAATAAGAGAAAGAAATTCTACGTTTCAGTATTCTGCAGGTTTCACTCTAAAATTAAAAGACAAGAAAACTCATATTCAAATTAGATTTGGGATTGCTATAACATCCTAAGAAGATAAAACAGAGAGACCCATCGATTTTTCTACCACTCAAGTGGAAAAAAAACCCAAACCAAAACCCAACAGAATTTTCTTCATGGAGAGATAGTTACCTAATGTTCATCAAGTGACACTTGTCCTACAATTCTGTCTTTGGTCGCATACAGCACGTGTATCACTGCCTTTGATACAAACTATTAGTTTTGTTATCTGCTTCACAAAATGAATATGGTCAGCTCATGCCCAGGTTTCCAGTTTCAGTACTCATACACAATCAAAGATTACAACCCTTAATATACAACCCTTCCATATATCTGTACTTCCTAGTGATAACCTTCAGATGCTGCTGCTGACAGAGTTAACAATTCTGAAACAACTTCATCAGATTACAGAAATCATACTGGTAATTAAAAACAAAATAGATCTTTGGCAAGGATGGCCAAATTGTAAAATGGTAAGAAAACTATCATTAGCATTTCTTATTCCTCAGTATAGGCAAATCCACAGTACAAAGGAGGCCCTTAGGAAATAAATCTAGAATAATTCCCTTATTGTTATTTAAATCTTAGTTCAAGACTTTTAATTACATTTACAAGTCAATAGTTATTTATTTGTGTAGAAAGAATAAAATAAAACACAAGTAGTGCAAGCATTAAGAATACTTTATGAAAATCATAATAGGAGTTAGTATGGGAAGTAATCCAGGATAGGAATGAACACGAGAGATGCTTTCAATCCAAATATCTGCTACATCACATGCCTGCTGAAAGTGCCTGGATACCCCACAGAAAAACCCCAACAAACCAGTGCTTTCTAGAAACGTATGCTTTTATCCCTTAGCATGGGATATAGTTACTGGTCAGAACTAAACACTGACGTTTAGGCATTACAAGCATACTTGCTCAAAACAACTTCCAAAAAATTCCATTCTGCTTCTTTGACACTGAAAAACTGAAAAGGCAACCACGTGACTAAAGATACTTCCCTGAAGAAGCACACATGGTATTCTTCACATAGAATAGCAGTTTATAAAATTATTAAAGCTAAATTCAGTGCTGATGAAGCACTGTAGTCAAAGCTATAGAAATATCTTCCCCTCATTCTAAAATTCTAGTTTTATCATCTTGTTACTCAAAATTCTGAATTAGTACCGCAAACCAAGAAGTATGCACAATGCATTGCCTCTTAAATTTCTACAGTTCAAGGCACTAGGGATTCAGCTCTGCACACGTATATGGGTCTTCAGCACAGAGCATATACAACACTAGAGTTTTACAGATTATTCAAACTATGTGCCTACTTTGCTTGCTTAAAAAACCTTACTAAACAGGAGTTCAGCGAGTCTCAAGCACGCTACATATTGCACCAAACAGTGCTTAATATAATACATTTATCCACTCTCTCTGTAACCAATGAATACTGCATTAAGTAACAGTTATTCCACTGTGTCTTACGAAGTTCATCACGCTGCAGAAAAGCAGCAGTGGTCTGCATGACCACAGGGAAAAAAAAAAAAAAGAAACTGGAAGGAACATCTGGAAGTCATCTACTCCCACCTTGCCTACCCAGCACAGCATGCAGCAAATTGAGATGAGGGTGCCTGGGGCCTCGCTTGGCTCATCCCTGGGGATGGGCATCCAACCACCTCCCTCAGTACCTGCTCTAGAGTCTGATGGTGAAAAATTGTTGTCCAATTAAAAATTTGATGTCATGGGCTGTGATCATTTCCTGCTTTATAACCTCACCTTACCCGTGTAAAGGATGCAACTGTGTCTCCTAAGCTTCTCCTCTCCAGCCTGAAGAACCCTAACTCCCCAGCTGCTTGCACGTCACATGCTTCCGCCTCTTTTCTCCGTGCCTTTCAGACAGACTATTTGTTTACCTATAATTTGTTTCATGTACTTTTCGGTACAGCAAGCATTTCAATCAAATCAGCTTCTTCAAAAAAAGCTTAAAAGGTACGTCATCATTTCTATATCCAAGAAAGCTACTAAATAGGTAAATGAAGTGTCCAGGAAAATGGTCAGGTACTGGAACATGACCGAGCTATTATTTTCTATAAATAGTTTCTACTAGGCATATTATACTGTCCTATAGATAATGCTAACACATTATTGGAATTGTCCCTCACGTTTTGCACATGTCTGAATACTCCCCTGCACAATTCCCAGAGTGAGAAATCAAACCTTTCACAGGCCATTTTTAATATGCAGTTTGCACAATGACCCTCTTCTGGAGCCTAACAGACCTCAGTGGTGCAAGTTGTTCCAATGAACGTCCCCAAGCATACTTAATTTACTGATACCTCCTATACTTCCACAATCGTATCTTATGGACTTAAACAAAGACAGTAAGTATCTCTTTTTGGTTAATATTAAAAAAAATATTAAATTCCAACTCTGCCTACAGGATTGTTTTCATTTTACTAAGACAGTTGTGCATTTAGAATCAAAACACCTATGAAATAATTAAAAGTAAGCACTGTCTTACAAACTATTTCAGTTTTAATTATTTTATAGTAAAATGTTTTAAATCAAAGTTTACAGTCAAATAAGACGGAGGGAAGGCTACTGCTGGCATTTAAAAAGAAAGTTCTTCAAAGTTAATCTCATTCTCACATTAACATTCTCCTTTTATGTTACATTCCACTATTTTCCTACTACTGATTTTTTTAAACGGTTTTGTACATAAATTGACATAATTGCCTTAATAAAATAAAAGCTAAGAAATATAGAAGTATGTGCTAGCTAATTTGGGAGAAACAAAATTCTAATAGAATGTGACAAGCCAGAAATCCAATTTCATATTTTAAATACAAATGGAAAGCTATCTAACACATACATAGCATCCAAACAGATGAAATAAAGAGATAGTTTCAATAGACATACGAAGGAGGTGAAAAACATTTCTTACAAGTAAGTGGTATATTTGTGGTAACAGAACAACACTATTATTTGGTCTCAGAGTTTCCTTTTGTCTCCAGGAAATCCTTAAGAATGTAATACAGGGAGGTTTAAAGCAATATGCAAATGCAACTGTCTTGACTAGATATCCATTCTTTCAACATTTTTATGTTCAATAATTTTGTATTTTAACATTTCTCTTTTAAGCTGTTGATTGCTCTACAAATAGCACCACTGTTAACCTTAGAAACAAGAATCGGAAGTTGTTTTTATACGTGTAAGACTGCCATTCTGCAGCATACTGAGGGTACAGCCATTGCCAAAGTACACAGCTATCAGCTGTCACATCCGAGACAACATTTGTGCTTTCAGCCATTGTGGGAAATAAATAATGGACAGAAAGTCCTAAATGAGCCATTCTAAACGAACCTTTTGTGACAGCACCTCCATCCCAAACACCATATTTCATAAATGCCCCTAAAACATGAAGGATGCTTTGATATTGACTTTCCGGGAACAAGGGATTGATGTTTTGATCCCCTCTTCCCTAGTTTACTAGTTCTTTTCCACAGCAGTCTCCCAAAGGAGCTGAACAGTCCTTCACACATCTTTAGAAACCACTGTGCATATTTAAGTACTAATTTTAGGTCTTAAATAGATAACATGACATTGAATGGCTAGGGACCACTATGACAAAAAACCCTACACAAAGAGACTGGAATCCCTTAAGAAAAATATATATCTTTTAAGCAGCACAATTGTACCGATATTCTGAATATTGATCGCTTGCAGACAAAACAACAGAAAAACAAATTAAAGTTTATCAGGTGGCGAGAAACTGACATTCTGAATCAATGGATCACTCTGTTACATTTAATCCCAATTGATTTGAGTAGTTCAGTACATCTTTTGAGCTTGTCTTTATGTCATATCATAAAATGTAAGGCAAATGGAAATTTATTAAGCTATGAATCCCTTATTACTTAAATTCAATAAACTCTAAATGGCTCATCCATAAATGGCAGCTCAAATTCTCCATGTCTGAATTTTTTAATACAATAAAAAGCTGTAGTAGAACTGACACGGTGGTCTAGTGGAAGCGTGATGTACTGCAGTAAATTAAACTGAAGCTTAAACTATTGCTTGTAGCCCAAGTGAGAGTGTAAGGCCACAGGGAGGTCAGGTGCGTCATCTTGTTAACTTATTTCTAACTTGGAGCTTTTTGTTTTGTGTGCATTTCTTACCATCTTTTCGTCTTCTCCCTAGGTTGTAAACATTGATAGCAATTATTATCTTTCTTGTCTTTGTACCACACAAACTACATTGAGACCTGATGTGTAACTAGCATCTTTTTTCCAATATAGGAACAGGAGTACAAAGAGTTTCACTTTCATGGTCACACTCTATGGAACAACTGTAAGATAGCCTGACTAGTCCATAAGGCAAGCCTGTAAAAACAACAAAACCAAAAAACCCCCCAAAAAACAAAACCCAAACAGACCAACCTACACATCCTATATATACATCACTATATACTAAATTATAAATTAAACTACACCTTTCTCCCAAGCCATCCACAGGAACATCAAACCAAGCAAGACTTTAAAGGACCCATGACACCTACTTGAACTGTAAGAAAAATGCAAATACAGACAGAGATAACTCTGATGTCATCTTACTCCTCTCCAACTTTATAACGAAGGTTTGGGGTTTTTTTTAACATCTTCAAGTTTTAGACATAAACATATCATATAAAGACCAGGACATTACCAGAAGGAACCACTGATACTGTATGTGTTAAAATAAGGACAGAAACAATTTCTTAAGCAAAAAAGTTACTTTCAGAAAATATTATTCAGTTCAAACTTGTTTACTCAGGCTGATTCTGACAAAATCAAGTCAGAAGAAAATGAACAATATTTTTTAATAGAATAGATGTTTCAAGTATGGAAAGTTATGTTAATGTGCAGAATCACCCAAATACTTAAAACACTTGAAATGCAAAGAGTTTTTGCTCCTACTTTTTAGCTATATATTTCTGGAAACTTTTCATGATGTGAAAATATTCATTGCTTTGCCTTTTCATCCTTTACAGCATTTTAATACGCTTTGTAGCTCAACTATTTGAATTTCCCATAGGTCATTAATTCTTTTTTAACTTTTTTAACATCACTTACTGACAGACTTCAAGACTAGAATGAGATTTAGATTACTTGCATCAGTTTCTGTCAATTATCCACCTATTAATTATTCACTTGAGCTATCTGAGTGTTATAGCAATACATTAATAATTTCTACACGAATTCCTATGTATTATTTTTCAGTTGCCACCATGACAAATAAATATATCATCGCCTCTGTCAGAACTGTTTAATCAGTAGATCTCACAGGTCTTTGAAAAGAGGGGAAACAGCAGTCACCACTGCTTTCGCAATTCATTACTTTTTCACAAAGAATCAGCTTGTTAAAACTTAACTGTTCACAAAACAGGATTGGTTTTCCTGATTTCCCAATCTGGGTTTCTTAAGGATGGTGGGAAGGTAGCTTGTTATGAGATTTACTTGTTGGGATTTTTTTAACCATATTTACTATTCTGGCATGCTAAAATTTTGCAAACATTCTAAATTTCAGATAGTTTTCAGACAACACAAGAACCTAAATGAAATATTCTCATGAAGCCAATTTCATTAATGTGTTGCTTTCTAAGTAACTAATTAAAAATATGAAATTTTATTTTTCATTCTGGGATGGATTTATCTTGGCATTCCCCCAGTAGGTGAATGCAGTATGCCACCTATTACCAATGAGCACCTCAGCCTTGTGTTGTAGATGAAAGAATAGAGACACAGAGAGTGAAAGCAGAGACTGGAGAAGGCAGAGAGCTGGTGTTATTCCATCTCTGCAACACTACGTTGCCTCTGGTGTGGTCTGCTTACATAAATACAGAAACAAATACTTGCAGGCTGCACTTTCGCATTAACAGAATACAGTCCTGCATCCATGAAGACATGCAGAACAGTTATAAGCACACTAAAAGAAACACCACTGTGCAGCTTCTCCCTTGCCCACACATCATAGCAAAACTTCAACTTGTCAGTGCTATGAACTTCTGCTCCAAACTGCCTTCAAAGGGATCCAGCTCCTGCAAGTGCTCTGGCAACGCACCTCCATCTCAAGCATTTCACACAAAAAGTTTTGCATCTCTACTCATTCCCTCCAAAAAAGGCAAACACTTTACCCCAGTTAAGCCTTTAAGGGATATATTTTAAAAATGGATTATTATGATATAGTCACTCATTCACAATGCAGACGTGGGCAGCTGGGGAAAAATTTTTTGTGAGGTAACAGAGGTGTACATAGGTTCTTTTGCAAAGCTTTTTTTTGATATTAAAGTTTACCAGTGTTGTTGGGCAGAAAGAAGAGTTGATAAATGATCCTATACACTCAAAATGCAGGAAGAACTGCTGGTAGAGCATAGCTTAAACAGCAACAAAACCCCCTTGCTTCACTTACAAAATCAAAAAGTAGGATAAGGTGGAGTACAGAAATGCAGGAACTGAATGTAGTTTTCTCTGCTGAAGGAAGCAAAGGCAATATAACTAGCACACAAAGAAAGCTAGAATGATTTTGCTCAAGTCTTTGCTCCAGCTTAAAGCCTTTTGCAAATATTTAAGGGAATGAACCTAGCTGGGAAGAGCAAGCTACACAGACCGAAGTGTCAGAGGGCACCAGTTAGAGAAGGACATAACCATCATTTCAGGAACTTCAGAAATACAAGTGCTAGCTGCTTGTATTCACACAAGGTAGACCAACTACTCCTACCTGAACTCCACATGCTAGCCAAAGCAATTGCTTCAGGAATTCAGCCTTTCACAAAAGGTTAGCTCCTGGTTATTAAGTGACTGAGAAAAAAATTCTTCCATGAAGGCAGGATGTTAGTATTATGCCAGAACTATATTATAAACTCTTTGAGGCGAGGATTGAACCTTACTAGAAATTTTTTTAGGATGGAGTCAGACTCTGTTATCTACTGAACTGCAGTGTATAGACACCACTACAATCTTAATAAAAACAACAGTAGGACAGGAAGGATTTATAATAGGTATTAATATATCTTCACAGGACATAAAAACACCAACACATAAATTCTGAAGGAAGCTGACCTTCAGCTAGACTTTAACAACAAAACATCCAAGTGATTCACAAATGCGTCATGTAACAGAACTCAGATTAAAATTCATATAAGCATCTTGAAAAAAAAAGAAAAAGGAAAGAAACCCCTTACCCACTTACTCAGAAAAGTCAAAGCTCAGAGCCACACCTATGAACAAAAATACCTACAAACACTACTGTCTTTACAACACTTACTGAACTTACCTAGATGCAAGAAATTCTTTTCCAAAAATGGAAGTTTAGCCTTGTTTTTTTATAAAATTTTGTTCTCAATCTACCCCTCATTATATCAAAACTCTTCTCCCTGAATTCACCATGAATCTTTAGTCACCCGTGTTCCTTTACTTCTGTCCTTTCAGTGTGGCCAGATGCAAGCAATTCTCGTTTTGGGGCAGCAAATGAGACTGCTGATTGGGAGTTACATTGCAGCTGTACCCGCATCACTAAAAACTTACCTTTCTCAGTCTTCTGCAACTCTCAGGTTTTCAGGAGACATGTAGGAATTGCAGACCCTTGAGATTTTTATCCTTTTGACTTAGGAAATTAGCTCCTTATCTTTCTACGTATTTTTTTTGTCTCCTTACAGTAGTGTAACTGGCATGATGCTAAAGGTAAAACAAGCAGAAAGTAATGAAAAGAGAAACCCTTTCCTAACAATTCAGTATTAAGACACTGTGGATTATCAGCTGGACAAGGCTGTACTGAAGAAAACACATGCTCATAGCTTCCAAAGGTCAAAAGGTGAAAATATAATCCAATTCCTTACACTTCTTATAGCAAAGCTACTTGCTAGTTTTGTGCAACAGTAGAGCTGGCATTGCCTTTGCCTTCTGAAAGACAAAAGTGTCAAGAAATACAAGGTAGCCATCTCTGATATGCCCACTTGTACTCAGACAAAATAGGTTCAGAACGCTCAGGAAAGGAATTACAAATTAGCAAAACTAAGAGAACATTAAGCAGCAATCTCAGAAAATACAACAGATTAAAACTAAAATGTTTAGAAGGGAATGAGTAAATAGAATTTGCATTACCTCTATATTAGGTTGGGGCAAAAGTAATTGATATTTTAAACCATCAGCTTCAAAGCAGTATAACTCCAGTTTAGAATAAAATCCATTAATTGAAATAATAAGCATTAGAATCTATGCATTTTTGCCAACAAGAAACAAGTCTGTTTATTCTGGTAGCATAGAATTCTGGAGTCTTGGAACTGATGAATTCTTCAAAGGCATTTTGAGCTGCCGATTGGTTGTGGAAAGCTTCTTGCAGAAAGTCATTGAGATGGTTGAAAATCTGGTAATCTGTGGGAGAGAGGTCTGGTAAGTAAGCTAGGTAAGGTATAGTTTTGTAGCTCAGTTTGTGTAGCTTTTGCAGAGCCATTTGTGAGACGTGCTGAGGTGTTCTCATGGAGAAGAACTGGTTCTTTTCAATTGACTGGTGTTGGAGGTAAATGTTGCAGTTCTTGGTACATTTGTTAATTTCCTAGTGATACTTCTCTCCCACAATGGTTTCACCAGGATTCAAGAAGTTGTAGTGGATGATCGTGTTTGCCAGCCACCAAATAGTGACCATGACTTTCTTTTGATGCAGCTTTGGTTTGGGGATGTGTTTTGGTGCTTCATCTCAGTCCCAACACTGTGCAGAATGCCATCAATTGTCATATAGAAACCATTTTTGTCTCGTTTCACAATGTGATCAAGAAATGGATTGGGTTTTGTTGTGCAAAGGAAACGCAGAGCAGACTTCATAGAGGTGATTTTTTAAATATTTGTTCAGTTCATGTGACACCCATTTGCCAATCTATTTTGATTTTCCAGTTCAGTGAAAATGTCAAGCAACTGTTGAACTGTCAATGTTTAGTTCTTCCACAACCTCTCCAGTTTTTTTGCGTGGGTCCACTTCAATACTGGTCCTCAATTGGTTGTCATGTATTGCAGAAGGCTGCCCACAACTGTCCTCAACTTCAAGGCCCTCATTTCCATTACAAAAACTTTGGAACCAATGGCAAGCTGTAGATTTGTTGATGGTACCCTGGCCACATGTTTGGTTGATATTGCTAGCTGTTTCTGCTGCTTTACATTCCCTTTTGAACTCATAAAACAAAATTGCTCCAATTTGCTTTTTTTCCATCTTTAATTTGACAGGGCAATGTAAAAAAGAATAAGCACTGAAACCAAAACAATTAACATAAATAAGTAGAGCGAATTTCAAACTTTAAAATGATATACAAACGAAAATAGTTAAATAAGTTCAATCCAATATAAGCATCACAGTTTACACCGACAAAAATGGTAATTATTTTTGCACCAACCTAATACTTTGAGAAATCTGTTGTGTGCAATGAATATTGAAAGTAAAAAGTGGAAAGTTATATTCTTACAATCCCATCACCTTGAGGGAGTAAGTGACATTTCTGATTCATTTTCCAACAGAACTGGTGACAGAGATAAAGTTCTTTTTGAAGGAGCCTTGAGTTATCTGACCAATTTTCTCTAAAAAGAAAGCTGAATGTAAAATGTTTTCTTCAGGGACATATGACAAGAATTTGATTAGGCAGTCACCAATATTTATGACAGATTATGACACATAATGAGTTTGTTGAAATCCTGACAAAATCAGTGCAGTTTTTTTCTTCAACCAACCTTTGAAAACTGGATTGTAGCAAGCCCATACTGGATAAGTCTATCATAAACTACAGTATTTGCCAAATAATGCATTCCAAGACTGGAAAACAACTATTTTTCTACAAGTTCATAAAACCATAGTACTGGAAAAGTTTGTCTCAAGTAGTAAGCTTTTAATACACTTACAGAGAGATCAGATACTTCCTCTGAAGTATGACCAGCACTTACAAATCACTACAACAAATGAAATCAGAAAATACGAAATAAAGTCACTCTTCAAGTCACTCTTCAAACAATGAGACTCAAACACAAGACAAGGAGTAACACAAGGTTTAGCAAATACATGAGCAACTATAAGAAGATGGTCAGACAGGAAAAAAGCACATTTGACTTCTGACAGAAAGCAAAACTCATCTAGGTGCTTATAGAGTACTGTAGTCAGAACCATCATATTTGCGACATTGTATGAGAAAACGAGGAATTTTCAGAGCTCACTGTCTGTAGTATCCAGATTACATGTGTCCAAATTAAGTCAAGTGAATACTGCTACAAGAAGCAACACAGTGAAGAAAGCTGAAAGCAAAATGAAGAGAGCTAGTAAACATGAAATAACAGAATCACGAAGTTCTGCAAACAAATCTCTCATCAGCTTATCCCACTATTGTGCTGCAAGAAGCATATATTGAAAATTAGAAGACTGCTCCTTTCTCCCTGCTCAGGGAAGCCTTTAAGCAGGGATGTCCAACTCATGGCCCATGTGCTGAATCTGGCCCTCCACCTTATTTTATCCAGCCCAGCACCTTGTTTCTATCCGGCGGCAGCACTGAGCTCCTTGCCCCTGTGCTCCTGCCAGTGCTGTTCACGTGTGCAGTGTGTGATGCACGTTACCCTGCAGGAGCAGGAGAATGGCGGGAGCTGTGATTTTGACACCCTGCCTTAAAGGATGGTATTACTCTACCAGGATACAGTAATACAAATAAATGATACTGATTCTAGGTTACGGAAAAAAATCAGGGTGATGCAGAACTTCATTCTGGTTTGTTTGATCATTACATTTTGTGGGACCCTTTGGCCAACTTTGTGTAAGATTTTCAGGCAGGGATGAAAAATGTTTCATAACACTGTAAGAATCAGCGGCACGGGTTAAAGCAATCACATGAAGGCTTCATGCGGAGGATTGGAGGATGTTCTTGAATTTGGTAGGCAACTCCTGCTTCCTTGCTGAGACAACAAGAAGAAACACAGGGAGAGAAAGAGTAGTCAAAAAAAAAACCAAACCCCACGTCATTAGCAAAGACAACAAAGTCAAAGCTTTCGATGCAAAAAAGAACAATTATGGAGCTACCAAGGCATCAATGAGCCTGACAATTTAAAGGCATTGCTAGCAGGGCTTGCTTTACAGACACTGATAAATGATGTGGCAGCAATTTGCCTTTAAAGCAGGATTCCCAAAATGGAAGTCTGTAGGGCCATGATCCTCCAGGCCATAGCATTTGTTAAATGAAAGAACTTAGACGTCCTCTCCCACGGCGACTGTGCACTACCCAGGTGTCTGCAAGATAGACCTCTCTCTCTTTCTTCCTCTACCAAACTGCGTGCTGACCTAGAAGGCAAAATCAGCCTGGCGACCACCTAATTATACATTCACATGGATAACTGAGGCTTATTGATCTGGTGAAATCTCAAAGATAGTGCAGTTTACAATGTAGCTGAGGCACAACTGGATGGTACCATGTAATTGATGAATGTATGTTGGAGGGAAATAAAGACCCTGCTGTTTTAATTTGAGATGTTTCCTCTGGAATTGAAGAACATTATTCGGTTTTACCTGTAAAGCTTGCAGGAGCTATGATTTTTTACCATTTAGCTAGTAGAATAGGATAAGTTTCACTCCTGCTGAACAGTTTAGATAGTGTTTTGAAATAAAAATTAGTAGAAGTAATAATGAAATAATGAATCCAAACACATCAGCAAAGCTCATCAGTAAGACGTATTATTTAAATTTTCACCAATAAGATCAATAAGTGGAATAAGCAGAGAAATTAACTAGCAAGTTGCACATAAACTCCACATAAATTTTTATAAAAAAAATATTTTGTTATAAAATTTTTCCTTTGTTTTTTTTAATAGAGAGCGAGAAGGGAAGACAGAAAGAAAAACCTAAGATACTAGTAATACAACTGCCATCTTAAGAATTACTGTATAATTAGAATTCATTTCCTAGCATGAAGTTTTGGAATTAGTGATGAACACCAGGGAAATGTATATTATTAATAGTACAAATAAGACAAGTCCATTCATTATTTCATATACATAGTATGCTAACTGATGTAAATTATACACTAGTAAGAATGATTGCATAAGTATTAACCCTTGAAAAAAACACTAAGAAATTAGGTTTGTATCTAATGTATGAGCTTGTATAGTATGCAGACTCTAGCTAGGACATCAACATACACTATCAAGTGTTTCAAATGGATACAGTTTCCATATTTCAATTCTGAAAAAGAAAAATCCAAAGAGATTCCAAAAAGAGAGTATTTTGAGAAGGCCTGGAATGAACAATGTTGAAAAGTCACAGGCTTATCTTTCTGTATCATCTCCTTAAGGCCTTAATATACTTTGCATATCTGCCTGTATCAGAAATACTGACCAATAAATTTAACAAGTGACAGCTCTTTGAGTCCTGAGAAAATACTAAAATCAAACAGAATTTCGAAACATAATAATTCAGTGCCTAACAATAAGCTTTGCATTATGAACAGTAAAGGAGAATTGTGGGTTATCAATTCTATTATTTTAGGGTAAAATATGATTTCTCTCTGTGAAAGTAATTCAATTCCCAACAAACATGTACTTCCCTTTACTAACAAAAATCATATTTATAAGTACAGTCAATGCCAGCGATGTCAATACTCCTTTATACACTGGTGAACAGAAAAATTGATGCAGGTCTATGTTATGGATTGAGAACTACTTCATGGCTTTCTTATGTTTATTACAAAATAACTCCAGCCAAGTAATGTTTTTCATCTCTGAGTTGGCAACGGAGTAAGTAAGAAAATATTTAATGTGGATATCTCAGTTCAAGCAGTGCTGTTCACAGTGACTGTTACCTAGTCATCCAAAGGCTTGTTTTCACTTTTCAGAATCTTTTTTTCTAGAGTAAACATGTAGGGAAAACAAGACAAATTACTTTTACTGCAACGGAAATCAAAGACCGTCAACCATAAGGCAAGAGCAAAGGATGCCTCAGAATTAAAACTAGCATGTGTTTTTATCTTGAGTTAAGTGTGTATGTTAAAAAGCCAAGTATGAACCCGTGGTCAAATACCCATCTCTAGTCAGTGAAAACATGAACTTCATTACAGGGGCTCTTACTGCAGCAGCTCTGTGTTAAATCCATACACCTTTTTTTTTAAGAAAAAATTTTCACTGAAAGGGTGACTGGCCCTTGGAATGCGCTGCCCGGGGAGGTGGTGGAGTCACCCTTCCCGGAGGTGTTTAAAGAGAGATTGGGTGAGGCACTTAGTGCCATGGTTTAGATGATGAGTAGGTGTAGGTGTTGGGTCATAGGCTGGACTCGACAATCTCAAAAGGTCTTTTCCAGCCTTGTGATACTGTGATACCTGATAACACCTTCCCTGCCCCACTGATAAATGCCTTTACCAAGTATCTTCAACCATTTCTGGGTTTTAGTGTTGCGCATTTTTTTCTTCATAATTTACTTTCAAAGTAGACAGACATTTTAACTGACAACAGCAATAGGAGACACTTTCCAGTGACAATTCGAGCTTTAGCCTCAGCACTAGTGATTAAATTAGCAAGTCAAACAAGGCAAATACGGGAGGAGGAAAAAGAGACATCTTTGCTGCACCTCGTATTCCAAACTGATTATGTTGATGGCCACATTTTGTTTTTAAATCACTAAGGTATCTGCCCAAGCAATCCATTTGACATCACTTTCTCAAATAAATAATTTCACTAACGGAAATTTTTCACACAGCCTAACTGGCTAACATAATAAAAGAGAACAACTGAGGAGTAACATGCAAACTAACATCAGTAAATTCCAGACACTGGCAATTTGCCTGTTCTTTATAAACCCAATCTGTCCTTTCTTTAGTAAGATGGACAAAAAATTCCCTACTTGTTCAGCCAAAGATGCTGGCAAAACATGGACATTTATTTTAACAACCTTAAATTCAAGGGGAATCCAAAGAGAAAAGAGACAGAGAACAAACTATAATACTTCACATAGCATTCATAATCCCTCATAGTGACAGAGCTCTCTTCAAGAAACCAAGAAAAAACATCCAACAAATGATACTGAGGACAAGCCTACTCACAGATGTCTGCATTGCTTATATCTGGACAATAAAACAAATTTCGCATTTACTTAAATACTGATTTAATTCACTCATTTGTTCATTTAGGCATTTCTTAGTTGGATTTAAATAATTACCAGATTTTCTTTGAGAAAAGGCACTGGCCAGACTATGTTCTTGTATCTTGATTACAACTATTGTTATCATTTATGTTAAGCCACTTTATATCTTCACTTTCACTTTTCATTGAGAAAATTCCTTATTTTCTTAATCAGTCCCAAGGGAATGATAATTGAACAAGTTACAGTTAACAAAGAATATGTTTAAAAGAATATGTTTGAAAGCAACTGTTAGTGTTAAATTCAGACTTTTCTCTCACCTCTCCACCCTGCCTGAAAATCAAACATTTTCCCATAGAGAAACCATTATTTCCTTGGACCTTATATCTAGCCATTTCTTTTCCTGTTCTTTTTTGCAGCGATATCACAGTCCATTCTAACTGCTTTCTATTTCAGTAAATTTGGCAGTGCTGGGTGCTTCAAACCTGTTAAATGCTCCTTTTAGGTGAATATGTCCAGGCTGCTCTCACATCAGAATTTAGGCAACCCATGTACTTGCACACATTCATTATTCTTCAGTTTCTTTCACTATTCATACCCGAAGATAGTTCATCTTTTGAAAATGTCATGAAAGGTTAGGCGCACAACAGGTGCAGAGTCACCCTAGCTTAAACATAGTATTTTTTCATAAGGGAGGAAGTTAGTTACTAAATTGGTTTTGCCTCTCAGATTTTCCCACTCCTGCAGGCAGACGCCAAATGATCACATACTCTTTCCTGGTAGTTCCTTAACACCAATGAAGCTGTGGCCACACCAATCTACTTCAGTTCAGCCCATTGGCAGGGTTGTTTTCCATTAATTTTCCTCCAGTGTTGTGTTCATGTAAATCTAGGTCTCACATTTTGACAGTGGAGCATTCTCTCCTGATAGAACACAGCTTTCAGACAACTTCCACTTCTAAGGCAAATCTGCTCTGACTGTTTAATAAACTATCCCCCACATTATTTTCTCAGTAACAAATTTGCATCTTCAGTCTATATTTCACAGCTTTGCACTAACCAAATCAAACATTAACTGAGTTGTTAGTAGCTGTAGTGACTCAAGGTTTTAGGGAATTAAATGTGTAGAATCATATATACATTTATCTACATTTACCTTTAATGTTTAGTTTCACTGGAAGGGCTGCATGAACTCAAGTGACAAAATTCCTTATTACAGAAAGCAGCAAAAGATGATCAAAACTTTGGTGCTGAGAGGCACGTCACATTTTCAACAGAGCAAATTTTAACTGCAGAGCTACAGAGCTCAACCCATTGGGTATTTGTGCTGAACCATTTCCTATTAAATAAATGATTTTTTCATTTAATGATGGCAGTACAACATTGCCCACAGGCAGTGATAACTACTCAAGCTAAGTTCAAGGTTACTGAAGCAAAGCTACTGATTTAAGTAAAAAGATTGTACAATGAAAATTATTTTTATTTAAGGCACTTACATTTTAGATATTTAATAATTGTAAAAAAGTTAAATCATACTATACATTTTAACCTTGGCTAATCTAAAAGGAGTGATTTGTACAGATGGTATAAAAAAAGGAAAAGCTGAATTTTCTTTGTGGAAAAAAGGGAAAGTATCATGGAAACTACAGCCATCCCAGTTTGAAATCTAGATCATGCAGACAGATGTCTGCATTCCTTCAGAAAGGACATGGATCTGTTACAGCGAGTCCAGAGGAAGGTCATGAGGATGGTCAGAGGGCTGGAGCAGAACAGGCTGAGAGAGCTGGATTTGTTTAGGCTAGAGAAAAGGAAGCTCTGGGGAGACCTTAGAGCAGCCTTCCAGAACTTAAAAGTGGCCTGCAGGAAAGATGGGGAGGGGCTCTTTATGAGGGATTGCAGTGATAGTATTAAGGGTAAGGGGTTTAAGATGGAGGAGGGGACATTTTCACTAGATATTAGGAAGAATTTTTTTTCCCGCTGAGGGTGGCAAGGCACTGGCACAGGTTGCCCAGGGAAGCTGTGGATGCCTCCTCCCTGGAAGTGTTCAAGGCCAGGTTGGATGAGGTTTTGAGCCACCTGATCTAGTGGAAAGTGTCCCTGCCCAAAGCAGGAGGGATGGAACAAGATGATCTTTAAGGTCCCTTTCAGCCCAAACCATTCTATGATTCTATGAGATGTACTCATCACATCTTATCTTCTACCATTGAAGGGGTCACCACCAGAATACGTAATGGCTGTACACAGAACACAGTTTACGTAATTTGTAGAAAAGTTTCACTGAAAGTCCTGTGTGATGGATTACTTCAGCTAAAAGCAGCCAGCAACTAAGTTGGAACGGAGATGTGGAATAGAATTGAAGAATGCAAGATAGAGAGTATAAGCAAAATAAGATTTATACCCAGCAAAAGAAAAGAACTTAAGAGCATGTTCTAGCATTAGGGCTAGAAGATAAAAACCAGTGAATCAGACATATCCCAGGATTAAAAAGAGCTTATGTGAACAGGTAAAGAAAACACCTTAATCAACATAGCAGAAAAGACAGCTGTGAGAGAATGGGCTGGAAGTACATAAAACTACAGAATATGTAGGCTGTGTCACTTTGACTTATATTTTAAATAGAAAAATTAGACAAAACAATATAAAAAGAGATTAAAGAAAAATACGGGCCAGACTTCAAACAGATACTTTCTGTATTAAAAATACATAGAGTTGCTTCCATGTAATACACAGCAAGCAATATGACAGTTTACAGAAGGACAACTATTAGCCACTATAAATCAACCCTGTAATGCACTTTAATGCACATTTTCTCTTTACTTGTACCTCATGTCAATGTTTGTAGTATAAATTCAGAGGTTAGGGTGTGAAAAATGCATATTTTATCACTGTGTTTCTGTCTGTCTGGGGGAACACTGGAATTCCTGTAACCAGGACTCTGCTCATACTCACCATGAAAGAATAGGAAGAAAAGTTTTGTTTTGTTACCTGAAACAGCATGCTTCCTCGAAGCAACACCTTACCTCAAGCAGCAGTCTTCTAAAAACTCTTTACAGTAACCCTTGGAAAAGATACAGATTTCAAGGATTCTTAACTACAGCTACATTGTTGCCTTAAGTAGCTGCTTGTCACTATATCTTATCTCAGTGAAAAGACTGATCCTAATTACATGTTTTCATCGAGTATACTTGATAACACATAGATTGATACAATTTGAAAAGGTCAGTCATGAGGGCACTTCATCCTAAAAGATGGAAGAGTACAGAATGGGGAAAGAGGTGGCATGTGCGATGAATTCCTCGATAAACCGTCAGATACCACTGATGTCTTACAAAGAGATGAGCGCAGCTTCAAAGGAATGAAACACTGCTTCATGTAGGTAGAGGAGTGCTAAGACAAAGCAGCCCTCTCTCCCGAATAAATTCAAATTAAATGTATTTCAAGAGGAAGGTCTGCTTCTCATTACATCTAAAGGATACTGGAAAAAAGTAAGCTATAAATGCTTGGATATTACCCTGAGATATAGCACTTCTTGGGAAATACAGTTGATGCAGGAAGGTAAAGTCCCTACAAAGATGTATTCAGGATAGCATGAACAGCAAGTTAGCAGAGTGTTCATCTGCGACACTATCCAGGCATAATCCAGTGAAAATACAGCAAGAGTTTACAAATACAGAAAGAATTCTTGCATTTTTATGTCCATCATTTAAAAAAAAAAAAAAATGGTTGTAGCTGTGCCACTCAGCTTGGATATTGAAGATAAATATTTTTCAAGGCATTTTATCTAAACCTAAACGTGAATCCATGGTGGCTAACTGGCTACAAGCAAGGTATTTCTTGCCTAAAGTCCATACTGCAAAGCACTGGAACGTGGCTTAGAACCTGACCTGAGGGCTGGGACATCAGCAGTGAGAAGGATGAGTGCCCCTGCGACGTGACAAAGGGATGGATCTGCAGAGCAGCAATGCAGCAGAAGCTCATCTAACTATCAGTCTATGGATACTAGCATAAACCCCTTTGTTTTAAAACTGGTTTTCATTCAGAATCACATGACTGTTACTGAGACGCAGACAGTAAAAAAATCCCAGACACTCCCATACCCTCTGTTAGGTGTGGATTTTGTGGCATATCTCTACTGTTAAAATACCATAAAAGTTATTACTTCATGATTTGAGGTACTTAAATGATTTTTCCAACATCGTAGTCCCTTCTGTCCTCTTTTTTATCATACTTATATATTTCTTCCCAGGAATGTAACACAAAAATGAAGAACAAGAAATATTATGATGAGGCTTCAGCAAATCATAACGAAAATACTGATGTGGTATTGTGATACTGTCCGCTCCGTGAATACACCTAAATAAGTGCATGGAATGAAATGTAAATATTTTGTTATGTTCTGATTGTTACCACTGATAATAACCTACAGTTCTCATAGCTAAACTAGAAAGGCTGTTAAACTGACAGGAGCATGTTCTTAGACTGCAACATGTGAAAAAAATCCTGTAGTATTATTTCCACAACTAAGTAGGTATACTCCACGGGTAGGATTAAGAAAATATGGAGGATTATTATGTCATATATCTTTTTGGTGATTTCTTGGCACCAAATGATCCCAAACTCCTACTTAGGCTGGAAAGATGTTGAGTTTTATCTTTTCACATTGTATTATGGAAGTATTTGTTTCTCTAATAGTAGACATAATTAGGGAAAAGGAGGAAAATTTCACAAAATATAAAAGGGACTTGGAGAATGTGAAGTACAGATGTCCAGTTTTCCAGAAAGCAGTGTTCTACTTCATGCTTTCTTTGTAAGCACATTTCTAAAGTATTCCATACTTACGGAGGGTTCTGTCCTTACACTATTCACTTAAACCAATAGCATGTCTCTTTTCTAATTTTCGTATCTCTATCTTGAGATTTTAAAGAAAATAAAATTTACTACAGAGTTCTGCTGACAATCAGCTTGTTAAATAAACTACTTCTCTCTGCATTTAATTCTACTTCTTCTGTCCCTAAAATGAAAATTTGGAATTAAGACTGAACCTCTGCTTCAAAGTCTGAATTTTTACCTCTCTCCACTTTTTTTTTTTTTTTTTTTTTTTCCATGCAAGACATTTCAAATGAGGCTATCTGCAGCTTTGGAACAGACTTCAAGTTTTTCTTGGCATTCAAATGAAACACAACTTTTTGCCACAACGAATACTGCTATTTGCTAATTGCTTTGGGGCTGTTGAAGCAGAAGAGGGAGCACTAGCATCCCTTATGCTCCCACCCAGACAGCAACAACAGAATTATCACAAAATGATCCATTACTACCAAATGTATTTTCCTTATTATACTTATTTTAATTCCCTTTTCTTTCCCTTAGGTAATAGCATGTGGCTAATGCCATAAGAAGAAAAATTAAAACAATAACAAAAGCATATATAGCTGTGTAAATTTTAAATAGCAGAAACTGCTATTTTGTGATTATTTATTTAAGTATGATACACAAAACTTCATCTGCGTGACTTAATATGACCCACCATTTCCTAACACCATACACACTGTCAATTTACTGTGAGGAGAAAATGCCTGAAAATACTCTTCCCTGCTCAAGTAGGATTTATCGCATTACCTGCCAACACAATCCTGGTGCAGACCTTGGAATGCTTAGTGGAGACCTAGTGTTTTCCTTAGAACACAGTGTATCACTTAGACTGCTTATCTTGTATAAGGGTTTTTAAATTATGATTGTAAGGATAACATGTTAGAAAACCTTTCTGTAAGGCTAAGTAAAATGCAGTGCTGTTAAGATTCGTTTGAGAGAAAATCTGTCTTTGTATATTTTAAATAAAAATTCTAAACTGGTCTATTCCCTAGATGTAATTAATTGATCTAATCTAATTGATCTAATTGATTTTTTCAAATAATTTCTTACAACAAATAGTTTTTGAAAGATCTATCATGATACATCTCTGAGGCTTAACAGAGCGAAAACATTTTCTTAAACATTTTCTTCCATCAAGCTGTATTTTGAATTTCATTGGATTTGTCACAGATTTTAAGGTCACAGAAAAAAGGAATCTCAAAGATATCAAAGGAGAAATTCTCAGCAATTTACATATGGCAAACAACTGAAGCAACTACTGTTTAAAAAAGATGTTGTGATTGCTATTTCTAATAACAGCATTTGTAAACAGATCACCACTTGTCTAACCTTCTTTCAGGTGTATATTTGAAGAGAAATTATCAACTCACAACAAATCTATTTAACTTGTGAAAGAAGCTGGAGTCCTATAAAAGTAAAGGAAATGCTAGCTTTTTAAAACACTACAATAAAAGAAACTAATACTACCTTCTATGACCCAACAAGTTCTGTGAAATTATTGGTAGAGGAAATTAAACAGGATAAGCTGTTTCAAGATGTCGAACAGTCTAAAATAACTTGTCTGGGATACAAAGGATCATCAACATGGAAGTATACCAAAGAATAGATTAAATTATCATAACCTGAGAGAAGTGAAGAGACTTTCTAGATTGGATACCACTTACCATAGATAAAGTAAAAAATTCATCTAGCTAGGAAGAGGGAGATGCAGTCCCATTATGTATTAAATTGTTTAAACATGCATTTACTGCTTTATTTATTTTCATGCCTTCTTTACATATCATAAAAAAAGATATTCAAATAAATTCCATTCTATTTCACCTAAACACCTGGAAGTCTCAATGTCTACCCGTACTCCCAATTGTGCTACACTGTGACTTCAACCTTTTTTTTTCCAATACTTTCATAAATGTTTTAATCCTTACTGTCCAGACCGCCTTCAGGACCCAGTACCTTTGTTCCATTAAACTGTGTGCAACTGACTTTATTGATATCTCTGCCACCTCACATCAGCATTTCACAGGCATTGAAATTACTTTGGTTCAGCTTCTGCAATAGTATTTTAATGGTAGTGTCTCATCTGCCTTTTACTGAAAAAAAAAGAATGGGAGTAAAGCAAGAAGAAAAAAGATTTCAACGCAACTAACATATGAAAGGAGTGATCTCCTACAGAAATGAGGCTTTTGTGACTGCTGCCTGCCCGTCAATAATTTCTTCCATTAATAATGGTGAACGTCTTAGCTTAGCTTGCAAAAAATCTCTATGCTACACTAACTCCAAATATTTTGTGAGCCATCAGAGCATGAAAATAGTGACCCAAACGAAAGCTCGGGAGTGCATGTCTGCTATTTGGTCTCCTGTGTGTTCCGGCTGTAAGAGAGCATGCACGTAACTGCAACCAGCTACAACACATTTTATTTCTTGTGCTTGTTGTGGTGGTAACTCCAGCACAAAACTCTTGTGCTGTGGGGCACAGGCAGCAGGAAGAAATGGAAATGTAGGACACAGATCTACAGACAACTTGGTTTTGCTGTTAATGGGTCTCATAGATCAACTTACATTAAACAAGGTACTCCTTTTCTATTACTATGTTCCTGTCTTCCTTTTGGTATATATTTGATGGCATACTTTAAAAAAAGTAACAGGCATAAATGATACTACACAGAAAGCACTACATTAGAATTTATGCTTGAAGTGTCCACTAATGAACCATGTACCTCAAGAAGGTGAAGGCACTTTGAGAGGCATCAAAAGCTAGAGTTACTAATTCTGTAAACCGTGCTTTCTATCTTCTTATATAGTTTTTTTCTTTTCCTGTTTGCTGGAAAGTAATCTGTAGACATCCCTTTTACACATGTTTGTATTTGAAAGAACACACACTCTGGCAAGCTCATGCTTGGGGCTATTCCTCTAAACAGTTAGCTGAAAATCTTAGCATCTAAGAGAAAAAATCAGAGCTTTTTGTTGTACACAGAATTAACACATTTTCCCTCATTTAGGAAATAAATGTGCGTTCATCATTACCAACTTCAGTATTTCTCTAGACTCTAGTTCTTTAAAATAATATCTGTGTTAGGTAGTTCCGTTGAGATTTATAAACGGGCCGGCTTAGCCCGTGAATAATGAAACTACACAGACTACTGTCAAGGAACTAGGTAACAACACATAACCCCACATTTTATTTTTCATGCTTAACATTTTAAAAACATAAACATACAAGAAGGGGAAGTCAGCAAATTGCTAAGAAAAGTTCCATTCAACTTTCTAACTCATTAGCATTTCTGAAGAAATATTTTGTTCTGTTAGTGAAGATATCCTATCTGGGATGAACTTCTGTATACAGACCTGAATATATAATAACTTTTTCCCAAATCCTTCCAATTATAACCTTCCAGTCAATACCAGACAGGCACTAGGTACCAACACTGCAAACTGCCACGTCTTTTCCAACCTTTCTAAGTGAGCTAGAAATGTTTTTATCACTGTAAAAACATCTTCAGCATGCATGCATGGGGCTGACCTGCTGCAATGGATTATACCTAGTTGGTCTTTTCTCACCACCTTGTGCTTTACAATCACTAATGTACTCACTTTCAGAACATCTTTTTGAGGCAGAAAAGGATCGCATTCTTTAATAAAGGCACCGAAACAGGAAAATTAAGTAACTTGTGTGAACAGCAATGTATCCTAGCCTACTTCCCTGAGAACAGCTGATGAGATAGTGATATCTCAGAGTCAACATGCAATCTGTCATTTCCACTCATGATAAAAGTAAGCAGCACCACGTTGTATTTCTTGTGACATTTACTCTCAATCTGAACAAAGACAATTTCAACAGCGGTTACAAGCCACCTGTCTAAGAAACATGATGCATCTGTACTTACAAAGTGTCCATCTTCTATGAGAAATGTCACATTCCTGTGGCACACAAAGCTAATATATGTCAGTTCAGATAACATTTATAAAAATCTTTTGACACTCTATCAACATTTTTAATAATTTTCAATTCACTAACATTTTGAAAACCAGGCTTGGTATTCTAAATACTGGGACAAGATAACAAACAGAAAAAATATAATTTGAGCCAAAGCAATATGAATTCCTGATTATCTTCTTGTCTTCTTTGCTGTGCTAGTGACTAGAAAGAAAATTCTTTGAAATATTTTATACATTTTAAGAGTTAAAACAGAATTGATGTTTCAAAGTTATCACTCAAATAAACAGCGTGTGTAACTACTGACTCGGTATTGGACTAAACGCAAACCCTTGGGGTTTTCCTACCACATTCTGTTCTTCAGGGATGTGCAGTATTGATCTGTCCTTGCAACACTCACTTCAGTGTACTGTCATGCACCAGAAGACTTAAGCCAGTAAAATTACAGGCTTAGTGTACAGTAACAGGAGCAAATTATCTGTATATATTTTCCTAGTATTTGCTGCTCCTTGCCCTGTGATTGATTATAACTAGAATATCTGTTTATTTACAGAGATTATATAGTTCTCTGCATATAATGGCCTCACACCTATTCTGTTTTTCTCACTGACTTAAATAGCAGTAGAATTAGATCTCTGATGGAAGCTTTACCGCATAGGAAGCATTGATTTGAGAGACTAGCAATACACTGCTGTGGTAAGATACTCTTCATCACAGCTAAGTAAAACAAGTTACAAGACAGTGTGTCGAGATGTCTTATGTGTTTTCAGCAGCCTAAGTCATTTTTTTTCCAAAGTATAGCTGATTACACAAACTCATTTCATCAGCACACTGGAATGGCATTAGGTAAGTAATTTGTTTGGTCCATAGACTATTTCAAGGACAAGTAAGATGTTTTTTCTTATTTAGAAAAGAAGGCAATGTTGTAAAAACCACATACTCCTGGTTTAGTACATGCCATGACACAAACTGTCATGAAGAAAACTCAAACACAGTTTCAGGGTTGCACTGTCAAGCACTTAGCTGGAGTACTTTTCTAGCTAGACTTAGGCATTAGATAGCAGGTTGCTGTCAGGAATTTCACCTTTCCTTTTTTGAAGGAAAGGCAGTGGCTGCATATGGATTTACTTTTGTCAAGCTAATGGGCAGGTATGCTTTGCATTATGCTGACTATATTGTAGCAGAGAACTTTTTTCATACACTGTCAGAAATTTTAGGAACAAAGAGACTAAACAGTAATTCTATACTTTGCACGTACATCTTTTTATCTGTGCTATTCTGAACATACATTTCCTTCACAATAACTACCAACCCGGTTACTCAGGTCATTGTAGAGAGCACCCTCAGTGGGCACAGATTTGTGGGAAAGAGCATGATGCTTTTCTTTATCTCTTCTGATGACTTTCCTCAGAAATCAGAATCAGAATGCTGCAGTCTTTGCTAGGATGGTCAGACACATTTACATTTATAAAATTGAGCCACAGAGGACTGCATTTATAAGTAAACAGTTCCTAAATTACTATGTAAAAAACAGCTGAAGAAAAAGGATATTACCGGAGATGCCGAAGATTTCTGAATTTTCATAAAACTACTGTGTTACACAGAATGGTTTAAGATATTTTAGTTTAATTTTGTTATAGAGATTGAACTACTATATTCAGCCTACATGTTAGGAATACAAAACATTCACTTGTGATCACTGAGCTAAGGCCTATCCTTTGTATTGAAGTATGGGCAGTATTATTAAAACATAACAGAAATACTGGGATAAGAAGCATATGATTTTGAATGAAACTTTGCTCATTATTAAGGACTGTCCACACGCTTTTCAAAAATAGTTTCAGCTCCCTCCTCAATTCTTTTTAATCTGTGTCTGCTTCTGATGCCCGATTACATCTCACGGGGGTGTGGATCTGCGGAGTACCTTGAGTTGCTTAATATGAATGAGTAACTATTCATAGTCTTTACATTCAGCCACACTCTAGTGAGCTTTTCTCTCTGCTTCTGTGTTAAACTCAGTTTTCTAGAATTGCAGAATTTTTTTTAAGCCCTTATGCTGCAAACAGTTAAGCATTTACTAAAATTTGTTTACATTAATCTCTTCAGAGTAGTTATATCTATAAATCCTCAATATATTTAAATGAACTTAGGCTAAAGATTTAATTATCTACAACGTAGCTCTAGTTACACCCGCAGAGCTCTAGATTTTAATTATAAATGTGTATTTTATGCAAATTAGATCACGTTGCACATGTTGAAACTTGCATTTTTATTTAGTCCCACCAAAGTATGCAAATTTAAAGATTCCATTAATTTCTGAATAAAATAATGTTGGAACCAATATTCTTAATGTACTCTTAATTATCCTGTGCTTAATTAATTCCTTTAGATAATAATATTTTAGTAGCTGTTGTATTTTAAGGATCTGAAATAATTTTGCTTTGAGATTTTAAAGTGTTGAAATTTACATACTTGTTTAGCTGCTTGCACTTTTACATATTGAAATAAACTATGTTATTCCATGGACAACAGAAGATTTGTAGGTGGAGGTTATAGCTTTTACTAGACTAATTGATACCATGGAAAAAGCAGATAAATTTTACACTTGGTCTAAAGCAGACCAGAAGAAAGACTTTTGTGCATGAAAGATTGTGTGATGGGGTAGTCTAACAAATTATATTACCTCCACCTACAAACCACGTCTAATTTATGCCCACATACCACCATCACCTTAATAACAGTACTACTTATACTTTACATGGAGGGATAATGTATCTCTTCAGAGTTGCTTCACCTCTCCCAGTAGCCATCCTATACTCTCAGCCTCTCAATCTGACACCAAAATTCTGTAATAAGAGATGACATCTGAAAGCAGAAACGACCCCACTAAGACTTCTGGCCTTCAGCTGGGAGGTTCTCAGTGAATTCTACATTTTGAGTGAGTGACAGTTTTTATGCTCAACATTTGTGCAACTTATACTTTCCGGGATCAAGATTTCTTCTCTGCTCAAGTAAATATATTACACTGTCAAAGACATGATGCATCAAATCAAAGGGAACATATTGTTCATTATTTTACCTGCAATTGAGTATGGGGCATTCAGATTTTAATATAATTGTTATTGCACATTAATGCTAACGTCCTTCTCAATATGGAAAACAGTTATTCTGTAAGTGAACAAATTGAGTGTTAGCCCTCACGTCAGTGGGCTGGGAAATAGCAGCACCAAATGCAGCAGAGAGGCTCTGGTATACATTTTAATTTGTGATAGATCTTTAGCAATCTTCAGCCTCTTAGGAAGCTTTGCCCTTTATTGAACTGTATCTCCCACATTAACTAGAAAGCCTAACTTGAAAAGATTTGGCCCATCAACTATACAAAAGGTTTTAAACATACTGCTCTTTGCAGAATAGTAAACTTTTAATAAAGTCTGTTTTCTATTTACATGTATACCTCGTTTCTCATTCTTCTACAATATTTGGAAATAAAATTAAAAGATTAAAATATTACAGGACATATTACATTTCAAACCCATCTATTCCACCTACAGGCATTATAAAAGCTAAAAAAATTGTTACATAGCCATGCTGGACTATTTCTCATAGATTTTAACTGTTATTAGAATTTTGAGAACCACATTGAATCTTTCTTTTCTATATGGGACAAACTACTTTCACATTTTCTTTCTGTCAGATATATTTGAAACATTTGTTTTGAAAGGACCCACTGGAAAACAATCACATTTTATTCATGACTCATGTTTTTATTAAATATGTGTAGGCTTGCAAGCACACCTCAAAGCAGACGAAGAGGTGAAATCTTTATCTAAATGAATTCAAAGTAATTCAGCACCTTTTGCTGCCAATGTCTGTTTCTTTGTGAGTACAGATTTGACTGCTGTTTACTGCAGCTGAAGAAAATCTGAAAGCAGCTGTTGTAATTTAAAGCTCCTGCGATATGCATGTTTCACTCTTGACACTGTATTTCTAAAAGTCTTCATTCAAACGTTCTGAGCTACAAGTGCAACCTATGCTGGAATGCCCACAGCCACTCTTGACACCTATTTGCCGATCTTCCTTCGGTTTCCTTTGGCATCACTGAGCCTCTGATCAAACAAAATGGTTGCTGATAGCTGTCTTAAGCAGTATGTCAAGCTTTGTACTTGAGAGTGTGCTTCAGCTGATGGGGGGCTGGGGAAGGAAATCACTTTTGTGATGCTGCAAAATAGAGATCTATTCATGTGCCATTGATCAAAAGGATTCAGTTACACTGAGAAAAGTCTCTATTATGATAGATCAAACATTTTGATTAATTTTTCTAACCTCTTGCAGTTAAATCTAGTGCTTTTCTTTAAAAAAACACTCCCCAGGTAAGTTCTCACTACAATAAATATTGTTTCAAAAGTTTCAAATTAGAACCCTGAGTATGCTATCAGTAATTGCAAAAAAAAATGTAGAGGCAGATCATTATACAGAGCCTAATGAGGTGAGAATGAAAGAGAAGGAAAAAGGTCTGTTAAGATTTAAAAGCTTCTTAATTCCAAATGTGGGTCCACTACTGAATGACCTTGCAATAGCTTGAGTGAGATAAACCACTTTTTTAAATGCATTTCCATACTATGATTTGATCTTTTTCATAGGAAGAATTTGCTATTATTTCATCAGCATTACCTTGATATCAGTACGTCTAAAAGGTTAAACCACATTTGCTTTAGAGAAATAACTGGTATGCTGAACTCTTTGGAATTACAGAGTAGAAATTCATGGAACACTGAAGGGGAATGCATCTCCTGGGACACGGAGCCCCACAAGTACTGGTACGCTGAAATTCCTCCATCCCTGCCGCAGAGCTGCTTCAGAGCATTGACTCTGAAAAGCTTAGTAAGTTAATGAAGTTAATAATAACACCACAGTTAATCTTCCTAACTGATGCTCTAGCATACAGTTAAAGTCCACAGGATATGTATCACAGCCTCGAACTTGAAATTATGTTGAAGAGAAATGATGTATAGGTCTTGCAGGGGTATAGAGCCTGGAGAGAAATTCACTCAAACTGAAATGTGTTCTTCTCAGGAATCGCCTCTTATGATGCTATTTAAAATCAGAATTGCAAAAGCATCTTAACTTGATCAAGACAGCAATTTACACTAAGGATTTAATTCTCAGAGCTAGTACAGCAGATTTGTTAGGCTGCAGGAATAACCTTTAGTGTCAATTATTATATACTTAATGCTTAAATTTTGTATTTTTCTAAAATTCCTCTTTAAGAATAATGAACACAAGCTTTACATCATGTCATCTTGATAAGAAAAAACCCAAACAGGTCAATGTTTTACAAAGATGTTAAAAATAAGCAAAATGCCATAAGGATGTTCAACAACATACCTTGTTATTATATAGCATATTTGTTAAGATAAGCTATTTGTTCCCAAATTACATTGGGCCACTGAGTCAAAATATGTTTCAGTCACCTAGGTGTTCATCCAGCTATCTGTGAAAGTTTGGACACCACACATCATGGCATCACAGAAGTTTAATGAAGTCTACACTGCTACCACCAAGGCCGACAAAAGATACTTAGCTTCCATTCATCTTTTTTATTCTGAAGGTAAATAGAGAACTGTTAAGAAATTTCCTTAAAGAGACAAAACAAGTTAATGCAGGTAGAAATATTTTTCTTTTTAATATATTATTTATACAATCATTCATGTTATAAGAGACTTAAGGATGTCATCTAATTCAACCTCTAAATCAAACCAGGATCAACACTGAATTCAGACCACAGTGCTCCACTCAGTCTTGAAAACTTCCAAAGATAAAGAATCCACAGGCTCTCAGGCCACCCAGTCCCATTGCTTAATTGTCCTCATGGAGAACAAGTTCTCCCTTATACCTGGGAAGAATTTCTCCATTTAATTCATGTTCACTGTCTCTCATCATCCTGCTGTGCACATCAGCAAGAAGTCTGGCTCTGTCTTTTTCTCCTCATAGGTACTGGCAGGCTGCAATTAAGTCCTCCCAAAGACCTCTTTTCTGCAGGCTAAACAAACCCACTTCGTCTCAAAGGGAATAAACATATAGGTGACCTTATGCCACACGCTCAAGTTAATCAACATCTTTCTTGTACAAGAGGCCTAAAACTGGGTGAAGTACGGCAGTCATGGTCTAACAAGTGCTGAGTAAAGAGGAATAATCACCCCTGCTGGCTGTGCTGCTGTTAATACAGCACACGCTGTTATCATTCAGCATTGTGAGGGCACACTGCTGGCTCATGTTTAGCTTCCTGTCCACTAGGACTGGTAACACCTTTTCAGCAAAGCTGCTGGCCAGTCAGCGGTCAGCTTCTACTGTTGTAATGCAGGGGTGTCAAAATCATGGTCTGCGGGCCGAATCCGGCCCTACACCTTGTTTTATCTGGCCCAGCACCTTGATTCTACCTGGTGGCAGTGCCGAGCTCCTTGCCCCTGTGCTCCAGTCACACGTGCAGTGTGTGTGACGTGCGTTACGCTGCAGGAACAGGAGAACGGCAGGAGCTGTGAGTTTGGCACCCTTGTTGTAAGGGGTTACTCCATCCCAAAGGAAATAATGATCACAATGAACGCACATTTTAGTTTTGGTTTACATAAACTAGAGCTTCTGCATTGTGTACAACAGCCTTCGATCCTACCTCCAATAACAAATTTAAAAGCCTACTTGTATCTTACTAAATCTTCAACAGTGAAATTGTTCATGCTTGGATAGATGCATACTACTAGATGAAATAAAATACACTGGTTTTTTATTTTCAGAAATCCATATGTCAGTTAAAACATCAGGAAATATCAGGAAAATGGGTGTGAACTTGTCAACATCCTGATACTGGTCATAGAAAATTTCAGATTAACTGAAACTGAGCATTCCAGTTATCAGACCCTATTTGCATGTTATTGATGACAACAAATATGTCACATTTCACGCATAACATACTCTTTTCCTGTAAAAAATTCCATTCTGTAATGGAATATTTGTATTTCAAGAACGTATATATACATATACATATATATACATATATATATACAGTAGAGACTCAATGTATACTACTAAGCATCACAGAAGATACTGTCTTGCTTCTAAAGCACTCCACTAATCAGCATTCATTGAAAAAGAACTTCCTACTCTTTCTCATGGTCAAGTTTCTAGTGCACCTGAGAATCTCTTAGTATGCTTGCAGTCATCTTTCTTAAGCTCTGTTTCCTGTAGTTGTGGCTTTTTTTATATATATTGAGGGCCAGGGGTGTTGGTCTCGTTTGTTGATTCCCTTTTTTGTGGGCCCTCACAGAATAATTCACAAAGAGGTTCCATAACCCCTTGTTCCTACAAGCACGCTGGTGCTTCCAGTGGAGTGTGGTTTGATAAATGCTACTGCCATTAGTTTCATGGTTTCTAACGACTGTCTTAGGAGAATGGCAGTAGTTCCAAGCAAATCATGAGTAAACTTGAGTCATAATACAGAACACTATTTTATAGATTAAAATAATTCTTTTATTTCTGTTTCTTCAGTTTAGTTACTAACTGATGTTGAATGCACGGATCTTTTCATCTCATGGAATCCACATGCACGCAATAACATGTAACATTGTCATTACATATAAAAAACAGAAAGATGTAAATGAAAATGATATCAAAATAGCTTTTGACTTGTGGCCTAATAATAGACAAAAAGAAAAAAAGATAATCATCACTTGATCTTTTTGTACTTGCCCTACAAAATGACCACAAAAATATGAAACTGGCTTTGCTCAAGCAAGGGTTTGGATCCCCAAAGGTCCCTTCCAACCTAAATTATTCTACGGGTTTATGATTTTGTGAGCTTTCTTGCTTGACCTACTGGCATTGCCTTCACCCATCTTAGCACTGTCAAAACAGAATGTGCCATTTCCTCTTAACAGTGACAGGATCTGTCACTCAGGAGACATCTGACCATATTCAAATGTTGATCTCTTCCCTAAAGTTCATGGGCACAAACCTCTGTCTTCTGACCCCATTCAAACATTGACCTCTCTCCTAAAGATCACAGACATGATCTTTTATCTTCTGACTCTCCTCTGCTGCCTTCCTGGGGCCCCAGTTAAAGACATGAAGACAAAACTTCCTACCCTGGTACAGCCCTCAGATTATTATCCAGTATTGATTTTTCAGGTAGGCAGCAATGAAGTTGCAACAAGAAATCCAAGGGCAATCAGGAGAGACTTCAGGGCCTTGGGACGGATGGCTAAGGGCTCAGGAGCACAAAGAGTGTTCTCCTCTATCCTTCCAGTTGCAAGGAATGATGAGGGAAGAAACAAGAATTTGGGGGATTTTGATCACTGGTCAGTCTACACGATGCCAGGCCTGCTGGTGACAGATGGGGTATGTGCCTCTCAAAGAGGGAAATGGATCCTTGCACAGGAATTAGCAGGGCTCATTGAAAAAGCTTTAAACAAGATTTTGAAGAGGGAAAAGGATAAAAACAGGCTTGCTAGGGAGCAGCCTGGGGGTGCCACACCGATGTGTGAAGAACAGTGTGCTAGTAAGGTTCTTCAGTCTGCCATCTCAGTGGAGGTAACGGATGGAGATCCCTGGGGCAGCAAAAACACAAGGGTTTTAGAGACCATGAAAATGCCTGAAGATGGTCATGTAGGAATTAGGTTTTTTCCCTCCAGAAAAGGCAGCAGCCAAACTGAAGTGCAACCTACATCAATGCATGCAGCATGGGCAACAAACAAGAGAAGCTGGAGGACAGTGTGCAGCATGAAAACTATAATAGTTACACCTGAAGATCTTTGATGTATTTTCGAACATAAATGATTCCATGAAACGATGACCTTTGGAACTTGTAAATAAGAAGGAAATACTCTCACTTTTACAAGCCCTTTTCAGTCTATGCAAAATTGCCTGTTGCCTGTCGCTCTGACCATGACAGCCCTCTCTATATATCTTTACCCTTTTTTAATTTTCTTTGTTGAAATCATATCAGAACTCTGCAACTCCTTCTCTATTAGTGTGTCTACTGTTGTGTGCCTACACAAATAACAATGCTGTCTGGCCTTTAAACCGTTTCTCATGACTCATTTTTGCTACTCCCCTTGTAAGAGATTTGGTGACTAATAATAGCTAGAGGGACAATATGAAAATGGGTTAACTGTTACCTATGAAACCGAGTAAAAACTTTATTGCAGCTTAGCTTACTGTGCACTTTCAGCTCTTCAGCACAGTGAATTAATTTTCCTGTATGATGACAGGCGCCACAGATGAAGTGGAAAACTTGAAGAGAAACAAATTCTAGTACAGCAACAAATACCAACCATCTCTATATCTTAACATGTCATATATTTATGACATATATACATTCTTCGAAGTTTTCCTTAGGAGTCTAGACCAAGATCCATAGCGATAAAAGCAGAGATCACGTATGTATATGACATTTCCGATCATACTTCTGTCAATGTCAATCTGACAATGTCAATTTTCTAGTTTTGGCCACTGGAGTTGCCTTTCACTCCAAGAGCTGATTATAAATAAATATGTAAGTACTTTCCCTTTCCTTCTATTAAATAAGTTATGGCCTTCATGTACACTTTTTCCACGATAGATTTTTTTGTTCTTCTGCAGCAAAAACCATACAGCTGGTATAATCACATGCTGTAAGAAAAAACACTGTGGTGGTTTTGTTTCTTTATGGTGTCCACTCATCATATTATGAGATAGCTCTCCTGATCGCCACAAAACACCTGCAGTAAAACCTTATTAGAACTCTGATGTATTTAAGCTGTTGTAGGTACTGTATAAGGCAGTGGTGAATCAGTGAGTGTAAATTCTCTCAAAGGTGAAAGCAAAGCTACTATGAACACTAAGAACTTCTGGCTCTTAAATTGAGTATACATACAATGATTATACACTATTTCTCTTTTGCCTTGCATCTGTTCATAACAGCATCAGATTATTTGCAGGCTGAATATAAACAACTAATTTTCTATGGAACACCAAGAGATTGTAACTTAAACAAGCCTTTGGAAAAATGTATTAATTCTGTAATGGAATATTTGTATTTCAAGAATGTATACATACAGTAGAGACTTAATGCATACTACTAAGCATCACAGCTGCAGTTTGAAGAGCTATAATTTTAAGACTTTATTGGTGGTATAGGTAAACTTGCAAAGCCAATAGTGAAGCATGGTTTAGATCAACAAAGTGACCGCTTGTGTTCATATATTTAAATCATCCTCCTGAACAATATCTACTACATAAAACATGATTTCGTTCCACACTTTTTGACCTAACTATGTAGTTTAACTGACCATAATCCTAAATCTGCATAGAAATGGGAAATTTAAAATAAATTATATATTAACATAGAATCACAGAATGACCCAAGTTGGAAGGGTCCCACAGCAATCATTGAGTCCAGTTTCTGACCCTACATAGAACAATCCCAACATTCACACTGTGTGTCTCAGGGCTTTGTCCAAATGCTTCTTGAATATTGTCAGGCTTGGCACTGTGACCACTTCCCTGGGGAGCTGTTCCAGTGCTCCACCACCCTCTGAGTGAAAACCGTTTCCAAATACCCAACCTAACCCTCCCCTGGCACATCTCCCTGCCATTCCCTCGAGTCCTATCATGGGTCACCCGAGAGAAGAGATCAGTGCCTGCTCCTCCTCCTTCCCTTGTGAGGAAACAGAAGACAGCTATGAGGTTCCCCCTCAGTCTCCTCCAGGCTGAACAGACCAAGTGACTTCCACCTCTTCTCATATGATTTCTCCTCTAAACCTTTCACCAGCAGTGGAAAATTGTATAAATTCTGTAATAGAATATTTATATTAAGATAGCTTTCAATCTAACAGATGTAGATTGCTTTGAAAAATCATCATCATTATCCTTCCTGTGCTATCAATGAATAGATTAAATATGAAGTTTGATAATTCGCACTTCTGTCCACTGATTCGACTTTTTATGTCTTGACAGCCTAAAATAAGGAATGTTTTATGACAGTAAAAGGCAGCTAAGAATAGTCAAATTTAGATTATAACCTGATATAACCACCCAATTACATGGTCTTCCTAATCAGTGTGGTTTTCTCTTCATCCCCTTCAATTGTATAAAAAATTATAGACTTCATAGATTTTTGACAGAAAATGCAAACGGATTTTTTTTTAACTTCCTATCTGATTCCAAATTATATTTTTTCTTAAAACATTGGTACTGTAAAAGCAACAGCATTAATTCAATTTAATGTTTAGTTAAAACAAAAAGAATAGTGGCATGTAGGTCATCACTGAGAAGAAACAAAATGTACCTTAACTGCACCTGTTGTTCATTGTATAATGGAGGACTGTCAAATTGCTGAGGTGCACCGATCTTGTCTTAAAACTACTAAGTTTAGTTCCTGACCAAGTCCTCTTCCCTCTCTCTTATTTTCTATGTATTTTTTTTTTCTTGAATGGGCAACATGAACAAAATGTCCACTGGGAGCCAGTCTACCAATACCAAAAACAATCTAAGAAAGATTTTTAACTACTATATGTAGTGATAAAAGATTTAAAAACTATGCTGAAAAAAGTCTGGGTACTGGAACTTTGAGTTGGAGCTACTAAAATGAATAAAGCAAGTTCAGTAGAGACAGACAGTTTGTATTTACCCAGAGGATTTTGAGTAAATAAAACAAACCCCTAACTGTAATTAAGTAATTCAAAACTCCATCAGATGTGACTAATCAGCTTACAATAAGAGAAAAGGTATCAATAAGTAAGAAGTATTTTCCTTTTTAATCTGAACTTGCACATATTATCTCCTTAATGCTTTAGAAACATTACAAAGTGCATGTTTACCGAATGACCTGTTGGTAAGATAGGATATTATATGCTGGAAAGTATTCAGTCAGTACAACGAACAACTGAGAAACAACAGAACGATGTTGACTTGCTTGAGGCAAAATAGTTCAGTATAAAGTGCAAAGAACACAAACCGTACTTCCTTGCAAGACACCATTTCAACCTCTACATTTTGTTTTTAATCAGAAGAGCACTACACACGTAAAGAAAAAGAAGACTCTGTAACCTACAACAGAAAAAGACAAAAGAATAAATTCAAAGCCTTCTAGTGATCTGTTACAAAGGCAGACCTAAATGAACCACATACAAACATTTACAACAAAGAGTTTATTTCTGTGGGTGTCTCTTAGCTAAACACGAGCTATTCCAGCAGTGTTCTACTGAAGCCAGAAGCCATGGTGACTCAGTATATCACTAAATCCTAACTGAAAGGCCTTCCTCATATGCCTGCTCAAAAGATACTTAGGTACAACCACACCATTTACTTAATTAAAGACCTAACGACCAGCAAACTGATAGTATGTTTGAGTTTTACAAAATGCATGTTTGGAAAAATTCCCTATCCCTACTATTAATTCAAATGCATAAACAGTTCTCTGAAATTGGGAAGTAGTTTAAAATATATGTAATCTCCAGTAATAAACATCAATATTTGAGTAATATAGATGTTTTGAATTAATAAGGCATTGTATGTTAGGGCAGGGTTATAACAGATCAGTTAAATTGTGCCAGACTCAAAGCAATCTTGACACTCAAGCAGAGTAAGTAATGCCCAGATTTGCCAACATTTCTGTGATGCATGATCACATATGTGGGGTTTTATCTTATTTCTTTGTTTGTATTTAAAAACCCTCACGTAGTTTTTGAGACTTCTCAAGCTTTTTCAAGATCCTGCCCTCCAAGTTACCCACACCCCCCCCCCCAGCTTATCTCTTACAAAATTTGTAGTCTTTTTTATCACATTTCTCAACATGGCAATATTGACTAGCTTTTCTCAATAGGAGAAAGGACACATAAATCTGCATTCCTAACATTTGTTCTAATACTTTCACAATCTCTTACACGTATGAATGGAACAAACTTCCAAACTTGTACCTAACTGTGTTGTGCCAAAAACATTTGGAGTTACCTGTTAAAAGATCCATTTTACTGATCTGAAATATCTCTCTCGTGTATTACATCACCTAATCTATCTTCTGTAGCAATACTACACTACACCTTACCATCATTCTATATTAATTTTTTGATGCAAATTGTCTCCCAAATAGCAACTGATCTATCAAATTTATATTGAAAATATACTCAACTACTCAGCTTTATTGAAATTCATATTGCAGTGAAACATCACTGTGTACTTTTCAGACCAGCTTCGAGAGCAAGCTGATATAATATGACATTTTGAAATAGTGATAAAGCTCATGTCTAATCTATATTGCATCAAATTTACCAATTGTCCTATGTCACTTTCATGCACTTTCAGATCACTTATACTGATTATCTTTACTCACTTTTCTGGCAATCCAGTTCTATTTTAGAGGCAATTCTACTGAAGCACTTCAGATAGCTGGTAAACATTTGGCATGATGTATTTTATCTGATTTTACCCATCAGCCTGAATAAAAACTAGAATTCTAATTCAAGCCTATATTTGGTAATGAAGTCATATATGCCACAAAAAAATATCAGCAATATGTATCAAGATGAGATGACCTCCCCATTCACAAACTTTAAAGAAATGATCTCCTTAGGGCTACTCTCAATCCATTCTCGGCCCTGTCATAATTTGTGCTTGGGATTGCTCCGATCCAGGTGCAAAGCCTTGTGCTTGGTTTGGTTGAACTTCATGAAGTTATCAGAGGCCCACCTCTCAAGCCTGTCAAAGTCCCTCTGGATGGCATCCCTTCTCTCCAGCACGTCAACCATACCACACAGCTTCTTGTTGGTGGTAAACTTGCTGAGGGTGCACTCAATCCCACTGTCCATGTCTCCAACAAAGACATCCAATCCGTCCTAATAGGAACACCAGTCATTACCAGTCTTCACCTGAACCATTTACCATAACTCTTCAAGCATGATCATCCAGGATATTCCTTATCCACTGAATGATTCATCCATCAAATCCACATCTCTCCAATTTAGAGACCATAATACTGTGCGGGACAATGTCAAATGCTTTGCACGAGTCCAGGTAGATGATATCAGTTACTCTTCCCTTATCCACCAACCCTGCAGCCCTGTTGTAGAAGACTATCAAATGTGTAAGGCACAATTTGCTCTTAGTTGTCACCAATTAGTTGCTTATTTATCTTGTGCCTCAGCAGAGTTTCCAGGAGGATCTGCTCTGTGATCTTGCCAGGCACAGAGATGAGACTGACCAACCTGTAGTTCCCCGGGTCTTCCCTTTTTCCTTTTTGAAAAATATGACTTCTGTTTCCTCTTTTCCAGTCAGTGGCAACTTCACTGGACTGCCACGACTTCTTAAATATAATGGATAATGGCTTTGCAACTTTGTCTATCAGTGCCCTCAGGACACGTGGATGCATTTCATCAGGTTCCACAGACTCGTGAACCTTCAGGTTCCTTAGATGGTCTCAAACTCAATCCTATCCTACAGTGCTTTCTGAGACTTCGTTGGTGTGGCTTGAGCCATTGCCAGTGCAGACTGAGGCAAAAAAGTCACTAAGTACCTCGGCCATCTCCACATCCTGGGCAACTAGTGCTACTGTTTCCTTCTGGAGAGAGCCCACAGTCTTTCTTTAATCATTGACATACTTATACAAGCTTTTCTAGTTGTCCTTGACATTCTTGGCCAGATTTAATTACCTCAGGGCTTCAGCTTTCCTAACCTGATCCCTGGCTGTTCAGACAATTTATCTGTATTCGTCAATGATGGCATTCCAAACTTGTCAACATTCCAAATGATGGTATCTATCTTCAAAATCCCTGTATTGTCTCTTTCTTTCAGTGCAGATTTCATCATTTGAACAAGAGTAGTGCTATCTTAGTTGTCAACATCTCTAATTCTTTAATCTCAGTCCTTGAATATACGTCCAAGACCAGTTGTTCTTAATAACTCCTAAACGCGACATATGCAATATTACCTGGTTAACATGACCTAAAATGCACTGTCTTACTAATTCCTGTTCTGAAAGTGGTTACTGTAATGAACATTTCCAGCATAGCTTTCATGCAAAAAGCCTTCCTAACTAACAATCTGAGCACATCTTCTATTCAAAAATTTCCTAGGGAGCAATTTAGGATTCATTTGCTGATATATTCTTAACATAAATGCAGCATTCTAATAAAGAAGTATTTGAGATTGCAAAAGTAGATGCCATCATATTGTGTCACTATGTTAAACAAAACACCTTTCTTTCCAAATTGCTGCTAGTTGGAAATAACCATATTTGTTTCCAGTAAGTAATTATACAGAGGAAGGTAAAAGGATTCGTTTCAGACGGGTTAGTCAGTTTTTTTATTGCATTGAAAACATGATTTATTTTTTTTTTAAGTAACAACAATGCTTTGAAGATATTAACTGGCATGTGTTTTAGAAAATGAAGATTTAGAGGTTATGATTATGAACATAATAAAGAACTTCAGTGCTCAGAGTTGCACGATACTCTAATATTGCACTAAGATGACATATTGATGACAGGATACACTCAGCTGACATGCAAGTCCCAAATCACAATAAACTGATATAGCAATAGAAACATACATGGATATTAAAACCCCTCCTAGTTAACCTAATTTAAATGATGTGGAAGTGGGAGACCAGAGCAAATACTCAGTGTCTGATAACTTGAGTCATGACATCTTGATGTCTAGCTGTAGTTGGGGATATTTTACAGAACGTTTAATGAAGGAAGCCATCTCAGGAATCAATACACGATCTTCATGGAAGTATGGTATTGTTCCCTTTATTGCCAAGATAGCTCACATTATATACCTTCTACAAGGGTTCACGCGGCCACAAATAACAAGCGGATTGGCTCTAAACATTTGCCCACTCCTTCTTACACTAGCGGTTTAGCATTCTGTTTAACATTCTTTCACTGATTGCAAACTGCTTACTTCTCTATTCTTAGTCCTTCAAGGTCAGTTCACTGACACTGCCATCCGTAGTATAAGCTGGATTGTGCACATAGGCCACACAGGCCTCATACAACACATGATATTACTGCTCGATTAAAAAGATTCTCCTACAGTTTAAAGATGGAGACTACGTATTTTAATTACAAGGTATTCGTATTTTCTAAAAAAAACAGAATTTCATGCTTGACTCAGAAAATTCCAACTTAACACTGCAGTTATAAATTAACTACTTTTTATCAATTTTTCCTATATATGATTTGCCTTTTTTAAAATACATTAAACTAATGTAATCATAATTTCTGAGTTGTCCCATTTTCCAACTGACCAACTGTCAGTTACTATTTCTAGACACAACTACAAATTCAGCACAGAACATGGCAAAACGAATGCAGAACAGATTGAACACTGAGGGGAATCTAACCGATGCACATAGCAGAAATGAAAATGTTGCAAGCCTGCTGACAGACTGGAAAGAAGTAGAAGTAAGCCAAATGAACTGATAAATGCAGCCAGAAAACTTGTGAGACAGCAGGGTACAAAAATGCTAGACTTACAATAACTGTGATGCAATAGTGATTTCTAAAATGCAGAACATCGCAGTGTGAGAAAGAGAACAAGCTACAGGTATTTATATATTATAATAGCATTACTGCTATTAACAAGTCAGCAATTAACTCATTAAATAAACGTTCTCTGCATTTAACACAATATTTTAATTAATTTAAACTGAAAGTGAAAAAACTAAAAAAGGTCACTGTTAACTAAAACACTGTGAATTTTCTGCTGGAAAATGTATTTCATTATCTGCCTACAAAGAAAATCAGAGTAAAAATCTGGCATGTGTTTATCACTCCTTTATTCTTGCCTAATTGCAGGGTTCACACAGCAAAATTCCTTTAGTACTTTGGTGTAGCATCATTTTTTCTCTTAGATAGCTGAAAGCTAAGCTTTTCAACAACTCTTTAAAAAGGTACAATACCAGATATACAAAATATTGTCACATAGTTTGAAGACCTTTTTCATTGTTTTTGGTAAGAATGCACAATATTTGTACAGGGGACAAGAAGATGCCCTTCCGAATCTTCAGATCCCAATAACAGAAAATATTTTTATTTATGTCATTTATCTACAGGGTCTCTAAAATGAGACTGAGCTTTCTTTTTATAAGTTAATCTATCAAGTCATTTAAAATTAAATACTATGGATTTTATTCTTATTTGAAAATTTTATGGACATGGAATTTAATTTTCAGCCAAAAGTTTTTATTGAATTTCCTTGTCTTTAAAATGTTGCTCCGTCGAGTTGCACTCTGATCTGGATTTCAGCAACTGTTTCACACTGCTGGAGATTTCTGATATAATGTACTTCGGCTGTGCAGCCCACATCCACAGCAAATGGAAAGTTACATTTAAAGATGCATACTGTAAACCTTAAGTGCACTAAATGATCCATATCTGAAGTTACGGAGTCTGATTTTTTTTACGTGCACAAAACCCCCATCCTGGAATGCCTCCATGTCTGACAGAAAAATGCAGTAAGTCCCTTGTGCAAATCTGTAGACTGAGCTAGATGCCCCGTGCTGTCCCAGGTGAGCATATAGCTAGTCCATCAACACAGGCCCAAATATTTGCGCGTCATTTCCAGAGGCAGCTAACCATAATACTTTATTTGCTTTGTTTGTAGTCATTGTCCTGCCTCCATTCGCATTTAAGATACACGAATTTACTTTTGATAAGAACGTTTAATGTATGCCATTTCTACACACCGATAGTTTAGAGATTATTGTTATTGCAGTTTCTGTCGAGTTTCACACATTTTTGAGGCATACACTGTCCTTATCACCCACACCTGTGACTTTAACAAATATAAAAGGCAGAGCCATTAACCTATATTGTGTACATTTTTAGATCAAGGAGTTCCATCAATTATTCCAGATGTCATCTGCCAAGGTGTAGCTATGAAAGTACTCCATTTTCACATGGTGGCTAAAACAGTCTCCCTGTTCCTTCTGCATTCACCTGCAAGTGGTAAAATTTAGCCCCCTGTTTTCTTTAATAAGTGAAAAAGAGTAGAGAAATCCATTAATGGTAAGAACTTTACATCTGCCTTTAATTTATGGTCTCAAAATGTACTTTATTCTTCAAAAGGGTTTTTAAAAATCCTGGGTTTAAGAAAGTTGCTCTCTCAAATATCCTGTCAGTCTGCATTAGCTGTGACATTATTTTAGACAAACTAAGATTTTTAATAAAAGGATTAGTCTTCTAATGTCATATTCCCAAGGGTAATGAAAGTAACTACAAATCATACTAGACAAGGCTATATTTACATGGCTCTGTTTCCTTTGCTATACAAGATCTAAAAATTGATGAATTGATGAATTCCTCTTCCGTGGAATCCAAGTGTGATGTAGGTGATGCAGAAATTCTTTTATGACACTGCTCAATGCTATTTAGATGTTCTATGTCAAGGAACTAAAAGAATTACGTGTCGTCATTCAAAAAAATTTAAACAAACCAGCTTTGCCACACCAGTGCAAATGTAAGCAGACAAAAAATGAGCAAAAAACTTTCGACTCTGATAAAGAAGTGAAATTTGAAGAAGTCAAAACATAAGAAAAAAAAAAGAAAAAAAAAAAGGTTAAATTCAAAGTACCTCAAAAACTGTATAAAATCATCCATGGCATTGCATGGGAAAAATTTTTCACTCATCTTCAGAAACATTTTTAGCATCTTTGATGTCCCTGACCATATTCTTAAACCACAATTTAATAGCTAATCCATTTCATTTTCACTACAATCACAGAAAACAGTGGCTACAACAAACCATATTGCTTCTTAAGAAGTAGTTTAAGATTTACTGCACGTTTCTTTGACAATATTTCAGTTGTTCTACGTTGCATTTACAATAGTTGAATTTAAAATTGCAACTCTAAAAAAAGAATTAAAATTCCATTTCAAATGAAATTAATTTCATTTAGCTAAAAATTAGCTTTACAAAAGCATCCCTTACCTGACTTGTAACACTTGTAAACAAAATCTTAATGCTATAATATACTTTTTCATAATATTACAATAAGACAAATTCATGTTTAGCCAGCATATATAACTACATATTTTGAACCTCTGTGCATCCTATGAATCAGCAGGTTGTAGGTTAAAGTTGCACACAATTATAAAGTTTCATTGAAGTGTTCGCAGAACATAAAAATGGTAAGAACAGTTTATATAAATATTAAATCATTTTTGTACTCAGAAACTGTCAAGTCTCAGTTTAAAATTCTGTTGTGAAACTTTCCAAGAGTTGGTGGTAAGTGAATTAGGGCAACCACCATAATGTTGTTCTTCTGCTTACTGGAAACATATCACTAATATTTAATTGATTTACTTTTTAAAGAGAATAAGAAGGCTATCAAAAAGAAAAAAACCCTTCTTCTCAATGGAACAGTTTAAGAGAATATTTTTCTGGGGCTGAAAGCCAAAAAAGCTTTCTAGGCTTCTTTCCTCTCTATAATGTAATATGGTTGGCGATAACTATGTCTTATAGTTACTGCTATTATCCTATTTTTGACATTTTGTTAAAAAACTCTACAATTAATTACTCTTAGTAAATGTTCCTATGTCTAAATTTGTCTTCACTGAAGTTCTGTCTTTTTTTCTGAATAACCCTAGCTCTGCAGGCACAAAACATGATGAAAATTTTAAAAAAGCCCTATTATATACAACAGTCCTATACAAAAAGGTGTAAATCTGATAGCAGTGAAAAACCTGTCTCAGTACTCCATAAAGATTCAAACTTTACTCTTACTCAAAATTTATCCCTTTGCTTGTGACTAATTATGCTACCATATTTTATTTGATATTCGTAATTTAAAATACATGAAGGAACTTCCATTACTTCAAGAGTCAAGAAATACAGAATTTAATAATCATATATTATAAATGATCTTTAGCTCACATAATCAGGTTGTAGATTCATGATGATTCCCATGATGAAGGAATATTCAGATTAAAGCCACTGCAGTAACTCTTACCCTGTTATCTTGGCTCTTCTATAGCAGTCAGAGAAGGAAATCCTTCACCCTTAGAAACAATCTTCAGTATATAAATCAAAATAATTATGAAATACAAAACATTTTCGCTCAGGAAATTTCCTACACTGATCCAAATTGGGGTAAAAAAACCCCTCTAAGTTGTTTTCATCTTCATCAGACACTGATCCTGTACTGCAGGTAAATCAGCTGGGCTTGAGTTAAAGCCAGATTTCTCATAGCACTGCTACCTCAAATACATTACAAAAAAACCTGATTTATACTTAGATGGTTTCCTGCAAGTCTGTCTTAATATACCACTATCAGTCGTATAAAAGGCTCAAGATATACAGTATGCGACAAGTAAGTGTTTCTGGAAGAGCTTCTCCATTGCATCTTTCTTTTTTTCTCTTCAAAATGTGCAAAAATTCATATTAAATCAGCCTTTTTTTAACTAATTGTTTTGTTGCATTATAGTTTTAGAGGCAAAGGGAAAAATGCCACAGAAAAACAGCCTTGGAAATTTAGAGCTGAGTAAGAGCACTGAAGGTCAAATTCAAATATTGAGTTCTACTAAACTACACAACGTATGAAAGAAATTCCAGAACGCACTGTAATCTCAAAACAGGAACAACTCAGGGGACTAGATCTAAACACACACAATCACAGAGGCTCTATGTCTATTTGCACATCTCTCATGTGATTGTATACGTAAGAGCGAACTGGCTGCATACGTAATAGAAATAATCACCTTTTAAGCTGAAAGCTAATACTGGCAGCAGTACTAGCACAGTAGATGCGGCCACCCCTACCTACAGTTGTAGGCACAAACACTGAAGTACTATCATCCATACTGCTTATTTAGCAGAGCCTCTGGCTCTGGTCTTTGCCAGCTAGCAGTCCCCTAGATGTTTTCAGGGCATGGTGCATCTGGATAGTGCACATCAGGCAGGGACTGCTTCCAGCAAGTGGTACGGATGAGGCCTGTAGTGAGCTAATGGTTATTAAACTAAAGGACAATGACTGTTTTCTTCTATTTGCTTACTTGTATATGTATTCTAACACAATATGTATGAACAAGATCAGTTCTTCACAAAGTTTAAACGTATTTTTAACTTTAAGCACACTATTTCAAAAGAAACACCTATACCTTTAAGGACAGGACATATGTTAAAGTGATTTGGTAGGCAAAACCCTAATTTTCAAGATTTTCTCTTCCACTACATAGATAAATAACAATAAAAAAGATATAAAAGTAGACTGTCAAATAAAGAAGCTCACACTAGGACAAGTTCAGATTAGACATGAGGAAAAATTTCTTCACCAAAAGGGTTCTCGGGCACTGCCAGAGGCTGCCCAAGGAGGCAGTGGAGTTCCCATCCCTAGAGGTGTTTACCAGATATGTAGATGAGGTGCTCAGGGATGTGGTTTAGTAGTGGACAGGTAAGGCTGGACTCAATGATCTCAAAGATCTTTTCCAACCAAGCGATTCTATGGTTCTATGATTCATCCCCTAGACAGAGATACAGAAAAGTTCAATAATTTAAAATGGCTCTGTGGAGACACCTGCCTACAAAGCCACAGCACAGACCCTGGATTATTTAACAGCACGGACAAATTAATTATCTGTGCATGAAGTACTTGTTTTGAATTTACATATAGACGTCTCATTTGCTTTGAAGTGGTTTGAAAATATTAATTTGTGCTAGCTGCAGAATGCAATTTGGTACGAAGCTTTTTCTGTTGAAACTGGTATATTCACAGAAGAAACACTCTGTAGAGTTTCTGAGAGCACTCAAGTCGAACTTTTTGCTCCCTAGCTAACAAGTCCTGCCGTGCCAGAGTGCCTCTTGGCTTGGATTTGGTGCTGCATTGACTTGGCTATACTACCTATGGCTCAGGTCATACCTTCATTTGACTTACTCAAAAAACTCTGCAGTTTTGCTTCACTAGGCAGTGTAAATAGTCCTCTGAGTCCTTCCATCTACAGATGAAGCTCACGGTCATGTTGTCAGAAATCAAATACTGCATTAGATGGAACAGCAGTATGATCAGTTATAACAACTCCTACAATTGATTCTATGCAAAGAAATACTAACATAAGAGTTTCAACGAGGAAGAGAAAAAGACCTGTACAGTTCCTCTAGTTCTCATTAATTTCACTTAATACATAAAAAGTTCAGTATGAGCCATGTGCCCTCTAACTGCAGGGCAGAAAGCCTGAAGTAAATTAACTTCGGGCAGTAAGGACAAATTAAAAAAAACCCAAACCAAGAACAGAAAAAGCAAGAAAAATCTTGATACAACCACATGGGCAGTGAAAGCAACTGCCCTTAGTTATTGTGTCACGAAATGAAAAGCTACAGCTAATCCCCTTAGCTTTCCCATGTGAAAGTGGAATCCAAAACTAATCCTTTTATAGTAGCTATACCACTTGAAATGGGGTGTTTAAACAAATCCTTTTAATCATCAAGGCAAGAATCAGGGAGCTGAAGTCAATCCCCTTAGCTATCCTACATGAAAAAGGGAACCAAAGCAATCTCCTTAGTTATGCTAGCATTTAATAACGAACTCTATCAGCCTTTTAAACTATTTTGATATAAAATTATTAGTAGCATTCTTCTGACATACCAAGACCCAACATGAGCATGTAGTAACATCCATGGTACAGCAAACTGAACATTACTAGCCAACTTTTATGGCAATAAATTACATGTTTAATGCTCTCTATTTCATGATTTACTAGTCCTAAGCATAATACAAGAATATCTATGTATCAGTTAGCTGAAAGGCAAAAAAAACCTGTTTGAGCTCTCTCTTAACAAAAGTTATGTAATTGGGAATATACCTCATAGTATGGAAAGCTGACAAAAAGTACTGATACAGAGAGAAATCACTGAACAAAGATATTATCCTATAATTTAGCTGTTGTGTCTGTTAACTTAAACTTTGTTATTTTACTTGTTACTTTTTTTTACTTACTCTGCAAAATGCCCAGTTTTTTCATTACTAGTAGAGGATTCTAATGAAACATTAATAGACCTCTTAAAAACAACCGTTGCTAGTTGTATTCATACATATTTGTTCCATTTAGCGATAGCCCCTTGTTTGACAGTCTGATTGGTTTGGTTTCTAAACAGTCCTGGTTGGTAAGATCCTTCCCCAGCATTACGATATCCAGAGGCAGGTTCACCTCCACTTTCATCTTGTCTCAAGTTTGTCCCCTAGAGAACTTTTGGTTCTTTCTTTAAAAACGCCCACAAGATCATCATGCTTCCAGAAATAGAAAAGGAGATCTGTATCACTTTGCCAAGTGAGAGCATCCACTTCTGTTCATTCCAAGGTTATATGCTTGTCTTAAAACAAAGAGTCAGCTAGAACATCTGTGTTCTTCAAATGTTATTCTACATCTCAACAGCACTTGTGATCTTTCAATTTGTTTCTGCAAGTCACGTATTATGCTTTAAACTCTTAGGAAGAGATTCTTTTGATTAAATACAATACAGGAGAATTATCCTCTTAAATCTGAAACAGTTATAACTATTATTCATAAACACCTGGATTTTCTGCTGGGTTTCTTTCTGTTTTGTTCTTCATAGAATTGTGATTATTAAAAGTAATTCCATTTCCTTATTATCAGACAATAAACATATCTACAAACTGTTTATTTTCCACTTTTTGAAGTATCTTATGAGGATTATGTGAAGAGTATCCAATTCTGCTGCGATTGCTTACATAAATACATAATCCATGTTTTCCCTCAATTACTGAACACAGCAGCAACTGGTTCTGTGACAGTGAAGCATTTTTTGATGCTGCCACTTTTACCTTTTTCTCTTGGAAAAAATATTTTTGTGGCTTTTGAAAAATACAGAAAGATTGTTTTTCAGAATACCTAGATATTTATAAACTACTTAAGCATTTATGAGACCATTTCCTAAGCACACAGGAATTCCAAGGTGTATTTCCCATGAGATCAGTACAGCCGTTTTTAGTCTCTAAAAATACAAATGTTCAGAAAAAGACAGGTTCAGTATGCATCTTTATAGCTCCACGTGTATGTACAGTCAATGCCAAATTATATCAGAACAATATTATATTTAATTGGGAATGGATGTGTGATTTTTATTAATTTTAGAGTATCTACCTGTTGGCACAAACCAGAAAGATTCTGCTGAAAATACACTCCATGCAATTTATATGAATCATTCTTTCTCCCTCAATCTAGCATGTTTCCTTCTCAAACTATGACTCTCTACAGAAAGAAGAAAAGAATGTGTTAATTTACAACAAATTATACTTTTTTCTTACTGCCCTTTTTGGCAAGACAAATACTGTAAACTCCTGAACGCAAGATATGAATGTGAAAATTACAAATACTTAAAAGATACTTTTCATGCATTGACTACATAGATGTACAAACCATATATGGTAATCTGATTTATTTTAACTTCCAGCCAATGTATTTTTGAAAAAACAATATGGGATTTAGCATACATTTTGTAGAGCTGAACAATTGAAAAAGTTAAGTGTTTTTTGTGCTCCACTACTTATAGTGCTTCTTGTCCCTAAAATGAGAAACATAACAGCAAATATAAATACTGCTACAGCCACTCTTTTGCTATCTAATATACAATGTACAATGAAAAATAATGCATTTTCTTTGTGCATTAGAATTAAAGGGTATGCATTACACAAGATGATACACTAAAAATCATTATCCTAAGAAACCAAAGTAAGTAGTTTTACATTTGCTCTTTGGCAGGTTTTGGGCACTGAATGCATGAACTGGTTCTAACCAAAGCATAAACAAGCGCTATTTAGGAAAAAAAATTGGTATTTTAAATAGCAGTTCTCTGCATCAAGAACTATGAGACCACCTCCTTTGTTTCCATTTTCTTTATTATGTTCCCAATGCTACTCAAAAGTGATTAAAAACTGAAAACAAAAACTAAGAAACAATGAAGTCCTTCATGGTCATGAGGTCATGAAGGACATAGTCAAGCAAGAAAACAAAGAATATTTCATGTGAAGAGGGTGTTGTAGAGGCCGCACCTTGAGTACTGCATCCAGTTCCGAGTCTCTCAGTTTAAGAAAGATGTTGAGATGCTGGAGTGCGTCCGCAGGAGAGCGACAAGGATGGTGAAGGGGCTGGAGCACAAGCCCTATGAGGAGCGACTGAGGGAGCTGGGGTTGTTTAGCCTGGAGAAGAGGAGGCTCAGGGGAGACCTTACTGCTCTCTACAACTGCCTAAAAGGAGGTTGTAGTCAGGCAGGGGTTGGTCTCTTCTCTCAGGTGACCGGCGACAGAACAAGAGGACACAGTCTCAAGCTTTGCCAGGGGAGGTTTAGGCTTGACATTAGGAAGAAGTTCTTCACCTAAAGGGTGATTGGTCACTGGAATGTGCTGCCCGGGGAGGTGGTGGAGTCACCGTCCCTGGAGGTGTTTAAGGAAAGATTGGATGAGGCACTTAGTGCCATGGTGTAGTTGACGAGTAGGAGTAGGTGTAAGTGTTGGGTCATAGGTTGGACTCGATGATCTCAAAGGTCTTTTCCAACCTTATGATACTGTCATACTGTGATACAAGTTTCATCTTGGCCAATAGAAAGCCCAGTTCATTAGGGGTCATATTATCTCAGTATTAAGTTGATGATACACTTTAATTTCAGCTATGTGGCTTCAACACACGATTTTATCCCTATTGCTGTGTCTCATGTTAAATATTTGAATAGCTATGGAGTATGAAATGGAGATGACAAGCTCCTGTCTTGACATCCTAGTAAGAGGTCATCCTACTAGAAAAGCAGACAGAAAAATGCTTCTACTTTGAAGATGGTCTGTAGTTACAGCTAAACACAAGAAATTTTGGCTTTATGAGGAATATATTTGTATAAAACACCATCTAAGTTAAACAGTATGGAAAAACAATACAAAAAGTATATGCAACATTACTATCATACAGTTCAGACTTACTACATAATACAATTAAAACCACACTAAAATGCTTTTGGTTGAACAGTTTAGTGACTACTTCTTTACTATTACAGATAACTGCTTAAGTATATAGTTGTTCTGTACTGAATCATTCAAATATGTTAATAATCCTCAATTATATCTGCTTTCCTATAAGTGTGGGGTTTTTCTAATTTGCATCAAACCATATCCCATTGCTTAGGTTATGATGCTTTAGATCTGTGGCCACACAGTGGCAAGAAGAAATAGGCCCAAATGCATTCTTGATATCTGAATAAGAACACGACGGTGTATTTTGCCAATAACTATCTTTTATGGAATCTGTAATTAGATGTTTCACACAAAACCAAACGAAAAACAATAATAACAAAAAACTCCAATAATCCGAGGATTACAATAGTATCTGTTCTTCATAGTGCCTGGAACATTTTGTGAATACAACCATTTCAGATACTACGTGCTCGGATAACCCTGCATCCATCCAGTAGATGCTCAAATTCCCAGCACAGTCACAGTTAATTCTGTGGCCAGGGCGTTCAGGTTACTTGTGCAGGCAAATAAAGATTTTTGCCGTTTTATGAGGAAATACACTGAAAAACAAAAATTCAGGCATGCACCAAATTATTTAGACATTGACAGTCCCAGGGACACACGTTTATCAAGAAAATTCCTTATATTCCAAGAGATGCTCATAAAACAAACACAGGAACTTGACTCCCCTGTTCAAGTCATCGCATATGAGGAACAGCAATTCCTTTAGAAAAGTTTTCCTAGACATTTAACTAGATCTTGGATATATCTAACTGTTTAATCCCTGCAGATGGAAATCAATCTCAAAAGAAATACCCCTCAACTTATCATTTCCCTCATACAAGATGTCCTGACCAACAAAGAGTATTTTAATATGGCACTGCAGGGCATGGTGTCTGATCGCGTCCAAATTATAGCTCAAATATGTGACTTCAAATATTTTTCTTAATGTCTTCTCTGTAAAGTCCCCATATGTGTGAAAATCTGATTAGCTTCCTTCTTTTTCCTTCATCCCTATTGAATGTTCTGACAGCTAAATCTCTGCCTTCTATTAAACTTGTTATTAAACCCACAGCCTCTGTGACACCTCTGAAATCCTGATGGTGAGCTTTCATAGATGTAACTACATATCTTTATTGCAGTTGGAATGCTGAAATAGAGGAAAGAATTTAAACTTTTGGATGAATTCTTTCTCAAAAATGTCCTCAGTGGTTAGTTAATAGTTTGCTTCTTGCTACTTCTGCAACATCTATCCACGTGACCACAGTTCTCTATTCCACAGACTATTCAGAGTGTGCCCAGGTGGCCAAGAAGACCAATAGCACCCTGCCTTGTATAAGAAACGGTGTGGCCAGAGGACTAAGGAAGTGATCATCCCCCTATACTTGGCATCGGTGAGGCTATGTCTCAAATACTGTATTCATTTTTGGGACCCTCACAACAAGAAAGACCTTGAGGTGCTGAAGCATGACCAGAGGAGGGCAACGAAGCTGGTGAAGGATCTGGAGAACAAGTCTTATGAGGAGTCACTCAGGGAACTGGGTTTGTTTAGTCTGGAGGACACTGAGAGGAGACCTTAATACTCTCTACTTGTACCTGAAAGGAGGTTGTAGCAAGGTGGGTGTCAGTCTCTTCTCTGAATTAACAAATGGTAAGACAAGAGGAAATGAACTCAAGTTGTACCAGGAGAGGATTAGATAGGAGATTAGGAAAAAATTCTTCACTGAAATGGTTATCAAAAATTGGAACAGGTTGCCCAGGGAAGTGGTTGAGTACAATCCCAGGAGGTATTTAAAAGATGTGTAGGAGTGGTACTTAGGAACATGGTTTAGTGGTAGACTTGGCAGTGTTAGGTTAAATGTTAGATTGATGATCTTAGAGGTCTTTTCCCACTTAAATGATTCTATGATTTGCTTGGGAAAAAAAAAGTAGAATACCTTTAGATAGAAGTCTTTTCTTAGTATTGATATTTTTCGTGTTGACTTTCACAAAACTTCAATTGAATTATGTTTACTGGATCTGCATGGGATAGAGTTAATTTTCTTTACAGTTGTCCATACAGTGCTGTATTTTAGACTGGTCTCCAAACAGTGCTGATAACACACCAGCGCTTTAGCTGTCACTGAACAGTGCTTGCTCAGCATCAAAGGCTTCTCTGTTTCTCTCGCTTTGCCCTCTCAAAGAGTACAGTAGGAGTGGGCAAGAGTTGGGCAGCGGACACAGACTGACAAAAAGAATATTCCATCCCATACAATGTAATGCTCAGCAATCAAGCTGCAGGGGTGGGGGTGGTAGTCTTTCCAAAGTAGTTATTTCTTGGAGACTGTATGGGCGTATGTCTGCGGGTGGGAGGTTTTGAATCAGCACCTTTGCATCAGTTATTTTTCCCCCTCACTTACTAAACTGTACTTATCTTGATCCACAAGCGTTTGCCTTTCCAGTTCTCTCCACCATCCTGCTAGGTAGGAGTGAGCAAGCGACTGGGCAGGGGCTTAGCTGCTGGCTGGGGTCAAGCCACCACAGTGTGACACTTTAAGAAGCATAGGATGTCCTTGAACTATGATGCCTTGTTCACTAAGTCACAATTCTCCAACCACAGAGCAGACGGGGAACAAATAAATAAAAATAGATTCCTTAGTTCTGGTTTTACATGTTCTAAAGTATCTTATTCAACCCACAAAACCTGACCTTAAGCTATGTTTATAAAGATGTTCAGTGAACATAACATGCCGTGACCTTTCTCAGCCATTATATTGGGTGTTACACGATGCATAATTAAAAACAGTTTACAAAATTCAAGTACAGATTACAGAGACGAGGAAGTAATACCATACATCATATAGTCATATAACATAAAAATATTTTAGCTATAAAAATGAAACATTGTGAAGGTTTTTTCTAATGGGACTTTTCAAAGGTAAGTTGTTTGATAAATATTTAGAACACAAAAGTCACACAGAAAGAAACAGGTTTATATTAGTCGCATACATTCATTGAAGGATGATGTACATTTACATATCTAGGAGTGGGAATACCACTTTTACGTAACAGATTACTATGAGATATAAAACTGCAGTTCTGGAACACAATTATGATTCACAATGAGAATCAACTGAACGTGAGCTCCCAATATTATCACTGTAGTAAGAAAGCCTAGTGGGATCTCTTTGATGTTTAAACAGGAGAAGAGTAAAGAAAAGTGGTGTGAAGATTTGTTAACTGCAGAAAATAATAAAATTAACTGTAAATACTACATAGTCACGTTCATATTTTTAAAAAAAACCAACCATACAGTGATCTGAACTTCAGAGAAGTAGAAAGAGGAGTGACAAAGGACTTCATCAATTTAGAAATGGTATAAGACTGAGAAGGGAGAATCAGACAGTAGGAACCCTTTTTAAACACAGATCTAATTAACTGATGGAACAAATTACCGAGGGAAGTTATGGTTCCTTGATGTCTTTTAAAAAGATATACTTCAGTGAAGCACTTGTTACTGAGTAAACGAAATGGAGAGGCATGAAATCTTACAGCCTCCAATATAAGGGCGATCTGATGAATTATTCCTTCTGGTCATAAAAAATTCAAATATCTATTGAGTTCTAATAGTTACTGTATTAAAAGTGAAGACTGAAAGTAATGATGATATTGTAATTCACACTGCTACATGAATTGTTCAAATCACAGTCACACTTAAAATCAAGTGGCCATGTGGATATGCAAATTTCTATGTTTACACATAATTTATCAGGGTTCTATTTCATAGACAAATCCAAATTACTGCTACCTGAGTATGTTTAATGCACTAACCTTGCTATCTATTTGTGTATTGGTAATTTTACTATGCACATCTTAGATTCCGATCTCAGATACTTATGTTTTATTTGCTTATCTTGCTGTCTTTTACCACTATCACATTACTTGCTCTGTCCTCTCTTACTTATCATTTCCTCATCTTATATTCTATCTTACTATATTGTTTGCATTATGTCTAAAGCTGAACCTCATATTTTCATGATGTAAAGTCATACTGTCTTTCTTTTTTTCAAGTTAACTTTCTGGTTTTTGCTAATAGCTTTGTTTATTGATAGTTTTAATTAAGGAATGGGCCTACACTGCTCTCTCTTTCTTTAGAAGTGTTTTGGTTTTATGTGACTTCAAAGGAAATGAGGAGAATTTAAAAAAATAATCAATCTACTCAAGAAAATTAATAGTTAAAAATATGAAGTATTGTATAAGAATATTCCAAGATATTTTGGCCCAATGCCCTTCAGTGATATCAGTTAAAAACTGAAGGTGAAGAGGGATGCAGCTACATTGAAAGAAATGTTTGCAGGCTGGCACTGGAAAATCCCAGTATCACCTCTATAATTAAAAAGGTTAGTGAATACTGGCGACAAGCAGTATTAATCTATTCAAAAATATGTTACCATAAACTTTAGAAATGTCTTCTACTTAGCCAAGAAGGAACTGAAAAGTAAATTGTTGACTGATGCACATACTGTACAACAATTATTTTAACAGAGAGGGTAAAATAATCGGTCTGGTAGGGGGAAAATAATTAGTACTTTGACAAGATCAGTCTCAACAAATTTGTAACAGAACTCCTCCTCCAAAAGATCCTGTACATTAATAACTGTTATTAAAAATCTTAAAAGATCTCCCAAAGAAAGAGGATATTTATAACAGAATTACTTCTGTGGATAAATCATTAGCAAAATTACCAATTGACAAGGAAGCTGTTCAAATAGCTGCAGGAACTGGGATTAAAATAGTTTCATCACTCACAGATCTCTCAAATAAGACAGAGGACTTCTAGTAGGCTCTTTACTGCTGAGACTATACATTTTGCCTACTATGACAAGTCAAGGTAGCTTGTACAAGCCCCTTCCACATATAAATAATTTCTCATAGCCTTGTGTTATGGGTCACCTTGTCCTTCTTTTACACTAATTTTAAAATATTTTTTGAGGTTTTTGAAGTGGCTATGAACAAATTCAGATTAGTATTAGAAGTAGGATATTTTTTCATTATTAATTTTCTTCTTCAAATAAAAACACCATATTCAAAATTAACAGTTGCAAAGCAGAATCATCTCATGCAAAATAAGGCATTCCTAGAGTTAAGCAACAGTACTTATGGCAGAAGTTAATAGAATTTGACAGGCAATTATGACAACAGTCTCCAAACCAGAGCTCATGAGTAAACTTTACTCACAAAATTGTGTTACATTGCTTAATGCAATAGGAAATAAATAATAATTATGAAAAAAAAATCTGCATTGAAGCCAGAAGTAAAAAACCAACAACTATCATAGAATCATAGAATGACCTGAGTTGGAAGGGACCCAAAAAGATCATTGAGTCCAACTCCTGTCCCTACACGGGACATCTCCAGCATTCACACCATGTGACTGAGGGCTTTGTCCAAATGCTTCTTGAGTGCTGGCAGACTCCGTACCACGACTGCTTCCCTGGGGAGCTGTTCCAGTGCTCCACCACCCTCCGGGGGAAGAACCTCTTTCTGACATCCAATCTAGACCTCCCCTGGCACATCTCCCTGCCATTACCTCTAGTCCTATCACAGGTTGCAAGACAGAAGAGATCAGCACCCCTTTCACCTCCCTCATGTGAAGGCAGTACACAGCTATGAGATCCCGCCTCAGCCTCCCCTTCTCCAGGCTGAACAGACCAGATGACTTCAATCATTCGTCATACGATTTCCCCTCTAGACCCTTCACCAGCCTTGTGGCCTCCTCTGGACGCTCTCCAGTAGTTTTATGTCCTTTTTATACTGTGGCACCCAAAACTGAACACAGTACTCGAGGTGGGGGCACACCAGTGCAGAGCAGAGTGGGACAATAACCTGCATCAACCAGCTGGCAATGCCATGCTTGATGTACCCCAGGACATGGTGGGCCCTCCTGGCTGCCAGGGCTCACTGTTGGCTCATGTTCAACCTGGCATCGACCAGAATCCCCAGTTCCCTCCCCGCAGGGCTGCTCTCCAGCATCTCAGATCCCAGTTTGCAGGTACAACCAGGGCCAACCGTGTCCCAGGTGCAGAGCTCAGCACTTGTCATTGTTAAATTTCATGCTGTTGGTGATTGCCCAGATCTCCAATCTGTCCAGATCCCTCTGCAGGGCCTCCTTGCCCGCAAGAGTGTCAACAGCTCCCCTCATTTTTGTTTCATCAGCAAACTTTGCCAATAAACCTTCAAGTCCTTCATCCAGGCCATTTATGAAGACATTGAAGAGCACTGGCCCCAGGACGAATACCTGTGGGATCCCACTAGCCACTGGGCACCAGCCTGATGTAACTCCATTCACTATGACTCTTTGAGCGCGACCCATCAGCCAATTGCACACCCATTGTATTATGTGTTTATCCAGCTGTATTCTGGACATGTTGTTTATGAGAATAGTGTGAGAGACAGTATCAAAGGCTTCACTGAAATCCAGATAAATGAAATCGACTGGTTTCCGGCTGGGCAACCTTGTTGTAGAAGGATATTAAGTTTGTAAGGCAGGCCCTTCCCTTTGTAAACCCGTGCTGGCTGGGACCAATGAATGTGTTGTCTTTCAGATGTCTTTCAGTAGCTCCCAGATCTCCATAATCTTAGCAGGCACTGAAGTGAGACTGACAGGCCTGTAGTTACTGGGATCATCCCTGCTGCCCTTCTTGAAGACTGGGACATTTGCCAGCTTCCAGTCAGCTGGTACCTCTCCAGATTCCCAAGAGCATTCAAAATCCATTGAAAGAGATCTCGCTATGACATCGGCCAGCTCTTTAAGTACTCTTGAATGAGTCCCATCAGGCCTCATTGACTTGTAGGGATCCAGCTGGAGCAGCAGATCCTGCACAAGTTTGGAGGTGATTGGGAGATTGTTTGCCCAGTCATGACCCTCCAGGTCAAGGCTCTGGGCGGGGGCCAAGCCCAATGTCATCATTGAACACTGATGCAAAAAAGAGCATTAAAAGTCTCTGCTTTGTCTGAGTTGCTGTTAATGAGGTGCCCACGGTGATCAAGTAACAGTCCAATGTTGTTATTGGCCTGCCTTTTACTATTAATATATTTGAAAAAGCCCTTTTTATTATCCATCACATTGCTGGCCAGCTTCAACTCTAATTGAACTTTGGTTGTGTTAATTTCTGCCCTACAGTAGCAAACAGCATCCTTGTAGTCCTCTTATCTCATCTGTTCTTGTTTCCACTGGCCATACACCATCTTCTTACACCTCAGTTTGAGTAGAAGATCCCTACTCAGCCAGGCTGACCTTCTGCCTCACCTGCTTGACTTCCGGCATTTCGGGATTGCCTGGTCCTGTGCCCTTTGGAGGTGGTACTTAAAAAGCAACCAGCACTGATGTACCCCAGCACCATCAAAGTCTTTTTCCCAGTGGACCTTGCTAAGCAGTTCACTGAGCAACCTGAAGTTAGCATTGCTGCTAATGAATAAGCGAAGGTTGTGGACAACTGTATTTCAGTTAGGTTTTCATTTTTTTTCCCTTTCCTCCCTAATTCTTAAAACCACTTAAACAGAGCTTAATGCCCTAGAAAAACAGCCCTTGTAACAGTCACAGCATCACAGCATGTAGTGAGAAAACCTAAATAAATAATCCTCTCCCCAAGGTCAGCAAACATATTTCAGCTGGAACCCTGGGTAATGCTTCACGTAATCTTGACTGGCCTGCCCACTAGCTCACATCTGCATCCTCTTCTGAAACCTGTGAAGGGGTTCCTTCCCATTTTTTGTATCAATGAAAAAAACCCTTGTTCTTCATTTTCAAGGTTATGAAGTGAAAGTTTGTTGAGTAAAGATATACTTTCATTCCATAGCACATGCTTTTTCATAAATCAATCGGTCATTTAGAACTATAGCCCAAAGAACAGAGGAAGTATCAGATGTGGCCATTATTAAAGTAGAAATTTTATACAGCCCATCACTGAGAAGCTAAATTGGAACTCAATCAACAAAAGCTGATTGTACTGACCTCAAAGATCTTAATGTTTTACGCTCCAATTTTTGTAGTTCTAAGCACTTAATCTATTTCCTGTTGAAAATACAAAAAAAAAAAATCTGACAAGCAAATAAAGAAAATACATTTATTAGAAAAAAAACTATTGCATTTTATACTTCAGGATGTTTGTGCAAATAACTGGGAAGAAAATGAAAACATAAAATCATATATATTACTAAGGAATAGACAACACAGTTGTGCATGGCTCATCTCTACAGCTAAATGATGGCATTGCATATAAATGCCACATACAAAATTACTGTATTGTATCTTTACTTGCTTGGACACTTACCTCGAGAGGTTAACAAAACTGCTGAATGCTTGCAAAAATTACCTTATGAATCTACTACAAATAAAACATCTAAGAGGTGAAGGTTAAGATTTTGCAAATTCCAAAAGAATACCTCTTTTTTTTTTTCTCCTGCTTCAGCCTAGCTTATTAGTTTAACATCTCTAAGACATGCTCAGTATTACCCAAATCGCAAGCATTAATATTTGAGTTGCTATTTAACTTAATGGAAACACTCTTTGTGACTCAGTATGTCAGTAAATTAATGACATCTATTAATGTCACAGTCTCAAGAACACCTATCTTCGCATTCTCCTAACCTCAAAAATGCTCCTCATTGGAGTAACTATATGTCAATGTAATTTTTCTTACATGTGTAAACATCACATATACACTTATTTTTGAAAAAAAACCTAAAAGTTGGATTAAAGTAGCATATAAGATTTACACAGTAACAATTATCTCCATCAAAAGCACAAACAACCCAAAAATTGTCACTCTCCTACAAGAAAAGGGAAAATGTTGATGTACCCATCATAGGCCAAAATAGGTTCTTTTTCCTGCAGTGATAGTCTCAATCACAGCAATAATTCTGTCATATTCTGATTTATATTAGGACAGATAAGTAACTCAGATTATACGGCATTGTGGACATAAAAAATCATCGCTGATATTCAGGCAAGATTTAGAAAGAAAACAGTTTTAGTATTCTTTACTAAATCAGTAAGTATAATAAAACTTATTCGCTGACATGAAAAGCACTATTTTGCCTTACATTTTAATAAGAATCAAGTAGTAATTAACATGAACATTAGCCTTTTGTTCAGAGATTGCATATAAGAGTGACATGAAGAAGCATACAAATGTCGTGTTCTGTTAATTACCTGAGACCTTGTAAGCTCAGTTAAGAATAACTTAAATAGAAACAGTTTAGAAATACATTTCAGTTTAGTTTTATCTTTTGTTACTTTTAATATTTTATAAGCCAAAGTAATGTAACTCTTCACATTTTGAAAGCTTTATGCAATTTTTCAGTATGATCAAATATCTAAACCAAAATGTACATTTGATTTTTTAATGGCTTTTGTCTGAATGACATCAACTCTAAAAAAATGAGCAAAAAACTATTTTAATTAGTAGTTCTGCAAAACTACCAGTGAGTGAGAGAAATAACTGATTTGATAGAAGTCACCGTCTCCATTATTTACTTTGGGGTTTTTGTTTGTTTCTTCTCTCTGCACCATTTCAGAGGTGGCACATTGCCACTAGGTCCTACTGCTCACAGCAACTTTTCCTGGAATGTTCACTTAAGGCATTTTCCTTCATTCCACTGTGAGAATTGCAGGACCTTGTTTGTCATCATGTCCAGTCACCTCCTGCAATATGTGAGCAAAGTCCTCTAGTCTGTTTCTGAAATGGATCATGCTTCTCCAAATCACGTATTCCTACCTGTACAACTTCCCAAAAAGTTTGTTCAAAAATTTCTCTGCTGTAAATTAACCTTTATCCCATTTACAGCTCAGATTAGTTCACTAGCAGTTTAGACATATTTTCTCCATACCTCTCCATAATTCATTTACCCACTTGTTCTCACAGTTTTTACTCTAGCCTCTTCTACCTGTTTTGTACCACAGGAAGCCTTATTCTGTATGCTTTCTTCTTGCTAAAATCCACTCTTCTCCGACATATTTCCTCTAGCTACTTTCTTTACAAGCAAATTTTGCTTATTTGGGAAATTCTTTAATAATTGAATCCAAAGTACTGACTCAAATGTGACCTCCTTGTATTCCAGTAAGTGCTGCCAATTCTTAAAACATAGCAAAACCATTTGCTGTGTTCCAAGACACCTGAAACCTGCCATATGCTACAAAACTAATATTAATGGTATGTACGACCAACCAAACCAGACATGTTGTAATAGCTATGTTTTAAATCAATTTGCAATGCAAGGGGTTTTGCGCTCGTATATTATGTTTATTGCTACTGTAGTAACTAAAGCTTCTAAAAATTTAAAGAATTACTGAAATTATATCTTATGTGCTTTCCAGATGATAGCTTCCTTGTTCAAGTCAAAGGAGCTCATCACAAACCTGAAGCGGAAATTTCCCACTGTATTTTCTTTGTTGTTTTATATGGCAGTTTTTGCTTTTTGCTGAAGCAAAAATTCCTCACTGTGTTCTCTCATCATAGTGTACGACCGTATTTGCTTTGTCTAGGATTTCTGAAGGAAATAAAACTTTCAGAATTATAACTCATATTGCATGAGACTGCACACAAAATGTAAGACACATAAGTATTTGTAACAGACTGAAACGACGTCTAGGAATACAAAGAAATGGAAAACTCTGAAAAAATTGTAATCTATAAAGTTGAAAATAAGCTGAGATTAAGAAATGTCACCTTGCTTGAAATCCCCGAGGGCAGACACACAGAAGGCATTTCATAAAAATGGATTATTATGGTGTTGACGACAGACAATTTCTACTTCCTTCAACAGAACACAAGACACAAAATAACTAAAAATGATACCAGATTTTTTACTCAGAAAACCAGTATTTTCTGAGCTTATTTCAGGGAATCAAGTAATTATGTCTCATACAAAACAATCAAGAGATAATGCCAGTAAATATAAAAATAAGTGATATACAATATGTACAGTGACATCAGAACTAGGAGCTAGCACAATAGGTGTTAAATGCTCCAGTATGCTGTAGCTTAATTAAAAAGTAAGAACTACAAATGCCTCCAGTATTCCATTACATACACTACCTATGTGGAAAGAGAAGATGGGTTTTGGAAGTGTAGCCACTGAAAAAGCATTGATGGTTGAAGTTCAAAGAGTAAAAATGCTCTTCCCCATGGTCACCTGGCCACACCATCTCCAAGTATACTAGACACATCTAATGCTTTGGGCCCCGTACACAATGTCAAATGCCTCCTGGCAACCTGTGCTAACAGCACAGCGAACTCATGTAAGACATTAAACTGCAATATTGAAGTTTAATCTAGAATGGTCAGTGCAGGCAAAAAACCAAAATCATTTAAATATTTTCTCTAAATGTGCAAACTGGCTTAATGATATCAACATATTTCTAATGCCTCTCTAATTTAGCTGTTTACCAGTGTACCAGTTTACCAGATGCTAAAATCTATATTCATTATCACTTAAATCATTAAAGTTTTGTTTCAATTATAAAATCAAAAATTACTTTTTTCTTTTATTTCACAAAAAATGTAGTCATGACATAGTCCTGCAGCACATAGATTTTTAATATGGAAATGTATGACATGTAACAGAATCAGATTTAAAGTAAAATAGGTTCTTAATATTCAGAAAAGCAAGAGAAGGGCACAATAACATGTACTCATGTCATTCTCACATTAGTTATTCTTACTTATAACATAGGCTGCTCCAGTCTTGAGAACAATTAAGATCTTTCTGACAAGTCTATATTACAAGAATATCCACCCAGGTATAACAGCTATTCACTTCCAGAGTGGCAGAATGCCAAAATCAAAACAATAAGACCGGAACAATAAGCGACTTACCCCATTTAAAGGAAATGTTTTCCATCCTAGTTCTCCAAGGGCAGCTGTAGTATCAAGTAACACAACTGAAAATGGAAAAAGAAAGGGTTTGTTTGCGATATTGCTTGGATTAGACACATACAGCATAGTAAAGTACTAAACTGATATGAATCGAACCAGCCATATTAGACAGGCAGATCTGCTAAAAGCTATAAAAGGAACTAAAACGTTGGAGTATGAACAAAACCAGAATCTAAACTTCCAGGCTTTCACGCCTTATATTTCATTATCAAATATTTCAGAAGATACAACTCAAACAAAACCTAAATCTTCTGCAGAAATCATTGCCAAATCACAATACACTGCCAATGTTTAATCATTAAAAGGTGTTTGAATAAGCATGCACATAAATGCAATCCCTTGCCTGGAAATGTAGAGTCTGCATCCAGATTTACGCATTAAAGCTAATAAAGTAGAGCAAAACTGAGTTTCAAAAGTAAGTTGGTTTTTTTTTTAACTCATAAACTTACCAGAAATTAAGTTATACAATATACAAACTGTATAATTCAGAGAGAATAGGAAGACTAACAACTTCAGAGTTGCTGTTTTTAGATGGACTATCACAATGCTGAAAGCTGCTACATATGTTTTGCATAATTTCTGCCATATTTGTTAATCTTTTTTAATATGTAACAGGATGTGTATTATAGTATGTGTAGTATAGTATATTACAAAATGTTTCTGCATTATTTTAATGTTAAATTACATTAGCTTCATTTTTTCAGCATTTCACTAATAATACAAAAACTAGAGAGAACACAGCTCAGTGATAAGCAATCTGATTGTAAACTAAATATTTAGTACATGAGACATTGTACCTACATGTACTGCTGCCCTCCAATGGAATGTTTAATCTGACCCTCCAATTTAAAAAATGCAAATTAGGATTTAAAAATAAAACTAAGCATTGTATAGGGCAGTTTATTCTAATTATGAAAATAGTGTGTTTTGAATGCTCAGTTCCTCCCTACAGCCCACAAATTCCAGTTCTTCTTTGGGTGGTTAAATAATGGAGAAAAATGAAGCTCTTAGTTTGGAACATGACACCATTATTCATACATTTGGGGTTTTGATACTACAGCGCACTATCTTCCCCCTTTTATCTATCCAAACAATCAATGTACAGCTATCTATAATGTGTTTCTATAAAGCAGTACATTATATCATCAGAAGCCAGGTCATATTTTTTGCCTAATAGAAAAGGTACATTGGCATGGACACTGTGTGAACTTGCCAGCTTATTAGAGGAAACTTGACCTAGCATCTTCATTTGTCTTTTGTATTAGTGACAATTAGAATTCCTCTATATTAGAATGTATGTTGACTTTCAACCTGAAACTGAAATAGTCTTATCAGCAAACTTACAGGCATGTAACAAGCTCAGCATTAACCAAATAAAAGTTTAATGACTTATTTGAAGAATGTAAGGACATTTTAAAAAGAATATTCAACAAAGGGCAGTATTCAGCTCTCCACTTTTTCACCACTTCACCAGTTTGAAGCTTTGTGAATAACCTGAAGATGAATGAAACGTCTTTTTACAACCCCTATTTTACTTTCAAAAAATGGAATCACTATCCCCAATAAGACTAGTCTTATCTTCTGCTTACTTACAAAGCTGTGATTTACAGTCTCAACTCTATTTGCAGCAGGCTGCCATACTCTTGTTGAAGCACCAGAAAAGTGTTTCACCGTTTGGCCTTTCATACAGTAGCCTCCTATGTAAACTTATAATGTACCAGGGGATCTGCCACCTCTGAAAAACTAAGCCACTGTACTTAGACACTTCCTTGTCATAGAGAAGACCAAATGCTCAGCTGCCTTCTGAGTATATTTCAGTTCATCTTAGAAGTTTGTTTCCTTCTCTTCTTTTCTCCTCCCCAATTCTCTCCACCGTGCAAACATGGACTATTTGCAAATATACTTGGTTTTCAGCTGAGGTTATATGTTGCTGTTTATCAAGTGCTATTCTGATATTTTAACTCTTCAATGCAGAATGAAATAAATAATCAAATGAAGAATACTATATGTTACTGCAAAATGTATGGATCTGCAGATGGAAATTAATTGTTTCTACAAACAACACTGGGGCTTGAAGTGCCATTTCACTTTTACAGTTTCTGTGGTACCATGATTTGGTGAACAACATTCGGGTATTCAAAACTAATACTTCCAAAGAACAAGACACAAAATACAGGAAGGAAAACTAATTCATTTCTTCAGCGGAGCCTGAATTAATTAATTCCTTGCCCGAATTAATCAAGTACTACTTCAAAGCTCAAAGCTATACATTAAAAAAAATTAAAAACTAGAGTAAATTCATCACTGAAAGTATGCTAAGTTTAAATTTAGTTGAACCATGATCTAATAATATTTCTGGTATACATTTACCAAATGATCCCCATTACATCACTGAGTTTTGTTAGAATACGATTTTTTATACATTTTTCATATCAAGCATCTTGCATGCTCACATACGCTCACCTATATCCAGCAAATCTGTTAGCATCTCAAACCACAGAATTCAAACAATCAAATAGCTACTAACCAGAATCAGAGAGCTATCACCTTCTGAGTCAGAAATGTAAATCATAAAAATTAAAAGACTCTATTTCCACCAATATTTGGTATTACAAGACATAAAATAATTAACAACCAAAAAAGTGCAAATACTGGCAGATGAAGTAAACATTATGTTTATGGCAAAGAAATATAAATCCCAGTAAAGCAGTGAAATCAACAGGGCCAGCTACACCAATGAGGGCACGGATAAAGTAATAAAATCCTCGCACGCTTCAGTGATTCAGCGATATCTACATGGTAGACTTCAGTGTGGGACAGAGATACCCAAGCTATCTTTAAATGAGGTAATTAAGAAGCAGTCTATCCCCAGCAGCACAGACCTGATGGCAGACAAATCTGCACTGCCAAGAAGCTTCCAACTTGCAGCTCCTTGGCAGAAAATTCATCCTGCCAAAAAAATCCAGATTAAGAGGAATGCCCATATGTATACATCTGAATTGCATACAGAAATGAGCACTTCTCCTCTGACTGCAGAATGCTGGAAGTTCCTAAAGAACTGGAAATTCACAAGCAAAGAGACTAAAAAGAGAGCATGGACTACATGCATGCAGCTTAAAACAAGAAAATTCCCTAAAAAAGTTAATGGAAGCAGGAAACTATATTTATATTTTGTCCATACATTTAAATATTTATACCCCTCAATATGCCATAAAAGGTCCCTTTTCTCTTAAATTAGACTTCATGAGAAATGGCCATTATAGACATGCCATTAGCTGCCAGGATAAGCAAAAGCGTGTGTCTGAAACTTCCACGGTTGGTATTTATGAAAAAAGCTATTAAAAATTGGTTGCAACTAAGCAACGTTATTGATATTTCTGACATCCAGCCTCACCTTGTAACAGCCAATTTTTTGAGGTGAGAGAGTGTAGATCTGCCGTTACAAAGTCATGCCACAATTCAAAAGGAACTCAAACATCCTTTAAAAAAATCTCTTTAGATAAAAAAAACAATACAACCACAACTTACATTTAGAACTTGCATATCCTTCTTTAAATAAGAGAGTTAGGGATACTGTTACCTGCCCAACAATAATTTACAGACTTAAACATACAGCTGTAAACTTATTATTTTAGTTAACTGCACAGTTCATACTTCGAATGTAAGCGTCTAGCTTTGTTTTCCAGTACATCCTTCTACAGACATTGCATTATTATAACTCATGCCATACTGAGCTCCAGTTCTTTTTTATTTTTTTTGATAGAACTTACACTGCTATTATTAGACTTTACAATTGAAATTAATCTTTTCAGAGGTTTTGCCTGGTCCTAAGGGAACTGTTTTATTTAAAATTATGATGAGCAGAGCTTTGAGGACTGACAGTGTGGAATTTTAATTCTAATTCCAAAATACTGTTCTGAAGATGAACTCTACAATCTTGTCTGTATAACCAAGGAAAAAGCCTTTCAAAGATTATTTCACCAGCTTTTTTCCCCCCTCTTCTTTCTTTACACATCTCCAGACAATCTAACCTAACAGTTTTAAATGAATAAAGGATTTCGGCCAACTTACTTCATGAAAGAGAACTAGTCAGAATAGGCCACCAGATCACCCAGCTGAACCTCCCGCTCACTGTGGATTAATACATTTCACTGTTAACTCTATAGTGGGTAGGCCAATGATTTACAAGGTAAGCAGAACAATGAAGAGATATTAATTTCTTAAGAAAACAGCAGTAACTCAAGGAGCTGCAGAAAAAGACCAGTCCAAAAATATCCCTAGAAAAAATGCCAAGAGTCAGAAGTAGATAACTTGGTAAGATGCAACCCAGCTCACTCCAACACATCCCACCCAGGTGACAACTGCTGGGCCAATAGGGACTCACCAGATGCCTGCACTGGGCGCAGGGAACATTTTCTGCTTCATTTGGCAGCACATTTGCCCTGTTTGTTCTGTGGTTTCACCCACAAATGCATGTCATGCACTCAGGAGCTATGCATGTGCTGTGTGCAGAATCTCTCCACTGCACCAGGTAAAAGATGCCCAAATAAAAGATGGAAAGTTTCAGTAGCTTCCAGAAGGGTACGCAGACATTACAGATGATATCCAGAAACAAGCAAATGTGCAATTAGTTTATATTTATGTGACAAACACATCAAGCTTCTCGTCTCTCACTTCCAGCCCCCAAGAGAGTTGTTGCTCTCTTGTGAAGTGTCTGCACTATTTTTTCAGGTTTTATGATCTTTTTCATTTTAAAAATAGGACCACTTGCAGTATTCTGAAATCATTCCTTCTAACTATATACTTTAAGATAAGGAACCTTGCCTATTTTGATATCTTGTTAAAATATCTGAGGTCACATATTATTGCAGCATTGCACTCATTAGTCTATCATCAATATTACCATCCTTTTCAGAATCACTCCTTTCATAATTATTTTTCAGTTTGGGTTGCATTTTTGTCCTTGAATGTATAAAAATCCATTTGATCATATTAAAACAAGTTTTACTTTAAAGAGCTGACCTTTACTAAGTGATAAAGGCTGTTCCCCATCTGCACATCTTCTGTCTTTATTTACTTAGTACTCTCTCAACAGATATTGATTTATATTTATTTCCATGTTGCTAACAAAATTGTTGACCAGTTAGAATTTTGAATGGTGCATAAGGAATATCTCAAATTCTGTGATTTAACATTCACTGAAAACTACATGAAGGTTTCTTAGACCTCAGGTTATTAAAATCCATTTACTAAAAATTTTGGTAAGCTACTTTCCTCACAATACTTTGTGATATTTTGTTATACTTTACAAACACTAAACATTACCATTGTGGCTTGTCTACTTGAGGAAGACAGAAAGAAGATGGAGATATGCAATATACAAGCTACTGTTGGCAATTAACATGTAATCAACTGGGGAAAATTATTTAAATAGTTGGTTTTTTTGATCAGGCCTGTTTTCCATAAAACAAACAAACTGGAATTCATTATATATGTATCAATTGAATCCTTTTCCAGCATTTCCATTATTTTGCATGCACCAGCTATCTGGTTTAGGCAAGATTAATGAGCTGCAGTAATAAAGGATGAAGAGCACCTGTCTAGATAGCAGTTCTGCTGGGAAAGTATTCAGGAGTCACAGTAAACCATAGAGTAAACAAAGTAGCGAAAATGCTGTTTGACTGAGACAAACAAACAGGATTATAGCCAGCTAAATATATAGAGTAAATTTTCCCCTCTTTTCAGCATCTGTAAACCTTTAGCAGCAGTGCTGTGTCTACTTTTCAGAGCCTTACTTCAAAAAATACCTGGATGAGTCACAAACACAGCACAGGAGCGCAACAGGAACAAGAGGATCTCTAGAAGCCTGTGCCCTGGAAGGTCTAAGTGCACTGGAGTCGTTTGTCTTGGAGGTTAAATTAGAAAGACTATGCACTAACAGTCTTCTACTGTATAAAAGGCTGTTTATGGCAGAAGAGAATAATCTGGTCTCTATGTCAATGGCCAAAAAGGAAGAAGGGATTTAAATTACAGTAAAAAACTTGATGTTAAGACTTCAGGAAAATTCTTTTTACTCCTACAGTTGTAAAGAAGAGGGATAGTTGAGACTAATTAGGAAGTTAAGAAATCTCCACTATAGGAGTCTTTTAAGACACATTAAACACTGTCAGACCTGGTTTCTACATAATGTCACGTTGCCTTGGGGCAGAGGTGGGGAGCAAAATGAGTTCTTGAATCCTCTCCAATGCTGTGATTTTTATAAAAATTTAGTTACCTGGTCAATGGTGCTTCCCTTTTCTTTTCAAACCAGTACTCTAACACCTACGCTCTTCTAATATTCTTGAATTCCCCGAGTCCCTGAACTCATTAAATTTACCATCAGTAGCCCAGAGATCTCCTCAGCCAATTCTTTCAGGACTCTTGGAAGAGAACTATTCACACCAGATGGGGAGTACTTCATATTCTTCATGCTATGTGAATAAATTACTGATTTCTAATTTTCCTAATTCCAAACACCTTATTATCTTATTATCTTACATCTATCTAAAACCGATTCAACATCATTCACACAAACATTTTTATTCATAATACAACACAGAAATTCCCATTATCCTGAGTGCTTGTGAGACTTGAGTTTCTACCTTATACACTTAGCTTCTATTTTCAGTTTTCCATACTTCATATTTTCTAATGTGTATTTATTTCCACATGTATCGTCTGTTTTCCATTAATTATTACAAGTGTTTATTTTTCTACTTTCTGCTTTCATGTTACCTCCTAATGTAGGTTGAGCTGTTACTCCAAACTGGCCTTTTTTTGATCAATGACAATCAAGAATTTTTAAAAGGAATTTCCACTTTCCCCTTTTTCATTTTCATATTTGCACACTCAAACAAACGCATGATTAGAATTCTCCTTTCATGAAAGAGAACTAGTCAGAATAACTTTTCATGCACAAAACCCAACATCTCATTCATGATAAATTCTTGTCTCAGTCCTAAGAGAAGTTTGCAACATTATTAGACTGGGTGCAGTATTTTTTATGTTGGATAACTACCTGTCTTTAACTTGGTGGTGTTTTACTCCTAGTTACATGAGGTCTTCAGTCAGCATCTTCAAAAACTAATACCCCTACTGAACCATTTTTCTTTGAAACATTCACCTGTTTCAGTCTTACTGTTCCCAACTACTACTTGGATAAACAGAATTTCAAATCCTCTGGCTCTGAGGTAACAAGATTAAAGCAAACAGTTGTTCTTTTCCATAAAACACTACTATCTACCTTATTTTCTTAATCTTTTTTCCTAGAGAACCTCGTTACCTATTTCTTAGCAAAATTATTTTTTAAATGAAATTAAAATTTATTTTCTTTGCTATATCATTTTATGTTTTCCTGCTCTTTCACAGTGCTCCTACTACTTCAGAGCCAATATAATTATCTTTTCCATACCTTACATGCAAGCATGCACGTTCTCCCAAGAGAACTGCTCCATCTCTCACCGGAATGTAAGCCAACAGCTTCATACCAAAAGCTTCAGTTTTACATTCTCCTTTTTCACATTGCCTTTCTTCCATTCTCACTTGAAAAATCAACATGAATCCCTTTATTTCCATGTAGTGCTATTATTAGCATTGCCAACCATCGCAGACCCCTCAGATACATCAGAATAACCTCACTGGATTAAGTGTTAAATAGAAAAATCGAGATGACACTCTGATTTATTCTCCTCTTGTGCTTCTTTAGTGGAAGACTTTATTAGATTTGGATTATGGAATGCACATTTTTATTCGACTGCACCATGTAAATCAACAAGATAAGTAAACCAAATGCTGTACTTTGTTCTTGATACGTAAAATCACAAGATACCACACTGAGAGATTTTATTTATGTAATTTTTTAAAGTGAAAGGGTAATTCTTGTACCTACTGAGAGCACTGATGGAGGCAGAGGCAATTGATTCCAGCTATACCTTCAGTACCATTATTCCAAATACTGTCAAACCCCAAAGCTAGTGAAATGGAAGTTAGCACCTAACGAAATTTTGAAATGATACAGTATTTCACTTGAACAATTAAGTGGATAAGATATGGTGAAGACCAAAGCTGATTATTATACTCATTACATATCACTTCTGCAAGTTTATGTGTTCCTTTCTGTTAGCAACTCATTTGCAAAATATTTTTTATCAGCTCCACATACATTTTAGCATTTGGAGTTTACGACAGTTGAAGGAATAAATAAGCCACTTGCTTCACAAACCATTCAGATTTTTATACTCGTTATTCACGCTATGTAATTGATCCCCGATTGTATCATTACATTACTCTAAAAGACGTTGTCATGAACATCATATACGATCATATCTGTGAAAAGGGAAGTTATATGAACATCCACTCAACTTACATTTGCATGAACAAAAGTGCAATTTTATAATTATTTCCAGCTAACAAGGCATGTAGCAACAGTAAGATGAAAAAACCCTTGGGTTCTAAACAAATAATCTAATCTGTGTTTCAGCAGCTCCGAAGTCTCTATAAAAAAGTTAAAACCAGCAACACTTGACATTCAAAATTCTACAAGTAAACCTGAAAGCTGGCTTTTGTATTCAGGGAACAATAGACACCACTCCTTATGTGATATTTCAATAATAAAATGACCATAATTAGAATATTACATCAGTTAGTTGCCTATTACATTTAATGTGGCTTATTTTTCACACTGTTAAAATCTACCTTTCTGAAAGCAGGACACTGGATTTTAAACAAGTGAGAGATCTGTTAAGCTTTAAGTTAACTTCAGAGTTTAAAGTACCCAACTACAAATAATTCTGATTTTAACAAGAGCATTTTTACTTCCTTCCTAATACCCCTTTACTGGAAAAATTTGCAATTGTAAAAAATCGCAATAATTTAAAAACCTATCAAAATGCTCTGACAAGCAATTGTTAACATTTATAATTTATAACCTGTACACAGCTCATTGTATGTACCTGTATCTTGTCACGCTTCTTCCATAAATGACATGATTGATACTTAAAATTTTTTTAAATTTTAGGATCAGGAGATAAATGAAATACCAGAAAAAAAATATTTTATAAATTGGAGCTTAAGATATAGTAAGATAAAAAAACTGAGAAAGACTTATTTTCAGGAAACAAGAATCCTTGTACTCAAAAGATATAATAGTAAAATTTCATAGTTTTATGGTCCAGGGTTTTTTTCCTTTATTTTTGTACTCTGTTTTTAATAGCATTAAAATCACTTAGAATAGTGCTAAAATACTTCTTAGCAAACACATAAACCATAAACAACTGATTATTTCTGAAAACTGGTCGATTATGCCTAGATGCTTTGGTTTAAATAAAGGGTTTTTTCTGTTTAGACATCATATAACTGTCAAAGTTCACTCTGAGGTAGCCTCACTACAATTATAATAGAGACTATTTGGCCAACTGTTAGCTTTCACTATTATTTAAGCCAAAATATGAAAACTTGGTAGTAGCCTTCTCTACCCAGCATTTTGTGAAACTTAATTCTCTGGTGTACAAAAATAATCAGGTGAACGAAGGAAAAAGAAATGACCTTTACTGCTGCTTTACAACAGAACTGGAAAAAGGCTCTCTGCATCACAACCTACAACAGGAGTTCCTTGTTGTGGAGTGTAACTAGAAATTCCTAATAAATCCACACTGTCCGTGCTTTACTGTTTTTTCTGCACATGCACCTATGAACACTTTGAAGGTGAATGTTTCTATAAAGCAATTTATGGAGGACAGAAGTCTTTAAATGTTTGTTCTACTAGGATAACACATAGACTTTCTTCTATCAATATCAAAGTGCTGCCTAGCCACACAACTCTAATCCCTGCTCATAATACAGACAAATATTCCAAAGAAAGAAGAGAAACCAATTTATCAGTCACTGGCACGTAACACCAGTCAGTAAAAGATATGACCTATTTCCCATCAGGCAGGTTCCATGTTTCATTTCATGAATAACAAGCTGAGCCTCGGGAATCATCCCAATACATTCAGTGGCACCAAATGAACCAAGCGTGTAGAAAATACATCTGTCAGTGCAGAAACACGACAATTTCTGTAACAAAATCTTTATGGGATAATAATTACACTCCCAAATCGTATACAGTTACACCTTAACTATGTATTCTGCCGCTTTGCAAGTTTTTTTGCCCCAAGACAACTGTAAACACTATGCATTTTGATGTCCAACATAAGCACTTCCTTCTCCAATGAGAGAATTAATCACAAGCACAAGAAAAAATAAAATTACTGAGGTAAAAAGAAAGTATATTCAGATCTAAAATAAATGAGTTTACCTCAGAAACAGATGCACCCCCAAGTTTTCCTCAGGTAACAGTGGAGTGGCAAATCAATACTTCTCCTAGCCTATAATGAAGATTTTTTCCTCAAGAGTGATGTCAAAGTGATTTCAAAGGGATTTAGTTGAACATCGCACTTCCAAACAGTGGAGTAAGGGAGAAGGAGGTTTTCAAATCCACAGAACAGCCAGAGGGATGAATTCCTACATTTGTAATGCATCAGAAGGGGCTGAACACTGCGATGTCAGCCTTTCAGGACAGCTAGCAAACATAGAACTAAAGAATAAGTCCTGCTAGGTAGACCCAGACTGCTCTATTTAATGTACTCCTCATAAAGAATGAGATGGGGAAAAAAGGGGGTTAGGTACCAGAGAAACAGTGTATCCTTAACCATTACTCAGCTTTCACTTCTAAGATATTCCATTTCAACAGGGATTCCCGTTAAAATGAAATGAGATAAACTAATGTTGTTCACAGGTCCAGAAAGTAATACCAAAGCTGGTCTATGTCACATAGTTGTAATTTGCTAAGCTTTTGCTTCCACATATGAGATATCTGGATCTCAAGAGCTAAAACAGGAGTCACAAAGTTATGACAGGAGCCCAGCTGCCCTATGTAATAATTTCCATTCTGACTTGAAAAAGCTAATTGATATTCAATTCACCATCATGTTCATGTCAACAGGAGATTATTGGGCAGATTTTTCTAAATGAACATGAATATTTGACAGTTTTGTCACCTCTGTTTATTAACCTGAGTATATCTTCATTAGGGAAATTAGAAACAAGTGAAACTCAGACAAAAGGATTTATCTTTCCTTGCACTGGCAAAGTACAAATGACTTGTTTTTAAGTCAGCTCTATTAAATTGCGACTTGGTTTGTGAAGTCATGATGCTAGATTTAATATCCTCGACTTTCCTGTTAACCTTTTCTATTCTGCATTCTTAACAAGCATTTGCTTTTATGTCTTCTACTATGCAATTTATTATTTTTTTTTTTGAGTGGTAATAAAACGATCAAAGAATTTACCTGACAGCAATGCATAACTGGAAAAAAAACATACAAAAGCTTCTGGATAAGTATAATAACACCTATATGTAACTGTAAGTCAGACTAATTATGAAGTTAATAATTCCATAGCTATTGCTCCTATACTCTGCATTTCTCAGGATGACATCTTCAAGGGGGTTAGAAGTTTCCCACAGGAGTTCATGTGGGATAATCAAACCCACCCTTGGCGCACATTCTTTCTTGCACTGCACTGACCTACCCTCTCTATTAGTGAAGAAATGGTATTGCAAGGGCTGTTGCCTTTGCCCCATGCATAACTGGGAAGGTTGGTAAGAGGTACATTCAATCACAATCAATACAGACCTTTGCCACAACAATCCATTTAAAGAGAAAAGTTTGGAAGAGGACAGCTGATAAAGTGACAAATGGGGAATGGGAAGACAGATGGTCACTGCTTACTCAAGTAGTTACTTAATAACCATAATGAAAAATTAGCTGTTTGGTGACTCTGAGGAACAGAACAGACAGATGTTAGGAGAGGTACACAGGCTGATGCAACTAGAGAGTTTGTGCTTGACTGGCAGCACGGCCCCACAAAGAGCACTTGAGAATCTCTAGCTCAAACACCGAGGGTGCCTGTTCTCGCAGGTGCAGTCAGAACTGCAGAGCATGCTGCTTCAGATGGGCTGAGAGCAAGAATCAGGAGTCTGAAACTCTGTCATACAACCCAAAGTAGACACGGGAACACCACAAGTTGCAAGCATGAAACACAAAGGCAGGCACTTCTGTGGGGGCACAGACCCATCCATTGAAGCCATAAACTCTTTAGTACTCTCTCTCTGTCTACTACTGCTGTAATTCTGCATAACTTCTTAATTCTAGACAGCTAAATAAGAATTTATCTCCATTAAATCCATATTTTTATATTGTAAAATGAAACAGGGTAATTTCTATTTTGCAGACAGAAAATCTAAAATACAGAATGCAAGTTTATACAGCCCATGAATGGCAGATCTTGACTACCTTGCTTCCCCCAAAAACCAATAAGGCTAACAAAGTTTGTATGAACTGGTAGAGAGTGGATAAGCATAACTGTTCAATCCCCACCTATTGCAGTATGAACCACCACCCCGAATTTATCCACAAGTCATATAAATGAGCCTCCAAAAGTGACAGGACATTAATATTATTACCCATTACATATGTAGGCCTATGTCATGCAAGCAGGATGAAGATAGTATTTCATACCCAAAATAAAAGGACATGCTCCCTGATCTCCGTGCTGACCTAACAAAGCAAGTGACATAGAAAAGAGAGAGGAGGGCTATCAAGCCTACGTTGGTATTTTTTCTGCTTGTTATAGGTGATGTGGTTAGCAATCATTTTAGCTGTCAGCAGTTAAGACAAGTCATTAGTAGAGCCACAAGCTATGGGGCTATCAAAGCAGAAGCAGTCATGACTTTCAAAGGTGTCAGTGCCCTTAAGCAGAATGATCATTTTTTCTCCACTGATTCCTGAAGTGGCATCTCATTTGCTTGATAACTTATCTACTTCAGAATTGAAATATTTAATTTAGTTGTCCTTAGTGTTATAGTCTGAAAGTGACCATGATGCACAGAAAAAGAGCTCAGTAGAACTCACATGGAAAAAAACTTTCAGGAAGGAATATAACGGCAACTCAGAAAACACAAGGTTTAACACTCAGCTATATTAAATGCTTTCTTTATTAAGGGCATAGCCTCAAAAATATACTAAGAAAACACAAGTTATTGGAAAGAAGAGTTTTTCCACTCATGATAAATACTCCCAGAGTTTATATTCCTAGGTTTATATTCATGATGATAAAATGTTTCTTATCTTCTTTGATTAATATCCAGCCAGTTTAACATTTCTCAGCTTTGTAATTCTCTCTTTCACTGAGTCAGTCTGTCACTTTTTCCACTAGCTCTTCATTTATAATTTACGGTGTCAAGCATCAAGCTTCCACAGCATGAACATTTTACAGGTGCTAGGTCAGGCTGTCAAGCTAAAGTACATGCTAATAATTGGTAGCTTTGAAAGTCTTAGTCTCTTTACCTACAGTTGAACATCAGCATGAAGGCTCAATTGTTTTTAGAAAATAATCATCTTTCCAATACTTTTAACGTTATCAACATATAAATATACAACATCCTGTCATTTACTTGACAGGAAATAAATTTTGACTATCTAACCAAAGATCAAATTGCTTTAAAAGATTGGACAGCACATAGTATTCACCTCTACTACACATAGACTTTGAATTATATACTTTTAATCTCCATGTATGTGCATTAAAAGTTCAGAGATAACTGAAGAGCATAAAAAAGATTTGAGAATGCCATCATTCATGTAGTAAAACATTCTGTGTGGTCTGTTAAATAACTGGCAGTGTATAGTTACCCACTTTTTTCTTTTGTTACTATATGATAATCTAATTGGAGAAAACAACCTTTTTTTCTGATTTCACATCAAGAAGAGAAGGTAAAAAGACTTTCCATATAATTTTAGGATTTTTCTCAAGTTTTCTAGAGCACAAGATCTGATTTGGATAGGATACAGTGAACATTTTGAATATTTTTCAATATACATCTTCTTAGTCCATAGTTCTTTAAACACTAGCAGAAGAATAAAAATGCTGGAACCTAAGAAAACAGTGCTAATCCTTTTTTTAACAATAATTACAGCAAAAAAACTTCCTGCTAAAATAGTGTAAAGCAAAAACAGTCACTTCTGATATGACTAAAAATAGTCCTTTTGGTAAGAAGAGGTTGTCACGAGTAACACACATGAAGGTGGAAAGCATTTGTGAGGCTTCCAGTGACCTGAAATGAACACATCTTGGGCACGATGATTTCGCAGGTACAGCATTGCACCACTACTGCTGGAAATGCAGTAGCAGTCAGTGAGTTAGTTCAAAGCACTGCTTTGAAGGGCTGCTTGAGACTTAAGTGCCTGTTATATAACGCAGTGATGCAAGCAGAATGTCACTGAAGATCCCTGGATCACTGCCAAGGGACTTTGAAGGCAATGCCAAATATAATACTGCATCCACACTGTTACTGCAGAATACAAGACCTTTTATATTTGAATGATTATCACAAAGATAATGTTTGAAATAAAACTTGCTTTATACCATTTTTCTTCAAAACTTTTTTCCCCTCTTTTGCCATTCTGGCTGAAATGTTTGAACTCTGAAAATGTGAGAAGGGGACAAACAGACAAATATACTGTGAAGATAAATTACTCTATTAAGGAAAAAATATGGAATAATTTGAAAATCATTCTTTGCTGCTAACTGAAGACTACAACATGGTGAAAACACTCAATTTGTCTCAGAAGGCTACCCAGTATATCACTGAATTATAGAACTACAGAGTGGTTTGGGTTACAAGGGACTGCTACAGTTTATCTAGTTCAACCCCCCTGCCATGAGTAGGGGCATCTTATATTAGATCAAGTTGCTCAGAGCCCAGTCTAACTTGGTCTTGAACACTTCCAATGATGGGGCACCTACAGCTTCTCTAGGCAACCTCTTCCAGTGTCTCTCCACCCTGATCCTAACAAATTTCTTCCTTGTTTCCAATCTAAATCTACTCTCTTTCTTTTGAAACCATCGCTCTTTGTCCTATCGCCACAAGCCCCAGTAAAAAGTTTCTCTCTACCTTTATTCCAAGCTCACTTTTATATATCAAAACGCCAAAATAATGTCTTCCCCAGAGTTGTCTCTTCTGCAAGCTGAACAACCCCAGCTCCCTCAGCCTTTCTTCACAGGAGAGGTGTTCCAACCTTCTGACCATTTTCATGGCCCTCCTCTAGACTCACTCTAACAGATCCCCATCTTTCTTGTGCTGGGGATTCCAGAACTGGATGCAGTACTCCAGATGGGGGGGGTGTCTCATGAGACTGGAGTAGAGGGGCAGATTCACTTCCTTCGATCTGCTGGCCACTGGAGTTGTAGGAAAACATGGATTGGAGACTGTTACACAGTCAGGAAAGGCACTAGAAAGTGTTAATATATGAATGGGCTGTACAGGAAGATGATGAACACTGACTCTGTTAAAAAGGAACAAGTTTATTATTCTTTGCCCATCAGGAATGATGTACAAGTTGGAAAGGGGAGGCAGCTAATAGGTTTTAAAGATACTGGCTTTCATTAATACAACTTGCCACCACAGTAGTATCTAGAATCCAAAATATATCATCAGTAACTGATTTGTCTAAAATTCTAAATCACAGTCTTGAAAGATGAAAAATGCAGTAATTTACAGGACATCTTAAAACTAAGACAAGTGAAGTCGCCATCCCCTCTCATTTCAGTCTGCATGCCCATCTGCAAGAAACAAAGTTTCATTTTCAGTGTGGACAGAGTTATTCTCAAGTAAACACTATCTTTGATAGAGTGAGCATACATTAAATTAAGACTGTTGAATCTGAGAACAGTCTCATGCCAAACATTTTTTTTTACTTGCACGTTTTTTTTCTACCTTTAAAAGGGATAAGTAAGATTGTAAAGAATTAAATAAGAAAAGAGATGGAGACAATAAGTGTAAAAATAAAATATTTTAGGGTGAAAATTAAATATATAATTATCCCTAGTTTAAAAATCAGCTACAGAGGGAGATCATATCTAAAATTGAATACAAATTCATTACACATATTTCATAAACGCACGTTGATCTAAGGCCTCTTTTCTTACAAGAACTAGCTGCCACCATACCTCAGCAATCTGAAATACTGTGCTTCTTACTGTCACTTCCACACCTGTTCAAAATAATTTTCAGACTATGAACATAATACTATGTCATGGCAGGTTTCTCTGCCCTCTACATGAATGCAATCAATTACTGTTTAATGTTGTTTCCCACCAACAATAATGAATGCCTTGATCAGAATCTCAGTATGCTTTTTTGATTGTCCACAGTGCCTTCATTTCCAGTGCTTGGTCTCAATCAGAACAAGTGATTTATATCTCATACTTAATTTAAAACAGATGAAGGGGGAATTTAAGATGTTTCATTTGTGTAAATGCCAAATTTATAACAATGAATATTATCTTTTATATTGCTATACAGCTTAATTTATTTCATCTAAGAGCAATAAAACAAACTGAGCACTGAGCGATCCTAATAGCCAAGCAGAATCAGATTATGGAAGAAAAAGCTGACATCTGAATTATAATGCATTAAGGTAAAATCACAGCTGAATTTGAGGATAATTTCATTCAATTTTACTTTAAGAATGCAGCACTTCTTTCAGCTTCATTTCAGAATTATAAAAACTGAAGTGCTCTTACTCTACAAAAAATATTAAATATTATTTCTATTTTTATAATCAAGATATTAAATTATTATTCGCTTGGCAACACCATATTATAGCAAACATACTAGCTTATCATGCACATTTTGTTATATAAATGGTAGAAATAAATCTGGTTCAGGAAACTGAAACAAGTTGGAACAGTTTTTCGCTGCTTTAAATAAAGAGCCAAAGAGGTAAGGAAATGCATAAAAGGCATGCATTTGAGACAGACAGCTTTTAACTGTGTAATCTGTAGTGCAGTTCCTCAAAGATTAGCCATGATACTGATTTATTTAAGTAATGTCCTTGGCCAAAGCAAGCTTTTACTAATGAAATTTTTTTCCATAGGAAAGCTGAGAGGCATTGTGAACACAACTGAAGGCTGGAACACTGTGTGGGCCTACGGGAAGAGCAGGAAAGATTCTTCGTATCTGGGATAATAAAGAAGAAAGGACATTAAATATAAATCACTAGACAATCCAAAGGGAGTCAAGGAAAATTTCTTTTATGAAGTGGGAGTCTAGTGGCAAACAGAGAAGATAAGATGTAGACGTATCGGCTAATGACAAGCCAACAAAGCACAAACCAAGCAATGCTGGAATGAAGGAGCCATAAGCTATCAGAGAAAGTGTCAGGTATTGCTAATATAAAGATACTAATATTGGAGAAAGTACCACTGAAATCTCACCAGCCAAGCTGCACATGGTGCTGGCAATCTTTGCTCAAGAAAGAATGAATAAAAATAGGATGAAGAACAAGCAAAGGCAACTGTAACTGTCATAGCGATCAGAAATCTCTTGAAGGAGAGATGAAAACAGCATTCCAAAACCCAAAAAGAAGGAATACGACTCCTTCTACAACAATGTAGCTGGATAAAAATTGAGACTGTAAAGATGTTCTTAAGCTTTGGGACAATGCCAGCAGAAGTATAAATGAATAAGCACCAACCACTAATAAATGCAGTTTATAAATGCATTTTAATTTCATAGCACTGAAGTTTAGAACGACCTTCCAATAAGACTAATGCAGGGACATCACCAGATTTAAGATGAAAACATATCATTTTTTTTATACAGGGAGGGATTTGCTTGAGGTAACAGAGCTCTTTGCCAGTCCTGTATTCCAGTTAGAGCGAACAGAGCCACTTCATGCAATGTTTGAGCATGTACCACTAACACAAATCCCACTTCTTCTATCAAGACCATTTAAAAAACACTTTCAATGCCAGTACTGTTAGAGCAAAATATTTTCCTCACCTCGAAGGAAATTAAGCCACTTGCTGAACAATAAACCGACTTCTGATGATGATGATTCCCTTTCCTGTCTTTGAAACTGATGCTGTTTTCCCCTCCAAGCCATTTGCTTTTGAGGCATAGTAACAAGCACTTAAATAATTCTTGGACCTTCTTCACGGAACAGTTATATAGATCTTTTTGAAATTCAGCATTTATCTTTAACATAAGTCTCCAAAGGACATAACCCACATTATGGACTAATAGCCTGTAAAACTGCATTTTATGAACTGTAGCGGTTTTGAGCAATAAAAATGGAATCAATGGACTCAAGTTGATGACATTTCCTCCCTACACTGGAATTAAATTTTTTTTTTACATTTTTTAAAACATGTACTTAAAAAAAGTGCTAGAAACTGCTTGGAGTTGACAAATCTGTGTGCTTATGCCTAGAGATGACATATTATTAAACCAATGTTTTGGTTTTTTTTTTCCCCATGCCAAACTAACCCCAAAATTTTGTAAATTAGGATTTGCATGTAAGAGAGTCAGAACAACTTGATTTTTTATCTTCCTTCTTCCTATTTCTTTCTTCTCTACCTTTTCAAAAATGTACTGTTCCATCTCATTATCTGAAAGAAGGATAGCCCACTGCTGTTTTAGGAAATTCAGTCATAAACTGTATCACTTTACTGCAATGAAAATCATACTTACGTTCCTTACAGCTGCATAAATACATTCACCTCTGCTCAAAGAATACTACTGCCATGAAGCTCACAAACAAGAATTTTGCTTTACTCTTAAAGCATTTAATATCAAGACTATTTCCATTTTTTTATAGTTTTTTTATTTTAAATCAGATAAAAAACCTTTTAACATATGTTTCATGAAGTAAGGGCCCCGAAACCAAAACATTCAGAGTAATTTTTTTGTGCAAGCTGAATAATTGTGAAGTCAATCTGAGCTGCTACCTGGTAGCTCAAATAATCAGGTCACTCGAAAAATGAATTTGGTGTCATCACATTTCATTTGGACATAAGAATACTGGATATCAGAAAAGAATGAATCCTTTAAGTCAGAGACTCAAACATACATGATCACCGTTAAAAGTTTGAATACATTAGAGCAGAAGAATGAACGGTTCTTCAATCACTCTTTGCACACCTTGAATACCAACTTACTGTTTACTTTTCCAAACACATTACAAAAAGATGACCCTTAACCAAGCAGATGCTTAACTGAAGGATATTATGAAGAACCTGTCCATAGTGGATCTTTCCTTCTTTTTTTAAAAGACAGTAGTCCTTGTGAACCTAATAAAAGTATATTACATGCTACAGTGAAGGAAAAAATCACCAACCACAAATTGCTCTGGCAGTCTCATCTGACCTGCACAGGTAGAAAATTCTCATCTGCTGAGATGGTGGCAATTGGTCTTACTCTGAGAATACGAGCAAGACATACAAACCTGTCACCTAAATAGCACATCAGAACACTTCACCCAATCTCAGTATTCTTTTTAATCAATTTTTAGTGTTGCAAAGGCAAAATAAAATTCCTACAATAGAAAGGAGGGAAAAAACCTTACAAGTTTCTACAATAATCCCAAACAGACAATTCTGATCCACAATCCTTCTCTTCCATTCCCAGCCTTTGATATTGCTTTGATACACTTTGATATTGGTTTCATTCACACCTCTGACCACCAGCATGGTCTGATAAATGCCTGGTACTTAGACCCGAGTTCTGTGATGCTGCAACTCCAGTTCTGTACATTCCCTTTATGCCTTTTATACCAACCAAACACTGCACTTTTGAATTTCAGGGTATCCTTAACTTTATTTACATAACTGGGCGCAGTTCTAGATGACTCACTTCAGCTCTCCTTGTCTGCAAGTGGACATATAGTATACATACGTATTGTACCTGTATGTATATACATATTTTTTTTTCTGCTGTGAAAAACGATTTCCTACTTGAGGATTTTGCATTCATTCCTATTTCTGGAATGTCAGGTGAAACTTCAACTCCACAGAGTGAGTTAAAGAAAAAGGTTTAACTCTCTTAATTTCTAACCAACTTACTTTCTTCCTCCATGGATGTTCTTTGCCTGTCCAGGTCCTTCAATTAAATGGAATGGAAAGCTACTACAGATATTGTTGGGACTAGGAAGAGACGAGCCTATATGAAACAGAAACAGTCATTGCTAAAATTTGGATTGCTTACTAGCACGCTTTGCTGATTCACAGAATGGATGAGGTTGGAAGGGAGGTCATCATGTCCAATCCTCCATGCTCAACCAAGGCCACATAGAGCAGGTTGCCCAGAACCACGCATAGACAGTTTCTGAATATCTTTGATGTGGAATATATATTTATTAAATGGAAAGGAAGTAAATAAAGATCATGTTCCTCACTCTCTTCCCCCTTAAAAAGAATGCAAGTTAGGTACAACTATGCTTAAATTCCAGTGGAGTAGAACAAGCATATGGAAGAAGGTAGGTCAGAAAATCAGTTCATAAATTATTTTAGATTTATCTAAACATTCAAGCCATTCAAATTCCATCTAACAAAGAAAAAAGTTAAACATATTAGGTTCCATATAAGACAAAATAGATTATAAAACATTCAGCCCTCCAGGCTACAGCCTGAATCATCAGATGAGCTTCATGGTAATTTGTTCATTAACCTTTACAATATATGTACCAATATCTACCTGAACCAAGAATAGAGGTACAAATGCAAATCAGGAAGAAGACTGCCTGTTGTCAGTAAATTTTGACATTATCTATGTGCAGTTAAATGTCAACATCTAATCAAGCATAATCTATTATTGATTTTCTTTTTTGTTTTCAAACTATCCATCTGTTGCACCAATTTCAATCAGCTTTTATTTCTTGAGGGAAATCTCTCAAGTATAAAATACATCTATCAGACTATTGCTATTAAAAATAATTTCCTAATTTTCTCTAATATAATGGAAACCTACTAATACTAAGGCTTCAGGACATTACTTAAAATCAAAAGTACTTGTTACAAAATTAGTAAGGAAAACTATTAGTAGTAAAGTGAATAGACTAAGCATTACTGGAACTTCTGATGCACTGTGGCAACAATAGCTGCGCCATAAGAAAGAAACAAAATGGGAAACTAGCTACAAGTGTGATCTCTGTTCTAACTATGGCTATAGCTCATGTTACTTAACTCTTTCATCTTACAACATAGGGGGGGTTGCCTTTTCAACATTCTACAAACTAAAATATTCTATGCCAAAGCCTACAGAAAAATCAAACAAAACTGTGCAGACATTTCCAAGCGGGAAACAAGGAAAAATATGCTTTGCATATTTACTTAGAGAACAGTAGGATTTCTGTGATTTAGAGCACCTTGATAAACCTTCACTGATGTGCTTTCCTGTAAGTTCACATTTGCCATAGCTGAACACATTCACCATAGTAATTTGAAATTTTGGCACAGCCAAAGCTTGGCTATGCTTAGAGCATTCCATCCTTAACAGACTCTAGGTATCAATATGACTGTGTGTTATAGTTTCAAAATCTTTCAGGGAATCTTTCTCTCCCTTGCCAACACTGGGGGTTTTAGGACTCAGAGGTGGTTTGACTGCTCTGAGTTCCAGTTTGATGGCTGGGCAGAGGTGAGGGGGGGGTGGGAGAGAGGTCTCCTCCAGTTGGCGTCACTTCTGTTCAGTGGCTGCTGTGAGCGGGAGCTCCTTTGACTCAGCCCCCAACTCCACACGCCCTGTCCTGTCCTTCAGAGAATGAGCTATCATCACTACCTGGATTTGCTGCAGACTTCCTGGGGGCCAGCGTCATCTGCAGAGGAGTTGCTACTCTACATACCCCTCTCCCCCCAACTCTACCACCCCCCCCTAACACTTTTGGACAAAAGGACCAGGACAGGGTGACATCATGTCCTGCTGTCCATAAATATAAATGCACTGAAAGGAGCAGGGATAGAACTTAATTCATTAAGGTTTTTGATTACGGTGGTGTTGTGTGTCCTGTTCTGGTTTTGGTTTTATATATGTATGTGTGTGTGTGTATATTTGTAGTTAAGAACTGTTATCCTTCTCTACACATTTTTTTCCCTGATTAAAATCTCTTAACTTCAGATATGCACTTAAAATGAGACACTGCTGATACTGTTACCACGCAGCAACTAAGCATATTCCATACGACTGTGAGGCTGCACAAGATAGTCCTTTCACTGGGTCATCTGGTTTCCAAGTCCACAAGTACCGAAAGCATTCATCTGTGTTCTCTCACAGCATTCACAGCTCAGAGAAAATGCAGTGACAAGGAAGAAAAATGCTCCAAATCAAATGCAGCAAAATTAAGAATGGAACCATGAAAGATTAAAAAAAAAAGGAAACTGGGTTTTGATGGACACAAGTTGTCTAGCAGAATGTTAAGAAAGTTTAGAAAGGTAAAAAGCAGAAAGAAAGGAAAAGACAACTGAAGTGATCAAAGAGTCACAGAATGGGAGCTCATGACCGTTAAAGTTCTTATGCAACCTAGAGAGGACAACCCTGGTGTGTAACCTACAAATGAACCTCTTTTACTTGCAGCTATCAAAATTCTTTTGCTGCTCAACATAATCCACTGGCAAGGTGCATGCCTTCATTACTTTTTAACATGGAAAATAGCATATCTCTTGCATTAAGTAATTCAGATTATTTAATAGATAATCTAAATAAACCATCATTCTCTGTGAATGATACATGAAGAGGGAGAGGAAAAAAATTAACTTTTTAAAACATAAAAACTGCAGTAGGAAAGGAAATTGTGTTAATCACATTTTTACACTAATGAGATTAGCAAGTCCCACACTTAAAAGTTATGAGAAGACAGAACTGAAGTAGTCACTATGGCTCACATTCTATATCAAAGCCAATTGGTTCCTGAGCGTGTGGGAGTCAAATCACTCCATGAGACAGCTGGCCAAGGCTTCTCCTGTGCGACTGAGGCCTTGACTTCAGGAGGGCTGTTAAAAGACCATGTAGACAAAATGGCCAGAAAGTTTCAGATCTTTAACTCGTGCAGTAAAAATCCACTTCATTTGCATTCAACATTTTGACAAACTGAGTTCTGATATATCATGGATTTTTAAAATAGGAATAAAATGTTCCTGGCAGAAAACAACTTAGATTTGTACACAAGTAAAAAAATAACAACAAAAACCTAATTGCTTGGAATATGCAGCCGGTGTTACAAACCGGTCACCTACACTAAAAGCTTTGACCTTTGACTCTTCTCCTTAGTTCAGTAACTATGAAGACACAGAAGGCTTGCTCAAAGAATATTGTGAAAATAATAGTTTTGAAGAGATTCAACACTGGAAAAAATAACTCTCTGTTCATCCTAATGTTTGCACAGACCCATGTACTAAACAACAGGAACACAAAATGTTGGACTCCTTTCAATCACTAGCATTCATTTCTCTATACTAGATGAGATGCCCTTTAGATAACCTATAGAAAAATGGAGTATATGATAACATCATTATATTACTCTCCATCACTGGGAACTGTTATCATGACATGGAATACCATCTGATTTCCTGGTTGACTTTTAAAATCCCACATCACAATCACATCTTTCAGAAGCAGTTTTTATATAATACCTGTCGCTAGCAGACCGAATTTGTGCAATGTACACAATCATTCCTCTTCCTTTGAATCAAGCATATTTTTCTCATTTCAAATATACACCATTTTACAGGGACAAATTCTCATAGAAGCAAATCAAACTAATTCTTTCCAAAATTATTCATGTGGAAATCCATGCTTTATTCAAGTTTTTTATCATATATTAAAATCACAGGGTAAACATTCCTAGTGTTGTCTGAGCAACAGAGTTAGAATTTCCATCACATCTGATGGCAGTATAAGTGCAAGTTCGTCTGAGAAGCTCATACGTGTCACATCTCTCATCATGTTTCTTCATTCCTAAATACTTACAGTATCTGTATGCCTAAATCAAAAGTTCCTCTAAGAAATGAAGTCCACTAAACTGAATGATTAAATCTTAAATAATGTTCTGAGTCGGTGTTCCCTCTGTATCATTCTGGAACGTGTTTTATCAACTTCACCTACACAAACAAAAGCAATCTAATGGAGAGAAAGGTTTTACGTTTCCCTTACTTTCCTCTTCAAAGATCTTCAGCAGCGAGACACAGAGTATGAAAGACTATGCAATTTTATATGGTCCCACTTTGTTTAGCAAAAAGTGTTGGATTGAAACCACATTTTGAAATAGGAATGCCTAATCCAAATGCTTTTCATGCAATCGATTACCAGCCAGCCACAAGGAATGGAAGCACTACAGAAAAAACGACTAGGTCTCCTTTAATTTTCTTTTAATAAGTTCAAAATAAATTTGAAGAATTTAATTTTAGATTTTAGTGGAAATTTTCCTACAGAATTTGATTTTAAACCAGCAGCTGGAACCCACTGGGAAAACTGGCCTGGCAAATTTCAGAGAGATAATCACTTCTACCAAGATTAAAATGCCAGTGCATTATTTTACGGAATGCTTTCTAATTCATTCTTTTATTCCTTTATTTTAAGCTAAGCAGCAACCAGTGAATACAAATTACAGCAGCAACTGCACTCTAACCAAGGGTCCCCAGCCAAGACAAATCACTCATTATATGCATCAATGATACTGTTTGCTATATGTGACTTTTCCCCTTTTGTTCTAGGTGCAGATGCCATTAAATGGATTGAGACAGTAGAGCTCCCAGTAAATATACCTTTTACTACGTTCTCATTCTGTGTGTGTACCTTCACAGCGGTTTGTCACAGATGGTGCCTACTGCTCACATTTCTTTTCGCACTGAAGTGACACAGAACTGATTTTATTCTAAGCTAAAACCCGTATAGTTTCAAGAAACTGTTGGCACGAAGGAATCCTGTATTAAAAATGCAGTTAACATATCTGTACATTAAAATGTTCACTTTGGATTGCTATGCTTACATTAGTGCTCCTCACGTAAGTATTGCCTATGCTATTCAACACAGCTGCATGAATCTATGAGGAGCTGCTATGCTTCTAGCTCTCATTAATCTGGTTTTACTCTTTTTGGAAAACCTGTCAGCAAACAGCAGACACCTTCAAAGGTTATCTGGAATTCAGTCAACTCAGAACAAATAAAATCATCTCTCCTCAGAGGAAAAAAATCTCTACCAGCTTCTTACAAATCTACCTCAACACAAACCAAGAATTTGTATTAAAATAAGGAGTATTACACCTTTACATTTTGTTTCTTCCTAGAGCATTTAAGTAGAATCTTCAAGTATGAACACATACAACACAGGATACAGTGGAAGAAGAAAGAAGGGAAAGGAGATAAGAAGACATTTTCCATGTCTCTTATGCTGGGAGTGTTTTGTACCAGCTGGTGCAAAGAAGAGAGATCTGTGGATAGAGGCCAGCCCTGGTCATACACCTTCCCCTACATCAGCACCCTGGAGAGCGTATGTGGAGCTTCTCTGTCACACCAGCTCCCTTCAATCCCCAGGTTTTCCAGAACAATATTTAAAGAGACATTAACACCCCAGTTATGGAAATGTTAAGGGTCAAGGGTCATGAAGCTGGGGAGCAAGTGAAAGAAGCACAGCCTTCTCTTGTGAGTAATGCAAAAAAAAAAAATTTAAAAACCAGGTTTTAATCATTCCTGAAGACTTTAGTTTGTCTTCTCTGTACAGAGATAAATCACAGTAATGCAGAACTTTGAAACAAGGTTTGGGGTTTGGCAGACAAGGGTACGTGAGGGGACTTGGAGATAAAAGCCTGAAAACATGTGGATCACTGAAAAACAGGTTTTAAAATATCCTATTCATTACAGATTTCCAGAGGACAGGAAAAGGATTCAAATCTGAAGTTCTTTATTTTGAATCACCTTGCTTCAAGTCTGTTTGACATTCATACACTTTATTCTACATTGTGTTATATCACTATCATTTTTTAATAATGAAATGTTTCTAGGGTTTTGAATCAAGATTTCAGATTTCTTATAAACATGAATTTCACATTTTTGTACTTGGAGACAAAATACATTTTAAATCCTCAGATTATTCTACAGAAAGGAAATTTTATTTTCAATCTAGATACGATTTCCTCCTAAAATAAATGTTTTTGAATTTTTAAAAAGCTGACCCTATTGGACCGGCAAAAGAATTGTCAGTCAAGAATATTATAGCATTTTTTTAATTTAGTCTGAGTTTAAAGATAAAAATACTTTTAGTTTCTTTAAACAGGCATAATAATTATAAGAGCTTTATGTGTTCAGAATGTGAATAGATTCATAAAGCAAAGTAATAGTATCTGCTGAGTTAAAGGTTGTGGCATACTGTAAAAGCATTGTTTAAAGAGCAGAAAACTATTTGTACAGTATCATTAATCAGGGAAATAAACACCCATGCATTTTTGGGTGGTGGTTTTTATTATCTATGAACTATATAAAACATCATAAAGATATCTTTACTGATTAAAATTAATCAATCTAACTATTAAGTTATCACCAGTATCAAGACACTCAACATCTTTATGTATTTTTTTATGTATCTTTTTTTATGTGTCATCACAGGATGACAGAATTTAGTCCAAATGCAGAGATCCAAGGCAATTAGTATGTTGTGGGTAAGACAATTAAATCAGAAAAATTTTCCTACTGACCAGAAAAAACTTAGGGCTTTTTGGTTTGGGTTTCCTTGGGATGGTTTTGCTTTGGGTTTGGGGGGGGGTTCTTTTTTAAGAAATTGGATTAGCAAGCTTCAGATATCCATATAAAACATTCAGTTGAATTACAACCAAGATAGGTCTCTAAGATGTGTTCTCTAACACAGTAAAATCAGTACTTACTTTACAATTAGATGCTGAATTAATTGAAGCAACTTCTCTTTAATGCCTACGTATTTTGAACCGACTTGTTCTTAGTCTACGTCGATCAATACCCTATCTAAATAAAAAAAAAAAAGTGTTGCAAGACTGATAATGAAAGCATCCGTAGAACTAGTTTAAGGATTGCTGGAGTAAGTGGTAGACTGGAAGACTAACAGGGGATTACAAGATAAATGAACCATCTGAAAATAATTTCACTGTTAAATTTTACAAGCTCTGTATGGTCTGGAAATATTCTGCCATCATTACAACAGAAGACAGACTGATGATTACTTTGAGGATTAAGTACAGGAATGGAAAGAAGTGTTTATAAATGCATTTTAAAAGCCTTAAAAATAAATAAATAAATAAACAGATCTTTAGGTATTTAACCGGTCATACAAACCTATTCCAAGTAAGAAAAAACAAATGTTACTAGAAAAATCCTGAATTTTAGACAAGTTGCCAAGACAGAAGTTCCTAAAACCAAAAAAGAAACAGAAGTAGCATCCAACAATTAGAAAGTAATCTAAAAGAAAGGTCTGGTGAATCATTTTCTCATAAAGTTGAGTAAGTTCAATTGTATAGACAAAAAGAAATCCTGCAAACAATTTCATGTTTTTATCAAGTAAAAGAACTCTTCAGTAGTACTTCTTGGTTCTGACACCTTATCACAAAGATTGGCATATCATCTACAAGTTCAAAACCAGCTTGTGAAGATGTGTTTTTCACAATAGTTATTTTTTGTTGACCTGTCCTGTATATTAGCATGATTCCCAGAGATCAGGGTAGATTTTGTACAAATAATTTATTTCCCTACTTGTCTACTTCCATACTATTTACCATAATTTCTCTCACAGAGTTCAGCATGTTAAAAGGCAAAACAAATAAAAGGCCTGCCTCTTTTTTGTGTTAATGTCAAGTTAGAGAAATCCAGTGATTCTAAGTGAAATATTCCATCTTACGCACACAGCTGAACAATATATTCTACCATAACTATGCTACAGTGGGATATAAAGAAAACAAAATGTTTCTCATACTGCACATAGTTATCAGTTTCTAAATATCGCTAAACAGTTAAAGGAGAATTTAAAGATGTTAGACTTTTAACTTTTTCAAAAAATAGTCAACAAATTGCATATCAGCTTGCTCTGTATCTTATTGATAAACCATTTATCGAACTTTTAGATCTTCTAAAACTCAAGAGAAAAATCCAGCACCAGATACCCTAAACAAATCCTCGAATACAGTTAGATCTAACTACTTAGATCTAAAAATGTGTATCTGGAAACATGGAGAAGGCTTTCATAAGAAAAAAAATAATTTCCTCTATGTTTTTTTCTTTTCTCATTTGTAAACGACTTGCCAAAAGAAGTGTTGTCTGGCCAAAAATTAACTGTTAATTTTATAGGAGGATAAAAATGGTCATTCTGGACCAAATCCAAGGTACATCTGAGCCAATACTGAAGGCCAGTTTGAGAGCAGCCAGCAGCAGATGCTTTGAAAAGAACCTCAGAAGAGCAGGTATTTGTCCCCTCTGCACTGGTGTCACTCTGGTTTCTAGCAACTATGCTGGCTTGTTTCCTGACACAGGCAAGAGATGCTGACTGAAACTGAAAACACTGATCCCTGAATAAATCATGAGATGGGAAACCCACTAACTGGCAACTGTTCTCTCCAGCTTGTTTTGCCGTACTTCCTTGTAACATTCACCTTAAATTTTGACTTGCCTCCTTTCTCAACAAGGTCAAGTTGTATACTTTTGAAAACACTTTAGTCTAGTCTCCTCTGTGGTTTTTTTTCACACCTTCAAATTACACGAGAACTACTGTATTGACTTGGTTTTAACCTATATCTGCTTAAGGTATAAATTTTTATATTTTAATATTTCCATATCCATCATTCTCATTTGTCCAAAACAAATTAACAAAATATCCAAACAGCACCCAGTACTGCCAAATAAACACCAGGAACATATGATGAAGCATTAATTGAAATATTTTCATCTCACAACACAGAAATCAAGGCTTTTGGATAACAAGTAATTTCACCACGTATCTATAGCTGCACAAGTTTCAAAGTCATCATTATTGTTCCAGACTACATGGATGTGACACACATAGGTAAAAATAGTGCTTTAAAATATTTCTTAATAGCTTGAGACTAAAATATGGTTTTGCTCATGACTTATCCACACACTTAAAAGGAAATGACACACTTTTACTGCAATTGTTTTGTTTATTTATTTTCTCATTTTTCTTTACTGATGCAAATGCACAGAAAAAACACTAGCTGGATAACTGAACAGCAGAATCCATCAGGATGAGTACAATACAGACAGAAGCACAGCTTTCTTCACAGTACTTTAAGTCCTCAAAGTAAGAGATATCCTACAGCAGTAAAACACAGGTCTCATTCAGAGGGAAGCACAGTCTCTACAGACACTTAGTCCTTGGTCTTCTTATTGCTACAGGAAAATTCTGAGTGCTGTTTTCAGAAAGAGTGCTTATCTGTGATGGAATGCACTTACGTAAAAATAAATATATGAATAAGAATAAGCCAACTTGTTTGAACTGATGAATAACTCAAGGTCATCAGTAATTTGTCTGAGATTTTTAATACCAGAATCAAAAAGCTTTATTGCCTACTTTGATCTACCCAATCTACATCAAGTGCAATCATTGTGGGGGAAAACGGCTATATGAAATTTGGAACTGACATTCAACATCATTTCTTACCTCAATTTTTTTTGTGTGGTGACAGCAAATACCGGTTCCTCTTAGAAGGAAGCATAAAAGCACCTGTCCCGCATAACCTGACAAGACGTATTGATATCGGGTAACTGAAAAAGCAACAACTTCTTTCTACATTCACTGATAGGCATGAAACATTATAAACCCTGCAAGTTCTATAGTTTACTTCAGAAATTAATTGTTTGGTGACAAATAATGGCAGATACAGCTTGGAAGAAGCCAGGATATGAAAATTCTTTCTGGTTTACGTATGTGTGGAAACATACATCTATGCATGCTTAGCATAGGATACCATTGAACTGTTACCTGATACAATCTTATTAAAAGCTCACACATTTTGCACAAAGAAATTGACAGCTCTGATGCTAACATTTGTATTTTTAGATTTGAGAATAATTGCTTAATTCATTGTGTTCTGACAACCAAACAAGCCTACAACACAAGCTCAAATCTTACATAATAATACAACATGTTCATAACTGGATGTCATGAACAACTAATGAAAATTCAGTTGAATGTGCAGGCACTCATCCTACGCCATTAATTGAGGCTTATGTTTCAAGCAGTTCTGTTTCAGATTGCAGCAATGTGTTGTTCCTATGCAGTTCCATGGCCTTGCCTACCTAAAGAGTTTTTCTTAGTAGTAAAATCTAGCCTTTGGCATGGTAATAATTTTCTTTTGAGCTTACCACTCCATTAAGACGAATGAGTAAGTTCACTTCGCTGTCAATAGCATTGTTTGTATCTGCCTTGCTACAGATACTGTAAGACACCACATATTGATTCACTGGGTGAAGAATGACAACCCTGGAGTCCTGGAACTATATATACATATATTTAAAAAAAAAATCATTCTTTCTGTTTGAGGAAAATAAACAAAAAATATTAATCCCTACATAGTAATAACAATTTTTAAGTTTGGAGTATATTAATTCTCTGAAAATCCTTCTTTAATAACAGGAAAAAAAACAGTGAGAACAAAGGGCAAGGGCTGTCTATTTACAGAGTTGGATTAATACATTTATTCCCCTTCCACCTTTTTCCCCAAAAACAATCAAGAAACTCAAAACATTCTTTTGCAAGTTAGTATTAATGCTGGTATGTTTGTAAATACAGGATGGAAGACCAAATATATCAGGAAGTAAAGCCACACTAAGTTTTAATTATAAGCAAAATCCCAAAAGTAATTGCAAACATTTCCAATACATACATTCTGAAAATATTACCTTATAAAAATTTAAGAGGGGTTTTTTCAGTTAACTGCAAGAGATTTCAAAAATTCTTCACAGCTAAGATTCCAAGTGTTAGTAAGTGGCATTTCAAACTTAAACTTTTAAGTGTTTACACACTGGGCAACTTCTTTATTATACTAATTTTCCTTTGTTTAATTCCTGGATTTAGAGAAAGTCATCATTGAAAGCAGACTCTTTCACTACCGGTTTATTAAGCAGGTGGGGGGTGCATTTCAAGGCATCTGTGTTAAAATAGTACATTTTTAGTTCACATGTGTTCTATTGAGTTACGTCTATTATTTGAATTCTGTATCACAATGACAGTACCAAAGAGAGTCCACTCTCCTCACTGGAAGTTTGGAAACAAGGTGCAGAAAAACAGTTAACCAGAAGTTAGGTAATCCACCAGTATTTTATGCAGTTAAGACCTCAATAACTGAGCTTGTTGGGAAAAGTTATGTCAACATAAAAAAACCACTTCATTTTTGACAAACTCCTTTAGGGGCTTAACTGTTTTGGTAACTATTTTCCTGATTTCTCACCTGCTTTTTAAAATGCTATTTAAATATTACTAATTTAAACCCCTGTTATCAAACAGTAGTTTAGAAACCTAATGCCACTTTGATTACTTAATAAAAGTTCTTTACCTTTGATGCATACAGTGTGTCTTGGTTATTCTGTAACACATGCGAATAGATTTTGTTAATCCGCATTCATTTGTCTTGTTAGGCCTTGTGGTAATGTAGACATTAGCATGCACTAATGAGAGTGACATAAAAGGAAAATGTGTTGTGCTAATGTGAAAATCTGATGTGTTCTAAGACATGAGTAAGGGCAAAATCTAATACAGTGTTGACGTGTCTGTAAGATATACAATTACCAACTGAAATTATTCATCACATTTAGTGTAAAAGAAAATGTCCCTGACATAACTGACACCAGCTGCTCAGGGTATTTGTGGCTGTACTATCATATTTTCCTATTTTATAGATACTTTATACTCTCTTTTTACTGTTATCCACATTGATACAACGAACACTGAAAACTGACTGTAAAACAGATGTGTGAAAATACACGAACTATCTATTTGAGAGCACTCCACAGCTAAAACCAGTTTGTTTTCTCTGATCATTACTTTCCACCATAGCCATTTTTGGCTCTCCTTTCAATAACAGCAGGTAAAATAATTTCTGTTACAAGCAACATTTAGAGCTATGCTTCAGTTCCCACATTTTCACTCACATCACACTAGAATCCCCTAACACAAAAGCTAAATTGTAAAAAAAAAAAAAAAAAAAAATAAGGGAAGACTTCTGTTTTAGGCATAGATGCATCCTGCATCCTCCACAACTCAGACATATGTACATTAAAGAAACAGTTAAGGAAACGCTCTGCTCTATCCAGATGTTCGATAATGTATAACATGATGTTTCACAATCAGTTATAGAGGGGTTTTTTCAGTTCTTCGTAAAAATAATGTATATCCTCTGGATGTGCTACGCATTTTTATTTTTCTAAATAGGTTGATTCCTTTCTTAATGTAGAGGTATTTTTCTTAAATGCACATATTACAACCTGAAGAATTAAACTGCTATCTTCAGTTAGACTTGATGAGCATGCATCTGTGACAAAGACTTTAAATGGGACCTTTTTTCCGGACAATCAGACTGTAGCACGTAAAAACGAGGTACCCAGGACAGCCAGGCACCTCTGAACAGCTCGCTCAGGAGCAGCGATTCCCCTTAACGCGTGGTGAGCTCTCTCAAACCCATTCTGAAGACGCTTTGCGTTCCGCAAGGAGCAAAGCAAACCTTAAAACCATATTCCAGGTATAAAGAAAGATGCTACCGCTCCACCCCACCGGGAGGTGACTCTCAGTTACCTGCTGTTCAGGTCACAAACCCCGGCGGCCAGGAGAGCCCGCGGGTGCCCCATTAATCCCCGGCGTTAATTCCCTGCCCCCAGCGCTTCTGGGCGGAGACGGCACCTCCCGGGACACCGCCCGAGGATGGGAGGGAGGCAGTAGAGCCCCCCAAAACAATCAAAAACCCCCAACAAAACATTCTTTTTAACTCCCTCCCGTTTGGCCAAGCACCCAGCCTTTGCGGGCTCGTGGGCACGGGCGGCAGGAGACGGCGGCCACCAGGAGCGACCGGCCCCGCACTCCCTTTACCCCCCTTAGCGGTGGAGAGAAGCTGAGCAACCGAGAGGACCCGGTGGGCATCTCGGCACCCGCCACGGCCGCCCCCCCACCCCCACCCCGCTTCCACGGGTCTGCCCCCGGGACACCGGTCACCGCAAAGTTGTGAGATACCCGCACCGCCCCCGCGGTTCGCCCTTACCGTGGTTGCTGGCGACGTGCCCGGCGGCGGCGGCGGGGCGCGCTGTCAGCAGGGGGAGGAAGAGCCCGACTCTCCAGAGCCACCCCCTCACCTCGCAGCACCCCATGGCTGCTGCGCCCGCCGGGGCTTCCCCGTCCTCCTTCCTTCAGTGCAGCGGGGAACGCCGCCGCGGCGCCCCCGCCCGCCGCCCCGGGGCGGGCTGCGCTGCCTGCGCCGCCGGGGGGGGCTGCAGGGGCCGGGGGGGGCGCATCCACCAGCGGGGTCCCGGGGCTCGAGGGCGGGCGAGGGTGCCGGGAGTCCCCGCTGCCGCCCTGCCGCGAGGGGGCGGCGGCGCTGGGAGAGCTCCGGCAACTTCGAAGCGGTGGCAGCGCCGGCAGGCGGGTCGCGCCCCGCTCCCTCTGCCGGCTCCGGCCGGTGGCACCTTCAGTCCCGCAGAAGGGTCCGCAGCAGGTTCAGCAGCATCCTTGGCGGGAGCAGCCGCCCCCCCCGGCCGCGCCGCACGGACTCCCGCATCCCCGGCCAGAGGCAGCACCGAGGGGCTTCACTTTCCCACGGTGGAGGGACTCGCCGCCGCTCCTGAGGAAGGAGAGAGGGTCGGGCGCCTCCTCACGCTCCCGAAGGCATCAAGGAAACTTGCGGGACGACATTCCGAACCCTGGCTGTGCCGCTCGCCCCTCTCAGTCTCTGTCTCTCTCCCCTCTGCCGCGGAGCAATCAGAAATCAGGTGGCTCTGCTGTGATGCTCGCTGCTCCCTCCCGCTTTGCGTGCCGCGCAGCCGGGCTGCAGCTTTTTTGGTGGTGCCGCCGCTCCCCCGCCGCCCGCAGAAGCGACGCTCGCCCCCCTCTCCGCCGCGGCTCCCAGCCCGGGTCCGCGGGGAGGCCAGCGCGGCCCCGCGCCGGGGGCGCTCGGGCACTCGCGCCCCGCCGGCGGGAGGGAGTGGGTTAGGGTGGGGAGGGAGCGGCGGCCCCTCCTCAGCCGCCCTGCGGAGGGGAGCGCGGCGGTGCGGGGCGGTGCGTGAGGCGGGCGGGGGAGAGGCGCCCCCTTCGCCTCGCTGCTGCCGGCAGCCCGCGGGTCACATGCGGCTTGTTCGGCGCTAGAGGGGGATGGTTGACAAGGAAAGGGGGGAAAGACGAGCCGGCCCGGGCGGGAAGCGGCGGCGCCGCTCCGGCGTTTAAAGGCGTGCGGGCTGCCCGCGCCTCCGCTCGCAGTTCTGTGGTTCCCGCAGGGGAGAATCCCCCGGATTTCTCTCTGGGGAAGGGGGGACCCTCCCGGGGCGTCGCTAACGCAGCTGCTGGGTGCCGCTTCCTAAAGTTATGCCAGGAAATAGAGGGAACAAGCGAGGGTGAGCCAGCTGCGTTTGGGCATTCCCGGAACACTTACTCCGGTCTTGGTTTATTTGTGTCTTGGTTTTGGTTTGGGGGGTTTGTTTTGGTTGGTTGGTTGGTTGGTTGGTTGGTTGGTTTTTTAAAATTTCTCAGTCAGGTAGAATCAGAGAATGACTTGGTAGGAAAAGACCTTCGAGATCATCGAGTCCAACCGTACCTGCCCACGACTGAACCAGATCCCTGAGCGCCTCATCTACATGTCTGGTAAACACCTCTAGGGATGGGAAGTCCACCACCTCCCTGGGCAGCCCGTTCCAATCCCTGGCAATCCTTTTAGTGAAGAAATTTTTCCTGATGTCTAATCTGAACCTCCCCTGGTGCAACTTGCGGCCATTTCTTCTCGTCCTATCGCTTGTCACTTGTGAGAAGAGACCAGCACTCACCTGACTACAACCTCTTCTCAGGCAGTTGTAGACAGTGATGAAGTCTCCCCTCTGCTTCCTTTTCTCTAGACTAAACAACTCCAGTTCCCTCAGTCTTCTCCTCACAGGGCTTGTTCTCCAGCCCCCTCACCAGCCTCGTTGCCCTTCTCTGAACGCGCTCCAGCCCCTCAATGTCCTTCCTGTAGTGAGGCAGTAGGACGCTGTACGGGGGGATGGGGGAGGGTATGAGGTGAAAGCGACTCGAGCAGGGACGTGAGGGTGTGTGTCCTGGTCGGATCTGCCGGTTCCTGCTATCCTCTGCCAGATCCTCGCGGCAGGCAGGAGGCAGCGCTGGCACCCGGGATGGGCTTAGAGCCCACCCCTGGCACAGGGTCTCTTTCTTAATCCATCGAGCGTTTCAGTTTCTACATCTGTATAAAGACAAAAGAAAAAAAACCCAAAAACATAGGAAGATACCTGTAGCCGTATTTCATAATAGGAGTTCCTAAAGTCAGGTGTCTAAATCCACACATAGCAGGAAAAAAAAAAAAAAAGCTGTATGAATCCCAAGGCTTCTGAGTGTCTTATCAATCCTGTTGAAGTCAGTGGATAGTGCTGTTACACGATCATGCACCAGAGAATATCAGAGTTTCTGCTGAGATGCCTAAATAGTTGTTAAAAAAGAGCTATATAGGAAATAGTTGTTTTGTAATGCAATAGTAAAGAATATTTTTAAAAGTATTAATTCAAGAATTATTTTCAAAGGAATTGTTCAGCAAGCAAAGTCAATGCAGAAATATATATTTGTAGTTTTTCAGAGGAATCTTTTCAGATTGCAGCAGGCCTACAATAACGCAATGTTTCCCGTATTTAGCTGAATTAACAACATCCTGTAAGGAAACGAACCTTTATTCAAAAAGGTTAATAGGAAAAGCTTCAGGAAATATAAGTAGTGAAATGGTCATTAGTATTTTGGATTAGTTTTATGGCAGACGTAAAAGGAGAAAGTTCAATTTTAGAATTTCCGCCAAAATTCCATTAAACTCTATGAGTCACAATACTGTTCTGTTCTAGAATTAATATGATCAAAAGGAAAATGGCACTGGCATTACAAGGTTAGCTTTTTGGGATAATGGGTGAGAATTCAGACTTCTGCTCCAGTTCTTGGTTCAGCAGTAAGACGCTTCCCAACCAGACTGCCAGAAGAAATTAGTGCAAGACATCATATATACCAATCCCCCAAATTAAGATGAGTCATTTGGGCCCCACACACAATACCACTGCTTGTCTGCAACCACTGGAAAAGACTTTTCATGTGTTAATGCAGAAGGGCAATTTGCACAGCAGAAGTAAACTGAGATTCCTTTCCTAGAGCCTGCTGTTGCATGATACAGATTTGGGCTTTTTTAATAGGCTCCAACAGCCCTAGTTACAAGTATGTATTTATATGTCTATATGTGTACATGCACTCTCCGTATACTTATGTGCATTTGTGCGTTTCCACGTGCACCTGCATACACAAGTCAGCATGCTGCATATTATGCATCCTTCCTTGGCATTAATGAAGCCAAATCAGACTTCTTCAAGGAGCTTAGAAGGTCTGGCTTACCACTTCTTTTGCCTTTACATGTCATGTCAGACTACAGCTGAATACAAAAAGGAGGCAGTGAAAGATGCGATAGGAGCATAGACAAAATCTTTTTATGTTTCCTCTCACATGCAGAGCACATCTTTGCCTCCTGGTAGCCTTGAACTCCACAAGCCACAGATAACTGTTAGGTAACAAAACAGCTAAAAGGGATGGCATCTTTTCTAAAGTGTACCTTCACCAGCTTCTAACTGACTACAGAATTTCCAGGAGAACAACTCTGAAAAAAAACCCATTCATTCATTTACACACAGATTAAATTTTTATAATGTTGTGTATTATCATGAATTCCAAATTAAATCTTAACCACTGTGCTTTAATCTTTTAGATGTACGCAAACATACTAAGCCTAACAGAGGAAAAAAATATATTAAAAATAAAAAGGTAGACTCCTATTTGTATACTCTTTCTTTTTTTTCTGAAATTTAAAGCCACTTAGTATTGTAAACAGTGCAGCAATACATTTTGTAAGGGATAATGCACCAGGAAATACAAAGAAGGAACAATCACGATTTGAATACCTTCATACTCAAATTTCTAAAGAGTATGGTTTTGTATAGGCAAGGTAATCCATACATTCCCATTCTTAAAACAAGTAGAAGAATATCTATTCTACTTCCTGTTATTTTCTTAAATAAAGGGATCATCTTTCTGTTAAAAAAAAACCCAGACAAACAGACAAACAAACAAACTAATATAGCATAGGCACACAATTACTTGTAATAGGCTGTCCTTCCTTCTTTGGGTAGTTACCTATACGGCATGATTTTGCTACTTATAATAAACTGTGATTTTCTGTAAAAAAAAAAAAAGAGAAGCCGTTCTTTTTTTATTAAAATTTCCCATAATGTAGCATTGTGTTGTTAGCCCTTTGAGCCATCATTCACAACTGTATGTGGTTTACTGCAATCAAAGTAAACATTTTAATTAAAACAGTGACAAAGAACAGATTTACAATAAACTTAGAACATATTTTCTGAGCAGCACTCAATAGGATTCACTAATTTTAAAATTACTGTAATATTTGGACCAAGAAACCTGCATTAAGATTTTTTAGAAAAGTAACACTTGCACATACTGACCAATACGACAAAATGTATATTAAGAAAAAACATAATGTAATATTGATCCCTTAAAGTCTCAGCCAATAGCTTTTTTAGTGAATAAAATATACTGCCAATTTGGTAGTCTAACCAGAAATGAACCTTTTACTAGTGTATCTCGTATTCAGGTTCTAAATTATACTTTCCCATAAAATCGAAAGTTATTTCTGTTTTGTTATACGTGGTATTCTTGTTTCTGTAGAATTATACATGATTTTTTTGTTTTCTACCACCTTTAACATATTTAATGACAAGTTGACAGTAGATCACTGCTGTTACTTTTCCTTTGTCCTTCTGTAGTCCCCAAATATGCTTGTGATTTGTGCAGCAATTCACATGAAGTTTTTTAAATATTTGGAGATTTTGATAGCTTTCCATGTTCAAAAAAACACACACCCCCAGCATCAAGTGAAAAAAATAGGTTTCTAATGTTTCACATATTACCTTTTCCATTATTGACACAGAAAAATATAATGAAAGAAAAAAGGATGACAGTCAAAAAGAAAGCTGTATATTCAAAGAAAACGGTTAGAAAGATGAGCATACTGAAACTAGGCTGAATATGTATTTGAACTCTGCCATTAAAATTATTATTTGAATTACAGAGCTAACATCAACACTTTACTCATGAATTTACTGTGCTGCAGAATATTTCGTTATAGGCAATGATTCCTGCACATACAGGATCCAGGAAAGTAATTTGCCAAGGCTTGCCTGTTAATTATGTAAATGATGTTACTAGATTACATTTTTCTTTTCAGTTAGATTTGTATACAGTATGGACCTATTCTGAGCACACTAATTCTAATGCTCTGCACTGTGTAAGAAAGTGCAATTTAATTAAGTGACAATGAACCAATTATACTGAACAATGTTTTAGGGAAATTACTGACAAAATGTGAAGTATAGTAGTTTCATCCCCATCTTGTTACATGCACAAGCTTTGAATTGCCTCAAATTATTTTTACACTAAAACTACTGATTCATGATTATAAGATTATACGATGTACATGAAATGTTACAAATTTTTCAAAGTTTACACCACATTACAGTTACAGAAGAACATATATGACAACCCTTTCTTCATCTCCAGTATTTCCTTTTGCATTTTGGTATTCTTCTGTAGAATAAATACAGTATCCAAATTTTAAAAGATTGAATCAGCCAAATCAGTTACCATGTTTTTCAGTTGCAGTTTCTTCTAGTAAATATAATTATTTGGGTTAATTGGCAAAGCAAAAGATACAGTCTAAGAAGTGTACATTTTTCAGGAGGGTCTAATGGTGGTAGAATTGTCCTAGAACTCTTTCAAGAATAACAAATTGCTTGGCAGTGCATATTTTAAATATCTAAATTTATTGAGTGGAATCTTACTGTAGCAGGGCAAAGGGATTCCAGATAGAGGCAGTAGAATGAATTAAATCACATATCAAAGGAGAGGAATGAATATTGTGGACAATGGAGAAGCCAAAATTTTCCTCATGCTGTTGGCAGAACACAGAATTATATACTAATCATGCTTGGGAGCCAGAGACAGGTAAGCTTTTTTTATGTTAGGGCTTTATCCATATCAATCAATTAAATAATGCCAGCTGAATTAATTGCAAATTGAGTTGGGTCTCAAAATGATAAAATAGGTGCTTTGGAAAAAGAAAAAAAAAAAAGAGAAAAAAACCCTAGTGGTTACTGGAGAGGAAAGAATACTCTATTCACACTACCCAAACAGTCCCCTTGACATAACCGAGTGAGTAAGTGAGGCCATAGTTCAAAGCTGTATCTAAACTGTTTGTCTTCTGGAAGTTCGAAGACTTACATTGGACACTTAACGGCACATAAAGCTTCTTAGGTTCTTTTCTAAGAATATTTAGAACCAGTTAATGATTGTAGTGAGATATTTCTTTAGTAATTAGAAGTAACAGTAAATACAACCATAGCAGAATGTATAATGGTAATGCTATAAACATTCTGGGTTACATAAACAAGATTATATGCCCAGTTTTAATGATCTACATTTCAAATTGCCATTGAAATATTACTCATAAAACATTAAAAAACATATTTACAGCTTTACAAAAGACTTAAATTTAATTTTGGACCTTTTTATGAAGAGAAAAAAACTTAAATTTCACGCTGTACTCATAAAAATGTGAAGCAAAACGAAAAATGAGGTAAAAAAATTAATTCATATGGTAGGCTGTGATAACTTTGGAGTTTTGCTTTTGCATAGTGTTAGCTATGGACAAATTGGTGCTGTCTGTATCTAAATACTCGAGTTTTATAATACTTTAGAAAAATGAAAAAAAATCACTTGCTTTACTATATATTGCTTCTGAAATCAAACCCTGTGGCTATATACTATTTTACTTGAACTGATATTGTATCTACTTAAAGATTTGAATCTTCATGATTGTTTTTCCCTTTTGGTACTGTTGCCTCCTTGCAGATGAAAATGAGAAAACACCGAGGTTGGCTCAGTACAAATAACAATAAAAGCAAACAAACAGACTTATTATAAAGACATATCTTTTTGTCCTTATCCAACTACAGCTTAATGCAGAAATTGCTTCAAGGGCTGGAGCAGACATGTTTATCATTCCCACAGATTAATGCTGTGTTTGAACAGTAACAACTCCTATTCATGCTTGCATTGTCTTAGTAACTGGTGTGATGTGATGTATACATTTCTGCACATCAAGTTAGGTTAAACTCTAAGAAAAGCAATTGTTCCCATGGAAAACTAGTAATAGGATGTAGTTAATATATCATAGATGAAATGTGGGTGGCAATTATGTCAACCATAGCTGATATAATCTGAACTCCTCCCAGACCTGATGAGTCAAATTTTTTTCAGTTATGTGCAATGGTCCTTCATATAACCACCAAACTAATCTGGTGCAATCACTTAGTCTTAAATTCTACACAAAATATTTTAACTGTAACTAATTTTGACAAAGTGTTAGCACCAAACAAACTATTCCAAGTTTGAAAACATCTGACCTTGGCACATATTCAAACTGCCACACAGGAAGTAGCTGTTCACTTTAGTTTCAGTAAATTTGGACCTCTTAGACAACGTTTACTTTCTCCTTAAAATATGAAAAACACCGTCACATATCTTGTAACGCCGTCGCAACTTATTATTTCAACTTTGCAAAGTAGCAATATATTATCAAATTTGTTTACTTAAAATATCCATAAAATCTTTAACACTTTTACACACAATTAACATTTATTAGTTTCAGAAGCCCCAAAACTGCAGTTTTGCTTCGACATCATGTTGCTTTCCACCAGCAATGACAACTCATTTATTTGACATTTGAGGAATGCATTTAGATGTCCAAGGGAATTTCTCAAATAGTTGTAATAAGACATGGAATTATGCCTTCAGACCTACGGTTAAATATTTATATAGGTGTCTGTATGTGTATAAAAGTATGTAGGTACTTTTGTATTTTAGCACATACACTAAGTTTTTCCAAATACCCACCCTAACACTGCCATTCAAAGAGTTGCTCTTGGTTTTGATGATTGTAAGAAATTATCCATTTTTTGAGGACATTAAGTAGCCTGCATATTCCAACTATGCATTTGGCAAATTCACATTTGGGGACTGCTTAGATTTTAAAGATGTGATAAAATTGATAACAAATTGCAGACTGTCATTAATTACTGTAGGAACATTCTCAAAGTCTAGCTACTTCCATAATTTTCATATATTAATTTCTCATCTGTTTTCTAATAATTTTTTCTAAATTATATATTTACATTATTAGGTACTGGCTTGTGACACTGTGATCAGCAAACCAATTACAATATCTGTGGATACAGCTATATTCCTAGGGACATCTGCCATTCAAACTTAGTCTGACTGAAGGTTCCCTGTTTCTGTCTAAAAATAAAGATAGAGCAGGTCTGGGCTGGAGTGGACTACAAGGCAAATTCTTGGGCTTTAATGCTTTGAGTGGGCAGCTATGGCACCCTGAAAATGCCTACAAGATCTATGAAATCTAGCTTTTGTGCTATTCTTTCTCTCTTAAGACTACAATGATCTAAACTTCTTAGAATATGAAGTTAGGGTAGCAGGGTAAGGGTCCAAATGCTCTTCATGATAAAGAATTAAGAGAACTGTTGATCTGTGATATGTAATAACAAGCCTTATTTATAAAACTTTGGAAATTCCATTTGCATTTTTAAAATAATTTCAATTGAAAGGACAAGGACTTAATTGCTAAAAATAGTGATTTGAGACTTTTGCCTTGTGAATAAGTATTGCAGATTTTTTACTTGTTTAGTATAAAATGTTTTTTGATGCCTGATCCCTGCTTCATTCAATGCACAGGATTAGTACTCTCCAGGACTGTAAAACTGAGTGAGACAGCAAGGCATTTACAAACATCACTTGTTCTGCAAGTTAGAACGTAGCCTTCAGGAAAACAAACTCAGTTCTGCCCCAACCTTTGCTACAACCTTTTGCTATGACACCGAAGTCACTGAAATCAATGGTAATCACAGGCAGCTGAACTGGTTGTGTAGGTGGGGGTTGACAGTAACAGATAAAACAGGTAGTGACCAAAGATCACAGAGTTTAAAACCAATCTCATCCCTTTGTCCTTATTGTGAACACCCTCCTCCCCATTTGTCTTCCTTCTAACTGCAGCCACTTTTCTTCTATGAGCATAAAGGCTTTGACTATATTTTTGGTGTCTTGGTCAGATATTACATTAAGGAAAAATGGGACATATTACTAATCGGATGGAAGAAACAAATATGTTCTGAAGTTTTGCAAAGCCAAAGCCATTAAGATTTGAACTAAAACTTTGGTAAAAGAGAAAGAAATTACTACACGTTTTCTGATTTGACCCACACTTAACTAGTCTATGGTACTATGTTATATATCAGATTGCAGTTTTACTTCATTCCATTTCCACCAAATTAAAAGGACAGAAATAGAAGGATCCTTTGTAATGGAAGGTTTTAAAACTTGTACAAAAAAATCTTAAACCATGAATAAAAAAAGAGTTGCCATTTTCCTTTGTAATGTGTTATTATTTAGGTCTCTTCAGTCAGATGTGACAGGTTGGGCTAAACTAGAGCAGAAATAAGAAAAAGAAACCATTCCATAATATGTCACTATAGACAGGGAAACTCCCAGAATTACTAAAACAGGCATTTTTTAAAAGTCATGGATCAAAGAAGAAATCAATCAAGAAAATGCATATGTTGTCAAAACTCTATGGGAAAGAGTTTAGATTTCTTTTAGCAAAAAGTCCATTAATAATAATAGTAAAAAATGAAAATCCAAGGTGTGTGTATGACTTAACTTTGTGCCAGTAACCCCCTGAAGGGCTGAAACTTCTTTGCTTGCAGTGTTTGTCTCTACACGGCTGTCTGTTGCTGTATCTTTGCTATGATTCATTATTTCTTAAGAACTTCTGCCTGACTTTGCTAGCTAAGATCTTTTGGTACAACAGCTTCATCTGGCTGTGTCTTACTAATCCTTGCAGTGTTTTCTAATAATGTGGAACAGGATTTTAACACCTACTTTCTAGATGCATGGTTGCTTCTATTCACCAGGGTTTAATTCACAGTATAAATTAGTATGTTGCTGTGTAAGTTATATAAAAAACACCTATGTGCAGTGGCTGTTTAAAAATACCCCATGCAGGCTTAGAGGGAGTGAGAGTAAACAAACACTTTTCTTTGAAGGCTTTGAGAAATAATTTTTGTCAACATTTTATTCCATACATTTTATCTATAGTACACAACACACAAGACTCCTATGTACTATCCTGTTTACTGAAATTAGTGGAAACTTAAAGTTTTGCAGTAAGACTATGCTTTTGATCTTTAAAAGCTGATTTGAAATAAAATAATTACCTCATATAAACCAGAAAATGTTCCACTTTGATTTATGAAATGTATTTATTTGCATCACCTTAAGCAGTCCGCTTTGTTAATAATTATTGGATAACATAATAATGAACATAAGTTATAATGTTGTCCAAAAAGAACTTCAGAAGCGTTTACCTGGATACGACCATAATTTATGTGAAGAATAAGATATTTCTGTAGATACACATAACTAAATATATTTGTCGTAGTCATCAACTGCTGATGTAATAGGGAAAAGCTACAATAATAAAGGGTACATGGTATATCTGGGAACCTAGCAACTGAATTAGTAGCTTCAGTCTTACATTATATAGCATTATACAGTATGAATCATATCATCTTTTGATCTGTGATCTTTATTTAGTTCCATAATCTGAAAGGGATATTTAATCACCGGACATAAAATGTAATAAACGGTGACTAAATAAATATAAAACAAGATATTTGATTCTAGAAATGTAGCTGCTTCTGAGAAAAAGGAATTTTTAGAAGAGAGCAAATCTATTTGAACTGTTGATCATGGGATAATCAGTTCATGCAACTCAAACAAGCATTTGAAATAATTTGATACAGAGGCTTTTAATAATCTGAGCTTAAATTTCAAAAATGTATTTTCAAGGTGAATTACTGAGAATTCTGAAATGTTTTCTTGATGCTATATTGGAAGTAAACAGTAAGCAGAAGTTAATAGTTTTTGCCCTGAGAATTATAAAGTATAAATAGTTTTCTCATGGAGATGAAGAAAATTAAATAAAGTAGTGCCACTGAAACTACTATTTAAACTCCTTTACTTCTAACTAATTTGAACAAGGAAGAGTCTTTTCAAAATGCAGAATACAAAAACATTTTAAACTGTTGTATAGTCAGAAGCCCAAAAAGAGTGAGAACAGAGTCCTTAACTTCTTAATATTTCAACCAACGTAACGAATATTAGTCCGAATACTGCTCTCGAAGACTGAAAGGCCAGTGATATCAAAGATGCTCTTTTCACAGGAAAATAATCTTAAGAATGCAGAGTATGAATAACATGAACACAAGCTGATCTGTTATAGGGACTATCAAATGAGTTTCAAACTGAATATTGTTCTACTTGTTCAATTGACGGATTTGAATTAGTATACGGATAAAGAATGAGAAACAGAGCTAAGCGTTTCTGGTTATCTTGTATGTAATAACATACAATCTTGTAATGACATACAAGATACCACTAGAGGGACTTGGACAGCCAGGAGTAACTTATATGAGCTTCAGAGAGAATTGTGAATAAATTATTAACGAAAATGGAAATATGAATAAGAAGTAGTTATAGCTATATTTTTTAATCACACTTAAAAAGAACTCTGCTTTTCAATCTCTGTCGTTTCTTGGCAGTGCACTATTTATTTTTGTAATACTGACATCCTAAAATACATCAGAAGCTTTAAGATTATTTAAATCACATAGCTAAAAATAGACTTGGTTTTGACTTCTGAATATGGTTTAAGTACCTTTAAAATTATACTTACTCCCCTTGATTAAAATTCAGTTTGTATAATTCGAACAGTTAATTTGTTTCTGTGGCAAGCAAGGCAACGTAAAACAATATGCATAGTTCACAGAGAAACCTCATCTATAGAGACAATGAATATTCCATGAGGTGAAAGGATTGAAGAATTTTCAAATGAAATTTGGGAAGAGGTCTTTAAAGTGATCCAGCTGCACCACATGAGTAAGCTGCTAAAATGGGAAAATAAATTTTCTGCCCTGGATTTATAAAATTAATACTTGAATTTCAGTAAAAATATTTCTGTCCTTTCAAGTTTTTTCTACACATCTGTTTCAGGTAGTAAAATATGTGATATTAGTCCAAGAAGAGAAAAGTTTTATTGCTGTAAGTAAGAAATAAATTGAGAGTAAAGTTATGTAGCCAAACTATCACAAAAAAGATATTTGTGTAATTGCCTGCTGTAAAATTCAAAATGTGGTTAAAATACATTGATAGTTGGCTTCATATTTATTCCAGACAATGCCTCAATTTATATTAGCAGATAGAAAATGAAATGGGTAACTATTTAAATTCATGAGAATTTCCTATTACTGTTTACTTTGATCATTGAAGGGATATAGCCAGTCAAAGTTTGACTATAATTTTAGACCTTATAAAAGTGCATTTTTAAAAACTTTAAAATTGTTCTCAGAAATTCCAGACACGAATGAGTTGAGATGTTTAAGACAATGAAAATTTTCACTACTGAATGCCTGGATCTAATTCAAAATAGAAAGTATCATCATCTCTTTCTATTACCTTTCTATTATAGTCAATGCAATGTTTATTATATCTGGAAAAAATATTTTTGGCAGAAAAAGAAACACCTTTAAAACTTTCCAACTCAAATTTGAAAGTAATGTTACATTGCAGAAAAATGCGTGTTATCTAATGCCTTTAAAGAATATATTAATCAAATGGTGAAAACTTGAGACATTTTTTGTATCAGTGGGAGAATAAAATATTACAATAGATAAAATATTAGTTTCAGTCTACAAAACAATTATTTTAAGAAGAATGCGGGAAACTTTAACATGCAGGTCTTAAAATGGAATAAAAGAACTCAGAAAAAATATCAAGAGTTTGATTAAAAGTCAAGGTTTATATAATTAAATCTACTTCATATTTTTTACAACACTTTCATTTAAATTATTTTTGCTCATGAAATACCTAATAACAGGTCCAATATTTTGTGTGTGTGGTTTTTCTGTTAATTTTTATAAGTAGAACTGCAGATTTAACAATAGAGCATGAAACTAAGTAGATTAGTGTCTTACTATACTCCGTGGAAAGAAAAACAATGAAAAGAAAAATCCTGTCAGATAATCTAAAACAGGATTAAATGACAGAACTGCACTCTGAAAAATTCAGATTATTTTTTCAAAATTACAAGGTGGGGTAGATACATATATCTCCTGAAAGTTTAGGTAAGCCAACCATATCTTGTGATATTTCCACTTCTATTACGGTTTCATTTTTTGAGATAATTATAAGAATCAAAAAAGTGTATGAAATGAGTAATTTGAGAGTGACCAGGTAAGGAAGAACTAAATAAGGGGACCTGGCATAAGAATATATACCAATGCAAACTCAGATCTTGACTAAATCCAGACTGTGTTTAAAGAATTAACTATTAAAAATTAACTATTAAAAAATTAACTATTAAAAATTAACTATTAAAAATGAAGAGAATTTTTTTAAAACATAATTTATATATTTATTGCACATCTTGAATGGAGAATTTATTTAAATCATTCGACAGTGTTTGAGAACTTTGAGTTCACACTTACAAATGCTCCAGCTTATATTTTTCATGCCTGATTATATAACCACATATGATAAAAAATGTCCCAGGAAAGTATTATTTTCCAAAATTCAGCAGAATGCTTTGTTTACCAGTCTTGGGCAGTTTCTGTATCACATTATCAGGTCACTTTTTAGGGCTACACCGTTGAAGTTTTGGTTGTCTGCAACAAGGCATACCTCATGCAGACGTACTATTGAATGTCACAAACCACAGTAGCTGTTCAGCCTGGTTTTCTCTGCCAGAAGTAGCACCATTCCCTGAGTCACGGACATCATATCCCCAAATCCTTTAGCATCCATATTTCTTTTACTTCCATATTGATACTACTTTATCAGCGTAGGCAATGAGAACAATACTGGTCAGTTTGGAAATGAACAAGGGAAAAATCAGAAAGCTGAGCTAGTGTCCTAGCACTGGAAGAACACTTTGTTCTCCTTAGGATTGGCTAATATCCTTTACCAATTATCTCTCTAGCCTCTATCGCCTACTCATCCACATACCACCATTTTTAACAGCTCACCAATGTTTGAGTTGGTAGAAGTCAGGCCAAAAATGACAGGTTTTCATGGTTCTAGGCAAGTAATATAAGCATTTCCTATGAAATTACCTTATGGCTGTAGGAAGACATCATGGGCTTGTACCATGTTTCTGAGCTCGTGCACCAGCGAGTATACATTGCCTCAGAGAGCAAGGTGTGATTTCATTAATGACATCAGTGAGGCATCCAGGGTTGATTGCAATGATTAATTATCAAGATGATCCTTCATTGAATTTCTGGTACCAAGCAGTCCCAATCACGTGAGTATCGTCTCTATTTTAAGAACTTCAGAGTACAAAGGTATCTAAATCTCTTATTGGTGTTTGAGATTATTGCCTGCTCTCATAGTACGTGCTCTGAAGAACATAGTGCCCAAGGAAATTCCATTATATTCTCCATATCCTACAGGAATTGGTTAAATGAGCCTTGATATGATATAAGGCCGGCTAACACTACCTACAAGCTTGATGCTACTAAGACTAATTTTATCACTTTCTCCGTAGTCCACTGCAACCATAAAATCCGTGAGAGAATAACAGGATTGGAAAAGCTCTTGGGTGTTTGAAGGAGGGAAGAGTGCACCACTGGGTTTTTCTCCAGCCAGACACAGTAAAAGTAGCCACCACAATATCTCTGGTTGTTATTTCTCTTTCTGCAATAAGCTGTCTGAAACATCCAATCTACACACTACAACAATCTACACAATCTACAATCTACAACAAGGAAGTCACTTTCTAAACACAACACAGAAGTACAGCCAACCATCCTCCCGTTTCAGCAAGGCATGAGGCATATAGGTAGCTGCCAAAATAGGCTGAAGGTTGAGAAATGAGCGCTGGCAGCTGTAAGGCCTTAAGAACACGTCTTCTGGAGATTTGGCTCCAAGGGCTCAAGACCAGCGAACTCTGACTAGTGGGTTTCCTTGCCTGCTTCACCCAAAACTGCCCTGTCACCATGGACCTGCCTCTGCAACCGGACTGTTCCTGACCAGGTCACTGGCACTGGGCTTGATCTGGACCCTGACTTGATGGCTGGTGTTCCCGACTTATCCTCGGACCTGCCTCAGCACAATGGACATGTCTGACTCACTTGAACAGGACTGCTGTCCTCATTTTGGTGGCTTCTTGGGGTTGGGGTGTTGCGAGCAGCAAGGGCTCCCTCAGGGCAACAGGGCAAGACCTCAACTGCTGGGGAGTAGGGCAAGTCACGGTGCAGCTAGGGGCAGCTCCAACCACAGGCACTGGACTCCTCCCTAGGGACTATGGGTTGGGTTGTGGTCAGTACCAGGCTCAGCAGGCACACGGCTGGGCAGGGCAGGACTGCAGTGTGGTGGGGCTGCAGCTCAGGCATCGACCAAGCACGACAGTCTCTTCTGAAAGAAATTCCCACAGGTAGGGTTCAGCCCCGACAGCTGCCGCCTTGCAGCACAGCGCTGTTGAGGATCTTCCCCCCATGGCCAGCAGCAGGACAAGGACCACCCTTGCCTGCACTGGCTCTGAGCTTGGCTTCATCTTCCAACTTGTGCCCAGGAGGGGAGATGCTCTCAGGGCCCGTACAGCAGCCTGCACTGAACCTTGGACTTAAGCTTCTAATGCATTTCTCCTACTCTTAGCTTAACCATGCCATAGCTTGAATCTTTTCCAAGAATTCCCTGGAATACCCAAAATACTTATCTGGTTATTTTGAGACATCAGTGGCAGCTTTGTGAAAGGCAATATTGGAAATGTTATTCTTTGCACAGCTAAGCACTCGAGATAGGAGCAGTCACGGTGCACTTGTAGTCTGTGTAGGGAAAAATTCACATTTCACATAACACTAAGTGACTGTAATGATTAGCACCTGTGCGCTGTAAATTCAAAATCCATACGGAGAAAGCTTGTAGCTAAGTTCCACAAGCATCAGAAGTATGCAGTGCTCTAGTATTTAAACATACACTTAATAAACCCACACTCATCTTCCAGAAAACAGCAATTCAAACAACAAACAGATCTCTCTTCTCTGCTAAGACCACTTGTGTTGCCTTTTCAAGCTGATCTCATCTACCACAGTGTGTGTCATGGTGTGCCCCTTTTCCCTCTTTCCTATTCTACCTATGTGGAAAACTCATCCTGTAAGAAGCATGTGGTTACAGGTTACATCTTTTTTAAGCCAGTTATAGAACTCTTTAGCCATTCAGTACAACTGCAACTGACAAAACAAGTAACTCCTGAAAGAACTGAAATAGAACTAAGAAAGTTTTTTGGACATCCAAAGTAAAATGTACCCCATTAAGCATCCAGGAAAGTCAAAAGACAGTACTGGACATCTTCAGCTATTAGGGAATTACTGAAATTTCTGTTTCTGACATATTCATCCAAACTTGATTTTGTTATGTTATAAATATCTGAAATTGGGAGTAGAGATCTTGAATAATTAGTGGTTGTGACGGAAAGCTATAATTCAAATAATTTTCATTTTTAAGTGGAATAAATGGAAAAGATGTTTTTTGACATCATCTGACACTATATAAAAAGTCACTGTTACTAAAGGAATGTAAAATGGGGAAAGTGAGAAAATGTGATACAAGTAGCTCAACTTTTCTCCCATTCATATTTTTAAAATCTCTGTATAGATTAAAGTTCAGATGTATCACAACATACAGAAACAAAACAGAAATAATGATTCAGCTAGGTAGGCTAGCCTTAAAGTAATACTGACTTTTACAAGCTTTTACAAGCTTTGATATTTAACAGGAACTGGAATCTCAGAAAATCGGATTGGGAATTTAAGAGCACATGTTAAGACAAGCCACTTTCTCCCCATGAGAATTTAAATGGTCTCACATTGTTTCTCTCCCTGACACTCTCCCGATTTTCTTCTCCCTTCATGGAGAAATCTGTTGGAAATGACATTCCAGTGGCAGTGCTAGGTATTTAGTCATCTAAAGAAAAAAAAAGTTCTAAGAAAAGTAGCAAGTCTAATGCAAAGATATTAATTTTGCACTGTCTTCATTATGTTAGTCAGTATTTTACTACTGATATTTCTTGTGTTCCAAATTACTATTGCTTTCATAAAGATTTGACCTTAGATTTTAATTCTAATCTTGCCCAGGACAGTGTATGGATCAGCCAAGCTTCAGAAAGTGAGGTTGAAAGACTCCAGCCGAGGAAATCTAAAAATTTCTTGATTTAATAATATAAGAGGATTCTTCCATAATCTACTGTCATAAACAAAATTCTCTTTTCCTAAGTCTTCTGTGGTGTAGCTATTCCACAAAAAGTAATCAAAGAAAAAATTTACTTTACTGTTTTTCACCCGAAAAATGTCTTTCTCTTTCCAAATATATTCGTTATTAGCTCTAGTTTTGTTTGAGATCTTTGAGCACTTTTCTGACCCTAACGTGTTAACATGAGAGCTTTGTTGCTATATGAAAGCTATGAAGCATTCCTTGTGGAAATCATTTTTTTTCCAGTTAAAATTGATAATTCTAAGCATTCTTGGAGATGTATCCCTCTTATAAAAAAACATGAAATCTTGAAAAGCTATCTGTTTGAAAGGATCTCTCATTTTACGTTACAGTGCATATGAAAAGGTTATGGAATTGTATTTGTAGTATCTTCAATTTCTTTTAAGTCTTTCAAAAGATGCCAAGACTTATTCCAATATTGTGCTGTCCCATGTTTTCCAGTGTCTTCTAATTTTTTGACCCAAGTCACAATCATCGATTTTATGTACAATGAGAGATTTGTTGATCTATGTTGCAAATGTCATTTTTGGGCTCAGCAATGAACACAGCGTTCAAGGTACCCTACTTACTCAACACTGCAATTTTTGACAGAAAACTCCCATCTGTTATACTTCTTTCTCTTTGGAAACTTCATACACTTAGGAGCTTTTTCAATCCCGTTTTTTGTTGTTGTTATTTGTTGGTTTGGGTTTTTTTTTTACATTAAAATATTTATATTTTTTATAGATGGTCTGAATATGAGCAGCAAAGAATTTCAATTCCTGGATATTTATGTTATGGACTGATTTCTACCAATTAGGTCTAAGAGGAGGTGGGGTATTTGGGGCAATATTTTGTCTTCTCTTTTTGCTATTCCCATTATCCACATTAAGTTGTATCCCTTTAAAACCTCCAGAAACTGTGGAGGTTGTGCACAAAATTGAAAGAAGAAAAAAAAATTATACACGCTGATACACAGCTGATACACAGCACACCAGAGAACATCTTTTGATCTGCAGAGAACATTTGCAAGAACTATGTGAAATGCTGAGATCTTAAAAAATTTCCTAAGTTAGTAAATGTAAGCCACAATATTTCATCTGTGGCAATAGTAAAAAGGTATATAATTTAAGGCAACATAATTATTAGCAATATGAAACTCCTTGAACTCCTGCTTGTAGCTAAGGAGTTTTTAAAGAGTCTTTAGAGAAAAAAATTCCACATTTTCATATCCTGAAAACGGACCATGTTAAGCTTCATTTCTTTGCTCACGGGTTGCTTAACTCCTTAAATGAGAATCTACAACTTTAATTATGTCTTCTCACAATGGAATATAATGTACTTTTCCACAGACACATGTGCTATGTATGATATTGAGCAAAATTATTTCTTCTTAAAATTCCATTCAGTTAATTTTATGATCATAGCTATCATCTGCCATGTATACAGGCAAAATAAAAAATATTTTATAACACATCAGTCTTAAACATGTTTGGTTTAAATTTTCATAGTGTATATTCTATTGTTGAACAATTATATTTATACTTTTTCTTATTACTAGTACTATCTTATATTTTTTTATATCATATCTTCAGAGTTTCACAAAAACTACCATGAAGTTCAAAGGTAGTGAAAACACACAGTCATATATTCTCAGTGTTGTATGACTTTATGACTGAAATAGGAATTAATTATAACTTAGACAGTTACAATTTCATTCTGTTATAGGTAATCAACCTTCCTAAATTTCTAAAAAAGCAGTACTCTTGATACAGAGCAGTCACTTGGTTTATCATATTTTACTGTCTTTTGAAAAACAAAATCCGTTGCTCAAAGGATAACATGTTTGAGCGTAGTTTGATAACGGACTTTGATTCCTTAAGTATACCATGATTAAGTATTCAAGATATACTGCAATATTTTTTTTTTTCCATTAGAGTTTGCCTATCACACCATTTTCAGACCGTAAATTATTTAAGTCAGTTGATCATTCTGCCTTGAATAATTTATTTACCATGAAATTGTAAATTGCAATATTCTGTCAAATTTCATACAATCCAGTGAAAATAATCCAATTTACTGAGGGTTGCTATTATTGCTTACATGGGCTTCCCCAGTGATTGGGAGACAATACTAAAGAAACTCAGTTATTACAGTGTAAGAAAGGAATAGACAAGGATGAGTAAAAAGTCAGGAAGTAAACAGATCTAAGGTGGTTTTTTATTGAGAAAATTAAGTCATAGACATTCCAAGAACACGAATCTTTGTGTATTTGCCATTTAATTTCTTACAATGTGTCAGAGATTGTCATTATACTTTAAAACAATTGTCTTTCAATTGACTGGCTTTTTATATAGCAGTAAGTCACTATAGTGATTTGCTCTCTTAGGAAAATTAGTGCAGAATTTACAGGAACTAATAAAAAAATTATATTCCAAAATGAGACTGTTTGATATCTTTTTTTCAAGTAAAGGAAAAGATATGTTTTAAGATAACCATAATCCTCCTTTCCTGTTTCAGTCTTTGTGAAATCATGACAAATATAAAGCTTGGATGATTTCCATTTAAACATGAAAAATATTACTTTATTAAGATTAGTTCCAATAAACTTTATGGAGCAAAATATTTTCTGTAAGGCAAATAAGATTTGGCCAAGGAAACAATTATGCATCCTTTGGAAAAATAATCTAGCACGCTATCTGTTATAACAGAAAGGTCAAACCAACTTGGATTCCTGCTGAATCAGGGCTGTTCAGTATCAGCCAGGGATTTTGTTCTGGCATAACAGCCCATTCCACACTGAAAAGTGAATACCTTGTTCGCACGGAAGATAAATATGCTATTTAACACACAAATTAACAACTATGAAGTCAAAGTGGTAATAGACTATTTATTTGAATAAGTACATAATTTTTGGCAAAATTATTCATTATATGCTTTTTAGAATATAATTAACTATGCTCCTCACTACCTTATATTTATTTCAATACCTAATACTTCTGTTTGAGGTATTTGACATGCCTGAATTCTCCATTTAAACTGGACTGATGCAGAGTAACCATCTCAAAAGTGAATGAATTGCAGAAGAGTAATGAGCAGAAATGAGCATTGATGTTCACAATTCCTGCCTTCATATACAGATTGTACACCAAGAAGATGAATTATTTCTATAAATGAAGGACTAGTGTTCTTTAAATGGCTTTCCACTAATGCTGCATTATTTTATTTAGTAAGTAATTTAGTTTTAAATGGAAGATGACAGATTTACATCCGATGTCAGATTTTCCTTACTAATTGCAAAGTGGATTATACTGTCTATGAAATTATGTCTGCATTCTGCCTTTGAAATAAAAAGAAATAGAAAAGTAAAACTGCTGCACATTACAGCAAAATATCAGGGTATATCTAGTCCTCTTATTGAATTGGCTGCTAGTGCAACCAGCGTCAGCTTGTTCAAAAAACTCATTTCTATTTACTTTTAAGTACTCTGTCAACGCTATTTTTTCTTCCAATGAAAAATTAATGCAAATATTCATTGACTTAGTGGTTTTCTTTCTTCTTGCAGATCTGAAACTGAGGAAAAGGCCAGTTCTTCAAACCAGCTAAACTATTTGAGCTACAAGCAAATCTGAACTGGATACCAATTAGTGAAAATAAGATTTATGCCTGCCTCCTAGTTTACCAGCCACTAGAGGGCAAGATTTTTCTGTGTCTTTTTCCACGTGAGAAAGTATTTGACTCCAAACACAGAGCTGTTATTTCAATTAAAGCATGATACGGCCTTGAACATGCTATTCTACCACATGCATCTAAACTCGAATCCTTTTATTACTTTTAATAAAATTCAAGGAACAAATAAAGTCACAAGATTCTTACATAATATGAGGTTTGTAGTCAAAGTATAATAGATAGAAGATAAACTCTCATTTGACATCAACCTACATTAGCTCCACTCTTTACTTACTTTAAGTATGCAGCCTGCACCTTTGTGTCAATTGTTTTATTAATCTCTTAAATGCACCAAAGTAAATTGGAACATGATGTCAAGTACTCACTTCAGAACTCTGAAATTTGGAAGGCATTTTTTATTCTCAGATCAAAAAATGTCAACTATCATTTTTATCAAAGGGAATATCTAACCTTCTCTTTGCTTTTATTTTGCTTGTGGGTTTTCTGTTATTTTTCTCTAGAGCACAGATTTAACTTTCTTCCAAAGATACACAACCTCTCACTTTTTTTCACCAGAAATTTAATCCATTTTTTGTATCATATTCTCAAATGTGATTATTAACACATTCTGATTTTTGGGGGGTGTTACTTTTGGGAAAAAAATGTCCCTACTTATTGCCTCCAGAGATTTTAATTGATCTTCTTTTTTTGTTATTTCTAAACAAGCTGGATATTACAAGGCCTAATTCTGAATTACTATTTTTTTAATCAATAATATTCTGAAGTCTTATCTATGTGGTCCATTTGGAACCCATTTGTCATTGCACTTTTCATGATTATATTTTATCAGGGCCCATTGCTAGCATCAACTTTAGCATTAACTAGTAAAGTGTTGTTGAGCTGAGTAGAATTCTGGAGTTATCACCTTTCTCAGAGCCAGTTAGTTCACTTTTTTGGTTAATACTACGTCTTCAATTATTTCTTTATGTTATTTGGTCCTTTATTTTATACAAATTCTCTCTCTTCTTTTTCTGCTAGTGATTTTTTTTTAGTATTGTTTTTGAGAAGGAAATACTCCCTTCGTGTCTTTTCCTAAGTTTTTTTTTTTTTATCTGTACACTAGATTTGTTTGCCTAAAAACTACCTTCATGGCAGTGTTATGAATGGCACACTCAATAAGGTAACAAAGCAGTTGAGTGATAAATTTGTAATCTAAGTTTTGTAACAATTAAAATACTTTTTCAAGTTCAGTTTGAAAGACATATTTAGTAGTGTCTGTGCATGCTTGTGGTTTCTAATATCAGCCTGCAATTGCCCATAATGTCAGTTTCTTTTGCATTTGACATATATCGCAGTTCCCTCCCAAACCAGAAATTATTTGTGTACTTTCTTGTTACACTCACATGTTGTTACTCTACTTTCTGGAATGCTTATCCTGTGGAAGCCGCCTTGGTTTATCCTTCTGTAAGAACTCGTGCTGGTATTGGGCAAAATTCTCCTAAAACATCAGTCCCATAACTGTGGTGGCTCTTGCATGTCCATTTCTGCCTCAGCTCAATCCTTGTCCTGGGAGATCTTTTTGTCTGATCCCTACTCTTTGATCTGATCAACATCGGCAAATTATTTGAAGGGAACATTTTGATTTGCAGACACACAAAGCTATGATGTCAAGAAAGTCCATCAAATAGATATATAAAACCAAAACACAGCATGAATTTAAGCAAGAAAGTATCCAGAAGCACATTAGCTTGGCTTGCACTGTAGGAAAAGCTGTGTCTGTAAGGACTGGAAGATAAAGGCCACATGAATGTCTTAGCTGCCAGATACTGTATTTTTATCTTAACATATTATCTTGCCTGACATATCTTCTTTAACATTTAAGACAGGGAAGACCTGAAACCCTTCTATAAGACTGATATTCTGCCCTGGAGAGGTGTTCAAGCCATGAGTGTAATAATATATCTGCAGTTAGATATTGTGACTATCAGCAGCCCTGTCAAGTCAGCAGAGTTGTACGGTGCCAGTGATGAAGCCACTCTAAGTGAAAAGATAGTTACAAATTCTACAGCTACCACTTAAATTAGAACATATTGCCTACAAAAATTCTGAATACTTGGTACTATGAAAAGTGCAGTTAAAGAAAAATTTTCAAATAAATACTTCTAAAAATATGATTTTAAAATCAAATGTAACATTTAAAGAGTAAATCTTATTGCTCAATATAAAAACATGAATAGTGGGTGAAAAAATTTCAGAAAAGGTCTATGGGTTGTATAAAGACTTGGGAGAGAAATAGTAAACTCTCCCTATAATGCATTACTAATTACAATTTAAGAAGGAAACATTCTGTAACATTCCATATAACAAAATACAGTAGAATGTGGTCTTTAAAATACTATATATAAACATATATGAACACATAAACTACCAATAAAACAAACATAAGTATTTATTGTTAGTTGGTTGAAAAAGCAAGCAAGAAAAGTTAATGCGTTCATTTACCACTAATGACCCCCTTAAACGTAAATCATTTTTAGGGAATCTAAAAAGACTATCCCCTGACTTTTTCTAGTTGATCAAACTTGCTCATAGGTATTCGAGTCATAGGAAAGAGGAAGGAAGATGCTAATAAAGTTTTACTTGCAGAAAGAAAACAAACTGGCTTTGTAAAACAGTTTTCAGCAAGGATCTAAATGTGCTTCTACCACAGATACAAAATATTCATGTTGCATTAAATATTGAGAACAACCAAATTAAATGCTGAATGTTAATGCTGAGGTTGGCTCCCTGAGGCAGCTGAAGTCACTGGTACCCTGCAGTGAAGGTAGGAGACAAACTTCAACTAAACCAAATCCAGTGGCAGCACCTGCCTTGTGCTGGTTGACAAGCAGTGCAGTCATTGCCATTCAGCAATCAACAGCTATATGCATCTTAGGAAACAAATCAAGAACTTGAGCTAGCAGGCTGAGCAAAAACCATCAGTAGCACTAGCTATCAATTATGGTAGCTGTCTGTGTCAGGAACCCCTCCTTCTTCTGGCATATAGCTTGCTAAAAAAATAAAAGCATTATCTCAGTGGGAGACCTGAGTGTTCAGCATCACTCTGTGATGACTTTGTCCCATTAGTTCACCATGAACCTCAAGAATGATCATGGCAGTATCAAATGATACTAACGTATTTGGTAGTAATCTGAAGACGGATGACTGGGGTGAGGAGTTTTCACTATAGAAACTCAAATTCTATGCACTACAAAAAAACATAAAATCCTTGTGAACTAAGAACTTCTATACATGATGTGAACTTTCTCCAAATGTAAGAATTTCATTATTGCACTTGTTAGAAGGCAGTGTGAAATGGAGGAGGGGAAATCTGCACAGCTCTGCCCTGATATTATTAAATAGAAATTCTGTTCACCACTTCCAGCTGCTTTCAGAGCATTGTTAGGTCTATTGCTTCCTATGTTAGCAAAAGACATGGACTGTTTATGGGCAAAACTACTTTATTTCCCCATCTATTCTTCTGCTTATCTCATTACAGCAATAAATAAATTATCATTTCTGCTTATATAAAATGTGTGATTTAGCTATCAGTCCTTTTATATCTCCAACACCTTTGGAGAAATTGCAGATAGTCTTGTGTATTAAATAACGTGTGAAGACTAATATTCATTACAACTATTTACTGTCTAGTGTATAAAGTAGTCCCAAACTTCACCATCCTTCTGTGTGTAGTCAATATATTCTACATGAACAACCAAATTAATTGTATGTCTAGTAAAAGTTACAAGTATAATTGCATTGGTTTGCTCATAGCATTTTGATTTACTGTTTGTGGTACTTAAGGATGAAATAATGACATTGTTCCCTTTTTAAATAAAAAGAAAGTAACAAGATAGTTTGTTTAAACTAATTCATATCCTCTAATTCTTGCATTTTTCCTCTTATGTTTATCAGAACTTAGTGTTGTTTTTTTTTCTTCCAAAAGAAGACTTTATTAAAGATGTTTCTGATTCTACCTTTGCCAAACAAACTCTGAAAGTAAAGGCTCAAAATGCAGCATCATGAAAGAAGAAGACATCACCTTGAACTTTTATTTTGCTTCCAAGGATTTGGTCTTTATTTTTATAAGATATAGAGTAATATCCTGTATTTCACTTCTCTCTATTTATGAAATTGCTGTCAGGGTTTTGCGTGTATGTGAGGTTTTAAACATGAGCAGGTCCATACTGCAAAACACGGTTCACATTAAGAATTAACAACTTTTCTTCAGTTGCCATTGGAAAAGATGTACTGTACCTCAAAATGCAACAAGTGTTCAAATAGTGAGCAAGACTATGGATTCTGCAAGAACTGAGCAAGAACTGAGCAAGATTAAGCTACCTGCTGGCTAGAGAGCAGTTAATAGAAAAAATCCTCCTGCCCTTATGCACCGGAAGGAGAATTAATTTAAATCACTAGCTATAAGTTATGTATATGCAATTGCTGTATCTCAGTAGAAATTCCAAAATTCTGCTCTTTAATCAGGCCAACTGTGTGAAACCAAATTCTCATGGGTGACTAGAAAAATAAAACTTAATTTATGTTCCGCAAAGGTTAAAATAAAAGCAAGAAGGAAAACCAGATACATTCAGCAAAGGTATAAGTCATGAACCTTTTCAAACCAAGCACGGTTTTGCAATACACTTCAAGTCCAAAATCTATGAAAGGATATTGTTCTAAACACTCTCCAACAAATTTGTTCAATAAATTATACAAAAAGAATGGTAATTAAATTCCAGGAGGGAAACTTTTGATATTCTTATAAAATGCAGTATTTTGGACATATTTTGCAAGATTTATTTTATATGTCTTCTATCTTGTTTACAATTTCTAAGTTTAAAAGCTAGTTCACTAAACACTCATGTGCCTCTCAAAGATGCACAGTAGCTGTGTCACGGGTACAGCTGCATGATTACTCTTAAATCTCAGTGGTAGCCGCTCTCCTAATGAGCCAGGATAAAATCATTAAAAAGTAATCGTGTGCAGGTTTTACAGATAAGTCTCCGCTATGGGACAAGGCAATCCTGACAGACTGTAATATTTCTAAGGCAATATACTCCTCCCTTCCTGTTTAATGAGCCATAGATTTTTAATCTGGGAGTTTTGGTGATAGGCAGAAGGAATGCACAAGAGGTTGGTCTGGAGGCAACTGTATGCATCTATATGTTATACATGGCTGTATTCAACACAGACAATGAAAAGATGAGAACGAAACCCACCTCCCAATCTCCCCAGAAGTTGTGTGTTACTGTCTGTGTTACTGATTCCTCTGGTAATTTTCAGCCGGAGTACACCAGTCCTAATGTACATTTGCTTTCAAATGTTAGGCTGTGTTTACTACTACCCTTTACTGTAAATTAAAACATACACAGCTGGGACTTGAGTTACACAGCAAAACTAGAAAAAAACCCAGCTCTAGTTTGTTAAATCATGGAAAAAAATAATTGGAGCAGAGGATTTTCCATCTTATGCAGCTATATCATGGATATATGAAAAAACAGTTCATATCACAAAACCAAAGAGGAAATGAAAGATAACAATTCCTTAAAGGAATTAAAATATTCTTAGTATATTACCTTAATTAAACATAGTCCATTCAACACTAATTTTGTAATTGCCTTCAATAAAGTAGGAAAAATAACAGATGCAAAAAAAGGTAAGAATGTCTCCCAAAACACAATGAGGGAAACTACAAATTCTACATGAGGAAAATTACACCATTTAGAAGTATCTGGTCTGCTTTTCAATCCACAGGCATGCATCACTTTGTAAAGGCAGTCTGCCACACAATGTACTCCACTTTCATTATTTCAAGCTTCTAGTATTCGCTGTACTGTATCTCCTCTAGTCCACTATACCTCAACTTTTCCAGTTTAAGATCATAATCCTGACATATATCCAGTGAAATAATCTGGTGAGCTGGAAAAGAGCAAATTTAAAAAAAATCTCTGAAGTGTCTCTTAGATGTAAAAACAATGATTTCCCAATTCTCCCTAACAGGTTTTATCATCTTTTGCTGAGAACAATAACAAACAGCAAATGGCATTGCAGAGACCTGAATAACTGTATTTTCATGCAAGCTCAGTCAATTTACTGATTTATTTGCCAGCTATGGGCGCATCCCCAGAAAGTGCAGGCATAAAATAAACTTATCCTGACTAACTCCCCTATGGGCAGTATAGTCTATGCAATGCTATTATTTAAGTGTAAAAGACTAGAATTTCATTTCAGAAGTTGAACCAATGAACTCCCTTTTCTGATTCACCAAAGGAAGAGTTTTCACTTAACAGGGAAGATTGGAGTGTTGTACTTCCTCTAATGGTCCTTATCTACCACTTTTTCTTCCATAATTTGTTCTGGAGAAGAGAAAGTGACAACCAGTAGTACCCCAAACCCTAGCAACATTTTAGTGTTTGGGGTTTACAGTGTCCTCATTTGGAGTTTTCAAAGGCAAACCATGGGAAGCTACGAAATTTCAGTGAACCCTCGAATACGAAAATATACATAGGTATAGATATGTGCATATCATTAGCTGACAGTATTTCTGATTGTAGACATACATGTACCCTGGTAGTATTTCCTTACCTTCCCAGGTGAAAGAGCTCAAGTTACTCTGAACCTTTTCGATGATAAGAGATTTTCAGTTACAGTTTTTACGAGAAAGGACTAATCTCTTTTGTCACATCTCAAGGTCCATTTAACTTTCCCAATCGTTATAAAAAAACCCAGATGCTTCTTGTTTTCTCTCAGATACTGTCTCTTCAAAGTTTTTGTTGACATTTATGATGATGATAGCATCTGCACTATCCAAGGCACTTCTGTGTTTGCACCTCTCCCCACCACTAGCTTATGGGGGTTATGCTACAAAGCAATGCGCTACAAAAGGGAAACATTTTGGCCAGGCCCTGATGCTGTTTATTCACATGGGTTGCTCTATGAAATCTTCATCTTAGTACTGCAATATCAAATCAAAAGGAAGAAATTCATGTTTTTTCCCGTGCCTTTATAAAAAGAAGATAATTTGATACATCAAACATGAGACTATGTTGTAATTAAGAAAATTGTTACTGTGTCAATAAGCCTACCAGAAAAATTAGGGAAGTCTGAAAGAAGTGGCTATTTTTAGCATGTCATCCAAGCCTAAACCTAGACAAGACTGTTATCTTTGACAGGCTATGCACTTCTTGCAGTATATCTGGGTATGGATGGGATAGCTATTCTATCAATACAACAGCATATTGAATTTATCCCTTAGAGTTGAACACATTTCTCATGTTACCTGGTCTACACATTTCCCTCACACTACAGTGCAAGTCTACTAGAAAAGCATTTTATTAAAGCAGCATTTTTCTAAATGATGTTATTAAAATGTATAAAGCAATTTCTTCAGCCTTGTTAGCTAGACAAGCTGTTCTTAAGATTCGACTAGGAAAGAATAAATGACTAAAAACTGGGCTGAAAGTAGATTTTACTTTTGCACCTGGTTTCAATATAAAATTTTTTATGTGACCTTCAACAATTCTCTCAACTGTGACACATTTCCTTCTGTATAAAATACGGATTACAATTTGTTACATCTTTGCATTGTGGGAACTCAAGCCTTGTCTTATAATGAGCTCTGTACACTTCAGGCTTTGATCAAGACTGACACTTGCCCTATCTAATACTCAGTAGATACAGGGTAGTTTAGGGAGTAATTCTTTTGTGATTTCAGAACATGACACACACACACACCAAATTTAAATCCCATATTGTTATCCTTTTTATCAGACTGAAAGAGCAGGCATAGTAAAATCGTAAGCTTTTATGCTTTATCTGGACCATACTACTATTATTAATCTTGCAAACTTCAGCTGCAGGGATATATTTTAATAATTCTTCTATATTCTGTTTTTGTTCCTTGAGCTACATAATTTTTAAGTCCATTCATGTATCACTGATGCTATAGGAAAATATGATCAGAATTCATCAAGACACTGCATTGTTGTAAACTTATTTATTTTCTGATTTCATCCCTGGAGGATTTAGTCTTTACACAGATAATTGGTGACATTTTCAGCAGTCTCAAACCTCTGCTAGCTTTGGACATTATAAATATTACACTGAAAGTTATTGATTACTGGGTTTCTTTATGCAACCAAGAATGTTTAATCCCTTAGAGGAACTAACCCTAGCTCTTCAGCCTTCTGTTTTGATATAATATTATATCTAGACTATCCATCCCATAAATGATATCACCTATCCTGTCCACAGTCCTTTGAAATGTGGAAAGTTTCTACAGAAAACTTCACCTTAATAAATATATTCACCTTCAGGATAAGGTAGGAGGATACAAAACTTAGATTAACTAACTTTCCACCAAGGCTGTGGCTTAGTGCATGCTGATCAATCTGTTCTTCTCCATAGTGTCTGCCTATAGAGATGGTATAGAATAACTCTGTCACTGTAGTCCGTAGGACTGACTACATCTTCTTTCTTTTTCTGTGTTACAACACTGATTAGGCTGAAGCAACATCCCTGGTTTCAAAGGTAAGCACTCATGCTCCAAGGGCCTTGAAGTTTTCATTCTGATGTACATTTTAGGCTTTCGGCTTGAAAATAAATCAAAGATGGAAATGAGTTCATGAAAGTCAAAGCAAATAAAGTTTCTGTAATTCAAATAAAATTCAGCCAAGTATAGAAAATAAATTTAAAAAGAAGTGGATAAAAACAAAATGGAGCATTAAGTTTTGCAACACCTTTTCTGTTTGAATGACAAAGAAGAGAAAACTTTCCTAGAAAGCAGTTAATTTAATTTCTGTAGTTCGGCTTTCAAAATAAGATAGAGAGGGTTTTTTTCTTAAAGAAACACCAAAGTATTCCTACAGAACCCAATAAACTGTCATGCCCCGAAGTAGATATAACAAATCTCTATCTGACTCTGTGCCAGGAAGCAAAAAAGTCTCTCCCTTTCAGTTGCTGGTGGAACAAAATTCATTACAGTCTCAGACTCAAGCCATACTCCTGTTCTAAAGTAGACTTATTTTCCTTTACAATAGTTAAGCTGTGTATTTCAGTCAACTGTACAATTTGTTCATCTTAAATTTCATGTAAATGAACCTCAATCAATAATTAATGTTCAGCTTCAGAAAGATGGAGATGGACACACATGTGCCCAGATTCAAAGTCTCAGGAGAAATATGTCTAGTCATTGAAACATGGCTTAAGAAATTGTTTAATTTTCATTCAGACAGTACATGCAGCAAAACATGCGTGCCTCCAATTTTTACCACCAAGCTGATAGAATAAGTTTTAATCATATAAAACCTCTAGAAACATTTATCATCTTTTGAGTTTACAGCAGTACTTTACTGCCTTCTTTATCTTTTCTTCTACAGCTTCGAGTTGTGCTACTCCACAGAGTAATATATCCCTCTGAAAAGACTGACTGGAAAAGCCATAAGATTTTATTCTATTTATAAACACAAAGACTTTAGAGAATCTCAGTTCCACCTGGATGGACATTTTCAGCTTCTACACTGCCAAATTGATTTTAAAGAAGCAACTTCCTTCTATCTGCTTCCCACAGATGTAGATATAGAGTCATGGAACACAGCTTTTATTTGAACTTCTGGTGTTTAAGTAGATTTTTTCCAGAAAGGCATTAACAGGTATTAGACTAACAGAATAGAGGAGAAAAATAGAATTAGCATTAATTAAGTGGAAAAAAGAAAAACAAAACGTAACATTTATTGTAAAAAGCAGCTTCTAAGGAGCTATCACTTTTCATCTGTGCCATACAGGAAGAGCAATTACTAACAAAAGTAGAGGTCTTAGTATAAAATGTATTGCATAATGAAGGGGTTTTTTTGTTTTGCTTCTGTGAGAAAAGGTTTTTTTGATTACAAAAATATCAAAGCTTATTTGTTTTGCAATCCAGCAGAGTCTTGAGAAACAGAGATATAATTATTCTTTAAGAGTTTTAATTAGTGCTAAATAATTCTTTTTTATTCTTCATTTAAAATCCATTTAATGTACATCTCTCTGTTCCATAGCCTATCTTCCAGATTTTTTAAAAGAAAAAAAATGTTGAATATGGCTGTATCAAAGCTGTTTTTATCTATGTTCATTTTTGTGTCCATCATAAATCATAAACACTCAATTGAAGTGAAATTTGGGCAAATTTGAAAGTCAGAAAGCTATTTGCTGGAATTGCTTCAAGGACTTCAGGAGCTACAGGCTGGATATTAAGTCAGCGTCTCAATAAGATAACAATTGTTCTCCTTGAAAGCTTCTAAAGGACTGAAACGGAACATCATCCACCCAGGAGCAGAATTTGGACCCAGACAAAATGTAGTGAACTACTACTGATGGTACTGCATATGCTTCTGAATATTATGAGCATCCTCAAAGGCCTTTGTCAAAACAATAAGCATGACTCCATCTTGCACAGTTGCAGAGTAAAACACACCAAAAATAATGACTAAAGAGGTAAAGCTGGAAAAAAGTGGAGGTCTGAGTAAGTCCACAACAATTCCAAATTAATCCCTGATGTAAGAGTTTGGGCATACACTTCCCTGAAAAGCAAATCCAAAACCCAAACACTCTGCAAAAACATGAGATGCTCTCTAAAAGATGTCTATCGAAAAGACAGCAGTAGAAAGATCATTTTCACAGGGGCTGTTTTTAATGACTGTAATATAAGGTTTAATGTTTTTACTAGAATAAGTATTATCCTCAATTTATTCACTGGTGTTTCAGCTAGGAGAATTAATAACATTTTTTTTTTTTTTATTAAGATCACAAAACTAGTTTATTTCAGCATTTGGTTACACCAATACTCTTAATAACTTCATTTGAATAAATAATATTCTGCTTAAATTGAGTGTGATCTGAAATCTAAAACCTTTGCTGGTTAGTTACTTTCAAAAACTGACATTTTTTCAGCTGGCTGCTGCCAGTTTACTATTTTGGCAGGTAAAGTATTCCAGCTTTTCATCACAGCCAAGATAGCCTGTTGTGGTGAAACCACAAAAAAGTGAAGGGACTAGCCCACATCTGCTAGCACCTACCTGAGAATGCTCTCAAACTGAAACACTCTCTGAAAGCTGTGAAATTAAAGATTTGACACATGCCTGCAGGTATAAAACCCACACATCATTTCCAAACTTTTGATTCCCCTTCACATCTACTGCAGCAATGCTGAAAGGGTTCATGATGAGTATTGATATTAAGGGCTTGTTTTCACAGGTTAACTGCTGTTGGAAATGATATGCAGTATTTTCTAAGCTACAGTCTATCAATTCAAATAATAGTAGTATGTCCCGTCTCTAAATTTAAAGCTCTTTATAGCAAGGCAAGAGTTAAACCAGTCAACAAGTTAGGACTATTGGAAGAGGATTGAGAAACAGAAGATAAAAGTCCTAGTAGGGCCACAGGAGAGAAGTAACGCGGAGAGCACAGCTTGAGAAACTACTCAGCAGAGTGGAGGAAATAAAAGTGCATTTATTTTCAAAGGTGATGCTGACAACTCTACATCTAGGGGCAAATAGAGGGCTTGGAAGAAGTCCCTATGAGCTTCATATGATTAATATCTACTTACAGGAGCAAATAATCATAGTGCTGGACATACAGATTCCAAGAAGATGATCCAGGAAGAGAATTCTTTCTGTAAAACTTTAGTCAGTTAAGCCAGACTTCCATATTTCAAGACCTCTATAACTATCATAGTAACACTAAAAAAAGAGGGCAAATTCTTCCACTTCACAGAAGTTTTTTACTGCAGCAAAGATTTAGTATAGGATTGTGGGACTTTTTTTGTAGTCAGAATTAAGTTTTTTTAAGTATATAGATTTTTTTGTGTTTGATTCCATTACAAATGTTACTAAATGTCTTTCTCAAGGGAGTTGAAAAAGTACGGTTTCCAACAGCTTTCCTATTGAACCAAAATCAGATCTTATGGCTGGGGTGATACTGCATTGTGAAGATGAAGATATAATAATTTGTCCAGGAGCTAATGCACTGTTTCTGAAAATTGCTAGAAGCAGAGTATTAGGCAATAAATCACTAGCAGCCTATATATATTGCAATATTGAATGTATTGTTTCATTTGCAGAAACTTTTTTAGATACCGTACAATGACTTAGTGCATTACTTACCAACAATATAGAAATAGCTATATTAAACTTTATTACAGTGTCGTAGATGATACTGGTCTTTAAGATGTAGAAAACTTGCCATATCTCAAGAGTGTACTGTGTCTTTTGTTAAATACAGCTAAGAGAGCTTAAATGTAATTAGAAACTAATGACAACAAGGCTTTTTTATTCACTATTAATTCTTATGATGATTTCAACACTGTTGATGCCAGCTAGTACATTATATTGAATTCACTGGGTTTGTTATTTGTGACACTGTTGTACTTGCATTCAGAATGCGCCTATGATTAACTAATGCGGAGGCCTGAGTGTTAAATAATCAGATTATGAGCAAGCAGCAGTGTGAAGACTTTTATCCAGACTTCCACTATTCTGAAGTTCAAAAGAACTAAACAAGCATCTTAATATGGTGCTTGATAGAATGTGAATTCCCCAGAAACTTTTGTGAAGCTTGTCCTCTATGTCTCTTTAATAGCACCACCCTTACAGACTTAATTATGGCCTTTATTATCCTGTTTTCCTTTGTGTCTATCTTCTTTAATACCTTTGTACAGAGAATCTGTTTTCCATAACTCTCTTTCTTAAAGGAGAACCCAAGCATTGAAATGAACTCTGAGGCAGTAAGGAAGATTTCTTTCCATTGACTATTTATTCCCCTGAAAAAGCACAGGAAAAAATAGTTTGTGGTGCCCAGTATTCTTTTACTACCTTTAAAAATTTCTTATTTTAGTGATCAAATCCTAATGACAGCTCGGTGTAATGAGGGGTAAAACATGTCCCATTGCACTCCCAACTTACACACTTTACCAGTTGTATGCATTCACAACGTGATGCTGGAGACGAAGAAAATAGTTTTCCAAAACTCTTGTAATGCTTATTAGACAGTGTCATAGGTGCTTACTAATGGCAGAGGGATCTCTTGGTAAATATTGATTAGTATCAATTTAGTCATAGTTCTAGGTGCTACTCATGTACATGTACTGTGTGGAAAATGAACTCCTATAAACACTTCAACAGGTTTTAAAAGATTAGATTTGTTAGATGTCATGTACTGGTAGGATTGAACTAGTTACAGAAGAATGGGTAGAGTGCCTGGATGATTTCTCCCAGTCTGTTCCACAGGAATCTGGGCAGCCACATCTCTCCATTTTTACAAGGCAGTAAAGCATGAAAAATTTTATTCTCCCTGTTTATGCAATGTGCAACATATTTCTGTGTTACAGATCTATTTCACATGAGAAAATGTTTTTTTATTTAATACAGTATCGAGAAGCCACGGAAGTGCTTGACTGTCAAACTCCCGTCTACAACTGGTGTTTCAGAAGTTCATCTTGTACTATAAGGTTGTTCCATAGCTATATGGCTCCCATGAGAAAGAAGCAATTCACCCTCTACATCGAAGCACAATTGCTTGAATATATGAGCATTCACAGTGACTAATCAGTGTTCGAGAAAGCACTAAGCTGTAGTTTTATCCTCCTTTCTATGGCCATGACATGATTTAAAGTGCTGTTTTTCAGTCTTGACACTCAGTCTATGAGCGCAAATTACTCAGGGGAACAAACAGAGTTACATTTCTGCATCCAAGAGCTACATATTTTGCTAGATTGCCGCACATGTTGTGGTCTCATTCAGCACCTGTGTGCTGACTCATAGCTTGTGCTGGGAGTCAGAGCTAAGGGAGAGGGGAGACAGGAGCCTAGACAGGTCTCCAGCTCTCCAGCTAGACTATGGAAAATGGCTGCCTTGCCCCTGTATGTGCTGATTGCTGAGGCAACTTGAAAGCAAAGCAAACCACCTCTCCTACGCTGGGAAACAAACAGGAGGAACTGGAGCTCCGCACCTGGTTGGGGAGCAGCTCTGTGGAAAGGGACCTGTGAAGGCCTGATGGTCAACAAGCTCAATAAGAGTGAACAGCATGCTGCTGTGGCAAAGAAAGTCAACAGAGTGCTGAGTTTCATCAGCAAGGGCATCAACAGCAGGGTTAAAGAAACCATTATCCCACTCTACTCAGTGCTTGTCAGGCCACACCTGGAAGTCTGTGTTCAGTTTTTGTCAATTGGATTTGTTCAGCCTTGAGAAAAGAAGACTTAGGGTTAAACTTGTCACCATGTTACAGTATTTAAATGGTGGCTACAAAGAAGGGTGCAGGGCCATCTTGTCTAGACTGTGCTTTTGCCAAGAAAGATTGGACCAGATGATCCTTGGTGTCCCTTCCTACTTGGCATTCTATGATTCTATAAAAATGGATACAAGCAACAATTATTCTGAAATCACTAAAGCATTAGGCCTGTTTACCTTTAGCTCTGAGGTAAGGAAAACACTGGTTTTCAAGATGCAAACATTTAGCAGCTGGGAGTGTGTGTTTTGAGGTGCCTTGTGCTCCAGAGGCAACTCCTAATTTCTGAGTAAAATTTCAAGCATTGAGGGGGGAATAAAGCCCAGAGACTAAATGGCCTCAGTCCCAAAGCCCTGTCTTGGATCTTCTCCTTCACTGCCTCCATGGATTTCAACATTTCCTTGATGCAAGGAGCTGGCGACTGCCACGACAGGCGATGGCCTGTGCAGAGGAGAGATTCCTGACTCTGTGCCCCTGCAGGATGCTGACGGCGAGTGGCTGTCACCTCTCTGGTGCCAGCAGTGAGACAGCGCATGGTCAGTGAGCCAAGATGGGGTGAACTTCTTGGATTTAGGAACCACAGAGTACATGGTCTCGCAGGTGGCTGGGCAAGGCTGGCAGCCGAAGCCCCTGCCAGGGAGCAGGGCAGCTGGTGGCTCCAGGACAGCCCTAACCCCAGGCATCAGGCACCTCCTTGGGGACAGGCTGAGATGAGGCTGGGCTGTGTGCCTGCAGGAAGGCCCACACCCGCTGGGTCCGTGGCTTGGCAGGGCTGTTGGGAGCTGGAGATTGGTCCTGCTTCGGTGTTTACTGGGGCAGGGATTGTCAGCCACCCAGGGGAAGAGGATCCTGGGCAGGGCAGGGGAGCCCTGGGGAAGCTTGTCCCCAAACACCGGCTGGCCACCCCACTGCTCCTCAGTAGGGCCCCATGGTCCTGTTCTCAGGGTACTGCTGGCTACCACAGGGGAGCAAGAAAGAGGAAGAAAGCTGAATATTTACATATGTAACAGTATTTTGTTGTTAATAGCAGCATAACAATGTAAATTTTTTTTATTAATTTATTACTAGTTCCTTCTCTCATCACTCATAGTTGAAGGCCACAGAGGAGTCCAGGATCTTTCTTTCAATAAACAGCCTCCTCCCTGTGTCACACTGGAGTCTCCTTTGGTAGGTCTTGCAAATAAGCAGCCTTGTTTGAGTAAAGACAACACATTATGATGTCTTTTTAAAATAAAACTGACTGCCTCGCAGCTCTTCTACATGCAGTGGTTTGTCCAGAGTTACACAGACTCAGTAGCTTTCAAAATCTGAGGTTTAGCCTGTCATTTCTCGGTTCATATGTTTACTTCTACCTCCAAACACCAGTCTCATGCAAAGGATTAAAAAGGAAGGTTTTTTTTCTACAATGACACTAGTATCCCAAAGTATGCTTATTTAAGAGGATCCACATTGAAAGTTAATTATCCCCATTCTGGACATGACTGAATATATTGTATGTCTTCCTCACTAGATATTTGGATAGTCAATGATAAAACAAATCACTGAACTCCGTCTACAAAGTCTACACAAAATAATATTTGAAGGTCACCTTCCCCCTAGCACCCTCCCCAGAAATTCCTCTTCAATTTTTCCATTTGCTGTGGCTCCCGGGAGGAGTAGCCTTGTTTGCTTGATCTTGGGTTGACAAATATGATTTATTCACTGGCAGTCATCTGACTTATGCAGAGATCTATGCCAGAACCCTATCAAAAATGCATTTAAAATCAGAGAATGAAATCAGCTCAAGCAAAAGATATGACTGAGATCACATTTTAGGTTATTAACCGTAATAATTCTATCTTATTCTATTACTGTTTTGTTGTTGCATTCATTGTTTACAGCAGTTTTACATTTTGTCTGTAAAACACATAAACACAATTAATGGAATACCTTGCTTTTTAAATGCCTTCTGGTAGATATGGGTAAAAAGACAATTTTTGCTTAATTAAAATAGCATATTAGTTTATGAATACAACAAATAGACCTGGAATCATTCCTCAGCCATTACGACCTCAAACATCTAGTAGCTCAGAGCAAAGAAATTATCTAAAAATGTTGTTAGTAAAGTGTCCTTAAGCCAACATTGGAAAGTATGCATTAATGTATCATTCTACACAGTCTAGATACTTGTACAGAATTCCTTTCCAATATAGTTATTAAAGTACACACAAATTCTGATCCGTTTTTCTTTGATGAAAACAGTGTTTACAATCAGAGCTGCATCGTTTCATTGAGTTACCTCTAAGCAAGACCTGTGGGTTTTATGCAGCAAGACTTCTGATTCAGCAAGAGAATGTTCTCAGAAATGGCAGTCAGCCTTGGATTCAGCCTATCAGTAAATGATAGTCCTATATGATGGCACTAGTTAAGCTATCTCACTGGCATTTATCCTAAAATCTTCCCTTTATTTCAAGACTCCTTCCTCCCTCTTCTTTTTGTTTACTGCCCTTGTCAGCCTCTGGATTTGCTGTTGTCTACCAGATTAAAATCCCTAAAGCATTCATTATTGTACTGTGGGAAAATAAACAACTTCTTGCACTAAATATTTGTAGAAAACAAATGGGGCAAAATCAGTAATACCCCTCTGTGAACTGGATTATACATCTTAAGCCTCTGACGCTTAATCTATTTTCCTTAAAAGCTTCTTTATTCAAAACATATTTTCCCACTGACTTTAAGGAAACAACTACTTGGCTAGTTAGTATCTCACAATAAGTGTCACATCTTTTGCCAAGGAAGGGATTACTCCATTGTAAAAACAAACGATAGAGATCTAAAGCAAATCCAAGGCAAAATGCCAAGCACAGTTGAAATTAAAGAAGCTGTGAATCAGCAATACACTGTCATACATAAATAATTAGGGGAATTAATTTTGTTTAGAACAAGCAAACAACTCTGCAGTGATGTACAATGTATTTAATAATTCTCAAAAGCTGCTACTTCACAGGCATCAAATTACAAAAATGACTCTAAATATCACCATCTTGGGCATTGTGCTCCATCTTTAAAAAAAGATCACAGACTTACATGTAACACATCCCATTAGCTTGGCAGCATGACTTCTGATTGCTGTTGCAAATTCTACAGCGAATTTTTAAAAGATAAGCCTAACTGATTCTTTCTTGTAACTCTAAGATATCAACTAAAGTAACACTGTTATGCTGTATTAGTAATAGAGGTTCATCATTTCACCAATGAGATAAAATGTTGCTATGCAAAGATTATCTGACTGTGTAATTTTTTTGTATTTATACTGTTCTATATATGTAATTTTAATTATCTAACTATACATATGAAGTTAGGTTTTATAACTACACTATTTTTGTATTTTAAAGATTTTTATTGAACTCTGTGTTAATGCCTTATCATCTTAATTTGAATAAACTGTTTTAAATCTCCATGTTTTATTCTGTAGATGAGCCTTGCATAGCAGTTGATTAAAACTGTTAAATGAAGGATTTAACCTGAATTTAAACTCATATGCCATCTCATTTTCAGCATTTCACAAGGTATGGAAAATTTTCATTTAACTGTGAATATTAACACAGCAGTATCTAAACACATCATTATCTTTTATGCTCAGCTAACATCTGAATAGCTTTTAATTTGTATAAAATCTCTTTTTTTTTCCTTTAATATTTGATTATCTTTTCTTCTCACTGCAATAGGAACAGTGTTTCTCACTAGTCAATAGCAGTCCCAAGACTGTTACAGGAAAAGTTTGGAAGCTCAAAGACGTTCAAAGGTGTAGAGGCAGACTCTACTTCTATTGTTGCCTTAAACATCGACGGATTCTACTTGTATTGTCTTCAAACATCGTCTGACTCTGCTTGTATTGTCTTCAACAACTTGCGGAGTGCTGTGGCTCCTGCTGGGCTGCCTGTGCTGCTGCAGAGGAGGGGGAGGAGGTGCAGCAGCAGGTGCTGCCCCCCACACCTGGCTGCGCACGTGGACCCAGAGGCTTCGGGCAGAGGTCATTCTGGCAAGGGGCGGTTGAACTGCCGGTGACCCTGGAGCCCCCAGAATTCCAGCCTCCAGCCAATTCCAGAACCTTCCCAAAGAAGCCTCTGCACATGCCCCTGTTCGAGAACTCTCACATCAAGACCACTCCTCATGCTGGGGGAGGGGACATGGATTTGTTCTAGAAGCCTGACAAGAAGGCAGTATGAGATTATGATCTGAACAGGTAAGTCTGATAAATCTTTCTGCTGGCCTTTTAAGAGCTTTTAAAAGTAGGAGAGACCATATATGTACAAATTACTTTAAACTAACGATCCATAGGAAAAAAAAATACTCTAAAGCACTATTGAAGGCAGTTGTTTACTTAATGTAAAATGATACTCTGTGAAAGTGCCCCCAGTATGCCTCAGGTACTGACTGGTGATGATTACAAGGACTTAAAATAACTGTTTTGAAGAAACAGGAGGTGACTACATAAGTTATATGTTTGATTTGTCATGTGGAAATCATGGTCTAACCACTCTCTAGCTCAGGATCTGAGACCTGGATATTTTCACAGATACGGAGTGTGATAGCCCAGAGGGTCTTAATTTCTAAGCACTGAAATTAAGTTTTAAGTTTTCTAAGAGTCTTCAGTCATAGACTCAAGACATTCTAAAGTATTTTTTTTGCGCGGGGGTGTGTTGTGTGTGTGGTTTGAGTAAGTAAAGATTTTTCTACAGACACAGCTGTTACATCACATATTAACATTAAATAGTGTGACAGAATTCAACCTAAAAGTCCTGAAATAAGCAATTCTAGTGTAATAACACAGTTTATTTAATTCACCATCTATTTTTACAGATGTCTTGTGTCCATAGAAAACAGCGTATTTAAATTAAATTTTGATTTCATAGATGCAGCTCTTCCTGTAAATTATTTGGAGGGTAAGGAACATTTGTGCTTTTTTACAGTAGCACCTCAACCCCCTCAGAGGCAGAGCTCAGAGATTTTGGCAGCAGGTCTGCAATATGCTAAGGCTTGCTGATCCTTTGTTTGTATTTTTTTTGTATATCAGCATAATTGCGAACTGTTCTCTGCAATTTACCTGCCAGAGTGCAATTTTGCCAATAGCAGTCCTGCGTTAGGCAGGAGTCAAAGGGCACCTCACAGTTCCCATGAATAGAAGTTCTTTTAGAACTTCTTACATACACCAGGAGTAGGAGCGTTTTCTTTATGTTCTGTTTACATGGGAATTAAATATCTTGGTTTTTTTCCTGTTCAGCAGCTTCTAGTGAGGACATAGGTCTAGGTTTCATAATCTGCTATGTGTATTAATTAGGAAGGCATTTTTCTTTAGGACTAGGAATAGATTTTCCATTTGTTGCTATAGTGCTAGGGTTGATTCAGACACGACAGCTCCGAGAAATACAGTTCTTGGAGCTCTCTGCAAAGGGCTGTCTATGAGAACCCACTGAAGTGAATAAACATGCGATTTTTTTGATTATTGTAGTGCATCAGATGACATTGTATAGTCCAGATTCATTCACAGATAGGGGCCAGCTAGGTTAAAATTGAAGTTAGACTTCTGCATAAATTGTCTGAATTCCTACCATTAAGAAATCGGAAAACATGACCTCATCTGTGTTAGAATTAGACAAGAAAACAGCAGGAGGGTACAAGATATTTAGGATGGAGGCAACCGCAGCAAACTTTAAAAAAAAAAAAAAAAAAAAAAGGGGAAAAAGAGAGAAAAGATGGTGGAGTAAAGTAATTGTCTGTATTTTACAGCTAACTTCTAGTTAATTACATATAAAAGATTGTACCTTTATCAGTTTAAATTCCTTGTTTCTTGTCCCAGAAATGAAGGAATTTTTAAAAAAGCTTTAATGGAGGTGTCTTGAATTACAGGGGAGAGGTGGGACCAGTAAACATTACTTTAAGCATCACAGCATAAATAAAAAAAAATAAAATGCTGAATTTGCAAAGAAAATTTTGTTAACATGGTCTTGTTAAACAAGATTCAACCCTCTTCTCAGTTCTTTCTAATATTTATAATACACATGGAGAGCTTGATACTTGAGGTTTTTTATTCTAAAACACATAAAAGACATAAAAAACAGCATAAAGTTGTCTGTGAATTCCTGGAAAAAAATTAAATAGTCAAATGGTTAAATAGCATTTGCTAAACAACTGGTCAGGGTGACAGCTTATTTTTGCTTATAAATAAAAATCTTTAAACTTTTGTATCATTTCCTTTATTGTCTATCATCCACAAAGCTTACATTCTTGCCACAAGTTTTGTAGGTCTGGAAATGTGGAAACAGTAGATAGGATCAAAGAATCATAGAATGTCCTGAGTTAGAAGGGATCCATAAGGATTATTGAGTACAACTCCTGTTCCTGCACAGGACAACCCCAAAATTCACAGCATGTGTCTGAGGGCTTTGCACAAATGCTTCTTGAATATTGTCAGGCTTGGCGCCGTGACTTCTTCACTGGGGAGCTGTTCCAGTGCTCCACAATAGAGATATTCCTCTCTGTTTCTCTCTATTGCACATCCTGTCTGGTGTATAGCAAATTACATCAGAACATCTTTTTCATGTTGACGATTGTCTTAATTCTGTCTCAGACTAGAGCTTTGTTAGAGACTTTCCTTTTTCTTATTGTGAACTGCTAGGACTCCCAAGAAGGCTGAGTTGGAATAGTTTTCTGTTTCCCCCTCTGATCTTTGCTGTCTGTGCCTTAGCAACCTGGTTCACCACCTCCCAGTGGTTGTTGCAGATGTTCCCACTGTTAGCTCCCTTGAGCTTGGCTCCTTTCTGTAGTCATCCAGGAAGGCAGAAGGAAAAGACATAAAGAACCTGTCTGTGCTGGAAGTGTCACACTGTCTTTGAGGATCTGGAAGAATCCACTTCTGCTTTTTCCTGTATCCTGACTTAATGAATGAGTACCAGGTGGATCTCTGAGAATCACAGGTACTAAATGTTGCATTAAATGAGCTGTGAAACAGTAACTTTAATGAGAGAATAGGGAAAGGATCAAACCTGACAACTGACAGGCTGTCACCAGTATAAAAATCCAACTGAGAATTGACTTTATTTTGCCATGTTATTCAAATGGCAAAGCTAATTGAGATTGGATTATGAATCCATGTGTAAAAATGAGAATTGGTATCTGAATTCCCAGAAATGACACTGCCCTCTTCTGTTGGCACACAGCTACAGCCAGTAGTCAACTCAAGCACTGTAAAAGGCACAACTACTGCCATGTGTGTGCAGGCAGACAAACCAACTCAGACAGGAAACAAATCAAAGTTTTAAGAGTTGAAGGTGTGGAAACACGAAGTATATGGACAATATAGGAAACATAGGGAAAGTGAACATCAGTTGGCACCACTGAACTATCACAAACTTCTCATCATCTGAGTGAAAATTGAAATAACTTCTTTTTACAAAATGTGTATATAAATCTTGTTCATAATTTTCCCTAAAATCAGGTCATGATATATTAGTAGTTTATATTCCAGACACACAGTGAAGCACTGAAGAGATCCAGCGTCCCACTGCAGTTCAGTTAGGAAGACGCCTAAAGAAAGTATCTCATTATCTTGTTTCCTTCAGCTCCTGCAGTAAAAATAGAATTGTTGAAATTCATTAAAGAAAGAGTAGACATACTGCTTTGCAAGGGGAAACAGTATAACAAACTTCAGAAATTTCTTTCTATTAGTTTTTGTTCTCTGCTGTTCTTGATTCTGGGACTACACCTGCCTATACAGACTGTCCCCAGGAAATTGCATCTAGTCGAAGTTCATCTTAAGCTGATACGTAGTTTGACTTGGGCCTGCTGACCAAATGTTGTTGGCCCACAGATGTGGAAACGTTATTCTAACTATTCTAACTATCTCATGCTTCCTGTGCTGCATGGGAAACAAGAATAAACTAGAGAATTTCTGAAGCTATTCTGACCCACCTGGAGCAGCTTGTTTGTTGAGTTGCTCCCCATGCACTTCTGTGCTTCTAGATTCAGCATGATAGGCTGAGAAATGAGGCTGGTTATCTGCAAAGAAAGTCCATTTAACAAGACTGAAGAATAACTCTGGTCATTCTTCCTCTATGCAAGCAACAGGTTTAGAGAATAAATTAGGCAAATTTCCAAGGTAGTAAGTAGTAAATTTAAATTAGGCAATATAAGTTAGTGTAGGGATGGGCATGTAAAGTTGATCCTGATTTGTGAGGTTGATTTCAGTTTTTAGAAACAGTAACATGTTTTTATTAATGAAATCTAGAATCAAGATCTACTTCTATATCTACTGGGTTTTGACATTCATCTTCATCATCATAACTGGACTGCCTTTGGAAGATTCATAACCATTGTGGAAAAGCTTCCTGCTTTAGTTTATAGGAATACTGTGTTGATTTAATGATGAAAAGAAAAGAGCAAGTTTATAATTTTTGTTCTTCTGTAATCAATGCAACTTCTATAATTTCCAAAGATCTGTTCTGGTTTTACTTGCATCTTCTACTGCTTCAGCTGTCCAGGGGTATGATAACTATGTTATTCCCTGAAAAATATGGAGTTTACATGGAAATAGTTGCATATATTCTAATATTAATGCATAAACAAATGTTACTGTAACACAAGTTAAAATAATTTTGTGAGCTTAAAGAGGAAAATAAAGCTAGCAATTTTTATCTGCACAAAGACTTGTTATTAGTGTATGGTCAAGAAATTTTTATTCACAAGTTTTAAGAGATTAAATATAAAAGTAAAACTGCATGAAAGAGTAATTGCTCTAATTGAGCCTGAATCAGTGCTGAGAAATGAACAGTGTTATCTGAACCACAGATCTGCTGCTAACCAAAATCAGTGAGAAGTACAAAAGTCACCTGAATTACGAGCTGATCCTGCTAAAGGGGACTCAGGTGACCAGCAGCAGATTTAACTGTTCAGTTGTTGTACAGCTGGACTTATTCCCAAGCCTAAATGTTGTTTTTTTCCCTGCAAGACATACCTTCTAGTACTGAGTGACTTCTCTTATAATCACTCAGTAAAGAAAAACTAGTTAAGAAAGGTAACTAACCAGGGCTGTAGGAACAGAGTTCATAAAGGTAGAGGGAATGTTTGAAGAAATTAAGTTCTCTTCAATTAGAACCAAAGTTTTCACTTTCTCAATTGTATTTGTTCAACGGGCAGAAGTACTCAGTCTTGTGAATAGCAATCTGCGGTGAAGACTAAGAACAGTACTTTCAAATGTAAATGGAAAAGAAGAATGGATACATTGTGAATAAGATTATTTTAGTGAACTTCGTTTTTGGCGTCTTTCTGAAGGCTACGGACAATGATCTTTCAGACAATAATAAAACAAGTTACTGCACGGCACAGAACAATTTTACTTGAATTGTAACAAATGCAGTGCGCTTGTCCTGTGAGGTGTTTTGCAAAAGACAGACAAAGCCAGAGTTGTCATTGTTCCCAGCTGAAGGTCTTGAAAGTAATTTTTCACCCACAGTTCTTCAAAGCTTTGACAAGTCTTGGCTCTGGAATAAGTGAATAATAGTAAGCAGAAAGCTAGAAGCGCTGCGGTGAAATGAATGAATACTGAAAACAGCTAGCAGTGGGGTTTACTGTTCCCTTTTTTTCATTTGTTATACTAACAACTGGAGCTGCAAAACGTGCTTAGAAAGTAAAAAGCGTATTCTTGATTATACTGATTAGAGGAACTGGCACAGTAGTGTTTTTAGCAAGAAATCAAGCTTGAGTAAGCATGCACTGTGTCATAAATGCCCAGTGTACGTGGGTGAGAGAAGAGGGGGGGGCTGGAGAAAAAGGCCTTGCTGTTATCTGCCTGTTGGTGTGCAGTGAGGGCTGACAGCTCCCTGTGGGCCTGGGTGCCAGGAGAGGCGGGGGGGAGGGGGGCTGGTCCCCGTAGTGCGAACCGGGACAGAGCCTGGCAGCCAGGGCCTATCCCGGTGCCCTCGGCCAGGGAGCAAGGCAGGCTGGAGGACAGCTGAGGACAGCCTCGTCCCTATGCACTGAGCGCCTCCGAAACGCTCCTGTTGGCGTTGGGCTGAGGCCTGGTGAGGAAGGTTGGGAGGGACTGGTAAGGGCCATCGGTGCCCTCAGGGCCCTGACATTTGTGACAGAGAGCTCTAATTTCACCTACAATGTCATTATCTGAAGTTCATCTTAATTGTTAACTCTCATTGGAACAAAGCAATTGTCTGGCATATTCTTTTTCGAGACTGGAACCTTGCTTTTATAAAATTATTAGTAGTTCTCAGCGCCTGATGAGGATTTTGCCAACATTATATAGCTAGTTACTGCTCTGAGATCCCTAGTAGTCTTCCATATGCTTATGCTAAAAGCAATGAAGTGGTCACTGAAATTAATTCACTATGACAATATTGTTATAAATGTGTTCCGATAAATAGACAGGAACAATCCAATTAAAGCCAATCGAGTTTATTAAGCAAGCAGCCAACAAGCAAAACAGCAGCTGGGCGGCCGGGGAGTCCCCGCTCTACCAACAGCGTGCAACCCCTCTCAATCCACCCTCCCCTTTTATAGTGACCCCTGCCACGTGGACTCTCTTTTAGTCCAATGCTATGTTGAGTTCCTGGTGTACTCTGCGCATGTGTCTGCTGTTGCTGTGGGGTCTCTGTCGGTCCTCTGATATATTCTGTTCATGTGTCCCCTGTTGCCGTGGGGTTTCTGTTGGTCTTCTGATAAATTCTGCGCATGTATCCCCTGTTGCTGTGGGGTCTCTGTTGATCTTCTGATAGTCGGAGAGGGAGGGCCCAGCACCACCTGTAAGTAAACTTTTAAACACCGCTCATTGGCTGAACACTAGGCTCGCGAGCTTCTCATTCGAGTTTGCCCAGCCGGGTACTTTTGATGACCCCCTTCCCCAACAGTAATCTTGATGAACGAACAATAACCATTTATCACATTGATGAGCAAACAATAACCATTCATTACATTGATGAACAAACAATAACTATTCATTATAACAAACAAGAACCATTCATTATATTGATGAACAAACAATAACTATTTATTACAATATTATTACAGAATGTCCTTTTTTGACCCATGGCTCTTTAGAGAGTTATCAGTTACAGGTAGGCCACCAACATTATTCTTCCAGTCTTCTTAGGCTGGCTTCCTTTCTTAAATCAATATAATGCATATTCCCTCTCATGGTGAATGGGACATCCGTGTAGTACTAAAGAAAGTACAACAAAATAATTTGTTAGAATGAGAAAGCTGTGTTAAAGCATCTGTACATGCTTGCCAGTGTTTTTGAGAAACGAGTTCATTTGCATAGGTACCTTTATGAAACATTACAAAATACTAAAAATCATAGCTTTTGCACATATTCGGCTGCCCCAAATTAAATGGTAGAGCAAAAGGTTGGTAGAAGTTATAAGTTTATTTAATTGTGAATTTTAAATAATTACTAAGGTGACTGTGTATGCGCAGTTAATTTTTATGATTGCATGAACTCTACCTTTGTCATTTCTTCATCTAATGTGAAAGGTCTAAGTGATTTACAAGCTAAATGAACCCGGTAGTTTATCATAACGGAATCTAATGGCATGGTGTGATTTTAAATGATGATGCTGTTTTCACTACCAATTAGTGTTAAATTTCTCTACCACTATTACTTTATGTTTTCATTTTTAAGAGTGGTAAATAGAAAATGAAAATTGCATATCTAGGCAGACTGACATGGGAAATAAGCAAGCAGTAATTATTTTGATGCTTGACACACGTTGCCATAATAGAAAATATTTGTAAGTTTTAATAGATACCCAACTGAAGTATTTGTCAAGATTCTGGAGAGTGTTGTGGCAACAAGGTTACTTGTTTATTAATTTAATCAAAAAATATGCTAGATTTGGCAATGCAACACAGAACACTTGCGTCTAACTTCTGTAAAAACAAACTTTATGCTTGTTTTGAAACCAATTTTAAAGATAAGGATAAGCTTTCTCAAGAAATGTAACATTATTTTCCTGAGATTTTTAAATACATAGCATGAAATGGCTGCTCAAAAGGTATTTGTATTAGAGATATGAACAAGAAAATTATTGTACCACTGATCAAGGCTCTTCAAAAGAGAGAGAGAAAAACATCTTATGATTCTTTTTCTCTTTCAAGTGAAATGCTTTCATCTGCGTTTTTCCACATATTTTGTAGTATTAGTGAGATTTTGAATACCTTTCAAAACATACTGTGAGCACAGAGAATTGAACTGGTGGCTCCCAGAAACTTGAATCTATACGCTAGTGGCTTGCGTGCATTACTTGGCGATTTGAACTCCATCTCTTAACTGAGCTCAGGAATTACAAAGACTGGCAACATCCTTTAGTGATTTAGAAAAGATTTTTTTTTTTTAAACAAAACCCAAAATCTTATCTTTGGGAATAAAAATTTTCTTTTAATTAGAAAACAAAAAGACCACCAGAGGTAACAGTTTTCTTGGTATTTTTGTTGGATTATCTTTTCTCTTGGAGTGTAGAGGCTTTTGGAGCTTGAGATGTTCTTTTCTGAAATGTTTGGTTACACTGACAATATTCAGGGCTAATGTTAATGGATGTATGTTACAATCTGTAATGCAGCATATAAATATTTGGAAATGCTGATTATTTTAACTCAGATTTGCATATATTTTGGATGGAAATTTCACTCTCTAAATTAAGTATCAATGAATGTAAACTAGTTCAGATTTACCAAATGTCAAAAATGCTTGCTGACAGTAACAAAAACCTCCCTGAAATCCTCTCTCTTTTTCCCTGTCCACTTGTATAACAGGTATCTTTTTTTTATTCCTTTTCTACGGGGCAACGCATTTTGTAACCATTATCTGTGTTGTACTTACTCATGCCTTTCACAACACTCTCATTATGCGTTTTGATGTCTATTTTCTGTACAGTTGTTCAGCTTCTTTATACTATACCTTTTTTTGCTTTTCTTTTCCAGCCTTCTATACAAATGTATCTCATGCGTGTACCTTCAAGTTTCCTCTCACCTGTGTGTGTCTCACAACTTTTCCGTTTGTACCTCACTCATCGTCACTTTCCCTTTCCTTTGCTGCTTGTGGGGAGCAGCGCAATATCTCTAAAATTGTTATTTTCACTCTTCACTTCTGGCACCAATAACTGCTTCTCTGCTGACTGCTCAGGTTAAAGCACTTAATACACAGGAGCTCTTTATGCTGTTTCTCACTAACTTAACAGTGATAGTTCTTTTGTCTTCACTACCTCATGTACTCCTCTTCTGCACAAGAAGGACATGGATGTGTTAGAGCAAGTACAGAGGAGGCCACAAAGATGATCAGAGGGATGGAGCGTCTCCCATACGAGGACAGGCTGAGAAAGATGGGCTTGTTTAGCCTAGAAAAGACTCTGAGGAGACTCTATAGCAGCCTTCCATTACTTAAAGTGAGCTACAGGAAAGCTGGGGAGGGGCTTTTTATCAGGGATTGCAGTGATAGCATGAGGGGTAACAGTTCTAAACTGAAAGAGGGGAGATTTAGATTAGATATTAGGAAGAATTTTTTTACTGTGAGGGTGGTGAGGCACTGGCTCATGTCATCCAGAGAAGTCGTGGATGCCTCGTCCCTGGAGGTGTTAAAGGCCAAGTTGAATGAAGCCTTGAGCAACCTGGTCCAGTGGAAGGTGTCCTGTCCATGGCAAAGGCGTGGGAACTGGATGATCTTTAAGGTCCTGTCCAACCTAAATCATTCTATGATTCTGTATATTTTTATTTCTGTTACAATTTACTTGCACTTTTCGTATCTGGCTGATATACAGATATATGATAACTCTGCTATAAGACTAAAGCTGAGTGCACTTGTTTGAGTAACAAAGTTGAAACTCCTGCGTAATCCTAGTTACAAATTTCATAAACTGCTCAGCTGCAGCAGCAGCAGTTTGACGGTTACTGATGCATTTTGCATATTATATGAAAAATAAGAATCACAAGGCTAGTTTTATCTCCCTGCCCATAATTCCTTTAAACCTCTTTCTCAAGACACCCCGCTGCTTATTGTAAATTTTATAGGTACTAGTTAGATTTTATTTAAACCTGCCATTGTAACTGCTTATCAATATTCAAGTAAGCTCTTTCAGAACAGTTCCTAAAACATAAGTTTTATTTATTTGTTTATTTATTACTTAAAGGGGGAAAAGATGTAATCTTAGAGATATCTGAACAGCTTTCATAATGCTGTCTTTTTTGAGGGGAAAGAAGGAAAAGACAAAATGGATGCCACCTCAGGAGGCATGTTTCCTCATGGTAAGCAAGTCTTTTGAGGTCATGATATGAACCAGACATGTTTTTGCTAGTTCCACTGCTTCCCTGATTCTCCATCTGAATAAAAAGTTGTGTATTTCATGTGTTCCTTATTTCATTACTCAAACAGCAAAAGTGTGTATTTTTACTGAAAGATGCCTCTGGATCTCTGGAGGGTATGTATCAGTTGCTATAAAAGAGAACAATTATGTTCTCATTAACCTTTAGAGTTCAAGAGAGCTTAATGATTGTTGATGATGAACAAAGGGAGATGAGGTGATAGTAAGGTCCAAGTAAACGAAGTCTGTATAAAGAGATATTTTAAAATGCTTTTGGAAAAGCAAGTGAACTGAAGGGCTTTTTTTTATTTGCTAGAAAAGGGCATGTTTTCAGATAGATTGTTTTCTTTGATAGTGTTCAGTTTGGAAGCTGATCATGTCACAAGGCAAAAATACTTTTACCTTTATATTGGGTAACATGATTATTGCTCTTTTCCATAGACTGTTTAAACAAATAGAGTAATATGTCATGTCAAAGCATCTGATGCCATGTATGCATTCTAGGTATACTAAAAGGGTCTTTATCTTATCCTATGAACTTATCTCTGGAAGCATATTTCTAACCATTGTTTGTGTTCTGTAGCAATGTTATCTGCGTAGACACACCAGGTTCTCTTTGCGACAAAGTTTGTAGCTCTCTGAACTTTTTAAATTGTGTATAATCTACTACAGTCTCTAGCTGATGTGTTTCAGATCCCTTGTTAAGCTACTACTGTAAATGCCAAGGAAGAATTACGGTAGTCATCATACTGGTTCTTGCTAGGGAGTAACCAACAATCAGGGCACCTGATAGCAGGGCTTTAGGCAAGTTCGGAGAATGAAGCTTTTTGGAATAAAGGACATCTTCAGTCTATAAACCCAAACCAAGAATTCTTAGATAAAACAGGACAAATCAGTAAACTTTGTAGGAAGAGTCAACATGTTTTATATGCTTCCCTTAGGCATTTCTAGTTAGGGAAAAATATTACAAAAATGGAGGGAAGCATTGTAGGAAAAAATGGAGAATGTGACAAGACTGAGGAAGAAGATAAGGAGTCCAAATGAGAAGTAAAACCCTTGTGACTGACAAACAATAAGGGAGGAGGCTGAATTGAAAGGACAGCCAGCGTAAGTCCAAGTGCAAGGTCCTGCACCTGGGTTGAGGAAACCCTCGGTATCTATACAGTCTGGGGAATGAAGAGATTGAGAGCGGCCCTGTGGAGGAGGATCTGGGGGTCCTGGTGGATGAGAAGCTCAGCATGAGCTGACAAGAAGGCCAATCGTATCCTGGATTGCATCAAAAGAAGTGTTGCCAGAAGGTAAAGGGAGATGATTCTGCCCCTCTGATCTGGTGAGAACACACCTGGAATACTGTGTCCGGCTTTGGATCCCTCAGCACAGGAAAGACATGGACCTGTTGGAGTGGGTCCAGGGGAAGGCCACCAAAATCTTCCTATGAAGAAAGGCTGAGAGAGTTGGGGTTGTACAGTTTGGAGAAGATTCCAAGGAGACCTTATTGAGGCCTTTCAGTATTTAAAGGGGGCTTAAAAGAAAAATAGGGAAAAACTTTTTAGCAGGGCCTGTAGCAATAAGTCAAGAGGCAATGGTTTTAAAATAAAAGAGGAGAAGTTTAGGCTAGATATTAAGAATAATTTATTTTTGCTGAGAGTGGTGAAACATTGGAACAGGTTGCTCAGAGAGGTGGTAGATGCCCCATCCCTGGAAACATTCAAGGTCAGGTTGGATGGGGCTCTGAGCAACCTGATCTAGTTGAAGATGTCCCTGCTATCTGTAAGGGAGTTGGACTAAATTACTTTTGTGGTCCCTTCCAATCTATGATTCTATAAGGCTGAGAAAAGATAACCAAGACATTCTTCTCTCAACATATAGAGCTATTTCAGCTTATTTCAGCTATTTTCAGCTCGTATTTCAGATATTTTTACAACACTGTCTCTGGGCTGGAATTTCTGGCTGGTTCTTCCCAGCACTTTTCCCCTGAAGCCACATATTAAAGAAGAAAAGGGAAGTGTCACTTCCAGTATCAACCAGAAGTGAAAAATTAAAACAACCTTTTCCCCTTACTTCTCTAACCTCTGCCGGTGAAAAATCAGAATGAGATCTTTATTTGTTATTTTTCAGTGCAATTTATTAAAAAAAAATCCTTATCAGGTTCTTTGTTGTGGCATAGCAGCATGAATGTGGAACATTGAGGATTAGCTAGAAGTTTTTGATACAGCAATTATCATTTGTCATAGAGGTTCTGCACTAGGATGCAGAAAATAAAGCAGATGTGTTACGTGTTTTCCCGAAAACTACTTTACTGTAATGAAACATTGTAGTAGTGGCAACAAATCACAAATGCTAATTTGCACTCACTATGCAGCCAATTAAAATTCTGTGTAAAAGCATTGGCAAGATAACATTTTGTGTCTAATATCATAGATTTTGCCTTGATTTCTTTTGTTCTGGGCACTTTAAGTGCTAATGCACTTATCTTTCTCACATTTATTTGCCTGGTTGCCAATAGATTATTTTGGAGAATGGAAATGTCTTACATTCTCTTACGAAGTTACTGCAGTATGTTCAAACCACTGCTTTATATACTCTCTCTATAACAAAGAAATTAAATACTCTCTAGCCTGATAAGTGTTCCACGGAAATTATTATATAATGCTTTAAAAATTATTAATTCTTCATCACAAACTTTTCACAGATTTTTAACTTGATTGGCAGTCTGGTTTATAATAAATGCATGACTGGAATTAGTGTGGCTTCGCAGACACCAATGATAAATCAACAAACATACAAAAAGGAAGCCTTAATTTTACTTTTCAACAGTAAGTTTTGGATCAGCCTCTCCTTCACTTTCATCACCACTACGCCAAACGTCAACAACAGGGAAAGAACTTCATTGCACTGTGCGCTTTGTTCACAGTGACTACCCTCCAGGTCTGCTTAGTTTGCACCCTCTGATACAGCAAAATGTGCCTCTTTCTTTTAAATAAGTCTTCTTGGAAAATAGTTGCATTTTCTTATAAACAGAGAACCCTGTCCCAGTCTTCAGGATGGCAAAAAACTTTTAAAATGTGTCAAGATTTTAGTTATGTGTTTCTTTTTAGACACAGCACTGGTGAGAGAACTGTCATTGGCACTCTTAAGAGATGCTTGATACGGAACAGATGTTGTTGCACTGGGCTCTGTCAAGCAGTAACTCCATGGTTGGAATTCTCTGAAGGGCAAAAATCATTCATACTTCAGCAACTTCTAAATACAAAATGTGGTGTGACCATATTTGCACAAAGAGTTATTTTTGCAAATCTTTGTTTAGACAAAGTTTTGTTTACGTGGTGCTACTGGGGAATAAAATTCTATGAGATTGCTAGTGCCTGTAATAATGGACTCACACTTGCTCTCTACAGAGGCACCAAATACAGATAACGGTCAAGTTCTGGGAGGACCACTGCATGGAACAATCTCACTACTGGCATGTGACATGCCAAAGTGACTCTAGAAACCCTTGCTAAAGAAGACTCCTCTTTCTAGTTGGCACTTCTTATAACTGGTTCTTGAAGCTCAGAGAAAAAGACTGAGAGAATTGAGGGAGCATTATTTTGGAGTGCTTCACTCAGAGAGGGGAAGTTAATTGATGCTGCTGGGTTTACTAGGCCTTTGGGAAGCCGCAAGTTTGCCCTGAAATAATAGACAAGATTTGAAACAACTGAAACAAACTCCCACTGAATTGTAAAGCTTAGTTAACAGTTACTGTATTTGGAAACAAGAAAAAAATCCCCTCTTATTTCACTGGCCCAACACTGGTACCTCATGGTGATTTTTGTGTTTTCTTCAGCTATGGAGTCCAGCCAGAACGCTCCAGAACTGGAGTCCAGAGCTTCAGATAAGTCCTTCAGAAACACCAAGAAAAAATAATGAAGCTTTGTCTTTCCTAGGTATGCCTGGCAGAGGTTTCAATACACCCTACATTTTTTGTTCAGAAGGTTTCTGAGTTTGGAGCCTTTGGACTTGACAAATGAGTCAGTCAGGCAAATGATGCTTTACTCCATACGTGCTTTGCATTCACCTTGTTTGATACAGTGTCAGTCCTGATGCCTGTATGGATGCTTCTCTCTGCTACTCTATTCAGCCCCTCTAAAAATCCATTCTCCTTCAAGCAAGTCTTTTTTTGCCATATAACTGTAACAGAAGATTGTGGATTGATACTTGACCTACTAATTAAAAAAAAAATCCAACCCAAAACTAGTTGGAATAAAATCTTCCTCTGGTTTCAGAGATGCTGTAAATGTTCACGTGTAAAAAGTAGTGACTTGTGAAATTGAAAATTGCATCTGATTAATACTTAGTATTTTCAGAGATAGTAGTAATGGCAAAAAGTTCTGAGATTATAGTATTTGAAATAAACAGCTCTAAATATGACTTGCTAGATTGGGAAAATGAGACATGTTTTAGGATGCCTTGACAACACACTGCAATGAAATAATCTAGGGAAAGTGCAAATGCCAATGGTTATGGATCTCAATCGCTGCAGTAATTGACTGAAGACAGAATTTTAGACTGTAGATTATGAGGTATGTTAGCGTTACATTTTCATGAATAAGCTCTTCTCTTTAAACGTCCTCTTTGTGTCCTTGTTCCCTCTTTTTAGCATATTTTTGACAGTTTTTGAAACACAATGGCTTCCACTGGACAAAAGACACCACATCTTTCTTTACTTCCGCTTACCATGAACTATTTCTTCCATCTCATAATTCTCTGAATGTCACTTCTGTCTTCACCTCTGTTTGCTTTCTCCACCTTCGTCATTCCTGACCTCCCTTACTTAATTTTATTCTCTCCTTAGAATGCCCAGCATCCCCTTGAGATCGTTGTCCTGATCACAGGAGGTACTCAGGAGGCCTGTCAAAGCAGAATAAAGCTCTTTTGTCTAAGGACTTTTCTTAGGCTTATTTTGAAATGAACTTTAAAAATAGGGTAAATGTCTACAGGTCATCAGATACTGATTGCTTTTCCAAGTTCTGTGAGCTAGCAGGGGAGTGAAACTACTACTTCTTAGCTTTTGCATTTCCTTGTGAGTCATGTTATGTTTCTTGTTTTGGTTTTAATTTCCTGTGTGCAAGTGATCACATGATTATGTAATTCTTTGGTGTCGTGCATTTCCAGAAAGCCACTTCTACCCTTTATATAAATAATTAGAAGTCTGGAAATGCAATGTTAAAGTTTCTAATACCATAAACCAAATAAAGATGAAACTGTTGTTTTTAAGTACCATGACTTTTCATCCAGTTCTGATATAGGGTACAGAACTTATTTTAGAAATAAAAAAAAAGATAGGTAGTATGGAAGGAAAATAGATATTCCCTTTACTTTTGTAAAAAGCTACTTTTAAACCCTTGAAATAATGGCTGTGGTAAGCCTTTGCTAACCCTGGTTGCCATTCCACATTATTGGGCTGGAAGTAACATGTCATGCTATAACGTCTGTGACTTTAGTCCTTGAATTCTTTAAAACAGGAATCAGACAGGTGTGTAAGGATACCTGTGTCACAGAGACACAATCCTGTTACACTTTTTTGTGCTTGCAAAGTTGCTCTGCATCTTGATTTTTCAGCTTTTAAACATTAGTTTATCAACAGAATAAAATACAACAGACAGTGTTTCTTTGTCCGAACTTATAAGACCACTCTACAGTAACAACATACAAGATGCTCTGGGCTAGAACTGGGCTTCTGCAAATCCTCTGTTAACAGTTAAAGATATGAAATACAGAAGCAGAATATGCCTGTTTTGCTGCACTTGCATATTCATTTTCCACTTTATCTTATAGGCTGTGTTTAGGGCAGTAGTTTGGGATGTTATGAGAACGTAGGCACAATACCTGCACACAGAATTTATTTCTTTCTGTGTTGTCTCTGGGGATGATGTACTAAAGGAAGAAAAGTAATGTTGCAGAAGCTTCAAAGTGTTTAAGCCCCTGGCTTATAAAGTCTTACTTAGAAAAAGTAGGTAGGATGGGGTACACTTCACTGATCAAAAAAACCACCACCAGGTCTCTCTTAGTGTTCCAATAAAGAGCTTATAAATATATGAGCTAACTAAATTGCCATCAGTAGTGGATTCAAATAAGTAATTAAACTGTCCTTATTCTAAGTTTAGAAGTCAAATGATTGGTCAAAACCATGAATGATACTTGAGGAAAAAACCTAGAATATTTGGGATAACTTCCCCAGTTAATGACATCTTGCCATGTATCAAGTTAAATGGATGAATAAATTTTCAAAGTATCAGAAAGAAAAACTAGATGAAAGAAGGCTAGCAAACGTTTATAGAAACTACATTTCTAGTCCATTACTGTCAGGTGTAGTAAAAAAAGTTGCTACATGGATGTTTCAGTAACTGACAGTCTTAGGAAATATTTACTAAATCTGGGGTGAGGGGCTTCCTCCTTAAAGATGGATAAGTTTTGATGGCTAATCTTATTCTATTACAATACTGTAATGGGTGTGTTATGTAAAGATATATAACAGACATTGAAAGAGTTTCTTTTCTAGTAGTTCAGAAATGCTTAATGCTTGTGAAGGGAAATACAGATCCAACAGTTTAATACATTTTCTGAATGTAATATACGATTGAAGTGCTCGTCAAGCCCTTTCCAGGTTCCCTCATGTGATGTGTTCTCCAGTTATGTCCTGCTTCCAGGTGAGACAAAGCTCAAGTATTCTTAACCCCTCCACACATGCCTGATTTCCTTGGGTAGGCAGCTACCTTGTCTAGAAGGTATCCATGACATAATCTGGCCAGGTTCACAGTTTTGACAGCTTAGAGAGTGGAACAAGGGGCAATGCCACATGCTATTCCTGGCTGAATAAAGGCAAATTCCATCTTGGGTCAAAGTTTGAAAACTGGCTGTTTAAAGCACTTTTCTTTCTTTTTCTCAGAGACACACCAACCTGTGTTTCCATAGCAATAGAAATGAAAATCTACTGACAGCTTGTAGGCAGGCACCAGATGACAGCTCTCAGTACCAGATTTCAGCAATTGACTTTCAAATAACAGTTCCAAGAACCTACTGCAATAACAAGCGCAGAGATGTTAGTACAGTATTGGCTCCTCCTGTATTTATTACTTTAAAACAGAGGGAATGTGGTTTGAGAATAAAATTATTATTTGGACAAATGTTTATGCCTCTCTATTGTCAACTACTTGCTTGTGCTTTTTGGCTTCAGTCCTGCAATGTACACAGCGTATATAGATTTAATTGTACACTTTTTATACGTTACCTATAGTGCAATTTTTGATAATCGAAGAAGATATTTGGTGTCTCTAAAGTAAGATAGTTTAGGTAAAGAAACCTGCAGAAGGTCTAAAGCAGTCTAGGATGTGGAAGAGAAGAAACTCACAAAGCTTTGTTTTTTTTCTTGGGGTCCATCAAATGGAAAGGGAGATTCCAAGAGATAAATCTATGAAGAGAGAAGCGGTGATTTGAGGATTCTCTGAAGAGCTTCCCAGGAATGAGCATAACAGTAAAGCACTGTTAAAGAACAGGCTTTCACTCTGCTTATGAGTCTTCCAAGACTGATCAGAAACAATCACAGATAGTCATCTTGTGGGTGCTAAACCTGTGCACCTCTTACAAGTGCATTTGCTGCCAGCAAATTGCTGGCCTTTTTCCCAGTGCCACTGACTAGTGCGGGACTTGCAAGCTACTACTAATTAGTTAATCAGATCACGAGGAAAATGTCTTTTTGCTGTTTTTTTATTTTTCTTTCCAGAACACAGGTGGTGAAACTGTTTTCTGTGTTAAAAAAGAGTTCTAATTCATTGTCCTACTAGCGCTGGCCAATATTTATTTCAACCAGAGCTGGAAAATTCTGAGCCAACACCTGTTTCTCTATTTTATGAATTTTTATTTATATGCGGCTTGTATGGACCTATGATTTTTCTAGTGAAATTCACCTTTTGCAGAGCTAAGCCAGATTAGTTTATAGGAATTAAATCCATTTTAATGATGTCAGTATTGGGCAAGCCTTGTGGAAGCCCCCAGTTCATAGAGAAATTTCTAAACTGTTTTTTCTCTTATCATTCCGTCATAAAACTTTCCAGAAAGGCCAGTCCCTAAAGCTCTCAACTGTTAATCTCAAACTCTTCTCCTCACTGCCAAGAGTAGTAAAATGATACGGGATGCAGTTCCTGATTAATACAGACCACAATCAGTGACTTGCAATTGGCTATTCAAGAGCACTGACTTCTCTCTCTGTTGCTTGAATAACTGTGAATAATAATAAACTGGTAAAAACAGCAAAATGAAAAATTTTTCCAAAACGAGCAAAAAGAGTAGCTGTCACTAGCTAGGTGGTGCATTAAGATATGTCATTTTCTTTAGGTGACACTATTTTGTGTGGAATACTGCTGCCTGAGCCTGAACTCATACAGCTGGTTGCTACTGACCAGAAAGCAGTTTTTCCCTTCCATCTGCAAGTGCTTTGCTGACACATAGATCCAGCTTCTAGTCCTTCTTGGCTGGATCCAGCTTTCTCAATCTACCTTCTGTTTTGCATAGAGATAAAATTATAGAGGTAAAATTATGGAGCGCATAATCTTGGGTGCAATCATGCGGCACCTGCAGAATGAGCGAGAGATCAGGCCCAGCCTGCATGGATTTAGGAGGGGCAGGTCCTGCCTGACCAACCTGATCTCCTTTTACGACCGTGTAACTCGCCTGGTGGATGAGAGGAAGGCTGTGGATGTAGTGTACCCAGACTTCAGCAAGGCCTTGGACACTGTCTCCCACAGCAGACTCCTGGAGAAGCTGTCAGCCTGTGGCTTGGATGGGAACGCTCTGTGCTGGGTTAGGAACTGGTTGGATAGCTGAGCACAGAGAGTGATAGTGGATGGTGTCACATCCAGTAGGCGGTCGGTCACTAGTGGTGTCCCCCAGGGATCAGTGTTGGGCCCGGTCCTGTTCAATATCTTCATTGATGATCTGGATGAGGAGATGGAGTGCTTCATCAGCAAGTTCGCAGACGATACCAAGCTGGGAGGAAGTGTCGATCTGCTGGAGGGTAGGAGGGCCCTACAGAGGGACCTTGACAGGCTGGAAAGATGGGCTGATTCCAACAGCATGAGGTTTAACAAATCGTAATGCCGGGTTCTGCACTTTGGACACAACCCCATGCAGAGCTACAGGCTGGGGACAGAGTGGCTGGAGAGCAGTCAGGTGGAAAGGGACCTGGGAGTGCTGGTAGACAGGAAACTCAACATGAGCCAGCAGTGTGCCCGAGTGGCCAAGAAGGTCAATGATGTTTTGGCCTGCATCAGGAGTAGTGTGGCCAGCAGGACTAGGGAAGTTATCATCCCCTTATACTCAGCACTGGTCAGGCCGCACCTTGAGTGCTGTGTCCAGTTCTGGGCCCCTCGGTTTAAGAAAGATGTTGAGATGCTGGAGTGTGTCCAGAGGAGAGCAATGAAGATGGTGAAGGGGCTGGAGCACAAGCCCTATGAGGAGCAACTGAGGGAGCTGGGGTTGTTTAGCCTGAAGAAGAGGAGTCTCAGGGGAGACCTTATAGCTCTCTACATCTGCCTAAAAGGAGGTTGTAGTCAGGCAGGGGTTGGTCTCTTCTCTCAGGTGACCAGTGACAGAATGAGAGGACACGGTCTCAAGCTTCACCAGGGGAGGTTTAGGCTTGACATTAGGAAGAAGTTCTTTACTGAGAGGGTGATTGGCCATTGGAATGCGCTGCCTGGGGAGGTGGTGGAGTCACTGTCCCTGGAGGTGTTTAAGGAGAGATTGGATGAGGCTCTTAGTGTCATGGTGTAATTGACAAGTAGGAGTAGGTGTAGGTGTTGGGTCATAGGTTGGATTCGATGATCTCAAAGGTCTTTTCCAGCCTTGTGATACTGTGATAAACACATTGACCTCCTATACTTATATTTATGTCACTGTACCCACTGTTTCTCAGGAAATACATATGTATGAAAAGTGTCCTTTCACCTCTTGCCCTCAAACAATTATTTCGGATTAATGTATGGAAGTTTTTAAGAACTTTCATGCATCCGAATTGTCTTGCTTCAGTAGTATAAGAATTTAATACCTAGTTACATAATGTCACGCTGATCCTATTGGGAGAAAAAGACCTATCACTGGTACTCCTGGCTTGAGTGTCCTAAGTGGTCTATTTAGAAATATAACCTAGAGTTGGGAGGCAGCTGTGAGATGCTGTCTATTACTTTATATATTTCTGCATACTGCTTAGCATAACATCTTTAGTTAGTTCCCAAACATGACTAAAGGAGGAAGTAAATTTTCACAAGTGCTTCAGCAAGGGGGAAATAGAGATATCGTTTCTTGGTGGAAAAGTGTATATTCCAAAGGCCAAAATAAAAGCAATTACAGATTTATTCACGAATGAGATAATTTCCTTCCCTCCCAATTCCCCTATTGTGCCAATGTTATTTAGAACACTCTAGATCCTAAACCGAATGGGCTTAAAATAGGGAACTGTAATTATTCTTAAGAGTTAGGGATTCAGACAAATAGACTTTAAGTGTTAGACCACTGTCTTTAGCCTTGCATGTGACTATAGACTTTCTTCATGACTCTTTTTGACAGATTTTGACAGATTTGGCTTTCTAAGGAATATAATTCATTTTTTATTGCTGAGGACAGCCCTCTTTCCTATATCATGATCCCTTGGAACTATCTCATAAGAAAAGATTATCTTGTCCCTATAAACAGAAATCTTTTTGTCATAGCTGTCAACCCCTGTTATGGGAACTGTTCCCTTTGAATATGTAGAGCTCTGGGAGATGGTGCTGACTGGGCCTCAGAACAGGCATTAGTTAAGTACATTATCTTTTAAATTTGTTCTGAACTTTTATCTTCATCCATCTGTTGCTTTAGGGCCATCGAGTTGAGAAGTATTTTCTCCCATAAAATTGTTTGTCTCTATTTAAAGGTAGGCAATATGTTTGTGTCTGCATTTTTAGAATCTAGGGTGCTAATGTGTACAGCGTGTTGAAATGACTAGTTGCCTGTTACTTTCAGATGAGGGCACAAAAAACCTCTCAATTCACTAGGAGTGATGCCAATTGAAATGTGAAATAATTGTAATAGAGTATGAAACCAAATACAGTACTGATAGGATAAAATACACAAACACTGCTGAGATAGTAAGGATGCAGTTGGGAGATGTTATGTCTAAAACAGAATGTCTAGTAATGGGTGTAGGTTCTGAGGCTTTATTAAAGGGAAGTTGATAGATGTTATGATTTGCTCCTAGTAATGACAGGGAAAAATAGGTATTGAAATGAAAATAAAGCGTGACATGCAAAACATTATAACTTTCTGGTGTCCGGTATTCATAGTTGGAACATCTGTAGGTTTCCATGAAAACAAAATGAAGGTGAAGCCGCACCTCGAGTGCTGGGTTCAGTTTTGGGCCTCTCACTACAGGAAGGACATTGAGGAGCTGGAGCGTGTGCAGAGAAGGGCAACGAGGCTGGTGAGGGGGCTGGAGAACAAGTCCTGTGAGGAGAGACTGAGGGAATTAGGGTTGTTTAGCTTGGACAAGAGGAGGCTGAGGGGAGACCTCATCACTGTCTACAACTGCCTGAGAGGAGGTTGTGACGGGGTGGGTGCTGGTCTCTTCTCCCAAGTGACAGTGATAGGATGAGAGGAAATGGCGGCAAGTTGCACCAGGGGAGGTTTGGACTGGACATTAGGAAGAATTTCTTCACTGAAAGGGTGGTCAGACATTGGAACAGGCTGCCCAGGGAAGTGGTGGAATCTCCATCCTTGGAGGTGTTTAAAAAACGAGTAGATGAATTCCTTTGGGACATGGTTTAGTAAAGGGACAGGTACGGTTGGACTCAATGATGTTAGAAGTCTTTTCCAATCAGATGATTCTATGAATCTATGATTCTGTGAAAGAAGAAATCTTTTTTGAATAATTAAATTTGTGGAACCCAGACAAATATTCACTCATCGGCCATCAGTCATATGTTTCCATTACTGTCATATGTACTATATGTCATACCTGTTGTGGCTGCATCTAATAAATACTAAAGCGTATAAGTTTTCTCCTAAGCTACATGCTTCCTCCTGTCACCCAGATCCAGTCTTTTTCACGAAATCATGATTACTTGTTTAAAAATGTTGTAGTTTTGTTATCTCTTTTTGTCTAATGAAGCGGTAAAGTAAACTGCACTTTGAGAGGTCCATTCTTAAAGTATTTGTGAAAAAAGATATCAATAATGTCATACCTTGGAGCATGGAAGGACTTTCTCAGAGTAGCCTGTGTGTTACAATTTAAATCTTCTGTCTCCATGGCTGGTAAGGCAGAGATTAAGAGAGAAAGAACACTTCATGGGATCAGAGTTGGAAATGTTTATCTAAGAAGCCAAGTTTTCACTTTTGTATGCTGAAGTACTTTACCTCCAAGAAAGCAACTAAAGTAGAAAAAGCTCTCAATTCCACTTTCTTCTGTTTGTATTAAGAGCATGTTTACCATACAAGATTGTTCTTTGTGATGATGAAACAGTTAAATTTTTTAATATGCTCAAGATCTTTATAGATAATATGGTGGCACATATACCAAGGAAGCCAGAAATTGTCCTGTATACGTAAAATACTGTGATTTTACATTAATATGCAAACTCTGTTTAATTGACGTTACATTTAGAGATTTTTAAGGCTTTCCAGGCTAATTTTTTGGGTTGGTTTGACTTTGGTTAGGTTTTTGTGAGTTTATAAAAAAGTGAAGCTATTAAAATTCAGGAAAATCATAGAACACATTGAGAGAATGCTGATAGGCTCTAACCTAAACAAGAATATTTAAATGTTGGCATCAAAAATAGAAACTGGAAGAGAAAGTAGTGTGAGAAAACCAAAAGCATGAGTCTGGGGTCTATGTCTCCTTGTGCACATTAAATTCACACAGAAAGGTGAGTAAGAAGGGCTGTGTGCTCTGCTTGTAGGCCTGCAGCCCAGGGAAGTGCTCTAAGTCTCTGTGATAGTGATGGGCACTCACCTCTGTGTTAAAACCAGTGTTTCTACAGAGGAAGCTCCTGAGATGTCTGACACTTCCTCCTAGACAGAACTGGTAATAAAGGAGACCAGTACAGAGAGTAGGTTGTAAGGAGTGCCCTGACCTTTCTGCTGGAGAAAAGGTAAGTACCTGCAAATGATGTGCACAGGCTGATGATGTGTTGTGTCAGGTGACCAAGTTGCAGGTAACAGCTAAAATGCTGTACAGTATCAGACGGACCAAGATCGAGGCAGATAAGTGGCTTCAGAACCACGCTCCTGTGGCAGACACCACATAGAATGAGACACCTTGGACCCTGGGGACCCGCAAAAGCAGGACTCTGCTTTGATTGCCACCCTCCAGCATTAGAACCAAAACTGTGAAGGTTTAACAACTCCAACAGCCGTTATTCTGCTCTGTTCAGTGCGTGTCAGGTTGCACCTGAAATACTGTGTTCAATTTTGGTCCCCACTGTATGAAAAAGATGTGGAGAGGCTGGAGAGCGTCCAGAGAAGGGCCACGAAGACGATCAAAGGCCTGGGCAGCCTGCTGTATGAGCAAAGGCTGAGAGAACTGAGTTTGTTTAGCCTTGAGAAAAGAAGGCTTAGGGGGGACCTTATCACCATGTCCCAGTAATTCAAGGGTGGCCACAAAGTTGTGGGTGCCTCCCTTTTTACAAGAAGTCCCAAGGAAAAGATGAGAGGTAATGTGTACAAGTTACTCCTGGGGAGATTCTGATTGGACACAATAGGACAATTTTTCCCAATATGAGCAATCAGTCATTGGAATAATCTCCCCATTGCGATGGTGGATTTCCCAACATTGGCCACTTCGAAGATTCAGCTGGGCAGGATGCTGGGCCATCTTGTCTAGACTGTGCTTTCTCCAAGAAAGGCTGGACCAGAAAGACCTGAAGTCCCTTACAGCCTGACTTTCTGTGCTTCTGATTCTATGAAATTTGCATATGCCACTCAGTCAGTTGATACATGAGAGTTTACATTAGAGAAAACAGCCCCAGAGTTCAGAGTTACTTTATTACTTCTGTAATAAATCAAAGTGTTCTTCTCTACTGAGATTCAATTAAAATTCTCAGCATTTAATGATCTTTTGATTTAAATCACAGTGCTTGAAAACTTGTATATTTGGACATATATGCATCTTTGTATTTATTTTGTATTTGTCTTTTTTCTTACAGTGTTCTAACAGCTAAGGAAAGAAAAAATTGAAAGCCATTAGAATTAAAGTACTATGTGAAATACAAAGTTTTCATGTTGTACACCAGGACTTTTAGGAATTGAAATAGATACTATACATATTTACAGCAAAAATCTTGCTCTTTTTTATCTCTGGAGCTGTTAAACTGCTGAAAAAAACCTGGAGTATATCAACACTCAGATGTCAAACCCCAATTTTGTGGTATGCATCGTGAAACTATGTTAAATTTTTTGTTCTTGCACAGAATTTACAAAATCAGAACAAACTTATTGCCTTGAGATGAATGCCATGAATTAATACATCCTGTAGCAAGGTAGTGCAGGTATACTGAACGCATTATTTTCAGGGTGAATTAAGGTATCTTGTTTATTATTACAATCCTGAATCTCGCACACTGCCAAGAATTATTAAAATACTGGTTCCTGCAAAAATCCGCTGACTTTTCTCATAGCCTTCAGAGTGGTGGTATACCAGGACTTCTATGAATACATGAGGAGAATTATTCCTAACTATGGGTAAAATATCCTTACGACACAAGAATGTCAGTTTGTGATAAAGGAGCCATTTTAATTGTAGTTTTTAATGAATTAATGAAAATAGAAAATATCAAACAGACCTGTAATTTAACTAAATCCGCTATAACTTCTTAAGTCTCATAGAAGACTAACAACGATTAAAACCTGCAATTCGATTCCAAACTTCTCACACTTAGAAAAATGCTGCATAATAACAATACAAAATCCATTGAGAGCATTTTCACTAGTGTTCTCATGAGGTATTATCATTCTGAAGCAAAGAAGTAGAGGTTTCTCAGGTTATTGGTATGAACAATGCATTTCATTTCCGTGGACTTTTAAAATCTAGGGTTAAGCTTTGCTTTGTGTGCTTCCCCAGGAGACAGAATATGCATTATTTCCTTTCTTTTGCAGTAATATTGTAGAAAGTTCTCATTATCTACTTATTATATCCCCCTTATTCTTTTTTTCTTGAAATAGACTTTTCACCCACTAATACCAGCTATCTATTCAGTTTTTCCTCATCATTTGCCATTATTCACACTCCTTTAAATCTTAAATCTGGTTTTACCATTCCTTTTCATTAATTGCTGGATTTAATCAATTGTTGTATTTGGGCCACCTTTTTTTACCTTTGTCTGACACTTGTCTGTTATTCCTGTTGATTGTAGCTTGCTCAATGTTTTAACATAAAAATTGCAACATAAACTAAAAAAGCTAGACTGCAATTTGCAGTCAAACAATCCAATTAGATTCTTTGGTTTTCAACTTTTAGCATTTGGAAGATATTTTTTGTGACAGGGATTTTAGGGATTTTGACTCTTTTTTCCAGATAAAATAATGTTAATCCATGTGTAATCTTTTTATATTGAACACCTGCATTATACAATTTTGTACATTTTTAATGTTTACATGTGTATCCATTTGTGATGGAACCTAGCCTTTTTACTCCACTGGTCTCTAAACAAAACACAGACTTTCCTCATTAATATTGGAATGCATCTTACCTGTACTGAAAGCTGTAGGTTACCAGAGAACTCTCACTTTTCTAAGAGTCTATTTCTTTAGTACATTTATTTTTATGTTAGTTTATGCAATGATAGCACAACTTTATTTTTCTTCCTCTTCTTTGTTTGTCCTGTGACAGTTTTATATTGATAAGGTGCACCATTCTACAGAAAAGATGATTATTCTCACATTTTTGTGTGTGTGTGACAAAAATATTGATGAATTTAACATTATATTTCATTTCACTGTTGCTGAAATAGACAGCAGCAAATGCCGTATTCTACAGTGCTTATTATTGCAATAGAATGATAAGAAAAAGCCAAATAAGTAAATAAAATCCACATAATATCACGATCACAAAACTGAAACTATATTTATTATACAGCAAGATTCAAGAATCTCTTTGCTACTTGAACCAGGTATTTGGATCATTATCTCGAAACCAAACATGCCATAATGGTTACAACAGACCTCTCTCTGACAGCTCTTCACCTCAGTTTGTCCTTCTGAGGATGACAGAGCTAACTTACACCTCAGGGTTACTGTAGGAAGAGGAAGATGCAGTAGTGAACGTCTTGTATCACTCACACTATAAACTGGTTTTCACTATTTTTTTCCCCAGCAGGAAATACTACGTTTGTATCAGTGTTGGTTAATATTTTTGTGTTTAGTCTTTAAAACTACAGACATCGAGACCTCACCTACTTGATACTTCAAATGTTTGGTTTTTTATCTGCCGTATTTTTTTGGCATTTAATGGAATGGCTGTTCGCATACGTTAGTTAATTCTGTAGTTTGTACTGCTAGGGTTTTCACTGTGCTCTGTGGGCTGCTGTATCTACAGCATGACACATTTAGTCACACATCGCTGCGATGGGGCTGACTCACACATTTCAAACAATTTGCATGGGGCCTAAATAGATTTTGGCACTAAGTTTTTGTAAATGAACTACCTAGTGTTAAGGGGTGTATCTGAGCATAATGGTATCTCACTGTGAAAACATAATGCAAATAGCTTTTGACAAAACAGCCAGACCAAAAATACGTGTTTTACAGTATTTATAAATAACTTTGTAAAGATAAACCTGGAGTGTACCTGGGGATACTGGATGGAAAGTGACAAACAGTCATAATAATTATTCTATGAGCTTTAGGGAAGGTCTTGGTAAAAAAGCAGGAATGTGCTTGCAGTCATTTGCTACAGCAGCCTCTGGCAGAGGTGAACAAGCAGCCTGCCTCATGTCAGCTGTGGTCATATCTCTGAATGCTGTATACAGAGAGATCCTCCTATACCATTTGTGGGGAGAAAATCCATGGCTCCCTCCGTCTCCTTTCCTTCCCAGTGCAGCTGCACAAGAAAACGCAGGCCTTTGCCACCAGTACAAATCTTAGGGCTCACAAATATTTCCTTCTTTCTTCCTTAAAGAAAAACCAGCAAGCTGCCAATTGGGTTTTAAATATTGAAGGCTGCTGTGTTATGCTAACAGTCTGGCATGGCAATTATGAAGTCGATCTTTAGTAGGCTCAGGATGAGCCTTTCAGCTAAGTATTCTGAATTGAAAAAATAAGGGTAGTTCTGCACTGACCTGGCATGCTGGAAGTTCTCGATCTGTCTCATTATCAGGTAGTGCGTTAGGTAAAAACACCTTTCTGGAAGCTAATATAAAGTCTTAAGTGACATTCAGTCCTCTTAACTGGTGCCAGTAGCAAGAGTAGCAAAAGACTGGAGGTCCTGAAAATTATAACACTGTATAAAAAAGTGAAATTATTGGTTCATGAAGAAGTCAGTACTACAGATCAACATATATTGCAAGCCAAGTTTTGCTTACAAATAAGTGACTGAATTAATTCTGAAGAGTAGCTTAATACATCAGACCACTGGCTATAAGCCTGAAAATCAGTTTTGTATCCTACATATTATTAGTCCCCTCAAATTTATTTTTGTCTAACAACTTCAGCACAAATACATATAGTAGAATCTTTCTGTTGTAGCTCTAGTGATGTGACTCTTGGTCCTTCTATAATTCCAGCATCCTTTGCACACAAAAGAATTAGCTGCAAAGCTACTCTGCCAAATGTCCTGTCTAGGTTATACCTGAGGCTGTTCAGGCTTTATGCTTTTCAGATTTGGTCAATGATGAATTGCAGTTTTCAGATTCTTATGCAGCTATTGCTACTATACTAGATTCCACATGAGGCAGAGGGGGAGGCAAAACAACTGGGAGCTGGAAATGAGTGGCTTGCAAAGCAACTGATGACGAAAGTCAGGAGTATGCAATCAGATCACAGAGGAAACAAAAACTTTCTTTTTGAAGTGCTGGAGTGGTCTGTGAATATGTAACTGATTCAGAGGGGGACTGAAACAAAGTCTAGAAGGAAGCACTAGCTTGTAAGGACACAGGATAGACCATTTTTCTCCTCTGACATAGTTTTATTTTTCTCAGTTAAAGAAAAAAAAAATAGACTAGTAAAATCCAGCTTTTTCAATTTACAAGATTTTTCAGCCTTACAAAATACAAAACATGAAAAAAACCCCAAGGCAGATCCATCTCAAATCTCTCGATGACTTAATATCCCATGATAAGAACTTATTTCTGGTTTGACTACTGTAGTATTCGAAACAAAGTTTAAAATGTTTTTGTTCAAAATTTCCATCTTGCAATTTGGACAGCCTCTACATGTGACAGGATGACTACCAAAAAGCTTTTGTGGCTGTGCAAAAAAGGAAACGTAGAAATTGCTTTGGAGAGTTCATTCAAGAAGGCAGAATAACATTGAGGAGTGGAAAGGATATGAGGAGTAGTTTGCCAAAAAAGCTGGGAAGTTATCTGTCTATGGGAAGAGCAGTATAACCCCATTCCAAACAGAGGATAAGAAATATCTGCCTACTACAAAGTAAACCAGGCAATATAATTTGAATGCATTTAAACTAGTTCAGCTCCCTTGGATCATGGCATCGTTTGGAGTTTTCTGGTCACAGAGTTGCTGTAGAGCCTTGCTCTGCTATGTCATACATTGCCAAGACTCATGCATGTCCTGATCAGAGAGAAATCCTTACTCTAACCTTCATTTAAACACATCTTCAAATGCCAGCTTGAAAGTTTTTTTTCCTACGGATAAGCATAAGCACATCTTTATCTCTTTTTGATGAATGGCTATTCTTAGACATGCAAATTAAACAAAATAATTTTTTCTGCTTTGTTCTGAAACACCATGTGACATGATTGTTTTCTGTCGATTTTCTGATCATTGACTTCAGAGCAGTTTCTGAGGCCTGAACATGTAATACTGTCTGCCTTTTAATGTAACTAATATGTAACTAATCCTCAGACTGTCCTTATGCTCTCTGTTTTCTAACTGCTTTCTTCTGAAGTGCTTCTAAGTGAAGCAGATGTAATTTTATATTGAATATATTCTTTGGTTCCTTAGTTTTCATTCGTTCTGGTCTTTTATTCAGTAGGTCTTTTCTTAAATTGAAATCTTGGAATCTGACGAATATAAAGAATATTTTTCCCTCTGGGATCATGGGTTCTCTCCCTGCTGGGTCTGATGGCTGTTAGGTCCCAGAAACACACAGTCTAAAGAAATTTTTGCAAGAATTATCTAACACAGACCATTAACTAGCTGTGAAAGTGTAAGAACACCAACAGATTTAGGACTTCAGGATGATTGGGAAGCCCTCGCAAGTGAAGGTAGACAGAGAAATAAGAGCATAGGTAAATAAGACGATTTGGGCTAAGAAAGATACTGAAAGCCCAAGAAATTTCCACATAGAACATATTGACTGTGAAGTTCCAGCAAGTGTTCATGACAGGAACGAGGAGTAATGGCTTTTAAAGGGCTGAAGAGTGATGAACTCCTATGTGAACTGTGCAAATTGAACAGCCCAAACTCAGACTAAATACAAACTAAATCTCTGTGTCTATCACTTTGTAAGTGTTCAGAGGTAGAAAGCTAATAGAAAATGCCATCAAGTACCTTAACATCTGGTTCCCTGCAGGTAGCTGAAAGAAAATCCCTTTCAGAGAAGCTTGAATGGGAGGCATGTGTTCTGAATGTGGAGCACACTGATCAGTATCTCAGAAAAACATCAAGGTGGTCTTTAGATGTAAAAGCCTAAATAAAGGTTCATAAGCTTCAATCCCAAGTTTAAAAAAATAGATTCTTCCAAGAAACAAAATCAAATGTGTTTTATTTGATTATATATTTTTTCTCATTTTTGTCCCTATAGAAGAATGCAGACATTTTTAAGCACTGTGTACCTGCACTGTAGGGAGATTGCCATCTATTGCTTTTCTAATATTTTTTCTTTATCCTGGTGAATAGTAGCATTTTGATGATTACAGTTAGAAACTTAGCCAGTTAGTGGCTAGTGCTGTACTGTGTGTTAAATTTATTGCAGCATACTTTACATGTGTCTACTTGCACACTTCAGTCTAGTCTGGTAAAAAGTTGTCTTTCTTAGAAGGAAGTCTGAAATACAATCTGAATGTGATGGCACAGTGTAATAAAACCATGCTATCATTAATTATGTAAGTACATCAAAGGAAGGCTTTGAATTATGATGAACTGTTGTTTAACAAGACAAGGTGTGTCTTCATCTCCAGCAAGAACATATTTATTGATTTGTAATTAAGCTATAAGAAAAACAGCGCAAAACTGTACTGCAGTGAACAAGGATCCTACACCTGCATTTAAATAATTTAATCTAACTTTTAAAGGTGTGCCTCAAGATCATGGGTTTTGTGTATTTGCATTTAGAGAGTGGAACAGATGTGGAAGGCTTAATTTAAAACAAAATATCCAATAAATATTCTTTGTTAATTAATGTGAAACTTACAGAAAAGAGTTTATCCTTGCATTCAGATATTTATTCTATTCAAATACATTAAAGGTCTGTAGGATTATAAAGGACATATTTTGGAAATATCTGAATGTTCTAAAGTGATTTACCAAGATTAACACTTGAAATTATTCTCTGAATTCTGCTGGTCAGTTCTAAGACAGCAACAATCTCTTCTCTTTGCTCATCAATATTCCGCACATATCACTGCTTAAGCTTTGTGTGTATATGCTGTCCAAATTGGGGCTGGATTCTGCTACCTTTATTCCTTCTGAGCAATCCTTGAAATAAAATTGGGCTGAGGCAATTGAGTCTTAACAAGGTCTCATCCTAAAGCTAAGACCTTTGGGTTTACTGGTATAGGAACTGAACTTTGAAGCATTTATATGAATCCTTTGAAGTTTCCTCAGCTTTATTAGTAGCATGTAAAATACTTCAAAGCCAGATGCAACCATTCTCCTGGCACAGAGTTGGAACTTCTAGAGGGATACTAAATTGGCATCAGTGAAACTAATGTCACCGAGGCAAAAGTCTACGTGAATAACAATATCAGATCCAGCCCTGTTTGAGTTTATAAATATAACTACAAATATATAAAGCCAGATACAGGTCAAAATTTAACTGAGGGAAGATGTAGAGATCAGATAAAGAGACAAGCTGGCATAGGAAAAGAGGAAAATTATGCCAGATTAAGTAATTAAGAAACAATAGTGTCCTTCCCAATCAATGATATTTAGCAGCAGAAGAATGAACGAGAAATTTCTGCAACATTAATCATGTCTTTTCTCCTCTAGGGAGCTACTCATTCAAGGATTGACCTCTTGTCTGGCATTGTGTAAAGTGTGATTTTGTTAATTAAATACCAGCCTCTTGAATGTGCTGGGCTCTTGAAACAGGCCTATTAGCAGTTTAACACAATTAGGTGAATTAAAAACAACATCCCTGCTTAAATTAAGACAGCATTTCTTGTTTCTTCATAGCCCTTTTCATTTCTGGAAATACCCTTTTCCTACCTGTTTTAAAATAATGTTTTGGCTTGAAATTGTGAAGGCTGTCCTGGCCTCACTGATCAAATTCTGCCATTCTCACTCAGGTTGAGTAATCCTTCCCTGCCCAAACCTATCGGCTAAAGAGAGCTGCGCTTCTTGAGCCAAGTGCTACTCTCTGGAGTGGAAGTGGCAGAATCGGATCCTTGACGAAACTATGTTTTACAAATGTTCACGACATGGAATTTTGGTGGATGTAATTGTTAAGTTATTTCAGTGAATTTTTTTTATTAACAAGACTTCCTGTAGAATTCGTTACCTACAGGTCCCCAAGCAGCCAGCACTCATTATTAGTGGAACTGGCCTCCAAGAGATAATAAAGATGTTTGGAAACTTAAAGTTGAAAAAGGCAAGTTTCGTATTCTCATTTTGTCTAATGTTGCTCTGCCACCCTGCTATCTGCATTATTTGAATGTGCAGGAAGGATTTGTGGGGGCGTGGGTGGTTGCATGTGATGTAATCCAAAGAAATATTCTTTGAAGAGGCTTTCAGTATGCAGTACTGACAGATTTTGCACAGAAATTCTTGGCAGCTTGTGTGTGATAAATAAGCTGGCTAAGATTTGAAATGAGGTTTGTTTTTTTTTTTTTAAACTAGGTTTCTGTTAATATAGATACCGCCATTTAAGCTATTTGCATTGAAAGTACGCTTTAAAAATTGTCAAGACAATAAAATTGAAGTATTTTAAAATCCTGCAGTTGCTTATATAGAAATCGATAAGAATGGCTTGCAGCTAGTAACTAAGCCTAGAAGACAAGTAAACCACTAGTAATGAGGGATGGTTATAAGGGAAGGAATGTACTCAGGTCTTGCAATAAACACTGTACATAGAGGTAGCTTCAAAATTTTTTATTGATGTTCCCCTTCAACACAGCATAGGCTTCCACCAAAAACCCCCTTAGTTTGCCATGTTAGATCTCAGATCTGCAGCCTTTGAGTCGATGTGAGTTCTGCCAATAATTACAGGCTGTATCAGGCTTTATTTGGACAAGTGCAGTTGAAAAAATACGTTTAGTTAAGCTGTTTTGCAGAGATCAAGTAGGACACACAATTTGATTTTTTTGTATGCAAGCTAAGACTGAGCTGCAGCACTCTTCACTGTATATTGTACCTTTCTCCCTCTAAACATGAAATGCTAAAATTGTCACTTACTCTAACACGTGGTGATGGCATCTTTAAAGAAGAGATAGCTGTAAGGACAAGTTATAACGCCCAAGTAATGTATAAAATTCCAGTAACGAAGTTTTTTCCTTAGAGATTCACTCAAATTTTCTTTTAGTGCGTGGTGAATGCAGAGACTCGTGTAGAGCTACCAGAAATACCTGAGGAGTTATGCACTATAATTCATACCTCTTTAGTGTCTTCTCTGTCACACTGCATCTGAGCCGTGAGTGTCTACAGAAAGTCTTTCAGTAACCATTTTAGAGAACTGATACTACAGAAAACTGGGCTTTCTCTGTGAATTGCTGAAATCACATGGAAATTTTGCTGCATTTTATCTTCAGAACTTCTGTAGTTATGACTAAGTTTAAATCAGGTGTACAATAGGTCTGTTATCTTCTAGAGAAGTTATATCACAGAAAAATATATTCTGTAATGTTCGTTTTGTTCAATATTATATATCCTACTTCTGAGCTAACTCATTGTAATAATGACTTCCTTATATTTCAAAACATTAAAAGTACACGGTTTCCCTCCTCCTCTCTCTCCCTCCCCCATATATAGGTATATATTTAGATATATTTATTTATGTAAAGACATCTTGATTTATCTTATTTTAAAGATACAAAATAATTATGCTTTAGAGTTTATTTTCTTAGTTTTAGGTGCTTTATAAACAAATAATAGTGAACTGGTCAGCAGAAAGAGCCTGATAATCTGACAGACATTGTGAAAGAAGTAACTGATTCTACCCAGAGTAATGCTCTTTCTTATTAGAAAATGCCAGCTTAAGCATAATTTATACTGTAGTTAGTATTCTTACTTTGGATGGTTGAAAAGTGGCCTATTCTTAGATAACTGTGATTTTTTTAGAAGACACTCTTTTTTTTTTTTTCTAATTTACAACACAGCTGCAAATTCTCATCTTCAGCTAATGTATCTCACTTTTCTTCCTACAAGCCACCTTCTCCCATTACACTACAGTTCTGATGCGCGATTCTCTCTAATTCATATAAGAATAGAAAATGCATTGTAATACCTCAAAAATCAATGGCAGAGGCAGTTCAAATTCCAGCCCACTCTTCTCCCCATAGAATACAGACATGAGATGCTCAAACTTTTATCTGATATCTTTCAGAAATTAAGATTAAAAATTTTGCCTATTAACTGAGTCTCAGGTATTTTTCAATGAAAAAGCAGGAAGATTTTGGTTGAAACCCCAACTGTAATTCTGTCAGCTTTCATAAAATGGTATACTTGTATTAAGTCCTTTATTCTTATTAGTAATTAAGCTTGCTTCATAATTAGTCAAGTTTTATTTTCATGGGGTATACTCCAAAGGTCAGTAAATCTAACGCAAGTAAGCTAGACTCAACTATGCTGGCTTTGAACCACGGAAAAGATTTTGCTCATGTTCTGTGTGTAAAGACTGAAGGTTTTGCTTTATCTCCAGGCTCATAAATAGATTTTTTTTTTCCCAGAGAAGGCTATCAGAACTTTGTCTGAAATTTGAGTTCACTTTATAGTCCACTTTTTGACTTTCAAGCCATCTGCAATTTGATTTTCCTATAACACCTCCTACGTACAATGCAATCTACTAGAAGTACAGCTGATATGTGATTCAGTCATGCTGATAGTGCTTTTATTAAGTATTTTTGTCATCAACTGTAGAAACATAGTAATGGAAATGACCACACCAAATAGTGACAATGGCAGGTGAACTATACATAAAGACAGATCCATAAAAACTGTCGCTTCACATTAAAGACAAACACCTAGCTAGAAAACAAATATTAAAATGTCAGAGGGCAGTAAAAATTGAATGGAAGAATCATAAAGTCTGAGAAGATGTGAGATGCGACAGAGGCTGAAAGGCTAGAATAATGTTTAACATGTTAACAGTTATTTTGTTCTGTATTAAACTAGTGAACACTAGGCACAAGCTGTGCTCGGTATTTGCATATGTTTTAACTGACTATGGATATGATGCATGGCTGAATGTCACACCCAGTAGCTAAATCAGTCATGATGTCAAAGCAGAATTACTCAATAGCAGTTGTCTGAGACAGCAGCTCATTATGTTGTTCTAAAACACTGAGCTTCGGTCATTAAGCATGGGGTAAATGGAAGAGAACCAAAATACAGTAAAGCTGCTGAAGGCATATGGGTGTACATTAAACAGTTTCCTTAGATCAGATCTGAATGGTAAATATCCACCCCCTATTGATATATCTCACTGTTGTACAGTAAGAAAAAATTGTCAACTTTAGATACCGTGATCAGGAAAGACCTGTTCCCAAAATCAAAGCTCTAATCTGTATTTTTTGTCCAGTTCTGCTCCTTGAGAAAGAGGATATCTCTTGTTTAGAGATTCTTAGTTGTCAAATGCATCTTAAATACTAATTATGTAACCCACTACATTTTTGGCTAAATTGACAATGTGTGTTGTGACACAACAGACAAGAACAGGTTGAGATAAGCCTAGATTCTAGCAGTTCTCTAAGATATTGATGTAAACCAGGTTCAAAACTGAAGAAGCACTATCACGTTTCATGATGATTCCATCAGCAGCAAAGTAGAATGAAAGCATGAGTCAGCTCTGTTATCAAGGGGATATCTTACTGGGGAAGATAGCTTTATTTACTACCTGTAGTCTTTCTCCTTAGGTCTTTTAGGATGCATGTACTGTACTTGGACTACACTGTCCAAAAAACAAATACTGAATGTTTACATTTTTCTACAACCAGTAATCATGAAGAGGGTATGGATGATGTAGGAAATGAAAAATAATTCCCAAGTGGAAAATTATTTGTAAAATGTAGGAAGTAAAATTTTAAATTTAATTTCCTCAAAACTGGAATGAGAGAGAGGATTTATGTTTCCAAGTTTTGTATGAAGGACATGAACATAGTTACTATTCGGTCTTGATTCTAATTTTAAAATAATAATAATTGGTAGCACTCTGCTATTTTGTCTGTTTTACATCAGTTTGTGGCTCTGTTTCAAGGAAATTCTAAGTCTACATAGAGAAGTTAGGTGCATATTAAAATATCTTTGTGCTTTGCTTTATGACCTTACAACCACTTCAGTAGAATTAAATGAACAATGTTAAAAGCATTTTGCAAGTATTAAGTTTGGTTTCAAATTCAAGTCAATTAAACATAGTTAAAAGACTGTTGTATTCTTTTTTTTTATGAACCTCTTCAGTGTACTTGTTTCAGCAATAATAAGAAAAAAAAAGTTTAGAATAAATTAATATTTCAGATATAGTTCTTGAAAACTGCATGTTATTTACTAGTTATGAAAATCTCAAAATCAGTGAACAAAGACATCACTTAAAAAGCTGGACAAATATTCAGATGTGTGTTTCAAAACATTCTACAACCCTATGTAATCTACCAGTCTGTAAAATCAGTGAATAGCACAAGTTATGGTAAATAAATGATGACAATAATATCGCCATTTTAGAGGTCAGCTCTGAAGAAATTAATGAAATAAAATATTATAATACACAATCATCTTAAGAATGATATGATTTTTGTAAATATTTCATAAACAGGAATCAATAAAACCAAATACAACACATATAATGAGTATAATACATAGAAAATACAAATTATGCATTTGTCTCAAGGTTTTTCCAGTACCTTGATGAGAATTCTAAATAGGTGATGAGGCTAATAAACACCAAAGGCTGCACATGTAGAAATCTTTTGTGAAATGGTCTTGCTATATTTTCAGGCAAGTATATTTTTTTCTGTGAATTATGTCTGATATACCATCAGGACAACATCATTGAGAGGTATAATAATTTATATGAGAGAAAAATAACACAAAAGATCAAGTTGTAGAAGGAAATGTGCATCTGTTCTTTTTCCTTCCACATTTGTGCTTGTTCAAGATTGACCACAACTTGGGACCACTTTTAATACTAAAATGAGCAGCTGTGATAACTTGCTAAGAAGTGCTAGGAGCTGCCCTGGTCAAACCAGGGCATTATTTTTTTCTTTTTTTTTTTCTATTATTGAATAAGCCAATCCAGTTGGTATTACAATATAAAAAAATAAACAAAAATATTTAGAAAACCAATGTCTTAGCATTGTCTGTGGTGTGCCTGGTCTTCCTTGTTGACAGAGAAGTTATAATCCATATAGGATAATAGAGACAAAGGCAAGGGAACATCACTTTGAAATATGATGCTTGGAAGTGTTTTGTTCATAAATAATGAGAGATCTTAACAGAATTAGTCATGTATTTCCACTGCCATACTCATTTGCCTCATGTTTGGTAGATACTAACTTCTAAAATGGGTTACAACTAGCAACAAATCTTCAGGTAACTAACTGGTGAAAAATGGGTTCTTAGTGATTCAACTGTTGGAAACAAACAAGCTAGTTTTAAAATGTATGTCAAATGTGTATTATGCAAGAAGGTTTTGATCCCTTCTTAGTCTGGTCCAAAGTTCTATTTCTAATAGTAGAAATAATTTTAAGTGCAACTATCATGGATATTTTTAGAAATGTTCTGCCACCCACACAGCCTTCTACTTGGTCTTATTTTGATACTTCATATTTGTGGGAGAAAAACATCTGTTGGTGTAATATATTCCCAAGGACAGTACTGCCTATTGGAATGGTTTCTTTCCATTTTATGTTGGACTTTTATTAAGAGATTAGAATTCTTAGAATTCTTAGAAATCATCCGGTTGGAAAAGACATCTCAGATGATCAAGTCCAACCGTACTTGTTGCCTTATTAAAACCATGTCCCTAAGGAACTCATCTACCCGTCTTTTAAACACCTCCAGAGATGGTGACTCCACCACCTCCCTGGGCAGCCTGTTCTAATCCCTGACCACACTTTCAGTGAAGAAATTCTTCCTAATGTCCAGTCCAAACCTCCTCTGATGCAACTTGCGGCCATTTCCTCCCATCTTATCACTTGTCACTTGTGAGAAGAGCCCAGCACCCACCCCGTCACAACCTCCTTTCAGGCAATTGTAGACAGTGATGAGGTCTCCCCTCAGCCTCCTCTTCTCCAAGCTAAACAACCCCAGCTCCCTCAGTCTCTCCTCATAGGGCTTGTTCTCCAGTCCCCTCACCAGCCTCGTTGCCCTTCTCTGCACACGCTCCAGCCCCTCAATGTCCTTCCTGTAGTGAGGGGCCCAAAACTGAACCCAGCACTCGAGGTGCAGCCTCACCAGTGCTATATTTGGTAATATATAAACAACAACAAAAATATTGCTGTAGTAAATAAGGTAGACATTTCCCAGGAATAAGACTTACAATCAGTAAATTAGTTACCTAGAATGAAGGGTGTTAGTAGAAATACACCATCATAATCTAATTTCATGACTTTTATCTGTTATATTTGTGTATCAGTATCAGTAATAGAAAGCCTGCAACAGCTGAATGATGTTTTTCCTTTGCAATGTCTTGGGAAAACAGGTTAATCATCCTCATGATAGCATGCATGAAGTAGCCATGAATTATTGTGCTATTTTGTTTTGTAGTAGAACTTAAGATAGAAAGTAAAAAAAGACTGCCAGCAAATCTGTCAGGATTTGAAGGTAGAAATCTTTTTGTCCTGATGTAATAGTTGATTGACTGCATGTACACCCTCACTGAAAAACTACACAAGACAGGTCAGTTTGAACATTAAAGTTGGTTTGAACATGAATTTATACTTGAATCATATGTATCCAGACAGGTGTTCTGGTTATTTTTCTCACTGCTGAGTAATGGTTAAAATCTTCAGACACCTAGTGCACCTGCGAGTTGCCGTGGCTTCTGGATGACAGATGTGAATATCATAAGTATTGAGGATAATAACTGGTAAAGCTATGATTCCCTATTTTTCCTCTGAATCTCTACGTAAGGAATAGTGTAATACGTTTCTGTAACACACAACACCAAACTGCTTGTGAAAGGTCATCCTTTCCATTTCAGCCACACTTAAAGGTGTTCTGAGGGAGAACAACAGAAGATTTCAGAGATATGGCTCTGAGAGCTTTCTTGCTCTTTTACTGCTTCCCAGTGTAGTGTACTATAGACCTTTCTCATCACGTTTATTATCTCGTAGAATTATATTGCGCATCTTACTACAGATAGGATTTTTCAGAGAAGTGCTACCTACTGTTTGGAATGCAGAAGCAAAGGATTACGTTTGCTACTTATGTTTTTGGGGTTTTTTTAAACAAAAGTTACAAATTAAAAAAAGTATTTGAAAGAATGACATTTAGAAGCTCAAAGTGTAGCTATCTCAAAAAAGACAATCAAATGTTATTTACATTTTTGATGTCTGATTATTTTAGACATTTTCCTAGTTTTAAAAACCCTAATTTCTAATTCCGAGCTGTTCAGGACTGATAGTATATTATACCAATACTATCACTAAACTGCGTTGCTGGGTCATCTCATCTATGGCAGCTACTTCTATGTTTCTACAATAAGATTAAAAATCTTGTACTTAGTTCCATTTTATTCCCTTCTCCTTTGTTTGCTTTTTTATTTTACCCACACTTCTCATCCAGACACACTGGAATGCTCATCCATGTATGTTGGAATAATCTGAAAACTCAGAAAGTTTGCATTTAAGTGGCTCATTCTTTTTCCCCCAACAATGTCTTTTCAAATGTAGAAAGTAACTTTCATACAACTGTCTTTAATTTGCTTTTTTATTGCATGGATTTCAAAAGCTGAGGAACTAAGATCAAAACAAATGAAAAATACTGTATATTAGAACAATGAAAACGCACTGCTATTCAGTCATTCTGTTCATCAAATCTCTCATTATAAATACAGGTAGGTATCTACAGTACATCTGGCATTATGTTTCACCTCCTTTCTTCCTGAAAGGTTCTTTTATTTTTATGGTCCTCTCTCACTTTTTTCCCCCTCTCTTTTTGAGGGAACTTTTCCACCATAGTTTTGTTCTATTACCTGTTTTATGATTCTTTGTCTGATTCTCTTCACCTCTTTTTGTCCCTTTAGCAGATGTTTCTTTCCTATGCCCAAATTCTGGTTGCTTTCTCTTTCCATTTTTCATTTGTTTTCTCTCTATCCTGCTGGCAGACAGATGGGGGACGGGCTGCTTGGCAATGAAAGTGTTACGGAGAGGTTTAGTTCCCATTCCACTATGAGAACAGGCTGTTCTTGTGATATTTCTTTGCAAATAGAAGGAGAATGCTCTGGAGTACCAAATGGCACCTTTCTTGGACTCCATGACATTCTGAAGAGTTCAGAAGATGTTTCTGGAAAAAAAAAAGAAATATATAGGGCTGACAGTCTGGACTTGAGTCCTTTTGTCTTCTGCAAATTTACTCGTTTCAGATTTTAAGTACTTGATCTATTCAGGATTTTTCTTTTTGGGTGATGGCATCGAAAGACAAATGTGGAGGAATAGCTGGCTTGTACTCTTCCAGTGTAAGCCCAGAGTTCTCAAAACACAAAATGTTCTTTCCAGTGAGAAAGAATGCCTATTGTATATGAACTGGAACACTATCTAAGCACACATCAAAGGCTCATCTCATGTGCTGCTTTTATCGGAGCATCCTGGCACTATAGCCCATATCATTAAATATACATCATTGCACTCAGAAACATACTATGAAAAATTTCTGCCCCTTTTTAGATAGTAGATAAAAGTTGTGGATTATTTTTTTTAAAAAGTCCATGAACTTTATTTGAAAACTAGAATACAACTCTGTTCCAAAATACTTGCTCAGTTACAACTGACTTTTCCTACTAAAGAAATACTGGTAGATAGCTTTCACCGAGGAGGATTACTCTATTTGCAGCTACTTGCTTATGAGCACTTACACTATTCTAACCTTCTGTGTTTTGGATAATAAGGTCTTAACTCTCACATTAAAATATAGATTGAGATTTTTTTTGTCCAGATATGTTTCCCTGAAGGAAAAAAACCAACCAAAATCAGTAACCTATAAACAGGATTACATTGACTCTGGGCTTTTTTTATGAGTAGCTTAAACCTTCTTGCTGAAGCTGAAACGCTGTCTTCCTACAACCTCTAAATGTTAAAAACCTTTGTAGTTCTAATGGAGTGACATACTCTAAAGCCAACGGTCATTTTATTATTTGTATTTCCTTTAATCAGTCAATGGTACTTTTCTGTTCAGGATGGGGTGGGAAATGCTGAGGTCCGAATTTACTGTGTTAAAATAATAGGTTGAATTGGGAAATAAGGGAAGAAAATTTGTCATCTTGTGTCTTATGACTCATTTAACTTGTCATATTTGTAATTGTCATATGTGCAGTTCTAATGATTTTGAAAGCAGCATTGTAAGACAGCACTTTTAGGTAGATTTGTACTTAGGAACTAGGAAAGTTGAAACAGATTACTTGTTTTTGTCTGCTGTGGCAAATGAGTTTGGACAGACCTTGACAGGTATAAGTTACAGACAGTTGACGTGCAGAGTCTGAAACATCTTTTATTCTCTTTGCAAACACTGCTAATCATCTTAAATTTCTCTATAATTTTGGACACAATAATTTGACTGGTAAGCAGGGTCCTAAATCCCTTTGGAAACCTGTCTCTTTTCCTGAGGAAGTTTAAGTTTGAGTTTCGTGTCTCTATTTGATAAAGAATAACTATATTTGGTCTCGGTCTTTCAGAGGGTAATCATTTTGTTTGGGTTTTTTTTTTTTTGAGCAGGTGGGTAGAGAGGTAGAAAGGTGGTATTTGAAAGGGCAAATTATTTTGAAATTCTAAGCTTTCAGGATCTAAGCCGTCAGGATCTAAGCATTGTGCAGGGCTAATTACTGTGTGCTATGCCAAAAACTCATGCCTGTACTTTTCTTTTCTAGTCAATATGAATCTATTGTACTTTTCAGTAAGTTAGATGCCAGGACTACAAAATCTTGGACGTGATGTTGTGACTTATGTATAGTGTCTTACCTAATTGCATTTTAGTATAGCGTGTACTAGAGGGTGGGCCATCATTTTTATTTTGGTGAAGTACCCTACAGAAGATGCTATATGATGTTTCTCTGTTTGTTTTATTTCCCTTAATACAGTTCAATCAATCAGTGAATAGCAAGAAAGATGCCATCTACTATGGGAACAGTCTAAGATGAGGGAAGAAATAATATTCATGTTGATGGATGAAACAAAGATAAAACAAAAAAACTTTTTTATTGAACTTAGTTAGTTATGCAAATACAGAGTCATATGTCTAAAACTTCTATGTGCTGTTTCAATAGTTGACTTTGTGCGTTGATTTAAAGGATGGTGATACAGAGAGATAGGCAAAAAGTATTTGTGGTATCAAGAACCTTTTTTTCCTCTTTTTGTTTGAAATGAGACTGAGACAGATATTTAAATACCAAAATTTGTAAGGTTTTGTACCATGACAGAGTTCTAAATGATTACTGTATTGACTCATTTAGTATCAAGGTGACGGCTAATGAGCTAATGAGCTTTTCATGTCTAAGGTGTTGATACCCAAGACTATAACTTTATAGAGAATAGACCTGAATCTAGCTAAAAGAAGGTGTTGTGTAAAATTTATAATCTTGATTGCTCTAGTCTAAAAGCCTCCCCAAAACCAACAACCACCCTCCTTCCCACTAGCTGATATTCCTAAACTAATAGTTCCTCATTTGAAATTAGAAAGGGCTTATACTGTCTTGTTTTTCGTTACATGTTTCCTGATACTAGTATGTATCTTAAGGAATTTGCATTCTTCAGCATTTTGGGATGCTGCATTTTTCTGGGCTTGTGAATAAATCAAATACAAGGGGTAGATTATTCATTTAGCTGGCCTTTAGAGAAGCTACATTTTTTCCTGGCTATTCATTTTACTCTAATTTCAGTGTGTCTTCTGTTAAATAGAATATGTTGCTGTTAGTTAAAGTCAAAATAAATAAGTATATTTAGGTATCTTTTGGCTTAATTTTTACAGTCTACAGATGTCATTTGCAAGCAAAGATCCTTTACTGTGAACCTTATGAACTGTGGCATTATGCTAGAAGTTGCGTTTGGTGGCCTTTGTACAAGTATTAATCAGATTGGTACTTTAAGAAGTGTTACAGAAAGGAACAGTTAATGATTCATTCTTTTGAATATATCACCTCTGAATGAGACAAGACACCAAAATGCTGTCATTTATTGCTTTGATTACTTAATAATGCAGATTGCAGTCTTTAGTTGAAAGGCATTAATCTCAAAATACAGATGTCATACATGCTGACTGATACAACTGTGCATGAATGGGACATGGGTGCTGCCTGCAAGAACAGATGATAATTCAGTTTGCAGAGATGTATATTGAAGAATACAAAATATGTGTGCTGCTCCCGAAGTCATTTTGAAGTTAACGTTAAAACCAGAACCTGTTTACATTTATGATTTGTGTGCTTTGCTGTGTAATGATAGCCAAGGATGTTGCTATTGTTAAGCTCAAACGAGGTCAAGTAATTTCTTCCTTTCCTGCTTCTGCTCTAAAGTCCCTCTAGAGACTCTTGTGTTCACTTGGTTTGCATTTAGAAGGCTGTTATTTTCAATTCTGCAAGATAAATACCGATGCAGTTAAGAGCCTCCTAGAAACTCCACCTCTAATGGGTTCCCCTCATTCTGCCTCACACTGGATAGTCGTTGTGCCACACAAGTAAACAAAATTAATTTGGTTAACTCCTAATTTCTTTTTTTCTGCTGCCTACCATCCATGAACTTTGTTAGTTTAGATCCATCACCACTGATATAAGAGCAGTAGCTCCTCCCATGACTGGCTTAGGAGCAAGGGTTGTGTCTTCAGAGATGTCATTGAATTTAATTCGATCCATAGGATCAATCCAGAACTAATAAAATCTATCCAATATGGCTTTCCTGCAAAGAATATACTATGCAGACATAATACAAGACAGTTACTGTTTCCGTAAGTAACTTGTTCTCCAACAGAAAAAACGCCAATGTGTCACCTCCTAAGAAGCATTATTTCCAACTAACAAATTATAACACAAGCACATACAAAATGTTATCTCTCAAAATCCCTGAAATCCATTGATGTTTCAATAGTGTTTCAGTGGACAGAAGGCTGAAAAGACCTCAGGGCGCAACCCTAACCAATCTTTCAGCCTTTAAAGTCCTAGGAACCTAAGGATTTAGGGAATCCAAGAAATTGTACCCTGACAGGTAAGGATCCAATAGGCTTAACCAGCCAGCTTGATTGGCCAGTATTATATAGAATTTAAAATCAAGAAATCCTTCAAATGTAAGGAACTTCCTCCTGATAAAGTTGAATTTATTTAATAGAGTATGCATCTATGTTACAGAAAAAGTAATTGCAGTGCTTTTAAATTTAAATATTTCTAGACTACCGGTAGAAAAACAATCTAGTTCCAAGTTTCATCTCCCTTCTTACTATGTTACCATTGTAATGCACTAGACAGATATTAAACTAGAAAAAGTTTCTGACTTCATAGAGGTTTAGGATAGGTATTTTGCATCCTAGTCTGCAAAGTCTGGGGCTTGATCATCATTACAAACTTGCCGATCCATTTTTTATTTTGGAGGGATTAAAGGGAAATCTACCTCTGGTTTTATTTTATTATAGCTGCTTGAAAAGCAAGTACTGCTTTTACTGGGTCATTTCTGGTACTTCAAAACGATCTGGTTCCATATGTTTCTAAAGACTATGAACTGTGTGTTCTAGTAACTGTGTATGTACTTTCAAAAAAAGAATGTCTATTTGTGAGTAGTGTACCAGTAAGCATAATGCAAGTACTTTAGAAAAATGAGAATCCTAGCAATGCTTTTTGATGCTCAGAGCAATCCTTAAACCTTTTCAAAAAGCGTCTCACCACCCTTTGATGTCTTGACTGTAATCTTCCATTCTATCAGCCATCCTGAGATGGAGATATCTGGTGAACATCCACCGCATTGGGCAGCTGTGTTGACGGGCAGCTATCCCCCTCCATTGGCGGGGCTTCCTGCCTTTGCCACATCTGCACCTCCAGAACCCTGAAAAGCACAAGGCTGTTCTTCACTGTTTGCTATCACTATCTTAGGCACTTACCCTAACTGCACCGAGTTTGAGTTAGATGTGGCTTGGCTATTGGTCAGCCATGTCATTTGACTGAGGAGAAGAGACTGAAGTGCTCTCCTCTTTCGCATGAGGAATGCTTCACACAAACATGCACACGCTCTCTTCTAAGACTCTGTCTCTCATGGTTTAAGAATATCACGTGGAGGAAAATAAAATAGCTCCATGCCACACAATAGGCATATCTCATGCTGTCAGGAGTACAGCTGAGCAAGAGCAACAATGCCTCCAGTCTCTAGTACAAGAGACTGATTTTCCCTTCAGTGCAGGAAAAGCACACAGGTAGCATTTTAGGTTTCCATCATGCAGAACAGTTTATATCTTTTACCATAACTTCATCCCAATTTATTCCATAAACAAGAACACATTCGCGGAATCATTTAGGTTCTAAAAGACCCTTAAGATCATTGAGTCCAACCACTATCTTAAAAAGCTAAGTCCACTACTAAACCATATGCCTAGGCACCACAGATGCTGCCTTCAGGCAAGCAAGATCTAACCAAGTGACAAATAACCACCAGAGAACCCCTAGCACCATCCAATCTGATCTGCTAAGACATGAGGTTAAACTCCTGCCACGCTTTCTCCTCCGGAACAGGGCATAAAGAGATAGTCTGTAGGCTGCTTCATAGACACTCCATTGGTTTAGCATTCAGCTTTCATGTCTCCATGCTATTTAGTGGGCAGATTCAAGCGTACCCTGCCTATGCTGTAGTAGACACTGCCTGCCTCTGCCCATGCCCTAGGCTGCACAGGATCATATAGAATCATTACTATGATGCTATAGCCTATCTAATATATTCTGCTACTGAACAGGGCTTATTAACTTGGATTCAGTGAAAACTAGCAGAAGACACACAGTTTCCAGCTGGCTTGCAGTAGAGAGCGAGTACACAATCGTCTGTGAAACAGTTTAAGTCCATAGCCCAACTTAATGATGCTTTTAGAAATCAATTTAAGTTGCATATAACATTAGTTGGGGAAGGCTTGCGAAGACCAGAATGGTCTTGCTCTCCCCCTCTCATTAAGCACTCAACAGTTTTGAATATAGATTTATAAAAGGCTATTTAAGAAGTTTGTGTTAACCAATTATTTTACAAAGAAAACCGGGTCATGATACTGAGCAGCACTGCAACTAAATATAATGCCCTGTGATATTAATGCGTACTAATTATTAGATTGTCCTTTTTACTTGCCATTCAGTCTTCAGCGTGATTTTTCAGTGACACTTTTGAAAGCAAAAGTGTTATTCTTTTCCCTTCATATTGCTATGTGTTGGTAGAAGTACTTCTTTTCTGAAGACATACCAAAAAAAAGTTATGCAAGTTACAGTGCAAGTTTTAACTCATAATATCATGGTCTGTGTGATGGCATTGGGTATTCATGATGTCATCTGGCTTGTGTGATGTCATTAAGTATGCGTTATTTCCTCAAATGTGAAAATTGTCAGGATTGTGTGATGTCATCAGGTGTGTGTGATGTCATTAGCTTTTACAGATGTCATTGGGTATTTGTGATCTGATTAGGCATGTGTGATGTGTCTCTGTTTAAATGAAAACTAAGATGTGTATCAGAAATTAAGAGATTTTAATCAGGAAAAAATATATAGAAAAGGATAACAGTTCTTAACATATATATAAGCAAAACCAGAACAGATCAAACAGCAACCGCAACCCAAAATCTTTAAACGAATTAAGTCCCATCCCTGCTCCTTTTGATGCAGTTATATTTAAGTACAGCAGAACGCGATGTCGCACCTTGAAAAAAGCAGCAGCTGCAAAAGTGACCCCCAGGCTCCGGTGAGGCAGCTCCTGGTACTTTCGTCTGAAAGCATCAACAGGAAAATAAGCTTATAAAAAACATGCATAGAATGGCTTCTGGAAGTCGTGTACACTTTCTTGAGATAATAGTACACTAGGAGATGCAATTCAAGAGAGCTGAAAACCAGAAAATCTCTATAAATGCTACTGTTGATTAATAACAGAAGAAAACACAGAAATACAAACTACTCTTACAATTTTACTCTTATCTGATTCTTGTGAGACAGTGCTGATCCCCAAGGTATTTCTTCTATGTATACTTAATTTACCACGAAGAGGCTTGTTCGTGTGTTAGAATAACCAGTAACACTAAATAAATGGAAAACTATTTACTAAATTGGGATAAAGTCCCATATGAATAAAATGTTTTAGTTGGTTTTTTTTTTCCCTTCTTTTAAGTTCCTCAACCAACAGTCTTTTGCCACATGATATACACGGGATAGTGCAATAGAAAGGGAATATTAAAGGAGTTTTCATCTTGTTATTTCCTTAGGAAACATAACTTGCTCTTTAGTACCTGGCATGACTAAAAAAAGATCTTAACTAAAACCAGCTTTATTAAAGCATGAAACACCCCCAGACTTCATAACAATAAACCACCTCACCAAGATGGTACTCAAAAATAACTCTCCCAGATAAAGGAACATAACTAAATATTATTAAGTAGCAGCAACAACTAGAGAAGGAAACTTGCTTGTAATAGGAATTCACTCCCTTTATCCAGAGAAAGGTTTTTGCAATTGCAGATGACAATCAACAACTCGCTCCTCCATACCTAAAAGCATTTTAGCCTGAGGTACATTTGGGGCAATCAAGATAACTTCTCAAACAAGACAATTAACTCAGATTGCTGACATATGTCAGCATGGAGTCATATCGCTGAAAAAAATAAACTTCAGGTGACTGTTATCCCAAGGTTTTGACTTCTGAGGTGGATTTGATCTCTGTGATGAAAGAAAACTTACTTCCAAGCAAGCTGCATAAAGAACTCGTAAGTCTGATTGTAAAGGTGTTTATAAGCAATTGTTTTATATGAAAAGTTTACAGAAAATATAAATACCAAAAAAAAGAACTTAAGACGAAAGTCAAGGGCATAAAAAGAGACATGAGATTTTGTGTGGCACAGTGAATATTCAGTAACTATGGATTTTTCATTGGCTTTCTTAAATGCAGTTTCAGTGTTTAGATTGCAGAATTGAAAATTATAGCCTTCTAAATGTGACTCATGTGAATGTAGGGTTCTTTACACGATATCGAAAGTGTAAGTGGCAAAGGAAGATGTAATTTGACCTTATTGTTTAAGACTAGTAGTGGCAATGTTGGAAAGTGATTCAAAGATATTTGTTTGTATGTGTGACTGCTTCTGCCTTATAGAAAACTAAACATGCTAAAGCTTGGGAATGTAAATGTGTGTACCACAAATACATTAAGCCATACTTAAAAAATGGTATTAGCTGTTAGTGGGTATGTAGGATTGGGCTAGACAGGGAATGAACTCTTGATAACCACCTTGGCAACAAAAGTAGAACTGTATTCTCTTAATGTTCATATCTCTTGCAGTGTAACGTAGAGAAGGCAGTTTTAGTAAGAACTTGATAAGGAGTAGGACAATGCTTAAATGAGTAAGCATATTATTTGGGTTTTTTTTTTGCTTCAAGATACATTTATGTAAAGTGCTAAAAAAGCAGTTTCCAAAGTTGAGTGTCTAAGGTTCAGATTCCTTAAAGTTTTTACAGTATGCTAGCACTTTGTTCTTAGAAACCACCTATGTGACTGTTGCTAGCAGTAACCTTCCAAGTTGCTTGGGTTGCTTAAGTACCCTTTCTTACCTAGTCAAGTAGTAATTTTGAAAAACTTGCATCTTCCTTCATGTAGGATATTTCTTAAAGGAAGGAGGGAGTTGTTTGCTTAAATCTCCTTGAATGTCCTTTGTACAGATACTATCTTAGGGCTTATATTTGTTTGATTTTTCAGATTACAGTTCAATTATCCTGTTTGTTGAGACAGAGGGTGACAAATAAGGGAGCAGAGAAAATAAAAAGCCAAAATAGGAAATTGCAGCTTCTGTTTCTTATACTTCCCTTTTGTTTTTGAGTCATGACAGCAGAAAATGGCTCACTTCAAAATTCCTTTTTTTCTTTCAGCTCTGTGGTACTTGGAAAGCTTTTACTTTCTTCTAACCAGTTTGTGGATCTAGGACTTTTAGAAGGATCAGGCTATGCATATATAATTTTTAGACTGGCTAATCTCCCCCAGTAAAGTGTTAGGATGCATCTAAAGACAGAAGAAAAGTAAAAACTTACAGGAAAACTCAGTGAACATAGACGCCTCTAAGAAAGATAATGGAAAAAAACCCCATAAATTCTGATGTTAATTCCTTTTGCCTTTCAAGATCCTGGATTTGGAAGTGAAGTGATGAAATGTGGTGAGTAGGTTGAGGTGGTAATAACCACCTGCAGCACTGTAATATGCAAATGATTGCCTTGGTTACATAATCTTGCTTTCTTCCAGTCACTTGTGAAAAAATAAGGTTTCTTCCAATACTAATTTTATTTTGATAGAGAAAGGAGTTAACTTTTTTCTTCTGAAAACGTACCCTTCATACACTGTAAAGGCTGGAAGACAATTTGTATTTCACTTGGCGGTCTGAATCAATTACCTTGATGTGATCTAGCTTTGTGTACATTACCTCCCTAAAATTTGCTGGACTTTTAAATGTTATATATTGCTGCTCTGTATAACAAAAACCTGAGAATTCAAACTGCACGTTTCGTAACTTATCCCAATTCACTCTGTCTTTTTCTGCAGTTTAACCATATAAAATGTTCTCTGTTCACGTCAGCGAGATTCTGTGTGGTCACAGGTAGGAATGCTTATTTATAAGTGCACTTAGTTTTTATATTAATATGTCAAAGACATAAGCATCAACTCCCATGGTGTCTCACATGAGATGTAGCCAGGACCTGATCAAATAATGACCTGAAGATAGCTGGAAGTTCTCTTATTCTTTTCAAATGATCTATTCTAAATACTTTTTTTTAAAATATTGTCGGTAGCCGTTGCCTCTGTGATGTAGTAGATAGCTCTGAAATCAGTTGGATTGTTTAAAAAACAAAAAAAGTTATCAATTTGTCAATATAACCAACATACAATGTATTTCCTGCAGTCAGATTTCCTGTGTGGAAGACTGGCAGAGAATAAACAAAGAATACTGGCAACTTGAAGGAAGGCCCCTTTATATTTCACTGTTGCCTCTCTTAACGTACGTTTGCAGATGTGAACTTGTAGGAAAATCTTGGGTACCAAAGAGTGATATGACATAACTGTAGTTGATTCTTTCTGCAGATGTGAGAAAAGGGAAAACGATCATGTGTGCCAGTGACATCGTGAATTAGGAGGAAATGGTTATAGTACTCTTTGTTTCTGATACATTTTTCAAGTCAGCAGGTTGGATTCTTTTTCTCCCGCCCTCTCCCCACCCCCTTTTTCTTTTTTCCAATGGGGCTCAGATTATGTGTGAGACAGATGCTCAGCCTCTAGCCACTATGCTCCTGTGGTTTTCATGCCTCCAATTTGATTGAATATGAGCACAGCAATGCTTTTTCTCCTCAAGACAGTCTGACAAACATTCTTTGTGTGAATGGTGCACTTGGTTGCTCTGGTAAACAGAGTCGTCTTTTTATCCAGATGTCAGGAGAAGTGATGACTTCCTTACAGTGCACCTGCATTGTACCATATCTCATTCCTCCAGGGAACTAGAGGCTACAGATGCCATCTGATATTTCTTTCAGTTGATTCAGAAGTGTTTGCAATCAGGCTAAGGCCACATGCTTCCCTGTCATGGAAAAGCTGTAGATAACTGCCCTTATTCAAAGAAATTTATACCATTCACTTTGTGGAGTTCTCAGGAAATGTTCCCATCTGAACAGAGGCATTTTCAACCACACGGCTGTGCAGCAGGACAGGGAGGAATGTAAGAATTCAAGATTTTAAATGAGGCAGAACTGAAGAATTTACAGGCAATCAAACAAAAGCTCTTGGATCCTCTGTGTAATCATCCCTTGTGTTCATTGGCCCTCTTGCTCATTGTTGTCTTGCAGGTTTATTTCCAGGGGTTTCATGCTGCGGCCTCATCTTGTAACTCTCACAGGTGAGAGAAACACATAGAAGTTCTTCTTCACCCATATACTCCATGGAATGGGAAAGTTGTGCTGTCTGTTTAAGCTTGACTTCTACAAGCAGGTTAATAAGAGATCCCCATGCCACAGATTCTGCATGGCTGAAGGAAGGTGTGCTTCTTAATTACCGTGTTCAATTTTTATACCAATATGTCATGAATATACGCCTGTGTGCTAGTGATTTTTGGTTTTTTTGTTTGTTTATATATTTATTTATTTTACTTTCCCTCTAGCTGGCTTTATAGACATCTGTGCCTCTCCACTTCTGATAACGAAGTAAAAAATAGATGTTTTAACTCCAGCCACCACAAGATCCAGTAGAAGACTGGCTATACTGTCTTAAGGCCAGGCCCCTGATACCAGAACTACTCTGTTGTTGCAGCCTTCCTGGCCTGGACTTTATTAGGTTGAGGAGAGATGGTAGTTCTTCTGCCTTCAGCTTCCAAGGCTGAGATTAAAGCTCTGCTGGGAATTGTTTTTCATTATTTATCTTGGTGGTCAGTGGGGGTGGTGCTGGTTTTGATGGTGGTTGTTTGGTTTTTTTCTGGTTTTGTTTTTGTTTTTCCCTCAAAACCAAAAGGAAACCTTCTTTTATTCAAGAAAGGGGAAATAATTCAGTGAGTTATTGTTAAGGCATGAGCATATTGCTAAGAAATACATCGTTGAGAACAAAAGTCTAGCAAGACATCCAAGTGAGATGACAACTTAAGTATAACAAAATAAGGAGTGTTGAAAGGACTTTGACAGTTTTCATTAGCAGCATTGTCTGAGGGAAATGCCTACTTTGCCAGTTTTGGCAGCAAGTCAAGACAGCAGTATAAGGAGTGTAATTACCTTGGGCACTGAGCCAAGTAATTTTGCAGTAGCATTTTCATACAAAACACATTAAAGCTTTGACATAAATTAGAGAATATCAGTAAGTATACCTCCTATTTTAAATGTCATGTTCTTGACTTAAAACTATTCAGACTAACTAGGGGGATCACATGCGGGAACTTCTTTATCTAGGCAGTCTTATCATCCTAAGTCTGTTAGACAAAGATGTAAGCAGTGTTTTTTTTTTTTGCTTTAGTTTTAGCTCTGGTTTAGAAGGAGGTTTTTTTCTGTAAAATGACCTTAGGTGCTTGCTGCCTTCTTCTGACTTTCTGCAACAATATGGCAAAAAGCTAAAATTACTGGAGAGAGTTTAACTGAATGAGAGAAGATGGATTGTGGGAAGAAGCACTGAACGTAGTATTGACTTCAGGATGGCCTTCAGAGGTTTCCATCATTTTCCTCAGTCATTATCTTGAACTTATTAAGCTGCATTATCTCCTTCTTACTTGACTAAAAACACATACTACAAAATATCATAAATAGTTTCATGATGTAGTTCCTCCTCCTCTCAAGTGTAAATCCTGTCCAACAGAACTTCAGACCTGGGGAAATGTATGATCAGTCACTATGTGCATTCTAGAATATCATTTTGGTTATTCAGTGAAGATGGTTTCCCTGAAGCGTGAGTGTGGAAAACTGCATTTCAACTTAACGTGGCTTTCATTTCCAATAACTATTTTGGAACAGAATGCATGAACAGCATGCAGCTGACTTGGTTGCTAAACTCTCTTAGGATATTATTGATTTTTAGTGCAAATTTGGTAATTTTTCTTTCCCCTTCCTCCCCAACATTCTAGTTACGGTTCCTAGTAATGTAACATGCATAAAAATTTTTCTATTCCACACCCCTCCCCCACTTTTGTTTGCTTGAATCTCAGGTTTAAATCTAGGTGTGGTATTGGGATATAAATCTCTTGGACAGACACTTGCAAATTCTTTCTTCTGCTGGAAATATGTGAGTGGGAAGTGCTGAGCATTAAACTTGATGTAACCCCCCCCCTTTTTTTTTCTTGTTGCATACATATGTATGCTAGAACTTTTTGTCCACTTTCTTGCAGCAGGAATAGAATGTGCATAATTCTGCCATCAGCTCACCCCTGAGATCACAAGAGTACGGTCAGCTCTTCCCCTTCAAAATGAAGTATCAGACCATGAAATCTGGATCTTTACAGTGACTCTAAAGAGAAAGAAAAAGATTAGCCACTTAAAACTTTTCTTGTTTTTTTGTTGACCATAATTGGCTTTGACAGAACAAGATTGGTTCAAGCTGGATTCTGTATTGCAGTGAGCTTCCTGATAACTTTAAAATTTAAACTTGCTTTCCCTTTTTCTCAGTATTAGCAGACAGGATGTCTTCTGTGAAATGTAACTGAGGCCTAGGGTAACCTTGCTATTTCAGGTGAAGTACAAACAAGATTCGAAGCTTCTTGCAACTATATGTAACTATTTTCTTATGCCAGTATACCAAGAAACTGACTGAAGATGTCCAAATGACTTGTGTTGCATTTTGCAGCCTAGTTTTGGTAATGCATACTGTACTGGAAATTTTTTTCATGTATTTCCTGACGTTGGAGATTTTTGTGAATGAAAGCGACCTTATTAGCCTTTTTCTTACTGACCTGCAGGTAATTTGGCCAGCAGATATTCATCAGGAAAAATAAAGGGGTTTCTCAAGGTGCTACTTTCTTTGTAGTGTCTGGAACCTGAGGATGACACCAAGGTGGGTGCGAATGTGGACCTGCTTGAAGGAAGGGAGGCTCTGCAGAGGGATCTGGACAGGCTGGATCGATGGGCTGAGACCAATGGGATGAGGTTCAACAAGGCCAAGTGCAGAGTCCTCCATTTGGAACACAACAACCCCGTGCAGCGTTACAGGCTTAGGGAGGAGTGGCTGGAGAGCTACCTGGCAGAGAGGGACCTGGGGGTGTTGGTTGACAGCCGGCTGAACATGAGCCAGCAGTGGCCCAGGTGGCCAAGAGGGCCAATGGCATCTTGGCCTGTATCAGACACAGCGTGGCCAGCAGGAGCAGGGAGGTGATTGTGCCCCTGTGCTCAGCACTGGTGAGGCCACACCTCGAGTGCTGGGTTCAGATTTGGGCCCCTCATTAAAGGAAGGACATTGAGGGGCTGGAGCGTGTGCAGAGAAGGGCAACGAGGCTGGTGAGGGGGCTGGAGAACAAGCCCTATGAGGAGAGACTGAGGGAACTGGGGTTGTTTACCTTGGAGAAGAGGAGGCTGAGGAGAGACCCCATCACTGTCTACAACTGCCTGAGAGGAGGTTGTGACGGGGTGGGTGCTGAGCTCTTCTCCCAAGTGACAGTGATAGGATGAGAGAAAATGGGCACAAGTTGTGCCAGGGGAGGTTTAGACTGGACATTAGGAAGAATTTCTTCACTGAAAGGGTGGTCAGGGATTAGAACAGGCTGCCCAGGGAGGTGGTGGAGTCGCCATCCCTGGAGGTGTTTAAAAAATGGGTGGATGAGTTTCTTAAGGACATGGTTTAGTAGGGAGGCAGGTACGGTTGGACTCGATCTCACAGGTCTCTTCCAACCTTATGATTCTATGATTCTGTGATCCTGCTCAAGTCTAGATAACCTGCAGCATGAACTGTGTTTTGTAAGGCATTTAGCCAAAAGCTCTCTTATGGTACTGTTATGCTGTTATGTTGTGAAGCTGATGCAGTCCTGATGGGAATGAGAGACTTTCCATGCTACATTGTCCAGCCATCTGATGCAATGTCAGAGTGCATGGGCTGTGTGGGACCCCACTAATAGAAAGATCTTAGTGGCATTCTAAGACATCTTCACAGGTTTCTCATCTTCTTTATATCCCTAATTTGATTTAAAAACTGGTTTTGATGCATCAGTGACGATAGCAGGAAATATACATGTTTTTTTTCTCACCCTGTAGATTTCCCCATTCATTTAGATCGCCCATTGTAATAGCTCTGTCAAAAGACAGATGCAAACAAATGCAACAAACTTTGCATTTGTATATTTATGACTTAATGTTTTTTAAGTAGCTACGTTTTTTAGCTAATGATTTGTTTCCTAATTTTTTGTGCCTAAGTACTCTTTTATTGTTTTCCTGCTGTGGAATCTTTTGTACTGGCAATTTTAATTTTTTCTTTTTAATTTTTAAGGCAGTAGATGTTTTTCTTTTTTTTTTTTTCTTTCTATGGAAATGTATGTCCAAATATAACTCGTTAAGAACTTGCTTTAGTGCTTTTGTTTGATTCCCTGCTGTGAGGAAAAGTTTTAATAAATTATTTTTCTGAAGATGATGGTGCTTTTTTCTTGTTGAAACTGCAAGCCTGATAAAGGTCCTTTAATATTTAATGTATCTGACGACTCCAGGCAACGATGGGAGGGCTGTACTCTTGTGTTAGAGAACTAATGATGGCTCACAAAAACTCTTCAACCCTCATGATCAGGCTGTGGTTGACAATAAAACAATACAGAGAGGTCTGAGGAAGTATTATGTTAAACTTCTATTATAGATTAATGTGGAACAATCCCAAGCAAGGAAACCTGTAAGTTTGGGACTGTTTAGAGTTTTTCTACAAGAGTGATGGACTCTCGGGTACACTGAGTGAGATCTGGAATCATACTTCAGGCTGTATTAGGGACCTTAGTCCCCGATACTTTTTGGGGTTTATGTTAATTATTGTGTGGGACTCACTGGTTTTCTAAGAAAAGCATTGTAATGGGTTCCTGGGGATTACTATGAGTTTCTCAAGAATAACAGATCTTCATTTACTAATGTGTCATGTATTCCCATCTGCATCTACCTGCTGTTGGTCACGGCAGTTCCTATTCTGATGGAAGAGGTGTCTTGCTCTTCCTCCAGCTGTTTGTAGAAGCTGCTGCCAACTCAACTCAAAATCAAGTCATAGTCCTGCTTTTATGTCTGAAACTTCCACTTTTCCTTTTTGATTAATAATTTGGATTACTTTGTCTTTTAAAATATATGCTTAAAAAAATCCCAAACCCCTTCTTGATAACTTGCCCTTGTTCACCTCCTGAAATTATCCATTCTAGGTTTTTCTCCTCAGGCTTGCATTGACGTGCCGCTTCTGATTGCAAGCCTTCCTGATCTTGTTCCTAGAACAATACATTCTAATTTCACTGTTTCAGTGATGTACCATGAAGCATCGGTCACTTCTCTTCAATTTGTTCATGCCTGGAAGGCACTGTATATTGATTATGAGAAAGGAGTTATTCATGTGATATGAAACGAACAATTCTTTCAGACAGATCCATATAATCGTCTTATTTATGTGTTTGTTTTATTCACCTACAGCAAGAAAAAAAGATCAAGCATTTAGCAGAGCAGAGGAATAAACCAGTCTTCCAAATTCTAACATCTGAAGCAGAACATTTGTTTCAATTTTAGTACAGAGGCTAGGTCTAGAGTTATTAGTTCCTCTTACTTAAGAAATCCAACTGTTGCTGTCATAATTGTAATTCCAGAAAGCTGCTAATATATTTATGTCCTGCTACTGTATACCAGAAAATCAACTTAGCCTAATGCACATTATATTGCTTTTTTTAACTAGAGCAAGATTACTTTCTTTCCTTTTGAAGCCTGTTCTTTCAGTCGTTCTATGGCTTCAATTCCTTTACATCTCGTTTGGTAGAAACAGGTTGTTCTGGAACTCTTCTTTAAAAACAAAACAAAGAAACTCCAGTGCTGTATACTGGGACAAAACCAAATCCCCAAAGGCAGAATCACAGTAATGCTGCATCGTGCTAGAAGTTGGTCTTTTACAGCATCTTGTTCAAACTGTTTTTTATTTCAAGGAGGTGGCTGAATACCTGATATTGTTGGAGTCATGCATTTGTTTTACCTAATAAAACCTTTATCCTGTCTCCAAAGTCCTAGTGAATAATAGAATACTTTTTTTTTATTGACTACCTTCCCTCTGTCATGCTAATAATTATGTCTTGCTCTATAACATTAACAGGATTGTGCCAAAACTTGACCCTTGAAACAACTTTTTTGTTTTTTTCGTGCATGTTTCGGCTTCCCCTGTTCTTCTTTTTTGGATGCCATAATCCCAATACAATATTAAAGAGATAAGACACAGAAACACGACAAAGTTTCATGGTTTTTTTTTTTTTATGGATGTGTGACAGCTTGGGAACTACTTTATCATTCTTTCCTCATAATGCACCTTTTTGTTATAAACATGAAATGACAAGACATAACAGACACTTTCCCCCAATATTCGCAACAATAAATATTAAGGCAAAGGAGGTGTTGAGTTATGTTTGCCATACTTGCACTTACTTGCTCGTAGGTATTTTGCTTATAACTTCCCTTATTTGTGATATACTCTGCTTGCAAGGATAGCTGCACTGAATTAACCTCTCTTTAGGCAGTTTGTGTGTCTAAAGCAGCATTTGAACTATGCTTTGAATTGTATTCCTTTGCATACTCAGACATAATATGGAACTGAGAGATGATACTCTGGGTATCAGTGGAGCTACTTGCATACTTAGTTGCAGTATCTTTGTGCGTTTTCCACACTGAGACCTGAACTCTGTGGGAGTAACACCCGCCTTCATATTTTAAATTAGATAAAACTGTAGACACTGTGCTAACAGAAGTGTATAGTTAGCATTCTCTTTTTTTTAAAAAAAAGTTGTCCTAGACGCTGAATTCCATACCATGATTCATTGCGAGCATATATAGTTAATATCTCTTGTTTTAAATATTATGAAAGGAAATAGTCTATGAAAAGTACAAAATCTGATTTTCTCCAAAATGTCAGTGTGCCAGTATGCTTCATGATCAAAACCAATAAGAATGGAGAGCCTGAAATATTTTAATCCATGAGTGGAGTTCATTTGTTATGCAAATTAAGTGGGAAAATTGTGCAGATGTGAGAATAGGAAGTTTCACATTCTAAATCAAACTCCTAATATCTTTGCAGCACTTCATCTTTTATTGAAAATTTCATTAATTTCCTGTTAACCTTAATAACAGGTATGCAGAAGAACTTAATAATGTAGTTGAACAAAGGTTTTTCAATTAAAACCTACATATATAGTTTCATATATACATATGTTTGTGTGTATATACATACACTTATATAATCATACATTATTTTCCTGTTGAAGTTATTTTTTTTAAGTATTCAAAGCTATACAAGTCTATAGCTTTTCAAATTACCAATATTTTTAACCTCTCTTTGTGCAATTTATTTTTCAAAATCTTTTATTCACTTGCCTGAAAGAAAGAGGCAGAAGAAGAAGAATGTGAACTGACACTATGTCTGGGAAGGTAGGTGCACTAGGCAAGAAAAGTTACAAGATTAATGTATAGTTTTCTCTGAGTGAAGGCCTCAGTGAGTATTTGAAGTATAGTCACTCTTCACTGGCTACTGCTTTGAAGTCTGGAGGAGCTGGAGGAGTCTTGCATGTGGTTTGGGATTTTTCTGAGGAATTTTTCTTCCTCTTGCTAACAAAGGGCATTTCAGCAGACGCGAGAGGGGAAGGGGAGGACGTTTCTGGGGAAGCCTGGACAGAGGTTGTGCCCGAACATCCATTTTCCTCTTGGACAGCAGCGGCAGTCCCTGAGTGCATACGTTTTGCAATCTCTGAAGGAAAGATCACGGGTCATCTGGACCTGCCACAGACTCCTGCAGAACTCACACTAAGTTTCCGTCTCCCTTTTCGCCCCTCCCCGGTGGGGCCACACCGGGGGACAGCATCAGTGGCCGCCCTTCCCCCCCCGCAGGGCAGCATCGCAAGATTTTGGGTACAGGACCCAATCTGTTTTAAGGTTTTAAGGTTTTAGTTGTGATTAGTATTGATTCTGTTCTGTATATACATATATTTGTAGCTAAGAGCTGTTATCTTTTGTATACAAATTTTTTGTTTGTTTCTGATGAAAGATCTTTAATATCCGATAACATATTTTAGTTTTCATGTAAACTAAGACATTCGTATGGTTTAGACTGAAAATTCCAAAGTAGTGTACATTTTGAGCACTCGAAAATGCAGTGATTTCTGTCTTCCATAAGTTCCTTACTTAGCATGTGACTTGTATTTTTCTTGTTGGAATAGGTCTACTTATAGTGGGAAGAGTCTTTCTGTTACATTCACAGCCCCACAGGCTTTAAGATCAGTACTATTTAGATTTTCTTCTTCAGTCAAGGACTTAGGGTAGTAGCCTCATGAAGAAGACTAGGATAATTTGGATATCTGCACCATAGGCATTGATGAAGTAATTACTCCTTGAAGTGACATACAGTTGTTCAGTAGCAGCAAAGTGTTTTAAGAAACAATTCCAGACTTCATCTGATCCAGCAGGAGAAAACACTTTCAATTACCTTCATAAGGAGGACAATTTTGAATATGGAATTCTAGTAGCAATTGGTAGATTTTCAGCTAAGTAAGATCATTGTGTGCATTGTATAGCGTAGCTTACAACCGTACATCTTTAATTAAAAAATAAATTTTGATCAAAAAGATCAGTCAGTCTCTTCTTGAACAACAGATGGGAAGTATGATTAAATCACACTTCTGACAATGTGAAATGAAAATGTCGTAGACCAAAACTTCTCTTGTGGTGTCTTGATGCGTTTCTTCATGTGCCACTCCAAATCTAGCTTCAATTTGAGTGAAGGGTTAACTTTCAATTCAGAATATGTAAGCTCGGCTCAGCCTGTTTTCATCGTTGTATTGTTTGAAAAAATTAGGTAGCTTTTTATATAGTAAGCTCTGCCTCCTCTTGTTTATTTAAAGTGAACTATTCCTTCATAGCTCCCAAATCATGAAAGCTTTGTCAGCTTTGTTTAAGAAGACATAATTGACTGTCGAAGTGCAGCAGTTTTCAGGAATTTGCTTAAATATTTCTCCTGATGATCTTTCTGCTCCTGTGGCTGACTCCGAGATGCATGTGCAATACTATGTTTTGCATTTCTAATATGTATAATTTTACAGACTATATAAAATACTCTGTTTTAAAAATGGAATATATAGATTTATGAAAGTAGCTTCACCTTAGTTCCTATTACAACTCTATACTGCCTAAAAATCTGATCAGTTAGTGGAAGTTCCTTTCTCATTAAACCAATACAGATATATAAATGGAACAAAAGCAACAGCTTCGTGAAATGTGCAGTGTCTTTGGAGTCTTCATTTGCTCTTTTCTAAAGCTTACCAATAGTTATTTCAACTATTTTGGTCCACAAATAGATTAGTCATAGCAGATTTGTCAAGTTTGTCAGGCTTCCTATCCTTCCTCTCCTTTACATATTTACATATCTGGTTTTCCCTTCTTGCTCTTTGGTTTTCTCTCTTGTTCTTCTTTTTTTTTTTTTTTTTTCCCTAAGTTATGGAAAGTATTTATCTCTGTTTAAATACAGATAATAAATCTCTGGAGGTGCTTTTGGGAGATGAAGCTTCAGGGGTTTCAAAGACAGACATTTACATTTAAAGTGCAAATTATTTGGACTAGTGGGTTATTATGTCTTCAGGGCCATTTCTGCCACTGTTTCTCTAAATGTGACACATGGGACTGACTTCTTCTGCCTTAATAAAGATGAAAGTTACCAGAGCATGAAACTTTGCAAACAAGTTCTATTGATATATGTTGAAGATTTTACTCATTTCCATTTTAAGTGGTAACCAGTTTATAGTCTTGTAAAATGGAGCACCCTAATCATTGTTTTTAGCACTAAAAGTAACCAATATGGCTGTAAAATTACATGGCACTTCACAAATATAAAGTAAGAGTTATCCTGAACACATCTGAAGTTTAAGTACAAAACACAGAAACAGTCTTCGAACAGAAAACTACGTATTAAAAGAGAACAGAAGATGGGGGGGAAAAAAAAGAAAGGAAGGAAAAAGATTTATTTTTTGGAGGTAGAGAACAGTGAAGGAGAAGGAGTAATCATCAAGAGCAGAATATGTAAAATAAAGATTAAATAATTAACAGAACCTTCAGATTACAGCTATGGGTTTCTACCCATAGTCTGTGAATGTAGACCTTAAGACAAAACCACTCTTATACTTGAAAATATGGAAATTAAACCTGAAATAAACACTTTGGGAGAGAAAAGTAAGAAATGAGGATGCATTTTCATTAATCTTAGGGAAAGGCAGAAAAGACTCTTGTTGAAGGCAGACCTGCTTGTAACAGTGAGAAGGAAAACTGGTATCGAAGCTGCTTGGTATGGAACAGTTTGAGCAGTCAGTCTGCAGACTTTGACTTGTATATTTGATACCTTTTTCTTTTTTCTTCTATATCAGTGGTATCTCCCTCTTTCCTACTAAAGGCAGATGTGAAGTTAGATTGAAAGTCTCGATGGCTGCTTTGAAAGTTAACATTTGGCACTGTTAGCTTAGAACAAGATGTACTTTAGTGGAGCAAGTGGGAAGTTAACAGAGATTGAAGGGATATATTTATGTTTAAAGCAATTCTGATGAACCTCCTAAAAACTGGTCCCAGTAACATATATCCAAACCAGTAAGTATTGTCCTTGGAGACTGAAAAATACATTTGATCCTATACCTTCAAATATCGTGTGTATCTTCTTCTGCAGTCTTGTCTACACAGGAGTTCTGTGATAGAGAGAAATAGCAAACATGTTTCTGCATTCTTGGGTGCATGAAATCTTGCTCAAAAGTATCAGAGAGAATTATGGACAAAGGGTCTTCCAGTGCAGACCAATAATCAATCGCTAACCACAGTGTCTGTGAAAGTTTATAGGTATTTGGTAGGTACGTATGCTAGCGTTATCAGTTCCTTTACACTGATCTCTCCTGAGCCCTTGAGTATCCTGGCCTTCAAGTCCTCTTGGATACAGACATGGCCTCAACTCATATACTTGGCTATTTTTAACTGTCACTTTGTAAGACAGAAATTAAATACTACAGCCTTGAAGCACTAAGCCTTGGATGTTTGATTCAGATTGGATCACTGAAGAAAAAAAGCTGAACAAAATCTCTTTTTCTTTGTAAGAATACAAGGAGCAGATTCCTCTGTTAATGTAAAACTCCTGAGAAAGACTAGTAGGAATATCTCTGATATTGCTATGTGACTTGAAAGAATATATTGATGTCATTTGCATTCCTGACTGGATCTGACTGGGCGCCAAAGAGCGTACATCAGTGTAACAATCACTCAAATGCCTGTGAGGGGTATTGTGGATATGGGTTGGTTTTTGTCTGGGGAGTGGTGGGGTTTTTTGGGTGTGTTTGTTGGTTTTTGGTTGTTTTGTTTTTTTTCCTGGTGTTATCTCCCTGCTCCAGATTACTGTTCATGCCACTTGTCTCAGTGATTTCTGAAAAGGCAGTGGGAAGTATAGATCTGTTACAGATGGTTACGTACATGCCTTTCTGTGCTGAGTAGGTTTTCTGCTCCTGTCCAACCTTTCTCCTGAGCTTTTGCTGGGGAAAAATTTTTTTCTTCTGTTGGGCTTTCTGTATTGCTCACATCAATAATTCATAATGTTCACTTTCTTGCTGCTTTGAAGAAAGACAAGGAAAGAAGAAAGTCTGAAGTAGAGGGAGGTGGAGAAGTATGTTCTTTCAGGTAAAAAGAACTAAGAGGTAATATAATTTAAAGATGCATTGTAACTTCTCTCAAACTTGTCTTTATTGCCCTGCAGCCTCTAAATTATCTTTTCATAAAAGCCTGCATCTGTAAGGCTTGTTTTCTGTTCCCTTTCTGGTCAATAGGTCTCCGATTTCCATGCCTCAGAATCATTACCTTGACAATCAATAAGCTGACACTTATCCATGTGAGATTTCCCATCTGAAGTTATTTACTTACTGGAAGTGTAATGTAGGTGACAAAATTAAGCTGAAGCTGGAAGAGTTATGTTGAAGATGCACTTATTTCCATTAGCTCTTTCTGAGAATTTGGAAACATGAGCTTGTTATAAGAGTTGTACGGCGTGCTGCTCCAAGTAAATGCTTGGGGTAGGAAGGTGCACTTGAAGCTAACAAGTACGAGGGGGTATTTCTCCATCACTTACGAGGGAGAACTGTTCAACTACTAATGTAGCAACAGAGTCTTGCTCTGCAGAGGCTATGATCTGCTGATGCTTGCATCACCCTCTCTTAAACCCATTTTCTTACAACAGGCAGGAGTGAGAGAGTTCTGTGTAGTTCCGTTTTCATAGCAGTGACACTCATCACAGGCCTTCTCAGAGTTCTGGCTCTCTTCATTGCTATCTTTGCCTTTGTTGCCACCACAGTAGGCAGCTCTCTGCACAAACACTTCATGTACGTTTGAACAGGCTGCCGACTTGTCAAATTAGTAGTGAAACGGGAAGACAAAACTGTAATGATATGGCGTTGGCTTAGATTTTCTAAGCATTCTGGCTGCATCCGTGGATGAATGTCGGGTAAGAGAAGATTAAACTGATCAATATCTGTTTCTTGAGAAAGTGTTATTAGTTTGATTTTCCTCTATAACACTTCAGAGTGAAGCCTTGAGCAGAGGGGGAACCCTTACCAAATAGTGTCAGTATGCTGACTATTTGCAGAATGCAGTTTCTCAGGTTTCGCTCTTACATTCCAACACTGTGATTTTTGTGACTTTCTTTTTCTACTCATCTGTCTGTCCAAAATGCCATAAATGCCTTTGGTTAAAGGCCTGATTGCCACTAAAAATGAGTATAGTCAAATGGCAACTGGTACAAAACCCAGGCACCAATGTTTTTCTCTGGACCTTCTGAAAAATCACAGTGTGAATAAACTGAATGTTTTTAGACAGATTAACAAGCTTTCTGACAGGAAACAAGATGCTAAAACCTTACATTAAGTTTCTCTAGTTTTTGAGGGTTTCCAAATAGTTTTTAGCAAGTTTTAGTACTTCAAATAAGTGAAGAGCGTTTCCTACCCACCCACCTTTTTATGTTCCTGCTGAAAGTTTTTCCATTTCTATTTGTTTAAGACTTGCTGCCTCTCTCTCAGCTCCATTACAATCTGTTCCACAGGAGAGCTATTGTGACAAGCAAGAGAGTGCTTAGGAGACTTGTATGAAATGTCATTTTTCTCTCTCTCACTGTTCTATTTTGATTGCCTTGTGTGGTGGTAAAGCTCTTCATATGTAAGAATCCAGATGTCTGATTAAGCAGTTTATCCTAACTAAAGGAGCATTCCTTTTGAGTACAAGCTAACAGTCTGTCATTGTTTCCAGCTGGAAACAATACTGAATGTACCACTGCTTTAGGCTCCACCAAGAGCCAACTCTCTATATTGTCACAATAGTTACTGTCTGACTCCTTAGCAAGGTAGTTAAGGAGTTCATTCTTCCTAGGGATGGATACCTGGATTTTTTTAGCATTGAAATGTTTGGTTTTTCTTGTCTCTTTTTTTTTTTTGGCCCCTAGGTATTACATAGGCTGGGTCTCCACAATCACCCGGCAGAAAACAGGAGAGCGGAGGGGAAAATGCTGTCAAAATGTTCTCAAACTGTGATCATAGATACTAAGGCTGACCTGTCCTAAATCATACTTGTGTTATTATGCACTTGGAGTCCTCAGATCTCTGGCAATTGAAAGTTCAGTTTCTCTGTTGGTGAGGAGGCATTAATAGTCTGCCACTGTAGAAAATACTTTGAAAAGCTTGGATGAGAAATGTTATAAAACTGGTAGTAAGACACTCTTTACCTTTTGTACAGAAAACAGAGAAAAGAACTTAGTTTTCCTCTGAAAATGTATATTTGAATTGGTATGCATGTATGAAGGATAAAGATTGGAAAATAACTGGTGAGGTTTTGTATATGTAATTTTTTGAAGCTGTTATTTCAGTCTTTCTTTACTGTGACTTATTTGTAAATCAAGACAAATCAAATGGTTCTCTCTGTGTGTATAAGACAAATCTTGGATGCTAAGAATGTTATTGACTACTGATACAGTGGGGAAAACCCCTTCTTTGCCTGTGAGCAGGACTGGATCCGTAAACAGATTTCATCTGTCTATAGGTTGATGTAAATGATAATGTTGCTCTGAGCTGGGATTGATTTAGGATAAAGCAAGGCTTGCTCTAAGCACATCAATACAGATTAAAATATGACTTGTTTCAGCCAGTTTAAACGCCAGGCAAGATATTGCTGACTTTTAGAATGTAAATACCTCCACTTCTGCACAGATGCTGTCCACTCTGCACTCCCTTCTGTGCGATTTTATGTACCTGGCACCTCCCTAGACTCACATATCTGTTGGCAATGAGGCTCATTAACATTGCTACATGGATCACCCAGTAATCCACCCATCCTTGTTAATTAATTGCAGAAACGTGGTTTTTTGGAGGATAGCTTTAACACTCTTTCTGCCAGTTAAGATTGAATATAATTTCCTGCCACCTCAGTCAAAAGAAAATATGAATCATTTTGCACACAAGTCCATTACAAATTAATTTTGTATCTGTTCCAGCCCTGCAAGTCCTAAGTGTTGAGCTTAAATTTAATGAGGTTGCAAAATTTGGATCTGTACCTACAATTGTGTGTATGGATTATAATCTTCTATTATTTCAACCCTTTATTTTTTTTGAAGGAAAACACAAAGAAAAGGACTATTCTGATTTTTTTTAATTATTTTTAAAGTACTTGGCTCTGAGTGGTGGAGCTTTAACAATGAATGCGAATATACAATGCTTAGTGAATTTCAAGATATGACACCCTTGATAGTGAAGTGTGTACTTGGAGTCTAAGGCCTAACCACTGTTTGGCTTATGTTACATATTACATAAATTCTTCCGCAGAAAGAGAGGAATGGAACCAGTCTTTCATTTGGGAGAATAAATACATATAGGGAAGAATTTATATAAAGTTTCATATTATATAAACAAACTGCTGTCTGAACCAAGGTTATTGCAGGTGCTTAAGCAGAATTCTGGGAGTATAAAAATAGAACCTAGAATGCTTCCTGCAATAGTCTCTAGTTTTTGAGCTCCCTTGTAACAGCCAAGGCTATTTAAAGCTCCACTAATTAGCTGGGATTTTGAGTGGGGAGGAAAATGAAAGGCTAATGTTGGTTAGATGCTGTATTTTTTATTTATCTCTGAGTGAAGAGGAGGTAAGATATGATTGTGCAGTGGAGTTCTGATAAGACACCTTGCTCTGGGAAGCCCTATGGGCCATGATGGGACTCAGTGGTAATGCATCAGAGAGCTAAGAAGATGCCTTGCAGGTACGTTGCTATCTAATATGTTGCAGACTTGTATACCTTGGCAGCTAGGACTATGGAGCGCAAGGGGAGTGAACCTTTGCTGAACTCATGCACTTCTCTGTGAAGGATGGATCTGTAATGGAAGGAGCACTGGACTGTTTTCACTATTTATCTATTTGATAGGTTTGGTCAAATTATTTTGTCTCTTATCTCCATCTCCCCATACGTACAATGGAGATACTGTGTGGTTTCTTCATGGTGTGATCTGATGTCTACAAGTGAAATGCAGTCTTTACTGAGATATATCTCTACTGCTTACAGATGATATATAGGAGTTTTCAGATCTTCTACTAATTAGTTGTACTCCTGCACCCCAACCCTACATAGGTACATATTTCTTTGCCTTTGCAGAATTCCATTAACTTCGGGTCAGATTGCAGACTGCCTTCCTGCATAACAATGGAGAACCAGACATTTGTTCTGTTTGTAGTACCTTGGATCTGAGGAAAATGCTTTTAAAAACAAACCCAAAATCAGAAAAAATGCTTTAAAATTAGATCTTATTCGATTTAAGTCAATCAGTAGTCCAGAAAGAAAAAGAAGGAATAGAAAATGAGTTTTGTTGAATATTTATGTCTTTAAGCTTTCCTAAGACTTTTGTTACAGGAGTTGCATACAGCAATATAACTGAATATCTCTCCTAAGTACTTGTAATATATTCTGAACTGCTTTTTCTGTATTACTATTAGTAGAACGTAAATGACCTCAGTATTAGTGGATGAGTTTCAGAGCTACATGTGTAATCATACATTAAACATGAAAAGAGACTGAGTTGTGTGTGTAATTCCTCGTGAAAAATACATTTCTGCAGGGAGAGAACTTTTGAAGACCCAACAAAAACTAAGGGTATTTCTCTTTCTCACATCTGAGACATTCTGGGGAAAGTCAACAGGAACAGTTCATATATACCGATATTCATTGAAAGTCCCCATTTCATCATTTCACTAATCATATGCTGGAGAGCACCAAACCTGTTACACGAATATTCCTTAAAAACCTGCTGCGTATGCTGAAAAGAGGTCTAATTTGTAGACTGAAAGGAGAACTTTCCAGTTCTGGGCGTATTGTATAATCACTTGCAATTTTGACAGGGTTAGCCTGGAGCACAATGAAAATGAGTGCTGAATTCATTTCTTGTGCGGTTTCTCTGAAATAATCAGGTGTTTTCCATATGAAGGCAATGGGGGAGAGGGAAAAACCCACCCCAACCTGTCCTTAAATGGATTATTTTGTACTGCCTATGGTTTTCCCTATTGTAGCTTGCACAAGTCTTTGCTGGAAAGACTTACTTCTAAGTAATCTTTTCTCAGAGATCCCACTGAAGTAATGGGTTAAATAATACTAAATCAAGAATTGTTAGAGTTTGTGAGAATAACAGTTGGGTTTTCAGAACACTAGTAAGTTGCTGCTCTTTCTCCTGGACAGACATGTTAGTCTTCCATCTTTCTCCCTGTGATTTGAAGACCAAAACTGTGCTTCACTGTTTGCGATTAGAAGTAGTAATAACCTGAGAAAAAAGGAAACTTTCATCCTGAAGGAGGTGGTAACATTCCTACACTTTGTTTGGTATCAAGAATTGTAGACTTGTCGCACACCTATGCTTGATTAAAATCAGAGATATAGTTGATAAAAGTGTATCTATTGGTATAGTAGAGCTGATATTGTAGAGCTAAGTTTCTATAAATAGTTTTTGGTTTTTTGGTCTTTTTTTGGATTTTTTTAGTTCTTACATAAAATAGGCAAGCTACACAACACCTGGACTGAAAGCTGCATCACTGACAAATGTCAAAAATAGCTGTGAATTATGTGATGTCAACAGGACAGGAAGAGGTTTGGGGCCCTCCAGAAAAATTCAAGCCAGTGTTACTATTGTCAACGAAAACTGGCAGGTCAGATTAGTACTGTAGCATGATCTGATTCTTTGGTTAACAGGCTATAATTAAGCATATGTTTTAACATTGACTCCTGAAAGATTATATATTTCAGAACATAAAATGTGGGCTATGCACATGATGGTTTAATCTGAAGGATTTAAGCATCACCACTGATCAGCTTCCGAAACAGAGACGAGAAAAGGGTATGAGCTCTATTGATAAAATCTGATTTGAGGCTACTCTATGTAGTTCTTGAAAGGAAAAAAATATGGGCAGAGGGAGAATACTGGACAGTATATAAAGGCAAACCACTCAAATAATCTAGTGTTATATTTAATGAGCTAAAGTATGAGCTTTTCATTCTGAATCTCCAGAAATATGTTCTGTTCTATTTATTGTAGCGCATCTTGAAAAGAAATGCAAGAATGTTGTTACATTTGGAGATGTCAGACAATTACCAAAAAGCTCAGTGGCTAATAGCTGAGTTTACATTATTAAACCTTGAAATTAAAAAGAAATATCTTATATCTGAGGTTAATTAAGCATCAAAAGCACTTATTGTGTGCATAGGCTGTAGGAACAAGATCTCTGCTGGAGTAGTCCAACTGTCAACAACAAAACCAGCAATCATCCATAAGCATAACCTGTTTTTTTATTTTAATTACCTCATGGGGAAAAAGCCAAATGATCAGATTAGATGATCATAGTGTTTCTTTATTACTATCAAATCACAGCCCTGTGAGGTAAATCTCTGCGGCCAGGAGACCTTTCAGTGCTTTTCAGGGCAAAGAAATACTGATTAATTTACTTCTATATTTAAAAAGCACCCTTAAATGAAATCTGCTATATCTCTTTGAAATGTCATACGTATTAATTTTTTTTTTATTTGTTCCTGTGTATTCATTTTGATTCAGGGAGGGTGGGGATTTATAATGTCTTACAGAGATTTTTTGGTGAGATATTTCAGGAAAGAATCCCTTTTGTAACTGGTGTCTTATCAGACAGCTTGCTGACATCAATCTGATCCTATAGCTCTTCATTTCAATGCGATAAATCTGTCATACTTCAGCCTCCACCTTCCCCTAAATGTGAAGTAGGCATTGCAACTGAACTCAATCTTGTATTCTAAATTTTGTATATGTGATGTAGTGTTTAAAAACAGGGTGGAAACAGGAAATAAGACACCTTAAGTATCTTTCAGAAAACAAATATTTTTGCAATTTTTATTTTAACTATCCTTAGGACTTAGAAAGTCTCATAAACATAACACTGCTGGAAATATGTACAATCGTATTTGTATGGATTACGATATGTATATATTTCTAATTATCCGCCATTTTATTTTCCTTTCTTCTCCTCATTTAGGTGAAACCTTGACTATAATTCTGCAGTGAATTAATAAACCTTATTAGAAAAGTAATTTTCCTAATAGGGTGTTTTTACAGTTTTCAAGCTTTGTAAAGCAGTGGTAATAAAAGTTGCTGATGTGTGCAATTAACATTTTTTTTCTTTTTATTGCCTTTGAAAAGCTTAAACTAGTAAGGCCTTAAAATGAATCTTCTTTCAAAGCAGGCAAGTATTATAAAGTGCTTCTAGGACAGAAGACAATATTGTTCTCTAGATCATGACTACTAAGGCACTATATGCCAAAAAAACCAGTTATATGTGCTCCTCAAACACTGTGTTACACAGTGAACAAACAAAAAAATCCCTTCTGTAATATGTATATATAATATGAGACAGCAATATGCAAAGGAAGAAAAGATCAGAAGGGGAAGCTCGGAAGGTCTGTTTTTCATTTCTTACTGCTGATTTATTTAAAATGTGTTTAGTAAAAATGGATTAACTTAATTTGCAATGAGTAACACTTCTTGGAGAATGGGAAATTGTGTGCAGGAAACTAATGAGAAGTGGCTGCCTGAGATTTAAACTCACCCTCTACCTTCATCCACATTAACTTTAGTTTCCTGGCAAGCACTAGATAACAAATGTTTGCGAAGCTTTTTCCTCAACTGAAAAATATTTCAAAAATGAAGCACTTTTAAAATAGTGGTACATTAACAACCTTAAGGCTGGACACTTATTGGCCACAGTATTTACAAGCTTACCTCTATGGTACTGAAGATCACAGTATAATGAGAATACACGGACACAGGGAAAAAACGTGTAATTTCATTACTGTTTTGGGGGCAGCACGTAGTATATGGATTTCTTTTATGCCTCTGTGTATATTCAGACCTCATTTGATGTATACCATTTTGCTGTAACGTATTTTGATAGTTTACTTGTTGTTATTAATTAAAGATTGCTTTTTAGTTCCACTAGCAATATAGCTCCTCTATTATTATTGTTATTGTTGTTGTTATAATAATAATAATAATAATTATTATTATTACTATTACTATTACTATTATTTCAGGAGATGAGGTTCTTTACTGCAAAGTTCTTTTGGCTGCGTATGCATGTATCACACCGTTCCTGAAGTGCAGTTCAGGGAGCGATATTGTTAGCAACAAAAGACTGCAGGCTCTAAATGGCCTGTGTCTGTCAGCAAAAAGTTAAAAGTTAAGAGTCTATGGTGGTGTATCTTTGTTGGGTTAGTATTTGTACTGTGTATTCACATTGTATTTGCTTATCATGAACAATCAATAAAATTGTGTCCGGTATTGCAAGGTGCTGTCCATTAAAGGTGATATTTCATTATTTAAAAGCGTACTAGTATTCATGTGATAGTCATTAAATGCCTCTCACTGCTCTGAACTGCTAACTTACTTCACTTTTTTTTCCTTTCTTGAATAGACAAAAATGTCACAAAGTTCTGAGTAAAAACATAAGATTAGGAAATAAATCAATGCTCAACATTATAGTCATCTCCACTGCTGCTCTGAGAATGCTACTGAGATGAAATTTACCCCCAGGCCCTGTATTGGCATATTGAATCATACTACTTGGTAACAAGGAGAATGTAGTTTCTTATGATACCTTTTCATCTCCCTGAGGGGCATCACTGATAGTGACTACTATTGTTTTACATCATCATTTACCCCTTCTTATAGTAGTATGCTATTCCTTTGACAGTTTCTCTGAGATTTCTGTGTGGTACTGTGATAAAGACCCTGTTAAAATCTGGATGAATTATATTCACACTACTTTCCTTTATCTGCCTAATCCACCACTATGCTGGGAAACCTTTCAGGTTAGAGTGTGCCAATGACTGTTCCTTAGATTTTATTTTCCTTTCCTGTGACTCAGTAAGTTCTATAGAGGATGTCTACCTGAAAGCAGGTTATGGTGTGGTGGATGCTGGGCTCTTATTGTAAGTGACAGGTGATAGGATGAGAGGAAATGGCCGCATTTTGCCCCAGGGTAGATTTAGACTGGACATTAGGAAGAATTTCTTCACTGAAAGGGTGGTCAGGCATTGGCACAGCTGTCCAGGGAGGTGGTGGAGTCGCCATCCCTGGAGGCGTTTAAAAGATGGGTAGATGAGTTCCTTACGGACGTGGGTTAGTAAGGGGACACGTACGGTTGGACTCGATAATCTGAGAGGTCCTTTCCAACCAAATGATTCTATGATTCTGTGTTTAGAAATATACTAATAGAATTTTATCATTGTGCTTACTTAGTATTATACCTATATTCCCAAGCAGATTCAGAGGTTGAAGTGTATTTCTGAAGCACACTAGACATGAACATGGAGACAGAAACTTTTGAAGATGCTAAGGGATACAAGTCACAGAATCATAGAATCATCTGGTTGGAAAGGACCTCTGAGATCATCAAGTCCAGCCGTACCTGTCCCCTTACTAAACCACGTCCCTAAGGAACTCATCTACCTATGCCAATGTCCCATTAAATTGAGAAGGAATAAAGTGCCTTGATTCCTTAGGCTCACTGGTTTGTACAGAATTTAATATTCAATCTAATAGCAAAATCATCAAACTTCTCATTAAATTATATTTGTGTCAGCATGGTAGACTTTTCTGTATATTAAATGCCATATGCCAAAAAATACAAAGTTGGTCTTAAAGGTCATGTTTGTATTTTATCTTCAGTTAAACTGGAATTCTGGTTTACAAATGTTAGCACACTAAGTCATTCCTCTAGTTTTTTCCTCTCTTTTCTTTCTGAGATTCCCGTCCCTTCTTCCAAAAGTGCCAGGCATCACCTTACAGTAGCAGCAGCTGCTGCCATGGGGGTAATGTCTGTGGGGAGAAGATCGAATGTACTGAGATGTGTGTTCAGTAATTTCTGTAAATGTCAGATTTTAATTTCTTTCTGCATGTAAGTGAGACTCTTCAAACCCGAAAGACAGCTGTTCCTCCAGCGGAACCGGGGAGACACTAAGCCTTGGGACACGATGGAGAACTGAAGCAAAATCTGGTCTTTGGTGTAGAGGTTTGTTCAGACTCTGCCTAAGGAAGGAGCTGTTCAAGATAGCAAACCTACTTACCGTCTCTTTTAACTTAGCTTTTCTTTAGTGATTTGGATGTGAGACCATAATCTCCTATTAGTGTTTTTTGAATTAATATATTTTATTTTTTTTTAACTGAGAAAAGCTCAGTCAAATAATTTAAACTCGTGGAGTGCTTTTGAGATTCACAACTGAATAACAGCAACAGCACTGCATGCTGTAAGAAATGTATTTCTTTTTTCTGTAAAAGCATCCCTCAGAACAAATGGTAGGGTTTGAAAACCGTTGCTTTCCTCCATGTCAAGATGAGACTATGGAAACAAGTAGCTGTTTTATTTTCATAAACCATCTTAAAACAGAGTTGTATTGGCTGACACATCTAATAAAATACTGTTATTCGTGTGGCAAAATCAACACTTTCATGTGTTTATGTTGAAGGTGAAGGAGTTTTAATTAAGGTATTTTCCCTGAGTGGCGTTATTAGTTGTGTCTCATCATGGTCTTCAACCCAACTTCAAGGGGAAAATAATAAGTAAAATCTTGAATATTCCTATAGAAAATATAATCTTGATTAAAAGTCGTTCTTTTACGATAACATGAACCACCCTGACAAGCTGCTGCTGCTGCTTTTCTAAACTGCATTGTTCAAATGTTGTTTTTTGCGTGTGTTGACGTATAGTTTTTGGTACAGTTCTGGGTATACGAGCTAATGCTTTAGTTCTAGAAGATCAGGAAACATACAAAGGACACAATGCAGTCTTTCCACAGGAGGACAAATGTTTTCTTCTTTATGAAAGTAATATAAAGCATCCTTAGCAAAATTACAAGATTTTAAGTACTGATAAGTCTAGAAGCCTTGATTATACAATAAATATGCAATAATTTATTACATGAGATAAGGAAAAAAGTACTTGTGTAGTCTGTGTTCCAGTGCTTCATCCATACATGTTCTTGCAGAGTACTGTACAAATAAAATGTTCTTCCTAAAGATAGGTCCCTAGGTTTTGCCTGTCTGTGAACAGGCTTTTGATCATTCATTATAAATTTTTTTTACAAATAGTTATTAATTTTAAGGATTACTTATACATGTTCGTATTTACAGAAAATTTTTGACACATCCAGCTATCATTCCTGTAAAATGTTCTGTAAATCAAAGTAGGCTAAACAGATCACAAACAAATCTTCTGAGTCCTGATCTATCACCAGAACTTGATAAATATTCTCAGTCCTTACAGGTGTCCTCCCATAATTCCAAGCAGTTTAGGTGAGTTGAGATTTATTCACGTAGGTCTCCTGCAGATCTCAGGACTTCATGACAAGTCCAAAGCATCATTGATAAAATACAGTGAGTTTTTAATGAGTAATAACAGATTTCTGTGCCTCTTTGATGTTCAGCATTAAAATGAGAAGACGACTGGAATAGTGAAACATTTATTCTGCCTCTTGCTGCACAATATTTTTTAGCATGTACTATTTTAAAAAGAATATGCATCTTTACTGCTAACAAATCTTCTATTTCATTCTCTTTTTCTAAAATAGTATGTCCACAATAGCCCGATTTTGTCTATTCTAATACTATTGACAAGTATTCTGTATTAAAAACTTGTAATAGGCGATAAAAGCAGAAGGCAAACATAGATTATTAAAGTTTTTGATGCAGCTTTTAAAGTGCCAGCAAACGCGTCTGCCAAGTGACTTGTATCGGGGGAGTATGTATCTAATTCAGTATTTCTTTATGCTGTAGTACACAAAAACTTCGACAACTCTAAAAGGAAGAACATGTACAACAAATAGAACTGATAGATAGCAGCTGATGTACATCTTATTATGTATTTTTCATTCACTGACTCAATTTGGGTACAGAAAAAAAGCATTTCAAGTAACACTTGTTTTACTCTTCCAAGGTTACTCTTGTGAAATTTTGGAAACAATGAAACTTGCAAAAAACAGTGAATCATTTAAAATAGCATAAAATTAGTCTTTGCATACAAAAGTTTTGGATATAATGCTTTTTAATACGGAGTTTACTTTTTTTTTTTTAAGTCTAGTTAAAATTCCTTTCTATAGGAATGGAAAGAAAAAAAAAGAAAAATCTCAAAATCTACTAGCCTTCCAGTTGAAAATACATAGTTTTCTAAACATCTACTGTTGTCCCTTCCCAGCAACTGGGCAAATATTCCTGAGATGAGGTATTATTCCAATTCTAAATGCAAGCAGATTTATTATTCTATATCCTATGAAGATTCTGACAGTAGTTTTTACTTCAGAATAACTTAATTTTGACTTCTCGCTTCAGAAACTGAACTACATTAAATTAAACATGTTTTTAAAGACACAAGCCCTCCATTTAGTCACGCAGTATTTTGGCAACTTTAATGCAGACTTGCATGCTTCCTACCTCATGCTGTACAGCAGGCAAATCCTTAGTGTATATATATAGGAGTAAAGTATCTCAAGACATTTTACCACTTTATCCCTGGCTAATTAAAAATAGTTATCACCAGGGCTTTTTGCAGCTAACTTTAGTGATGTTGCTGTTGCTGTTGTTCAGTTAGCTTTGACTTTCTCAAAACCCAGCAGCTCTCTTGAAACAAAGCACTGCTTACTTGTGGACGTCATTTAGTAAACATTTGCGTGTGAAGCCTTCCTGCAATCAGAAGATTCTGGCTCCACCAGCTGTCTTCATTTTAACCAGACATCGTGACTTACCATGCCCACAGAACTGGAGAATGAAGCATTTTTTTGTACCGTGCAGCTACCGGTCACACTTGGCAGCTCACCTGCTGTCCTTGCTATTCCCTGAGCTTCTTTGTAGAGTAATTTATCCCAGTGACTTCTTCTATGGTCTATTAATGTTGTAGTGCTGTGTCCTCCATCAGGTCTTAAAAGGCACTTGATACGGCCTCTGTTCCAGTGTGGAGGGTTGTGTGGGGAGCGGAGGCGGTGGCGTGAAGGAGTGCTGGATGTGGTGATCGGGAGGCTGCTCGTGTAACTGATGAGGGTAGCATTCCTGAAGAAAAGGGAACTCTGTGTCAGGTTCTCAGTGCTGCGGGGAAAATATCAGGTTGCTGGCAGGAGTGGCAGAGTGCAGTAGAAGAGGCAGAAACCTCCACCCTGAATCACCATGAGCCCATCTTTAGAAATAATGGGAGCTCTCCAGGTCTGATGCAGGAGGCCACTGAGATTTTTCCCCACCTCTCTCTTCAGAGTTATTTGTATCTCTTTTTTTGGCCTTACTCTTCCAGTTCTTTCAAGGGAGTGGCTTCTCTGTGTCAGTTAGAACTTTTTCTTTAAATCCAGAGAATCTACTCAGTCACTGCTCAGCACTTCCTCGATGATACTAGATTGCTGATACATTTGCTTGCTTGCTTGCTTTCAATTGGCTGCTCTTCTGCGACCTTGAGCAGAAGTTTGTGGTTCTCTTGGTCCAGTTATGGAGAGCCAGTCTGTGGACTGTAGAGATTTTAATCTTTTTTTAAAGTCTAGGAATGAATAAGCCTTGCTTTTTTTATATTGGCAACTTCGGTATATTGGTATTTTTTCCTTCCATGTTCTTTCATTCATCCTGTTACTGGTAGATAGTAATTGCATTTTTGTTTGATACAAAATGAACTATGCATCCAGTTCTGTAACTGACTTTCTGATGTGCCCTGTGTGTATCACACTGTGTGTTTAAAGTACCATTTTGTTGATCTACTAAGAATTGCATGCGTATAAAAATACCTCTGTACTGTTTCATTTGTATACTGTTTTCTTTGGGAGCAGAACCAAACACTCCAGAAAAGCAGAGAAAAGCTTTGCTGTGGGCAGAAATGGGCAATCTATTACAGAAAAGTCTTGCCAAATCCTCAGGAATCAACACTAAGGTTTTAGCCGTTACTCCAGTGTAATTATGAAGAGTTTCATTATTTCTACAAATACTCGAGGATCTATGGATTTCTGCCTGAAACTATGATCTCCAAAGATTAGATCTAACAACAGCTTTTGCTAATTATTTGGTTTAAAGAAAGTGCAGTGGGTTTTTATTTGGACTGGGTGGAAAGAGAGGTTCAAGTTTCCTATGGCTAGGTGCTTGAATTTCCCTGTTCTCATACTGTGAGTGTACATGTAGGAAAAAGTTCATTTCTCCTTTCTAATTTTACCTGTTTTAATTTTTTTTGTACATTGTATCTCAAAGGTTGCCTTTATTTACTTGCTCCCTAAGGTAGATTTTGCTGCTAAACAGAAAACAGAAGCAGGCATAGGTCTGTTTAGAACAAGGTGTTTTCAGCTACCATAGGTGTAGATTTCTCAGTATTTAGAATCATCAAGCTGTCACAAACTGATTCAGAGGGGGTTTGTGTTCTTATTTGTGCTTACTGGAAAATTAGACCTTCTTGTTTCCCAGATTTATGTTTTAATGCTTCATGGCTTTGAGTCACTCTGGGAGCTGCAAGAGCCAAGCTCCTGTTCTCTATTATTTCGATACAATAAAAAACATTCCTTTCTTACGGCTTCTGATTTCATGGACTAGTGGGTTTTGCTACTAAATGGTGTAATTGTGTGTCTGCTTTTCAGTTCCTCTTCTATAGAAGGGATAATACTGACAGTAACTTCCATACCCAGACTTCTTTTATTCTTTTCTAAAGCTCATGGTCACTGGCAATTTATTTCCAGCATTTTTTGCATTTATTGTAACACTGCAACTACACAAAATTTCCTGAGAATCCTGACTTCAAACAAAAATTATTCTTTCAGACAGCTAACTAGAAATCTTATGCCATTCAAACAGGATGGTACAACAATATGTGACTGGCAGCTAAACTGCTAATGACAGTATGGTGATTCAAAGTTGTAATGGTTTCAAATGATCTGAAAAGAAAAAGCTAGGATTTGGAGGATTCAGTATGGGACTGAAGAAAGAATAATATAGAAAATCCCATGGTAATCTGTTTTAACTGAATGCTGAGACTATGGTGGTGGTTGTGATCAGGTCAGGGATGCTTTACTGCAGCTAAATAACTTGCTAAAAGGATTGTATCTTACTTTTTTTGAAAAATGGGCAACAAGGGAAAGGGGGAAAAAAAAAAAAAGCCAAACCAAGTATATTAAGTATTCAGGTAAAAGAGCCTGGTAAATTCCTCCTCAGAAAGAATCTCCTTTGTTATTGTAGATATGTCTAGTCTCTCTGATTTTGAATTATAAGTGGATCACCATGAGATAACAGTTTAGGTTAATTGAATTCTATTGAATCTGAGGCAAATATTACAGGTAAAATGTGTTTGTGCACGGTTAGTTTTTTGCTCTTCTCATTTGTTTTTGTTGTTCCTACTGACTTTATGCAGGGATTTTCTTTCCTACAAGGTTGTTTGTTTAGACGGATTGAGCTTCTTAGACATTATTAACAAAGCTGTCAAATTTATGACTCCTCTATTCAAGGTATTAAAGGAATATTTTTTTTCAGGACAAGTCAGCTTTGGAGGACACTGTTGCATGCGAAAGGATGATCATCTCTAGCAGGGATTTGTTAAAGCATTATTAAATATTCAGAGAAAGACTCCATAAAGGCAGAAGAGTCTTTGGTTCCTATATATAGCTGGCTTGAACCTCTTGCAGGAAGCCACTTAGGATTAATGTTAGTGAGTATAAATAAATAATAAAAAAACCCTGTTATGCATGCCACTTTAAAACCATTGCTAATAACCCCAAAATTTAGTTTATTGCAGAGCACCTCACTTATTGAATATTGTGTTCTTGCAAATAACAGAATGAATGTTCATTTCTCAGAAATTACACTCCTGGACTATAAGACATAATTCTGGCTGCAAATGATAAGAGTTTTATTACTAAGTTTTCCAGAACTGCTGAAGTTCAAAAGACTTAAACTATGAAATTATCAATTTTCTTTTTCTTTTTTTTTTAAAAAATGACAATCAAGAACACTTAAAAGCAATTTGAATCTGGATGTTGTGAAATCAGACCTCCCATCTGAATGGTGTTGTCACAACAACATTTAAGGTTTGTATATAGATTTGCCTTGCTTGATCTCAGTAACTTAAAACCATGTCTCTGTGGTCCGTGGGAATCTGTTAGTGTGTAGCTGGTAATGGAGTAGATGAGGGAGAAAACTGATGTTGTAGTATATAATCTCTAACTGAATAGTTTTCCCTTTCCTTTCAAAGTCCCTAACACATAGATAGTCTTTAGACTGTGGCTAGGTGGGAAAAAAAATCTGCTCACTGATTGAATGTCAGATTTTTTCTTTATTTTTTAATAACTTTTGAGAACACTTAAGTCAGAAAAATAGAGTGGGAGGAGGAGAGCTGGACTTTGGGGTTTATTATGTCTCTGTGTATGTTGTAAGAGGAAAAAGGCTTACCGTGTAATGTCTTGGCTTTTGGGGCTCTTCTGCTTTATTTAGTATTCTGGCAGATCACTGTATTTTCCTGAATTTGGTAAGGGGAGCTTATAGTCCTCTGTTCTTACTTTTATCTTTCTGCATTTTTAACTTCTATCTTTAGGCACAGTGAGAGACGGAAGGAAATGCAGCTGAGTTATACCACTGCCAGGGAGACCCCTTTTACACTTAGATGACCAGCACAGATACAGCATTATTGAATCTTCTTTTACAAATGAAACTGTCAACAAACAGAACGTGCAACACTTCTTTTTATAGTGTCCCCTAAGATTCAGGTGTGATAGAAAAAGAAACAGGAAGATACAGATAACAGATAACACAATAACTTGGAATAGGGAAGCATTTGTCACTGAAGCTACGCTCAGATGAGCACGTGTAAGTCCCACAGGATTTGAACAAACGTATCTGAAGGCGCAATCTAGCCAGAAGGGAAAAAAAAACAAACCATGGTTTGGAAGGTAGACAGATTTTTGGTGATTCTAGCCTATGGAAAGCCCAAAGGCTTTTGTCTATCTTCTCTGTTATACAGCATAAAATGACACTGTTTTCCTGGTAATGGCTTTCTGCAGTAAAGATAAATATGTGTTGTCATGTTACCCCTTCCTCCCTAGCAGATGGAAGAGGTAACAAGTGAAATTGAAAATATATTAAGGATGGACAGAATCCCTGAGATTCCCCCCTGCCAGCTATGTGGGAGTATCAAACAAACAAAAAAGGTATTGTCACAGATCCTTCAGGCTTATCCTAGGAAAAAATCCAGTAAAGCTTGCTGCGTAACTACTTTAGAAGCATACTGATCTGAAATTGGGGGGAAAAGTGTCTACTCTAGGAATGTGTTGTCTCAGTATGAGCACTGTGAGAGTGGTGTAAGTGTGTATAAGCAAGAGGCTGTATAAATACGATAGATATATAGATAGCATTTATTCATTAGGGATATACATGGATTTCAATACTTGCAAATGTAACATTCAGATTTTGGTGGGCATGTGCATGTGTGTACAGTTTTAAGACCTTTAATTTAACTATAGAATTATGTGAGATTTGAAGCTTTTACTAGCGTGTGTTTGACATAATTTTCTACTTATTACTTAAAAAAAATTAATTACAACCCAAAACCTGCCCTCTGTCTTTCTGCTTTGCCACACCATAGTGTGTGTAGATAGAGAAGGGTAAATATTAGAGGACCTCTGTTTTAGAGTCCCTTCAGAATGGATTTTGTGTCAGTCTGCCCTAAACTGGGTGCTTTTATTTTCCATAACTGTAGGTGTTTGGGTTACAGCAATGACCTGTTCTGTGGCTCTGAAGAATCTGAATTGTGTATTTCCTCTGTAAAAATGGAAATGATGATATTTAACTTAAGTGCTTCGAAGTCTTCAGATGGGAAAAGCCATAGAGAGCTAAATATACTTACCATTTCTGACCCCTTAGGCTGCAGTAGATGATTTCAAATAGTTTAAAATCTAAAGCATTGTCTGCTTTTAAGCCCTGTATCTAAGTGGGTTCTGGGAGCAGAAATACGCATTATGCTTTCCAGGATGGATCCTGTTTCTAGATCTGCCGGGCTATTTGAAAACAGACTTTTAACTGTGACACTTCTATGGAGGGGAAAAAACTGTTACATGACTCAAGACTGAAGTATACATCTTCGGGGTTTAAAAGAGGTCAAACTTTGAGAATAATTTCTACCCAAAGTTTTGAAGAAGGAGAGTACACTATTGAAGGCTTGTTATTTTGGAAAAAAACCCCAAACTAAACCAAAACCCTGAGTAAAAAGGCAAAAATTAAAATCTCTAAGTTGCTTAATATGCTAGAAATTTTGATCAAAATGTGATGGCGGGCAGAAGATTAATATGAGTAAAAGTTCTTGAGTCGAACTAGTTCCTTGCTGGACTACACAGTTTACACCAAGATCTTGAAGCTTGGCATGTGTGCATCAGCCTGCCTTTTCTGTGCATGGTGTGTAAGACCAGCTCATATTCAAGTACATCCTAAAACTCTCTACAGATGCCTTATTCCTTGTGTTCAATCTGCTCCATATCCTTATTGAGGAGCCTGCTTTAGCTTCAGAAGTTTCAAGTTACAGCACTGCTTCCCAGGGTGGCTTCCAGCGCTCTGTGGATGAGGGGCATACTGGGCCAGGAGGAAGGTGTAGGCTTTCATGGTGGACTTGTCTTCTGTGAACTTCTCCACTAGTCCTTTGAACTTGCATAGATTTCTTACGTTCACAGATTCTAGCAAGGAGCTAGGTTTAAAAATCAACCTGGTTAGACTTAAGTTCAGGATTTTTAGAAGTTTATGCAATTTTAGTTCTGTGTTTTATGTTGACCCTATCAGAATCCTTCGGCAAACTGACCTCTCTTCAGCGGAATGAGCTGGTCCCTTCTTTAAGGAGATCTTTAGATGTAAGTGTGGTGTCAAGAAATTGGTACCTTTGGGGGGTGGAGGGGGTGCGGGAGCGGGGAGAAGAAACCCCTTCTGGAGGCACAAAGGACAGAAAGGGAAATGCCACTGGATTACATGAGCCTTTTGGAATTAAAGCAGTAGGAAGTTGTCGTGTCACTATGATGGCAGCAGAGTCTCAGTGCCATTGCTGCATCAGAATCTCACCTCTGGCTTTTGGAGGAGACACACGGTGCTGAAGGGTGAGGGATGGAAAAGGAGAGAGTGCTGCACTCCCTGCTCTGTGCCTCCCCCTGACCAGCCCAGCCTTCTTCAGGATAAATGGACAATGACTGTTCTTATTTTCTGAATCTGGAATTTATACCAGTCTTAAATTTGCTTCGTACTGCACTGGTGAAAAGATGGACTGTATATTACTGGCACCTCATAAAGAAGTACTGTGAATGGCATTCACAGCTGATGTGATGTTCTTTAACTACAGTAAATCATCTTAACTGTGGTGTCAGTGTTTTTATCCTTTACAAAGACATATCATACTTGCATAAAATCTTGGATTGTTAAACTTCACACACTTTTGAATCCAAAAATACTATGTAAGCAATGGACATTTTCTTCAGTGCTCGGTAGGCTTGATAGTTGTTTTGGCTTGAGTGAAGGCTATATGTACTGATATCCTTCAATTTTTTAAATATTTTTTTTTTTAACATTTAAGCAACTATTTACCTGCACTCTTTATTTTTCTTTTCATTTGATTGTCCCCCTCGGGGCTTTCTGTCATCCGTCGTCATACGTAGAAAGGAGAAGATGGTGTGGAAGACAATGATATCTCTTTGCTGAGTTCTGTAGGAAGCGATAATACTCATGAGCTAACTTGTTTTTCTATTTTTAACAGTTGCAGAACTACTGTACTAAATTTAACAATGATTTGCAAGAAGAGAGTTTACTTTAAGTAAAAAAAATATTTCAGTATACAAGCCAAAGCAATAAGTCAGAATGCCCCAGTGCCACTTAAAGGAACAGTGGACAAGTACATTGTCAAGGTTTTGTTGGATTTAACAAAACACCACAAAGAATAAGGGCAACAAGAAATAAACTTCAGTTGTATGTGTAAATATACCTATACATACTTACATTGAATAGATGTATAGCAAAGCGAACCTGTGATTCAACTTAAACCTTAGAGTCTTATTAAATTACTTTTTGGTTGTTTGTTGTTTTTTAAATAGGAAGCAAATTATTGAATTGGGACGATGTGAGGATGTTTATGTATCTATTGTATGTTGTGCAGTAATGTAAACTTTCTTTACCAAAGCAGACTGAAAAGCTTTTATTTTAAAAAAGAAAAAATCTAATACCGTTCAGTCTTTAAATATGAAAATTAAAGATATCAAAGCTTCTAATGCATTTATTTCCTTTAAAAGGCAATAGAGGCAGAAAAGGCTGTTATATTTTCATAAGTTAGCACCCACCAAAGATCTGTTACTGTATCCACTCCTACTTATTCCTAATAATCAAAGATTTGAAAAAAATACATATCTACCTTTATAGTGAAGAAATTTTTATTTTTTTTTTTCTTTTCAAGTGATGATTTAGAATCCCTTTAATGACCTTTCAGCAGTCATTTAAACTGCAATTGTTCTGTTAACACTGAAGTACATGAGAATTGTTCCTCATGTTCTGTGAAGATCTATGTATGTGGACCCATGCAACTCCATGAACTACCCAGCTTGTTCTCTATTCATTCTGTAGCTAATTCCTAGTACCCATTCCTCATTTGGTTTAGGGTAGTTATTGAACTGCTATAAGAATATTCCCATGGAACTCTACACTGATGTAGTTAGATCCACTTAGAAAATAGCTTTAAGTTAAAAATAGCTTTAAATTAAGTCATTTAAACTAGAGTTGTGTTAATAGTCTTAAAATAGCGTATTTGGAAGAAGCAGAACTTGATGAGGAAGTGCCTTTTTTTGTGATCACTTGCCACATGAAGTCTAACATCTGGTAATTTCTAAACAAGCTGACAAAATACAAATGACTGAGTGCTTGCTGCCAGCACTGGTAAGGAGGTATCATTAGGTACCAGGAAGGATGCATAGATAAGCAGATGTGCCCTTTGTTCAGAGACAAAATTTGATTCTCTGTTGGTAACCCTGAAGCAGGACATCTGCCCACCACCCTGCACTGTGCAACAGCAGCTCTAGAGCAGCCCATGTGTGTAGCCCCTACCCACATCTCATCCTCAGCTGCCGCATAAGCATTTGCTGGAGCAGTAAGGAAATGTCATTGAGGAGAGGTAAGGACTTTCTTTTACACACAGAAATCGGCAGCTGGCAAGCCCACACACTAGGGAGAAAGGGGTGTCATGAGCTGAGGAGTATGCGTTATGTCTGCTGGAGTAACTGCTTTCTACAGATGTGACAAAAAAAAAAGACTTAAAGGTCTCCACCACACAAAGAATAAATCTGGTTTCCTTATTTGGAGAACCTAGCTAATTTTAAATCTAGCATATACGTATGAAAGCAAACATAATTTCTTTCCTTGTAAGACACAGCAAGAACAGATTCAAAACATTTCAGCACATCGCTCTTCCTAAAATGCTCCTATAAGGAAGGTCGTCTTTCTAAAACCTCCAGGTGCATGCTTATCTGTTTCCCTGTTCCAATATGGTGTTTTACCAATTGCAGTACTGCAATCGCTATGCAAGTTTCACAGCCATTTCAGACTTTCATAGCTCTCCACCTCAGTGAAGTCCCTATTTCTGACTCCCAGCGTTAAGTTCATGTGTTGGAATAAATAAATGGTGCCTTCAGCCTATCATTCTGACTGTTCACTAGATTTTCTTCTAGCCCTTTTTTGTACTTCCACATTTCTTTTGTCTCTGTCTGTCCTTTCCATGTCTGACATTTAGGTCTTTATTTTTTCATTCAGTTCAGCTACTCACACTTTTCTTTCCTGGAGTCTAACATCAGAATTTTTAGTTTTCATTTTCCATCATAAAAAAGCTCATTAGGAGTTTTGCTTCTCTGAAGGCCTCTCCTTCACTAACAGAACCTGCCTTTCAGCTGCTGCTACGTTCCCATGACCAATTTTATAACAACAGATCACACGCTTCACCAGTGTGTTTTCAGAATTCTGGGTTGTTTTAAAATGTGATTTGAGACAGCCAGCATGGCTTCACCAAGGTCCTGCCTGACCAGCCTAGTGGCTTTCTATGATGAAGTGACCACATCAGTGGACACGGGAAAAGCAATGGAAATAATCTGGACTTCTGTAAAGCCTTTGACACCCCCTCTCCCCCATCATCCTTCTCTTTAAATTGGAGAGATATGGATTTGGTGGGTGGACAGTTCAGTGGATAAGGAATTGGTTGGATGGTGGCATTCAGAGAGTAGTGGTCAATGGCTCGATGTCCAGATGGAGACCCGTGACAAGCGTTGTCCCTCTGGGTCCATACTGGGACCAGAGCTGTTTAATATTTTCACTGATACAGACAGCGAGACCGAGTGCAGCCTCAGCAAGTTTGCAGATGACACCAAGCTGAGTGGTGCAGTTGTCACACCAGAAGGATGAGATGTCATCCAGAGGGGCCTGGGCAAGCTGGAGAAGTGGTCCTGTGTGAACCTCATGAGGTTCAGCAAGGCCAAGTTCAAGGTCCTATACATGGGTCAGGGCAAACCCTGGTATCGATACAGGATGGGGGACTTGAGGGTGCTGATTGATGAGTGCTAGACATGAGCTGGCAATGTCTGCTAGCAGCCCAGAAGGCCAACCGTGTTCTGGGCTGCATCAAGAAATGTGTCCAGCAGGTCGAGGGAGGTGGTTCTTCCCCTCTACTCTGCTCTTATGAAATGTGACCTGGAGTATTGTGTCCAGTTCTGGAATCCCAAAGACAAGAATGTTATGGAACTGTTGGAATGGGTCCAGAGGACGGCCACAAAGATGATCAGAGGGCTGGAGCACCTCTGCTGTGAGGACAGGCTGAGAGAGTTGAACATGTTCAGCATCAAGAAGAGAAGGCTCCAGGTAGAGCTCATAGGGGCCTTCCAGCACCTGAAGAGGCTACAGGAAAGCCGGGAGGGAGTTTTTACAAGGACATTTAGTGATAGAACAAGGGGGAATGGCTTTAAATTGGAAATGGGAAGATTTAGGTTAGATATTAGGAAGAAATTCTTCACAATGAGGGTGTTGAGGCACTGGAACAGATTGCCAAAGGAGGTTGTAGATGCCCTGTCCCTCAAAGTTCAGGCTGGATGCCGCATCACTTGAACAGCCTGGTCTAGTAGGATGTGTCCCTGACCATGGCAGAGGGATTGGAGCTACTTGATTTTTAAGGTTCCTTCCAACCCAAACCATTCTATGATTCTGTGATCCTGTGATTCTAAAATTAAGGTTTTTGTCAATGAGCTACATCTATATCACAGTATCCGTACCCCATCTTCATTCACCTTTTTCTGGGGAGATTGCTCACTCCAGCCCCAGTAATTTCTCCAGTCGTTGTTCCTGCTTAGAAACTGGTATTTCGTCTGGTTTGGGTAGTTATCAATTTGGGTAGATGATGACCACTTAGACAGCTTGAATGATGAAATCCAAATGCAACAGAGAAACTTGCACAAATCTGCTGGTTAAATTTATTGCCAGAGCAAAGCGCAAACAACATGAGCAAATAAACAGTCATGGTTGTGCCACAGCTTTTTCACATACCTGAAAAGAGGGCAAAACTGGAGAAATAAGTCTATGCAAAGCAAATAGTTCAGCTGCATTTAATCTATTAGTGTCAAAGAAACCAATACCATTAAATGACTAAAGATCTCTGAAGGGATTTTAACTGACCTCTGCAAGACATGATTTAAAACTTGTTTTTCAACACAAGCAAAGACACCTTCTGTGGGATAGACCGTCAATACTATTCTAGCACTCTGGAACCAGAAAAAAGAAAATACACTAAATCTAGCATGACAGTAGTAATTATGGTTTTACCTCCATGCAGTTCCTTTTATACTGAAGGCATTTTAAAAGTATTCAGATCATGTGCAGGGACCACTTCATGCAGTACTGAAAAGCTGTGAAACAAATGGACTCCTTAGCTGCACAGCAACCCAGTCTGACGTGCATGGGAGGTTTAGGTTGATAAACTACAATTACCTGAGGTTGAATCTGGCCAAGACACTAAGATTAACAATTTTGCACTTTATTTGTATAAATAGAGATGTGGGATCTTTAACAATATCCCTAAGTGGCTGGGATCTTGGTTTAATGCGTCATGTTTCTTTCAGAGGGAAACATCTTTGTATCCCCACGGACACAACAGCAATTGAACATGCACTGTCTAGAGTCCTGCGTTTAACTCCTGATCTTAGGACACAGGAGTGGTATTTGTGCTGCCTGGGAATTAGACAGTGCAGGCAGAGTGTGGATCTGAACCAGCATAGCTGTGCTGATAAAAAGAAAAGTAAAAGGACAATTTTACCAGAGAAATCAGAGTCTTGTCTCTATAGCTTATTTTCACCTGAACAAGGGATGAACTTGAGGCTCATATGATAATGCAAAATTCAGCCTGGCTGGCAGGGCTGTGTCTGCACTAAGCATGTAAGACGGTGTACCAGTACAGAGGTTACCTACTGCTTTCTCTGCGGGACATTATAATTCTCTTAGACCTGCTGGTGCAAATGCTGCTTAATTGATTTTGGTCAACGTCAGCCTCATTTAGCAAAAACAGAATTTTTGAGCTATTTAAATACTTTGGATAGTGCTGGCTGGAACAACATTGGGGTGATTTGGCAGACAGCTTGGTCTGCAGGTCAGATATGTGGGAGGGAAGGAAGACAGCGATGAGCATCCGGGAGCACTTTCTGCTTCTGTGTGGGAGCATCTGTCTGCGGAGTCCATTGAGCACTGCCAGGTCCCATCCCCAGCACTCCTTTAAAAGCAATGCATTTCTAGTGTGAACACAGCCTCTTCACCTTTCAGAATGCTACTTCTTTACTGTTTCAAAATGTACTTTGGCTAATTTACTTACTGAATTGTCAGTTTGGTACAGTAGGAGGTGTTGGGTAGACTTTGTGAGATGAATCTAATGCTCAGCCATCCTAATTCGGCAGCTAATCAACTGGGTCAGTGATGATACAAAATAAATACACTGTGAAAACAAAATGGTTTTAGCATATCGGGCCTTAACTGCCTTTAGGGTTTTACATGCCTCGCTAAATTGAAATTTCATACACAGAGAATACCTCCAATAGCACAGTAGCTTCTTAATCCCATGCTTTTGTGATAACTTCCTTTCTAGAGGAGAAAATAAAATGTAAACTTAATTGCTTAAATGCTGAAAAATGCTTTGCTTTGAACTCAATGAAGCACAAAGATGAATAGTTTATTACTAAAGGGAATTTAACTGTATTTATGACTGCTTGTACTGTGAAATTCATTGTGATCTCTAAAGACTTGCTTTCTTTTCAGGGATATTATACTGTAGCTCAGACTACAGTGGAAAGCCAGACTGTAAGAAAATTATAGTCTCTAGGAAGATTGCTTCTGTATTTATGGAAAATAAATATAAAGCTTTAGCAACTTCAGGATTCAAAGCAGTGAACTTCTTGAAAATCGCTAAAAGGTAAATGATCCACCACCAATGGTGTTAAAACCAAATATTTTGTTATACTAGATAAATGTTGTGCTATTGGTGCCTGCTACATCATTTATGTCTCCAACATTCCTAGATGAGATTTGAAAAAACATCCAGAACACAGATATAACGAAGTCGATTCAGTGGATGGAGAAATGCATCCCATGCAAAGTACTTCTAGTTTTTGTGAAATTTATACTTGTGATCAGTGTCTGGTGACTTACTGCACAGCAGAAATTTAGGCCAATGGTTTAGCACACGTGCATGAATTTCCCAGCTATTCTGAATGTTTCCATCTGCATATGTGACCAACTAAAATAGTAATTCTTCCTCATGCAGCAGAATAAACCACAGCCTTCAGGCATACCAGCATTTTGTTGGCCATCTTACCAAACAGAAGCAACCTTGAAAAAAGCCGGCCGGGCAAGAAGCACATGTGATCAGGAGGGGTGTTATATGAATTAGAACTAGAAGAACTACTAATCTTCAAGATATTGGTAAGATATCATGTAGAGTATTGTGTTCGGCTATGGTAACCTGTGCTCAAGACCAGCTTTCAAAGTGGCCTGCACTTAGGGAGGAGACAGTGGGCTAATCAGTAAAGCAATGAGCTTCTCTTACGCAAAGCGATGTAAAGAGCCTGATCTGTTGAGGCCTGACAAGAATGAAGGGATAATCTTTCCAACAGAGCTGTGTGGTTGCGGAGATATTGGAGGAGGTAAGAAAGTTGGCACTTCTGAAGATAGTATTTGCTAGCTTGATAAGTGGGATTTTATGAAAAAGGATAAAATCACTAAAATAACAGGGCAGGGAGCCTGCTGGTGCAGTAGGCACATTCCAGGGCTCTGTTCTTGTGAACAGATTGTCTTCAGCAAATGTCAAATCCTTAGGAAAACTATTGAAGGGCTATTTAAAAAAAATATTTAAGGTGATACATTTCTAGTTTTTGTGTAGTTTTCCTCCCCTTGCTTTGCAAAAAGCCTGTTTCAATGACATGTATCAAAAGAAGTGGAAATTTGGCATATACTTGTTTCTTCTAGAGCAAAGGCTAGAGTGAAAGTTAAAAACCAAAAAAAAAATTTAAAAAATCTAATAATCTTAAGCAAGGTATGGTTCAATTCAGCTTTGACCATACAGCAATTATTTGCCAGTATAAGAATCATGGCTTTGCTTTGTTTACATTTATACTATCAGAAGATTTCCTGTTTTGAAATGCAGCTCTGAAGCTGGTGATTGGGTGATGAGGATTTCTGTTAGAATACAAAACCCAGGTAGAATTAACTGTGATCTTTACAGCAATGAAAATGAATATATAAAAAATAGGTGAAATTAAATGCACGTTTTCTAGTGTACCCACCATGCTAGTTACCATTCTCAGTAATGCATGCTTCTCACCAAATTAGCAGAAAATGTCCACGCTCTAGACCTGCAGGTAGTGTCTCTGTGTCATGCGCACTGTTCAAAGGACATGAATGTTTTGTTTCTTTCTGTAAAACCGTATATCACTGTGACGATGTATGGACGTCTTTCAGCGAAAGACTCATACAGTAGGTTCGATGCAAGATCAGCAGCTACTTCGATCATGCCAAACTCACCGTTTTGGTACAAACCTATCAAAAAAAGAAAAAGCATTAACCCAACTGCCACAAGTTGTCATCACATTTACAGTTTATTACATTTAAATTAAACAATTACATTTTCAGTACATGAAAGTGAAAAGTGAAACCTGCTTTCATACACACAGATGACCATGTGTTGCTTGATGCATTTATGCTCATTGGGTGTATTTTCATCCTGTCTTGGTCCTGACCAGCAACTAAGGGCTGCAGTTTTGGTAGGGTAGCACATATCATCAACCCTATTCTGACTGGCTTAATCTTAATCCTGTGCTGTTGTGAGCATTTACTGTTTGTTTTTTTTTTTCCCAGAAACTATGCAAAGCATGCTCATATCTGACTGTCGTATAGAGTATTATAAATACACTCATTATCAGTACATCTGTAGTATTTGCTGCTAGGCATGAAGTTAGAATTTTACAGCAATCAAAAGTGGTGCTTTAGTAAAGTCATACACAACATTTACAGGGAAGAGTGAAGAAATTTAAAATACCGTGGTATCTGAGGCACTGTTTGGTAAAGGGATTAGATGGCATTGACTGCCATATATTTTGTTTGCTTACAACTCTGATAAGGATGTTTTTGCCAGTTTATCTAATTTGTAATATTAGTTGTGTCCTAGAAGAGTGGTTCTCTTCTCTAATGGAAATTAGGGCATTTAGAAAGAAGTATGAGGCTGTTTGCCAAATGAAAATGCCTACGAAATTCTAAGTTTGCAACTGGTATTTCAAGTCACATTTCGGTATGTTCATGGTTTAATTTTCTCTTTTATTTTTCTGCTGGGAAATTGCCAAAAACAGTACAAGAAAAGAAAAAAATCTAATCACAGAATTTATGTGAACCATTTCACTGTGTTAGCAAAGCTCCAGTTCTTGTGAAGGATACTTTATGACAGAATAGCAGTCCAGTATGAGATAAATTAGGAACTGAGAAAAAAACCCCAGTCACGAGTGTAAATGACTTTTCATTCATGAACATGTGAAACTGAAAGAATGTGTTGAATGTAGTTGCCTGTGTGTTTCTCTTGGATCTAGGAATATTCAATATGTTTTGTTAATTTTAGGTGAGAATTAGATTACTAAAATTTGCTTATGCCATCAGGTGGATGAGAAAATAAGAAAGTTGGCAGATAAGATTATAATTTCGGGTGGTCTTGACATGTAGGAGAAAAGGACTTGAAGAAGTAGATTTTGGTTAGGTAGAAGTGCTAATGCACATATACAGACTTAGAAACAGACTCAGAACCAGTTCCATACTATATCATGAAATTAATGGAAATCAGCTCTGTGCTTGCATGGCAAGGAAAACAAACGCCAAAATGAGATACAGAAAGCAAGAGCATTGTGTGCTCCTCCCAGCATGGAACATGGAAGCTGGTGTGGGAAATGCATTTCTAAACAGATGTAGGTTAGTCAGCAGAAGAGCAATGACAACATTTACAATACCAGAAAATCTAGAAGACAATTGCTGAAAGGAAAGCTGGAATCTACTTCATGACTGAAAAGACAAATTCAGTCTTGAAATAAGTTCTTCCATGAAGAGCAACAGAACAACTTGCTCTCCCTTTGAATGCTGAAAAGGACAAGAACAGATGATCTAACTTGCAGCAAAGAAGAATAAGGTGAAACATTAAGAAAAATTTGTATAAAATTTTATGATACTGGAATCATCCCTGGCTCTTCTGTTTCCAAGCTGGTTTTATGTCACAAATTACTTGCAATCATGTGCTGCATTTGTCTTACCAAACCCTTTCTTTTTTATTGTGAATAGTTTATAGCTTATAAATCATTAGACATGAAGGACATGATTTGCATTTTTGTAAATCTAATTGTGTAAAAAACATAAAGATCAAATCATTGAGTGAATTTGAAAAATAATTAGAGCAAATTAATTGGGTAAATTATTTGCTGTGAATCATTCACTTCAGCTTAATTTCTAAGTTTTGTTTATTATTGATCCTTAATTAGAATAATGGTACTATATGCAAAGTTAATTGGTTTTAGTATCACTCGGAATACAGGTATTCTCTCATTGCTTTAAAAATGTGCATCGTCAGAGATACTTTTGAACAGTCAGTTTGCATATCAATAGCTGTTAATATTGTGTTAAAACCCTTGCAGTATCATTCTGCGAATATTGGAAAAGTAAGGGTAAATAAACATGATTAACTGCAGGCTGTGATGCTAAACATATTCAATTATTCAAGTGAATGTTTCTCTCACTTTCGGCTAATGAGAAATTTATAGATTAGCCTTTTCCTTCTTCCCTGGTGGTTATTCCCTCCTATTGTTAAGAAAAAAGGGAATAATATAATGAGATGCTCACTTGATTACTCTCAATAAGACTTCAAATGGTATTTTTAGGAAGAAACAGCCAAATTCATCCCAGGTGCAACATCAACAAAATCAATAATATAAGAATAATGAATATTGCTGATGAAAACTGCTTAGATCACTGCAATTTCTCTGTATGATCATTTTGATTTAAAACATTTTTTAGTTTACAAAGCACCTCAGGGGAGGTTTAGGCTTGACATTAGGAAGAAGTTCTTTACTGAGAGGGTGATTGGTCATTGGAATGCGCTGCCCGGGGAGGTGGTGGAGTCACCGTCCCTGGAGGTGTTTAAGGAGAGATTGGATGAGGCTCTTAGTGCCATGGTGTAGCTGATGAGTAGGAGTAGGTGTAGGTGTTGGGTCATAGGTTGGACTTGATGATCTCGAAGGTCTTTTCCAACCTTGTGATACTGCGATAGACCTTTTAAAATGACATTAACTCTTGCAGTATTTATTCAAAAGCTCAGCCTGGAAAAAGACCGGTTTATGGAGAATATGTGTCAGTGTACGCGTACAACATAGAACTCCACTGATCTCAGTAAGGTGCTTCCCTGGCGAGGAGGCCAGGGCCCATTTCAAGGCTGCATATCCTTAAGGGCTGAAGAGCAAGTTGTGCCAGCGCTCTGTACGTCTGCGCAGTTCCCATGTGCAAGCTTCTCCAGTAGGAGAGTTTCAGGTAGTTCCCTGGGAGACACGGGTGAGCTGGGAAAGGGGATGCAGTAGGTCTTCCAGATCCCAGCCGCCGTCAGTCAGCTTAGAGGTAACGGTTCCCCTCTGGCTCTAGGAGCAAGTACTGTCCATGGCTTGTGTTTGTAGGACTGGCCTCTCCCATACTGCCTTTTGGGAATAGCCTCCGACCTGCACGTTGCCCACAGGCTGACCACTCCCAGGCCTTACCTGGAAACTGTGCCAGGAGCGCGCTGACAATTGCCACGGTATATGATTACAGGACAGTCCTTGACTTTGCACCAGTCCTTCAGGGAGAGATGCACTCACAGTTCTCAAGCCAACTGCAAATACGGAAACTTTCTGCCTCCTAGCGTTGCTCTTGACGTTTACTTTGTTTGAGCTGTCAGACTGGATCTTAAGCTTAGGTTCCCTACTGTTCTCAGCACACCTAATACGCTGATTTAGCAGACCTGATGCAGACCTGGCACGGGAACTTGTCTCAGAAGTTTCCACTGAGATATCAAATAACCAGCTGAGCTTCTCAAAGCAAAGCAACTCTTTGGAAACAAAGCATCTCAGTAGACAGCCTTATTTCATAAGAAAGGTTTATTTTTAAGCCTTTCCCTCATTTTCTTTCTTGGAATTTCATTTTAACACATGGCTTAACTAAAAAAAACCCTAGAACTGTAGGCTCTCTCTATTGATATAAAACAAATCTACCATGAACTTATTGCTCATTTTTAATTAAAATTTTCTGTTATGTAAAGCATGAGTCTTAGGTTTACTGGCAATCATTCAAGCTCTTGGAACAGAAGATCTTAGCACAGCCTCGTAGAAAATTTAGTGAGAGCCTCCTGCAGGAGTTCTCTTTCCCACAATGAGATTTCAGTAAATTACACCATCCTTTTCAAGAGTAATTGCAATAAATTTAATATGACCAGCAAACATGAAATATGTCAGTGTAACACAGTTCATTACAATAGCATCTCGATTGCACACTAATAATAAATAGTAATGCTCAGCTAACAGCCAAGAAAATGTAACATCTGAGCATTGAAAGAACATAAATAAGAATCTGAACTCATCTGATCCTGTTCTGAATAGAATAAATGGATGCCCCGTGGACTTCTATCAAAGTGATGGATGAGGGGTTTTCTTTTTTGACTACTGAAAATGTAAAGAAATAAAAAATGTATCCAGCCCCCAGACTTTCATCCTCTCCCTGCATTTGTAGTTCTCCCCTCCAACAAATGATTGAGGACTGTGAACACAGAATGTGAAGGACAGCCACTCTGGCAGGAATATTTGAGATCATAATCTAAGTTGTAGCAGTACCTTGGGCACTTAAAGGGATATGGTCAAATTCTGCTCTGGGTTTTGGTTTGCTTTACATTTCCGTGTTTGTAAAAAATCATGTTTTCTGGAAAACATGAGCATATTTTATTTTGTTTTTAGTTTGTCCTCTTGTTTGGGAAGTGATTTCTTCCCTTCATTTCTTTCTGGAGTACAATCCAATTGAGCATGTTTTTTTCTGCAATACTGATCCTGTCAGTCAATAGCTAGGAGTTACATTCATTTTTAATATTATTTTGTGCTCTTTCAAGCAACTCTGTCGAAGCACACTGAAGCATATTTCAGCTGCAGCACAACACACTTTATTTTAATCTTGCACTGATACTAGCGGATGCGCAGAAAATGCTAGTTACTTGTAAATTATAACTGAATAATTTAAAGCATGACCAGATTATTATTGTGAGCTCATGAAGGAGAAAATTAAAGGTTTAAGGGACAGACTCAATTCTGATCTAAAACTGCCATAGCATGTGGAGATAATAAACATACATCAGTAGTGAAATTTGTCAAAATATCATCCCTGAATTGACAATGTGCGTGGATAATCTTGTGATAACATTTTATTTTTATTCAGGCTGAAGCAGAAGTAATCAAACCTCATTTGTCAAGGCTGGGTTGTTATTTTAACCAAGGGGAATGTTTCTTCCCAAAGTTACAATGACAATAAAAAATACAACAAAGAAGGCATGAAGGACTTTCATCGTGTGAGATATATGATATAGAACAGAGACAGGACACCAGACTTGACTGATGAATGGTATGACCCATCACGGACCCCCCTCTCTTTCTTTATTTTGCATTTCCAGCAATTTATAGTTGCCTACAACTTTACAAGCCTTTAATAAGGTGTGATGGTATTTTCTTTGTAGAAATATTCCTTATGTAGTGTTTGAGTGTGTAATAAATGTTATTTACAATAGGTGTACTGGTTTAACATGAAAATTTCAAGTAGCTATTTATATTATACGTAACAGATAAAGCAGATATATCTATTTCATACTTGAAATGGCTCAACTTGAGTGGCTCAATAGGCGTTTGAGAGATGTGATATCTTGGTGCAAGAATAAATTTTTTTAGACACTCAGCTGAATCCAGGAGCATTGCTCTGCTTTTGCGGTAGCTGTAAAAATTAATTATCATACTTTCTTCTCTCTTGTCTGCTTTGTTACTTTTAGAAAATCAGTACTGATTATGACATGGGGCTGAATGAAAAAACCTCGTCTGGGATCCCAGTGCTACAGCTGATTGTTGGACAGCAGGCCCGTTGATTTCAGAGTTGATATGCATTATGTTTCAGCTAATTCTTAGTCTAGGGTTGCCCAGGTGTTGTGATGATTTCATTGTCATGTAGGTGCAAAGATCTTAAAATCACAAATGGATTACTAAGGTTGTCTGTCTGATCTCCTGTAAAAGAGGAGTTGCTGATGTCAGTCACAAGAATGTAATTTTAGTTGGTTTTAGTTGTTTAGTTTGTTTTTCAGAAAGACAACAATCCGTGGAAAATTCACCTCTTGTTTTCTAATCCTGTTTCCCTCCCTCCTGTCACTTTCATTCCAATGCTTGTTTGTAATTCTTTGTCTAATTTTGCCTGGACCAAACTATGACCTTGTTATTGAATCTTATTGTGTCACTAGTGTCACTTTTGAATACTCAGTGCCAGAATTTACACAACCCCAATACATATTTTATGGTTCTGTCTTGATAATTTTTTCCTTAAACCTGGCAATAACAAAGTATTGTGAAGAAAGTGACCTGCGTTTGGTTTGGAAGTCCTTCTGCTTACGTCTAGATTTTAGTCAGGATATTGTATAAGGCTATTGAGTATGCAAACTCTTCCAGACTCCTTTCAGCTGCAGAAGATGGGGAGGGATAATCCCTTTTCAGGTTGACTTGCAGCTCATCTCTGTCATCTTTTTATATGTTATTGCCTCCTTTTGTATGCTACCACCATTAGTCAGTCTGAAAATTAGTCAAGCTATCAAAGACCTTATAGCCAAAATAATTTAATTTAAATTTGGTCCCCAGCAGTGGGACTGGAGAGTATCATACAGAAGATCACTTGGTGGGTCTGAGAGATCTCCACTGTTCAGTGGGGGGATGGTGAAGAATGGCTGCAGGAAAGAAGTGATGAGAAAAAGAATCTGAAAGATCCCTAGTCTTGGACCATGCTGAACATACAGCGACAACTGCATACTGAAAAGGACATGGCCTGTGTTCTAGGTAGATCTTGGAACTATTTTTCCAGCGACCTAAAATGAGACAGGAACATCTTGAATTCTTCAAAGGTAGGAAGATCAAGCTTGCCAGGAAATTCAAAGTGGCCCTTAAGAGCACTAGGCTGTTGTCAACCTGAAGAGACTGGGTGTACTGCTGTACTTGTGATGTAAAACAGATGCAAACCCAGGTCAGTTCTGTCAGCAATTACCTCATCTGCTGCAGGGCCACACAAACGTGGCTGAATTGCTCAAGTTTCTGGCTGGGAGCAACTGTTACCACTGTGTCCAGTCCATTTGCGGTTATCCATTTTTGCTTTTACTGTTTAGGAGGCCATGGGCATAAATTTATTTATTTTTTTTCTTAGTTTAACTCTTTTCATCCTTTCTTCACCTTCACTCTACTAAGTAAAGTAATATAAAACCAAAACTGTTTCACTTGATGCTGATAATTTTTAGAAATACAGTCCTTCATATGACAACATTCTTCCCATGTTGAGGCACTTTTCGTATGTTTTCTTCATTTTGTTCTCTGAAGAAGAGTTAGTCACATCTACTATTTACGGTTTATATAAAATTTAATTTTTAAGCAGTGTCATAGTTCTCAACAGAGAGATCACACCAGAGCTGCATCAAATTGCATTCTGACCTCAAGGTATTATCCTTAAACTGCAATTCAAGGTGCTTCCCCTCATTAGTTTAATGACTGCTACAGCAGTTTGTCTCGGTTGACATTTTTCATAAATAATTGGAAGCCCTTTGTTGCCATGGCTTAATATAATTTCATGCCCTATCCCTTAATGATTCACAGTCAATTTGTTAATCCGGAACTCTATTTTCCCTGAAATGCTCCTGTCCGTAGTGATTATTCCCGTAACTGCACCAAGCTTATTGAGAACTCTGACTCCTGCCTGTGAACCATTACGCCATCTCCTTCAGAACAGATGCTAAGGAAACGCACTACGTTACTCTCCTGACTTTTTGACTAGAAATTTTGATCAAGTGATTACTGTGTAAATGGAGGCTTTCACAGTAACTAATTCACATTAATATATAGGTACTTTTGTTTTGTTTTCCTGATCTAGTATAGTTATAGATGCAATGTGCTGCCTGCCGACTCAAGCTGAGGAGCTGCCAATGCAATTGTACAAAGTATTCATGCTGACTCTTGCTGGTACCGCCGTAAGATTTAAAGTTGTTGAATGAGCTGCAGAACAGGAAAAATAAACCCTGCCGCTCATAAACAAATCTGTTTTTCCTTTCTGAAGAGGTCTTCGAGGATTCTGGTTTTTCTCTAACATGAAGTTCCAGAAATTTCCAAGCCTGTGTCCCAAGGGTGGCTTGAAATGTTAAATAACAAGTTGAGATTTAGTTGTTCTAAGCATTAATCAGGTACGTAAGTATGCATTTGCAAACATATGTAAGCATTTTTTTTTCAGAACAGAAGAGGCCTTTGGAAGGAAGCCTTCCAATTGCCCCCACTCTTTGGACTTTACCTGGTAGAGAGCACAAATAGGGTTTTATTTGAAGCAGAGCAACCTGGGTTGCACCGAGTGTACTCCAGTAGACACTGAGGGCTAAGCCCTGTGGGTAACAAACAGCTACTGCGCTGGCAGCCATTCAGGCCACAAGATCAGGTTAGACCCTCTCCAGAGTAATCGCCCCCATCTCGAAATGCTCACCGTGTGGACAGCACCACTGTAGGGCACCGTGCTTAGCTCTGCAGGTTTGACACCGCTGTGCTGCGCTGCTGTGTATTGTAGGCATTTTGATAATAACCTTGGAGTCTGAAAATGAAGGAAGAGTGAACCACTTTTCTTTTTTTATTTCTTTCCTTTTAAATTTTTTTCTTCTGAATGCCAACATGATGAGCTATTAGTGCCAGTGCTGGAATAATCTGTAAATTTTTGAGCCTTTTGTGAGCATGCATTTTTATACCCTTATAGCAGTTACTGTGAATAAGGGCAGTGAAGATGTATGTCCCAGATGGATTTCAGTGCTTCTGTTCGTGTGCTTAAAAATGTTGGGTGTGTATTTTAGAGTGATTGTGTTTCAAATAGTCTATAAGAAAGGAAATGAGGTTTGGAAGACTAAGAAACACAGAAGAATATGTGTTTAGAGGTAAACAACAAATAAACAATATATCCCAGAATGAGCAAATCGCAAATAGTACTCAGTTTTACCTCTGCACAAGTATGCAGAATTCAGTGGCTGAACATGTAACCAAATAATGATTTAGTGCCTACTATATAGCCCAAATTGAAGGAAAATAGAGATGCAGACTTGTACTCTTTGTTTGCAGAAATAAATTCCTAAACTGAAATGCTTTTGTGGACCTGTGCCCGCACTATTCCAATTTCTCTTGATGATAGTGGTGGGGGGGAAGGAGAGGAAAATCATAAATTGAAGCCACTGTCCTATTTATGGAACATACTGATTCACGTGCAAAGCACGTTCCTGCCCTGTTCTTGCATGCTGCCAGGAAAACAGATTGGTTTGGTACTGTGGAACCCATGGGCTGTATGCTGGCATCAGCTTCAGTGTGAACTGAGTGGTTTAGTTTTTAGGAGAACATTTTTCCGTATGTTTGCAAATTTAAAGCAGTGCATTTTGATAATATAAATCATACTGTTGATTTTTTTTGACCTTCTGTAAACTAATTTCACAGTACTCTGGCTAGTGTTCTGAATGTATTTTTAATTTTTAATAAACCAGAACTAAACAAAATCTTTTTCTTCACCTGTTAGGGATACACCTTCTCCTGATATAAATGGTACCTTATTTAATTCTGTTGGTTTACATAGGATTTTTGTGTCTCCACTGGATTGGTACCAATAATGAATCTGGCATAATCTTTCTTATTGCTGAGCTGAAGAGGTGCCTCTCTGTTTGATGCTGTTTAATGCATAATTTTTCTTTGTTTTGATGGATTGTTTTTTGTTCATTTGTTAGCAATGACATCTTGGAGAATCATACCCTTTGTGAAATGGTCACTATCTAAAAAATTAAGCAATTACAAATATAAGCATTAATACAAACATAGCAATTTGAAAGATGCATTCACCCATACATTCTATACTCAAGCAAAATGAAAATCAACATTTCATGCAGAAAAGACCACACATTTTACAGATCAACATTTTGTTATTCCTATGAAAAATATTTACAAAAGAAGCAAGTCCAGTTCAATGTGGATTACAGAGAAAACTAAGGAGTTTTGAATAAATCAATGACTCTCATTAATACTGCCCTCAGTGTGAAAATGTTTATTACTAATACAAAACAGTATGCTTTGTCTACAAATGAATCTGTCATATTGTTTTGCATTTTATATCACTGTTCAGTCAGCAATTATTGATCTATGAACATGAAAATTCTATAGATTTTCCATATAATGCCAGCTATTTTCTAATGTAGGAGTAGCTGGTTATTTTAAATTAAACTAGTGTTGTAAAACACTATGTAAAATATGTTGAAATTTTGAAATTGTGTATAGATTTTACTTGCTTGTAGGTTTGATAAACATAGGGTTACGTGACTTTTTGTGGTTGAAGGTGGGGTTTTGTGTATGATGTATGATTTTATTGGAATTGCACAAGTAAATGTTACTTTAACTTTGGTTTTAAAAGCTCAGATACGTAGCTTCACAAGAACTACCGATTTCAGGGACAGTTCGACTACAATCTGTCTAAGTTACAAGGAAAACTGTTCCAAATTTGGGACCAGGCTATATGCAAACTGCAACCTCAGTTGAAGCAAGGGGAGCTCTGCTCTTTAAAAGTGCTTAGAACAGACCAAAGCTGCTGGTTATGATGAATCAAGCAAACAGCTGGGGAACCTCACAGGTACATGAGACTCAAATAATCAGGTATTCATATATTTTGAAGATTAATTTGTATTCCTGACTCTTAAATTAGAACAACTGAATATGGCTATTTATGTTTGGTTAAGGAAAGAGCATGAGCTGTTCTCAGTAATACATTCATTTATTTTTCTCCTATTCTTTGCAAAGTAGATGATTTTTAAATCAGCTGTTAAACTGTAGGGCCGCATTATGTACTCTGTGATGAAGCGAAGGCCATATCCACAAGGGGAAGCTAGTCAGAATTAGCCTACATATGCTCACACTGTAACTGGGGTGTGGCTCAAATTTGATACAAACAAAAGCATTGTTGAGTCAGCTACAGTTCACTGAGGACTGAAAAACCCACAGTGGCTGCAGATAAATACCTCAAGTAATTGACTGTTAGTGTGATCTTTGCTGCTGCAACACACTTCTGCTGTTGCTTACTCCACTTGCTAAATGAAAAGTAGCTTGTGTTCTGGATAAATTAGGATACAGAACAAGAAAATCACCGGTCTAATCCTGTAAGGATCTTCACCTCATGTGCCTACATGAAAGGACTTTAATGTTCATAAGGCTGAACGGTTTGACATCTAGTTCCCGTCTAAACTCTTCTTACTATAACAGGGAGACAATTCTTCATCTCTTTGAAGGACATAAAATGCAGTGATGCTTGCCTCTTCTTTTTACAACACTTCCTCTTCTCTTACCGTGAGCATTCATTGAGGGATTCATCAAAACAGACAGTATTCACCTTTGACATCTAAAATAGCAGAAATAAATCATATGCATGTTGCCTTGGAGGAAACTATATCATTTGTAGAAGGAATTAACAGTAACAAACTCCTATGTGAAAATATTCAACTACTGACATGTAAAATCAGATGAGCTAAATCTCACGCTGTATGTGCAAGTTAAGACTATGAATTCTCCTGCAGGGTCTATAACCTGAGAGGCAAGTACCACTAAGGCTCAGGGACCTGCTTATTTCTTCAGAAAAAAGTTTTCTGGAGAGCCCCACGAGTTCTGTGCAGTCATTTTCCTTGCATGTGTAGGTACAGCATAGTGGGAAATAGGCCAGGAAAAACAAGGAATGGTTAAATATTCCTGAGAGAGAAATTTTACAGAGAGGCTGATGGGTTTCTAACTCCTGTACCCAGGCACCCAGGCAATGCTGTGTGCAATCCTGGTCAGCTGGCTCAGGAGTATCAACCAACCTGTATAAACCTCTCTATCCACAACCCAGCAGCTGCCAGACCTGCACGCTTCCCAAGCCTTGCTCATTAACGTGTCTGATCCCGAATGAGATTGCTTTTTGTGAAGACCAAGGAAAAAAATTACTCCTAAGGAGAACAGAAATCAGGAAGGAAATAAGAAGTACATCTCGGTCGTGGCATCTCTGGGCATGCTCCTGGTTATTTATAATCTCTTGTTAGGGCTGTTCCAAAGGTCGAATGTAGCCTTAGGAATGTATGGATCCTGCTATGCATCCTGTGGGAAACTTTTCACATCCATTCATTAGATCTGGTTTTGCAGTATGCTTTTTTTAAAAAATGTATTTTATAGCTGTGCTCTCTGTCACACACACACAGCTTATTGACTACCAGACAGGACCGACTGTGTGCCACATCCCTGATGCTTTAACTACGAGAGTAACCTGTGCACATTGTGTCTGTTGTCGTAGGCAAGGCGTTTCTTTTGACAGCCTCGACTGGGAAACGGAGGCAGTGGGAGGGCAGAGCTGAGAGCTCTTGGCTTTTGCTGTCTTTAAACAAGCTGAATATATTTGTTTTAGTGGTCACACTCTGCTACATGCTAGTGTATGCTGTGCCAGAGGTTCCAGAATTATTTATGGAAAGCAAGAGCTTGAAAGTCCCTGTTTATATATATATTTTATACAGTCAAGTAGATCTCACATTGAAAAAAATACAATCCCACATAATGATCTAGCGGAGCAAAATATATGTGCTGTGTACACAACTGAATATATAGTGTCTAAATAACTCATATGAGGATCAGAAAATCTGACAGACATAAGTGGTTTAGCTGAGCTGAGCTATTTTGTCTATATAGGTCTTTAAATTATTAGAGAAAACATAAACAGCTATAGGTCTTATTTAAAATACGATTTTTAAAGTGGCAATGATTATATAGAAAAAACATCCCTTAAGTAATATGTCCATTTGCCATTATCGTAACAATGCAAATTACCTAATGAACTGAATGCACAGATTCACAGTTCTATCAAGAGTTGCATTTGATGCCCAAGTCACTCTAATTGCTACCTATGTAATTGTGTAACTCATGTAAATTACTAAAGACAGATTGATTTAAACACAGTGTTAAATTTTAAAAGGAGTGACAGTACTAATAAAGCAAAATAATCAGAATAGATCTATTTGACAAAGCCAGTAATTATGAACTTGCATACCAATTAGTTCTAAGTAGGTAGGTTTGTTCCAGCTCTTTCATTAGACTGGAGAATAATAATTTTCATTTTCCAAAATATCCAGAAAATAAAAGCAAAAATTCATTATGCAAACCAAACACATAGTACTCACCTTTTCAGTGTTTCTGTTTACTATCATAAAGGAAATATACTTGCTGGTAAATCCACCCGCTCAAAATAGACAAATTGTTGCCCCTTTTTTCAATTGAAGTAATGAGATCTATCAGCAAGAGAGTTCTGCGGGTGGGGGAAATCGATCCAAGTAGACAGTGTGAAACACTGATGGAAAAACTGCTAAGAAGTCTTTTGAAGATGTATTGACAATGCATCTGCTTTTCTCACAGCAGTTTATCTCACACTTGAAACTATTGCCTTTAATGGTACCGTGACTATAGTAGTGGCTTCTGATTTTCTCTTGTGAGTGACACATCATCCATTTATCTATTTATCTGTCATTATCTACTTTTAATTGAGACAAAACACTGTTTCCCCCTTATTTCCTTTTGGATTACCACGGGGAGTAAGTTAAATTAATTAAAATTAGAACTTCATAATTTTTTATTAGCTATGATATGCAAATAAGTCTCTGTACTTTCAGTAACCACACATTAGCTGTGCAAATGCAAATTTGCATAATTTAGAAAGTTAGCGTATAGGTTGATTGAAAAGCATGATATTGCAGTAGCAAGACTTGATAAAATAAGCTCTCAAGGAGAAATTGGGAAAGTCTTATTACTTGGGACATCTTAAATTGAACTAGGAAAAGCTTTATCATCATAGTGCTTTGCTCTCAAAGCGAGATGCATTAGTTACTCACAATACTGGTAGGTCTTTTTTAACAACGCAGCCCTGCAGATTTTGGCTGCGATGAATGGAGTATATTCTTCATATGCAACTGAATGTATTGTTTTAGCTAAACCTTTGAAAGTGAGTTTATTTTTCATTTTAGAAACTGGAAAATATGAAGGTAAGTCAATAAAAATATGTGAGTATATTGTTATCCTTATTGTGGAAATTCCTTCCTGTAGTTGTTTATATATGAGGAAACATTTAAATTAAGAGTTAAGGCAAATTCAGTATTTTATTTTTTTTCTGGAAAATAATTGGTCTGAAATCTATACTACCTATCAGTTATTCAGGAGAAATGGACACTAAAAGAGGTATGGTGGTGTCACTCTGTCACTCTGAAATTTGTCATATTTTCTGCTTGGAACATATATGTTAAGATTAGGTACAAGTACAGGTTTTACATTCTTTTTGTTTTGTATTACTGCACATCCATTTCAGCAGTGCCTCGTTCATTTCACTGTCAGAGTAGCCAATACTGAGAAGAACATGGAAGAACTGGATGATGGAAATAAAAAACCTCGCAAGAATTTCTTCTCCCAAACAGTTTCAAAGTTTGAGTTAAGGTTTTTGAAACATGATGTGTTATCGCTGCTTTCAAATGCTTTATTTTAGGTAAATATATCAGGCAGAGTCTTACCAAGGTGAAAAGACCATTTATGTGTTACCAAAATAAACCTTCACAGATTGAGCTTCTGACACTGATATTTCTTCAAACAGTATAAAGTAATACTGCATCACAGAACTGTTTCTTTTTTTTTCCAGTTAAACATTTTCTATTTCCTTTTTTAAAATAATGTAGCATAGAAATTAGCTGCACGAAAAAGAGCGAGACGTGTGTTCTTTCAGAATGTCATATTCCAAGTTAGGGAATAGCTTGTTGAAGAATTGGCAAAATAGCAACAGAGAGAGATATGATGGATTGATGGTGTGTTGGCACCATCACCATTGCTAAGAGGTGACAGGTTTTAGTAGGCTATGGGGAATGTTAAAAGTAAAATAATTTCACAGAATGGCTATTTTCAGTGCAGCTTTGCAATGATGCTAGAAAGGAAGGTGTCCCTACCCAAGGCAGGGAGATGAAACTACATGATCTTCAAGGTCCTTTCTGACCTTCTAAGGATCTGTGACCCTATGATTATCTTTGACAAAATGTCAAGAATAATTCTGAGGGGTTTGTTTGTAGAAATAGAATGGGAAGGGCAGATCTGGGAATTTTCAAGGAAATGATGAGCCTGCTAGAAATCTTTTTGCTGATTTGTATCTGCTTTTGATGTTTAACGTTCTAGCAGAATTATCAGTCATGTTGGTTTCAATTTTGCAAAGCTTTAGATGTTTATCTTCTTTTTGAGTGTTGCTGATATATTCCCTTGCAAAGTGGGCAAAATTCATGAGGAATTTATTATAAAGGAATCAAATATTACTTTTACTCTTAACAGGGTGTGTATTTTCTGAGTACCTGAAAGACACACTGAGCTCTGGAAACTAGCTGCAACACTAAAATGCTTCGTACTCTTAGGCACCCGACTCCCTGAACTAGAAACATTAATTATGTCACTTGAAATCTGAGGCATTTTTAGGAATAGTCAATCAAAAAGAATCTAGTATGACTATTGCAGTGGTAAAGGTACCAGTTAAGTCCAACGAGGTATCACGTGGTTACCTTTTTCCTAAGGTGATGTTTCAGAACACTCACCGAGAACTCTTAAGTTATCGGGTGTACAAACACACATATAAACTGAGCAGGTTTTTTTATATGCAGGGAGGAGCAATGCCACCGGACTTGTGATGCCAGTAAGAAGAAAGCCTTTCTTTTATTTTAAAGAAAGGTCATTAAGGGGATGGATTTTATTTGGACACAAATGCCAAGACCAAGTTGGAAACCTTTTGATTTACTGGAAGGCTAGTTTAGAAAACGATATGTGTGCTAGGTTAATTAAATAAAACTTGTGGAACAATGAATATTTGCACTCTCTAAACAGTGAGGAATATCACTATGACAAGAAAACCACTCAGTACTTTGTTCAGCAATGTTCAGGATCTACTGCTTGGAGGAAGAGAAGGACATCTTAGAGCAGCAACTTTCAGCCTTTATTCAGTTTAAAGGTTCTAAATGTTTTTGCAGTGCCTGTAAGGAACTCTATATATGGAATTTAAATTTGAGAGCGGGCTTTGTTCTTGTAGTTACACTGAGTAGATCATGTACTAAAATGCAACCACACAAGTTCTGCTGTGTAAATACATTTGATTCAGTCTCTGCAATCATTGCTGATTGGATAACTTACATGCCAAAGCAACAAACATTTGAGATCTGCTGACACTCATGATGGGCAAATAAATAAGAGACATTAACAAAATCAACACCAAACATAAAATCCTGTTGGGGAAAAGAAATATTTGGACTGTTTTCCCTTGAATTGTCTCATAGCAGAGATCTGGTCCTGTCACAGCCAGAATTATAAATCAGTCCTTCCTCAAGCTCTTAGCACTTCTAATAGAAAATGTTAGAAAATGTTGTGTGGGGTTTTTGGTGGTTTTTTTTTTTTATTGTTTTGTTTTTTTTCCAGTGAGTCTAGAAGCAGAAAACTCTTCCCTTTTCTCTGCTATTCCAGTTGTTCTTTGGCTTTCTTACTTGATGCTAGCACAGTTTAATACAGTTACATACAAAAGCAATAGATTGCTTTCACAGGACCATGGCTGCTTATTTTTGTCTTTTGGATAGCTTTTTCAAATATTTGTTATTGGCAAGGATTTTAAATAAGCAACTGCTGATCCTCATTTTTCACCTTTCAAACACGTGAACAGATTGTGTAATATATATTGAATATTAGATATCCATTATTTGTGTACGTATGAATGTATTTTTTATTCTTTTTTTAGAAATAGATTTATATTTAGAAGGAAGAGAAAACTGGACTTGCTGTTTCTGAAGGCAGTAATTCTTTTGCCCTGTATAATTTTCTTAGCTAAATTCGGGCCTGTATAGACAAAGGTGGGGAAAAAAAGAATATAGTTGTTAGTATAAAGGCACTGTTTTAATAAAAGAACTCAAAAATGTTGAATTCCAGTAAGTTTCACCTGCAGCATTTATGCATATTAACGGCTGTAAACTGGCCTTTTTTAGATTTTCTGTGAAACTCTAAAGAACAGAATGAAAGCAAGAACTTCTAAGAGATTTTATCATTGAAAAATTAATTATTAATGGTGTATAAAAAATCTTGCGCTTTCTATTAAAAATTACTATAATGATCAGGACAGAACAAAGAAATGCCTCTGTATTGGAAGATATTATACAGGTGATTTGTTTTGAATGAAGTTAGAGAATTATAAGATATATAGATTTTTTAAATATGCTTTGTAACATATTCATTTCCTCAAGGGTTGGAAATGAGTGGAAAATTGTTTACATGGCAGATGTTGTTCTTGCATACCTTAGTGTTTTACTGTTGAGGTGGTGAAAATGATATTTATCACTGTGAAACTCCCTGGGTTTTGCATTAAAGTGCAACTACAGGCTTAATCTGCTGGGGTTAGGAAGAAAAGGGTTTTAATTAATATCTGTGTGCCCATGGCTTTCACTTTCAATTATTACTTTGAATTCTATCTAGGATTTTTTTCTGAGAACCAGTCTTTAAAAAAATTACAGCTGATATGTTCATTCCTGCAAGATGGTTAGTGCCTTCGTTTCTCATCAAAGTCATTGTAAAATGAATGAATGCAACAGATTAAGAAATTGAATCTTAAATTATTCATTCATTATTCACAGGACTGGGAATCTCCGATGTAGCTAGGAGGATTCATAGGGGAAAAGAGACAGGATACTGTGGGAATTACTACATTTTTGGACATGAAGTGGCAAGGTCAGATCAGCAACAAACGAAGTAAGCTCAAGAACTGTAAGAAACCAGTGTGCCAGAATATATGGTTGAAATAAAACTTTAGTTAAATATAATTTAGCTTTAAATTGGAAAGTTGGGGAAATTCCTTCCAGAAGTTCAAAGTAAAGAAATTAAGTGCAAGATAGTAGAAGATGGAAGCATTACAGCTTAGTCTCTGTTTCTCAGTAGATTGTGGCAGCTGCAAAATACAGTCAGCAAAATATTTATTTATGGACAACTTCGAGAATCGAATTTTTCAGTTGGAATAATCATATAAAGGCAGATGGGAGTACAGAAAGTTAAATCAAAAATCATTCCACTGATGATTGAGGACAAAAATAAAGTGAATGTATCAGTCACTTTGAAAGGGATGTTTTAATTATGGAGATCCATGACTTCAGGAGGTACATAGCATTATATTAATCTAATGATATTTGGTGCATACTTAATGAAATTCTTTCCTTTTCTGTCTTGCAAGATGGAGAGTTCTTTGTATTCCAGATTATAAGATAGCTTTTATCATGATCTCATGAAAAGATCTCCAATCCTAAGAAGCATTTCAGGTTGCTTATAATAAGAATGTGATCTTTGTGTCCAGGTGCAATTCCACCGGGCTCCACAACCCTACAGGGACTGATCCAGACTTCAGGGTCAACAGTTGAATAAGCTAAGATACTTTTTGGTAGTCTGAGCATACGAATCATCCTTCTGCAAGGTTTCCTTCTGATGGTGGGATAAAATACTTCGATACTTCACACGTAAAATTGCTTTTTTGCATTATCTACTGATACGTCTCATGACGTAGACATTTGAGATAACAAAATACTCTGTTTTTCACAGGCTACTTAAGGTAACTGTTAGTAGATTTTAGATTGCTTCGGTCATTTCTCTGACTGTCCTAGGATGAATACTTTCAGGATCAACTAGGTAGAAAACATCAGACATATCAAGTATTGTCTTTCCTAAACATTTCTGAGTACTGGGCTGTAACTGGTGCTAGTTGCCTTAAGCGTATCCTCACAGTTTAGGTTTTAGTGAGGTTTTAGTGAGGACTAACTCATAAAAGCATGTCACAGTTCTTCAACATTTTGGCATGATTTTGGTCCACTCTTAGGTGGAATATTTCTTTCCTACATTTTCAGCATTTGCAAAGTCACCAAGTCAAATTTACAAGAAAGATGGAAAGGCATCTATTTGGATCTATTTCATTTCAACCTTCCTCAACGTAGCTCCTTGAACAGTAAACAACTGCTATCCTCCTTAAGACTATTCTTCTTCTGACCTTCCTGAGAGCTGTAAAATGCTTGGACTGTGTTGATGAAGTTATGTATGGTTATACCAAAGATAATAACCATGACGGGGTCAGGAGCTCATTTCTGTGTGTCACCCACTTCAATCAAAGAACACAAAGAACTTATGCTCCCAATACCTGTATCCTGTTACTTCTCTTGTGAATCTTGAACAGAGAATAACTCATTAAAAAAGAAGTTTTTAAAAACAGTGATTCACCAAGCTTGCAAAAAATAACAATAAATGCTTTAAGACTAAGTTTTTAAAAATAGAGAATGTAGTGCTTCTTTTATCATCACCGACACCTATTAATGTTCATTATAAAATAAATATTTCTTAATAGAAAAATCCTGTAGGGTACTGAATGCAAGTAAAGTACCGGCAGTTCTAAGATAACCAATTAAAACTTGAAATAACTATTTAAAAATATGAACAGATTATACAGGCAATTCTTCCATTAAAGAAAGCGGAAAACCACAAATGAAAAAAGTAGCTGTTTTTCATAAGAGAGAAGAAGAATGAGTTAAGGCATAAAGATTAAACTGATTAACCTATCTTTTGTGAAATTCATGGTTCAACAAAATATTTGTTAGCATTCAAAAGACAAGAAGATAAGAACCCATATTCATTTATCAAGAAAAATGTCCCCTGAAACCTACTTAATTTCCTTCTAAGACAGAATCATAACTCACTGGAAAGGGGAAAAGGAAGAGATGTCAGAAACCTGCTAAGGTTGTTGTCATTGTCTCAGGTTGCATTCTTATACGCAAAACATAACTAAACATGAAAAAGTGAAAGCTCTGTGTGAAAACTATTTGGAAATCCAGAATGAGATCATCACTAAGTTTTGCTGTCAAAATGAAGGGATGCAGGGAGTGAGGTTCAACAGATCTCACTATGCCTCAGAATTCTCGTTAGTGACTGCGGTAGCAGAATATGGAATGTACTTATCAAATCTGTAGATGACATAACTAGGGATCCTTCAAACACAGTGGAGAGTGTTATTCGGATTCAGTGACTTTGCTGAAGCAGAGAAAGTGACCAAGGAGGGTATAGTACAACGAGGATATGTGGTGTAGAAAACTTAGGAACTATTGCCTGTGACAATACAGGCTGGAGAGTGACTGGGAGTCAGTTTTGCAGAAAAAAGCACTGCTATCAGATGAACGTGACTTAACAACATCAACCTTTTACAAGAAGATGAGATGCATGTGGGGCTGCCTATGCAAGGCATGCAAAGTAACAACTTTGTTCCACTTAGCGCTAAATACGTTGTATCAGTTGGAGTTCCATGGCCACCTTCCTGGAAAGACGTGGAACTGGGGTTGATCAGTCTGAAAACATCACTGGATTTCTTCTCCTTTCTCCTTTCTTAGCCTTTTGTTGTCTAATTTTTATTTCTTTTTCCCTCAATCTGCAACTGAGTAACAGCCACACTTGTTTCTTTGGCTACTTCAGAAGCCAGCGTTATCCACCCACAGAACCCTGTGAGCAACTGCCTGTAGCAATTAATATAATGCAGTCTCATTGATTCAAAGAGTTGTGATTCTTGCAGGATCCTTGCTTGCTCGGTGCTTTGTCTGATCAGCTTCACGAGCAGGTGATGCTTGTGCACTTGCAGCTAAGGGGTATTTCCTCCATACTGAGCAGTCAGATTTCTCCTCTGGCTTTTAATGTATGTTAGAACATAGACTTTTATAATTTAGGAGGCTTTTAGTGGTGATATTTACAGAGAAAAGCCTAGGATCACAACAGAAGCAGACTTATCTCCCTCTAAATAGCTCCACAGATGGAAACCTACACATCGAGTATCTAACTGAGAAATATTCCTTTCCTAACTGGCAAATTAATGTCACTTGTTAATCCTGGTTACAACTTGTTTAATTGAATCTTATTTCACTGATTAATGTTAAATGAGGATCAACTATTTCCAACAGCCTAGCAGTGCACTAAATACTGTGCAGCTGTCTCACTGCATTTGTTTCATCTCTTGTGACCCTTTCTCAGACGGATAAGACCCTCTGACTTCCCAGCTGTGAGAGCGCATGCTCTTGAGCTATTTATCAGCTCCATCAACCAGCATGCTTTGCTCAATACATTTGGTCTTTGGAGGGGCAGCTGGTGGGTCACACCAGCACCTCCAGACCTGTGAAAATATCTAAGGAGACAGTAACAACCATTTTGATTCCATTTCAACCACCCTTATTCCTTGTCAAGTTAATACTCAGCGTCGGTATTATTATTTTTATTTTACTTTGTTATCATTTATGTATTTTCTGGACAAAATAGTTTTCATATTATTGACAAGGCATTTTGGGTGAGTATCTGTTCATGTGTTTCTCCTGACAGTAGGAGTACTTTCCTTAGTTTGTCATGCAGTGTTTAATACTTTTCCTCTTGAATTCTGAGTTTCCTGAAAGGGGCTGAAACCTAAAAATATTTCTGGCAGAAGTAGTTAGACCAGGCATCTTAATTATGTTTCCAAGGGAATGACAGCCCATGTAAGGGAAGTTGACATGTCTTCCTGCAGCTATGTGCTTTTTATATTGGAACTTGAGGCTATTATAAATCACCTATGAGTGAGACAGGCCTGAACACGTTGCATCAGATTTACACCAGTTGCCACATTATGTAGTAAGTGGGCTAACGCTTTCAATTCTCATCTTGTATCCGTGCTGTTGAACTTATTGATAATAGTAGATATCTCAAATAGATATTGAGACATGATAAAAGCAGTTCCACTGTTTGCTAGTCTGCAGCTTGATCACCCAAGTGACCGCAGGGAAGGCGTGGTTCAGAAGCAGGATGGAGGAGCAGTGGTGATGGAGTGGTTGTTAAAAAAAAAGAAAAAAGAAAAAAGAGTACCCGTTTTTCTTGATAACCACTGCTTGATTTTGAGGCAATGCTTTTAATACCTGCTGCCAGATTTTCTCATCTGTCAGGGCATGGGAGCTCTGCACCTGCTGCTTCCTGGTTAAATAGGAGAGGAGGAGGCATTACCCAGACCCCACACTGTGCAGCTAATAGGACAAATGAGTAAAGATGAAAGCAGATTTAAAAATAGACCCTGCTGATCAGATATTGTGTTGCTATGTTGCATTACACTGCCTTCTAATTATTAATCCATTTTGTTCAGAATATATTGCTTCCATAGGAAATATGAGACAGGGAAAGCAGAAAGATAAATAGTCTATACTTGAATATTATGTGTTAGGATAATTCTGCTAATCTTAAACTCCACCTAAAACCTATCTAAAAGGTGCAAACAGGTCAGTGCTAAAATGGGCTTCTTATACTGTTAACAAAAATGGGGATCACTATATAACTTTGAATAAATTTATTAATAGAGAAAGAAAGAATTATTTGAAAAAATGCTATATCATATTTTATGTAATGACTTCTATTGAATTTAGAGCAACAAGCAGTTGTCAACAACTAAAACATCACAAACATAAAACAAACAACTGACAGTAATTTGCAAGTAAGATATAAAGATATTGATGTATGATGCTCTCCAACCATTACAAACTAACTTATCCACTTGTCACTCAATTAACTGATACTTTCATCATTGCTGCAACCTATCATAACTATGAAGCCTATTTGCCTGAATATTCAACAAAGTATTAACTTTGAGTACTGACTTTTTCAATGCATGATCTAAAAAGATTTCCTTTAGTTCAACTATTTTAGTGCCCTCTGTATTAATCACAAAGTCATCACTGATGGGCTTACATTTAATTTTAGGAGTGTATCCCAGTAGGGATCTGCAGACCAATATTAGGACACTTTCAAAGGCAAATGTAAGAGGTGAGTAGCATTCAAACTTCGCAGGGCTACCAGGAGCGCTGGCCTGAATATAATTTCCTATGGCATGCATGTGCTCCCCCTTTTTTTTCATTTTTAGGCACATAAGGCTTCTGTATGCAAACAGGCTGTGGCTCTGTTTATTCCCCCCAACTCGTCACAAGCATGTGGGTGCCAATAACAGCACAGAGATCCTCGGCACCATCCCTGAAATCTTACCTCTGTCCAGAATCTTCACGAAGACTTCTTGTAGATGCAGCTTCCTCTTCCAGTGTCATGAATGAGAGAAAAATGAAATACCAGAATGCTAATAGCCCTTAAGGATTAATAATGAAGTTGAAAACGTCCCTGAAATACCTGAGAGGTAAGACCAGAAAAGAAATATCTTTTATTAACTAAAAGTGGAAAATAGCCTTAATGAACAACACTGTTTCCATTAACTTCTAAAACCATTGAACTTCCCTGAGTTTTTATGAAACTTCAGGCCTAACATTTCCAGTAGAAGAATGCTTCAAACTATTTTACAATTTTTTGGAAAAAATATATTTTATTAAATAGAAAATGTTCTGTTGGGTATGTTCCCAAGGCATTGGTAAGTTCCGTCAGTGCGTTGTCCATCATATTCCACAGTCTCTAAAGTATCCTGACGGTTTCTCTGTAGACCCTTCTTTAACGTCACAGAGTTGAAAACTACGATGCCCTAAAGAAAACCGGGCAGGAAATATGTTTCTAAACAATATGAACAGCTAGCTACAGTTAGTCAATTTCTACAGAGGTGGATCACATGGATTACAACTGCGATTGCAGCTTATAGATAGCAGGCACTTTGAGGAAGACTACAGCAGAGCAACAGTCTCGCTTTCTGAAAGCCCCAGATTTTCTGCATCTCAGTCCATTGCTTTTGAATGAAAACCATGTTCAAAGGAGATTACTAAGTTATATGGCTATGAATAAGAATAAAGTAAGTGCTGATTTCATAGAATAATACTGTAGTTTTGTCAGTAGAGCCGGAGTTATTCATAAGAATGATTAGATTTATTCTTGAGTAGTGTTATTTCATTCTCAGTGGTGAAAATTAATCCAAACAAATTTGACAGAAGATGGCAGGAATTCACTGTGGCTGTGTCTTTTCCCCTGTGCTCAGGGAGCAGGCTAGCTACTGGTCCCTTTAGTTTACAACCAAAAGGCTTCCTTCCTCCACAAAGCTTCTGTTTGCAAGAGTTTATTTGGGGAAAAAATAATTGCCTGTCACCCCCTACTCACTCCACCGCAGTCTTGAGCAGTGAAGTCATTGTAGTCATATAAACATCGTATGGGCTGTAAAGGGTCAGTGACTGCTTTGTCCAGCCTTGGCACAGGTCACCTGCGAATGCGAAACTTGGGAGTCCTTGGATGACACAATAGCACATGCTGAACCAGTCTCGACTGTTTGCCAATGCACAATATATACATGCAGATAGCTAAGTAGAGTTTGTAAGGTACCTGCCATCAAGGTTAACTTGAATGTACTGCTGTGGGATATTTAAACAAGTTGTCCCAGTTTAGCCTTCCCCCAAGACTGGCTGGAAACTAAACACTGGGCAGGTGCAGTTCCAGTCCCCCTCTCCCACTGGGAAAGGGAAAAAGCAAAGGAGGGAGGGAGACTTATGGACTGGAAACTGAAACAACTTTCATGAAACAATAACAATAAAAAGAAAAATAAAATATATACAAATAGCAAACCCAAACTGAACACCTCTGATCACTCTGTGTCACTGTTGATGCTGCAGAGCATGCACAGGGAAGTCCTGGACTGGACTCATCGGCAGACAGGAGCTAGACTCAGGAACCGGTTTTAGGAACACCCAGATTGAAATCAGGAGCAGATGAACCGATGAGGTCCTCACTGGATATCGACTATTGAAGAGGGCAGCTTGGCCCTTGTGATCCCTTAGCTTTATATTGACTATGATGTACATAGAATGGAAAATTTTGTTGGTCAGCTTTGGGTCATCTGTCCCATCCTCTCCTCCCTGCGACTGTGACATTTTTTTCACTCTTTTGACTTATGGCATTCTACCAACTCTGGGGATGCCTTGGTTTCTATAGAGGTTTCTATATAATATTGGTTTCTATATAGGTTTCTACATAATCAATAGTCTCACTGTATACCATTCGTCCCATTACTTGACAATAACCACACGTATTAAGTTTTATTACTTCTAGAGGCAGACACTGCCTGAAAAACATGTTCTTCAGAAAATGCAGTCTCCTAGAAAAGTGTTAACTGAAAAGTTAGAAGAAAATTGGTTCCGTTTTAGCTCAAACGGGGACGCAAGTGTGTTCTCCTTTGCCCTCAGAGAAGGTGCTGACAGAGCTGGGGAACTGGTGACTAAGATTTTGGAAAGCTTTAGAAAGATTCAGTTATTCAAATCAGTTTGACTGCAGAGTAACACTAAGAGTGCACAGACAGGAACCTGCTTCTGGCACTGAGGACAACTGTTGAGTAAATATTTAATACTTCTTATATATTTAACATTTGCTACATTTTTATACTATCTTACCTTGCAGACTTGTCTGTGAGTATATCATGCACAGAGAGAGGAAGCCAGAGGCAGGAATCATAGAATCATAGAATCATAGAACGGTTTGAGTTGGAAGGGACCTTAAAGCCCATCCATTTCCACCCCCCTGCCATGGGCAGGGACACCTCCCACCAGCCCAGGCTGCTCAAGGCCCCATCCAGCCTGGCCTTGAACGCCTCCAGGCAGGGGGCATCCACAGCTTCCCTGGGCAACCTGTGCCAGTGCCTCGACACCCTCAGCGGGAAGGATTTCTTCTTAATGTCTAATCTAAGTCTTCCACTTGCCAGTTTAAAGCTGTTCTCCTTCATAATATCACTACATGCACCTGTAAAAAGCCCCTCCCCAGCTTTCCTGTAGCCCCTTCAGGTACTGGAAGGCTGCTATGAGGTCTCCCTGAAGTCTTCTCTTCTCCAGGCTGAACAAGCCCAACTCTCTCAGCCTGTCCTCACAGCAGAGGTGCTCCAGCCCTCTGATCTTCTTTGTAGTCTCCTCTGGACCCATTCCAACAGTTCCATATCCTTCTTATGTTGGGGATTCCAGAACTGCACACAATACTCCAGTTGAGATCTCATGAGAGCAGAGTAGAGGGTGAGAATCACCTCTCTTGCCCTGCTGGCCACGCTTCTTCTGACGCAGCCCAGGACATGGTTGCCTTCTGGGCTGTGAGCGCACACTGCCAGCTCATGTCGAGCTTCTCATCAATCAGAGCCCCCAAGTTCTTCTCTGCATGGCTGCTCTCAGTCACATCATCCCCCATCCTGTACTGGTTAAATTTTAGTGTTTTTTTTAAGAAGAGATACTTACTGCCTTACTGCAACAGATGAGAGTTCACAGGCTGAGAATCAACCTGGATACAACTAAGAATTGTTTAAGTACAGGCTAAGAGAAAAAAGAAGATATTATATCTTTGTTTGTGATTGACAGATTTTTTTTTCTGCCTTCTCATTTTAAGGTTCCTGACCTGATGATCTCGTTACGTCCCCGAACTATTTCTGTATATCCAGGACAATGGATGAATTAAGGGGTTTTTACTCTTATTTTGACAGGATCTATTGATCTGGGAGAGATTCCCTGTACTTACATTTACAAGCACCATTGGAACACCAGCAAAAACTGCCAAAGTAGAACAAACCTGTCAAAGTTACCCATGCATTTGTCATTCAGAAGATGAATTGCTGAGAAGGACTACAGGTTCAGGAATTTGTAAACCATGGTGTGCACAAAACACAGTGGGTGATGTTAAATGTAGTATTGATTTCATAAGGAATAATGTAGCTGCACTCCACTCAGAAATCAATGGACAGGTAGTGCCAATTTTAAAGGTACTAGTTTTCTAACCTGCAATGTTAAGTACTTCAAGTTTTGATTGTTATGAGGAAAAAATGTGCCTCTTAAATGTCTGCCTTGTGCTAGAGAGTTCCTAGTGAGACTCTCTTCATCAGGCAGGTCTGGGCATCCGTCTGCCTGTGAAAGAGAAGAGGATACTTTGAAGGCCCTTCCTAATATTGTTTCTTACATGCAATTTGATAAGTTCATTTTCATAGCTTTCATACGTCAGCTATATTGACATGGTGTAGTCGACAAGTAGGAGTAGGTGTAGGTGTTGGGTCATAGGTTGGACTCGATGATCTCAAAGGTCTTTTCCAACCTTATGATACTGTGATACTGTGATATTGGATCCCCACAAGGATGAGAGTGTTAGGTAAGGGGAGGTTTCTTAGATATGTTTAAGTAAACAGAAACAGTGAATGTTTAAGAAGTATGTAGGTTTAAAACCAGCCATGCTGTTGTGTTGATGGGCTTATTGGAGCAGAGGGGTGTGCCATCACAGAAGACTGAATTCTTTTTGACTTTCAAATCTTGATTCTACCACAAGCTGCTTGGTCAAAGCCTTCAACTTCTCTCCCCATTGGTACCCAGGTGTAAACTAACAATAGCAATCTATTTTGCCCATTTCAGTTTTAGGGCCCTTAAGAAAAAAGATTTAGTGCTTCATGTGTAAAGATGTAATCTGATACTTTTGGCTGAGGCTGTAGTATAAAAAAAATCCCATTACCTGAGGGAGAGTGGTGGTTTTTGTGTGTATCTGTCTCCTTCACTGATAAAGGCAGTGAGTGAGGGCTCATGTTGGCCACTAACCTTGGGAGAGCTGGACTGAGGTCTTTTACAAGTCTGCCTGTGATTGACTTGCATTCTGAAGTTCACAGATATATTTAGATTTCTTCTGCAGTGTGGTTAAATTTGAATGTGGAGCCTGTTCTGTAATTTGTTTGGATATTCCTTAACTATTTGCTTAAATAGCACAGAGAGAAAAAAAAAGAAAATATATCACAAAACAAACTGCAGAATTCAAAGTGAAAGAGTTTGGGAACATAATTGCAACAACTGTCCCACCTTTTTCTTGGTAAATATTTGTGCTGAAACCCAGAAGCTGCACTTAAGTTTAGATAATGATATGCCAGTTGAAAAATAACATTGTAAAGCTTAAAGCATGTATAGATCTAGTTACATGGCTGTATGAAGTATTATGAATCAATACCTAGAGTGTTTTCCTCTCTCCCTCCAAATTAGAATGATGACCATTCTTTAAAAATTCTAAATTTTTAATCAAGGCTTTCAGGCACCAAATATAATCAGTAGTGCATCATACCTACATGCCCATTATTTTTACAAGGCCTTAGTATTCATGACCATGCCTGAAAAGAAAAATAAAAATCAGCCTTCATACTGACAGGAAGGCCATCTGTCAGTGAGCAGTTCCAGAAGGGCTATGTAAGAAAAGCATAAATTTAATCTGGTTTACTGTTATTATGAATTTAGTGTTTTGTACACTCTGCTTAAGAAAAAAAAATCCTGAACAGAGGTCGCAAGTGTCTCTTAGTTGTTTTACTTGTGTGTTTAATTTCAGCCCAGATCTTCCTGCTGCACTTTGACATTTTACAGAAAGTGAGAAAGTTCTGCAGTATCCACTTTGTCCAAGAAGTTAGTCAACAAAAGATCTTTTTAATTTGAATCTTGTGAACCTGCTGTTAGCTCTTCTCTGTGATTAACTGCAGAAAATAATGCTGCATAAATTTGTTAAACCTTACCAGTTAACAGCTTCATGAAATGTATTTAATTTGCGTAGAGAAAATGTTGAGTGTTATTGTCAACATTTCAAATCCAGATTTTAGGAAACGCCTTAGACAACTAAGGTATGTGTCAAAATAACGCTGAAAAAAACTCATATGTGTTTAGCATTGTTTTTAGCTGAAAGGAAGACAAAAAATTAAATTTTCATCTCCAGTGACAAAGAGCTTGTCAAGTGACAAAATTTTGCTGAAGAGTTCTGACTATCTGCATAGACAGGAATTGCAATTTTTGCAGAGTATAGAGAGTGTGGATTTAAACATTCACTTTTATTTGTATAACAAATTTCTTTGTGTGAAGTACCTTAGTATTTGTAAGCAAAGGAGTGGAAATTCTAAATTGTATTCAGTTTTCCCCTATATTTTAAAATTTCAAACAATTTGCTATAAACATTTTGCCAAAAAAATATGATCAACACTAACTTACAGGACTCAAGAATTCTTAGCTATGTGTATGTATTCAAATTCACCACTCAGTTATGTGATGCATGGATTGAAATTATCCCAGAATGCTGATTGTGTGTGGTGATTTTGAACTCCGAGTGTAGATCTAAATTCTTTGATTTATAAAACAGATCTAACTTAAAGCAATCTAGTTTCTTTTTTCTACTTTATGTAGTAATATCAAATCAATTGAATCTTTCATGTGATTTTTCAAGGGAAGTTTGAGCTAATTTAACTTTGAATATCTGTCTGCATCCTCTGATTCTTACTAGCAAATAAGAAAGGGCAATTTACTTATGAAGTCTCAAGGTCTTTTTTTTTGTTTTAGCACCCGATTCTCTGTATCATTACAGGGAGGTCCCTTCAGTCTCTCTAGAACTCAAACTGCTATTTGTGAAAATGGAGACAAGCGCATTTTCATGTCACACAGAGGGTGAGAGGAGCGGGGCGCATTCAGGACTCAGAGTCACTCCCATCCTACAGCAGTGAGGGCCTTTGCTGTCTTTGATTTATCTCAAGCTGTTGCAGTGTAGTAAACTGACAATTTCCATAGAAATAAGGTGATGCAATTATGTCTTTATCTAGTAAAGTATCTTTGTGCCTATTTCTATCTCACCAAGTATAGAGTCTCTAACTCTACATGAACATTATTCCCATTTTTATTTTCCTCAGTTGCATTTACACTTTAACTAAAGATGGTGTGAGGAAACACCAGAATCTATAAGGACATTAGGTGAAAAAGAGAAAGAGGCAAACTAAGCGAGGGAACCCTGCAGGAGTACCAGTGCTGCTTGGAGTCTGTCACACCCTGAAATCATATCTGGAAATACTTTATTATCTGAAACACTGGCTCAGAAAGCAGACTCTCTTTAAATACTCCTGAGCATAAATGTAGAAATATACCTGTGAGCTAAACTGTGGGTGCTTCAGTTGGGTGTGTGAAGTCTGGTGAGATGAATCTAGGCTAAATATTTTAGACTTTGTTCTCCATAAATCAGTCCTCTGCCAGGACCAAGAGGCAATACAAGGTGCTTGTTACATTGCTATATGGCACTGGCAGGCTGTGAGTGCCTTGCATCCTGCATGTGATGGATGGGAATTTCATGAAATATCCTGTAGCTGATAGTTTTGAGTTCTGAACCTGACAAAATGCATTTTTTTAGTATTATCAAATATACAATTTTAAAATCAGTTTTGGCATATTAAGGTTGAATTTCTCACTTTTGACAGAGGCAATGTATATCAGTTGATCACTGAAACAGGACACTGCCATACAGGTTTTTTATTTGTTAACACATACACTTATAGTCTACTGTAATATATAAACACATTTTATTAGTTAATCTTGCCTTTTTTGCCTTTTAATTTTGCCTTTGTCCTGGCGGCACAAGAGCAGTCCATCCCGGTGTGCTGTAAAACGAGTCAGCGGGGAAGAAAACCAGGTTGGCTGAGTAGGGAGCTTTCTGTTGGTCTCAGGAAAAGGAAGAAAGTTTATGAGCTCTGGAAGAGGGGGCAGGAGTCCCAGGAGGACTGCAAGGGTGAGGTGAGATCGTGTAGGGGAAAAATCAGAAGGGCTAAAGCCCAACTAGAACTTCAACTGGCCTTTTCGGTCAAAGGCAATAAAAATAACTTCTTCAAAGATATCAGTGGCAACAGGAGGACAAAGGAGACTCTCCCTGCCTTGCTGAGTGCAGAAGGGGCAGTAGCAATGAGGGACGAGGACAAAGCAGAGGTGCTCAATGCCTTCTTTGCCTCGGTCTTTAACTCCAAGGAGGAATGTCCTAGGGATGCTCAGCCCCCTCAGCTGAAAGACAGTGAGAATGAAGCTCCAGCTGTTTGGGAGGACCTGGTTAGTGCACCTGCTTGGCCAATTAGATGCACACAAATCCATGGGGCCAGATGGGATCCATCCGAGGGTTATAAGGGAACTGGCAGATGTTCTCGCCAAACCCCTTTCCCTCATCTACCAGCAGTCCTGGCTGACTGGGGAAGTGCCGCTTGACTGGAGACTGGCGAATGTTACGCCCATTTACAAGAAGGGTCAAAGGGAAGATCCAGGGAACTACAGGGCTGTCAGTCTGACCTCGGTACCAGGTCATGGAGCAGATCATCTTGAGTGCTATCATGCAGCACGCGGGAGAACCGGGTGATCAGGCCCAGCCAACATGGGTTCACCAAAGGCAGGTCCTGCCAGACCAACCTGATCTCCTTCTATTACAAGGGTACCTGTTTAATGGACACGGGAAAGGCTGTGGATGTGGTGTACCTGGACTTCAGTGAAGCCTTTGACACCATTTCTCACAGTATCCTGCTGGAGAAACCAGCTGCCATTGGCCTGAACAGGCACCCCCTCTGCTGGGTTAAAAACTGGCTGGATGGCCGGGCCCAAAGGGTTGTGGTAAATGGAGTTAAATCCAGTTGGAAACTGGTCACGAGCGGTGTTCCCCAGGGTTCAGTGCTGGGTCCAGGCCTGTTCAACATCTTTATCAATGATCTCGATGAAGGCATTGAGTGCACCCTCAGCAAGTTTGCTGGTGACACCAAGCTGGGTGTGCCCCTGTATTCAGCACTGGTGAGGCCGCACCTCGAGTGCTGGGTTCAGTTTTGGGCCCCTCACTACAGGAAGGACATTGAGGGGCTGGAGCGTGTCCAGAGAAGGGCAACGAGGCTGGTGAGGGGGCTGGAGAACAAGCCCTACGAAGAGAGACTGAGGGAGCTGGGGTTGTTTAGCTTGGAGAAGAGGAGGCTGAGGGGAGACCCCATCACTGTCTACAGCTGCCTGAAAGGAGGTTGTGACAGGGTGGGTGCTGCTCTCTTCTCACAAGTGACAGCGATAGGACGAGAGGAAGTGGCCGCAAGTTGCACCAGGACAGGTTTAGACTGGACATTAGGAAGAATTTCTTTACTGAAAGAGTGGTCAGGGATTGGAAGAGGCTGCCCAGGGAGGTGGTGGAGTCGCCATCTCTGGAGGTGTTGAAAAAATGAGTGGATGAGTTTCTTAGGGACACGGTTTAGTAGGGAGACAGGTACAGTTGGACTCAATGATCTCAGAGGTCTCTTCCAACCTTATGATTCTATCCCAAAAAGTCAGTGGGTAAAAGTAGACAGCAAAATAAATTTGGTGAGTATAAATAAACAGTGTGCATACATAGTAGACGTACACAATAATGTCAGTGTAACCGATGATGCGTAACATCGAACATATAGTCAGAACACAGACACCCACGTTTATTGATGACTTTGAAAACTGAGTTCATATGCCTTATATAGAAAAGAAATTAAAAAAGAACATGCCTTTGAAAGCAGAAATTAAATTGGAGTCATGTATACCATCTTGGCTCTTTTATCCAGGCAGGAGAAGGTACCTCTTGCCAGTTATAAATAGGACAGATATATATGAGGGCTTTTTCCTGACAAGAATCTTGTGAAATCCCTCAAAGACGTCACACTGGCAATAAGTGTCCTGTAAATAACCAGCAAAGTTGGCATAAATAAAATACTTTCCAAACTCTCTCACTCCCAGAAATTTGCTCACAATCTGGCAATGTATTTGACAGCTGTGTCTCTTGATTTGTCAGATAGGTGAAAGACAATCCAGAGTCTATATTTTCTCATCCCCTGCCCTTTTCTCTCTCCTTTCTGTTCTCTCTCTCTTTTCTTTTTACTTTCCTTCAGCACATGCACAACTTCCTCACATTCAAGAGCTCTGCAGAGTAGGTGAAAAATGCAGCTTTTGCAGCCCCTCTTGATTTTTCTTTGTTTGACGATTCTTCTTTCTAAAATCTTCCTCTTCTCACACTACACTATGTCTCCAATTAAAAATGGAAAGTAAAAGATGCTGTTTGGTGCTAAGTGACTTATTTCCCTGTTATTTTGTAAGAAGAATATCTGCTTCTTAATTTTCTAATCATGCAGTTTCATTCCTTCAGAGTTATGATAGATATCATAGAAAATTCTAGATTGGAAGGGACATTTGAAAATCATCCAGTATAACCAGCAGTTGAAACCAGTGTTTGCATTAGGTTATGCAGGGTTCTGGTGGCCGAAGCCTGATTATCTGCAATGATGGAAATTCTAAACTTTTCTGGAAATCTTTTCCCAATATCTGATTGTTTTTCTGGTTAAAAAAGAGTTACTTGTATCCCAGCAGTTCTTCCACCAAAGCAAGTTATATCCATTGCCGGTTGTCCTGTCACGGTGCATCCTTAGATGCACATCTATACACATCTATACACATCTTTTAGGTGGTGAAGAGCTGTGACAACATCCACCCTGAGCCTTCTCTTCTTCAGGCTGAACTAAACCAATTTCTTCACCTTATCTTCACATGCTGTTTCCCCAACCCTCTGATCATTTTTGTAACCTTCCTCTGGACGGTCTCAAATTTTTCCAATGTCTGTATTGGACTTGAGGGGGAACAAAATTAGACACAGTATTTCTGTGTCCAGTATGTAACTTGAGTGCTGCAAAGAGCTGAGTGATTCTTCCATCTCTTTTCTTGACATCAGTATTTCTCAATTAAGAATCTCCATTGAATATTGGCACGGATTCTCGATGAAATTAAATTTCCCTGCCAAATCAAGGCATTTTTTAACTTATTCTCTGAGTGACCAATGTCAATTTAGGAATTTAAAGGAAGCTCAAAGGTTTTGGGCCAGCGAAACTGCCGACACACAAGTTGACAAGCTCATAGAATACTTTAATGATTAGGTTCAGCAAAGATGTAGGTTAGATTAATTAGCTTGATTTTTCAAAGGAAAAGTTATAATACGTAATTTTAATAAAAAAATTTTAGCATGGATTATTACCATCATGACCACGTGTATCTTTTAGACTACTCAATGAGGCATAAATCTAGGTGCCTTTATATAACACTTGCCTATCATGGATGTAAAGTCAGCATATTAACACATTTACTTTCTTTTTTCTTAATATATATATAAAAATAATAACATAACATAACATAACATAACATAACATAACATAACATAACAAACATAACATGATATTTTCAATGACAACTCTACTAAATAGCTGGCTTTTAAACACTGTTTTTTACAGATCTGCACAGGGAAGTGTAAATCTAGAATCTTGGTTCCATGTAGGGACCGAAGCCTTTCAGAAACCCCTGATTTTGGTTTATGTCCCTCATGGCATTTTTAGAATGAACAGAGTTGATATTTTGCAAAGAATCCCCTTCTAAGGTCTCAACATCTGTCAGCTGAGAATTTAAACAGGCAGATTTGGGTCTTGTTACTTCTCTAGCATAAGGCTAAAATGTGATAAAAGGTAAGGAGGAAAACAAAACTAAGTCAGATTTCAGTCATTTCCGTTGAGTAAATAGCTCATTTTTTTTTTTTTTTCTCAAATAAATACAGAGGGTTTTTTGTGATTCTCAGCCTATGTGGATAAGAGAACGGACTTGAGAAGAAGGATACTGCAACGACTAGCTTATTAGATGATTGATCCTCTCTTTTAACATATTTTGAGAGAAAGATTATACCTGTAGTGGAGTTGATCACAATTTCTGATTATGATTAATAGAACTTTTTTTTTATTAGACATACTATGTAGATTCTGTTCCACATTTTCCAAAGCTTTAACAAGCAAAAGGTCTTCCAGAACGAATATAATTGAAAACTAAAACAGCTTTTTTAGCTGAGCTTCTATGTAGGAAGAAGCAACATGAAAGATAGATAATTATCCCTATATAAAACATCAATTATTTTTTCTTTTTTTGTACATCAAATCTTCCAGAAAATCTAAATCTTAGTGTTACCCGGATTTAATGTCCAGACTGCTTGTTAGACAGGGGAAGGAGGAAGAAAAGAAGGCAGTAAGGATCTACCTGATAGTCATCGTAACTGGGATGAGTAAGGAGAGGCAGACTCACGCCCTGCCTGCCTGTCACCCCTGGCAGCCAGGCTGCACAGAGTTCACCTGCCTCTTTTTCCTTTCCCTTTCTCCCAGGCTGCCCTTTGCAGCACTGATAATAGCTTATCTGGCTTTTTCGATTAAGGGCAAGAATATTTTCTGCAGAAGCCTTGAATGAATTTATTTATCTTCCACATAGAGCTGGTTAGGAATCAGAAGCTTGGAGGGGCAAGGGGCTAGATGGCAGGAACTGTATCTAGCTCCCAGCTCCAATGCATGGTGATGAATACCACTGCAACTCCGAACATATTTGTGCCTAGCATTTTTTTCTAAATAGCTCCTGCAGTCTATCTTGTTACTGTGCTACATTTCCCACTGCCTAGCTTAAATCTAACTCAAATGTAAACTCTTTTCCATACATCTTCATGAAGAACAGACCATCTCCTACCTCTATACAGCAACATTCGATACCCTTTAAGAGATGATCCTGCCTACTTCTGTCTCCTCTTTTGACAGAACAAACACAGTTGGGTTGATCTTGCCTCACAGATCATGTTTTCTAGAGCTTGGAACACTCCTTTTGTTTTTGTGTGAACATGATGGGGTCGATATTTTTGTTCAAATACCCAAAATTACACAGAGGCATTACTGTAGCCAAAGAAGAACAGGGCTTATGTCTGTGTCTTATTTAGCCTGGTTATACTTCCCAGGATTTTTTTCCTTCTGTCAACAGCATAACATTATTAATCGCGGTATGTCTCGTGAACCATTTCTGTAGAACTGATACTTAGCCAGTTGCATTTGTGTTGGTGGTTCTTTCTTCTTGAATAAAATGTGTTGGTCCTCTGGAATATCATGATATGATTTTTCAGGCCACCTCTCTAATATGTTGAGACAGGGCTAGTATTTAGCCTTGTCTTCTGAAGTACTTGCAGTTCCTTGTGGCCTGTATTTTATGCACATTTAGTATTCTAGTGCAGTTCTGTCCATGGGAAACAGACAGCTTTCTAGCATCAAAACACTTGGTTTGAAATGACTGATGTTTGACAAATGTCCCCCAAATTCAGAACCAAGGTTTGAGCTTTTGCCCAGGTATCTATCCTCACTGGAGGCTCCTGGCAGCAGCATAGGGGCTTGGGCCAAGGAGGATGGAGAGTCTGGCACTTCTTCAGGGGAAGTGGATCCCTGACAAACACAATAGAGCTTCACAGAAATATCACAAGTGTGGGAACTTACAGCTCATCAAAAATTTTGAAGAAAAAATTTAGATTAGTTTAGACTGATTACATATTGAAAATATTGATGTCCCCAAAGATTACCAACAATCCAAAAACTTAAAAAACCCACCTTACCTACCTTTGATAAGAAGAGAGCATCTCAAATTAAATGAGAAAAGATAGCTTCAGATAATTTATAAATTCTTCTCTGATAGCAGCTGTTCATTCCTCCTCCCCTTCCTGCCCACTACACTGTCTGTTAAGTAATCTACAATTTCAGACCAGTGCCTACAGCAGTTCCTAGTGGACAGGTGCCCATGCTAATAAAATATAGAAGTCCAGTTCTGCTGAAAAATGCAGGATGAATATATACATTGCATGCAGAATTGAAACAGACTTCTTAACCTTACAGGCTATGTATCGCCGAAGTGGTGTCAAGATATGTGCAGAGCATCATAAAGAAACCAAAGCTCTTACGGAAAGCAAAGAACCTGATCGTGGAGCCAAGTGCACCAAAACTGAAACACTCACTGCTGACATCACCAGATTTTAGATCTTGCGGTTCTCACTACAAGTACTTAATTTGACATTGACGGGGAAAAAAGATATATTTGAAAAATATTTAAGAATGGCTTGCTTTGTTAATGTGCATTGACTGTACGGATCTCACGTGACCTTGGTTTCTCATTTCTCACTTGTACAGTGTTTCATTAGTAGTTCTTCCTTTAAAAGCAGGATTTTTCTTCTCTTGATTGAAGAAAAAGTAATTCTAAACTTAATCCTCCCTTTTCCTGATATTACTACGGCAATTATGTTGATATATGCTTCTAACCTTTTATAGCCTACCTCTGAAGTATTTGTTAAACAAGTGCTACCTTCCAATCATGTGCTCTTGCTCCCTTTTTCTCATTATTCAAGGTTCAAATGTATTTATTTCCTTACACAAGCCAAACTGCTCCAAGCACAACCACCTACTGCCCACTCAGTTTACAGTTTTCTCCTCTTAGTGTAGTGAAATTCTATTTTTGAACCTTGTCTGACAAATAGCGCGATCAACATAAGTTCTCTCAAATTCAGATGCAACATGGCAGTTATCTCAAGAATTAATTGCCTTTAGCTGTTCGTCCTAGTTCTTATTTCTTCACTGGTTATTTAATTTGGTTTTGGAAAGTGTTTAAAAATAATGGGTTACAAGAAGTTGAAACTCAGCCTTCGGTGACTCCTGTTCCTCTTACATTACAGGACTCTTGCCCTGCTTCTGATAATGCAGAGATGTGTGGCATTTCTGCATCACCTAAAAAGATGACGTTAAGTGCAAGTCCTTTTGGGCAGACGCATGTTAAGACATACAGGCAATTTTAGCAAATATATTATTATTTTCAACGTTGCAGGTTTTATATCTCAATACTGGGCAGCCAAAAATCCATTTCGTACATTAAGATGTTTGAAAAGAAGAGGCTGGCATCCCAAGAGGCAAGTTCCTTGTTCCCACTGAGAATCAGAGTCTTGAAAAATCTACGTTGTTCTGTGTTGTCCAACTTCTCGAAGCTTTAGACTCAAAAGTGTTTGAAGAAATATGTAATGCCTGAATCTCCTGCTATGCGCATTCAAGGAACGTGTAGAGAAGTTATGAATTAACTGATATCACAGAACTATCATGTAGCAATCCCAAGGGAAAAATAATTGCAAGTTGCATTTTCAGAGAGCAGTGAGGTCTGGCTGCTCGACAGGAGAAGGTGGGTGGGAACCAGTGGTGATGACTTACAGCACCCCAGCTAGGAGGGCAGAGCAGGTTGGGTGACAGTAACCTGGATGAGCTATGGGCCAGCGATCAGTGAAGAGGCTGCAGAGCCTGTTGGTGCTCCTGGGACCGTTGCACATGTGTTTTGAAGTACATATATGTGATTTCCTGGGCTGGCAAGGCAAAATTTTTCAACACTTGGTAAGAAAGAACATAAAAACCTTTACATACCAAACTTGGTTCAGCTGCCTAGAGAACTGGATTTGTCAGCAAGTAGATAATGATTTCCTGCTCCAACTTATTTTTAAACAATAAATAGAGCAGGAAAGTTGTCTTTTTTATTTGCCTGCCTTTTAGATGAAAAAAGAAATTTTCTTGTATTATCATAAATGGCTTAAGATCTCTAGGGAAAAAAAAAAGAAAATGAAAAAATTTGCCTTAGTATTCCTTGAAAAAACAAACATTTTATAAACAAAGTTCTAGAACTTTCTAGCTACAATTTGACTGTGTGCATCTGAAAACCCATTAGTAGAGCTATCACCTGAGGTATGTTTCCAATTGCTAAACAGCTTGGGCATTATCTGAATCTCTTATCCATAAAGTGTTTAGACTTTATAATTAGATTTTAGAAAGACATGGATTGATTAGCTCTTATCCTCATTTAGGAAATGATACCCCCTTCTGGATTTTAGTGTTTGTTGCCACTAATGTCTACAGTTTAGAATCCTATAATGTATTCAACGCCAATCTATCTATACAGTATCTGCAATAGACAAAACCACCATTAAATTCTAAATGAGCAGGATTCCAATAGGTTTTCTCAGCTTTATGGATGTTTCAGATGCTGATGTTAAAAGGTTATAATATTTCACGCCTCTATTTCACATTGAATAGATTGCATTTCTATAATCCTTTGCTTCTCTGTTTGCAAGCTGCCAATAATCCAGCCAGCTCTCATTCCAGACTTGGGCTGTGTGGCTGCTTGCTTTCCCTGCATTGTATGAAAAACATATTTCTGTGAAGCTTCTGTACAGACTTGGTTTGCAAGTGCAAGGTTCAGGCTGAGCTCTGAGTTTTATGTTCTTAACAAAAGATGTTGGAAAAAAAAAGTGCTGAGAAAAGAGAGAAAAATTGAGGGGAAAAAAAGGTGGGAAAAAGGATGGGAAGGTAAAGGCCAGGACAGTGGGGTAAAAAAATCTTGTGTTTCAGAGGATGCAGGAGAGTAATAGACAGGATGAGCAGAAGCAGGGATAAACTTCTGAAATTCTAGGCAGATATAGGATATGTAGGTCAGTCCTATATTTCAGTCATTACAACTCAGTAACTTTCCAATGGCATAAAGAGTGGAAGCAGATAAAAGATTAATAAAGTCACTGACTACTGAGAGTCAAATACTTACAGGAACCGTCTCTCTTACAAAAGAAAATTATTACTTACTAGTGGTTTTATAGCAGCAAAGAATAACTCCAGTGGTGGCTGATGTTTCTGGTTGTGATAGTCATTTGCTTTTAAATGACAACTGGAAAAGGCAGTGCCAGTCACAGTAATGAACACAGGCTGAAAAATCATATAGAAAAAGGATATGTAATAAGAAAAGAGTAAATGCTGCTAGTGATCTGTTAACAATAGTAGCAGAAATAGTTCCCTGATGTACTAGTCCTACTGAGCTGGCAGACAAAGGGAGTCAGGACAAATTCTACTTTTCTGAAGAAAAGCCCAGCAGAAGCCTAGTCCTGGCACCCATTAACCTGACCTCAAAATCTTGGTCATGGGAATACACGTAGCTATGCTTGAAACACAATCAAAATTAAGCTCATATTAGCTGATGACCTTGAACTTTTGTTGTCTGGGCAAGCTAATTAATTTACCGGTTTAATAAGGAGCTTGTAGAACGTAAAATCTTGCTTGTTAGCATGTTAACAAGGCTGTAAACCGAGTACTCTCTTTAGATTGCAATATAACCAACTTTATGAGAGCAGGGGGATTAAAAGAGCTTCCTCCACAACACGTATCTGATTTAAATTAATAAAAACACTAATGAAAAATTATATTGGGGATGAGCAAATAAACCTGCTACGAGACCTGCGAAACCCGGTCCCCACGGAATACAGATGCTGAAAATCACAGCCTAAATCCACTGCTGCTTACTAAAGTTTTTAGTGTCGGAGTCTACATGCTTAAACCCAGGAATGACCAATTCAAGGCCTTCAGCAATTCCCCAAAGACAAATTAACCTTCATGCTCTTTAATGATACCCTAAACCCACACTTATCTTTCCTGCATTGCGTCTGTCTTGGGTTAGCTGCAATATCTTTTTTCTAAGTGGGAATTTACGCTATGTTAGCCAGCCAAAGTACCTCCTGCCCTTCCTTATACTGATTGTTAGTAAGCTACAAACATTACTGTCATTCTTCGTCTTGTCTGTAAGCTTTGTAACCTGCTAGCCCGAGGCTTTGACTGCATGCAGCACCAGAAAGATAACGTTCAGGATGATGGGAGTATTTTAGATTCAATTTGTAGGAAGCTGAATAGAGAAGCCCATGGAGCAGGTCTGGATCTGTTAAACTGTCTTTTTACTCGGTAAGTCTTAGGGCATGTCTGTTAAAAGCAGCTGTGCTCAAAACTTGAAGGAATCGTGGTTTTTGTTAATACAGTGTTGTAAAAGGGGTGGTTTAGGTGCAGTTATATCCAGTGTGTCTGGCTGACAAGAGTTACTCAGTAATTCTTTGACTCTTAAAGTTGCTATGAAGAATTTCTGGACAGTGCAGAATCTGAAAAGTCAAAAAGGTTTACTGTAGAGCTGAAAGAACCTGATTAGTCCTTGCTTGGCACCATACGTGTCATGAGAATGGAGTTAGCACAGTAAAATGCCATTGCGAGGGCTGACCCAACGGACTACAGCAACAGCAGGGGAAAAACAGGGAAGAACTGCCAATAAAACATGAGCTGGCAGGGGCAAGAAGAGTAGAGCAAATTGCCAGCCAAAACCTGAAGAAGGCTACCTTTCTGTTGCATATTTAAGACTGAAATTACACAATTTTTGAGCTGTGATCCACTGAAGAGTGAGCAGGTTTCATAAAGGCGGTAGAGGGTTTGTACTGAATGCTGAAGATTCCTTTTGCATTGCAGCACGTGAAGCATCTCTAACCACTGACTGTTTTGGTCCCCAGGGAGTTTCATCTATCCAGCATAACGGAAAAAGTTTATATCGGTAGTCCCTGTGCATTTTGGAGATTATCAAAGGTTAGGGAAGGCAATAATATTCATGTTAATGAATATTCTACCTTAGCACAAAGTTTTGTGATTATTTGCTGACACTTTCTGTGTAATTGCCTGGCTGTGCTGTCTGGCACC